>CM055116.1:1162532196-1165037196 GCA_029206835.1 Rana muscosa
AGAACGGTTCCATTGTACAGAACGGGACGCGTCTTGTCAGGCGGCTGAGTCGCCTGACGAGTCGCCCCTGTGTGAAAGGGGTCTTAAGAATCTGTAAAGGGAAAAAGTGAGAGGCCCACATCCCTAAATTAGTACACAAAACCAGAAACACCCTCTGAACTGGACTTTTTAGGGCATCAATCACTTCAGTATTATATAAAAGAGTATATTTTCAGTTTCCCAGCAGACACTGTGTTCAGTGTTCCGCCAATCACAGACGTTCTTTCATCCTCGGACAAGAGGACATCCGTGATAGGCAGAACACTGAACACAGTGTCTGCTGGGAAACTGAGTCCGAGGATGAGAAGACATCTGTGATAGGCGGAACACTGAACACAGTGTCAAACGCCTATCACGGAACGGGACAGGAGCAGGGGGAAGCCGTGATTTTTAAACAATGGATGCCCTCAGCCCTTCAGGTACACTGACTCTTGTATAAGCCGAGTGGGGTATTTTCAGCCCTAAAAAAAAAGGGCTGAAAAACTTGGCTAATACTCGAGTATATACGGTATATCATATTTGCTTGCTTTAAACTTCTTTTTACATTTGTGCAGTTACTTACTGGTTTCCATGCCTAGACAAATTATGTCATACATCCCAGGAGTCTTCAGTAGGGGAGAAGGGGTTTTCTCAGCTAAGTACATCCTCTCCTGCTTGCATGCCTGAGCGAAGGATAGATGGATTCCAGAAAGTAAATTCTACATGAATCATCTGCCCTTACTCAAGATGGCCACTGCCAGAAACGCTAGGGGGGTGTTTTGCAAAGTGATTTGTCAACAAAATAAAGCATGGAGACATGGATGGATGGGGAAGTTTTCTTTGAATATTAAAAATTAATGAAATTGCTGGTTTGTGTGGTGCTCATATGAAGTGTAGTTCCACTTTAACCTCCCTGGCGGTATTTCTGAGTGAGGCTCGGGGTGAATTTTCAGTATCGAAAGCGGTAACCCCCGAGCCACACTCGGGATTGCATTGCAGGATCCATGTTGAGCTTACTTACCTTGTCCCCTGGATCCTGCGATGTCTCCCCGCTGTGATCTGCGAGCCACCGTGTCTCGCACAGTGCAGAGCTCCGTTCCCTGCGAGAGTTGCGACGCACGGGGACGGAGCTCGGCGCCAAATTCAAAAAGTGAAAAACACACAATACATAGAGTACACTGTAATCTTACAGATTACAGTACTGTATCAAATAATTACACATCCCCTTTGTCCCTAGTGGTCTGTCCAGTGTCCTGCATGCACTTTTATATTATAAATACTGTTCTTTCTGCCTGGAAACTGGAGATTGTCCATAGCAACCAAAAAATGTCTGTTTACGTCAAAAGCTAGAAAACAGCCATAATAAATTAGAATCACTTGCAGAATTGAGCGATACCGATTTGTGGGGAAATTCATCATCAAACACTGAAAGTAATGACAGTGACAATTCTGCAACTGAGCAAATTTCTGTGTTTTTGATTTGATTACATTATTGAATAATTTTTATTATTATTATTATTATTATATTATTATTTGTTATAATTATTTATAGTTATTTATTATATTATAATTTATGATTTAATGTTTCAAACTTTATCATACCTGGGATGTCTACTAGACTGTTTGGACAGATTTAAATGAGTTATTCCTAAAGCCCTGTACACACGATCGGATATCCTATGGATTTTCGTCCGATGGATTCTTTTCATTAGACAAACCGATCGTGAATGGGACCCATCGGTCTTTTTTCCATCGGTTTTTAAAAATAGAACATGTTTTAAAATCAGATCAAAAACCCACGCATGCTCAGAATCAAGTCGACGCATGCTCAGAAGCATTAAACTTAATTTTTCTCGGCTCATCGGAGTGTTTTACGTCACCGTGTTTGGAACGGTCGGTTTTTTGACTGATGGTGTTTGGGCAAGACTGATGGAAAACAGTTTCATCGGATATCCGATGGACAAATCCATCGGACGAAAATCCATAGGATATCCAATCGTGTGTACAGGGCTTAAGAATTACAGGCCTACAATATAAAACACCAAATTTCCATGCGAAACATTGTACCGCTTTCAGCATCAAAAATCTGACATGGGAGGTTAAGGACTGAAGTTGGGAACCACTGATGTGGAAGGATCCAGCTAAGAAATGCGTTGTTTAAATCGTACAGACCTGTATCTCCTCCTTGGCCCCCACCCCTTATTTGCTGGGATGCAAGAAGCCGGGGTCAAGCTAAACATTATTCACTGCAAGCCTGCCTGACTCTGCCTCCTCGAAATCCAATTGCAAATGGCTGTCGGTGAAGAAATGAAGAGCTGTATGGGGCTCATCAGGTCCGCCACCTCTAAATTGGCTTCTTCTTCTTATCTTTAGCAGTGTGTACTATATTTAAGTGTAGTTATCCTTTAGGTGTTTTGAATATATCAAATTCCTCTATGCTCTAAAATTTTATTTCTTTTTTTTTTTTACAACTGGAAAACATATTTTTCTATAAATACATTCAGTAACATCCTGCTGGAGAGTTGTCTGCTGCTGCAATGAATGGTGTAAGGTATTCTGTGGTTCTCCACAAACCTTTAATAATTTCATATTATGTCACAAGCTTCCTATATGAAACATAGAGATAAAGTGTAAGAGCTACAACCGTACAAGCCAGAGATCAGAAAACATGATCCGTGTTTTTAGCATGGCATGCAGACTCAGGAAGCCAACCAATCAGCTTTAAAAATCCAATGAAAGGCAGAACGATGATCTGGTTCTATGGTTTACTGCACATTACTGTCCTATTAAAGGTAAACATAAGCAAGCTGGGATCAATGGTGACCATGACATGCAAACACAAAATCTATTTTTCAATATGTTTGCATCATGTCTCACAATATACCGTTTCCTTACACAAACTGTTTTTGTGAAACAAAAATTTCCTACCAGAAATATTATTATATTAAACAGGATTTATATAGGGTTTACGCAGCGTTTACAATATAAAGGGTGACGGTATAATTACAATAAAGTTCAATACAGAAGGAGTAGGAGGGCCCTGCTCATGGAGCTTACATTCTAAAGCAGTGGCGGCTGTTGCTCAATTTTTTTGGGGTTGGGGGGGCGGCAAACAAACTCCTCCCGGCCACTCGCGCGCTCGCCCGCTTGTCAGCCCCGCACTTACCCCATCCAGGTCGTGGGTGGCTTCAGCGGCTTCCCCGGTATCTCCTCCCGGCCAATCCGGTCACTTCTCCTCCCGGCCAATCCGGTCCTGTCCTGATTGGCCTGGAGGAGAAGCAGGAAGACAATAACGAATGTTCATTCGCTAATGTCACAAGTGGGTGGGCTCAGGGCGCAGTGCTCTGCTCTCCGAACCCAACCTTCTGGAAGCCAATTAGAGCCTTCGCCTCTAAGCATGTGCTTAAAAAAAAAAAAACTCCTAGAACTTTATGCGTCCGGTGCCCAGCATATAGAGATTAGGGGGCGGCGCCCCTTATGGACTGGCCACCACTGGTCTAAAGGGAGGGGGAGGTGGTACAAAATGCAATAGCTGCAGGGGATAATCTGATGGAGGTGACTAGGGTACAGTTCTTAGGTGGAGGCGGAGGTGGGGTAGGCTTCCCTGAATAAGTGAGTTTTCAAAGGATTGCCTAACGGCGAACAGGGTAGAAGCTGATCAGACATACTGGGGCAGGGAGTTCCAGAGAATGGGAGAGGCTCTGGAGAAGTCCCGGAGGCGAGCATGAGAGGAGGTAACAAGCGAGCTAGAAAACAGGAGGTCTTGGGAGGAGCGGAGAGGACGATTCGGGCGATATCTACAGATGAGGTTGATGATGTAGCTGGGGGCGATGTTGTGGATGGCCTTGTATGTTGTGGTTAGTATTTTGAATTTTATACGATGGGGTAGGGGAAGCCAGTGAAGAGATTGGCAGAGAGGAGCAGCAGTCATGGATCAGTTGGTAAGCACATCCAGTTGAAGACTGATAACACTAAGGGGTGGATTTACTAAAGGCAACTAGACTATGCACTTTGCAAGTGCAGTTGCTCCAGAGCTCAGTAAATTAGATGAAGCTTCATTTTGCAAAGAATACTCAATTGCATGCAAAGAGAATAAAATAAATAATTAAAAAAAAAAACAATTCTGCTTGCACATGATTGGATGATGGAAGTCAGCTGAGCTTACCCTCATTTACTAAGCAACTGCACTTGCAAAGTGCACAGTCTATTTGCCTTTAGTAAGTTCACCCCCAAGTCTTGCAATTAGCAGCAGCAATAATGTCCACCTGCCATGCTCGCACCTTCAGTTGGCTGTTAAGCCAACTACTAGGTCTTTCAGGCCGGGTTCACACTGGGGCGACAAACGCTCCGACATTGGGAGCTCATGACGCATGACGTGTGAAAAATCAATGTTTCCCTATGGGAGCCGTCTTAACTGGTCCGACACATGTCGGTCCGACTTTGAAAATGCTCCCTGTACTACTTTGGTCCGACTTTGATCCGACTTCAGCCCATTGACTATCATTGAAGTCGGATCAAAGTCTTGCATGATCCGACTTTGGCATGCGACTTGTGCTGTGCTGCTCTTGAGGGGGAACTTCAGGCCAAATTTTAAATAAAAAACCGGCATGGGTTCCCCCTCCAAGAGCATACCAGGCCCTTGGGTCTGGTATGGATTTTAAGGGGAACCCCTACGCTGAAAAAACGGCGTTGGGATCCCTCCAAAATCCAAACCAGACCCTTATCCGAGCACGCAACCTGGCAGGCCACAGGGGAAGAGGGGGGTACGAGAGAGCCCCCTCCCTCCTGAACCGTACCAGGCCACATGCCCTCAACATGGGGGGTTTGGTGCTTTGGGGCAGGGGGGCGACCTGCGGCCCCCCCACCCCAAAGCACCCTGCCCCCATGTTGATGAGGACAGGGCCTCTTCCTGACAACCCGGGGCTACCCGGAGCATGTGACTGTGACGTCATGAGAGGCCTATATGAATCGGAGCACACCGCACAGCCAGCATTACAGCGGGAGGAAGCGACGTGTCAACATCGAAGAGGAGAAGAGGGAAGAAGGCGACGGAGAGGACCCAAGGGCCTGGTATGCCCCTGGAGGGGGAACCCATGGCGGGTTTTTATTTAAAACTTGGCGTGGAGTTCCCGCTCAGGATTCATACCAAACACAGTGCCTGGCATTGGCGGGGATCCAAGTCGGATCCCCGTTCATTGAAAGTCGGACATATATCGGCTTCATGTCGCAGGGCAAAGTCGGATCCAAAGTAGGACGGCTGTCATGACATACTAGTGTGAACCCAGCCTCAGACAGGCAGCCCAACATTTCCTCCTGACAGGTGCCATATGTAATTAAATGGGGAGTATATAAAGAAACCGAATTTTTTTGCTACATGGTTACATTAACCACTTCAGCAACCACTTTGGCACTGTGCCTAATGACCGGGCCATTTTTTGCGATTCGGCACTGTGTCGCTTTAACTGACAATTGGGCAGTTGTGCGACGCTGTACCCAAACAAAATTGCTGTCCTTTTTTTCCCACAAATAGAGCTTTCTTTTGGTGGTATTTGATCATCTCTGCAATTTAAATTTTTTGCACTATAAACAAAAAAAGAGTGACAATTTTGAAACAAAACACAATATTTTGTACTTTTTTCTATAATAATTAATATCCCCATTTTTTTTTAAAAAAAGCAAATTTTTTTCTCAGTTTAGGCCGATATGTATTCTTCTACATATTTTTGGTAATAAAAATCGCAATAAGCGTATATTGATTGGTTTGCGTAAAAGTTATAGCATCTACAAAATAGGGTATAGATTTATAGCATTTTTATTATTATTTTTTTCACTAGTAATGGCGGCGATCTGCGTTTTTTTATCGAGACTGCAACATTATGGCGGACATATCGGACATTTTTGACACATTTTTGGGACCATTGGCATTTATACAGCGATCAGTGCTATAAAAATGCACTGATTACTGTAAAAATGTCACTGGCAGGGAAAGGGTTAGATATGTTCCCTAATGTGTGTTCTAACACTAGGGGGATGAGACTGACCTAGAAGAAATTACAGATCGTGGTTCCTAGCTATTAGGAACTCTTAATCTGTCTTTCCTCAGCTCACAGAACAGAACACACACCTCCCTGTTATGCCTCTCGTGCCCGCGATCACTCGCGGCCGGCGGTCATCGCGACCGCCGGTCACGAGCATCGGCACCCCCCCCCGCTGCAGCGTGCGACTGCGCCTGCTAGCCTGCCTAAAGTGACCTACGTACAACTACGACGGTTCGCGCAGCGGAGCCAGCCTGTCGCAGTATAACTGTGGTGGCAGGTCCGTAAGCGGTTAACAAAACAGCATAGTCTGTTCTAGTGACATTTCTAGGGGGCTATGGGGGTGTGTATAAACAGAAAAGTTAGTGCTACTACCCAGACACCACCTAGATAGCAGAGCTCCTGGGTGCTCGATCCACAGTCGCTGGCTGAATAGAGTAATGAGGAAAAAATTATCCGCACTCTGGTCGTTGCTCTTTAAAAAAATCTTTGTTTTTATTGACAAGCCACAGTGAACACAAATGAGAACAATTGATGCGTTTCAGCCTATAAGGCCTTAGTCATAACCACCAGTCTGTTCTAGTGACATTTCTAGGGGGCTATGGGGGTGTGTACCAGGTACCACCACTTAGAGCAGGGGTAGGCAATCTCGGCTCTCCAGATGTTTTGAAACTACAAGTCCCATGAGACATTGCAAGACCCTGACAATCACAGGCAATCACAGGCATGACTCCTAAAGGCAGAGGCATGATGGGATTTGTAGTTTCACCAAAGCTTACCCCTGACTTAGAGGTTGCCTTGGTGCGGTCGCTGGTGACATACAGAGTGATAATGGTGTGATAGGTGATGGAACGCTCTCTGTACAAGACATCAAAAGAAGCTAAAACTATCAGGTGGAGTGATAACAGTGCAGGAGCATATGCTCAGGCATATAAACATGGAACACCTGTGCTGCAGGGTTATTGTATTGGTATAGCCAGCCACTGACGACTGATTCTAGAGGGGGGTTGTTATTGTTACAGGCAGCCACTTACAACCTATTCTGGGGGTTTGTTGTTACAGCCAGCCATTGACCCCCTATGTTGGGGTGGTATTGTTACAGCCAGCCATTGACCCCCTATGTTGGGGTGGTATTGTTACAGCCAGCCATTGACCCCCTATGTTGGGGTGGTATTGTTACAGGCAGCCACTGACCACCAATGCTGGGGGGGTATATTTACAGCCGTCCACGTATCGCCAATGTTGGGTAGTTATTGTTACAGCCTGCCACCACTCATTACAGCTGGGAGGTTAACATTGCTACCACTGACCATCAATGAAAGGAGGAATATTGCAGTCACTTACACCAGTACTGGAGGTTGTTATTGCACCACTTGCACCAATTCTGGGGGTTATTACTACTACCAGTGACCACCAATCAAAGGAGGAATATTGCAGCCACTTACACAAGTACTTAGAGTTATTATTGGGCCACTTGCACTAATGCTGGGGGTTATTATGACTGTCACTGACCACCAATGAAAGGGGGATATTACAGCCACTTACACCAGTACTAAAGGTTATTATTGTGCCACTTACACCAATGCTGGGGGTTATCATTATGACCAGGTTACACTAATGACAGGGCTTAATTTACTCCCCCACTACAAGCTATATGCCACTTTATGACCATGTCTCCAGACTGCACACTATTTGCACCACATTTCACTTCCTGATTTCTTCAAGGCTTCCCTACTAAGTATTTAAATTGCCAGATTTACAGGCTTAGTTCAGTCTCTCTGCATAAAGTTGCAATTGTACCGAAGATGTCTGCCTTCCACTGGCCAATTTTGCTCTCACCCCCAGAAGTATGACATTTAATGTCTGGATTATTAAAATTATTTAATTATTAAAATGTGTTTAAAACTATTACAATTATTTATTTAATAAAATTTATTTAAGTATTATTAAAAAATATCTGCGCCGGTTGCCTAACATGTTAGGTACACCATTGGTCTGTCCTAGAATTATTATTATTATTTACTTCAAAAGTGGAGTGACACTTTAAATGAACCTATTGATTTCTAGATGTTCCTTTCACAAACACATCCAGTATTTCTTTTTGTGAGTTACTGTACAATTACAGTACTGAATTATGCCGTAAATATAAAAGCCAAAAATAAAATGGCTTCTCATATGTTCTAGACATGGATAAACAGCTTAATGTTGCATGGTTGGATGTATTAGTCATCCTCGCACAGATATGTCATCCTTAATAAATTGGCCCATACACCTAACTGCTGGAACCTGCGTACAGTGGGGAAAGATTATATATAGGCGAGCTCTGGGAATTTTCGGCTAAATGCTGACATTCAACAGAAGTAACGCTGACTGGCTGCAGAAGTAAGCTGGAATAAAGATGTGTTGTATAATTGTTTAGACGAACCAACTCCCCGTGAGACAATAAACCTTCAGTCTTATTTGGCCGTGCTTCAGTTTCCATCTTTATAAAGCAAAACTTGACTCTTACAAAGATCTAGTTATAAAAGGTCAAAATCAATATTTTGCTTTTTTTTTTTCCATTCAAAATATCGATCTGTTTTATCTATTTTTAAAGTGACTCTCTGGCTTTAAAAAAAAAAAAAAATCCAATGAAAGTTGTCTGCAGAAGAAGTCTCTGAATACTTCCTTGTGCAGGGGTCCTTCAGTGCAAACTCTGCTGTCTTCAATGCTACAGATATTTTGGAATGATATATTTACAGAAGTGTTGGATCCCTGAGCATTGAATGGTTCATCCCAAAAGCCCTACACAGCTATAGGATAGAGTAGTGATGTAGGAGCCAGTGGAAGGAACCATTCAGTGCAGCAGAAGCCCTGGCATCCCAAAGAGAGAGAGAAGTATTCAGAGGCTTCTCTTTTATTCGATTTTGATTAGTGATGGGGGAGAGTGTGACTCCCACTAGATATTTCATGAATCTTAGTTCATATATTTGAGGGCTACATTTTGAGCAGCTCACTCATTTTCTTTTGGTTGCCCTGCCCTTTTTCGGGGTTGGGCGACACAATGCGGAGTGGCAAATTACAGCAAGGCATCGCTGGATTTGCTGGAGGGTGTATAGATTAATGTAGGATAAAAGGTAAGAAAAAAACTTCAAAAAATGTACCATGGGGGAAACATTCCTCTTTTACACCTCATGCAACAATGAAAGCAGTACTTCACTCTCTCAATCAACATTGACTATTTTGAATCCTGCTGCTAGTAGTAAAGATATAGGAAGGTATATCATATGTACTTTTTTTTTTAAATAAATTATGTGTCTTCAGTTACTTTCTGGTTTCTTGCCTAGACAAATGATTTCATATATCCTATAAGTCTTCTGGAGTGGAGGATGGGCTTTCTCGGCTAAGCACACCCTCCTGCCTGCATGCCAGAGCTAAGGGCAGAAAGATTCGAGAAATTAAATGCTACATGAGCTATCTGCTCTTACTCAAGCTGGCCATAACCAGAAATGCTAGGGAGGAGAGGGCGGCGTTTTTCTAAGTGATTTGAAATCACCATATAGCATGAAGATGTGGATGGATGGGTGAGTTTGCTTTGAATATTAAAGTTGAATAAAATAGCATTTTTTCTTTGTATTGCTCAGATGCAGTGTAGTTCTGCTTTAGGCTTGCAACACATGACCAAGTAAAATGCAATGTATGTGAGAATTAGGGATAAGCAATACTGAGAGCATTAATTTCCCTAACATTATTAAAAATCTGATTTTGGCAAAATGCATTGGAGTCAACTGGAAAGGAGACATTAAAATGGTTTTTGGTGGTACAATGGGCTCTATGTGGTTCTTTAGGGTTATTAGGGAAGCAACTTACAACTATCAGGGACCTGTTCTTATTACAAAATTTGTTGCCTTGTTAGACACATTCTTAATTTTTATAAAAAAATAACAAAAAAAAATGAAAGCAACATAAATATATGTAGAAAACTAAGTACCCTTATTACACCAAAAATCCTACATCCTGTAAATAAAGAAAAAGCCCACATTTGTAACACCAATATCCAGTATGCAGCTTAATGAGCAAGACTGTGATTGTCTGCTTTGTTGAAATTTCACCATCTCTCAAATCAGTTTTGCTTATATCAGTTCGTTTCTCCACTACAATGTGACAAATGGTGGCAAATAGAGTTACAGGGCAATTTTGGACAACAAGTGCAACCTACAATATTGTGCTATCCAGTAAGGACTAAAACCTTTGAGTAATCGTTTGCAGCAAGATTAGAGAGTAAACCTTACAGGGTCACTGGGAGTGTATTTCCTGATGCTTGTGCTGCAGAAGTTTCTGCTCTATCAACTTCAAGAGAAGCCCGTAGCAAAATACATAGTATTAAGCACAGGGCTGGCATGACTAGGTAGCAGGGAACAGCATGGGGTTAAATTTAGGGGAGTGTAAATGGCAGGCTAGGGGGGTGGCCGGAGTTAGTTTTTCCCGGGGTAGGAGGGGCTTGGGGGAGGTCCTGAGATCAGTTGCTGTACAGTGTTGGAAGAGTAAGCTCCCACCCTCCCGCCCTAATATGTTGTGATTTTATATGATTTGTGTGTTTGGGTGAAGGATTGGCGGTTGGGGATCTTTGGAGGTAGTAGACATTTTGACCAATTTGGCATAAGTGGGGAACCATCAAGGTAAGGGATCCTCGGTTGATGCCAGTTAACTGTGGTTTGGCTGGCATCGGTTGATGGGTATCAGCGTGGGGAAGGTTCAGAGTGCTATGGTCCTTGAGTCGGGCACTGCGACCAGGATCTTGAATGGCCACGCTGATACGAAGGAAATTTGGTCAATGCCTTCAATGATCCTTAACAGGATGACAATTGTATTTGTGAAGGTTTGTTTAGTGTAAATAAAGATGTTTGGTTAATATGTTATGGTTAATTTGTTAATAAAATGGCAGATGCGGCCAATTTTACTCCAAAATGGATGTCGCCTGTTTATTCCTAGGTTAAGGTAGAGTTTGTGTTATTAAGGCAATAGGCGGTTTATCTGGCTTTACCATAGTCATGTATCATAAAGGAGACACTTCTAAGTTCTGACAATTCTCTACACCAGACTTAAGCCTAGTACACACGGCCGAGAATCTCGTCAGGAAAAAAAACTGTCGTTTTTCCTGACGAGATTCTTGACAAGAATCTTGCCCCGGCCGAGTGTACACACACTCCATTCAAAAGAACCGCCATTCTTTTGAATGGAACAAACACAGTGACGTCATCGACTACGACGAGCATGCGCTCGTCACATTCAATGCCGTCGCCGCCATCTTGCTACACCCTACCTATGCCTAGGAAGCTACCGCGCATGCGTCAAAGTAATTTCGAGCATGCGCTGGTTTCCGCGGCAACAGGTAAGTATACACACTCTCGGGTTTCTCGTCAGGAAACAGGCCGACAAGAATCCCGACGAGAAAATAGAGAACAGGTTCTCTATTTTTCTCGTCGAGATTCTGGGCAGTTTTCTTGCAGAGAAACCTGAAAGTCTCGTACACACGCACGGTTTTCTTGGTAAGAAAGCTCTGCCAGCAGTTTTCTTGTTGTTTCTTGCCGAGAAAAACGGTTGTGTGTACGAGGCCTAAGAGTAAATAGGGGACATGTAGGGGGTGTGTTTAGGAATAGATCCCCTGTGTCATATTCAGGGGGTCTCAGTTGTCCTTATTACAGCCCAAAGTTGGGTGAACTGGACCACTAAAGCAATGCCTGGATTAAAAACAGAACTACTAAGCATATATTCTCAACATGTTAGAAAAGCTTTGTGACTCCTAAAAATTGAAACTTTTGTTCACAGAAAAGAGATCAAGCTCTCCACCAAGTGTGCACTACAACAGAACATCAGCTAATTCAAGAACATAAGTCACAGTGGACCAACAGTTAAAAAATTTCCCGCCCCCATCTTCATTGGAAATGTGTTCTATATGGTAACCCTTGAGCAGTGGGAAATTATTTATGCTGCAAAATAACTTTAATAATGTGTCGAAGGACTAGCTGTACTTTGCTGCATATCTAATATGCTAACGTATTAGCAGTATGTGTTCCTAAGCTATGCTGTTTATACACTCTTTGCTTATTTGATAGAGAACATTTAGTTTTATGTAAATGGTTATTGCTTTGTCTGCAGACTATAGTAAGTGAAAAACCAAACATAGAAATTTATTTTTTTAAGGACAGCTCCATTTACACAATAAAATAGGTACAGTATGCAGGAATTGTGTTTTTAGTAAAGGATCCTGTAGATGTTACAGCATACAAAGCCATTTTGGCCAATTTTGTGCTTCCAACATAGCACCTCGGGGGAAGGCCTAGTCAGGCGTTCCACAGTAACTGTCCTTCTGTGAACCTGGCTCTCTCCATAAAGACATGGTTTGGTGAGCTTGGTGTGGAGGAACTCAAGTTACCTGCACAGAGGCCTAACTTCAATATTATTAAAAACCTTTGGGATGATGAATTGGAACACCAATTGCAAACCAGGTCTTCTTATCCAACATGAGCACCTAATTTCACAGATGCGCTTTTGGCTGAATGGGAGCAAATTCCCACAGACACATGTAGGCAGGTGCAGACTAATTTCTCCACTGCAGGTGGCACTCTTCTGCAGCGGCATTGCAGTTAGGGAGGAAGTCAAGAGGAACATCAGCTAATTCAAGAACATAAGTCGCAGTGGCCCCTACAACAGTGAGAATATTTCCTCTATGGTTTCCTGGGTTACTGGGGAAGCTATCCGATTGGATGCTGTCATCCCATGTGACTCTAGCAGCCATCTTAGGTCAGACAGAACCTATTTAAGACTCTAATGCCCTGTACACACGATTGGTTTTACAGATGAAAACAGTCCGATGGACTTTTTTAATCGGACAAACCGATCGTGTATGGGTCTTTTTTCCATCGGTGAGAAAAAATAGAACATGTTTTAAATTTATCCAATGGAAAAAAAAAAACGATAGCAAATTCCGATCCTCTGTGTGGAACTCCATCAGAGAAAAAACCCACGCATGCTCAGAATCAAGTCGACGCATGCTCAGAAGCATTGAACTTCATTTTTCTCGGCTCGTCGGTGTGTTTTACGTCACGGTTTTTTTGACGGTCGGATTTTTGACTGATGGTGTTTAGGCAAGTCTGATGGAAGTCAGCTTCATCGGAATTCCGACGGAAAAAGCCATCGGATTTTAATCCATAGGAAATCCGATCGTGTGTACAGGGCTTAAGTCTCAGACTTGGCACGCATTTTGCGAATGGGTAGAGTAGGGACATGTACCCCACCTGGAAGGGACAGTACTAGTGGCAGGGAAAGGTTCCTGAAGATGAGGGAAAGCGTAGGGCTTGCAACTTTTCTGGATACCCCTCCCCACTTGGGTAAGATACGGTTGGGCTGTCTTCCCTCTGGGTTTATTGTGAACTGTTTTTGCATACTTTTAATACAAGTTCTTTCATCCCACTTGGACTGTGCGTGTTATTGCAACCACACCACACTGCACCCAACCTAAACACACTCCAAAATCTTGTGGGAAATCTTTCCAGGAGTGGAGGCTATTATACCTAGAATAGAAGGGGGGAGGGGGCAACTCCATAATAACGCTTAAAGCAAGCCATAGATTGTGGTTTCAGGAAAGAAAATAGCTTGTTTACCCCATTAACGCAGTCAGTGTTGATGGGGGAATCCCTCCCACTGCGCTATTGTGTTCTGCTGGTGGGGAGCCTTCCCTGCCAGCAGAACACTGCTATAACCACTGGCAGTAATCGCATTCAAAAAATCTGAAAGATAGTTGTATTGAAGTCAATCGATGAATTGACTTCAGTATAACCAGCCTGCCCATAGATGGATAGAATGGATAGCAATCCCTGCTGAACTGGTCAAGATTCGATCCATCTATGACCGGCTTAAGGTGGTTCTAAAGGTTGAAGATCTTTTACCTTCATACATTCTATGCATCTGGGTAGAAAAAATTCAGTAGGAATCCCCCCAATACTTACGTTTCTGTCTCCTCATTGGCTGAGAGACAGCAGTGGGAGCTATTGGCTCCTGCTGCCATCACTCAATGCAGTGAGGAGGGAGCAGATGGCGGAGCCATGCCCTGCTCTGTGTGTTTTATGGACACACAGAGCAGGGCTCAGGAGAGAGCACGCATAAAAGAGACAACCAGCAA
The DNA here is from genome assembly GCA_029206835.1 of Rana muscosa. Lineage (NCBI taxonomy): Eukaryota > Metazoa > Chordata > Amphibia > Anura > Ranidae > Rana > Rana muscosa. The sequence continues at coordinate 1,162,546,411 of CM055116.1, forward strand.
CCAATGACATAGGTGGGGAAGATGGCGGAGTGGGACCTAGTGTGTGGCAGTGGATCAGCAGATCGCAGAAGAACAACGCTGGATTTGATGGGCATGTGAGTACTGTATGGGTTTTGTAGATAACCCAGCATATTGTACATGGGAGGTTAATGGTCTATTAGTTCTGCTATTTGTGGTGTTTAATTACCATAACTATTTAAAGGACTACGTATGTAACCCTGTGTTGTTCCCATTGGATATATACTATAGGTATTGCAGAGGATATAACATTTAAGCAAAGCGGTGTGTTTTTCTAAGGAATCGTTCAAATGTGAGCTTAGGATGCGATGAAACTCTGTGGCTGTGTTTTTACCGCCCCCAACCTCTACCCCCTTTAGTTGCAGAGGCACTGGCCAGGGATATAAACATGTTGCAGCCGTGAAGCATTGTGGCCACGACAAAAATTACGTCCCTTGTCATGCGTTGTGGCACACTAGTGCAGCGAACAAGGGGTTAACGTAGGCAGTGAGGAAACGTTACAACACCTCCTCACCGCCTGTCACCGCCTGTCAAATGCTCTCTGGGAAGCAATCAAAATGCAGATTACTCTTCAGAAAGCACTGTTAGTGTGAATGCGTCCTAAAGCCGGCCATAGACGGTTCGAACCTTGGACGGTTCAGAGGGGTCCAGCCGAGATCCGAACCATCTATGGGCAGGCTGATTGTACCCAAGTTGATCGATTGATCAACTCGGGTACAACCAGCCTGTCGGATTTTACATGAGATTATTGCTACTGGCTTATACCCGCTAGCAGTAATCACTGTGTTCTCCTGGCGGGGGGAGCTGTACCCGCCAGGAGAACACAATGGCTCCGCAGGAGGGATTTCTCCACCAACATTTACTGTGTTGATGGGAGAATCAAGCGACTTCCATCGGTTGCAGGAAAGAAAATCGTTCCATTTACGGCCAGCTTTAGACATATCCTACTTTCCATGAAGTTGTTAAAAAAAGAGTATTTTCACAGCTCAAGACTACACACCAGTCTATTGTTTTCTGATCTTCCAGTTACAATCTCCTTGTAGCTGGGACTTCTGTTCTCGGGCCTCAGCAATGCCACCTGTGATTATCAGGGCCATCTTATTGATTGGACCCTGGGCAAAAAATTTCTTCGGGCCCCCCAAATTTCGCTCTCCCCCTGCTCTGAGACATACAATAAATAGCATCTAGACTCAAAATCAGTTTACTGTATCAGATCAGTCAGCAATTGTGATTGGTTGAAAGAGGTTACAGCATATCATTACCGCTTACTGACTGGTTGCTAGAGGTTACAGCACACATTAGGGCTCACTGATTTGTTGCTAGAGGTTAAAGCACATGATTTCTGCTTGTTGCTAGAGATTACTGTACAGAAATACTGCTCACTGATTGGTTGCTAGAGGTTACAGCACATCATCTCCTCACTGCCTGCACACCATGGACAGAAAACTCCTAGGAATCCAGCAGCATTTAGTATAGGTGATGGTGGATATGACCTTTAGGAGGGCATGATATACATATAAATGCCACCTTTATTTACATATCAATTCCACCGGACACCACTATTTACATATGAATGCCGTCACTATTTACATATGAATGGTGGTTATTTACATGTAAACACATGGTCTGCAGGTGAGTCATCCCTACACAACAATAGGGCAGAGCTGGGCAGCATTAAAAACAGAACTTCCCACTGAGATATCAGGACACAGCACAGGACTAAAACTTCAAGGGACAAGGGAATTCAAACCAGGATAGTTGGCAAGTATGATGCAGCTTCTTTGGGCCCCACAACAATGACAGGGCCCAGGGCAGAAGCCCCTTTTGCCCTGCCTTAAAGACGGCCCTGGTGTTTATATAGCATCTTATATACTTAGGCTAAGTAGACGTGCCATCTCATTACATAAAAACAAGTTTATTATTATCCTTCACAACTAACTACCGGAATACACAAGACGTGGCTGCAAGTTAAAGCGGAGCTCCACCCTAAAATCAAACTTTATTTCACAGGCTTCCTTTTAATGTGCTAAAAAATGTTCTGTGAAAAAAAAATTTTTTACTTGCCTTGCACACCTTGTTACTAGGCAGAATTGCTAATCTGCCTTCTTCCTGGACTGCGTGGTTCTTCTTTCCAACCTAAGCCGCACAGACTCCTGGGAAATGACTGTAATAATTTCCCAGGAGACTGTGCGCTTTTCTCTGCCCAAAAATCTCGGAATACCAATACAGGAAATGACGCAATTTAGGCTGTTTACCGCGCCATGTTCAAAAAGGGCACAAAGCCCTTACTTCTCATTGCACTAGCAGGACGAGAGAGAGAGAGAGCAGCTGAGAAGGAAGGACTTAGCGTTTGCGGTACTCCAGCAGCTAATTCACCAACCTGATTGTCACAGAACAGGTAAGTGTTTGTATTAACGAAAATCTGCTATAAATGTGCTCACTATCTGTACATATGTCTCCCACATCTTTACTTTGACTGCTCCTTCTTTGAGTTTTATTGTAATGTAGATTTGGTTATCACTGTTGTCATAACAACGGGGCGGGACGTTCCTCCGTCGCCGCCCGTTGTCATGACAAAAAAACAAACAAACTGCGCTACGAGTGCCGTTCTACTACGCACACGCGAAATGTAGAGGTGCATGCTCGTTACCCAGCATGCACCTCAGCACGAAAACCAGGAAGGGAAACGAACTGGGCTTCAAATGCCCACACACATCATGGATACGGCCAGATCAGGAGAAGTAGAGGATAAGGTAAGTGTGGAACAATATTACTTTAACGGCTGGGGAGCTATTGCTATGTTTTGGGGACTATGTTATGTGACCATTACAATCTTGCTATAATTTTTTTTTTTTACCAGAGCTCCGCTTTAAAGTCGGATCATGTGGAACTTGAATGAGAAAACAGTCCTTTTGTATAAACGTTGTACAGAAAACAAGTTTGTCACATAAGGGTGAAGCAGAAACGGATCTCGCATATGTCTTGATAAGTCACAGAGTAACCAAAGGAAACCACACAAGGCATTTCTCTATAGTCATAAAATAGGTACAAAACTCACGATTACCTTATGACTAATCATACAATTATTGCTTCTTTAGCTGTCACTGCTGAAATAAAGGTTTATTAGGTAAGAAATGAATGGCTAAGGCAATGTTCCGTTTCAGTGGTGCATGTACTAGTGTGACCAAACGACAGGTCTCTGATACCCTCGGGCACATTCTCATCAACTGCTTACCATTTCACTCAGATATTGCAAAACTTAAAACTGCAAACTGGGGCCAATTCTCTCTTTCCTTTGACTGCCGCCAAAAAGCCCAACAGGTGTTTTCTGCAGTTTAATTAAAGTACAGGCAAACCCTAATGCTGCGTACACACGATCGGAAATTCCGACAAGAAAAGTTCGATGTGAGCTTTTGGTCGGAAATTCCGACCGTGTGTAGGCTCCATCTGACTTTTTCTGTCAGAATTTCCGCCAACAAAAATTTGAGAGCCGGTTCTCAAATTTTTCCGACAAGAAAAGTTCTTGTTGGAAATTCCGATCGTCTGTATGCAATTGCGACACACAAAAATCCTACGCGTGCTCAGAATCAATTGGACGCATGCTCGGAATCATTGAACTTAATTTTTCTCGGCTCGTTGTAGTGTTGTACGTCACCGCGTTCTTGGCGGTCGGAATTTTGTGTGACCGTGTGTATGCAACGCAAGTTTGAGCCAACATTCCGACCGGAAAAAAACCCACAGTTTTCTTGTCAGATTTTCCGATTGTGTGTACGCGGCATAAGGCCTCATTCAAATGGCCGATTTGCTTCTCCACCAACAAAAACCTATTATTCCACTAGTCTTCTGCCCATCCACAAATCCATGTAGATCTTTGGAGTTAAAGGGACACTAAAGGTTTGTGTTTTTTCACCTTAATGCATCCTATGCATTAAGGTGAAAAAACATCCGACAATACCGGCCCCCCCAGCCCCCCTGTTTTACTTACCTGAGCCCGTTCACCTGCTGCGCTCGCTCCCGACATTGTCTTCGACGCTCAGCCTGGCCTTTGATTGGCTTGAGTGGATGGATTGAAAGCAGCGCAGCCATTGGCTTGCGCTGCTGTCAATCACATCCAATGACGCAGCGCGCCGGGGGGCGGGGCCGAGTGATACAGTGAGCAGCTACAGCCGCTGGCTGGATCACGGGAGAGCGCCCGCAAAAACTAACCACCATGCGAGAGAGCTCGCATGAAGGTGTTTAGTTCTTGCGGGCAGGAGCCGAGACAGCCGCCGAGGGACCCCAGAAGACCAGGTTCGAGGCCACTCTGTGCAAAACGACCTGCACAGTGGAGGTAAGTATAACATGTTTGTTTTTTTTTAGTTCCCTTTACAACCCCTTTAACCATGACCTGCTTTTATTTGGTGTCTTCTATAAAAGGATACCTTTCAGTGTAGCTCCTTACAGTAAATGGTCCTTTCTGGTGCTTTCTATACCCAGGTGCCAATGCTATTCACTGGCTCCCAATGTTGTGGTAGTGTTGTCACCATCCTGTAGGTGTACCCACACTGAGACTTCAGGGCTCCCAGTTAATTGCTGGGATGCTGTCACTGTCCCTTCACAGGCTGGGGCCAGCCTGGGCTCAGAGGATATGGATTATGGCCATAATAATATTCACAGCAAAAGACCCTGTTCTATTTATTTATTTTCATGGGCTACATACTGTATATATATATATATATATATATATATATATATATAGTGGATATAAACCTATGGCTGAAGCACCTACTTTACTGCATCCTACAATCACCATTCAGAGCCAGTCTTGGCTCTAGTACACAGATTTATGGAGAATTCATTATGGTTTTTTCATCATACAATATGAAGTGTCCCGGTAATGTATCCTGAGCACATACCCTAATGTAGCGGCCTCCACTCTCTTTCACTCCCTGGCTTCGTTCTTCTGCATGTCTAGGGGTTGCTCCGGAGGAGAGAGTGTGGGGTCACCACGCCAAGCCCCCACCACAGAGGTTTGTGAGGTGCAAGCAAAGTTTCTTTACCTTCGGGTCGGTGCTCTGTTTTTGGAACCTCCACCTCCTCATTTTGAACAGTGTCTGCCAGTAAAATGAGCCCCACACCATCTAAAGTCCAACACTCCTTTATTCCTCCCATATCAAAGTGAAACACAATCAGTTGGACTCCCTCAACGAACAGAACAGACAGGGGCTGTGGATTCGAGTAGGCCCAGGCACAACTTACTTTCCTCTATCCTTCCCGATAGTGGCTTTTGGTCCCTTGTCAGGGGAAAACATCCCTCCAGGCGGTCTCCGGAGGCTCATCCGGCACCGGCAATCTGCTGCACCAGGTCTTCAGGTGAGTACCCCCTCCGGTCCCTTACGCCTCTGGATTAGATGCTGTTAAAGGTCCGTATCTCTCAACAGATATAAACACAAATAAGCTCCATGGTGTAGTACTTACATAAAAGCATTTATTTAAACTAAAACAGTTGCACTTACAAAATTGAAGATCATAAAGCGCGGTGAATGTATTGGATAAACAGCCGCAGCGTCTCCACAGGCTTCCTATGCTTGCTGCTCACTGTGACCATCGACCTCCGTGGAGGAAAGCCGTGATGACGTCAGTAAAACAGGCTACACCTTACGTGTTTCGCCACAATAGGATGTCGTCTGGGGATTGGCTTTTTTTTACTTAAATTTTGCTCTATCCTTCCCCCCCCCCCAAAAAAAAACACCAAAAACAACATCCATGGACTGTTTATTGAGCCTGAGAGATTGTATGTCTGGCTGTGGGGCAACTATTGGGAAAAGGATTGCCGGGCAACATTCTAGCGGCTCCTACGGTGGTAGCGCTACCTTTGGGGGCTCGTCCGGGATGCTCCCTAAATAAATCGCAGCCCTTGCTTATATTCAAGGAAGAGAAATGGGAAAGACTGTCAGCGTCTGTCTTGGAACTGGGCTCAGAGAGGACAGCCTTCCCAGAGGAGTTGAAGCTGTTATAGCTGCAAAGGGTGGGCCAACTCAATATTGAACCCTACAGACTAAAGCTGGATACACACTATACAACTTTTGTTGTTTGATCTCCTGTACTGCAAGGGCCTGCCTGATTGCATAAGAATATAAAGTGTTTAGGTTTGACCTCATATTACAGTATCTCACAAAAGTAAGTACACCCCTCACATTTTTTTGTAAATATTTTATTATATCTTTTCATGCGACAACACTGAAGAAATTACACTTTGCTACAATGTAAAGTAGTGAGTGTACAGCTTGTATAACAGTACAAGGGTAAAGCAAAAAACTAAAAAAAAATTATACATATACAGTATATGTATAAACTTTAATTTTGCCTTTTACTCCAAGTACTTTTAAAACAAGAGTTATGTTAATTTTCTAAAACCAGTCCAAATGGAAAACTGAATTCTACAGGGACAGTTTGAAACCAACAACAAATAAGTGCCCTTAATATTTATTTTAAAACCAATTAAAAGACGCAATGTTTAATATGATTTCTTGTTTTTATGCTCACGCGCTCATTAAGAAAAAACAAATATTTCATTGCTTTTTAATGCAGTCTTTTTAATGACTAATTAGAAGCTGCTGGTTTGAATATGAAACAATTGTATGGATGGAGGACATCCCCAGGGCGTTCCAGAAATATATACTGATAGATCAAAAAGCTATTTTCATATGAAGCCATTCCAAATCCTAATTTCGTCCCTTTGGTGTGTTTTAGCAAAGGTAGTGTTGCTGCTCGCCTATGTTCTTCCTGTTTGCTGTACCATGCCTGATCTGGGCACCGTTCATCACGCTTTATTTTATTGTACGGTGGATCAGGATGTGTTTGTAGATGAAGAGATTTGGGGACTGTTAACTTCCTCAAGTGCGACTAATAGCTCACCTTCAGCTACAGAACTGCAGTACATGAAAGGTGGAGTCCTGCGGTTCTGCTTACTGGAGGGGCGCTTGTTTCTATTTCAGGTATGAATTTTAGATAGTGTTTTTGATATACTGCCTTTTAATAAACCATTAGCTGAAAATTCAAAGGTGACACTACAGCCTACAGGCCCCAATCCAAAACATGAACGCAAGGCACTCTCAGTTCATTAAAAAAGCATTTGATGGTCCTGAGCAACACCCAATATGCTTATGTAAAGATATATCTGCTTTTTCTATATGATATCTATATGTTACATCATTTACGACTCTCTTTGCACAGGCTTCAGCTTCTATAAGGTCAAAGCATTTGTAAAGCTTTCTTCAAGCTTCAAGCAGCTTTGTTGAAGCCTGCAATGAAAATGTTATTTCCAGCATACCTATTTTGAGATGGGAATGAGGGACACCTACTAGCAAACGTATGTAGGCATAGGACACGCCTCCTGCCACACCCCCTTAAAGGAGAATTGACCCAAAATAAAAAAGGTTAATTAAATCTATAAGGGAATTTTTTTTTACCACTACTATTCCTTTATATTGGCTTTTTAAAATTTACAAATGCAGCCATTTAGAAATTGGATGAAAGGCTTAGCACTGGGAAACACTTTTTGAATGATAAAAAGTGCATTTTATATACAACTATATAGATCAGACCAAAATGAGGGACAAATGAGGAGGAAAGAGGGACAGAGGGACATTGCTCCAAATCAGGGACAGTCCCTCAAAATCAGGGACAGTTGGAAGCTATGTTTCCAGTATAAGGCTGTTGGATGCAGATCTCAATGTGAGGCCTCGTACACACGACCGATTTTCTCGGCAAGAACCAGCAAGAAACTTGCTGGCAGAGAGGTCTTGCCGAGTAAATCGGTCGTGTGTACGAGGCCTCAGTTCTGACTTTTGCTTTAAACTAGTTGAAAGTAGGCTTTTAACAAACTTCAAGTAGTGCCAAAGCCCTCTACAGCCTTTTAACAGCTTGTTTAACCGCTCGCGGACCGCCCCATACATACTGTATATATTGTGGCATGGTGGCCCCTGAGAGTGAAATCACGTACCTGTACGTGATTTCTTTCTTCGGGTCGGGGGCACTCTCCCACTGTGATTGGACAAAGTGAGAGCCAATCCTCTAGGACCCGCGGATCGTTCCTGAAGCAAACAGAATGGGGGTCTTCCTAATTAAACAAGGCAGATCGCCATTCTGTCAGAAGGGGATTGCCATTCTGTCTTCCCCTAGTCAAAGCATCCCCCCCCCCCCCCACATTTAGCAAACACTCCCAAGGAGCACGTTACGTAAATGTAAACCCTCAAGGTTTTTCATCTTAATGCATTCTATGCATTAAGGTGCAAAAACCTCCTGTGCTACAACAGCCCCCCCAGAGCCCCCCTTTTACTTACCTGAGCCCGATCTTTCCAGCAACGAGAACGAGCACACAAGCTCCAGCTGCTGTCCTGGGTCCTCATTGGATAGATTGATAGCAGCAGGAGCCGCTGCTGTCAATCAAATCCAATAATGCGGGAGCCGGGGAGCGGGAGCTGGGGAAAAGAGGGGCCGAGTCCTGCTGTCTTTGTCAATGGATGCAGAAGCAGGACTCCGGAGCGCACCCGTACGAGTGCCCCCAGGGAAAGCGCTCCTCCTCCGTCGGGGCACCAGATGAAGAGGAGGAGACAGAAGCGCCACTGGGGGACCCCAGAAGAGGAGGATCGGGGCCATTCTGTGCAAAACCCTTGCATAGTAGAGGTAAGTATGACATATTTGTTATTTTAAAAAAAAAAAGACTTTACAACCCCTTCCCTGTAGGGGTACGCATCTTCACTGGTCTCACGATTTGATTCGATTACGATTATCTGGTAAGCGATTCGATTCGGCAATGCATCCCGATTACCGACGAGCTCCCACTTCCGCTTGGGCCGCCTAGGCATCCCTTCCTCCCTGCGATTTTCTGGGACACATCACAGGCCCCAGAAGATTGCCCGACTATGAAGGATAGCGCAGTGAGACATGCGCACCCGGCTGTGAAGCTGAAAGCTGTCACAGCCGGATGCCTACAGTAGTATTGACAGTGCCGTGGACAGGCGGGGGAGAGAATGGAGGGTTCGGGTGGCCACATCGCTGGATTGTGGGACAGGTGAGTGTCTTTTTGCGCACACTTGTGGAATGGCGACAAACTACGGTACCTAAAAATCTCCATAGGCGACGCTTTAAAAAAAATTAACAGCTACCAGGTTAGAGTTACAGAGGGGGTCTAGTGCTAGAATTATTTCTCTCGCTCTGCCAAATCGCGGCAATACCTCACATGTGTTATTTGAACATCGTTTACATATGCGGGCGCGGCATGAGTATGTGTTTTCTTTGCTGCGCGAGCTCGCGGGGACAGGGGCGCTTTAAAAAAAAGTTTTTTTTTCTATTTATTTTATTTCTTTTTTTCCGATGCTTCGTTCCAGTCTGTCTCTAGCCGCTGGAAGTAGCGGCTCGCGTATCGGGTCTCCCGGTGGGACGGGAGGCCCGGTCAGAGCGGTGGAAGGCGGCGGAAGGGGGGGGATGTCGCCTTCCGCTCCTCCGGGATAACAACCGAGCGGCTTTTAGCCGCATCGGTTGTTATCACTGGAAAGCCGACCGCCCGCTCTAAAAACGGTACCGGGATGATGCCTGCAGCTGCGGACATCATCCCGGTAATCGATTTTCCCAGTTGCATGCATCGGAATCGCATCGGGGACACCCGAATCGCGATGCACCGATGCAACAATTAATTTCAGCACCCCTACTTCCCTGCCAATGTCATTAGTATTGGTTTTAGCACTCCCCTATGTTCAATCAATAGACCTTATTCCTTGGTGTCCTTACATCCTTACGTCCAATGCATTGCTTTACATTGGTCTTGATCACATCAAACCTGCAACTGAGCCACATTCTTACCACCCAGCTACAAGCTAACATAGCCTACGGTCACATAAGCACACACTGTTGAGGTCACAGTGCAGCAATGGTCAGTGTGCACCAATAAATATATCACAGGCTGTGTTTGGCAGGCCTTTTTTGAAGGCACCTTTGTAGGTTAGCATCTCATGTGATGTGACATAACTAAAACGGTTCTGAAGGTTCAAGGGTTATTACCTTCTGGGTGCAGCTCCCCCCCCCCCCCATCCCTTATACTTACCTGAGCCCCATCTCAATCAAGCAATGTGTATGAGAGCAGCGGCTCCCCCAGGTCTCTCTCTCTCCTCATTGGCTCCCGCTGCTGTCAATTACAGCCAGTGAGCCAATGAGGAGAGAGCAGGGGCAGGGCCAAGCTGCGCTGTGTGTGTGAATGGACATACAGAGCGTGGCTTGCTATTGGAGGCACTCAGCAGGTGGGAGGAGCCAGGACCAATGGCAGGGGACCCAAAAAGAAGAGGATTGAAGCTTCTCTGTGCAAATCCATTACACAGACCAGGTACAGTAAGTACCATATATACTCAAATATAAGCCAACCCGAATATAAGCCGAGGCACCTAATTTTACCACAAAAAATGGGAAAACTTATTGACTCGAGTATAAGCCTAGGGTGCAGGGGCGGACTGACCATTCGGTGACCTGGTGGCCGCCCGAGGGCCCCGTGGTGGGGGGGGGCCCGGGCCGGCTCAGTCCGCCCCTGAAGGTGCCGTGCCCGCAGCAGTGTTGCCAACGTATGGGCATCGGCGCCCGTAAAAAAGATGGCCGCGAGCCGGCCATACAACTGCGCATGCGCCGTTCTGAAGCCGGCCAAGCTCAGGGAAATTTGTTCGCGCTCGGCCGGGCGGCGCGCGCGCAGTAACGTGATTTTTTGAAAAGACTACAGCGGCTGGCGCGAGCCGCGCGACTCCTACAGTGAGTGCATGCTGCCATGCACTTATCACAGGTGGAGGACTCGGAGCGAGCGGAGCACTGACAGGGGTGAGTGGAACTGGGGGGATACAAGGGGACAGTGAGTGAGAGCCTGGAGTCTGGACATTACTGGGAGCCTGAAGCTGTGCCATGCAGGGGAGAGACTGATGTGCTCTGTCCACCACCATATTACTTCTCGAAATCATCAGTGTGTTGTGTCCTCCTCTGGCTCCTGTGCCCCTTTCACCTCTCCACAGGTCAGGGCAGCACAGTGCTGCTCAGACCTGTGGAGAGGTGAAAGGGGCACAGGAGGAGGACACAACACACTGATGATGTGGAGAAGTAATATGGTGGTGGACAGAGGAGGAGGCTACTGTGAGGGGGTGAGGAGGGCCCCAATATGTCCGCAGCCTGTCTCCACCGGCACCTCCTGTAGTATGTCCACAGCCTCTGTCCACCTCCTCTACTATGTCCGCAGCCTCTGTCCACCTCCTGTAGTATGTCTGCAGTCTCTGTCCACCTCCTGTAGTATGTCCGCAGCCTCTGTCCACCTCCTGTAGTATGTCCGCAGCCTCTGTCCACCTCCTGTAGTATGTCCGCAGCCTCTGTCCACCTCCTGTAGTATGTCCGCAGTCTCTGTCCACCTCCTGTAGTATGTCCGAAGCCTCTGTCCACCTCCTGGAGTATGTGCGCAGCCTCTGTCCACCTCCTCTATTATGTCCGCAGCCCCTGTCCACCTCCTGTAGTATGTCCGCAGTCTCTGTCCACCTCCTGTAGTATGTCCGCAGCCTCTGTCCACCTCCTGTAGTATGTCCGCAACCTCTGTCCACCTCCTGTAGTATGTCCGCAACCTCTGTCCACCTCCTGTAGTATGTCCGCAGCCTCTGTCCACCTCCTGTAGTATGTCCGCAGTCTCTGTCCACCTCCTGTAGCATGTCCGCAGTCTCTGTCCACCTCCTGTAGTATGTCCGCAGTCTCTGTCCACCGCCTGTAGTATGTCTGCAGTCTCTGTCCACGTCCTGTATCATGTCCGCAGCCTCTGACCATCTCTTGTCTTTTATCATGTCTGCAGTCTCTGAGGGGATTCTAGAAAGGAGTCAAAAGTGGGAGTGCCACCAGGATGGGGGTTACGGCCCGGGAAGAAACAGACGTGTGGACTGGGGAGAGGTGATCAGAGCCACCAAGCTGGAGCCGTCTGACTGAGCCCCGCACGGTGCACCTGAGAGGAGGTCAGTGACAGTGCCGCCAGGCCATTCTGAGGGGGGGGGGGGGGGTCACTGATGTAAGGAGGGGAGTGAATACAATAATGTAAGGGGGCACTGATATAAAGGTTTCCCCCTTATATTGGTAACCCCGCCCCCCTTACCTTAGTGTATTAACTCTGTGGAAGGTGGTCTCTATTCACCAGAGCCCCCTCCACATCAGAGTTCCCCCTTACATCATGATCTGCAGTGTTCCCCTTTACATAAGAGTTCCCTTGCACTGTAAGGGGGCATCCTGCAGACTCTGATGTAAGAGGGAACTCTGTGCTGGCTGGGTTATAGTAACCTAACCTTCATGTAAATTGAGAAATATGTTTTTTTACTTTTGTTTAACTTAAACACATTGATAATAGCATTAGCTGTGTGCTTATAGTTCAAATATTGATATTTGCACTGTTTAGCACTAAAAACAGTAATTTTAGGTACTTTTTTGCAGTGCCAGTAAAAAATGTGGATCTGCCATTTTGAACATAGTGTAGAGAAATTCTTTGAATGCATGCAATGTGGGCAGTGCAATATGTAGGTGGGACTTTGTGTGGATGTAGCTTGAACGTGGGCGGGGACACATGGGCGGGGATGCATAGGCGGAGACACAGGGGGCCCCATGATATCCTTTTGCCCATGAGCTGTCAGTCCGCCCCTGCTAGGGTGTCCATCTGCATGCCTCATTGTGCCTCACTGTGTCCATGTGCATGCCTCACTGTGTCCATGCCTCACTGTTTCCATGCCTCACTGTGTTCATACCTCACTGTGTCCATGCCTCACTGTGTCCATGCCTCACTGTGTCCATGTCTCACTGTGCCCATGCCTCACTGTGCCCATGCCTCACTGTGCCCATGCCTCGACTGACATTTAACATGGGAGTCTATGGAAGGGGTGCTCGGCTTGAAAAATCGGTTCTCCCCGGCCGTAGGTCCCCCAGACAACAAACTTTGCACACTTGCAGAGGAGAAATGGGGCTACATGTGTGCCAAGTTCCGGGTCCAGGTCCAGGGGACCTACGCCCGTCCGGTACCGGATCCCCAAAGCCCCCGGAGAAATTACCGTTTAACATGGGAGTCTATGGAAGGGGTGCCCGGTTTGAAAAATTGGTGCTCCCCGGCCGTAGGTCCCCTGGACAACAAACTTTGCACACTTGTAGAGGAAGAGTGGGGCTACATGTGTGCCAAGTTTGGCCGGTACTGGGTCCCCAAACACCGGGAGATCAGGCGCAAAAAGGGGACTCGAGTATAAGCCAAGCTATGAGTAAGCATCTATCTTTGATGTGAAACGTGTCAGCCATCCACCCCTGCATGTCAGTTTTCTGTTTTTGTCTGTTTTTGGACTTTTGAATCCATGGATTAAGTTTGGATTTTAATTTTGGAATTTTGAAAATAAATCGTTTATACAGAGTGGGACAGTCCAGGGCTCTTTTCTTTCCCATGCATTAGTGCAGAGCCAGCACCTGTTCCGGTATCAGGGCGGGAGCATTCCTTGGAGCTTCACAGCTTGGAGCGGTACACACCTTTCATTATAAGCCAAGGGGGGCATTTTCATCACAAAAAAATGTGCTGAAAAACTCGGCTTATACTCGAGTATATACGGTATATGTTTGTTATTTAAAAAAAAAACAAAAAAAAAAAAAACGTTTCCTTTAGAATCACTTTAATCTTGGTGTCATCCAATTCATTATTAGAGGATGGATGGTATAACAGCCTAGGTGCATGCAATGATTGCCAAAATGGACGATTGTTGTTTTCTCAAATGACTGTTCTAGATACAGCAGTACAAGGGAGTGGCTATTAAAGGGGTTGTAAACCCTCATTTTATGAATTTTTTTAAAATAACAAACATGTCATACTTACCTCCACTGTGCAGTTCCTTTTTCCCCGGTCCTCCTCTTCTGGGGTCCCTCAGCGGCGCCGGTGGCTCCTCCCCGCATGGAGTGTCCACGTTGGAGAAGCGCTTTCCTTGGTGGACACCCGTGCGGGCGTGCTCCCGAGTCCCGCATCTGTGTCCATTTACACAGAATGCAGGACTCACCCCCCCCTCCCGCACCGCGTCATTGGATTTGATGGCTGCGGTGCTATCAATCTAGCCAATCAGTCCACGAGACATCATCTAGAGATGGTGTGCTCATTCCCAGACGGAGGATGACAGCGTTCAGGTAAGTAAAATGGGGGCTCGGGGGGGCTGCTGTACTATAGAAGGTTTTTCAGCTTAATGCATAGCATGCATTAAGCTGAAAAACCATGAAGGTTTCCAACCCCTTTTAATTCACATGCATATACAAACATCTACACTTACCTCTAAAACCAAATTTGTTGAGTCAATAATGAAATCATCGAATGTTCTGTATAATTATTTTTCAGAAAAACACATGAACGTTACAGTCTGTGCTGGCTGAAGTAGCTCCTTTCTGAAATCGATGCGTATGCGAGTATTGTTCTCATAAATAACATGTCCACAAGACTCAGGAGAGGGTTGACTTAGCTCTGAATCCTTGAATTATATAATACAACATTGTAAAACTCGAGAGCACTAATGCACTAAAATAAAACACAGACTAAATGTTTTAAATGGATAAGCCTATAAAGGACTTTTCAAAGCCAATAAAAAATATTATTTTGTAAACCAAGATCATCACATGATATTTATCTCTAAATTCTCCTGTAAGTCTCAGCCCACTGTAAAATCAGGCCTTTTCTGGCACTTTTTGTTTAACAATCAGTATTTTTTTGCTAGAAAATTACTAGCACCCCCAAACATTATATAGCAGAGGCCCTAGAGAATAAATTGGTGGGTGTTTCTATTTTTTATGTCACACAGTATTTGCAAAGCAGTTTTTTTTTTTTTTTTTTTTTAATAAACTTTTTTGAATTCTAATGCTTAAAAACACAATATAATACCCAATTGTTTGGGAAAATTTAAAAGATGATGTTATGCCGAGAAAATAGATACCAAACATGTCACGCTTTTAAATTGCGCATGGCCGTGCAACGGCGACAAAAGACATACATTTTACCATCTATAGGCAGCGATTTAGAAGTCTTTACAGGTTACTACTT
Source organism: Rana muscosa (assembly GCA_029206835.1). Lineage (NCBI taxonomy): Eukaryota > Metazoa > Chordata > Amphibia > Anura > Ranidae > Rana > Rana muscosa. The sequence continues at coordinate 1,162,561,508 of CM055116.1, forward strand.
TAGATTTACAGGGGAGGTCTGGTGCTAGAATTACTGCCCACGATCTGATGTTTGCGGTGATACCTCACATTTGTGGGGCGATCGCTCTTTGCATGCATCCGGGACCGGCACGTGCGTTTGCCTTTCTGCACGAGAATAGAGAAACGGGGGCATTTTAATGTTGTTTTAATTATTTATTTATTTTATTTTTACACTGTCACTTTCATTTTAATTTCATTTTTTATCAATTTGATTGTTATTAGAGGGAATATAAATATCCCTTGTGACAGCAATAGGCAGTGACTCTTTATGGAGAGATCTGGGGTCTATTAGACCCAGATCCCTCCTCTGCCCTTAAAAGCATTTGATCACACCAGCTGTGGCAGCTGTCAGCCTCATATTGCTTTCAATGGCACTGCCTCCTGCATCAAATTGCTGGGGTTGCCACATATGATCATACATCGCCCCACTTGCAGGAATGAATGGGGTGTGATAGTGGTAGACCATGCCAAGCTGAAAATGTAGGAGAAAGTGCCACAGGATTCACATTAAGTTTTAATGTGACGTTCCAGAATATCATTTCTGAGCAGAGAAAGCTGTGTTTTGTGTTTTCTCTGGATTCTGAAGTCCCTGATTTGGACCTGGAGCTTGAAGGTTCCAAATTGTCTTGGGTGGGACCGAACCTTCAATCCTGTGTCCGGATAGTGAGTGAGTGTGAGTATACAGGTGTGCAGGGTCGCTATATACTCAAGCCTGGGGATAGCTCTGGGCTCCCAGTTTGGACACAGCTCCTTTACTGGAGACAGGAGTTCTCTCCCAGAGGTCAGAGGTCCCTTATCCAGGAGTCAAGAGACAGGAGGTCTCAACCAGGGATCAGAGGTGCCCCAGCCAGGAGTCAAGAGACAGGAGGTCTCACCCAGGGATCAGAGGTGCCCTATCCAGGAGTCAAGAGACAGGAGGTCTCACCCAGGGATCAGAGGTGCCCTATCCAGGAGTCAAGAGACAGGAGGTCTCATCCAGGGATCAGAGGTGCCCCAACCAGGAGTCCAGACAGGAGATCTCAACCAGGGATTAGAGGTGCCCCAGCCAGGAGTCGAGACAGGAAGTCTCAACCAGGGGTCAGAGGTGCCCCAGCCAGTAGCTGGGAGACAAAAGGTCTCACCAAGGGGTCAGAGGTGCCCCAGTCAGTAGCCAAAAGACAGTAGGTCTCATCCCAGGAATCAGATGGGCTCCTATTTGTAGTGTCAGAAGAACCCTCATCAAGAGGCCAGGAGTGGGCCATACAGCAGGGCACTGCAACTTAAGGCCAAGGGAACCAGGGGAGCTGGGCAACACAGTCAGAGGGACTGATAAGAAGAGCAACGGTGTTGCTGACAAGAGAGCCAGGTGGATTGGCATTTTCAGTTGACTGTTTATGTTGATGTGGTTGTATGGGCAACTGATGTTTATGTACACTTTCAGTTTTGTTCAGTAAAAGTGGGCTGCCATACCCTAAAATACAGTTTGGACTGGCGCAATGCATTGGAAAAGCACCGACCACATGAGTATGTATAATCACCCCAACACCACAGGGGCTATAATTTTTTCCTATCCCAGTAGCCCCCATTCCACTGATTTCTTGTGTTGGCGTTCTACAGACAAACATTGATGATAAATCTTCCCAGTGAACTCACAGACATTAACCCTCTTGGCGGTATTCCCGAGTCTGGCTCGGGGTGAGTTTTTTATGCTAAGAGCAGTAACCCCGAGCCAGACTCGGGATTGCATTGCAGTATCCAGGGGATGTTACTTACCTTGTTCCCTGGATCCTGCAATGTCCTCCCGCAGTGTGTGCGAGCCGTGTCTCGCTCGATCCACACTGCCGAGTGCCGAGCTCCGTTCCCTGTGACGTTGCGGCGCACGGGGACGGAGTTCGGTGCCAAATTCAAAAAGTGAAAAACACAATACACATACAGTATACTGTAATCTTACAGATTACAGTACTGTATCAAATAATTACACACACCCTTTGTCCCTAGTGGTCTGCCCAGTGTTCTGCATGCACTTTTATATTGTAAAAACTTTTCTTTCTGCCTGGAAACTGGAGATTGTCCATATCAACCAAAAAGTGTCCCTTTACATCAAAAGTGGCTTTAGACCAGCTAGAAAACAGCGATAATAAATTAGAATCACTTGCAGAACTGAGCGATAGCGATTTGTGGGGAAATTCGTCATCAAACACTGAATCTAATGACAGTGACAATTCTGTAACTGAGCAAATTTCAGTGTTTTTGATTTGATTACATTATTGAATATTTTTTATTATAATTACATTACTATTTCTTATAATTATTTATAGTTATTTATTAAATTATAATTTATGATTTTGTGTTTCGAACTTTATCATACCCGGGATGTCTACTAGACTCTTGTTTGGTCAGGTTTAAGTAAGTAGATACTAAGAATTGCAGGCCTACAATACATAACACCAAATTTCCATGCAAAATAATTGTACCGCTTTTGGTACATAATTCCAGACAAAATCATACCGCCAGGGAGATTAAGAAATACCTGACAGAGGTCCTAACTCTTCCCAGTTTTGTCCAAAACAAAAACACTTTTATGTGGTTTTCGCTTTAATGGCATAGGAAATCTTTCTTCTTTTGCATCTGTTAGTTTAGCAAAAATCCAATAAAACTCTTTCTTTCATCTAGCACTAGTGAGCTGGAATGTTAAAATGCACCACTATCCCAACCATATTTATGGTTCACAAACTGTCTTTATCGCTGCAGTATTTCTTGCCCATTGTCCTTTCCAAAGCAGTTCATTTAAAACAAGCTTCAGCTGTTAAAATGTATTGCCGGGCTTCCATGATGAATGGAGCAGACGCAGAGGGATGGATGGATGGCCACACACGAATGGACTTATTTAAGGCTCGGCTGCAGTCAAACATGAAAATATTGCATTGAGTTAGACTAGGAGGACGCATCCTACCTGCTGGATGACTCTCATTTTCATTCTGCCATTCGTCTTGTACAGTAGCATTAGGAAATTCCCATGGTTGCCAACATCCTCTGCTTTTCACTGACCCTGGATGTGAGCCAAGTACAATGAAAGCTGAAGGCTCCCTGGTTGTGAGCATTGTCTATGTGCTTCTCACAAACCAAGGCATGGTGCTTTCTAAAGAATCAAGGGGCAAGGGGCTGTGGGTGCAAATGATTATATAAAACTTGGATTAAAAAAAACTCCAGGATTGATTTAGCTTTTCATTGACCACCTTCATACCACTTCAAACATTTTAAACCTTTTCCCTGGATGAAGTATAGAAATGAGGAATTCTGATACACATCTGACACTCATTTACAGGTTTTGTTTTCGGGTCTGTGACTTAAAAATACTGACGCTAGAAGTGAGCAGGAAAAATTTTCACGAAGGGGCCATGAATGGCAGCTCCCATATTTTCATGATACAGTCACTTTAAAGGTTTTTAATATGTTTTTAAAATAATTATATAAAAGTTACAATGTATGTTTTGTTTACACATTATTGCAATTGTGTACATATATGCCACTCTATATCTGTACTCCACATGAATTAATAAAGTCAATTGCTTTTTGGATGACAAGTTGCCAGCTATACATTTTGATTTCATACTTTAACCACTTGCCTACTGGGCACTTTCACCCACTTCCTGCCCAGGCCAATTTTCAGCTTTGTCGCACCTTGAATGACAATTGCGTGGTCATGCAACACTGTACCCATATGAAATTTGTATCAGTTTTTTCACATAAATAGAGCTTTCTTTTGGTGGTATTTAATCACTGGTTGTTTTTTTTTTTTCATTTTCTCCTAAATAAATGAAAAAAGGCAGAAAATTTGGAAAAAAAACAAACTTTTTTAATAGTTTGTTATAAAATTTTGAGAGCAGGTCATTTTTCCTTTTAACTGATGTGCGTTGATGAGGCTGCACTGATAGGCTGCACTGATGGGGACTAATAGGCTGCACTGATGAGGTGGCACTGGTGGGCACTGATGGTCACTAATAGGTGGCACTGATGGGCACTGATAGGCGGCACTGATGGGCACTGATAGGTGGCACTGATGGGCACTGATGGGCGGCACTAATAGGTGATACTGATGAGGAGGCACTGATGGGCACTGATTGGCAGAGCTGATGGACACTGATTGGCAGCACTGGTGGGCACAGATTTACAGCAATCGTGAGCAAAAATTGGCAGCTACATCACCAATCTTGTCTCCAAATATCACCCACACTGTCCTCTCTGCTCCTCTCAAGACCTCCTGCTCTCTAGCTCCCTCGTCTCTTCCTCCTATGCTGATCTCCAGGACTTCTCCAGAGCCTCTCCCATTCTCTGAAGCTCACTACCCCAATCTGTCCTGCTATCTCCTACTAAGCCCACTTTTAGGCGATCCCTGAAAACCCATCTCTTCAGGGAGGCCTACCCTGCCTTCAGCTAATAATGGAATCTTCTATTTTTCCTATCAGTTAACCCCTCATAATTATTACCTTTTGTTCCACCAGCCCCTCCCTATTAGACTGTAAGCTCCCAGGAGCAGGGCCCTCCTAACCCTCTTGTATTGAATTGTATTGTTGTTGTATTGTCTCCCTTTGTATTGTAAAGCGCTGTGCAAACTGTTGGCACTATATAAATCCTGTATAATAATAATAATAATAAGGTAGTCCTAATGCCAGGAGTGCACGTGTTAGGGTGTTTCCATAGGTCCCTGTGAGGGAAAGGAGACACCCTCAAACAAGATCAGCACTGAGCTGACATTATACATCTTGGGAAAAGAAAAGTTTGCACATAAGAAGAGGAGTTATGCCATGTAAGTCCTTCATTTAGCTACTGAACTTGAGCATTTAATATCACTTTAATGATGCATTTAATGATATATTAATGAAAACCAAGCTGCATTCATTTGTGTCTTTTTTATATTTGCCTACAATTCAACTGCACATGCATTTTTCCTGCTTTAAAAAAAACGCTTGCAAAAAAAATGCATCAAAGTTTAAAACTTGCATTAAAACAAACTGCGTTGTGTCAAACATTCTAAAACCAGGTAAATATAGATGCATTTTGAGAAGGAAAAGTGCAAATGGATCTGTATTGTGATTTTTTTTTTATTTATTTTTTTATCCTGGCTGCTATTTAATGCTGATTTCCCCTATGAAAGCCAGCTGAGTTAATATTTAGCACATAGCTGAATTATTAATGCATGCTATTCAGAATGCTCAGTCAGCATCATATTTACATATGTGATTTCATTAACACCCTGGGAAAGTTTTTTTCTCTGGTATGAAGAAAAGGAAAGCACCAGTTTTACCGCAATATTCATATAATAAAAGTATTATCCCATTTCCGATAGATGAATGCTACTGCGAAAAGATTCCACACTGTATATCACTGCCAACTATTCTGTACTGTATTATAATGGAGAAATAGTAATTTCATGTATCACTTTAGTATATAACAGTATGGTAGCGAGAGCATTAAAAGGCAGTGGGGGAGCTTTTCACAGTCTCTGTACAGTAGTAGTGAGCTATTGGGAGCTGGAAAGTCCCTGATTCCATACACACTGGGTTACAGCTTACTAAATTGATTCTAATGGTATTTATTTTTTTAATAGCAAACATGGTACACTTACCTGCTCTGTGCAATAGTTTTGCACAAAGCAGTCCTGATCCTTCTTTTCTGTGGTCCCCCGCCATCGGTCCTGGCTCCTCCCCCCTTCCGCTTGCTATAGGTGCAATTATGCAGGCTCGATCTCGAGCGTGGCTCTGTGTGTCCATTGACACACACAGCATGGCTCAGCCCTGCCACCTATTCTCTCCTCACAGGCTGTGATTGAAAGCAGCAGAAACCAATAGCTCCTACTGTTGCCTCCATGTCCAGTGAGGAGAGAAGGAGAGGAGAGAGCCGCTGCTCTTGGGTACAGTGCTAGATCAAGATCGGGATCAGGTAAGTGTTTAGAGGGGCTGGGAGGGATCCTACATTCGGGTTTTTATCTTAATGCATAGAATGCAATAAGTTTTAAAAAAAACTCTGCCATTACAACCACTTTAAAATGCTAAATTCACCTTTTTGAAAAAAAAACTACTATAAAGTCAAGGGGCCCCCCAAGTAGGTTAAAATACACTCTCTAGTTTTTGGTGGAGTTTATTTAATTTTTGTCTTTCAGGTTAACAAGGGTAAAGTGTAAAGTATACATAAAGTAGATAGTCATAAGTGTACATACAAATTTTCAGAAAGGCATTAAAGTGGATGTAAACCCACTCTCATCCTTTCTAAACTACTGCCATAGTGCTGATCTATAAGGATATAGATGCCTCCTGCATGTATCCTTACCTGTCAAATGTCTCCCCTCTGTCTGTTATAAGAACTGAAAAACTGCAGATTCTCTGGCTGGATCTGTTGTCTGGAGCTCGGTGGGTGGAGTTGTGATGTCAGTAGACTCCCCGCCCACCTCTACACTCCCCTTGTCAACATGCATTTTCTCCTGTGTATTCCTTCTGCTATGATCACTAACATCCAATCTAAATCCAGAAAAGTAACCACATGACTTCAGAAAAGGAGTGGGTGTGGGAATTAAAAAATAATTCCTGTCTAAAGCTAGTGCACGAGATATGTAAATAACCTGTCACTCAAAGCAAGGGGGCGGAACGGACAAAGGTAACTCTGTTTGTCCGTTTTATCTCACTGAACAATAAAAGAGGATTGCTCTGAGCTGGATTAACTCTTTGTGGCAAGACTGGGCACAGATGATAGGAAATCTTATACACTACATTGTGACAGCAAAAAAAAAAAAGAAAAAAAAAAATGGGTTTACATCCAATTTAATACAAATTTTCAAGTAAGCATGAAAAACCATATCACCATAATGTGTCATGGCCATTGGTGGCGAGACTGAACTTGACATGTTGGTTATATGACCCAAGAAAAATGAGCCCATCAACACAAGGTAAGGCAAACAAACAACACAGGTATTTTAACTACTATAATAATTAATTAAAACAATAAAAATATTTGAAAGTGTACAATGCCTTTAAACATATCATATGACATGCAGTTAAAGCGCACATTTATCTTGTGGTGTGATCCTAGAACCTAGCAACATAGAGAGCATTTGAAAAAGACCTCTTCACCACCCTGTGCAGTTTTTAAAAATATTGTTTGCCATTGCTGTTGGACATTTGCGGCACTCCCAAAGCTTGGCAGAAAAACTCCATATTGTTTGCATTGCCACATCCTTGTTAGTTTCTAGAACAAGGCATGTGTTGAGCATTCACCGCCAGGATCACAAGTGAGTGCTCTACCTAGTCCAAAAGCTGCAATCTTTTCACCTGCCAAAGCAATGCTGAGATCAAATGGCCTACAGGTATCTCAAAATTAAGCAATATTTTTAAAACTGAACAGTGTATTTTAACCCACTGGGATCCCTTTAAATGAATTGCTATTTTTTTTTTCAAAAAGCAGCCTGATGCCACATACACACGATCGGAAAATACACCAGCAAAAGTCTGATGTAAGCTTTTTGCTTTCTGCCAAGAAAAGATTGAGAGCAGGTTCTCTATTTTTCCGACGGAAAAAGTTCCTATCTGAAATTCCGTTCGTCTATATGCAATTCCGACACGGAAAATTCCTACGCATGCTTGGAAACAATTTGACGCATACTCAGAAGCATTGAACTCACCTTGTCGTAGTGTTGTACGTCACCGCATTCTTGACGGTCGAAAGTTCAGAGAACTTTTGTGTGACCGTGTGTATGCAAGCCAAGCTTGAGCGGAATTCTGTCAGAAAAACCATCCAAGGTTTTTCCAACGGAAATTCCGATCGTGTGTACGTGGCATTAGTGTTTAAATTGTTGTATTTATTTGTGAAGGACAGTCTATTTATTCCCTCAAATGCCCACAAAATGTAGCTGTAGATGTCTAATGTGTGCAAACCAAATATATCAAACAGAAAAATTACATGTAATTTCATAATTGTAGAATACTGATCAAGGAAATATCTAGTTGTCTATGGAAAGCAAAAGATTTCACCATGTGAGAACAAAATGGCCCATGCTATAGGGTTAGTTTTTACTTTCTGTATCATCTGTACGTTTAGGGTTCGGAGGATGCAGGATATATTTTTATTTTTTATTTTGGCTGAATTCAAAGAACATGTTTTTAGTTTTTTTCAGCTGCACTATGTAGTTACGTCACCCAGAACAAGGGATTAAAAAAAACACTGTACAACATAAATCAAAAATCATAATTGTACCATTTAATTTTGGTTTGAAATCTACAGAATAGCCCTGTACACATGGCCAGGATTCCCGGCGGTATAAAGTCCACCAGGAATCCGGACGGGAAAACTGCGGGGAGAGCTTTGGCAGGGCTTATGCTTCCTCGGCACTGCCTCGCAGTGTTTTACCTTGGAATATGTAGTAAATCTGGCGGAAAAAAAACCGCTGGGAATCCCAGCGGGAAAATATAGAGAGCAGGTTCTCTATTTTTCCCGCCGGGATTCCCGGCAGTTTTCCCGGCGAGGGAGCATATACACGCCCGGTTTTCACGGCAAAAAGCTCTCCCAGCTGTTTTTTTGCCGGGAAAACCGGTCGTGTGTATGAGGCTTGAACTAATTTGATTAACCAGTTACCAAGAGTAGTAATAAAATAACATAAAGACAACTATGATTTGAACCATCAAACTATACAATTTAAGGTGAAACTATGGGCAAAATTAGAAATGACTCCCCCGTAATATTGTTTTATTACAGTAAAATTGCATAGCAGCATTCTCAATATTGAACAGCGTAGGCTTAGATTAGTCATTCTCAAACAGGGTTCCGCGGAACCCCAGTGGTCAACTAGAGTTTGCTAAGGTTCTTTGTGCTGTGGCTGATTGACCTCCCATTGATGGTTCCTGCATAGCTCTGTGGCCAATCCCTCTTGGTATAGTCAGTGACATGACACCAATGATATTTTTAGTTATCTGTAAGGATGATATGCTGACACCACTTAAATGGAGCTCACTTATGACCACCAACATAAGGGTCAATTCTACTACTGAGCTTCTATATATTAGTTTTAGCAGACGTTCCCAAAGACTACTGGCACCTGGGGCATCTCTTCAACACTTTATATAGCCTCAACGCCAGGGTCTCGAAGATTCTTCCACACTGGAAGGAGATAAGCTAAGCTGTGCATAGACAAACTAATGGTGGAAGCAACCATTCACTACTGTGGATAGCTATAGTTCTATCCTTAAATGTATGTTTCCAAATCAATTTAAACCATGCATGGCTGGGGCAAACTTGAAAAGGCCTTCATTTAAAGTCTTTGTCAGTTTTAAGCAGTATATGGCTAGAGCAAACTCTAGACTTTTCGTATGCATGCACCATGAGATGGTTTGGGGTTACGCACAGATAAGCATGTTATTTATTGATTTTATTTTATTTTATGTACAGTATGTCACATTGTTGGTGCCTTCATTGGTTAGAGTAGAAGCACATTATACAGAGATGCGCTGACTCAGCATTCAGCTTTCACAATGATCTGAAAATAAACCGAGACTTGTGTATTGAACCAGAAACTGATTAGACTGGTTCTCTTTGCTGAAAGATAGGGCTGAGGTTTCAGTAAATTTGCATTATGTATGCTCTTAAAGAAAGTTCATCCTAGTGTAGCACACACCCAGAACTGGGCTGTGAGGCATATGGAAGCCAGGCACACAGTAGTTTACAGTCACTACAAAGCAGGCAGTGCATGCCTTTTTGTAGTTTATTTGCTGGCATAACTTGGGTGCGGGTGAGCAAACTAGCAAGAATATAAAGAAGTACACCACCTCTTGTGTTTGGTAACTAGTCAACTACAAGTCAGGGACACCCTTAGCAATGGTAAAGCCTGAGTCAACAATCTGGAGTGAGCTCTCCCATAAGGTGATGTGGACAGTCGCTGGGATCTTTAGGCCTGTACTCACTGTGCCTTGGATACCCCTATGCTTTCCTGCAGTAATGGATGGCTCAGGTCAGATCCTTAGTGGACTTCCTGCACTGCTTTTCAAGAACTCTGGATGTGGGTCCCCTGGATCTAGCTGGGACCCAGATAATATTCATCTTAGCTGCAGCCTTTAGCCCAGAGAGCCTCAGGCAGGTTCTTCTCCCATAGGAACAAGGCCCAGCTGTTCCAGGCCCTTGCCTATTTATACAACCCTCAACCCCCTACTGGCCATTCTTCCTGCCAGGGATTGGCTGAGGCTTCATGAATATGCAGATGAGGGTCTTCTTACTACACCCACTAAATTATGGAACCTACCAGAATACAGAGGAAGGCAGCAGAGCCTGCCATCAGCAGAACACAAAACAGCCAAAAGCAATAGAACACTGCTCCTCTGCTACATGGGAGCCAAAAACAAAATTTTCCTTACTTTTAGCAACCTAGCTAGGAGGGTGCTACACTAATACACAGCACTCATGCAGACTTAGAACCGATTGGCTACCATTTTGTCTTTTGAATATGCATTTTGGTGTAAACACAACCTTATGCAACCCGTACAGCTATGAGCCCCCCCACAAATTTAATTTTAAAAAAACCTTTCCATACATACTTTTTTTCTAGCTGTATACCTGATCAAAATGGTCCTCTTTCGCTTCTCTTTGGGTGGGACATCCTAATGCTGCAGAAATAGATGCTCACATGAGGCTGGGGCATTGTACTCTGCGTAATTCCCCTATCAGTCAAGGCAGCAACGTGTACCCATGTTCTTGTACCCATGTTGAGCTGTATGACACTTCATGCAAGCTGCAAGAGAACCAGTGGACAGAGGTGGAGGAGGACATTGAGGGTGGCCACTGGAAGTGGATAGAAATAAAAGAAAAAAACTAAAATTGGGCTTTTAGGCCTCATGCACACTTGGTTCTTCCGAAGGCCTTTTATCCTGGCAGGAGAAAAGCAGCGAAAAAAATACACGTCTAATGGTGAGCTTTGCAAACACGTTTAGATGCATCAAGCACCTGAGTATTTATTCATTTGATTGGACAGAATCACCCAAGTGATGTTTTTTTTTTTTTGCCTCCTGCATCTAAATGCCTGTTAATGCCTATGTGTACATGGACTCATAGGCTAATATGGAAGGCATTTGGAGACAGAAAAAATAAAGTGCGTAAATGTAAATAAAAGTGGCATTTTTGACACCAACTGTGCATCGGGACTGTAACTATAACCATAAAAGCATTGTTTGTGTGTGTGTGTGGGGGGGGGGGGGGGTTAGATTTGCCTGGGATGGCATTGTGTCTATAACCCCTCCTCCCCCCTTCCATTATGGCGAAAAGCCCAACTGCCAGATGCCCATTCGGACCCAGGTAATACATCTTATAAATCAGACCCACTGTATATTATGCATATACAAGAGATGTTGTTTGCAAATATAATCTCCTGTGAATGAGCAATAATAAACACAAATCTAACTGAGCCAGCTTACTTCGTAAGTTATTTCCAGCTACAATATAAGTGCAAATGGAAAACACTTTTTGGTAACGCTGTGAGAGCCTTACAGCAAATATCATCAAACGTACACTTTTGGCTCAAGTTGTAGGCTTATTTATCAATTACCAAGTTTGTTTTACATGCAACATGCAAAAACATGCAAAAATGAATGACAAGACATCCAAAACACAATTAAAGAGGTTCTCCACTTAACCACTTAAGGACCGAGCCTCTTTCTGTGATTTGTTGTTTACAAGTTAAAATATTTTTTTTTTGCTAGAAAATTACGTAGAACCCCCAAACATTATACATTATTTTTCTAACACCCTAGAGAATAAAATGGAATGCATTAGGTAAAAAAACTTCTACCTTTAGAACCACTTTAAATCATTTCCTTCTCCTGTCCAGGACTACATATCCCACGAGGCATTGCTCCTCACACATTCACAGGTTCTTAGGCACTTACTGAAATGTATGGATGGTGTACTGAGCTGTATGTGTGCTGCACTATTTTTTGATATGTAATCAAATAATGCATTCTATATGCAGGCCAACTAATCGATTATGAAAATAGTTGACAACTATTATAATAGTTGTCTAGACACAGTGACAGTGTTCCTGCTGGCCCATCTATCACACAGGAAGAGGACGAGGAGGAGGAGGAGGATTGTGTCAGCATGGAGGTGGAGCCTAGCACTCAGCATCAGCAGCAGTCTTCAAGGGATCAATTACAGTCTCAAGAAACCCAAGGACTTGTACGTGGCTGGGAGGAGGTGGCTGCAGATCATGTCGTCCTGAGTGACCCAGAGGACTCCGGACCAAATGCCTCAGCAAACCTACGCTGCATGGCCTCCCTGATCCTGCAAAGCCTGTGGAAGGATCCTCGTATTCGTGCTATCAAGGAGAGGGATCATTACTGGCTGGCAACCCTCCTTGATCCACGTTACAAGGGTAAGGTTGCGGACCTTATCTTGGCGTCGCAGACGGAGCAGAGAATGAAACATCTTCAGGAGGCCTTGCATAAAGGTCTGTGCAACGCGTTCCCAGAGACTGGGAGGTTACAAATTCCTGGCCCTGGACAACGTGTTGCTGATGCTTCGGTCAGTCAAAGAAGGAGCGGTGGAGAAGGTGGCCGTCTGACCAATGTGTTCAGACAATTTTTTAGTCCGCAGCCCCAAGGTATGATCGGTTCCAGCAACAATTGCCACCGTCTGTTTTACATGGTGCAGGAATACCTAGGGGCAAGATCAGACTTGGACACCTTTCCCACCGAAAATCCTCTGGGTTACTGGGTCTTGAGGATGGCTCACTGGCCAGAGCTTGCACAGTATGCAATTGAGTTACTGGCCTGTCCTGCATCCAGCGTTCTTTCGGAACGCACATTCAGTGCTGCTGGAGGCTTTGTAACCGATCACAGGGTGCGCCTGTCCACCGACTCGGTCGATTGACTGACCTTCATAAAAATGAATCAGTCTTGGATCACCACCAGCTACCAAGCACCTGATACTGATGTAACCGAGTATTTTTTTTTGAAATGTCAGATCCCTTTAAGACTGCCTATGCTGATGCTGAGTGACTATCCTGTTATGCTGAGTGACTATCCTCTTCCTCCTCAATGATCATGCTGATAGTGTGTAAGAACATTTTTGGTTCTGGGCACTGCCACCAGTGGCTAAGACCCAATTTTTCAGCCCCTGTTTAACATGGGCGTGTAATTAAAATTTTTGATGCAATACTTTGCAGCAGGGCTCATTCCTGCGCTCCAACTAGAGTATCTGTGAGGGTTGCAGTTTTGTGATACCGCCACCAGTGGCTAAGGCCCAATTTTTCAGCCCCTATTTAACAGGGGCGTGTAATTACAATTTTTGATGCAATACTTTGCAGCAGGGCTCATTCCTGCACTCCAACTAGTGTATCTGTGAGGGGTTGCAGTGTTGTGGCACCAGCACCAGTGCCTAAGGCCCAATTTTTCAGCCCCTGTTTAACAGGGGCATGTAATTACAATTTTTGATGCAATACTTTGCAGCAGGGCTCATTCCTGCACTCCAACTAGAGTATCTGTGAGTTGTTGCAGTGCTGTGGCACCAGTGCCTAAGGCCCAATTTTTCTGCCCCTGTTCAACAGGGGCATGTAATTACAATTCTTGATCTAATATTTCACAGCAGGGCCTATTCCTGCGCCCACCAAGAGTAACTGTGAGGGCTTACAGTGTTGTGGCAACACCACCACCACCACCACCACGACAGGCCCAATTTTTCTACCACTGTTCAACAATGGCATGTAATTACAATTCTTGATATAATAGTTCACAGCAGGGCCCGTTCCAGCGCCCACCAAGAGTAACTGTGAGGGCTTACAGTGTTGTGGCAACACTAACACCTGAGGGCCAAATTTCTGCAGAGTATATACGGCAGGCCCCTACTTTCAAACATCCAACTTACAAACGACTCCTACTTGCAAACGGAAGGATACAACAGGAAGTGATAGGAAATCTACCCCTAGGAAGGGAAATTCTCTCCTGTAAAAGTTAATATGGGAAAAACGTGTCTCCTCTCCACTGATGCTTTATCACAAATCCTTGTTTCACTAAAAACCCCAAATTTTCAAAAAAAATTGTCATTGGGACAGAAAGTGAGGTGAAATGTTCTGAAGAGTTGCACAGACAGCAAAACAAAAGTTACAGGAGTGATAACCCTTCCCTATGTTTTCCAAAAAGCTTAAAAATAGATTTTTTGGCTGGAGCTACACTTTAAAAATGTACCAGTTCAAAATTACAAACAGATTCTGCTTAACAACAAACCTACAGTCCCTGTCTTGTTTGCACCGCCTGTATACTGCTTTTTAGAGTATATAAGGCCTGGGGGCCCCACGCCTTTCCTTTTTTTTATTTGGGTGCGGGGTTCCCCTTAATATCCATACAAGACCCAAAGAGGCTGGTAATGGGCTGGGGGGGGGGGGGGGTACCCATGCCATTTTTCTCAATGATTTTCATCCGTATTGCCGGGACCAGACATTACATTAAAGCCGCAAGCAGTTTTAAATGACTTTTTTTCCTTTAGAAATGTCATTTTGTGCAGGGACAGTTCTAAACACGGGAAACACATGCCACTTCACAGGCATAATATAGACACCCCTCAGGTATGATATTTAAAGGAATATTTCACTTCTTTTTTTTCACATTAACCACTTAAGGACCGCTCACTGTATATATACGTCGGCAGAATGGCTCGTACAGGCACAATCACGTACCTGTACGTCCCCTTTAACTGCCTACCGTGTGGTCGCGCGCGGGCCACCGGGGGCGCGCTCACGACCCTGTAGTCATCCCCGTGAGTCGGACCGTAGGTCCCGCGGACTCAATCGCCGCGGGGATCCCCGCGATCGTCTCACGGAGGGATGGAGTGGGGAGATGTTAGTGTAAACACAACATCTCCCCGCTCGCCTACTGACACTGTCCCCGATCTCCGCTCTGTGTAATCAGAGCGGAGATCGGTGACATGTCACTCGTAGCCACGCCCCTCAGTTAGAAACACGCCCCTAGGCACACTTAACCCCTTTTAGTGCCCCTAGTGGTTAACCCCTTCACTGCCAGTGTCATTTTACAGTAACCAGGGCATTTTTATTGCACTGATCGCTGTAAAAATGACTATGGTCCCAAAAATGTGTCAAAAGTGTCCGATGTGTCCGCCATAATGTCACAGTCACGAAAAAAAATCGCTGATCGCCGCCATTACTAGTAAAAAACAAATTAAAAAAATGCCATAAAACTATCCCCTATTTTGTAAACGCTATAATTTTTGCGCAAACCAATCAATAAACGCAGATTGTGTTTTTTTTTTACCAAAAATATGTAGAAGAATACGTATCGGCCTAAACTGAGGAAAAAAACGTTTTTTATATATTTTTTGGGGATATTTATTATAGCAAAAAGTAAAAAATATTGAATTTTTTTCAAAATTGTCGCTCTATTTTTGTTTATAGCGCAAAAAATAAAAACCGCAGAGGTGATCAAATACCACCAAAAGAAAGCTCCATTTGTGAGAAAAAAAGGACGTCAATCTTGTTTGGGAGCCACGTCGCACGACCGCGCAATTGTGAATTAAAGCGATGCAGTGCCGAATCGCAAAAAGGGGCCTGGTCTTTATGCTGCGTATTGGTCCGGGGCTTAAGTGGTTAAGCATCATTAAAATCACTGCTCCCGAAAAAACTTCAGTTTTTAAAACTTTTTTTTGCATTGATACATGTACCCTGGGGCAGGACAATAACTTGCATATTAGCCTTTATGATTAGCACTTTTGATTTCGAACGTTCGGGTCCCATAGACTTTAACGGGGTTTTAAAGTTTGCGCGAACTTTCGGTCCATTCGCAGGTTCTGGTGCGAAACGAACCGGGGGGTGTTCGGCTCATCCCTAGTGTTGGGATTGTCACTTTGGACTTTATTAGTTTGCTTTTTCTTGCACATGGTATACCTATACCAAGTTTACCTTTACCTTTGCTCTTTCACTATGTCAATTAGTTGTTTCAGCCCTAGCTCAATATAAGTCCAACTTGCCCCTTTCATATGGATATGGGATGTCGAACGAAAAAGTAAATCACCCAGGTGCACCTCCACCGTGCTCTAAAAAATGTCTGCTTACCACAGAGAGTAGAGTCTAGGTTATAAGAGTCATAAGTGTAATATGGAAAGATGTCCCGTAACCACTTAACCACTTAAGCCCCGGACCATTTGGTAGCTAAAGGACCAGAGGTGAATTCAGAATTTTGCACTGCGCTGCTTTAACTGTAAATTGTGCGGACATGCAATGTTGTACCCAAACGAAATTTGCGTCCTTTTCTTCCCACAAATAGAGCTTTCTTTTAATGGTATTTGATTGCCTCTGCGATTTTTATTTTTTGCGATATAAACGGAAAAAGACCGAAAATTTTGAAAAAAAATGATATTTTCTACTTTTTGTTATAAGAAAAATCGAATAAACTCAATTGTAGTCATACATTTAGGCCAAAATGTATTCAGTCACATGTTTTTAGTAAAAAAAATGTCAATAAGCGTATATTTATTGGTTTGCGCAAAAGTTATAGAGTTTACAAACTAGGGTACATTTTCAGAAATTTACACAGCTTTAAATTTATGACTGCCTATCTCATTTCTTGAGGTGCTAAAATGACAGGGCAGTACAAAACCCCCCCAAATGACCCCATTTTGGAAAGTAGACACCCCAAGGAAATTGCTGAGAGGCATGTTGAGCCCATTGAATTTTTTATTTTTTTGTCCCAAGTGATTGAATAATGACAAAAAAAAAAAAAATTACAAAAAGTTGTCACTAAATGATATATTGCTCACACATGCCATGGTTATATGTGGAATTTCACCCCAAAATACATTCTGCTGCTTCTCCTGAGTACGGGGATACCACATGTGTGGGACTTTTTGGGAGCCTAACCGCGTACGGGACCCCGGAAACCAAGCACCGCCTTCAGGATTTCTAAGGGCGCAAATTTTCGATTTCACTCCTCACTACCTATCACAGTTTCGAAGGCCATAAAATGCCAAAATAGCACAAACCCCCCCCAAATGACCCCATTTTAGAAAGTAGACACCCCAAGGAAATTGCTGAGAGGCCTGTTGAGCCCATTGAATATATTTTTTTTTGTCCCAAGTGATTGAATAATGACAAAAAAAAATAAAAAAATTACAAAAAGTTGTCACTAAATGATATATTGCTCACACATGCCATGGTTATATGTGGAATTACACCCCAAAATACATTTTTCTGCTTCTCCTGAGTACGGGGATACCACATGTGTGGGACTTTTTAGGAGCCTAGCCGCGTACGGGACCCCGAAAACCAAGCACCGCCTTCAGGCTTTCTAGGCACAAATTTTTGATTTCACTCCTCACTACCTATCACAGTTTCGAAAGCCATAAAATGCCAAAATCGCACAAAACCCCCCAAATGACCCCATTTTGGAATATAGACACCCCAAGCTATTTGCTGAGAGGAATGGCGAGTATTTTACAGCTCTCATTTGTTTTTGAAAATGAAGAAAGAAAATATATATATATATATTATTTTTTTTTCAATTTTCAAAACTTTGTGACAAAAAGCGAGATCTGCAAAATACTCACAATACCTCTCAGCAAATAGCTTGGGGTGTCTACTTTCCAAAATGGGGTCATTTGGGGGGGGGTTGTGCTATCTGGGCATTCCATGGCCTCCGAAACTGTGATAGGCAGTGAGAAGTGAAATCAAAAATTTACACCCTCAGAAAGCCTGAAGGCGGTGCTTGGTTTTTGGGGTCCCGTACGCGGCTAGGCTCCCAAAAAGTCTCACACATGTGGTATCCCCGTACTCAGGAGAAGCAACAGAATGTATTTTGGGGTGTAATTCCACATATGCCCATGGCATGTTTGAGCAATATATCATTTAGTGACAACTTTGTGTAAAAAAAATAAAAAAATTGTTGTTTTTCCGCAACTTGTGTCAACATATAAAATATTCCATGGACTCGACATGCCTCTCAGTATATAGCTTGGGGTGTCTACTTTCCAAAATGGGGTCATTTGGGGGGGTTTTGAACTGTTCTGGCATTTTATACACAACATTAGGAAGCTTACATCCACTCTTCTAACCACTTGAAGACAAAGCCCTTTTTGACACTTTTTGTTTACATGAAAACATTTTTTTTTTTGCAAGAAAATTATGTTGAACCCCCAAACATTATATATATTTTTAAAGCAAAGGCCCTACAGATTAAAATGGTGGGTGTTGCATTTTTTTTTCTACACAGTATTTGCGCAGCGATTTTTCAAACGCATTTTTTGGGTTAAAAAATACACTTTTTTTAATTTTAATGCGCTAAAACACACTATATTGCCCAAATGTTTGATGAAATAAAAAAGATGATCTGATGATGCTGTTTACATATGACGCCAGACCGACGCTTGCGTTCGCCATTGGGCAAGAGCAGGGCAGGACAGGGGTGCTTTTTTTTTTTTTTTTTTTTTTATTATTAATTTTGCTTTTTTATTTTATTTTTAAATTGTTCCTTCCAAGTATTTTTTTTTTTTTAGCATTTTTATTGTTATCTCAGGGAATGTAAATATCCCCTATGATAGCAATAGGTAGTGACAGGTACTCTTTTTTTGAAAAAACTGGGGTCTTCTAGACCCTAGATTTTTTCTCTGCCCTCAAAGCATCTGACCACACCAAGATCGGTGTGATAAAATGCTTTCCCAATTTCCCAATGGCGCTTTTTATATCCGGGGGGGCATTCCCTCCCACTGCTTGTAAAAGCAGTCCAGAGGCTAATTAGCCGCTATGATTGCTTTTACATGAAAGCCGGCCGCAGGCTGAAAAGAATGATACCAAGATGATACCTAAACCCGCAGGCATCATTCTGGTATAAACATTCAAAGTCCAGCAACATACCAGTACGTTGCTGGTCCTTGTTGGACATGTATTGCAATCTTTTTATTTCATGCAGCCAGTTGGCTGAACGAAAAAAGAGATTGATCGGTGGGTATGCCCACCATTAGAATACCGCCCTTCATCCACCCACTTCCAATGATGGGCATACACGCACCATTTATATATGCCGAAGCATGGGGGCATCCTCCCGCAAAAAAGTTATGCCGCACACACATGGTCGGACTTTTCCACGGGCAAGCCTCCGTCGGAATTTCGACCGTATGTACGCGGCATTAGGAGCAAAATCGCTCCTCCGCCCCTGCTGCCCCAATGCTTCGGCATATTTGCTTTTTTTTTTTAACTGTGGTGGTGAAATCACCTCCTACAGCACTGGAGTCGCAGGGATCAGGCCTGTCTCTGCGAACGCTGCAGTTATGTGTGTTTTTGTTTTGTAAGTGACAGTGATCGATCGATACTGCACTTGGGTGGCCTGGGCTGGACGGAGGGGCAAAACGCAGGTGCCAGCAGGAATCTGGGCTGATCCCGCTAACACTGCGTTTTTGGGAACCCTAAACTGCTGGGGACGCTAGTATAGATCTGATCAGATCAGATATTGATCTGTTCAGATACTATACCACTAAGGGGGGTGTATGCTTCACGCGTGGGTGTTAGCGTTACTGGCACTAACCTGACGCTGCCTGGGGTGTGACTCAGACCCTCTCTGACGCTAAAACCTAATTGATATCACCCGCCGGGCGATCAGGGGGTTAAACCTTTATTGGGTTATATACACGGCGGGTGCCCTGACACTATAAAAAGCAAACTAACTAACCAGCGTCACCCGTAAAACTTATATGGTGATCACTGGTGAAAGGGTTAACTAGGGGCAATCAGGGGGTTAAAACCTTTATTAGATAATATATGGGGGTACCTGACGCTATAAAAACCTGCGGCGAACCTAAAAAAAATTACCGGCTACCGATCTGCATCACAGACACTAAGACAGCGTTTAGAAAAACAATTGCTTAGTGACAGTGGTGATGGGGGTGAAAGGGTTACCTGGGGGGCAATCAAGGGGGTTAAACCTTTATTAGATAATATATTGGGGTACCTGACGCTATAAAACCATGCGGCGAACCTAAAAAAAATTACTGGCTACGATCTGCATCACCGACACTAAGACAGCGTTTAGAAAAACAATTGCTTAGCGACAGTGGTGATAGGGGGTGAAAGGGTTACCTGGGGGGCGATCAAGGGGGTTAAACCTTTATTAGATAATATATTGGGGTACCTGACGCTATAAAAACCTGCGGCGAACCTAAAAAAAATTACCGGCTACCGATCTGCATCACAGACACTAAGACAGCGTTTAGAAAAACAATTGCTTAGCGACAGTGGTGATAGGGGGTGAAAGGGTTACCTGGGGGGCGATCAAGGGGGTTAAACCTTTATTAGATAATATATTGGGGTACCTGACGCTATAAAAACCTGCGGCGGACCTAAAAAAAATTAACGGCTACCGATCTGCATCACAGACACTAATGCCGCGTACACACGATCGTGATTCACGGCGGTGAAAACACCGCCGTGAATCACGGCATGAAAAAAAATGAAAAACGAGGGAACGGCATGTTCCCCCACACACGACCGTTTTTCCCGTCATTTTTTTCTTTGACGAGAAAAACGACCGTCTGTGGGCTCCGCGGCAGTGTCTCCCTATGGGAAAACTGCCGCGGAAAAAAATGATGGAAAAAACGATGAGAAAATTTAGAACATGTTCTAATTTTTCTCGTCGTTTTTCCTGCCGTTTTTCTCAACGAGAAAAACGGCATAAAGCCCACAGACGATCGTTTTTCTCGGCGAAAAAAAAATAATTAATTTTTCCCGACGGGAAAAATGATCGTGTGTACGCGGCATAAGACAGCGTTTAGAAAAACGATCGCTTAGTGACAGTGGTGATAGGGGGTGAAAGGGTTACCTGGGGGGCGATCAAGGGGGTTAAACCTTTATTAGATAATATATTGGGGTACCTGACGCTATAAAAACCTGCGGCGAACCTAAAAAAAATTACTGGCTGCCGATCGGCATCACTGACGCTAAGACAGCGATCAGAAAAATGATCGCTAAGCGACAGTGGTGATAGGCGGTGAAAGGGTTATCTGGGGGGTGATCAGGGGGTTGAACCTTTATTAGGGGGGGTTAGGGGGCTACACTGGACCTAAGACTAAACTTTGGTGACACTTTTACAGTCACAAATGTCACTGATTGCAGTGATCACTAAATAAATGGTCACTCTAATCAGTGACACTGTGGCTGGGGGGGTGATCTGGGGGGTGATCTGGGGTGTCTGGAGGGGCCTGGGGGGGCGATTTATGTCCCTATGTGTCCTGGTGTCAGTGTAGTGTTGTGTGCACTGACCTGATGTCTTCTCTTGTACGGCGCTCGGTATATGTGAGTGCCGCACCAGAGATGACATCACTTCCTCCTGCTCCCTCTGTCTGACACAGACAGAGGGGGCATTTCCATTCGCCGGGAGCGATCGCGAGGGGGTGGCCAGAAACAAATGGCTGCCCCCTCATCCCGGAACGCTCCCGGACACTTAGCCACCGCTCACTGTACAGAAGGGGGGTCCGATTGGACCCCCAACTATACAAAGGCAATCACGTACACTCTACGTGATTGTGCCTGTCGGTGCCATTCTGCCGACGTATATATACAGTGAGCGGTCGTTAAGTGGTTAAGCCCCGAACCATTTTGCAGCTAAAGGACCAGGCCCTTTTTGCGATTCGGCACTGTGTCGCTTTAACTGACAATTTCGCGGTTGTGCAACGTGGCTCCTAAAGAAAATTGACATCCTTTTTTTCCCACAAATAGAGATTTATTTTGGTGGTATTTGATCACCTCTGCGGTTTTTATTTTTTGCGCTATAAACAAAAATAGAGCGACAATTTTGAAAAAAATGCAATATTTTTTCCTTTTTGCTATAATAAATATCCCCAAAAAATATATTTAAAACATTTTTTTCCTCAGTTTAGGCCGATACGCATTCTTCTACATATTTTTGGTAACAAAAAATCGCAATAAGCGTTTATTGATTGGTTTACGCAAACGTTAGAGCGTTTACAAAATAGGGGATAGTTTTATGGCATTTTTATAATTTTTTTCTTTTTACTAGTAATGGCGGCGACCAGTGATTTTTTTTTGTGACTGCGACATTATGGCGGACACATCGGACACTTTTGATACATTTTTGGGACCATTGTCATTTTCACAGCGATCAGTCCTATAAAAATGCACTGAATACTGTGAAAATGACACTGGCAGTGAAGGGGTTAACCACTAGGTGGCGCTGTAGGGGTTAAGTGTTCCCTGCATAGTGTTTCTTACTGTAGGGGGGGTGGGCTCTGTGTCACATGACACTGATCTTCGCTCAGAGTACACGGAGCCGAGATCAGTGTCATTGTCACTAGTCAGAGCGGGGAGATGCTTGTTTTCAGTAGCATCTCCCCGCTCTATACCTCCGTGAGACGATCGCAGGGATCCCCGCGGCGATCGAGTCTGCGGGACCCGCGGTCCGACTCACAGGGATGGCGGCAGGGTCGCGAGTGCGCCGTCGGCGGCACGTGCGCGCGACCACATGGACAGGCATGTAAAGGGGATGTACAGGTACGTGATTATGCCTGTACGAGCCATTCTGCCGACATATATATACAGTGGCTGGTCCTTATGTGGTTAAGGTGGAAGTCCTTAACTCCTTTCTTCCTTTCAGGTGGAAACGCTCTCATAAGAGATGGTGGGTAATCAGAAATATTCCCATTGCTTTGATATACGAGCGCAATAGCATTAGGAATTTTATCCGTATTACCATTGTTTGTTGCTTCACTCATTCCCTCTCTGAAGGGCTTTTGCGTGTTCATTAAAGAGTACAGTAACTCCACTTTTGTTGAGAAAAAAAACATTCCCCTCTGGGTGATCTGTGTACATTGCAGGGATTTTAACAAACTTTGTTGCAGATTTCTAAATTTTGTTTTCCCTAAGAAATAGCTGTTTGTTTGTCTGTGTCCATGTGCCCAGTGAATCTGTATGTGAGTGTTTTCATAATTATCAATCAGCCGCTGCACCTGTGGGGATCTGATGAGGAAAGTGGCAGGGTTTGCACCCCTTTAGATGTGTTTTCCCTTTTGCCCCTTTCACATTGTGGCGGGGGCGGCGGTGGCGGTAAAGCGCCGCTATTTTTAGCGGCGCTTTACCGCTAATTTTGCGGCAGCATTCGGCCGCTAGCGGTGCGGTTTTACCCCCTGCTAGCGGCCAAAGAAGGGTTAAAACCCACTGCATATCGCTATGCCGGCGGTATAGCCGTGGTTTCCCATTGCTTTCAATGGGCAGGAGCGATGAAGAAGCGGTAAACACACTGCTCCTTCACCGCTCCAAAGATGCAGCTAGAAGGACTTTTGGAGCGGTCCTGGCACTCGGGGCTTTCACACTGGAGACACAGCAGCCGCTGTTTCAGGTCAGTTTGCAGGTGCAATTTTTAGCGCAATAGCGCCTGCAAACCGCCCCAGTGTGAAAAGGGGTCTTAGAGAGTATTGCACCAAAAAAGGACTATTTATGCAGACTTCTGGGAAAATCAACAAGCCAATCACACAAGCAGGAAATTACATATCTGGGGGGCATTCTGTACACCATCTGTGTACAGAAAAATTCCAGGTAGCCATATTGCATTTTACAGAAAATTACAGAGCTGCAGATTAAAAAGGAAAAGTATTTTTTTTTCGCATGATAGTAAAGCCACAGGTGTGTCTAGGAGTGTGGTTATTCTTTAAGAGTCATGGGCACGAACAGGGACCCAAGGAAACAGCGGCTCCTTCTGGGTGAGCATCTTTCCTTTCTTTTGACCATGACTGCATGATTACCCAAACCCTGAATAATATGATATATGTACTGTAGACCAACCATACTCTGTAGAACACTGTAGCAACTAAACATGTGCAATTCGTTTTGTTCCGAATTAGTTTTTCGTCAAAATTCAGCATATATTTTTTAATTTGGATGTTCGGAAACAAATTTTCTAAAAGAACGAAAATTCCAAAGAACGAAAACCCAAAAGTTCCAAAGAACGAAAATCCAAAAATAATATACTGTACACACGATCGGAAAATCCGACAAGAAAATCGTAGATTTTTTTCCGATGGAATCTTGGCTCAAACTTGTCTTGCATACACACGGTCACACCAAATTCCGACCGTCAAGAACGCGGTGACGTACAACACTACGATGAGCCGAGAAAAATTAAGTTCAATGCTTCCGAGCATGCATTAACTTGATTCCGAGCATGCATTAACTTGATTCCGAGCATGCATGGTTTTTGGTGTGTCGGAATTGCATACAGACGATCGGAATTTCCTCCAAGAACTTTTCTTGTCGGAAAATTTGAGAACCAGCTCTCAAATTTTTCTTGGCGGAAATTCCGACAGAAAAATCCCGATGGAGGCTACACACGGTTGGAATTTCTGACCAAAAGCTCACATCGGACTTTTCTTGTCGGAATTTCCGATCGTGTGTACGCGGCATGAGAATGAAAATCCAAAAATTCCAAAGAACAAAAATCTGAAAATAAGAACGAGAATACGAAAATCCGAAAGAACAAAAAACATTTGGATAATTTCTATTATAATTCAATTCGTATGTTTATTAACCATTTTTAGAGTTTTATTATTACTATTATTATTATTAATTATTAGTATTATTATTATTATTAATAATAATAATAATAATAAAATAATTATAATAATGGTTATAAACTTTTAAATTATAGGTATTGGAATTTTGCTTTCAACTTTGGCTGTTGGTGAACATAACAAATTATTAACCATTATTATAGTTTTATTATTATTATTTATTCATATTAAATAATAATAATATTAATAAATATAATAATAAATAGGTATAAACTATTAAAATTTGACTGCCTGTTAGTGAATGTAATGAATACGAATTTATCCAAGGTTACACTCCCATATTTAAAGTGCCATTAACTCTGTGATTCATAAATATGCGCACTAACTCCCCCTCCACCTAGGGGTAAATCCTGTACCTTATATTAAATATATAATAAATGTGATAGGTGCTATACAAGCTAGAGTATAAAGTGCAAATGCTATGACAAACATTCATATAAACATATATAGATATAAATTCATATAAACAAGGCTAAAATATGAAAGTCCAAATAATTCATATGTGCTGAGAGAAAAAATATTAAATAATAATAATAATATGTATATTCCAAAGTCTTTAGAAAAGATCTGTAAACGAGGAATTCCAAAGTTACCAGTGCTTGTAAATGCAGAGATATCCAGGTGACTTTTGTGCTCCTCCTCCTGGGTCCCCACTCACCAGCTCCACTCACCCCTGCAGGGGTATATCGCATATAGGGTGAACTTGCTGCTCAGGTCAGGGTGATCCTTCCAAGGCTGGTCAATCAGGCAAGATCCCTCCAAACTCTTTCCAGTATAGTGTGATTGCTTCTATTGCCTCAGGCGACGTTGATGATGAAACGCGTAAACCGGTGAACATATCAAATTTATTATTACAGTTATTTTATTGCACTTTATTAGGGATGGTATATTAACAAGGGATGTTACACACCTATACACAATTTTTACACACCCTATGAAAAGCGATCTGGGTCTATCACCCTTAAGGATATAGGGAGCGCCCCTAACCCCTTTTTATTTATTTTTCAACGTTTATTTCCTAGCCCCCACTGGGGAACTAAGTAGGGGAGGCTGCAAACATATCATTTTGTCCTAAGCGCAGATCTACATTTGTTTTACGAATTTATCAGAATTTTATGAATTTTCAAAATAACGAATATCGCATCTATACGGATGGAACGTACCGAATTAGAATTTTTCAGAATTTACGAATTACCAAAATAGGGAATACCACATCTATACGAATGGAACATACCAAATTCAAATTTTTCTGAATTTACGAATTACTGAAATAACTAATACCGCATCTATATGAATGGAACGTACCAAATTTGAATTTTTCCGAATTTACAATTTTTTTTGAAATAATGAATTTTGATTATAACGAATGATCCAAAAAACGAAAATAAAAAATAAAGCGAAAAAAAATTAACGAATTTTATGGCAGTGTACGTGTTTAATAGCAACAATGCAGAACAAAGCAGGAAACAAGAATTACAAGAGTCTTGATCATTAGAGCTTACTGTGTGCAGTTTGCTTGGCCTACATCAAGTTGGCAGTTTGCTGCAGAGCATTTGACAAGCAGTCCAACATCTGAACACATAGTGGATTCTCTGAACAATGTATGGATTTTTCTCAAGGGTCTATGATTTTCTATTGCCTTTGCTTGCAGTTCTACAAACTCAGAATTGTAGGTGAACTAAAAGACTTGTATGCAGTATAAGAACACTACCGGTCATAGTAATGACGTAATGGCCGGTGGAAAGTGTGACTGATGCCACCCTAGCTCTTCAAACAAGAGAAGATCACAAGTGTTGGCAGCAGGACCCGCAAATAATAATTCTCCACTTTACAGGGGTCAGTTTTCCCAACTTTTAAATCCATCCTGTAGAAGTAAATGATGGAACTTGCCATGCACGTACTAAGAGCTGTCTGTAGGCACAGGTCAGATTGCAGTGAGAACTTAAAGGGTAACTCCACTTTCGTGGGGGAAAAATATAGCAAATAAAGAAAAAATAATATAGCGCATATAATTGCGACTCAAGTCATGTTGCAATTGAATGCTATTAAAAATTACCTTTCCTTTTCAATCTGCAGCTGCTGTAATTTTCTGAGAATGCATTGCAATATGGCTACCTGGAGGTGTTCTGTACACAGAGTGCGTACTGACCACTCCCTAGAAACATCATTTCCTGCTTGTGTGATTGGCTCACCAATTTTCCCAGAAGTCTGCCTAATATATAAGTCAGATTTCAGGCATCCCCAGCAACAAAAATGTCATTTTTGGAGAGATACTTTCAATAGGAGCACGTCGGGATGCAGGCCCAGCAGATTTCCTCATTAGTGCCCTGCAGCTGCACACCTGACAGTTAATTATGAAACCACTCCCATTAGACCCACTCTGTACAGAGGCACAGACAAACACACTTGGATTACTTCAGAATAACAAAAGGTAGGAATCTGCAACAAAGGTAAAGGTTATAATGCTTGCAAAGTACATAGATCACCAGAGGGGAATGTTTTTTTTCTCAACAAAAGTGGGGTTACACTTTAATTAGTCCCCCTGCCAGCACAGGTCAGTTTTCAGTGAAACCACCACTAATACCTGTACCAGCACAGTTCTGACCTATGCTGCCAGGGACATTAGTGATGTTTTCACTGAAAAATTACCTGTGTTGGTAGGGATACTAGTGGTTGTTTTCACTGCAATCTGGCTTGCACTGTCAGGGACATTAGTGGTGTTTTCACTGCAACCTGACCAATGCTGTGCAGTGAAAAAATGTACCTGCCATCACAGTTCAGATCGCAATGAAATCACAACTAATGTCCCTGCCAGCACAGATCGGATTGCACTGAACACACCAATAATGTCCCTACCAGCATAGGGCAGATTGCAGTGAAAACACCACTAATGTACCTTCCAGCACAGTTCAGATTGCAATGAAATCACCGCTAATGTCCCTGCAAGCACAGTTCAGATTGCAATGAAATCACCATTAATGTCCCTGTCAGCACAGTTCAGATTAAATTGAAATCACTGCTAATGTCCCTGCCAGCACAGTTCAGATTGCAATGAAATCACTGCTAATGTCCTGCCAGTACAGATCACACTGCAGTGAAATCACCACTAATGTACCTGCCAGCACAGTTCAGATTTCAATGAAATCACCACTAATGCCCCTGCAAGTACAGTTCAGATTGCAATGCAATCACCACTAATGTACCTTCCAGCACAGTTCATATTGCAATGAAATCACTGCTAATGTCCTGCCAGTACAGATCACATTGCAGTGAAATCACCACTAATGTACCTGCCAGTACAGATCACATTGCAGTGAAATCACCACTAATGTACCTGCCAGCACAATTCAGATTTTAATGCAATCACCAATAATGAACCTGCCAGCACAGTTCAGATTAAATTGAAATCACTGCTAATGTCCCTGCCAGTACAGATCATATTGCACTGAAAACATCACTAATGTCCCTAACAGCACAGCTCAGATTGCAGTGAAAACAATACCAATGTCCCTGCCAGCACAGGTCACACAGCAGTGAAAACGCCACTAATGTCCCTGCCACCACAAGCCAAATTCTATTGAAAGCAGCACTAATGACCAAGAAAGTCAGCTTACAATGAGAACACTACAAATGTCCCTGATGGGGCATCAGTGATTCTCAGAAGAGTATACAACAACAAATAACATCTGTGAATAAAGTACATCACTAGAAGTACATGGGAGACAACACCTTCACACCTTAAGCATCAGCATGTCTCCCCACAGTTCAGCATCCGCAGCGTGCCCGCATGAGTCATGCTATCTCAAGCTGTGCTCTGTAATTTAATTACAATGGCTGATCTGGCATATGCTAAATTCTCGCAAAATACGAACTCCATGTACTTTGATACTCTAGACCTTCCCCTCTAGGCACTGTGAAGCCCTTTGCTGTCAGCTAGTTAGATTAATTAGTATTTTAGGAGCGTTTGCTGCCATGGATTATTTTTTTTATTTAACAGTCAACCTTATTTTGAGTAGTTCAAAGATAAATCATATACATGTACTGTATTAGGGAAGAAAATAATTATTCTCTCCATCAGGAATGTACACGAACATAGAAACATTTTAAAAAGTTCAAATTATAAAAAGTAACACGACTATAAGGAGCCTCTTGTGGAAGGGAGGTTTCCCTGGGGTGGGCCAAGGCAATGGGGAGTTGATTTATTCTTATGAAAAAAAGGGGTTTAGGCTGGGTGGGTGGAGCTAGTGGCTAGGGAGCTTATGGCGGTTGGACTTGAGAGGGTAAGAGTGGCAACAGAGGGAATAGAATACTAAAAACAAATAGAAAACATGAGTATGTATACAAAATTATCATAGCGAGTACATATCATATATACATAGTTCATTAGAACAGTAGTGTTTTTCAGAATTCTATATTCTCCTGAAGAAGCAGGTAACCGCGAAACATGTCGAGCTTGACGGCCTACACTAATGCATCTTCTCTGGAGTAGTTTCCCAGGTAGAAGTGACCCCAATGCTGGGGGTGTAGAAACCGTCACCAGGGATCTATCTGTATTCTTTTTGTCCCAATGGATTTTTATAATGTATTTTGTACATAAATAAAATAATGTTTTGTGACGGTACCGAGAAAATCCTGGTGCACAGTTATGTTGGAACAGGAAGGGGCCATCCCCAAACTGTTACCACAAAGTTGGGAGCATGAAATTGTCCAAAATGTCTTGATATTCCAACGCCTTAAGAGTTCCCTTCACTGGACCTAAGGGGCCAAGCCCAACCCCTGAAAAACAACCCCACACCTCCATCCTCCACCAAATGATTTGGACCAGTGCACAAAGCAAGTCCATAAAGACATGGATGAGCGAGTTTGGGGTGGAGGAACTTGACTGGCCTGCACAGAGTCCTGATCTCAACCCGATAGAACACCTTTGCGATGAATTAGAGCGGAGACTGCGAGCCAGGCCTTCTCTCCAACATCAGTGCCTGACCTCATAAATGCGCTTCTGGAAGAATGGTCAAACATTTCCATAGACACACTCCTAAACCTTGCGGACAGCCTTCCCAGAAGAGTTGCAGCTGTTATAGCTGCGATGGGTGGACCAACTCAATATTGAACCCTACGGACTAAGACTGGGATGCCATTAAAGTTCATGTAAAGGCAGGTGTCCCAATACTTTTGGTAATATAGTGTGTGTATATACATATATTTAAATTTTTGTTCATACCATTAAGGCCCCTTTCACACTGAGGAGTTTTTCTAAAAATAGCACCTAAATACTGCCTGAAAAACTCCTGCCCTGCGGTCTCAATGTGAAAGCCCGAGGGCTTTCACACTGAGGCGATGCGCTGGCAGGACGAGAAAAAAAGTCCTGCTAGCCGCATCTTTGGGGCGATGAAGGAGCGGTGTGTATACTGCTCCTTTACCGCTGCTGTCCATTGAAATCAATGGGACAGCGCGGCTATACCGCCCGCAATGCACTGCTTCAGCAGCGCATTGCGGGCGGTTCTTTCTTGGCCGCTAGCGGGGGTTAAAACCGCACCGCTAGCGGCCGAAATGCGCCGCAAATCCACCCATAGCGTCGGCGGTAAAAATAGCGGCGTTTTACCACCGACGCTATGAGCGCCCCAGTGTGAAAGGGGCCTTATTGTTTAACACTCTTTGAGGAGTCTTGGATCTACAGTATTTACATTTCACTTTATAGCACTTCACTTTTATAACTTGAGTTGTAACAACATAAAGTAATGCAATAATGTTTTTATAAATGCATCTAGCCTAAAGACATCATCCCCCAGAACAAGCGCACACAAGTCAAATCATCATGTCAAAGAGCGGTGCAGTGTATGTAAATGCTGGACAGGAAGGGAGAACCAGTTATGACAGAGGAGAACAATAGGGTCTCTCCTGTCGTAAAAATCCTACCTGGCAGCATTTTTTTGTTTTTTGTTTAATTCCATTTTAACTTTATTGCATAACTGCAGTTGAGAAAATTCGGGTCGCTGTGCTATCTGGCAGGGCTGTGTAAATCTCATAATAAAGGAAGGTAAACTTCTAATGACGCGTAAACACAATCGGAAATTCCGGCAAGAAAAATCCGATGTGAGCTTTTGGTCGGAAATTCCGACCGTGTGTAGGCTCCATCGGACTTTTGCTGTCGGAATTTCCGCCAATAAAAGATTGAGAGCTGGTTCTTAAATTGGAAATTCCGTTCGTCTGTAGCAATTCCGACACACAAAATTCTGACGCATGCTCAGAAACAATTCGACGCATGCTCGGAAGCATTGAACGTAATTTTCTCGGCTCATCGTAGTGTTGTATGTCACCGCGTTCTTGACGGTCAAAAGTTCAGAGAACTTTTGTGTGACCGTGTGTACAAAAGCCTGGCTTGAGCGGAATTTCGTCGGAAAAACCATCCAAGGTTTTTCCGACGGAAAATTCGATCTTGTGTACGCAGCATAACTGTGAATTTAGCTGTTTGACCGGAATTCATATTTAACTTATCTGCGCCTTAACTATGTTCAACTGTCATTTTGCAGCAGAAGATGCAGAGAAGCAAGAAACGTCAGGTGCCTTAACCACTTCAGCTCCCCCCTTCCTGACCAGGCTGTTTTTTGCAATACGGCACTGTGTTACTTTAAGGGCTCATTTACCCTTGTTTCGGCTTCAACACACATGAATGGCTAGTTTACTCTTGCTTTAAAACAAGGCTTCGGACCGGCTTTGTTAAAGCTCTCTGAACGCTGTCACTAAATAAAATGGTTAGCTTAAAGTCCTGTTTACACCTTGCTTTTGCTTTGCTTTGCTTCATGGTTGCTTCAAAAATTATACCCCATGTAGCTTCAGTGGTGTTTCAAAGCGTCTTCAAAAACTCCATAGAAGTGTAGCGGCCTCACCCCCTTCACATGTTTATCGGTTGTCCGAAAGCTCTTGTCTAGGGGTACCTGGATTTCGAGAGTGAGGTGCGCTACGGCCCATGTCCTCCCCATGGCTGTGGGTGAGGTGAAGGCCAGCATCAATATCTTCCTCGGGCCAAATGTGCATTGGGTTGCGGAACTTAGCCCTGCTATGCTGGAATCTCCCTTTGCTCCCATCAACAGAGTCCATACACCGATCACAGTCCAACTGTTAGTTTTATTCCGTAGCTCCACAACAAACAATATATGGCAGGATACGGTGGGATGAGCAGGCCGAGGCACTATCCGGATTGTAGTCCCTACACCCCCTGTGCTATGACCAGGGGTTGCAGGAGTCTTGATTAGAACAACTTCGCTGCGCTGCGGCCCCTATCAGGGGAAGATGACCCTCCAAGGGAGTTACCGGAGCCCCGTCCGTCACCGGGTTGACACTGCTCCGGAGTCTTCAGACGGGTGACCTCCCCAGCCTCCTCACCTCAGATGCGGGTCCCCTCGCAAGGGGCACCCTGGAATCACTTCACCCTCGCGAGACCCGGTCGAAGTCACCAGGTCCCAGGCCTCCTACAATGTACCTCACCCCAGGCTGAAGGTGCCTGGGATGGACTCCAACTCCAGCTTCATTCGGGCCAGGCCACTTCTTCTGAAGAAGTCATGTGACATGACGATACGTACGTTAGGATCAGCACAGATACACCGACAGCTGCAGGAGAGGAGACAAGCTCGGCGTTCGTATGAGATTGTTATTTCCCTTATCTATGAAATGTTGCTGCAAGCTTGAGGACCACATGATTGGAATCATCATAGCCTGCATATATACGAGCTCGGCGTTCGTAGGATTGATGTCCACGCTCACTAGTTTGATGTGAGTGTGAGAATACATCCTTTGGTCACTTGTTTGCTGAACCCACAGAGTTATGCTACATATTTTTTATTTATTTTTTGCTTGTGTATTTCTATGCATCTATGTGAGTGAGATCATACTTCCATGCAAGATTGCTGCATCGCTGTTCACATTAGAAGCCCCAGTACATGCTGTCTCTTCCCAGCAGGGAGGTAAGCTGCTAGTGAGCACTGGGTGGATTTGCACCGGAGTTTCTTCTTTCAAGCACTCTACGGGTGATGAGACTTGCTACACATTGGATTTTTTGATATTATTTACAGGAAGTTTTTGAAGGATTTCTTTGTTCACAGTTCTGTGTTATACACTTTTACTATATACCGCCACCATTATTTTCAGTAATTTTTTGGTTTGTTTTTTGTTTTTTTGGATATTTTCACCATTTTTAGTTTTGTGCTATATACCTTCATTTTACTGTTACATATTTTTTCTTTGTTATTATATGCACAGGTTGATCACTTAGAGTGATACACGTTTTGGCATACATTATTAATTGTCCACTGTTGGTTACACACCTTTCAGGTGTACAGGTGTGATTCATTCAGTTTATGCACATACTATTTATGTTACACATTGGTTGTCAACACGCTACTGCATCTGGTTGGTTTACATTAGATTCATTTATTTGGTTAGTAATAGGTAGTTTTATTTTCCAGATCCTTCCCTTCACTAGTTATAATCACAGCGCAGCCACCATCACCCTTTTTTTCAAAGCTCGTTTGAAGCCCCACTGAAGCTCCACCGAAGCGCCACCAAAGCTTTATCGAAGTTCCTGTATTTGACTTGGCACCAGCCTCCTGCAATCCCCTGTACAGCAGCCCTCAGACTGGGAGAGGAAGAAGCAGGATTGGGAGTGTTGTATCGAAATGTGTTGATAGGCACAGTGGCTAAGTGGTTAATACTTTCACCTAGCAGCACTGGGGTCATCAGTTCAATTCCCAACCACAGCACTACCTATCTGGAGTTTGCATGTTATCTCTGGGTACTCTGGTTTCCTCCCACACTCCAAAGACATGCTGGTAGGTAAATTGGCCCTAGTATGTTCATGCATGAATAGGAGTTGCAAAAATTGACATCGATATATCCACGGCTGCTGTTAGAAATCACGGGGCCCTGTACAGCCTACCTGGCAGGGTCCCCCCCCCCCCCCCAAATATATCTAAACAATATTTTCACTAAAAATAAACTAAAATCATTATTAGTGGACACAAACATAACAGAGAACCTGTGTGAATTAGCCCTTTTTAATTGTTTTTTACATTTTAATTATTTTTTTATAATTTTTTTAAAAAGTTAACTTTTTCAAAATAATTCTATTTGACAATTTCTAACAATTATTTATTATGATTACAAATTTTTATTTTTTACCATTTCTTTTTTTACAGGATAGGGAAGCCAGCAGTGCCACAGGAACCGGGGGGTGGGGGGCGGGGGGTTGGTCAGCACAGTGACAGGGGGCACATGGGGGGGGGGGAGATCAGAAGCAGGAAGAAAAGGGAGGATGCCCTGTGTCTGTGTTTCTCCCTGAAGGAGCTGAAAGCCGGCAGGAGGGAGAAAAACCAGCTTTCAGCTGCTGCAGAGCACCACACAGGGCATCCTTCTGTAATTGTCCCTCTGCCCGACCGCACCAATTCCCCCTGCTGCTTTGTCCCGTCTGTGTGCCTGGGCCCCCTACAGGAGGACTGGTGGTCCCCCGCTATCAGCGGCCCTGGATATATATGTACCTGTAATAAATAAAAGAACACAGTCTGCTGCTACCATCTCTCAGAGTCCACTCAGCAGGCTGGGGATGAAAAGGGCATGGGGCACCATTGTATCTTTTCTATAGTCTATATCAATGTATCTCAACTTTTTTTCAGTCAAGGCACCCTTTAAAATTATGGACAGTTTTGAGGCACCCAATACTAAAATGTAAAAACTATTTTAATAGCTTTACATATTGCAGCAACATCCACACGTAGGACACCCAACGTTAGAGGTGATTTATTCTTCCAAAGAAAATACACTTTTGCACACTGGTAATGACTAGTATTCCAATGTTTCTCTTCTCCCTCAATATCTCTTAATCGTTCTGCTAATGTCACCCTAGTGCTGAAGGAGAGGGGCACAGGAGGGTCAAACAAGGATGCTGTGGAGGCAAAAGACATCCTCCTTGGTAACTGATCACGTCATTGGTTGTTAGGGTGCCAGTGTCTAAAAAGTCGTAATGGTGCATATTGAAAACCCATGGCTTTGTGTAACTAAAGGACAGGCTTGATCCACCTGCTGGCCTGCATACAATTTTTGATCAATTTTAGGCATTTTGCCAGGGCACCCTTAAAGAAACCTCAAGGCATCCCAGGGTGCCTGGGCACCCTGGTTAAAAAAGGTTGGTTTACATCAGTGGTCTCCAAACTGCGGCCCGAGGGCCAGATGCGGCCCTTTGCTTTCCTTTATATGGCCCTTAGGGCAGTATCCCTCCCACTGATACGAGACACTATTCTGACATCTGACACCGACAGTGGAGAACTATTTCTCCCACTGACACCACTAATGGGCCACTAATCCTCCCTATGATACCAATGATGGGGCACTATTTCTCCCCCTAATACCATATGTCTAGTCCCACTGATGCTAGGAAAATTTCCACCCCCCACTGGCCAAAGTCCGGCCCTCCAAGAGTCTGAAGGATAATAAACCGGCCCTTTGTTTAGAATGTTTGGAGACCCCTGGTTTACATCATACCTGATGAGCCAATGGGGAAGCCGAAAATCACTGTAGTAGTCAACTCTACTACAACAATAGACGCAGTCCTCCGTATACTTACATTGTGCCAAGCTGGACCAATGTATGTGCAAACAAATAATTCCTGGAGTCCAGCTTTAATCTGTAGTGGGCTCTTCACAAATCTTGCCCAAAAGATAATGATGGATTTGCTCTTTACACAAACAGGGATGGCAAAGGCAGCGGCCATGCCTTAAGAGCGCCATGGTAATTGATTTGCAGACACTGCAGTCTTTACATAGTTAATCTCCTTTACCATATCTCCTTTTAGCACCATTATTACTCCTAGTCCTATACTGCCTTCCCACATCTCTTGTGACTCACATTTACGCTATTGTTACAATAGCAGCTATGCCCTTGTCTCTACTGTACATCTGTACATCTTACATTTTCCCACCTTTGTATTTCCCGTGGGTCCTGACACCACCAAGGTTGACTGTTCTTATTAAGGCATCCCAATAAATAATAACAATTTTTTTTTTTTTAATTACAGTACATTTGGTAGCACACTACAACCTACATGACTATCAGCAAAAATAAATTGTTCCCAAAAATGAAAGCAGTGCAGCATAACCTATTACTATGTGCTACCGACAGACACAGTCTCCTGGCTGTGGTCGTCACTTAGCCTGACAATTTAGGCAGTAAAACTACAAAAAGGGAATATATTGTCATCACTTGTGTTTGACTGATGCGTTAGGGAAGTAAGACATTTAAGCATGACTACTGTTTAATTTTTATTTTATGATTACGGCTTTAACAAAGGAAATCATGCAAGCCCAGGATGCAACAAAGTAGCATTTCCATCAGTGTGGATAGTGATAATGCCAATTTGTGGAAATTCTAGGCTTCCTCGTTCTGTCCTCTAAACCAGCCATTTTCAACCAGGGTGCCCAGGCACCCTGGGGTGCCTTGAGGTTTCTTCAGGGGTGCCTTGGCAAAATGCTTATAAATTGCCCAACAATTGTATACAAGCCGGTGGGTGGATGAAGCCTGCCTTTACACAAAGCCACAGGTTTTTATTGTACACCATTACAGCCTTCTAATGCCCTGTACACACGACCGGTTTTCCCATCGGAATAAACTTGCTTGGTTTTTCTGACGGAATTCCGCTCAAGCTGTCTTGCATACACACGGTCACACCAAATTCCGACCGTCAAGAACGCGTACGACGAGCCGAGATCAATGAAGTTCAATAGGCAGTTTGGCTCTTCTGCTTGATTCTGAGAATGCATGGTTTTTAATGCGTCGGAATAGCATACAGATGAACGGATTTTCCAATAGAATTTTTTTCCGTCTGAAAAATTGAGAACATGTTCTCTAAGTCCGTCGGAATTTCCGATGGAAAAAGTCCGATGGGGCATACACACGGTCGGAATATCCGATGAAAAGCTCCCATCAGACTTTTTCCATCGGAAATTCCGACCGTGTGTACAGGGCATAACTGCCAACTTCCTAATGACCAATGACATCATCAGTTAATAAAGGCATATTGACCTCATTAAATTCTGGGGTGCATGTGTGGTGTGCTGACTATTTCTTAAAAGTGGGTAAACACATTTGTCATTGCTATCTGTGTCCTCACTGAGAATCTCCATTCACTTACTGTGGGGTCAGATCATATGGGCAAGCAAAGGGGAAACTGAAAACCTCAGAGAAGTTCATACTCATATTATCCATTTTTTTAATATATATATATATATATATATATATATATATATATATATATACACATATACATATATACACACACTATATTGTCAAAAGTATTGGGACACCTACCTGCACACAACAATGAACTTTAATAGCATCCCAATCTTAGTCTGTAGGGTTCAATATTGCGTTGGCCCACCATTTGCAGCTATTACAGCTTCACCTCTTCTGGGAAGGCTGTCCACAAGGTTTAGGAGTGTATCTATGGGAATGTTTGACCATTCTTCCAGAAGTAAATTTGTGAGGTCAGGCACTGATGTTGGACAAGAAGGCCTGGCTCACAGTCTCCTCTTTAATTCATCCCAAAGATGTTCTATCGGGTCGAGGTCAGGACTCTGTGCAGGCAAGTCAAATTCATCCACCCCTAACTTGCTCAACCAAGTCTTTATGGACCTTGCTTTGTGCACTGGTGTGCAGTCATGTTGGAACAGGTAGGGGCCATCCTCAAACTGTTCCCACAAAGTTTGGAGCATGAAATTGTCCAAAATTTCTTGGTATGCTGACGCCTTAAGAGTTCCCTTCACTGAAACTAAGGGGCCAAGCCCAACCCCTGAAAAACCCCACACATAATCCCCCCCCCCATAATCCCCCATAACTCTCCCTCCACCAAATGATTTGGAGGGGTGGCCATATAGTGGCAATATAGTTTGGATGAACGAGTTTGGGGTGGAGGAACTTGACTGGCCTGCACAGTCCTAACCTCAACCTGATAGAATACCTTTGGGATGAATTAGAGTGGAGTCCAACTTCAATGCCTGACCTCTCAAATGCACATCTGGAAGAATGGTCAAACATTCCCATAGACACTCTCCTAAACCTTGTGGACAGCCTTCCCAGAAGAGTTTAAATTGTTATAGCTGCAAAGGGTGAGCCAATGCAATATTGAACCCTACGGACTAAGACTGGATGCCATTAAAGTTCACATGCGTGTAAAGGCAGGCATCCCAATACTTTTGACAATAAAGTATATATATATATATATATATATATATATATATACACACAGTATCTCACAAAAGTGAGTACACCCCTCACATTTTTGTAAATATTTGAATATATCTATATGTGACAACACTGAAGAAATTACACTTTGCTACAATGTAAAGTAGTGAGTGTACAGCTTGTATAACAGTGTAAATTTGCTGTCCCCTCAAAATAACTCAACACACAGTCATTAATGTCTAAACCGCTGGCAACAAAAGTGAGTACACCCTTAAGTGAAAATGTCCAAATTGGGGCCTCCCAAGTCTTCTGACTCGTTAGCATTACAAGGTCTCAGGTGTCAATGGGGAGCAGGTGTGCTAAATTTTGTGTTATCGCTCTGACTCTCTCATACTGGTCACTGGAAGTTCAACATGGCACCTCATGGCAAAGAACTCTCAGAGGATCGGAAAAAAAGAGTTGTTTCTCTAAAACATACATACATGAAGATGGCCTAGGCTAAAGGAAGATTGCCAAGACACTAAAACTGAGCTGCAGCACGGTGGCCAAGACCATACAGCTGTTTAACAGGACAGGTTCCATTCAGAACAGGCCTCGCAATGGTTGACCAAAGATGTTAAGTGCACGTGCTCAGTGTAATTATATCCAAAGATTGTCTTTGGGAAATAGATGTATTAATGCTGCCAGCATTGCTGCAGAGGTTAAAGGGGTGGGGAGTCAGCCTGTCAGTGCTCAGACCATACGCCGCACACTGCATCAAATTGGTCTGCATGGCTGTCATCCCAGAAGGAAGCCTCTTCCAAAGATGATGCACAAAAAAGCCTATAAACAGTTTGCTAAAGACAAGCAGACTAAGGACATGGATTACTGGAACCATGTCCTGTGGTCTGATGAGACCAAGATAAGACGTATTTGGTTCAGATGGTGTCAAGTGTGTGTGGCAGCAACCAGGTGAGGAGTACAAAGACAAGTGTGCCTTGTCTACAATCAAGCATGGTGGTGGGAGTGTCATGGTCTGGGGCTGCATGAGTACTGTTGGCACTGGGGAGCTACAGTTCATTGAGGGAACCATGAATGCCAACATGTACTGTGACATACTGAAGCAGAGCATGATCCCCTTCCTTCGGAGACTGGGCTGCAGGGCAGTATTCCAACATGAAAACAACCCCAAACACACCTCCAAGATGAACACTGCCTTGCTAAAGAAGCTGAGGGTAAAGGTGATGGACTGGCCAAGCATGTCTCCAGACCTAAACCCTATGGAGCATATGTGGGGCATCCTCAAATGGAAGGTGGAGGAGCGCAAGGTCTCTAACATCCACCAGCTCCGTGATGTCGTCATGGGAAGAGTGGATGAGGACTCCAGTGGCAACCTGTGAAGCTCTGGTGACCTCCATGCCCAAGAGTGTTAA
Source organism: Rana muscosa (assembly GCA_029206835.1). Lineage (NCBI taxonomy): Eukaryota > Metazoa > Chordata > Amphibia > Anura > Ranidae > Rana > Rana muscosa. Next base: position 1,162,600,740 of record CM055116.1, read on the forward strand.
GGCAGTGCTGGAAATAATGGTGGCCACACAAAATATTGACACTGTGGGTCCAATTTGGACATTTTCACTTAGGGGTGTACTCACTTTTGTTGCCAGCGGTTTAGACATTAATGGCTGTGTGTTGAGTTATTTTGAGGGGACAGCAAATTTACACTGTTATACAAGCTGTACACTCACTACATTACATTGTAGCAAAGTGTCATTTCTTCAGTGTTGTCACATGAAAAGATATAATAAAATATTTACAAAAATGTGAGGGGTGTACCGACTTTTGTGAGATACTGTATATATAGCATTATAGCATATATTTTCGTTCTTGTTATCCCACACATTCATACACTTACAATAACAAATATCCACTTATTGTAAAAACACCATTCCTATATTCATGAATGAATAACATTTTTAATATCACGATCTTTCAGTTTAAACTCCTTTTTAGATTGGATTTTTTTAAAAAATATATATTTATTTTTTTACTCATATAAGTACAATTATTTTATTTAATCACTTCTTCATTTATTCCATTTAAGAGATGAGTACACTTTTGCTAGTCCCTAATTAAAACCTAATTTACATAAACCAATTCATAGAAATAATATTATTCACACTAGAAGCACGTAGCAGGGTTAATGTGCAGCGTACTAAAATAAGCGTAACATTAACAAATGGTGCTATTCACGTGGTTACCTGCAGTGTTTAAATAAGAATGTGAACTTCTAGACAGTTTATTATGCAGAAAATACATCTTGACTCGTGTAAACTTATAAAAACAACTGTAAGCTGAAATATATGGGAACTCATGCATGCAAATTGATTGTTAACTAACATACACACTTGTAAAGCACATAAAAAGAATTAGAAAAAATGTATAAGACCTGAGGTCAGGGCCGGCCCTACCATGGGACCCGATGGTACCATTGTACCAGGCGGCACTTTTAGGGGGGCGGCAAATTGCCGCCTGCCCGCCATCCCATTCCGCCCGTTCCTCTCCCCCACTCCACCTTTCACTGTGAAACAGCAGCAGCGGCATTGTAAAGAATACACTGTGCCTGCGGCTGCGGTGTGTGTTCTGGATTTAAAAAACTCCTTCCTGTCTCTTCCCCCTCCCTCCAGTCTCGTGCCGTGCGGGGTCCCTGTTATCTCCGACTCAACCTCCCCCCTCCAATCACCAGTGCGGAGTGTTGTGAGAACTGGGGGGCGGAGCTCACTGTCTCCTGTCAGGCTGGCCAGAGGAAGGGAGGAGGTGAGCTGATTTTTTCTGGGAGAAGTTTTCTAGGGTGGATAGTAGTTGCTTTCAAGGTGGTTTTTTCTTCAGGCGATGCAGTGAAGGGTTAACAGAAGTTCACAGAAGAATCTGAGGAGATAGTGAGTTTGAGTGTGGGGGGGGGGGGGGGGAGGGGGAGTCTGCAGCAGCCCGATCACATTTGACAGATCACTTCTAAGCATGGACAGTCTGTGCAAACATCCTCCAATCCAATTGTTCAGACTTGATAATGTGATGTCATTTATAACCAGTCATGTAACCTGTATATATGTGGTGAGTTCACACCTCTGATTGTACAGACTCAGAGCCTGGATACCACAGGGTTATATGAATGGTCATACATTACCTTCACATTATCTGGGTATACAGAGTGCTAGGAGCTGGATTAGTAGTACTGTTGTATGATTTATTGTTGTATGTTTTTAGTGGATGAGTTTTTTTTTTATTATATACATCGCTATCTGACCACTTCTCAGCCCCCAACTCCCCCCAGCTTGCATCACCCCCCCAGACCACTTCATACAGACGTCACTCAGAGCTGCTTCCTACCCCCCCCCCCCCCCCCCATCATTTCATGGTCACTTTCCTTCCCCTATCTTCCCAACATCACTCCCTGGTCACCCCATAGACACAGCAAAAAATCCCTCCCCATTCTGCCACCGCCATACCCTCCGAAGTCCTCTCCTGTACCAACTGCACCCATCATACCCTCCGAACTCCTCTCCTGTACTAACTGCACCCATCATACCCTCCGAAGTCCTCTCCTGTACTAACTGCACCCATCATACCCTCCGAACTCCTCTCCTGTACTAACTGCACCCATCATACCCTCCGAACTCCTCTCCTGTACTAACTGCACCCATCATACCCTCCGAACTCCTCCCCTGTACTAACTGCACCCATCATACCCTCCGAACTCCTCCCCTGTACTAACTGCACCCATCATACCCTCCGAACTCCTCTCCTGTACTAACTGCACCCATCATACCCTCCGAACTCCTCTCCTGTACTAACTGCACCCATCATACCCTCCGAACTCCTCCCCTGTACTAACTGCACCCATCATACCCTCCGAACTCCTCTCCTGTACCAACTGCACCCATCATACCCTCCGAACTCCTCCCCTGTACTAACCGCACCCATCATACCCTCCGAACTCCTCCCCTGTACCAACTGCACCCATCATACCCTCCGAACTCCTCTCCTGTACTAACTGCACCCATCATACCCTCTGAACTCCTCCCCTGTACTAACTGCACCCATCATACCCTCCGAACTCCTCCCCTGTACTAACTGCACCCATCATACCCTCCGAACTCCTCTCCTGTACTGTACTAACTGCACCCATCATGCCCTCCGAACTCCTCTCCTGTACTAACTGCACCTATCATACCCTTCACACTCCTCTCCTGTACATACTGCCCCCCTCATACCCTCCAAACTCCTCTCCTGTACATACCGCCCCATCATACCCTCCACACTCCTCTCCTGTACAAACCACCCCCCTCATACCCTCTCAACTCCTCTTCTATACATACTGCTCCATCATACCCTCCACACTTCTCTCTTATGCATACTGCCCCCATTATACCCTCTGCACTCCTCTCCTGTACATACTGCCCCCATCTTACCCTCTGCACTCCTCTTCTGCAGAACCCTGTGCATTCAGATGTAAAGGGGAACTCTGCAGATTCAGATCTAAAGGAGAACTCTGTTGACTCTGATATAAAGGGGGACTCTTGTGATTAACTCCATATGATTAGAAATTTTATTTAATCACAAAAATATATGTACAGGGTATACTAAATAAAAAAAAAAAAATAGCTGTGCATTGCTTTGTACAGAGGTAATGAATTTAATGTACTACAAAAAAATATATATATTGGCGTGTGCTGCTAATGTGTTCGGGTTTGGCTTGACGAAAAGGTGGCAACCCTACTCTGCACTGTGAGGCAAATTGTCGCTAACCCGTTCCGCCCGCTCCGCTGTGAGGCAAATTGACACCCGCCCGCCAGCCAGCCCGCTCCGCTCCCCGCGCGCTCCATTCACCTGGGCGTTGGGCCCAGGTGAATGGAGCATGCGGGCAGAACAGAGGAACAGTCAGCGGGCGGGACAGTCAGCAAGTGAGCGGGCTTGCTGGCCAAACAGCGGGTGGGGGAGCAGAGAGATGACATCATCTCTCACTGCCCGCCCTGCATCACTGCAGTTCCGCCCCCACTGTGCGGGCAGCAGAGAGATTACATTAGCTCTCTGCTGCCTGCCTTTACTCTGGGACACAGCAAGTGACAATCTGCAACGTGTGGCAGGTGACGTTGTGGCAAGTGACAATCCGCAATGTGTGGCAGGTGACGTTGTGGCAAGTGACAATCTGCAACGTGTGGCAGGTGACGTTGTGACAAGTGACAATCCACTATGTGTGGCCGGTGACATCGCGGCCGCCGGCTACGCACAGGTCCTTTTATACTCCTATATACATGTATAGAGCCATGACAGGTCCTCTTTATACTCCTACATACATGTATAGAGCCATGACAGGTCCTCTTTATACTCCTACATACATGTATAGAGCCATGACAGGTCCTCTTTATATTCCTACATACATGTATAGAGCCATGACAGGTCCTCTTTATACTCCTACATACATGTATAGAGCCATGACAGGTCCTCTTTATACTTCTATATACATGTATATAGCCATGACAGGTCCTCTTTATACTCCTACATACATGTATAGAGCCATGACAGGTCCTCTTTATACTCCTACATACATGTATAGAGCCATGACAGGTCCTCTTTATATTTCTATAAACCGTATTTTTCCGTGGATAAGACGCTATTTTTTCCTAAAATAATAGCCTGTAAATCGAACAGCGTCTTATACACGGTTGGTCAGCCTGGGAGACATCCGCGAAGGTGCGTCGCGGCCCATAGCTTGTCAAGTGGCTTTCTCCAATCACGAGCCGTATGTTACTGACGTCAGCTAAAGCTGGGGGTGGAGGTGGAGAGTGAGCAGATGCGATCCTGTTGGAAGTGGAGATGCACAGATGCAACAGGGACCGGAGTGTTCTGGGACCAAGATGTCAGAAAATAATAAAAGTAAGTGATTGTCTTACTCTGCCAAATCAAACCAAATGTAGCCAGCTATGCAAAAAAGAGCGTGGGAATAGAGCTGCAGAGAAACAGTTTGGACTTGCCTCCGCAGAGTGTATGATAGACAGTGGAGAAAACAGGAAGAACAACCCCTGCATAATATACTAGTATTTAAACGTTACCTGCGGTAATTACTAAATAAAAATGTGTTCTGTTTTACCTATGTGTAAAATATTGATTTCTTAATTTTGAGTTGGAAAAGTGGGGGGCGTCTTGTACATGGGGGCGTCTTATAGACGGGGAAAATACAGTACATGTATAGAGCCATGACAGGTCCTCATTATACTTCTATATACATGTATAGAGCCATGGCAGGTCCTCTTTATATTCCTATATACATGTATGGAGACATGACAGGTCCTCTTTATACTCCTATATACATGTATAGAGACATGACAGGTCCTCATTATACTTCTATATACATGTATAGAGCCATGGCAGGTCCTCTTTATACTCCTATATACATGTATAGAGCCATAACAGGTCCTTTTTATAGAGCCATGACAGGTCCACTTTAGTTATCATGATATAAAATGATGGATGTGGGGGGCATTTTGGTGGGCGTGATTTTTTATTTTTTTTGGGGGGGGGGGGGGCAGCATTTCATTCTTGGTACCAGGCAGCACAATGTCTTCGGCCGGCACTGCCTGAGGTCAATACACAAGGTTTTTGAAGGCCAGTTCTTTCCTTCACCATGCAGAAAAAAATAAATTGTAAATGTTTTACAGGGCTGGATTACTGGAATGGTCAATCTCAGGCGTAAAAAGCTGTGAGGATTGTCATTATCTCTTTGTATGGTTCAACTAGACCCACTTGGACATTACCCAGGACCTTCTCTCTATAACCTAGTCCTAGATGATGAAGATGGTAGGATGGAAGGAAAAGTCAGTATAAGCTGGGAAGGTGTTCCATAAACATAGATGTCAATCTTGCCAAAGCTTACATATTCATGTAATGGAGCAGAGCACAGGTGCAGATAGAAATTTGTTAAAACAGTAATGCCGCGTACACACGATTGTTTTTAATGTCATTTTCAAAAACAACGTTTTTCTCAATGTGATTTTTCTTGTTTCCTTTCAAGCCTGTCTTGCATACACATGTTCATTAAAAAAAAACGTTTGAGCAAAGCGCAGTGACGTACAACCCGTACGACGGCACTATAAAGTAGAAGTTCCGTTCAAATGGCGCCACCCTTCATGTTAGTAAAGTTTGTTGAGCGACGATTCGCACTTTTCAGCCTCATGCTTTTCAGTACGTTACAGCGTGACGAATGTGCTATCTCCATTACGAACGCTAGTTTTACCAGAACGAGCGCTCCCGTCTCATACTTGATTCTGAGCATGCGCGTTTTTTTTCCCCTCGTAAAAGCATACACACTACCGTTTTTCACGACGTTAAAAAAAACGACGTGAAAAACGACGTGAAAAAATAGAGCAGGTTCTAATTTTTTTAGGCCATTTTTCATTTCACGTCGTTAAAAATGCTCTGGAGCCTACACACGATCGTTTTTAATGCCCAATTTAAAAAATGGCATTTTTAACGACGTGAAAAACGATCGTGTGTACGCGGCATAAGACCTAGAAAGACACTCAACTCAGCCTACTTTAAGAAAACCATTATACTGCTAACCATAGACACTATCATTTTGTTCCCAACTGAGCTGAAGTCGGCCATGTAAAGCAACAGTGTTTTTCAAGACTATGGGTATCTTACAGGAAGAACTGTCAGTGTCCCCAGTGACATGCTGGTAGGTTAATTGGATCTTGTCCAAATTGGCCCAGTATATATGTATATATGTGTGTACGACTGTGTGTCCCAAGCATGTCGAGATCCTACGGGGTAAAATGACCGCACCAGCCAAGCAGACACTGGCTGCAAAAAGTGCCTAGAGGCGATTCAGTTCGCATGTGTAGCGCTATACAAGTCATTCATTCATTCATTCATTAACCACTTGTCCCCCGCCCACTGTCAATTGACGGCGGGCGGAGGATACTCTCGTTCTGGGAGGACGTCATATGACGTCCTCCCTTTAAAATGAGCTAGGAGGCGCGCGCGCACCGCGTTCACAAGGCCCCGGTGCGCGTGCCCGGCGGCCGCGATTGCCGCCGGGCACCCGCGATTGCCCGGGAAACGAGCAGGAAAGTGGATCTGTGTGTGTAAACACAGAGATCCACGTCCTGTGAGGGAGAGGGGACCGATGGTGTGTCCCTTGTACATAGGGACAACCATCGGTCACCTCCCCCAGTCAGTCCCCTCCCCCCACAGTAAGAACACGTTGAGGGAACATATTTAACCCCTTCCCGCCCCCTAGTGGTTAACCCCTTCCCTGCCAATCACATTTATACAGTAATCAATGCATTTTTATAGCAGGGATCGCTGTATAAATGTGAATGGTCCCAAAAATGTGTCAAAAGTGTCCGATGTGTCCACCGCAATATCGCAGTCACAATAAAAAATCGCAGATCGCCGCCATTACTAATAAAAAAATAAAAAAATAAAAATGCTATAAATCTATCCCCTATTTTGTAGACGCTATAACTTTTGCGCAAACCAATCAATACACGCTTATTGCAATTTTTTTTTTTTACCAAAAATATGTAGAAGAATACGTATCGGCCTAAACTGAGGAAAATTTTATTTAAAAAAAAAAATGGGTATTTATTATGGCAAAAAGTAAAAAATAGTGTTTTTTTTTCAAACTGGATGCTCTTCTTTTGTTTATAGCGCAAAAAATAAAAACCGCAGAGGTGATCAAATACCACCAAAAGAAAGCTCTATTTGTGGGAAAAAAAGGACACAAATTTCGTTTGGGAGCCACGTCGCACGACCGCGCAATTGTCATTCAAAGTGTGACAGCGCTGAAAGCTGAAAAATGGCTTGGGCAGGAAGGGGGTTTTCGTGCACAGTAGAGAAGTAGTTAATTCAGTGTTGTCCAAAGCAAGTTGCAGGTTGGTGCGGCGACAGTAAATACACAGGCTCCGGTTGCAGAGAACAGAACTTGTATTAATGCAGAATCCAGTAATTCCCCCAAAAAACTGCAGGAAGGCACCCGACTGGGAACGCTCATAGAAATATCTGCAATGTGTAGTAGAGCAGGTCTCAGATGTGCTGACAGCCTCTGTCTTGAGGGACTAAATGCGGCAGGGCTGGTCTGAGTTCAGATGGGGAGGTCTCCAGAAGGATGGCGTGTCCCTATCCTTTCCCTACTCCAAGGTGGCAGCTATAGTCACATGGGATGGCAGCATCCAACCAGATAGCTTCCCCAGTAACCCTAGAAACCATAAGACCCCTTTCACACTGGGGCGGTTTGCAGGCGCTATTGCCTGCAAACTGACCTGAAACAGCGGCAGCTGTTTCTCCAATGTGAAAGCCCGATGGCTTTCACACTGGAGCAGTGCGCTAGCAGGACGTGAAAAAAAGTCCTGCTAGCCGCATCTTTGGAGCGGTGAAGGAGTGGTGTGTATACCGCTCCTCCATCGCTCCTGCCCATTGAAAGCAATGGGACACCGCGGCTACACCGCCGGCAATGTGCCTCGGCAGAGGCGCATTGCGGGTGGTATCAACCCTTTTTTCGGCCGCTAGCGGGGGTTAAAACCGCACCGCTAGCGGCCGAAAATTTGACGGTAAAGTGCCGCTAAAAATAGCGCCGATTTACTGCCACCGCACCTCCCGCCCCAATGTGAAAGAGGCCTTAAGGAACCATGTTCCTCTTGACTTCCTCTCTCCCTGCTATGCAACTGTGGTTAAGTGCTACCTGCAGTTTCATTTTCCCGCAGCAGTTCTTTAGACTTTTAAACAAAGCAAACTAAACATGTGAAAAAAAAACATAAACCACCCAAAGGCAGCCAGTGAAAGTTTCTAAGAAATGCAACAAGCTGATTCTAATTCCTGCATTCTGAGAAATTAAAGTGAACAATGAACACATGAACATATAACACACAACTTCATGTAAGATACAGAGCAGTTAACCACAATAATGAAACATACTTTAAGTAACATTTTCTTTTCTAATTGCAAAGTAACTGTAAAAGTAGCAGCTTTAAAAGGAACCTGATCTGGAATCTAAGACAACAGCAGGACTGAAGTGCAGATACATCGCAGTGTTTGCAAATCGTCTTCAACTCAATTCCTAGCCAAAGCTATGCACAGGGTTTCCACTCTTCACCAAGCTGAGATTAAGGCCTATGCATTTCTAAAATCAATGCCAATCCCTTTATTGCTGTGGTTCTGTCCTCAAGTACTCCCAACAGGTCATCAGTTATGGAGTTGGTCAGCAGTGGAGAGCAGAGAGAGGACAGTGTTCCCCGGATTAAAGCCCTTGTGGGAATCAAAGAGCCTCACCAACAAACTCCATCCAGTTTACCAGACAACGGCTTTCCACTCTGGGGAACAACAGAATTACCTCTCCCCCGAGAGAGGCTAGAACAGTATAGTTGGAGGACTATTCATTAGATTATTTCAGAGTGGGCAGAGGATGGGACTCTATGGAGCAGTGAACAATTTCCTTTGTATGAGACAAAGCTGTGTTATACAAGTTCATGTTCAGTAAAGCTAAAAAAAAGAAAAAAAGAAGAACTTAGAGTCAGACTCTTACTTGCCAATTAAGGTCTACAGTATATCAGAGGAACCTTGTGTGGTACAAGGCTCAGTGAGAGGTGGTGGTGCCCTGATGAGGTTGGGTTGGCCAGTGTGTTGGTAGAGATGGGACCTCTTTCTGCACCATGTATCCAGTAGTCAGGTGGTCTTAAGGCTGGGTGGTGTTGGAGTGAACCATGTGGGGCCAGTTTAGCACACACAAGAGTTGGGACCCTGTTAGCTATTTTAATCTGGTGGACCAGAGGTTCCCCGATAGGCATGTAAGCTGTAATGAATTTGCCAGCACTCGGAATAGAGGTCTTCAAAGTCCCCAGCAGAAAAGTTCCTAATGTAGGCCCCCTAGCAACAGAACTGAACTATCAAATGTTGTAAGGAAATGCTTTAGCTATACAGACAGAAAACCAGGGGCTAGTATACACTATATGTATGTGGATACCCCTATAAGTTATTGAGTTTAGGTGTTTCCAGTGAAAGGTACTATTAATGCTTCAGCATACAGCAGAAAAACTTTTCAACGTGTGCTTTCAGCCTTGTGGCAACAGTTTGGAGAAGTCCCTTTTCTGTTTCAGCATGACTGTGCCCCTGTACATAAAGGCAGCTTGATAAACACATAGTATAGGTTTGTACATTTACTTCACAATGTGGCGTTTGACATGCTTTTTTAAAGCACTCTAAATGCCAATGAAAGCACCTTGCACTAAGGCCCCTTTCACACTGGGGCGTTTTTCATGCGGTTTAGCGCTAATATTAGCGCTATTATACCGCATGAAAAATTCATGCCCATTAGCCTTCAATGTGAAAGCCCGAAGGCTTTCACACTGAAGCGGTGCGCTAGCAGGACCGCTCCAAAAGTCCTGCTAGCCGCTTCTTTACAGCAGTGAAGGAGCGGTGTGTTCACCGCTCCTTTACCGCGGTCTCCCATTGAAATCAATGGGACAGCGCGGTAATACCGCCCGAAAACCGTGGAAATAGCCGCGGTTTGCGGACGGTATTAACCCTTTTTCGGCCGCTAGCGGGGGTTAAATTTACCCCCCTAGCGACCGCATACCGCGGTAAGAACGACGTATAGCAGCGCTGAAAATCGCGCTGCTATACCGCCACCGCTCCTGCCCGCTCCAGTGTGAAAGGGGCCTTAAGAATGTCACATTCTTAGTGCTTCAAAGTGTCTCCAAAGACTCCATAGACATCTATCACAATGCTCGCTAACAGCACCAGCAGCATTTGAGGGGCATTTATTTAGAGTTAGCTTTGCTTAGTTTTGGAGGTATTGCAGGTATGAGATATCTCAGGATGCACTGGTAAACCAACAAGCAAACTGGAAAGACATCAGTAGTCACTCCCGGTTTATGTGTATATATTCTAGGCGTGTCTGGTGCAGACATTACTTCTGTTGTGCATCGTGCAGCAGCAAGAATGTAAGAAGGTCTGGACCAGAGCGGAAAAACTATCAGATGGCACGCGTAGTGCGTAACATGGGAACACTATAGCAGAAGGTGAATGGGGACCAGAGAGATAGGAACTGAGTGGCAGAGGATCAGCTGAGCTGGGGGACCAGAGCAGGAGAAACAAGCAGATGTGATACGTGGGAGCAGCATGGGAAGTATATAGCAGCAGGTAAGCGGGGACTGGAGAGAGAGAAGGATCAGCAAACCAGAAGATGGGCAGAGATTGGGGTTACTACTGGGTGGGGGATCAGCAGGGCTGGGAGTTGCAACTGAATAGAGGATCAGAAACTGGAGGTTACTACTGAGCAGGGGATCAGCCGAGCTGGGGGTACTACTGAAGATGATCAGCAGCTGGAGGTTACTACTGAGCAGAGGATCAGCAGAGCTGGGGGGTACTACTGAGTGGGGCATCAGAAGAGCTGGGGTACTAATGAGCTGGGGATCTGCTGCATGGGGGTACTAATTATCTGGGGTTATTACTGAGTTAGGAGTACTACTGAGCCCCTTTAAAACGTGTGCAAAATGTGACAATTAATTAAAGTGTCTGTTTACCAATGCCAGAAGTTTGCCAAACAAAATAGGTAAGTTGGAAGCTTTGGTGCACGAAGAGAACTATGATTTAATTGGTATTGCTGAATCTTGGCTTCATTCTCCAAATGACTGGGCTATTAATATTCCTGGCTATGGTCTATTTTGGAAAGACAGGGTAAAATGGAGATGTGGTGGTGTCTGTCTCTATGTAAGAAGTAATCTCAAAGCGAGCGTGATAGAGGACATAGTTGATGGGGAGTGTGATGAGGTTGAGGCATTATGGGTGGAACTACACATGGGTGTGCGTACTACAAAGTATTCATTGGAGTTTGTTATAGGGCACCCAGTATTAATGAGGAGGTGAAGACTCAGCTCCTTGCACAGATAAAAATAGCTACAAGGGTTGGTACAGTGATAATAATGGGGGATTTTTTCTACTGCAAATTTGACTTGAGTAATGGCATTGCAGGCACAGTAAGGCTTAATGTAAATGGGACTTTTACAACCTATCCTGAACAATTTAACTTAACAGATAATAACCGACGTTTAAAAACATCCATTTTGCTGCGTTTACATGCCACGTTTGCGTTTAGAAGAGTTTTTTTTGTCAAAAATTTTAAATGCTAGTAAATAAAATGCGGCTAAATGTGAGTTACCGCGTTTACATGCATTTCCAAGCTGTTACAGGCGTTTCTAACGCCTCTGAAAGAATGCTTCTAAACTCAACTGCCTAGAAATTACTATAAACGGCCCTGTGTACATTTGTTTACCAGCAGCAGTGTACATGAAGCCTTAAAGGGCAAAAATGTTTAAACCTATTATAAGACAATTTTATGGTATAGTTCATAGAGGCCCCAACTAGGATTAATGCTCTATTGGACCTGGTAATCTCAAGCCACGCAGAGCTTATTACTAGGCTTGTGCAATTCGTTTCGTAACGAATCGAAATTCGTCCGAATTTAGCAACTTTCGGACATTCGGAAGCATTCGAATTTCCGAACAGAGCAATTACGAATAAAACCGAATCCGAAATAAATTATACCGCAAAATAGCGAATGCCCGAAGGTCTTCGGCATAATTCGTTATGAAAAAAGTTACGAATGTACGAATCCATTCGAAGCACAATAACACTCACTCTGCTCTCTGCTTCTCCCTCACCATGCTGAACTCCCTCTCAAAATGGTGTACAGGGGCGGAGGCTATAGCCGCATGAAAAAACGAAAGTAAAATACGAGATTTTGAATCCATTCGAAGCACAATAACACTCACTCTGCTCTGCTCTCTGCTTCTCCCTCACCGTGCTGAACCCTCTCAAAATGGTGTACAGGGGCGGAGCCTATAGCCGCATGTAAAAAAACGAAAGTAAAATACGAGATTTCGAATCGTTACAAATAACCGCTATGTATTTAGAAAAGTACAAATCCATTCGAAGCACATTAGGCATAATAGGCAGCGTCGTTGTGAGAGAGACACGGAAAATTACGAATCAACGAACCCAAAAAAAGTTACGAAATTAGGAGTTGTGTCCAGAATCAACGAAAAACAACGTACTCTACCGAAAGTACGAATTATAAAGCAACAAAAAATTCAACGAAAAATGTCGCTTGCAAAAATACGAATGAGTCCGAACACGAAAAATCCCGTCTAGCAAAATTACGAATGATTACGAATCAACAGGACCGGAAAGAAACGAACCGAAACGGAACAAATTTTTCCGTTGTGCACAAGTCTACTTATTACTAATGTTCATATAAAAGAATATCTGGGTAGCAGTGACCATAACCTGATTTAATTTAATGTTAGCTGTAAACAATAAGCTCATACTGGAATGATAAAAACCCTTAACTTTAAGAGGGCACATTTTCCAAGGATGAGGGCTGCTCTCCAAGTCTAATGCTGCGTACACACGTCCGTTTTTAATGTCATTGAAAAAAAACAACGTTTTTCTCGACGTGATTCTTCTCAAGCCTGCCTTGCCTACACACTATCGTGAAAAAAAATGCTCAAGCAAAGCGCGGTGACGTACGAAACGTACGACGGCACTATAAAGGGGAAGCTTCATTCGGATGGCGCCACCCTTTGGGCTGCTTTTGCTGATCCTCGTGTTAATAAAGTTTGGTGAGAGACGATTCACGCTTTTTAGCCTCGTTCTCTTCAGTCCGTTACAGCGTGACGAATGTGCTATCTCCATTCTGAACGCTGAGTGCTCCCGTCTCATAACTTGCTTCTGAGCATGCGCATTCACTGCCAGTGTCATTTTTACAGTAATCAGTGCATTTTTATAGCACTGATCGCTGTAAAAATTACAATGGTCCCAAAAATGTGTCAAAAGTGTCCGATGTGTCCGCCATAATGTCGCAGTCACGAAAGAAATCACTGATCGCCGTCATTACTAGTAAAAAAAAATTTTTTTTATAAAAATGCCATAAAACTATCCCCTATTTTATAAACGCTATAACTTTTGCGCAAACCAATCAATAAACGCCGATTGCGATTTTTTTTACCAAAAATATGTAGAAGAATACGTATCGGCCTAACTGAGGAAAATAATTTTTTTATATATTTTTGGGGGATATTTATTATAGCAAAAAGTAAAAAATATTGCATTTTTTTCATAATTGTCGCTCTATTTTTGTTTATAGCGCCAAAAATTTAAACCGCAGAGGTGATTAAATACCACCAAAAGAAAGCTCTATTTGTGGGAAAAAAAAGGACGTCAATTTTGTTTGGGAGCCACATCACACGACTGCGCAATTGTCAGTTAAAGCGACGCAGTGCCGAATCACAAAAAGGGGCCTGGTCTTTAACCAGCAAAAATGGTCCGGGGCTTAAGTGGTTAAATACCTTCTTCTACAAAGGAGCATGGGGGAGTTCATGTCCATAATGGGGGTGGTAGTGACACAGCCCCAAATGATCCACAATGGCTCAAATTTTTTATGGTCCAGAAATATATAGATAGCAATATAACGGTGAATAAAGCACCTGGACCAGATGGCATACACTCATGAATCCTTAACAAATTGAGCTGTGTCATTTCAAAGTCATTGTTTCAAATTTTTTGGGACTCTTTAATGACTGGCATAGGACCTGGATTTGCGTAAGGCCAATGTGGTGCCTACAGTATATTTAAAAAGGGATCAAAGTCTACCAAGTAACCTGTTAGTTAAACTTCTATAGTAAGGAAGATACTGGACATTTATTAAAATACCACACAGATGAGATTTAATAAAAGACCACACAGATGTTGTTTAAAATATATATTTTAAGCAACAGACAGCATGGATTCCTGAAAGACAAATCGGTTTTCTTTTTATGTGGAGGTAGGTAAAACCTTTTGACAGAGGAGTGGCTGTGGACGTGGTATACTTGGATTTTGACACAGTTTTGACACATGGTTAATGTATAAGGTAAAGTCTACAGGATTGGAAATATCAGTTTGTAAATGGATAGAAAACTGGCTAAAAGACAGAATTCAGAGAGTCGTGGTTAATGATTCTTACTCTGAATGGTCTAAGGTTATTTGTGGTGTACCCCAAGGTTCAGTGTTGGGACTCTTACCTTTTTAATATACAGTATTTATAAATGATATTGGGTCTGGGATTAAAAGTACCATTTCAGTGCAGATGACACCACGCTATGCAGTGGAATAACGTCCTTACAGGATGTCTCCAACTTACAAGCCGACCTCAATGCACTGTTTAGTTGGGCAACTATGTGGCAAATGAGGTTTAAGGTTGATAAATGTAAATGTATGCACTTGGGGGCTAAGACTATGCCTGCATCATACATACTAGGGGGAGTACAACTGGGGGGATCCATAGTGGAGAAGGATCTGGGGGTTTTGGTAGATCATAAGCTCAATAATGGCATGCAATGCCAAGCTGTGGTTTCCAAAGCAAGCAAAGTCCTTTCTTGTATTAAGAGAGGTATGGACTCCAGAGAGAGAGAGAGAGAGAGCAACATAATTTTGCCCTTGTATAACTCATTAGTAAGACCTCATCTGGAATATGCAGTTCCGTTGTGGGCCCCAGTTCACAAAAAGGATATTGAGGAACTGGAGAAAGTGCAGAGAAGGGCAACCAAGCTAATAAGAGGCATGGAGAAGCTTAGATATGAATTTATTTCCTGTTGAGAAGAGGAGATTAAGGGGGGATATGATCAACATGTACAAATACATAAGGGTTCCATATAGTGAACTTGGTGTTGAATTATTCACTTTAAGGTCATCACAGAGGACAAGGGGGCACTCTTTACATCTGGAGGAAAAGAAGATTTAAAATCTCCAAATATGAAAAGGCTCCTTCACAGTAAGAGCTGTGAAAATGTGAAATAGACTTCCCCAAGAGCTGATTCTGGCCAGCTCAGTAGATTGCTTTAAAAAAGGCCTGGACTCTTTCCTAAATGTACATAATATAACTGGATACTAATATTTAGAGTTAAAGTTGATCCAGGGAATATTTGATGGCCTCTTAGGGGATCAGGAAAAAATGTTTCCCCTACTGAAGCAAATTTGATCATGCTTTGCCTGTTTGTTGTCCTTCCTCTCGATCAACTGTGGGTATAGGATTGTGTATATAGGATTGTACTTTTTTTTCCTTTTATTGGTTGAACTAGATGGACTTGTGTCTTTTTTTCAACCAGACTAACTATGTAACTATGTAACAAATAGAAAACCAACACAGGATAATTTGGGAAAGATTGGGAACCAGGCCTTCTCATCCAACGTCAGCACCTGACCTTACAAATGCTCTCTTGGCTGAATGGTGACAAATTTGCACCGACACACTCCATAATCTCGTGGAAAGGACTTCCAGAAGAGTGGAGGCTGTTATCACTGCAAAGGGGAGGCCAACTCTACACTAATAACTATGGATGTCCATTATGCTAATATAGGTCTGATGGTCAAGTATCCACAAACATTTTGTCATATAGTATAATTGCATATTGCAATAGCCAACATTTTAGGACTGTGGAGCTAGTGAATATAGTGAATACAAAGTGTTACTTTAACCACTTCAGTCCCGGAAGGATTTGCCCAAGGCCATTTTATATGATACGGCACTGCGTCGCTTTAACTGACAATTGCGCAGGCATGTGACGTTGCACCCAAACAAAATTGACGTCCTTTTTTTCCTACAAATAGAGCTCTATTTTGGTGGTATTTGATCACCTCTGCGGTTTTAATTTTTTGCACTATAAACAAAAAAAGATTGACAATTTTGAAAAAAAAAAAAATATTTTATACTTTTTGCTATAATAAATATCCCCCCAAAAAATTAAAATAAATAAATTTCTTCATCAGTTTAGGCCGATATATATTCTTCTACATATTTTTTGTGAAAAAAAACCACAATAAGCGTATATTGATTGGTTTGTGCAAACGTTATAGCAGCTACAAAATAGGGAATATATTTATGGCATTTTTATTATTATTATTTTTTTTACTAGTAATGGCGGTGATCTGCGGACAGATCGGACACTTTTGACATATTTTTGGGGCCATTGACATTTATACATAAAAATGCACTGATTACTGTGTAAATGTCACTGGTAGGTAAGGGGTTAACACTAGGGGCGATCAATGGGTTAAATGTGTTCCCTCGTGTGTGTTTCTAACTGTGGGGGGATGGGACTGACTAGAGGAGGAGACAGATCATCTGTGCCTACTTAGTAGGCACAGATGATCTGTCTCCCCTCTCCTGTCAGAACAGGGATGAGTGTGTTTCCACACACACACATCCCCGCTCTGGCTCTCGTACCCGCGATTGCGCGTGGCTGTGCAGCGCGCGCGCCTGCTATAGCTGTTTAAAGGGCCGACGTACTGCTACGACGTTTTGAGGGAACGAGCTGACCAGCCCCCGTCATTATACTGCGGCTTGGTTGGCTCGTTCCCTGGTTAAAACCTTTAGCAGAAACAGCAGGTATACATTTACATTTCAGAAAGTTATTTAGCTTTGGGCTTTCCACATGTTTAATATGGTCTATTATAAATTTATTATGTCCTGCAACCAGCCACCATGAATTTTTCAGTTTTCAGGCATATATGAATTATAAAAAGATGACGCTCACAAGGATATTTATATAATAAAATCAGTCTTGCAGAAGTATGTTGGAAATAGAGGAAAATACACTCAATAAATTGAAAGCGTATGTCAAGGTAAACCTGAAGAAAAATATATTTGGTATATCTCTGCATTATATACACATTTCCACATGCTGTATACCTCTAAGAAAACTTAAGTACAGAAAAATAACTGTTGATGTGCCAGAAATATAGAGTTCTCCCATCTTCATCTTTGACATAACAGTGTATTTTTGGCTGTGAATTTCAAAGCATGTGCATCAGCCCTGTCTGCCTACTGTAATTTCTGATGGACTACAAAGAACACAGACCTCATATCCTCCCCTCTCATCATCAGTATTAATGCAGAATCCAGTAATTCATAACGGACCCGGCGGGAAGGCACTCAACTGGGAACACTCACAGCAATATCAGCAATGTGTAGCAGAGCAGGTCTCAGATGTGCTGACAGCATCTGTCTTGAGGGGCTGAATGCGGCCTGGCCAGTTGAGCCCAAATGGGGAAGTCTCCAGAAGGATGGCGTGTCCCTATCCTTTCCCTACCTCTCCGTGCCACCATTCATTGTCCCTGACAGACAGGTGACCTGTCCCTACACTACCCACATGTGAAATGTGCGCCAAGTCTGGGTCTTAAATTGACTCTGCCTGACCCAAGATGGCTGCTAGTGTCACATGGGGTGGCAGCATCCAATCGGATAGCTTCCCCAGTGGCTCTGGAAACCATAAAGGAACCATGTTAATCTTAACTTCCTTTCTTCCTGCTATGCCACTGTAGTTAATTGCCACCTGCAGTGGAGAAAGTAGACTGCACCTGCCTACAAACTGGAGGGATTTCTCTTTTCATTTTCCCACAGTAGTTCTTTAAAACGCTTAAAGTGGTTGTAAACCCACTTTTATTTTTTTTATTTTTTGGCCCACCTGCAAGAGAAAGGCATAATGAGCTATTATGACTAGCATAATAGCTCATTATGTTCCACTTACCTTAGATCGGGGCCCCCGAAGCCGTCCTCGTCCCTCTGTCCAGCTGCAGACATCACTGCGGCGATAGCCGGAATGTTACTTCCAGGTATCGCCACACCAGCCAATCACAGCGCCGCTCCGGCGCTGTGATTGGCCGGAGCGGCGGAGACGTCACTCTGCGCATGAGCACGGGAGGCGTCCCACTCGGCTACGCCCAGCGATTGCTGGGAAGTAGCCGAGTATGTGAATGGGATTAACCCCATAAATGCGCCGTCGTCTACGGCGCGCATGCGCCGTAGACAGCGGCGCTTGTCATTTTAGTAAATATCTCCTAAACCGTGTAGGTTTAGGAGATATTTCTTGCACCTACAGGTAAGCCTTAATCTAGGCTTACCTGTAGGTGCAAGTTGAAAAAGTGGGTTTACAACCACTTTAAACAAATCAAGCTAAACATGTGAAACAAAACATAAGCCACCCAAAGTCAGCCAGTCAAAATTTCTTAAGAAATGCATCAAGCTGATTTGTAATTCCTGCATTCTGAGAAGTGAAAGTAAAACAATGAACACATGAAAATATAACAAACAACCTTATGTAAGATACACAAGATTTCACAGCAGTTACCCACAATAAAATATATACCTAGACATAATGTAAACGGGACGTTTTACAACCTCTCCTGAATGATTTAACTTTACAGATAGTAACCAACCTTTAAAAACTAAACAAAATGTTTCCCCAGCTCCACTGTCAATATAAAAGTCCACAAACTGTGATCCGGTGCTCTAGCCAGAGCGTTCTGGCCCCACAGGTGCAATTCTTAAATCAGGAAGGCTGGCAACTCGGATGCTCTTGAATAAAAGTACTTTATTTGTTACAAGGATACACGGGTACAGGCTATAGCTGACGCGTTTTGGCTATGAAGCCTTCATCAAAGCTTAATGAAGGCTTCATAGCCAAAATGCGTCAGTTTTGCCAGTACCCGTGTATCCATGTAACAAATAGAGTACTTTTATTCAAGAGCATCCGAGTCGCCTACTGACCTTTAAAAACGTCAGTTTTGCCACGTTTACATGCCGCGTTTAGCAGCATTTGCGTTTAGAAGTGATTTTTTATGTTTTTTTCAAATAGTCAAAAATTAAAAACGCCTGTAAACGAAACGCAGCTAAACACGACCTACTACGTTTACACTCGTTTACAAGCTGTTACAGGCATTTGGCGTTTCAAATGCCTCTGAACATCCATCCTGAACGCATTTTTTTGCTTTCCAAAAAATGCTTCTAAACTCCACTGCCTAGAAACAACTATAAACGACCCTGTGTACATGTACTGACAAGATAACATAGAGGAGAGTTCAGGAGCAGCTGAAAAAACCGCCCAACTGCTCCTGAACGTCTGTTTACCAGCAGCAGCAGTGTACATGAAACCTTAAAGTAACATTTTCTTTTCCAAAGTGCAAAAAAACTGTAAAAGTAGCAGCTTTAAAGGTAACCTGACCTGGAATCTATGACAACAGCAGGGCTGAAGTGTAGATACATAGCAGTGTCTGCAAATCATCTTCAATTCAATTCCTTGAAGGCCAAAGCTATGCTAAGGGCCTCCACCTCTCACGAGCCACATTTATTCATAACAGAAATGCCTATCCCCTTATTGCCATGGTTCCCAACCTCTGTCCTCAAGTACTCCTAACGGGACATCTCAAATTAAAGGGGTTGGTCAGCAGCCGAAAGCAGAGAATGGACTGTGTGCTCCCGAATAAAGTCCTTGTGGGAATTGAAGGGCCTCACCAACAAATTCTTTCTAGTTTACCAGACAATGGCTTAACCCCTCTGGGAAACAACAGGTACCTCTT
The DNA here is from genome assembly GCA_029206835.1 of Rana muscosa. NCBI lineage: Eukaryota > Metazoa > Chordata > Amphibia > Anura > Ranidae > Rana > Rana muscosa. The sequence continues at coordinate 1,162,620,619 of CM055116.1, forward strand.
TTCCTCACTGGACTAGGCCAAAGTAGCTGGAAGACTATTTATTGTATATTTTATTACAGAGTGGGCAGAGGATTGGCTCTATGCAGAGAAGAAAACGTTTTTCCCCCACTCGGTCGGACTTTAGAGGCTCATTGGAACAGCAGTATTATTTAAAATATTTTATTAAGTATAAACATATAAACATACAAAAGAATAAAATTATAAAAAAGGTATGTGTCCACTAGCAGCCAATGGAGTGGCCAGAAGGAGAGGACATAACATATACCCAAGTAGAGCAATGACGTTCAACAGAATGACATCAACATAGGTTGGACTTGATGGACTTGTGTCTTTTTTCAACCTCACCTACTATGTAACTATGTAAAAGAATGTGTGAGACCCTGTGGGTCTACGCGTTTAGCTTGGTCGCTTTCTCAGGACACACTTTGGGGAGGTATAGAAAAGGTCCAACTGATCCGGACATGCACGAACACCTCCACAGAGATCTTCTTAAGTGGATAACACACTACTACAATGAACATATAGGGTCCACAATCAGCATATAAAGCCAAATAATTGGGCCTCTAGGGGCAAAATGGAATCTTATGTGATGACTTTCCCATTAGATAATGGTCTTGTAATGGTTAAACTAGCATCAGTGGTTACAGCTTAATTATAAGATTACATTTAGCCAGGTTATGGCTTTTCATCAGTCCGGAAGCCATACACTTCACAGCACCAGCTGCAACAATATACAGGGGACCAACACCTGTTGGTGTGTCTAGATATCCTCCCCTGGTGAAGTCCTCCGTACTCTATGCAGCTGTGAAGAATGTCCTTTGTCTGAGACAAAGCTTTGTTATACAATTTCATGTTCAGTAAAGCAAGAAAGAGAACATGGAGTCAGACTCCTACCTGCCAATTAATGTCTATATCTGAGGAACCTTGTGTGGTACAAGGCTCAGTGAGAGATGGTGGTGCCCTGGTGAGGTTGGATTGGCCAGTGTGTTGGTAGAGATGGGACCCCTTTCTGCACCATGTATCCAGTAGTCTGGTGGATTTGAGGCTGGGAAGTTGGGGGTAAACCAAGAGAGGCTAGTTTAGCGCACACAAGAGTTGGGACCCTGTTAGCAATGTTAATCTGGTGGACCAGGGGTTTCTCAATAGGCCTGTAATGAGCCAGCCAGCCCTTGGAATAGAGGTCTTCAAAGTTCCCAGCAAAAAAGTTCCAGATGTATGCCCCTAGCACAGGAACTGAGCAATCAACTGTTACTAGAAAATGCATTAGCGCTATAGAAAGAAACTCGAGGGATGGCATGCACTATATTAATGTGGGTACCCCTATAAATTATTGAGTTTAGATGTTTCCAGTGAAGGGTACTGTTAATGCTTCAGCATACAATACAAAGAGGTTTCAGCGTGTGCTTTTAGCCTTGTGGCAACAGTTTGGGGAAGTCCATTTTCTGTTTCAGTATGACTGTGCTCCTGTGTACAAAGCCAGCTTGAAAAAAAAAACATAGTATAAGTTTGTATAGGTATACGAGCTTGTTTACACTTGCTTCAAAATGTGGCATTGGACACGTTTTTTTAAAGCACTTTGAATGCCAATCAAAGCACCTGTTACTAAATAAAATGGTTAGCTTACAGTCCTGTTTACACGTTGCCTTCGCTTTGCCACAAAATATATACCCCATGTCACTTTCTTGCTGCTTCAAATCATTTCCAAAGCCTCCATAGATGTCTATCACAATACTCGATAACAGAATCTACAGCATTTGAGGGGCATTTATTCAGAGTAAAGCTGGGAACACACTATAAGAAAATCGGGCGAACGATTGTCCGGTTTTCATCAATGTTTAACAGCAAGTTGCATGCATCGATGCAACATCGAAGAAAACCAAGGGCTGTACTAATTGTACAAAAATTCTCAAACGACAAAGGCTTTTTTTTGCTTGACTTGTTTATTGTTTCTGATCATACGCAGTCCTTCGTATCCAAATTTTCTCGTACAAAAACAGTACACATTAAATGAACATTTTACAGTTTGTCCCTTTCGAAATATTTGTTTGGAAAGTTTAAATCAGATGTCAAAAGTTAGACAGGTACATTATGTAGGAGGGTTTGTTTCATCTCTGTGTACCACCTGAAGCCAGTCACTTCACTGGGTATATGTAATGCCGCGTACACACGACCGTTTTTAATGTCATTGAAAAAAACGTAGTTTTTCTCGACGTGATTCTTCTCAAGCCTACCTTGCCTACACACTATCGTGAAAAAAAAATGCTTGAGTAAAGCGCAGTGACGTAGAACACGTACGACGGCACTATAAAAGGGAAGTTCCATTCGGATGGCGCCACCCTTCATGTTAGTAAAGTTTGTTGAGCGACGATTCGCGCTTTTCAGCCTCGTGCTTTTCAGTCCATTACAGTGTGACGAATGTGCTATCTCCATTACGAACGCTAGTTTTACCAGAACGAGCGCTCCCGTCTCATACTTGATTCTGATCATGCGCATTTTTTTTCAGGTCGTTAAAGCCCACACACGGCCGTTTTTCATGACGAGAAAAACGACGATGTAAAAAAACGACGTGAAAAATTAGAGCATGTTCCAATTTTTTCATGGCCGTATTTAACATTGTGAAAAATGCTCTGAAGCCCACACATGATCATTTTTAATGACCATTTTAAAAAATTTAATTTTTCACGTCATTAAAAACGGTCGTGTGTACACGGCATCAGGGTTTACAACCACTTTAAAGTGTAAGTTCACCTTTACAGAAAATCTGTAAGGTGAGCTTACACTAGATCCCCTAACCCACCCACCCCCCCGGTCCCGCTGTACCGGAGTCCCGCGATCCCGCGCTGTCAGACACCGGGTCGTCTCTTCACTGGTCCGGGAATGTGAAATCCCCCCCCCCCCCCCGGCTTAATCTACTATACATACCTCTCAGCATGTACGAATAGGAGGCATTCTAATTGGTCAGCACTGTCACATGAGCACTGGAGGAGAGGAAAGAAAACCAGGAGGATTTCAAATCCTTGGAGAGGTAAAGTGACGTCCCAGTGTCTGACTGTGGGGGATCGCGGGACTCCAGTACAGCAAGACTGGAGGGGACGGGGAGGGAGTCCAGTGTAAATTCAATTTACAGATTTTCTGTAAAGGTGAACTTACCCTTTAACTAAACCCATATCTATTTGACAGACATTAGCCTTTTTTATTAAAGTAAGCAACTGTTATTAGTGGTCATGTAGTTTCCAACCAAATGTGTTTACTGTTTATACCAAGCCACTGACTGATTGATTGTGCCTGAATGTTAGTCCAACAATCCCCTTTGGCAGGAGCCAATTTTTGCTTGGACATAATTGGATGATGGAAGTCAGCAGAGCTTCACCTCCCTTGCAAAACTGTTTATTTGTCTTTAGTAAATCAAACCCCATATGTCTAGTTTCTCCTTTACAGGATTACAATTTTTTTTAGCATATGTACACACCAAAGTATCCTAGAAAGTAAGAGAAGAAATGATGAGTGACTTGTGCAAATTATAATCACTTCTACATCACCAGTTCCATTTAACAGTTCCTGTCTAAGAGACTGGGTGGATCTACGCCCTTAACCTCAATGCACCCATGGACACACATGATCACATACACAGGCCACTGAGGTGTTTCGGGACAAGAACATTAATTATATCTTGACTTCAAATAATAAAAATCCTGTCACTAAGGACTGATTAGGCTATATCAATACTTTTTCACACTTAGATTAGCAAACACTACTTTATAACTGTTTGAGATAGATCACTAGACATCACATGTTTAGTTGCTATTAAAGTGGAAGTAAATTCCAGCGATTTAACAGTTTAAAAACAGTTACATTTCCGTCATGTGTCGGGAATGTAACTGTCACATTGGTGGTGCTCTCAACCAAACTGTCAAACCATCCAATGGCTGGAGTCATAACTGATCACATGTGCAGCATAATGGCAGTTGCAGATTAAACAGAGGCTTTTCTTTCATTGGAGAGATGGCACCACTATATTCTTTAACCCCAACACCCTCCTGGCTGCACTGTCTGGCAGAGGTGTATGAATCACTGAATTAGCTGGGAAGATCCTTGGCAGAAAAGACTGTTCACAGATGTGTATTTATAGCGAGAATTCAGCAGTTTGCCTGGAGCTCAGCTTTTAACATTTGACATAATGTTGGTAATGTACGGAGAGATACTTTGTTATTTCCAAATGACTTTCCATCTAGTGATCCCATAGGGGGACTGCAAACTGCTGCTAATAACGCACAGATCCTTAACATCACATCTAACAGCTCAAAGGAGTTATTTACATAAACCAACTTGTGTTTAACGTATATGTCAATGCACTGCAGACAACGCACAACAGCAAACATTATTTTGTTACTATATTTAAATTTACTTTTCCCCATAATACATTTTTTTTAGAACTTTTTCTGAAGTTTTATTCTGCGGTCAAGTGACCGCACAGCATTTTTTTTGTAAAGTGGGCAGCATGTAAGTTTAGACTGTGGGTGGAAACTATTTGGTGCCACACACAGATGGGGACGTAGGTACCCCGTCTGTGTATGCTGAGCTCCAGAATGCAGTTTGACAGCAAGACTCATAAAGGTGCGTCCTGTAACTTCACAGAGAGGCACTGAAACACAAACTGACCAGGGCAGCGCGGATCTGCTTCTGTGCTTGCTATGGTCAGACTGAAACAGCAGAGATAGACAAGCCAAATCACCAGGTACTTCTAATAAAAGGAAGAATTAAAATTTGAGCAGCTACAGGTATATACACCTAGAAGGAAACGCAGATGTGTCTGTGTACAAAGCACTCCAGGATATAGTTTGACAGGGAGGCTCCTGCTGGGATCTGATGTCAATCAAAACAGCCAGACTGGGCGGGGGACGTAACGGTTGAAATGACCACGGAGATACAGGCATACCATGCGTGGGCACAGGGCAGATCTAGACTCTGATTGGGGGGTGCATTATAAAAAGTCAGAGGGTATAATGTCAACAGTGTGACAGAAATGCAAGGAACCAGTGTTCCCCATTCACTCATGTCTGTGCCACAAGTCACAACCTGGAAATAATGTAAGACAGGTAGTACAGAGATGATGAAAGGGTAAACAGGGAACACTAGTATGTATTAAGTTGTCCTTAGCCTAGGACAGGGTTTCTCAACTAGGGTTCCTCCAGAGGTTTATGGGATTCCTTGAACAATGAGCGATTTCTGCTTCTCAGATAAGTTCCCACTGACACCATTGATCTTTTTAGTTATCTGTAAGGGGCTAATTCTTCGCAATGACCACAAGGGTAAGGAGCATTCTTCCCACTGACCATCACACTAATGTATCATGAATTGTAGATATAGTCATTTTTAGCAGGGGTTTCCTGAGACCGGAAAGTTATTTCAAGGGTTCCTCTGTGTTGAAAAGGTTGAGAAAGGCTGGATTAGGATGATTAAACAGAACCTTTGCCTCTGTACATCAAGTGCTCCTATCAAAGTCACCCCTTACATCAGGGGTTCTCATCAGAGTCCCTCTTTACATCAAGTGTCTCCATTAGAGCCCCCCCTTGCATCAGGTGTCCCCATCAGAGGTTCCCCCATTACAACAGGTGTCCCCATCAGAATGCCCCCCTTACATCAATTTTCCCCATCAGAGTGCTCCTTACATTCACTGTCCCGGTCAGAGTACCCCTTACATAAACTGTCGCAATCAGAGTCACTGTTACATCAATTGGATTAGTGGGTGCACTCTTAGAGATCTGGGTGGGCATAACTAAAATCTGTGAGGGCACAGCCCACCCCAGCACCCCCTAGATATGGGCCTGAATGGTATCCTGTAACTCCAACAGAGTGGCCCTGAGATGCAAACTGACATTTAGTTCCCCCCTGTCAGAGTGCTCCTTACATCGGCTGTCCTAATCAGCATTCCCTTTACATCAACTGCCTAAATCCGAGTGCCCTTTACATCAAAGCACTCGTTACATCAATTGCACTCATTAGAGTGCCTCATGGATCAGTGGATGCACTCTTCGAGCCCACCCAGCACCACTCTAGATCTGGGCCTGCATGGGCACAATATCCTGAAACTCCAACAGAGTGGCCCTGAGATGCAAACTGATCACACAAGTGTGGATCTGCTTTTGTGCTTGGCATAGTCAGATTGGCACATCAAAGACAATGGAAAGGCAAAATCACCAGCTATTCCTAATAAATTTAAGCAATAAAACCTGAACAGGCTACAGTTACCTACACCTAGAAAGAAACCCAAACACATTTATAAAATAATAACTTCAGGGGTAACATACATTTAGGGCAGCCATTCTTAACCAGGGTTCCTTGGAGCCCAGGGGTTCATCCAAAGTTTGCTAGAGGTTCATTGAGCTGTGGCTAGTTGACATCTTATTTGATGGTGCCTGCATAGTTCCTCGGCCAACGTCATTTGGCAGAGCCAGCTGTGTGACACCAGTGATGTCTCTAAGCTGTCTGTAAGGGGGGAATTTTGACCATCACTATAAGGGGGGGGGGCATTCTTACCACCAATGCACGTTGTCCTTTTCCCACTGATCCCCAATGAATTGGTGTAAGCATGGATTCCCAAAGACATGAGAATGGTTTTAAGGGTTCCTTTAGGGTAGAAAAGTTAATAAAGGTTGCTTTAAGGTGTAACCAACATTTTCCCTGGAACCCTACCGTTTATCCAGAGTTTGCAAGGGGTTCCTTGCGCTGTGGCTAGTTAACCGCTCATTTAATGATGCTTACATAGTTCCAGGACCACCACCACTTGGCAGAGCCAGCTGCATGACACCAATGATCTTTTTAGCTGTCTGTAAGAGGGCACTCTGACCATCGCTGTAAGAGGGGGACATTCTTACCACCAATGTAAGGTTTCTTGCTCGCTCTGACCCTCAATGAATTGGTGTAAGCATGGGTTCCCCTAGATGGGAAAATAATTTCAAGGGTTCCCCTGGGGTAGAAAGGATGAGAAAAGATGCTTTAAAAGGAAACCTACATTTTAAGACAGCCATTCTCAACCAGGGATCCCTGAAACCCTACAGTTTATCCAGGGTTTGCTAGGGGTTCCTTGATGGTGCCTGCATAGTTCCAGGACCACCATCGCTTGCCAGAGCCAGCTGCATTACACCAATGATGTTTTCAGCTATCTGCAAGAGGGGCATTCTCGCCATCGCTGAAAGAGGGGGGCATTTTTACCACCAATGTAAGATGCCTTTCTCCCACTGAATTGGTGTAAGCATGGGCTCCTCGAGACGTGAAAATAATTTCAATTGTTCCCCTGGGATAAAAAGATTAAGAAAGGCTGCCTTAAGATCTACCAGTCCTTTCATTTAAACCCACTGGTAAAAATGATTTTCTAAGACACAGCAAAGCCGTGTTGTCACCACAACTTGCAGCCAGTATGTGACTTCATACATCCCCCTATCTCTGCTTTACCTCCAGCTATTACGAGACTTAGCATGGCTTTTGTTCGAGCTTTCACAAGCAACCTGAGAAGAGGTGGTGCCATGGCAACAACAGTCAATGCATAACACAGGGCCCAAGACATTCTTTGGATAAAATAAAGAATATGTGCACTGTGTACCTTTTGGTGCCACCTAGGAAGGTAAAGGTGAAAGTGGAGTCCGAGTATTTGAAATCTAGAAGAAAAAAAAAAAAAGACAACATGAAATGATATAATATTCCCAGTTGTCAGCAGCAATCCTCCCACCTCCTCCACTGATGAGGTAAGCAAGCTATAGGCACCTTACATTGCAGGAAACCCCTATTTCAACAAGTGCACTGGTGCCATGGCAACCAAAGGAATTTCAGCTGTCAGTGAAAGCAACAACACAGCACATCTATAGTCCTACAGACCTATACGTATCATGCAAAGGCAATACACAGAGGAAAAGCAAGCTCTGTTTTCTTATACATGCCATGGATACAAGAAAATGTGATCCTGTACAGAAAAAAAGAAAGGATTCATAAATGGGAGGAGGACGGTGGCATGATCTGCCATTAACTGTGCTTCCTTTTATCGGTATGGTAAATGCTAATAATTATAGAAATTGTATTAATAATAATATGTGCATATTTGGTAAAATATTGGACTAATTAATACGGGTAAAAAGACCCCTTTGGCATTGACCAACTACACCAATTTTTTCCACATCCGATGCTCCCCCACTTGCGAACCGGCTCCGATCCTCCCCGATTTGCCGATCCAAGTCCCGGCAGCCCATCAGAAACCAGCTTTCCGCTGCTCAGCGAGCGCAAACAAACCCGCGCTGCTTACGGATTGGTCGTTCGCGCCGTACCTCTTTGCACTATTTGAATTTGGTCGCCATGGAGCGATACACAGTTCTAATGAAAGACGCTACGATAAATAAGGCATTATGTGACCAAATCAGCCCTGTTAATTGTCAGCTTATGCCCTGACGGCAAGCAGAGAGAAGGGAGGGAGTGGGAGGAAGGGGGGATTGCGATGCCTTGTCGCCCCCGATAACTCACCTGAAAACAGGCAGTCCTTTTCCGCCTTGCACTTTTGGATGACAATGTCGATATCCTTCTGAATCCTCTCTTGCCTTGAACACATCCCCATGAAATACACTCCCTGGGAAAGCAGCTTTATCGTCCCCCCAGTACAGCGGAATAACATAAACAGATAACAAGCCTGTGTAGCAGCTCTCGGGGGTCTCGCCAAGACGGTTGCTGTAGCTGGAGGATGAGGATTGGGCTGCTAATGATTCTGCTGCTGCTGCTCCTTCTTCTTCTTCTTCTTCTTCTGGTGCTGCTGCTGCTGCTGCTGCTGCCGCTTTATTGCAATTTCCTCTCCTGACAACAGCCTGTGAGTTGATGAAAACCTCCCCCGCAGACAAACGCTTGTCAGTAGCAGTGCAATAGAGAGAGGGAGTGAATAATAACAATCATCAGCAGCTCACAGCAAGAGGGCGAAAGAGAGAGAGAAAGAGAGAAGGAGAGAGAGAGAGAGAGAGGAGAGGAGAGCAGACACAGGAGGAGAAGTAGAGAGGCAGCACTGAGGAGGGAGGGAGGGGGAGAGCTGCAGCTAGTGGACGTTACAGCCAAAGCTGGCACCAGACACCCACCCAGGGGGGGGGGGGCATTGGAACTTTAATGGGTTGTCATTCTTACCACAGGAAATGCTTTACGTTGAGAGGCACCTCATTAATTCTTTGTAAGGGCCCTCCTGATCCTTTAACAGTACCATCTCCCTTTATTCTGTAAAGCGTTGCGCAAACTGTTGGCACTATATAAATCCTGTATAATAATAATAATAATAATAATAATAATAATAAGGCCGATTCGGCATATCGGTGCTTCCAGGAACGGTGCACACATACACGTTATTATCCTGAGGAAACACAGACACGGCCCCTTGCTACAGTCACACCCACAGGCACGCAGGCAAGATGTGTGTGGGAACATGGAGCTGCCTGACTCATCCACAGCAGGGTCTCACACAGATCAGCTGTGGGCTTCTTCACACATACGGAAGGAGCCACGCTAAACCGGGTTCCATCGGCTTCACAGATTTCCTAATTGCCATAGGCAGTGATGAAAACCAGGGAGGCAACCATCATATACTTCTATTTTTGTATGACCCCACGTAACCCCCAACGTTCTAGATGTCCCATGGTTATTGATACAATGATGAGCACGGGATGCTGTCGGGGGCTGTGTCCCTAGGGTGATCATAGCATTCAATGAACCCCATACAGCAATAGACCACGTCAACAGCGGGCGCTAGGGTGAAGGGATGTGTGCGCCGCCATAACATAAATCAAAAAAATGCAATATTAAAAGCAACCCATCCTAAATATGCAGACAGGACATTTATTGATCACCTATCAATAGCGACATTGCCAGGCCACTTAGGACCTTTCTCTTGGAGGTGAAGGGACAGATTGCACCTTCATAACATAGGTCCAAAAAATGTGATACACACCATCAAAGAAATGCAGACAGGAAATGTATTGATCACCCATTAATAGCGATGTTTTGAGACTACACTGGACCTCTCCCTTGCAGGAATAGGTCCTTAGTGGGATCAAAACATTGATACGCATGTTCTGTCTGCATTTTTAAAAAGGTGTGCTGATGATTTTGATTTTGGACTTATGTTATGCTAGTGTATTGTGGGTGTAGTTTTATATATATATAGTGTGACAGCAGGAAGGTAAAGTCACCTGGTTGCATCCAGGGGGGTAGATATATTTCGCCCAGATTCAGGCTTTACGCCGACTTATACAACTAGGTGGAGAGTTGTATAAGGCTAGTGGGCTCATGGATGACTCATACCTCTAGGGAGAGTGTGGGGCGTCGTACAGACAGGGAGTTGATGAGACCAGCTGAAGCTTGTCAGCTCATTTAGGCCTCTATAAGAACTCCCAGCTTCATTAGATGTTAGCTCATGCCTGGAACCAGACCTGTGTGGACTGTCTAGGGAGAGTGAACCCCTGTGCGGTGAGACAAAGCCTGTGTGGCTATTTGCTTGGACATTTAAAACCAGGGACTTAGGGACTAGGACAGCACTAGGCTGATCCCAGTTGTTAGTTAGGAAACCTGTATGTTTAGTCAGAGGTCAAGTTGACCAGGATTTATTTTGTTTATGTTTCTTTTGCTTTGCTGTGTTTTGTCACTGTAAATAGAAAATAAACCGCACCTTTTTGATTTTGAAAACCACAACCTCCGTTTGCTGGGCCTGTTTTTTGTGTGGGGAGCCCATCTCGGGGGTCACACACACCCGCTGCCGAGCTAACCCCCTCACAGTTGGTGGAGAACCAGTGGCAGTTTTTTTTTAAGCCAGCATGGAGGAGATACTGAAGCAGCTGGCTCTAGCAAATGCCAATCAACAGCAGACAAATGCAGGTTTGCAAAAGAGCCTTGCAGCTCAACAACAGAACTTCGCAGCCCAGCAGCAAGCTCATCAACAGAGCCTTGCAGCCCAGCAGCAAGCTCATCAACAGAGCCTTGCAGCCCAGCAGCAGACAAACGCAACTTTGCAACAGAGTCTGGAGGCTCAGCAACAAGCCCAGCAGCAATCTGAGGCCCGCTTCATAGACCTGTTACAGAAGCAAGAGCAGAGACTACAACAACAGATGGAAGCAGCAATGCAGCAACGTCCGCAGACCAGTGAGGAAAGCCGTCCCACTAATACCGCGTCCTTTGGGGTGAGTCGTTTATTGACAAAAATGACTGGAGAGGATGATCCAGAGGTATTTTTGACCACATTTGAAAGGACCGCTGAAAGAGAAAAGTGGCCTGAGGAGCAGTGGGCTGGACTGGTGGCTCCTCTGTTAACTGGTGAATCGCAGAAAGCTTACTATGACCTAGAGCCTAACCAAGCAAAAGACTATGCGATGCTAAAAGCTGAAATATTGGCAAGGCTGGGTGTCACCCAGGCTGTCCGGGCTCAGCGTGTGCATAACTGGACTTTCCAGCTTGGAAAACCCCCCAGGTCTCAAATGTATGATCTCATTCACCTGAGCAGAAAGTGGCTACAGCCAGAGACTTTGTCCGCACCAAAGATTGTGGAACGTGTTGTAATGGATCGGTTTTTGAGAGCTCTTCCTACTGCCATCCAAAAGTGGGTAAGCCATGGAGACCCAGAGACGGCCGATGGTCTTGTGGATCGTGTGGAGAAATACTTGGCTACAGAGAACCTGACGGCCTCTTCCAGAGACACTCGGACTTTCCACCCTAAGACCAGACCATCCCCAGGGGCAGATAAGAGGATTCCAAGGGGTGAGGGTGGAGAGAGTGAGAGGGTGGGAGCTCTACCCCAAGTTTGGCGAGAACAGCCTGGGAAATCAGCGGCTCAAGAGGCCGCAAGAAGGATCGTTTGCTACCGCTGCCGGCAAGCGGGACATATTGCAGCCAATTGCCCGGTTGTGGAGGAACCCATGCAGTGTGACTTTCTGACGGGCAGACGTCAGTCGCTGTGTGCGACAGTCGCATGCACTGCCATTCGAGGAACTGAGAAACATTTATGCAAAATGTGTGTTAATGGTAGAAATGTTGTGGTATTGCTGGATTCAGGTAGCCTTGTGACCCTGATAAAGGCTGAGTTAGTTAAAACAGAGGTCTCTGGGAATAGCAAGGTAGCTGTTATTTGTGTGCATGGGGACACCCGAGAGTATCCAGTGACTACAGTGTGTTTCGAGACCCCCAAAGGTACCCTCTCTCATCCAGTGGGCTTAGTATCTCAGTTACCGCATGACGCCATTGTGGGAAGGGATTTTCCCAAGTTCTGGGAACTGTGGGATGATCCTGAGCCCCCCACTGGTGCCCCTATGTACCAGGAATGTGATAGCCAGAACTCCCCTGAGAGTGGTGAGGACTCTCCGGAATTTCCCTTATCAGTATTGGCAGGGGAGACTCAAGAAACTGGAGAGGAGCCCACCTCCTCAGACGAAAACCTACCGTCTGTGGAGTTTTCTGATCTTGAGGTTCACAGGGAAAACTTTGCCACAGAACAGTTGAAAGACCCCGCCCTAATAAAGGCACGGGAAAACGTAGTGAAAATAGATGGCGAGTTAGTGAACCCAGATAATACCTGCACTTACCCATACTTCAGCGTAGAGAAGGACCTACTGTATCGGGTGGCAAAAAGGGCAGAAGAAACCGTTGAGCAGCTTGTGGTGCCCAAACCTTACAGGAAGTTGGTGTTGGAGTTGGCCCATGGGCACATTCTTGGAGGTCATCTGGGGACAGAGAAAACCCGAGAGAGGGTATTACAGAGATTCTATTGGCCGGGGGTGATGAAGGACATAGAAAATTATTGTTCCTCCTGCCCTGTGTGTCAGAGGTCGGCCCCGATGCCACATTTCCGTAGCCCGCTGGTCCCTCTACCCATCATTGAGGTCCCGTTTGAGAGGATCGCCATGGATTTGGTAGGTCCTATAATCAAGTCCGCTAGGGGGCACCAGTACATATTAGTTATAATGGACTATGCCACCCGTTATCCAGAAGCGATCCCTCTCCGAAATACCTCGGCCAAAACCATAGCCAAAGAGCTATCTCTTGTGTTTAGCCGGGTGGGTATTTGTAAAGAACTGCTTACGGACCAAGGTACACCCTTTATGTCCCGGGTTATGAAGGAGCTGTGTAAATTGTTCAAAGTGACGCAATTACGTACATCTGTGTATCACCCCCAAACCGATGGGCTGGTTGAAAGGTTCAACAAAACCCTAAAACAAATGTTGAAGAAAGTGGTGGATAGAGATGGAAAGGATTGGGACTGTCTACTTCCTTATCTGATGTTTGCTATTAGGGAGGTGCCCCAATCCTCTACGGGATTCTCCCCCTTTGAGTTACTGTATGGGAGACACCCAAGAGGGCTGTTGGATATTGCCAAGGAAACTTGGGAAAGTGAGAGTTCTCCCCACAGGAGTGTGATTGAGCATGTCGCCCTGATGCAAGACCGAATTGCACAGGTAATGCCCATCGTGAAGGAACATTTGGCCCAAGCGCAGTTAGCACAGCAGAGAGTGTACAACCGTGCAGCCAAGACCCGTACCTTTTCCCCGGGGGATAGGATACTGGTACTTGTCCCTACGGTTGAAAGTAAATTCCTTGCCAAATGGCAAGGCCCCTACGAGATAATGGAAAAAGTGAGCGAAGTGAATTACAAGGTCAGACAACCAGGAAGGCGAAAGCCCGAACAGATCTATCACGTTAATCTGTTGAAAGCCTGGAGGGATAGAGAGTCCCTAGTCGCAGACACTTGGTCACCAGCTCAAACTGGTTGCGTGATTCCGGAGGTTGGAATAGCAGCCACCTTGTCACAACCCCAACAACAGGAGGTTAAGGAGTTTGTGCTTCGCAACAAGGAGGTATTCTCTGAGCTGCCGGGACAAACATCTGGGGTAGAGCATGACATCATTACCCCGCCCGGTGAAAGGGTGAAGTTAAAACCCTATCGGATCCCAGAGGCCCGACGGGAGGCAATACGGGAGGAAGTACAGAAAATGCTGAACTTAGGGGTGATAGAGGAGTCCCAAAGTGATTGGTCTAGTCCCATTGTGTTGGTGCCTAAACCGGATGGGAGCTGGCGATTTTGTAACGATTTTCGACAGTTGAACAAAGTTACAAAATTTGACACCTACCCCATGCCACGTATAGATGAGTTGATCGACCAGCTGGGAACAGCCCGATACATGACGACTCTTGACCTCACAAAAGGGTATTGGCAAATCCCCCTGGCCAAGTCGGCCAAAGAGAAAACCGCATTTGTAACCCCAGACGGGGCGTTCCAATATAAAAGAATGCCGTTCGCGTTACAGAATGCGCCGGCCACATTCCAGCGGAAAATGGACCAGATGCTGAGGCCCCATCGGAAGTATGCTGCGGCTTACCTGGATGACATAATTGTCCATAGCACAGATTGGGCCTCACATCTGCCAAAAGTGCAAGCAGTCCTGGACTCTGTTCGGGAAGCGGGGTTTACGGCTAACCCCAAGAAGTGTACCATTGGGCAGGAGGAGGCCAAATATCTTGGGTACACCATTGGGAGGGGAGTAATAAAACCCCAACTCAACAAAGTCGAGGCCATCCAGAGTTGGCCACGTCCCAACAGCAAGAAGCAGGTACGAGCCTTTCTGGGAATCGCTGGGTATTATCGGCGATTCATTCCCCACTTTGCTTCTAAGGCTGTGCCCCTAACCAACCTGACGAAGGGGAAAGGGTCGGTCATGATTAAATGGACCCCCGAGGCTGAGGCAGCATTCCAATTCTTGAAACAAGCCTTATGTAGCCAGCCAGTGTTGTACTCACCCGACTTCTCTAAAGACTTTGTCGTACAAAGTGATGCGTCAGATGTGGGGTTAGGAGCAGTATTGTCCCAGGTCTGGAACGGGGAAGAGCACCCAGTCATTTACCTCAGCAGGAAGTTGAAGTCCCATGAGGTAAATTACGCCACCGTTGAAAAGGAGTGTTTAGCGGTGAAGTGGGCTCTAGATTCCCTTCGGTACTACCTGCTAGGTAGGCACTTTGACATGGTTACGGATCACGCTCCGTTAAAGTGGATGGCTCAAAACAAGGAAACAAATAGAAGAGTGAATAGGTGGTTCCTGGCCCTCCAGGAATTCAACTTCACAGTAAAGCATCGCCCTGGCGTTCAAATGGGGAATGTGGATGCTTTGTCTCGAGTACATGAATGCCTGATTGCTGGTGTTCCAACCCCGAGGTTAAAACAAGAGGGGGGGGTATGTGACAGCAGGAAGGTAAAGTCACCTGGTTGCATCCAGGGGGGTAGATATATTTCGCCCAGATTCAGGCTTTACGCCGACTTATACAACTAGGTGGAGAGTTGTATAAGGCTAGTGGGCTCATGGATGACTCATACCTCTAGGGAGAGTGTGGGGCGTCGTACAGACAGGGAGTTGATGAGACCAGCTGAAGCTTGTCAGCTCATTTAGGCCTCTATAAGAACTCCCAGCTTCATTAGATGTTAGCTCATGCCTGGAACCAGACCTGTGTGGACTGTCTAGGGAGAGTGAACCCCTGTGCGGTGAGACAAAGCCTGTGTGGCTATTTGCTTGGACATTTAAAACCAGGGACTTAGGGACTAGGACAGCACTAGGCTGATCCCAGTTGTTAGTTAGGAAACCTGTATGTTTAGTCAGAGGTCAAGTTGACCAGGATTTATTTTGTTTATGTTTCTTTTGCTTTGCTGTGTTTTGTCACTGTAAATAGAAAATAAACCGCACCTTTTTGATTTTGAAAACCACAACCTCCGTTTGCTGGGCCTGTTTTTGTGTGGGGAGCCCATCTCGGGGGTCACACACACCCGCTGCCGAGCTAACCCCCTCACAATAGCTATATCTATAGATATAGCTATATATATCTATAGATATAGATCTATACCTATAGATATAGACCTATAGATATATATATCTGTAGCAATACCCCCGCAGGGGCCGCTGGTTTAAGATTTGGGTCTGCCGTTACCTTACTGTTCACCACGTCCGTCCTAGGGGTCTTCCTTGAAGAGTTGCTCACAAATGTCTGCACCAAACACTAA
Source organism: Rana muscosa (assembly GCA_029206835.1). Lineage (NCBI taxonomy): Eukaryota > Metazoa > Chordata > Amphibia > Anura > Ranidae > Rana > Rana muscosa. Next base: position 1,162,636,661 of record CM055116.1, read on the forward strand.
AGCCCTGTACACACGATCGGATTTCCTATGGATTCTAATCCGATGGATTTTTCCATCGGAAATCCGATGAAGCTGACTTCCATCAGTCTTGCCTACACACCATCAGTCAAAAATCCGACCGTACCAAACGCTGTGACGTAAAACACTCCGACAAGCCGAGAAAAATTAAGTTCAATGCTTCTGAGCATGCGTCGACTTGATTTTGAGCATGCGTGGGTTTTTTGTTCGATGGAGTTCCACACAGACGATCGGAATTTGCTATCGTTTTTTTTTCCCCATCGGATAAATTTAAAACATGTTCTATTTTTTCTCACCGACGGAAAAAAGATGGGGCCCATACACTATCGGTTTGTCCGATGAGAAAAGTCCATTGGACTGTTTTCATCGGTAAAACCGATCGTGTGTACACGGCATTAGTCTCTTTTTCTCAAGGGTTTTTATTAAAGAAACTTCCAGACAGAGGGATGGAGGGTTAGGGGAGATTCAGGTACCTTGCTTGCAGATCACGGGTATTTTCCTAATCCAGAGGACAATCAGCTTCCACACTGGATATAGTCACCACCAGATAGGACTCTCTCACTGACATAGCAGCCAGTGCGAGCTCGTTCAAAAGTCTCTGCCACAGAGTTGGGTAACCACACACTTGGTAAAGTCCTGAACACATAGCACACAGTACCAGGATCTTTCAGCCAGTCCGACAGCACTGTGAGGTAGATTTTCATCCGGATGCGTCTGTAGCGGTCCTCCCCCAGCTTCTCCCCTCTCTTCACGGCTTGTTCTACTCGTCTAGGGGTATCTGAGAGAAGGGGGAAAGATGCACACCACCAGTTCGGCTCTCTGATGTAGGATGCAGAGATATGAGCTAAACCATTACACTCGGGTCTGCGTTTTAGGCCGGGGCCTCAGCTTCTCCTATGGAGGATGATTGTCACTGACACTGACAGGGACACTTAGCTTCCAGTAACACGAGTTCCACACCAAGAAAAGTGCAACACTGTTTTATTGACTTGAAACTGGTTGACTTTCAAAAGAACAGACAAGGTGTAGGGAAGAGTAGGTCCAGGCACAACTGATGAATTAAAGTTCCTCCTGTTCCGTTTAGTGCAAACAGGCTTGGCGCACAGTTGCTGCCACCGACTGTGAATTTGGTCACTGCCACTGACCTAGGTGAACATTGAGGCCCCTGCCACAGGCCTTGGATGAGGCCTGCTACTGACCTGAGAAAGATGGGTCCCTGCCACAGACCATAAGAACATGAAGCACCTCCTTTAGAACAAAGACCCCTGTCAGAGGAAGACATCCATCCGGACGGTCACCAGAGGCCTCCACCGGCACCAGCAAATGCTGTGCTGGCTCTACAGGGAGGTCACGTCTCCGGTCCCTTACGCCCAGGATTCAGGCACCCAATACCGGGGGCACCTTAGGAATGCTTCGCCCTCGCGGGACCCAGTCGAAGGTACTGGGCCCCAGGCCTCCTGATGTAGTACCTCACCCCAGGCCGAAGGTGCCTGGGATGGAACTCGACTCCACGCGCCCAGGCCAAGGGCACCTGGGCACAAACGAACCGCAGCAGCCCCCAGGCTGAAGGTGCCTGGGGAATGGACCTCGTGTGCAAGATGTCCGCCCCCTTTTATATCCTCTCCCAGCAGGCACAGCGGGTTCACCGCCCCGCCATACTACTGCCGCGAGAGGACAAAAAGGGCACGGCTCTGGATTGGTAGTTCAACCCCGGTCCCAGGTGACAGCGCCACCCAGGGACCGCAGGGAACATGACACCATTCATACCTCCCACACTCCAAAAGGTCCATAAATCCCTGAAATGAATGTATCTGGGCCATCTATAGTCCAGATACACCCCACTAAATTTAACACCCGCTACACTCTCCCCCCAGTAACTTGACACTGGTCCCCAGTGTCTGGATCAAGTCATGCCCCAAAGGGAGCCACATAACCTCCATCCAGAGACTGTTTCAAAAATTTGCAAAAATTTAAATTTGAAAACTGGTAGTTGTGCCTGAACCTAACATGGAAGGGAAAAGAAAGGGAAACAACACATAACAATATACACATCACAATGACACCATTACCACCTTCTCCCCCTCCTACACTCCTAACTAAGACCCGCCCCATCCTCAGCGGTCTTGACAGATGTTCTCCTGCAGAGGGGATAAAAGAAAGTTAAACACAAAACTTCCTGACACATATGTATGTGTTGGAACGAAAAAATCTCCCCAAAGAGAAATCCTTTCCTTCCGTGAAGTGTATGTGTGGTGCAAAGTGAATAACGTTGCGCAACACTGCCACGGTAAAGACACTTGTCGAATCCTGATGTAATTTTCTTTCTCTGTACCCTAACTACCCCAAAGGCCTCGTACACACGACCGATTTTCTCGGCAAGAACCAGCAAGAAACTTGCTGGCAGAGAGGTCTTGCCGAGTAAATCGGTCGTGTGTACGCTGCTATCGGGTTTCTCGTCGAGAAAACCGACAAGAAACCTCGACGAGAAAATAGAGAACCTGCTCTCTATTTTCTCGTCGAGATTCTCGTCGGCATGTTTCTCGACGAGAAAAGTGAGTGTGTGTACACTTACCTGTCCTCCCGGAAGCCCGCGCATGTTCGAAATGAATTCGACGCATGCGCGGTAGCTTCCTAGGCATACGTAGGGTATACCAAGATGGCGGCGACGGCATCGAATGTGACGAGCGCATGCTCGACGCAGTCGATGACGTCACCGCGTACGCTCCTTTCAAAGAACCGCGGGTTCTTTGAAACGAGCGTGTGTACACTCGGCCGGGACAAGTTTCTTGTCCAAGAATCTCGTCGAAAAAAACGACATGTTTTTTTCAACGAGAATCTCGGCCGTGTGTATGAGGCCAAAGTCCATGATTTCTTTGCGGGAGGGAAGGAAAAAAAAAAACAACAGCAACAGTTCTCCATTCCTCCAAAGAGCACAACACCCATAAAACTCGGGTACAGTTCCTGGGTTCCCCGGGAGCAAACAAACCCCAGAAAGTTCAGCAACTTGTTTGGCACTAAGCAAGGAGTCTTTTCTCCTACAAGTAGAATCTGGGATGCGGCAAGACAAGGGGCTTGAAATGCTTATCCACAGTCTCTATGTGATATTCAACATCCTCCCCTTCTTTCCGTCGAATCAACACTCTGTCAGCATGGATGTGCCGACCCAACATCCACTCTGCTTTACAGTCCTTGAATCTTTTAGATGCTTTAGGGGAACAAGTGAGGTACCTGCGTGCGTGTGGGACTTTGATGTGTGTCCACACGAATCATTGTACCAGCGGTCCTGGCAAATTTCCACTTCATAAAGCAGCTCCTTAGATAAGTATGGGTACTCCCACCCATACTCGTTAGTGACTTTCTGGCAGAACAGACGTTGCAGCTTAGACAAGGGAGGCATGGTAGAGCGGTCTCCCTCGCCCGGCAGGACGATTGAATCCAGGTGGCGAGGTGCCTTGACCACCTCCAAGTTGGGCATAGGTGTCCGCAGCGACAGTCTCTTGTCCCCGGTGGTAGGTGCAGGAGGCACCGGGGACTGAAGAACAGGCAGGGGACAGGGTCCCTCTTTTAGGCGCTGGTGCCTCCACCCGGGGTGTACTATCCCCTGTAGACATAGGTGGATCCCTGGCTTTACGGGATGAGGAGAAAGTCATCTTGTCCCAGCCCTTTGCAGCAAACATTTAGTCTATGACGACGTTGTCTCCCACATCGGAGACCGACTCCAGGTCGGAGGTGTCACACTCCTCCACGGGCAGGTAGTTGGTAGTGGACACCGAATCACTCCCACCCACGGGCTCAAGGGGCCTTGAATCCCTGATACCTCTGTCCCAACACCAAGTCCCAGTCCCAGGCTTACCTCAGCCCAAGCTTGTGAAGGGATGTCCAGGACTCTTCCTACCGGATCCATCCAGGCTAGGCAAGCGCAGGGGTTGTCCTCCATCTCGGCCGCTGGAAGCTCTCACTAGACCGACCTTCCTTGTTGGTTCTGGGAGTAAGGAAACTGTGGTGACCGAAGCAGCATCTCCAGGTTTTGCATCCTCAATCCTTTTGTTCGCGACCTCCACGGAGGTCTCTAAAGTGCGCGGAGGGATGGCTGTCCAAGCATTGATTTCTCCTCGTTGAGTGGTGGCGCCTGCTGTAGGGCTGAGGTGGAAGACTCGAGGTTTCTCTATGGATTGCTCCACCTCAAACGAGAACTCCCCACAGGCCTCGCAGCGACCGAAGGGCTTTAGCTGTACCACCAGTCCCGAACATCCGGGACAAATCATACCCAGGGCCTCAACATCCTTGCAGGTGTACAAGACGAATCGTCCCCGGGGCTTGAGCCGAATCCCCGTATCTGTAATCGGAGCAGCAGGTGAAGTCATCCTCGTAATATTTGAGACTGGAACCCACGAGGCATTGTTGAACATAGTGACTGATTGCTGCTCCATCACGCACTGCATAACTGGCGCCAAAGTCCCCACGTGTACCTCTTCACATGGCCGGACTCCTCCCCTTTGGCACACCAGTTCGTGGGCTTTCTCCATGTCACGCCCACAAACTGTGCAGGGAGGGTGTGCCTGCTGGCGCAGTGTCCAATATGGCCGACCTACTCGGAACTCTTCTGGGCAGCAAAGTTCAAACTCCGATAGCTTCGGCTCCATTGCATAAACACAAATCCCGGACTTAGAGCCCCCACGTGTAGCGGTCCTTCCCCAGCTTCTCCCCTCTCTTCACGGCTTGTTCTACTCGTCTAGGGGTATCTGGGAGAAGGGGAAAAGATGCACACCACCAGCTCCGCTCTCTGATGTAGGATGCAGAGATATGAGCTAAACCATTACACTCGGGTCTGCGTTTTAGGCCAGAGACTCAGCTTCTCCTATGGAGGATGATTGTCACTGACACTGACAGGGACACTTAGCTTCCAGGAACACGAGTTCCACACCAAGAAAAGTGCAACACTGTTTTATTGACTTGAAACTGGTTGACTTTCAAAAGAACAGACAAGGTGTAGGGAAGAGTAGGTCCAGGCACAACTGATGAATTAAAGTTCCTCCTGTTCCGTTTAGTGCAAAAAGGCTTGGCGCACAGTCGCTGCCACCGACTGTGAATTTGGTCACTGCCACTGTCCTGGGTGAACGTTGAGGCCCCTGCCACAGGCCTTGGATGAGGCCTGCCACTGACCTGAGAAAGATGGGTCCCTGCCACAGACCATGAGAACATGAAGCACCTCCTTTAGAACAAATGACCCCTGTCAGAGGAAGACATCCATCCGGACGGTCACCAGAGGCCTCCACCGGCACCAGCAAATGCTGCGCTGGCTCTACAGGGAGGTCACGTCTCCGGTCCCTTACGCCCAGGATTCAGGCACCCAATACCGGGGGCACCTTAGGAATGCTTCGCCCTCGCGGGACCCAGTCAAAGGTACTGGGCCCCAGGCCTCCTGATGTAGTACCTCACCCCAGGCCGAAGGTACCTGGGATGGAACTCGACTCCACGCGCCCAGGCCAAGGGCACCTGGGCACAGACGAACCTCAGCAGCCCCCAGGCTGAAGGTGCCTGGGGAATGGACCTCGTGCGCAAGATGTCCGCCCCCTTTTATATCCTCTCCCAGCAGGCACAGCGGGTTCACCGCCCCGCCGTACTACTGCCGCGAGAGGACAAAAAGGGCACGGCTCTGGAATGATAGTTCAACCCCGGTCCCAGGTGACAGCGCCACCCAGGGACCACAGGGAACATACCACCATTCATACCTCCCACACTCCAAAAGGTCCATAAATCCCTGAAATCAATGTATCTGGGCCATCTATAGCCCAGATACACCCCACTAAATTTAACACCCGCTACACGTCCTTCAATTGAGTCCTCAATTCCCGCAGGCAAGGTGACACAGGACCATCCCTGGATCAGTAGGCCCCAGAACACCTGGGCCTACTTTCAGTAATGGAGCCTCGGGGATCTGCCGTCCCCAAGACAGAAAACAGCTAACACATCCCTGAGGCCAGGAGGGCCGTCAGGTCAGGATCGGAAGACCCCGCTAAAATGGTGTCTGCTCCCTAAGTACCCTCTCCCAGAATGCACAGCGGGGTGACCAAACCCACTGGGCTGCTTCTGGGCAAGAGGTACCCAATACATTCAGCCTGCTGCATTTCCAACCCTGACCTGTGGTGACAACGACACCCACAGTCAGGTGGAAAATGTGCAACCCAGCTGAACTGGAACAGAGACCCAAAATTTGGTACAATTATTCTGAGCTAAACTACAGCTCAGACAACTAAATTTACACTAGCGCCTACCCAACAGGAGCAGGGCGCTACATATCTATATAACTATATCTATAGATATATTTATAGATATATACACTATATTACCAAAAGTATTGGGACGCCTGCCTTTAAATGCACATGAACTTTAATGGCATCCCAGTCTTAGTCCGTACGGTTCAATATTGAGTTGGCCCCTCCTTTGCAGCTATAACAGCTTCAACTCTCCTGGGAAGGCTGTCCACAAGATTCAGTGTGTCTATGGGAATGTTTGACCATTCTTCCAGAAGCGCATTTGTGAAGTCAGGCACTGATGTTGGACGAGAAGGTCTGGCTCACAGTCTCCGCTCTAATTCATCCCAAAGGTGTTTGCCGGGTTGAGGTCAGGACTCTGTGTAGGCCAGTCAAGTTCCTCATCCATGTCTTTATGGACCTTGCTTTGTGCACTGGTCCAAATCATTTGGTGAAGGGGGATTATGGTGTGGGGTTGTTTTTCAGGGGTTTTTCAGGGGTTGGGCTTGGCCCCTTAGTTCCAGTGAATGGAACTCTTAGACCCCATACACACTATTAGATTCTTTGCAGATTTTTGTCTTCGGATTTGCAAAAAACATGCAGTGCAAGGGCCTGCCTGATTGCATACAAATTGAAACTCTTATGCCGCGTACACACCATAGTTTTTCCTGTCATGCAAAAAAAACGAAGTTTTTTTCAACGTGATTCCTTGTGATTCCTCTGAAGCCTGTCTTGCATACACACGTTCATGAAAAAAACCGCTCAAGCGCAGTGACGTACAACACGTACGACGGCACTATAAAAGGGGAAGTTCCATTCGAATGGCGCCACCCTTTGGGCTGCTTTTGCTGATCTTGTGTAAGTAAAGTTGGTGAGAGACGATTTGCGCTTTTCAGCCTCTTGCTTTTCAGTCCATTACAGCGTGACGAATGTGCTATCTCCATTACAAACGCTAGTTTTACCAGAACGAGCGCTCCCGTCTCATACTTGATTCTGAGCATGCGCGTTTTTTTCCCCTCGGAAAATCATACACACGACCGTTTTTCGCGACGAGTAAAAGAATGACGGGAAAAACTACGAGAAAAAATAGAGCAGGTTCTAATTTTTTTGCAGGCAGTTTTCTCGTCGAGAAAACTGCTATGGAGCATACACACGACCGGTTTTCACAACCAGTCTAAAAAATGGCAGTTTTCTCGTCATGAAAAACGGTCGTGTGTACGCGGCATTAAGGTTTGACCTCATATTATATGGTTTTGGTAAATCTGAAAACAAAAATCTGCAGAAAATCTAAGGCCCCTTTCACACGGACGGATAGAATGGTGCTTTTAGCTGCGGATTTTCTAGTTTTCTACCGCAGCTAAAAGCACACAATGCTTTCCTATGGCCCCATTCACACACAGCGTTTAGCTGCGATTTCGTTACATGCGGTTCTGTGCGAATAGAAAAAATAGAATTGAATGCGTCCAGGTGCGATGTAGCGCAGCTATCTGCACATAACTGCAGGTAATCGCAGTGCACTGTGTCAGACTGTCAGCTGCGGATAGCAGCGTGAACAAAAGAAAAAAAACAGGAAGCACATCAAAATAAAAATGGTTGCTATGGGGATGACAATAATGGCCAACCGCAGCTAAACGCAGCCGCATGTAAACGCACGTAAACACAGCTAATCACAGTGTACAAATGCAGCTGATCGCTGTGCCTGGGGTCTTGAATTTCAAAAGAAAGAAACATGCTTTTGACTGCGGCAGAACAGTCGCCCGTGTGAAAGGGGCCTAATAGTGTGAAAGGGGTCTTAAGGTGTCAGCATGTCAATACAATTGGACAATTTCATGCTCCCAACTTTGTGGGAACATTTTGGGGGTGGCCCCTTCCTGTTCCAACATGACTGCACACCAGTGCACAAAGAAAGATCCATAAAGACATGGATGAGCGAGTTTGGGATGGAGGAACGTGACTGGCCTGCACAGAGTCCTGACTTCAACTCAATAAAACACCTTTGGGGTGAATTAGAGAGGAGACTGCGAGCCAGGCTTTCTCGTCCAACAACAGTGCCTGACCTCACAAATGCTCTTCTGGAAGAATGATCAAACATTCCCATAGACACACTCCTAAACCTTGTGGACAGCCTTCCCAGAAGAGTTATATATATATACATAGTGTGTGTAGCGCACACACCCCTCTCTTCCTGCATTAATTTTGGCTCCTTGCAGGAAGAGAGAGGCACACCGCACCACAAGCCCGTACCCTCCTGTGTAAAGAGGTTGAGCGGTGTTAGTTTTGGGCCTTGTCTGCGGAAAGAGTCAAAGTCCTCCCAAGAATGATCTCACCTCTACCTTAGATAGATGCAAGTTCTTGCTTTTACCAGGAATTAGGCTTGTGCAATTCGTTTCGTAACGAATTGAAATTCGTCCGAATTTAGCAACTTTCGGACATTCGGAAGCATTCGAATTTCCGAACAAAGCAATTACGAATAAGACCGAATCCGAAATAAATTATACCGCAAATAGCGAATGCCCGAATGTCTTCGGCATAATTCGTTATGAAAAAGTTACGAATGTACGAATCCATACGAAGCACAATAACACTCACTCTGCTCTGCTCTCTGCTTCTCCCACACCGTGCTGAACTCCCTCTCAAAATGGTGTACAGGGGCGGAGGTTATAGCCGCATGTAAAAAACGAAAGTAAAATACGAGATTTCGAATCCATTCGAAGCACAATAACACTCTGCTCTGCTCTCTGCTTCTCTCTCACCGTGCTGAACCCTCTCAAAATGGTGTACAGGGGCGGAGGCTATAGCCGCATGTAAAAAACGAAAGTAAAATACGAGATTTCGAATCGTTACAAATAACCGCAATGTATTTAGAAAAGCACAAATCCATTCGAAGCACATTAGGCATAATAGGCAGCGTCGTTGTGAGAGAGACACGGAAAATTACGAATCAACGAACCCAAAAAAAGTTACGAAAGTAGGAGTTGTGTCCAGAATCAACGAAAAACAACGTACTCTACCGAAAGTACGAACCCAAAAAAAGTTACGAAAGTAGGAGTTGTGTCCAGAATCAACGAAAAACAACGTACTCTACCGAAAGTACGAATTATAAAGCAACAAAAAATTCAACGAAAAATGTCGCTTGCAAAAATACGAATGAGTCCGAACACGAAAAATCCCGTCTAGCAAAATTACGAATGATTACGAATCAACAGGACCGGAAAGAAACGAACCGAAACGGAACGAATTTTTCCGTTGTGCACAAGTCTACCAGGAATGTGAATGTCCATACTAGCTGAAAGTCCAACTCAACATTTATTTCTCACAGGACAATAAACAGCCTCTCTGATAGCAGACAGGTTGGAGCAAAGATACAGGACAGCTTAGATGTGGAGGAGGTCCAGGCACAAACGTAGCTCAACTCTTTAGACTGTTTAGGTTAAGGTGACCAGATTTTTAAAATGAAATCCGGGGACATATTTTTTTTTTTTACTAGTAATGTCGTCAATCAGCAACTCTCTGCCCGTCACCACCGCCGCCCGCCTCACAGCCGGTCAAGTCTTACTCTCGGGGCCCCGGCTACTACTGGGTGGGGAGCGGAGAAAGATCACTCCACCAGGGAAGGCAAGGAGATAAGCAGGCAGGCGGCTGACTGGGGATTTGAGCCAAGGCGGAAGAACATGTGAGCGGAGCTGAATGGGCACCGAAACTGAAGAAATATTCCCTCCGCTCCGACCAGCACATGATCATCAGATAATGGAAAAAAATATACACCCCCCTAAGCTAGTAGGAGCGGCGGAGCGGGGGGGGGGGTTATTCTGCCCTGACTGTCTTTGAAAATGCCCCAGCCCCTGTTCAAATCCAATCCGGGGACAAAACCGGGGACAGACTTGGTCCGGGAACAGTGTCCTCAATCCGGGGACTGTCCCCTGAAACCGGGGATGTCTGGTCACCCTAGTTTAGGTTTCTCAAACAGCTTTGGCGCACGATCTCTGCCACAGACCGTGAGGTTAGTCTCTGCCATAGACCGGGTGAATAAAGTCACTGCCACTGACTTTGAGAACAGGGTCACTGCCACTGACCGGGTGAATAGGGCATTGCCCTATGAGGCCACTGCCACTGACCTTGAACGTGAACTTCCTTTTTAGAGTATCTGGCCCATGTCAAAGAGAGAACATCCCTCCGGAGAGTTACCAGAGGCCCCCACCGTCACCACGACTCTGCGCTGGGTCTTCGGAAGGGGTTACCTCCCTGGCCTCCTCGTCCTAGATACGGGTCCCCTCGCAAGGCGGCACCCTGGAAGTCCTCGATCCCTGGCGGCCCCCAGCCGAAGGTGCTGGGCCCCGGGCCTTCAAAATAGTACCTCACCGCAGACTGAAGGTGTCTGGGATGGAACAGGAACGCCACCTCCGGGCCTTGGGCACCCGGAGACGACACTCACTCACCCCCAGGCCGAAGGTGCCTGGGCGTGGACCTCGAACGGAAGATGTCCGCCCCTTTTATACCCTCCCCCGACAGGCACAGAAGGTTCCCCGCCGTACTACTGCCGAGAGGGGACACAAAAGGCACAGCCCTCTATCGGTCGTTCAACACTGGCCCGCGGCGACAGCGCCACCTGTAGGCCACAGGGAACTGTACACCAATACTATCCCCCGTGAACAGAAATGGTCCACAAAACCCTAACAATCAGTGTGTCTGAGCCTAATTACCACTCAGACACTCCCCCTAAATTGAACACCCCGCTACACATATATATATATATATATATATATATATATATATATATATACACACATATACCTATAAAACTACACCCACAATACCCTACATTGTCACTCCTCATACCTATATGACAACAGTTATAAAGGCGATATCCGCCACTTCCCCTATGAGGGAGAGGTCTGGAGTGGCCTTGAAACATTTTTATTTATGGGTCATCAATGAATGTCCCATATGCATTTTTAAGATGGTGTGCTGATATCACATTTACTAGAGGATCTTTGCAGGTAATAGTTCGATCATCTAATGCAACCATTGGGTGACTCATGAACAGCAGAGTCATACGCAGATCAGCTTGGGTTTCTTTGCACATACGGAAGAATCCATATTAACCCGGTTTTGTTGGCTTCTCCGATTTCTGAGTTGCCAGTGATAAAAAGCCAGGGAGGCATTGACCTTATACTTCTATTTTTGCAAGACCCATGCATAACCCTGACCCTGTAGGTGTCCCTTGGCCCATAGGCGTGCGCACAGGGTGTGCCAGGTGTGCCCAGGCACACCCTAATCACCCTTTACAGCACAAATTCCCCCCTACTTCCCTGGCTCCCTGCTTCCCCCTGCAGTGCTACCAGCTTCCCTCCTCTCTCGCCAGCTGTTGCTGCAAGGATGTTTTAGGATGAGTGGAGGAAGGGGCCGGTAAATATGTAATTGACCATCCCCTTCCCTTTCTGAATGAACATCGTGAGTGATCAATAGTGTGTGTTTGAGCTTTGGGGTGCACACCCTAATGCAATAGACTGTGCACACCTATGCCTTGGCCGTTGATACAATGGTGAGCATGTGACGTCCCTAGGGTGCCTGTAGATACAAAAAAATGTAGCGCACTTTATACAGCAAAAGACCATGCCAACAGCGGCTGCTAGGGTAAGTAATGGATGGCGTCATCATAACATAGATCCAAAAAATGTGATTTAACCACTTGCTTACTGGGCACATAAACCCCCTTCCTGCCCAGGCAAAATTTCAGCTTTCGGCACTGCGTCGCTTTGAATGACAATTGCGCGGTCTTGCGACGTGGCTCCGAAACAAAATTGATGTCCTTTTTTCCCCACAAATAGAGCTTTCTTTTGGTGGTATTTGATCACCTCTGCGGTTTTTATTTTTTGTGCTATAAACCAAAAAAGAGCGACAATTAAAAAAAAAAAACACAACATTTTTTGATTTTTGCTATAATAAATATCCCAATTTTTTCTCAGTTTAGGCCGATACGTATTCTTCTACATATTTTTGGTTAAAAAAAATCCCAATAAGCGTATAGTGATTGGATTGCACAAAAGTTATAGCGCCTACAAAATAGATAGAATTCTGACATTTTTTTTATAATTTTTTTTTTTACTAGTAATGGCGGCGATCTGCGATTTTTGTCAGGACTGCGATATTGCGGCGGACACATCGGACACTTTTGACACATTTTTGGGACCATTCACATTTATACAGCGATTAGTGCTATAAAACTGCACTGATTACTGTATAAATGTGACTGGCAGGGAAGGAGGGCGAGGAGGGGTTAAATATGTTCCCTATTAGTGATTCTTACTGTGTGGGGGAGGGGACTGACTGGGGGAGGTGACCGATCTGTGTCCCTATGTACAAGGGACACAGCATCGGTCTCCTCTCTCCCTGACAGGACATGGATCTTACACACACAGATCCATGTCCTTGTCTGTGTACCGGCCGATCGCGGGTACCTGGCGGACATCGTGGCCGCCAGGCACGCGCATCGGCATCTCAGTGATGCGCCCGCCGCCGGCGGCGCTCGCGCGCCCCCCAGTGGCCGGAGGAGCGGAGGCCATATAATGACGGCCTCCCGGCATTATAGAACCACTTTGCGGCCGTCATTTGTCGTATGACGGGCACAAAGTGGTTAAAAACACATCATCTTAAAAATGCAGACAGGGCATTTTTTTATCATCTATCAATAGCGGTGTTCTGAGGCCATGCGTATCCTCTCCCTCTGAGGACTAGGTCCTTGGTGGTCTTGAAACATTGCTGTTCATGGGTATTCAATAAATTTCCTGTCTGCATTTTTATCTACTTAAGCCCCGAACCATTTGGCTGGCAAAGACCAGGCCACTTTTTGCGCTTCGGCACTGCGTCACTTTAACTGACAATTGCGCGGTCGTGCGACGTGGCTCCCATATAAAATTGACGTCCTTTTTTCCCACAAATAGAGCTTTCTTTTGGTGGTATTTGATCACCTCTGCGGATTTAATTTTTTTGCGCTATAAACAAAAATAGAGCGTCAATTTAAAAAAAAAAAACAATATTTTTTACTTGTTGCTATAATAAATATCCCCAAAAAATATATTCAAAAAAAATATTTTCCTCAGTTTAGGCCGATACGTATTCTACATATTTTTGGTAAAAATTGCAATAAGCGTTTATTAATTGGTTTGCGCAAAAGTTATAGCGTCTACAAAATAGGGGATAGTTTTATGGCATTTTTATTAATATTTTTTTTTTTTACTAGTAATGGCGGCGATCAGAGATTTTTATCGTGACTGCGACATTATGGCGGACACATCGGACACTTTTGACACCATTTTGGGACCATTGTCATTTTTACGGCGATCAGTGCTATAAAAATGCACTGATTACTGTAAAAAGGACACTGGCAGTAAAGTGGTTAGCCTGTAGGGGGAGCTTAAGGGATTAAGTTTGTCCTAGGGAGGGATTCTAACTGTTAGGGGTCGTGGCTACAAGTGACACGTCACTGATCGCTGCTCCCGATGAGGGAGCATTCGATCAGTGACATGTCACTAGGAAGAACGGGGAGATGTTGTGTTTACAACTCGTTCTTCAGCTCCGTGACACGATCGCGGGACACCTGCGGACATTGAGTCCGCGGGTCCCACGGGCACGGTCACGGTGCGCGCCACCACACAGCGGCAAATTAAGGGGATGTACCTGTATGCCCATTTGCCTGTCCGTGCCATTCTGTCGACGTAAATCTGCGTGCGGCGGTTCTTAAGAGGTTAAGATGGTGTGCTGGTAGGGATGGACTGGCCATCGGGTCTACCGGGAGTTTCCCGGTGGGCTGATGGCTCAGTGGGCCGTTTAAAAAAAAATTCTATTTTTTTTTTTGTGGGACTTTTTTTATGAGTTTGGCGGCAGCGGGAGCATGGCAGCAAATAGCTGCGGGGATTCTGGGAAGGTGGCCAGCGAGGAGGGAGAAGAGCTCCACCCCCTCCCTGACCACCGAAGAGGCGAACAGGAGCGAGCGCGGCCACCCCGGCGCTCCCAGAACCACCTCCTCTCTGCTCCAGGAACCATGCGGCCTGGGGCGGAGGGCAGGCTGACTGGGAGCCCGGAGGAGGAGAACATGCGCCACTGTAAGGAGCTGCCGCTGCTGGCCATCAGGTACCTGGCATCCTACACAAACATGCCAGAACACTGAGACAGCGGGGGGGGGGGGGTGAGCAGAGGAGGGACTGCCGAAAGCGACAGTGCTATGTGGTCTGTCTAAGCCCTCCCCTCTGTCTCTCTGCCCCCTCTGTCTCTCAGTCCCCCCCTCTGTCTCTCAGTCCTCGTGTCTCTCAGTCCCCCCTCTTTCAGCCCCCTCCTCTGTCTCTCAGCTCCCCACTATCTCTCAGACCCCCCTCTGTCTCTCAGACCCCCCTTTGTATCTCAGACCCCCCTCTGCCTCTCAGATCCCCCCTCTGCCTCTCAGACCCCCCTCTGCCTCTCAGACCCCGTGTCTCTCAGTCCCCCCTCTTTTAGCCCCCTCCTCTGTCTCTTAGACCCCCCCTCTGTCTCTCAGCTCTCCTCCTCTGTCTCTCAGCTCCCCCCTCTGTCTCTCAGCCCCCCTGTCTCTCAGCCCCCTGTCTCTCAGCCCCCCTCTGTCTCTCAGACCCCTCCTCTGTCTCTCAGACCCCTCCTCTGTCTCTCAGACCCCACTGCCCCTCAGCCCCCTCCTCTATCTCTCAGCTCCCCCCCTCTGTCCCTCAGCCCCCCCCCTCTGTCTCTCAGCTCCCCCTCTGTCTCTCAGACCCCTCCTCTGTCTCTCAGACCCCTCCTCTGTCTCTCAGCCCCCTCCTCTGTCTCTCAGCCCCCTCCCCCCTCCTCTATCTCTCAACTCTCCTCCTCTATCTCTCAGCCCCCTCCTCTGTCTCTCAACCCCCTCCTCTGTCTCTCAACTCTCCTCCTCTATTTCTCAGCTCTCCTCCTCTATCTCTTAGCTCTCCTCCTCTGTCTCTCAGCCCCCCTCTGTCTCTCAGCCCCCCTCTGTCTCTCAGCTCCCCCTCTGTCTCTCAGCTCCCCCTCTGTCTCTCAGCTTCCCCCTCTGTCTCTCAGCTCCCCCCTCTGTCTCTCAGACCCCCCTCTGTCTCTCAGCTCCCTCCCTCTGTCTCTTAGCTTCACCCTCTGTCTCTCTGCCCCCTTCTCTGTCTCATTCACTCATTGACTCTTAGGCTGCTTTCACACTGGGGCGGGCATTGACGGTAAAACGCTGCTAGTTTTAGCAGCACTTTACTGTCGTTTTAGCTGCTCTATTCGCCTTCTAGCAGGCGCTTTTAACCCCCGCTAGCAGCCGAATTAAAGGTTAAATGTGCCCGTGTAGCGCTGCTGCCAAAGTGCTTTGCAGGTGCTTCAGCAGCGGTGGCCATCCATTTCAATGGGCAGGAGCAGTGTGTACAAAGATGCTGCTTGGAGGACTTTTTTAACGCCCTGGCAGCCCCCCAGTGTGAAAGGGGCCCCAGCGTTTTTCAGGCGCTTTACAGGCGCTATTTTTAGCCCAAAAGCGCCTGAAAAACGCCTCAGTGTGAAAGGGGTCCTACACTCACCCCCTCTGTTTTACACTCACTCCCTCTTTCTTACACTCACCCCCCTCTCTCACCCACCCCCTCTCACCCCCTTTCCCTCAACCCTCCCTCTCTCTCTCTCTCATTCCCCCCTCTCTCACCCTCTCATGATATACAATAATGGATGTAGGGGCCTTTTGGTGGGCGTGATTTTTTGGGGGGGTGGGGGGCAGCATTTTATTGAATTAAAGTGGGCCGGTCTGGATGAAGTCCAGGGCCAAATTTTTGTCCCAGTCCAGCCCTGTGTGCTGGTGATATCACATTTACTAGGATGCCAACTTGCAGAGAATCTTTGTAAGTGATGAACCCAGTTTGATCATCGATTGCAACCACTGGGTGACTCATACACACTAGAATCATATACTGACATATATGGATCAGCTGTGGGCTTCTTCACACATATGGAAGAAGCCATGCTAAATACCTGGTTCCGCCGGTTTCCTGGATTTCTGAGTTGCCATGGCAGTGATGAAAGCCAGGGATGCAGCAATCTCATATTTCTATTTCTACATGACCCCATGTAACCCCAACAAGCTAAATGTCCAATGGCCATTAATACAATGATGAGAAGGCGACACTGTAGGGGGCTGTGTTCCTAGGATGCCTGTAGATACAAAGAATCCAGCACACTCAATACAGCAATAGGCCACGTCAACAGCAGGCACTTGGGCAAGTGATGGATGGCACCGTCATAACATAAATCCAAACAATGCAATACCAAAAGCACATCATCACAGATAGGACATTCAAGGCCACACAGGACCTTTTCCTCGGAGGTGAAGTGACAGATGGCGACTTCATAACAAAAGTCCAAAAAATTTGATATATCACCAGCACACCATCTTAAAAATGCAGAGAGGACATTTATTGATCCCCATCAATAGCGATGTTTCAAGGCCACTTGTGACTAGGGATGAGCTCGGTGTTCGAGTCGAACATACGTTCGACTCGAACATCGGCTGTTCGATCGTTCGGCGAACATCGAAAGATTTGGGCCGTTCGCGCCAAATTCGAGTGACGCAAACGGCCCACAATACAATGCGCCATCGCAGTGCAATCCCGGCGCTGTGATTGGCCAAGCATGCACTGTGACCCCGCATGCTTGGCCAATCACAGCGCCGGCAGCTAGGAGAGCCATAATTGGCCACAGGCAGGTTGCCTGTGGCCAATTATAGCTCAGGGTGTTTAGCACACGCCCCACACTATAAAAGGCCGCCAGTGCGGCGGCCTTGTGTAGTGTGTTCCGGCGCAGGGAAAGAGAAGGATAGGCAGGGACAGTCTCATTGCTATTCTTTGCTAAACCTTGTGTGTAGGGAGAGAGAAGGATAGGCAGGGAGAGTGTCAGTGTCATGTTCTTTGCTAAACCTTGTGTGCAGGGAGAGAGAAGGATAGGCAGGGAGAGGGTCAGTGTCATATTCTTTGCTAAACCTTGTGTGCAGGGAGAGAGAAGGATAGGCAGGGAGAGTGTCAGTGTCATATTCTTTGATAAACCTTGTGTGCAGGGAGAGAGAAGGATAGGCAGGGGACAGTGTCAGTGTCATTGTTGCTAAGCCTCCTGCACAGTATACACCTGAAGCTAGCCCTTATTGCTGTGTTTTCCTGGTGTGTTACACTAACAGCCATTTGCAGCACTTACAGCGGGCGTAGTGTGCCTCCAGCACATTATACACCTGAAGCTAGCCCGTATTGCTGTGTTTTCCTGGTGTGTTACACTAACAGGCATTTGCAGCACTTACAGCGGGCGTAGTGGGCCTCCAGCACATTTTACACCTGAAGCTAGCCCGTATTGCTGTGTTTTCCTGGTGTGTTACACTAACAGGCATTTTCAGCACTTACAGCGGGCGGAGTGTGCCTCCTGCACATTATACACCTTAAGCTAGCCCGTATTGCTGTGTTTTCCTGGTGTGTTACACCAACAGGCATTTGCAGCACTTACAGCAGGCATAGTGTGATTCCTGCAAAATATACTCCTGAAGCTACGCCTTATTGCTGTGTTTTCCTAGTGTGTTACACCAACAGGCATTTGCAGCACTTACAGCAGGCGTAGTGTGATTCCTGCAAAATATACTCCTGAAGCTAGCCCGTATTGCTGTGTTTTCCTGGTGTGTTACACCAACAGGCATTTTCAGCACTTACAGCAGGCGTAGTGTGATTCCTGCAAAATATACTCCTGAAGCTATGCCTTATTGCTCTGTTTTCCTAGTGTGTTACACCAACAGGCATTTGCAGCACTTACAGAAGGCGTAGTGTGATTCCTGCAAAATATACTCCTGAAGCTACGCCTTATTGCTCTGTTTTCCTAGTGTGTTACACCAACAGGCATTTGCAGCACTTACAGTAGGCGTAGTGTGATTCCTGCAAAATATACTCCTGAATAGGGATGAGCTCAGTGTTCGAGTCGAACATAAGTTCGACTCGAACATCGGCTGTTCCACCGTTCGGCGAACATCGAACGATTTGGGCCGTTCGTGCCAAATTCGAGTGACGCGAACGGCCCACAATACACTGCGCCATCGCAGTGCAATCCCGGCGCTGTGATTGGCCAAGCATGCACTGTGACCCCGCATGCTTGGCCAATCACAGCGCCGGCAGCTAGGAGAGCCATAATTGCCCACAGGCAGGTTGCCTGTGGCCAATTATAGCTCAGGGGGTTTAGCACACGCCCCACACTATAAAAGGCCGCCAGCGCGGCGGCCTTGTGTAGTGTGTTCCGGCGCAGGGAAAGAGTTACATAGGCAGGGACAGTGTCAGTGCTATTTGTACCTCAAACTTGTGTGTAGGGAGAGAGAAGGATAGGCAGGGAGAGTGTCAAGCCTCGTACACACGACCGAGTTTCTCGTCCAAAACCGGCAAGAAAAGTGCCGCGAGAGCTTTTTTGTCGAGAAAACCGTTCGTGTGTATGGTTTTACGACGAGAAAACTGCCGTGAATCTCGACGAGAAAATAGAGAACCTGCTCTCTATTTTCTCGTCAGGATTCCAGATTTCCTCGTCGTGTTTCTCGTCGGCCTGTTTTGTGACGAGAAAATGGTTTGTGTGTATGCTTTTACAACTCTTCCAAAAGCGCGCATGCTCACAAGCAACTATGAGACGGGAGCGCATCTTCTGGTAAAACAAGCCTTCGTAATGGAGATAGCACATTCGTCACGCTCCAAATTTTTGCATCGTTTAAATGTTGGGCATTGAAATCTTCGTTAGAATGTGACATTAATCCAAACGAATGAACTTCTTTTGCTGCTGATATTCACACAGAGTTATGACTATCTTTTTTTAACCTTTTTCATGCTGCTCTTAAGAAGATTTATGTGTATTATATCGTGCAAGTTTTTAGGAATATTTAAAAATTAGTTATTTTTCTAACTGATGTTAATTATAATTTCGCAATGTTTTGGTAGTGATCTCCCATTGAATCTTTTAATATATATGATTTAAATTTACACACTTTTTTGGGAAACACGATTTAGTTATTTTTTTGGGGGGTTGTTATCTGTCCCTTTTTTTGTCAGTCAAATGTATCTGCTTACTCCAAAGCTAGATTTTACATTTTTACAAATACACATAGTCAAGTATGAACTTAAACAAAAATAACATTTATTCATGTTTCAAATAAAATAAAGAGAAGGCAGCGCTGGAGAAGCTGCTGCCATTTGTGCATCCCAGGGACCCCAGAGCACACAGCAACCCTGTGTGGACACTAAAATTGGGAGCTTGAGAAGGCCAACATTTCTGAACACAATCTGATGCTGGCCTCCCAGAGGTCAGGAACAGCAGCAGGTGATATATATGTCCCAAGTGTGTGGTACTACAACAGGCTGCCTTCTGTCCGACCACAATGAAGCAAGGCCATCACTTCCTCGTCTTCCTGGCAACCTTCCCTGCAACCTTTCCTGAAGCCTTCCCTGCAGCCTTCCTTCTTCGTTTGGCTGGAGGCTGGGCCACTGGAGGGGTACTCCTCTCAGGAGGAGGTGGAGGAGAAGGGGGTGGCGCAGAAGAACAAGGTGGAGGTGGAGGAGAAGGGGGTGGGGCGGAAGAACAAGGTGGAGGTGGAGGAGAAGGGGGTGGGGCGGAAGAACAAGGTGGAGGTGGAGGAGAAGGGGGTGGGGCGGAAGAAGAATGTGGAGGTGGAGGAGGAGGTTGAGGTTGGGACAGTTGTGCCACCTCACAAATGGCGGTATTGGGTGTAATTTTTTCCATCACCCTCTTGTTGAGCAAGGTGATGAGCAGGGGCTCGCATAGGAGGCGTTGCTCCATGCTCATCACCTTGAACTTTGCCTCCACTAGGCCGGCAATGGCCTCTTCAGGGGATGTGGGCTCTTTGAGGGTGGCATGGGCCTCTTTAATAAGGGCCATTGCTGCCTCACTGGTGGTCCTGTCCCTCCTGCCTCTTTTGGGAAGCCGGATGGGAGGCACCTGGGATCTGGTGCTTCTCCTTTGCCCTGCCACCTCCTGCCTGCCACTGGGCCCTGCCACCTCCTGGCTGCCACTGGGCCCTGCCACCTCCTGGCTGCCACTGGGCCCTGCCACCTCCTGGCTGCCACTGGGCCCTGCCACCTCCTGGCTGTCACTGGGCCCTTCCTCCTCCTGCCTGACAGTTTCCAGACCCTCCTCCTGGCTGATTTCATCCTGTGTATGAAAAAGGGACATAGTTTAATATGTTGGTTTAATCTTTGCATCAAACTTTATAAACATGATTGAAGCAATTAGAATGTAAATCCAGAAATCATTTTTTATAATTTACACCTACATCAGATTGACTATTTAGCACCCAAATAAGTGCAGACTAATGTCTCGAGATCTTGATTTCACTTGTGGAACCCAAAATATTGTATGTTTCTCATCTTGACATATTTGTCAAACATTAATTTTATCCCGATACATTTTCATTTAATACTATACCTGGCTCCAGATGGCCAAATCAGGATCATCCAGGATGGCTGCCTCCTCTTGCTCCAGAGAAGGCTCAGGTTGGCTGCAGGGAAGTCTGGGGGGAAGAGTGGAGAGTGATGGCCTTGCCTCAATGTGGCCATCCAGGAAGGACATCCTGCTGTAGTACCACAAAATCGGGACATACACATCATCTGCTGCTGCTCCTGACCTCTGAGAAGCCAGGACCTTAGAGCGTTCAGTCCTGTAGGTGCCTCTCAAGCTCCCAATTTTAGTGTCCACTTGTCTTGCTGTGGCTGTGGGCACCTTGGTCTGCACAAATGGGAGCAGCTTCTCCAGCGCTGCTTTTCTCACCCCTCTTTTTTTATGGATGGGGTTTTTCGTCTCCCACAGAGCGGGCAGCTCCCTTACCCAGTCTATAAATTCCGCCAGGAACTCTTTGTCGCTAATAAAGACATTCATATTGTATCTGCAAGTTTAAGAAATAATATATAACTAATGTGAGGCAAACAGTCTAACCTCCTTAACATCGTAGTCACCATATATATCCTACAACATTCTCAAAACAGTATAGGCCAACAATTTGTACAAGTCACAAAATCACATACCTTCGTTCGCACGTCCGTCACTTGAACTCCTCTCTCCGCACACCGAACGTACTATAGTCACATGTGTGTTTGCTATATACACACCACGCATGCGTCAAAATTCGAACACGTCGCTCCGCACACGTCGCCCGCCCATGACGTTCTAACTAACATCTTTTCCCCGCCCCTTCTCTTTCGGCGCGCAGACAGATATGGCGGAGTTACAGCAGGTGTCTGATAATTCCGCAACTAACGAGGAGGAGACAAGCCCGGAGACCGAGGAAACATCACGATCAAGGAGGAGATTCAAGGCATCGAATATGTCTTTTGCCGAGATGGCGGAGATGGTGGACATCTTGCTCAAGTCTGATTATGACGCAAAGCATGGGCCGTATAGCAAACCAAATAGAAGGAAGGCCAAAATCCTCACTAAAGTCGTGAAGAGTCTGAAGACGAATTTCGGGGTGAAACGCTCAAATGAGCAGCTCAGAAAGAGGTGGTCAGACCTCAAACTGAGGGAGCCAGAGCAGTTAAGGAGCATTAAGAGAATGCTCGCTAAAAGTAAGTAAAATGTACACTTTTATGCTATTAATCCTTTTCTAAACTGACATGTTGCTGCTTTTTTTTGTTTTTCTTATTGGACTCCCTTCCAAAATGTTATATTTTGAACTTGGTTGGGCACAGTAATCGTTCGTAACGTTACAGACACTTCGTTCGGCCACTATCCGCTGTTTTGGATTATTTTACAGCCACAAAAGTAATTAGACATCTGCCATTTTTTGTGAAATTTGGGGCACAAAGTTTTAGGCTAGATGATGTGTTTGTAAAGAGAATGAAATGCAAACTTTTGTCAGTGTAAAGGAGAGGACACTCAGCAGCTGGTACCACATCTGTACTTTGGAGCACTATAGTGTGGGCCAACAGACCCGCCTTTTTTGGGTGTCCCACACAGGTGCTTCAGAGAATTTTTGTGTTGCCTACATGTCTAAAAACATGACAGACAAAGGTGAATACTAAGCATATTCTTGGTCAGAAATAATGCATTCATCTTTAACTTCCGCCCAAACACACACTTGTACCCCACTTCCAAGCAATTTAGCCTCTTTTTTGGTTTAACATAGAGAATTTCTGTGTGATAACTCTACCTTTTGTTTGATTCTCATAGGGGAGAGAAGACTGGGAGGAGGACACTCCAGGGAGCACAAGAACCCCACAGCTTCACAACAACCCCAAACTCCCAAAGACCAACAACTTAAAGATGTGGAGGAAGTTGAGGTGGAGGAAGGAGAAGTGCAGGAAGGAGAGGTGGATGACGTTGTGGAACTGGTCACCACAACAGGTCAGTATCTGTCACCACAGCTTCAGGTAAGAGAGGTAGGCCTGCAGAGTTATAATACCTTTTTATTTTGTTTTTAGGGGATGTGAATGTTGGGGTGAAGGATAGTACAGGTTTCTCTGCTCACAGTGCCCTCCGCCTCATCCAGCAAGTGATGGAATGTAGCACGGAACTGGACAAAATTAAAGAAAGATTTCATGTGATGGATCAAACATTTAAAGACATTCTCGATGTATTGGGGAGAATTCAATAAGGCATCCCAACCCCCTTTTTTCTCATGTTTGTTTTTCAACTTTTAAAAAACTTTTTGACAATCAAACCAGCCAAAAATTGAATCTGCACACAGTGTGTCAACATGTGCTATCTGCCATCAGGGGATATCCATGTACGTCTTTTGGGGGTGCAACCCCTTCCTCGTATCTAAAGTAGGTGAACTGAGGAAGGGGTTGCACCCCCAAAACACATCCATGGATCACCCCTGATGGCAGATAGCACATGTTGACAATAGGGATCAGGAGTCTAAAATCCCTATAGGAAAATAATCCCAATTGTGTGCATATTCAATTTTTGGCTGGGCAAGGGGTGGCAGGACCCCATATTAGGACGGGCACATAGAGACATATAGTTTGTGTAAGTGAATGTCTCAGATTGCTCCGAGGTATCCAATTTTGTAAATTTTGGAATGCAACTGTTGTTTTTGTATTTTCCTAAGAAAACAATTGCCGGTTTGTGGCCAGGCAAACAAAAAATGTAAAATTAAAAAAAAAAAGGTGTGTGAATTTGCACATAGTAAAAGATTTGAACACAAACAACGTGTAGCTTCTTTTTCTAATATGCTCTAACCTTATTTCGTAAATTTTTAAAGGTTACATAGTGAAATGGTTGGTATTTACTAAAGGAAAATACACTTGGCACTACAAATGCACTAAGACAAACTAGGAGACAGGAAACCAACAAAAGTTAGAAGTTTAAACAAGATTTTTATTTGGATCGTTAGACAGCAATCTTTAGACATAGCCTGGCATAGGAATTGCCCCCCTACCCGTGAAATAGTCCATGTATTTGTCCCGAACCTCACGGGCATTTTGGGGGGGCAAGCCAGCACGGGCAGATTCCAGGCCCAGCAGGGGATTATCAGGGGAAAGTCCAGCCTCTGGCAAAACTGAGGCCATATATGAATTCGATTTGCGGCAAAGAAAATTGTGTAGCACACAGCAGCATAACACTACATAGTTTATTTTGTAGTCCGCCAAGTGGATGGAAGTCATAAAAAGGCGGAACCGGCTGGCCATTATGCCAAAGGCATTTTCAACGACTCTTCGGCCCCTGGCCAGCCGGTAATTGAACACCCTCTTCTCTGGGGTCAGGGTCCTCTGAGGAAATGGCCTCATAAGATGTGGTCCGAGCCCGAAGGCTTCATCAGCCAAAAAAACAAAGGGGAGTCCTTCAATATTCCCTGCATCCGGTGGCAATGCAAGGTCGTCACTCTGGAGACGGAGGGCAAACTCCGTCTGGATGAAGGATCCCCCATCGGACATCCGGCCATTCTTCCCTACATCAACATAGAGGAATTCATACCGTGCTGACACCACCGCCATCAGCACAATGCTATGAAACCCCTTGTAGTTGTAGTAGTAGGACCCAGAACGGGGTGGCGGCACGATGCGGACGTGCTTCCCGTCTATAGCACCACCGCAGTTGGGGAAGTCCCACCGCGTGGCAAACTCCGATGCCACAGTCTGCCATTCGTGTGTCATGTGGAAGGAAGCTGTGGAGTCAAACAAGATGAAAAAATATTAGAATACACAAATCAAACATTACAAGTATATTCTACGAAAATACATTAGAGGCCAACATCAAGCAAAGTCTACGTTTATTAAGGTGTTTTAAATCAGTATAATGGAAGGCTCATGTATCATATTCATCACCCCCTATGATGGTCCATTAATAAATTCTAATGGGGAGGGGGGGGGGAGATGTGTTTGGCCACAGGATAGCATTGCAGTGGCGGTGCGTCCAGAGTGGGCGCTGGAGCACTGCCCCCTCTCTCCTGTGCCCGTCACTCAGAACAATACATAGGTTTATGCCTTGCATTAACCTATGTATTGTCTATGCCACCCACTATTCAGGTGGATGGCCCCCTATTAAGCGACCGACATATGAAGAACTGCGGCATTTATGGGCTTAAAATTGCATATCAGAAACAGTATGGAAAATTGTCTTGCACATTACAGCCTGAGGGATGTAATTGGCTTCAGAAAAGGGGGGGGGGCATTCCTTGGGTAAACACTGACAGGCTGCTCTGCCAATCATGTTCACCAAGTCTGTTTAATGGTAACATGATTGGCTGATGCAACATCAATGGAAGGAGAAGACATCAAGGACAGAAGAAGGATGGCGCTGACCACAAGAAGGTAAGTGCAGGGCTGGGGGGGAACTGGCTGCATTGGAGGGAACAAAATGGCTGCATTGGAGGGGACAAAATGGCTGCATTGGAGGGGACAAATGGGGGCGTTTAATAGGCACCAGAGCAAAAAAGGAGGAAGTTTATTTCCTAAATTGGGGTTTGAACCCCCAAACATTTGGAGCAACAGGCGCCCCTGCTGGAAAGGTTAGTGAAGGGAATTATGCATGGAGGAGAAAAAAGGGGCAATCTAAAGCTTCCAGCATGCATGGGGACAAAGGGGACATTCTCAGCATATTACAATCATGGTAATTAGGGAAGGATGAAAGAAATACAATACATTAGCATACATGTAATACATAAAATGTGATGTTAATGGAGAAAACTTACCCTAATATAGTCCTCCTGCAGGACTTGTATAATGGCAGAACAGGTGTCTGGGATTATGAGGCCCAGAGCCTGGGGGGAGATGCCTGTCGTGAACTTCAAGTCCTGAAGACTTCTCCCTGTCGCCAGGTACCGTAAGGTGGCGATGAGCCTCTGCCCAGCACTGATGGCTTCCCGCATAACGGTGTCCTTCCTGGTAATATAGGGGGACACCAAAGCCAACAGTTCCTGAAAAACGGGGTCAGACATCCGCAGAAAATTCCTGTAGTCCTCAGCATTATTCTCGATGATCTCCCGCAGCAGAGGCATGTGGCAGAATTGGTCCCGCTGGAGCAACCAATTCTTGGTCCATGAACTCCTCCTCACACCATTCATGGACTGGTCTTGGTCCAAAACAAGCAGACCAACACCAAGTATACGCACAGCACGAACTCGACGACGAGAACGTCCAGGCGACATGGCTAGGAAACGGTCGTCTTATCAGAACGTACAGAACAGAACGCACTTTAGAACAGCAAGGCCTATGAATAACGAACTGAAAATCAGAAACGAACAGGCAAGAACGCACTGTAAAACAGATACGACCTGCCTAGACGCCCTGAAAGTCAAGATACGAACCCACAAGCACAAACTGAACCGCAGAAAACGATCTGAAAAGTACGAAGACTGAAAAGCGCGAATCGTCTCTTCCCAAACTTTTACTTCACACGCGGTAACACGAGATCAGCAAAAGCAGCCCAAGGGGTGGCGCCAAGAAAAAAGATCTTCCCCTTTATAGTGCCGTCGTACGTGATGGACGTGACCGCGGAGAACAACGAGGAAATTGGGAAATGTCAGTGTGTACGCATGGAAAGCTTGACGAGAAAATCGACAAGCTTAACAAGAATCTCGTCGAAAAAAACGACGTGTTTTTTTTTACGACGAGAAACTCGGTCGTGTGTACGAGGCTTGAGTGTCATATTCTTTGCTAAACCTTGTGTGCAGGGAGAGAGAAGGATAGGCAGGGGACAGTGTCAGTGTCACATTCTTTGCTAAACCTTGTGTGCAGGGAGAGAGAAGGATAGGCAGGGAGAGTGTCAGTGTCATATTCTTTGATAAACCTTGTGTGCAGGGAGAGAGAAGGATAGGCAGGGAACAGTGTCAGTGTCATATTCTTTGCTAAACCTTGTGTGCAGGGAGAGAGAAGGATAGGCAGGGAGAGTGTCAGTGTCATATACTTTGATAAACCTTGTGTGCAGGGAGAGAGAAGGATAGGCAGGGGACAGTGTCAGTGTCATATTCTTTGCTAAACCTTGTGTGCAGGGAGAGAGAAGGATAGGCAGGGAGAGTGTCAGTGTCATATACTTTGATAAACCTTGTGTGCAGGGAGAGAGAAGGATAGGCAGGGGACAGTGTCAGTGTCATTGTTGCTAAGCCTCCTGCACATTATACACCTGAAGTTAGCCCGTATTGCTGTGTTTTCTTGGTGTGTTACACCAACAGGCATTTGCAGCACTTACAGCGGGCGGAGTGTGCCTCCTGATCATATTACACCTGAAGTTAGCCTGTATTGCTGCTTTTTCCTGGTGTGTTACACCAACAGGCATTTGCAGCACTTACAGCGGGCGGAGTGTGCATCCTGATCATATTACACCTGAAGTTAGCCTGTATTGCTGCTTTTTCCTGGTGTGTTACACCAACAGGCATTTGCAGCACTTACAGCGGGCGGAGTGTGCCTCCTGATCATATTACACCTGAAGTTAGCCTGTATTGCTGCTTTTTCCTGGTGTGTTACACCAACAGGCATTTGCAGCACTTACAGCGGGCGGAGTGTGCCTCCTGATCATATTACACCTGAAGTTAGCCTGTATTGCTGCTTTTTCCTGGTGTGTTACACCAACAGGCATTTGCAGCACTTATAGGGGGCGGAGTGTGCATCCTGATCATATTACACCTGAAGTTAGCCTGTATTGCTGCTTTTTCCTGGTGTGTTACACCAACAGGCATTTGCAGCACTTACAGCGGGCGGAGTGTGCCTCCTGATCATATTACACCTGAAGTTAGCCTGTATTGCTGCTTTTTCCTGGTGTGTTACACCAACAGGCATTTGCAGCACTTACAGCGGGCGGAGTGTGCCTCCTGATCATATTACACCTGAAGTTAGCCTGTATTGCTGCTTTTTCCTGGTGTGTTACACCAACAGGCATTTGCAGCACTTACAGCGGGCGGAGTGTGCCTCCTGATCATATTACACCTGAAGTTAGCCTGTATTGCTGCGTTTTCCTGGTGTGTTAAACCAACAGGCATTTGCAGCACCTACAGCAGGCGTAGTGTGATTCCTGCAAAATATACTCCTAAAGCTAGGCCTTATTGCTGGTTTTCCCATTTCCCTGCAGGCCATTAGAATGTCTGGAAGGCAAACAAGGAGAGGCAGACAGTCAGGAGCCAATAAAAGAGGGCAAGCAGGCTCTGTGTCTAGAGACAACAGTGCTGGTCGTGGACGCGGTGCATCGCCATCAGCACGTGGCCATGGGACACGCTTGTCCTTCTTTTCGGCAGCTGGACGTGTTGAGCCGCATCATGCCGAAGACTTGGTAGAGTGGATGACCAAGCCCTCCTCATCCTCCTCATCCTCTCTCACCCAGGCTCAGGGTACTGGCAAAGCAGCTGCCAAAGCGTCCTCTTCCCTGGTATCAATGTCATCATCAGTCACTCCTTCCCTAGACCAACCATGTCCTCCTGAGGAGTCCCCCGAACTGTTTGAGCACAGTGTTGGGTACATGCTCCAGGAGGATGCCCAGCGTTTCGAAGGGTCTGATGATGATACCCAGCTAGAGGAAGGCAGTAGCGTGAGAGCAGAGAGAGGGGATGCTCAAGAAGGACACCAATCTGGCAGTCATGTTCCAGCAGCTGCAGCATACTGCCAGATTGGCTCCAGTGATGAGGAGGGAGGGGATGATGAGGTCACTGACTCCACGTGGGTGCCTAATAGGAGAGAGGAGGAGGAGGAGGAGGAGGAGGAGGAGGATGAGGAGGAGGCACATCTCCAACGAGGCAGGATGCCCTCGGGGGGCCAGCGTAAGGGCAGCACACCGACGGAATCACACCGCAGAGCTCCGCCTGTGCAGGGCGCTGCCTCTGCCCGTTATTCAAAAAGTTCTTTGGTGTGGGCCTTTTTTGAGTCGAGTGCATCAGATCGCACCGCTGCTGTTTGCAACATATGTCTCAAGCGTATATCGCATGGCCAAAACATCACCCGCTTGGGCACCACATGCTTGACCAGACATATGTTGACCTGCCATGCAGCTCGTTGGCAAGCCTACCTTAAAGACCCACACCAAAGAACAAAGCGGACCTCTCCTTGCACCGCATCAGCTGGGATCTCCAACCCCACTATACCTTCAGTCCTCTCTGAAACCTGCACTGAGAGGAATGAAGGTGTAGAATTAGGTGTGTCACAGCCAAGTACTTGCGGCCACTCTGCTAGCAGTACACCGACGTCCGATTCTATCAGGCAAATTTCCCTGCCCCAGCTGCTGGACCGTCGAAAGAAGTTCACTCCCAGCCATCCACATGCCCAGCGGTTGAATGCTACCTTGGCTAAATTGCTAGCGCTTCAACTGCTGCCTTTTCAGTTTGTAGACTCGGCCCCCTTCCGTGAGTTTGTGCAATGTGCGGTTCCTCAGTGGCAGGTTCCCAAACGCCACTTTTTCTCACGGAAGGCGATTCCGGCTCTCTACCGGCATGTGGAAGGCAATGTCTTGGCCTCGCTGGACAGGGCGGTCAGCGGTAAGGTGCATATTACCGCTGACTTATGGTCCAGCAGGCATGGACAGGGACGTTACCTTTCTTTCACGGCCCATTGGGTCACTCTTTTGGCAGCTGGGAAGGATGCAGGACAAGGTGCAGTAGTGTTGGAAGTTGTTCCACCGCCACGCCTCCAAAATGCTACTACTGGTTGTGACACACCTCTCTCCTCCACCCCCTCCTCTTCTTCTTCCTCCATGGCCTCTTCCTGTGCTTTGTCCTCGGAACCAGCGGTGCTCCGTAGGCATTCAAGGGGCTACGCAAGTACTCAGGCACAAAGATGCCATACCGTGCTTGCGCTGGTGTGTTTGGGGGACAGGAGCCACACTGGGGCAGAGGTTCTGTCTGCTCTGCAGGGGCAGGCCGAGAGGTGGTTGACGCCACGCCAGCCTAAGCCAGGAATGGTAGTTTGCGACAATGGCACCAACCTCCTCTCCGCTCTCCGACAGGGACAACAGACCCATGTGCCCTGTGTGGCTCACGTCCTTAACCTGGTGGTGCAGCGGTTCTTGGGCAGGTACCAGAGCTTACAGGATGTCCTGAGGCAGGCCAGGAAAGTCTGTGTGCATTTCCGCAGATCTTATAATGCCAGTGCTCGCCTGGCTGAGCTGCAAAAGGAGTTGAACCTGCCCAAGAACCGCCTTATATGTGACATGCCCACCAGGTGGAACTCAACGTTGGCCATGCTGCAGCGGCTGCACACGCAGCAGAGGGCCATCAATGAGTACCTGTGCGACTACGGCACCAGGACAGGGTCAGGGGAGCTCGGATTTTTTTCACCACGCCAGTGGGGCATGATCAGGGATGCATGCACTGTCCTGGCACCATTTGAGGAGGCCACGAGGATGGTGAGCAGTGACAGTGCATGCATCAGTGACACTGTACCTCTTGTCCACCTGTTGGAACATACGCTGCGTGGAATAATGGACAGGGCACTTGAGGCAGAACAGAGGCAGGAAGAGGAGGACTTCCTTGCCTCTCAAGGCCCCCTTTACCCAGACAGTGTTCCTTCTGTCCCACCCATCACACAGGAAAAGGAGGAGGAGGAGGAGGATTGTGTCAGCATGGAGGTGGAGGCTGGCACTCAGCATCATCAGCAGCAGTCTTTTAGGGATGATTTACAGTCCCAAGAAACCCGTGGACTTGTACGTGTCTGGGAGGAGGTGGCTGCGGATCATGTCGTCCTTAGTGACCCAGAGGACTCCGGACCGAATGCCTCAGCTAACCTACGCTGCATGGCCTCCCTGATCCTGCAAAGTCTGCGGAAGGATCCTCGTATTCTTCGGATCAAGGAGAGGGACCATTACTGGCTGGCCACTCTCCTTGATCCACGGTACAAGGGTAAGGTTGCGGACCTTATCTTACCATCGCAGAGGGAGCAGAGGATGAGACAACTCCGGGAGGCCTTGCAGAAAGGTCTGTGCAACGCGTTCCCAGAGACTGGGAGGTTACAAGCTCCTGGTCCTGGACAACGAGTTGCTGAGGCTTCGGTCAGTCAAAGAAGGAGCGGTGGGGAAGGTGGCCGTCTGACCGATGCGTTCAGACAATTCTTTAGTCCGCAGCCCCAAGGTATGATCGGTTCCAGCAACCATCGCCAGCGTCTGATATACATGGTGCAGGAATACCTAGGGGCAAGGTCAGACTTGGACACCTTCCCCACCGAAAATCCTCTGGCTTACTGGGTCTTGAGGATGGATCACTGGCCAGAGCTTGCACAGTATGCAATTGAGCTACTGGCCTGTCCTGCATCCAGCGTTCTTTCAGAACGCACATTCAGTGCTGCTGGAGGATTTGTCACGGATCACAGGGTGCGCCTGTCCACCGACTCGGTTGATCGACTGACTTTCATAAAGATGAACCAGTCTTGGATCACCACCAGCTACCAAACACCTGAAGCTGATATAACAGACTAATTTATTGTCAAATGTCACATCCCTTCAAGACTGATGCTGATGCTGAGTGACTGTCCTGTTATGTTGACTGACTATCCTCCTCCTCCTCAATGATCCGATTGATGATGATAGCTTGGAAGAACATTTTTGTTTCTGGGTGCCACCACCAGTGCCTAAGGCCCAATTTTTCAGCCCTTGTTTAACAGGGGCGTGTAATTACAATTTTTGATGCAATACTTTGCAACAGGGCTCATTGCTGTGCTCCAAGTACAGTATCTGTGAGGGGTTGCAGTGTTGTGGCACCAGTGCCTAAGGCCCAATTTTTCTGCCCCTGTTTAACAGGGGCATGTAATTACAATACTTGATCTAATAATTCACAGCAGGGCCCATTCCTGTGCCCACCAAGAGTAACTGTGAGGCCTTATAGTGTTGTGTCAACACCACCACCACCACCACCACCAAAGGCCCAATTTTTCAGCCCCTGTTCAACAGGGGCATGCAATTACAATTCTTGATCTAATAATTCACAGCAGGGCCCATTCATGCGCCCACCAAGAGTAACTGTGAGGGCTTACAGTGTTGTGTCAACACCACCACCACCACCACCAAAGGCCCAATTTTTCAGCCCCTGTTCAACAGGGGCATGCTCTTACAATTCTTGATCTAATAATTCACAGCAGGGCCCATTCATGCGCCCACCAAGAGTAACTGTGAGGGCTTACAGTGTTCTGGCAACACCAACATGTAAGGGGCAAATTTCAGCAGAGTATATAGGGCAGGCCCCTACTTTCAAACACCCAACTTACAAACGACTCCTACTTGCAAACGGAAGGAGACAACAGGAAGTGAGAGGAAATCTACCCCTAGGAAGGGAAATTCTCTCCTGTAATGCCCCATACACACGATCGTTTTTCATGCCGTTAAAAATGCCATTTTAAAAAATGGCCATTAAAAATGATCGTGTGTAGGCTCCAGAGCATTTTTAACGACGTGAAAAACAGCCATTAAAAATTACGGACATGCTCTCTTTTTTCACGTCGTTTTTCATGTCGTTTTTTTTAACGACGTGAAAAACGATAGTGTGTATGCTTTCACGACGTGAAAAAAAACGCGCATGCTCAGAATCAAGTATGAGACGGGAGCGCTCGTTCTGGTAAAACTAGCGTTCGTAATGGAGATAGCACATTCATTACACAGTAACGGACTGAAAAGCGCGAATCGTCGCTCAACAAACTTTACTAACATGAAGGGTGGCGCCATTCGAACGGAACTTCCCCTTTATAGTGCCGTCGTACGTGTTGAACGTCACTGCGCTTTGTTTGATCGTTTTTTTTAATGATAGTGTGTACGCAAGGCAGGCTTGAGAGGAAACATGAAAAAAAACGAGGAGAAAAACGTTGGTTTAAAAAATGACATTAAAAACGATCGTGTGTACGGGGCATAAGAGTTAATATGGGAAAAAGGTGTCTCCTATCTACTGATGCTTTATCACCAATCCTTGTTTCAATAAAAACCCCACTTTTCAAAAACATTTGTCATTGGGACGGAAAGTGAGGTGAAATGTTCTGAACAGGGGCACAGACAGCAAAACAAATGTTACAGGGGTGATAACCCTTCCCTATGTTTTCCAAAAAGCTTAAAAATAGATTTCTTGGCTGGAGCTACACTTAAACAATGTACCTGTTCAAAATTACAAACAGATTCTACATAAGAACAAACCTACAGTCCCTGTCTTGTATGCACCGCCTGTATACAGCTGTTCAGAGTATATAGGGCCTTTTTTATTTTGTGTGCGGGGTTCCCCTTAATATCCATACAAGACCCAAAGGGGCTGGTAATGGGCTGGGGTAGGGGGGGGGTGATGGGGTAGCTATGCCATTTTTCTTAAAGATTTTCATCCATATTACCGGGACCAGACATTACATTAAAGCCGCAAGCAGTTTTAAATGGCTTTTTTTCCTTTAGAAATGTCATTTTGTGCAGGGACAGTTCTAAACACGGGAAACAAATGCCACTTCACAGGCATACTTTAGACACCCCCCAGGTATGATATTTAAAGGAATATTTGACTTTTTTTTTTTTTACTTTATGCATCATTAAAAGGACTGCTCCCGAAAAACGGCCGTTTTTAAAACTTCTTTTTGCATTGATACATGTCCCCTGGTGCAGAACCCGGGTTCCCAAACCCTTTTTAGGACAATAACATGCATAATAGTCGTTATAATTAGCACTTTAGATTTTGAACGTTTGCGTCCATTGTATTTAATAGGGTTCTAACGTTCGTGCGAACTTTCGGTCCGTTTGCGGGTTCTCATGCGAACCGAACCCGGGGGTGTTCGGCTCATCCCTACTTGTGACCTCTTCCTCCGAAGACTAGGTCCTTGGTGGGCTCAAAACATTGCTAATCATGTGTAATTAATAAATGTCCTGTCTGCATTTTTAAGATGGTGTGCTGATGATATTGCATTTTTTTTTACTTCATCTACAAAGGACATGCACCCACAGGCATGTCAAATTGGGAGTAGCGGCTGTGTCCATGCAGCTGCTGCATACCAATAGACCAATGAATGGGACTGCCTGTACGTACAGATGTATACTTATGTACACTTGTGTGAATGAGGCCTAAAAATTAAAACATGGCATTTATTGATCATGCATGAATAATTACATTTACAGGCAGCTCAGGACCTTTCCCTCGGAGGGAGAGGTCCTTAGTGGCCTTGAAAGATTGTTATTCTTGGGTGATCAATAAATGCCCTGTCTGTATATTTAAAGAATAAGTTCACCTTGGTAAAAAATAAATGCATGCACATCTTTTTGCAGATTGTAGGTGCAATGCAGGCCTCCTGCAGACTGTCAGTTTAAGCTGTCTGATCGTACACCGTACGGGCAGGTAGTTACACAATTACAGGAAGAAACAACCTACCTAGACTGCTCAACAGCGCCCTGGTAGTTCATTGAGAACTACAAGCCAACAGCCACAAATTATGTTGGTACTTGAAGTTCTTTTATTCACAGAACTCTATAAATGAATTATTAACCACTTCAGGCCCAGGCCAATTCTGACACTTCGCTCCTACATGTAAAAATCATAATTTTTTTGCTAGAAAATTACATAGAACCCCCAAACACTATATATGTTTTTTTAGCAAAGACCCTAGAGAATACAATGGCGGTCATTGCAACTTTTTATCTCGCAGGGTATTTGAGCAGCAATTTTTCAAACGCGTCTTTTTTGGAAAAAACAAAACAGTTTCATGCTTAAAAAAAAACAAAACAGTAAAGGTAGCCCAATTACATAATGTGAAAGATGAAGTTACGCTGAGTAAATAGATACCCAACATGTCACACTTCAAAATTGCACACGCTCGTAGAATGGCGCCAAACTTCGGTACTTAAAAATCCCCATAGGCGAGGCTTACATTTTTTTTTACTGGTTACATGTTTTAAGTTACAGAGGAGGTCTAGGGCTAGAATTATTGCTCTCACTCTAATGTTCGCGGCGACACCTCACGTGTAGTTTGAACACTGTTTTCATATGTGGGCGGGACTTACGTATGCGTTCGCTTTTGCGTGCGAGCGCACGGGGACAGGAGCAATTTTAAAAAAAGAAAACATTTTTATTGTTAATTTTACTTACATTTTTTTTACTTTGACACTTTAAAAAAAAATAATAATAATTTGATCACTTTTATTCCTATTACAAGGAATGTAAATATCCCTTGTAATAGGAATATGACATGACAGGACCTCTTTACAGTGAGATATGGGATCAATAAGACCCCACATCTCACCACTAGGCTGGGAAGCCTAAAATAAAAACAAAAAAAAAACGATCGCTGCTTCCCAGCCGAGACGGGGACGTTTTTTTGAATGCAGAGGCCGGGCGTGACGTCATAACATCCCGCCCGGCCTCCGACGATCATAGAGACTCTGGCGACCATCTGGTTCGCCGGAAATCTCTATGATCAGCATCTGGGGCAGGCGGATCTGTTCTCCGACTCACCTATCACAGCAGTGAGTCGGTAGAAGCACCGAAGGGCGGCGGGAGGGGGGGGGATGTCTCCTTTCGCCGCCCGTAAGAACGATCAAGCGGCGGAACAGCCGTTACGATCATTCTTATGGTGTAGGGAATCGCTCGGCTGTAGCTGCAGGCATCATTCAGATATATCCCCACAAAGCCCAGGACGTCATATGACGGCCTCTTGGAGCGAAGTGGTAAAAATTGTGACAATGAGTTCGGGGAGAGGACCTTACATACAGTATCTCACAAAAGTGAGTACATCCCTTTTTTGTAAACTAAAGAAATTACACTTTTCTACAATGTAATGTAGTGAGTGTACAGCTTGTATAACTGAGTAAATTTGCTGTCCCCTCAAAATAACTCAACACACAGCCATTAATGTCTAAACCGCTGGCAACAAAAGTGAGTACACCCCTAAGTGTCAATATTTTGTGTGGCCACTCTCTACCTGGCAGGCAAATATCCAGACAGAGGTGCTCTCCCTCTAACTAATTTTTCAGAGCAGTTTAAAAAAAATCCTCTCTCCACACCATATGCTGCGGAGTGCATATTGGGATAGTGTAACCATTATAGTGTAGATATTATATGGCTGCCTTCTCAAACTACAACTCCCAGCATTCTCAGTGTTCTGCATAGAAAACTATGTCCTTGCTTGGCTTTAGCTCTCCCCCTTCTGGCCAGAGGAGGATGGTGCAGCATAACATTAATATCACAGTGGACAGAGAGAAGCAAAGAAAAAGAGTAATGCCTCATTATCCATGTTGTTGTAGTCCAGCGCCTGGCTACCACAGGAAATCTCACAATGGGGACACTAATTCCAGTGACGACTGTCTAAATGGGTATTTATTTCACTCTCGAGAGGGTTACTTCCTGCTTTGTCTCTGGGACAGGAACTAAGAAAAAAATCTCCTCATGGTACACAGGCAGCGAAAAAAAAAAAAACTTGGAGTTTTAACCATTCCCAACTCAAAAAAATATTGAATTTAGATATGCTTGTAAACAGGTTGAAATTATGTCAGTTAGGTTCTGCCCCAGAGTGGGGGGGGGGGTGTAAGGGTTAATGCCATTCCCAATTCTTTGGTTTTGGTGGGGTATCTTTGGGTCCAGTCCACTGGTCCTGTGATATAAAAGAGGAACAGTGGTCCGGAGCAGAGTTCCCTCAGGCACAGAGGCCCAGAGCCTGTAAGAGACCCCCGTGAGGTAGAAGATCAGAGAATCGCACCCAGGAGGAGTGGAAGAATGACGCTTGCTACTACCGTGATGTAGAAGGTCATGGGGTTTGTCCCCAAAGAAGACAACACTGTAAAATTACAATTTTAGGTTCCTTGAGCGTGCATGGACTCTACCTTTTGCAGGTATAGCCTAAGTTGGGGACTAGGGAAATTAGGAAAAGACTGCTCTTTATGTTAAACTGTTGTGTTAACCAGTATACTGTATATAGTCTACAGCTCAGGTCACTAGGCACATTGGGATATGAAGATAACAGTATATTGGTTAATAAAGTGTGACAATAAAAGTGTCTACCAGGGGTAATGAAGGTCTCTCTAGCAGCCTGTCATAAGCGCGTTCATGTGCCAGGTGGGATAGCTTCTAGCAGGAGGAGTTGTTGTCAGCACTCTCTCCATGAGCAGGTCCATCTCCCATTGCAACGGGAGCAGATTATTACCGCATGGTCCCTAATCTGTGCACAGCTACGGAAGGTAAGTGAAGTGCGCACATTGAGTCAGCGCTAGCTGCACAGTGGGGCTCCATACTGTTACTGGGAGTGAGGTAGTGGTGATATGCTGGACAGGTGGAGAGGGCAAGGGCTCTCCGTGTCCCTCCTAATTGCACAAGTGACTGTGGTAATATATGTTACATCAAGAAAGTTTGTTACAGATTAGTCATCTGTTGAAGCAAAGGTACCCCATGTGTAAGACAGTGACCCTGTAAAAGGTGCCTAGTGTGGCCCAGAAGAACCCACCCCAGGGTAGGCCTCTCATGGGACCCTTGCTTGGAGGGAAGCATAGAGGGCGTGACAACTACCACTTGGCACCTTTTCCTGTTAGCATGCTTATCCTAAAACAAAACACCATAAATCCTAAACTCAAAGCCTAACACCTGGCTGGGCACCACATCATGGTTCTTTCCCTTACGCCTACAATTTCCCCCAAAAATATACATTTTCTCCCAGCAGTCTGTGGCCTGGTTCAGCGATGTAATAGGTTCTCTTTCTTCTCTTCTGCCATCGGCGGTGAGTTGCTCCAGAAAGCTCTCTGTGAGTCCCATTGCTTGATGACGTGTCATGCGATGGCCAAAAAAAGTCCAGTTATTACTGTGTCTGTAGGTTGGTGGGTACATATTGTTTAGGACACAACTGTTGTCCCTGAGGAGCAATGGTGCTGCAGCTGCTCCATCGGTTCAGTGGTACTGAGAAGTGATGGCACAATCTATTGATCACTAATTTTTCACTTAAAATATCTACAGCCATTTTGGGATACAGATCTGGTAAAAACAGGATTATCTTCGTCACCAAGATCCCTATAGGTGGGGGGAGGACAAGATAGGGACAGGACTAGAGATGGGAAGGTCTGGAAAAAAAATGAAAAATTGGGGGAATTTTTTTTTTTTTCCCAAAGCCTTTTTTGGGGTTTGTTTTTCAGAAAAAATGGGGGAAAAAGAAGGGAAAAAAAAGTGTAGACTATATTCTTTTACAATAAGAAATAATATATCTATGACATGGTATTGAAACTATATGAAGACCCTAATAAGGGATTTCAAAGACTTTATGTAAAGTTGCAGGTTCTCTCAGTTGAAGACAATCAAATCCTGGAATACAAATCAAGTAAGGCCTGATTCACACCTATGCATTTTTAGTGCTTTTTGCATTTTGCATATTTGGAC
Source organism: Rana muscosa (assembly GCA_029206835.1). Lineage (NCBI taxonomy): Eukaryota > Metazoa > Chordata > Amphibia > Anura > Ranidae > Rana > Rana muscosa. Next base: position 1,162,674,683 of record CM055116.1, read on the forward strand.
TACAATCCATTTAACATATTTTCCTATGGAACACGTTCTGTAGTGCAAATCTGCAAAATACAAAAAGCACTAAAAATGCATAGGTGTCAATCAGAGCCAACACTGTACTTCTCAATGCAGTTCTCAGACACACTAGGGGGCATTGCAGGGGAAAAACTCTTTTTTAGCTTGCTTGTGGGCTCCACCCCGTACCTCCTACAGTTGGGTGAATATTGGAATACAGTTGATGAGTTTTTGTCCTCTCAGGCCTTAATTGACAGTTAAGAGGGTCAATTTGTCTGACAAATCAGTTTATCTTTATAACCTTTAAATGATTCCTATTAATTTTCTCCACCGTCACAGTATAATGTTTCCCTATAGTCTGCTCATTAAATTTCCCTCCTCTCAGTAAAAGGGTCAGGCCAACATCTAGAGTTTGGAGACATTTCCACAGTGCAATTTCTGTTGAGAGAAAAGCTGCAATTTGCAAATATTGAAACAATATAGTGAAGTTCAGGCCTTCTCTCACTATCTCAGCGCTATGGTCTATACGGATTTATAACAACAGATACCACAAACAACTAAGTGTTGCCACTCGTCATTTAAAATTCAACATTAAAATCAGCTGCCGCTTTAAAAGCATAAAAATGCACAATCATAAAAATTATGGTAAACAAACAACAAGGAAACTTGTAAATTACTAAAGAAGCGCTTAGTTATCACACCTTCAGCGTGACCACTCTAACTTATGATAGTCCATAAGAGGGAAACAAAGTTTTTATGTGTATAATTCCAAAGGACAACAGGGGTGTCAGAGTCCAGTGAGAAGGGTGCTCATAAGATATGTAGCGCCCACCCCATTTAGGGGTGCTATATACCCAAATTTAGGGGCTGGTCTGAGATAGTAGTTAGGCTCAGACCGTTCTCAATTTATAGGTTGTGCTGCTTTGTTTCCAGGATGGTATACTGGTGTGCAGTTCCCTGTGGCCTGTAGGTGGCGCTGCCATGATGGGTCAGGGTTGAACCGTTGGTATTAGTGCTGTGCTTTAGGGTGTCCTCTCTCGACAGCGGTACAGTGGGCGTGGTCAACCTGCTGTGCATGCTGGGAGGGGATACATAAGGGGCAGGCGCCGCCTGGGAGGGGTCTTCGGAGGAGGGACTTCCCAGAAAAAATAGTATGGGAAGCCCATAAGGCAGTTATCAGAGGGGAGCTAATAGCCCATGGATCCCAAATAAAAATAAATAAAAGGAAAGAGATGGAAGATTTACTAAGAGAAATACGAGAGTGGGAGGGTAAACATAAAAAACATAAAAGGGGCATTGACCCAGAGGTAGATAGAAAGTTGGGATTATTGAGGGACAAGCGTTCCACCTGCTTGGACAGGAAAGTCAAGGATAAACATAGATTTATGACACACCGCTTTTATGAACATGGAAATAAATGCGGTAAATTACTGGCAAGGCAGCTGAAAAAGCAGCAAGAGCTATCCCATGTTCATGAAATAAGAGTTAATAACAACCAGATAATGGATACGAAATTAATAGCTAACGAATTTAAAGAATTTTACACAAGCTTATATAATATCCAACCAATAGAAATAACAACTGAAAGAGAAACAAGTAGAAGAAATAAAAGAATATATAAAAAATTCAGAACTACCCTCTCTTTCCTCGGAAGTGGTGGAAAGACTGGAGGAAAATATCACCGTAGACTAAATAAAAAAAACAATAGGGGATCTACCAAATGGGAAAAGCCCGGGACCAGACGGTATAACAAACGCATATTACAATTTTTTTTTTAGATATTTTGATAACACCTTTATGTAATTATTTTAATAAAATCAGACTAAATAACCCCCCGCCTCCTGAAGCACTGTTAGCATATGTGACTATCATCCCAAAATCCGGGAAGGACCCCCAGCATTGCGCAAACTACAGGCCTATTTCCCTCCTCAAAATACTGTCAAAAATAATAGCAAGAAGATTACAGGACAAAATAGTAAAACTGATTCACCTGGACCAGACATGTTTTGTGATGGGCAGGGAGACTAAGGACAGCACTATCCGGGCTCTTCACTTATTCCACTGGATGCAGAAGGGACCCAACATAGAACCAAAATTAGGGTGAGTTGGACATATATGATGGAAGTGTTGAGGGGAATAGGCCTGAAGGGGCGGATGATGGGTTGGATAACAGCACTGTATACAAACCCGAAAGCCAAGGTCAAGGTAAACGGAACCCTGTCGAGTAGCTTTGATATCAGTAATGGCACACGACAGGGATGTCCTCTGTCACCAATATTGTTTGCCCTGACCTTGGAACCATTCCTCTGTAGAGTAAGGGCAAATAGAAGAATAACAGGAGTGAAAATAGGTCCTAGAGAACACAAAGTGTCAGCATATGTGGACGATCTATTATTTTATTTATCAAAACCACAGGAATCCATATCGGCACTGATGAAGGAAGTAGAGAGATATGGGAAACTATCCAACTTTAAAATAAACATAGAGAAATCCATAATATTGCCTAGTCATGTACCCTTACTTATAATAAAACAGCTACGAGAAACCTACCCATTGGTTTGGAAAAAAGACTTGTTGTATTACTTAGGAGTACATTACAGCAGATATAAAATTGATGTATGAACTCAATTACGAAAACGTAGTTACCGAGATAACAGAGGACCTACATAGCCGGAGAGGCCACACATTAACCTGGTTTGGCAGGATGAGCACCTTGAAGATGAATGTGTTACCAAGACTAATTTACATCCTAAATACGGTACCCATGGCACTGCCCCAAACCTTCTTTAAAAAAATTCGTAGAGAGTTTACTTCCTTTATTTGGAAGGGTGGGAATGCGAGAATAGCATATAACATACTGTGTAAAAAGAGAGGAGAGGGGGAATGGGACTCCCAGATATATCCAACTATTACAATGCAATGTCGCTAGTCCGAATAATGAACTGGTGCCACGACGCCCCCACTAGAGCATGGGTTCTGATGGAGAGAAGCATGGCTGGCAGGAATCTAGTCGGGGCACCATGGATACCCACTAAGTCGAGGGGGCTGTCAAAATGGACATCCCCATTGACATTGAATATGCTAGCAGTATGGGATAGAATGAACAAAACCGGCAAATAAGCACCTAGAACATCCCCCTTGGCTCCACTAGGAGGGTACCCATGGTTCCCACCTGGGGAGGAGAGGGGTGTGCTGGGCCCTTGGGAATCGAACGGCAATACAATGTGCGCAAGGTATGCCCCGAGTGGCTATTTAATGTCATAATCAGAGCTGACATCATCACAGGGAGACATGGTGATGGCAGGATGGAGATATGGCCAACTGAATAATTTTTTAACAAACTAGAACCTCGGATAAGGGCACTGGACTCACTGACAATGTACGAGGCAGTGTGTATGAGGAGAGGCGAGCCTCAGCACATGCTGTCACAAATGTATAAACTGGTCCTGAGCGGAAAAAAAACTATAACCACCTACTTCATTAGGGAATGGGAAAAAGAATTGGGACAATTATTCACCACAATACAAAAAAAAAAGATTTATAGAAATGACACATTCATCTTCAATATGCTCTTCCACCAAAGAGATGTCATATAAGTTCATGACCAGATGGTACCGAACACCGATACGAATAGCGCAAATATGTCCGACAGCAGATGGTCAATGCTGGAGGGGATGCAAGGAGAAAGGTACCCTACTTCACATTTGGTGGTCCTGTCCAAAGATAAGGAAATTCTGGGATGAGGTAATCCCGTGGATTAGGAAAATAGCTAAAATACCTATAGACCCAACACCCATGCATATTCTGTTTCATGGAACCACCGGCCCAGTAAAAGAGTATAAAAATAGTGTAACACCACATCTATTGAATGCAGCCAAGAAATTAATCCCTAAGTATTGGAAAAAAGAAGAATCGCCTACCATTAAAGAATGGAAGAGGGAAGTGGAGATAATAATGAAAGCAGAAAGGTGGATATATAAAATAAGAGATCAACAGACGAAATATAGAGAAACATGGGAAGGTTGGAGAACCCTTGCACCAGAAATAGAAAGAGTTTAAGGGAAGGGGAGAGGGAGAAGGGGGAGGAGAAAGGGAGAGGAGGAGAGGTAGGAGGGAAAAGGGAAAAGAAAGAAAAAGGAGAATAACCATATACGAGGAGTAAAGGGGAAACATCCCTCTTACCCTCCAAAGGGCAACTGTAGGATATATAGTATAGAGACGGAGTAAACTACAATAGTACCAAAATGTTTTGTTCAAGTATGGTAGAGTTGGAGGGGGTGAGATCTCGTCCTTTGGCACCTCACCACTAATTCCCTTGTACGCGAAACCCCTTCAAGAATAATATGGGGGGGGGAGATTTTTTTTTTCTCCCCCCCCCTTTTTTTTTTTTCTCTTTAGGGATGGACTAAACCGTCAAACACAGGAGAAATAGGAGACATACATATAAAATGTATGGGGAATAAGAACAATTAATGGAAACACAACAGGGGGAAATTAAACAAAAAGGGAAGGGAAAAGGAATCTATCCCTTATATATAAAATACACAGTAAATAGAATTGTATACACTTAAGATGAACGGGTAACACAAATAAATAGGGGAAAGTTGAGAACACTAAATTCACAATATGAGTAAGGAGGGGGAGGGAGTATATTTCCCCCACACCCATTATCCTCCACACTCCCCCTCCTCCCCCCCCTTTTTTTTTTCTTTCTTTCACAAATAATAACACAACAAAGAGAATGTACACACCCAAGACGGAAGGACACAAACAAATAGAAACGTTGAATATACTACACTAACAATAAGGATTAATTAAGGAGTGGAAGGGAGGGTAATCCCACTGCCCCCCTACAACTCACCCCCCTCCCCCTTTTTTTTGTTGGAAGAACAGCGTTGGGAAAGAGTGGAGAGGCAAACAGCAGCGGACGAGTGACCTCCCCCCCCCAACGGGAAAGGGAATGTATGGAATAGGATAAGGAATGTAAATGTTAAATGTTATGGAATTTTTATGTAAACAAAATCTTGAATAAAAGTTGAATTATCAGTGCAGGTTTCAGAGAGGACTAAAGGTACAGTGGGGTTGAAGATCACAGCTGATGAGGAGCAAGGAGAGGTCCGCTTTGTTCTTTGGTGTGGGTCTTTAAGGTACGCTTGCCAACGAGCTGCATGGCAGGTCGACATATGTCTGGTCAAGCACGTGGTGCCCAAGCGGCTGATGTTTTGGCCACACGAGATACGCTTTAGACATATGTTGAAAATGGCAACGGTGCAATCTGCTGCAGACGTCTGAAAAAAGGCCCACACCAAAGAATCTTGGAATAACGTGCAAAGACAGCAGCGCCCTGCACATGCGGAGCTCTGCAGTGTGATGCAGTCGGTGTGCTGCCCTTAAACTGGCCCCTGGAGTGCCTATTAGAGCCTATGGCTCTAATCAGGTGCTTCCAAAAAACACCCCCGCTGCTGTAATTCAGGTGCCCGGTGGGGCCGGGCACCTGAATAGGGGGTGTCAGCGCTGACCATAGATAGATTCATGCATTGCATCAATCTATGGTAATAGAACGGTGCCAGGAGAGAGGGGGCGGCGCCCATGCGCCCCTTATGGACGCACCACCACTGACGTCCATGTATGTCCTCCCATGCATGAGCTCCCTGCGGGCCCTTACCACGTGATCAGCTGTCAGCCAATGACATCTGATCACGTGATGTAAACAGAGCCCGTAATCTGCTTTTTTTTCCTCCCACCGACAGCGCAAAGAGGGAAAAAAAAAGCCGATTACTGTCTGGCGTGAACGGGACATCGGACAAATGCAGCTACTGTGCCCATCAATTGCCGCCACTGTGCCATCAAGCGCAGCCACTGTGCCCATCAAACGCAGCCACTGTGCCCATCAAACGCAGCCACTGTGCCAATCAAATGCAGCCAATGTGCCATCAATTGCTGCCACTGTGCCCATCAAGAGCAGCCACTGTGCCCATCAAACGCAGCCACTGTGCCCATCAATTGCAGCCACTGTGCCATCAATCGCCGCCACTGTGCCCATCAAACGCAGCCACTGTGTGATCAAGCGCAGCCACTGTGCCATCAAGCGCAGCCACTGTGCCATCAAACGCAGCCACTGTGCCCATCAAACGCAGCCACTGTACCATCAATTGCCGCCACTGTGTCATCAAATGCAGCCACTGTACCCATAAATTTCCGTGAAGGCTGAACATGAACATGATATCAGCAAATTTCACACGATATATACATTCGATGCAAGTCTTCGCATAATGCCGCATACACACGATCGATTTTCCCGACGGTGAGAAAATCGACGGGAAAAACGAGGAACGGCTTGGTCCCCTACACATGGCCGTTTTTCCCATCATTTTTTCTCTTGGTCGAGAAAAACGACCGTGTGTAGGCTCCCTGGCAGTGTTTCCCTATGGGAAAACTGCCGCGGAAAAAAATGCCGTGAATCACGACGAGAAAAATTAGAGCATGTTCTAATTTTTCTTGCCAAAGACCAAAGCACTTTTTGCGATTCGGCACTGCGTCGCTTTAACTGACAATTGCGCGGTCGTGCGACGTGTCTCCTAATTTCCTAAACAAAATTGACGTCCTTTTTTTCCCACAAATAGAGTTTTCTTTTGGTGGTATTTTGATCACCTTTTGCGCTATAAACAAAAATAGAGCGACATTTTTGAAAAAAATGCAATATTTTTTACTTTTTGCTTTAATAAATATTCCCAAAAAATCTGTAAACAAACAACATTTTTCCACAGTTTAGGCCGATATGTATTCTTCTACATATTTTTGGTAAAAAAAAAAGCGTATATTGATTGGTTTTTCGCAAAAGTTATAGCGTCTACAAAATAGGGGATAGTTTTATGGCATTTTTTATAAAAAAAAATTTATAGTAATGGCGGCGATCTAGGATTTTTATCACGACTGCGACTTTATGGCGGACACATCGGACACTTTTGACACATTTTTGGGACCATTGTCATTTTTACAGCGATCAGTGCTATAAATATGCACTGATTACTGTGAAAATTACACTGGCAGTGAAGGGGTTAACCACTAGGTGGCGCTGAAGGGGTTAAGTGCGTCCTAGGGAGTGATTCTAACTGTTAGGGGGCGTGGCTGCGAGTGACACGTCACTGATCGCTGCTCCTGATGAGAGGGAGCAGACGATCAGTGTCCTGTCACTAGGCAGAACGGGGAGATGCTTGTCTACACTTGACTCTCCCCGTTCTGCAGCTCTGTGACCCGATCGCAGGACACCGGCGGACATCGAGTCCGCGGGTCCCGCGGGCACGGTCACGGAGCTCGCGGCAGGGGCGCATCCCCGCATGGCGGGAATTTCAAAGTGACGTATATATATATACACGTTACTTTGCCCAGCCGTGCCATTCTGCCGACGTAAATTTACAGGAGGCGGTCCTTAACCGGTTAATAAGTGCTTTCCATGCTATTTTTTACTAACTGCTATAAAACATATCCAATATAAAAAATTCCAATAAATTTTGACCAAAATGTATTCTGCTACATGTTTTTGATAAAAAAAAAAGTGTATACAAATCACAGAATAAAAAAAAAAAAATGATTTTTTATATATATATATATATATATATATATATATATATATATAAAGATTATATCTTAGAGAAAGTTGTGAGGTTTTAGCAATAAAATTTATGTAATCTAAATGATAAAATTCCTTTAGACTCGGTTCACACTGGATGCCAATGCGGCTCCCAGCAGGGGTCCAGTGCGTCCTGGTTCACCGTTTCAGGTCCGATTTCAGCTCGAATTTTGGGCTGAATTCGGACCTGAAACAGACCAAAAGATGCACAGGGCCCCTGTGCAAATTCGCACTGTAGCCGCATCAGAGATATGTGAACCGGCTCCATAGAGAGCCATTTACATTCTCCTGCTATTGTGAATTGGATGCGGCGATTCCGCATCCAATTCGCAAATCCAATTCGCAATAGTATGAACCCGGCCTTAAATGATTAAATTCATTTGACCCTATTTTATCAATTTCATTCATATTAAATAATTGTGCTAAATACACCTACACTTTTAGATGGATTTTCTATTTGTCCATCTAGCACATATTTGTTTTTGTTCCACGGTTATTGTTTTTACAACATTTATTATGGAAGTTCACTGTTCACAACAGGCTACAGCAAATACACACATTTGAGGTTTATTTACTCGTTTATTTACTCGTTTATATGGCAATGGTGAGAAGTTTCAGTTTGACATGTTTTTCTGACGCTTGTTTAATTAATCAATTAATTGCTAATTAGGGCGTCAATTGATAACCTTCACCTCATTTTAATGTACCTGTTTGTAGACACCAGTTTCATTTTTTTTTTTTTTTTACACAACATAACGATGGCGAACAGCAACTTATAATGGGTCTGCAATAGTGCGGCTAAAAATCTGACACTAACTGATGCTGGGGGAACTGGCTAACTGCCGCTGACATCACCAGTGACAATAATACAGTGATCAGTGCTAATACTATACACTGCCACTGTACTAATGACACTGGCTGGGAAGGGGTTAACATCTAGGGCAATCAAGGGATTAAATGTGTGCCAGCTATGTGTAATGTGTGCTGCTTTTACTACGAGATCTCTCAGTTTCTGAGGCTTGCTCTCTCTATACAAAGCTCTGTGTTGTTTACCAACACAGAGCTCTGGGCTGTGATTGCACACAGCTGATCAGCATGAATCATCAGTCGGGACTTGCTGACAGGCAGGGTGCCGGGTGCCTGCTGGCGCCCTAAACCCTTAAAGCAGTGGTCATCAACCCTGTCCTCAGGGCCCACTAAAAGGCAAGGTTTGCAAGATAACTGAAATACATCAGAGGTGATATCATTTTCTGCTCGGTGATTGCAGTATTCTAGTCTGCATCTCACCAAGGTAATGCATAAAACCTGGCCTGTTAGTGGGCCCTGAGGACAGGGTTGATGACCACTGCCTTAGGCCCCTTTTCACACGGAGGGTCCGTTCAGGTCCGCCTGTCAGTTTTTTAGGCGGACCTGGACGGACACTCCATGTAGCCCTATGGAGCCACGGATGTCAGCGGTGACAGACTGTCTGCCTTCATCCGATTCCCCCATAGGGGAGAGCGGCGATCTGACAGGGCTCAGCGGGATCAACTGAGCGATCCCCGCTGAGCAAGCGGGGCTTCACGAACCGACAGGGGTTATAACTCTCACTTACCCTATCCAAAATGTAAAATTAACATTTATAATCAAGTTTAATGTGTACAGTAAATTAGTATATTTTGTGGGCCTGATTACATCATTGCTCTGAATTAGCTCACAAGTGTTAACGCTCATTAAGCTGCGTGTTAATTAGCTTTGTGTTAAAGCGGTTGTATAGTCTTTTTTTTTAAACTTTTACCTACAGGTAAGCCTATACTAAGGCTTACCTGTAGGTAAAAAAAATATCTCCTAAACCTTTAGATATTCCCCTTGCACTGCGCCGCTGACTGCAGCGGCGCATGCGCACAGGGGATTCTCGGCTGAAGGCCCGGCGGACGCTGGACCTTGCCGGAAAGAAGTCTCCAACGCGCATGCGCGGGAGTGACAAATCGCGGCTCCAGCCACTCACAGCGCTGGAGCCGCGATACCCGGAAGACACGCCGAGGCATAATGTCAGCTGCCTCGGTGTGGACCGGGAGGGACACCGACGCCTCATTTTCTAAGGTAAGTATTTCATAATGAGCTTGTATACTGTGCATGCTAGCTCATTATGCCTTTTCCTTTACAGGTGTAAAAAAATAAATAAAAAATCAGCGGGTATACAACAGCTTTAAGACAGCCCATTCATTTGAGTTGGTTGGGTCATTTAATGCACATCATTTCAAGCAATGCATTGCAATGCACGTTATGTAGCGTTGCATGTTAATTGTGTTGGAATGTAATGTACAGACGTCAGGTGTAAGCAATGTGCATAGTGCAGACGTCGGGTGTATGTAATGTACAGTGTGCAGAGGTCAACTGCATGTAATGTGCAGTGTGCAGAGGTCAGGTGTATATAATGTGCATAGTGCAGAGGTTTGGTGCATGTAATGTGTAATGTGCAGTGTGCAGAGGTCAGGTGTATATAATGTGCATAGTGCAGAGGTTTGGTGCATGTAATGTGTAATGTGCAGTGTGCAGAGGTCAGGTGCATATAATGTGCAGTGTGCAGAGGTCAGGTGCATATAATGTGCAGTGTGCAGAGATCAGGTGCATATAATGTGCATAGTGCAGAGGTTAGGTGCATGTAATGTGCAGTGTGCAGATTTCAGAGGTTAGGTGCATGTAATGTGCAGTGTGCAGAGGTCAGGTGTATATAATGTGCATAGTGCAGAAGTTATGTGTATGTAATGTACAGTGTGCAGAGGTCAGGTGTATATAATGTGCATAGTGCAGAGGTTAGGTGCATGTAATGTGCAGTGTGCAGATTTCAGAGGTTAGGTGCATGTAATGTGCAGTGTGCAGAGGTCAGGTGTATATAATGTGCATAGTGCAGAAGTTATGTGTATGTAATGTACAGTGTGCAGAGGTCAGGTGTATATAATGTGCATAGTGCAGAGGTTAGGTGCATGTAATGTGCAGTGTGCAGATTTCAGAGGTTAGGTGCATGTAATGTGCAGAGGTTAGGTGTATGTGGGAGTCACAGTGGTGTAGTGGATAGCACTTTCACCTAGCCGTAAAAAGGTTTGATGGTTCAAATCCCAACCACGTCACCACCTGCCTGGAGTTTGCATGTTCTCCGTGTGCCTGTGTGGGATTCCTCCGGGTCCTCCGGTTTCCTCCCATACTCCAAAGACATGCTGGTAGGTTATTTGGATCCTGTCTAAATTGGCCCTAGTATGAATGTGAGTTAGGGACCTTAGATTGTAAGCTCCTTGAAGGCAGGGACTGATGTAAAGCGCTGCGTAAATTGACAGTGCTATATAAGTACCTGAAATAATAATAATAATAGTATAATGTGCATAGGTCAGGTGTATGTAATGCGCAGAGTCACAAAGTTAATCCAACTAATCACACACATACTACAAACAGCTCCTGCCCTCTCTATACCGACACAGCACAGTACCTCTGTACAGCCCTGTAATGCTGTAGTGTTATCATTTGGGTGGGCTGCTGGGAGGAGGTATAACCATGGCTCAGCACCTGTTTTTACCACCCCCTGGCCACACTTGTTTGAGCTTGTATCAGAGTCCATCTTAAAACACCATTTACTCCTTCACAAATAAAAAAAATGCATTTTCAACACACAAAATTAGTGCAATTATTTTTATTGTTGCAATTAGCTGTCGCTATAAATAGCATATAGGCTTGTAAAACTCGCTCAATGTGACCACTATCTGCAGAGGTGCATTGGGCAGAAAAATTCTGCTGTGTGCCCTATTACCAACTCTTGCAAATTGCCAGCAGTCTATTAAGACCATGTTAACCCTTTTTAAGCACAAAGTATTGGCAAAAGAATTCAGTAAAATCTCATATAAACTTTACCATGTTAATGTTATCTTAAAATGTTTTCAATATTATTGAGCTCTCATTAAAATAATACTGGTGATCCCACCATGAAGATCCCTGTGTAGGATATTCCAGTTATAGGGTGACAACTCTCTGTTCTGTGTCCAAGTTGTTGTCATCCTGGTCCAGAGGAACAGATTACAAGTGTAGCACCCCCTGTGTATAGTAGGTACATTTAATTGGGCTCCTCTATAGACAGAGGAACCAGGGTTCATTTGTTTAGAGTTAGTTTTGTAGAGATCCAAGGGCTGAGTCGATGTCACCTCCCCATGGCTTCTAGAACTGATGGAGAGTTCTAGAACTTTTAGGGTGAAGGGGCAGAGAAGAATCCTGAATATTTATAGTCTCCTCCAATCCCTGGGTGAGGATGGCCCAGAAGGTGGAGAGACAGGCCATAAATATTCTGGAACCTGGCTATGTGGGAGTAGAGTCCAGGATTCAATCACCTGGAGGGGACCCCTATGCTGAGGGGGCTCTGCTGCTGGGCAGAAGGAAGGAGCCACAGAGAGCCAGAGAGGGAGCAAAGAGGAAGCCTCAAACCCTTTCAGCCTCAGCTAGGCTTAGCTGAACCACCCCGGGAGCTTTTGGGACTTGTCCAGCAGGAAGGCTGTTCAGCAGTCACCACATGAGCTACAGGATCTTTCAAAGGGACTGAGTGAGAAGCTTCAACCACTACACCCCAGAGCCTATAGAGGAGAAGCAGTAGGTGCAATACCCAGCTAGCTATCTACAGAGGGACAGCTTAGAGCCACTAAAAGCCAGCACAGCTACCCAACACCTCTTGCTTGGGGATTCTAAGGAAAAGCCAGGTGCCTTGGAATTTTTCCACAGAATGAAAGCACCTGCATTCAGTGTTTTGAATTTTTTTTTTTTTTTTACCAGTTGAGCTGATCCAGCTCTCCTACGGGAGGACAGCCGTGTTATTTTTGGTAGCAGAGAAAGTTTCAAGTCCTCAAGTTACATTCAGCTACAGTTCTGGGCATTCTATATCTTCCCATCCCCATCCATGTTTATCTCCTAATAAAACCAAAAAAAGCACCACGGATTGTTTTTTTTAATTACTGAGTTAATGCTGGGAAATTCCTGTTGCCTGGCTGTTCCTGTGAGGGAGAACCCAAAAATCAAGCGGCCCTTGAAGGGGTACCGTTACACAAGGGACTATTTTAATATGGTATGTAGGCATGGTTGCTACTAGGAAACCCACCATCACCATAGCTCCCAACAGTCCATGATTTCCAGGGACTGTCCCTGATTTGGAACAAAGTCCCTCTGTCCCTCTTTCCTCCTCATTTGTCCCTCATTTTGGTCTGATCTATATACAGTAAAACCTTGGTTTGAGAGTAACTTGGTTTGAGAGTAACTTGGTTTGAGAGCGTTTTGCAACACAAGCAAAATTTCTTAATAAATTTTGACTTGATATACAAGCGATGTCTTGATATACAAGTAGCGTCATCTCACAAATGTGTATAAAAGAGAAGAGAGGCACCTCTAAGTGTAGCAATATGGTTACCGTATATACTCGAGTATAAGCCGAGTTTTTCAGCACATTTTTTTGTGCTGAAAATGCCCCCCTCGGCTTATACTCAGGTCACCTTTTTGCGCCTGATTTCCCGGACTTTGGGGACCCGGTACCGGCCGGCCAAACTTGGCACACATGTAGCTCCACTCTTCCTCTACAAGTGTGCAAAGTTTGTTGTCCGGGGAAAATACGGCCGGGGAGCAGAGATTTTTCAAAGCCGGGCACTCCTTCCATTGACTCCAATGTTAAACGGTAATTTCTCTGGTGACCTTGGGGACCCGATTCCGGCCGGTCGTAGGTCCCCTGGACTCAGAACTTGGCACACATGTAGCCCCATTTCTCCTCTACAAATGTGCAAAGGTTGTTGTCTGGGGGACCTACGGCCGGGGAGCACTGATTTTTCAAATCTGGGCTCCCCTTCCATAGACTCCTATGTTAAATGTCGGTCTAGTCATGGGTACAATGAGGCATGGGCACAGTGAGGCACCCTAGGCTTATACTCGAGTCAATACGTTTTCCCATTTTTTTGTGGTAAAATTAGGTGCCTCGGCTTATATTTGGGTCGGCTTATACTCGAGTATATACGGTACATTTAATGAAGGTACAACATTTAGCAACATATTGCTACACTTAGAGACGCCTCTCTTCTCTTTTTTACTCTGTAGCTCCTGCTTAATTTTGCTTCTAATCCCCTTGGGGAGGCCTCCATTTGTGGATGGACATTTTATGGTTACACAACCTGGTCCCATTGCTATAATCTTTTTATTTGGACTATAAACTGAAGGACTTATGAATAATTGGTTGTGGAACGAATCATTTGAGTTTCCATTATTTCTTATGGGGAAATTTGCTTTGATATAAAAGTGCTTTGGATTACAAGCATGTTTCTGGAACGAATTATGCTCGCAATCCAAGGTGTTACTGTAGTTGTATATGTAGCGCTACCCTCACTCCCCTCTCTTGCTCTTTCTCGTCTGTCTCTTGTCTAGGGGTATCTCAGAGGGGAGGGAGCAGGGACACCACGCCAGGCCTCCACCACATGTATCAGTGCGGTATAGGCAATGTTCTTAATTTACCTTCGGGTCAGTGTTGTGCACCTGGATCCTCCCTCCGAGAGTCACCTTGAGCCATGTCCATCAGAAATGAGCCCCACACCATTAAAGTCCAACACTCCTTTATTCTCATGCGAATGAACACAAACAGTTGAACTCCCTTGAAGAACAGCACAGGAAAGGAGGTGTGGGTGCGAATAGGCCCAGACACAATCGTTCTCCACTTTCTCCCCTGAAAGTGGGTTGCGGTCTCCGCACGAGGGGAAATTTCCTTCCAGGCCGTCTCCGACGAGAGACTCACCCGTCACCGGCAATATGCTGCACCGGGTCTTCAAGTGAGGAGCTCCCCCCGGTCCATTGCGCCTTCCGGATTTGGGTACCCAATCCCTGGGTTCCTTAGGATCTCCTTCCCTCGCGGAACTCAGTGTTGGGCACTGAGCTCCGGACCTCCATCCAAGTACCTCACCCCAGGCTAAAGGTGCCTGAGATGGAACACGATCTCCGGTTGTCCTCCAGGCCTAGGCCACCCAGAGGACCGACACAAACCACCGTCCGCAGACTAAAGGTGTCTGGGACTACGAACCCCGTGACCAAGATGGCCAGCCCCTTTTATACCCTCTCCCAGCAAGCATGGCGGGTTCCCCGCCCCACCATACCGCTGCCGAGGGAGGACAAAAAGAGGTACGGCACACAGCAATGGTTCAACCCCCAGCCCGTGGCGACAGCGCCACCTTCAGGGCCACAGGGAATCACACATCACTGGTGTCACCGCCAGATTCAAATTTACACCCGGGAAAGTGCATACCCGCTACATATATAAAATGCACTTTTTATCTTTCAAAAAGTGTTTCCCAGTGCTAAACCTTTAATCCAAATTCTAAATTGCTGCATGTGTAAGTTTCAAAGGCTAATATAAAGTAATAGTAGTGGTAAAAAAAAAAAAAACACTTGTGGGTTTACCTAATAATTTTTTGTAGAATTCTTCTTTAAGGGGGCGTGGCAGGGGGTGTGTCCTATGCCTATGTACCTTTTTGCTAATAGGTGTCCCTCATTCCCATGAACGTGGTGTACGTAGACAAGAAGTGGCTGCAAAGAGACTGTAATGCCTTGTACACACGACCGGTTTTCCCATCAGAATAAACTCTGACGGTTTTTCCGACGGAGTTCCGACGGAATTCCGCTCAAGCTGTCTTGCATACACACGATCACACTAAAATCTGACCATCAAAAACGTGGTGACGTAAAACACTACGATGAGCCAAGAAAATTAAGTTCTATGCTTCTGAGCATGCTTCCGAGCAATTGTTTCCGAGCATGCAGGTTTTTTAGTCCGTTGGAATTGCATCCAGACGAATGGAAATTCATCGGAAAAATTAAGAACATTTTCTCTATCTAATTCCGTCGGAATTTCCGACGGAAAAAGTCCAATGGGGCATACACACGGATGGAATATCCGATGAAAAGCTTCCGTCTGACTTTTTCCGTCGGAAATTCTGCTCGTGTGTACAAGGCATAAGAGATCAGCATCACTGAGATGCAGCAAAAGATGTGTAGCGACCTCACCTCTGCCTCCCTCTTCTCTTCTCGGTCAATGGCTCTCGTCTAGGGGACTAGGGAGGAGAGTGTGGCGCACCACCAGCTCGTAACCTCTTAACCTTTTACCTTTGGGCCTGTGTCCCTGTCCAGAGCCAACACTTCCCTTGAGGATGATTCCCACCCTCCACGCAGGTGGAGGTAGGACCCTTAGCTCCCAGAAAGTCAAGTTCCACACCACTGAAAGTCCAACACTTATTTATTCTTCACAGCAATAAATAGTCCTTTAAGAGCGACTGGTTAGACACAGAACAGTTCAGAACAAAGTGGGGAAGAGGTCCAGGCACAATCTTGAACTTGGTTTCTCTCCTGTTCCATTATAGCGCGAACAGGCTTGGCGCACAGTCGCTGCCACCGACCGTGAGGTGGTCTCTGCCACAGACCAGATGAATAAGGCCTCTGCCACAGACCTGGTTGTTGGGTCTCTGCCACCGACCTGATTCACGATGGGTCCCTGCCACAGACCATGAGAACATGGACTACCTTCTATGAGCAATGGCCCCTGTCAGAGAGAGGACATCCATCCGGAGAGTTACCAGAGGCCCCGCCGTCACCAGCAAATGCTGCACTGTTTCTTCGGAAGGGTCACCTCCCTGGCCTCCTCGTCCCAGATTCGGGTGTCCACACCGGAGGACACCCTAGGAGCCCTCGATCCCTTGCGGGACCCAGTCGAAGGTACTGGGCCCCTGGCCTCCAGAGAGTACCTCACCCCAGACCAAAGGTGTCTGGGGTGGAACCGCAACTCCGTCCCCAGGCCTAGGACACCCGGGACAACACGCACATGCACCCAGGCTGAAGGTGCCTGGGCGCGGACCTCGTGCAGAAGATGTCTGCCCCCTTTATACTCTCTCCCAGCATGCACAGCAGGTTCCCCGCCCCGCTGTACTACTGCCGCAAGAGGACACAAAGGGCACAGTCCTCCAATGGTGGTTCAACCCCGGCCTATGGCAACAGTGCCACCTATAGGCCGCAGGGAACTAGACACCACTGATATCCTCCACTGGCATAAATTGGTCCAGGAATCCTAACAATTGTTGCATCTGAGCCTGGTACCACTCAGATACATCCCCTAAATATGACCACCCGCTACAGATGAAAACTGGTAATTTATTAAAATCAAGTGACAATTGTTTATAATGCATATTATAATTAAACTACATATACATATGCTTTTAGAAAATTACATGTAAGTTAGTTAGGGTTTACATATACTTTATTGAGTACATTTGCAGGTGTCTTGATACTATTTGCAAACATTAAGAAAAGAAGCAATGGTAACCTATTATCAAACAAAGGTATGCTTTAATCTATGACATCATTGTATGAATTATTCTGCCTGCTAAGTTCAGTAAAGAGGTAATTTGTAGGCTTTCCTCATTTTTTATTAGCAGATGTTTGGCTAAACAGTTGGTTAATTGGGAAATACTAATGCTCATGACATCTATGGTGTGCCAGGACACCTGGCAGCTAGAATTCAATGCCAAGCTTTGGCTTGTGCCCACAAGTGTACCACAAGAACTAATGAGAAAACTGTGGAACTCTGCCAATTGGTGACAGCATTTATTACATATGATAAACGTGTTTTAAAGGTAGTGTATGATGCTATTTTATATATTTTTTTATTTCTTATGCTCAGCGATAGTAAACATAATAATCAATAAGAAATGTTTATGAATATTCAATATATCTACTTGCAGGTGGCACTCTGTGTTCTTGCAGAGCTTTTTCTTACAGGTATTGTGTTTAAAAACAGACCTGAATGAGTCAGAGGAGGGACACTCCCGCTCTGCTAGTGGAGACAGAACATTTTCAAAGTAAACTTTCTACCTCATTTTTTATTTATTTTTTTATAATTTAAATACATTTTTTTTTTTTTTCTTTTAAACTGATTTGCTTTATCTATTTGTACTATTTATTTAGGATCTTTGTTTCACAAAAGCTGAATTCTAAGCAGATATAAAACATGCCAATGAACGCAATAATATTTTTTGTAGAAAAGAAAGAAAAGAAACAACCATTAAATATACAATATATATATATATTGAGTGCAAATGGTATAGCTACCTGAATCTGACTTGATTTCCGTCTCTTGTTATCCTTTGTACTGCAGAACTTGGAACTGGGAGAAGCAGCACGCAGGGGCCAATCAGGTGTCTTACATTTACATGAGCTGGCAAGGAGCATGCTGACAGGAGGTGAGAGCAGAAAGATGATTGGATTTGATGTTGCTGCTGTTTCACAGGTTGGGGACTTTGAAGTGACCTGCTGTACTGCTTAAAGCGGTAGTAAACCGCTGAAAAAAAGAGTAATAAAAAAGGAAAAACCTGTAAGACAATAGCAAAATGTACTAGTATGCATCGCATACTAGCATATTATAAAACATACTTCCCTTAGAACGAAGCCCCTGCAGCGCGCCCAGTCACCACTGAGGGGGCTGACATGTTCTTCAGGGTTTGTGGGCTCCGGCAATGTGAGTGGCTGGAGCCGCGATGATGTCACTCCCGCGCAAGCTCACAGGAGCCCTCCGTTCCGGCAGCGATGACCCGAAAAACTAAATAAAAGAAATAAAAGCAAATGAAAGGAAAACAAACACATTTTTCAGCAGTGCACATGTCTACTACCTGCTGAGTTTTTTTCAAGTGGTTGTAAACCCAACCACACAACTTGCACCTACAGGTAAGCCTAGATTAAGGCTTACCTGTACTGTAGGTGCAAGAAATATCTCCTAAACCTACACGGTTAAGGAGATATTTAGAGAAAACCTTGCACCGATGTTTACATCGCATGCGCGCCGTAGACAATGGTGGAGGTGCACTGCGCGTTGCCGGTTTTCTCAATGGAGACTGCCGGTTGTCTCAATGGAGAAAGCCGCATACGTGTGACGTCATCGCCGCTCCGGCCAATCACAGAGCAGCGATAACAGGAAGACGGTCGGAGCGGACATGGCGGCAGCAGAGGGGGACGAGGAGCGCTTCGGAGGCTTCGATCTGAGGTAAGTGCCACATAATGAGCTAGTATGCATAGCATACTAGCTCATTATGTCTTTTTCTTGCAGGTGTAATTTTTTTATTTATTTTTTCCAAAATTGGGTTTACAACCACTTTAATAACTGTGTGCAAGTGCATCTAAAATAATTTATGCTGTTTTGAAGGCAAAGGGTGGCCACACCAAATATTGATTTGATTTGGATTTCTCTTTACTTTACATTTTCTTAATTGATCAAATTAAACAATTAAAATATATATTTTTTAACTCATTCTTACTTTATAGCATTTTTTTCACAGCATTTCACAGCATTTATAATGTGTGTGTGTGTGTGTGTGTATGTACCGTATGTTGTGTGTATGTGTATGTGTATATATATATATATATATATATATATATATATATATATATATTTTTTTTTGTGTGTGTGTGTTAATTTATTAGTTATCATTATTACATTTTTTATTTAAATTTGTAATAATATTAACACAAGCAGTCTTTTACACAGTCATCAATTACGTGTCTCTCTACTCCTAAATAATTCTAGCACAATCTAAAAATCTACATTCTTGATTATAGAATTCTTGAGACATCTCTTCCGTTGACCAAACCCCCAGCCACCCGGAAGAAAAAGGAAAAAAAAAACTTCTCTCTCGTCTCTCTAAGATCCCCTCAATCCGTGACTCCCTGCCCCACTTAACTAATTTAGAATGTAACCCACTTCCAACAGCTCCCTCATATTCGAGGATGCACAGAGAGATTTCCATGTAAACCATACTGCGAGAAATTACTTGCAGTAATCATTTATCATTGCAGTCAATCCTTCCATTCTCTGCAAATATTGCATTTCCTCTCCCAACTCTACCATTCCTGGGGGGTCAGGAGATCTCCAAAATCTTAGTATTACAGTCCTTGAAGCCAACAGACAAAAGGGTAGGAGTCCCTCCTTGATCTCCCTAGCAGAGCCGGGTCGACCAACAGCAGTTCTATCTGCAGTGCTCAAGCCACTTCTCTATTCAATATAAATTTGTAAACATCGAATATGGTTGTCCAGAAGGGTATAATTCTTGGGCATGTCCACCACAAATGGAGCAATGTGCCCAGATGTGTTTGACACCTCCAGCAGATTTTTGATTTTTGAGGAAATATTCTGTGCAGCCTAACTGGATATTGATTTCATCTTGATATTAGTTTAAAGTTTTTTTCTTGTACTTTACTAAGGACATTTTATATGTCCAAATAAATGCTTTTGTGGAGTCCTGTGAGATTGTACTCCCCAATTTCCTTTCCCACTCAGCTATATAGTATGGTACTCTTGGGGTTGAGGGAGACAGCAGTAAAGCATACATGGTCGAAATTGGGCTTCTATCTGTGCTCATTGCTTGTCCTTGAAGAGAAATATACTATCTATGAGTCTGGCCAAAAGTACAGCTTTATGATAAAGTGCTAAACTTGGTAATCCCAGTTCTCCTTGTTGCTTCATCCTTATGCCTAGTACACACAAGCGGGTTTTCCAACGGGAAAAGATCAGTCGGAAAACCCGAGGGGAAAGCCGAGAACCTGCTCGGTAACTTTTCCCCCATACACATGGCCGGTTTTCCCTTCGGGAAAACTCAGATGAGAGCTTTGGCCGGGAATCCCGGCCATATGTATGCTCCATCGCAGTTTTTCCCATAGGAAAACTGCCAAAAACTGCCGGGAAAAAGTCCGCTGGGAATCCCGGCAGGAAAAAAAAGAGCAGGTTCTCTTTTTTTGTCCAGCGGTTTTTGGCAGTTTTCCCGTCGGAAAAAACGGTGTGTACGAGGCTTCAGAAGCACGTCATATTTGTAACTAGCCCATACATATTTTAAAAGCGTGGAACGCATAATTTGGAAGAACTTTTCAGGGAAGCTTATTGGTATAGTCTAAAATATGTATAAAAATCTTGGAAGAATATCAATTTTAAACAACGCCACTCTACCAAACCACAAATACTGTAGTTTCGACCATTGTTTTAATTTCTGTTGCGTTAAAGCAATTAGTGGTAGTTTAGCATGTACAAGTCTCCTTCCACCTTAGCCAGATAGACACCTAGGTATTTCAAGGTTTCCTCTTGCCAGCGAAATGTGAAATCTTTCTTTATGACATTTACCTCCCCTTCCCCTAAGGATACATTAAAGTTACTGACCATTAGGGATGAGCTTCGTGTTCTTGTCGAACACACGTTCGACTCGAACATCGGCTGTTCGATCGTTCGAAGAACGAACGTTATGGTCCATTCACGCCAAATTCGTGTTGCGCGACACAGCCCATAATTCACTGCGGCATCGCAGTGCATTGCTGGCTGATGATTGGCCAAGCATGCACTATGACCCGCATGCTTGGCCAATCCCAACGCCGAAGAAACGGAGAGCCGTAATTGGCCAAAGCCAGGGTGGCTTTGGCCAATTATGGCTCAGGGGGTTTAGTACACGCCCCACACTATATAAGGCGGCCTTGAAGTCGGCCTTGTGTAGTGTGTTGGCGTTTGTGAAAGAGGCAGTTTCAGAGAGATAGACAGTGTCATTTATATTGAGTTAGATAGAGCAGGCAGGCGAATCAGTTAGCTGCTGTTACAGTGTGTAGAGGATATATATGCATCCTAGGTGTTGTATATATATTTATACACTGTATTGAGTTTAGCTAGATCCGTTCTTGTTAGTCTATATACTGTGACAGGCTGGCAGGTGATTGTGCTAGCTGCAGACAGTCAGTGTTTCACTTAGTGTACTACTGTGTGTTTTGCATAGCGATCACCTAAAGCTCACCTGGATACAGTTATTCTCTATACTGTGACAGGCAGGCCGGTGATTGTGCTAGCTGCAGACAGTCAGTGTTTCACTTAGTGTACTACTGTGTGCTTTGCATAGCGATCACCTAAAGCTCACCTGGATACAGTTATTCTCTATACTGTGACAGGCAGGCCGGTGATTGTGCTAGCTGCAGACAGTCAGTGTTTCACTTAGTGTACTACTGTGTGCTTTGCATAGCATCCACCTAAAGCTCACCTGGATACAGTTATTCTCTATACTGTGACAGACAGGCCGGTGATTGTGCTAGCTGCAGACAGTCAGTGTTTCACTTAGTGTACAACTGTTTGCTTTGCATAGCATTCACCTAAAGCCTAAATTTTTGATGCAATACTTTGCAACAGGGCTCATTGCTGCGCTCTAAGTACAGTATCTGTGAGGGGTTGCAGTGTTGTGGCACCAGCACCAGTGCCTAAGGCCCAATTTTTCAGCCCCTGTTCAACAGGGGCATGCAATTACAATTCTTGATCTAATAATTCACAGCAGGGCCCATTCCTGCACCCACCAAGAGTAACTGTAAGGGCTTACAGTGTTGTGGCACCAGCACCACCACCAAAGGCCCAATTTTTCCTACCACTGTTCAACAGTGGCATGTAAATACAATTACTGATATAATAGTTAACAGCAGGGTGTTCCAGCGCCCACCAAGAGTAACTGTGAGGGCTTACAGTGTTGTGGCAACACCAACACCTAAGGGGCAGATTTCTGCAGAGTATATACGGCAGGCCCCTACTTTCAAACATCCAACTTACAAACGACTCCTACTTGCAAACGGAAGGAGACAACAGGAAGTGAAAGGAAATCTACCCCTAGGAATGCAAATTCTCTCCTGTAAGAGTTAATATGTGAAAAAGGTGTCTCCTCTCCACTGATGCTTTATCACCAATCCTTGTTTCAATAAAAACCACAAATTTTCCAAAAACATTTGTCATTGGGACGCAAAGTGAGGTGAAATGTTCTGAACAGGTGCACAGACAGCAAAACAACCGTTACAGGGGTGATAACCCTTCCCTATGTTTTCCAAAATGCTTAAAAATAGATTTTTTGGCTGGAGCTACACTTAAAAAATGTACCTGTTCCAAATTACAAACAGATTGTACTTAAGAACAAACCTACAGTCCGTGTCTTTTTTTCACCGCCTGTATACTGCTGTTCAGAGTATATAGGGTCGTTTTTTATTTTGGGTGCGGGGTTCCCCTTAATATCCATACAAGACCCAAAGGGGCTGGTAATGGGCTGGGGTAGGGGTGGGTGATGGGGTAGCCATGCCATTTTTCTCAATGATTTTCATCCGTATTGCCGGGACCAGACATTACATTGAAGCCGCAAGCAGTTTTAAATGGCTTTTTTTCCTTTAGAAATGTCATTTAGTGCAGGGACAGTTCTAAACACGGGAAACACGTGCCACTTCACAGGCATACTTTAGACACCCCCCAGGTACGATATTTAAAGGAATATTTCACTTTTTTTTCACTTTATGCATCATTAAAATCACTGCTCCCAAAAAAACGACAGTTTTAAAAGATTCTTTTTACATTGATACATGTCCCCTGGGGCAGGACCCGGGTCCCCAAACCCTTTTTAGGACAATAACATGCATATTAGGCGTTATAATTAGCACTTTAGATTTTGAACGTTTGCGTCCATTGTATTTAATAGGGTTCTAAAGTTCGTGCGAACGTTCGGTCCGTTCGAAGGTTCTGGTGCGAACCGGGGGTGTTCGGCTCATCCCTACTGACCATAGAGAAAAGTCATTAAATTATTTTAACAATGCTGGGAAAGCAATATGGGGGTTTGAAACAAGCAACAATAGGTAGTCCACAAAGAAGCGCATTTTACATTCCAAATTATCTATCTCGGTGCCATGTATTGAGGGGTTCTTTCTAATAGCATTGGCTAGGTGTTCCATTGCCAAAATATACAGGATAGGTGCCTCATCCATTTCCTATGATGATTTGATGACAATCCATTGACTCTTACCCTAGCAGTCGGGGTTTTATATAGCGCTAGTATTTTTGGCAAGAAACTTGATGGTACCCTTATCTGGGACAAAGTTTCCGTTGAAAGGGGCCAACCTAAGCGATCAAATGCTTTTTCCGCGTCAACTGCTAGGAGGCAAAGGGGAATTTTGTTTCTCTTAGCATAGTGCATCAAGGTCAAGGCCTTAATTGTATTGTCCTTTGCCTCTCTAGAAGGCACAAACCCCGCTTGATCTAGTTGTATAAGCGATGAGATTAAAGGTCTTAACCACTCTGCGATAATTTTAGAATAAATCTACATATCTATATTTATAAGTGAAATTAGAGGGTAACTAGAACACAGAAAGGGGTCTTTAGATATTATCGGTATGTAGGCTTCCTGAGACTGTATAGTAAATGGACATGTATCTGACACTGTACAGGTCCTTCTCAAAAAATTAGCATATTGTGATAAAGTTCATTATTTTCTGTAATGTACTGATAAACATTAGACTTTCATATATTTTAGATTCATTACACACAACTGAAGTAGTTCAAGCCTTTTCTTGTTTTAATATTGATGATTTTGGCATACAGCTCATGAAAACCCAAAAATCCTATCTCAAAAAATTAGCATATTTCATCCGACCAATAAAAGAAAAGTGTTTTTAATACAAAAAAAGTCAACCTTTAAATAATTATGTTCAGTTATGCACTCAATACTTGGTCAGGAATCCTTTTGCAGAAATGACTGCTTCAATGCGGCGTGGCATGGAGGCAACCAGCCTGTGGCACTGCTGAGGTGTTATGGAGGCCCAGGATGCTTCGATAGCGGCCTTAAGCTCATCCAGAGTGTTGGGTCTTGCGTCTCTCAACTTTCTCTTCCCAATATCCCACAGATTCTCTATGGGGTTCAGGTCAGGAGAGTTGGCAGGCCAATTGAGCACAGTAATACCATGGTCAGTAAACCATTTACCAGTGGTTTTGGCACTGTGAGCAGGTGCCAGGTCGTGCTGAAAAATTAAATCTTCATCTCCATAAAGCTTTTCAGCAGATGGAAGCATGAAGTGCTCCAAAATCTCCTGATAGCTAGCTGCATTGACCCTGCCCTTGATAAAACACAGTGGACCAACACCAGCAGCTGACATGGCACCCCAGACCATCACTGACTGTGGGTACTTGACACTGGACTTCAGGCATTTTGGCATTTCCCTCTCCCCAGTCTTCCTCCAGACTCTGGCACCTTGATTTCCGAATGTACTTTGGACCACTGAGCAACAGTCCAGTGCTGCTTCTCTGTAGCCCAGGTCAGGCGCTTCTGCTGCTGTTTCTGGTTCAAAAGTGGCTTGACCTGGGGAATGCGGCACCTGTAGCCCATTTCCTGCACACGCCTGTTCACGGTGGCTCTGGATGTTTCTACTCCAGACTCAGTCCACTGCTTCCGCAGGTCCTCCAAGGTCTGGAATCGGTCCTTCTCCACAATCTTCTTCAGGGTCCGGTCACCTCTTCTCGTTGTGCAGCGTTTTCTGCCACACTTTTTCCTTCCCACAGACTACCCACTGAGGTGCCTTGATACAGCACTCTGGGAACAGCCTATTCATTCAGAAATTTCTTTCTGTGTCTTACCCTCTTGCTTGAGGGTGTCAATGATGGCCTTCTGGACAGCAGTCAGGTCGGCAGTCTTACCCATGATTGCGGTTTTGAGTAATGAACCAGGATGGGAGTTTTTAAAAGCCTCAGGAATCTTTTGCAGGTGTTTAGAGTTAATTAGTTGATTCAGATGATTAGGTTAATAGCTCGTTTAGAGAA
Organism: Rana muscosa; assembly: GCA_029206835.1. NCBI lineage: Eukaryota > Metazoa > Chordata > Amphibia > Anura > Ranidae > Rana > Rana muscosa. Next base: position 1,162,699,966 of record CM055116.1, read on the forward strand.
CCTTTTCATGATATGCTAATTTTTTGAGATAGGATTTTTGGGTTTTCATGAGCTGTATGCCAAAATCATCAATATTAAAACAAGAAAAGGCTTGAACTACTTCAGTTGTGTGTAATGAATCTAAAATATATGAAAGTCTAATGTTTATCAGTACATTACAGAAAATAATGAACTTTATCACAATATGCTAATTTTTTGAGAAGGACCTGTATTATAAGCGAGTAACACAAATTGGGTATAGTTGATCTTGTAGTTTCTTATAAAAAAAAGCCTTGTAAATCCATCAGGGCCAGGGCTTTTCCCTAGAGGCAATTTCTTAATAGTTTCCTTTACTTAAGTAATTCAATATAGATGGCGCTGCGCAGTTCCTACATAAATATTTGTGACACGTGCACTTTAACTCAATAAACAAAATTTGCATCAAATAAAGGAATCATTATAACAAAAGGTTTCAAGTGCATTAAACATATACAAGTGCGGGGGCGTGGCTTGGCGCGCAACGGGTATGGACGCGCACTAGGAGAGCTCCGGCACACACACAGCCTGCAATCGCCTAATTTCCCAACCCTAAGCCTCCAGATGCCGGGCAAACGCCTGTACAACACCCCGCACTCACGCCCGAGGAGAGGTTCGGCTTCCACCACAGCGCGGAACATCACAGAGCTATTTAAACCTGCGGCGGGGACCCGCAACAACGTGGGGAAGACCAAGATGGCGCTGATGCAGCCACACGAGGAGGAATACAGCGAGGACTCCCAATCCCCGCCTGAGGACTCAGGTAAGGGAAACGCCCGCTTGAATCATCCCCTCACCCTAGCCGATATGTCAGTGATAGCCGCGGATATTAAATCCTTCTTCTCGACCGCCATCACGGACCTTAAATCTAACCTATTGGCTCTGAATGAGCGGATGGCGGTGTCTGAGGCAGCGGGAAGGCACAGGGACAAAGCAATTCTCAGATTGGAGAAGAAGTGCACGACTCAAAACCACCATTTTATTGAAATAAATAGGCATTTAGAAGACCTGGACAATAGGGGTAGGAGGGCCAATATACGAGTGAGGGGTATCCCTGAGACAGTAGACTCAGCTCAAATCATTCCGGCATTACAACGAGTTTTCAATAGCTTGCTAGAGTGGCAGGAAGACATGGCGATCGATTTTGTCAGGGCTCACAGAGCACTCAGACCAAAAGGCCCAGATAATGCTCCTCCAAGGGACATCATATGTTGCCTTCAGAGCTTCTTGCTTAAAGAGGACATAATGAGAAAGGCGAGGAGAAATGAGCATATTATTTTCAATGGAGCCACTATCCTGTTGTTTCAGGACTTATCTCAGATTACCCTGAGAAACCGAAGAGCCTTGCGCCCTCTGCTGGAGAAACTCAGGGAACGTGAATTAAAATACACCTGGAAGTTCCCTTTTGCACTATCCGTACACTACAATGGACATCAATACATTCTGCGTGATCCGGATGAACTTCCAGACTTCTGTGCCGCTCTGGACCTTGAATACATCCCATTGCCTGACTGGTATGCTGAGTTCCAGGAACCACCCCGAGACCGGTCACCTTCCAGATCCCCCTTCTCCACTCCTGACAAAAGATAGAACAAGAAACAGAAGCCGAACCGCTCTGGGAAATTTGGAACCCCAGGTCCCAGCAGAGAGGAACGCAGAGATCATGCTGATGACTGATCGACACTTACTGAGTTCAACCTGTTATGCTCATTTGTTTTTCTACGTTTACTATGGGTTCCCTTTGGGGCTCCCTTGGGAAAATTTAACAACTTTGCTAAAAAACTATCACTCGCCCACTACTCTCTTTTTTTTTTTTAGTAATTTTCTCGACCTACTCCCCGTGGGCTTCCTGGAGGAGGAGACAGAGACTCAGGTCAAGGGAGACCCCTCCCCCTCCCCCCCCTATGTGAAACCAGAGTCTGTCCCTCTGTCACCTACCACAGTGTCATGTACCCCCTCCTAGCCTGGAAGCCTGCTGACCTGGGCTTACATGGGGCAATTGCTGCTGTCCAGATAAGACGGACTAGGGTCTTGAGCTTCGACACTGGCTCTCAGGCTACATGTTCACAGGGAGTCATAGTTGGAGCTTGGTCCTTTGCTGCCCTGGCTTGAAGACTAAAAACTCTGATACTGAATAACATTTCCTGTGACCAGATAACTAACGACCAAAGAGTCCGGGACTATGGGTGGCACTGTGTGACATGGGGGAATCCCGCCCCCCCCCCCTTTTTTCTTCCTTTTTTTTTTTTTGGGACAGACCGAGGAGGGAAATACTGTAATACTGTTGCATGTTGCTGCGTAAAGGGGCACTTTATCTAATGTGTTGCCTGTGAGCACTTAAGTTTGTACCACCCCTGGGTCGGGGGGGAAACACTTTCATCTAGTAATAGATGAGGCTAGTTTTGCTTTCATGTGCAGGCTGTGTGTGTTATGTTGCAACCTATCCACATACATTTACCGTTTACTCTTACAGAGTTATACTGGCAGAGTCGAGTAGCTGACTGTTTTACCCTGTTGTCAGCTGCCTCCCTCTACCCCCACCAAGTGCCTCCTCGCCTACTAGTTGGGCGTGGGACGCACTAACCTACCTACTACTCAGGTCAGGATTTCTGGCCTATCTAGGGAATTCTTTAAATTGCTCCATCATCTTTACTCTCCCCTTTTCTGACTCAGCTTTTCCTTCTTTTTCTTCTCCCCTTTTTTTATTTTTATGAATATAGTTGTATTGGTTCTAACCTGATATCACCAGCTTTGTATTCTAGGATCACTCCGGGCCGTCTCACTCTGGGCTCCCAGCATGGCTTACGCAGATCTCGGCCGAAAACCACTCGTTATATCCCACAATGTTAGGGGCTTGAACATACCCGAAAGGCGCTCCACTCTGCTGAGGGAGCTCAAAAAAGGTAGACCGCATTTCGTATTTTTACAAGAGACCCATTTCAAAACACATCATGTCCCCAAACTCACGAGTTCTTACTTTAAAGAGGCATTTCACGCTACGAGTGATGATTCCAGGGCCAGGGGGGCATCTATTCTGATTGGTAGAGATGCACCCTTCACCCTACAGGAAAAAAGGCTAGACCTCAAGGGTAGATATGTATTCCTCAAGGGTTTGTATAACAATACACCCATGACGTTAGCCAATGTCTACTTTCCAAACAAATCTCATATATCCTTTTGTCAGCAAATTGTTCAAGAGCTTTTGGGGTTTTCCTCGGGATGTATGATCCTGGGTGGAGACTTCAACGTGCCACTCAGCCCGCTGCAGGATACGTCCAACGGGAAAACATGCATCACGTATAGGACCCTTAAACAAATTAAGGCTATGCTACAATCCTTGCACCTGACTGACACCTGGAGATTTGTGCACCCTGATGGTCGTGACTTTACGTTTTTCTCTCCTCCCCACAACCGACACTCCCGCATAGACTACCTTTTCATTACACAAAGGGATTTAGCCCTCATAACGGGAGCTCACATTGGCATCCAATCCTTCTCGGACCATGCCCCAATTTCACTCTCCGTAAAGGAAGTCACTCCAACCCCCAAATCATTCGCTTGGAGGTTGAATGCTTCCCTGCTAACTGATCCGGTCCTCCTGACAGAACTGACCGCCTCCCTGACTGATTTCTTTCAGCGAAATTCTTCCGCTGACACTGACCCACTAATGACCTGGGAGGCGCACAAGTGCACGATTAGGGGGGTCCTCATGGGAATGGGCACGAGGCGTAAAAAAGAAGGAGAAAAACTTGTCAAGAACCTGACAGACCGGATAAAACATTTAGAAACGCTACATAAACAATCCCTTACTGTCCAGACAGCCACCGAACTTTTAGAGAAAAGGAAGGCCCTTCAACAGGTTTTCGATGACAAGTCGCGGAGATTCCTGTTCTTTAAGAGGGGAATCTACTACGAGTCTGGAAATAAGTCGGGGAAACTTTTGGCGAGGGCCCTAAAGGAGCAGACGGGGAAAAATTTCATACAGGGTATTAGGAGGGCGGATGGCAATTTGGATGTATCCACTGACGCCATAGCGAACCACTTCCATGACTTCTACACAAAGCTATATAACCTACCAACCCATCATAGACTGGCAGACATGGAGGGAGAGAGACCACAGATCATTCGTGATTACCTGGAGAAGAGCGGCATGCCCACCCTCTCAGATTCGGACATATCACTCTTGGAGGGACCAGTTACGGCAGAGGAGATCGCGGTGGCCATTAAGCAACTTAAATCTGGTAAGAGCCCAGGACCGGATGGATTCACTTCCATTTATTATAAAACCTTTACCAACATATTAGTGGACCCACTTAGGGCCGCGCTAGACTCTATGTCTGAACCTAGAGTAATTACCCCAGACTTTTTGTCAGCACACATCACGGTGATCCATAAGGAAGGTAAAGATCCGGCAGATTGTGCAAGTTATCGCCCTATATCTTTGCTAAATCTAGACGCCAAAATACACGCTAAGATCCTGGCCTCACGATTGAGCCCTTTGCTCGCGGACTTAATAGGAATGGACCAGGTAGGCTTCATGCCTGGCCGTGAAGCCAAAGACAACGTTATAAAAGCTATGCTCTTGATTCAAGCGGCCCGGGACGGTAACACAGAGGGCCTTCTCCTGTCCACGGATGCGGAGAAGGCCTTCGATCGTGTGGCCTGGGACTACATGCTGGCTGTATGTTCTCGAATCGGATTTGGTCCGCACATGATGGCCAGGATCTCGGCGTTGTACCAGTGCCCTTCGGCGAAGCTTAAAATTAATGGTGCTTTATCAGACAAGGTCCAGATACTAAATGGCACAAGACAGGGCTGCCCGCTGTCGCCTCTGTTGTTCATACTGTCTCTGGAACCGTTCATTAGATTAATCAGAGCTAATACAGACATCCGGGGCTTCAGGGTCTTGGATAAGGAATACAAGGTCGCCGCTTATGCGGATGACCTGCTCTTCTTTTTAACAAGCCCAGTCACATCCCTACCCGTTCTCCTCAGGGAGTTTGTGGTATACGGATGCGTCTCTAATCTCAAAATCAACTATGCCAAATCTGAGGCCCTGAATGTCTCCTTGCCAGACAATCTGCTAGGCCGAGTAAAGTCGACATCTTCCTTTAGATGGGAACCTGCGAAACTTAAGTACCTTGGAGTGTGGCTCACGCCCAGATTGGCCGACACTTATGGACAGAACTTTCCAAGGTTTCTCAAGACTGTTAAGGAGGACTTGGACAGATGGCAGTCAGGCTATTTTTCTTGGTTTGGCCGCGCGGCCATAATCAAGATGATGTTTCTACCCAGGTTACTTTATCTGCTCCATGCCCTACCCCTCAAGATCCCTACAGCCTTCTTTTCCTCGCTGAAAACCATTTTGTTGAGATTTCTCTGGCATGCTCAGCGACCGAGGATCAGGTATTCCCTCTTGATGAAACCAAAGGACTTTGGTGGCATGGGTATACCTGACTACTACCAGGCCACGCACCTGACCAGGATAGTCGACTGGCACTGTCATGGAAATACCAAAGATTGGGTGACCCTGGAAAATGACTTATGTCCACTCCCGTTAAAATTCTCTCCGTGGATCACATGGGATAACTGTCCGAATGACCTTAAAAAGCACCCCGTCACCGGATGTACCTTGGAGATTTTCCACAGACTGACCAAAACCTTGGACATATCCTCACAACCCAGCCCCCTGACCCCCTTAAAAGACAACCCGGACTTTGAGCCTGGCCTGTTTAACCCTCACTTCCAACCCTTGGACACCTCTAAACCGTTCCTACTAGGAGACTGCTTTGACAGAGGGGTAATAAGGGACTGGACAACACTTAAATTGACACTGAATAACCCACGTCTACCCTTTTGGACGTACCTGCAACTCCGCAGCTACTTAGGGAGGCTGCCAGATAAAACTAAGATCTATAGGCCCCCCACGGCCCTGGAGAAGATCTGCCTTGCTGGTGCCAAGTGCCCAAAAGCCACTTCCATGGCCTACGCGTGGTTACGAGATTTGAAATATGGGCCGGAGGAGGCGCTCAGAGTGAGATGGGCCACGGATCTACAGACGGAAATAACTACTAAAGACTGGAAGTATGCGTGTATTCTGACTCATAAGTGCTCAATAAGCTCAAAAATGCAAGAGACAGCCTACAAAATCCTCACACACTGGTACAACACCCCAGCCAAGATACATGGATGGAACCCACAATTTCCAGACACCTGCTGGAGGTGTAAAACAGAAAAGGGCACACTGCTGCACATTTGGTGGCAATGTCCGCTAATCGCGCAATTTTGGGAGGAAGTTAACCTTCTAATCAAGAAAATAACTGAGACCAAAATTAGCTTAAATGCTGCAGCATGCCTACTCCATATCACAAATGTCTCGTTGAGGAGATACAAAAACTCCTTGACGAGACATCTCCTAAATGCGGCAAAATCTCTGATTCCGCTAAACTGGAAGTCTCAAAGGGTTCCCTCCATTGCAGAATGGCTTAACAGGGTCTCTGACATCTACAAGATGGAAGAGACGCTAACCCAGACCACTGATGAGGTGAAAAAATTTCATGAGACATGGCAGCCCTGGCTGCTCTTTAAATACTCAGCTGAATACACTGATATTATACCGCTCCCTCCAGACTGAGACTGTTCGCCTAGGCTACACTGACCAAATTTGTCCTTCCACTACTGCTCTACGTACTTTTCCTCTTGATTTCTTCTTTCTTTTCTCTTTCCCTTTGCTATTGACTGCTTATAATTTTTTGGCTCTAGTTGGCCATAGTGAGTACCGACTTGAAACATGATTGCATAAAGCTCTAGTGATGTACAAGTTTGTACTAGCATACTATGTTCTAATAGGTCTTATTACCTAAGCTAATCGGAATGTTGCATTAAGAGTAGTTGCACTGTTGTGGAGATTTTTATGGAGATGTATTTAATATGTATTGTCATAGTGTCACCCAGTGTTAGTACTTCCGCAACCCGCTCTAAAAGAGCTGATTGGGGTAGTCTGAGGCTGGTTGAATCCCGTCTGATAGGGGAAAACGTCTTGAGGTTGGAGTGTGATGTTTGCAGGGGGCGGATATGTCCACCAACGGGGGCCCTCTGTGCATTAGCATGGACGATCGTTAAGGAGGGGATATGCTCGCTCTGCAATGACATCATTGGTTATAGGCGGATGGGCGCTCTTGTCTCTGCTATGTCTGATCAACATTGGTTGGAATTCGTAGCTTGCGTCTGCAGATAGCCTCCCTCCCCCATTCAATAATAGTATAATCTTAATATGTGTTATTCTATGGAATAGCGCAGAATAAGAATTCCTATCAACGGTAACTTTAGCCATCCTACGTTAGTTATTGTATTCATGTATGACATCTCCTGTTGGAAGGAATGTCCAAGTATTGTCATTTTCCTGTGAGGAGGGAACATCATGTGAGGTTCCCGCCCATGGGGGAGGGGATTGGTTGCTGCAGCCAATCACCTCCTGTGTGAGATCTTTTGAGTTTAATAAAAGCCTATGATTAGGCGTCGGCTAGTCAGTCTTTGCTGGAATGGCCTGATAAGAAGATAAGCTTTTGTGGTGCTGCCTTTCTTGGATGAATGATGGGACGAATGAACGGTGAGTGGATCTTTAGCAAACTTAAAGATAGCATTACTTCAAAAAGATGAAATCTGATGTGTGCTTAGATAGCACATGAATTATAGGCTGTGTGCTCTGTAAACAGCAGCCTGGAATTCCACAACAGTAATGGCGACTCACGGTTGGGACCAATTGCGGCCTCTTTGAGCATCAGATCAGCAGAGGAGGAGAGTGGACCTGCGATGTGATTGATGCGTAGGGAGGCTGTACTTTGAAACGAGGAAAAAAAATTGTCTTTTTGAGATCATGCTTTAAGTTTGCAGCGTGTGTATGTGTGCGTGTGATTTTGTCATGGATCGTATGCCTGCATGTGCCTGTGTGATTAGATTGTTTGTGTGATGTAGGACATGTGTAAGCGAGAAAGATAAACTGTATATTGTGTATGAAATGAAGGTATAGCTGTGGTATTCAGTGCACTGAGAAGTTTGTAAGTAGATTGTTTGTTTGGCTGCCATGTGCTTGAATGGGGGAAGGGCTTGCCCACTGTTTTGTGTTGCAGGGGCTGTGCCCTGAGGGAAAGACACTCTAAGCAAATGTTACAAGCAACAATATACTGTATGTGTGTGGTGTTTGTGATTTCTATGAAAAATAGAAATGGATAAATTGTGATTTTTGCCTTTATAGGGGACAAAGACACATGTCCCCATAAGTGTAAAAATATTTTAACAAAAGTGTTTGGTTCTTGAGTTGAAAGTTCCCGCCGCATATCCAAGTGGCCAGGCATTGCTAGCATTGAGGAGGTATGTCTCTGCAATGGCTTGTTATGGAAGCTGAGGCCACTGTGTGTGTGAACTTTAGGTAGAGAAAAGTGGTGAATATCTCAGAGTATATGAACTTAGAGAAATGAATATGTTTTTAATATTGTCATGTAACTCACATTTATTGAATGTGCTGTTTAGTTGGCAAAAGGGAGGCTAAGTTTGTAAGTGTACATGTGGTCCTTGTAGAGTGTAGCTGACACCTTTTTCAGTGGATTTTGATGATAATTTAGAAAAGTTTCAATGGTGTAGTCAGTCTTTGTGGAGAAAAACATTTTTGATTTTCTTTTAAAGAGATGCTGGTTTTGGCGGGAAAAATTGCATGCGTCAATGGCGCAATTCTTGTTGTCCATGAGGTGCTGTGGTGGGTCATCCACCATTTTGTAGTCCTGGCTTGTTGGCCATTTTGAGAGACGTTTACAGTTTGAGATAGGAAGTTCCAGTTTAGCAAACACAACTCCTGAATATGCTGTATTGGCATTTGTTGATCGGCGCAGTTTTCTTATGTTTTATGCGTTTACAGTTTGACCTGTGCACTGCTGGGAAGAGTAGTGAGACACCAGGGGGACATACTGAGAGACTGGTTTTTGTTTAATGAATTCGCTGGTTTAAATTGTTTTTCTAAGCATCGCCTTTTGAGCAATGATGTGTTTTTATGTTTAAATATTTGGGAGTTTCCCAGAGAGCAATTCATTTTTTTGGAACTTGTACTGTATAGCCATCTTTTGGCAGGAGTTTGTATTTTGAGTCCCAACTTATGGTCTGACTTCCAGGGAATGTGGGTCAGGGGGGATTCCCTCCCATTTGCAAAGGGGGGTTTTACTCCATTTCCTTGACAAGGTTTTAAATGGTTGAAATATATAATGTGTAGCCATGGATTTTTTTGGAGTCTTGATAGACAAGGCTAAGGCCTCCCCCCCTCCCTCTTCCTGAACAATTGATATGTAAATAAACCAGTTTGGTTTTTTTAAGAGCTGAGCATAACCGGAAGTTTCTTTTCAGCATTTATATATCAGCAGAAAGTTAGTGGGAGGAGCTTGGGGTTTTTAAAGGTGAGCAATGAGATTTGTGTCTGGAAGGAAAATGGAAAGCATTTTTGCGTTAAGTCTTTTATATTTTGTTCCAGTTTTGTGAAGTTTTGTACTGTAATACAGTTTTGGGTAGAGAGAAAAACAGGGGGTATCACCATTATTTTATCATCCAGATACAGAGAGAAGCCACATTGTTCTGCAGGTGGTAAACTGGCGTAAGTGTTCTGTGAGGTTTAGTCTGACAACGCAGTGTATGGGTGTATAGCGGAAAATGCTTGTGTATGCATGCACTGTGAGGGGTAGAGGCCTAATTCGGGGGTTGATCTGTGGTTGTTACAAGCCATAAAGTTGACGCCTCGGTTAGGGTTTCTAGTTGGAGGACTTGACCATATAGTGGTTGTAGTTCTGCAATTCACCGTATAAGAAGACACCAGGCGGTGATTTCCGAAAATGGGTGCAACGGTTTAACCTGGACGCAGGTTTAAGACGATAAGCCGATTCGAATCACCATGGACACAAGGAGGTCTGTGCAAAGGGAAGGAATGGAGGCTTCCCATAGTCAGACGGTCACACAGTGCACGAAGCCTAGTTTTGGGGCAAAGGCCTTTGAACCCCAAAAAGATTAACATAGGTGGTCCAAGGATACTATTTTGGGTATCCCTCTGGAATGGATGTAGTTAAGCTGCAGCTTCAGAAATCTGTAATGATGAGTGTTGATGGAGGTGTAGTCTCATGCCCGTTTGTTTGAACTTTGTATGGCTGGTCCATGCAAGCTTCTCGAGCTGCTCTCATATTCCCATTGTATTTTTTTTCCTATTGCTGAAAGAGTGAAGGGAGAATTCTGGCTGTTTTTGTTTTTTTCATTTTTGGTTTTGGAAACTATGAAGTATCTCCCCCACGTTTGTATCTGAGTGTTTATATGTAGTAACGTGAATATGTTTGAACTTACCGTGGCGATCCTTCGATGCGTCGCGGCTGTTGTATTTTTGTAGGAACGGGAAAAGTAAGGGTTACGGAGGGTTTTGTTTGAATCGGTTTTGAAAGAATGTCATTGACAATTTACCAATGTACAGGAATGTCATTATTGTTTTCCATTCTTTGCAGGTTAAATATGAAGGATAGAGTAATGATTTTGCTTATAAGTATTTTTCAGGTCCAAGGAGTTTGTACACAGAGAACAGGTGTATGTAGACAGCGGTACATATGGATAAATATGAGTCTAAGTCGGTAAAAGTATCATAGGTTATTTCATTGTTTCTTTTTTCCTGCACCACGCATTTCTTCCTTCAGTCTGTAATGAGGAAGAAAAGGGGGGAGAATGATAAATGTAAGAGTGACAGTTTTTTTTTTTGTCAAACTAATAATAACCTCTGTAATTCTAACCAAGTTTGTGCCAAGACTGTCTTTCTTTAATAGAATTTGAATCGGCAAGCAGCAGTCAGGTGAAGTAGGTTCCCATCCCAGAGGCTAAGAACCTTTTATCAATGGCTCCAGGTATTGTAAGCCACGCACAGGTTATGCAGTGACCACAGTCCCGATGTCTGGGTTATTGTCATATGAGGGTTGTTTGGAGGTCAATCAAAATCAGGGTCGTACTCTCCTCATTAGCTGTCACTTATATTCTCGGCTGATGGGGTGGGTGCGATCGTTGTGACATGAACTTCAAAATGTCCACCAAAAGGTTTTCACGAGTCCCTCCTGGACCCTGACTTAGTAATCAGTTTACATTCTTTCCAACCAGGTGACTGGGTCATTGTAAAGAAGCTTGAGGGATGAGACCACGCCAGCCACTGCAAGAAGCGGCTCAACCACACCAAAGAATGAGGAGTATCTTTGTTTATTTATATTTTTGTTGTTTAGTAAAGTTTAGCGAGGGTAACGGTGAAAAGCATCCCAAGTTATTATTTAAAGTGTATGTCCTGACTAGCTCAGAAAGCGAACAGGACCGATGGTCTGTTCTGAGTCTTCACCGAGTTTTAGTCCCCAGCGATGACAGCGGTACATGCCATTTATGATGTTATTATGGGTATGAGGAGTTTTAGTCCCCAGCGATGACAGCGGTACATGTCATTTATGATGTTATTATGGGTATGAGGAGTTTTTGACAAACTAGTGAAGACTCCAGACAGACACTTGTCAATGGAACCTAACGATGCATTTTTTAGAGGGTAAAATTGGTTTTAGTTTTAATGGCTCTGCCTCTTGTCGTTTTGGGTATGTAGGCAGCCCACAAGTGTGTTTGAACTTTAGTTTGGTGTTTATGTGGATCTGCAGCTTATAAAGGTAATTCCCCCAAAGCAAGAGGTTCATGCGTGATGGTGAAGCTGTCCCAGCATCTTAGGTCGCGGCCGATCGCGAGGATCTGATGGTGCAGGAAATTAAGAATGGCAGGGACAGCTAGAAGGGATTTGTTCACCAATCCCGACCAGGTCTGGGCATGGGGTCCTGCATGTACAAGGTGGGGGGGGGGGCTCGGGCTTGGGATACGATTGAACAATTCTCATCCGTTAAGGATAGGGTTCTTCATGTAATTGTTGAAGCCAGAGCTGTAGCTAAGTGAAGGTTGGGAGTCCTTTTTAAGGGTCTGGGAATCTTTGGGGATCTAATTTTTTATTTTACAGCGGATCGTGGTTAAAGGAAGTGGGAATATATATGCTCATGTCGTTTTATTTCTATTCTTTCTATGTCGTGACGAGGTGCTCCTGTTGCCTGATTTGACGCGTGACCAGAGTTTCCTTGATGAGACGCCCCGAAGCCGGACCCACATACAAGGCACAGACGGATCGGCGATTACTACAGCTCACTATGTCGTGTCCTCCTTTATAAGTCATGCCCCTGAAGAGTAGAGTCTACATGTCAAGCCGTGTTTTCCTTTTTATGGACTAATAACTGATTGATTTCCAGGTGTAAGAAGCATATCAACTCTCATCGAGGGACACATAGGGTGCATATGACAAAAAAGGGAGGACTGTTGTGGAGATTTTTATGGAGATGTATTTAATATGTATTGTCATAGTGTCACCCAGTGTTAGTACTTCCGCAACCCGCTCTAAAAGAGCTGATTGGGGTAGTCTGAGGCTGGTTGAATCCCGTCTGATAGGGGAAAACGTCTTGAGGTTGGAGTGTGATGTTTGCAGGGGGCGGATATGTCCACCAACGGGGGCCCTCTGTGCATTAGCATGGACGATCGTTAAGGAGGGGATATGCTCGCTCTGCAATGACATCATTGGTTATAGGCGGATGGGCGCTCTTGTCTATGCTATGTCTGATCAACATTGGTTGGAATTCGTAGCGTGCGTCTGCAGATAGCCTCCCTCCCCCATTCAATAATAGTATAATCTTAATATGCGTTATTCTATGGAATAGCGCAGAATAAGAATTCCTATCAACGGTAACTTTAGCCATCCTACGTTGTTGTATTCATGTATGACATCTCCTGTTGGAAGGAATGTCCAAGTATTGTCATTTTCCTGTGAGGAGGGAACATCCTGTGAGGTTCCCGCCCATGGGGGAGGGGATTGGTTGCTGCAGCCAATCACCTCCTGTGTGAGATCTTTTGAGTTTAATAAAAGCCTATGATTAGGCGTCGGCTAGTCAGTCTTTGCTGGAATGGCCTGATAAGAAGATAAGCTTTTGTGGTGCTGCCTTTCTTGGATGAATGATGGGACGAATGAACGGTGAGTGGATCTTTAGCAAACTTAAAGATAGCATTTCTTCAAAAAGATGAAATCTGATGTGTGCTTAGATAGCACAGGAATTATAGGCTGTGTGCTCTGTAAACAGCAGCCGGGAATTCCACAACAGCACCTACTCCTGTTTCTCTTTGTTACACTCTTTATTTGCTCAATAAACTTGTAATCTTTTAAACATATACAAGTGATAGTAGTGACTCAAACTATATTATCCCAGTGGGGTGAAAGCAATACATGCATGTTCCTCATTAAGTGATGTGTTCTCCTTTTTCTGTGGGGGGTGAACCCTGTGCTTCCACCAAACACCCGAGTTCTCACAAAACTCTCACCTTACTCCCATACAACAAGAGCCTAGTAGTAAGGTTCCCGCTATATGGCTTGGTCTGGCCTGGCCTTCTGTGAGGGGTCCTCCCTTTGGGTTTCCCTGTTGGATACATGGCTAGAGGGTCTTTAGCTCCTTCTAAAGCTTCACTGGTCTTATGCATCCATATGTTAGGATGAAACAAACAGATTGCCTCCCATAGTGTAGGATGTTAAAAAAAAAACTACAATTTATTAAAGGGGTGGGTGTGTGTTTACATCAATATAAAGTTAAAATCGCATTGGGGTGATTAAAACATTGGCAGTTCTGCTTCTCATGTCACTTCCGGTTCGCCGTCTGCTCCAGCCACACCCTACCCGGCACGTCCCGACTCGTGACTTCCTCAGGTACCCTGAGCATTGCCTATGTTTTTATCACCTCAATGTGATTTTAAAGGCCCTTTTCACACAAACGTTCCGATCATGTCCGCCGATCGGAACCTCCATTCTTCTCTATGGAAGCAGGTGTAAACATTTGTCTGTGTGCACCCGCCTATATCCAATCTTTTTCGCCAAAAAGAGACTGATGGGGATCCCTTGCGTTCCCTTCCATCCAGCAGATCCGATCAGATGGTAGTTGAATGTAGACGGACAGGCAGAGAGCTGGCTGTGTCCATGTCCGTGCATAAGCAGAGCAGATATGGACCTGTCATCCGCCTGCTCAGTGGGGATCAACGGACAGATCCCCTGCCGAGCAAGAAGATCGCAGCCGCATTCTGGCTCGTGTGAAAGGGGCCAAAATCTTAAAGAGAATGTTGCCAACTACGGAAACATTGTAAATAACTGCAGATGCAATATAATGCTGATGCTGCAATCTCCTAGCTGAGTCTTTTTAAATTGATAAAATTAAATGTAAGTATGTAAAAAAAAAAAAAGAAAAGACAAGGGAACTCAGATTGATGACCTTGTCTGGTACAATTTATCAGTCTTTGTTGGATTTGTTTTACATTGGCCGTTTTTGTTGCATTTGTTCTCAGCTAAATAAATAAGCAGATGGGGCAATATGTTTTTCTATGAATGTATCATTTCGTCTGTTTTGATGAAAATTTTATTTGACATTTGGCAACACTAAGGCTATAATGCAGACATTAATTCTAGACTGGTGTCTTTTTTCAATCTGACTAACTATGTAACTGGTATTTGATGAACGATGTCCAAATGGTTATGGATTTTACAGTTAGTTTACCGTGTATGTAAACCCACAATCAAATGAAACAAAACGTTTTTTTTTTCCCTTCTGTGATCCTACCTGTACGAGGCCTCCTCTGAACTTGTCACCTTGGGTGACAACGCTGCCTTATTGTTAATAAATATATATATATATATATATATTTTATGTAGTGTCACCATAAGAAATAATAAACTCTTAATAAACTCTTCACTGTAGGCAAAGCATTAGGAACCACCCACTGGCAGTGACACCCATTGGCCATGCCAGGAGGCATGGTGAATGTATTTCCATTCAAGTAGGCAATGCTTCCTCTTTAACCGCTTGCCGACCGCTCACACACACTTATACGTCGGCAGAATGGCACGGCTGCACAAATGGGCGTATATATACGTCCCCTTTAAATTGCCGTCGTGTAGTCTACCCTACCGCGAGCTTCGTGACCGTGCCCGCGGGACCCGCGGACTTGATGTCTGTCGGTGTCCCGCGATCGTGTCACGGAGCTGAAGAACGGGGAGATGTTAGTGTAAACACATCTCCCCGTTTTTCCTAGTGACATGTCACTGATCATCTGTTCCCTGTGACGGCAAGCCACGCCCCCTAACAGTTAGAAGCACTCCCTAGGTCACACTTAACCCCTTCAGCGCCCCCTAAAGGTTAACCCCTTCACTGCCAGTGTCATTTTTACAGTAATCAGTGCATTTTTATAGCACTGATCGCTGTAAAATTGACAATGGTCCCAAAATGGTGTTAAAAGCATCCGCCATAATGTCGCAGTCATGATAAAAATCGCTGATCGCCGCCATTACTAGTAAAAAAATATATATTAATAAAAATGCCATAAAACTATCCCCTATTTTGTAGACGCTATAACTTTTGCGCAAACAAATCAATAAACGCTTATTGCTGTTTTTTTTTACAAAAAATATGTAGAAGACTACGTATCGGCCTAAACTGAGGAAAAAAGTTTTTTAATAGATTTTTTGGGGATATTTATTATAGCACAAAGTAAAACATATAGCATTTTTTTCAAAATTGTCGCTCTATTTTTGTTTATAGCGCAAAAAAATAAAAACCGCAGAAGTGATCAAATACCACCAAAATAAAGCTCTATTTGTGGGAAATAAAGGACGTCAATTTTGTTTGGGAGCCGCGTCGCACGACCGCGCAATTGTCAGTTAAAGCAACGCAGTGCCGAATCGCAAAAAGTGGCCTGGTCTTTGACCAGCCAAATGGTCCGGGGCTGAAGTGGTTAAGAAATGCACCTACAGAGGGAAGACTAATGCCCCTTACATACGACCGGGCTTTTGCCCGGCCAAAAGCACATTGGAATTCTGACGGAATTCCATCGGAGTAAAAGAGAACATGTTTTCTATCTAAACTCCGACGGAATTCCTCGGAAAAAACTCAGATGGGGCATACACATGGACGGAATATCCGATGAAAAAGTCCGTTGACTTTTTCCATCGGAAATTCCGATCGTGTGTACAAGGCATAAGAGGGAGAGAAACATGTGATGATTTTACAACTATAAAAATTATGTTTGTGAATGTGAAGCAATAAATCCTTCTAAGTCTTGAAATATCATTTGCATGTTTTCATTTGATCTTACTGTATGTACAATATGCTTTAAAGATGAACTCAAGGCAGATTATTGCTTGTTATACAAATACTTTTTCTTCTCCCATGGGACTTTAATGTATCAAAGCCAATTTTTTAAATTACAATATTTCATGATTTATTAACCACTTGCCGACTGGCTGCTGTCATTATACTGCGGCAGGTCGGCACGTTCCCGTGAATAGTGATGAGCCGAACACCCCCGGGTTCGGTTCGCACCAGAACCCGCGAACGGACCGAAAGTTCGAACGAACATTAGAACCCTATTAAATACAATGGATGCGAACGTTCGAATTCTAAAGTGCTAATTATAACAACTATTATGCATGTTATTGTCCTAAAAAGGGTTTGGGAACCCGGGTTCTGCACCAGGGGACATGTATCAATGCAAAAATAAGTTTTAAAAACGGTCGTTTTCCGGGAGCAGTCATTTTAATGATGCATAAAGTGAAAAAAAAAAAGTCAAATATTCCTTTAAATATCGTACCTGGGGGGTGTCTAAAGTATGCCTGTGAAGTGCCACGTGTTTCCCGTGTTTAGAACTGTCCCTGCACAAAATGACACTTCTAAAGGAAAAAAAAGCCATTTAAAACTGCTTGCGGCTTTAATGTAATGTCTGGTCCCGGTAATATGGATGAAAATCTTTAAGAAAAATGGCATAGCTACCCCATGACCCCCCCCCTACCCCAGCCCATTACCAGCCCCTTTGGGTCTTGTATGGATATTAAGGGGAACCCCGCACATAAAATAAAAAAGGCCCTATATACTCTGAACAGCCGTATACAGGCGGTGCATACAAGACAGGGACTGTAGGTTTGTTCTTATGTAGAATCTGTTTGTAATTTTGAACAGGTACATTGTTGAAGTGTAGCTCCAGACCAAAAATCTATTTTTATACTTTTTGGAAAACATAGGTAAGGGTTATCACCCCTGTAACATTTGTTTTGCTGTCTGTGCCCCTGTTCAGAACATTTCACCTCACTTTCCGTCCTAATGACAACTGTTTTTGAAATGTGGTGTTTTTCTTGAAACAAGGATTGCTGATAAAGCATCAGTACAGAGGAGACACCTTTCTCCCATATTTATTCTTACAGGAGAGAATTTTCCTTCCTAGTGGTAGATTTCCTCTCACTTCCTGTTGTCTTCTTGCGTTTGCAAGTAGGAGTCGTTTGTAAGTTGGATGTTTGAAAGTAGGGACCTGCCGTATATACTCTGCAGAAATAGGCCCCTTAGTTGTTGGTGTTGGCACAACACTGTAAGCACTCACAGTTACTCTTGGTTGGTGCTGGAACGCCCTGCTGTCAACTATTATATCAGGAATTTTAATTACATATAATTGTTGAACAGTGGTAGTAAAAATTGGGCCTTTGATGGTGGTGCTGGTGCCACAACACTGTAAGCCCTGACAGTTACTCTTGGTGGGTGCAGCAATGGGCCCTGCTGTGAATTATTAGATCAAGAATTGTAATTACATGCCCCTGTTGAACAGGGGCTGAAAAATTGGGCCTTAGGCACTGGTGGCACAACACTGCAACCCTTCACAGATACTGTACTTGGAGCACAGCAATGAGCCCTGTTGCAAAGTATTGCTTCAAAAATTGTAATGACACGCCCCTGTTAAACAGGGGCTGAAAAATTGGGCCTTAGGCACTGGTGGCACAACACTGCAACTCCTCACAGATACTGTACTTGGAGCACAGCAATGAGCCCTGTTGCAAAGTATTGCTTCAAAAATTGTAATTACACGCCCCTGTTAAACAGGGGCTGAAAAATTGGGCGTTAGGCACTGGTGGCGGCACCCATAAACAAAAATGATCTTCCAAGCTATCATCATCAATCGTATCATTGAGGACTCGGAGGAGGAGGATAGCCAGTCAACATAACAGCACAGGCACTCAGCATCAGCATCAGTCTTGAAGGGATGTGACATTTTAAAATCAATTAGTCTGTTATATCAGCATCAGGTGTGTGGTAGCTGGTGGTGATCCAAGACTGGTTCATCTTGATGAAAGTCAGTCGATCAACCGAGTCGGTGGACAGGCGCACCCTGTGATCCGTGACAAATCCTCCAGCAGCACTGAATGTGCGTTCCGAAAGAACGCTGGATGCAGGACAGGCCAGTAGCTCAATTGCATACTGTGCAAGCTCTGGCCAGTGATCCATCCTCAAGACCCAGTAAGCCAGAGGATTTTCGGTGGGGAAGGTGTCCAAGTCTGACCTTGCCCCTAGATATTCCTGCACCATGTTTATCAGACGCTGGCGATGGTTGCTGGAACCGATCATACTTTGGGGCTGCGGACTAAAGAATTGTCTGAACGCATCGGTCAGACGGCCACCTTCCCCACCGCTCCTTCTTTGACTGGCCGAAGCCTCAGCAACTCGTTGTCCAGGACCAGGAGTTTGCAACCTCCCAGTCTCTGGGAACGCGTTGCACAGACCTTTCTGCAAGGCCTCCCGGAGTTGTCTCATCCTCTGCTCCCTCTGCGACGGTAACATAAGGTCCGCAACCTTACCCTTGTACCGTGGATCAAGGAGAGTGGCCAGCCAGTAATGGTCCCTCTCCTTGATCCGAAGAATACGAGGATCCTTCCGCAGACTTTGCAGGATCAGGGAGGCCATGCAGCGTAGGTTTGCTGAGGCATTCGCTCCGGAGTCCTCTGGGTCACTAAGGACGACATGATCCGCAGCCACCTCCTCCCAGCCACGTACAAGTCCACTGGTTTCTTGGGACTGTAAATCATCCCTAAAAGACTGCTGCTGATGATGCTGAGTGCCAGCCTCCACCTCCATGCTGACACAATCCTCCTCCTCCTCCTCCTCCTCCTCCTCCTCCTCCTCTTCCTGTGCGATGGGTGGGACAGAAGGAACACTGTCTGGGTAAAGGGGGCCTTGAGAGGCAAGGAAGTCCTCCTCTTCCTGCCTCTGTTCTGCCTCAAGTGCCCTGTCCATTATTCCACGCAGCGTGTGCTCCAACAGGTGGACAAGAGGTACAGTGTCACTGATGCATGCACTGTCACTGCTCACCATCCTCGTGGCCTCCTCAAATGGTGCCAGGACAGTGCATGCATCCCTGATCATGCCCCACTGGCGTGGAGAAAAAAAACCAAGCTCCCCTGACCCTGTCCTGGTGCCGTAGTCGCACAGGTACTCATTGATGGCCCTCTGCTGCGTGTGCAGCCGCTGCAGCATGGCCAACGTTGAGTTCCACCTGGTGGGCATGTCACATATAAGGCGGTTCTTGGGCAGGTTCAACTCCTTTTGCAGCTCAGCCAGGCGAGCACTGGCATTATAAGATCTGCGGAAATGCACACAGACTTTCCTGGCCTGCCTCAGGACATCCTGTAAGCCCGGGTACCTGCCCAAGAAGCGCTGCACCACCAGGTTAAGGACGTGAGCCACACAGGGCACATGGGTCAGTTGTCCCTGTCGGAGGGCGGAGAGGAGGTTGGTGCCATTGTCGCAAACCACCATTCCTGGCTTAAGCTGGCGTGGCGTCAACCACCTCTCGGCCTGGCCCTGCAGAGCAGACAGGACCTCTGCCCCAGTGTGGCTTCTGTCCCCCAAACACACCAGCGCAAGCACGGCATGGCATCTTTTTGCCTGCGTACTTGCGTAGCCCCGTGAACGGCTACGGAGCACCGCTGGTTCATAGGACAAACCACAGGAAGAGGCCATGGAGGAAGAAGAAGAGGAGGGGGTGGAGGAGAGAGGTGTGTCACAACCAGTAGTAGCATTTTGGAGGCGTGGCGGTGGGACAACCTCCAACACTACTGCACCTTGTCCTGAATCCTTCCCAGCTGCCAAAAGAGTGACCCAATGGGCCGTGAAAGAAAGGTAACGTCCCTGTCCATGCCTGCTGGACCATGAGTCAGCGGTAATATGCACCTTACCGCTGACCGCCCTGTCCAGCGAGGCCAAGACATTGCCTTCCACATGCCGGTAGAGAGCCGGAATAGCCTTCCGTGAGAAAAAGTGGCGTTTGGGAACCTGCCACTGAGGAACCGCACATTGCACAAACTCACGGAAGGGGGCCGAGTCTACCAACTGAAAAGGCAGCAGTTGAAGCGCTAGCAATTTAGCCAAGCTAGCATTCAACCGCTGGGCATGTGGATGGCTGGGAGTGAACTTCTTTCGACGGTCCAGCAGCTGGGGCAGGGAAATTTGCCTGCTAGAATCGGACGTCGGTGTACTGCTAGCAGAGTGGGCGCAAGTACTTGGCTGTGACACACCTAATTCTACACCTTCATTCCTCTCAGTGCATGTTTCAGAGAGGACTGAAGTTATAGTGGGGTTGGAGATCCCAGCTGATGCGGTGCAAGGAGAGGTCCGCTTTGTTCTTTGGTGTGGGTCTTTGAGGTAGGCTTGCCAACGAGCTGCATGGCAGGTCAACATATGTCTGGTCAGGCATGTGGTACCCAAGCGGCTGATGTTTTGGCCACGCGATATACGCTTGAGACATATGTTGCAAACAGCAGCTGTGCGATCTGATGCACTAGCCTCAAAAAAGGCCCACACCAAAGAACTTTTTGAATGACGGGCAGAGGCAGCGCCCTGCACAGGCGGAGCTCTGCGGTGTGATTCCGTCGGTGTACTGCCCTTACGCTGGCCACCAAAGGGCATCCTGCCTCGTTGGAGATGTGCCTCCTCCTCATCCTCCTCCTCCTCCTCTCTCCTATTAGGCACCCACGTGGAGTCATTGACCTCATCATCCCCTCCCTCCTCATCACTGGAGCCAATCTGGCAGTATGCTGCAGCTGCTGGAACATGACTGCCAGATTGGTGTCCTTCTTGAGCATCCCCTCTGTCTGCTCTCACGCTACTGCCTTCCTCTAGCTGGGTTTCATCATCAGACCCTTCGAAACGCTGGGCATCCTCCTGGAGCATGTACCCAACACTGTGCTGAAACAGTTCGGGGGACTCCTCAGGAGGAGGACATGGTGGGTCTAGGGAAGGAGTGACTGATGATTTGTCTGACATTGATACCAGGGAAGACGACGCTTTGGCAGCTGCTTTTCCAGTACCCTGAGCCTGGGTGAGAGAGGATGAGGAGGAGGAGGAGGGCTTGGTCATCCACTCTACCAAGTCTTCGGCATGATGTGGCTCAACATGTCCAGCTGCCGAAAAGAAGGACAAGCGTGTCCCATGGCCATGTGCTGATGACAATGCACCGCGTCCACGACCAGCACTGTTGCCCCCAGACACAGAGCCTGCTTGCCCTCTTTTATTGCCTCCTGACTGTCTGCCTCTCCTTGTTTGCCTTCCAGACATTCTAATAGATGGCCTGCAGGGAGATGGGAAAAAAGCAATAAGGGCTACCTTCAGGTGTCCTTCTCTGTCCCTTGAAACAAGGACTTTCACAGTGAAAGAAACTGACACTGTCCCTACCTAGAGTTTTCTGTCCCTAGAATAAATGTTTTTTTTAATCACAATATAGCACAAGGACAATTCACTCAATGTCTCTCCAGGTCCCTGGAAACAAGGACTTGCAGAGTGAAAGAAACTGACACTGTCCCTACCTAGAGTTTTCTGTCCCTAGAATAAATGTTTTTTTTAAGCACAATATAGCACAAGGAAAATTAACTCACTGTCCTTACAGGTCCCTGGAAACAAGGACTTGCAGAGTGAAAAAAAAAAAACACTCTCCCTACCTACAGTTTTCTGTCCCTAGAAAAAATGTTTTTTTTAAGCACAATATAGCACAAGGACAATTAACTCACTGTCCTTACAGGTCCCTGGAAACAAGGACTTGCAGAGTGAAAGAAAAAAAACACTCTCCCTACCTACAGTTTTCTGTCCCTAGAAAAAATGTTTTTTTTAATCACAATATAGCACAAGGAAAATTAACTCACTGTCCTTACAGGTCCCTGGAAACAAGGACTTGCAGAGTGAAAGAAACTGACACTGTCCCTACCTAGAGTTTTCTGTCCCTAGAATAAATGTTTTTTTTAAGCACAATATAGCACAAGGACAATTAACTCACTGTCCTTACAGGTCCCTGGAAACAAGGACTTGCAGAGTGAAAGAAAAAAAACACTCTCCCTACCTACAGTTTTCTGTCCCTAGAAAAAATGTTTTTTTTAAGCACAATATAGCACAAGGAAAATTAACTCACTGTCCTTACAGGTCCCTGGAAACAAGGACTTGCAGAGTGAAAGAAAAAAAACACTCTCCCTACCTACAGTTTTCTGTCCCTAGAAAAAATGTTTTTTTTAATCACAATATAGCACAAGGAAAATTAACTCACTGTCCTTACAGGTCCCTGGAAACAAGGACTTGCAGAGTGAAAGAAACTGACACTGTCCCTACCTAGAGTTTTCTGTCCCTAGAATAAATGTTTTTTTTAATCACAATATAGCACAAGGAAAATTAACTCACTGTCCTTACAGGTCCCTGGAAACAAGGACTTGCAGAGTGAAAGAAACTGACACTGTCCCTACCTAGAGTTTTCTGTCCCTAGAATAAATGTTTTTTTTAAGCACAATATAGCACAAGGACAATTAACTCACTGTCCTTACAGGTCCCTGGAAACAAGGACTTGCAGAGTGAAAGAAACTGACACTGTCCCTACCTAGAGTTTTCTGTCCCTAGAATAAATGTTTTTTTTAAGCACAATATAGCACAAGGAAAATTAACTCACTGTCCTTACAGGTCCCTGGAAACAAGGACTTGCAGAGTGAAAGAAACTGACACTGTCCCTACCTAGAGTTTTCTGTCCCTAGAATAAATGTTTTTTTTAAGCACAATATAGCACAAGGAAAATTAACTCACTGTCCTTACAGGTCCCTGGAAACAAGGACTTGCAGAGTGAAAGAAAAAAAACACTCTCCCTACCTACAGTTTTCTGTCCCTAGAAAAAATGTTTTTTTTAATCACAATATAGCACAAGGAAAATTAACTCACTGTCCTTACAGGTCCCTGGAAACAAGGACTTGCAGAGTGAAAGAAACTGACACTGTCCCTACCTAGAGTTTTCTGTCCCTAGAATAAATGTTTTTTTTAAGCACAATATAGCACAAGGACAATTAACTCACTGTCCTTACAGGTCCCTGGAAACAAGGACTTGCAGAGTGAAAGAAAAAAAACACTCTCCCTACCTACAGTTTTCTGTCCCTAGAAAAAATGTTTTTTTTAAGCACAATATAGCACAAGGAAAATTAACTCACTGTCCTTACAGGTCCCTGGAAACAAGGACTTGCAGAGTGAAAGAAAAAAAACACTCTCCCTACCTACAGTTTTCTGTCCCTAGAAAAAATGTTTTTTTTAATCACAATATAGCACAAGGAAAATTAACTCACTGTCCTTACAGGTCCCTGGAAACAAGGACTTGCAGAGTGAAAGAAACTGACACTGTCCCTACCTAGAGTTTTCTGTCCCTAGAATAAATGTTTTTTTTAATCACAATATAGCACAAGGAAAATTAACTCACTGTCCTTACAGGTCCCTGGAAACAAGGACTTGCAGAGTGAAAGAAACTGACACTGTCCCTACCTAGAGTTTTCTGTCCCTAGAATAAATGTTTTTTTTAAGCACAATATAGCACAAGGACAATTAACTCACTGTCCTTACAGGTCCCTGGAAACAAGGACTTGCAGAGTGAAAGAAACTGACACTGTCCCTACCTAGAGTTTTCTGTCCCTAGAATAAATGTTTTTTTTAAGCACAATATAGCACAAGGAAAATTAACTCACTGTCCTTACAGGTCCCTGGAAACAAGGACTTGCAGAGTGAAAGAAACTGACACTGTCCCTACCTAGAGTTTTCTGTCCCTAGAATAAATGTTTTTTTTAAGCACAATATAGCACAAGGACAATTAACTCACTGTCCTTACAGGTCCCTGGAAACAAGGACTTGCAGAGTGAAAGAAACTGACACTGTCCCTACCTAGAGTTTTCTGTCCCTAGAATAAATGTTTTTTTTAAGCACAATATAGCACAAGGAAAATTAACTCACTGTCCTTACAGGTCCCTGGAAACAAGGACTTGCAGAGTGAAAGAAACTGACACTGTCCCTACCTAGAGTTTTCTGTCCCTAGAATAAATGTTTTTTTTAAGCACAATATAGCACAAGGAAAATTAACTCACTGTCCTTACAGGTCCCTGGAAACAAGGACTTGCAGAGTGAAAGAAAAAAAACACTCTCCCTACCTACAGTTTTCTGTCCCTAGAAAAAATGTTTTTTTTAATCACAATATAGCACAAGGAAAATTAACTCACTGTCCTTACAGGTCCCTGGAAACAAGGACTTGCAGAGTGAAAGAAACTGACACTGTCCCTACCTAGAGTTTTCTGTCCCTAGAATAAATGTTTTTTTTAATCACAATATAGCACAAGGACAATTAACTCACTGTCCTTACAGGTCCCTGGAAACAAGGACTTGCAGAGTGAAAGAAACTGACACTGTCCCTACCTAGAGTTTTCTGTCCCTAGAATAAATGTTTTTTTTAAGCACAATATAGCACAAGGACAATTAACTCACTGTCCTTACAGGTCCCTGGAAACAAGGACTTGCAGAGTGAAAGAAACTGACACTGTCCCTACCTAGAGTTTTCTGTCCCTAGAATAAATGTTTTTTTTAAGCACACTATAGCAGAAGCACAAAACACACTGACACTCTCCCTACCTATCCTTCTCTTTCCCTAAACTAAAGGAATCCAGGTTAAGCAAGAAAGAAATAACAGTCACTGTCCCTGCCTATGCTACTCTATCCCTGCTCCGGAACACACTACACTAGGCCGCCGTGCTGGCGGCCTTTTATAGTGTGGGGCGTGTACTAAACACCCTCAGCAATAATTGGCCACAGGCATCCTGCCTGTGGCCAATCATTGCTCTCCTCGCTGCCGGCGCTGTGATTGGCCAAGCATGCGGGGTCACAGTGCATGCTTGGCCAATCACAGCGCCTGGATGACACTGCGATGGCGTAGTGCATTGTGGGCCGTTCGCGTCACTCGAATTTGGCGCGAACGGCCCAAATCGTTCGATCTTCGTCGAACGATCGAACAGCCAATGTTCGAGTCGAACGTATGTTCGACTCGAACACGAAGCTCATCCCTACCCGTGAACCATCGTAGCTGTACGTCGGCTCCTTTAAGCGGAATAGCAGGTGTGCCCGCTGCACTGCGGGGGGCCGTTGCACGTGGCTGGCGGTCGCAATGACCGCTGGCCATGCGCGATCGGGGGCACGAGAGCCAGAACAGGGACGTGTGTGTGTGTAAACACACAAATCCCTGTTCTGTGAGGAGAGGAGAGACAGATTGTGTGTTCCTACTAGTTAGGAACAATGATCTGTCATCTCCTCCAGTCACTTTCATCCCCCCACAGTTAGAACACACACTAGGGAACACAGTTAACCCCTTGATCGCCCCGTGTTAACCCCTTCCCTGCCAGTGACATTTACACAGTAATCAGTGCATTTTTATAGCGCTGATCACTGTATAAATGCTAATGTCCCAAAAATGTGTCAAAAGTGTCCGATGTGTCCGCCATAATGTCGAAGTCCTGATAAAAATCGCTGATCACTGCCATTACTAGTAAAAAAATATTAATAATTAAAATGCCATAAATCTTTCCTGTATTTTGCAGACGGTATAGCTTTTGCGCAAACCAATCAATATACTCTTATTGAAATTTGTATTACCAAAAATATGTAGAAGAATACATATCGGCCTACACTTAGGAAAAAAAATTGGTTTTTAAAAAAAAAAATTGGGGATATTTATTATAGCAAAAAGTACAAAATATTGTGTTTTTTTTTTCCAAATTTATGCTCTTTTTCTGTTTATAGCGCAAAACATAAAAGATGATCAAATACCACCAAAAGAAAGCTCTATTTGTGGGAAAAAAAGGACATCAATTTTGTTTGGGAAGAGCGTTGCATGACCAAAGCAATTGTCAGTTAAAGCAACGCAGTGCCTTTTCGCAAAAATGGCCTGGTCATTGAGCAGCCAAATCGTCCGGGGCTGAAGTGGTTAATACAAAAGGTTAAAAAATACACATCTTAAAATGCTCTGATACTTATGTTTTAGGCAGGGGTGCCCAACTGTTGACCCTCTGATGTGCCCTGTGACCTCCTGCTTTGGGATGCCCGGTCAGAGCAAGCCCACATCCCAGGTTCCAGACCCACCATCACAGAGCATCTGTGTTCTGACTTGAGTCGGCGCTAGAGGAAGCATGGCTGCGGAGGGAGCAGTGCCGCATAAGCTGATGCTTCCTGTATAGCGCCGGCTCCTGTCACAGTCGGAGTGATACCAATTGCACTCGGTCTGGGCCAGCAACAGCCAGCAATACCTGTAGCAAGGGAGAAAAAGGTAAGTTTATATTATAAAATCACAGTGGGCATATACAGGCATTTATCTTCTGCAGTAGTTACTGGACTGCTTTCAAACTGATCTGGGTTACCTGCACTTTACCATAAACTTCTGTTGTTCTTACTTGTGGGTAGGGATGAGCCGAACACCCCCCTGTTCGGTTCGCACCAGAACCTGCGAACAGACCTAAAGTTCGCGTGAACTTTAGAACCCTATTAAATACAATGGACTTGATCGTTTGAAATCAAGTTATTGTCATAAAAAGTGTTTGGGCACCCGGGTCCTGCCCCAGGGGACATGTATCAATGCAAAAAAAAGTTTTAAAAAAGGAGAAAAGTCATTGATAAAAAAAAAAAAAAAAAATGTGTGGGGGTCCCCCCAAATTCAATTACCAGGCCCTTCAGGTCTGGTATGGATATTAAGGGGAACCCTGCATCAAATTAAAAAAAAAAAGATGTGGGGTTCCCCCCAAATATCCATACTAGACCCTTCAGGTCTGGAATGGATTCTAAGGGGAACTCCACCCCAAATTAAAAAAAAAAATGGCATGGAGTTCCCCCAAAAATCCATACCAGACCCTTTATCCTTTATCCGAGCATGCAACCTGGCAGGCCGCAAGAAAAGAGGGGGGACGGACGAGAGAGTGTCCCCCCCTCCTGAACCGTACCAGGCCACATGCCCTCAACATGGGGAGGATATCCCCATGTTGATGGGAACAAGTGCCTCATCCACACAACCCTTACCCTTTTTTTACACTGAAGAGGAAGTTCCCCATCAGGTCCGCATAGCCAATGACGTAGGCGGGGTCTGAGATACGAGGGCGCTGACGTTTCGAGTGGAGACTGCAGCGCTGGACATCGGATCGCCGCGGGACATTGGATTACATCGCTGGCATGTGTTTTTATTTTTTATTTTGGTGTCTGTGTGTTTTTTTTACATTTTTTTTACACTTTCTTTGTGAAATGGTAGGGGTACAATGTACCCCTTACCAATTCACATAGGGGGGCGGGATCTGGGGGTCCCCTTTGTTAAAGGGGTCTTCCAGATTCCGATAAGCCCCCCGCCCGCAGACCCCCACAACCACCGGGCAAGGGTTGTGGGGATGAGGCCCTTGTCCCCATCAACATGGGGACATCCTCCCCATGTTGAGGGCATGTGGCCTGGTACGGTTGAGGAGGGGGGGCGCGCTCTCGTCCCCCCTCTTTTCCTGCGGCCTGCCAGGTTGCGTGCTCGGATAAAGGGTCTGGTATGGATTTTTTGGGGGAACTCCACGCCATTTTTTTTATTTGGGGTGGAGTTCCCCTTAAAATCCATACCAGACCTGAAGGGTCTAGTATGGATATTTGGGGGGAACCCCACGTCATTTTTTTTTTATTTGACGCAGGGTTCCCCTTAATATCCATACCAGACCTGAAGGGCCTGGTTATTAAATTTGGGGGGACCCCCAAGCATTTTTTTTTAAATTTATCAATGACTTTTCTCTGTATTGCCGGGAGCCGACAATTCATTATAGCCGCGAGTGCTTTTAAATGACTTTTTTTCCTTCAGAAATTACATTTTGTGCAGGGACAGTTCTAAGCAAGGGTAACAAGCGCTGCTTTACAGGCATACTATACACCCCCCAGGTACAAAATTTAAAGGAATATTTCACTTTTATTGTTTCACTTTAAGCATTTTTAAAATCACTGCTCCCGAAAAAACGGCCGTTTTTAAAACTTTTTTTTGCATTGATACATGTCCACTGGGGCAGGACCCAGGTCCCCAAACACTTTTTATGACAATAACTTGCATATAAGCCTTTAAAATTAGCATTTTGATTTCTCCCATAGACTTTTACAGGGTGTTCCGTGGCTTTTCGAATTTGCCGCGAACACCCCAAATTGTTCGCTGTTCGGCGAATGTGTGAACAGGCAATGTTCGAGTCGAACATGAGTTCGACTCGAACTCGAAGCTCATCCCTACTTGTGGGTTTTGGGCACTTTCTGAAAGTGCACCAAAACTCCTGAATGCAGGACATTTGGTTCGCTTTCAGAAACTGCACCACAGCTGCAGGATATAATAGAAGTCTATGGCAGAGTGCAGCTAACCCGCTGGAAAGTCACAAGTTCCCCTTTAACACGATTGGTCCGATCTGGTCTGCCTGTTAGGGGACCCAATCAGACTCCGCATTCACCTCTATGGAGCGGCAGATGTAAACGCCTTTGTGTCCGTTTACACCCACCTATCTCCAATCCAATCCGCAAAAAAAAAAAAAAAAAACAGGGGGATCTGTCCCTTCTGTCTTGGTGGATCAGAGGGCCAATAGAGTAGAGCTGCCTGTGTCCCTGTCTGCTCTGCATATGACACGGATCTGTCATCTGCCCGCTTCGCTCATTGTGGCCCGGAATCGGTTACCAAGTCGCTTAAGTGAACCCTCGCTCTTCAAAAGGTTGAGAATCCCTGTTTTAGAGGATATATTTTTGCCCTTGAAACCTGAAGCAGGATTATTCATATAACAGATTTTTTGTAAAATTTCTTCAAGAGGTAGATTATTGCTTGTTATACTGTGTCTTCAACTTTGCTACACAATTTCTGCACTACCTAAACAAATTAATATTTTCAGTAAAAAAAATAAAAAAATAATTGATTTGTTTTAGTGCACACAATCACAATATAATCTCCAAATTTTCTGTAAAATGTAAACAGACGAGACTGTGTCAGGAAAATAGATACCACATCTGTCAAGCCTAAGCATGTGAAACAGCAACAAAATACCCAAAACTGTTCAATTTTAAAAAGCTTTACACCTCACCAGTTAAGTGTTAAAGCGTATCCATGACCAAAATGTAAAATAATAGATTTTATTCCACATTGTATTTCAAGCATACTCCTATTAACCACGTGCTTACTGGGCACATACCGTATATACTGGAGTATAAGCCGAGTTTTTCTGCACATTTTTTGTGTGCTGAAAATGCCCCCCTCGGCTTATACTCGAGTCTGTGTCCATCTTCAACTTTGTGCGCCTGATCCCGGCCAGCCGTAGGTCCCCTTGACCCCAAACTTGGCACACATGTAGCCCCACTCTACAAGTGTGCAAAGGTTGTTATCCGGGGGACCTACGGCCGGGGAGCACCGATTTTTCAAAGCCAGGCACTCCTTCCATAGACTCCCATGTTAAACGTCAGTCTAGTCACACAGCGCCGGAGATAGGGTTGCCACCTGTCCAGGATTCACCCGGACAGTTCGGGTTTGGAATCATGCGTCCGGGTTTCAGACTGCCTGGAACCCGGACACATTATTTAGACAGGACTATGGCTTCCCTGCAGGGTTTCTGGCTGCAGTTGTCTAAGCTGAGGGTGGCTCTTACACTCTCTTTCACACTGCCCAAAGCCAGCACTAACAACCCCCCCCCCCAAACACACACACATACAGGAGAGGAGAGAGGGCTCGATCTGCACCTCTTCCCCCCACCCCTTCCCCTCTGTGTCTGCCCACACTCCAATCCCTGTGCCTTAGAAAAATAAAGTTGGGGCCGGAAATTTGATGTCCAACAGCCTCAGATACATCTGGATGAGAGGTACTGACTGCCAAGGGGTGAGTGAGCTCACCATCCATCCCTGTCTGTGACTAAAGTCTCCCCCCTTCTCTCTCCTGCCTCTGAGTGAGTACACAAAGGTAAATCAGGAGTTCTCAGAGTACTCCTTACATTAGATTTCCCCTTTACACCAGAGGCCACAGTGTTCCTCCTTACATCAGAGTCCTCTCCGTACATCAGAGTTCTCAGTGTTCCCACTTAAATCAGGGTTCCCAGAGCATCCCTTATGTTAGAGCCCCCCAGAGTTCTCCCTTACATCAGAGTCTGGCCCTTACAGTGAAAGGGAACTCTGTGAGTTCAGATGTAAAGGGGGAACTCTGTGGATTCAGATGTAAAAGTGGAACTCAGTGGACTCTGATGTAAAGGGGGACTCTTGTTATTAACTTCATATAATTAGAAATTTTATTCAATAGCAAAATATATGTATAGTTTATTCTATAAAAAAGAAATTGCCATGCGTTGTTAAAGTGTTCGGGTTTGACTTGAAGAAAAGGTGGCAACCCTAGCCGGAGATCAGGTAGGGAGATTGGGCACAGTGAAACATGGACACAGTGAGGCATGGGCACAGTGACAGTGAGGCACAGTGAGGCATGGACAC
Source organism: Rana muscosa (assembly GCA_029206835.1). Classification (NCBI taxonomy): domain Eukaryota; kingdom Metazoa; phylum Chordata; class Amphibia; order Anura; family Ranidae; genus Rana; species Rana muscosa. The sequence continues at coordinate 1,162,730,718 of CM055116.1, forward strand.
AATGAGGCATGGGCACAGTGAGGCACAGTGAGGCATGGACACAGTGAGGCATGCACATGGACACAGTGAGGCAAAGTGAGGCACAGTGAGGCATGCAGATGGACACCCTAGGCTTATACTCGAGTCAATACGTTTTCCAAGTTTTTTGTGGTAAAATTAGGTGCCTCGGCTTATATTCGGGTCAGCCTATACTCGAGTATATATGGTATACCCCCTTCCTGCCCATGCAAAATTTCAGCTTTCAGCACTGTCACGCTTTGAATGAAAATTGCGCGGTCGTGCGATGTTGCTCCCAAACAAAATTTACGTTCTTTTGTTCCCACAAATAGAGCTTTCTTTTGGTGGTATTTAATCATCTCTGCAGTTTTTATTTGTTGCGCTATAAACAAAAAAAGACTGACAATTTTGAAAAAAACCACAATATTTTTAACTTTTTGCTATAATAAATATCCCAATTTTTTTTTAATTCCTCAGTTTAGGCCGATACGTATTCTTCTAAATATTTTTGTTAAAAAAAAAAAAAAAAAAATCGCAATAAGCGTATAGTGATTGGTTTGCACAAACGTTATAGCGCCTACAAAATAGGGGATACAATTATGTTTTTTTTTTACTAGTAATGGCGGTTATCTGCGATTTTTTTTTTTTTGGTCAGGACTGTGATATTACGGCAGACACATTGCACACTTTTGACACATTTTTGGGACCATTCACATTTATACAGCGAACAGTGCTATAAATATGCACTGATTACTGTATAAATGTGACTGTCAGGGAAGGGGTTAACACTAGGGGGCGATCAAAGGGTTAAATGTGTGCCCTGCTAAGTGATTCTTACTGTGGGGGGAGGGGACTGACTGAGGGAGGTGACCGATAAGTGTCCCTATGTAGGGACACCCATCGGTCTCCTCTCCCTGACAGGACATGGATCTCTGTGTTTACACACAGAGATCCACGTCCCTGGCTCTGTGACTGCCGATCGCAGGTCCTTGGCGGACATCGCGGCCGCCAGGCACGCGCATCGGCACCTGAGTGATGCGGCGGGCAAGAGCGCGCCACCCAGCCGCCAGAGGCCCGAGGACATCATATGACAGCCTCCCGGCATTGTAGAGCCACCTTGTGGCCGTCATTCTACAATGGCCCGGATCCGATGTGGTTAATCTAAAGGGTCTTAACCACTTGCTTACTGGATACTTTCACCCCCTTCCTGCACAGGCCAATTTTCAGCTTTCAGCCCTGTCACATTTTGAATGATGATTGAGTGGTCTTGCAACTCTGTACCCATATGAGATTTTTATAATTTTTTCCCCCACAAATAGAGCTTACTTTTGGTGGTATTTAATTACCACAGTTTTTTTTTTTTTTTTTTTTTGCTAAACAAACAAAAAGAGACCGAAAATGTAAAAAAAATAAAGTTTATAGTTTGTTATAAAATTTTGCAGACAGGTAATTTTTATCCTTCACTGATGGGTGCTGATAGGCTGCATTGATGGGCACTGATGAGGCAGCACTGATGGGCACTGATAGGTGACACTGATGAGCACTGATGAGGCGGCACTGGTGGGCACTGATGGGTCTCACTGATAGGCAGCACTGGTAGGCAGCATTGATGGGCACTGATAGGTGGCACGGATGGGCACTAATAGGTCGCACTGATGGTCACTAATAGGCACTGGTAGGCGGCACTGATAGACAGCACTGATAAGTGACACTGATGATGAGGCACTCATGGGCACTGATGGACACTGATAGGTGGCACTGGTGGGCACAGATTAGCAGTACTGATGAGCACTTGTAGGCACCGAGAGGACCGATGTCCCTGTAACAGAAGCTGGTTAATAGCTTTCTTCTTTTTTTCCTCACGCTGTCAGCGTGAGGAAAATATTCTGCTAACTGGCTTCTGTTTACTTCCGTGATCAGCTGACATTGTTGAAAAACAACAGATTTTTACTGGCCAGATCACCAGATGAAAACAAAGCAAAGAAAGCCTAAAAAATAAAACTAGTGCAGCCACCACATCTAGGAACTGTTAAAGTGGTTGTAAACCCTCCATTACAACCTGCACCTACAGGTAAGCCTAGATTACAAGAAATATTACAAGAAGTACAAGAAATATCTCCTAAACCTACACGGTTTAGGAGATATTTGCCAAAAAGTTTTACAACGTTGTCTACGGCGCATGAGCGGCGTAGACAACGGTGCATTCACAGGGTCAATCCCCATTCAACAAATCCGGCTTTGCCGGATCCCGCGCGCATGCGCAGATTGATGTCTTTGCTGTGATTGGTCGGATCGGCGATACCCGGAAGTAACCTTCCGGGTATCTGTGGAGCGATGGCTGAGGCTGGAGGGGGAGACAAGGACGGCTTCAGGGGCCCCGATCTAAGGTAAGTGATGCATAACGAGCTAGTATGCTAGTCATACTAGCTCATTATGGCTTTGTCTTGCAGGTGTTTTTTTTTTTTTTTAAACGGGTTTACAACCACTTTAAGTTGCAATACAATAAATGTTTTCTTTTGGGTTTATTACTGCTTTGATGCAGAGTTGGCCAATGCAGTAGTTCTTTATGCCAATAGATGTATTAGATGTCCTAAATCTTCCAGTTTGATTTACGGCTAGTGCCCTTTAAGACACTTACTCTAAGCCCAGATGTAGTGATGAGCCGAACACCCCCGGGTTCGGTTCGCACCAGAACCCGCGAACGGACCGAAAGTTTGCGCGAACATTAGAACCCTATTAAATACAATGGATGCGAACGTTCGGATTCTAAAGTGCTAATTATAACGACTATTATCCATGTTATTGTCCGAAACAGAGTTTGGGAACCCGGCTTCTGCACCAGGGGACATGTATCAATGCAAAAAGAAGTTTTAAAAACGGACGTTTTCCGGGAGCAGTCATTTTAATGATGCATAAAGTGAAAAAAAAAAAGGCAAATATTCAAATATTCCTTTAAATATTGTACCTGGGGGGTGTCTAAAGTATGCCTGTGAAGTGCCACGTGTTTCCCGTGTTTAGAACTGTCCCTGCACAAAATAACATTTCTAAAGGGAAAAAAGTCATTTAAAACTGCTTGCGGCTTTAATGCAATGTCTGGTCCCGGTAATATGGATGAAAATCTTTAGGAAAAATGGCATAGCTTAGGTGTTGGTGTTGCCACAACACTGTAAGCCCTCACAGTTACTCTTGGTGGGCGCTGGAACACCCTGCTGTTAACTATTATATCAGTAATTGTATTTACATGCCACTGTTGAACAGTGGTAGGAAAAATTGGGCCTTTGGTGGTGGTGCTGGTGCCACAACACTGTAAGCCCTTACAGTTACTCTTGGTGGGCGCAGCAATGGTCCCTGCTGTGAATTATTAGATCAATAATTATAATTGCATGCCCCTGTTGAACAGGGGCTGAAAAATTGGGCCTTTGGTGGTGGTGGTGGTGGTGATGGTGGTGCTGGTGCCACAACACTGTAAGGCCTGACAGTTACTCTTGGTGGGCGCAGCAATGCTCCCTGCTGTGAATTATTAGATCAATAATTATAATTGCATGCCCCTGTTGAACAGGGGCTGAAAAATTGGGCCTTTGGTGGTGGTGGTGGTGGTGATGGTGGTGCTGGTGCCACAACACTGTAAGGCCTGACATTTACTCTTGGTGGGCGCAGCAATGCTCCCTGCTGTGAATTATTAGATCAATAATTATAATTGCATGCCCCTGTTGAACAGGGGCTGAAAAATTGGGCCTTAGGCACTGGTGGCACAACACTGCAACCCCTCACAGATACTGTACTTGGAGCACAGCAATGAGGCCTGTTGCAAAGTATTGCATCAAAAATTTCAATTACACGCCCCTGTTAAACAGGGGCTGAAAAATTGGGCCTTAGCCACTGGTGGCGTCACCCATAAACCAAAATGATCTTCCAAGCTATCATCGTTAATCGTATCATTGAGGAGGAGGAGGAGGATAGCCAGTCAACATAACAGCACAGGCACTCAGCATCAGCATCAGTCTTGAAGGGATGTGACATTTTAAAATCAATTAGTCTGTTATATCAGCATCTGGTGTGTTGTAGCTGGTGGTGATCCAAGACTAGTTCATCTTGATGAAAGTCAGTCGATCAACCGAGTCGGTGGACAGGCGCACCCTGTGATCCGTGACAAATCCTCCAGCAGCACTGAATGTGCGTTCTGAAAGAACGCTGGATGCAGGACAGGCCAGTAGCTCAATTGCATACTGTGCAAGCTCTGGCCAGTGATCCATCCTCAAGACCCAGTAAGCCAGAGGATTTTCGGTGGGGAAGGTGTCCAAGTCTGACCTTGCCCCTAGGTATTCCTGCACCATGTATATCAGACGCTGGCGATGGTTGCTGGAACCGATCATACTTTGGGGCTGCGGACTAAAGAATTGTCTGAATGCATCGGTCAGACGGCCACCTTCCCCACCGCTCCTTCTTTGACTGCCCGAAGCCTCAGCAACTCGTTGTCCAGGACCAGGAGTTTGTAACCTCCCAGTCTCTGGGAACGCGTTGCACAGACCTTTCTGCAAGGCCTCCCGGAGTTGTCTCATCCTCTGCTCCCTCTGCGACGGTACGATAAGGTCCGCAACCTTACCCTTGTACCGTGGATCAAGGAGAGTGGCCAGCCAGTAATGGTCCCTCTCCTTGATCCGAAGAATACGAGGATCCTTCCGCAGACTTTGCAGGATCAGGGAGGCCATGCAGCGTAGGTTAGCTGAGGCATTCAGTCCGGAGTCCTCTGGGTCACTAAGGACGACATGATCCGCAGCCACCTCCTCCCAGCCACGTACAAGTCCACTGGTTTCTTGGGACTGTAAATCATCCCTAAAAGACTGCTGCTGATGATGCTGAGTGCCAGCCTCCACCTCCATGTTGACACAATCCTCCTCCTCCTCCTCCTCCTCCTCCTCTTCCTGTGCGATGGGTGGGACAGAAGGAACACTGTCTGGGTAAAGGGGGCCTTGAGAGGCAAGGAAGTCATCCTCTTCCTGCCTCTGTTCTGCCTCAAGTGCCCTGTCCATTATTCCACGCAGCGTGTGCTCCAACAGGTGGACAAGAGGTACAGTGTCACTGATGCATGCACTGTCACTGCTCACCATCCTCGTGGCCTCCTCAAATGGTGCCAGGACAGTGCATGCATCCCTGATCATGCCCCACTGGCGTGGTGAAAAAAACCCGAGCTCCCCTGACCCTGTCCTGGTGCCGTAGTCGCACAGGTACTCATTGATGGCCCTCTGCTGCGTGTGCAGCCGCTGCAGCATGGCCAACGTTGAGTTCCACCTGGTGGGCATGTCACATATAAGGCGGTTCTTGGGCAGGTTCAACTCCTTTTGAAGCTCAGCCAGGCGAGCACTGGCATTATAAGATCTGCGGAAATGCACACAGACTTTCCTGGCCTGCCTCAGGACATCCTGTAAGCCCGGGTACCTGCCCAAGAACCGCTGCACCACCAGGTTAAGGACGTGAGCCATACAGGGCACATGGGTCAGTTGTCCCTGTCGGAGGGCGGAGAGGAGGTTGGTGCCATTGTCGCAAACCACCATTCCTGGCTTAAGCTGGTGTGGCGTCAACCACCTCTCAGCCTGCCCCTGCAGAGCAGACAGGACCTCTGCCCCAGTGTGGCTCCTGTCCCCCAAACACACCAGCGCAAGCACGGCATGGCATCTTTTTGCCTGCGTACTTGCGTAGCCCCTTGAACGCCTACGGAGCACCGCTGGTTCCGAGGACAAACCACAGGAAGAGGCCATGGAGGAAGAAGAAGAGGAGGGGGTGGAGGAGAGAGGTGTGTCACAACCAGTAGTAGCATTTTGGAGGCGTGGCGGTGGAACAACCTCCAACACTACTGCACCTTGTCCTGCATCCTTCCCAGCTGCCAAAAGAGTGACCCAATGGGCCGTGAAAGAAAGGTAACGTCCCTGTCCATGCCTGCTGGACCATGAGTCAGCGGTAATATGCACCTTACCGCTGACCGCCCTGTCCAGCGAGGCCAAGACATTGCCTTCCACATGCCTGTAGAGAGCCGGAATAGCCTTCCGTGCGAAAAAGTGTTGTTTGGGAACCTGCCACTGAGGAACCGCACATTGCACAAACTCACGGAAGGGGGCCGAGTCTACCAACTGAAAAGGCAGCAGTTGAAGCGCTAGCAATTTAGCCAAGCTAGCATTCAACCGCTGGGCATGTGGATGGCTGGGAGTGAACTTCCTTCGACGGTCCAGCAGCTGGGGCAGGGAAATTTGCCTGCTAGAATCGGACGTTGGTGTACTGCTAGCAGAGTGCCCGCAAGTACTTGCCTGTGACACACCTAATTCTACACCTTCATTCCTCTCAGAGCAGTTTTCAGAGAGGAGTGAAGGTATAGTGGGGTTGGAGATCCCAGCTGATGCGGTGCAAGAAGAGGTCAGCTTTGTTCTTTGGTGTGGGTCTTTAAGGTAGGCTTGCCAACGAGCTGCATGGCAGGTCAACATATGTCTGATCAAGCATGTGGTGCCCAAGCGGCTGATGTTTTGGCCACGCGATATACGCTTGAGACATATGTTGCAAACAGCAGCTGTGCGATCTGATGCACTCGCCTCAAAAAAGGCCCACACCAAAGAACTTTTTGAATGACGGGCAGAGGCAGCGCCCTGCACAGGCGGAGCTCTGCGGTGTGATTCCGGTCGGTGTGCTGCCCATACGCTGGCCACTCAAGGGCATCCTGCCTCGTTGGAGATGTGCCTCCTCCTCATCCTCCTCCTCCTCCTCTCTCCTATTAGGCACCCACGTGGAGTCAGTGACCTCATCATCCCCTCCCTCCTCATCACTGGAGCCAATCTGGCAGTATGCTGCAGCTGCTGGAACATGACTGCCAGATTGGTGTCCTTCTTGAGCATGCCCTCTCTCTGCTCTCACGCTGCTGCCTTCCTCTAGCTGGGTATCATCATCAGATCCTTCCAAACGCTGGGCATCCTCCTGGAGCATGTACCCAACACTGTGCTCAAACAGTTCGGGGGACTCCTCAGGAGGAGGGCATGGTGGGTCTAGGGAAGGATTGACTAATGAAGATAATGATACCAGAGAAGAGGACGCTTTGGCAGCTGCTTTGCCAGTACCCTGAGCCTGGGTGAGAGAGGATGAGGAGGATGAGGTGGGCTTGGTCATCCACTCTACCAAGTCTTCGGCATGATGTGGCTCAACATGTCCAGCTGCCGAAAACAAGGACAAGCGTGTCCCATGGCCATGTGCTGATGACAATGCACCGCGTACACGACCAGCACTGTTGCCCCCAGACACAGAGCCTGCTTGCCCTCTTTTTTTGCCTCCTGACTGTCTGCCTCTCCTTGGTTGCCTTCCAGACATTTTAATGGATGGCCTGCAGGGAGATGGGAAAAACAGCAATAAGGGCTACCTTCAGGTGTATATTGTGCAGGAGGCTTAGCAACAATGACACTGACACTGTCCCCTGCCTATCCTTCTCTGTCCCTAAACACAAGGATTGAAAATATGGTTCAGCAAAAAAGTTTTAGAACAGAATAGCACACTGACACTTTCCCTCACTGTCCTACTCTGTCCCTCCCTACAAACAAGATTTAGCACAGAATAGCACACTGATAATTTCTACGAGTGTCCTTCTCTGTCCCTCAACTCAAGGATTGAAAATATGGAACAGCAAAATTGGTTTAGAACAGAATAGCACACTGTCAGTTTCACTCACTGTCCTACTCTGTCCCTCCCTACAAACAAGATTTAGCACAGAATAGCACACTGATAATTTCTACGAGTGTCCTTCTCTGTCCCTCAACTCAAGGATTGAAAATATGGAACAGCAAAATTGGTTTAGAACACAATAGCACACTGACACTTTCCCTCACTGTACCTCTGTCCCTCAACTCAAGGATTGAAAATATGGTTCAGCAAAATAGTTTTAGAACAGAATAGCACACTGTCAGTTTCCCTCACTGTACCTCTCGGTCCCTCAACTCAAGGATTGAAAATATGGAACAGCAAAATTGATTTAGAACAGAATAGCACACTGTCAGTTTCACTCACTGTACCTGTCATGGATATGCAGTAGTGTTTGTCTGTCAGCTTACCTTCCTTCCCATGAGTTCATCTTAGAGGCCTGAGCCCTTTCACCTGGCTTCCTTTATAATCTCCTCCCAGCCTGACTCCACCCCAGGCCCTATCACAGAACACTATATTAACCTGTGCACTGCAAGCCTGCTTTGCTGATCAACGTGTTTGTTAGGCATTGTGTGTTTGGGTTCCTGCCTGCCGTGTGCTACGTCTGTCTCTCTGTTACGTTATTGGCTTGTCCCTGACTATCCCTGTCTGCTCGTGACCCTTGACCTTTGGCTCGTTCTCTTCGTTATCCTTGTCTGCTTGTGGCCCCTGACCTTCAGCTTGTTATTCGGTTCTCCCTTATCTTGTGCTGCTGCTTCCCCTCTTTTCCCCTTATCCTACGGGGCGTGAGCTAGGAAACTCCAGGGGCCGCGACCTGGTCCCAGCCTGCAGCATAACATCCTCACCACTAGAGGCCCTGGAGAAGACCAGCTGGGTCTTAGACTCCGCGCCCTGGGGAATCTTGGCTCTAGCTTCCGTTAGGATCCCGGTTGTGCTCCTCTGGTCCCGCTTTCCACAACCACCCAGTTTCCTATCCGCAGAAGCCAGCCATAGGGTTCACTACCTTGCGGTGCACTCCTGTCCCCCTACGGTGTGCATCTGTCACCTGGCCACAGGTGACCTTGACAGTTTGATCAGCCATGAAACCGGCTGACATCCCGTTACCCGTGGATGATCCGTTGCAGGGCATAGTTTGCAGACTTGAAACCCAGGAATCGAATCAGACTCAGGTGATGCGATTCCTCCAGGATCTGGCTTCTCGCTTCGAGCAGCTTCAGGCCTCCTTGGGAACCCTGAATCCGCAACCTCAAATGCAACCAGCGGCTGCACCTATTGCACCAGTTGCAGCCACACACTCACTACAACTGCCAGCTCCGTCCTGTTTCTCTGGGGACTCCAAGGCTTGCAGGGGGTTCCTTAGCCAATGCACAATTCATTTTGAGCTCCAGCCCCAAAACTTCCTGTCTGATCGGGCTAAGGTAGCCTATATCATTTCCCTCCTCTCTGGTGAAGCTTTAGCCTGGGCAGCCCCTCTGTGGGAACTGAATGATCCAGTGGTTTCTAGCCTGTCTGGCTTCTTGAAACTTTTTCGGAATATCTTCGAAGAACCGGCTCGTGTCTCTTCAGCGGCCAGCGCCCTTTTATGTCTCCGCCAAGAGTCTGCTTCTGTGGGACAGTATGCCCTTCATTTCCGCATACTGTCGGCTGAGTTGAGCTGGAACAATGAGGCCTTAGTCGCAACCTTTTTGCATGGCCTGTCTGATAGAGTGAAGGATGAATTAGCAGGGAGAACCATCCCCACTGATCTGGCTGGCGTTAGCTCCTTGTGTAACCAGATCGATATTCGCTTTCAGGAGAGGACCTTAGAAAAGCAACGCCAGCACTCCTTGCTTCTTAGTCAGCCTGAGCTCCCCTCTCTTCGACCCGTAGAGCATCTCCTACCAGCTGAGGAACCCATGCAGCTGGGTCGGACCAGGCTATCCCCCGAGGAACGTGCTAGGCGCAGAACTCTTGGTCTGTGTCTTTACTGTGGGGGCAAAGGTCATTTTCGTGACACTTGCTCTCTTTGTCCAGAAAAACGTTCGGGTCCACTTCATCTGGAAAGTGGAGTATTGGACCCAGAAATATCACCTTCCCCTTCTCGTCTTCTGCTTTCTGTGTTCCTTCATGTTGGTGCTTCTTCTCATTCGGTCTCAGCATATCTGGATTCCGGAGCCGCTGGTAATTTTATGGACTGGGAAATCGCATCGTCCATGAGACTTACTCTTTTGCCCCTCACCACACCATTGGTGGTCTTGGCGATTGATGGTACTGTTCTCCCAGGGGGACCTATCCGCTTCCAGACCCTCCCTGTTAAGATGTCGGTAGGGACACTCCACCAGGAGTGGATATCCTTCCTTATCTTACCCAAGGCCTCAACGCCTATAATTTTGGGTCTCCCATGGTTACAGCTCCATTCTCCTCATGTGGACTGGACTACTGGACAGATCCTGGCTTGGGGTCCCTCCTGTTCCTCGTCCTGCCTACCCAAGGTTGCCCCCTGTGAATCTGAGCCGGTCATTCATTCCAGGTTGCATAACCATTTACATTTCTCTGTCCCTAACCACCCTTGGACGCACAGCCAGGCTAGCTTGTCTACAAGTCCTGCAGTCGCTACGTCTTGCGATGCGATTCAGGTAGTCGCTACACCTGACTCAGCTATTCACTCTGCCTCTGTACTAGTTATGCCAGTCCAGCCCATGCCCAGTGAGCCTCCTACTTTTTCTTGTTCGGGACATTCTGCTTGTCCTTCAGCTATTCAGTTTGACTCCGGCGACATGTCACCTTCTAACCAACCTGACTTCAGGGTTCCACTGACATCTGCCCAGTCTGATGGTCCTGTGCAAGATGACCAGTTCCCCTTTAAGGGTCTAGGGGACCCTCCTCAAATTCCTGTTGATCCTCTCATGCCCTTGCTTATTCCTAGAGAGCCTTTGGTCCTCAATAGATCTTCTTGTCATCTCCCTACCTCGTTTTCGGTCTCTGAGGATAATCTTAAGTACGAGGTTAGACAAGTTCTGGATTCTCGGCTCTGCAGAGGCATTCTTCAGTACCTTGTGCATTGGAGAGGTTTTGGTCCTGAGGAGGCGTCTTGGATCGCTGCATCTGATGTTGCTGCACCTCATCTGTTGAGAAGGTTTCATCAGAGATTTCCCTTTAAGCCTGGGCCCAGGCGGGGGAGGGCCCATAAGAGGGAGGGTACTGTCATGGATATGCAGTAGTGTTTGTCTGTCAGCTTACCTTCCTTCCCATGAGTTCATCTTAGAGGCCTGAGCCCTTTCACCTGGCTTCCTTTATAATCTCCTCCCAGCCTGACTCCACCCCAGGCCCTATCACAGAACACTATATTAACCTGTGCACTGCAAGCCTGCTTTGCTGATCAACGTGTTTGTTAGGCATTGTGTGTTTGGGTTCCTGCCTGCCGTGTGCTATGTCTGTCTCTCTGTTACGTTATTGGCTTGTCCCTGACTATCCCTGTCTGCTCGTGACCCTTGACCTTTGGCTCGTTCTCTTCGTTATCCTTGTCTGCTTGTGGCCCCTGACATTCAGCTTGTTATTCGGTTCTCCCTTATCTTGTGCTGCTGCTTCCCCTCTTTTCCCCTTATCCTACGGGGCGTGAGCTAGGAAACTCCAGGGGCCGCGACCTGGTCCCAGCCTGCAGCATAACATCCTCACCACTAGAGGCCCTGGAGAAGACCAGCTGGGTCTTAGACTCCGCGCCCTGGGAAATCTTGGCTCTAGCTTCCGTTAGGATCCCGGTTGTGCTCCTCTGGTCCCGCTTTCCACAACCACCCAGTTTCCTATCCACAGAAGCCAGCCATAGGGTTCACTACCTTGCGGTGCACTCCTGTCCCCCTACGGTGTGCATCTGTCACCTGGCCACAGGTGACCTTGACAGTACCTCTCTGTCCCTCAACTCAAGGATTGAAAATATGGTTCAGCAAAATAGTTTTAGAACACAATAGCACACTGACACTTTCCCTCACTGTACCTCTCTGTCCCTCAACTCAAGGATTGAAAATATGGAACAGCAAAATTGGTTTAGAACACAATAGCACACTGACACTTTCCCTCACTGTACCTCTCTGTCCCTTAACTCAAGGATTGAAAATATGGAACAGCAAAATTGGTTTAGAACAGAATAGCACACTGTCAGTTTCACTCACTGTACCTCTCTGTCCCTCAACTCAAGGATTGAAAATATGGAACAGCAAAATTGGTTTAGAACAGAATAGCACACTGACACTTTCCCTCACTGTACCTCTCTGTCCCTCAACTCAAGGATTGAAAATATGGTTCAGCAAAATAGTTTTAGAACACAATAGCACACTGACACTTTCCCTCACTGTACCTCTCTGTCCCTCAACTCAAGGATTGAAAATATGGTTCAGCAAAATAGTTTTAGAACAGAATAGCACACTGTCAGTTTCCCTCACTGTACCTCTCTGTCCCTCAACTCAAGGATTGAAAATATGGAACAGCAAAATTGGTTTAGAACAGAATAGCACACTGTCAGTTTCACTCACTGTACCTCTCTGTCCCTCAACTCAAGGATTGAAAATATGGTTCAGCAAATTAGTTTTAGAACACAATAGCACACTGACACTTTCCCTCACTGTACCTCTCTGTCCCTCAACTCAAGGATTGAAAATATGGTTCAGCAAAATAGTTTTAGAACAGAATAGCACACTGTCAGTTTCCCTCACTGTACCTCTCTGTCCCTCAACTCAAGGATTGAAAATATGGAACAGCAAAATTGGTTTAGAACAGAATAGCACACTGTCAGTTTCACTCACTGTACCTCTCTGTCCCTCAACTCAAGGATTGAAAATATGGTTCAGCAAAATAGTTTTAGAACAGAATAGCACACTGTCAGTTTCACTCACTGTACCTCTCTGTCCCTCAACTCAAGGATTGAAAATATGGTTCAGCAAAATAGTTTTAGAACACAATAGCACACTGACACTTTCCCTCACTGTACCTCTCTGTCCCTCAACTCAAGGATTGAAAATATGGGTCAGCAAAATTGGTTTAGAACAGAATAGCACACTGTCAGTTTCACTCACTGTACCTCTCTGTCCCTCAACTGAAGGATTGAAAATATGGTTCAGCAAAATAGTTTTAGAACAGAATAGCACACTGTCAGTTTCCCTCACTGTACCTCTCTGTCCCTCAACTCAAGGATTGAAAATATGGAACAGCAAAATTGATTTAGAACAGAATAGCACACTGTCAGTTTCCCTCACTGTACCTCTCTGTCCCTCAACTCAAGGATTGAAAATATGGTTCAGCAAAATAGTTAGAACACAATAGCACACTGACACTTTCCCTCACTGTACCTCTCTGTCCCTCAACTCAAGGATCGAAAATATGGAACAGCAAAATTGGTTTAGAACAGAATAGCACACTGTCAGTTTCACTCACTGTACCCCTCTGTCCCTCAACTCAAGGATTGAAAATATGGTTCAGCAAAATAGTTTTAGAACACAATAGCACACTGACACTTTCCCTCACTGTACCTCTCTGTCCCTCAACTCAAGGATTGAAAATATGGTTCAGCAAAATAGTTTTAGAACACAATAGCACACTGACACTTTCCCTCACTGTACCTCTCTGTCCCTCAACTCAAGGATTGAAAATATGGTTCAGCAAAATAGTTTTAGAACACAATAGCACACTGACACTTTCCCTCACTATACCTCTCTGTCCCTCAACTCAAGGATTGAAAATATGGTTCAGCAAAATAGTTTTAGAACAGAATAGCACACTGTCAGTTTCCCTCACTGTACCTCTCTGTCCCTACAAACAAGGATTAGCACAGAATAGCACACTGTCACTGACACTCTCCCTACCTATCCTTATTTGTCCCTAAACACAAGGAATCCAGGATTAGTAAAGGAAAAAAAATGACACTGTCCCTGCCTATGCTTCTCTTTCCCTGCTCCGGAACACACTACACAAGGCCGCCGCGCTGGCGGCCTTTTATAGTGTGGGGCGTGTACTAAACCCCATCAGCAATAATTGGCCACAGGCATCCTGCCTGTGGCCAATCATTGCTCTCCTCGCTGCCGGCGCTGTGATTGGCCAAGCATGCGGGGTCACAGTGCATGCTTGGCCAATCACAGCGCCTGGATGACACTGCGATGGCGTAGTGCATTGTGGGCCGTTCGCGTCACTCGAATTTGGCGCGAACGGCCCAAATCGTTCGATCTTCATCGAACGATCGAACAGCCGATGTTCGAGTCGAACGTATGTTCGACTCGAACACGAAGCTCATCCCTACCCAGATGCCTTTTGTGGACCTCCATCCAGCCTGTGAGTGGACAGTGAAGGAGATAGAGCACAGTGATTCTCTGTCATTCGGCTCTCTATTCCTTCCAGCATTTTCCGTGCCAGCACATGAACTGATTGGCTCCCTGTAATGCTTCATACTCTTCTGTATACAGTGCCCTGAAAAAGTATTCATACCCTTTGAAATTTTGCACATTTTCTCATGTTACAACCAAAAAACTTAAATGTATTTTATTAGGATTTAATGTGATAGACCAACACAAAGTGGCACATAATTGTCAAGTGGAGGGAAAATGATAAATGGTTTTCCAAATTCTTTATAAATTCTTTAGTAAATAGAGTCCACCTGTGTGTAATTTAATCTCAGTATAAATACAGCTGTTCTGTGAAGCCTGCAGAGGTTTGTTAGAGAACCTTAGTGAACAAACAGCATCATGAAGGCCAAGGAACACACCAGACATGTCAGTGATAAAGTTGTAGAGAAGTATAAAGCAGGGTTAGGTTATAAAAGAATATTCCAAGCTTTGAACATCTCACAGAGCACTGTTCAATCCATCATCTGAAAATAGAAAGAGTATGGCACAACTGCAAACCTACCAAGACATGGCCGTCCACCTAAACTGACAGGCCGGGCAAGGAGAGCAATAATCAGAGAAGGAGCCAAGAGGCCCATAGTAACTCTGGAAGAGCTGCAGAGATCCACAGCTCAGGTGGAAACTGTGCGTGTGTACGAGGCTACAAGCTTACATGTCCTCCTGTAAGCCTGCGCATGCTCGATGAGACTTCGACGCATGCGCGGTAGCTTACAAGGCTAGTGTAGGGTTAAGCAAGATGGCAGCGACGGCATTGAATGTGACGAGCGCATGCTCGTCGTAGTCGATGACGTCACTGCGTTCTTGCCATTCAAAAGAACGGCGGTTCTTTTGAATGGCAAGAACGTGGTGACGTCATCGACTATGACGAGCATGCGCTCGTCACATTTGATGCTGTCGCCGCCATCTTGCTTCACCCTACATACCCTTGTAAGCTACCGCGCATGCGTTGAAGTCTCATCGAGCATGCGCGGGCTTACCGGAGGACATGTAAGCTTGTAGCCTCTTACACACGCACGGTTTCCTCGTCGGGAAACAGGCTGACGAGAATCCTGACAAGAAAATAGAGAGCTGGTTCTCTATTTTTCTCATCAAGATTCCCGGCAGTTTTCCCAAGGAGAAAACATACACACGACCGGTTTTCTCTGCAAAAAGCTCTCCCAGCAGTTTTCTTGCCGAGAAAATCGTCCGTGTGTACAAGGCTTTTGTGTTGGTCTATCACATAAAATTCCAATAACATACATTTATGTTTTTGATTGTAACATGACAAAATATGGAAAATTTCAAGGGGTATAAATACTTTTTCAAGGCACCAAAGATACCACAAAAGGCTGATACCAGATCAAATGTACACTGCTTGCATGTTAAAATACATTTAAAAGTGTTTTTTTATTTATAGATCTGCATTAATTTGGGTCTTTTATATCTTGCTGGAGTTTAGCTTTACAGGTATAGCACTCTCCTAAATTAGAGTAGGCTGCTAGGTAAATTTAGCTTGGCTCCCCTCTAATTAGTGGAGCATGGATTGATTATTTAGGGCTGATCTGTGTTTCACAGGCTGCTGCTCTGTTACTTTTCCCTGTCTAGGATTCTAAAATCATAATGGGAGGAGGGATGGGGCATGCAGACTGAATATTTATGGGACTCTAGCCAATCCCTGCGGAAGTGTGTCCAGTAGGAGGCGAGAGAACTCATACATAATCTGAGACCTGGGAAGCAAGGTGCAGGGTTCCTGGGCAGTGATGGTAGTAACTGCGTTAAAGTAAACGGCGTTACTTAACGCAGTTACTTTAGAGGGTAACGAGTAGGGATGAGCTCGCTGTTCATGTCGAAGCCAGAACTTTGTGGGCCTTTCGCGCCATATTCGTGTGGCACGAACGGGCCACAATTCCATCGCAGTGCATTGCTGGCTGATGATTGGCCAAGCATGCACTGTGACCCCGCATGCTTGGCCAATCACAGCGCCGGCAGTGAGGAGAGCCATAATTGGCCACCCTTATTGCTGGTGTTGGTGTTGTTCTGTTGTGTAACACAGGCATCTGCAAGCAGTTACAGTGGGTGTAGTGTGCCTCCTGCACGGTATACACCTGAAGCTACCCCTTATTGCTGGTGTTGTTCTGTTGTGTAACACAGGCATCTGCAGCAGTTACAGTGGGTGTAGTTTGTCTCCTGCACAGTATACACCTGAAGCTACCCCTTATTGCTGGTGTTGTTCTGTTGTGTAACACAGGCATCTGCAGCAGTTACAGTGGGTGTAGTTTGTCTCCTGCACAGTATACACCTGAAGCTACCCCTTATTGCTGGTGTTGTTCTGTTGTGTAACACAGGCATCTGCAGCAGTTACAGTGGGTGTAGCGTGCCTCCTGCACAGTATATACCTGAAGCTACCCCTTATTGCTGGTGCTGTTCTGTTGTGCAACACAGGCATCTGCAGCAGTTACAGTGGGTGTAGTGTGCCTCCTGCACAGTATACACCTGAAGCTACCCCTTATTGCTGGTGTTGTTCTGTTGTGTAACTCAGGCATCTGCAAGCAGTTACAGTGGGTGTAGTGTGCCTCCTGCACAGTATACACCTGAAGCTACCCCTTATTGCTGGTAGCTTCAGGGGTTGTTCTGTTGTGTAATGCAGGCATCTGCAAGCAGTTACAGTGGGTGTAGTGTGCCTCCTGCACAGTATACACCTGAAGCTACCCCGTATTGCTGGTGTTGGTGTTGTTCTGTTGTGTAACACAGGCATCTGCAAGCAGTTACAGTGGTTGTAGTGTGCCTCCTGCACAGTATACACCTGAAGCTACCCCTTATTGCCGGTGTTGTTCTGTTGTGTAACACAGGCATCTGCAGCAGTTACAGTGGGTGTAGTGTGCCTCCTGCACAGTATGCACCTGAAGCTACCCCTTATTGCTGGTGTTGTTCTGTTGTGTAACACAGGCATCTGCAGCAGTTACAGTGAGTGTAGTGTGCCTCCTGCACAGTATACACCTGAAGCTAACCCTTATTGCTGGTGTTGTTCTGTTGTGTAACACAGGCATCTGCAGCAGTTACAGTGGGTGTAGCGTGCCTCCTGCATAGTATACACCTTAAGCTACCCCTTATTGCTGGTGTTGTTCTGTTGTGTAACACAGGCATCTGCAGCAGTTACAGTGGGAGTAGGTGCCTCCTGCACAGTATACACCCGAAGCTACCCCTTATTGCTGGTTTTCCCATCTCCCTGCAGGCCATTAGTATGTCTGGAAGGCCAACAAGGAGAGGCAGACAGTCACAAGCTAATAAGGGCAAGTAGGCTCTGTGTTTAGGGACAACAGTGCTGGTCGTGGACGCGGTGCATCGTCATCAGCACGTGGCCATGGGACACGCTTGTCCTGATTTTCGGCAGCTGGACATGTTGAGTCGCATCATGCCGAAGACTTGGTAGAGTGGATGACCAAGCCCTCCTCATCCTCCTCATCCTCTCTCACCCAAGCTCAGGGTACTGGCAAAGCAGCTGCCAACGCGTCTTCTTCCCTCGTATCAATGTCATCAGTCACTCCTTCCCTAGACCCACCATGTCCTTCCGAGGAGTCCCCCAAACTGTTTGCGCACAGTGTTGGGTACATGCTCTAGGAGGATGCCCAGCGTTTTTAAGGCTCTGATGATGATACCCAGCTAGAGGAAGGCAGTAGCGTGAGTGCAGAGAGAGGGCATGCTCAAGAAGGACAGCAATCTGGCAGTCATGTTCCACACCAGCTGCAGCATACTGCCAGGTTTGCTCCAGTGATCAAGAGGGAGGGGATGATGAGGTCACTGACTCCATGTGGGTGCCTGATAGGAGAGAGGAGGAGGAGGAAGCACATCTCCAATGAGGCAGGATGCCCTCTGGGGGCCAGCTTAAGGGCAGCACACCGACTGAATCACACCGCAGAGCTCCACCTGTGCAGGGCGCTGCCTCTGCGCGTTATTCCAAAAGTTCTTTGGTGTGGGCCTTTTTTGAGTCAAGTGCATCAGATCGCACCGCTGCTATTTGCAACATATGTCTTAAGCGTATCTCGCATGGCCAAAACATCAGCCGCTTGGGCACCACACATGCTTGACCAGACATATGTTGACCTGCCATGCAGCTCGTTGGCAAGTGTACCTTAAAGACCCACACCAAAGAACAAAGCGGACCTCTCCTTGCTCCTCATCAGCTAGGATCTCCAACCCCACTATACATTCAGTCCTCTCTGAAACCTGCACTGAGAGGAATGAAGGTGTAGAATTAGGTGTGTCACAGCCAAGTACTTGCGGGCAATCTGCTAGCAGTACACCGATGTCTGATTGAAGCAGGCAAATTTCCCTGCCCCAGCTGCTGGACCGTCGAAAGAAGTTCACTCCCAGCCATCCACATGCCCAGCGGTTGAATGCTAGCTTGGCTAAATTGCTAGCACTTCAACTGCTGCCTTTTCAGTTGGTAGACTCGGCCCCCTTCCGTGAGTTTGTGCAATGTGCGGTTCCTCAGTGGCAGGTTCCCAAACGCCACTTTTTCTCACGGAAGGCGATTCCGGCTCTCTAACGGCATGTGGAAGGCAATGTCCATGCCTCAGTGGACAGGACGGTCAGCGGTAAGGTGCATATTACTGCTGACTCATGGTCCATCAGGCATGGACAGGGACGTTACCTATCTTTCACGGCCCATTGGGTCACTCTTTTGGCAGCTGGGAAGGATACCTCCAAAATGCTACTACTGGTTGTGACACACCTCTCTCCTCCACCCCCTCCTCTTCTTCTTCCTCCATGGCCTCTTCCTGTGCTTTGTCCTCGGAACCAGTGGTGCTCCGTAGGCGTTCAAGGGGCTACGCAAGTACGCAGGCAAAAAGATGCCATGCCGTGCTTGCGCTGGTGTGTTTGGGGGAGAGGAGCCACACTGGGGCAGAGGTTCTGTCAGCTCTGCAGGGACAGGCTGAGAGATGGTTGACGCCACGCCAGCTTAAGCCAGGAATGGTGGTTTGCAACAATGGCACCAACCTCCTCTCCGCCCTCCGACAGGGACAACTGACCCATGTGCCCTGCGTGGCTCACGTCCTTAACCTGGTGGTGCAGCGGTTCTTGGGCAGGTACCCGGGCTTACAGGATGTCCTGAGGCAGGCCAGGAAAGTCTGTGTGCATTTCCGTCGATCATATAATGCCAGTGCTCGGCTGGCTGAGCTGCAAAAGGAGTTGAACCTGCCCAAGAAACGCCTTATATGTGACATGCCCACCAGGTGGAACTCAACGTTGGTCATGCTGCAGTGGCTGCAGCAGAGGACCATCAATGAGTACCTGTGCGACTACGGCACCAGGACAGGGTCAGGGGAGCTCGTTTTTTTATTCACCACGCCAGTGGGGCATGATCAGGATGCATGCACTGTCCTGGCACCATTTGAGGAGGCCACGAAGATGGTGAGAAGTGACAGTGCATGCACAGTGACACTGTACCTCTTGTCCACCTGTTGGAGCATACACTGCGTGGAATAATGAACAGGGCACTTGAGGCAGAACAGAGGCAGGAAGAGGAGGACTTCCTTGCCTCTCAAGGCCCCCTGTATCCAGACAGTGTTCCTTCTGTCCCACCCATCACACAGGAAGAGGACGAGGATGAGGACGACGAGGAGGAGGGTAGTGTCAGCATGTAGGTGGAGCCTGGCACTCAGCATCAGCAGTCTTTTAGGGATGATTTACAGTCCCAAGAAAGCTGTGGACTTGTACGTGGCTGGGAGGAGGTGGCTGCAGATCATGTCGTCCTTAGTGACCCAGGGGACGCCGGACCGAATGCCTCAGCTAACCTACGCTGCATGGCCTCCCTGATCCTGCAAAGCCTGCGGAAGGATCCTCGTATTCTTCGGATCAAGGAGAGGGACCATTACTGGCTGGCCACTCTCCTTGATCCACGGTACAAGAGTAAGGTTGCCGACCTTATCTTGCCGTCGCAGAGGATGAGACATCTCCAGGAGGCCTTGCAGAAAGGTCTGTGCAACGCATTCCCAGAGACTGTGAGGTTACAAACTCCTGGTCCTGGACAACGAGTTACTGAGGCTTCGGTCAGTCACAGAAGGAGCGGTGGAGAAGGTGGCCATCTGACCGATGCGTTCAGACAATTTTTTAGTCCGCAGCTCCAAGGCATGATCGGTTCCAGCAACCATCGCCAGCGTCTGATTTACATGGTCCAGGAATACCTAGGGGCAAGGTCAGACTTGGACACCTTTCCCACGGAAAATCCTCTGGCTTACTGGGTCTTGAGGATGGATCACTGGCCAGAGCTTGCACAGTAAGCAATTGAGCTACTGGCCTGTCCTGCATCCAGCGTTCTTTCGGAACGCACATTCAGTGCTGCTGGAGGCTTTGTAACCGATCACAGGGTGCGCCTGTCCACCGACTCGGTTGATCGACTGACCTTCATAAAGATGAATCAGTCTTGGATTACCACCAGCTACCAAGCACCTGAAGCTAATGTAACCAAATATTTTTTTTTTTAAATGTCACATCCCTTCAAGACTGCCTACGCTGATGCTGAGCGACTGTCCTGTTATGTTGACTGACTATCCTCTTCCTCCTCAATGATCCTGCCGATAGCTTGGAAGAACATTTTTGGTTCTGGGTGCCACCACCAGTGGCTAAGGCCCAATTTTTCAGCCCCTGTTTAACAGGGGCATGTAATTACAATTTTTGATGCAATGCTTTGCAGCAGGGCTCATTCCTGCACTCCAACTAGAGTATCTAGGAGAGGTTGCAGTGTCGTGGCACCAGCACCAGTGCCTAAGGCCCAATTTTTCAGCCCCTGTTTAACAGGGGCGTGTATTTACAATTTTTTATGCAATGCTTTGCAGCAGGGCTCATTGCTGCGCTCCAAGTACAGTATCTGTGAGGGGTTGCAGTGTTGTGGCACCAGTGCCTAAGGCCCAATTTTTCTGCCCCTGCTTAACAGGGGCATGTAATTACAATTTTTGATCTAATACTTTGCAACAGAGCTCATTGCTGCGCTCTAAGTACAGTATCTGTGAGGGGTTGCAGTGTTGTGGCACCAGCACCAGTGCCTAAGGCCCAATTTTTCTGCCCATGTTCAACAGGGGCATATAATAACAATTCTTGATCTAATATTTCACAGCTGGGCCCATTCCTGCGCCCACGAAGAGTAACTGTGAGGACTTAGTCTTATGGCACCAGCACCACCAAAGGCCCAATTTTTCAGCCCCTGCATCATTAAAATCACTGCTCCCGAAAAAACGACCGTTTTTAAAACTTCTTTTTACATTAAAACATGTCCCCTGGGGCAGGATCCGGGTCCCCAAACCCTTTTTAGGACAATAACTTACATATAAGCCGTTATAATTAGCACTTTAGATTTCGAACGTTCGCGTCCATTGTATTTATTAGGGTTCTAAAGTTTGTGCAAACTTTCGGTTCGTTCACAGGTTCTGGTGCGAACCGAACCGGGGGGTGTTCGGCTCATCCCTAGTAACGAGTAATCTAACTGATTACTCTTCCCCTCATGGTAACGCCATTCCCATTACTTGGGCGGCGTTACCGCAATTACATCTACCGCCACTAGATGGCAGTAGTGTAATTCCCAGTAAAAAAAAATTATATGTTCCTAGATATGCTGCTCCGAGTGACGCTGCTAGTGTGTGAGGACTCGGAGATCGCTCCACTGAGCTGCTCTATGCGCCCTTGATGTTCTGAATGAAATGTGAGTGGAACCCCGCTGTATTACATCACATGTATGGTTCAAACATTGCGCAATGATCGCGTCTTTTTTTCAGTTAATTTCCGGTATTGGAAAATATACAACTAGCGAGTGGGATCTCCCAGTGTGACGGAGAGGAACTGTTTATCTACTAGTTGCTGAGAGGAAATACTGTGAGTGTTTTTTAGCATACGGGAATACGGATACAACTTTTTCTTTAGGAACCAGCAAATCTCATGCATTTATCACTGTTCAGGTGGCTATAGACACTGTGTGAATTGGCACAATTTGGCACTTTCACCTTGGTTTTTATTAAGCATTGTATGATATTTATCATTTATAGTGTTCATTATCGCAGTTTATTTATTGCAGTAATTTGCACATTAGACCACTGAATTTTCTGCATACCAGATCACTGGACACTAATAATCTTTTTATGGGTTTGCACATTATTGCACGGAGCAGCATATCTAGGAACATATTATTACCTATCTAATTTATTATCTTTGGTCTCCAGAATCCACTGAATGGTTGCAGCAGTCTCTGACCATCTCCTGTACTATGTCCGCAGTCTCTGACCATCTCCTGTACCATGTCCGCAGTCTCTGACCATCTCCTGTACCATGTCCCCAGTCTCTGATCATCTTCTGTACTATTAAAGATGTACGATATTAAAGATGTTATAGAACGTAATTGCATTATAGAATATAAAAAAAAAAATCGCAGTTACTTTGCTGAGTAACTAATTACTTTTTCAATGTAGTAACTGAGTTACTAACGCAATTACTTTTTGGGAGAAGTAATTTGTAACTGTAACTAATTACTTTTTTAAAGTAAGATGACCAACACTGTTCCTGGGTCCAGTCCTACTCAGGGGCTCTGCTCCTGGTGCAGGATCCTAGAAGAAGTCTTTTGAAAGACACCAAGGCTTCGAGCTAAGCTTAGCTGGGAGGCCTATTTGCAAATCCACGTCTGAGGATCAAGTTGGATCTGGAGAAACTCACTGAAGAGAGCCAGGAGAAAGTAGGTGGGAAAGAGTCCAGCTGTCCTATGGCGATGTAAGTATACATTGCCTTCATCATAAGAGCCTGGTGGAAATCGACAGTAGACAATTGGCAGGAGACAACCAATGTAAGTAGATGACCCCAGTGCTCAAGATTAGTGACTGTGTGGCTTTTGACTCTGAAAGGGGTACAGATCATCAACAGCATAGAGATCCTGTGGTACATACATCTTTGTGCAACACAGCCAGAAGTTGAAGAGTCCTCAACTTGTTCAGTTTTACAGTTTATCGGCGAATCCCAAGTTCCCTATCCCTATCCAAATTAATTGTTCCCAAAAAACGAAACAAAACAGAACCCCCTAGACTGTTCTTTAAAGCCAATAGAAGAGTGCAGAAAATGTGGTGCGCCTAGCTGTGTGTGCTCTAGGTTGGGAAATAGGACCAACGTCACCAGAGGCTCCATAGAGGGTTTGCTACACCGGAAACTTGTGCTGATGTAAACCAGGATGCTGCAACTGCTTCTACCACTCCTTCTGAAAATGTTAATACTTTGCTGTCATGCTGATCCACTGACCTGGTGCCATGGTCATGCTCTCTTAAGGAGCAGTGACACTCTGCACTTACAGTATGTCCTCATTCTTTTGGGTTGAATAGAGTGCTAGGGCATCTATTGGCAAATGGATTACTGTGGGGGGCAGTGCTGGAGACAAGGTGAGTTTTACAGTCCAAGTTCAACTTTTGTAACCTTCTGAGGGACACCTTTTCAGAAAGGAAAAGAACGCCTGCGTTTGGGATTTATGGTAAACTTGCAAATTTCATCCTAAGAGTTCCATAATATGAGCTAGAGCTTTTATCCCTAAACCCGACCCTTCAACTGTTCCTATCGGCTCATAGATGAATGGGTGGCCTTACAGGCCAATACAGTGTGACAAAGGGTCGGACAGTCAAACTTTCTAAACTCAGGTTTCAGAGTATCAAAGTACTCAGAACGAAACCTCCAAGTATATTGCACTCCTACTAGTTTACTTATAGTTTGCTACCACTATACTACTAGTTTGTTTTAAAGACAGGTAGCCTGTTGGGTTTTACAACATGTGATTTTCCAATGGTGGTCAGTCACATAGGAACTGAATTTAAAAAGTAGAAGTAATCCCAGCAATGTCTTTGTTTGCCATAAAACAAACTTTGTGTAGCGTTTGCCATAGAACAAAAAAAATTTGCCTCACCTGTGAAAGATTTGCTAAAAGTTGGAGTTTTTCTTTAAGTGAAAAGAAAAGCAGACTTTGATCAACATAATAAAATCAAAAGCTTACATCTCTGTAGCTTTGTCTTTACCACAAAGTTCTCTAGGGCACCATGGTGCATCCCCTTCTAAGGGACATCTTCCTATTAACCTAATCAATCAAGTATGTAAAACACTCTTCATTAATGCAATTAGATTTTACAACATTTTTTCCTTTAGTGTATTCAATTTAAAGAACCTTGAATCTCTTAATAGCCACTCCGCCATGACCAGATTAAAGATTTATCTTCATTACATTATCTAGAGCCTTCAGAGTTATTAAAGGACATGAGATTTCAATCTTCCTGGTAATATATGTTGGATGGTGATGAAGATGAAATGTCTATTCTATTTTTTAAACACTGATAGAGAACAAAATGAGCAGTATATTTAAATAGACAATGGAGGGGAAAAAAAAGTCTTTAAAGGCCAACTAAACTTTTAAATCAGATAACTACAATCAGAAAAGCTGTGCAAAGTCTTACAGTTCTTTTCTTAAGAAAACAGTGACAGCCGAAATAGAAAAAACCTGTTCCCCTAAGGGCCAGCATGCTGAAGAGAAGGACTCTTGCTCTCTGTGTGAAAGCAGTGGTCTCTCTGCAGAGGTCAGACATGCTCCCTGTCGAGGCAGAACTCTTCAATCATAAGGGAGAATGGGCTTTGCTGGTTGGAGATTTGGTAGGGTATTTCCAGCTTCTGCAGAGAGACCACGGCTTCTACACAGAGAAGAGTCCTTCTCTGTAGCATCCTGGCTTTTTTTACGCTGTGGCTGATTTCTAAATTAAATGGACTTTGCATACGTAGTGTTTTGATGCAACTGGAATATTTTTGGCTGATTTAAGCTTAACCACCTCAATACAGGGCACTTTCACCCCCTTCCTGCCCAAGCCATTGTTCAGCTTTCAGCACTGTCACACTTTGAATGACAATTGCACGGTCATGCAACACTGTACCTAAATGACATTTTTATCATTTTTTTCCCACAAATAGAGCTTTCTTTTGGTGGTATTTGATCACCTTTGAAGTTTTTATTTTTTGCGCTATAAAAAAGAAGAGGGACAAGTTTGAAAAAAACACAATATTTTTTACTTTTTGGTATAATAAATATCCATTTTTTTATTTATTTTTTTTAAACACATTTTTTCCTCAGTTTAGGCCGATATGTATTCTTCTACATGTTTTTTGGTAAAAGAAAAAAAAAAATCGCAATAAGCGTATATTGATTGGTTTGCGCAAAAGTTATAGTAGCTACAAAATAGGGAATAGATTTATAGCTTTTTTTTTTTTACTAGTAATGGCGACGATCAGCGATTTTTTTCATGACTGCGATATTGCGGCGGACACATCGGACACTTTTGACACATTTTTGGGACCATTCACATTTATACAGCGATTGCTGCTATAAAAATGCATTGATTGCTGTACAAATATGACTGGCAGGGAAGGGGTTAACACTAGGGGGTGATCAAGGGGTTAAAGGTGTTCCCTGGGAGTGATTCTTACTGTGGGGGGAGGGGACTGACTGGGGGAGGTGACCAATGGTTGTCCCTATGTACAAGGGACACACCATCGGTCTCCTCTCTCTGACAGGACGTGGATCTGTGTGTTTACACACACAGATCCACGGTCTTGCTCAGTTACTGGGCAATCGCGGGTGCCCGGCACGCGCATCGGGTCCCCAGTGGCTTGGGAAGGCGATCACGTCATATGACGTCCGCCCAGAACTAGAGTCTTCTTCCCGCCGTCATATGACAGCGGGCGGTAGACAACTGGTTAAACAGTATACACAGATGTATTGCCTTTCATTTCAATTTTAAACTGAATGGGTTGTTTTACAAGGCAAAGGTTTACATATACTTTAACCCAGCGTTTCTCAACCTTTTTTCAGTCAAGGCACCCTTTAAAATTTTATAGACAATCTCAAGGCACCCTTTAAAACACTGGTACTGACTAGTATTCCAATGTTTCTCTTCTCCCTCAATTTCTCTCCATCAGTCAGCTATTGTCACCCCAGTGCTGAGGGAGAGGGGCACAGGAGGGTCAAACGAGGATACTGTGAAGGCAACGGACATCCTCCTTATTAACTGACAACGTCATTGGTTGTTCGGATGCCAGTGTCTAGAAAGTTGTAATGGTGCATATTGAAAACCCATGGCCTTGTGTAACTAAAAGGCAGGCTTCATCCACCTGTTGGCTTGTATACAAATCTTTCGATATTTTGCCAAGGCACCGCTGAAGAAACCTCAAGGCACCCTTGTTAAAAAAGGCTGCTTTAACCCCTTGCCAACAGTAGGAGGTCCATGGACGTCCTTGGTTTGCAGTGGTTATACCGAGATCATGCCTGCACCCTGCAGGCATGATCCTGGGATAAAATTTCTCAGCCGGCAATTCCTTGTACTGCAGAAGTAATTTGAGTGGCTGAACAGCCACTCAATCACTTCTATAGGTGCCGGAAGGGGATCCCCCCTCTTGCTGCTGCCTTTCTTGGATTCTTTGGCCTGCTGGGAGAACCTATATATTCGGGTGGAGTCAGGTGATCTATGTTCTATGCCACCTAGACGGCTGTCTGGGTGGACGCGTGTCGTGTTGCCCGGGCTTCTAGGCCAGAGATTGGGCCTATCCCGGGGACGTCTGGCTGCTAGGCTGTCTGAGGGCCTATCCAGAAGCAAGAGAGCAGCGCAGGGTTGGGATTGCGGCTTGCAGTCCAGTGATGGTTCTGCCGGCCAGAGAACCTGTCAGTTGTCGGAGGTAGAGGGGAAGCTGTTGCCACAAAGGGACCATCCACCTTATTACCAGGGACCAAAGTGAGTAACTGAAGCAAGTACCGGAATAGTATTCTCACTGAACGGGCACGGTGGAGAATCGGGAAACTTTAGGCGGTAATCAAGTCAGGGACCCAGCCAGCGGGGTGATGCTTGCAGAGCAGCCTTGTGTGTCAAGCCAGGGACTGAGCAGGCCAGCAGGGGTGAAACGTGAGAAGTATCGGGAGTGCCAAGCTAGGGACCCAGCAGAGAGGCAGGGGTGACGATTGAGGAAGATACCACCGAGAAGATTGGAGGAGCTGAAGGGATTCAGTGGCAGTGAATCAGAGGGTCTAGTGAAAGACCGGGAACTCAGTGGGCTGAAAATTTACAAGGAGAGGTTGTAGTGAAGGTGAAGGAGCTGTTTCACTTTGTGTTGGGAACTGTTAAAGACTATTGCCATAGGAGACAGCATTCCTGCACGTGCAGATGTGGCTTCTCGCTGGAGGCCTTTCCCTGCATGGCTGTCCTCCTATTGGAGTCTGCTAATTGAACTTGCAACTATTCAAGGGTGTTCTGGCCCTAACCCTCTTTCCCCCATAAAAGTTTGTAAGAGAAATAAAAATCTCTTTTGCATTCAAGAAGTGTCTGGCGCCCAATAAATTCCACCTTGCACCCACTATGCCTCACAACCCACCACATACAGAAGGATGCAAGCTTTCTCTGGCACTGGAGGTTCTCATCAGACTGAAGGAGGCCTTGCTACAGTTTTAATGTGTATTCTATGGTAATGTAATTAGAGGAAGTGTTTGCTTTCCTCACTATGTACTTGTATGCTCCTTGTTCCTGTTCCATGAAAAGACGTGTTCTGATATTCCTCCATAAAAGTAAAGCTGTTTGCTGTATCCAAGAAGCTTCCGGTGCACAATATTAGAGACAGTTTTAAAAATGTTTTGGATAACATTAATAATAATATTTTAGTTTTTTTTAAGAGCCCCATCCCTCTGTGCTTGCGAATGAATACGCATATGTAAACGGTGATTGCCCCACTCATGTGAGGTATTGCCGCAAACGTCAGAGTGAGTCCAATAATTCTCCCATGTATCTCTAATGCCCCATACACACGATCGTTTTTCATGCCATTAAAAATGCCATTTTTAAAAATGGCCATGATCGTGTGTATGCTCCAGAGCATTTTTAACGACGTGAAAAATGGCCATTAAAAATTTCGAACATGCTCTCTTTTTTCACGTCGTTTTTCATGTCGTTTTTTTTAACGACGTGAAAAACGATAGTGTGTATGCTTTAACGACGTGAAAAAAAACGCGCATGCTCAGAATCAAGTATGAGACGGGAGCGCTCGTTCTGGTAAAACTAGCGTTCGTAATGGAGATAGCACATTCGTCACGCTGTAACGGACTGAAAAGCACGAGGCTGAAAAGCGCGAATCGTCTCTCAACAAACTTTACTAACATGAAGGGTGGCGCCATCCGAATGGAACTTCCCCTTTATAGTGCCGTCGTACGTGCTGTACGTCACTGCGCTTTGCTTGAACATTTTTTAAAATGATGGTGTGTACGCAAGACAGGCTTGAGAGGAAACAAGAAAAAAAATGACAAGAAAAACGTCAGTTTTAAAAATGGCATGAAAAACGATCGTGTGTATGGGGCATAAGCTGGTAACCTGTAAAGGTGTTTAAACTTTCACCTATGGAGAATTTTAGGTATCGCAGTTTGCTGCCATTCCACGGGCGAACAAAATTTTAAAGTGTGACATGTTAGGTATCGATTTACTTGGCGTAACATCATCTTTGATATTTTTAGGTATTATATGGTGTTTGTGTGCAATAAAATTAATTAAAGTGTATTTTTTGTCCGAAAAAATTGCATTTGACATAAAAAAAATTGTAACACCCATAATTTTATTCTATAGGACCTCTGCTAAAAAAATAATATTTATATGATGTTTGGGGGTTTTAAGAAAAGAAAGCAGATTTTTACATGTAGGAGAGAAGTGTCAGAATTGGCCCGGTTGGCAAGTGGTTAACGTGACAAAAACTGTTAACTCTATGAAACACAAACCTAAATTTATATATAGATGAATACATACATATCAGGCTTTTTTTGGTGCACAGCTTAAATCGGAACTACACTGCATCTGAGCACCACAAAGCAAAAGCGCTATTTAATTCATTTTTAATATTCAAATCAAACCCCCACATTTATCCATGCCTCCATGCTATATTTTGCTGAGAAAAACACCCCTTAGCATTTCTGGCCGTGGCCATTTTGACGCACATCACATTTATCATACCCACAACTATTTTTTATCAGCCCATAAAAGGTGTCTTTTCTTGGGCATGTTACCTGCTATGTGCTGCATTAGAACTTGAGCCACATCTTGGAGAAGGAATGAGTGATTTGCCTTGTCAGAGTTAATGGTGAATGTAACATTGGTGGTGCTATAGATACTGAAGCTGCTACTATAAGAGCTCATGCATGCAAGCTGGCAGAACTCATATTATGGATCTGGAGAACAGTACTGTATTCTGTGGGCCCATGTACATTGCAGTGATAAGCCAAAATGGAAAATTCTGTGTTCAAAATAGGGGCGTAGAATCTACTGTGCGCGGAGAGGCTCAGGTACTGTAAATGTAGTCTTTTTTTGGCTCCTCTGTAAACATTGGAGCAGTGTGTGCTTATTTTCGGCTGCTCTGTGTTCTACTTCTCCCTGCCTTTTAGTGGATTTTAAAATGCGGTGGACTGGAAGAGGCAGACCCTGAGCCTGAATATTTATGCGGCCTCAGCCAATCCCTGGGGGAGGGGGGGAGGGGAGGCAGTGTCCAGTAGGTGGTTGAAAAGGGCATAAATAGTTAGAGCACACAAAAAACAAACACCCCCAGCGCTCAAAAGAATTGCCACAAAGTCAGATTACTATGTGGATAATAGTGATGTGAATCTTCAACTGGAATGCTCTACCAGTGCAGCCCTGCCCAGATGGGCGATATACTGCAAAAAAGCACACAGAAGAGAGCAAATTGCCCAGTGCACCACCTCAAGATTTGTTAAAAAAATTAACAAAAAGCCAAGTCAATACTCACAAATGAGGAAAAATGTATGCGTAAAATCACATAAAAGCAAGATACAGTGCTGATATCATGTGACGAAACCCATGCACTATACTTTAGGAAAGTTGATGCGTTTCGAGGGATGTGCCCCCTTCCCCAGATCTCAGGAAGTGCAGCAGGGTTCTGGTCCAGGAGGAGAAGATTCTAGCCTGAAGAACTACTGCCCTTCTAGGCAGAATAGCTGCAGCTTGCAGGAGTTCATCGAGCTCCCAGCTTAGTGGGAGCTGAGGGGCCTATTGTCAGGAGTTCATCAAGGTCCCAACTTAATGAGAGCTGGGGGCCTATTGTCTGGAATCAATAAATCTTCAATAAAGCAATAAATTAATCCCATCTTAGTGGGAGTTTAGGGGGCCCATTTTCTGAAAGCAGTTGGAGCCAAATCAAGGGGGTTCACTGACGATCTGACCTAAAACACTCACTGGAGAAGTGTCTGGTTGATATTGGACAGGGGGTATTCAAGTACCCGGGGACATTATGAGTAGAGGTCTGGAAGTGGGATCCTAGTGACTGCTGTTTTAAGCCCTTGAGTGACTGCGTCAGTGTTGCTGAAGTGGGACTTGTCCTGCTTGGAATCCCAGGAGTGCTTTTGTTGCTTGTCTCTGCCAGGAGGGAGGTTTCCCTGAAGAGAGCAGACAGTGTCCTCTAATTACTTTGGGCATTAAATATGAAGTATCCCAAAGCATTCCACCCAAGTTCAACAACCATTAAAGCATAAAAAGACATTCCTAGTCTGGTCATTAAGTAGTGAGATCGCCCGAGTGGTCGTACACCTGGGTGCCTGTGCACCTGAACAGGAAGAGAACCTCCTGGGACAAACCAGTAGAACCTGTCAGGGGTCTGCGCAACATACTCTTTTAGCTTCTGCTGTTCAGGGATGACATGTAAATGTGTAATTGTCACCTACCTGATCCGAAGCCGATATGCAGAGAGGGGCTCCCCTTGCGGCTAGGTGCAGTATACCTCTGAAAGTGCCACAGAAGGTATACAGCCCGAAGTAGCACGGGTTGCCGGCAGGATCTGAATGGGTCCAGATTAGCATCACCTTGTGAGGACTGCCAGGGCGTGGTGGTGCACAGGCGTTCAGGAACTTCACGCTGTGCTTGGAATAGACCGTGCTTCAGAGGACAGCAGTGAACACCCGGCTGAGGGTCAAACACAGGATGGCCAGTGGACACCCGGCTGAGGGTCAAACACAGGATGGTCAGTGGACGCCCGGCTGAGGGTCAAACACTGGATGGCCAGAAGCAAGAGCAAGTCCGTGAAGTAAGCTGAGGTCATGAACAGGTAATTAAGCAGGAGCAAAGTCCAAATAGCAAGCCGGGGTCATGCACAGGTAATCAGGCAGAGGCAAAGTCCATATAGCAAGCCGGGGTCATGCACAGGTTATCAGGCAGAGGCAGAGTCCATACAGCAACCCGGGGTCATGCACAGGTTATCAGGCAAAGGCAAAGTCCATATAGCAAAGCCGGGGTCATGCACGGATAATCAGCAGACGGAAGGTCAAGGAGCAAGCCAGGAGATGAGCCAGGAGAGGAGTTCAACAGGTCTGGAATGAGCCAGGTCAAGAACAGGCGATCCAAAAGGTAACACAGATGTTGAGGAGTACAGGAAGCTGACGACAATCCAGCAATTTGGGTCAGACAGTGGCAGCCTTTTATAGGCCAGAAGGGGGATCCACCTGTCACATGATGTGCCTATGGCGTCCATTTCTTCTACTGGCAAGATTGCCAGTACTTCCACGGCCATTTCCCTGACAGTAATCATCAGCCGTAAATGAGTCTGCGGCAGCGCATGCACAGAGTGGCCTTCAGTCATTCATGAATTCACACATCGTTGACTTGTCAGACCTGAACAGCAGCAACAAGAGTACCTTTGTGCTGTACACTGTATACCCTGCCACAAACCTTACACGTGAACTGTGTAAGGGCAATATCTACGCAGTTTGAAGCAGAATCTTTTAAAAAATCATACTCCCCGTGTGCATAAGGCCTAACCTGGATTTTCCATGAAATTATGGAAAATTCCAGATGTTGGTATGGATTGGTAAATCCCCCCGTCACCCCAAAGGCAGGTTGGCAGTCTGAGTCCATGGCTAAAATGGGGGACTAAGACAGAACATTGGTCGCTAGTCACTTTTGTCTTTTTTTATAGTTTTATTGCAAAACAGGTAAAGTGATATTAAAGGCTTTCTTTTTTTAATTTATTTTTTAAATAACTAACATGTTATACAGTACTTACTTGCTCTGTGCAGTGGATTTGCACAGAGCAGCCCCGATCTTCCTCTTCTTGGGTCCCCCACCGGCGCTCCTGGCCCCTTCCTCCTGCCGAGTACCTCCAGAGCAAGCAGCTTTCAATGGGGGCACCCTGAAGGAAATATAAATATTCACAACTCAGTCTCGTTTATGAAATCTCATACTATGCCCAGTGGTTCAAGTGACACCTGCTGGCAACAGTGAGAACTCACAACCCCACTGAGTTTAGGGAAGACCAAGTGAAAAACGACACAATTAGTCAGGGATGATTAGCACCCAGCTAAAAACTAGGTTTAGGCTAGTAGCTCCTGTTTAGGACAAGGGGGCTACACTTCATTTTATGAATATGAAAAAAAATTGTGAAAATGCAGCAAATGATCACCAAATTGATCATTTGGCACTTCACAAATATGCCCCTTAGAAATATGAACAGGATTACCTTGGTGTTACTTTGAGAATAAACCCGTGCAAAAATAGCCCACAAAGCCAGCATGGCAAATAAACTCCAGTCATACACAGCACAGCAATGGTGTACTGTTGATGAAAAGGTCATCAGGATTTCTACATATACACACAGAACCATCAAATACTCTCTGTAATTTGGCTTTATTTTCTCAGGCCTTGTAGTAGTAATGACATCCCTTATATTACACGACTCAGCAGCCTGGTATAATATGTTTTACATGAGCGCAGACTTCCCCACAGATGGGCAGCTCAGAACAGAATATACTACGGCTGAGGGAGACATTGGAATAGGGAAACCAACCTCTTTTCTGACCACAAGAGACCGCAAGACTTTAAATAATCCATTCTAATCATCAGCACAGCTTTCAGTTAGTAAGCATAATATGCAGGTGGAGGGGCTGGATACAGCCGGCTGTCATCATACACTGTGAAATATACAACGTTGGTTGGACTGCAGAAGTGGCTGTGGTTAGTCTGGGCATACAGTATAGGCAAATCATTTTTACGGTGCAGAGCCCCTTCTCTGCACTGATGTCAGATTTACCTCACTTACATTGGAGAGGAAATAGAAGCCTAAATAGGGAGTTGTATTTTTTTGCTCTCTGTGGGGGTTCCTCTGCATGCTTCCGGTTCTTCCGCTAAAAGATTTAATAGGAAGACTTTGTACAACTGCCTCCATTCCCAGTTGATGCCTTCTGAGAGGAAACACGTCGGGTAGGTGCCAGTAGCGTGACGTCAATACGCAAGGACAGTTCTGCAGGTGGCCGTGCACTACTGATGTCTGCCTGCCTTATACAAGTGTAGTGGATGGTTACATTTAGGGGAGGCATCTGAGTAAAAAACAGGCTCAGATGCAGCAATTGTTAGGGTTCATGGACCAATTTATGCCAGTGGAGGAAATCAGTGGTGTCCAGTTCCCTGCGGCTTATAGGTGGCGCTGTCACCATAGGCCGGGGTTGAACCACCATTGTAGGTCTGTGCCTTTTTGTCCTGTCTCGGCAGTGCTACAGCGGGGCGGGTAACTTGCTGTGCATGCTGGGAGAGGGGATAAAAGGGGCAGACATCTTCTGCTCGGGGTCCACGCCCAGGCACCTTCAGCCTGGGTGTGAGTGCTGGTGGTCTCCGGGCGCCCTCGGCCCAGGGACGGAGCTGCGATTCCACCCCAGACACCTTTAGTCTGGGGTGAGGTACTCTCTGGAGACCTGGGGCCCAGTACCTTCGACGGAGTCCCGCAAGGGATGGAGGATTCCTAGGGTGTCCTCCGGTATTGGACACCCGAATCTAGGGCGAGGGGGACCAGAGAGGTGACCTTCCCGGAGATCCAGCGCAGCATTGGCTGGTGACGGTGGAGGCCTCTGGTGACCGTCCGGATGGATGACTCCCCTGACAGGGGCCGCATCTCAAGAAGGTAGTCTACGTTCTCTTGGTTGGTGGCAGCGACCCAACTGAAACCCAGGTCGGTGGCAGAGACCTCAAGTCCAATTCACCCGGTCGGTGGCAGCGACCACCCTCACGGTCGGTGGCAGCGACCGTGCGCCAAGCCTGTTTGCGCATACCGAAACAGGAGAGTAACAAGTTCATGTTTGTGCCTGGACCTTCCTCACCACCTTGTCTGTTCGTTGTCTGACCAGTCTACTCTAAAAGGACTATTTATTGCTCTAAAAGAATAAATAAGTGTTGGACTTTCAATGGTGTGGAACTTGGCTTTCTGGGAGTTAAAGGTCATTCTAGGGCGCATGCGCGGCTCTTGGACATGGAGGACGTGTAGAGGCTGAGCTCCAGATCTCGCCCGCTCTCCTGACTCCCGTAACGCTTTTACACAGCTACGATCGCTAAGGGGGTAAGCACATCAACACCCTGTATGCTTGCAGCACCCCATGGGTAAAATCGGCCAGCAAAAACAATACTATAAGCTGCTAACAGACCTGCGCACGCTGACCGCGATGGATAAATTTGTCACTAGGCCGCAATCCCCGGCCTTGCCTACGATTGCAGAACCGCTCGCGGCCATGGATCCTTCGCTGGGGGTGGACGATCTGGGTCTTTGCACTACACAAAATACGCAAATCCGGGATGCTCGGGTCCCCCCCGCAGTGATTCCCCCTGCTTTACAGAACATTTTAACCCCCGAGCTTATGGATGAAAAGCTCCAGGCTCTCCTCATGCAAATGACATGCAACATGGCTGCTGAAATGGGGAAGCTATCACAGGAATTAAGGAGTGAAATAGCTCTAATTGGGGACAGAACAGATGCTTTAGAATCCAAATTTGATGATCTGGTCAGCTATGTACAAGAACTGGAGGAGGAGACGTCCTCACTAAAAAGCTCTTTCTCACAACTCCAATTACAACAGGAGGACCAAGAGAATAGGGAAAGGAGACAGGACTTGAGATTCAGAGGAATACCAGAGTCGGTGGGAGACAACACTCTACGCCAATACCTGCTGGGGCTGTTTAACACCTTAGCCCCTAGAATTGCAGATATTGACTGGCGCCTTGATCGTGCGCACCGTTCTCTGGGCTCTAAACCACCCTCTGGTACCAGGCCAAGGGATGTCATAGTACGTTTTCATTATTATGATAGCAAGGAGGCCTTGAACCTTGCTACGCGTAACAAATCAGCCATTGAATATAACGGGGCTAAAATACAGATCTATAATGACCTGTCTCCAGCAACGTTGGCGAAACGCAGGAACCTGCGCCCGATCACTTCCCACCTGCAAAACCTGCGCATCCCATACTACTGGGGCTTTCCTTTTCGCTTGATTGTTCCTCGGGATGGGAACCAACATTGTCTCCGTGACATGCATGAATGTGAATCTTTCATTAAAAGTCTAGGCCTACCACCCATGCCTGATGATTTCATGCCACTACCATCAACCCAGCAAAATCGCATTGCCCCTCCCACACCTTCCAGAGACTGGACCCCAGTCCGCAGAAAGCAGATAATCTTTTTCCACCCCTCAGCGTACCTCCAGACGCCCTCCTTGAAGTGTCAAGAAGTTAAAGCTGGCCCTATCCTTTTTGGCTGGAAAGCCTTTGCCCTGGTGTCAGACAATTGAACTGTGTTTTTCTTGTTGACTGTTTTTGTTTTTTGCAGTTATTGATCTGAACAACCAGTGGATATGTTCCCCGACGTCCGGAGAACCAACCCTGCTCACCCATGGGGTAAAAGTTTTGAAAGTTTCTCTCTCCTTCTACAAGATGACATTATTGTTTTTCTTTCTGTTTGTCAGACCTAAAGGTCTTACTTTCATAAAAGCTCCTTTTTGCTGGAGAGCGGTGGGATCCCTCCTCTCCACGTCTCCATTTGATGAGAGTTGCCAGGTGGCCCTAAAAGGTCCCAGGCTTCGGTATGGGACTCCTGAGTGGTTTCTACTACCCAGGTGTAATAACTCTGTTTCTTATGTTTTTTTGTTCTGGACCCCCCCTGGGTTCTATCATTTTCATTGATGTTTTTCTTTTGTTTTTTTTTTAATACATCTCAATTACTATATGCCAGTGCTATATGTCAGTTATGGTATAGGGCAACTTTATGGTTAAGAGATATGCAGGTGATATGTTTTCAAGTTCTCAAATGCGGTTGTTTTACTGATTTGATATGGCTTTGAGGATAGTATCTCACAACGTCAAGGGCCTAAATTCAATCTTAAAACGTTGGATTGCCCTTAAAGACTTTAGGCGGTCAGGGGCGGATATAGTACTAGTACAGGAGACTCACTACCGTGTTGGGGGTTCGATGAAATTTGCATCTAAATATTTTCCCATCTCCTTCGTAGCTTCTACCCCTTCTGGCAAAGCTGGAGTGGCTATTTTGATTAAAAAGTCCTGCCCTATAAAGGTCAGAGAGAAGTACATCGACCCCCACGGGAGGTTTGTCATCCTGGTTTGTGAATATATGTCGTCTACATTTACGTTGGTTAATGTTTATGCACCTAATTCAGGCCAAATGGTTTTTCTAGATGATTTCTTTTGTAAGGTGCAGCGATACTCTCGGCCATTCATGATCTTAGGGGGAGATTTTAACTTGATTATGTCACATAGGCGTGATCGTCACACACTCTTTGGGGACACTCCTTCACAACGAGTGATATCTCAAGCCGCTTCTTTTAGGAAACTGGTCAGATCTCATAGCCTGCTTGATGCATGGAGAATCAAACACCCGACCCAAAGGCAGTATACCTTTTATTCTATGGCACATAAGATGTACTCAAGACTAGACCACTTTTTTATTACATCACCATTACTCCCCCTCATAGTAGATTCTAACATCTCTCCTATAACGTGGTCGGACCATGCCCCTATTTCATTGGAGCTTTTGCTACATAACTCACCCTCTAGGACTTGCCATTGGAGGCTTAATGAACAGCTCCTTAGTTCACCCCCTATCAGGGATAGATTGACCAGGAGCCTGAATGAATATTTTGAAATAAATGTGGGTTCAGTACAAAAGGTTTCCACCCTTTGGGAAGCTCATGAGGCCTGCTTCCGCGGTACTTGTATTGCCGAGGGCTCTCGCCTGAAGAGAGATAGCGAGAGTCGTCGGATTTCTCTACTAGCTGACTTAAAGCAGGCGGAGCGGGGCCTTCTGGGATCCCCAACGGTTGAAGCTCTCCGTAGGGTTGTAGCTATACGCAATCAACTGAAATCACTAGCATATAATAAGGCAACAAAATCTCTCATGTGGGTGAAACAAAAATTTTATGAATTTTCCAATAAGCCACATAGAATGCTAGTGAACAAACTTAGACCACGTCCATTTCACTCCTTCCCTGAATTATTGATTAAAAAAGATGGCACTCCCACTCATTGCCCCCAAACCATGACTAAAGTTTTTGGTAACTTCTATAAAGAATTATATAACTGTCTTACCCCCGAAAATAACTTTCATTTTACACAGGAAAAGTTTGACCAATTTGTCCAGACTCTTGCCTTGCCAAAGCTGAATTCCTCTGATCTGGAAAAGCTTAATGCCCCCATTTCCCCTGAGGAACTTACAAAAATTACAAAAAGACCTACCCACGCATAAGTCCCCAGGACCTGATGGCCTCACCTACCTATATTACAAGACTTTTTTGCCCATTCTAATGCCACATAATATATGTGATATGATAAATTTGTTTACATCACTGTTACGGGGGGAGAACCCACATAGCCAGTTTACACACTCTTACATCTCAGTAATTCCTAAGCCGGGGAAAGATCACTCCTTACCGGATAACTATAGGCCTATAGCCCTATTAAACTCGGACTATAAAATTTTCACGAAAATTCTCTCATCCAGACTTTCCCAGTGCATACCCAAATTAATAAACAGAGACCAAGTAGGTTTTGTCCCCTCCCGACATGCTGGAGACAACACAAGACGCACCATAGACTTGATTGACCTGGTGAACAAATTCCCACGCCCAACACTTATTTTGAGCTTGGACGCTCAAAAAGCGTTTGACCGCCTAAGCTGGCCTTATATGTTTTCCATATTGCGGAGGTTTGGGTTTGACGGTCCTTTCTTTAAAGCTATACAGGCCTTATACACAGGAACGTCTGCTCAGGTACAAATGGCCTCTTTTTTATACCCATCTCTCCCCATGTCCAATGGTACTAAGCAGGGATGCCCGTTATCCCCCCTTCTCTTTATCCTCTGTTTGGAGCCGCTGGCGGAGGCTATTAGGTGTCATCCTGATATTAAGGGGATCTTGATGAGACAAAGAGAATACAAACTATCCCTATTTGCGTATGACATCCTACTTACAATAACGAGCCCCATCACGTCACTCCCTTCCCTACACGCGCTTCTTCAGACTTTTGGATCTATATCGGGCTATAAAATTAATACAACTAAAACTGAAGTACTCCCCATACATGTCCCCCCAGACTTGTTGGTACAACTGCAAAGCACATACCCTTATAAGTGGTGTTCACAAGCTTTGACATATCTGGGCGTTAAGATTACCTCCACATATAATACCCTATACTCTGCAAATTTCCCCCAACTTGTTTCGGGACATTTATAAGAGTCTCCGCCAGTGGGCTGCCTATCCTGTTACTATGCTGGGTAGAATTAATGTGCTGAAAATGTCTGTGCTGCCTAGGCTTCTCTATCTTTTTGATACGCTCCCTGTAGCCATCCCTACCGGTCAGCTCAAGGCCCTCCATAGAGGGTTTTTAAAGTTTATATGGAATAATAAAACACATAGGATAGCCAGCTCGGTGTTTTTTTCCTTAAGGTCGCAAGGGGGTCTGGGGGGACCTGACGTCATTAAATATTATCTTGCCTCTCATTTACGGGCGGTGGTATCCTGGTCTTGTCAAAGTAGCCCGAATCGGTGGTCGGAGATAGAAAAAGGTGCCATATATCCGCTGCATCCGTGCTCTCTAGTATGGTCTAAATCCCTACACAATGATCCTATATTGAAAAACATGTGTCTTGTCTCTATGATATTCACCAAATCTATATGGCATAAATGTAGATCAAAATATCTGCTCGCATCATTGTGTCCTCCTCTGACTAACGTACTATTGAATCCGGTATTACCGGACAGTCTGGTTTATGGTCGTCTGTTACCATGGATGCAGTCTCCACTGTTCCAATTGCGAAATATGGTCAATCCAGTCAATCGCAAATTTCTAGATTTTGCAAACCTCCAGAAAAAAAATACCGTATTTATCGGCGTATAACACGCACCGGCGTATAACACGCACCCCAAGTTTAGGAGGGAATTTTAGGGAAAAAAACTTTTAGGAGGGAAGTTTAAGGAAAAAAAAAAACTTACATTTAAATGCAGCCTTACCAGTGTCCGTTGCAGCCTTGTCAGCAGTGTCCATTGCAGCCTTGCCCCAGTGTCCAGTGCAGCCTTTGCCCAGTGTCCAGTGCAGCCTTTGCCCAGTGCAGCTTTGCCCAGTGTCCAGTGCAGCTTTACCCAGTGTCCAGTGCAGCCTTTGCCCAGTGCAGCCTTTGCCCAGTGTCCAGTGCAGCTTTGCCCAGTGTCCAGTGCAGCCTTTGCCCAGTGCAGCTTTACCCAGTGTCCAGTGCAGCCTTTGCCCAGTGTAGCTTTGCCCAGTGTCCAGTGCAGCTTTACCCAGTGTCCAGTGCAGCCTTTGCCCAGTGCAGCCTTTGCCCAGTGTCCAGTGCAGCTTTGTCCAGTGCAGCCTTTGCCCAGTGTCCAGTGCAGCTTTGTCCAGTGCAGCCTTTGCCCAGTGTCCAGTGCAGCTTTGCCCAGTGTCCAGTGCAGCCTTTGCTAAGTGCAGCCTTGCCCCAGTTTTCAAAATTGGCGCCGCCGAGATCGCCGCAGAGACTGGGCGGAGCGGGGCGAACGCCGCCGAGAACGCAGGGAACGCAGAGACGCAGGGACTGGGCGGAGCCGCCGCCGAGATACACATAGCCGAGTGTACTCGGCTATACTCGGCTTTTCTCGGCTCCGCTCACAGTCACGCCGAGTCCCGCCCTATGATGGACATATCACAGGTCCAATGGCGGGACTGGGCGTGACTGTGAGCAGAGCCGAGAAAAGCCGAGTATAGCCGAGTACACTCGGCTATGTGTATCTCGGCGGCGATCGCTGCGCTCCGCTCAGTCAGCGGAGATCGCCGGGATCAGTGGGTATCGGCGTATAACACGCACCCACGATTTTCCCCTGATTTTAAGGGGAAAAAAGTGCGTGTTATACGCCGATAAATACGGTATATTCCTCATAAGTTATTTTACTTTTACCTTCAGGTTAGACATTTCTTTCAATCCCTATCCCCTACTCTTACCTTAGAAAGACCTACTCCCTTTGAGCGTGTATGTGCGGAAGGTCCCCATCAAATGCATCTCATATCATCCATTTATCACATATTGCATGAGTCTATAGATTTATCGGCTGAAACACACCTATACATGTGCAAATAGAGTTTGATACTGGACCGCCCTATTCCTTTGCGATTATGGACTATTATATGGTCGTCGACCTTTAAATCATCTAAGTGTGTGGCTCAGAGGGAAACGGCAGTGAAGATTTTAATGTTCTGGTATAAAACCCCTGATAGACTTCACCGAGTGAACCCTGCCCTTTCTCCTACATGTTGGAGATGCCAAACTGAGATAGGCTCACATTTTCATATTTTTTGGTCTTGTTCACTTATACAGACATTCTGGACGGAAGTTATGCAAACTCTTCAGACTATAACAGGCCTACCCCTCCCTCTAGATCCTATCAATTATTTACTTGGACTCCCGTTCCCGGGTGTCCCAAAGTCTGTTACACGATTGACCTCATATATACTTCAGGCAGCTAAGAGGGCTATACCGCTATGCTGGTTGTCCACTACCCCCCCCCTCCCATCTGCAATTCCTGCAATTAATTGCAGAAGTTAGGAAAATGGAACTTCTTACGGCTAAAGCACATGATACAGTAACTCAATTTGACAAGGTTTGGGAACCTTGGGACTCCTCGGGCTATGGGGAACAAGAGACTTGAGACTAGTCTGCCTTTTCTTTTATTTTATTATCTTATTTTATTATCTAGTGCAGATCCCTTCGTTGTGAGCTGACATGCACAGCTATATAACCTGTATTTGTTCATATTGCCCTTTGAGAAATTTGATAATGACATATATGCAATTTATAGTGGTAAGTTTTTTGATAATACCATATGTGTATTTTCATATGTACCAAATGCCTTTATAAATGTGCCATTCTATCTTGGATGTATGCTTTGAGATGTAAATGTTGAATTTGTACTGTACTATTCTTTTACCTTTTGAACTAATAAAAAACTACAATTTATAAAAAATAAAAGGTCATTCTCAAGGGAAGTTTTGGCTCTGGACAGGGGCACAGGCCCGAAGGTAAATGGTTATAGCTCACATCTCTACACCCTAGAGGATGTGAGCTGGTGGTGCGTCACACTCTCCTCCCTGGTCCCCTAGACGAGAGCCATTGAGATTGACAGAGAAGGAGGGAGTGAGAGGTGAGGTCGCTACACAAGCAACTGTTTTGGAAGTGCATTGTGGTTTTTAATAAATGATAGTTTATACGTTAATGCACTGAGTCCTCTCCATTGCTTTTATTATAACACACTATAGCCCCGTACACACGGTCGGACTTTTCCGTGGTTTTTCGTCCGAACGGAGTTGGTTGGGAACACCCATAGCATACACACGCTCTGACTTTTCTGCAAACTTTCTTAAAACTTCTTACAACATCGCAGGTTTTTCTGCTCTTTTCTGCTCTTTACTGCCACCCTTTGGTCAACTTCTGCTATTGTTGGTTGATTTTAACATTAGTTGTTGTTGTCCATCGGACTAAAGTTCGATGGTTATCTGTACACACGGTCGGACTTTGCTCCATCGGACTTTTGTTGGGCAAAAGTTTGTCCGTTTGCAGACCCAACTTTTGTCCGATGAAATCCAAAACCAAACGAAAAAAGTTTGTCCGATGGAGCGTACACACGGTCGGATTGTTGGTCCAACTTGCTTAAAACTAAGTTTGTTGGGCAAAAGTCCGACCGTGTGTATGGGGCTTATGAGTGACGTGAGCTTGGATCCATCCTAATCTTCTGAGGCCGGCTGACAGCCAACCCGTATGCCCTGTACACACGGTCGGTTTTTCCGATGAAAAAAGTCTGATGGACTTTTTTCATCGGAAAAAACGATCGTGTGTGGGCCCCATCTGACTTTTTTCCATCGGTGTTAAAAAATAGAACATGTTTTAAGTTTTTCCGAAGGGAAAAAAAAAACAATAGGAAATTCTGATCATCTGTGTGGAACTCCAACGGAGAAAAAACCCACGCATGCTCAGAATCAAGTCGACGCATGCTCAGAAGCATTGAACTTAATTTTTTTCAGGTCGTCTGAGTGTTTTACGTCACAGCGTTTTGGACGGTCGGAATTTTGTTTGATGGTGTGTAGGCAAGACTGATGAAAGTCAGCTTCATCGGAATTCCGATCGTGTGTACAGGGCATTAGATGTGATCCTGTTTGTGCGCATATAATCTCCTGTGTGGGATTAATTTGTCTGGTAAGCGGCCAA
The DNA here is from genome assembly GCA_029206835.1 of Rana muscosa. Lineage (NCBI taxonomy): Eukaryota > Metazoa > Chordata > Amphibia > Anura > Ranidae > Rana > Rana muscosa. Next base: position 1,162,773,302 of record CM055116.1, read on the forward strand.
ACTCTGTTTTGGAGCACAGTGGTGATGCACAAGCACTTTTGATTCATTTATTTTGCACAAGGACACTTTTTTTTTTCTCTTCTCGCATGTGGGGAATTTGGAACCACATATCAACTTTATGCAAGGAGATTATATGAACTGTTGGAGTATTTTTTATAGGAACTTTGGAACACATGTTCAATCAATTGTGTTCCTTGGAGCACAATTTAACTATATAAATTCTGGAATTAATTGCACTTATAGCACAATATATACTGTTTGGAGGAAGAAAAATGCTGACTATGACCATAAGAACACCATTCCTACAGTCAAGCACGGAGGTGAAAAAATTATGCCTTGGGGCTGTTTCTCTGCTAAAGGTTCAGGCCGACTTTGCTGCATTAAGGGGCCAATGGGTGGGGCCATGTATTGTAAAATATTAGATGAGAACCTTCTTCCCTCAGCCAGAACACTGAAGATGGGTCATGGATGGGTCTTCCAGCATGACAATAACCCAAAACATACTGCCAAGGCAACAAAGGAGTGGCTCAAGCAGAAGCACATTAAGGTCATGAAGTGGCCTAGTCAGTCTCCAGACCTTAATCCTATAGAAAATTTATGGAGGGAGCTGAAACTTCAAGTTGCCAAGAGACAGCCAAGAAACCTTAAAGCAGAGTTCCACCCAAAAAATGGAACTTCCAATTTTGGGAACCCTCCCCCCATCCGGTGTCACTATTGGCACCTTTCAGGGGGGAGGGGGGAGCAGATACCTGTCTAAGACAGGTATTTGCACCCACTTCCGGGAACAGACTCGTGCGGGAGTCACGCCCCTACCCGCACTCCCGCTGTCTTCTGGGAAACGCACTGTTCCCAGGAGAGAGCGGGGAACCAGTGACGGCGTGCCGCGCTACTTGCGCATGCGCAGTAGGGAACCCGGCAGTGAAGCCGCAACGCTTCACTCCCTGATTCCCTCACCTAGGATGGTGGCGGGTGCAGCCTAGGGACGAGCGATTGCTCGTCCCCGGCTGCTGACATCGCGGGCGCGCTGGACAGGTAAGTGTCAATATTTTAAAAGTCAGCAGTTGCAGTGTTTGTAGCTGCTGGCTTTTAAAAAAAAAAAATTGGCGGAACCTCCGCTTTAAGGATTTTTAGAGAAAATCTGTAAAGAAAAGTGGACCATAATCCCTCCTGAGATGGGTGCAAACCTGGTCACCAACTACAAGAAATGTCTTAAGCCTAGTACACACGACCGGGAATCTCTTCAGGAAAAAAACGTTGTTTTTCTCGACGGGATTCTTGTCAAGCTTTCCTTGCCGTCAATCCAAAATCTCGTCGGTCGAAAGCGCGGTGATGTACAACACGTACGACGGCAGTATAAAGGGGAAGTTTGATTCCAATGGCGCACACCTTGGGCTGCTTTTGCTGATCTTGTGTTACTGCGTGTTAGTAAAAGTTTGGTGAGAGACAATTCGCGCTTTTCAGTCTTCGTGCTTTCAGCGTGACGAATGTGCTATCTCCATTACGAACGCTAGTTTTACCAGAAGGAGCGCTCCCGTCTCATACTTGATTCTGAACATGCAGGGTTTTTTAAGACTCGGAAAAGCATACACACGACCGGTTTTCTCGTCGAGAAACAGGCCGTTCAGAATCCCGACGAGAAAATAGAGAGCAGGTTCTCTATTTTTCTCATCGAGATTCCCGTCAGTTTTCTCGACGAAAAACCATATACACGAACTTTGCAGCAAAAAGCTCTGCCAGCAGTTTTCTTGCTGGTTTCTTGGCGAGAAAACCGGTCGTGTGTACGAGGCCTTAGTTCTGTGCTCATCAACAAGGGTTTCTCCACCAAGTACTAAGTCATGTTTTGCTTGGGGATCAAATACTTATTTTACTCACTGAACTGCAACTTAATTTATAGAATTTATTTTATGTGGGGTTATTTTTCTGGATTTTTGGTTGATATTCTCTGTCTATCATTTAAAATACACCTATAATAAAAATGATAGACCCTTCATTTCTTTATATGTAAGTGGGCAAACTTACAAAATCTGCCGGGGATGAATAATTATTTTCCCCACTGTAAGTACTTTTGATTATCGCATACAGCACTTTATATAAATTATGAATTGTTACCATTTTTTGTAAACAAATAAAGTTTTGATATTTAGTGTGATGATTTACATTATTTTCTGATATAATTTATCTTTACAATTTTATTAGATCACTTAGGATAAATGAATAGAAACAGCGCACCATTCTATGGTTATATACTTGTAGTAGTAATGACATCCCTTATATTACACGACTCAGCAACCTGGTACAATATGTTTTACATGAGCGCAGACTGCGCAGACTTCCCCACAGATGGGCAGCTCAGAACAGGCTATACTACAGCTGAGGGAGACATTAGAATAGGGAAACCAACCTCTTTTCTGACCACAAGGGACCGCAAGACTTTAAATAATCCATTCTAATCATCAGCACAGCTTTCAGTTAGTAAGCATAATATGCAGGTGGAGGGGCTGGATACAGCCGGCTGTCATCATACACTGTGAAATATACAACGTTGGTTGGACTGCAGAAGTGGCTGTGGTTAGTCTGGGCATACAGTATAGGCAAATCATTTTTACGGTGCAGAGCCCCTTCTCGGCACTGATGTCAGATTTACCTCACTTACATTGGAGAGGAAATAGAAAGCTAAATAGGGAGATATTTTTTTTAAAATATATAGCCACTCAGTTATTAATAGCTGTTCATGCCTAAGACTCTGATCACTCTTTTGTGTTTCTTAATGCTTTGATGCGTATTACATTAAAGTGGATGTAAACCCACTCTCATCCTTTCTAAACTACTGCCATAGTGCTGATCTATAAGGATATAGATGCCTCCTGCATGTATCCTTATCTGTCAAATGTCTCCCCTCTGTCTGTTATAAGACCTGAAATACTGCAGATTCTCTGGGTGGATCTGTTGTCTGGAGCTTGGTGGGTGGAGTCGTGATGTCAGTAGACCAAACCCAAACATGCATTTTCTCCTATGTATTCCTTCTTCTATGATCACTAACATCCAGTCAAAATCCAGAAAAGTAACTACATGACTTCAGAAAAGGAGTGGGGGTCTAAAGCTAGTGCACGAGATATGTAAATAACCTGTCACTCAAAGCAAAGGGGCGGAATGGACAAAGGTTTTTCTCTGTTTGTCCGTTTTATCTCACTGAACAATAAAAGAGGATTGCTAGAGCTGGATTAACTCTTTGTGGCAAGACCTGACACAAATGATAGGAAATCTTATACCTCACATTGTGACAGCAAAAAATAAATAAAACATTTCAGGTTTACACCAGGTCTTTGACTGAATAACGAGCCTCAATGCATGAAAAATCATGCCTGCAAGTTTTCTCGGCAATGCAGTGCTTTGATGCTCTCCTAATCATTTGCTTTGCTTAAAGTGGTTCTAAACCCTTTACTACCACTTTTACCTACAGGTTATGCGGCGTACACACGATCGTTTTTCATGCCATTTTTTTTACCGACGTTTTTCACGTCAGTTTTTTTCATGTTTCCTCTCAAGCCTGTCTTGCGTACACACGATCATTAAAAAAAAACGTTCAAGCAAAGCGCAGTGATGTACAACACGTACGACGGCACTATAAAGGGGAAGTTCCGTTCGAATGGCGCCACCCTTCATGTTAGTAAAGTTTGTTGAGCGACGATTCGCACTTTTCAGCCTCGTGCTTTTCAGTCCGTTACAGCGTGACGAATGTGCTATCTCCATTACGAACGCTAGTTTTACCAGAACGAGCGCTCCCGTCTCATACTTGATTCTGAGCATGCGCGTTTTTTTCACCTCGTAAAAGCATACACACTATAGTTTTTCACGTCGTTAAAAAAAACGACATGAAAAACGACGTGAAAAAATAGAGCATGTTCGAAATTTTTAACGGCCGTTTTTCACGTCGTTAAAAATGCTCTGGAGCATACACACGATCGGTTTTAATGCCCATTTTTAAAAATGGCATTTTTAACGGCATGAAAAACGATCGTGTGTATGGGGCATAAGCCTATAATGAGGGTTACCTGTAGGTACCATGGATATCTCCTAAACTTGCACCGTTTAGGAGATATTCACTGTATCCGCATGTGCCGACATCATCGGCGCATGCACACTGAAGAAACGGCTCGCTCGTGCCAATTCTTCAGGAGCTGTGCCCTGACCGGCGGTACCTGCGTGCATGCGCGGGAGTGACGTCATTGCGGCTCCGGCCAATCACAGCGCTGGAGCCCACGAACCTGGAAATAACCCCGGGAGACATGTCGCTCGTCACAGCAGTGTACAGGGACCGCTGCAACAGCTTCATTCTAAGGTAAGTATTCCATAATGAGCTACGATGCATACTAGCTCATTATGCCTTTGTCTTGCAGGTTTTTTTTTTTTTTTTTTTTTTTAGAGTTTACAACCACTTTAATTCTGTATGACTTCTTTCACACATGCTGTATGCAGTTTACTGCCCTCTGAAAAGTGATGCATGTTGCATCACTTTTCAGAGGTAGGTACAGCAGCAGCTGACAAGCATTCAGGAGGCACTATTGCCTTGTGAGTTGTGATGCCTGTTTATTTATTTATTTTTCAAATTCTTGAAAGGCAAATTTACATTGTGAGACCATGCTGTAACTACGAGCCAAGCGTTTGGTTTCAATTGCAGAGTGGCTCCAGTGCATTATTGGCCATGTTTGATAGGCAGTATCACCTGTCAAACTCTGCAGCAAAGATAAAAAAAGGTCCCAGGCTGTGAAGCAAAGCATTTCTGCTGTGGCTAATGTACAGCAGCAATCAGCTATGTTGTTAGGATTAGGGTGGGAGGGCCAGGGAGCTGTAAAACCGCAGTTCAGCCACCTGTTTTTACCACTCCCTGGCTACCCATGTGAAAGCGCCCTAATGTCCGGTACACATGGGCAAAATATCGTCTGGCATAGGCCGGTTCAACCGAAACTGTCCGACATTCGGCTTGTGTGTGCCCCAGCCTGCCTGATAGAAGCCGGCTAAATGGCCAGCTTGTGTTGAACAGCATTCTGGAAAACCAGCATCTGATCTGCATATAATCAGCATTGGCAGCCAGTGGCTGAGAGCGCTGACCAGTGTATTCTGGCGGGGGGTGACAGTCCCCCGTCAGAACACAATGGCTCAGCAGGGAGATCGCTGTACTAACATCGGATAGTTAGTACAACAAGCTTGTACAGCTCCCGTGCTCCTCGGTTTGTTTTTTCATTCTGGGTTGAATTAAAAAAATAGCTGATAGTGTACACCAGGCTTAAGTTTGCTTTTGCGTGCTATTCAGAATGAATGACAGTGCGCTTGAACAGCACGTTAATGTGTGGCCAACCAACGCACAATAACCACTTAAGGACCGTAAGGATTTGCCCCCCTAATGACTAGGCAATTTTTTCCGATACGGCACTGCAAAACTGACAATTGCGAGGTCGTGCGACGCTGTACCCAAACAAAATTTATGTTCTTTTTTCCCCACACTTAGAGATTTCTTTTGGTGGTATTTGATCACCTCTGCGGTTTTATTTTTTTGCGTTAAACAAAAAAAGAACATTACTTTTTTTTTTAAAACAATATTTTTTACTTTTTGCTATAATAAATATCTTTAAAAAAATAATTCTTCATCAGTTAGGGCCAATATGTATTCTTCTACATATTTTTGGTAAAAAAAAAAAAATCGCACAAAGCGTATATTGATTGGTTTGCGCAAAAGTTATAGCATCTACAAAATAGGGGATAGATTTTTGGCATTTTTGTTATTTATTTTTATACTAGTAATGGCAGCGATTTGTGATTTTTAGCGGGACGGCGACATTGCGGGGGACAGATCGGACACTTTTTGACACTTTTTTGGGACCATTGTCATTTATACAGCGATCAGAGCTAAAAATAGCCACTGATTACTGTATAAATGACACTGGCAGGGAAGCGGTTAAACACTAGGAGGCGATCAAGGGGTTAAATGTTCCCTAGGGTAAGGTGACCAGATTTTTTAAATGAAATCCAGGGACATATTTATTTATTTATTGGCAAATGGTAAACTATTTTATATGCATATTTTCCTCAAATTATATATGCAGTCAGTGGTGTAGCGTGGGTTGTCAGCGCCCGGAACAAGGCAAGAAATTTGCACCCCCCACCAGATTTTTAGCACCTGAGTCCCTTCCACTAGTACAGTAGTACTGACCAAGTTGATTCCTACACTGAACTACCTGACCATTGCACTAACCTACCTGATTCCTACACTGACCACTACACTAACCTACCTGATTCCTACACTGACCACTACACTAACCTACCTGATTCCTACACTGACCACTACACTGACCTACCTGATTCCTACACTGACCACTACACAGACCTACCTGATTCCTACACTATCCACTACACTAACCTACCTGATTCCTACATTGATCACTACACTGACCTACCTAATTCCTACACTGACCCCTACACTAACCTACCTGATTCCTACACTGGGCACTACACTGATCTACCTGATTCCTACACTATCCACTACACTAACCTACCTGATTCCTACACTGAGCACTACACAGACCTACCTGATTCCTACACTATCCACTACACCATGGATATGCAATTAGCGGACCTCCAGCTGTTGCAAAACTACAAGTCCCATCATGCCTCTGCCTCTGGGTGTCATGCTTGCTGCTGTCAGAGTCTCGCTATGCCTCATGGGACTTGTAGTTTGGCAACAGCTGGAGGTCCATTAATTGCATATCCCTGCACTACACTAACCTACCTGATTCCTACACTGATCAGTACACGTACCTACCTGATTCCTATACTGACCACTACACTAAACTACCTGATTCCTACACTGACCTACCTGAGTCCTATACTGACCACTACACTGACCTACCTGATTCCTGCACTACTTATACCTCCCCTACATGAACAGTGTAGATCGGTTGATTTTGCTCACCTCTCCATGATAATCCATCAGAGCAGGGCTCTCCCCAGCACCAGGTACTGTTCCCAACACCCAGCCGCTCCTCATTATCCCCTGCCAAGAGCTTCTCCAATAGCCGCCGTATGCTCTGCACCGCCCCTCCCCTCCGCCGTTCTCACACACACACGGGCTGCCCGCACCAGAGGGATCATGGGGGACAGGCTGGACCATAGGAGTCCCTGGGTGGGGGGGTAACACAGCACACTTGGTAATGATTTTGCGCCTCCGCTAAATGTTGCACTAAGGGCGAGAGTACCAGATGCCCTCCCCCAAGCCACTGCAATCCGGGGACAAATCCGGGGACAGACTGGCTCCGGGGACAGTGTCCTCAATCTGGGGACTGTCCCCGGAAACCGGGGATGTCTGGTCACCCTACCCTAGGGAGGTGTTTCTAACTGGGTGGGGGGGAGTGTACTGACTGGGAGTAGAGAAAGATTGCTGTTCCTAATCAAACATGTCTGTTTACATTGACAGATCCCCGTTCTGGCTCTCTGAGGAGCGACTGTGGGTCGCCGGCGGATATCGTGCACGCGCATTCACTCCAGAGTCAAGCTGCGATGCACCCCTTATGGCCCTTAAAGCGGCCACCATACAGCTTTGGCGATTCGCGCAGGGGAGCCAACCTGCCGCCGTCAAATGGCGGCGGCTGGTCGACAAGTGGTTAAATACAGATTTTACAGCAAGCTCATAGGTGTGATTCCAGCTTAAAGTGTTCCTTCACCCTAAAGGAGGTTTTGTATGCTGCCCTGCCTCCTCCTCTCTCCCTCTCCTACAAATGGATTTTTTTAATGGATTTACTTGTGCAGCTAATCAACACTTTTGCGATTCTCACCTAGGCAAAAATTTCTCCCCGTCCCTTACGCATGCACAAATGTGCCTCAGGGCTTGAGCCCGAAAGAGCCCTGTGACATTTCCACGCATGCGCCGGTTTCCCTTGCCATCTGCTCACATCAGGGCCAGATTAAGAACATCATGGGCCTGGTGCTGAGGATTTTGGTGGGCCTTTTATAAATAATAAATAAATAAATATGCAAACAATTTTTTGTTATAACAAATTAAATTAGAGAGAGAGAGGGAGGATGAGAAAGAGAGAGAGAGAGAGGGTGAGAGAGGGGTGAGGGGTAAGGGAGGGAGGATGAGAAAGAAAGGGGGGATGAGAGAGAGAGGATGCGCATGAGCATGCGTGGGAATGACATCAACGCAGCCTGGCCAAGGCAAGTGACCGAAGGCACAGAGCCCAGAAGGAAGACCGGGTGAAAATGGAAGCGCTCAGGACCCGCCGGATTGATCATAGTGCTGGAGGGCTCAGTCTGACAATTTAAATGTACCCTAATGTGCTAATATGCTGTGCATACTTGTACATTATGGCAAAACCTACCTCAGGGCCTCTAAAAAGTAGTAATGTTAGCGAAGTTTACTACCGCTTTATTATCACAGGATCCCAGGAGCCTCTCATGGGGCCCCCTACTGACCCGGTGGCCTTTGGTCAGTGCCTAAGTGCATAGTTGCCAACATTTCAAAAATATTTTTAAGGGGCACTTTTTTCACCAGTGCTATATTTAGAGTAGCTGAGATCCCCATTGTTCCTCTATACATCACAATAGTAATCACAAAATGAAATGAGTACTAATAATGGGTCAGAACAAATATGAGAACTGAGAAGATTTCCTTCAGTTGAACTAACAAAATTGTGCCTATTCTAGATCTGGTAACATTGAGGATATTCTGTATAATTTTAAATAACAGTTTTTTGTGGGTAAGAGGCTTAGGGGAGGAGTATGGACGGTATAAAACTGGAAAGTATGTGCAGGTAATGGAGAGGAATGTGGAGGGTCTAACAGTGGGCACTATGTACAGGAGAGTAGTGTGGAGGGTATGGCAGAAGGCACTATGTACAGGAGAGGAGTTTGAAGGGTATGACAGTGGGCAGCATGCACAGCAGAGGAGTGTGGAGGGTATGACATAGGGTGGTATGTACCGGAGAGGAGTGTGGAGGGTATGAAAGTGGGCAGTATGTACAGAAGAGCAGTGTGGAGAGTATGACAGTGGGCAGTATGTACAGGAAAGGAATGTGGAGGGTATGATGGGGGCAGTATGTACAGGAGAGAAATGTGGAGAGAAAGATAGTTGGCAGTATGTACAGGAAAGGAGTGTGAAGGGTAAGGTTAGGTTACAGTATGTACAGGAGAGGAGTGTGGAGGGTAAGGTTGGGTTACAGTATGTACAGGAGAGGAGTGTGGATGGTATGATAGTGGGCAGTATGTACAGGAGAGGGGTGTGGAGGGTATAATGGGGGCAGTATGTACAGGAGAGGAGTGTGGAGGGTATGATAGTGGGCAGTATGCACAGGAGAGGAGTGTGGAGGGTATGACAGTCGGCACTATGTACAATAGAGGAGTTTATGAATGTGGGCAGTATGTACAGGATAGGAGTGTGGAGGGTATGACAGTGAGCAGTATGTACAGGAGAGGAGTGTAGACGGTATGATACTGAGCAGTATGTACATTAAATGTGTGTGGAGGGTAAGACAGTGAGCAGTATGTACAGGAGAAGAGTGTAGAGGGAATGACAGTGGGCAGTATGTACAGGTGAGGAGGGTATGACAATAGGCAGTATGTACAGGAAAGGAATGTGGAGGGTATGAGAGCGAGCAGTATGTAAAGGAGAGGAGTGTGGAGGGTATGACAGCCGGCACTATGTACAATAGGAGTTTATGAAAGTGGTCAGTATGTACAGGAGAGGAGTGTGGACAGTATGATACTGAGCAGTATGTACATGAGATGAGTGTGGAGGGTAAGACAGTGAGCAGTATGTACAGAAGAGAAGTGTAGAGGGTATGACAGTGGGCACTATGTATAGGAGAGGAGTGTGTAGGGTATGACAGTGGGCACTATGTATAGGGAAGGAGCGTGGAGGGTATGACAGTGAGCAGTATGCACAGGAAAGGAGTGTGGAGGGTATGACGGTGAAGAGTGGGGAGGATATGACAATGGGCAGTATGTACAGGATAGAGGTGTGGAGGGTATGACAGTGGGCACTATGTATAGGAGAGAAGTGTGGAGGGTATGACAGTGAACAGTATGTACAGGAGAGGAGTGTGGAGGGTATGACAGCGGGCACTATGTATAGGAGAGAAGTGTGGAGGGTATGACAGTGAAGAGTGGGGAGGATATGACAATGGGCAGTATGTACAGGATAGAGGTGTGGAGGGTATGACAGTGGGCCCTATGTATAGGAGAGAAGTGTGGAGGGTATGACAGTGAACAGTATGTATAGGGAAGGAGTGTGGAGGGTATGACAGTGAGCAGTATGCACAGGAGAGGAGTGTGGAGGGTATGACGGTGGGCACTATGTATAGGAGAGGAGTGTGGAGGGTATGACAGTAGGCACTATGTATAGGAGAGGAGTGTGGAGGGTATGACAGTGAGCTGTATGTACAGGAGAGGAGTGTGGAGAGTACGACAGTGGGCACTATGTACAGGAGAGAAGTGTATGACAGCGGGCACTATGTACAGGAGAGGAGTGTGTAGGGTATGACAGTGGGCACTATGTATAGGAGAGAAGTGTGGAGGGTATGACAGTGAGCAGTATGTACAGGAGAGAAGTGTGGAGAGTATTTACAGGTGAAGAGGATAAAGGGAATCTGGGAAGGAAAAATGTAAAGGTTTGTGGAAGGATGTTTAGGGACTGCGTAGTGGTTTAGCGGGCCATACATGGATTGAAATTACGCCAATTAAGCAGAGACCAGCCATAGTCGATCTATGTATGGGCTAGCTGGTTTTACACAAGTCAATCTATTATCTGACTTGAGTACAACCAGCCTGTCAGGTTTTTCCCAAAACAATCAGTGCTGCCAGCTATAGTTAGCAACACTAATCATTGTATTCGCAGGCAGAACACAATAACACTGCAGGAGTGATTCCCCCATCCACAGGTCAGCAGGTGAGAGGGTGTGTGGGGACAGGCTGGGGAGAGATACTAGTCAGTGGCTGGGTAGGCCCTGGCTAGTATCAAAGCCAGATACACACAGGTTACATACGCCACGATCGTTGGAGCGAGAACAATAATTCTAGCACTAGACCCCCTCTGTAACTCTCAACATGTAACCTGTAAAAAAAATGTAAGCATCGCTTAGTATACAACAAAATAAATCGTGATAACTTTAGTGTTTTTTTTTTTTTTTTTTATGAATCAAACAAACAGTCTCTTTAAAAAAAAAAAACAGGTTTGAAAAATTGCTGCGCAAATACCGTGTAACATAAAAAGTTGCAAAGACCACCATTTTATTCCATAGGGTCTCTGCTAAAACAATATATAATGTTTGAGGATTCTGAGTAATTTTCTAGCAAAAAACAAATGATGATTTTTACATGTAGGAGAGAAGTTTCAGAATTGGCCTGGGTGGCAAGGGGTTAATTACTATAAGACCCCTTTAACACTGAGGGCGTTTTGCAGGCGCTGTAGCGTTAAAAATAGCGCCTGCAATCCGCCCTTAAACAGGTGCTCTATTCACACTGGAGCGGTGCGCTGGCAGGGCGTCAGAAAAAGTCCTGCCAGCAACTTCTTTAGAGTGCATTAGGAGCGGTGAACTCACCGCTCCTAATGCGCTCCTGCCCATTAAAATCATGGGGCAGCACCGCCGTATGCCGGAAATACGCCGCTGTAGCGGCACATCTCGGGGCGTTTTTTACCCTTTCTCGGTCGCTGGCGGGAGTTAAAAGCGCCCTGCTAGTGGCCGAAATGTGCCGCAAATCCGACGATAAAATAGCAGCGTTTTACCGCTATTTTACCGCCAAGGCTCGGGGCGGCATAGTGTGAAAGCAGTCTTAGTAACATACAAATAATTATGATAAGCACTGTGAGCTCATCCTCTGCTGCAGAGTGTGTCAGCTTGTATTTAAACTGGCCGTTCTGTATATAGCTTCTGACAGGCTGCGCAAGCATCCTCGTATCTCCGGAACCATAAATGATAGCAGCCCCATATTTTGACCAGTGGTGGGGTGGGTCTTCAGCTGCACACCCCCCAAATATGGGGTCTCTGTGGCCCCTGGTCGCCGAGCTACAATCATCGAAGCCGATCTTTTTTTTTTATTTTTTTATTTTTTATTTTTTTTGGGCAAATGGGCCTATCTTGAGGAAGGGGCCTGGAGCTGCAGCTCCAATAGCCCCTATGTTAATCCGGCCCTGGCTCACATGCAGGGTTTGCTCACAGAATGATGAGTGAGCACTGTCGCCCTAAGACAAGAAGTGTGTTACTATCACAAGGGGAGATTAAAGGAAGCAACCCTAAAGAGAAAATGAATGCAGCCACCACATCTAAGGACTGCTATGTTGCAGTACATAAAATGTATGTTATTAGATTTAGATATACATTAACCACTTCAGCCCCGGAAGAATTTACCCCCTTCCTGACCAGAGCACTTTTTGCGATACGGCACTGCGCCGCTTTAACTGACAATTGTGGTCGTGCAATGTTGCACTTAAAACAAAATTTACATCCTTTTTTTCCCACAAATAGAGCTTTCTTTTGGTGGTATTTGATCACCTCTGTGGTTTTTATATTTTGCGCTATAAACAAAAAATGAGCGACAATCTTTTTGACTTTTCGCTATAATAAATATCCCCCCAAAAAAAATTTTCCTCAGTTTAGGCCGATATGAATTCTTCTACATATTTTTGTAAAAAAAAATCGCAATAAGCGTATATTGATTGGATTGCGCAAAAGTTATAGTGTCTACAAAATAGGGGATAGATTTATGGCATTTTTATTAATACTTTTTCTTTACTAGTAATGGTGGCGATCTGCGATTTTTATCGTGACTGCGACATTATGGCGGACACATCGGACACTTTCGACACTATTTTGCGACCATTGTCATTTATACAGCGATCAGTGCTATAAAAATTCACTGATTACTGTGTAAATGACACTGGCAGGGAAGGGGTTAAACACTAGGGAGTGATTCTAACTGTGGGGGGATGGGCTACCACTGACATGACAGCGATCACTTCTCCTGATGACAGGGAGCAATAGATCCCTGTCATGTCACTAGGCAGAACAGGGAAATGCCTTGTTTACATAGGCATCTCCCTGTTCTGCCTCTCCGCGTCATGATCGCGGGCCACCGGTGAACATCGAGTTTGCGGGGCCGGCGGGTACGGTCACGGAGAATGCGGAGCGCACGCCCGCTGCACGGCAAATTAAAGGGGATGTACCTGTACGCCCATTTGCCTGCCCGTGCCATTCTGCCAACATATATCGGCAACCGGTTAAAGTGGTTGTACACCTTTACATATACCCATCAAAGTGACTGGCTTCAGGTGATACGCAAAGATGAAACAAATCCTCCTACTTAAAGAAGAACTGGATTCTGCTCACATAATTTGTAATAAAAACATCTTTGCCATTCTGAAATTTCCCTCCAACCACTTTGCATATTATTTTATATATACTGTGATTCTGTATTTGCCGAAATATGCTGCAGAAATCTCCCTCCACTGAGTCTGGCTGCAACCATTTTAACTGTGGGCAGCTGAAGCTGCTGCCTGTTCACTTCCTGGATTTACACAGACACACACCTCCAGCTCTGCAGCTCTCATTAGCCCTCTTATGACTCACCCCCCCTCCCTTCCTGGCAAACTCTCATGAGAGTGAGAGAGAGAGAGCTGTGCATGATGTCATAAGCCTAATCCAGTGATGGTGAACCTAGGCACCGCAGGTGTTTTGGAACTATATTTCCCATGATGTTCATGATCTCTGCAGTGTAGTTGAGCATCATGGGAAATGTAATTCCAAAACATCTGGGGTGCCAAGGTTCGCCATCATTTGCCTAGGCTTTTTACCAGAAAAAAACATTTTTTACTATCCAAAGTTGAAACAACAAGGGCAGAAGATTTAATAGACGGAAAGTTGAAAAAATGACTGAAGTTCCACTTAAGTTGTACCTGTTTATTTGCAGCCCTCTCTTCTCTACATCCACTCACGGCTGCCTAGTTTACCTAATTAGAGAGCCACCTTATCCGGCAACAGAGATCTCTGCCATCACACAGTCCTGAGTCCTCTCACTTTGCTACAGGGCGAGATACAGGCTGTGAGACCAAGTTACCGTGTGATCGGATCTCACATACAGCTCTGGATCACAGACAGGGAGGGCCGCTCAGCAGAGCCAGCTCTGACAGATCTCCCCCATCCCCCTGCTGCTCGCACAGCCAGACAGGAGAGGAGAGAGAGCTTCTGCTCCTCCTCCACCCGCCCTCTCCTCCTGTGTCTGCCCCGCCCACTCTCCTCAGCAGTGTTCTCTGTTCTGCCTCAGAGAAGGGGATGTGTGGGCAGGAAGATTCAAGCTGAAGCCCAGCAAACAGAAAAGGAAAAGTGGAGTCTGATCTATTCATCCATCCATCTAGTCCCTCTTGCCTCCCAGTGAGTACACTGATGTAGGTGGAGTCCCTTCTTCCTCCATCCCCCTTTCTTTCTTTCTTTCTTTCTTTCTTTCCATTCATTCTTTCTTTTTTTTTGTTTCCTTCCTTTATTCTTTCCTTTTTTCTTTCCTTCCTTTTTTTCTTTCCTTTTTTTCTTTCCTTCCTTCTTTCCTTTCTTCCTTCTTTACTGTCTTCATTCTTTCCTTCTTTTTTTCCTTCTTTCCTTCCTTCTTTCTTTCCTTCTTTACTTCCTTCCTTCTTTCCTGCCTTCTTTCCTGCTTTCTTTCCTTCCTTCCTTCTTTCCTTCCTTCCTTCCTCCCTTCCTTCCTTCATTTCTTCCTTATTTCCTTCCTTCCTTCCTTCTTTTTCTTCCCTTCCTTCCTTCCTTTTTCCCTTCCTTCCTTCCTTCCTTCCTTCCTTCTTTCCTTCTTTCCTTCCTTTTTTCTTTCCTCCCTTCCTTCCTTCATTTCTTCCTTATTTCCTTCCTTCCTTCCCTTCCTTCCCTTCCCTTCCTTCCTTCCTTCCCTCTTTCTTTCTTCCCTTCCTTCCTTTTTTCTTTCCTTTCCTTCCCTTCTTTTTTTATGGGAGTGAGTGGGGCCTCATGTCTAAGTTTTGCCTAAGGCCTCACAAAGCCTAGAGCTGCCTCTGTTGCAAGTTCATACACAGAGTTGAATGAAGTGTCATATTGTGACACTTAAATAAAGTAATTAAAAAAAAAACAACACATTGCTCCATCCTGGCTAATTATACACTTGTTTGTATAGTTATTAGATTAGTAATAATGATTGCCCCATAATGACCCCTTTATTTAACAGGCATTTATTTGAAGAAGTTGTGAGAACATCCTTATATAGTCAAGCAAAATATTAATTTTCAATTTTTTCCAGTCAGGTCTTAGGCAGAGTATAGCAACTCCCCATGAGGCTTGTTTACACACCACAAGCAATGTTCAGTGTTGCCAAAGGTATGAAAAATACATTGCTTTCAACGGCAGGCCTTCTTAGCTTATTTGACACCTGAGGAGATCACCATTTAACAATCACATCATCTGTACAACAAAAAAAATGCAGTAATTATGAAATAAAACAAATATTAATATTTGCCAGAAATAAACTATAGACAGTGAAAGTTGTACATTGCAGGAGCTGTGCAACTGGTGCTATTCTGACCACATGCATTACCACATCTGTTCCACGATGACAATGCACGCTGTCACAGAGCTCTCCTTACACGTGAGTTTATGGTTGGATACAACATGATCTCACTTCCGCACCCACCCTGCTCACCAAATTTGGCTCCTGCGGACTTGGCCGCCAAGCCTGTGTGTGTTTTTCTTTTGAGTCAGGGTTTGAGTGACTCAGGGAGGGCTGGGTGACTCACAGGCAGCATCACTACTTCTTTCCAGAAAATGCTGGAATCTTCTGGAAGGGAAGGAGGAGAGGTAAGGTGGAGCTGCCTGGAGTATTCATGTGAAGCACTTACCCCCATTTAAGGGACCGGCTGGTTTTGTTGGGTCTGCAAACTACCTCTAAGGCTTCCGTTGTCAGGGTATGGAAAGTCTCCAGAAAGGCCAATGTCCACACAAATGTAAAACCCAAACAGTCAGGCTTTATTTACTTTGCTGAGGAAACTTGAGAGGAAAGTAGGATACGAGAGAAAAAAAACACAGGGGAAGGTTCAGGCACGCAGCACTAAAGTCACAATCATCGCCACTCAAGCCTGAGTGGCTATTAATCACCCGGATAGTCCCGTTTAGTGGTCCTAGCAGCCTGATGAAGCACGAATCAATATTTCTCTTGGGAACTAGGTATACGATCAGGAATCCTCTGCCACAGGATTATCAAAAGTCCCGAACCTCCCAGCCAAGCAGTAGTGAGAGAACCTTTATGCCGGATTGGCGTATTGCAGGGCTTGTAATAATAGATCCCTCCTTAGGTGAGCTCCAGGCCTCCTCCCGAGACAGCAGTACCGTCGCTAGTCTCCTCTGGGGCAGATCCTCCCCTGGTCTCCTTTCCTAAACGTGTGCTTCCCGCAGGTGGGTAGCTTAGGATCCCTTCCGAAGGTATAGGCCTTAGCCAGCAGAGCTGGACCTACCAGGTAGCGATGCAGCCTCGGGTTGAAGGTGCCCGGGGCCAGAAAACTGCCCGGGGCCACTGAAGGTGCCACGAGGCGCGCACACAGGAACAGACCCAATGGTGTCTCCAGGAACGAGCCAACCTCAAAAGCGTCTGCCCCCTATGTACCCCCTCCCAGCATGCACAGCGGGTAGACCACGCCCACTGCACAGCTGCCGAGAAAGGACACCCAAGGTGCTGTGATACCCCCAGTAGTTCAACCTATGCCGGTGGAGACAGTGCCACCTACAGGCGAACAGGGAACATTACTGCCAGGCAGTATCACACCCAGAGCAGAAGCAAATTTAGAACAATCAATTGGTCTGAGCCCAACTATTGGCTCAGACTACCCTTAAGTTTACACATAGCGCCCCCAAATATTGGGGGGGGGCGCTACACACACCCCCCTCCTAGAAAAGACACTGTCCCCAGTGGCTGGGGAAATCAAAATCCTTCAATCCTGAAGGCTGTTGATTCACTAAAAAAAAAACATTGACTAGGTACCTGAAACCAAAATTTTGTGGAGGGAGAAAGAAAAGAAGAGAGAAAGCACACAAAATAACATTACAATCTCCAGATATGACATTTCAGTTTCATGTTCAAAAATACACTCCACCCATTACTGACTATCTATCCCACCCCATTCTCCGGTGGTCTTGATAGTAGCTTCTGGTACCTGCAAAAATCACAAACAATATGCATAGAAATAAAGTGAACATCCTAACCACTATTCATATCCTATCCTACAAATCCTGTCTCCCCGAGAGGAAGCAGTTCCTTTCCATAAAAGTTTTTAAATGCTAAGCCTAGCATAAAAGTTTTCTAATTCTAAGTGCCATATTAACATTGCAGTGTCTCTATTCCTGCAGACCACTGCCACCTAGTGTTGGCAGAGTCTCAACGTCCTTTTACTGGTTACGCAGGGGTTTGCAACACAAATATAAAGAACATTCCACTGTTGACCACAGCGTTTGCTTACCATAACATCCTAGCTGACTAACCCAAAGTTCGCTCAATGGAAAAACTGTCCTTTTGCGGAGAGAAGAAAAAAAACACAAAGCATGCTCTCCGTCTTTTCCTCCTTAAGAGCAGACATCCTCTTTCAGCAGAGGGCAAAGTCACCTTGATCCAAGGTACGGTTCACCCGTGAAGGGATAGGAAATAAAACAGCACAGTCAACCTCCTATCTAAGAAGTATCACAGGTAAAAGCTTGGATCCGGAAGGGTCACCGATTTCCACTGCTGGTCCAGGGTTGTTATAAAGTAAGTCACATCATCTCTTCCTGGGCAGCAAATCACAAATCTGTCAGCGTATATGTGTTGACCATAGTTCCAGTCCCGGCGGCAACACCTGAACCGGTCAGTCATGGCAGCTGAGTGGTCAAAGTTCCTGTACGGCTTGGGCACTTGAAGATAATCCCAGATGGCTTCCCCGTGCCACTGTTCACGGCAGGCCTCAATTTCAAGCAATAGTTCCTTGGGTACATAAGGGAACTCCAAACCGTATTCATTAGCAATTCTCTTCATAAGGATCCGCTGCAGGCGAGCAAGTTTAGGCAGAGTTGCAGGGTTTCCCATTCCAGGCAACACATATGAATCTGGGGACTTCCGGACCAAAGCCGTAACAGGCTCCATCAAAAGTCTTTCATTTGTCACAGGTATAGCCTTCTCTGTCAAAGCGGGGACTTCCACCTGGGGTGTGGTATCCCCAGAGCTCATGGGCGATCCCTCTCGAAGGATTCGGGTTGAGACAACATTTTTCCTCTTGTCCCATCCCTTTGCGAGGAAGATCTCGTCTATCTCCACATCATCCCCAACATCGGATGATGAGTCAATATCCGAAGAATCCACCTCTTCGGCGGGCAGGTACAGTCACTTTTGCCCAGCCTCCTTGCCATCCCCTGACGTGGACCTCTCAAGCCTCCTCTCGCTTTTAAAGTCCGGTTCCGGCTGGCGCTGGGGCAGGCTTCGACCGCGGCCACGGAAGGCCTTGACATATCCCACCTTCCGTTTCGCTGGC
The DNA here is from genome assembly GCA_029206835.1 of Rana muscosa. Lineage (NCBI taxonomy): Eukaryota > Metazoa > Chordata > Amphibia > Anura > Ranidae > Rana > Rana muscosa. The sequence goes on from CM055116.1 coordinate 1,162,791,849, forward strand.
GGGATATGAACTTCAGTAGTGGTGGAGGCAGCGTCCGCTGCAGTGTCCGCCGATGGCTCTGCAGCGGCAGAGGCATCTTCTCCGGTTACATCCGTGGCAGCCGATGCGATGCGCGTGGGTTCAGTTGTAACACAATTGACCCGGTAGGCTCGGGACGATTCGGTGGGCTGGTCCACCTCAAACAGGAACTCCCCTCAGGACAAACATCGTCCGAACGGGCGCAGCTGCACAGCCAGTCCATCGCATCTAGGACAGAGCATGCCCAGGGCCTCCGCATCTCGAAATGTGTATAACGCAAAGCGGCCCCGGGGCTTGAGCCGGATCCCCGTTTCTGTAAGCGGGGCTGCAAGTGGAGCAATGTCCATGGCAGTAGGCACTGGGAACATCCGGGGTCCCGATAAGGCTGAGGTCCATGGAAACGCAGACATGTTGCTCCTCTCACTTGATCCAAACTCTCTCTGTTCCTTGGCACCAATGCGCCCACGTGTAACACGCAGGTGGCAGGAACTCCTCCCTTTTTTCTCTTCCTGCACGTAACTCGCAGGCTTTTCTTCCTTTGGATCCGCCCACGAACTACGCAGTTCGAAAAAGAACAGTTCTGTGCCCCTCTTCTTCTCGTTCCAAAAACACAGTAACACAGTCCAACTTCCTCAATGGCTGACTTTCCCAAACATATAGAGAATAATCCAATTGCGAGAGGTAGCCGCAAATCCCAGACTCGAGCCCCCACGTGGTGCACTTACTCCCATCTAAGGGACCGGCTGGTTTTGTTGGGTCTGCAAACTACCTCTAAGGATTCCGTTGTCAGGGTATGGAAAGTCTCCAGAAAGGCCAATATCCACACAAATGTAAAACCCAAACAGTCGGGCTTGTTTACTTTGCTGAGGAAACTTGAGAGGAAAGTAGGATACGAGAGAAAAAAACACAGGGGAAGGTTCAGGCACGCAGCACTAAAGTCACAATTGTCGCCACTCAAGCCTGAGTGAGTATTGCTCACCCGGAAAGTCCTGTTTAGTGGTCCTAGCAGCCAGGATGAAGCACAAATCAATATTTCTCTTGAGAACTAGGGATACCATCAGGAATCCTCTGCCACAGGATTATCAAAATTTTCGAACCTCCCAGCCAAGCAATAGTGAGAGAACCTTTATGCCGGATTGGCGTATTGCAGGGCTTGTAATAATGGATCCCTCCTTAGGTGAACTCCAGGCCTCCTCCCGAGACAGCAGTACCATCGCTAGTCTCCTCTGGGGCAGATCCTCCCCTGGTCTCCTTTCCTAAACGTGTGCTTCCCGCAGGTGGGTAGCTCAGGATCCCTTCAGAAGGTATAGGCCTCAGCCAGCAGAGCTGGGCCTACCAGGTAGTGATGCAGCCTCGGGCTGAAGGTGCCTGGGGCCAGAACACACACGCACCTCGTGCCATGCGGGCCACGAGGCAGGCACACAGGAACAGACCCAATGGGTCTTCAGGAACAAACCAACCTCAAAAGCGTCTGCCCCTATGTACCCCCTCCCAGCATGCACAGCGGATAGACCACGCCCACTGCATGGCTGCCGAGAAAGGACACCCAAGGTGCTGTGATACCCCTAGTAGTTCAACCTATGCCGGTGGTGACAGTGCCACCTACAGGTGAACCTCAGTGCTGTGATGACTTCCTTCTTTGTAAGTCAGTGCATTCCCAGCCCCCCCCAAGATGCAAGAGACTTTCCCTTCTGCTCAAGGACATTCCAGTGACCCGTAGTCTTCACAGTGTGTGGTCAGCTGTAGCTTTCATGGATATGATTGAGGGATGCAACCTAGGAGCAAACTCCATCATTCCTTGCATGGTGTAACAAAATAATTGCGCTACCCAAAAAATGTGAACTTGTTACTGCTCATAAGCAAGTGTGAAAATTTAAAGCGATTGCTAATAAATAGCAAATAGTAAATATTACATAAAATAAACAATTAAGAGCCGGTTCACACTGGGGCAACACGACTTCCAGCGTGACTTTACAAGGCAACTTGGAGGCAACTTCAAGTTGTTTCCAGGACAGGCGACTTTGCCAGTGGCCAATCAAACAATAATCAGCTCTGTGGGAGGGAGGGGTTTGCCTGAGAAAACTATTTTCTCTTCCTGTAAAGTTGCTTCAGTTAAGACACTGATCCGACTTTGGAGGCAACTTCCATTGAAATCAAACAAAGATTTTCAAAACACAGCCACGGCTCAAAGCTAGACCAGCTGGTGCGTGGTGATGTCAGAGACTGTAGCTCCACCTGACGCGTTTCCCCGTAGATGGCATCAACTGGGAAAGGTACCAGCTGGTCTGGCTTTGAGCCGTGGCTGTGTTTTGAAAATCTTTGTTTGCTGGATGTCAGTATCGTTATTTGAATAAAATCTTAAACCGAGTACTGCACCATGAAGTCTCTTCTTTATCCTCCTAAACCGGCCTTGGGAGTGAACCTTGCCTTACCAAATCTACAAGGAACATCGTAGCAGGGGTAAAACAGCAGTGAGTGGGGAGGTCCTACCATTGGGGGAATCCGTGGATACACTGCCCGTGTCTAGCTGATCCCTCTTGGATATGCCTATATGCTCTATAACCTGAGATCCATCTTATCTGGTAAGCGGCGCTGATTGTTTGTTTGATGAACAGATCGTGTGATTAATCTTCTGTCAAGCCGTTTGTTTGTTTGACTGGTCAACAAAACAATTCATTGTTTATCTTATGTATTGTTTATTATTTGCTATTTATTAGCAATCGCTTTAAATTTGCATACTTGGTTATGAGCAGTTACAAGTTCACGTTTTTTGGGTAGCGCAATTATTTTATTACACAATTACACAAACTGAATATTTAGGTTTTATAATTGCAGCACCTACTAATTTCACACACATATATATATATATATATATATATATATATATATATATTTATTTTACATACACATATATATATATATATATATATATATATATATATATATAATTATTATTATTTCCCAAAAGGGGTTTAGCGTAGATATCCTACCACACATTCCTTGCAGGGTGCTCTGATGAATACCAGGCTCTCTTTAGACTCAAAGTCTCAAACACACCCTTACCAAATGGGTAGACTTTCTGATCACCACTCTTCCTGACTCCTGAGCCTCTTGTGTCACTTTGCCTTTCTCATGCCATGTGTGTCCCAAAAACCCCATAGTCTTTGCTCCCCATGATAACGGTACCCTGACCATGCCAGACGGGGCCCTTATGTTTGTGGTCAGTGGGAAGAATGTTTATTGCTTCAATGGCTAATGGGAGGAAGCATACCTCCCTAAAGTGGTGGTTAGTGTGAGAGGGAGCCATTAGACATGTGCAATTTTTTTTTTTTTCGTACAGTATTAGTTTTTTGTCTAAATTCGACAAATTCGTTCATTTGGAAATATTCTAATTAACGAAAATCCGTTTGACAAATTTTTACGAAAATTCGAAAGAACGTAAATCCGAAAATCTGAAAATGTGAAAATCCGAAAATGTGAACATCTGAAAAAAAGAACGAAAATCCGAAAATTCAAAAGAAAGAAAATAGGAAAATGAGAACGAAAACCTGAAATTCGAAAATCCGAAACTCAAACATTTGAAAATCCGAAAATAAGAACGAAAATCCGAAAATTCAAAAGAACGTAAATTCGAAAATAAGAAAGAAAATTCAAAAACCACAAAATTTACTAAACTAACTAATAATAACCATTACTAACTATTAAATTATAGGTATTGTAATTTCCATTCAAATTTGGCTGTTAGTGAACGTAACGAATACAAATTTATCCAAAGTGTCGAATTATCCAAAATAACGAATGCTGCATCTAATTGAATGGAACGTAATGAATTAATGATAATAAATAATAATAATAATAAAAGCATTTTACTATTTGTATTTATTAATATTAATTTGTTCCGTTCCATTCGTTTAGATGCAGCATTCGTTATTTCGGATAATTCGTAACTTCGGATAAATTAGTATTTGTTACGTTCACTAACAGCCAAATTTAAAAGTATTTTCCAATACCTATAATTTAATAGTTAGTTATTATTAGTAAGGTTAATAGGTAGTTAATATTTTGAATTTTCAAATTTACGGATTTTCGAATTTCATATTTTTACAAATTATCCAAATAACGAATACCACATCTAAACAAATGAAACGAATGAACATAGCGAATTCAAATTTTTTCTGAAGTTACAAATTTATTCAAAATAACTCACATTGTTTATAACGAAAGACCCGAAAAACGAAAAAAAAAATGAATGAAACTAAAACGAATGAATTTTTCAGCAGTGCATATGTCTAGGAGCCATTGGACTCTCACTCTAGTGCGTTTTCAGATGCACTGTGAGTCGTACAGAATCACATTGCAATGGAAATCACATTGTTTTCAATGGTGCCCGTTCACATTCATGCAACTCAGCACAGTTCAATTTTGGAAAAGGTTCTTGTACTACTTTAGTGTGATTCCAAGATGATGATTGGCCCATAGAATATGCAAACCACTGCAAAGTAGCATCAAAGTAGCATCCAATTTGCATTACATAATCACACTGAAAGTCGGATCTAGAATAGACTGCAGCAGCATTAACATCTGGTCTCCCACAGTACACAGAACATGGAAATGCAATTGTTTTAGTAAATATCTTGTAAAAGTCTTGTGACTTCTATCAGTGTCTGGCTGAGCACTGGTTAAAGCTTGTAGGAGGCATCTCTATTCTCCTCTGACTGTCCTATAAGGCAGTATGACTCCTGTTGATTGGCCCTTTGCTGATCACATGCACCCTCCCAAAAAAAAAAAACTCTCTAGCAATACACACCAAACTGAGCATGTGCAGTGTGCCTCCGAGGCTCTCTACTATCAGGGGATGGATTGGGGACTGTGGAAGAAGGAGAGGATCAGAGAAGACAGGATCAAACAGCCTTTTTGCACAAAGCAGAGGATTAACCCCTAAGGTTCCACAGTGAGTATAACAAGCATGCTTTACTGCATATAGTGTACAGATTTTACTGTTGTGGGTTTAGTAACACTTTAAAGCTGAATTCTAGCCTTACCCTCCCCCCCCCCCCCCACTTGTAATAAGTCCTTACTGTGTTAAAACGGATTACTTTTAATTTCCTGCAAACTTGCATCTGCACAATATTACTCTTTGATGCTCCTGCAGCTATCTTGAGCTCCCCTTCATTTCCTGTCTGAATGACTCCAGTCATTACATAGTTACATAGTTAATCAGGTTGAAAAAAGACACAAGTCCATCCAGTTCAACCATAAATAAATAAATAAATAAAAAAAAAATACAAATATCGTACAATCCCATATACCCAATTCTATACCCACAGTTGATCCAGAGGAAGGCAAAAAAAAACAGCAGAGCATGATCCAATTTGCTACAGCAGGGGAAAAAATTCCTTCCTGATCCCCCGAGAGGCAATCGGATATTCCCCGGATCAACTTTACCTATAAATGTTAGTACTCAGTTATATTATGTACATTTAGGAAAGAATCCAGGACCTTCTTAAAGCAATCTACTGAGCTGGCCAGAACCACCTTTGCAGGGAGTCTATTCCACATTTCACAGCTCTTACTGTGAAGAAACCTTTCCGTATTTGGAGGTGAAATCTCTTTTCCTCTAGACGCAAAGAGTGCCCCCTTGTCCTTTGTGTTGACCGTAAAGTGAATAACTCAACACCAAGTTCACTATATGGATCCCTTATATATTTGTACATGTTGATCATATCCCCCCTTAATCTCCTCTTCTCAAGAGAGAATAAATTCAGTTCCTCTAATCTCTCCTCATAGCTGAGCTCCTCCATGCCTCTTATCAGTTTGGTTGCCCTTCTCTGCACTTTCTCCAGTTCCCCAATATCCTTTTTGAGAACTGGGGCCCAAAACTGAACTGCATATTCCAGATGAGGTATTACTAATGATTTGTACAGGGGCAAAACGATATCTCTCTCTCTGGAGACCATACCTCTCTTACTACAAGAAAGGACTTTGCTCGCTTTGGAAACCGCAGCTTGGCATTGCATGCCATTATTGAGCTTATGATCTACCCATACCCCCAGATCCTTCTCCACTACGGATCCCCCCAGTTGTACTCCCCCTAGTATGTATGATGCATTCATATTCATAGCCCCCAAGTGCATAACTTTACATTTATCAACATTAAACCTCATCTGCCACATAGTCGCCCAATTAGACAGAGCATTGAGGTCGGCTTGTAAATTGGCGACATCCTGTAAGGACGTTATTCCACTGCATAGCTTGGTGTCATCTGCAAAGACAGAAATGTTACTTTTGATCTCAGACCCAATATCATTTATAAACATATTAAAAAGTAAGGGTCCCAGCACTGAACCTTGGGGTACACCACTGATAACCTTGGACCATTCAGAGTAAGAATCATTAACCACGACTCTCTGAATTCTGTCTTTTAGACAGTTTTCTATCCATTTACAAACTGATATTTCCAATCCTGTAGACTTTACCTTACACATGAGCCGTGTGTGGTGAACTGTATCGAACGCTTTTGCAAAATCCAAGTATAGCACGTCCACCGCCACCCCTCTGTCCAAGGTCTTACTTACCTCTTCATAAAAAGAAATCAGGTTTGTCTGACAACTTCTGTCTTTCATGAATCCATGCTGTCTGTTGCTTAAAATATTTTTTTCCAGCAAGAACTCATCCATGTGGTCTTTTATTAATCTCTCCAGTATTTTCCCAACTATAGAAGTTAAACTAACAGGTCTATAGTTACTTGGTAAAGACTTTGTTCCCTTTTTAAATATAGGCACCACATTGACCCTGCGCCAATCCAGTGGTACTATTCCTGTCATTAATGAGTCCCTAAAAATTAAATACAATGGCTTTGAAATTACAGAACTCAATTCTTTTAGGATCCGTGGGTGTATGCCATCTGGTCCAGGTGCTTTATCCACCTTTATTCCATCTAAATATTTCTGGACCATATCACTTTTGAGCCATTGTGGATTTGGGGCTGTGTCACTACCACCCCCATTTTGGACATGAGCTCCCCCATGTTCCATTGTATACACAGAGCTGAAGAAAGTATTTAATAAATTAGCCTTCTCTTTGTCCCCAGTCACCCACTCTGGATTATTTTGTAAAGGGCCTACATGCTCAGACTTGACCTTTTTACTATTAATATATTTGAAGATTTTTTTTGGGGTTTGTCCTACTATATTTTGCAATCTGTCGTTCATTTTGAATTTTTGCATCCTAGATTTCCTTTTTACATATCCTGTTATATTCTCTGTAACATTTAAATGACATCAGTCACTTCTTCCCCTGAACTGTATGTAGTTCCCCCCCCCCCCTTTTTACAGCTGCTATCTTTTTCTGTCATCAATCATTTTGTTCCCAGCATGTAGGCAGGTGCAGTTTGCTGTCTCCACTGCAGGTTGCACTCAACCCAGCAGCAATACAGAGGGAGAGGACATGAGAAACTTGGTTCCTCTATGGTTTCCTGAGTCACTGGGGCAGTGATCAGATTGGATGCTGGCCACCCATGTGACTCTGGCGGCCATCTTGGGTGTGGCACAGTTTAAGACCCTGGTCCTTGGGTTTGGCACACATTTGTGTGTGGGTAGTGTAGTGACAGGTCACCTGTCTGTCAGGGACAGTATTAGAGGCAGGGAAAGGTTCCAGATTAAAAGGGAAAGCTCTCTTTAGACATCTTCCCATTTGGGAATGAGATGGCCAGGCTGCATTCTGCCCCTCCAGACAGACGCTGTCAGTTCAGCTGATAACTGCTCTGTTACACAGTGTTGGCGTCCATGATTATTCCCAGTTCGGCTTTCCTCATTTGGGTTTGTTGTGAACTGGTTTGCCTTTACTACAAAACAAGTTCTACGAATTGCATATGGACTGTGTGTGTGTTATTGCCACCGCACCACGCTGCACCCACCCCTAAGCAATATGTGATAGAACACACTCTTGGCATCCAGTGGTCAGCTGGCAAACAATCAGCAGATTGCACAGCTAAAGTGTGTAGCACCCGCTGAGCTGGCAGAAGCAGGAACATCTAAAGGGATACCAAGATGTGTTTTTTTTTCATATAAGGCTTTTAATAAGGATCCAAGGCAGAATGCTGTGATGTGTACTGAAGCTCTCCAGCCCCTCCCACCAAATATGAGCAAAGAGCAACAGACACACAGTGATGATGTCACTGGGTCTCAAAAGTGGTATTTTTTTAAACCATTACAGTTGATTAAAACGTTTTAATTGCATGTGAATTGCACTAATGGGGCAAGGGAAGGTATTATATGCGTACACTACACTTCAGCTTTAATAATATTTTTTTTTTTTGTCTTTGACCCACAGCCCAGCTCCTTTCTCTGCTAGGGGAAGAACTAACCAAGGCAGTAAGCTTTGGCAAGCTGTGTGCTGTACCTGGAAAAGTAAACTGCTGGGTGCTGTGTACAATAAACACAGTCAGGTTCATAAATATTGGGACATCGACACAATTCTAATCTTTTTCGCTCTATACACCTCCACAATGGATTTGAAAAAAAAAAAAGATGTGCTTTAACTGCAGACTTTCAGCTTTAATTTGAGGGTATTTACATCCAAATCAGGTGAACAGTGTAGGAATTACAACAGTTTGTATATGTGCCTCACACTTTTTAAGGGACCAAAAGTAATGGGACAGATTAACAATCATAAATCAATCTTTCACTTTTTAACCACTTCCATACTGGGCACTTATACACCTTCCTGCCCAGACCAATTTTCAGCTTTCAGCGCTGTTGCACTTTGAATGACAATTGCGCAGTCATGCTACACTGTACCCAAACTACATTTTTATCATTTTGTTCCCACAAATAGAGCTTTCTTTTGGTGGTATTTGATCACCTCTGGGATTTTTATTTTCTGCTAAAAATAAATAAAAAAGACCGAAATTTTTTTTTTTTGTTTTTTTTTTGTTTTAGTTACAAACTTTGTAAATAAGTACGTTTTCTCCTTCACTAATGGGCACTGATGGGGCCGCACTGACGGGCACTGATAAGGCGGCACTGATGGGCACCGATGAGGCGGCACTGATGGGCATGATAGGCAGCACGGATGGGCACCGATAGGCAGCACAGATGGGCACCGATAGACGGCATAGATGGGCACCAGTAGGCGGCATGGATAGGCACAGATAGGCGGCATAGATGGGCACAGATAGGCGGCATGGATGGGCACCGATAGGCGGCATGGATGGGCACTGATAGGCGGCATGGATGGGCACTGATAGGTGGCACGGATGGGCATGGATGGGCACTGATAGGTGGCATGGATGGGCACTGATAGGTGGCACTGTACTGTAATCTGTTGTACTAATGGATGCCAATCCGTGCCAAACAATAATGCCTGCCAATCAGTGATGCCCATTGTGGGCACTGATTGGCATCCATTGTGGGCACTGATTGACATCCATTAGGGGCACTGATTAGCATCCCTGGTGGTCTAGGGTGGCATACCTGGTGGTGGGCATCCCTGGTGGTCTGGTGGCATCCCTGTTGGTCCAGTGTGGGCATCCTCGGGGGGGCTGCGCTGATAATCGATCAGCACAACCCCCCCCCCTGTCAGAGGAGCAGCCGATCGGCTCTCCTCTACTCGCGTCTGAGAGACGCGAGTGAGGAAAAGCCGATGACCGGCTTTTCCTGTTTACATCGTGATCAGCCGTGATTGGACACGGCTGATCACGTGGTAAAGAGTCTCCGTCGGAGACTCTTTACCTAGATCGGTGTTGCGGGGTGTCAGACTGACATCCCGCAACAACGATCGCCGCGATGCGCGCCCCCGGGGGCGCGTAGTGGCTCAAAATCCTGAGGACGTCATATGACGTCCAGTCAGGATTTTAAAACCACTTTGCCGACGTCAATCCGCTATAGGGCGGGCGGCAAGTGGTTAATACTTGGTTGCAAATCTTTTGCAGTCAATTACAGCCTGAAGTCTGGAACACATAGACATCACCAGACGCTGGGTTTCATCCCTGGTGATGCTCTGCCAGGCCTCTACTGCAACTGTCTTCAGTCCCTGCTTGTTCTTGGGGCATTTTCCCTTCAGTTTTGTCTTCAGCAAGTAAAATGCATGCTCAATCGGATTCAGGTCAGGTGATTGACTTGGCCATTGCATAACATTCCACTTCTTTCCCTTAAAAAACTCTTTGGTTGCTTTCGCAGTATGCTTCGGGTCATTGTCCATCTGCACTGTGAAGCGCCATCCAATGAGCTCTGAAGCATTTGGCTGAATATGAGCAGATAATATTGCCCGAAACACTTCAGAATTCATCCTGCTGCTTTTGTCAGCAGTCACATCATCAATAAATACAAGAGAACCAGTTCCATTGGCAGTCATACATGCCCACGCCATGACACTACCACCACCATGCTTCACTGATGAGGTGGTATGCTTTGGATCATGAGCAGTTCCTTTCCTTCCCCATACTCTTCTCTTCCCATCACTCTGGTACAAGTTGATCTTGGTCTCATCTGTTCATAGGATGTTGTTCCAGAACTGTGAAGGCTTTTTTAGATGTTGTTTGGCAAACTCTAATCTGGCCTACCTGTTTTTGAGGCTCACCAATGGTTTACATCTTGTGGTGAACCCTCTGTATTCACTCTGGTGAAGTCTTCTCTTGATTGTTGACTTTGACACACATACACCTACCTCCTGGAGAGTGTTCTTGATCTGGCCAACTGTTGTGAAGGGTGTTTTCTTCACCAGGGAAAGAATTCTTTGGTCATCCACCACAGTTGTTTTCCGTGGTCTTACGGGTCTTTTGGTGTTGCTGAGCTCACCAGTGCGTTCTTTCTTTTTAAGGATGTTCCAAACAGTTAATTTGGCCACACCTAATGTTTTTTCTATCTCTCTGATGGGTTTGTTTTGTTTTTTCAGCCTAATGATGGCTTGCTTCACTGATAGTGACAGCTCTTTGGATCTCATATTGAGAGTTGACAGCAACAGATTCCAAATGCAAATAGCACACTTGAAATGAACTCTGGGCCTTTTATCTGCTCCTTGTAAATGGGATAATGAGGGAATAACACACCTGGCCATGGAACAGCTGAGCAGTCAATTGTCCCGTTACTTTTGGTCCCTTAAAAAGTGGGAGGCACATATACAAACTGTTGTAATCCCTACACCGTTCACCTGATTTGGATGTAAATACCCTCAAATTAAAGCTGAAAGTCTGCAGTTAAAGCACACCTTGATTGTTTCATTTCAAATCCATTGTGGTGGTGTATAGAGCCAAAAAGATTCGAATTGTGTCAATGTCCCAATATTTATGGACCTGACTGTATGTGTTTCAGGAACTAGAGACGATATTTAATACAATGAACAGAGTGTTTCCTGGTATTGCAGGATGTAAATAACACAAAATACAGGAACTATCTTGTATAATGCGTTGTTTATAATTCTGCTGCAGCTTTACACGCCTAACTTGCTAAAATTTACAGCCTACACTTCTATTTGGAATTGCATTTTGAGGAATGTGATAGTAGGAAGGATGACACTTATATTAGTGGTTCCTGAGATGAATGGCCTTTATATTGGTGCTCATTAGGAAGAATGGCCCTTATATTGGAGGCCACTGAGAAGAATGGCTCTCATATTGGTGGTCATTAGAGTGGAGTGGTGCCGCACTTCTATGTGAATAGGGATGAGCTTCGTGTTCGAGTCGAACATACGTTCGACTCGAACATCGGCTGTTCGATCGTTCGACGAAGATCGAACGATTTGGGCCGTTCGCGCCAAATTCGAGTGACGCGAACGGCCCACAATGCACTACGCCATCGCAGTGTCATCCAGGCGCTGTGATTGGCCAAGCATGCACTGTGACCCCGCATGCTTGGCCAATCACAGCGCCGGCAGCGAGGAGAGCAATGATTGGCCACAGGCAGGATGCCTGTGGCCAATTATTGCTGAGGGTGTTTAGTACACGCCCCACACTATAAAAGGCCGCCAGCACGGCGGCCTAGTGTAGTGTGTTCCGGAGCAGGGAAAGACAAGCATAGGCAGGGACAGTGACATTTATTTCTTTCTTGCTTAACCTGGATTCCTTTAGTTTAGGGAAAGAGAAGGATAGGTAGGGAGAGTGTCCGTGTGTTTTACTGTGCCAGTCCTTGTTTCTAGGGACAAAGAAGGAAAGTGAGGGGATTTCTCCTTGTGCTATAGTGTGCTTTAAAAAAACATTTTTTCTAGGGACAGAAAACTGTAGGTAGGGAGAGTGTCAGTTTCTTTCACTGTGCCAGTCCTTGTTTCTAGGGACAAAGAAGGAAAGTGAGGGGATTTCTCCTTGTGCTATAGTGTGCTTTAAAAAAACATTTTTTCTAGGGACAGAAAACTGTAGGTAGGGAGAGTGTCAGTTTCTTTCACTGTGCCAGTCCTTGTTTCTAGGGACAAAGAAGGAAAGTGAGGGGATTTCTCCTTGTGCTATAGTGTGCTTTAAAAAAACATTTTTTCTAGGGACAGAAAACTGTAGGTAGGGAGAGTGTCAGTTTCTTTCACTGTGCCAGTCCTTGTTTCTAGGGACAAAGAAGGAAAGTGAGGGGATTTCTCCTTGCGCTATAGTGTGCTTTAAAAAAACATTTTTTCTAGGGACAGAACACTGTAGGTAGGGAGAGTGTCAGTTTCTTTCACTGTGCCAGTCCTTGTTTCTAGGGACAAAGAAGGAAAGTGAGGGGATTTCTCCTTGCGCTATAGTGTGCTTTAAAAAAACATTTTTTCTAGGGACAGAACACTGTAGGTAGGGAGAGTGTCAGTTTCTTTCACTGTGCCAGTCCTTGTTTCTAGGGACAAAGAAGGAAAGTGAGGGGATTTCTCCTTGTGCTATAGTGTGCTCTAAAAAAACATTTTTTCTAGGGACAGAAAACTGTAGGTAGGGAGAGTGTCAGTTTCTTTCACTGTGCCAGTCCTTGTTTCTAGGGACAAAGAAGGAAAGTGAGGGGATTTCTCCTTGTGCTATAGTGTGCTTTAAAAAAACATTTTTTCTAGGGACAGAAAACTGTAGGTAGGGAGAGTGTCAGTTTCTTTCACTGTGCCAGTCCTTGTTTCTAGGGACAAAGAAGGAAAGTGAGGGGATTTCTCCTTGTGCTATAGTGTGCTTTAAAAAAACATTTTTTCTAGGGACAGAAAACTGTAGGTAGGGAGAGTGTCAGTTTCTTTCACTGTGCCAGTCCTTGTTTCTAGGGACAAAGAAGGAAAGTGAGGGGATTTCTCCTTGTGCTATAGTGTGCTTTAAAAAAACATTTTTTCTAGGGACAGAACACTGTAGGTAGGGAGAGTGTCAGTTTCTTTCACTGTGCCAGTCCTTGTTTCTAGGGACAAAGAAGGAAAGTGAGGGGATTTCTCCTTGTGCTATAGTGTGCTTTAAAAAAACATTTTTTCTAGGGACAGAAAACTGTAGGTAGGGAGAGTGTCAGTTTCTTTCACTGTGCCAGTCCTTGTTTCTAGGGACAAAGAAGGAAAGTGAGGGGATTTCTCCTTGTGCTATAGTGTGCTTTAAAAAAACATTTTTTCTAGGGACAGAAAACTGTAGGTAGGGAGAGTGTCAGTTTCTTTCACTGTGCCAGTCCTTGTTTCTAGGGACAAAGAAGGAAAGTGAGGGGATTTCTCCTTGTGCTATAGTGTGCTTTAAAAAAACATTTTTTCTAGGGACAGAAAACTGTAGGTAGGGAGAGTGTCAGTTTCTTTCACTGTGCCAGTCCTTGTTTCTAGGGACAAAGAAGGAAAGTGAGGGGATTTCTCCTTGTGCTATAGTGTGCTTTAAAAAAACATTTTTTCTAGGGACAGAAAACTGTAGGTAGGGAGAGTGTCAGTTTCTTTCACTGTGCCAGTCCTTGTTTCTAGGGACAAAGAAGGAAAGTGAGGGGATTTCTCCTTGTGCTATAGTGTGCTTTAAAAAAACATTTTTTCTAGGGACAGAACACTGTAGGTAGGGAGAGTGTCAGTTTCTTTCACTGTGCCAGTCCTTGTTTCTAGGGACAAAGAAGGAAAGTGAGGGGATTTCTCCTTGTGCTATAGTGTGCTTTAAAAAAACATTTTTTCTAGGGACAGAAAACTGTAGGTAGGGAGAGTGTCAGTTTCTTTCACTGTGCCAGTCCTTGTTTCTAGGGACAAAGAAGGAAAGTGAGGGGATTTCCCCTTGTGCTATAGTGTGCTTTAAAAAAACATTTTTTCTAGGGACAGAAAACTGTAGGTAGGGAGAGTGTCAGTTTCTTTCACTGTGCCAGTCCTTGTTTCTAGGGACAAAGAAGGAAAGTGAGGGGATTTCTCCTTGTGCTATAGTGTGCTTTAAAAAAACATTTTTTCTAGGGACAGAACACTGTAGGTAGGGAGAGTGTCAGTTTTTTTCACTGTGCCAGTCCTTGTTTCTAGGGACAAAGAAGGAAAGTGAGGGGATTTCTCCTTGTGCTATAGTGTGCTTTAAAAAAACATTTTTTCTAGGGACAGAAAACTGTAGGTAGGGAGAGTGTCAGTTTCTTTCACTGTGCCAGTCCTTGTTTCTAGGGACAAAGAAGGAAAGTGAGGGGATTTCTCCTTGTGCTATAGTGTGCTTTAAAAAAACATTTTTTCTAGGGACAGAAAACTGTAGGTAGGGAGAGTGTCAGTTTCTTTCACTGTGCCAGTCCTTGTTTCTAGGGACAAAGAAGGAAAGTGAGGGGATTTCTCCTTGTGCTATAGTGTGCTTTAAAAAAACATTTTTTCTAGGGACAGAACACTGTAGGTAGGGAGAGTGTCAGTTTCTTTCACTGTGCCAGTCCTTGTTTCTAGGGACAAAGAAGGAAAGTGAGGGGATTTCTCCTTGTGCTATAGTGTGCTTTAAAAAAACATTTTTTCTAGGGACAGAAAACTGTAGGTAGGGAGAGTGTCAGTTTCTTTCACTGTGCCAGTCCTTGTTTCTAGGGACAAAGAAGGAAAGTGAGGGGATTTCTCCTTGTGCTATAGTGTGCTTTAAAAAAACATTTTTTCTAGGGACAGAAAACTGTAGGTAGGGAGAGTGTCAGTTTCTTTCACTGTGCCAGTCCTTGTTTCTAGGGACAAAGAAGGAAAGTGAGGGGATTTCTCCTTGTGCTATAGTGTGCTTTAAAAAAACATTTTTTCTAGGGACAGAAAACTGTAGGTAGGGAGAGTGTCAGTTTCTTTCACTGTGCCAGTCCTTGTTTCTAGGGACAAAGAAGGAAAGTGAGGGGATTTCTCCTTGTGCTATAGTGTGCTTTAAAAAAACATTTTTTTCTAGGGACAGAAAACTGTAGGTAGGGAGAGTGTCAGTTTCTTTCACTGTGCCAGTCCTTGTTTCTAGGGACAAAGAAGGAAAGTGAGGGGATTTCTCCTTGTGCTATAGTGTGCTTTAAAAAAACATTTTTTCTAGGGACAGAAAACTGTAGGTAGGGAGAGTGTCAGTTTCTTTCACTGTGCCAGTCCTTGTTTCTAGGGACAAAGAAGGAAAGTGAGGGGATTTCTCCTTGTGCTATAGTGTGCTTTAAAAAAACATTTTTTCTAGGGACAGAAAACTGTAGGTAGGGAGAGTGTCAGTTTCTTTCACTGTGCCAGTCCTTGTTTCTAGGGACAAAGAAGGAAAGTGAGGGGATTTCTCCTTGTGCTATAGTGTGCTTTAAAAAAACATTTTTTCTAGGGACAGAAAACTGTAGGTAGGGAGAGTGTCAGTTTCTTTCACTGTGCCAGTCCTTGTTTCTAGGGACAAAGAAGGAAAGTGAGGGGATTTCTCCTTGTGCTATAGTGTGCTTTAAAAAAACATTTTTTCTAGGGACAGAAAACTGTAGGTAGGGAGAGTGTCAGTTTCTTTCACTGTGCCAGTCCTTGTTTCTAGGGACAAAGAAGGAAAGTGAGGGGATTTCTCCTTGTGCTATAGTGTGCTTTAAAAAAACATTTTTTCTAGGGACAGAAAACTGTAGGTAGGGAGAGTGTCAGTTTCTTTCACTGTGCCAGTCCTTGTTTCTAGGGACAAAGAAGGAAAGTGAGGGGATTTCTCCTTGTGCTATAGTGTGCTTTAAAAAAACATTTTTTTCTAGGGACAGAAAACTGTAGGTAGGGAGAGTGTCAGTTTCTTTCACTGTGCCAGTCCTTGTTTCTAGGGACAAAGAAGGAAAGTGAGGGGATTTCTCCTTGTGCTATAGTGTGCTTTAAAATAACATTTTTTCTAGGGACAGAAAACTGTAGGTAGGGAGAGTGTCAGTTTCTTTCACTGTGCCAGTCCTTGTTTCTAGGGACAAAGAAGGAAAGTGAGGGGATTTCTCCTTGTGCTATAGTGTGCTTTAAAAAAACATTTTTTCTAGGGACAGAAAACTGTAGGTAGGGAGAGTGTCAGTTTCTTTCACTGTGCCAGTCCTTGTTTCTAGGGACAAAGAAGGAAAGTGAGGGGAATTCTCCTTGTGCTATAGTGTGCCAAAGCATTCCTCATCAACCATCTTTGAAATCCTTGTTTTTTGGACAGTCAGGGAAATTGTCGTTGTGCTATTCTGTGCAAAAGCAATAATCCTCAACCATATTTAGAAATCCTTAAGTAAAGGGACAGAGAAGGACACCTGAAGGTAGCCCTTATTGCTTTTTTCCCATCTCCCTGCAGGCCATCTATTAGAATGTCTGGAAGGCAAACAAGGAGAGGCAGACAGTCAGGAGGCAATAAAAGAGGGCAAGCAGGCTCTGTGTCTGGGGGCAACAGTGCTGGTCGTGGACGCGGTGCATTGTCATCAGCACATGGCCATGGGACACGCTTGTCCTTGTTTTCGGCAGCTGGACATGTTGAGCCACATCATGCCGAAGACTTGGTAGAGTGGATGACCAAGCCCTCCTCCTCCTCCTCATCCTCTCTCACCCAGGCTCAGGGTACTGGCAAAGCAGCTGCCAAAGCGTCCTCTTCCCTGGTATCAATGTCAGACTCATCATCAGTCACTCCTTCCCTAGACCCACCATGTCCTCCTCCTGAGGAGTCCCCCGAACTGTTTGAGCACAGTGTTGGGTACATGCTCCAGGAGGATGCCCAGCGTTTCGAAGGGTCTGATGATGAAACCCAGCTAGAGGAAGGCAGTAGCGTGAGAGCAGACAGAGGGGATGCTCAAGAAGGACACCAATCTGGCAGTCATGTTCCAGCAGCTGCAGCATACTGCCAGATTGGCTCCAGTGATGAGGAGGGAGGGGATGATGAGGTCACTGACTCCACGTGGGTGCCTAATAGGAGAGAGGAGGAGGAGGAGGATGAGGAGGAGGCACATCTCCAACGAGGCAGGATGCCCTTTGGTGGCCAGCGTAAGGGCAGTACACCGATGGAATCACACCGCAGAGCTCCGCCTGTGCAGGGCGCTGCCTCTGCCCGTCATTCAAAAAGTTCCTTGGTGTGGGCCTTTTTTGAGGCTAGTGCATCAGATCGCACAGCTGCTGTTTGCAACATATGTCTCAAGCGTATATCGCGTGGCCAAAACATCAGCCGCTTGGGTACCACATGCCTGACCAGACATATGTTGACCTGCCATGCAGCTCGTTGGCAAGCCTACCTCAAAGACCCACACCAAAGAACAAAGCGGACCTCTCCTTGCACCGCATCAGCTGGGATCTCCAACCCCACTATAACTTCAGTCCTCTCTGAAACATGCACTGAGAGGAATGAAGGTGTAGAATTAGGTGTGTCACAGCCAAGTACTTGCGGCCACTCTGCTAGCAGTACACCGACGTCCGATTCTAGCAGGCAAATTTCCCTGCCCCAGCTGCTGGACCGTCAAAAGAAGTTCACTCCCAGCCATCCACATGCCCAGCGGTTGAATGCTAGCTTGGCTAAATTGCTAGCGCTTCAACTGCTGCCTTTTCAGTTGGTAGACTCGGCCCCCTTCCGTGAGTTTGTGCAATGTGCGGTTCCTCAGTGGCAGGTTCCCAAATGCCACTTTTTCTCACGGAAGGCTATTCCGGCTCTCTACCGGCATGTGGAAGGCAATGTCTTGGCCTCGCTGGACAGGGCGGTCAGCGGTAAGGTGCATATTACCGCTGACTCATGGTCCAGCAGGCATGAACAGGGACGTTACCTTTCTTTCACGGCCCATTGGGTCACTCTTTTGGCAGCTGGGAAGGATGCAGGACAAGGTGCAGTAGTGTTGGAGGTTGTTCCACCGCCACGCCTCCAAAATGCTACTACTGGTTGTGACACACCTCTCTCCTCCACCCCCTCCTCTTCTTCTTCCTCCATGGCCTCTTCCTGTGGTTTGTCCTATGAACCAGCGGTGCTCCGTAGCCGTTCACGGGGCTACGCAAGTACGCAGGCAAAAAGATGCCATGCCGTGCTTGCGCTGGTGTGTTTGGGGGACAGAAGCCACACTGGGGCAGAGGTCCTGTCTGCTCTGCAGGGCCAGGCCGAGAGGTGGTTGACGCCACGCCAGCTTAAGCCAGGAATGGTGGTTTGCGACAATGGCACCAACCTCCTCTCCGCCCTCCGACAGGGACAACTGACCCATGTGCCCTGTGTGGCTCACGTCCTTAACCTGGTGGTGCAGCGGTTCTTGGGCAGGTACCCGGGCTTACAGGATGTCCTGAGGCAGGCCAGGAAAGTCTGTGTGCATTTCCGCAGATCTTATAATGCCAGTGCTCGCCTGGCTGAGCTGCAAAAGGAGTTGAACCTGCCCAAGAACCGCCTTATATGTGACATGCCCACCAGGTGGAACTCAACGTTGGCCATGCTGCAGCGGCTGCACACGCAGCAGAGGGCCATCAATGAGTACCTGTGCGACTACGGCACCAGGACAGGGTCAGGGGAGCTTGGTTTTTTTTCTCCACGCCAGTGGGGCATGATCAGGGATGCATGCACTGTCCTGGCACCATTTGAGGAGGCCACGAGGATGGTGAGCAGTGACAGTGCATGCATCAGTGACACTGTACCTCTTGTCCACCTGTTGGAGCACACGCTGCGTGGAATAATGGACAGGGCACTTGAGGCAGAACAGAGGCAGGAAGAGGAGGACTTCCTTGCCTCTCAAGGCCCCCTTTACCCAGACAGTGTTCCTTCTGTCCCACCCATCGCACAGGAAGAGGAAGAGGAGGAGGAGGAGGAGGAGGAGGAGGATTGTGTCAGCATGGAGGTGGAGGCTGGCACTCAGCATCATCAGCAGCAGTCTTTTAGGGATGATTTACAGTCCCAAGAAACCAGTGGACTTGTACGTGGCTGGGAGGAGGTGGCTGCGGATCATGTCGTCCTTAGTGACCCAGAGGACTCCGGAGCGAATGCCTCAGCAAACCTACGCTGCATGGCCTCCCTGATCCTGCAAAGTCTGCGGAAGGATCCTCGTATTCTTCGGATCAAGGAGAGGGACCATTACTGGCTGGCCACTCTCCTTGATCCACGGTACAAGGGTAAGGTTGCGGACCTTATGTTACCTTCGCAGAGGGAGCAGAGGATGAGACAACTCCGGGAGGCCTTGCAGAAAGGTCTGTGCAACGCGTTCCCAGAGACTGGAAGGTTACAAACTCCTGGTCCTGGACAACGAGTTGCTGAGGCTTCGGCCAGTCAAAGAAGGAGCGGTGGGGAAGGTGGCCGTCTGACCGATGCGTTCAGACAATTCTTTAGTCCGCAGCCCCAAAGTATGATCGGTTCCAGCAACCATCGCCAGCGTCTGATAAACATGGTGCAGGAATATCTAGGGGCAAGGTCAGACTTGGACACCTTCCCCACCGAAAATCCTCTGGCTTACTGGGTCTTGAGGATGGATCACTGGCCAGAGCTTGCACAGTATGCAATTGAGCTACTGGCCTGTCCTGCATCCAGCGTTCTTTCGGAACGCACATTCAGTGCTGCTGGAGGATTTGTCACGGATCACAGGGTGCGCCTGTCCACCGACTCGGTTGATCGACTGACTTTCATCAAGATGAACCAGTCTTGGATCACCACCAGCTACCACACACCTGATGCTGATATAACAGACTAATTGATTTTAACATGTCACATCCCTTCAAGACTGATGCTGATGCTGAGTGCCTGTGCTGTTATGTTGACTGGCTATCCTCCTCCTCCGAGTCCTCAATGATACGATTGATGATGATAGCTTGGAAGATCATTTTTGTTTATGGGTGCCGCCACCAGTGGCTAAGGCCCAATTTTTCAGCCCCTGTTTTACAGGGGCGTGTAATTACAATTTTTTTAGCAATAATTTGCCATAGGGCTCATTGCTGTGCTCCAAGTACAGTATCTGTGAGGGGTTGGAGTGTTGTGGCACCAGTGCCTAAGGCCCAATTTTTCAGCCCCTGTTTAACAGGGGCGTGTCATTACAATTTTTGAAGCAATACTTTGCAACAGGGCTCATTGCTGTGCTCCAAGTAACGTATCTGTGAGGGGTTGTAGTGTTGTGCCACCAGTGCCTAAGGCCCAATTTTTCAGCCCCTGTTCAACAGGGGCATGCAATTACAATTCTTGATCTAATAATTCACAGCAGGGCCCATTGCTGCACCCACCAAGAGTAACTCTGAGGGCTTACAGTGTTGTGGCAACGCCACCACCACCACCACCACGAAAGGCCCAATTTTTCAGCCCCTGTTCAAAAGGGGCATGTAATTACAATTCTTGATCTAATAATTCACAGCAGGGCCCATTCCTGCACCCACCAAGAGTAACTGAGGGCTTACAGTGTTGTGGCAACACCACCACCACCACCACCACGAAAGGCCCAATTTTTCAGCCCCTGTTCAAAAGGGGCATGTAATTACAATTCTTGATCTAATAATTCACAGCAGGGCCCATTCCTGCACCCACCAAGAGTAACTCTGAGGGCTTACAGTGTTGTGGCAACACCACCACCACCACGAAAGGCCCAATTTTTCAGCCCCTGTTCAACAGGGGCATGCAATTACAATTCTTGATCTAATAATTCACAGCAGGGCCCATTGCTGCACCCACCAAGAGTAACTGTCAGGGCTTACAGTGTTGTGGCACCAGCACCACCATCAAAGGCCCAATTTTTACTACCACTGTTCAACAATTATATGTAATTAAAATTCCTGATATAATAGTTGACAGCAGGGCGTTCCAGCACCAACCAAGAGTAACTGTGAGTGCTTACAGTGTTGTGCCAACACCAACAACTAAGGGGCCTATTTCTGCAGAGTATATACGGCAGGTCCCTACTTTCAAACATCCAACTTACAAACGACTCCTACTTGCAAACGCAAGAAGACAACAGGAAGTGAGAGGAAATCTACCCCTAGGAAGGAAAATTCTCTCCTGTAAGAATAAATATGGGAGAAAGGTGTCTCCTCTGTACTGATGCTTTATCAGCAATCCTTGTTTCAAGAAAAACACCACATTTCAAAAACAGTTGACATTGGGACGGAAAGTGAGGTGAAATGTTCTGAACAGGGGCACAGACAGCAAAACAAATGTTACAGGGGTGATAACCCTTACCTATGTTTTCCAAAAAGTTTAAAAATAGATTTTTGGGCTGGAGCTACACTTCAACAATGTACCTGTTCAAAATTACAAACAGATTCTACATAAGAACAAACCTACAGTCCCTGTCTTGTATGCACCGCCTGTATACGGCTGTTCAGAGTATATAGGGCCTTTTTTATTTTATGTGCGGGGTTCCCCTTAATATCCATACAAGACCCAAAGGGGCTGGTAATGGGCTGGGGTAGGGGGGGGGGGGGGGGGTCATGGGGTAGCTATGCCATTTTTCTTAAAGATTTTCATCCATATTACCGGGACCAGACATTACATTAAAGCCGCAAGCAGTTTTAAATGGCTTTTTTTTCCTTTAGAAGTGTCATTTTGTGCAGGGACAGTTCTAAACACGGAAAACACGTGGCACTTCACAGGCATACTTTAGACACCCCCCAGGTACGATATTTAAAGGAATATTTGACTTTTTTTTTTTCACTTTATGCATCATTAAAATGACTGCTCCCGAAAAACGACCGTTTTTAAAACTTCTTTTTGCATTGATACATGTCCCCTGGTGCAGAACCCGGGTTCCCAAACCCTTTTTAGGACAATAACATGCATAATAGTTGTTATAATTAGCACTTTAGAATTCGAACGTTCGCATCCATTGTATTTAATAGGGTTCTAATGTTCGTACGAACTTTCGGTCCGTTCGCGGGTTCTGGTGCGAACCGAACCCGGGGGTGTTCGGCTCATCACTATATGTGAATAGTGGTGCTGTCTCTTTAAATGCTAAATATGATAATTATATAAAATCAGTGCCAGTGATTCAAAATTTATAGTGCTTAGCAAAAAAAAAAAAATCACAAATAAAAGATGATTCACAAGCTCATTATACAAATCATAAATAATTGAAAAATCGTATCAGGCTCATTGTGAAACCAACATGATTAAATAACAATAAAAATTAAAAAGTTCAAAAAGTGCTTGTTTGCAGCAAACAGTATGGTAATAGAGTCCTGTGTCAAGTGACAACCAGCAACTTTTATGCAAACTCTTCACTTTTAAATCACCCTAAAGTCCAGAGACAACTTTATTCCGTCTCACCTCCTCTCCAGCCAGTCATCATGACAGAAAACTATACATAGTGCTCAATCTTTTAAAACCTTTTAGCCTTTTATTAATAAAAGTACAATGAATGCACTGCACTCCCATTTAAAATGTGCTCCGAGAGCAACAGACTATAACAAGCATGGATCCAAATGCAAGTAACAATAATAAAAATACCTGGTTGGTTTACCGCTGTTGCCTGTCAGCCAAACGTGGTCCCTCCCCTACGCGTTACGCCACAGGTCATGTGGATTCCTTCCCCTGAGGAAGCCATGTGACCTGTACATTGCACACACTATAGATGAGAGGGTGTTTTGGTGGGAGCGATCCACAATAGTTATAGAGTACATTTCACATAATAATACTATAGCAGCAAGTATATATCACATTTAACATTGGGACAAATGGCCCTTATATTGGTGGTCATTGAGAAGATTGGCCCTTATATTGGTGGTTAGTAGAAGAGCGGCCTTTTTATCGGTCATTAGTGGAAGAATAGCCATTATATTGGTGGTCAGTGGGAAGAATGGCCCTTATATTGGTTGTTTGTAGAAGAGTGGCCCTTTTATTGGTTATTAGTTGAAGAATAGCCATTATATCTGTGGTCAATGGGAAGAATGGCCCTTATATTGGAGGTTAGTAGAAGAGTATCCCTTTTATTGGTTATTAGTGGAAGAATAGCCATTATTTTGGTGGTCAGTGGGAAGAATGGCCCTTGCATTAATGGTCGTGGGTTGAAGAATAGCCCTTACACTAGTGGTTAGTTGCATGCATGCAGACAGTTGAAAAAAGGGATTTTTATAACAGCTTACCTGTAAAATCCTTTTCTTGGAGTACATCACGGGACACAGAGCGACATAGTCATTACTATGTGGGATTATATAGATTACCTTCAGGTGCTGGCACTGGCAACTTCCAAGACAGGAAGTACCCTCCCCTATATAAGCCCCTCCCATCCGGGAGTACCTCAGTTTTGTAGCAAAGCAATACGTGTCCCCAAAAAGAGGGGTGGGAGCTCTGTGTCCCGTGATGTACTCCAAGAAAATGATTTTACAGGTAAGCTGTTATAAAAATCCCTTTTTCTTTTTCGTACATCACGGGACACAGAGCGACATAGTCATTACTATGTGGGACGTCCCAAAGCAATGCCAAATGAGGGGGGGGGGATACACCATACACAAGCTGGGCGCCATCAGACATGAGGATCTTTTGCGGACTGCAACACACTGCGCCCAAAGGCGATATCCTCCTGACTTCTAACGTCCACCTGGTAGAACCTAGTAAACGTGTGTACTGAAGACCATGTTGCGGCCTTACAGATTTGAGCCAGGGAGGCCTGGTGATGCACTGCCCATGAAGTTCCAACTGCTCTCGTGGAGTGCGCCCTAACTTTGAACGGAGGCGGTCTCTTTTTCAAGCCATAGGCTTGCATTATGACCTGTCGAATCCACTTGGCTAAAGTAGATTTTGACGCTGCCTGACCCTTTCTGGGGCCTTCCGGCAGAATAAATAAAGTATCCGTTCTACGAATCTGAGCAGTGGCTTTTAGATAAGCTTTAACTGCTCTTACTACATCCAAAGAATGTAATAACTTTTCCTCTACCGAACTAGGTTTGGGGTAAAAGGAAGGAAGAACCACATCTTGGTTCAAATGAAACCTCGATACCACCTTAGGAAGAAAGGCTGGATGAGGACGTAACACTACTCTGTCCTTATAAATGACTAGATATGGCTCTTTACAGGACATGGCGGCTAATTCCGACACTCTTCTAGCCGAACATATGGCTACTAAAAATATCAATTTCCTGGTGAGTAGAACCAAGGAAATGTGTCGCAAAGGTTCAAATGGCTGCTTTTGTAGAACCGATAGAACCAAATTTAGATCCCATGGGCATATGGGAGCTTTAACCGGTGGAATAATACGAGTCACCCCTTGTACAAAGGATTTGACAAGTGAATGCATAGCCAGGGGCCTTTGAAATAGTATTGACAAGGCCGAAACCTGACTCTTGATAGTACTTAAGGCAAACTTCCTGTCTAAAGCCCACTGCAGGAAGTCCAGAATTCTGCCTATAACGTACTTACGTGGATGCCATTTCCTGGCCTCACACCAAGTGATATACGCCCTTCCAGACTCTATAGTAAATCTGCCTGGATACAGGCTTCCTGGCATTGATTATAGTAGATACCACAGAGTTAGAGGGACCTCTCTTTTTTAGGATGTGGGATTCAATAGCCAGGCCGTTAAACCTAGAGTTAGTAAGGAAGGGTGGTATATCGGTCCTTGCGAAAGCAGGTCCGAACGACGTGGAAGGGTCCAAGGACTCCCCACAGACATTTTTACAATCTCCGCGTACCAGGCCCTTCGGGGCCACGCTGGAGCCGCCAGGATCACCGGCCTCTTTTCCAACCTGACTCTGCGAAGGAGTCGAGGCAACAATTGTAGCGGAGGGAAAGCATATATCAGTTTGAACTGATCCCAAGGGAACACCAGAGCATCCGAGCCGCAAGCGAGGGGATCCCTTGTCCGGGAGACAAATCTGTCCACCTTTGCGTTGAATCTGGATGCTAGCAGATCTACATCCGGTGTTCCCCACCACTGACATATTGCTCGGAAGACCTGGGGATGAAGGGGCCATTCCCCTGGGCATAACTGTTGGCGACTCAGAAAGTCCGCCTTCCAATTCTCCACCCCTGGAATGAAGACAGCTGATATGCATGGGACATGCTTTTCTGTCCATTCCAGGATGTGACTTACTTCCCTCTGGGCTGCACGACTCCTGGTGCCCCCTTGATGATTGATATATGCCACTGCCGTGGCATTGTCTGATTGAATTCTGACAGGGGACCCTAGGAGTTTGGATGTCCATGCTACTAGGGCATACCGGGCTGCTCGTATCTCTAAGAGATTGATGGGCAGGGTCTTTTCTGTATCTGACCATCTGCCCTGGAGAGACCATTGCTCCAGTACTGCCCCCCAGCCTATAAGGCTGGCATCTGTAGTGACCACCTTCCAGGAAATCGGACTGAAGGATTTTCCCTTCTGGAGATTCTGGGGGATCAACCACCAGCAGAGACTCTTCCGAACGGAAGGGGATAAGGACATCGGGAAGTCTAGAGCCTGAACCTTTCTGTTCCAGGCTGACAGTATGGCCCTCTGCAAATTCCTTGAGTGGAATTGGGCGTATGGCACAGCTTTGAATGATGCTACCATCTTTCCCAGCAGCCTCATGCACAGGCGTATGGACGGCTGTCTTTTTGCACAAAGTAGGCGGACCAAGTCCCTCAAAGAGGATACTTTGTCTTGAGGTAGGAAAATCTTCCTCTGGTCTGAATCCAGCCGTAGCCCTAAGTACACCAGACTTTTGACTGGCTGTAGGGCTGACTTGTCCAGGTTGATGATCCAACCGTGAGATTCTAGATACCTGATCGTATCGAGAATTACCACCTCTAGTTTGGCAACTGAGTGGTCCATCAACAACAGGTCGTCTAGGTATGCCATTATCGTTACACCTCGTGTTCTTAGATCGGCCACCAGTGGGGCCAGAACTTTTGTGAACACCCGTGGTGCTGTGGCCAGACCGAAGGGTAAGGCTCTGAACTGAAAATGGCGCCCTTCTACCGCAAAGCGTAGAAATCTTTGATGACCTGGAAAGATGGGAACATGCAAGTAAGCATCTTTGATGTCGATCAAGGCTAACCATTCTTCCCCTTGTAGGGCAGTGGCTACCGACCAGATCGACTCCATCCGAAAGGACCGGATGTTCAGGAATTTGTTTAGACCCTTTAGATCCAATATGGGTCTTATGTCCCCGTTTGGTTTCGGGACTGTGAAAAGGTTTGAGTAGAAACCCAACCCCCACTCTTCCATAGGAACCTCCATAATTACTCCTTGGAGCAATAGTTGTTCTAACGTCAACAGGAGAGACCTCCTTTTTAGAGGGTCTTTTGGCATGCCTGACCACATAAAATGGGAAGGAGGAGATTCTTTTAACTCCAATTTGTATCCCAGAGTTACAGTGGAGAGCACCCATCTGTCTCTGATCGTCTCCCGCCAGGTCTCTGTGAACAACCAAAGTCTTCCCCCCACCCGTTTGAGTGGGGGCAGCCCTTCATAGGCTTGACTTGGAGGCTGGTTTAGTACCTCTTCGGATCCAGGGTCTTTTGTTACCCTGTGATTGTCCCTGATCTTTACCTCCGGAGTTTGACCGAGGAGGCCGTCGGAACTGCTTAGCAGCAGATGTCCCAGGGATTGGAGAGGTAGGCCTCTTAAAAGATGGACCTCTAGACCTCTTTTTAACCGGTAAGAGAGTACTTTTACCACTGGAAATCTTCTGGATATACTTATCCAGGTCTTCGCCAAATAGGCGTTCACCATGAAATGGGAAGCTAACTAGGAGCTTCTTACAGGGAGCTTCAGCAGACCAGTTCTTAAGCCACAGAAGTCTACGCATATGTACCAAAGACAGCGTAAGGCGGGAGGCCTGATGGATAGAATCCTTAAGGGCGTCAACCGCAAAGCATAATGCTCTAGGCAGATCAGCCAGAGCCTGGGCTTGCTGGTCTGGCAAATCCCTTAAGATCAGTTTCATCTGATCCTTCAAAGCTTGGCAAACCCCAATGGCTGCCACTGCTGGCTGTGTAACCGCCCCTGCTGTGGAAAAAGCAGATTTTAACAAGGACTCCATTTTTTTATCTATTGGATCCTTGAACATTTGAACATTATCTACTGGACATGTCAGTGATTTGTTCACAGAAGAGATGGCTGCGTCCACCGTAGGAACACTCCATCTTTGGGTGAACTTATCCTCCATGGGATAGATCACCTGAAATCTCTTAGGTGGAACAAATAGTTTATCAGGATGTTCCCAGTCCTGGTATATAAGTCCTTCCAGTAACGGATGAACTGGAAAGGAACAATTAGTCTGGGGAGCTTTTAGCGACCCCATTGAGGAGACAGAAGTAGTTGATGGTTCAACAAGAGGCATTTTAAATGCTGATCGAACCATGTCAGTTAGGGTCTGAACCCATAATCTTTCAGCTTGTGATGCTGAGAATGGTTCTTCTACTGTCGATTCCTCAAAGACAGAGTCAACCTCATCCTGATCCCCTTCAGGTAGGTCAATCCCTTCTTGGAACTGTTGCTCTGCCAACAGGTACTCTGACGGAGGTGACGGAGATCTGGCGCGCTTTCTTTCCCGTAGGGAAGAAGCGATCAATGCTGCCAATCTTTCCTCCAATCCTCCTCTGTTATATACACAGGAGCGGGTGGACTGAGGACAGACACAATACCTGGCACTCCTGGGGGTTCTCTATGGGTGCTAACCTCTGATTTCTCAGGGGAGGTAGGTGCAGATGCCTGCTCCAGATCCTCAGAGCCCGATGGAGACCCCTTACACTTCCTGAGAGGTAAGTCCCGGAGTTTTTTAGGCGACATATTCCTTAGACCAAAGCTGAGGTATTCCAGCCGCAGTACACCCTTTACTGAAATAGTCTAATGCAATTTGCTGCTATGTGTATCAGTGGGTGTCTACCAATGTGCCTTTCTAGGGGGATGCCTGTATCAACCACCTGCTGTAAACCTGCTATGACATGTTACCAGCCCCCTCTTTTGCTCTGTTCTCCACAGCTAGTGCACCGGACTGAGTCCTTTTACCTTGCTGGGACGCTCGCACATGCGCAGAAGCGCCCGGCGCACAGAGCGTGTCATCCGCCCGGCTCCGCCCCTTTTTGCGGCCTGTCTTTATAAAAGAAAGCGTGTGCGCGCGCGTGCATGTGTGCGCTATCAGCGCTATCCAGGGAGAGGAGCCAGGGTCCCTGTTTCCACCAGGACCCGGGGATGGAAGAGACTTTCTAGGCAACAGGACAGAAGGATGCAGCTTCCCTTACAGAGAGCTTACCATCTGCCTGGACTTTTACCATGGAAGGAAATAGTCCCAGAAAAAAAGACGTTCCACAGCGGCCTCTAGTGGACAAACACAGGTACCGCACCTTGTCTTTTTTTTTTTTTTTTTTTTTAAACTTCCTCTATGAAAAAACATTTCTAGGATTTAGCAGTTTTTTAGGCATATACAGCTATTAGCGGGAATACGTTCTGGGTAACAGACAGAAAGACATATTAGGCTTGGGGGTCCCCTCAATAGAACCAAGTTCCTGAGGGGCCCCCACTTACCTTTTCCCCGCCGCAGGACTCTGTTTGGTCCACAGGAGCCCAAACTTCACCTATCACGGCAGGCATTGTAATTAAACCTTCAGGGACCGGGTTCCCAAGGATTCCACTCCCCTGGACCTGTATAGCATCCTGCACAGAAAACATCTTGGTCGTGGGTATGACCAGAGCTCTGGATCCCAGGGTCCAGCCCTCCTAAGAGAGGCATTACAGGCAAAACCTTGCTCTTCTCTGCAAGGCCCGGGTACCGACCGTTTAGCTATGAAGCTTTTTTGGTCGGATCCGGAATAGCTTACTGAGGCCCAAAAGAACCTGTACGCAAGCCCAGTGAAAAAAACATGTTACTTCTTGGCCAACACCTTAGACACTGGCAAAAAACTGAGGTACTCCCGGATGGGAGGGGCTTATATAGGGGAGGGTACTTCCTGTCTTGGAAGTTGCCAGTGCCAGCACCTGAAGGTAATCTATATAATCCCACATAGTAATGACTATGTCGCTCTGTGTCCCGTGATGTACGAAAAAGAAATATATTTGGTGTCATGCCAGTTCAAACCAATGTGCTCCTTTGGTGTCTCCAGGTAAAAATAAAATCCAATGTATTGTATTTCATTGCGGTGTGTTGCCATGCCATGAGTGTTACCAGGGAAACTCTGAAATTTATTTAACACTGGTTTTACACAATGCATACATTAAGCACTCTGCAATACACATAAAAATGCAATGCAACATGGAGCAATTGAACACAATGTATTGCAAAACATTTCAACACATATACTATATGCTTGGATTCTCAGATGTTTTTTGGTGTAATTGGCTCCTAAAGCTTCGGCAGTCTGCACCTGTAGTCAAACAGCACCATGCCTTCATTTCACATAGCTCTCTCTGTTGATTTCACAGTCTGGGCCATAGGTTAGATAGCGCCACTCTCTGGATCTATGGTTCTCTGTACTGTTTAAACACAGGCTTTGCTTTCTGGGAATTGTATGTAGATAGGTGCTACAGCAATATGGAGATGGAGACATTACCCTTTTTTCTTCTTTCCCTCTACTGAGATACTGATGTTATGCTGAACCATCCCCCTCTGGCTAGCAGGGGGAGAGCTAAAGCCAAGAAAGCCGATAGACTTCTATGCAGAGCGCTGAGAATTCTGGGAGCTGTTTGAGACGGCAGCCATATAATGGCTACACTATAATGGAAACACTACATTTCCCAATATACACTGGGCAGTAGGAGGTGTGGATAGAGGTTTTTTTTTTTAAACTGCCTTGGAAAGTTCTTCCTCTTGGTGCAGAGGAAGAGGGAGAGCAGAGCACCTCTATCCGAGTATTCACCAGTCAGCGGGGATGCAAGCCTGAGAATGAGGACACCCTGGGGTAGCACAGCACTGCCCACATTACAGTACCTGCACTACTGCCGCAGAGAGGCTGGAGCATCCACTCGCCCTTTTCTTCCCACCGCTGATCACAAGAAGTCTTCAGGGAGAGACTGAGATGGCCCCCTTCTACATCGAGCATCCACAGCAGCATCCTGGGAACTTGTGAGAGGGCTATCCGCCCTGCTAGCAGAACCTGAGCCACTAAGAGTAGGACTCCAAGTGTACCCAATCCATACTGCACCCTATACTGCATTATACCGAACTGTTACCACAACTGAACCACATCTACCTTGCACCTCTGCCGAGACTATACTGTACTTATATTGCATGCAGTTTAACTAGGACTATCGTTAAGTGCAGAGACCCTCTTAAAGGCCCCAACGAATGCCGGCAGAAGAACATCGCACAGGGCTGCCTCTCCCGTAATAATTATTCTGCAAGGCCTCTTTGTTTCTGCTGCTCTTTCCACTATCATCCTCCTTTTCTTTTTGGCAGTGCATACCTAGTCGGTCTAGGACTAGCATTCCAGCATTTTACTTGGTAGATTCAACTTTACTACTGCTTCCTGCTGCACTTGAGGTGGCCTTGCTACTGTTAATGCTGAGCAGGGCACCAAATTTAATTTTATGCCTAGTTCTTACTGTTAATCACATTGTATGCTGATTTATATTATTACCATTGTTAATCCATTTTACGCTTGATAAGTCACCAACCCCACTGGGTGACAATATATTAGGTTTGCCTTTACTATCTGGTTTGGTGCCTATTTTGTTTGCTATAGCACTATTATTGGGTACTAAGTTTTACTTTCAGTGGTTTCCTGTAGTAGTGAATGTTTGTACACTTAACCTGGTGTGTCAAAGGGGCTGAGGTTCATGAGAAATTTCAGGTAAAAACAGAGGACCCATCCTATCCAGAGGTAGCACTACATGTACAGTATATGAATAAGTCTCACAACCTTGAAGAGTTTGGCCTGATGGAGAAGAGGGACACGAGAAGGGGGATTTAAAATGCCTGGAATGCTCAAGCAGCTGCGGTGGTGATAACAGCTCAATAAACCCAGAGGTAAGTACAGTGAGGGCAGGGGTTGTTGGAAAGGTGTTCAGTGTCAGTTTACCTTTACATATTTTCTGTAAAATTCTGGAGACCAGGCATTTTTTCCTGCTCATTATCTTCCTGGGTACTGTTTCCCTCACCTTCCCCCTGAGTTCTCCTTCCCCTGGAGCCTATGGAAGAGAACCTGGTTGTATAGAGGTTGTCCACATCATGCAGGCAGTAATGTGGACACCCAAAGAAGAACCCAAGGAAGTAAACAAAAGAAGAAAGAAGGTTTGTCACATTACAGTGGTTTCATGTTAGTACAATGGGCATTTGGATCGTTTTTTTTTTTCCATACCAGCAGTTTGTTGGACGTTTTAAGTATCACTGTAATTTCTTTAATATTCAGGCTGTAAAGTAGAGCTTTTACTATTCAACTGTTGTAATAGTGACTTATCCCTTGCTAAGACCCATGCCTGGCCTGTATAAGCAGATATAATCACAGCGGACAGTCTTTATCAGATAGCTGAACTTATTAAACACCTTTTCATCAGCGTGGATCTTTATTGAAAGTAGGAGGTATAGCAGGCAACAAGATGTGGCAGATGGTTGAAAGATGGTATTTGCATGTCAAAGCATGGTAATGTGTTCCGGATGCAAGCAGATTGCATATGAGGCCTAGACAAGTGACCATCTCTTATCCCATAAGCACAATGTGAAGGAACAGGAAATACATCATAAAATGGGCAGAACACAGAAAATAATGGTGCAATAACCAAAATTACCAGAAGATGGCAGTTTTTACACAGTCGTATGAATATTAACCTAACTATTCATTATACAGTAAAACTTTGGTTTGAGAGTAACTTGGTTTGAAAGAGTTGTGCAAGACAATCAAGATTTTTAAATACATTTTAACTTGATATACAAGCGATGTCTTGATATACAAGTGCGTCATGTGACAACTGAGTATAAAACAGAACAGAGGCGCCTCTAAGAGCCGGTTCACACAGGGGCGACTCGTCAGGCGACTCAGCCGCCTGACAAGTCGCGCTCCGCTCTGTTCAATGGAACTGTTCTAATCGCTCTGACTTAGAAAAAGGTTCTTGTACGACTTTGGGGACGACTCGGGGTGACTTGCATTAAATTCAATACAGAAGTCATTTTGCAAGTCGCCTCTGAAGTCGTCTTGAGATCGCCTTGCCGAGTCGCCCCCAAAGTCGTGCCGCCCCTGTGTGAACCGGGTCTAAGTGTAGCAATATGGTTACATTTAATAAAGGTACAACATTTAGCTAGTCACATGGTTGATGATTAAAAGAGGCACATCTAAGTATGCAGGCATCTGCATACTTAGATGTGCAGAAGCTGAAGTGCTGTTTGTCCACTCTTTTTCTCTTGTCCATTCACAGAACACTTTGTATTTTGTGAACCATTTAGGCCTCATTCACATGGGGCATACTACATTGTACGCCCGTGTAGGGCTGTGTTTACCCGCACAGGGCTGCATAGGTGTTGTGTGTATCCCTGTGCAGGCAGTCCCATGTATGGCAATTGGGATGCAGCGGCTGCACAGACACAGTCACTGCTCCCAATTTGACATCCATGGGGGTACAGAGCTCCCGAATACACACAGTGTGGGTAAACACGGCTCTTGCATGGGAGTATGCTGTAGTACACCCTGTGCAAACAGGGCCTTACCAGATACAAAGATGAGACCTAGGATAAGGTGACCAGATTTTTTAAATGAAATCCGGGGACATTTTTTTTTTTACTAGTAATGGCGGCAATCAGCGACTCTCTACCCGTCGCCGCCCGCCTCACAACCTGTCAAGTCTTACTCGCCCTGGCTACTACTGAGTGGGGAGTGGAGAAAGATTACTCCACCAGGGGAGGCAAGGAGATAGGCAGGCGGCTGGCCGGGACTTGAGCCAAGGCAGAAGAACATGCAAGCTGAATGGGCATGCACCCGAAACTGAATAAATATTCCCTCCGCTCCAACCAGCCCATGATCATCAGAAAGGGGCACAGATAATGGAAAAATATACACCCCCCTAAGCTAGTAGGAGCGGCGGAGCAGGGGTGTGTAATTATTAAGAATTATTTTTTATTTTTTTTTTATTCTGCACTGACTGTCTTTGAAATTGCCCCAGCCCCTGTTCAAATCCAATCCGGGGACGAAACCGGGGACAGACTTGGTTCGGGGACAGTGTCCTCAATTCGGGGACTGTCCCCGGAAACCGGGGATGTCTGGTCACCCTAACCTAGGAGGATACCAAAGTCTGATCTGAAAATTGGTTTTCAAGTATTTATAGATTTATAAATATCTATAGATCTATCAGTGATGGAAAACGGGAGCTTATAGATCACAGACTTAGCAATAGCATGCAGTGCCAAGCCTCAGCCTAACAAAGCTTTAATTTATTAAAAAGGACATACATTCAAAATATAAATCAATAACTGTACCTCTAAACAAAACATTGCTTTGGCCTCATCTTGAATAAACAGTTCAGTTTTGGTCACCAATCCTCAGGATAAACGTTGTTGAATTTTAAAGAGTTAAGCAAAGGGCAACAAAATGAATAAGGGAGATGGTGGACCTCAGCTATTAGAATCGATTACATAGATTACAGCTAATCAGTCTGGAGAAGAGACGCTTATGATTGCAATGTACAAATATAGCAAAGGTGACTCTACTAACTGTAATAAACTGTTTACTTTAACCACTTCAGCCCCGGAAGGTTTTACCTCCTTCCTGACCAAAGCATTTTTTTGCGACACGGCACTGTGTCACTTTAACTGACAATTGCGCAGTCGTGCAACACTGTACCCAAACAAAATTGATGTCCTTTTTTTCCCAAAAATAGAGCTTTCTTTTGGGGGTATTTGATCACCTCTGCGGTTTTTATTTTTTGCTCTATAAACAAAAGTGACAATTTTGATTTTTTTTTTTTATATTTTTAACTTTTTGCCATAATAAATATCCCCAAATTTCTTCATCAGTTGAGGTCAATATGTATTCTTCTACATATTTTTGGTTAAAAAAAAACACAATAAGTGTATATTGATTGGTTTGCGCAAAAGGTTTAGCGTCTACAAAATAGGGGATAGATTTATGGCATTTTTATTATTTTGTAATAATGGTAGGCGATCTGCGATTTTTAGCGGGACTGCAACATTGCGGCAGACAGATCGGACACTTTTGACACTTTTTTGGGACCATTGACATTTATACAGCGATCAGAGCTATAAAAATGTGTAAATGTCACTGGCAGGGAAGGGGTTAACACTAGGGAGCAATCAAAGCGTTACATGTGTTCCCTAGGTGTGTTTCTGTGGGGGGATGGGACTGACTGGAGGAGGAGCCAGATTGTTGTTGCTACTTAGTAGGAACAGACGATCTGTTTCTCCTTCCCCTGTCAGAACAGGGATTTGTCTGTTTACACACACAAATCCTCGTTCTGGCTCTCGTGCCCACGATCGTGGGTGGCCGGTGGCGATCATCGGCGTACCCGCCATGCAGCGGGAGTAGGAGCATGCCTGCTATGGCTTTTAAATGAGCCCTAATACAAGCAACCTTAAAGGGTCCCTCTGAGCCCAGTAGGGGAACGCCAGGGCCCAGTCGCAAGTGCGAGGTTGGTGTGGTAGTTCTGCCACAGACGTCTATATTTGTAAAAAAATTTAGGAGCCTCGTTGGGGGCTTTGGTGAAATATCAGGGGTATAAAAAGACCTCTGATGTTTCACCTTTGACACAGAGAACTCAGGACGCAGCCTCAGCTGCATAGAATGAATGGACAGGAATAGCTCTGTACAGAGCTTCCCATTCATTCAAAAACGGAAGCATAGTGAACACAGTTTACTATGTTTCAATTATGAATAGACAGAGTCAGTGATCGGTACGGATCACTGACTCTCCATTCAGAAAAGGCTTCATGCTGACAGATCCCCCGCAGCAGCCGGCAGGAGAAAAGCACTGGGGGGCTGGAGAGCTCACAGGGGGGCAGTAGAAAGAAGCTGGATAGGAGGAGCGGCGGGGGGGGGGGGGGGCGGTTGCATATAAAGGAACCGATCTCTCAATTTTTCCTCGGCTTCTCCTCCTCTCCCTCCCATAGGCATTCAGCGCCTGTAGCAGGAAAACTAAGAGATTGGTTCCTCTATGTCGGTGTTTCTCAATCTTTATCCAGTCAGGGCACCCTTGAAGTATACCCCCTGGTGAATGGGGCTGCACTGCAACCACCCTGCAACTGTGTGCATTGCAATAGTGATGATGCATTTAGGGGGTTAAAACAGGCGATCAGGAGGCAACATATTGCCTTTTTACCGCCTGTCAAATGCCTCTGAAAAGCGATCTGAGCATGGATGCACATCCACATGCATGTAAACGCACATACAGACACATATACATACACATACTGTCTATAAACATGCACACATACATGTATGCACACACATATAAAAACACACACACACATACATACATGCGCACACACATACATGAGCGCACAAACCCACTAGTGATGAGCCGAACACCCCCGGGTTCGGTTCGCACCAGAACCCGCGAACGGACCGAAAGTTCGCACGAACTTTAGAACCCTATTAAATACAATGGATGCGAACGTTCGAAATCTAAAGTGCTATTTATAACGACTAATATGCATGTTATTGTCCTAAAAAGGGTTTGGGAACCCGAGTTCTGCACCAGGGGACATGTATCAATCCAAAAAGAAGTTTTAAAAACGGCCGTTTTTCGGGAGCAGTCATTTTAATGATGCATAAAGTGGAAAAAAAAAAGTCAAATATTCCTTTAAATGTCGTACCTGGGGGGTGTCTAAAGTATGCCTGTGAAGTGCCACGTGTTTCCCGTGTTTAGAACTGTCCCTGCACAAAATTACATTTCTAAAGAAAAAAAAGCCATTTAAAACTGCTTGCGGCTTTAATGTAATGTCTGGTCCCGGTAATATGGATGAAAATCTTTAAGAAAAATGGCATAGCTACCCCATCACAGCCCCCCCCCCCCCCACCTACCCCAGCCCATTACCAGCCCCTTTAGGTCTTGTATGGCTATTAAGGGGAACCCCGCACAAAAAATAAAAAAGGCCCTATATACTCTGAACAGCCGTATACAGGCGGTGCATACAAGACAGGGACTGTAGGTTTGTTCTTATGTAGAATCTGTTTGTAATTTTGAACAGGTACATTGTTTAAGTGTAGCTCCAGCCAAAAAAATCTATTTTTAAGCTTTTTGGAAAACAAAGGGAAGGGTTATCACCCCTGTAACATTTGTTTTGCTGTCTGTGCAGTGTGCACCTGTTCAGAACAGTTCACCTCACTTTCCATCCTAATGTGCATCCTAATGTGCTTGTCGTAGTCGATGACGTCACCGCGTACGCTCCATTCAAAGAACCGCGGGTTCTTTGAATCGAGCATCTGTACACTCGGCCGGGACAAGTTTCTTGTCCAAGAATCTCGTTGAAAAAAACGACATGTTTTTTTCGACGAGAATCTCGGACGTGTGTACGAGGCCTCACAGTTAGTCTTGGTGGGCGCAGGAATGGGCCCTGCTGTGAATTATTAGATCAAGAATTGTAATTACATGCCCCTGTTAAACAGGGGCAGAAAAATTGGGCCTTAGGCACTGGTGCCACAACACTGCAACCCCTCACAGATACTGTACTTGGAGCACAGAAATGAGCCCTGTTGCAAAGTATTGCATCAAAAATTGTAATTACACGCCCCTGTTAAACAGGGGCTGAAAAATTGGGCCTTAGCCACTGGTGCTGGTGCCACGACACTGCAACCTCTCCCAGATACTCTAGTTGGAGTGCAGGAATGAGCCCTGCTGCAAAGCATTGCATAAAAAATTGTAATTACATGCCCCTGTTAAACAGGGGCGTAAAAATTGGGCCTTGGGCACTGGTGCCACAACACTACAACCCCTCACAGATACTGTACTTGGAGCACAGCAATGAGCCCTGTTGCAAAGTATTGCATCAAAAATTGTAATTACACGCCCCTGTTAAACAGGGGCTGAAAAATTGGGCCTTAGCCACTGGTGCTGGTGCCACGACACTGCAACCTCTCCCAGATACTCTAGTTGGAGTGCAGGAATGAGCCCTGCTGCAAAGCATTGCATAAAAAATTGTAATAACACGCCCCTGTTAAACAGGGGCTGAAAAATTGGGCCTTAGCCGCTGCTGGCGGCACCCAGAAACAAAAATGTTCTTCCAAGCTATCATCATCAATCGGATCATTGAGGAGGAGGAGGATAGTCAGTCAACATAACAGGACAGTCTCTCAGCATCAGCATCAGTCTTGAAGGGATGTGACATTTGAAAATAAATTAGTCTGTTATATCAGCTTCAGGTGTTTGGTAGCTGGTGGTGATCCAAGACTGGTTCATCTTTATGAAGGTCAGTCGATCAACAGAGTCGGTGGACAGGCGCACCTTGTGATCCGTGACAAATCCTCCAGCAGCACTGAATGTGCGTTCTGAAAGAACGCTGGATGCAGGACAGGCCAGTAGCTCAATTGCATACTGTGCAAGCTCTGGCCAGTGATCCATCCTCAAGACCCAGTAAGCCAGAGGATTTTCGGTGGGGAAGGTGTCCAAGTCTGACCTTGCCCCTAGGTATTCCTGCACCATGTATATCAGACGCTGGCGATGGTTGCTGGAACCGATCATACCTTGGGGCTGCGGACTAAAGAATTGTCTGAACGCATCGGTCAGACGGCCACCTTCCCCACCACTCCTTCTTTGACTGACCGAAGCCTCAGCAACTCGTTGTCCAGGACCAGGAGTTTGTAACCTCCCAGTCTCTGGGAACGCGTTGCACAGACCTTTCTGCAAGGCCTCCCGGAGTTGTCTCATCCTCTGCTCCCTCTGCGACGGTAAGATAAGGTCCGCAACCTTACCCTTGTACCGTGGATCAAGGAGATTGGCCAGCCAGTAATGGTCCCTCTCCTTGATCCGAAGAATACGAGGATCCTTCCGCAGACTTTGCAGGATCAGGGAGGCCATGCAGCGTAGGTTAGCTGAGGCATTCGGTCCGGAGTCCTCTGGGTCACTAAGGACGACATGATCCGCAGCCACCTCCTCCCAGCCAAGTACAAGTCCACTGGTTTCTTGGGACTGTAAATCATCCCTAAAAGACTGCTGCTGATGATGCTGAGTGCCAGGCTCCACCTCCATGCTGACACAATCCTCCTCCTCCTCCTCCTCTTCTTCCTGTGCGATGGGTGGGACAGAAGGAACACTGTCTGGGTAAAGGGGGCCTTGAGAGGCAAGGAAGTCCTCCTCTTCCTGCCTCTGTTCTGCCTCAAGTGCCCTGTCCATTATTCCACGCAGCGTATGTTCCAACAGGTGGACAAGAGGTACAGTGTCACTGATGCATGCACTGTCACTGCTCACCATCCTCGTGGCCTCCTCAAATGGTGCCAGGACAGTGCATGCATCCCTGATCATGCCCCACTGGCGTGGTGAAAAAAACCCGAGCTCCCCTGACCCTGTCCTGGTGCCATAGTCGCACAGGTACTCATTGATGGCCCTCTGCTGCGTGTGCAGCCGCTGCAGCATGGCCAACGTTGAGTTCCACCTGGTGGGCATGTCACATATAAGGCGGTTCTTGGGCAGGTTCAACTCCTTTTGCAGCTCAGCCAGGCGAGCACTGGCATTATAAGATCTGCGGAAATGCACACAGACTTTCCTGGCCTGCCTCAGGACATCCTGTAAGCCCGGGTACCTGCCCAAGAACCGCTGCACCACCAGGTTAAGGACGTGAGCCACACAGGGCACATGGGTCAGTTGTCCCTGTCGGAGAGCGGAGAGGAGGTTGGTGCCATTGTCGCAAACTACCATTCCTGTCTTAAGCTGGCGTGGCGTCAACCACCTCTCGGCCTGCCCCTGCAGAGCAGACAGAACCTCTGCCCCAGTGTGGCTCCTGTCCCCCAAACACACCAGCGCAAGCACGGCATGGCATCTTTTTGCCTGCGTACTTGCGTAGCCCCTTGAACGCCTACGGAGCACCGCTGGTTCCGAGGACAAAGCACAGGAAGAGGCCATGGAGGAAGAAGAAGAGGAGGGGGTGGAGGACAGAGGTTTGTCACAACCAGTAGTAGCATTTTGGAGGCGTGGCGGTGGAACAACCTCCAACACTACTGCACCTTGTCCTGCATCCTTCCTAGCTGCCAAAAGAGTGACCCAATGGGCCGTGAAAGAAAGGTAACGTCCCTGTCCATGCCTGCTGGACCATGAGTCAGCGGTAATATGCACCTTACCACTGACCGCCCTGTCCAGCGAGGCCAAGACATTGCCTTCCACATGCCGGTAGAGAGCCGGAATCGCCTTCCGTGAGAAAAAGTGGCGTTTGGGAACCTGCCACTGAGGAACCGCACATTGCACAAACTCACGGAAGGGGGCCGAGTCTACCAACTGAAAAGGCAGCAGTTGAACCGCTAGCAATTTAGCCAAGCTAGCATTCAACCGCTGGGCATGTGGATGGCTGGGAGTGAACTTCTTTCGACGGTCCAGCAGCTGGGGCAGGGAAATTTGCCTGCTAGAATCGGACGTCGGTGTACTGCTAGCAGAGTGCCCGCAAGTACTTGGCTGTGACACACCTAATTCTACACCTTCATTCCTCTCAGAGCAGGTTTCAGAGAGGACTGAAGGTATAGTGGGGTTTGAGATCCCAGCTGATGCGGTGCAAGAAGAGGTCCGCTTTGTTCTTTGGTGTGGGTCTTTAAGGTAGGCTTGCCAACGAGCTGCATGGCAGGTCAACATATGTCTGGTCAAGCATGTGGTGCCCAAGCTGGTGATGTTTTGGCCATGCGATATACGCTTGAGACATATGTTGCAAACAGCAGCTGTGCGATCTGATGCACTCGACTCAAAAAAGGCCCACATCAAAGAACTTTTTGAATAACGGGCAGAGGCAGCGCCCTGCACAGGCGGAGCTCTGCGGTGTGATTCCGTCGGTGTGCTGCCCTTACGCTGGCCCCCTGAGGGCATCCTGCCTCGTTGGAGATGTGCCTCCTCCTCATCCTCCTCCTCTCTCCTATTAGGCACCCACGTGGAGTCAGTGACCTCATCATCCCCTCCCTCCTCATCACTGGAGC
This sequence comes from Rana muscosa, assembly GCA_029206835.1. Classification (NCBI taxonomy): domain Eukaryota; kingdom Metazoa; phylum Chordata; class Amphibia; order Anura; family Ranidae; genus Rana; species Rana muscosa. The sequence continues at coordinate 1,162,832,038 of CM055116.1, forward strand.
CAATCTGGCAGTATGCTGCAGCTGCTGGAACATGACTGCCAGATTGGTGTCCTTCTTGAGCATCCCCTCTCTCTGCTCTCACGCTACTGCCTTCCTCTAGCTGGGTATCATCATCAGACCCTTCGAAACGCTGGGCATCCTCCTGGAGCATGTACCCAACACTGTGCTCAAACAGTTCGGGGGACCCAGACCCACACACACGGCCAAGCATAACGGACGTGTGCGATAGGCCCCCGAGGCTCACCACTTTGCAGAGCAATCCGCACGCACGGTCCAGGGAAGCGGACGTGTGTGACAGGAGCCCTGACCTCATCGCTTCACAGAGCAATCTACACATACGGTCAAGCGTAACGGACGTGTGTGGCAGGAGCTCTGGCCATACAGGAACCCCCTTGGACTCTGGCGTTTCGCTCCTCCAGCAAACGTTAACCTGACGACCTGCGGCTTCCACGGGACCCCACTCTCCCCAAGCTCAGATCCCCCAGCTCACCACCGCTTCACCCACAGCCGCCGACTGCCACCTGCCGCCATCCGGGCGCCCATTTCTAGACTGTTAGAACTGCAGGACAGACCGCGGCTGTGGCCTAGCTCCGGCCATCACTCTACACCCTCCCCGAGTCTCTCTCCAGCAGGCCCGCGTGTGCCGACCGGGTAAGTACATCGGGGCACCACCAACTAGTAGCGAGTTGATCCAGGGTTTACCCGATCGCCCCTCGGGGGGTCAGGAAGGAATTTTTCCCCTGCTGCAGCAATTGGCCAGACTCGGCTGGTGGTTTTTGCCTTCCTCTGGACCAACGGGAGGGCGGTTTAGGTCATTGGGCCCCATCCATCATCCCCATCACCTTTTCCTCCCATCATGTGCATCTTTAAATACTCAGCGGACACCCTCCGCAGGCTAAGGAATACCGCCCCAACACTTCCAACCGCCACCCAAAAAATCCTACAAAAAGAACAACTGCTTAGGATCAATCGACAATCAACTATCAAAACCACAAAGACACCACTTCATCTACAAGATTTATCATGCGCCTTGATTAACACCAGATCGGCAGTCAAGCACAGACAGGAAATTCACGATTTCATCACGCAAAACTACATAGATTGCCTCTTTATCACGGAAAGTTGGCTAACACCGGATTGTAACACCGTCCTAACGGAACTAGTACCTGGGAACTATCGCATCCTAACTGAGCACAGAATAGGACAAAGAGGAGGAGGCCTAGCAGTTATCTTCAAATCGCACCTCTCTCTTACCAAACCAAAGCTACAGAACTCATTGCCATTCATGGAAACACTCACCCTGCAACTCCAAACAACACCCCATGACACCATTCACATACTGCTATGCTACAGACCACCAGGACCGAAGACAAATCTCCTCACACCCTTCACTGAATTCTTCTTGACATACACTTTAAAAACCAAAAAGTTTTTACTACTCGGGGACTTTAACCTCTGGGCTAACACCACTCAGGACCCCATCGCCACCGCCTGTATCAACCAATTGGAAGAACTAGGGTTGCAGCAACTGATAAATGCACCCACGCATGGATCGGGTCACATTCTTGACCTCATCTTCAAACAAAATATGGACATCAACATACTGGACAACATGCCGTTACCATGGACGGACCACCACGCTATCAAATTCAAATTTACCACCAGCACCATCTCCCAAAAACTGGAAGACTCAACAAAAACATACTGGACAAGATCTCAGAAGAAACTACACTCAAAACTTTTCAAAACCACTCTATCAAAAAAAATAGGAACGCTAAAGCATAACCGCTCAACGGAACAAACACTCAACTCCTTAAACAAAATATTACTACAAACAGCGGACACAGTCGCTCCGAGACGCAGAGCACACATCCGTAAAAACAACTCGGGCTGGTTTAGTGACACTCTTACGCTACTGAAGCAAGAACGCAGAAGAGCTTAAGGAGCCTGGAGAAGAAACCCAACGGAGGAAAACCACACAAACTATAAAGCACTCACTAAGAAATATCACAAAGCAATTTTTAAAGCAAAAAAGGAACATTTCTCAAACACCATAAAAAAAGCCCTAAACCGGCCTCGTGAACTCTTCAAACTAGTCACTCGGACCATGAATCCTACCTGTCTAGAGCCTCCAGCAAACGAAACCCAAGAGTTCTGCAATGAGCTATCGGATTTTTTTATCGACAAAATCGAAAATATTCGGGAAATAATTCAACAGAAAAAAACAACCAACTTCACACAGCCAAAGCAAACAGAGAAAATCAATACGAACATTATACAACTAGCAAAATTTTCGTTGGTCCCGATCACCATTGACACCACCAAAAACATCATCAGAAGCCTCAGAGACACTACATCGTCAAATGACATAATTCCCACAAAACTCCTGAAAGAATGTACCGACATTTTAGCTCCTACCATTACACACATCATAAATCTATCATTCAAAGAAGGTTTGGTTCCGAACTCCCTCAAGCAAGGTATAATCAAACCCCTCCTAAAGAAACCCAATCTTGACCCTAAGGACCCAAATTACCGCAGACCGGTAACAAGCCTCAACACCATTTCCAAGATCATGGAGAAAGCGGTAGTACAACAGCTACAAGGCCATTTGGACACTTACAAACTCTTGGATCCACTACAATCAGGCTTCCGCCCAGGCCATGGCACAGAAACGGCACTTCTCAAAATATGGGATGACGTCCTCGAAGCCGCAGATGACGGAGAATCATGTCTCCTGGTGCTGCTGGACCTCAGTGCAGCGTTCGACACAGTAGACCACAAAACTCTACTCATTCAGCTTAAAGAAGTAGCAGGAGTCGCAGACCCTGACCTTCCTTGGTTCGCTTCCTTTCTTGAGAATCGTTCTCAGACAGTGAAATTAGGTGCCTTCACCTCTGAAACTCGCGCAATTTCTTGCGGAGTCCCTCAAGGATCACCACTGTCACCCCTTCTCTTTAACATCTACCTCCGCCCACTCCTAAAAATCATTAGCAAACAGGACTTATGCTACCACTCATACGCGGACGACACCCAACTCTACTTTCGTATCACTGGAAAAAAAGACCAATATCACGGATTGGAAAAGTGCCTCACATTGATCGATGATTGGATGACTGAGAGTTCACTTAAACTCAACGGATCCAAAACAGAACTGCTTCTCCTCCACGCTAACCGAAAGACAAAAACTAAAACCTCTTGGACACCACCCACCATTCTCGGACAGACCATCACCCCGAGCACCAAAGTCAAAAGTCTCGGAGTCATCTTTGACTCGGAGATGTCGATGGACGCTCAAATAGGATCAGTAATCAGCGGATCTCATTATCTCCTCCGCCTGCTGTGTAGACTCATTCCCTTCATCCCAGAAGAGGACACAGCAGTAGTAGTTGGATCAATTATCAACTCCCAGCTCGACTACGCAAACTCCCTCTACCTCGGACTACCCAAATACCAAATGTCACGCCTACAAGTCGTCCAGAACACGGCAGCCAGACTGATAACAGGAGAAAAACCCTGGGAATCCATCACCCCTGCACTGAGGACCCTTCATTGGTTAGCCGTAAAGGATCAGGTCACATTCAAAACCCTCTGCCTCACCCACAAGTGCACACAAGGAATCGCTCCGCAATATTTATGCGAGAAGATAAAGCATTACAACCCCAAACGCAGTCTCCGATCAACAAACCAAAACCTCCTTCACATCCCCAAATGTCGCTACAAATCAAAGGGAGAACGAAGATTTGCAGTCCAAGGACCACGGCTATGGAACGCGCTACCCACGGATATCCGTATGGAAGAAAACCATCGGGCCTTTAGGAAAAAACTTAAGACCCACCTCTTCTGATGGATCATGAAGCTACTGGATGCTAAGCGCCTTGAGGCGATTTAGTTTGCATTTGTTAGCGCTATACAAGTTTTTCACTCACTCACTCACTCACTCCTCAGGAGGACATGGTTGGTCTAGGGAAGGAGTGACTGATGATGACATTGATACCAGGGAAGAGGACGCTTTGGCAGCTGCTTTGCCAGTACCCTGAGCCTGGGTGAGAGAGGATGAGGAGGATGAGGAGGGCTTGGTCATCCACTCTACCAAGTCTTCGGCATGATGCGGCTCAACACGTCCAGCTGCCGAAAAGAAGGACAAGCGTGTCCCATGGCCACGTGCTGATGGCGATGCACCGCGTCCACGACCAGCACTGTTGTCTCTAGACACAGAGCCTGCTTGCCCTCTTTTATTGGCTCCTGACTATCTGCCTCTCCTTGTTTGCCTTCCAGACATTCTAATGGCCTGCAGGGAAATGGGAAAACCAGCAATAAGGCCTAGCTTCAGGAGTATATTTTGCAGGAATCACACTACGCCTGCTGTAGGTGCTGCAAATGCCTGTTGGTGTAACACACCAGGAAAAAGCAGCAATACAGGCTAAGTTCAGGTGTAATATGATCAACAGGCACACTCCGCCCGCTGTAAGTGCCGCAAAATCCTGTTGGTGTAACACACCAGGAAAAAGCAGCAATACAGTCTAAGTTCAGGTGTAATATGATCAGGAGGCACACTCCGCCCGCTGTAAGTGCCGCAAAATCCTGTTGGTGTAACACACCAGGAAAAAGCAGCAATACAGGCTAAGTTCAGGTGTAATATGATCAGGAGGCACACTCCGCCCGCTGTAAGTGCCGCAAATGTCTGTTGGTGTAACACACCAGGAAAAAACAGCAATACAGGCTAACTTCAGGTGTAATATGGTCAGGAGGCACACTCCGCCCGCTGTAATTGCCGCAAAATCCTGTTGGTGTAACACACCAGGAAAAAGCAGCAATACAGGCTAAGTTCAGGTGTAATATGGTCAGGAGGCACACTCCGCCCGCTGTAAGTGCCGCAAAATCCTGTTGGTGTAACACACCAGGAAAAAGCAGCAATACAGGCTAAGTTCAGGTGTAATATGGTCAGGAGGCACACTCCGCCCGCTGAAAGTGCCGCAAAATCCTGTTGGTGTAACACACCAGGAAAAAGCAGCAATACAGGCTAAGTTCAGGTGTAATATTATCAGGAGGCACACTCCGCCCGCTTTAAGTGCCGCAAAATCCTGTTGGTGTAACACACCAGGAAAAAGCAGCAATACAGGCTAAGTTCAGGTGTAATATGATCAGGAGGCACACTCCGCCCACTGTAAGTGCCGCAAAATCCTGTTGGTGTAACACACCAGGAAAAAGCAGCAATACAGGCTAAGTTCAGGTGTAATATGATCAGGAGGCACACTCTGCCCGCTGTAAGTGCCGCAAAATCCTGTTGGTGTAACACACCAGGAAAAAGCAGCAATACAGGCTAACTTCAGGTGTAATATGATCAGGAGGCACACTCCGCCCGCTGTTAGTGCCGCAAATGCCTGTTGGTGTAACACACCAGGAAAAAGCAGCAATACGGGCTAACTTCAGGTGTATAATGTGCAGGAGGCTTAGCAACAATGACACTGACACTGTCCCCTGCCTATCCTTCTCTCTCCCTGCACACAAGGTTTATCAAAGTATATGACACTGATACTCTCCCTGCCTATCCTTCTCTCTCCCTACACACAAGGTTTAGCAAAGAATATGACACTGACACTCTCCCTGCCTATCCTTCTCTGTCCCTACACACAAGGTTTAGCAAAGAATAGATTTGACACTGTCCCTGCCTATCCTTCACTTTCCCTGCTCCGGAACACACTACACGAGGCCGCCGCGCTGGCGGCCTTTTATAGTGTGGGGCGTGTACAGTGCCGGCCGAAGACATTGTGCTGCCTGGTACCAAGAATGAAATGCTGCCCCCCCCCCCCCCAAAAAAAAATAAAAAATCACGCCCACCAAAATGCCCCCACATCCATCATTTTATATCATGATAACTAAAGTGGACCTGTCATGGCTCTATAAAAAGGACCTGTTATGGCTCTATACATGTATATAGGAGTATAAAGAGGACCTGCCATGGCTCTATACATGTATATAGAAGTATAATGAGGACCTGTCATGTCTCTATACATGTATATAGGAGTATAAAGAGGACCTGTCATGTCTCCATACATGTATATAGGAATATAAAGAGGACCTGCCATGGCTCTATACATGTATATAGAAGTATAATGAGGACCTGTCATGGCTCTATACATGTACTGTATTTTCCCCGTCTATAAGACGCCCCCATGTACAAGACGCCCCCCACTTTTCCAACTCAAAATTAAGAAATCAATATTTTACACATAGGTAAAACAGAACACATTTTTATTTAGTAATTACCGCAGGTAACGTTTAAATACTAGTATATTATGCAGGGGTTGTTCTTCCTGTTTTCTCCACTGTCTATCATACACTCTGCGGAGGCAAGTCCAAACTGTTTCTCTGCAGCTCTATTCCCACGCTCTTTTTTGCATAGCTGGCTACATTTGGTTTGATTTGGCAGAGTAAGACAATCACTTACTTTTATTATTTTCTGACATCTTGGTCCCAGAACACTCCGGTCCCTGTTGCATCTGTGCATCTCCACTTCCAACAGGATCGCATCTGCTCACTCTCCACCTCCACCCCCAGCTTTAGCTGACGTCAGTAACATACGGCTCGTGATTGGAGAAAGCCACTTGACAAGCTATGGGCCGCGACGCACCTTCGCGGATGTCTCCCAGGCTGACCAACCGTGTATAAGACACTGTTCGATTTACAGGCTATTATTTTAGGAAAAAATAGCGTCTTATCCACGGAAAAATACAGTTTATAGAAATATAAAGAGGACCTGTCATGGCTCTATACATGTATGTAGGAGTATAAAGAGGACCTGTCATGGCTCTATACATGTATGTAGGAGTATAAAGAGGACCTGTCATGGCTATATACATGTATATAGAAGTATAAAGAGGACCTGTCATGGCTCTATACATGTATGTAGGAGTATAAAGAGGACCTGTCATGGCTCTATACATGTATGTAGGAATATAAAGAGGACCTGTCATGGCTCTATACATGTATGTAGGAGTATAAAGAGGACCTGTCATGGCTCTATACATGTATGTAGGAGTATAAAGAGGACCTGTCATGGCTCTATACATGTATATAGGAGTATAAAAGGACCTGTGCGTAGCCGGCAGCCGCGATGTCACCGGCCACACATAGTGGATTGTCACTTGTCACAACGTCACCTGCCACACGTTGCAGATTGTCACTTGCCACAACGTCACCTGCCACACATTGCGGATTGTCACTTGCCACAACGTCACCTGCCACACGTTGCAGATTGTCACTTGCTGTGTCCCAGAGTAAAGGCAGGCAGCAGAGAGCTAATGTAATCTCTCTGCTGCCCGCACAGTGGGGGCGGAACTGCAGTGATGCAGGGCGGGCAGTGAGAGATGATGTCATCTCTCTGCTCCCCCACCCGCTGTTTGGCCAGCAAGCCCGCTCACTTGCTGACTGTCCCGCCCGCTGACTGTTCCTCTGTTCTGCCCGCATGCTCCATTCACCTGGGCCCAACGCCCAGGTGAATGGAGCGCGCGGGGAGCGGAGCGGGCTGGCTGGCGGGCGGGTGTCAATTTGCCTCACAGCGGAGCGGGCGGAACGGGTTAGCGACAATTTGCCTCACAGTGCAGAGTAGGGTTGCCACCTTTTCGTCAAGCCAAACCCGAACACATTAGCAGCACACGCCAATATATATATTTTTTTGTAGTACATTAAATTCATTACCTCTGTACAAAGCAATGCACAGCTATTTTTTTTTTTTTATTTAGTATACCCTGTACATATATTTTTGTGATTAAATAAAATTTCTAATCATATGGAGTTAATCACAAGAGTCCCCCTTTATATCAGAGTCAACAGAGTTCTCCTTTAGATCTGAATCTGCAGAGTTCCCCTTTACATCTGAATGCACAGGGTTCTGCAGAAGAGGAGTGCAGAGGGTAAGATGGGGGCAGTATGTACAGGAGAGGAGTGCAGAGGGTATAATGGGGGCAGTATGCATAAGAGAGAAGTGTGGAGGGTATGATGGAGCAGTATGTATAGAAGAGGAGTTGAGAGGGTATGAGGGGGGCGGTTTGTACAGGAGAGGAGTGTGGAGGGTATGATGGGGCGGTATGTACAGGAGAGGAGTTTGGAGGGTATGAGGGGGGCAGTATGTACAGGAGAGGAGTGTGAAGGGTATGATAGGTGCAGTTAGTACAGGAGAGGAGTTCGGAGGGCATGATGGGTGCAGTTAGTACAGTACAGGAGAGGAGTTCGGAGGGTATGATGGGTGCAGTTAGTACAGGGGAGGAGTTCGGAGGGTATGATGGGTGCAGTTAGTACAGGGGAGGAGTTCAGAGGGTATGATGGGTGCAGTTAGTACAGGAGAGGAGTTCGGAGGGTATGATGGGTGCAGTTGGTACAGGGGAGGAGTTCGGAGGGTATGATGGGTGCGGTTAGTACAGGGGAGGAGTTCGGAGGGTATGATGGGTGCAGTTGGTACAGGAGAGGAGTTCGGAGGGTATGATGGGTGCAGTTAGTACAGGGGAGGAGTTCGGAGGGTATGATGGGTGCAGTTAGTACAGGAGAGGAGTTCGGAGGGTATGATGGGTGCAGTTAGTACAGGAGAGGACTTCGGAGGGTATGATGGGTGCAGTTAGTACAGGAGAGGAGTTCGGAGGGTATAATGGGTGCAGTTGGTACAGGAGAGGACTTCGGAGGGTATGGCGGTGGCAGAATGGGGAGGGATTTTTTGCTGTGTCTATGGGGTGACCAGGGAGTGATGTTGGGAAGATAGGGGAAGGAAAGTGACCGTGAAATGATGGGGGGGGGGGGTAGGAAGCAGCTCTGAGTGACGTCTGTATGAAGTGGTCTGGGGGGGTGATGCAAGCTGGGGGGAGTTGGGGGCTGAGAAGTGGTCAGATAGCGATGTATATAATAAAAAAAAAAACTCATCCACTAAAAACATACAACAATAAATCATACAACAGTACTACTAATCCAGCTCCTAGCACTCTGTATACCCAGATAATGTGAAGGTAATTGATGACCATTCATATAACCCTGTGGTATCCAGGCTCTGAGTCTGTACAATCAGAGGTGTGAACTCACCACATATATACAGGTTACATGACTGGTTATAAATGACATCACATTATCAAGTCTGAACAATTGGATTGGAGGATGTTTGCACAGACTGTCCATGCTTAGAAGTGATCTGTCAAATGTGATCGGGCTGCTGCAGACTCCCCCCTCCCCCCCCCCCCCACACTCACTATCTCCTCCGATTCTTCTGTGAACTTCTGTTAACCCTTCACTGCATCGCCTGAAGAAAAAACCACCTTGAAAGCAACTACTATCCACCCTAGAAAACTTCTCCCAGAAAAAATCAGCTCACCTCCTCCCTTCCTCTGGCCAGCCTGACAGGAGACAGTGAGCTCCGCCCCCCAGTTCTCACAACACTCCGCACTGGTGATTGGAGGGGGGAGGTTGAGTCGGAGATAACAGGGACCCCGCACGGCACGAGACTGGAGGGAGGGGGAAGAGACAGGAAGGAGTTTTTTAAATCCAGAACACACACCGCAGCCGCAGGCACAGTGTATTCTTTACAATGCCGCTGCTGCTGTTTCACAGTGAAAGGTGGAGTGGGGGAGAGGAACGGGTGGAATGGGATGGCGGGCAGGCGGCAATTTGCCGCCCCCCTAAAAGTGCCGCCTGGTACAATGGTACCATCTGGTCCCATGGTAGGGCCGGCCCTGGGCGTGTACTAAACCCCCTCAGCTATAATTGGCCACAGGCATCCTGCCTGTGGCCAATCATTGCTCTCCTCGCTGCCGGGCGCTGTGATTGGCCAAGCATGCAGGGTCACAGTGCATGCTTGGCCAATCACAGCGCCGGGATTACACTGCGATGGCACAGTGTATTGTGGGCCGTTCGCGTCACTCGAATTTGGTGCGAACGGCCCAAATCGTTCGTTGTTCGCCGAACGCGCGAACAGCCGATGTTCGAGTCGAACACCGAGCTCATCCCTAACACCCACACACATGCAAACACGCATACATACATGCACATACATATGCACACACATACATTCAAACACACATACAGCAGATACAGTAGATAGCCTTTTAAAAAACGACAGTACTGTACTTCTCTTCCTGCTGGGTATTGCACTGTAGGGGGAGGCAGAGAGCACAGCACACTCTGTGCTTTCACTTTAGGCATAATAGTGTGACCTGCTCAGTCTCAGCCGGCCTTGCTGCTCTTCCTATCCAGGCACGCAGGGGGCCCACACGGGCCCCCTGCATCTTGGGGCCCGGTTGCGATGGCGACTCCTGCGGCCCCTGTATATCCGCCCTTGACTTTAAGGTCCCAGAAAAGGACACGTGGCCATGATTTTAAGTTAGAAGAAAGGGGGTTTACTTTTAGATTTCAGAAAGGGTTCTTTATTGTTAGAGCAGTAAAATGTGGAACCCTCTACCCTAGGAAGTGATAATAGCTAGAGTGCTATCAACTTTAAATAACATTTAGATGTCAGAATACAGGACTATTGGAATCAGGGCCGCCATCAGGGGGGTACAGCCCACACACTTGTAAGGGGCCCGAGCGTCTAGAAGGGCCCGACTGTCTGACAGAGATGGGAGAAGGCAGGGGTGGGTAAATAAGAGCTCTGTGGCTGCGCTGGCTTTCAGAATGTGTGCGAGTCAGCAGCTGCTGCTGTTTCATTAAGCTGACATCGGGCTCTTTGCTGGCACCTCTGGTAAATTCCAGCATGTGCACCCATCGTGTGTGCTGCACAAGAGCTGGGACCAGGAACACCACCTAAAGCCCTGTACACACGGCCGGGAATCCCGTCAGAAAAAAAACGTTGGTTTTCCTGACGGGATTCCTGGCAACCTTTTCTTGCTTGCCGATTGTACACACAGCACATTCAAAAGAACCACCGTTCTTTTGAATGGCAAGAACGCGGTGACGTCATCGACTACGACGAGCATGCGCTCGTCACATTCAATGTCGTCGCCGCCATCTTGCTTCACCCTACACTACCCTTGGAAGCTGCCGCGCATGCGTCGAAGTCTCATCGAGCATGCACGGGTTTACCTGGAGACAGGTAAGCATACACACACACGGTTTTCTCGCTGGGAAACAGGCGGATGAGAATCCCGACGAGAAAATAGAGAGCAGGTTCTCTATTTTTCCCGTCGAGATTCCCGGCAGTTTTGCCGACGAGAAACCATACACACGGACGGTTTTCTCGGCAAAAAGCTCTCCCAGCAGTTTTCTTGCCGAGAAAACCGGCCGTGTGTACGAGGCTTGACAAGTAAGATCTGTTGTACAAGTGAAGAGGGGGGTGGTGTGTGCCTGTGTACATGTGTGTGTGCCTATGTGTGTGTCTGTGTATATATGTGTGTGTGCCCTATATACAGGGCTGGCCCAAGACATTGTGCTGCCTAGGCCCAAGAATGAAATGCTGCCCCCCCCCCAAAAAAAAATCCTATGCCCATCCAGCAAAGAGACGTTTCCATAAAGCAAAGAGACAGCCCAATATATTCAGCAAGAGACATCCCATATATTCAGCAAAGAGACATGCCCCTTCTAGGGTGACCACGCATTTTGCAGGTCTGTCCCGGGCACATTCATTCCAGGACAATACAGTGTCCCGGAATGAAACTGAAACAGCCACCCCCCGTGCCAATCTGATGCCCCCAAAAAAGGCCGCCACATCACCTCTTTACTCACTGACAGTACTTGTCCTGGCCGGGAATGCCTGGAGGAGCACAATCCCCGCCCCCTGCATGTGATTGGAGAAATCATAAATCCCACCTCTTGTGTCCAATCCCTGTGCTGTGATTCGTTACAGAACAAGCTGATGTTTGGGAAGGGGGGGGGGGGGGTGTCCCTGAATGGTAGTTTAAAAATGTGCTCACTCTAGCTCCTTCCTGCAAAGAGTATTGTGTAGCACCACGAAAGCTCCCCCCTTTCTCTCCACTGCCACCGACCAGCTACGCTCTGATCCCAGCTCAGTGATGCAACATGCTGCAACAACAGCGCTGCATTGACCACATTTCCAAACTGCCATTCAGGGATACCGCCCTTCCTTCCCAAAAAAAGATGAGGGGGGGGGGGGCGGGTGTAGTCTCGCTGACAGGGAATTTGGCAGCGGGTGATTTGTCGGCGAATGGCTGGTGTTAGCACTTAAATCATCCTGACATCATGCTTGATATGGTGTCAGGATGATCAAATCACATTATTTCTATTACTACATTGTAATATATAATGAAATAGTTTAACTCACCATAATGCAGAATCAGTGGGAACCCTGAGCTTGTCATTTGCCACCATTGCTTGCCACCAGATGTAGCTTATTGCTTGCCACCGTTGCCTGCCACCAGATGCAGCTGTGCCACTTGCCACCCATAGCCTGCCACAACATGCAGCCTGTCACTTGTCACCAATGCCTGTCACCAGATGCAGCCTGTCACTTGTCACCAATGCCTGTCACCAGATGCAGCCTGTCACTTGTCACTGATGCCTGTCAACAGATGCAGCCTGTCACTTGTCACCATTGCCTGTCACCAGATGCAGCCTGTCACTTGTCACCGATGCCTGTCACCAGATGCAGCCTGTCACTTGTCACCATTGCCTGTCACCAGATGCAGCGTGTCACTTGTCACCAATGCCTGTCACCAGATGCATCCTGTCACTTGTCACCATTGACTGTCACCAGATGCAGCCTGTCACTTGTCACCAATGTCTGTCACCAGATGCAGCCTGTCACTTGTCACCAATGCCTGTCACCAGATGAAGCCTGTCACTTGTCACCATTGACTGTCACCAGATGCAGCCTGTCACTTGTCACCATTGACTGTCACCAGATGCAGCCTGTCACTTGTCACCATTGCCTGTCACCAGATGCAGCCTGTCACTTGTCACTGATGCCTGTCAACAGATGCAGCCTGTCACTTGTTACCATTGCCTGTCACCAGATGCAGCCTGTCACTTGTCACCGATGCCTGTCACCAGATGCAGCCTGTCACTTGTCACCGATGCCTGTCACCAGATGCAGCCTGTCACTTGTCACTGATGCCTGTCACCAGATGCAGCCTGTCACTTGTCACCGATGCCTGTCACCAGATGCAGCCTGTCACTTGTCACCGATGCCTGTCACCAGATGCAGCCTGTCACTTGTCACCGATGCCTGTCACCAGATGCAGCCTGTCACTTGTCACCGATGCCTGTCACCAGATGCAGCCTGTCACTTGTCACTGATGCCTGTCACCAGATGCAGCCTGTCACTTGTCACCAATGCCTGTCACCAGATGCAGCCTGTCACTCAGCCTGGCTCTCTCTCCCTCCCCTTCAGATGGGCATGCTGGGGGGCTGCAGTTTCCCCCCTAGAATTGCAATGGGCCAGCCATTTGCACTACACATCCCATAATCCTCTTTTCTCCTTTTAGTTTTTTTCCCTGGCCAATGGGAGAAAAAGGGGGAAGAAACATAGCGGTGGCTGTCCTAGGAACAGCAGCATGAGGAGGAGAAGGAGGGGGGAGAAGAGCCCGCAGCTGCTCTCTCTCTCCACACACACAGACGCTCCGATCTCATGCTGTTACATACAGGGAGGAGGTGGGTGGAGCTAGCGGAGGAGGAGGAAGTGAAATACTCTCTGCAATGAATGATGGGCCTCTCTCTCTCCTTACGTCACTGGTTGCTAGACACAAAGCGGTCCGCAGCTAGCAACCAGTTTGGGCAGTGAAGCAGGGGCCGCTGGTGAGACCCTTGAAGTGCGTCTTGCCACTGCGGCCAGTGACAGAGGCGCCGGCGATGCAGTACAGTATGACACTGCACACTAGATGGAGGGAAACCCAGATCCTCAGGCAGTGCGCCCCTGTTGCCGCCCCTCTTAAAGTGCCGCCTGGGACCATGGTCCCATCGGGTCCCATGGTAGGGCCGGCCCTGCCTATATACACATGTGAGGGGGCTGAGAGCATACAGGTGTGAGGGGGGGCTGAGAGCGTACAGGTGTGAGGGGGGGCAGAGAGCATACAGGTGTGAGGGGGTCAGAGAGCGTACAGGTGTGAGGGGGGGCAGAGAGCGTATAGGTGTGAGGGGGGCAGAGAGCGTACAGATGTGAGGGGGGCTGCGAGCGTACAGGTGTGAGGGGGGCTGCGAGCGTACAGGTGTGAGGGGGACTGAGAGCGTACAGGTGTGAGGGGGACTTAGAGCGTACAGTTGTGAGGGGGACTGAGAGCGTACAGGTGTGAGGGGGGCTGAGAGCATACAGGTGTGAGGGGGGCTGAGAGCGTACAGGTGTGAGGGGGGCTGCGAGCGTACAGGTGTGAGGGGGGCTGCGAGCGTACAGGTGTGAGGGGGGCTGAGAGCGTACAGGTGTGAGAAGGGCTGAGAGAGAACATGTGTGAGGGGGTCTCTTTTGGGCAAAATATAATTTCCTACTGTTAAACCTTGAAAGCACTGATGACTAATAATACACTGTTCATTTTCATATATGACGTAAGAGTGTTACAATAAAAGTGTGTGCACTGAAGGACTTGGCAGGATGGCTTGTGGGCGGGCCCTGGGGAATGTTGGTGGTCAGGCGGGGGAGCCCAGGCCTAAAGCTGTCTAAGGGGCCCCACAATTTCTGATGGCGGCCCTGATTGGAATTGTTAGAGAATAAAATTCATACTAGATCTTTTCATGTGACAACACTAAAGAAATGACACTTTGCTACAATGTAATGTAGTGAGTGTACAGCTTGTATAACAGTGTAAATTTGCTGTCCCCTCAAAATAACTCGACACACAGCCATTAATGTCTAAACCACTGGCAACAAAAGTGAGTACACCCCTAAGTGAAGATGTCCAAATTGGGCTCAAAGTGTCAATATTTTGTGTGGCCACCATTATTATTAACCCTCTTGGGCATGGAGTTCACCAGAGCTTCACAGGTTGCCACTGGAGTCCTCTTCCACTCCTCCATGATGACATCACGGAGCTGGTGGATGTTAGAGACCTTGCGCTCCTTCACCTTCCATTTGAGAACGCCCCACAGATGCTTAATAGGGTTTAGGTCTGGAGACATGCTTGGCCAGTTCATCACCTTTACTCTCAGCTTCTTTAGCAAGACAGTGGTCGTCTTGGAGGTGTGTTTGGGGTCGTTATTATGTTGGAATACTGCCCTGCGGCCCAGTCTCCGAAGGGAGGGGATCATGCTTTGCTTCAGTATGTCACAGACAGTACATGTTGGCATTCGTGGTTTCCTCAATGAACTGTAGCTCCCCAGTGCCAACAGTACTCATGCAGCCCCAGACCATGACACTCCCACCACCATGCTTGATTGTAGACAAGGCACACTTGTCTTTGTACTCCTCACCTGTTTGCTGCCACACACGCTTGACGCCATCTGAACCAAATCCGTTTATCTTCATACACAGGACATGGTTCCAGTAATCCATGTCTTTAGTCTGCTTGTCTTCAGCAAACTATTTCTTGTGCATTATCTTTAGAAGAGGCTTCCTTCTGGGACGACAGCCAGTGTGCGGCGTATGGTCTAAGCACTGACAGGCTGACCCCCCCCCCCCCACCCCTTCAACCTCTGCAGCAATGCTGGCAGCACTCATACGTCTATTTCCCAAAGACAATCTCTGGATATGTGTCATGAAGATCCTGCCAGAAACAGGCGCCTCAGACTCTACGGTTCCGTGGGTGCAACCGCGTATGCGTGTGCGCACGCACCTCTGTTGGCGCCAGACGGGCTATTTAAGCCTGCCTGTCACATACAGCCCCCATTGTCTGCTCTACAGCGTTTGTGTACCTGAAACCTGATCTGTGATTTGACCTGTGAAAGACCCTGGCTTACCTGTGACTATTCCAGCCATCCGCCTGCACCTGATCTTTGGCCTGTTCTGACTATTATTCTGCCTGCACCTCTGTACCTTTGCCGACCGCCTGATAACCGACCCGGCCTGTCTGACCATCCTGTCTGCTCCTGGTTCCAGTCCAGTCTGCTGCACGGTTCCTGTCTATTCCTGGTTCCAGTCCAGTCTGCTGAACAGTTCCTGTATGTTCCTGGTTCCCCTTCAAGCTGTTCCAGTCTTCTGAACTGTGCCTGTCTGTTCCTGGTCCCGGTCCAGTGTTCCAGCTCCTGTCTGCCAAAACCTGTCTGCTGCTTCAGCTCCTGTTACTGAGTTGCTGAGGAGTTCCTGGGTGTCTGGACTACCCCTATCTCTGTTGATCCTGCCAGGCACTCGTACCACTCCTCCCTCCTGTGCCTTCTGTTACTTTACAAGGGGCCGTGAGTGGGAGCCATAAGGGAGGCCTCCCTTCTGCTATATCGGGCTCACCACCATCAGGTACGTGACAATATGACGCTGAGCACGTGCACTCAGCTTCTTTGGCCGACCATGGCGAGGCCTGTTCTGAGTGGAACCTGTCCTGTTAAACCACTGTATGGTCTTGGCCACCATGCTGCAGCTCAGTTTCAGGGTTTTGGCAATCTTCTTATAGGCTAGGCCATCTTTATGTAGAGCAACAATTCTTTTTTCAGATCTTCAGAGAGTTCTTTGCCATGAGGTGCCACGTTAAACCTCCAGTGACCAGTATGAGAGAGTGAGAGCGATAACACCAAATTTAACACACCTGCTCCTCATTCACACCTGAGACCTTGTAACACTAACAAGTCACATGACACCGGGGAGGGAAAATAGCTAATTGGACCCAATTTGGACATTTTCACTTAGGGGTGTACTCACTTTTGTTGCCAGCGGTTTAGACATTAATGGCTGTGTGTTGAGTTATTTTGAGGGGACAGCAAATTTACACTGTTATACAAGCTGTGCACTCACTACTTTACATTGTAGCAAAGTGTCATTTCTTCAGTGTTGTCACATGAAAAGATATAATAAAATATTTACAAAAATGTGAGGGGTGTACTCATTTTTGTGAGATACTGCATGTAGTAATAATGATTATGATGTTAGAATTGAGGAATTAAGCAACGCATATTTCACGGATTCACACAAACTGCAATTTCCTGTAATTATACAAGATACAGAGGAGGAGCTTTGTTAAGTAATAATAATTATTTAAGTAATATTCTTAAGAATTTTATTTTTATCTTATCATCGTACACTTCTACATTAAAACCTGCTTTTACCAGATGTGCGTTTATAATATTTTCAAAGTGGAGTGTAATTGTTTACATTGCAGCAGTAATAGTGTGAATATATATTTGGTTTATGTAGATAATTGGCACTGATTTTTAATGCATGCAATGTTTGGCACACATGTGCAATGCCAAAGAAACAAATGCATCCTACTTACTGAAGAAAGAGCTCTAACATGGCTCCCTCTGTTTCCTGAGCCTCTTAAAAATGGTACAGGGAAAGAATTTTTTGTCCCAGCAGCATTTAAAAACAACACCCATGCTCAGCATTTTTCTCAGATCCCTGTGGCTGGTAGAGCTGGAACTGCCAGATGTCAGCTCCTAGACCTTTGATCCTTCTACAGTTGATTCCATAGGAGCTTTCTGTGGAATTGAATGTAAACACCATTCTTCTGCATCGTCTTTACTTTGAGAGTGTAGTTATGGGACAGCTCCTCTGGAACCAAGTTGCTTGGCAGTACAGTACTTCATCTGTGTATGCTTCTTTGCGATTTTTTTTTAATAGATTACTTTTTTTTTAACAGTTTCCTTTAATGATAGCTTGCACACTTGATACCAGAATGGATCTTAAGCGTGGTTAGTGTTTGATTTAAAAAAAAAAAAAATCCTTTGTACTGATGTTTATGTGTGTCTGTAAGATTCACATTTGTGCCACAATATCTAAGGGGTATTTTGTAAGTGTAAGGTCTGCAGCGTATGTATGGTGTATAAGCGGGTAGGCTCAAAATCTATTAATCCCCGCCCAATATTCAGCGTAATTTAACCAAGCCAGGACCTGGTCTCCTTGAGGCATCCCCCCTCTAAATGATAACGTTGGGAATTATGGTGGGTGTCTAAAAGGTTGGTTGTATGGGGCCCCGTGATAGGTAATGAAAAGCCCTTGTGATAGCTTTCATAGTGACAGGCAGTGTTGGTCATCTTACTTTAAAAAAGTAATTAGTTAAGTTACAAATTACTTCTCCCAAAAAGTACCGGTAATTGCGTTAGTAATTCAGTTACTACATTGCAAAAGTAACTAGTTACTCAGCAAAGTAACTGTGACTTTTTTTTAATATTCTATAGGCAGTGGCAGTGGTGGTGTACTTGGGGGGGTAGCAGCGGTGGTTCTTGGGGGGGTGGCAGCAGTGGTGCCATCCTTTCCCACCACCACCTCTGCCTCTTACTGATCCCATCCCCCACCACTGATCTCATCCTAATCCCCCCCCCCCATCACCTCTGTTGTAGAAGTGATAGTGGGTGGGTAGGGATGGGATCAGTAAGAAGCAGAGGTGGTGGAGGTTGGGATGGATCGATTGCACCGCAATTCGAATCGTCACTTACTTCTGTGCCTCCAGGGATGCCTTTCTTCATGGGGAGAGAGAGACCCTCCCCTTCACTCGATTGGTGTTAGCTAGTCAGCTGACTTCATTTTTCAGTGTTCGCCCCACCTCCCTACATTCTCTCTCTCTCTGGATAGGCGGGGTGGGATGGGGCGGTCCAGAGTCTCTCTCAGCCTGTCTTCTCAGCTCAGTGGGCGAAAGCCCTCCTCCCCGCGGCAGAACGAATGGCCAGGCAGCGCGGCCTCGGCGGGCCTCCCGGTACCACACAGCACAGCCATAATGGCGGGCCCCTCACACTGGCAGACAGGCGGGCGGCGGGCCCCCCTGACCCTGAAGTGGCGAAACTGCTATTCTACAGACTACAGTGCCACGGACAGCGCTGGAATTACACTACTGCCATCTAGTGGTGGTAGATGTAATTGCGGTAACGCCACTCAAGTAATGGGAATTGCGTTACCATGAGGGGAAGAGTAATCAATTAGATTACTTGTTACCCTCTAAAGTAACTGCGTTAAGTAACTCCGTTTATTTTAACTCAGTTACTTACATCACTGGTGACAGGAACTCTTTATGGGGAGATCGTTGGTGTATTAAACCCCTGATCCCTCCTCTGCCCTCCAAAAAATTAAGTCAAACAGAGATCTGTTGGATCGGCTGCTTCCCTGGCTGTATCGGGAGCACAGCACCAAAACTAGAAATGTCAAAATCCTCATTGTTTCCAGCTTCCTCCTACAGGGGAGATGGAGAAATTTATCTTCTTTATGGTTAGCTAGCCTAACGGTTTACAGCAGTCCCATGCTCCCTGGTGGAAGGGGAGAGCCTGGAAAGGGCGGCGAGTGGTGATGCTGGGTGCCCTCTCCTGAGCCATGTAAAAGTGATTTGGCAGCTGTTTTACCTGAAAGCCAATCACCGGCCACAATCCTGGTATAACTGCTTCCTATCCAGGACACATATATAAGTACACTGGATGGGAAGTGATTAATTTGATAAACAGTAAAATAAATTGTACAATGTGATAAACATACAATTGATAGAAAAAACTCTAACCCATAAAAATGCTTAAAATATTTTAAGTTAAATAGTGGTTAATGCAGGATAAAGGAGGCACTGGGTTTATATATCCCATTGAGAACGTCATATGTGACGAAACGCGTCACCACGCAGCTCGACCTGTTTATGCCGGCCGGCATGTTCTTTATGCTTTATGATTTTACTATGTTGTAAGTACGCTACTTTTTTTATAATAAATGCGGTTTTAGAAGGTATTACTCTATGGTCTCCCCCCCCCCCTTCTTTTTGGCACCCTATATGGAGCATCAGCAGCATCTCATTTAATATTGAAGAGTGTCCTAGGAGTCTGTGTTGGGTCCAACGTGCAGGATAGAGGCCATGGCTAAGCTATAGCCGAATGCGCGCTCCTTCCTTGCTTCTGGTAAGGAGCCATTGTTACTAGGGTGGTGGTCACTAAAATATCCTATACAGGTCCTTCTCAAAAAATTAGCATATTGTGATAAAGTTCATTATTTTCTGTAATGTACTGATAAACATTAGACTTTCATATATTTTAGATTCATTACACACAACTGAAGTAGTTCAAGCCTTTTCTTGTTTTAATATTGATGATTTTGGCATACAGCTCATGACAACCCAAAATTCCTATCTCAAAAAATTAGCATATCATGAAAAGGTTCTCTAAACGAGCTATTAACCTAATCATCTGAATCAACTAATTAACTCTAAACACCTGCAAAAGATTCCTGAGGCTTTTAAAAACTCCCAGCCTGGTTCATTACTCAAAACCGCAATCATGGGTAAGACTGCCGACCTGACTGCTGTCCAGAAGGCCATCATTGACACCCTCAAGCAAGAGGGTAAGACACAGAAAGAAATTTCTGAACGAATAGGCTGTTCCCAGAGTGCTGTATCAAGGCACCTGAGTGGGAAGTCTGTGGGAAGGAAAAAGTGTGGCAGAAAACGCTGCACAACGAGAAGAGGTGACCGGACCCTGAAGAAGATTGTGGAGAAGGACCGATTCCAGACCTTGGAGGACCTGCGGAAGCAGTGGACTGAGTCTGGAGTAGAAACATACAGAGCCACCGTGAACAGGCGTGTGCAGGAAATGGGCTACAGGTGCCGCATTCCCCAGGTCAAGCCACTTTTGAACCAGAAACAGCGGCAGAAGCGCCTGACCTGGGCTACAGAGAAGCAGCACTGGACTGTTGCTCAGTGGTCCAAAGTACTTTTTTCGGATGAAAGCAAATTTTGCATGTCATTCGGAAATCAAGGTGCCAGAGTCTGGAGGAAGACTGGGGAGAGGGAAATGCCAAAATGCCTGAAGTCCAGTGTCAAGTACCCACAGTCAGTGATGGTCTGGGGTGCCATGTCAGCTGCTGGTGTTGGTCCACTGTGTTTTATCAAGGGCAGGGTCAATGCAGCTAGCTATCAGGAGATTTTGGAGCACTTCATGCTTCCATCTGCTGAAAAGCTTTATGGAGATGAAGATTTCATTTTTCAGCACGACCTGGCACCTGCTCACAGTGCCAAAACCACTGGTAAATGGTTTACTGACCATGGTATTACTGTGCTCAATTGGCCTGCCAACTCTCCTGACCTGAACCCCATAGAGAATCTGTGGGATATTGGGAAGAGAAAGTTGAGAGACGCAAGACCCAACACTCTGGATGAGCTTAAGGCCGCTATCGAAGCATCCTGGGCCTCCATAACACCTCAGCAGTGCCACAGGCTGGTTGCCTCCATGCCACGCCGCATTGAAGCAGTCATTTCTGCAAAAGGATTCCCGACCAAGTATTGAGTGCATAACTGAACATAATTATTTGAAGGTTGACTTTTTTTGTATTAAAAACACTTTTCTTTTATTGGTCGGATGAAATATGCTAATTTTTTGAGATAGGATTTTGGGGTTTTCATGAGCTGTATGCCAAAATCATCAATATTAAAACAAGAAAAGGCTTGAACTACTTCAGTTGTGTGTAATGAATCGAAAATATATGAAAGTCTAATGTTTATCAGTACATTACAGAAAATAATGAACTTTATCACAATATGCTAATTTTTTGAGAAGGACCTGTATATCACTGTGGTGGTGTTTTAGTACTATACCTTGATATTACGTTATCACCCTATGGTATTCTTTTTTATTGGTGCTACGGAGCCATCAAGAGGTCCATGCTAATACTGGAAGAGTGTCTGGGGTAATTTGTTTGGATTCCTCTCAAGCTAAAGGCCACGGCTGGATCATAGCCAACTGTGCGTTTTTGCTTGCATCTGGTAAGCAGCCATTTCTCCTTGGTGGTGGTTTATCCGGTGTCATACATGGTGGAACCACAATATATGGAATTGTTTGGACTGTTTTTAGTCTATGGAATCTTCCTTTAGACTTATTTATGGGTCACAGCTTTGGACTTTTTTATCCTGATGTCATGTAGGATTGTTATACTATATTTTTTTGGCACAGTTTTCTTTTTCTTTTTCTTTACTGGGTTTATATACAGGTCATAATCAGGATAAGTGGGGGGTGGGTAAATTATAAATTTTGGCAGGTATGATGTTAGGTCTGGTTAAACCTTGCAAACTAAATAGCAAATGAATCACATCTGCAATTGTCTATTTTACCCACTAGATGGTGCTATGGTATTTTCTTTGTTTTCGATGCATAAAATTGAATGCTTTGCTTTAAAAAATAAAAAAATAAAGGATTATATTGTTTTTAGCATATTAAAGTGACGCTAAATTCAGGTTTAAAGAAATACAGTTATATTCCTTTATGATCTCAGCATAAATACTGCATGTATTCTTTAAAGGCAAAAATTAATGGACTTTTTATCTCCGAGTGAATTGACCCCAGTGACACTTATCTAAAAGATTATGCATTTATTGTTGTTTAGGTGACACTCTGGTTTAAAAAAAACAATTCAAATATGTATCAAAGAAGTGCCTTCTACCGCTATCAGCCTCCTGATATCTCTAGATTCCTTTTTTTTTTTTTTTTTTTTTTTTTGCAGCTGTAATCCAACTTCCTGTTAAGCCCTGTACACACGATCGGATTTCCGATGAAGCTGACTTTCATCAGTCTTGCCTACACACCATCAGTCAAAAATCCGACCGTCCCAAACGCCGTGACGTAAAACACTCCGACGAGCCGAGACATGATTCTGAGCATGCGTGGGTTTTTTCTCCGATGGAGTTCCACACAGACGATCGGAATTTGCTATAGTTTATTTTTCTATCGGATAAATTTAAAACATGTTCTATTTTTAATCACTGATGGAAAAAAGACCGATAGGGCCCCCACACGATTGGTTTGTCCAATGAAAAAAGTCCATCGGACTGTTTTCATCGGTAAAATATATTCTGATATTGATATGTGTATATGTAGGGTAATAATAATAATAATAATAATAACAAATTGTCATTTAAACCTAACTCTTAACCCCTTAGTGACAAAGGGTAAAACAAATGAAGAAGTTTAGCCTAAAACTAACTCTAAATCTACTGGCAGCCACATTCTAAGAATAATCGATATAACCCTGTAAAGAAAAAAAATCGCTATACAAACCTTTTCTGCAGCCGATCTGGTCCGGTAAAAAAAAAAGCAATAAAAAGAAAAGAAATTGAAAAGAAATTATTAAAGTCTTTTTTTTTTTTTTTTTACATCATACTGTCAGTCGGATCAGTTATATGATGACGCTGTACTGCACTGGTGACAGTATGTAAAATGAAAAAACAAACTGTGAATTTTTTTTTTATACAAAAAAAGCGACATAAAAAAATTGCAACTTCAAAAAAACTCGCCATCCCTCTTATTAAATTCCACGGACTGTCTACTTTCCAAAAAGGGGTCATTTGGCAGATATTTTTACCGTTTTCGGAAATGAGATTGTCACTTAGTACATCAGGACTGATCAATTTTCAGATACTGTATATATAGAGTACCATAGTTTATGGACTTATTTTCACCAAAGAAATGGAGCAGAATATATTTTGGTCTAAATGTTTGAAGAAAAAATATTTATTTGCAGTTTTATAACAGAAACAAAGAAAAACATATAATTTTTTTAACTTTTCAGGCTTTTTTGTTTATTTAGCAAAAAAAATAAAAAATCCGGTGATTAAATAAAAGAAAGCTCTATTTGTGTGAAAAAAAAATAATTTAGGTACAGTGTTGCATGGCCATGCAACTGTCATTCAGTGTGCAACAGCGCTGAAATCTGAAAGTTGGCCTGGGCAGGAAGGGGGTGAAAGTGCCCAGTATTGAAGTGTTTTAAAAAAAAATTCCACCCAAAATATGCCGACCATGACCTTTGACCTCGACCTTTGACTCCTGCTTTGACTCTAATGCCGCGTACACGTGGTCCGATTTTCCGATGGAAAAAGTCCGATGGGAGCTTTTCATGGGATTTTCCGACCGTGTGTATGCCCCATCTGACTTTTTCCGTCGGAAATTCCGACGGACTTAGAGAACATGTTCTCTATTTTTCCGATGACAAAAATTCCTATTGGAAAATCCATTCGTCTGTACGCAATTCTGACACACTAAAAACCACACATGCTCAGAATCAAGTCGACGCATGTTCGGAAGTATTGAAGTAAATTTTTCTCGGCTCGTCATAGTGTTGTACGTCACCGCGCTCTTGACGGTCGGAATTTGGTGTGACCGTGTGTATTCAAGACAAGCTTGAGCGGAATTCCGTCGGAAAAAACATCCGATTTTTTTCCAACGGAAAATACGCTTGTGTGTACAGGGCATTAGGCCTCATACACTGCTACTGGTAAATAGAAGTTTAGGAGCATTTGGGAGTATTTTCAGCGGCCCCTGAACTCTCCTCTATGTTATCTTGTCAGTACATGTACACAGGGTCATTTATTGTCGTTTCCAGCATTTTTGGGAACGCAAAAAAAAGCGTTCAGGACGGATGTTCAGAGGCATTTGAAACACCAAACGTTTAGCGTTTAGCCGCGTTTTGTTTACAAGTGTTTTATTTTTATTTTTGACTATTTGAAAAAAAAAACGCTTCTAAAAGCAAACGCAATGTAAACGTGTAACGTTAACATGTAAAAGTGGCAAAACTGACATTTCTAAATGTGGGGTACTACAGTCAGGTCCATAAATATTGGGACATCGACACAATGCTAACCTTTTTAGCTCTATACACCACGACAATGGATTTGAAATGAAACAAACAATATGTGCTTTAACTGCAGACTTTCAGCTTTAATTTGATGGTATTTACATCCAAATCAGGTGAACGGTGTAGGAATTACAACAGTTTGTATATGTGCCTCCCACTTTTTAAGGGACCAAAAGTAATGGGACAGATTAACAATCATAAATCAAACTTTCACTTTTTAATACTTGGTTGCAAATCCTTTGCAGTCAATCACAGCCTGAAGTCTGGAACACATAGACATCACCAGACGCTGGGTTTCATCCCTGGTGATGCTCTGCCAGGCCTCTACTGCAACTGTCTTCAGTCCCTGCTTGTTCTTGGGGCATTTTCCCTTTAGTTTTGTCTTCAGCAAGTGAAATGCATGCTCAATCTGATTCAGGTCAGGTGATTGACTTGGCCATTGCATAACATTCCACTTCTTTCCCTTAAAAAACTCTTTGGTTGCTTTCACAGTATGCTTCGGGTCATTGTCCATCTGCACTGTGAAGCGCCGTCCAATGAGTTCTGAAGCATTTGGCTGAATATGAAAAGATAATATTGCCCGAAACACTTCAGAATTCATCCTGCTGCTTTTGTCAGCAGTCACATCATCAATAAATACAAGAGGACCAGTTCCATTGGCAGCCATACATGCCCACGCCATGACACTACCACCACCATGCTTCACTGATGAGGTGGTATTCTTTGGATCATGAGCAGTTCCTTTCCTTCTCCATACTCTTCTCTTCCCATCACTCTGGTACAAGTTGATCTTGGTCTCATCTGTCCACAGGATGTTGTTCCAGAACTGTGAAGGCTTTTTTAGATGTTGTTTGGCAAACTCTAATCTGGCCTTCCTGTTTTTGAGGCTCACCAATGGTTTACATCTTGTGGTGAACCCTCTGTATTCACTCTGGTGAAGTCTTCTCTTGATTGTTGACTTTGACACACATACACCTACCTCCTGGAGAGTGTTCTTCATCTGACACACATACACCTACCTCCTGGAGAGTGTTCTTCATCTGACACACATACACCTACCTCCTGGAGAGTGTTCTTCATCTGGCCAACTGTTGTGAAGGGTGTTTTCTTCACCAGGGAAAGAATTCTTTGCTCATCCACCACAGTTGTTTTCCGTGGTCTTCCGAGTCTTTTGGTGTTGCTGAGCTCGCTGGTGCGTTCTTTCTTTTTAAGGATGTTCCAAACAGTTGATTTGGCCACACCTAATGTTTTTGCTATCTCTCTGATGGGTTTGTTTTGTTTTTTTCAGCCTAATGATGGCTTGCTTCACTGATAGTGACAGCTCTTTGGATCTCATATTGAAAGTTGACCGCAACAGATTCCAAATGCAAATAGCACACTTGAAATGAACTCTGGACCTTTTATCTGCTCCTTGTAAGTGGGATAATGAGGGAATAACACACACCTGGCCATGGAACAGCTGAGCAGCCAATTGTCCCATTACCTTTGGTCCCTTAAAAAGTGAGAGGCAAATATACAAACTGTTGTAATTCCTACACCGTTCACCTGATTTGAATGTAAATACCCTCAAATTAAAGCTGAAAGTCTGCAGTTAAAGCACATCTTGATTGTTTCATTTCAAATCCATTGTGGTGGTGTATAGCAGTGTTTCTCAACTCCAGTCCTCAAGGCGCCCCAACAGGTCATGTTTTCAGGATTTCCCTCAGATGAAACAGCTGTGGGAATTACTAAAGCAGTTAAACCGATCAAATAACCTGTGCAAAACAATGAAGAACCTGAAAACATGACCTGTTGGGGCACCTTGAGGACTGGAGTTGAGAAACACTGGTGTATAGAGCCAAAAATATTTGAATTGTGTTGATGTCCCAATATTTATGGACCTGACTGTATTTGTCAGGTTAAATCATTCAAGAGAGAATGTAAAACGTCCTGTGTACATTAAGCCTAACCTTGTCTAGTTTTTTTTATATTTGCTTTTTATTCTTTATTTTTTAGATTTTTTTTTTTTTTTTTTTACACTTTTGTTTGTTTATATCTTCTTCTCCTGCAAGAAGATAAAGGGTACAATGTATCTTTCTCTTCCTTCAGAAAAGGAAGAAAACACAGGGCAGGCTCACAGTGACTGATAATTGTGATAGCTAATCAGAGGCTATCACAGCGATCAGGTGACCCTGAACCGGGAATCCCGGGTCCGATTGTTGATACGAGACTCAGGGCTCTCAGGGAAAGCCTGGTCTCTGTGCTGGGAGTGCCACGCTAATCAATCTGTCCCTAACCTACCCACTATGAGTGTGATGAAATGAATGAGTGTTCCGCCTATCACGGATCAGCACGAGGAGGAGGCGCGGCTTTTGAACAATGGACGCCCGCAGTCTGACTGACTCTGCATACAGGAATAAGGTATGGAGATCGTCGAGGTGAGGCATGCAATGGCACAGTGAGGTGAGGCATGCAATGGCACAGTGAGGTGAGGCATGCAATGGCACAGTGAGATTTGAAAAAAGCTGAATAAAGCCTGTTCCTGTCAGCAGTTGTTCCTGTCAGCAGTTGTTCCTGTCAGCGGTTGTTCCTGTCAGCGGTTGTTCCGGCTACCGCTCAGCTTCCAGACAGACTAGTCGGAAGCGGGTCGTCTTATACGGCGAGTATATCCCAAAACCAACATTTTAGCTGGAAAATTAGGGGGTCGTCTTATACGTCCAGTGGCCTTATACGCCGGCAAATATGGTAGTCATACATTTCAGCTATTTGTCGTAAAATAAAGCATATTTCAAGGCAAAAAAAAGAAAAAACAAACATGGATAGTACCTATGCTAAATATGCACATGTGCCCATATTTTATACCTTTCAACACCAGTGGCGGTGCGTCCATAGAGGGCGCTGGAGCGCCGCCCCCTCTCGCTCCTGCACCGCCACTGAAAAACAATACATAGGTTCATGCATTGCATGAACCTATGTATTGTCGCCGCTGCCGTTGCCTCCCACTATTGAGATGGCCGGCCCCCTGGCGAGCACCGGCCATCTGAATTAGAGTGGTGGCCGGCGGTGGGTGTGTTTTGGAAGTGTCTATCAGAGCCAGCGGCTCTGATAGGCTTTCCGATTACAGCCCTCAGGCTGTAATCGGCTTCCAAATAGTTCACCAAGGGACGCACGGGGGGTGCGTTCCTTGGTGAACACTGACACACATCTCAGCCGATCAGGTTCACGGGATCTGGTTACCGGTAACCTGATTGGCTGAAGCAACATCGAGGGCGGGACTTGGGAGAAGACATTGAGGTAGGATGGCTGACCTGAGAAAGGTAAGTGCTGGGGGACTGGGGGAAGCAATCTGGCGGTTTTTAAAGGGGGCAAACTGGCGGCAATTGATGGGCACAGTGGTGACAATTGCTGGCACAGTGGTGACAATTGATGGGCACAGTGGTGACAATTGATTGCACAGTGGCTGCGTTTGATGGCATGGCACAGTGGCTGCGTTTGATGGCATGGCACAGTGGCTGCGTTTGATGGCATGGCACAGTGGCGACAATTGATGGCACAATGTTGACAATTGATTGCACAGTGGCTGCATTTGATGGCATGGCACAGTGGCTGCGTTTCATGGCACAGTGGTGACAATTGATGGCACAGTGGTGACAATTGATGGGCCCAGTGGTGACAATTGATGGCACAGTGGCTGCGTTTGTTGGCATGGCACAGTGGCTGCGTTTGATGGCATAGCACAGTGGCTGCGTTTGATGGCATGGCACAGTGGCTGCGTTTGATGGCACAGTGGCGACAATTGATGACACAGTGGCGACAATTGATGGCACAGTGGTGACAGTTGATGGCATGGCACAGTGGCGACAATTGCTGGGCACAGTGGCTGCGTTTGATGACACAGTGGCGACAATTGCTGGGCACAGTGGCGACAATTGATGGGCACAGTGGCTGCGTTTTGGACACAGTGAGGCTGCAATTGATTTTTTTTGTTTGTTTGTTTGTTTTCGCCCCCCCCCCCCCCAAAAAAAAAAAATTTGAGCACCAGCTGCCACTGTTCAACACGCTGCAAGTACAGAAATATAAAAGGAAAAAGTTGCGCTAAAAAGTGAGTGACATATAAATGAAAAATGATTATTGAAGATATCACCAGTACAACAACTGGTAAAAATGTAAATATGAGCCAACGGCTCACACAGTAAATAAATAACACAAATTGTTAAAGATGAGTGATACAAACATGTGATCTGGAATCACTACATGTGAGTGATCCATAAACCATAAACCACTAAAATTGTCACATAAAGTCCAAACGATAAAGTTCATATGCACATATATTAGGGATGCTCCTCCACCGTGCTGATTGTGATCCAATGCATTACACCCAGAACAAGTGTAAGATAGGACAGCCTCCACCAATGAAATTACTGCCTCTTACCGAAAAAGATGGATCCCTTGTCACAGGGGATCAAAGAAAACCTGTGGCTATTCCCCAGCCAGGGGTATGGGGCAAGCAGCGTCTCTTTGACCAGGAGATCAGCAACTCTCAGCAGCAGTAGGAAACATTAGAACCCATGCAAGGGTATAGGTTGAATAAATGCTAACGCGTTTCGGGGGGATTCCTCTTCATCAGAGCCTGGGCTCCAGGAAAATACCAAGGCGGAAGTACAGAAATAACTGATGATGATAATGGACTCTAGGACAAGGAAGTAGTACATGTATTGTTTGATTTTTTTTTCAGGACATACAAGCGTTTCTTTTAGTTATATCATCATGCAAAATTATTACATTTTTTATGTAATCTATAGACAAAAAAACAAAAACAAATGTAGCGGCCACCTCCACTCCCCTCTTTCTCTCGTCTCGTCTTTCTCTTGTCTAGGGGTATATTAGGGACACCACGCCTGGCTTTTTTACCACATGTGTCAGTGCGGTATAAGCAACGTTCTTGTATTACCTTCGGGTCAGTGCTGTGCACTTGGATCCTCCCTCCAAGAGTCACCTTGAACAATGTCTGTCAGGAAATGAGCCCCACATCATTAAAGTTCAACACTCCTTTATTCTTCTCGAATGAACACAATCAGTTGAACTCCCTTGGTAGAAACAGAACAGAAAAGGAGGTGTGGATGCGAGTAGGCCCAGACACAATGTGTTCTCCACTTTCCTTCCTGAAAGTGGGTTACGGTCTCCGCACGAGGGGGGATTTCCTTCCAGGCAGTCTCCGACGAGAGGCTCACCTGTCACCGGCAATATGCTGCACCGGGTCTTCAAGTGAGGAGTTCCCCTCGGTCCATTGCGCCTTCACGGATTCAGGTACCCACTCCCGGGGTTCCCTAGGATCTCCTTCCCTCGCGGAACTCAGTGTTCGACTCCATCCGAGTACCTCACCCCAGGCTAAAGGTGCCTGGGATGGAACACGACCTCCGGCTGTCCTCTAGGCCTAGGCCACCCAGAGGACCGACACAAACCACCGTCTGCAAGCTGAAGGTGCCTGGGACTTCGACCCCGTGACAAAGATGGCCGGCCCCTTTATACCCTCTCCCAGCAAGCACGGCGGGTTCCCCGCCCCACCATACCGCTGCCGAGGGAGGACAAAAAGGAGGCACAGCACACAGCAATGATTCAACCCCAGCCCAGGGCAACAGCGCCACCTACTGGGCTGCAGGGAATTACACAACACTGATGTCTCTGTCAAATTCAAATTTACACCCGGGAAAGTACATACCCGCTACACAAATATAATGATTTTTTTTTTTACTTTGACCAGTATTCGTTTCAGAACAGTTAGTGTGGGTAAAAATGTATGTTTGTTTTTTGCATTTTTGTTGAAAGGCAGCTTTAAAGCGGAGCTCCACCCCAAAAGGGGAAGCTCTGCTTATCTGCCTCCTCCCTCCTCCATGTCCGGTGCCACATTTAGCACCTTGTAGGGGGGAGAAGGGAGCGGATACCTGGTTTGGACAGGTTCCCGCTCCTACTTTCTGCTGAGTTTGCAGCAGCAAACTCACATGGAAGTTTGGCCCTTGCCGCAGCCGGCCCATTGAGAAAATGCAATGCATGTGCAGTAGGAAACCGTCTGTGAGTCCGCAAGGCTTCACTGCCGGTTTCCTTTACCCAAGATGGCGGTGCCAGCACTTGAGTGCCAATTCAAGAATCGGCTTGGGTGAGGACACTGTGGGATCCCTGGAAAGGTAAGTGCCCTAATAGTAAAAGACAGCAGCTACAGTATTTGTAGCTGCTGACTTTAAAAAAAATTGGTGGGGGGGGGGGCTGGAGCTCTGCTTTAACTATATCAAAGGTCACCCAATGGCGTTGTTACATTGTACTTCTCACTAAAACTTCTGAACATTATTTAGAACACTCTTCTTTTCACACTGCATCAGCTGCAGAAAATGACATGAATTTCCAGTAATATCGGCAGGGAGGAAGGACAGCGAAGAACACTGGTTTTGCTAATCTGGGCAGAAGTATTTTCATTAGCATCACGCCTGTGCAGTGGCTGCAGGAATACAGGGAGAAATAACAGCCGTCCCAAACAACACATACTGTAATAGGATTGTTCTGTGACCATGGCATGGTAAGCCATGATTTCTTCATCTCTCATACTCTCTTTTCTCCATCCTTCTTAATTTTGGATAGTAACTCACATTTCTAGTGTTTGATTTTAGATTTACATGTTAGTCTGGGAACATGGGACTTTGGTTCCATTTGATAAATAAGCAAATAGGGCATCACTCTTATAGCAGGGCACTACCCTGGCAGCATATAACCCCTGCACATCTATCAATATAGTGCTGTTTTGTTTCTAGTAATATGTTGTTATATTTCATTAAAATGTAGGTCTGCATTTTAATTTGTACCCTGGGTCCAATTCTCATTCATGACTTGTGCAGATAAGTAATTTTGTTAGTATAGTCAAGGTTTGGGGTAATTGAACACAACAAATGTTGCTATAGACCAGGGATATGCAATTAGTGGACCTCCAGCTGTTGCAGAACTACAAGTCCCATTAAGTCACAAGCATGTGTAGCGCTACCCCCAGTTAAGAGAGCCGCTGGTTTAATTTCGGGCCCTGTATACAGCACGGCCAACCCCCGGCAATCTTACTTGACCCACTCTGGCACAGCTAGTCTAGGGATTGTACTTATCACAATCAACAGTATTGCAAGGAGTAATCTCTTTGCAGTAAGACAACACACTGAGGCGAGAGATCAAATATAATAGTTTTACTTTTATATCAAAAGGCATAGGCAGAACAGAACACATGCAACTTGCTTACAGAGCCCTGTAGCAATAGGTATAGCACACAACAATGGCCCAGCGCGGTAACACACCGCGCGCAGCTATTATGGTGTACGCGCCCTGTGGCGCACTAAACAATATTCTATCTCCCCTCCCCGGTCAGGCCTGACATAGAATAAATCTCAGTCTTTTCACTTAGTATTTCTTTGCATGCAAACTTTCGGTGGTGCACTTGATGAAACAGTATTTGTAATCCACAAGTAGGCAGTCCCAAGGAACACTATACTGGAGACCCTTTAACTCTGTCCTGCTACTGGTCTCCTAATGGAACAACAAACAACGATAGGTGGGCCAAGGCAGTCTATAGGCCTAAACACGGTACAGTCTATTGGCTTGGGCAAGTGTTTTCTCACCACTCCGGATCCCAGTCCGGGACTTCCACCTGCTGTGTCTTCGCACACAGCGTCTGCAACGATCGGGTCCCCGATCCAACTAATGTCCTCACTCGACAAGTCTGGTGCCCCCCAGGCTCCGCAGTGGGGTGGAAGGCTCTTCGGAAGTTGCGCAAGGCCCCAGGCTTCAGGCCCTGCACTGCAGAAGATCCGCACAGGAAGAAACTGTTGCTTGCAGCGCAGTGTCCAAAGAGGCCGAGCTCCGCCTCGCCTCCTTCTTAAATAGCCCCTCCCATGAGTCTCTGCGGTGGCCAATTGCACTCTGGGTGCCGAATGGGGTTCTGGGTAACGTAGTCCCGGGGCCTTAAAGGAGACACCGCTACACATGACACCCAGAGGCAGAGGCATGATGGGACTTGTAGTTTTGCAACAGCTGGAGGTCCGCTAATTGCATATCCCTGCTATAGACCAAGGGTCTCTAAACTGCGGCCTGTAGGCCGGGTGTGGCCCTTTGCTTGCCTTTATCCGGCTCTTGGGGCACTATTCCTTCCACTGATATCAGGCACTATTCTTTCAACTGACACCAGAGATGGGGAACTAATTCTCCCACTGAAACCAATGATGGGGCAACATTCTTCCCAGTGACACCAGAGATGGGGAACTAATTCTCCCACTGACACCAATGATGCAGCAACATTCTTCCCAGTGACACCAGAGATGGGGAACTAATTCTCCCACTGACACCAATAATGGGGCAACATTCTTCCCAGTGACACCAGAGAGGGGAACTAATTCTCCCACTGACACCAATGATGGGGTAACATTCTTTTCAGTGACACCAGAGAAGGGGAACTAATTCTCCCACTGACACCAATGATGCGGCAACATTCTTCCCAGTGACATCAGAGATGGGGAACTAATTCTCCCACTGACACCAATAATGGGGCAACATTCTTCCCAGTGACACCAGAGATGGGGAAATAATTCTCCCAGTGACACCAATGATGGGGCAACATTCTTCCCAGTGACACCAGAGATGGGGAACTAATTCTCCCACTGACACCAATAATGGGGCAACATTCTTCCCAGTGACACCAGAGAGGGGAACTAATTCTCCCACTGACACCAATGATGGGGTAACATTCTTTTCAGTGACACCAGAGATGGGGAACTAATTCTCCCACTGACACCAATGATGGGGCAACATTCTTCCCAGTGACACCAGAGATGGGGAAATAATTCTCCCAGTGACACCAATGATGGGGCAACATTCTTCCCAGTGACACCAGAGATGGGGAACTAATTCTCCCACTGACACCAATAATGGGGCAACATTCTTCCCAGTGACGCCAGAGATGGGGAACTAATTCCCCCACTGACACCAATGATGCGGCAACATTCTTCCCAGTGACACCAGAGATGGGGAAATAATTATCCCAGTGACACCAATGATGCGGCAACATTCTTCCCAGCGACACCAGAGATGGGGAACTAATTCTCCCACTGACACCAATAATGGGGCAACATTCTTCCCAGTGACACCAGAGATGGGGAAATAATTCTCCCAGTGACACCAATGATGGGCAACATTCTTCCCAGTGACACCAGAGATGGGGAACTAATTCTCCCACTGACACCAATAATGGGGCAACATTCTTCCCAGTGACGCCAGAGATGGGGAACTAATTCTCCCACTGACACCAATGATGCGCAACATTCTTCCCAGTGACACCAGAGATGGGGAAATAATTATCCCAGTGACACCAATGATGCGGCAACATTCTTCCCAGCGACACCAGAGATGGGGAACTAATTCTCCCACTGACACCAATGATGGGGCAACATTCTTCCCTGTGACACCAGGGACGGGGAACTAATTCTCCCACTGACACCAATGATGGGGAAGATTGCAAAAAGCATTCTAGCAGCTAATTAGCCACTAGAATGGCTGTTACATAAAAGCTGGCCGCCGGCCAGTAGCTGCCTGTAGCTGCAGGTATCATCCCGGTTTGCCACCTAAAACTGTCAGCGTAAATGTACGTTAGGCGGTCTTCAAGTGGGATAAGTGCTGCTCAGTCATTCACAGGAAGCTTTGTATTCTATGAATGAATACATGACTTCTTCTGATTGGCAGAGATTGTGACATCATCTGCCCACCTCTCAACCGCCAGTTAGAGGAAGTTTTGTATTCATTCAGAAAATACGAAGCTGCATGTGAATGGCTGAGCAGCACTCAGCCCAAGTCAATATTGTTTCGGGAGCAGGACGGCAAGTTCTCAAAAAACGGTGCTGTATACTGTATGTAACTGAGGCTACATACAGTTTATATCTGTTCATCTGTAAATTTAAAAAAATAGTTAATTTTGACCAGCTTGGTCCAAACCAACTAGTTCAACTTCACTAACACCTGGAGTTAAAGGGGTTGTAAAAGTTTGTTTTTTATTTTCTAAATAGGTTCCTTTAAGCTAGTGCATTGTTGGTTCACTTACCTTTTCCTTAGATTTCCCTTCTAAATATTGTTTTTTCTTTGTTTTCTTTGTCTGAATTTCTCACTTCCTGTTCCTCCTCAGTAAGCTGTTCTGGCTGACTCCACACCACTCGGATGATGGTGTGGAGTTTAGTGAGGAGAAACAGGAAGTGAGAAATTCAGACAAAAAAAAAACATTTAGAAGGTAAATCAAAGGAAAAGGTAAGTGAACCAACAATGCACTAGCTTAAAGGAGCCTATTTAGAAAATAAAAAACGAACCTTTACAACCCCTTTTAAGCTTTAAACTTTTAGACATCATCTAATGTTTCTCTACCTTTTACTTCCTGTAAACTTTTGCAGAAAATATTTGCAAGGAAGTTGTTGAAGTATTTTATAATTGGATTTTGTTGTTACAGCTGAACCAACAGAAACCTCACCACGTCCTTGATACATGTTGCTAACCTCAGACTGTGACCTTGTTATTGTTATCTGTATCTTTCAGTGTTATCTGAAGCATAGGCCCATTTTGTGTGATTTTTTTTTATTAGATTTTCACATTTTTAACACAACATGTACACAGCATGGCATTGTTTTGCAAGTACACTGAAAATACAGAGTCAAGTAAACATGTTTTATGTTCTGTACATTAGCTTATATATGGGCCGTGGGGTTGTTTCACTAATGGTTATCGCATGTGAAATATTGCATGCAATAATAACGCAAGAGCCAATTCAAGTAAAATATTGAATTTGCACTAAATATCGCAAAGTCAGTAAATATGTGAAGTAAATACTGCAAACAAAATGGTATAAATCATTAAAGTCCCATTACATTCTGTTAAAAAAAGGCATGCTAGAATGTTTTCTCAATATTTCTGTTTTCCTTCATTCAAAGAACAATCAAACACGGGTGCAATGTTAATCTGTGAAAAAAAATTGATAAAATATCTCTATGCATGAAGGTAAAATACCTTCTGACTCCAAATTTTCACGGAAAAATCACGCAACTTTGGAGTCGGCTTGTGTGAAAGGAGCCTTAATGTGTTTGTTACCCCAGCATTTCATATTCCTGATATGGGCCTGCTGTACCATGTACCATGTACCACTGTATGAGATAGTATCCTGTTCTCTTTGTATTGCTTCCTTTGAGTAAATCTCTGGTGTTCTTGCCAGTCCCTCTGCTTTCCTATTAAAAACTGATCACACTAAGCAGGAAAGCACAGCGTCGTCAGTTCTCTAGCTTTGTTGAGAACTCAGCCTGCTCTCCTCCAATGACAGACTTGCCCTGACAAGCCCCCTCTGCACAGCCATTCACTAGAAAGCATAGTGTACTGTTGCTTCTCCTCCCTCCAGCTTTTATGCAGCTGAGAACAGAGGGTATGTGATTACTTATAAAAAAGGGAAAAAAAGGTATTTATAATGTTGTTTTTTTTATACATCTATACACAAATGTTTTGTCTTTCGTTTCTATTTTAAACTGAATGGGTTGTTTTACAAGGTGATCATGTACGATCGCTTTAAGGCAAAAATTCATGCACTATTTATCCCCAGTGACCTGTATCCAAAAAGTTTTGTATTTATCAATATTGTGATTAAAGTGACACTAAACTCTGGTATAAAAAATGATATTCAAGTATGTATTCTTAAGTCAGAAAAGTCCTTTCTATTGCTCTGAGCCTCTTTTAACCACTTCCCTACCCAGCCATAGTCAAATGACGTCCACAGATGGGATCTCCCCAAATGACGTCCTCGGCTTTGTAGGGGGATATCTGAATGATGCCTGCAGCTAGAGGCATCATTCAGATATCCTTTTGAAGTGCCGGCGATTCTGCGCACCATAAGAACAATCATAGCGGCGGTTCCGCCGCTTGATCGTTCTTACAGGCGGCGGGAGGGGACATCCCCCCCTCCCGCCGCCATCCGGTGCTTCTCCGGGCTCCCCGTGCGATCGGGGACCCGGAGCGAATATTCCGGCGTCGTTGGTGGGGTCACGTGATGAGCATAGAGATGACCAGTCATCTCTATGATCGTCGGAGGCCCGGGCGCGATGTGATGACGTCACGCCCGGGCTTCAAATGTAAACAAAGCTGCCATTGCGGCTGTAAGTATGAGATCAGTGAAAAAAAATTCACTGATCTCATGCTTTCCAGCCTGTAGGAGAGATGTGGGGTCTTATTGACCCTGCATCTCTCAATAAAGAGAACCTGTCACACATATCCTATTACAAGGGATGTTTACATTCCTTGTAATAGGAATAAAAGTGATCAAAAAAAAAAAAAAAAGTAAAATCATTGTAAAAAAAAATAAAAAAAGTAAAAAAAATAAAAATAATAATAAAAAAAAATTAAAACGCCCCTGTCCCCGGTAGCTCGCGATCAGAAGCGAATGCACACATAAGTCGCCCACATATGTAAACGCCGTTCAAACCACGCATGTGAGGTATCGCCGCGTGCGTTAGAGCGCGTGCAACAATTCTAGCACTAGACCTCCTCTGTAATTCTAACCTGGTAACCTGTAAAAAAAATTAAAGCGTCGCCTATGGAGATTTTTAAGTACCGAAGTTTGGCGCCATTCCATGAGTGTGCGCAATTTTAAAGCGTGACATGTTAGGTATCTATTTACTCAGCGTAACATTATCTTTCATATTTTCCCAAAAAATTGGGCTAACTTTACTGTTTTGCTATTTTTTAATTCATGAAACCATTTTTTTTTTTAAAAAAAGGCGTTTGAAAAATGATTGCGCAAATATCCTGCAAAAAAAAATGTTGCAATGACCGTCATTTTATTCCCTAGGGTGTCTGCTAAAAAAACATATATAATGTTTGGGGGTTCTGAGTAATTTTCTAGCAAAAGAATGATGATTTGTACATGTAGGAGAGAAGTGCTAGAATGGGCCCGGTATTGAATAGGTACAAAAAGCCCTGTATTGAAGTGGTTAAAGGGTAAGTTCACATTTACAAAAAAATCTGTAATGCCCTGTACACACGGTCTGACTTTTGCCCAGCCAAATTCACATCGGAATTCCTCGGATTTCCATCGGAGTAAAAGAGAACATGTTCTCTATCTTAACTCCGATGGAAAAAGTCCAATGGGGCATACACATGGTCGCAATATCCGATGGAAAAATCAGTCAGACTTTTTCCATCGGAAATTCCGATCGTGTGTACAAGGCATAAGGTGAACTTACACAGGACCCCCTCTTAACCCCCCCCTCTTTTTCTGTAAAGGTGAACTATACACTTTAAATCTGAAAATTCCCAATATGCAAACTGCCCCCCCTTCTTTTTTTTTTGCTGCTGCGATATGACTTTCCGTTAGAGGGTGGCTATGTTCATTCTCCATGGTCCCACTGTATGTAGGAACATAGTCATCCTTACTTGCTAACTCCTGAGATGGACTATGCACTATGGGATGTGTAGTGTGCATAGAGCAGTGCACATGACTGAAACTAATGCCACATACACACGATCGTTTTTCATGCCGTTAAAAATGCCATTTTTAAAAATGGGCATTAAAACCGATCGTGTGTATGCTCCAGAGCATTTTTAACGACGTGAAAAACGGCCATTAAAAATTTCGAACATGCTCTATTTTTTCACGTAGTTTTTCATGTCGTTTTTTTTCACGACGTGAAAAACGATGGTGTGTATGCTTTGACGAGGTGAAAAAAAACGCGCATGCTCAGAATCAAGTATGAGACGGGAGCGCACATCTTGGTAAAACTAGCATTTGTAATGGAGATAGCACATTTGTCACGCTGTAACGGACTGAAAAGCAGGAGGCTGAAAAGCGCGAATCGTCGCTCAACAAACTTTACTAACATGAAGGGTGGCACCATCCGAACGGAACTTCCCCTTTATAGTGCCGTCGTACGTGTTGTACGTCACTGCACTTTGCTTGAATGTTTTTTAAAATGATCGTGTGTACGCAAGACAGGCTTGAGAGAAAACATGAAAAAAAAACGACGAGAAAAACGTCGGTTTAAAAAATGCCATGAAAAACGATCGTGTGTACGCCGCATAACACACACTGCTCCTTCCAAACAAATGGAGATGAGATGTCAGGGAACAATCCGCAGAAGAACTGGCACATCTATCAATGGGCAGCAGAATCGCGGATCAACGCGCGCAAATTCACCAATGCTAATGCGCATGCGCGCGCACACACAGGCATTCCGGAAGCAGCCGTACCTGCCGTACAGGACAGATTAACCTTTATTCAAGAAAACTTACAGGTTCTTCAAGAAATCATGCAGAAATCACAGGAAGATTACAAGAAATATTATGATCGGAAGAAGAAAAGGAATCAAGTTCTGAAAGTAGGGGACAAAGTATGGCTCTCTACATTGAACCTCAAATTGTCTTGCCCCTCCCGGAAGCTGGGTCCAAGGTTCATCGGTCCCTTTGCAATTAAGAAAGAGATTAATCCTGTGGCCTTTGAATTGTCCCTGCCGAACTCTTACAAGATTCAGCCAGTCTTCCACGTCTCACTGCTCAAGCCAGCCATTGCTGGCTCCTTTTCTGGAAGAGAAGACCCACCTCCAATCATAGTGGGTGAAGAAACAGAGTTTGAGGTGGAAGCCATCCTGGATTATCGAAAAAGAGGTAGATAAATCCAATACCTAGTAAAGTGGAAGGGTTACTCACCTGATCAAAGCTCTTGGGAACCTGCAAATAATGTTCATGCCCTTAAACTGCAAGCACGCCTGGGCATCCGGAGACTGCCCCTTGGGGGGGGGGGGGCACTGTCAGGGAATATTCCACAGAAGAACTTGCATATCTATCAATGGCCAGCAGAATCGTGGATCAAGACATGCCAAATCACCAATGCTAATGCACATGCGCGCGCACACGGGCAAGAACGGTCCGGAAGTTATATTCTCCAGTGCGCACGCAATACGTGAGAAACTCTAGACGCCCAGTGGCCTATTTAAAGCCATTAACTGCTGCATGATCTTCAGCTTTCCTGTGTATTCCTGAGTTCTTTTTCCTGTTATCTTGGATTACCCGTTATCGACCCGGCTTGCCTTTGACCAGTCTTATCTGTGCATGACCCCGGCTTGACCCTTGGCTTGTTCCAGTAACTCCGCTTCTGCCTACTGATCTGTGTATGACCCCAGCTTGACCCTTGGCTTGTTCCAGTGTCTCTGCTTCTGCTTGCTGATCTGTGTATGACTTCCGGCCTGGCTCCTGACTCTGCTTTTGGTTCCCCCTGCTGCACAGTTTCATCTGGTACTTCCGAGGTACTCCTGCCAAGCAGTCTACCCTGCTCATCAGCTGCCTTCCAGCGGACATCTCTTCACCACTTCAGCCTGTCGCAGCTGGCAACCCCGGCCTCTTTGAGTATAGCACTCCCTTTGCCACCTACAGGGGGCGCTCTGCACTTAGCCGCAAGGGAAGCCCTCTCAGCACTTCGGCCTCCGATCAGGTATGTGACATGAGAGGAGAAGTAGAAGTTCAGAGGCTCATGTATGTGACAGGCCCAACGGGACAGGGGCTTTTGAAGGGGACTGCAGGCCTCTGGCCTACTGACTGTGGGCCCTGGCATTTGAGGGAGCTCAATTCCTTGAAAGCTGTGTGCCTGGGGGACCTTTGGAGTAGTTTTAATTAGGATTCAAGTGCATGTTTCCCCAAAAAACACACAGACTCTGAAAACTGGAGGACCGGACACAGATTTGGGGCCTCTGTGTTTTGTGGGGTTATAGAATAAACAACCCAAACCAGCATTGACTGCTTCAACCCTCTCCTAGACTCAGAGACTCAAAGCTGAAAATTATAATCGGTTCAAAACAACCTGATGCTGGGGTTTCCTGCTGTTATGTGCAATCTGTTTTGGTGATACACATAGGCGTGCGCACGGGGTGTGCCGGGGGTGCCTGGGCACACCCTAATCACCCCTGCAGTGTTTGTGTAGCCCCATGCTCTCCCGAGATCTGCCCGCAGGGCTGCTGTGAAATGCTGCTTCGAATTGCCGTGCTGAGACAGTATCACATTGAGCGGATATTGGGGATTGTAAGATCCGCTCAGTGTGTGACACTGTCCTGTATTGTAACTGCTTGCAGGGAGACAGAGGATCTGTCAGATTTCAGAGTTGACGTTGGGGTAGGCGGGGCCTAGCAGCTATCGAACCCCAGCCAATAGGAGGAGGAATGGGCGTACCGCTACATATGTGGCCCTGTCCCTTTTCTTAAACAGCCCAATAATGGCTTATGTTCGATAGCTGCTCAGTCCCGCCCTCCCCCATATCACCGCAGAATTATGAAGCTCCTCTCTCTCCCAACAAGCAGTTACAAAAGATGACAGTGTCATCTATTGTAACTGCTTGTAGGGAGAGTCTGCAAGGAGCTTCA
Organism: Rana muscosa; assembly: GCA_029206835.1. NCBI lineage: Eukaryota > Metazoa > Chordata > Amphibia > Anura > Ranidae > Rana > Rana muscosa. Next base: position 1,162,873,045 of record CM055116.1, read on the forward strand.
TAATTCTGCGGTGATATGGGGGTGTGCAGGACTGAGCAGCTATCGAACATAAGCCATTATTGGGCTGTTTAATAAAAGGGGCAGGGCCACATATGTAGCAGTATGCCCATTCCTCCTCCTATTGGCTGGTGTTCGATAGCTGCTAGGCCCCGCCCACCCCAACGTCAACTCTGAAATCTGACAGATCCTCGGTCTCCCTGCAAGCAGTTACAATACAGGAGGACAGTGTCCCACACTGAGCGGATCTTACAAGCACCAACATCTGCTCAATGTGATACCCCGTAACCCTCCTCTCCTCTGTCAGTGCTTCCAATCCGTGCCACCAGTCAGTGACAATCAGTGCCACCTGTCAGTGTCAGTGCCGCTTGTCAGTGCTAATCAGAGCCAGTGTCGCTTGTCAGTGCCACTAGTCAGTGCCAGTGCCGCTTGTCAGTGCCAATCAGTGCCACCAGTCAGTGCCAATCAGTGCCAGTGCCACTTGTTAGTGGCACCAGTCAGTCCCAATCAGTGCCACAAGTCAGTGCCAATCAGTGCCAGTGCCGCTTGTCAGTGCCAATCAGTGCCAGTGCCGCTTGTCAGTGCCAATCAGTGCCAGTGCTGCTTGCCAGTGCCAATCAGTGTCACCTGTCAGTGCCAGTCAGTGCTTCCAATCAGTGCCACCTGTCAGTGCCAGTCAGTGCTTCCAATCAGTGCCACCTGTCAATGCCACATGTCAGTGCCAGTCAGTGCTACCTGTCAGTACCACGTGTCAGTGCCAGTCAGTGCCAATCAGTGTTTCCAATCAGTGTCGCCTATCAGTGCCATCTGTCAGTGCCAAACAGTGCCTCCTATCAGTGACAATCAGTGCCACCTATCAGTGCCTCCAATCAGTGCCACCAGTCAGTGCCCATACGTTCCAATTAGTGCTGCCTATCAGTGCCCATCAGTGCTGCCTATCAGTGCCCAACAGCGCTGCCTATCAGTGCCCATCAGTGCTGCCAATCAGTGCTTCCAATTAGTGCTGCCCTTCAGTGCCGCCTATCAGTGCTGCCAACCAGTGCTCATCAGTGCTACCTATCAATGCCCATCAGTGCCACCTATCAGTGCTCATCAGTGTTGACTATCAGTTCTGCCTGTCAGTGCCCATCAGTGCTGCCCATCAGTGCCACTAAATGCTGCCAATCAGTGCTACCTATCAGTGCCAATCAGTGCTGCCTATTAGTGCCAATCAGTGCAGCCTATCAGTGCCAATCAGGGCCCATCAATGCTGCCTTATCAGTGCTGCCAATCAGTGCTGCCAATCAGTGCCCATTAGTGCCACCTATCAGTGGCCACCAGTGCTGTCAATCAGTGGTGCCTATCAGTGCCAATCATTGCTGCCAATCAGTGCAAGAGTGCAGGGATGGGGAGATGAACTCAGCAGTAGTGATGAGCCGAACACCCCCGGGTTCGGTTCGCACCAGAACCCGCGAACGGACCGAAAGTTCGAACGAACATTAGAACCCTATTAAATACAATGGATGCGAACGTTCGAATTCTAAAGTGCTAATTATAACAACTATTATGCATGTTATTGTCCTAAAAAGGGTTTGGGAACCCGGGTTCTGCACCAGGGGACATGTATCAATGCAAAAAGAAGTTTTAAAAACGGTCGTTTTTCGGGAGCAGTCATTTTAATGATGCATAAAGTGAAAAAAAAAAGTCAAATATTCCTTTAAATATCGTACCTGGGGGGTGTCTAAAGTATGCCTGTGAAGTGCCACGTGTTTCCCGTGTTTAGAACTGTCCCTGCACAAAATGACACTTCTAAAGGAAAAAAAAGCCATTTAAAACTGCTTGCGGCTTTAATGTAATGTCTGGTCCCGGTAATATGGATGAAAATCTTTAAGAAAAATGGCATAGCTACCCCATGACCCCCCCCCCCCTACCCCAGCCCATTACCAGCCCCTTTGGGTCTTGTATGGATATTAAGGGGAACCCCGCACATAAAATAAAAAAGGCCCTATATACTCTGAACAGCCGTATACAGGCGGTGCATACAAGACAGGGACTGTAGGTTTGTTCTTATGTAGAATGTGTTTGTTGTAATTTTGAACAGGTACATTGTTGAAGTGTAGCTCCAGCCCAAAAATCTATTTTTAAACTTTTTGGGAAACATAGGTAAGGGTTATCACCCCTGTAACATTTGTTTTGCTGTCTGTGCCCCTGTTCAGAACATTTCACCTCACTTTCCGTCCCAATGACAACTGTTTTTGAAATGTGGTGTTTTTCTTGAAACAAGGATTGCTGATAAAGCATCAGTACAGATGAGACCCCTTTCTCCCATATTTATTCTTACAGGAGAGAATTTTCCTTTCTAGGGGTAGATTTCCTCTCACTTCCTGTTGTCTTCTTTCGTTTGCAAGTAGGAGTCGTTTGTAAGTTGGATGTTTGAAAGTAGGGACCTGCCGTATATACTCTGCAGAAATAGGCCCCTTAGTTGTTGGTGTTGGCACAACACTGTAAGCACTCAGTTACTCTTGGTTGGTGCTGGAACGCCCTGCTGTCAACTATTATATCAGGAATTTTAATTACATATAATTGTTGAACAGTGGTAGTAAAAATTGGGGCTTTGATGGTGGTGCTGGTGCCACAACACTGTAAGCCCTGACAGTTACTCTTGGTGGGTGCAGCAATGGGCCCTGCTGTGAATTATTAGATCAAGAATTGTAATTACATGCCCCTTTTGAACAGGGGCTGAAAAATTGGGCCTTTCGTGGTGGTGGTGGTGGTGGCGTTGCCACAAGACTGTAAGCCCTCAGAGTTACTCTTGGTGGGTGCAGCAATGGACCCTGCTGTGAATTATTAGATCAAGAATTGTAATTGCATGCCCCTGTTGAACAGGGGCTGAAAAATTGGGCCTTAGGCACTGGTGGCACAACACTACAACCCCTCACAGATACTGTACTTGGAGCACAGCAATGAGCCCTGTTGCAAAGTATTGCTTCAAAAATTGTAATGACACGCCCCTGTTAAACAGGGGCTGAAAAATTGGGCCTTAGGCACTGGTGCCACAACACTCCAACCCCTCACAGATACTGTACTTGGAGCACAGCAATGAGCCCTATGGCAAATTATTGCTAAAAAAATTGTAATTACACGCCCCTGTAAAACAGGGGCTGAAAAATTGGGCCTTAGCCACTGGTGGCGGCACCCATAAACAAAAATGATCTTCCAAGCTATCATCATCAATCGTATCATTGAGGACTCGGAGGAGGAGGATAGCCAGTCAACATAACAGCACAGGCACTCAGCATCAGCATCAGTCTTGAAGGGATGTGACATGTTAAAATCAATTAGTCTGTTATATCAGCATCAGGTGTGTGGTAGCTGGTGGTGATCCAAGACTGGTTCATCTTGATGAAAGTCAGTCGATCAACCGAGTCGGTGGACAGGCGCACCCTGTGATCCGTGACAAATCCTCCAGCAGCACTGAATGTGCGTTTCGAAAGAACGCTGGATGCAGGACAGGCCAGTAGCTCAATTGCATACTGTGCAAGCTCTGGCCAGTGATCCATCCTCAAGACCCAGTAAGCCAGAGGATTTTCGGTGGGGAAGGTGTCCAAGTCTGACCTTGCCCCTAGATATTCCTGCACCATGTTTATCAGACGCTGGCGATGGTTGCTGGAACCGATCATACTTTGGGGCTGCGGACTAAAGAATTGTCTGAACGCATCGGTCAGACGGCCACCTTCCCCACCGCTCCTTCTTTGACTGGCCGAAGCCTCAGCAACTCGTTGTCCAGGACCAGGAGTTTGTAACCTCCCAGTCTCTGGGAACGCGTTGCACAGACCTTTCTGCAAGGCCTCCCGGAGTTGTCTCATCCTCTGCTCCCTCTGCGACGGTAACATAAGGTCCGCAACCTTACCCTTGTACCGTGGATCAAGGAGAGTGGCCAGCCAGTAATGGTCCCTCTCCTTGATCCGAAGAATACGAGGATCCTTCCGCAGACTTTGCAGGATCAGGGAGGCCATGCAGCGTAGGTTTGCTGAGGCATTCGCTCCGGAGTCCTCTGGGTCACTAAGGACGACATGATCCGCAGCCACCTCCTCCCAGCCACGTACAAGTCCACTGGTTTCTTGGGACTGTAAATCATCCCTAAAAGACTGCTGCTGATGATGCTGAGTGCCAGCCTCCACCTCCATGCTGACACAATCCTCCTCCTCCTCCTCCTCCTCCTCCTCCTCTTCCTGTGCGATGGGTGGGACAGAAGGAACACTGTCTGGGTAAATGGGGCCTTGAGAGGCAAGGAAGTCCTCCTCTTCCTGCCTCTGTTCTGCCTCAAGTGCCCTGTCCATTATTCCACGCAGCGTGTGCTCCAACAGGTGGACAAGAGGTACAGTGTCACTGATGCATGCACTGTCACTGCTCACCATCCTCGTGGCCTCCTCAAATGGTGCCAGGACAGTGCATGCATCCCTGATCATGCCCCACTGGCGTGGAGAAAAAAAACCAAGCTCCCCTGACCCTGTCCTGGTGCCGTAGTCGCACAGGTACTCATTGATGGCCCTCTGCTGCGTGTGCAGCCGCTGCAGCATGGCCAACGTTGAGTTCCACCTGGTGGGCATGTCACATATAAGGCGGTTCTTGGGCAGGTTCAACTCCTTTTGCAGCTCAGCCAGGCGAGCACTGGCATTATAAGATCTGCGGAAATGCACACAGACTTTCCTGGCCTGCCTGAGGACATCCTGTAAGCCCGGGTACCTGCCCAAGAACCGCTGCACCACCAGGTTAAGGACGTGAGCCACACAGGGCACATGGGTCAGTTGTCCCTGTCGGAGGGCGGAGAGGAGGTTGGTGCCATTGTCGCAAACCACCATTCCTGGCTTAAGCTGGCGTGGCGTCAACCACCTCTCGGCCTGGCCCCGCAGAGCAGACAGGACCTCTGCCCCAGTGTGGCTTCTGTCCCCCAAACACACCAGCGCAAGCACGGCATGGCATCTTTTTGCCTGCGTACTTGCGTAGCCCCGTGAACGGCTACGGAGCACCGCTGGTTCATAGGACAAACCACAGGAAGAGGCCATGGAGGAAGAAGAAGAGGAGGGGGTGGAGGAGAGAGGTGTGTCACAACCAGTAGTAGCATTTTGGAGGCGTGGCGGTGGGACAACCTCCAACACTACTGCACCTTGTCCTGCATCCTTCCCAGCTGCCAAAAGAGTGACCCAATGGGCCGTGAAAGAAAGGTAACGTCCCTGTCCATGCCTGCTGGACCATGAGTCAGCGGTAATATGCACCTTACCGCTGACCGCCCTGTCCAGCGAGGCCAAGACATTGCCTTCCACATGCCGGTAGAGAGCCGGAATAGCCTTCCGTGAGAAAAAGTGGCGTTTGGGAACCTGCCACTGAGGAACCGCACATTGCACAAACTCACGGAAGGGGGCCGAGTCTACCAACTGAAAAGGCAGCAGTTGAAGCGCTAGCAATTTAGCCAAGCTAGCATTCAACCGCTGGGCATGTGGATGGCTGGGAGTGAACTTCTTTCGACGGTCCAGCAGCTGGGGCAGGGAAATTTGCCTGCTAGAATCGGACGTCGGTGTACTGCTAGCAGAGTGGCCGCAAGTACTTGGCTGTGACACACCTAATTCTACACCTTCATTCCTCTCAGTGCATGTTTCAGAGAGGACTGAAGTTATAGTGGGGTTGGAGATCCCAGCTGATGCGGTGCAAGGAGAGGTCCGCTTTGTTCTTTGGTGTGGGTCTTTGAGGTAGGCTTGCCAACGAGCTGCATGGCAGGTCAACATATGTCTGGTCAGGCATGTGGTACCCAAGCGGCTGATGTTTTGGCCACGCGATATACGCTTGAGACATATGTTGCAAACAGCAGCTGTGCGATCTGATGCACTAGCCTCAAAAAAGGCCCACACCAAAGAACTTTTTGAATGACGGGCAGAGACAGCGCCCTGCACAGGCGGAGCTCTGCGGTGTGATTCCGTCGGTGTACTGCCCTTACGCTGGCCACCAAAGGGCATCCTGCCTCGTTGGAGATGTGCCTCCTCCTCATCCTCCTCCTCCTCCTCTCTCCTATTAGGCACCCACGTGGAGTCAGTGACCTCATCATCACCTCCCTCCTCATCACTGGAGCCAATCTGGCAGTATGCTGCAGCTGCTGGAACATGACTGCCAGATTGGTGTCCTTCTTGAGCATCCCCTCTGTCTGCTCTCACGCTACTGCCTTCCTCTAGCTGGGTTTCATCATCAGACCCTTCGAAACGCTGGGCATCCTCCTGGAGCATGTACCCAACACTGTGCTGAAACAGTTCGGGGGACTCCTCAGGAGGAGGACATGGTGGGTCTAGGGAAGGAGTGACTGATGATGAGTCTGACATTGATACCAGGGAAGAGGACGCTTTGGCAGCTGCTTTTCCAGTACCCTGAGCCTGGGTGAGAGAGGATGAGGAGGAGGAGGAGGGCTTGGTCATCCACTCTACCAAGTCTTCGGCATGATGTGGCTCAACATGTCCAGCTGCCGAAAAGAAGGACAAGCGTGTCCCATGGCCATGTGCTGATGACAATGCACCGCGTCCACGACCAGCACTGTTGCCCCCAGACACAGAGCCTGCTTGCCCTCTTTTATTGCCTCCTGACTGTCTGCCTCTCCTTGTTTGCCTTCCAGACATTCTAATAGATGGCCTGCAGGGAGATGGGAAAAAAGCAATAAGGGCTACCTTCAGGTGTCCTTCTCTGTCCCTTGAAACAAGGACTTTGACAGTGAAAGAAACTGACACTCTCCCTACCTACAGTTTTCTGTCCCTAGAAAAAATGTTTTTTTTAAGCACAATTTAGCACAAGGAGAATTCACTCACTGTCCTTCCAGGTCCCTGGAAACAAGGACTTTGACAGTGAAAGAAACTGACACTCTCCCTACCTACAGTTTTCTGTCCCTAGAAAAAATGTTTTTTTTAAGCACAATTTAGCACAAGGAGAATTCACTCACTGTCCTTCCAGGTCCCTGGAAACAAGGACTTTCACAGTGAAAGAAACTGACACTCTCCCTACCTACAGTTTTCTGTCCCTAGAAAAAATGTTTTTTTTAAGCACAATTTAGCACAAGGAGAATTCACTCACTGTCCTTCCAGGTCCCTGGAAACAAGGACTTTGACAGTGAAAGAAACTGACACTCTCCCTACCTACAGTTTTCTGTCCCTAGAAAAAATGTTTTTTTTAAGCACAATTTAGCACAAGGAGAATTCACTCACTGTCCTTCCAGGTCCCTGGAAACAAGGACTTTCACAGTGAAAGAAACTGACACTCTCCCTACCTACAGTTTTCTGTCCCTAGAAAAAATGTTTTTTTTAAAGCACAATTTAGCACAAGGAGAATTCACTCACTGTCCTTCCAGGTCCCTGGAAACAAGGACTTTGACAGTGAAAGAAACTGACACTCTCCCTACCTACAGTTTTCTGTCCCTAGAAAAAATGTTTTTTTTAAGCACAATTTAGCACAAGGAGAATTCACTCACTGTCCTTCCAGGTCCCTGGAAACAAGGACTTTCACAGTGAAAGAAACTGACACTCTCCCTACCTACAGTTTTCTGTCCCTAGAAAAAATGTTTTTTTTAAGCACAATTTAGCACAAGGAGAATTCACTCACTGTCCTTCCAGGTCCCTGGAAACAAGGACTTTGACAGTGAAAGAAACTGACACTCTCCCTACCTACAGTTTTCTGTCCCTAGAAAAAATGTTTTTTTTAAGCACAATTTAGCACAAGGAGAATTCACTCACTGTCCTTCCAGGTCCCTGGAAACAAGGACTTTCACAGTGAAAGAAACTGACACTCTCCCTACCTACAGTTTTCTGTCCCTAGAAAAAATGTTTTTTTTAAGCACAATTTAGCACAAGGAGAATTCACTCACTGTCCTTCCAGGTCCCTGGAAACAAGGACTTTCACAGTGAAAGAAACTGACACTCTCCCTACCTACAGTTTTCTGTCCCTAGAAAAAATGTTTTTTTTAAGCACAATTTAGCACAAGGAGAATTCACTCACTGTCCTTCCAGGTCCCTGGAAACAAGGACTTTCACAGTGAAAGAAACTGACACTCTCCCTACCTACAGTTTTCTGTCCCTAGAAAAAATGTTTTTTTTAAGCACAATTTAGCACAAGGAGAATTCACTCACTGTCCTTCCAGGTCCCTGGAAACAAGGACTTTCACAGTGAAAGAAACTGACACTCTCCCTACCTACAGTTTTCTGTCCCTAGAAAAAATGTTTTTTTTAAGCACAATTTAGCACAAGGAGAATTCACTCACTGTCCTTCCAGGTCCCTGGAAACAAGGACTTTCACAGTGAAAGAAACTGACACTCTCCCTACCTACAGTTTTCTGTCCCTAGAAAAAATGTTTTTTTTAAGCACAATTTAGCACAAGGAGAATTCACTCACTGTCCTTCCAGGTCCCTGGAAACAAGGACTTTCACAGTGAAAGAAACTGACACTCTCCCTACCTACAGTTTTCTGTCCCTAGAAAAAATGTTTTTTTTAAGCACAATTTAGCACAAGGAGAATTCACTCACTGTCCTTCCAGGTCCCTGGAAACAAGGACTTTGACAGTGAAAGAAACTGACACTCTCCCTACCTACAGTTTTCTGTCCCTAGAAAAAATGTTTTTTTTTAAGCACAATTTAGCACAAGGAGAATTCACTCACTGTCCTTCCAGGTCCCTGGAAACAAGGACTTTCACAGTGAAAGAAACTGACACTCTCCCTACCTACAGTTTTCTGTCCCTAGAAAAAATGTTTTTTTTAAGCACAATTTAGCACAAGGAGAATTCACTCACTGTCCTTCCAGGTCCCTGGAAACAAGGACTTTGACAGTGAAAGAAACTGACACTCTCCCTACCTACAGTTTTCTGTCCCTAGAAAAAATGTTTTTTTTAAGCACAATTTAGCACAAGGAGAATTCACTCACTGTCCTTCCAGGTCCCTGGAAACAAGGACTTTGACAGTGAAAGAAACTGACACTCTCCCTACCTACAGTTTTCTGTCCCTAGAAAAAATGTTTTTTTTAAGCACAATTTAGCACAAGGAGAATTCACTCACTGTCCTTCCAGGTCCCTGGAAACAAGGACTTTGACAGTGAAAGAAACTGACACTCTCCCTACCTACAGTTTTCTGTCCCTAGAAAAAATGTTTTTTTTAAGCACAATTTAGCACAAGGAGAATTCACTCACTGTCCTTCCAGGTCCCTGGAAACAAGGACTTTGACAGTGAAAGAAACTGACACTCTCCCTACCTACAGTTTTCTGTCCCTAGAAAAAAAGTTTTTTTTAAGCACAATTTAGCACAAGGAGAATTCACTCACTGTCCTTCCAGGTCCCTGGAAACAAGGACTTTGACAGTGAAAGAAACTGACACTCTCCCTACCTACAGTTTTCTGTCCCTAGAAAAAATGTTTTTTTTAAGCACAATTTAGCACAAGGAGAATTCACTCACTGTCCTTCCAGGTCCCTGGAAACAAGGACTTTGACAGTGAAAGAAACTGACACTCTCCCTACCTACAGTTTTCTGTCCCTAGAAAAAATGTTTTTTTTAAGCACAATTTAGCACAAGGAGAATTCACTCACTGTCCTTCCAGGTCCCTGGAAACAAGGACTTTGACAGTGAAAGAAACTGACACTCTCCCTACCTACAGTTTTCTGTCCCTAGAAAAAATGTTTTTTTTAAGCACAATTTAGCACAAGGAGAATTCACTCACTGTCCTTCCAGGTCCCTGGAAACAAGGACTTTGACAGTGAAAGAAACTGACACTCTCCCTACCTACAGTTTTCTGTCCCTAGAAAAAATGTTTTTTTTAAGCACAATTTAGCACAAGGAGAATTCACTCACTGTCCTTCCAGGTCCCTGGAAACAAGGACTTTGACAGTGAAAGAAACTGACACTCTCCCTACCTACAGTTTTCTGTCCCTAGAAAAAATGTTTTTTTTAAGCACAATTTAGCACAAGGAGAATTCACTCACTGTCCTTCCAGGTCCCTGGAAACAAGGACTTTCACAGTGAAAGAAACTGACACTCTCCCTACCTACAGTTTTCTGTCCCTAGAAAAATTTTTTTTTTAAGCACAATTTAGCACAAGGAGAATTCACTCACTGTCCTTCCAGGTCCCTGGAAACAAGGACTTTCACAGTGAAAGAAACTGACACTCTCCCTACCTACAGTTTTCTGTCCCTAGAAAAAATGTTTTTTTTAAGCACAATTTAGCACAAGGAGAATTCACTCACTGTCCTTCCAGGTCCCTGGAAACAAGGACTTTGACAGTGAAAGAAACTGACACTCTCCCTACCTACAGTTTTCTGTCCCTAGAAAAAATGTTTTTTTTAAGCACAATTTAGCACAAGGAGAATTCACTCACTGTCCTTCCAGGTCCCTGGAAACAAGGACTTTGACAGTGAAAGAAACTGACACTCTCCCTACCTACAGTTTTCTGTCCCTAGAAAAAATGTTTTTTTTAAGCACAATTTAGCACAAGGAGAATTCACTCACTGTCCTTCCAGGTCCCTGGAAACAAGGACTTTCACAGTGAAAGAAACTGACACTCTCCCTACCTACAGTTTTCTGTCCCTAGAAAAAATGTTTTTTTTAAGCACAATTTAGCACAAGGAGAATTCACTCACTGTCCTTCCAGGTCCCTGGAAACAAGGACTTTCACAGTGAAAGAAACTGACACTCTCCCTACCTACAGTTTTCTGTCCCTAGAAAAAATGTTTTTTTTAAGCACAATTTAGCACAAGGAGAATTCACTCACTGTCCTTCCAGGTCCCTGGAAACAAGGACTTTGACAGTGAAAGAAACTGACACTCTCCCTACCTACAGTTTTCTGTCCCTAGAAAAAATGTTTTTTTTAAGCACAATATAGCACAAGCACAAAACACACTGACACTCTCCCTACCTATCCTTCTCTTTCCCTAAACTAAAGGAATCCAGGTTAAGCAAGAAAGAAATAAAAGTCACTGTCCCTGCCTATGCTGCTCTATCCCTGCTCCGGAACACACTACATTAGGCCGCCGTGCTGGCGGCCTTTTATAGTGTGGGGCGTGTACTAAACACCCTCAGCAATAATTGGCCACAGGCATCCTGCCTGTGGCCAATCATTGCTCTCCTCGCTGCCGGCGCTGTGATTGGCCAAGCATGCGGGGTCACAGTGCATGCTTGGCCAATCACAGCGCCTGGATGACACTGCGATGGCGTAGTGCATTGTGGGCCGTTCGCGTCACTCGAATTTGGCGCGAACGGCCCAAATCGTTCGATCTTCGTCGAACGATCGAACAGCCGATGTTCGAGTCGAACGTATGTTCGACTCGAACACGAAGCTCATCCCTACTCAGCAGACAGGCACATTGTCCATGGGTTGCCAGCCTGGTGAGGCACAACTGAAATCTGTTGATGTTTATTAATGCAACATGCCGATCTTTAGTATAATAGGTAATCACCACACTACTATTTACAATAATCTACTGGAGGTAAAATAAAAAAAGTGTCAGTAAAAGGCCTGCCACTAAGCACTGATATGTGTTCCCACACCACAAAAAAAAAAGTGCATCACTAACCTACTAAACAATAACTTAACAATAATGGTGGAACCCTCTAATGTTTGAAAATCTCAATAAACTTCAATATTACCACAATACCGGTCTCTGTGATATGTAAGAACACATATAATACACATCAAACTGAAAATAAGACATACTGTATAAGGCCCCTTTCACAAGGGCGGACCATTCAGGTCCGCCTGTCAGTTTTTTTGGCGGACCTGAATGGGCGCTTCATACAACTCAATGGAGCGTCGGATGTCAGCGGTGACTGGGATGTCATTAAAGTTCATGTGTGTGTAAAGGCAGGTGTACCAATACTTTTGACAATATAGTGTGTGTGTGTGTGTGTATATATATATATATATATATATATACACACACACAAACGTTGAGCTTTGGGTGCACACCCTAATGAAAAAGGCTGCGCACGCCTATGGTGATACAGTATGTTTTTTTCTCTCATTGTGTAATTTCCCCATTGCTTGCCTCCCCTAGTTGTCTGGCAAGACAGGACGGGACAGGACAGGACAAGAGAACCAACCTGTCCAGATTCCAGTTGCACAATACTAAGCCATGATAAATGTGGATTTGTGGAAACTCCTGCGATACATTGAGGTTAATTTAATAAAGGCAAATATACTGTGCACTGCAAGTGCAGTTGCTATAAATCTGAGGGGAAACTCTGAAATGAGGGGAAGCACTGCAGATTAATTTTTTTTCTAAATAAATTCTTTATTTAAGAATGATGAACATGCAGAAATAAAGAGACATCCCCCATGGTATGTATAAAGGTATCAGTGAGCTCCCCCAAAATATAGTCAATGATACAGACATCGCAGTATTATAAGGAAGGTCTACTATCTGTAGGGAGTAGCATCTCTACACAGAGGATTAGGGAGGTTCTGCATCCCGCATGACCAATTTTCCATGGCAGACACCGTTTTATATTTAAAAAAAGAGGGAAAAAAAAGAACAAAACCTGTGATGACCTTGGGGATATACTAGGAGATTAGCAACTGAAAAAGAGAGGAAAAAAGTAGAGAGGGGAAGGAAGAGGGGAGAGATAGGAGAGAGAAAAAAAAGGGGGGTGTGTCCCCTTCCCTCCTTGGAGGGGGGGGTAGGAGGGATTAAGAAGATATATACCTCCAACCAGTCAGACCATCCCCACCCGGGGAGCGTTCAGATTTGTCTTACCAACGGGGAGCTAAGCCATCAGCTCCCCATATTCCTCAGAGTAGACGAATTTATGCCAATAAAACCATTTTGGACCCAGCTTCTGGGAGGGGCAATTGCTCGCTGAGGCCTTTCTCCGTGGCCACTAAGTTCTCTATTGCTTTGATCTCCGTTACTTTTTTTAACCAGATGGCCACCGACGGGGGCTGTGTCTGCTTCCAGAGCAGGGGGATGCAGCTTTTCGCTGCTGTGAGCAGTAGAGGGAAAATGGATCTCCTGTAAACCTTACTGGGAATCCTGTGATGATGTAGGAGGAAGAACTCAGGGGTTGCCAGCACCTCCCGCTCAGTGAATTTTTTCACTATGCGATGCACTTCTGTCCAAAAGGGCTGAAGGATGCGACAGGATCAAAAGACGTGAAGGAGCGATCCGGTTGCCTCCCCACATCTCCAGCAAAGATCCTTACTCTGAGGGAATTTTTTCCGGAGTGTAGTATCACCGGGACAGTATTTTAAATCCCGCTTCCTGGTGTCTGGCACAGATAGAAGTTTTGTGGGAAAAAAGGAAGAGTCGATCAATTTGTTTCTCTTTAAATTGCACTCCCAGGTCCCGCTCCCATTTGGTAATATAGGGAGGTCTAAAGTCCGGAGATTGAGCTAACAGTAGTTGATGGGTCAGGGAGATAGCGTGTCTCAGTTGAGATTGCTCCAGGCTCAACAGTTCAAGGGAGGTTAGTTGTCTCCTAAAAGCCACCGGGGAGGGCAGGGAACCAATAAAATGAGTTGGCTATATTTTTTGCCAGAAATAGATCCCAATCAGGGCAGGATCATCTATAATTTGTTGCCTATTCTTCCACTGGCCATTGACGAGAAAGTGTTCGACTTGTGACCTTTCGACCTCTACCAATTCACGAAATCTAAAGTCCTTGAGTCCCAGATTGAAGGCCGGGTTGCCAAAAATTGGGGTGAGCGGAGAGGGGAGCAGTGCGACCGAGAAGTCCCAGAGGCCTTACGGGTAATCTGCCATGTTTCCCCCACCGCGGGATGGGTCAATATCCGGTTTGGCAGGGGCTTCTGGCACCAGGGCAGCGACTCCAACCGGATCCCCTAAAGTGTGCTCTATTTGTACCCATTGCTTCAGAGTGCCATGGCGACACCAGTCCAGAATTCGAGTTAGGTGGCATGCCGTATGATAGAGATTAGCATATGGCAAGGCGATACCTCCCCTCAACTTGGGGAGCCGAAGGATGGGCTGCGCCAGCCGGGGGGGTTTTTGGGCCCAAACAAATATGACCAAAGTTCTATTCACTGCCCTGAGGAAAGAGGCAGGGATCCGTATAGGGAGTGCCTGGAAGTGGTATAGCAGCCGAGGAATGATGTTCATTTTCACTATGCCACAGCGCCTGAACCAGGAGAACAACCCTTGCTGCCAGTTCTGGAGGTCTTTTCTTATGGCTGTCAAGAAAGGGGGGGAGTTGAGGGGAAAGATCTCCTCCACTCTACTGGGTAGAAGGATGCCCAGGTCCTTAATGTGAAACAAAGCCTATTTGAAGGGGAAATCTACACTGATTAGTGCAGCCAAGGAGGGGGGCAGGGCGACCTCCAGCGCCTATGACTTCTGATAGTTAATGCAGAAAAGCGACAACTCTTTGTACGTCTTCAGTTCCGCAAGCAGATTTGGGATAGACAAGAATAGCAGGTCGTCTGCAAACGCCCCAATTTTCGGGGAAAGGGTGACATCTAATCGTAAGTCCGAGATGTTCAGGTTATCCCTGATGAGTCTCAGAAAGGGTTTGAGGGTCAGAATAAATATCAGGGGCGACAAGGGGCACTCCTGTCTTGTCCCATTCATTATCTGAAATGATAATGAGAGGTGGCCATTGACTTTATCCCTTGCTGATGGGCAAGAATAGATAGCTTGGACCCAGTTCATCATTTGTTCTCCCAGACCTATGCACCGAAGGGTCTCGAACAGAAAGAGCCAGCTCTCCCTCTCAAACGCTTTTTCGGCGTCAGTCGACAGGAGCACCATTGGGGTCTTTCGTGTCCATGCTGCATGAATCAAATTGATTGCCTTGCTTGTATTGTCACGTGCCTCTCTCATGGGGACAAATCCCACTTGGTCGGACTGTATCAATTGTGGAATCAAATTCATCAGCCGTATGGAGAGAATTTTGGTGAAGATTTTAAGATCCACATTGAATAGGGATATCGACCAGTAATTTTGGCAAAGTAGAAGGTCTTTACCCTCCTTCGGGATCACCGCAATGTGTGCACGCAGTGTGTCCCCTGGGAGAGCAGTCCCTTCCCACGCAGCTTTATTTGCAGAGAGAAAATGTGGGGTCAAAAGCTCCCCGAAGGTCCTGTAGTATAGAAGGGAGTATCCATCTGGACCCGGGGGTTTTCCCGGTTGCATGTGTGCCACCGCCAGAGCCACTTCGTCTGCAGAGATGGGTTTCTCTAGTTTGGTTATTTCCTCATCTGAGAGCTCTTTGTAGGTAGTCCTGTATGTTCCTCTGTTTGGCGGATATCTCCCCTCCAGATGCTGGGCGTGAAAGGTTATATAGAGAGGTATAATACCACCGAAACTGGTCTGCTATATCCTCTGTAGCATGGACCTTATTATGGGTATTAGTGAGAAGTTCGGGAATAAACGTTCAAGCTTGCTGGGCTCTTAGTTTCCCACATTTGTTGCTGTAGTCATAGAACGTTTTTCTGCACTTAGCAATCACCACTTTCGCCCTGTACAGAGCCAGGGTGTGCAGTTGGTTCCTCAAAGCTGTCAGATCAGCGAGAGCCCGGGCAGCTAGTGATTTTTTATGGACGGCCTCTAGTGACCTGATTTTTATCCAGTAGACTGACAATCGGTTTCTCACTGGCTTTCTTGAGACGGGATCATATCTTTATCAAGAGACCCCTAATGTAGCCTTTGCGCGCCTCCCAGACCATTGTTGGGGCGACCTCTGGGTTTACATTAGTAGAAAAAAACTGCCTCAGTTCTCTAGATACCTCCTCGGCGACCTCGGGCAATTGGATCAGGAATCATTAATCTTCCACGTCCACTGTTTGGGGGTGGGTTGTAGGAGGTCAATGTCCACAAGGACCAGCATGTGGTCTGAGAACGTTATGGAGCCAATCGAGGCCGAAGTGACCCTGGACAAGAGGGATTGAGGCATCATAAAAAGATCAGTGCAGGTGTAGGAGTCATGGGGGTGCGAGTAGAACGTGTAGTCTCTATGGTTCGGGTGTAGAATCCGCCACACATCCACTAGGTGGAAAGTGTGGAAGCTTACAGTATCTTTAGGCGTTTCAACGCTGCGTAAGAGAGGTTTTCCTGGAAGAGTCCAGGGGCGGGTCCATGATGAAGTTCATGTTGCCCCCCCCCCCAGGATCACTGCCCCTTCAGCAAACACTCCAAGTTTGGGCAAGATGGAGTCCAGGAAATTGATTTGGTTTGAATTAGGGAGGTATAAGTTCACTAGAGTGACCAAGGAGCTCCCCAATATTCCCTTTACAAACCGTGCCCTGCCCTCTGTATCACACCACTGATCCTTCTCCAACCACGGGTTCGTTCCCCGGATCAAAACACTCACTCCCTTTGATTTGGAATCTGGAGAGCACCCGTGGTATGCAGTCGGAAAAAAGTCCCGAGGTCTTGGTATTTTATCAGCACGAAACTGCGTTTCTTGGAGAAAACATACGTGAGCTTTCCTATGCTTCAGGTTAGCCATCACCATGAAGCGCTTCTCCGGGGTGTTTAGCCCCTTCACATTAATAGAGACCAGACGAACAGGCTCTTTTTTACCCGTGGTCATGGTAGGAGCTGGCGGAGGCATGAGGTCAATGAGGACCCCCCGAAAAAAAAGGGGGGGATTAGGGTTTTAGAATTAGCGGGAGAGAGGAGTAATAAGAGAGGGAAAGAAAAAAAAAGTTAGGAGATCAAGAGAAAATAAAAACAACTAATACGCCGTAGGCGTAGGAGAGACCTCTCGATGCACCCCAGTGACTCCAAAAATAGGGCCGCTTAACGGGTGCTACCCTATGTGGGGGAAGCGGTTGTGCACAGCAGGGGACAGAAACTCCCTATCCCCACCCGCACTGGTTACAACAACATAAAACAAAATCTTTGAGTAGCTGAAATGCCAAGAGATACCAATACCAGTGTCCCACACGTGGATGGCTAAGCAGTCAGCCTGGCTTGTCCCGCAAGCCAAATCCCAGCGAGCAGGAAGAAGCAACAGGAACTGAGATTGCCTTTTGTATTCACACATAGCCATCAGTGTAACAGTTAATGAACAGTAAAACACATGCAAGGAACAGAATACAAAAAATTAACTGAAAAGAGCAAATGAAGATCAGCATGATGTCATGCACACTGCCGAACATGGCCCTGGGAGGTAGGCCCCACTTCACGGGCCAAGCAGAGGCAAGAGCTGTCTTGAATACAGGCTGCCCTAGCCTGGCTGCACATATGGGACAGGAGGAAAGCAAGGGAGGGAGAGACAGGGGGGAGGGGGGCAGAAAAATGGAAGGGGGAGGGGGGAGAGAAAAGGGGGGGTGAGGTGAAGGAGGGGGCGAAGAGGGAAGAAGGGAAGATAGGGTGAGGGGGGCATGAGGGGAGGGGATATGGGGGGGGGTGAAAGGGGGGCGGAAGGAGGGGGAGAGGCCCAGAGGGCAGAGAAGAAGGGGGGCTCAGGAGAGCCTAGTGGGAGGGAGGAACCATGCACACATCACAGGAAGATCTGGCTTCCTGCGCTAAATGGATGATAGCATCTTGGCGAGTGTTTCCCATAGCATAATACATACAGTACATGAAAAGTCCCAAACCCACCACATCCACCGGCCTGGCACACTTGGCCTCCGAAGCAGAGCAAGACCCCCGCCCCAATTCACCCCCCCCCCCCCCCGCCATGAGCAGGCTATTCCATTTATAACCCAGTATATTCCCCACATCTGGAATGAGAGATGTCCGGTGCTGGGGGGGCTTGTGGATAGTTCTTGGCACTGTCCGTAGTGTGGTAAATGAGCAATGGAGTCACTGCAGGGAACCGGAAAGGGGAGGGAGCGCCATGAACTCCAGGGAGGGAGGGTGGGAATAAACACATTGCAGGAGCAAGGGGAACACAGAGTCACTGGATGTTGGGCCACCGGGCCTCCCTCCGCAACACTGTGTTAAAGGCACAATATGTCCCTGTCGTGTGCAGCCCAAGACAGGTGTCACTTACATTTGTCGCTGTCAGGGCTCACATTTCGGGATCATGCACCCACACCGGCATCTGGTCGTCTCTCCTATGTCTGGTGGAGCGGTGGGGTAGGCCCGGTCTGGGTGCCCGAGGTGCAGAGCGGGAGTCCCTGGTAGGTAGTGGGCTCAGCCAGTCTGGAAGTGGTATTGGCTCCATGTCCAGGAAGGCGAACCGGTCTGGGAGATCCGAGTGGCGTCTTAGGGTGAAGGATGAACTGCCTCTGCGGACGATTAAATGCAGCAAGAATCCCCAGCGATAAGGCAGGGCTGCACGGCGTAGCGGCTCCAGCAAGGGTTTCAACATGGCTCGCCTTTGCAGGGTGGCTCTAGAAAAATCCGGGTAGATGGAGATTTGAGCGCCATCTAAATCGATCTTACCCTTAGACCATGCAACACGGATAATTTGGTCTTTCTGAGTGTACCGATGGAGACAGCATATCACGTCACGGGGTCGGTCTTGCTCCGGCGGCTTAGGTCCCAGCGCCCAGTGCACTTGATCGAACTCCAGGCTGGCGGGGGTCCGTGTCCAATACTCTAAGCAGGATCGCCTGGTCAGTGGCTTGAAGATTCTCAGGGCCAGTTGCCTCAGGTAGCCCCCGGATACGCAAATTGTTGCGGCGGCTCCGGTTCTCTAAATCCTCTGCATGGAGCTGAACTCCCGCCAGATGGTCCTGAAATGCTGTGTGTTCCTTCTCCAGGTGAGCAACACGGATTCCTCTTTGCTCAGTCGGTCATCTAACCCGTGAACCTCGGAGCGGAGCTCTTGAAAGTCGCAATGATGCTGTTCCTCTACCCTCATGACCAGATTTGGGGCAACTGTGTGGGAGTACCCGATGTGCTCCGAGTGCTGAGCAATGGGTTCAGGAGCGATGGCAGCCCTTCCAGCAAACCAGAAAACTAGGCACGGGGCGCTGCGAGGCCGCCATGGACGGGGAAGGTAAGTCCGCAGGCTCTCGCCTGCCACGTGTTCCCTCCGGGGAGGCCGTAGAATGGGCTCTATCCTGGAAGAACCGTCTGATCGGGGCTATCGAGATGGCTTTCGGTGTTCCCCTGGTTCTCCTGCATTTGCAGTATGTCATGGCAGTTCAAAAAAAGTTGTTAGGTGGGCATTCCAGCCCTCTTTGGTGGGTCGAGAGTCGGGAGCTCTAGCAGTGAGCGTCTTCACTCCGCCATGACCAAGCCACGCCCCCCGCTCTGCTGATTTCTATCATCCAATCATGTGCAAGCAAATATGCTGTTTTTTATTTTCCTTGCATTGAGTATTCTTTGCGAAGTGAAGCTTTACCTCATTTACTAAGCTCTGGAGCAACTACACTTTCAGTGCACAGTATACCTGCCTTTAGTAAATCAACCCCAATGGCTGTCAACTTTTGATGAGACCCTTTTGTTGTGACAAATAAAAATGTATTTTTGGACCAATGCTTGCTACTTTCATTTCATTTTAAACAAGCTGGATTTCTCAGGGACCCCACTGCCACATTCCAGGAATCATTTGATTTATTTGGAACCTCCTTCAAGATTCCAAGAGTCCAGTGCTCCGCCTTCTTAATTCCAGAACGGTTTTGTTAGAAGAGAAATCTGTATGATTTTTTTTTTTAATGCAAATTCATTCTAAACAGTTCACATGGCTAATTGTGAGGCCAATTTAGAAAAAAATCACCCCTCATCCCGAATGCTTACTCCAAAGCTGTTTACATATATAAAATGTACAAGTACAAGAGCTGGGTCTCCTTAAAGTGTTACTTAACCCAGGACCCTGCATTCATCATATCTGGTCTCCCACAGAATATGGAAATGCAATTATATACTTAAATATAAACTGCTAAATACCTTTTCTCATCAGCACTATATAAAAGTCTTATGACTTCTATCAGTGTCTGGTTAAAGCTTGTAAGAGGTGTTTTCATTAGACTCTGACTGTCCTATGAGGCTGCATGACTCATGACCCTCTGCCTGGACAGTGCTGATTGGTCCTGTGCTGATCACATGCACCCTCCCCAAGAAAAATAAAACTCTCTAGCAATACACACCAAACTGAGCATGTGCAGAGTGATTCCAAAGGCTCTGTACTATCAGAAGATTGATTGGGGACAGTGGAAGAAGGGGAGAATCAGAGAAGACAGGATCAAACAGCCTTTTTACACAATACAGAGAATCAACCCCTTAGGTTCCACAGAGAGTATAACAAGCAGGCTTTACTGCATATACAGACTAATTTTACTGCTTTGGGTCTCGTTGAGAAACACAAAACTCCCAGTGAATCGCATCATCTGTGTATCATCTGTACATAAGACAATCACCGCCCCGCCTCTCCACCTCATCCACTCAGAGAATGCTTTTAATTGAAAGCGATCTCTGAATGCAACAGGGCATGGACTCAGAAGCTAATGGAGATAACTGTAATAGCAGTGTGTACTACAGTGGTTTCCAGCTTCTAGAGCAGGGGCCTCAAACTGACGGCCCTCCAGCTGTTGCAAAACTACAAGTCCCATGAGGCATTGCAAGGCTGCCAGTTACAAGCATGACTCCCACAGGCAGAGGCATGATGGGACTTGTAGTTCTGCAACAGCTGGAGGGCCGCCAGTTTGAGACCCTTGTTCTAGAGGGATCCCTCATGTATGATCTATATACCATAGCTCCCAACTGTCCCTGATTTGGAACAATGTCCCTCTGTCCCTCTTTCCTCCTCTGCTGTCCCTCATTTTGGTCTGATCGATATAGTTGTATACAGTATAAAATGCACTTTTTATCTTTCAAAAAGTGTTTTCCAGTGCTAAACCTTTCATCCAAATTCTAAATTGCATTTTTTTATGTAAATTTCACAAGCCAATATAAAGGAATAGTAGTGGTAAAAAAAAAAAATGTAACAAATCTTTTTTTTCTGTATAATCCTCCTTTGAGGGAGGTGTCCCTCATAGGTGTCCCTCATTCCCATCTCAAAAAGTTGGGAGGTATGAAGGTATGATATAATCAACACCGATCAGCTCCAAGTATATAGAAGGTAAAGAGCTTCTCAGCCCCAACAGGTCCTGGTGACCACGCCCCATGATGACCACGCCCCTGATGGCCTCGCCCCCTGATGCATTTTGCCCTGCCCACACTGGGGCTTAGTCACTAAGCCCCCAATGGACAAGGTGAAAGGCTTCAGGAGGTGTGGCCATCAGGAGCAAATCAGTTGCACTACTGTGCAATGGTGGGTATGCTGATAGGAGGAGAAAGCAGAGTGGCCGTAAGGCTATTCAATGTGTAGCTTATCCTGTCTCTGTCCAGTCACAGGCTGGGGAGGGAGAAAACCTGTAAATGTAACTGAGCTGCAGCAAAGAAAAATGTAGGTCTCCCGTTCTGCAAGGCAGGGCTGTGCTGTGTGGCAGAGCTGTGTAAATCTCAAAACTGGATGGATAGAAATACAATTTCTTTGGCAGGCCAAACAGCTCTCTTGTATGAATTTCATTTGTGTATTTGTGTGTAGCTTTTACATTGAGTTCAGGTTTAAAAACAGGGAGAATAAGTAAAAGCAAGGGAGTTTAGAAAAAATGATATGGTTGTTTAGAGGTGTTTAAGCTCAGTGTGCCCAGTTGCGGTAGCTGGTTTTTCATCCTTTGTGTGAGGAGAAGGCTGATGGTGAATTATTTATTGCTTTCCATGAATAATTTCACGGGAAGACCAGTGAGGCAGGCAATATATTGTGCCTGTCTCAGACGTGACAATATGAGTACTAGCGTGCGCTCCTTGACGTTTAAATAAATGATATCAAGGTAACACATGGTTGGTTATTAAAGACATACATGTTATAGGGATAGAAAAAATCTCTATGCGCTTTTTCAGTGCACACTGTTAATTTATTTTTCTGTTTTCTGCTGTACATTTTTTTTCCCCTGAACATATATTTTATTTACTGAGAAAGCAAATCTTGTCTTTAATTTATAAGGCTCCTTCCTTCATTATTGAAACCGTCATTTACATCCAAAAGAGTGGAAGTTTAACCACTTCCTGTCTGTTGACTGGGTCTTAAGACTGGAGGGGGGGGGGCTCCTGATCATGTAACCACTGTGATTGGCTGTCACAGTGACCACATGATCCCGTGGCCTGTCCTGGGATGTCCAGAAGAGATGTGACCCTATGCTTTTCCTCCTCATCAGAAACGTTTCCCTACCCCTAGTAGTGTCTCTAACAGATGGGGTACCTTTCCCTGCACTACCCACTCACATAAAGCACGCCAAACCCAGGAACCAGGGCCTTAAATAGGCTCTGCCCAATCCATGATGGCTGGCAGAGTCACATGGGGCAAAAGCATCCAACTGGATCGCTTCCCCAGTGGCCCGGGAAATTATACAGGAACCAGGTTCCTCCTGACTTCCTCTCTGTCTGCAGAGCTGCTGTGGTTGAGCACCACCTGCAGTGGAGGAAATAAACTGAACCTGCCTACATACTGTATAGCAGGGATCTCAAACTGGTGGCCCTCCAGCTGTTGCATAACTACAAATCCCATGAGGCATTGTAAGGCTGACAGTTACAATCAGTGTTGCCAACCTACCAGATTGAAATTTACTGACACAACACCCAAAATTTAATTGCACAGCCACGTTTTTACTGACATTTTCAAAAAGTTACAAAATTACAGTTTTATATACAAATTTTGTATTTAGGCTACAAACAAGTACAATATGCTATTAAAAAAATTGATTTAAAGTAGATATTAATGCAAAAAACATATTTCTTATTTTATTTTCTATATAGTAAGTAGGTAGCTCAAGGACAGGACATAGGATGGCAAAAAATTAGAATGGGCGACACCCAAACATGAAATTGACTCTCACCGACACGCCACGCCCCCTCCGGAGTCACAGTGACAGTCTCTTTCCACACCAGGTGGTCCCTCCACTCCAAACAGCATTGACAATCTTGCTCCTGGCTTGCTTTGCTCCTGTCCCTCAGACCCGCACACGAGTCTGCATGCGCAGTTCTGAGCCGAGTGTCACAGCCATATTTTTTATTGGCAACCTTTTCTTCTTACTGGCATTTACTAGCAGAAGAAAAGTGACAATTTTTTACTGGCTGCCAGTAAAAATACTGACGGTTGGCAACACTGGATACAATCATGACTCCAACGGGCAGAGGCATGATAGCTGGAGGGCCGCCAGTTTGAGACTCCTGCTGTATAGTCTACACTAGAGTTGAGCAGACACCTGGATGTTCAGGTTCGACGGGTTCGGCCGAACTTCGCAAAAAAGTATGAGTTCGGGACCCGAATTTGACCCCGAACCCGAACCCCATTGAAGTCAATGGGGACCCGAACTTTTGAGGACTAAAATGGCTCTAAAAAAGTAATGGAAAGGGCTAGAGGGCTGAAAATGGCAGCACAATGTTGTTAAGAGCATGGCAAGTGTTCTGCAAACAAATGTGGCTAGGGAAATAACTTAAAATAACATAAAATACATAAAAATAAAAAATAATAATCTTGACCTAGGAGGACAAGGTCCATATGGAGTAGGAGGTTGAGGTGGCAGTGGATTTGGCGGTGTAGGTGGAAGCGGCGGTGGAGGAGGACGAGGTAGCCAACACTGGTTTTTGTTTTTAATTTTAATTTTTTTTTAATTAGGGTACACCCCAAAAGAGTGAGAAAGATCAAAAATACAACAATGGCCAGGTAAGGCCAGTATACATGTCTATTCTGCACAAGGTACGGACAAGTCCTGTGGGATCCATGCCTGGTTCATTTTAATGAACGTGAGCTTGTCCACATTGGCTCTGGACAGGCGGCTGCGCTTGTCTGTGATAACGCCCCCTGCCGTGCTAAATACATGTTCAGATAATACACTGGCTGCAGGGCAGGCCAGCACCTCCAAGGCGTAAAGGGCAAGCTGAGGCCATGTGCCCAATTTGGAGACCCAGAAGTTGAAAGGGGCAGACCCGTCATTCAGTACGTGTAAGCGTGTGCACACATACTGCTCCACCATGTTGGTGAAATGCTGCCTCCTGCTAAGACGTTCCATATCAGCTGGTGGTGCTGGTTGTTGTGGCGTGCTGACAAAGCTTTTCCACATTACGGCCATGCTAACCCTGCCTTCTGAGGAAACCCTGCTAACAGAGTCATCAAAAAGCAGAAGAGACTGCTGCATGATTTGGGGTTCAGACTGCTTGGCTGATTTGCAAGGGGGTGAGGTGAAAGACTGATGGACATGCTAACCCTGCCTTCTGGCGGTGCCCTGGCTGCGTCGTTGGCGACCTCTTCCTCCTCCTCTGCCTTCGCCTTGTGCTTCCACTGTGCCCCCGCTGTCAGGTGAGAATCCTACCAGCAGCGCGTCTACTAGCGTGCGCTTGTACTCGCGCATCTTACGTTCACGCTCCAGTGAGGGAATTAAGGACGGTACGCTGTCCTTGTAACGGGGATCCAGCAGGGTGGCCACCCAGTAATCAGCACCAGTTAGAATGTGGGCAACTCGGCGGTCGTTGCGGAGACACTGCAGCATGTAATCGCTCATGTGTGCCAGGCTGCCCAGAGGCAACGAAAAGCTGTCCTCTGTGGGAGGTGTATCGTCTGTGTCCTCTGTATCCCCCCAGGCACGCACCAGTGATGGCCATGAGCTGGTCTGGGTGCCACCCTGCTGTGAACATGGTTCCTACTCCTCCATCTCCTCCTCCTCATCCTCCACCTCGTCATCCTCCAGAACTGTGCCCTTGCTGGACAATTGTGTACCTGGCGTTTGTTGGTGTAGGAACCCACCCTCGGAGCCACTTGTGAATGCCTGCCCTGAAAGCCTTGGAAATTATCCCTC
The DNA here is from genome assembly GCA_029206835.1 of Rana muscosa. NCBI lineage: Eukaryota > Metazoa > Chordata > Amphibia > Anura > Ranidae > Rana > Rana muscosa. The sequence continues at coordinate 1,162,897,774 of CM055116.1, forward strand.
TTCCTCCTCCTCCTCCTGTGCCACATCCTCTTCCATCATCGCCCAAAGCGTTTTTTCAAGGAGGCATAGAACTGGGATAGTAACACTGAGAATGGCGTCCTCAGCACTGGCCATGTTGGTGGAGTACTCGAAACATCGCAACAAGGCACACAGGTCTCGCATGGAGGCCCAGTTATTGGTGGTGAAGTGGTGCTGTTCCACAGAGCGACTCACACTTGCGTGCTGCAGCTGAAACTCCACTATCACCTGCTGCTGCTCGCAGAGTCTGGCCAGCATGTGCAAGGTGGAGTTCCACCTTGTGGGCACGTCACATATGAGGCGGTGAGCGGGAAGGCCGAAGTTACGCTGCAGTGCTGACAGGCGAGCAGCAGCAGGGTGAGATAGCCGAAAGTGCACACAGACGGCCCGCACTTTCTGCAGCAGCTCTGGTATATCAGGGTAATTTTTAAGGAACCTCTGCACCACCAAAGTCAGCACATGCGCCAGGCAAGGGATGTGCGTCAAACCGGCTAGGCCCAGAGCTGCTACGAGATTTCACCCATTATCGCACACCACCAGGCCGGGCTTGAGGCTCACTGCCACCAACCACTCATCGGTCTGTTGTTCCATGTCCCTCCACAACTCCTGCGCGGTGTGGTGTTTTTCCCCCAAACAGGAACGTTTTAAAACTGCCTGCTGTCGTTTACCCCTGGCTGTGCTGAAGTTGGTGGTGAAGGTGTTACGCTGACCGGATGAGGAGGCGGAAGAGGATGAGGAAGCGGAGTAGGAGGAGTTAGCAACAGGAGGAAAACTGAAGCGCCCTGCAATCCTCGGTGGTGGAAGGACATGTGCCAAACTGCTATCCGCCTCAGGCCCAGCCGCCACTGCATTTACCCAGTGTGCTGTTAGGGAGATATAACGTCCCTGACCGTGCTTACTGGTCCACGTATCCATAGTTAGGTGGACCTTGCCACAGATGGCATTGCGCAGTGCACACCTGATTTTGTCCCCCACGTGGTTGTTCAGGGTAGGGATGGATCACCTGGAAAAGTAGTGGCGGCTGGGCACGACGTACTGTGGGACAGCCAATGGCATCCGGCTTTTAAAACTCTGCGTCTCCACCAGACGGAATGACAGCATTTCAAAGGCCAGAAATTTTGAAATGCTGGCATTCAGGGCCAGGGATCGCGGGTGGGTAGGGGGGTACTTCCTCTTCCGCTCCAGTGTTTGGGAGATAGAGAGCTGAACGCTTCCATGGGACATTGTGGAGATGGTTGGTGACCCAGGTGGTAGTGTTGCTGGCAGATCCTCTGTTTGCGGGGTGGCAGGTGTCCCTGTCACTACAGAGGTGGATGAAGAGGCCGAGACTGCAGCAGAAGAGGAAGCAGGAGGAGCCAGAGACCTTTCTTGGTTTTTGAGGTGTCTATGCCACTGCAGCTCGTGCTTTGCACTTAGATGCCTGGTCATTAGGGATGAGCTTCGTGTTCGAGTCGAACATACGTTCGACTCGAACATCGGCTGTTCGATCGTTCGACGAAGATCGAACGATTTGGGCCGTTCGCGCCAAATTCGAGTGACGCGAACGGCCCACAATGCACTATGCCATCGCAGTGTCATCCAGGCGCTGTGATTGGCCAAGCATGCACTGTGACCCCGCATGCTTGGCCAATCACAGCGCCGGCAGCGAGGAGAGCAATGATTGGCCACAGGCAGGATGCCTGTGGCCAATTATTGCTGAGGGGGTTTAGTACACGCCCCACACTATAAAAGGCCGCCAGCGCGGCGGCCTTGTGTAGTGTGTTCCGGAGCAGGGAAAGAGAAGCATAGGCAGGGACAGTGTCATTATTTTTCCTTTACTAATCCTGGATTCCTTGTGTTTAGGGACAAATAAGGATAGGTAGGGAGAGTGTCAGTGACAGTGTGCTATTCTGTGCTAATCCTTGTTTGTAGGGACAGAGAGGTACAGTGAGGGAAAGTGTCAGTGTGCTATTCTGTTCTAAAACTATTTTGCTGAACCATATTTTCAATCCTTGAGTTTAGGGACAGAGAGGTACAGTGAGGGAAAGTGTCAGTGTGCTATTCTGTTCTAAAACTATTCTGCTGAACCATATTTTCAATCCTTGAGTTGAGGGACAGAGAGGTACAGTGAGTGAAACTGACAGTGTGCTATTCTGTTCTAAACCAATTTTGCTGTTCCATATTTTCAATCCTTGAGTTTAGGGACAGAGAAGGACACTCATAGAAATTATCAGTGTGCTATTCTGTGCTAAATCTTGTTTGTAGGGAGGGACAGAGTAGGACAGTGAGGGAAAGTGTCAGTGTGCTATTCTGTTCTAAAACTATTTTGCTGAACCATATTTTCAATCCTTGATTTGAGGGACAGAGAGGTACAGTGAGTGAAACTGACAGTGTGCTATTCTGTTCTAAACCAATTTTGCTGGTCCATATTTTCAATCCTTGAGTTTAGGGACAGAGAAGGACACTCGTAGAAATTATCAGTGTGCTATTCTGTGCTAAATCTTGTTTGTAGGGAGGGACAGAGTAGGACAGTGAGGGAAAGTGTCAGTGTGCTATTCTGTTCTAAAACTATTTTGCTGAACCATATTTTCAATCCTTGAGTTGAGGGACAGAGAGGTACAGTGAGTGAAACTGACAGTGTGCTATTCTGTTCTAAACCTATTTTGCTGTTCCATATTTTCAATCCTTGAGTTGAGGGACAGAGAGGTACAGTGAGTGAAACTGACAGTGTGCTATTCTGTTCTAAACCAATTTTGCTGTTCCATATTTTCAATCCTTGAGTTTAGGGACAGAGAAGGACACTCGTAGAAATTATCAGTGTGCTATTCTGTGCTAAATCTTGTTTGTAGGGAGGGACAGAGTAGGACAGTGAGGGAAAGTGTCAGTGTGCTATTCTGTTCTAAAACTATTTTGCTGAACCATATTTTCAATCCTTGAGTTGAGGGACAGAGAGGTACAGTGAGTGAAACTGACAGTGTGCTATTCTGTTCTAAACCTATTTTGCTGTTCCATATTTTCAATACTTGAGTTGAGGGACAGAGAGGTACAGTGAGTGAAACTGACAGTGTGCTATTCTGTTCTAAACCAATTTTGCTGTTCCATATTTTCAATCCTTGAGTTTAGGGACAGAGAAGGACACTCGTAGAAATTATCAGTGTGCTATTCTGTGCTAAATCTTGTTTGTAGGGAGGGACAGAGTAGGACAGTGAGGGAAAGTGTCAGTGTGCTATTCTGTTCTAAAACTATTTTGCTGAACCATATTTTCAATCCTTGAGTTGAGGGACAGAGAGGTACAGGGAGTGAAACTGACAGTGTGCTATTCTGTTCTAAACCAATTTTGCTGTTCCATATTTTCAATCCTTGAGTTTAGGGACAGAGAAGGACACTCGTAGAAATTATCAGTGTGCTATTCTGTGCTAAATCTTGTTTGTAGGGAGGGACAGAGTAGGACAGTGAGGGAAAGTGTCAGTGTGCTATTCTGTTCTAATTTTTTTTTGCTGAACCATATTTTCAATCCTTGTGTTTAGGGACAGAGAAGTATAGGCAGGGGACAGTGTCAGTGTCATTGTTGCTAAGCCTCCTGCACAGTATACACCTGAAGGTAGCCCTTATTGCTGTTTTTCCCATCTCCCTGCAGGCCATCCATTAAAATGTCTGGAAGGCAACCAAGGAGAGGCAGACAGTCAGGAGGCAAAAAAAGAGGGCAAGCAGGCTCTGTGTCTGGGGGCAACAGTGCTGGTCGTGTACGCGGTGCATTGTCATCAGCACATGGCCATGGGACACGCTTGTCCTTGTTTTCGGCAGCTGGACATGTTGAGCCACATCATGCCGAAGACTTGGTAGAGTGGATGACCAAGCCCACCTCATCCTCCTCATCCTCTCTCACCCAGGCTCAGGGTACTGGCAAAGCAGCTGCCAAAGCGTCCTCTTCTCTGGTATCATTATCTTCATTAGTCAATCCTTCCCTAGACCCACCATGCCCTCCTCCTGAGGAGTCCCCCGAACTGTTTGAGCACAGTGTTGGGTACATGCTCCAGGAGGATGCCCAGCGTTTGGAAGGATCTGATGATGATACCCAGCTAGAGGAAGGCAGCAGCGTGAGAGCAGAGAGAGGGGATGCTCAAGAAGGACACCAATCTGGCAGTCATGCTCCAGCAGCTGCAGCATATTGCCAGATTGGCTCCAGTGATGAGGAGGGAGGGGATGATGAGGTCACTGACTCCACGTGGGTGCCTAATAGGAGAGAGGAGGAGGAGGAGAATGAGGAGGAGGCACATCTCCAACGAGGCAGGATGCCCTTGAGTGGCCAGCGTATGGGCAGCACACCGACGGAATCACACCGCAGAGCTCCGCCTGTGCAGGGCGCTGCCTCTGCCCGTCATGCAAAAAGTTCTTTGGTGTGGGCCTTTTTTGAGGCGAGTGCATCAGATCGCACAGCTGCTGTTTGCAACATATGTCTCAAGCGTATATTGCGTGGCCAAAACATCAGCCGCTTGGGCACCACATGCTTGATCAGACATATGTTGACCTGCCATGCAGCTCGTTGGCAAGCCTACCTTAAAGACCCACACCAAAGAACAAAGCTGACCTCTTCTTGCACCGCATCAGCTGGGATCTCCAACCCCACTATACCTTCACTCCTCTCTGAAACCTGCTCTGAGAGGAATGAAGGTGTAGAATTAGGTGTGTCACAGGCAAGTACTTGCGGGCACTCTGCTAGCAGTACACCAACGTCCGATTCTAGCAGGCAAATTTCCCTGCCCCAGCTGCTGGACCGTCGAAATAAGTTCACTCCCAGCCATCCACATGCCCAGCGGTTGAATGCTAGCTTGGCTAAATTGCTAGCGCTTCAACTGCTGCCTTTTCAGTTGGTAGACTCGGCCCCCTTCCGTGAGTTTGTGCAATGTGCGGTTCCTCAGTGGCAGGTTCCCAAACGCCACTTTTTCGCACGGAAGGCTATTCCGGCTCTCTACAGGCATGTGGAAGGCAATGTCTTGGCCTCGCTGGACAGGGCGGTCAGCGGTAAGGTGCATATTACCGCTGACTCATGGTCCAGCAGGCATGGACAGGGACGTTACCTTTCTTTCACGGCCCATTGGGTCACTCTTTTGGCAGCTGGGAAGGATGCAGGACAAGGTGCAGTAGTGTTGGAGGTTGTTCCACCGCCACGCCTCCAAAATGCTACTACTGGTTGTGACACACCTCTCTCCTCCACCCCCTCCTCTTCTTCTTCCTCCATGGCCTCTTCCTGTGGTTTATCCTCGGAACCAGCGGTGCTCCGTAGGCGTTCAAGGGGCTACGCAAGTACGCAGGCAAAAAGATGCCATGCCGTGCTTGCGCTGGTGTGTTTGGGGGACAGGAGCCACACTGGGGCAGAGGTCCTGTCTGCTCTGCAGGGGCAGGCCGAGAGGTGGTTGACGCCACGCCAGCTTAAGCCAGGAATGGTGGTTTGCGACAATGGCACCAACCTCCTCTCCGCCCTCCGACAGGGACAACTGACCCATGTGCCCTGTATGGCTCATGTCCTTAACCTGGTGGTGCAGCGGTTCTTGGGCAGGTACCCGGGCTTACAGGATGTCCTGAGGCAGGCCAGGAAAGTCTGTGTGCATTTCCGCAGATCTTATAATGTCAGTGCTCGCCTGGCTGAGCTTCAAAAGGAGTTGAACCTGCCCAAGAACCGCCTTATATGTGACATGCCCACCAGGTGGAACTCAACGTTGGCCATGCTGCAGCGGCTGCACACGCAGCAGAGGGCCATCAATGAGTACCTGTGCGACTACGGCACCAGGACAGGGTCAGGGGAGCTCGGGTTTTTTTCACCACGCCAGTGGGGCATGATCAGGGATGCATGCACTGTCCTGGCACCATTTGAGGAGGCCACGAGGATGGTGAGCAGTGACAGTGCATGCATCAGTGACACTGTACCTCTTGTCCACCTGTTGGAGCACACGCTGCGTGGAATAATGGACAGGGCACTTGAGGCAGAACAGAGGCAGGAAGAGGAGGACTTCCTTGCCTCTCAAGGCCCCCTTTACCCAGACAGTGTTCCTTCTGTCCCACCCATCGCACAGGAAGAGGAGGAGGAGGAGGAGGAGGATTGTGTCAGCATGGAGGTGGAGGCTGGCACTCAGCATCATCAGCAGCAGTCTTTTAGGGATGATTTACAGTCCCAAGAAACCAGTGGACTTGTACGTGGCTGGGAGGAGGTGGCTGCGGATCATGTCGTCCTTAGTGACCCAGAGGACTCCGGACTGAATGCCTCAGCTAACCTACGCTGCATGGCCTCCATGATCCTGCAAAGTCTGCGGAAGGATCCTCGTATTCTTCGGATCAAGGAGAGGGACCATTACTGGCTGGCCCCTCTCCTTGATCCACGGTACAAGGGTAAGGTTGCGGACCTTATCGTACCGTCGCAGAGGGAGCAGAGGATGAGACAACTCCGGGAGGCCTTGCAGAAAGGTCTGTGCAACGCGTTCCCAGAGACTGGGAGGTTACAAACTCCTGGTCCTGGACAACGAGTTGCTGAGGCTTCGGGCAGTCAAAGAAGGAGCGGTGGGGAAGGTGGCCGTCTGACCGATGCGTTCAGACAATTCTTTAGTCCGCAGCCCCAAAGTATGATCGGTTCCAGCAACCATCGCCAGCGTCTGATATACATGGTGCAGGAATACCTAGGGGCAAGGTCAGACTTGGAAACCTTCCCCACCGAAAATCCTCTGGCTTACTGGGTCTTGAGGATGGATCACTGGCCAGAGCTTGCACAGTATGCAATTGAGCTACTGGCCTGTCCTGCATCCAGCGTTCTTTCAGAACGCACATTCAGTGCTGCTGGAGGATTTGTCACGGATCACAGGGTGCGCCTGTCCACCGACTCGGTTGATCGGCTGACTTTCATCAAGATGAACCAGTCTTGGATCACCACCAGCTACCACACACCAGATGCTGATATAACAGACTAATTGATTTTAAAATGTCACATCCCTTCAAGACTGATGCTGATGCTGAGTGCCTGTGCTGTTATGTTGACTGGCTATCCTCCTCCTCCTCCTCAATGATACGATTAATGATGATAGCTTGGAAGATCATTTTGGTTTATGGGTGACGCCACCAGTGGCTAAGGCCCAATTTTTCAGCCCCTGTTTAACAGGGGCGTGTAATTAAAATTTTTGATGCAATACTTTGCAACAGTCCTCATTGCTGTGCTCCAAGTACAGTATCTGTGAGGGGTTGCAGTGTTGTGCCACCAGTGCCTAAGGCCCAATTTTTCAGCCCCTGTTCAACAGGGGCATGCAATTATAATTATTGATCTAATAATTCACAGCAGGGCCCATTGCTGCGCCCACCAAGAGTAACTGTCAGGCCTTACAGTGTTGTGGCACAAGCACCACCATCACCACCACCACCACCACCAAAGGCCCAATTTTTAAGCCCCTGTTCAACAGGGGCATGCAATTATAATTATTGATCTAATAATTCACAGCAGGGCCCATTGCTGCGCCCACCAAGAGTAACTGTCAGGCCTTACAGTGTTGTGGCACCAGCACCACCATCACCACCACCACCACCACCACCACCAAAGGCCCAATTTTTCAGCCCCTGTTCAACAGGGGCATGCAATTATAATTATTGATCTAATAATTCACAGCAGGGAGCATTGCTGCGCCCACCAAGAGTAACTGTCAGGCCTTACAGTGTTGTGGCACCAGCACCACCATCACCACCACCACCACCACCAAAGGCCCAATTTTTCAGCCCCTGTTCAACAGGGGCATGCAATTATAATTATTGATCTAATAATTCACAGCAGGGAGCATTGCTGTGCCCACCAAGAGTAACTGTCAGGCCTTACAGTGTTGTGGCACCAGCACCACCATCACCACCACCACCACCACCAAAGGCCCAATTTTTCAGCCCCTGTTCAACAGGGGCATGCAATTATAATTATTGATCTAATAATTCAAAGCAGGGACCATTGCTGCGCCCACCAAGAGTAACTGTCAGGCCTTACAGTGTTGTGGCACCAGCACCACCATCAAAGGCCCAATTTTTACTACCACTGATCAACAATTATATGTTATTACAATTCCTGATATTATACTTGACAGCAGGGCGTTCCAGCACCCACCAAGAATAACTGTGAGTGCTTTCAGTGTTGTGCCAACACCAACACCTAAGGGGCCAATTTCTGCAGAGTATATACGGAAGGTCCCTACTTTCAAACATCCAACTTACAAACTACTACTACTTGCAAACGGAAGAAGACAACAGGAAGTGAGAGGAAATCTACCCCTTGGAAGGAAAATTCTCTCCTGTAAGAATTAATATGGGAGAAAGGTGTCTCCTCTCTACTGATGCTTTATCACCAATCCTTGTTTCAATAAAAACACCACATTTCAAAAACAGTTGTCATTGGGACGCAAAGTGAGGTGAAATGTTCTGAACAGGGGCACAGACAGCAAAAAAAATGTGACAGGGCTGATAACCGTTCCCATGTTTTACAAAAAGCTAAAAAAAAGGAATTTGCCATGGAGCTCCACTTAAACAATGCAGCTGTTCAAAATTATAAACAGATTCTACATAAGAACAAACCTACAGTCCCTGTCTTGTATGCACCGCCTGTATACGGCTGTTCAGAGTATATAGGTCCTTTTTTATTTTGTGTGCGGGGTTCCCCTTAATATCCATACAAGATCCAAAGGGGCTGGTAATGGGCTGGGGTAGGGGGGGGGGTTGATGGGGTAGCTATGCCATTTTTCCTAAAGATTTTCATCCATATTACCGGGACCAGACATTGCATTAAAGCCGCAAGCAGTTTTAAATGACTTTTTTCCCTTTAGAAATGTTATTTTGTTCAGGGACAGTTCTAAACACGGGAAACACGTGGCACTTCACAGGCATACTTTAGACACCCCCCAGGTACAATATTTAAAGGAATATTTGACTTTTTTTTTTCACTTTATGCATCATTAAAATGACTGCTCCCGGAAAACGTCCGTTTTTAAAACTTCTTTTTGCATTGATACATGTCCCCTGGTGCAGAAGCCGGGTTCCCAAACTCTGTTTCGGACAATAACATGGATAATAGTCGTTATAATTAGCACTTTAGAATCCGAACGTTCGCATCCATTGTATTTAATAGGGTTCTAATGTTCGTGCGAACTTTCGGTCCGTTCGCGGGTTCTGGTGCGAACCGAACCCGGGGGTGTTCGGCTCATCACTACTGGTCATGCAGGTTGTGCTCAGGTTGAGAACGTTTATGCCTCGCTTCAGGCTCTGATTGCACAGCGTGCAAACCACTCGTGTCTTGTCATCAGTACATTGTCTGAAGAACTGCCACGCTAGGGAACTCCTTGGACCTGGCTTTGGTGTGCTCGGTCCCTTGCTGCATTGGGCAGTAGCATGCGTACTGTCTAGGGGACGGACCCTCCGCTTTTGCACCCTGCTCCCTCTTCTGCTGTGCTGGTGGCTCTGTGCGACCACCGCCTCTTCCTCCGAACCACAAAGGTCATCTGCATCACGTTGATTCCATGTGGGGTCGAGGACCTCATCGTCCTCCACATCATCTTCCACCCAGTCTTCACCCCTGCCCTCCTTGTTGGTCTGCACAATTGCGAAAGCAGCAGCAGTTGGCACCTGTGTTTCTTCATCATCCGAGACGTGCTGCGATGGTTCTCCCATGTACTCATCTTGAAACATAAATGGTTGGGCATCGGTGCACTCAATCTCTTCCACTTCTGGGGCAGGGCTAGTTGGATGGCCCTGGGAAACCCTGCCAACAGAGTCATCAAAAAGCAGAAGAGACTGCTGCATGATTTGGGGTTCAGACTGCTTGGCTGATTTGCAAGGGGGTGAGATAAAAAACTGATGGACATCGGCTGCAGGTGCCAACTCTGATCTTTCAGCAGGAGACTGGGTGGGAGACAATGTGAAGGAACTGGAGGCACTGTCAGCAACCCAATCTACTATTGCCTGTACTTCTCCTGGCCTCAACATTCGTAGAGCCGCATTAGGCCCGACCAAATACCGCTGCAGGCTCTGTCGCCTACTCGCACCTGAGGAAGGTGTTTCACTTGTGCGTGTAGCTGGCACAGATCGACCACGTCCCCTCCCTGCAACAGGAGCTCCTCCAGCAGCACCACGACCGGGGGCCACGTCCCTTATTTGACGTTCTCCTCATATTTCTCAAATTTAGGATCTTGCCCTAAATGGGTGTTTTTTGAATAGCAGAATAGAAGAACAGTATCTAAAGTGTGTATCTCACACGTACAGATATGCAGGAAACACTGCAAAATATATTTTTTTAGCCCTAAATGGGTGTTTTTTGAATAGCAGAATAGAGCAACAGTATCTAAAGTGTGTATCTCACACATACAGATATGCAGGAAACGCACCAAAAAAATGTTATTTGCCCTAAAAAAAATTTTTTGGAATAGCAGAATAGAAGAACAGTATCTAAAGTGTGTATCTCACACGTACAGATATGCAGGAAATGCACCAAAAAAAATTATTTGCCCTAAATAATTTTTTGGGGAATAGCAGAATAGAAGAACAGTATCGAAAGTGTGTATCTCACACGTACAGATACGCAGGAAACGCACCAATTTTTTTTTATTTGCCCTAAATATATATTTTTTTGAATAGCAGAATAGACGAACAGTATCTAAAGTGTGTATCTCACACGTACAGATATGCAGAAAACACTGCAAAATATATATTTTTAGCCCTAAATGGGTGTTTTTTGAATAGCAGAATAGAGCAACAGTATCTAAAGGGTGTATCTCACATGTACAGATATGCAGAAAATGCACCAAAAAAAATGTATTTGCCCTAAATAAAAAAAATTGAATAGCAGAATAGAAGAACAGCAACTAAAGTGTGTATCTCACACGTACAGATATGCAGGAAGCGCACCAAAAAAAAGAATTATTTGCCCTAAATAATTTTTTTTTTGAATAGCAGAATAGAAGAACAGTATCTAAAGTATGTATCTCACACGTACAGATATGCAGGAAATGCACCATTTTTTTTTTATTTGCCCTAAATAATTTTATGCAGAAAACACTGCAAAATATTTTTTTTTGCCCTAAATGGGTGTTTTTTGAATAGCAGAATAGAGCAACAGTATCTAAAGGGTGTATCTCACAGTAACATATGCAGTGCTGGTGCACTAAGCTTGCATAAAATGCCCGCCGACGCCAACCTAACTAACAGATGCATAAAAGTTATCTTTTCTCTGGCACTGGGCTCAGGGCTGGGTAAAAAGATTGTGCACTGCACCCACACAACAAAATCAAGGTAGATCGCTGAGTAATTTAATTTCTGAATCAGGACTCCTATCTAATTCTCTCCCTTAAAGCAGCAGCAGCAACCTTTCCCTACACTATCTAAAGCAGAGTGACGTGCTGTGCTATGTAGATCGCTGAGTAATTTGATTTCTGAATCAGGACTCCTATGATAATTCTCTCCCTCAAAGCAGCAGCAGCAACCTTTCCCTACACTATCTAAAGCAGAGTGACGTGCTGTGCTATGTGCCTCTAGCTTATATAGAGGCTGGGTCACATGCTGCACTGGCCAATCACAGCCATGCCATTAGTAGGCATGGCTGTGATGGCTTCTAAGGGCACACGAGTTAAACGAATGTTGATTGGCTGCCCTGCAGCACACCATTAGATTGCCGAACACCGAACACGAACACAAACATACAGTAAATTGTACCAAAAACCCGGGTACCAAAAACCCAAAAGTCAGGTAAGAACCCGAACTGTTCGCACAACCCTAGTCTACACCCATGGTTGTTAAATTACAAGGTATAGGAGCTTAAATTAAAGCCTCTGGCATCGCTGAGGAGTCACACATGATGTTTAGCATATGATGTGCTACAGAAAGCTGTCTGTGGTCTGTGAACATACCACAGAAGATGATCAGAGACTGTGGATATTCTACACGTGCTGTTTTTAGCCTTTAGCTATGAATATATAATGTTACTAAAGAATAGAGCAGTGAGATGAAGGTCGGCAGAAAGCACCACAGAGTGCAGTGGTGGACACAGGAGACTGACACTCCCAGAAGTGTCGACTAAAGAAGAAATTTCATGGTACTGACCCTCCCATTCAGGCAATACAAAATGTATATTTATCACCTAATTGTTTTTTGTGCTTTTTTTTTTTTTTTTTAAAGAAAAGTAAAGTTACACCCTAATAACTACTGGGGCTTGTTCAATGTAATGCTGGCAATATCGCCTATGGAGATTTTGAAGTATCGTAGATTGTTGCCATTCCACGAGCGTGCGCAATTTTAAAGCATAGCATGTTGGGTATCTATTTACTCGGCATAACATCATCTTTTTATATTTTACTAAAACATTGGGTTATACATTGTATTTTTTGCATTAAAATTCATTCAAGTGTCTATTTTCCCCAAAAATTGCGTTTGAAAAACCGCTGCATAAATTCCAAGTGACAAAAAAATTGCAACAACCATCATTTTATTCTCTGGGGCCCCTATTAAAAATAATGTTTGGGGGTTCTAAGTAATTTTCTAGCAAAAAAAATGCAGATTTTTACTTGTAAACAAAAAATATCCGAATAGGCCTGGTCTCCAAGTGGTACCTTGACAGACAAGCAGTTAAAGTGCTCAGCGCGCTCTGCTGAGAGAGCCATAATTGGCCAAAGGCAGGGGGTCTGCGGGTGGGAGGCTTATCAGAATCTGGAAGCCCCCTTTAACAAGGGGGCCCCCAGATCCTGCCCCCCACTATCCATTCACCAAAAAAGTGTCAAAAAGTAAAAACAAAAATAGCAGACAGTTTTTGACAATTCCTTTATTAAAAAAAAAACTCTGCCTCCTTGGGAGGCTTCCCGCCGACTGCAGCCTTTTGCGGTGACAGCTGGTACATTGCGGTAACATAACCAGGTGACCCCGTCCCTTCTGACGTCAGGGGGGCCAGGATCTGGGGGTTATCTTATTAAAGGGGGCTTCCAGATTTCCAGATTGCCCACCCCCCGCAGACCCCCACAACCACCGAACAAGGGTTGTGGGGATAAGGCCCTTGTCCCCATCAACATGGGGACAATGTGCTTTGGGGGGGACCTTAAAAAACACCCTCCCCATGTTGAGGGCATGTGGCCTGGTACGGTTCAGGGGGGGCGCCCTCTCGTCCCCCACCTTTTCCTGCCAGGTTGTATGCTCGGATAAGGGTTTGGTATGGATTTTGGGGGGACCCCCACGCCATTTTTTTTACATTTGGCTCGGGGTTCCCCTTAAAATCCATACCAGACCTGAAGGGCCTGGTATGGATTTTGGGGGGGACCCCCACGCCATTTTTTTTTTGACGTGAAGTTCCCCTAATATCCATGCCAGACACAAAGGGCCTTATAATGGACTGGGGGGGAACCCACGCCATTTTTTTCAATGATTTTTTATGTATATTGCCGGGATCCGACAATACATTTACAGCCGCAAGCAATTTAAAATGATTTTTTTTCCGTTAGAAATGTCATTTTGCTGCGGTACTGTTATAAACATGGGAAAGAGGTGCTACTTTACAGTCAGGCTAAGGGCACCCCACCAGGCACAATATTTAATTTTTATGGTTTCAAAAACCATAAAAACAAAAAACATTTTTTTTGCATTGATACATGTCCAATGTAGCTACCACAGCAAAAGTAAATTCCCTCCCAACTTGAGCATCATACCCCTCTCCTCTTCTGGTGTCCTAACTACCATCTGTGTTGACCCAGCACCTCTGCCCCTCCCCGTGTCTCTCCCTGTGATGGAACCGTCCAGCACCCCGCTTTGGTGCTTCCATAAGTATACAGTACCTTGAAAATTATTCATACTAGGGTTGCCACCTTTTCTTCAAGTCAAACCCGAACACTTTAGCGGCGCACAGCAATTTTTTTTTTTATAGTATAAATTATACATATATTTTGCTATTAGCCACTTGAGACCCGCACTATAGATGAAAGATGTCTGCAGGGCGGCTCTCAAGTGCCGGGTGGACGTCTCTGAACGTCCTGCTGTTTACATCCCCCCCGCGCGCCACCAAGGGCGCGCAGCGGGGAACAGCTGTGTCACGTGTTGCCGATGCGCGAGCCTGGTGGCCGCAATGTCCTCCAGGTACACGCGATCGGCTGTTACAGAGGCAGGACGTGGATCTCTGTGTAAACACAGAGATCCACGTCCTGTCAGGGAGAGAGACCGATGCTGTGTCCCTTGTACATAGGGACACAGATTGGTCACCTCCCCCAGTCACTCCCCTCCCCCACACAGTTAGAATCACTCCCATGGAACATATTTAACCCCTTGATCGGCCCCTAGTGTTAACCCCTTCCCTGCCAGTCACATTTATACGGTAATCGGTGCATATTTATAGCACTGTTCGCTGTATAAATGTGAATGGTCCCAAAATAGTGTCAAAAGTGTCCGATATGTCCGCCGCAATATCGCAGGCCTGACAAAAATCGAAGCTAACCGCCATTACTAGTAAAAAAAAAATAATAATAAAAATGTCATAAAACTATCCCCTATTTTGTAGGCGCTATAACTTTTGCGCAAACCAATCACTATATGCTTATTGCAATTTTTTTTTACCAAAAATATGTAGAAGAATACGTATCGGCTTAAACTGAGAAAAAAAATAGTTTTTTAAAAAAAAAATTGGGATATTATTATAGCAAAAAGTAAAAAATATTGTGTTTTTTTTCAAAATTTTCTGTCTTTTTTTGTTTATAGCGCAAAAAACAAAAACCACAGAGGTGATCAAATACCATCAAAAGAAAGCTCTATTTATGGGAAAAAAATGATAAAAATATCATTTGGGTACATCGTTGTATGACCGCGCAATTGTCATTCAAAGTGCGTCAGCGCTGAAAGCTGAAAATTGGTCTGGGTACGAAGGGGGTTTAAGTGCCCAGTAAGCAAGTGGTTAGATAACATTCCTAATCATATGAAGTTCATAATAAGAGTCCCCCTTTACATCTGAATCCACAGAGTCCCCCTTTTACATCTGAACTCGCAGAGCCCCCCTTTTACATCTGAACTCGCAGAGTCCCCCTTTTACATCTGAACTCGCATAGTTCCCCTTTTACATCTGAACTCGCAGAGTTCCCCTTTTACATCTGAACTCGCAGAGTTCCCCTTTTACATCTGAACTCGCAGAGTTCCCCTTTTACATCTGAACTCGCAGAGTTCCCCTTTTACATCTGAACTCGCAGAGTTCCCTTTTTACATCTGAACTCGCAGAGTTCCCCTTTTACATCTGAACTCACAGAGTTCCCCTTTCACTGTAAGGGGGGACTCTGCAGACTCTGATGTAAGGGAAAACTCTAGGGACTCTAACATAAAGGGATGCTCTGGGAACCCTTTTAAGGGGGAACACTGAGAACTCTGATGTACGGAGAGGACTCTGATGTAAGGGGGAACACTGTGGCCTTTGGTGTAAAGGGGAACTCTGAAGTAAGGGGGGCTCTGAGAACTCTAAATTTACTTTAGTGTACTCACTCAGAGGCAGGAGAGAGAAGGGGGGGAGACTTAAGTCACAGACAGGCAGTCTGAAACCCGGACACATGATTCCAAACCCGAACTGTCCGGGTGAATCCCGGACAGGTGGCAACCCTAATGCATACCCCTTGAAATTTTCCACATTTTGTCATGTTACAAACAAAACATAAATTACTCTTTCGTCCATGGACCGACACAGCTTCTCGATTGACAAAGTGGGTATTATCCGTTAATTAGGAGTGACTAGGCAGAAAAACTTGTAAAAAGTGTTGCATCACACCTTCTACAGTACCGCCCAGGGGGCGGACCCTCTGGGTATACCCTCTCAGTCTGCACATCGCAGATCAGTTTTTTTCTGTCTAGCAAGGAGTAGGACATGGCTCCCTTCGGGCCCATTGGTCCGGGGAAAAAAGATATATATATATATATATTTTTTTTTTTTGCTACATTTGTTGTTTCCTGCGATCTTCGATCAACTGCCGACTGGGTGACAGGCTGGATCCTCGATCCTTGTAGTCTTCCCAGTTTCGGCCATCGAGCGTGTGCCGACCCTAGCTACGCGCTGGGTTTTCCACGACATGCCCGTCGCTCCACGGGTGGCCGGTGAGCCTACGCTCCAGGGCCTGCATCGGACCGCTCAGCTTCGGCTGACCTTACGGCCGAGTCGCAGCAGCCTGGCCGGTGAGCTTACGCTCCAAGGCTTGCATCGGACCGCTCAGCTTCGGCTGACCTTACGGCCGAGTCGCAGCAGCCTGTCCGGTGAGCGTCATGCTCCAGGGCATACATATGATCGTCCCTTCTGGGTCCAATCACAGCATGCCTGGCCAACAGTCACCTTCCGTGCGCGGACGATGATCTGTTTGGAATGTCTTCCAGCAGAATACATGCAGGATAGGTAAGTAAAACTCCCCTGCCTCGGCTGGGTGATTTAGCTGGACATTCCTGGAGAGATCAAGTAAGTGGTTGTGGCCCCTTTCTTCCCTCTCTCCCTGCCTTTCCCTCCTCCCTGGGCTTCTAGATAAAGGTTGCTGGGTGCTGGGGGTCACCTAGGGGGTCCCACTGGAGCGGGGCTGGCTGTAACTAACATTTAAAAGAAATGTAATTTTTGCTTACCTGTGTTTCTGTGTCTCAATGCTGTCGGCGGCCATTTTGAGGTGGTCCATGCCAAGTTTGGCCTCTTGTAACTGCCTGGCGGCCATCTTCCTGTGGTTCGGCCACACCCACTGGCCCCTATCAGGTGATCGTCGGCCATGTTTGTCCACCCTGTATGCAGATATTGCCGTTCGGCGGTCATCTTTTTGTGGGCTATGGCTGCCTGACCTCTATCTTCTGTTGGCGGCCATTTTCTTAGAACCCACATTATCTTCCATACAGACGTTCTTGGCAACCATTTTGCGAGAGCCTCCGGCCTCTAGGGTGCATTACACTGGCGCGTAAATTCACACAGGAAGTGCTGATAAAAGAAGCAGACTGACACAGCAGCAAGGGGACAGCATCACAGGCGCAGCATAGCAGTACCTATCCAGGGTGGTGAGTCCTCTGGGTAACCCAGCATCTCTGCAGCGCAGGAGGGTGGCCTATTGATATCTTGCCTGGAGCCCTGTGAGTGTCAGCGTGTGGTCAGCATGGCATCTGAGCCAGATGTCTTCTCCCCTGAAACACCAGATTTAGCAGCTGGTGTCCCTGAGGTGTCTATGGACGCTATGTCGGCAATCCTAGAGGCGTTTGCTGCCAGGGTGGAAGCAGCACACGGGAATACAGGGGGTAATAAACGCCCCCGTCCCCTGCAATCTTCTGGGGATATTTCTGATGCAGAACCAGGTCCAGCTACGGCTCATGGCCCAGATTCTGATGCATCAGAGACTGCAGACCGTGACCGATCGGACAGTGAGGAGGACTCCAAGTCCAGGTCAGTACGCGAGACGGCTTTGGTATCTGACCTTATTACTGCAGTGCGGGATACGCTAAAGTTGGAAAGGACTGAAGAAGTAGCAGATACTCCAGTCCCCTTTGGGTTTCGTAAACCTGCCCGCACTGCTAAGGTGTTCCCTTGTGTGTCTTATTTTGACAAACTCTTATACAAGGAATGGGAGAACCCACTGAGGGTCTTTACAGCCCCAAAGAGGTTTGCAGTACGGTACCCCTTTGAGGAGAGTTTTCTGAAGATATGGACCTCTCCCCCTATAGTGGACCCTTCGGTGTCCAGACTTAATAGAGCCACCACTATTCCAGTAGAAGGGGCTCCTGTTTTCAAGGACCCTGTGGATAAGAAGGCTGAAGCACTAGCTCGCTACCTATACTCAGTGGTAGGCTCGGCAGTACGCCCGGCATTGGCGGGGGCCCTAGTGTCTCAGACACTTACTGAATGGGCAAAATTGCTACTCCAGGGGTTAAAGGAGCGAGATGCTCCTCCTAATGAGATAACTTTGGCCGACCAGGGCCTTAAGTTTGTCTGCGAGTCAGACATGGATACTATTCCCCTGCTGTCAAGAGCTTTGGTTTATGCAGTAGCAATACGCCGCCTGATCTGGCTAAAGGGCTGGTCTGCGGACCAGACTTCCAAGAAAGCCCTATTGGATCTGCCTTTTAAGGGCGACAGACTTTTTGGGGCTTCTCTGGATGACATCATCAAGGATGCCACAGGAGGTAAAAGCACTTTGCTTCCCCAAACTAGCAAGGGTAGGGGACCACGCCAAGGGCAAGGGCCCTCCTTTACTGCACGTAAGCGTTTTTTTCGCCCCCTTAAGGCGACAGGGAAAAGACCCCAGGCCGATAAAGCGCCTGCCCAAGGACAAAAGCGTCCTTGGTCCCGCAGACCCAACAAGCCTGCGGACAAATCTGCGTCCACATGAAGGTCCGCCCCCACCCAGCTCTCGGGTGGGGGGACGTCTTCGCAAATTCGCGACTCAGTGGACTGCTCTAGTCTCCGACAGGTGGGTTTGCGAAATAATCTCCTCAGGCTACAAGATAGAATTTCTCTCTTGTCCACCAGACAGATTCATCACCTCCAATCTCCAGCTACTACCGACCCGTCGGGAGGCCCTGTATGGGGCGGTCCAGGGTCTACTGGAACGCGGGGTAGTTATTCCAGTTCCAGAACAGGAACGGGGTCAGGGTTTTTACTCAAATCTGTTCATTGTGCCAAAGAAGGAGGGGGTTCGTCCAATCTTGGATCTCAGAGCCCTCAATTGCTTTGTGAAGGTACAAAGATTTCGGATGGAGTCGGTTCGATCCGTAGTCACGGCTCTCCATCCGGGGGACTTTCTGGCCTCCTTGGACATCAAGGACGCATACCTGCATGTCCCCATATACTCCAGACACCAGAGGTTTCTGCGATTTGCTATCGGGAAAAACCACTACCAGTTTGTGGCCCTCCCGTTTGGCCTTGCCTCAGCACCCAGGACGTTCACCAAGGTGCTCGCTCCGATTCTGGCACTTCTAAGACAGCGGGGTATCGCTATCACAGGTTACTTGGATGACCTTCTGCTGAAGGCCCCTTCAAGCTCAGAATTAGAGGTAAGCGTGTCCATTACCTGTCAGACTCTTCGAGACTGTGGTTGGATACTAAACACGCAAAAGTCAGTATTGGTGCCCACTCAACGCCTAGTGTACCTGGGGTTGATTCTGGATTCCTCAGAGGCAAAGGTATTCCTCCCTGTGGAGAAGTTGCAGACCCTCCGGGCTGCAGTACGGCAGCTGACTTCCAGGAATTGGTCGTCACTCCGTTTTTGCATGCGAGTGTTGGGCCTCATGGTAGCCTCCTTCGAGGCGGTCCCATATGCTCAATACCACACTCGAGTGTTACAGAAGGAAGTTCTGTCCAGATGGAACAGATGCCCTTCATCTCTGGATTATCAAATCCGAGTGAGCCACCTAGTCAGGAGATCCCTGGTATGGTGGCTGAGAGCACCGGCTCTAATGGCCGGGAAGTCATTTCTTCCGGTTTACTGGATAGTGATCACGACGGACGCCAGCCTTACAGGTTGGGGGGGAGTCTGGGGTGTCCAGTCGGCGCAAGGTCGCTGGACCCCAGAGGAAGCCCTCCTGCCGATCAATGTCCTGGAGATCCGGGCGATCAAGCTGTGCCTCTTCAAATGGTCTCAGAGACTGCAAGGGTGTCCAGTCAGGATCCAGTCAGACAACGCCACAGCAGTGGCATATGTCAATCATCAAGGAGGAACAAGAAGCTTAGCTGCAGCATCGGAGATCACTCGCATCCTGAAGTGGGCAGAGAGGAGCGTACCGGCACTGTCGGCCGTGTACATTCCGGGTGTGGAAAACTGGCAGGCGGACTACCTGAGCCGCCAGATGCTGGACCAGGGAGAATGGTCCTTACACCCGGAGGTGTTCCAACTCCTCTGCCAAAGATGGGGCACACCAGACGTAGATCTTCTGGCTTCCCGACTCAATCGGAAGGTATTGAGATTTGTGGCCCGGTCAAGAGACCCATGGGCAGACGCAACGGACGCGTTGGTAGCATCGTGGGGTCAGTATCGGCTAATCTATGCCTTCCCTCCCTTAAGGCTTCTTCCTCTTCTGCTCCGCAGAGTGGAGGCAGAGGGAATTCCAATGATCCTAATCGCTCCAGATTGGCCTCAGCGTCCTTGGTACGCCGATCTAGTACGTCTGGTAGCAGACGTCCCCTGGCGCCTACCACTACGGAAGGACCTGCTATCGCAAGGTCCCATATTCCATCCTGCTTTACAGTCATTGGCTTTAACGGCATGGCTGTTGAGAACCAGGTACTGAGAGATCGGGGCCTGTCAGACTCAGTAATCTCTACTATGAGAAGTGCTCAGAAACCGTCCTCTAGGAAGGTCTATCACCGCACTTGGAGGGCCTACATCTCCATGTGTGAGGAAATGAAATGGCATCCGCGTACCTATTTGGTTTCCAGAATCCTGCTGTTTTTACAGCATGGGGTAGACCAAAGGCTTGCCCTAAGTACGATTAAGGGACAGATATCTGCCCTGGCTGTCTTTTTTCAGCGACCCCTGGCGACTCACTCTCTCGTGAGTACATTTGTGCAGGGGGTTCGACATGTGGCCCCTCCGGTCCGCCCCCCGTTACCTCCGTGGGACTTGAACCTGGTCCTCTCGGTGCTTCAGACGGCACCGTTTGAGAATATTAGAGATATTCCCCTGTTGACACTTTCTCAGAAGGTGGTCTTTTTGGTGGCTGTTACGTCAGTTAGACGAGTCTCTGAGCTGGCAGCCCTGTCCTGCAAGGCTCCCTATTTGATTTTCCACAAGGATAAGGTGGTGCTGCGGCCGCAGCCTTCCTTTCTTCCGAAAGTCGTTTCGGCTTTTCATCTCAACGAAGACATTGTACTTCCATCCTTGTGTCCTCAGCCGTCGAATCCTAAGGAGTCGGCGTTGCATTCCTTGGACGTTGTCCGAGCTTTGAGAGTATACATATCTGCTACTTCCCTGTTCCGGAAGTCAGACTCACTGTTTGTTTCGGTGGCTGGTCCCAAGAAGGGCCAAGCAGTCTCATCGGCCACCATCTCTAGGTGGATCCGACAGATAGTAATCCAGGCTTACGCCTTAAAGGGTCAGGCGCCCCGCTGTCACGGCGCATTCGACCAGGGCAATAGGTGCCTCTTGGGCTTTCCGACATCAAGCGTCTGTTTCCCAACTATGTAAAGCGGCGACTTGGTCGTCCGCTCACACGTTCACAAAATTCTACAAAGTTGATGTAGGTGCATCTTCGGATGCCTCTTTCGGCCGCAAGGTTTTGCAGGCGGCTGTTTAGAGTTGCAACTCCTCCGTTGGAGGAGTGCTGTTTTGTGTTTTGGGGTGAAGTTTGTTTTTATGCTGTTACCACCCCTCGTTTTTTCTCTGACACTGCTTCGGGACGTCCCACTTTGTCAATAGAGAAGCTGTGTCGGTCCATGGACGAAACAGTAAATAGGATTTTTTACTCACCGTAAAATCCTTTTCTCTGAGTCCATGGACCGACACAGCACCCACCCCTCCTTTTAAGTTTGTACTGCTTTTTGACGAACTGATCTGCGATGTGCAGACTGAGAGGGTATACCCAGAGGGTCCGCCCCCTGGGCGGTACTGTAGAAGGTGTGATGCAACACTTTTTACAAGTTTTTCTGCCTAGTCACTCCTAATTAACGGATAATACCCACTTTGTCAATAGAGAAGCTGTGTCGGTCCATGGACTCAGAGAAAAGGATTTTACGGTGAGTAAAAAATCCTATTTTATTGGGATTTTATGTGATAGACCAACACAAAGTGGCACGTGATTGTGAATTGGGAAGGAAAATGATAAATGGTTTTCCAAATTTTTTACAAATTAGTATCTGAAAAGTGTGGCGTGCATTTGTATTCAGCCCCCCTGAGTCAATACTTTGTAGAACCACCTTTTGCTGCAATTACAGCTGCAATTTTTTTTTTGGAATGTCTCTACCAGCTTTGCACATCTAGAGAGTGACATTGTTGTCCATTTTTCTTTGCAAAGTACCTCCAGCTCTGTCAGATTGGAAGGAGAGCGTCTGTGAACAGCAATTTCCAAGTCTTGCCACAGATTCCCAATTGTATTTAGGTCTGGACTTTGACTGGGCCATTCTAACACATGAATATGCTTTGATCTAAACCATTCCATTGTGGCTTTGGCTGTATGTTTAGGGTCATTGTCCTGTTGGAAGGTGAACCTCCGCCCCAGTCTCAAGTCTTTTGTAGACTCTTATGCCGCATACACACGACCGTTTTTCATGACGAGAAAAAAGCCATTTTTTTATTTGGTCAATAAAAACGACCGTGTGTGGAATCCAGAGCATTTTTCACAACGTGAAAAATGGGCATTAAAAATTTGGAACATGCTCTAATTTTTCTCATCGTTTTTCATGTCGTCGTTTTTCTTGTCATGAAAAACGTCCGTCTGTAGGCTTTAACGACGTGAAGCAAGTGATGAGTCGGGAGCGCTCGTTCTGGTAAAACTAGCGTTCGTAATGGAGATAGCACATTTGTCACTCTGTAACGGACTGAAGAGCACGAGGCTGAAAAGCGCGAATCGTCTCTCACCAAACTTTACTAACACAAGGATCAGCAAAAGCAGCCCAAAGGATGATGCCATCTGAATGGAACTTCCCCTTTATAGTGCCGTCGTACATTTTGTATGTCACCGCGATTTGCTCGAGCATTTTTTTTCATGATCGTGTGTAGGCAAGGCAGGCTTGAGAAGAATCACGTAGAGAAAAACGTCGTTTTTTTCGATGACATTAAAAACGGTTGTGTGTACGCGGCATAACAGGTTTTCTTCTAAGATTGCCCTGTATGTGGCTCCATCCATCTTCCCATCAACTCTGACTAGCCTCCCTGTCCCTGCTGAAGAAAAGCATCCCCACAACATGATGCTGCCACCACCATGTTTCACGGTGGGGATGGTGTGTTCAGGGTGAGGAGCAGTGTTAATTTTCTGCCACACATAGCGTTTTGCTTTTAGGCCAAAAAGTAAAAGTTTGGTCTCATCTGACCAGAGCACCTTCTTCCACATGTTTGCTGTGTCCCCAACATGGCTTCTCGCAAACTGCAAACTGGACTTCTTATTCTTTCTTTCAACAATGGCATTCTTCTTGCCACTCTTCCATAAAGGCCAGATTTGTGGACGGCACGACTAATAGTTGTCCTGTGGACAGATTCTCTCACCTGAGCTGTGGATCTCTGCAGCTCCTCCAGAGTTACCATGGACTTCTTGGCTGCTTCTGTGATCAATGCTCTCCTTGCCTGGCCTGTCAGTTTAGGCGGTTGGCCATGTCTTGGTAGATTTGCAGTTGTGCCATACTCTTTCCATTTTCAGATGATGGATTGAATAATGTTCCATGAGATGTTCAAAGCTTGGGATATTTTTTATACCATTACACTGCTGTAAACTTCTCCACAACTTTATCCCTGAACTGTCTGGTGTGTTCCTTGGCCTTCATAATGCTGTTTGTTCACTAATGTTCTCTAACAAACCTCTGAGGGCTTCACAGAACAGCTGTATTTATACTGAGATTAAATTACACACAGCTGGACTGTATTTACTAATTAGGTGACTTCTGAAGGCAAATGGTTACGCTAGATTTTAGTTAGGGGTGTCAGAGTAAAGGGGGCTGAATACAAATGCATGCCACACTTTTCATATATTTATTTGTAACCATTTTTGAAAACCATTTATCATTTTCCTTCCACTTTACAACTATGTGCCACTTTGTGTTGGTCTATTACATAAAATCCCAATAAAATACATTTTACGTTTTTGGTTGTAACATGACAACATTTCAAGGGGTATGAATACTTTTTCAAGGCACTGTACAACTTCCTCCAGTCTGGAACCAGGAACCAGATATTATAGCGACATTATGCACCCAAGATACTAGATGGGACTAGCTAAGATCCAAACTGGAACTGGAACTGTTTATTGAAAACTCACACATAATTTATAGTACACCAGATCAGGTGAGCCTAATCACATTATCGTATGCAAAGGAAACTGTATACAGGAATATCATTAACATGACTAAGGAACAACCAACATATACTACATGCTAATCCACATCTAGCAACTAATAGCTGAGAGTGATTTAATTACCCCATAAGCTAATCAACATAAACATATAACATCCCACAATAGTTTTCTAACAAGGTGGAGTGCACACAATACTAGCAGACAGACAGAAACAATAGGTGACCCAATTAACAATGGGAGAAACACAAACTTGTGTATTCTTTCCACTAGACACATCATCAGAGGACATACAATGTCCCAGCAGCCTGATACAGTGGAATTAATTTATCTTCATAGATCCCTTGAGGATTATGGTTGATAAATATTTCTGTCCCAAGTGAAGGCGCCTCTTCAACCCAATCTGCAGGAGGGCCACCATATTCCCTCTGACCATTAACCTGTACATAATTAATATTACACCTTTCCATCCTCTCCAGAAGGGAATCTTTATTGTTCTTATTCAGAGAAGTAATCCAAATCACGCTTTGGTGGTGGTCCATCATTAGAGAATGATTTTCTCTCTCCATGGGCCATAATTAGGAGACTTGCCCCTAGTCCCCTCCAAAAGCCCCTGTCTTGGCTGGGTCTGTCAAACTCCCCATAAATGTTTATATAGCTGCCAAGAGAGGAACGAAGTTGAACACTATAGAATGTCATTTGAAGGACAGTTTAGAGTCTGCTGAGGCTGCTGACATCCCATCCAAGATCATGGGAACCCAGCAGCTGTCTCAGGGCTTTTGGGTGTCTACATAAGGGAGACTTTACAGGCGCCGTACAGGTGCTGCGAGAGGCCACAAAGGGTACGGCACTGCAGTGATGATTCAACCCCAGCCCACAGGGACAGCGCCACCTGCTGGGCCGCAAGGAACTATATATCACTGGTGTCTCTGCCAGTTTTAAACATGATAGAAAAGTATATACCCGCTACATATATATATGATATTGTTTGGCCTAGGCCAGAAACCAAGCAGCAGCTGAAGAAATGTAAAAAAAAATAAAAGTTTAACTGCTTGCTGCACAGCCGCTGCGGAATGGCTCGGCTGCGTAAATCGCTGTACCAGTACGGCGGTCCCTTCAAAGACTATAGCAGGCAAGCACACGCGCCTGCGTCGTGTCACCGGAGCTGATGCGCGTGGCCACCCTCGATTGTTCTACAGAGAGCCAGAGCAGGGGTCTATCAATGTAAACAAACAGATCCTCGTTCTGACAGGGAAGTAGAGAGAGATCTGCTATTCCTAGTGATTAGGAACACAAATTTCTTGCTACTCCCAGTCAGTCCAATCCCCCCACAGCTAGAAACACCTCCCTAGAGATCACTTAACCCCTTGATCGCCCCCTAGTGTTAACCCCTTCCCTGCCAGTGACATTTATACAGTAATCAGTGGCTATCTTTAGCTCTGATCACTGTAATAATGTCACTGGTCCCAAAACAGTGTCAAAAGTGTCTGTCTGTCGCAATGTCGCAGTCCCGCTAAAAATCGCTGAACGCCACCATTACTAGTAAAGAAAAAAATAGATCCCCTATTTTGTAGACACTATAACTTTTGCGCAAACCAATCAATATACGCTTATTGCGTTTTTTATAACAAAAATATGTAGAAGAATACATATTGGCCTAAACTGATGAAGAAATTTGTTTATTTTTTTATTTCTTTTTTATATTTATTATAAAAAAATATATATATTTTTTTAAATTGTCAGTCTTTTTTTGTTTATAGCGCAAAAAATTAAAACCGCAGAGGTGATCAAATACCACCAAAACAAAGCTCTATTTTTAGCACTGATCGTATAAATGTCACTGGTCCCAAAAAAAGTGTCAAAAGTGTCCGATCTGTCCGTCGCAATGTCGCAGTCCTGCTAAAAATCACTGATCACCATCATTACTAGTAAAAAAAAAAAAATAGAATTAATAATAAAAATGCCCTAAATCTATCCCCTATTTTGTGGATGCTATAAATTTTGCGCAAAGCAATCAATATACGCTTATTGCGATTTTTTTTTACCAAAAATATGTAGGAGAATACATATTGGCCAAAACTGATGAAGACATTTTTATTTATTTTTTAAATTGGGGATATTTATTATAGCAAAAAGTAAAAAATATTGTTTTTTTTAAAAAAGTTGTCGGTCTTTTTTTGCTTATAGCGCAAAAAATAAAAACCGCAGAAGTGATCAAATACCTCCAAAAGTAAGCTCTATTTGTGGGAAAAAAAAGGACCTCAATTTTGTTTGGGTACAGCGTCACACGACTGCACAATTGTTAGTTAAAGCGAAGCAGTGCCGTATCGCAAAGAATGGCCTGGTTATTAAGGGGGTAAATCATCCCGGGGCTGAAGTGGTTTAAACAAGTAAATATGTTATACCTATCTATTTACCAATGTTAGGAGTATAAGGATTAAAAATAGGTAATATTGATTGAGGGAGTTTAGTTCCTTTTTAAAGCGGAGTTCCAACCAAAAGTGGAACTTTCGCTTTAAGCACTCCTCACCCCCTTACATGCCACATTTGGCATGTAGTTTTTTTGGGGGGGAGTGGGGGCTTCGGTAGGAGTGAGACTTCCTGTCCCACTTCCTCCTTCCGCCCAGAGACTGCTTTGGCGACTCCTCCTGTCGCCTTAGGCGGCCCCTCCCTCTAGACGATCTCCTGGGACACGTGACAGGTTCCAGGAGATCGCCTGTCCACTCAAAGAGCGCAGCACCGCTCGCGCATGCGCAGTGCGTGCCCGGCCGTGAAGCCGAAAGCTGTCATGGCCAGGTGCCCACAGAGTGAATGGAGGCGCCGGCAGAGAGGGGGGGAGAGGAGCGACGCTCCGGGTGGCCACATCGCTGGACCGTGGAGCAGGTAAGTGTCTGTTTATTAAAAGTCAGCAGCTACACTTTTTGTAACTGCCGACTTTTAATAAACCTAAAAAAAGGCTGGAACTCCCCTTTAAGTGACAGTCACAGTAAAGTAAAGTCACTAAGCTGTCTATGCTGAGTGGCAGAGCTGTGTAATTCTCAGGTCTGGATGGACTTTTGGCAAACTGCAAACTTATAATGAGTTGAACGATGAGACTCCTGTAACACGTGCATCTTTTGCAGTAGACACATAAATGGTAATAGTTTGCAGACTGTAGCAGCATTAGTGTCAGGGCTGGGCTCAGTCAGCCCTTCCTTCTCAAAGCTCTGTGCTAAGCTGTCGGTTAATTGCCAAAGTCTCTTCCTTCCACAGTGACTCACATGGTCTTTATTTCCTGGCTATGTTTTTTTTTTTATATAATTATAGCGGTACCCCCAGTTAAGAGGGCTGCTGGTATTGATTTCTTGGGCCCTGTAGTGCACCGCAACTCTGGGTGACACAGTCCTATGGCAAACACACACAGTAAAATGTCTAAACTTCTGTATGAAGTAAAAGAAACAGACACCAATGTACTTGACCCAGATATATTTACTGAGACTAAAGGGCAAGTAATAAACAAGAGTATAATGGGCAAGTAATAAACGAGAGTATAAGATTATTTGCAGCTCCCTGCAATAAACAGTATTCAAACAAACAGAATAGACAGGTATTGCTATGCAACTCTACCGATACCCCTTTTCAGCTACTTCCCTTCATGGGCAGACTGACACCCAGCAATGTCTACCTATGCAGTCAGGCCTGACTGAACTAAATGGAAGTTCTGTAAAGGAATCTTCACTAGCAAAACTCGGTGGTGCACTTGATGAACAAAACTTTGTAATCCAAACAGGGTAGTAGAAACACAGTATTTGTCTGCGTGCAAGTGCTATCTCACCAACCGGTCCAGTCCCATTCCGTCTCCTCCGCCGATGCGTCCAGGCATATGGATCCATCTACATCCGGGTCTTCGGTCCTTCTGGTACAGCGCAGCAAGGATGAAAAGATGTCTCTCGGGTTCCGCTAGGCTGGCGGAGGGCTCTTTGGAAGAAAGTGCCCAGGCTTCAGGCCTGGGTTTTCAGCAGTCTCAGTGTTCTTGCTTGATAGGCGGGAGGTGTCCAAAGAGACCGAATAAACTCTGCCTCCCCTTTATAAAGTCCGCCCCAGCAGTCCTTGCTCCGGGGCAATGCATCCTGGGTGCCTGAAAGTGTCTTGGGAAATGTAGTCTCTGGATATTAAAGGGGAATACCCCGCTACACAATCTTTATTTTAAAGATGTTATCTAAAATAGATCAGAAATCAAATCAGAAGGAAAAAAAAATGACGAGAGGGATATACAGAAAAATGTAAAAACACAAAAAGGGGGGTAGTCATCTTCATCCGCATCCGAGGAAGACAACATCTTTAGCCAGTGAGCTATATATCGTCTACACTTTAAACCAATAAAGATCCTCCTTTGTCCAGGACAATCGGTCCCTGTGGACGTCCCCTTTCCCCTAAGGGAAGGGGTAGGAGGTCCCAGCCGACTTAGACAATATCACAATTGACATAGATCTCACTACAGGTGCAACAAGCTTGTGATGCCGATGACAAGAAATAGTTTGGAACCAACCTAATGTTCACACAAAGTTGACACCTTGCCCACCATGTTCACACCTGGTTCAATGGTCGCTTAGGCTCAGCCACCAGTGGGTCGCCACCCACAGGGCTCTGGTTCACCAGGACCAATTGTATAACCACTTCAGCCCCGGAGGATTTGGCGTGGTTTTAACTGACAATTGCACGGTCATGCGACGTAGCTCCCAAACTAAATTGACGTCCTTTTTTCCCCCAAATAGAGATTTCTTTTGGTGGTATTTGATCACCTCTGCGGTTTTTATTTTTTGCTCTATAAACAAAAATAGAGCAACAATTTAAAAAAAAAAAACTATATTTTTTACATTTTGCTATAATAAATATCCCCCAAAAATATATATGTAGCGGGGTATTCCCCTTTAATCACGAGAGACTACATCTCCCAGTACATCTTGCAGCACCCAGGGTGCATTGCCCCGTGCAAAGACTGCTGGGGCAGACTATATAAAGGGAAGGCAGGGTTTATTCTGTCTCTTTTGGACACCGCGCGGCTGCTGACTGGTCTTCCTGTGCGGATCTGCTGGAGTGCAGGGCCTAAAGCCTGGGGCCTTGCGCAACTTCCGAAGAGCCTTCCACCCCATTGCAGAGCCTGGGTGGCATCTGACTTTGCTTACCGCTGACATCAATACGATCGGGGACCCGACCGTTGCAGACGCTGTGTGCGGAGACACAGCAGGTGGAAGTCCCGGACTGGGATCGCGTCCGGAGTGGTGAGCGAGCACCTGCTCAATTCAATAGGCTGTACTGTGTTTAGGCCTATAGACTGCCTTGGTCCACCGATCCTTTATTTTTGCTGTTCCATTGGAGACCGATAGCAGGACAGAGTTAAAGGGTCTCCAGTATAGTGTTCCTTGTGATTTGCCTACTTTGTGGATTACAAATATTGTTCCTGAACGTGCACCACCATTTCAAGTTTGCATGCGAAGAAATACTTATTCTAAAGACTGAGGTGAATTCTGTGTCAGGCCTGACCAGGGAGGGGAGATAGAATATTGTTTAGTGCGCCACAGGGCGCGTAGATACTAATAGCTGCGTGTGGTGGATTACCGCGCTGTGCTATTAGTGTATGCTATATCTATTGCTGCAGGGCTCTGTAAGCAAGTTACCTGTTCTGTTTTAATCTGTGCCTTTTAAACTAAAGTAAAACCGTTATACTTTGCCACTTGTTATCACTGTGTTATCATTGCACATAGTGCTTATATCTCTTGAGAAGTTGGGGTGTGTGTGTAATCAGGTATAGATTGTAATAGAAAACATCCCTAGACTAACTGTGCCACGGGAGGTTAGAGCCGATTGCCAGGGGTTGACAGCGGTGCACTACAGGGCCCAAATCAATACCAGCGGCTCTCCAAAGTGGGGGTATTGAGTCCGGGATCCTTGTACGTTGCACGCTGCAATCAAGTCGATCAGAAGTACTAGCATGGACCCGCTGGAAATGAAACAGTGGTGCGCAGCGATTGGCGCAGATCCAACCGCGGCGGTAGTTATTGAACTCCCGGGGGGGATCTGGCAAGAAGAAGCGATAAAGCAGCTAATAATGTCACTATCACCGAGCCAAAAAGCATGGGTGATGGATACACGGTCAAATGCCTCGTTTACATACGCACTGGTAGAATGGAAAAACGAAATCCCAGAGCATTTTAAAAGTCAGAGTATACAAGCCATAGATAATCAGATAATCAGATCTATCACTTAATACATGCGCTGCCAGTGACGGGAGAATGGTTCCAGACACCAAAGCCATCACCTCCGCGATTATCTCCACCACTATCCCCTAAAGCAGAAAAGTCTAAGGAAATATTAAGCCCGGGAACACCACTGACCACCCTTAGCTCAGAATTATGCGCTGTCCTGGGGGAGATTGCGGCCAAGTGTAAAAAGGACCCTCCAGACTACCTGATGTCAGGTTACAGGAAACTCAGGATTTTTTCTGGAAAGAAACCTGTACCTTCAGTGGAAGAGGGATTTGAAGAGTGGCTACACGGCGCCACTCAGGCCCTAGAAGAATGGGAGGTCCCAGAACAACAAAAAAAACAAAGGATTGCGGAAAGTTTAAAGGGGCCTGCTCTGGAGGCCATACGTAACCTTAAGCTAAGCAAGAAAGACTGCAATGCACAGGATTATCTGGACATTCTGCAGATTGTGTTCGGCGGGACGGAAAAGGTCACTGAACTTACTTACCAGCTGGAGCACTGCTACCAAAAGGAGGGAGAGAAGCTGTCAGAATTCATAAGACGTCTGGATAAGATCCTGCATTAGATCCTATTGAAGAAAGGGATCGATCCAAGGAAAGTGGATGAGGCCTGTGCCCAGCTGGTGTTAGGGGGGCTCAACCTTTGGACCCCATCGCATTAATGCTACGCACCCGGCAGGACGGGAGCAGCCTGGAATACCCCGACTTGATCCGGATAGTCAGGGAGGAGGAGGCTATGTTGGAAGACAAAAGGAGGAGTCAACATACCGAACCAACTACCCTCCCTGCGGTGGGAGTCAGATCAGCTATGGCTACTGAACGGGACTCAGAAGTGGAGATCCTGAAGTCCCAAATGACCCAGGTGCTGGATCTTTTGACCTCACTCCTGTCTAAAAACTCAGGAATGAAGGAACCCGAGGAAATTAAGAATGAACCACGCCAGAGCAGTTTAACACCAACCTCCCCACAGAAGAGAAGAGAGATTGTCTGTTTCAACTGTGGAGGTGTAGGCCACTACCAGCGAGTATGTCCAAGTCCACGAATGGAGACAGAAGGCTGGCGGAGGCCTCAGAGAAGTGACCCAAGAATGGAGAGAAGATCCGGGCCTTCAAAAATAACTTTCCCTGAACCTGCGAGGGAACGGTGGAGGACACCTGCAGTTTATGCCGTCTCAGTGAACAACGCCTATCAGCCTTCCAAACAACGCCAGAAACTGCATTCCCAGCGCCGGAAGCTGAAGAGAGCACAAGTCCAAGTATGCCAGCCTGCTGTTACAGGTGTTTCCAAAAGGACTGCTACCCAATTGGTAGGTCCTTTGCCTGTAGTGCCTGTTCTGATCGAAGGGATCTACACCAGAGCCATCCTTGATACAGGTGCTCAGGTTACCCCAATGACCAGAGACTTTTACAAGAAGTACCTGTCATACCTGCCCCTGGAAGAGATGGGAGACACCAAGATTCAGGGTATCCAAGCAGAAGAGTACTCTTGTGATAGATGTCTGCGGATGAAGTTGTCGTGTGATCCATTGAGGGCTGGGGAGCCCCAGAACTTTGAGACACTGGCCATTGTCTGTCCCTGGCTGCCAGGGCCCTCAAGAAGTTCACTCATCGTTGGGACCAATACCGATCTGGTGAAACGGCTTTTAGCCCCTGCTGTCCCCCCATACCCTCACTACCGGAAGAGGTTCCTGCTTCAGTACCAGAGGAAGAACCAAGAGTAGCTGAGACTGTGACTCCCAGGGAGCAGAGAATGAAGAGAGTCATTCATCCTCCCCGGAAACTAACTTATGATCGGATGGGAGAAAGTTCCGAAGACACGGTCCTAACCTCAAGAAGGGCCATACCCACATCTGGTCCCTCCACTGTACATTTGGTGGAGGGCAACCCCAACTCACTCCGTGGCACAGTTAGGCAGGCCACTTCCAATAATATGGCCTGTGGGCAGGACAATCTTCCTCACCATGCCAGGTGGGAGATTCCCCTGCCAGGTTCCTTTGCAACTGTGAACTATCTTTTATGTACATATTGTTGATGCTGTCTTTGGGGACCAAAGATTCAAAGTGGGGGGAGTGTGTAGCGGGGTATTCCCCTTTAATCACGAGAGACTTCATCTCCCAGTACATCTTGCAGCACCCAGGATGCATTGCCCCGTGCAAAGACTGCTGGGGCAGACTATATAAAGGGGAGGCAGGGTTTATTCTGTCTCTTTTGGACACCGCGCGGCTGCTGACTGGTCTTCCTGTGCGGATCTGCTGGAGTGCAGGGCCTGAAGCCTGGGGCCTTGCGTAACTTCCGAAGAGCCTTCCACCCCATTGCAGAGCCTGGGTGGCATCTGACTTTGCTTACCACTGACATCAATACGATCGGGGACCCGACCGTTGCAGACGCTGTGTGCGGAGACACAGCAGGTGGAAGTCCCGGACTGGGATCGCGTCCGGAGTGGTGAGCGAGCACCTGCTCAATTCAATAGGCTGTACTGTGTTTAGGCCTATAGACTGCCTTGGCCCACCGATCCTTTATTTTTGCTGTTCCATTGGAGACCGATAGCAGGACAGAGTTAAAGGGTCTCCAGCATAGTGTTCCTTGTGGTTACCTACTTTGTGGATTACAAAACTGTTCCTGAACGTGCACCACCATTTCAAGTTTGCATGCGAAGAAATCCTAATTCAAAAGACTGAGTTTAATTCTGTGTCAGGCCTGACCAGGGAGGGGAGATAGAATATTGTTTAGTGCGCCACAGGGCACGTAGATACTAATAGCTGCGCGTGGTGGATTACCGCGCTGTGCTATTAGTGTATGCTATATCTATTGCTGCAGGGCTCTGTAAGCAAGTTACCTGTTATGTTTTAATCTGTGCCTTTTAAACTAAAGTAAAACCGTTATACTTTGTAACTTGTTATCACTGTGTTATCATTGCAAATAGTGCTTATATCTCCTGAGAAGTTGGGGTGTGTGTATAATCAGGTATAGATTGTAATAGATAACATCCCTAGACTAACTGTGCCACGGGAGATTAGAGCCGATTGCCAGGGGTTGACAGCGGTGCACTACAGGGCCCAAATCAATACCAGTGGCTCTCTTAACTGGGGGTAGCGCTACATATAAAAAAGCTATTTTTTTCCTCAGTTTAGGCCGATACGTATTCTTCTACATATTTTTGGTAAAAAAAAATTGCAATAAGCGTTTATTGTTTGGTTTGCGCAAAAGTAATAGCGTCTACAAAATAGGGGATAGTTTTATGGAATTTTTATTAATATTTTTTTTTTTACTAGTAATGGCGGCGATCAGCGATTTTTATCATGACTGCGACATTATGGCAGACACATTGGACACTTTTGACGCTATTTTGGGACCATTGTCATTTATACAGCGATCAGTGCTATAAAAATGCACTGATTACTGTGTAAATTACACTGGAAGGGAAGGGGTTAACCACTAGGGGGCGAGGAAGGGGTTAAGTGTTTCCTAGGGAGTGATTCTAACTGTGTGGGGGCTGGGCTACCTGTGACACAACACTGATCACTGCTCCCGATGACAGGGAGCAGAAGATCAGTGTCCTGTCACAAGGCAGAACAGGAAAATGCCTTGTTTACACAGGCATCCCCCAGTTCTGCAGCTCCGTGACACGATCGCGGGACATCGGCGGAAATCGAGTCCGCGGGTCCCACGTGCACGGTCACGGAGCTCGCGGCATGTACGGTCATTTGCCTGCCCGTGCCATTCTGCCGACGTAAATGTTCGTGCGGCGGTCGGCAAGTGGTTAAATTTGGGATCGGCCAGTGCCAGCAGGGCTTTGTCCAAGCTCAACGAGACTGAGAACGTCCCTGAAATGTGGTCTTTCCAAGATGTCCAAGTGGAGTCAAATCTTTTCCGAGTGTCTCTGCAGTTGGCGAGCCACTCCTCCGCTTCCATGACCTCCCCCACCTTCCCCATCCACTCCGCTTCGCTTGGAGTGAGCAAACTTTTCCGGTAGATTGGAATGAGGCGCCTAGCCATGTTGAGAAGGTGGGGGAGAGCTCTGCGTTTATATTGTGATAGAGGCATGGAGGGGATGTGAAGAAGGAAGTGCTTCAGTGAGTCAAGAATGTCCACACCAACACCATCAGAGATATGCTTACTAACCATGGACCAAAAGGGTCTCAGTTAAGGACACTCCCACCATATATGGAGAAGGTTTCCTATAATGATCATATAAAAGAGTTAGGGCGAACATACAGTTTAAAGGCATTATATTTCCATCTACCCAGTTGTTTTATATTGTCAGAGCCCATACCAATCCTAGCAGCCTCCGTGGC
This sequence comes from Rana muscosa, assembly GCA_029206835.1. NCBI lineage: Eukaryota > Metazoa > Chordata > Amphibia > Anura > Ranidae > Rana > Rana muscosa. The sequence continues at coordinate 1,162,932,261 of CM055116.1, forward strand.
TGCTCCTATCCTAAAAGAGTGCGAGGTAAGTCTAACATTGTCTAAATGTAAGAAATTACAACATTTAGAATGAACTCTATTAAATTGGAACTTAGTAAGAGGCGAACCATATATGAAAAGAAGTTCACTGACAAGAGGGCGGGTGGATAAATAACTATGTAATCTCATGACAGAGCAAATTGGAGAACCCAGGCAAGCAGATAAATGCAGCCAGATTCCCTTTCCCAATTGGTCAGTTTTACTCCTGTCAATATTTTTTTTTTTAGCAAATTAACATCCAGGCTTATATGTTGTAATTTCAAACCAGACTGGTCCATCCTGTTGGAAGACACTACTTCAGAGATAAGTTAAGCAGCAAAAAAGAATAAAGAAGAGACAGCATTAAAGAGAAAAGCCTTGTAGGAGGAAAAACAAACAGAACTGGTAACTTTGCAAGGATATTAGGGGTTATGGGATTCCTATTATCCCTTGTAAAATTGACCTTACTGTACCCCTTTAATGCCTGTCGAACAGAGAAAAAACGTAAACATGTTGTCTAGCGATACCACCCCTTTCTTTCACCTGACTTTGGCTCCTCGCAGGCAGAGAGGAGCACACCCTCGCCACAAGCCCGTACCCTCCCGTATGAGGAGGTTGAGCGGTGTTGTTGATGGGTCTTCACAGTCAGATAGCCAGAGAATGTTTCTCACCTCTATATTGAAAGTCCTTGTATTACCACAGTAACTTGAATGTCCACACCAGCTGAAACTCCAACGTAGAGTTTATTTTCTTGTAAAATACAGTCTCTGACAGAAAAGGTTGGAGGGAAGACACTACAGCTTAAGGTGTGGTAGAGGTCCAGGCACAAACGTAACCCAATTCACTGCTCCGATTCTCAAGCAGACTCAGCCCACTCGGTTAGTCTCCCTAGCTTGGGACTAGCAGCCGATATGGTGCTCGAACTTTACCCAAAGTCTCTGCCACAGACCTGATGAACTTGGTCTCTGCCACAGACCTGATGAACTTGGTCTCTGCCACAGACCTGATGAACTTGGTCTCTGCCACAGACCTGGTGAACTTGGCCTCTATTAAGGAGAAGACATCTCTCCAGAGAGTTACCGGGACCCTTCCTTCACTGTGACTTCCGTACCAGTCCTTTGGACCGGTTCCTCCCCCGGCCTCCTCAACTAGGATACGGGTCCCCTTGCAAGGCGGCACCCTGAGACTCCTCGATCCTTGGTGGGCTCCAGCCGAAGATGCAGGCCACAGGGAACTATACACCAATGCTCTCCCTGCAGACAAATATGGTTGCAAGAACTCTAACAATTAGGGTGTTTGGGTATAACTACCACCCAAACACTTCCCCTAAATTTATCACCCCGCTACAGGTGTAAGATTATTTAATTTCTGAAAGAACGAAATGCCTGAAAGAGTCTTATAATTATGTGACCAAGTATATTTCTTACTCAGTAGAAATTCCCGAAAATATAAGACTACACTTTCAGAACATATACGAGTATCCATGTTGTGGGAATTCATGTGAAGCGGGGTGTTGCTTTAAGAACCCAGAGACTACCATACCCAGGGTGCATGGCCCCACGCAAGGACTGCTGGGGTGGGCTATTTAACTGAGGGGCGGACCGGAGCTTGGTCTCTTTGGACATCGCCCGCCCGCCCAGCAAGTGGAACTCTGTGCTGAGTCTGTTGTTCCTGACAGGGCCTGAAGTTTAGGCCTTGTGCTTCCAAAGAGCCTTCCGTTTCCACTGAGGAGCCTGAGGGACGTCTCATCCTGCTACCCATCTACTACTTCCAGGAGGACCGAAGACCCGGGTGTCGTGGAACCTGTGTACCGAGACACAGCTACGGAAGATACGGATGTGGACTGGTCCGGTTGGGTGAGAGAGCATCTGCCCAGAGATTAGTACAGGATCTCTAGGCCCAGTGTTTGTTGTTCGGGACCCACCGTTTAGAGTTTACATTTGCACGCCGGAGGGACAGTGCATTGAGTAGCATTAGTGACTTTACTTTATTCCTCAAGTTTACAAGTGCACCATCATTTGCTAGCGAAGATCCATCTCCACGGACCTTACATATAGAACAGTCAGGCCTGACTTCTAAGTTTAGACATTGCTGGGCGCCATCTTGCCCACAAGGGAGGGGAGCTGCAAACGGGGTCTGTTAGTTGTGTGTGTACAGAATCGTATATCTGTTTATTTGCTGAATACCTTTTATTGCAGGGCTCTGCATATGCTAATGTATACAGTTTATCTGCTTAACCATTTCGTTCAGTAAAAGTACTAGGATTAAGCAGACAAGTTGTTGGTGTGATTACTTTGCTGAGGGAACAGTCAGTGCCAGTTATACCATATTACTGTGTGCATTTATTGCCGGATTGCGTGACCTAAAGTTACAGGTCCCACAATCCTATCATCCCCTACTAGCTGTGCCAAGGGAGGGTAGAGCCAATTGCTGGGGGTTGACAGCGGTGTGTCACAGGCCCGAAACATCATACCAGCGGCCCTCTTAGCTGGGGATATCGCTACACGTGGGGGCTCGTCCGGGATACCTGTATGCTGCAATCAAGCCTGCCAGAAGTACCGGCATGGATCCGTTAACGGTGACCCAGTGGTGCTTATCCACTGATGTCTCCCTGGACATGGCTGCAGTGATTGGACTCCCCGGAGAGGATTGGTCGAGGAGTGACATAGAACGGCTCATAGAGCTCCTGTCCCCGGACCATAAAGGATGGTTAATTGACCTCAGGCCAGAGGAAGAGAATTCCTGCACCTTTGCGCTGATAGAGTGGAGGGATGAAATGCCGGAAGAATTTAGAGGTCAGAGTGTGCAGTCCATAGGCAATAAGACGTACCGCTTGGGGCACGCAAAGGTTATTAATAAGGAACCTTCCGCAATCACCCAAAATTCCAAAGAGTTCCAAAGAGATGATAGCCCCGGGGACACCTCTAACCACAATAGGCCCTGAACTTTTAAATGCTTTAGGGGACCTTGTCACGAAGTGCCAGAAGAGTAGTACGGTACATGTAGAGGCCGGGTACCGGAAGCTCAGGATCTTTTCGGGAAAACAACCTTGTAACGGGAGGGCCCGTGGAACCCAGAAGTTCTTAAAAGTATGAGCCATAAAATAATGGACATTGAGAATATGTCTTGGATTGCTTTAAAATGGGTCTGTAATATTAATCCACAATATTTCCAAGGCTATCTGTAAAATAACTATCTACTGGTTGTTGATCCTGAACTCAACAGGTTAATTGAAAAGGGCTGATGTGTTCTAAAGATCCCCTCTTTGTGGATTGTGATAATTAACTCTGTAATTGTGGGTATTGTAAATTAGCAGACAGACAGTCTGGGGAACATAAAGGTTATGCATAGTAGTCATTTAAGCTGAAAAGGGATTAGCTAATGAACTCACCTGTTGTCTGCTAAGAGATGTCAAAATAATGGGTATTGGGGCCTTGTTATGTAACCATTGTGTGATACTGTGGGTGGAGTTGGGACATTGTTCATTTAGATTAATGCAGTATTATTTTGGTGTATATAAGAGCAGGCTCTCAATAAAGATTGTCAGACCAGTTGGAAACCTAAACAGAGCAGTTGTCTCGTTTGTGGAGGGAGAAGTATTTGTATGGGGTCTTATTCGGCTGGTTGGGGTGTCTGGTGGCTGTCGTGTGGTTGAAAAGGGAAAATCCTAACGGCGTTAACCCCTTTCATACTTGGGGTGCCGTTACAAACCTGTACCACTCGGGGAAGAGGATTTCGACACCTGGATTGAACAAGCGATGCAGGCTATGGAAGGATGGGAAATACCGGAGGTCCAAAAGAAGCAGCACATAAGTGAAAGTCTAAAGGTTTTTGCTGCTGAAGCCGTGTAGAACCTTAGGTTCAGCAATGCTGCTTGTACTGCCTATGACTATTTAACTATGTTGCAGGAAGAATTCAGCTAATTGGAAAAAGTGGTCGATTTAGTCTACCAGTTTGAGCATACCCTTCAACAGCCAGGAGAAAGACTGTCTGAATATGTTCGCAGATTAAACAAGATGCTGTGCCAAATTGTCCTTAAGAAGGGGATGCTGCCACAAGCCATAGATGTGGCTAGGATGAAGCAGATTTTAAGGGGAGCTTTACGATCTGATCCAGTCTGGCTCCATCTGAAAACCTCTGAAGGGGTCATGTCCCTGAACTACCCGGACCTTGTGCGAATAATAAGGGATGAAGAGGCTCTGCTGAAAGACCAACAGGCGACCGAGAAACCCACTCTTCCCCCCTCAGTTGGGGTCAGATCCGCCATGGCCACTGAACAGGACTCGGAGGTGGCGGTCTTAAAGTCACAGATGACCCAAGTATTAGAAATGCTGACCTCTTTAATGGCAAAGAACTCAGGAGTTGGAGAAAAAGAAGAAGTCAGGAAGGAGCTGTACCAGAGCGTTTCAACACCAGTCTCCCCGTGGGATAGAGGAGAAGCTGTTTGCTTTAACTGTGGAGGAGTTGGCCATTTTGGACGAGTGTGCCCCAGTCCGAGGAAGACCCGAGGCACCTACCGCCAGCCGGCAGAAAACTCCAGAGGGCCCCGGTGAAGGAGTCAACCGAGTGCCCATCATTTCCAGCAAGCTCCATTGGAATCAGAAAGCAAGAGAAGCCAAGAAGTGAGGGGAACAATTCCCCATCAAAAGCACTTAATACCCCTCACCTGGCGGTAAAACCCCAAAAATCACAAGAAATCAATGCATACCAGGCCCAACAGGGATTAAGATCCAGGAAAAGATGGAAAAAGAAAAAAACACCAAAGGCCAAAACCATGGGCCCAGGGAAAGAGGCCTCCCCGAATAAGTTTCCAGCCAAGTTAGTGGGACCCTCCCCAGTGGTCCCCATTCAAGTGGAGGGAGTCTACACGAAGGCCATTCTGGATACAGGGGCTCAAGTAACCCTCCTATATCGGGATTTCTACCAAAAGCATCAGAGACATTTGCCCTTGCAGAAGCTAGAAGACTTGGAAATATGGGGAATTGGCACCCAGAGCTTTCCTTATGATGGTTACCTCCTGATTAGATTGGCTTTCGACCCCTCAGTAGAAGGAGAGGCAGAGGTCTTTGACACCCTGGCAGTAGTTTGTCCTCGCCCACCAGGGGCCAACAAAAGTTCTCTGATAATAGGAACAAACACTGACCTGGTCAGGAGACTACTGGCCCCTCTAGCACACGAGCAGGGCGCCTCAACAGCCAGAATCCACCCCATGTTGCAGTTGGCCTATCAACGATTGGTCTTGGAACAGAAGGCCCCAGAAGAAGGGGTAGGGAAAGTTTGGAGACTGGAGAAGAAAGAGAGAGTTTTGCAGCCTGGTGAAGTAGCCTGCCTGAGGGCCACTGTGAAGCTCACTTGGGAACAACCTGGCCCCTTTGTAGTCCTGAAACCAGACCCTCTGGGTACCCACCCAGGACTGGAGGTAATCCCCGAAGTGGTCCCGCTGAGAGTCCTGAAGAAGGCCAACGGCAGGGTGCCAGTGAGCATCAGAAACACCACTGACTCACCTGTGAAGATTCCAGCCCGGATGCTGTTGGGACAAGTGAATCCCGCTACCCCCAGTTGCCTTGCCTGACTTAGAGAAGGAAGAAGGAGGAGAACCCACTTTGGAGACCCCGGCCCTACCTCAGGCATGGAAGGAGAGGGCACAGTTGGCAAAGTGGCGGAAGATCTTCTCCAAGGATGAGTTTGATGTAGGATGTGCGAAAAGTGCCACTCACAAGATCCGTCTACAAGAAGACAAACCTTTTAGGGAGAGAGTCCGGCGAGTCCCCCTGGCTGATTTGGAAGATCTGCGTGAGCAACTTGCAGAGCTCAAGAGAACTGGTGTTATCTGGGAATCCAGGAGCCCATATGCCTCTCCAATTGTGGTAGTCAGGAAGAAGAATGGGTCATTGAGACTCTGTATAGACTACAGGACCCTCAACAGGAGGACAATACCTGACCAATACACCACCCCAAGAATATAGGATGCTCTGCAGAGTCTGTCTGGAGCCAAATGGTTCAGTGTAATGGTAATACTACCAAATCCCAATGCACCCAGAAGACAGAGAGAAGACAGCCTTCATTACCCCAGTGGGGTTCTATGAATTCGACCGCATGCCTCAAGGTCTGTCGGGAGCTCCTGCCACTTTCCAGCGGCTGATGGAGAAGAGGGTGGGGGACATGAACCTCATTGAAGTCCTAGTATACCTAGATGACATAATCGTCTTTGGGAAGCCTCTAGAGGAGCATGAGGAGAGGCTAGAGAAGGTCTTGAATAGACTCAGTGATGAGGGACTCAAGCTCTCTCGGGAGAAGTGCCAGTTCTACCAGTCTTCAGTCCATTACCTGGGACACATAGTGTCTGAAGAAGGAGTATCTACAGATCCTGACAAATTAGAGGCAGTCACTTCCTGGCCCCGGCCCACCACAGTGACTGAGCTTAGGTAATTTCTGGGGTTCTGCTCCTACTATCGTAGGTTTGTGGAGGGGTTTGCAAGAATTGCCAGGCCTCTGAATGAGCTGTTGAAGACATAAGGAGAAGAGGATGACTCAGGCCCCAGGAAACCGGGAGAGTCGGTGGAAGACCAGTGGACTGAGAAGTGTGAAGAGGCTTTCATTAAGTTGAAGAAGAGTTTGACCACTGCCCCTGTCTTGGCCTATGCAGACACCAAAAAGCCCTACGAATTACACGTGGATGCCAGCCATGATGGTTTGGGAGGAGTATTATATCAGGAGTATGAAGAGCAGCTAAGACCCGTTGCTTATGTGAGTAGGAGCTTAACCCCAGCTGAGAAGAATTACCCCACCCACAAGTTGGAATTTTTGGCCTTAAAGTGGGCTGTGGTGGACAAACTGAAAGACTACTTATATTGAGCTGACTTTGTGGTTAAAACAGACAATAACCCCCTCACTTACCTTCTAACCACAGCCAAACTGGATGCCACCGGACACCGTTGTTTGGCAGCCCTCTCAGGGTTCAATTTCAGCCTGAAGTACAGGCCTGGGACTGGAAACCGAGATGCCGATGCCTTGTCCCGAAGATCTCATGCTCCCATTTGCATGGCAGAAGACTGGACCCAGGTAACCCCAGAGGGGGTACGAGCTTTGTGTCAGGGAGCGAAGCTCCAGGCTGGTGGAGGATCCAGAGCAGAAGAAATAGGAGTCTCAGTTGTTGGAGTGCCAAAATATTACTGTGATGTAACTCAGATTGGTGAAGAGGACTTGCCAAACTATCAAAGAAGGATATAAGACGGGACCAGCTGAAAGACTCATTGGGAAGACTGGCTTTGGAAGCCTTAGAAGACCAGGATCCGGACAGACTCTTGCATGATCCCTCTAAGGAGGCCCACGTCCTGCGCAAGGAATGGGACAGGTTACGGGTGCATCAAGGGGTGGTCTACCAAAGGGTCCCTCTGATGACCTGGAAGACAAGTGGCAACTATTCCTGCCGGAAAAACACTGAAAGACTGTTATGGTTGCTCTACATGACAACCATGGCCACCTAGGAGCAGAGACCACATTTCAGCTCATAAGGAGCAGATTCTATTGGCCCTGTATGCGGGCTGAAGTAAAGGAATACTGTCACTCATGTGCTCGCTGTATACAAAGAAAGACACTGCCCCATCAAGCTGCCCCAATGGGCCACCTGCAAAGCCAAGGGCCCTTGGACTTTGTATGCATTGATTTTCTTTGTCTGGAACCTGATTTGAGTGGACATGGAAATGTTCTGGTAATAACCGACCATTTCACCCGATACGCCCAGGCCTTTCCAACTAAAGACCAGAAGGCTTCCACTGTGGCCAAGATACTCGTAGAGAAGTACTTCGTACATTACGGACTACCTCAACGCCTTCACTCGGATCAAGGGAGGGACTTCGAAAGTCGACTCATCCGGAAGTTATTGGATTCCTTAGGCATAAAGAAGACTTGCACAATCCCTTATCACCCACAAGGAGATGCCCAACCAGAAAGGTTTAACAGAACTTTGTTGAATATGCTGGGGACCCTGAGCAGCGAGGAAAAACAATATTGGGGCAAGCATGAACCACTTAGGCTCTGATGAAAGGGGTGCGCTCCTGAAACGCGTCAGCCATCTGGATATGTTTTTTGGGGTGTCGTTTGACCCTCTTTGTCATCAGGTCCTGTCCGTGAATGTCAAGATCTCCAGCTACTGTTTCCGATAAGCTTTTTATAAAGCTCTGTCTGTGAGTAGGACTATTGCTTTTTAATTCTATTTTAATAAACCTGTAAGTGGTAATGCACTAGGTCGGTGCGCCCTCCTGTTTTCTTTTTTCTTTTAGCCATATGAACACCCATTGTTCTGAGGAGGGCTGCAAGATTTTAGACTTTGCCTCTAGACAGAACTACGCCACCTATGTTTTGACGATACACCGAGAGCGCAGGAGAGATTTTTGTTTTGTTGCAAGCATATAGCTGCCATAGTGCACGCTTACAATAGCACAACTAGTGATGTCACCAGATACTCTCCTTACAGATTACTGTTCAGTAGGGAAGCGAGACTACCTGTAGACCTGGCCTTTGGCACTTCGATAGACCACACATCGGCTGCTTCACACAAGGGATACGTGGACAGGCTGCGGAAGAGCTTAAGACTGGCTTATGAGAAGGCACAAGCCACTTCCGACTAGAGAGGAGCCCGGAACAAACAACATTTTTACCTCTGGGTCCGGATCCATGACTTGCAACCAGGAGACAGAGTGCTGTTGTGGAATCTGGGTGTTCCAGGAAAGCATAAGCTTGCTGACAGATGGAAATCACAGCCGTATGTAATTTGCAAAAAATTGCCTGGCTTGCCAGTGTACCAGCTGAAACCAGAAGGAAAAGTGGGACCCTTGAAAACCTGGCACAGGAACCACTTACTGCCTCTCTCCGAAGTAGTCCGGATACCTTCTACTCCGGATTCTCCTGAATTACCTTCAACCTTCAATACCCCTAGTCCCAACACCAGGTCTCAAACCACTCTGTCAGGAGAGATGGATGTCACAGACCAGAGTGAAGATGAGGAAATGGAACTGGACTGGCTATGGCCAACTCAGGCACCTGCACCCATGGTCATGGATCCTTCAACCTGTGAAGTTACCATCGATGGCACCCTAAATGCTGAAGCTGCTGAGTTAATTCCATCGGGAACTCTGACTGAGGAATGGGAAGATGCCCTAGAGTCAGTCCCAGCTAAAGACCCAAGAGACTCTTTGTACCTCTCTGCACCTGATTTGGATGCCCCTGAAGCAGTAGGATCCACTACACCTGTCCCAGTGGAAGGAAGAATGGAAGAACCCATTGTGCCTGATACCGTAGCCCCCAGGGAGCAAAGAGTGAAAAGAGCTATCCGCCCTCCCCCAAAACTAACCTACACCCAGATGGGAGAATGCTCTGAAGATACTGTAGTGACTGCGAGAAGGACAATAGAGAAAACTGGTCCCTCCACTGTGCATTTGGTGGAGGGCAACCCCAGCTCACTCTCTGGCACAGTTAGGCAGGTCACTTCCACCAATATGACCTGTAGACAAGACAATCTCCCTTACCAAGTTTGGTGGGAGGTTCCCTTGCCCAGCTCCTTTGCAGCCATAAATTTTATTGTTTGTAAATAATGCTAATATTATCTTTGGGGACCAAAGATTTTAAGTGGGGGGAGTGTGTAGCAGGGTGTTGCTTTAAGAACCCAGAGACTACCATACCCAGGGTGCATTGCCCCGCGCAAGGACTGCTGGGGTGGGCTATTTAACTGAGGGGTGGACCCGAGCTCGGTCTCTTTGGACATTGCTCGCCCAGCAAGTGGAACTCTGTGCTGAGTCTGTTGTTCCTGACAGGGCCTGAAGTTTAGGCCTTGTGCTTCCAAAGAGCCTTCCATTTCCACTGAGGAGCCTGAGGGACGTCTCCTCCTGCTACCCATCTACTACTTCCGGGTCTTCGGTCCTCCTGGGTGTCGTGGAACCTGTGTACTGAGACACAGCTACGGAAGATACGGACGTGGACTGGTCCGGTTGGGTGAGAGAGCACCTGCTCGGAGATTAGTACAGGATCTCTAGACCCAGTGTTTGTTGTTCAGGACCCACCGTTTAGAGTTTACATTTGCACGCCGGAGGGACAGTGCATTGAGTAGCATTAGTGACTTTACTTTATTCCTCAAGTTTACAAGTACTTATTCCTGTGGATTACAATTTGTCTCCAAAAGTGCACCACCATTTGCTAGCGAAGATCCATCTCCACGGAACTTACATATAGAACAGTCAGGCCTGACTTCTAAGTTTAGACATTGCTGGGCGCCATCTTGCCCACGAGGGAGGGGAGCTGCAAACGGGGTCTGTTAGTTAGTGTGTGTACTGAATCGTATAAAAAAAAAAGTGTATGACGTCATCGCTGGACGGGAGACTGCAAGCCGGCCGGCTTTTTCCCATGCTTGTTTAATCTGCTTTGATGTAAGTAGCCATCTGTTTTTATACAAAAAAATTACTGTTGGACGGTACACACCATGTGGTTTCCCCTCTTCATTTCCATGATTGGCGAATACTGAGTCCTATACAGCGCAGGAGTTCCATCCCTGGGGTCCATTTACTACGAGGAAGTGGATTATTCACAGTTTGGCACTACTTAAGCTTGCCTCTGGTAAGCATAACATCCTGGTGGTGGTGCACGAGTGCAATGGTGTGATTAGGAGTTCACTCTTCTCTTTGATACCCTGCATTGCAAGTTTCACTGATCAGGACCATATGGACTTTTATATGGACTATTTTTGTGGATATTTATTTATTTTTAAACATTGGGGTGCATTTTCACTGATGTGTTTTGGTCTATCACGTTATTTATTTTTATAATCAGTCTCATTGATATATTATATTAATTGGTTCACCATATTTAGGTTTGCGCAACTCCTCTTTTTCTTTGGTTGCATATTAGTGTTGGGTCTGCACATATGAGTTTGCTGCACATTTAGGGTTTTTTCTATTTATTATTATTTCATTATTTAATTTTTAATATTAATTATTTTTAAGCGCGGTTACCCTCCTTTTTTCTTATTGGTGTGATTACTTTGCTGAGGGAACAGTCAGTGCCAGTTATACCATATTACTGTGTGCATTTATTGCCGGATTGCGTGACCTAAAGTTAAAGGTCCCACAATCCTATCATCCCCTACTAGCTGTGCCAAGGGAGGGTAGAGCCAATTGCTGGGGGTTGACAGCGGTGTGTTACAGGCCCGAAACATCATACCAGCGGCCCTCTTAGCTGGGGGTATCGCTACACATGAATTGTAACCACAACATCCATGAAGACCTGTATCCCATCCAAGAAGAGTTGGCTAGAGATTTGGTAATATTTTCACAAACAGTACTAGCTCCCACAAATAAGACGGGCAAGGGGTTCTAGCCGAATCCGCTGTTGGTAGAAGGGGAAAAAATTGCTCCGTCTGTAACCGAGAGAGAGCATCGGCCACTTCATTTACCTTACCTGGACTGTATTTTGCTTTAATCCAGACGTTTAAGCAAAGGCATTTATATGCTAAATAACGAAGAAGACAACTTACTGGCTGAGATCTGGATGAAAGAAAATATACAGCAAACAGGATGCCCTAATGTCCGTGCTGAAAAGAAGCCGTCTGTTTGCAAAAAACTCGCCCCAGATCTCTAGTGAAACAACAACTGGAAATAGCTCCAGTAACACAATGTTCTTACAGAGACCTCTGCTTGTCCAGAAAACTGGCAAAGAGGCAGCACACCAATGAGACTTCGAAACTGCTGCAAAACCTACTGAATCTGCCGTGTCTGTGAACAAGCAGAAGTCCCTATCCAAGATAAAATTTGTCCTGCCAAAAGGCTCTGCCATTGAAACGATCCAAAAAATGTACCCAGACCAGCATATCTTCTCTAATGTAAACCTGAATTTTTTATTTTTTTTGCTGTCACAGTCTTGCCACACAGAGTTAATCCAGCTCTGAGCAATCCTCTTTTTATTTTTCAGGGAGATAAAACAGACACAGAGAAGAGCCTTTGTCCGTTCTGCCCCCTGACTTCAAGTGACAGGTTATTTACATATCTTGTGCACTAGCTTTAGACATGCACATCCTGTGTAAGAAGTTCACAATTTACATCCCCCTCCTCTCCCCTCCTCTCCCCTTCCAGCTCTCCCAGGATTGGCTGCCTTTCCTGTGTTTTGACTGGATGTTTCTCATCATGGGGTGTGATCCACAGATCTGGGTGACGAGGAAATGTATGATGCAGTAAACAACCAGCAGAATATACATAGACAAGTCATTAGGGGAGATGTATTTAGTCAGAGCTGGGCAGAGTAGAAGCTCAAGTGATATTATTATTGTTATATTGCAGTGTGGTGTGTCTGAGGTCACCTGATCCTTTACATTACCAGGATGTGTTATGTGGGGGAGGGGTGGAATTCTCACTTTTTATAATTGCACCCAGTAAGGCTGAATGAGCTTAGGGCCGGTTCACATTAGTGCGCTGTGCGAGATCGCATGTGATTCGCACTGCACTGCAGAGCAAATCACATGCGATGTCCATGAGGTGCGATTTTAGAAATACAGATAGTATGTTTGATATCGCACCGCATTTGGACCAAACACGCACAGGACCCTTTTTTTGGTCCGCACCAGAATCGAATAGGTGTTCACACCTATGCGGTCCGATTCATGTCCTAACTGTCAGTTTGCAGTGCGATATGTGAGCTGAAATGGGAGTGTCGTTAACATTGTATGACACTCCCCAGTAGTTGGCATATGGCTGTGTGAACTGCCGTGTGAGTCGGGTGCGATGTGGGAACCCGCAGTGGATTCGCAGGGTTCCCGAAGCGCACCAGTGTGAACCGAGCCTCAAAGCATACAGCCTGCAAATGTCACCTGACTGCTCCCACCAAGGCTCGGTTCACACTGGTGCGATTCGGTAACCCTGCGAATCCACTGCGGGTTCCCACATCGCACCCGACTAGGGTTGCCACCTTTTCTTCAAGCAAACCCGAACACTTTCGCGGTGCACAGCAATTTTTTTGTACTACACGCTATAGGATTTTAAAATACCTGGGACACCTTTGGGGTTACCCAAAGAGAGTAGTAATGAGGTGCGCTACAATGAACAGTGGCTGTGGCCAAATTGCAGTGCGGGGGGGGGTACTTAAAGGGGCATGGTTAAATAAAACAAAAGCATTAGTGTACCCATAAAATATGATTCAATTAATAAAAGAAATGTCAGTTAAAATATAAAACTAACCTACCTCAAAAGTGGACATTGTCAGCCAGTAGAGCAGTGGATGGTGTCAGTAGAGCAGTTGATGGTGTCACCCGGTGAAAACTCTATATATGTATGGTGTATGGGGGGGACTGTATATATGTATGGTGGGGGAGAACTGTATATATGGATGATGTATGGGGAGAGAACTGTATATATGTATGGGGTATGGGGGGGACTGTATATATGTATGGTGTATGGGGGGAGAACTGTATATATGGATGATGTATGGGGGAGAACTGTATATATGTATGGGGGGAGAACTGTATATATGTATGGTGTATGGGGGGAGAACTGTATATATGGATGATGTATGGGGAGAGAACTGTATATATGGATGGTGTATGGGGGGAGAACTGTATATATGTATGGTGTATGGGGGGAGAACTGTATATATGTATGGTGTATGGAGGGGAGAACTGTATATATGTATGGTGTATGGGGGAGAGAACTGTATATATGTATGGTGTATGGGGAGAGAACTGTATATATGTATGGTGTATGGGGAGAGAACTGTATATATGTATGGTGTATGGGGAGAGAACTGTATATATGTATGGTGTATGGGGGGAGAACTGTATATATGTATGGGGGGAGAACTGTATATATGTATGGTGTATGGGGAGAGAACTGTATATATGTATGGTGTATGGGGAGAGAACTGTATATATGGATGATGTATGGGGAGAGAACTGTATATATGTATGGTGTATGGGGGGAGAACTGTATATATGTATGGTGTATGGGGAGAGAACTGTATATATGTATGGTGTATGGGGGGAGAGAACTGTATATATGTATGGTGTGTGGGGGGAGAACTGTATATATGTATAGTGTATGGGGGGAACTGTATATATGTATGGTGTATGGGGAGAGAACTGTATATATGTATGGTGTATGGGGGGACTGTATATATGTATGGTGTATGGGGGGGCGAACTGTATATATGGATGATGTATGGGGAGAGAACTGTATATATGGATGATGTATGGGGAGAGAACTGTATCTATGTATGGTGTATGGGGGGAACTGTATATATGTATGGTGTATGGGGGGGAACTGTATATATGTATGGTGTATGGGGGGAGAACTGTATATATGTATGGGGGGGGGGAGAACTGTATATATGTATGATGTATGGGGGGAGAACTGTATATATGTATGGTGTATGGGGGGGAGAAGTGTATATATGGATGATGTATGGGGAGAGAACTGTATATATGTATGGTGTATGGGGAGAGAACTATATATATGTATGGTGTATGGAGGGGAGAACTGTATATATGTATGGTGTATGGGGGAGAGAACTGTATATATGTATGGTGTATGGGGAGAGAACTGTATATATGTATGGTGTATGGGGAGAGAACTGTATATATGTATGGTGTATGGGGAGAGAACTGTATATATGTATGGTGTATGGGGGGAGAACTGTATATATGTATGGGGGGAGAACTGTATATATGTATGGTGTATGGGGAGAGAGCTGTATATATATATGGTGTATGGGGAGAGAACTGTATATATGGATGATGTATGGGGAGAGAACTGTATATATGTATGGTGTATGGGGGGAGAACTGTATATATGTATGGTGTATGGGGAGAGAACTGTATATATGTATGGTGTATGGGGGGAGAGAACTGTATATATGTATGGTGTGTGGGGGGAGAACTGTATATATGTATAGTGTATGGGGGGAGAACTGTATATATGTATGGTGTATGGGGAGAGAACTGTATATATGTATGGTGTATGGGGGGGACTGTATATATGTATGGTGTATGGGGGGGAGAACTGTATATATGGATGATGTATGGGAAGAGAACTGTATATATGGATGATGTATGGGGAGAGAACTGTATATATGTATGGTGTATGGGGGGAGAACTGTATATATGTATGGTGTATGGGGGGGAACTGTATATATGTATGGTGTATGGGGGGAGAACTGTATATATGTATGGGGGGGAGAACTATATATATGTATGGTGTATGGGGGAGAACTGTATATATGTATGGTGTATGGGGGGGAGAACTGTATATATGGATGATGTATGGGGAGAGAACTGTATATATGGATGGTGTATGGGGGGGAGAACTGTATATATGTATGGTGTATGGGGGGGAACTGTATATATGTATGGTGTATGGGGGGAGAACTGTATATATGTATGGTGTATGGGGGGGAGAACTGTATATATGTATGGTGTATGGGGGGGAGAACTGTATATATGGATGATGTATGGGGAGAGAACTGTATATATGGATGGTGTATGGGGGGGAGAACTGTATATATGGATGATGTATGGGGAGAGAACTGTATATATGTATGGTGTATGGGGGGGGGGAGAACTGTATATATGGAAGATGTATGGGGAGAGAACTGTATACATGGATGGTGTATGGGGGGGACTGTATATGTATGGTGTATGGGGGGTAGAACTGTATATATGGATGATGTATGGGGAGAGAACTGTATATATGTATGGTGTATGGGGGAGAACTGTATATATGTATGGTGTATGGGGGGGAGAACTGTATATATGTATGATGTATGGGGAGAGAACTGTATATATGTATGGTGTATGGGGGGAGAACTGTATATATGTATGGTGTATGGGGGAGAGAACTGTATATATGTATGGTGTATGGGGGGAGAACTGTATATATGTATGGTGTATGGGGGGGAGAACTGTATATATGTATGGTGTATGGGGGGGAGAACTGTATATATGTATGATGTATGGGGAGAGAACTGTATATATGTATGGTGTATGGGGGGAGAGAACTGTATATATGTATGGTGTATGGGGGGGACTGTATATATGTATGGTGTATGGGGGGGAGAACTGTATATATGTATGGTGTATGGGGGGAGAACTGTATATATGTATGGGGGGAGAACTGTATATATGTATGGGGGGGAGAACTGTATATATGTATGGGGGGAGAACTGTATATATGTATGGTGTATGGGTGGGAGAACTGTATATATGTATGGTGTATGGGTGGGAGAACTGTATATATGTATGGTGTATGGGGGGGAGAACTGTATATATGTATGGTGTATGGGGGGAGAACTGTATATATGTATGGTGTATGGGGGGAGAACTGTATATATGTATGGTGTATGGGGGGAGAACTGTATATATGTATGGTGTATGGGGGGACGGACTGTATATATGTACGGTGTATGGGGGGAGAACTGTATATATGTATGGTGTATGGGGGGGGGGAGAACTGTATATATGTATGGTGTATGGGGGGGAGAACTGTATATATGTATGGTGTATGGGGGGAGAACTGTATATATGTATGGTGTATGGGGGGGGAGAACTGTATATATGTATGGTGTATGGGGGGAGAACTGTATATATGTATGGTGTATGGGGAGAGAACTGTATATATGTATGGTGTATAGGGAGAGAACTGTATATATGTATGGTGTATGGGGAGAGAACTGTATATATGTATGGTGTATGGGGGGAGAACTGTATATATGTATGGTGTATGGGGGGGAAGAACTGTATATATGTATGGTGTATGGGGGGGAGAACTGTATATATGTATGGTGTATGGGGGGAGAACTGTATATATGTATGGTGTATGGGGGGAGAACTGTATATATGTATGGTGTATGGGGGGAGAACTGTATATATGTATGGTGTATGGGGGGAGAACTGTATATATGTATGGTGTATGGGGGGAGAACTGTATATATGTATGGTGTATGGGGAGAGAACTGTATATATGTATGGTGTATGGGGGGAGAACTGTATATATGTATGGTGTATGGGGGGGGGGAGAACTGTATATATGTATGGTGTATGGGGGGGAGAACTGTATATATGTATGGTGGGGTGGGGGAGAACTGTATATATGTATGGTGTATGGGGGGGAGAACTGTATATATGTATGGTGGGGTGGGGGAGAACTGTATATATGTATGGTGTATGGGGGGGGGGAGAGAACTGTATATATGTATGGTGTATGGGGAGAGAACTGTATATATGTATGGTGTATGGGGGGAGAACTGTATATATGTATGGTGTATGGGGGGAGAACTGTATATATGGGGGGGCTGTATATATGTATGGTGGGGTGGGGGGAACTGTATATATATGGATGGTGTATGGGGGAGAACTATATATATGGGGGGCTGTATATATGTATGGTGGGGGGGGAGAACTGTATATATGGATGGTGTATGAGGAGGAGAGGGGGAACTATATGGATGGATGGTGTATGGGAGGGGGGGTGGCAGAACTGTATGTATAGATTATGGTGGGGGGGCAAAAACTTACCTTGCAAGCTGAGCTCCAATCCCAGCGCGATATCTGCAAACTTTCCATCAGAGCAGCGCCTTCAACCCCCCCTCTTTGTCCCTTCTGCAGCCAACCAGAGGAGAGTCCCCGGCAACATGGAGGTTCAGCCTCTTCGCTCTGTCTCTGTGTCCCCTGTCTGCAGTACACAGAGCGGACGGAGGTGCACTGACAGTGCGGGGGGAGGGAAGGGGGTAGATAGGAAGGGAGCAGGAGTGGACCGAACTCGAGACGCACACGGCACAGGGAGCCACTGGCGGGTCTGAATAATGTGCCCGGGTCTCAGGCGGGCAGAGACCTGGGCACATGTTTCAAAACCCGTACTGTCTGGGTGAATCCCGGACAGGTGGCAACCCTACAGCACACAGGGGGGCCCGGACAGCAGGGGGTTTGCAGCGGTGGGCAATTACAGAGATTAGGGGGGCAATTACAGAGGAGAAGGGGCAAATACAGAGGAGGAGGGGTAACAATTCCAGAGGAGGGGGAACAATTCCAGAGATTGGTGGGGGCAATTACAGAGGAGGGGGGTAATTACAGTATGGGGGGGGTAATTACAGAGGATGGGGGGATTACAGAGGATGGGGGGGTAATTACAGAGGAGGGGGAGGGGTAATTACAGAGGAGGGGGAGGGGTAATTACAGAGGATGGGGGGGGAAATTACATGGGGGGGAGGCAAACACAGAGGAGTCAAAACATAAGGGAGAGAGAGAGAGAGGTAACAGGCTGGTGAGGACGTTTTTAATAAAATAAATGCTTAAAAAAAATCCACTCACTCTTCATGTCAGAGCTGTAGGCAGGTCATTCTGTGAAGTCGGCTGTCCCATTCTGCCCTCCGATCCACGCTGCTGTTCCACTGAATCACTGGATGAAACAGAGAGCCGCAGAAAATTTAACCTCTGATGATGGAGGCGTGGTTAAGCCTCCAGAACGCTCTGATTGGTCACAGCGTCCCAGGTGACAGCTCACTGCAGATTCCCCACGGCTTTGTGTCTTTGGCTTCCTCCAGTGAAACAGCAGTGCGGATCGGAGGGGGAGATGGGACAGCGGAGTTTACAGACCGACTTACCTACAGCTGCAGCACTGACATGAAGAGGGAGTGGATTGTTGTTAAACATTTACTTCAATAAAAACTTCCGCACCAGCAGCTGCCTGTTGCCTCTCTCTCTCCCTTGATCTGTAATTGTTCTCCCCGCCGGCCGCTCTGATCCCTGCTGTCCGGGTCCCGCTGTGTGTGTCGGGGCTCGTAAAAGGAGGCCCCATGGTACCCGATGTCAGCTGGAAATTGTGTCGGGGTGGGAGGCAGAGGGAAACCCGGGCACAGCCTCCTAAACCCGTTCTGTCCGGGTCAAAACTGGACAGGTGGCAACCCTACACCCGACTCACATGACCAAAAAAAGGGTCCTGTGCGTGTTTGGTCCGAATGTGATGCGATTTCAGCCATACAGTTTGTATGGCTGAAATCGCATCGCACAGACATCACATGTGATCTGAACAGCAATGCTGTGCGAATCACAGGAATGCAGAGTGTACAGTGGTGGGTAGTAAGTGCAGGATGGTGTCAGGATAGTGGACAGTGTCAGATAATTTTTTTATTTTACAATAAAAAAATAATAATTTCAAAAGGTTTTTTGGGACCAGTGGATTTTTTTTATTTTTATTAATTTTTACAATTAAATTTTTTTATTTTATTTTTACAATTTTTTTTTTTACTATTTAAACAATGATGGGAGGGTGTTTTTTTAATATATTTTTTCACAGTGCTTTTGGGAAAGGGGTGGGGGGGATGGGGCAGTGGTTGGTGTCAGTGGCCGGTGTCAGTGGGGCAGTGGTCGGTGTCAGTGGGGCAGTGGTCGGTGTCAGTGGGGCAGTAGTCGGTGTCAGTGGTTGGTGTCAGTGGGGCAGTGGTTGTGTCAGTGGGGAAGTGGTCGGTGCCAGTGGGGCAGTGGTCGGTGCCAGTGGGGCAGTGGTCGGTGCCAGTGGGGTAGTGGTCAGTGCCAGTGGGGTAGTGGTCGGTGTCAGTGGGGTAGTGGTCGGTGTCAGTGGACGATGTCAGTGTCAGTGTGGTAGTGGTCGGTGCCAGTGGGGTAGTGGTCGGTCCCAGTGGGGCAGTGGTCGGTCCCAGTGGGGCAGTGGTCGCTGTCAGTGGGGTAGTGGTCGCTGTCAGTGGGATAGTGGTCGGTGCCAGTGGGGTAGTGGTCGGGGTCAGTGGTTCTGGACCGTGTCGGTATGGGGGGCGGTTGTGGTGTCAGTTGTTTTTTTTCAATTTCATTTATTTTATCCTTTTTTTTTTTTTACAATTTTGGATTTTTTTTTTTTTTTCATCAGCCCTGTTGGGGGCTTTGGTGACATGTCAGGGGTCTAAACAGAGACATCTCCCCTTTGTGACAGAGAAAGGGACAGAGGACAGATTCCTCAGTCCCTTTCTCTGCATTGAAGATGCATGGAGAGAAGACAGCGGCTCCACTCCATTCATAAACTGAAGCAGAGTAACACACAGGTTACTCTGCTCAGTTGTCACAGGACACACAGGGATCAGTAACGGACGCTCTGTGTCCCATTCAGAAAAGAAAGAGGCTGGTAATTGACTTACCAGACCAACTTTCTCCGCTCTCCATCCTGACAGATCCCCCGTGAAAAACATACAGGGGGGATCGGTGCTCACAGCTGTCCCGTCGCACCGATCATCCCTCACTGTCACTGGACATTGGTGTGTGTATGAACTTGTGACAGGGGGCCGTGAGCGCGCTCTGCTTTTACCCAGAACGCGCTCTGCCTCTCCTGCACGCTCTGGTCAAGGGGAGTGTAGAGGTGGGCGGGGAGTCTGCTGACATCATGACTCCGCCCACCAAGCGCTGATAACAGACCCGCCCACTGAATCTGCTGTTTTTGGGGGCTTCAAACTGCTAAACGGGACACATTTGACAGGTAAGGATACATGCAGGAGGCATGTATATCCTTATAGTTCAGCACTATGTCAGTAGTTTATAATTGATGAGAGTGGGTTTACATCCACTTTAAAGCCATATATGGCTAAATCCAGCCTCCTAGAAAATATCCTACCTACAGGGAGAATTCTAGTTGAAAAAGCCAAAAGGCCAAGTAAGGACTGCATTTCTTTAAGTAACTTTTTTTTCCCTACAAACTAGTGATAACAAAAGCTTAATTTTGACTATTTTCTCAACCGGGAGTCTAAAGTCCGGTCCTTAAGTGGTTAAGCAGTTATTTACTAAAATAATTGCATTTCCATGTTTTGTGTACTGTGGGAGACCAGATATAGCGAATGTGGGCTCCTGGGTTTAGTAACACTTTAAAATCACTTTGACCGATTGCCGACCGTATACTGTACATATACGGCAGCTCCCCTGTGCAGAATCACGTACCTGTACATGATCCTGCACTTCTGGGTCTGGGGCACGCACCACTGGCAACCTGCTCCCGCTGTGCTCGGACACAGCGGGAGCCAATCAGCAGGTCCAGTGGATGCAATGTCCACCGGGACCGGTCAATCATTCGGGAGACAGGCACATGTAAACAAGGCAGATCACCATTTTGTGAAAGGGGAAGGCTGTGATCCTGTGTTCCTGATAAGCAGTAACACTGATCTCTGCCTTCCCACAGTACAAGCACCCCCCACACAGTTAGCAAGCACTCCCTAGGAACACATTTAACCCTTTGATCGCCCCTGATGTTAACCCCTTCCCTGCCAGTGTCATTAGTACAGTGACAGTGCATATTTTTAGCACTGATTACTGCATTAGTGTCACTAGTCCCCAAAAAGTGTCATTTAGTGTCCAATTTGTCCGTCGCAATGTCGCAGTCCCGCTATAAGTCGCTGATCACTGCCATTACTAGTAAATAAATAAAAATTCCATAAATCTATCCCATAGTTTGTAGATGCTATAACTTTTGCGCAAACCAAACAATATACGCTTTTTGGAAAAAAAAATAACAAAAACAGTATACATATTGGCCTAAAATGAAGAAATTTCCATTTTTTTATTGGGTGTATTTTATAGCATAAAGTTAAAAATTTTGGTATTTTTATCAAAAAAAACAAAAACAGACAATTTTGAAAAAAAAACAAGTGATCAAATACCACCAAAAGAAAGCTCTATTTGGGTACAGCGTTGCAATTGTCAGGTAAAGTAGCACAGTCAGTGCCGTATCGCAAAAAATGGCCTGGTCATCATGAAGGGGGGTAGACCTTCCGGAGGGCAAGTGGACCGGATCCTGTACATTTACGTTGGCAGAATGGCATGGCTGGGCAAAGTAATGTATATTTCTGTCACTTTAAAATTCTGGCCGTGCGGGAGCGCATGCGCCCCTGCCGCGAGCTCTGTGACCGTGCCCGCGGGACCCACGGACTCGATGTCCGTCGGTGTCCCGCAATCGGGTCACAGAACTGCAGAACGGGGAGAGGCAAGTGTAAACAAAGCATCTCCCCGTTCTGCCTAGTGACACTGTCACTGATCGTATGCTCCCTCTCATCAGGAGCAGCGATCAGTGACGTGTCACTCATAGCCACGCCCCCTAAAGTTAGAATCACTCCCTAGGACACACTTAACCCCTTCAGCGCCACCTAGTGGTTAACTCCTTCACTGCCAGTGTCATTTTCACAGTAATCAGTGCATATTTATAGCACTGATCGCTGTAAAAATGACAATGGTCCCAAAAATGTGTCAAAAGTGTCCGATGTGTCCGCCATAAAGTTGCAGTCACGATAAAAATCGCAGATCGCCGCCATTACTAGTAAAAAAATAAATAAAAAAATTGCAATAAAACTATCCCCTATGCATGGGCATAAAAAAAAAAAAAACCATCATACGCTCCCAGAAACGTCATTTATTTCTGCCCGTGTGCATGAGCCCCTAGATGTGGGCTTTTCCTGGATAGAAATTTAGCAGGTAAAACAGCTCCCATTTTATTATGGTATGTCAGTAATTAGCTGTTTGTCTGCCTTGAATGCGAGATTTCTTCAGTACTGTGATGACTTCAGGAAGGATGTGAAGCAACGTGTGCTGATTTTACTAATGACTCTCTGGGAAGGTTCACATCACAGGCAGAGCTGGGGGCTGATGCAACGCACAGCCTTCTTGGTACATCCCTGTCCCAGCAGAGAGTGAGTCTTCATACGTCACAGGAGAGTCTGCATACATCACAAAAGAGTGTTCCTATAACCAAAGAGAGTCTTCTACAACAAACAAGAATCTTCATATAATATAGAGGAGAACCTTCATACAAGAGAAGAGTCTTCATACATCATTGGAGTCTTCATAGAGCAGAGAAGCCTGCACACTGCAGCATCTGTACCAAGCAGTCTACCCTGTACTGCCAGTATGGGCTTCTTTACCCTCCAGCCCACCATGGTGTCCATCATCCTCTCCGGGCTCCTATCTGTCCCGTCCGTCACCCCACATACAGCAGGTAAGTGTCTTCCAGACCAAAATCTTATCTTCCCTTAGGCTCAGCTGTCCTTGAAGGACAGAAGGTGACTGATGCTGGGAAGGACTTAAAGCCAGGTAACGTAAGCCTTTCAATTACCATAACGACACGCCAATGTATATGCTGTATGACCGGTTATGTCTCATTTATTACATAACATCTATTATACTAAAGGAAAAATGTGGTCAGTGATGAGTTTCCTTTAATGACATGTGCGTATGTGAATTCTAGATGTCTGTCTAGTCATCAATCTATCTATCTATTATCCTTCTGCTATCTATCTATCTATCTATCTATCTATCTATCTATCTATCTATCTATCTATCTATCTATCTATCGATCTATCTATTATCCTTCTGCTATCGATCTATCTATTGTCCTTCTGCTATCTATCTATCGATCTATCTATTATCCTTCTGCTATCTATCTATCGATCTATCTATTATCCTTCTGCTATCGATCTATCTATTATCCTTCTGCTATCTATCTATCTATCTATCTATCTATCTTCCTATCTATCTATCTATCTATCCATCTTTCCGTCACATTGCTGCTGCTATGCTGTCTGCCATTCCGAAGCATACAGCATGTATTACCGAGGGAATGTAAATATAGATCTACCAGCAGAAGGTTGATTGTCCAGTACACTGGGGGAAGGGAGGATGGCGGAGCGTGTTCTTTTTAATAAAGGTACATTGAACCAGCAGACTTGTGTTTGTTCAGGCAGCAAATCAGGTCTAAATGTCAACTCCCACCCAGAATGATATTTTAGTTTTGGGTGGGCACTCGTGTGTTAAGTATTTCATGGGGACCCCAGGGCTAAGATTCCCCTGTGTTAGTTTGTGCGTCCTTCCTCTCCCCCAAGGTCGTACAATGTCAGTCTTTTGCAGCTGTTTTTAGTCTGTTCTACAAGCATGGGGAATCACCCAGGGAGAGGGACTTCATCATTTAGATGTTTTCCTTTATTTTCACCTTGTGATCCTTCAGGTGACTCACTTCCTGTCCTAAGGTGACAACATTCGCTCATTGCACTGTATCTATAGAGCAGTATCATTGTCGTCCTGGGCTGAATTTTTTTTTTTTGTATTACAAACACTCTCACCATCTCCTTAAAGGAGTTGTAAAGGAAGACGTTTTTTTTTTTTTCTTAAAGGGGTTGTAAAGCGTCACGTTTTTTCACCTTAATGCATCCTATGCATTAAGGTGAAAAAATATCCGATGCTTACAGGCCCCGCAGCCCCCCCGTTTACTTACCTGAGCCCTCGAAAGTCCCGCGTCGAGAACGCGCTGGCTTCTTGTCATGGGCGTCCGCTCCATAGGGCAAGGGGGGTCGTTTGCCCCCCCTCCTGGAATCGAGAAGGTGTTGGCCAATCTGGCAGTGTTCTACACCCTCCGCCGCCCTTACACCCACTTACAGCCCCGCTGGACCTGCTGAAGATGAGAAGGAAGGAGAGCCGGGCTGTGTGTGTAGTATGGAGGGAGGAGGAGATGTCCTACAACACGTGTGTGTGTGTGTGACTGCAGAGACATGACGTCATAGGACACGTCATACATATGGTCAGTGTGGTCAGTGTGCAGTGTAGTGGTCAGTAGTCAGTGTGTAGTGTAGTGGTCAGAGTGTAGTGTGTGTAGTGTCCAGAGGTGTAGGGTGCTGTTGTGTAATGTAAAGGGGTGCAGGGTGCTGTGTAATGTAAAGGGGTCCAGTGATGCAGGGTGCTGTGTAATGTAAAGGGGTGCAGGGTGCTGTGTAATGTAAAGGGGTCCAGTGATGCAGGGTGCTGTGTAAAGGGGTGCAGGGTGCTGTGTAATGTAAAGGGGTCCAGTGATGCAGGATGCTGTGTAATGTAAAGGGGTCCAGTGATGCAGGGTGCTGTGTAATGTAAAGGGGTCCAGTGATGCAGGGTGCTGTGTATTGTAAAGGGGTCCAGTGATGCAGGGTGCTGTGTAATGTAAAGGGGTTCAGTGAGGCAGGGTGCTGTGTAATGTAAAGAGGGTCAGTGATGCAGGGTGCTGTGTAATGTAAAGGGGGTCAGTGATGCAGGGTGCTGTGTAACGTAAAGGGGTCCAGAGCTGTGGGGTGCTGTGTAATGTAAAGTGATCCAGAGGTGAAGTTGTGGAGAGGGGGTACACAGTAGTGACAAATAGATATTTAAAGATGCAGGGGGCACAGTGGAGAGTTTTTACATTTTAACGTGGGGGGGGGTCGCTTTTAACCCCTGCTAGCAGTCGAAGAAAGGGTAAAATGTGACTGTGTATCGCCGCTGCTGAAGCGCCTCCCCCTCTGAAAACATTTCAGCGGACGCCCATGCTTCTTGTCCCAGGCTTTTCAGCTCTTCTCGGCTCTTCATTGGAGTTTATTGATAGCAGTGCAGCCATTGGCTTGCGCTGCTGTCAATCAACTTCAATGACGAGAGGGCAGAGGGGCAGGGCCAAGTCCTGTAGTTGGTGGCTATGGACGCCGAATACAGGACTCGGGAGCGCACCTGCAAGGTAACCCCCTTGGGAAAGCGTTTCCCAGGGGGGTTAGCTGATTTGGGGAGGAGCCGAGACAGCCGCCGAGGGACCCCAGAAGACGAGGATCGGGGCCACTCTGCGCAAAACGAGCTGCACAGCGGAGGTAAGTATAACATGTTTGTTATTAAAAAAAAAAAAAATAGTACCCCTTTACTGTAATGCGTTCTATGCATTAAGATAAAAAGCCTTCTGTGTGTAGCAGCCTCCCCAGCGCCCCCCAATTACTTACCTGAGCCCCATCGCTCTCAAATGATGTCCATGGGTGTCTAAGCCATCCGGGACAATCCTCCTGATTGACTGAGACACAGCAGCGGTGCCATTGGCTCCCGTGGCTGTCAAACATAGTCAAATCAGAGGAGAGAGGGGGCAGGGCCAGGTTGGGGCTCCATGTCTGAATGGATACTGTTGTGTTACACTATGTGATTATTCTTGCTCTGTGTCTTTAAGATCTGTCCCCTTCTTTCTAGCTGAACTCTCTCTCTCACCGTAGTTCTTTATATATCTCCTCCACCTCCTGATTCTGGTCATTACTCCTGTATTTCTTCCATGCTAACATCTTACATGTGGCTTACAACTGCAACGTTTTTCTACCTATGAATATCCATCATTAAACGGAACATTCGAAAGGATTCATCGTCTGTCGTCCTAACTGTGAGTTTATTCATTGAGTTAAACTGCCTGTATCGATGCAAGGGATGAATATCAAACCAGCTTGAGTAAGGCCTACTTAAACCTGGAGATGAACTTTATCGCTTTGTAGTTGAGACAGAACAGTAGAAAAACGGAGTTTCACAGCCTAATTACAAGATTTCTGCATGTCAGTTCTGAAACAGACAAGATTTACTGCCCTCATAGCAAGACAGAAGGGACAGAGCAGCACATGGCAGCCTTATAGCCTGAGACAATCTGCACAGTGTCATATTTCAGCACACAGATCCTGCCTGCTTTCACAGTCAGTCTGCTATCATGAGTGACCAAGCTTCTGCATGTGAACTCACATCTACCTCCCCACAAGTTCCTGAAGAAACTGAGTTACCCAAACGCTCAGTTAAACCCACTGGAAAAGTAATGGAGAATTATGAAGCTTCAAGGACTGAATTGTCAAATAGCTTGGAATTAGTCTGGGAGAAAATCCTTGCTGAAGCCAATACAGTGTCTGTTGAACGTGAACTACTGACACTAGAGGGCGCCATTAAACAACTTTCTGCCTCATATGAGCTTTATCAGCTTACCAGCATCAAATTCACTAATGTCTTACAAAACATGAAGTCAGAAAATGCGATGATGCAATTAAAGCGCGTCAATGCTCTCAATATTGAAAGAGACAGTTTTATCCAGCAAACCAGATTAAAGGCAGAAGCAAAAATAAAGCTGTTACAGGACACTGCATCTCACAGATCTGTTTCCACCAGACGTTCTAAAAACTCGTCAAGATCCCATAGTTCAAGATACTCAACACTCAGTGAGCGACTTATTAATGCCCGCGCTGAAGTGGAAGCCAGCAAAGTGCAGGTGGCATATGCAGAAAAAAGAGCAGAGTTGGAAGCTCAAAGGGCAGAGTTGGAAGCGCAGTCAGCACGTCAAAGAGCAGAGTTGGAAGCGCAGTCAGCACGTCAAAGAGCAGAGTTGGAAGCTCAGAGAGCAGAGTCGGAAGCTCAGTCAGCACGTCAAAGAGCAACAATGGAAACCTTAAATGAACTGTGTAAACATGACGCATCTATGGCAAAGCTAAGGGTCCTACAGCAAGCTATCAGTGCAGACGAAGGTGCAAGTGAGAAAGACAGCATTAACCTAAACATAGCAGATATGGAAGACCCCCTCAAACGCACTAAAGACTATGTCCTAAGCCACTGCAGTGCACACTCCATTGTCTCCAATGCTCCCGACTACATAGAGACTCCTTCACAGCTTCAAGTTAAAGAGGTTCCAGCAACTTCCTGCACTCAAAATCACTCCACTGCATTTCCTACCTGTCTACCTTGCCTGCCTTCATACGTCACAGAGCATCAGCGCAAGCTTCAAGCAAGTCATCAATCTCCAGTCATCGGTACAGCCTTGAATCAACGTACCATTGGAACAACTGACTTCAAGCAAGCAACTCACCTGGATGCATCTGCTGCACCATATTTCCCTGTGTCCTTTAACAACAATGTCAAAGATAACGCAATCAGCACCATACAGCCAACAGCATCTCACATAAAGGCAGAGACAACTGAGACAGAAGAGTTTGTGAGGTACATGCTTCGCAGAGAGCTCACAAAGACTGGTCTTACAAGTTTTGATGACCAACCTGAGAACTACAGAAGTTGGAAATGTGCCTTCAGAACTACAATCAGCAATATTGGCATTACAGCTGATCAAGAATTGAATCTGCTGATCAAATGGCTTGGTCCTCTATCTGCTGCACGTGTTAAGCCATTAAGATCGGTTTTCATGGACAATCCTACTGCAGGCCTCACAGCTGCATGGGAGCGACTAGAGCAAAGTTATGGCAGTCCAGAAGCTATAGAAAATGCTTTGTTCATGCGTCTGGAAACTTTCCCAAAGATATCCGGTAAGGACAACAAGGAGTTCCAGAGACTGAGTGACCTTCTCCTTGAGCTTCAGCTAGCCAAGACAGACCCAAAACTACCTGGACTCAGTTACCTTGACACTCCAAGAGGGGTAAACCCAATTGTCTCCAAGCTCCCGTATGGTTTGCAAGAGAAATGGACTGCACTAGGGTCATCATACAAAAGAGAACAAGGTTTCCTTCCCTCCATTCTCTTTCTTCTGTGAATTCATCAGGAAAATTGCAGAGACCAAGAATGATCCAAGTTTTTCCTACGGTGAGTACAGCCTCTTCTCACCCTTTCCTAAGAGTACCAGTCTTCAAGGCAACTATAGAAACCATAGAGGCCCAGTGTCCGTGAAAAAGACTGACATCCTTCCCACTCCTACCACAGTTCTGGCCACGAACAAACAGAGTAGGAAGATTGAAAACCCTAACAGAGAGTGTCCCATACACAAGAAGCCACACCCCCTCAATAAATGTATCGGCTTTAGGAAAAAGCCTCTGGAAGAGCGCAAGGAGCTTTTAAAGACATTTAGGATATGTTTCAGGTGCTGTGCTTCTACAGAACATTTTGCAAGGGACTGTAATGTGTCCATCAAGTGCATGGAGTGTGGCTCTGAAGAACATGTGCAAGCCCTCCATCCTCTTGAGCCCAGCTCTGCACAACCTGCCAACACTCCTCCCAGGTTAACGCATGGCGGGGAGAATACAGACCAAGTGCCTAATTCTACTATCATTTCTTCATCCTGCACTGAAGTTTGTGGAGAAGACCGCTGTGGTAAGTCCTGTGCTAAGATATACTTGGTGAACATATACCACAAGGATCCACCAGAAAAGTCTCTAAAGGCATATGCTATCTTAGACGATCAGAGCAATCGATCACTTGCAAAATCTGAATTGTTCAATCTATTTGAAATAAAAGGCGAAGCTCATCCTTACACCTTGGGTACCTGTAGTGGAACTATAGAGGTTTCTGGAAGAAGGGCTCATGGACTCATGGTATCTTCTCTCAAAGGTAACTTGCAATTACCCTTACCTACACTTGTTGAGTGCAATCAGATACCTGCTAACAGGGAAGAAATCCCTACTCCAGCTGCTGCTTTCCATCACCCTCACCTCAAGGTAATAGCAAATGAGATACCGCTGCTTGACAAAGATGCTCAGATCCTTCTTCTGTTAGGAAGAGACATTCTAAGAGTTCTCAAGGTACACAGACAAGTCAGTGGACCCCCAGATGCCCCATTTGCCCAGCGCACGGATCTAGGGTGGGTCATCATAGGCAATGTCTGCATAGGCAAAATGAAAAGACCTACCAACATTTCATCATTCAAGACAAATGTTCTGCCAAATGGCCGAAACACTTACTTTGAGCCATGCCCACATCACTACTGGGTGAAAGAGAAGATAGCCAGCCATGGATGGCAACATGGTATCTCAGGTGACACAAGCCCTTTCTCCTGCCATGATGGCGACTTCGGCTCTACAGTGTTTAATGCAACCAGTGAAGATGACATACTGGCTCCTTCAATGGAATACAAAGAATTCATCAAGGTAATGGACAATGAGTTCTTTCAAGATGACTCCAATAACTGGGTAGCACCCCTACCCTTTCATCTCCCAAGAGAGAGATTGCCCAACAACTTACAGCAGGCCATCAGTAGATTCTCCTCCTTAAAGCGAAACTTAAGCAGGAAACCAGAGATGCAAAAACACTTTGTGGACTTTATGCAAAATGTATTTGACAGAGATCATGCAGAGCCTGCTCCCCCACTAAAGGAGGGAGAAGAATGCTGGTACCTTCCATCCTTTGGCGTGTATCACCCACGCAAACCAGACCAAATCAGAGTTGTCTTTGATTCCAGTGCTCAGCACGAAGGTGTTTCTCTTAACAACATGCTCCTTACTGGACCCAACTTGAACAACAGTCTAATAGGAGTCTTGATTCGTTTCAGACAAGAGCCTGTAGCAGTAATGGCCGACATTCAACAGATGTTTCACTGCTTCATCGTCAGAGAAGACAACAGAAACTACCTCAGGTTTCTATGGCACAAGGACAATGACCTCAACAAGGAAGTTATAGATTATCGCATGAAGGTACATGTCTTCGGTAACAGTCCTTCCCCAGCAGTGGCAACTTATGGGCTAAGGAGAACAGCTCAGACTGGAGAAGTTGAATATGGATCTGATGCCCGTCAATTTGTTGAAAGAAACTTCTACGTTGACGACGCACTTAAGTCCTTTCCAACTGCTAAAGAAGCAATTGATCTTCTCACCAGAACAAAGGAGATGCTGTCTGTAGCAAACCTTAGACTGCACAAGATTATATCCAACAGCCAGGAACTTATGAATGCCTTTCACTCTGAGGACTATGCCACTAGTCTAAAAAACCTTGACTTAGGTAAAGATGTGCCTCCTGTACAGCGAAGTCTGGGTTTGTTGTGGAACATCAAGCAAGACAAATTCACCTTCCAAGTGTCAACTTGTGACAAACCCTTCACTAAGAGAGGAGTCCTGTCCGTGGTGAATAGCATCTATGACCCACTGGGTTTCCTTGCTCCAGTTACCATTCAAGGTAAGATTTTACTAAGACAGTTGTCTACTGAGAACATAGACTGGGATACTCCCTTGCCTAGTGAGAATCAACACAAGTGGGAAAGGTGGAGATATTCTTTGAAGTCACTAGAAAAACTTCAGATTCCCCGTTGCTATGTTCCAGGATCCACTTCAACTGCTAACCGGAGAGAGATTCATATTTTCTCTGATGCATCAGTTGAAGCTATTGCTGCAGTAGCCTATTTGAAGACCTCTGAACTGAATGGAGAATCACACTGTAGTTTTGTCCTAGGCAAGGCAAAACTCACTCCCAAGCCTGCACATACCATACCAAGACTTGAACTTTGTGCAGCCGTGCTAGCAGTAGAAATTGCCGAGGTCATACGAAGTGAAATGGACACTAGACTTGATTCTTTCACCTTCTATACAGGCAGTAAGGTAGTACTTGGTTACATAAACAACCAAACAAAACAATTTTATGTGTACATCAGCAACAGGGTTGAACGTATCAAGAGATTCTCTCTACCAAGTCAATGGCATCACGTTCCCACTGAACTCAACCCAGCTGACTGTGGGACCAGAGCCGTGTCACCTGCTGCTCTTCAGGACAGCCTATGGCTGTCACCTCCAAGGTTTCTGTATGAGGACTCTTACTTACTCCCTATTGACACCACCTATGGGCTAGTAAACCCTGAAGATGATAAGGAAATAAGAACTGTGAACATCTCACTACACACTTCTGTAAGTACAAAACAGAAGCTGCGGTCACACCGTTATGAGCATCAATGGAAGCAGGTGCAGCATCTAGCCAATGTGTTCTGGCATCGCTGGAAGAAAAAGTATCTTCACCACCTTCAAGGTCGCAACAAATGGCAAGCATCTAAGCCGAATCTTAAGGTTGGAGACCTCATCCTTCTAAAACAGTGTTTCTCAACTCCAGTCCTCAAGGCGCACCAACAGGCCATGTTTTTGGTATTTCCTGCAGATGAAACAGCTGTGGTAATTACTAAGGCAGTGAAACTGCTAAAATCACCTGTGCAAATCAATGGAAATCCCCAAAACATGACCTGTTGGTGCGCCTTGAGGACTGGAGTTGAGAAACACTGTTCTAAAAGACAAGGAAGTTTGTCGGAATGAGTGGCCTATGGGTCTTATTACTAAAGTTATGCCCAGCGACGATAACAAAGTCCGGAAGGTAAAAGTCAAGGTAACCAAGGGAGGATCGACACAAAACTTTAGTCGACCAATTACAGAGTTAGTACTCCTTTTGCCAGGTGAGTGACTTGTGCAAGGACTAGCCATGCTGTTGGCACGGCGGGGAGTACATTGCTGCCATCTACAGGTTCTACGCAGAACTTTGAAATTCTTTGAAGACATCATACTGTGACTTTATGTTCTTCATCCTGTTGAACTTACGTTTATTATTTGCTTGTTGCACGTTTTTCATTACAGGTTCCAGGACATTCGTCAGTATTGGACTTTTTGAAAATATATATTTTAGTTTGAGGTTATGAAATCTAAAGATTTCAGACGGGGAGTGTTGTGTTACACTATGTGATTATTCTTGCTCTGTGTCTTTAAGATCTGTCCCCTTCTTTCTAGCTGAACTCTCTCTCTCACCGTAGTTCTTTATATATCTCCTCCACTTCCTGATTCTGGTCATTACTCCTGTATTTCTTCCATGCTAACATCTTACATGTGGCTTACAACTGCAACGTTTTTCTACCTATGAATATCCATCATTAAACGGAACATTCGAAAGGATTCATCGTCTGTCGTCCTAACTGTGAGTTTATTCATTGAGTTAAACTGCCTGTATCGATGCAAGGGATGAATATCAAACCAGCTTGAGTAAGGCCTACTTAAACCTGGAGATGAACTTTATCGCTTTGTAGTTGAGACAGAACCGATACACCGAGCTCTGACTTGGCCCGGGTTCCCCCATAGAGAGCTGCTGGCTGAGGGGCACTCAATAGGATGGAGGGAACAAGAGCAGCAAAGAGGGACCCGAGAAGAGGAGGATCTGGGCTGCTCTGTGCAAAACCAACTGCACAGAGGAGGTAAGTATGACATGTTTGTTATTAAAAAATAAATAAACAGGACTTTACAATCACTTTAAAGTGGAACTTTAGTCAGAAAAAAAGACCTGCTAGATCACTTCCTGCTGGCCCCTTTTGCAGGTATAGCTATATAAAATATTAAAAATAAGTGAATTCAGTGATGGCGAACCTTGGCACACCAGATGTTTTGGAACTACAATTCCCAATGTCGCTCAACTACACTGCAGAGTGCATGAGCATCATGGAAAATGTAGTTCCAAAACATCTGGGGTGCCAAGGTTCGCAATCACAGGGATTTTAGTCCACTTTTCTTTACAGATCTTCTCTAAATCCTTAAAGTGTTACTAAACCCAGGAGCCTGCATTCACTATATCTGGTCTCCCACAGTACACAGAACATGGAAATTTAATTATTTTAGTAAATATAACCAGCTAAATACCTTTTCTCCTCAGCAGTAAATAGCAGTCCTATGGCTTCTATCAGTGTCTGGTTAAAGCTTGTAGGAGGAGTTTTCATTCTCCTATGACTGTCCTATGAGGCTGCAGGACCCCTGACCCTCTGTCTGGACAGTGCTGATTGGTGCTGATTGGTCCTGTGCTGATCACATGCACCCTCCCAAGAAAAAAAAACTCTCTAGCAATACACAACCAACTGAGCATGTGCAGAGTGACTCCAAAGGCTCTGTTCTATCAGCAGATGGATTGGGGACAGTGGAAGAAGGGGGGGGGGTCAGAGAAGACAGGATCAAACAGCCTTTTTACACAATGCGGTGGATTAACACCTCAGGTTCCACGGTGAGTATAACAAGCATGCTTTACTGCATATAAACACTGATTTTACTGCTGTGGGTTTAGTAACACTTTACAGTTTCTTGACTGTTGTTTGGCAATTCAAAGTTTCAGCTCCCTCCACAAATTTTCTATAGGATTAAGGTCTGGAGACTGGTTAGGCCACTCAATGACCTTAATGTGCTTCTTCTTGAGCCACTCCTTTGTTGCCTTTGCAGTATGTTTTGGGTCATTTTCATGCTGGAAGACCCATCCATGACCCATCTTCAGTGTTCCGGCTGAGGGAAGAAGGTTCTCATCCAAGATTTTACAAAACAAGGCCCTGTCCATTGGCCCCTCAATGCGGCAAAGTCAGCCTTTTCCTTTAGCAGAGAAACAGCCTCAAAGCATAATGTTTCCACCTTTGTGCTTGACTGTAGGGATGATGTTCTTAGGGTCATAGTCAGCATTTTTCTTCCTCCAAACACGGCGAGTCGAGTTAAGTGGTTGTAAACCCATACATTTAATTTTTTTATTTTTTACCCCACCTGCAAGACAAAGCTATAATGAGCTAGTATGACTAGCATACTAGCTCATTATGTACCACTTACCTTAGATCGGGGCCCCCGAAGCCGTCCGTGTCCCTCTCTCCAGCCGCAGCCATCGCTGCGGCAATAGCCGGAATGTTACTTCCGGGTATCGCCGCTCCAGCCAATCACAGCGCTGCTCCGGCACTGTGATTGGCCGGAGCAGCGAAGACGTGACTCCACGCATGCGCGCGGGAGCTGTCAAATTCGGCTAAGCCCAAGCATTGCTGGGACTTAGCCGAATTTGTGAATGGGATTAACACCATGAATGCACCGTTGTCTAGGACGCGCATGCGCTGTAGACAGCGGCGCCTGTGATTTTAGTAAATATCTCCTAAACCATGTAGGTTTAGAAGATATTTCTTGCACCTACAGGTAAGCCTTAATATAGGCTTACCTGTAGGTGCAAGTTTCAAAAGTGGGTTTACACCCACTTTAATGCAAGCTCAATTTTGGTCTTATCTGAGCACAGCACTTTTTCCCAATCCTACTCTGAATCATTCAGATGCTCATTGGCAAACTTCAGATGGGCCGGTACACGTGCCTTCTAGAGGAGGGGGACCTTGTAGGATTTCAATCCATGGCTGCGTATTGTGTTACCAATGGTTTGTTTGGTGATTGTGGTCCCAACTGCCTTGAGATCATTTACAAGCTCCTTCCATGTAGTTCTGAGCTGAGCTCTCACTTTTTTTATGATCATCCTTACCCCATGAGACAAAATCTTGTGTAGTGCCCCCCCCCCAATATTTGGGGGCGCTATATGAAAATTTAGGGGCAGTCTAAGCCCGTAGTTGGTCTCAGACCAATTATAGTTCAAATTGTTTCCTCTGCTCTGGATGTGATACTGCCCGGCAGTGTTATTCTCCTTTGCTTGCAGGTGGCACTGTCACCGCTGGCACAGGCTGGATCACGGGGGTATCACAGCACCTTGGGTGTCTTTAGCCGTGCAGTGGGCATGGTCTACCCGCTGTGCGTGCTGGGAGAGGGTACAAAAGGGGCAGACGCCATTTGGCGTGAGGCGATTCCCGGGGGACCCCAAGGCATTCAGGGGGACCTCTGGTCCAGTGAGCGTGCCTCGTGGCCCACATGGCACGAGGTGCGCAGGTGTGTTTAGGGCTCGGGCACATTGAGCTCGAGGCTCTGCTGCTGCATCGTAGGCCAAACTCTCTTAACAAGGGCCTACGCTTCGGAGAAGGATCCCAGCCTGCCCGTTTGTAAGGGGGCCCATCTTTAGGAAAGGAGTTCCAGGGGAAGATCAGTCCCGGTGGAAATAGCGACGGTACTGCTGTCTTGGGGAGAGGCCTGGAGGCCTACCTAAAGGGGGATCCATCATCTCTGACATCCGTGCTCCATCCCGGCTGCTAGGACTGCTCTCAAAGGGACTATCCGGGTGAGCAATACCCACTCAGGCTTGAGTGGTGACTAGGGTGACCACATTTTTTAACTACCATACAGGGACACCCCCCCCTTCCCAAAAATCAGCTTGTGCTGTAACGAATCACAGCACAGTGATTGGACACAAGAGGTGGGATTTATGATTTCTCCAATCACAAGCAGGGGGTGGGGATTGTGCTCCTCCAGGCATTCCCGGCCAGGACAAGTACTGTCAGTGAGTAAATCGGTGATGTGGCGGCCTTTTTTGGGGGCATCAGATTGGCCCAGGGGGTAGCTGTGTCAGTTTCATTCCGGGACACTGTATTGTCCTGGAATGAAGGTGCCCGGGACAGACCTGCAAAATGCGGGACTGTCCCGGGCAATCCGGGACACGTGGTCACCCTAGTGGCGACGAGTGTATATATTTGGGATCTAAGTGTTGCGAACCTTCCCCTACATCTTCAACTTTCCTGCCTTTGCTTTCTTCAAGTTAACTCAAAAGTAAGAAAAAGAATAAAGCCTTGCTGATTAGGTTTTACTCGTGTGTGGACATTGGCCTTATTCCTGAATACACTGGTGTACCTAGACAATGGAGCTGAAGGATCCACTCATGGGAGGTAACTCGCTGCAGACCCAAAGGTAATCAAACAGTGGATTTCATACTTAACAAAGTGTGGATCTGGCGTAGCCGCAGGGGAAGAGTAAAGAGGGAAGTGCAAAAACCCACCCTGGGAGCTACACTTGCATGGAGCTCCAGACTAAGGGCGATTGATGGTTATTTTGTATTTCCTCCATTTGCGAATAATCGCTCCAACAATTGTCTTCTTCTCACCAAGCTTCTTGCTGATGGTCTTGTAGCCCATTCCAGCCTTGTGCAGGTCTACAATCTTGTCCTTGACATCCTTTGACAGCTCTTTGGTCTTGCTCATGATAGTGAGGTTTGAATGGATGAAAAAGTTTCTGTGGACAGGTGTCTTTAATACACATAATGAGTTGTCGTTAGGAGCACCTTCTTAAATTGACAGAACTAATCTGTGTACCTCATATGCACATACTGTAGCCAGAATTATTGTTGGTTGGTAGAGGATCAAATACTTATTTTACTCACTGAACTGCCACTCAAATTATAACATTTGCATCATGTGCTTCTTCTGGATTTTTAGTCGATATTCTGTCTCTATCAATTAAAATACACCTATGACAAAAATTATAGACTCTTAATTTTTTTTGTAAGTGGGCAAACTTAAAAAATCTGGAGGGGATCAAATAATTATTTTCACCACTGTACAATATTATTTTAGATGTCAGTTAATTGGACAGAACATTTTATATATACTGGATTTCTGGTAGTAGCAGCAAGTATTTTTCTGTGGTTGCTGAAAATGTACTTACAATTTTTTTTAATAATAATATAATAAAACTAAAAATAAATAAATGATAAAAAAATAATAATAAAAAAATAATAAATAATAATAATTATAAAATAATAATAATAATAATTTAAAAAAAAAAGACTAATTCAGCCACCGCATCTGAGGACTGGTAAGCTGCAATATTTTTACAATTTTGGGCTTAGATTCAGATATACTGTATGTTAATGTTCTATCACTTATATTTATTTTATGATAATCTATGTTGGTTACTCCCAATGAGTCTATGACCTAGGCAGAGATGGATTTGGAAAACAGGTTTGGTTGGATTTGTCAAGTTTGGTTGGAGTTGGGCAGGTCTCAGTACTAGACATGTGCACATTGAAATATTTCGTTTCGGAATTTCGTTTTCGTCCGAAAAATAAATTTATTTAGTTACTCCCGAAATTCGTTTTTTGTTAGAAATTGCATTCGTCCGAAAATCTGAATTAAGGTCGAATCTGTCATTGAAGGCTTATGGTGTCTGTCGAATGTTCAAAGAAGATTAGACGGAGCAGTGAAACTGTACGCCGCTGCAATCATACATTTCCGGTCGAATGTTCCGCCCACAAGCTATAGAAGAATTCTAATGTTGTATGACTAGTAATAATTATATTTATTCATTACTATTACTAATCAACCAACATTAGAATTCTTCTATAGCCTATGGGCGGATGCATTTGACCGGAAATGTACGATTGCAGCGTCGTACAGTTTTGCTGCACCGTCGAATCTTCTAACTTTCGATGCTTTGTCGAATCTTCGTCATTCTAGCTATTTTACTGCTCCTCCTCTTTGGTTACAATCAGCCAATAACATTCATCATCAACTTTATTTTTATTTTACTTCCCACACCCAATTCCAGCAGTGATCTTTTCTCTCTATAATAACAAATCTTTTCTCTCCTATGTCGAATCTTTTCTCTCCTATGTCAAATCTTTTCTCTCCTATGTCGAATCTTTTCTCTCTATAATGTCAAATCTTTTCTCTCCTATGTCGAATCTTTTCTCTCCTATGTCGAATCTTTTCTCTCCTATGTCAAATCTTTTCTCTCTATAATGTCGAATCTTTTCTCTCCTATGTCGAATCTTTTCTCTCCTATGTCGAATCTTTCTCTCCTATGTCGAATCTTTTCTCTCTATAACAAATCTTTTCTCTCCTATGTCGAATCTTTCCTCTCCTATGTCGAATCTTTTCTCTCCTATGTCGAATCTTTTCTCTCCTATGTCGAATCTTTTCTCTCCTATGTCGAATCTTTTCTCTCCTATGTCGAATCTTTCTCTCCTATGTCGAATCTTTTCTCTCTATAATGTCGAATCTTTTCTCTCCTATGTAGAATAATCTTGGACTAATAGAGTTAAGGTTAGGCACATTCGACCACAGGTTCGATAGACACAGATTGTTATTGTCAGCGTCACATCGAATCTCCTATCTATATCGAACTGTTGTAGCAACGAAAACGAAAATAAAGCATTTGTTTATGTCGGATCTTTCGGTTTTCGGATTCTGTGCTTTCGTTTTCGTTTGTTAAAGCGATAACGAAAATAGCTGAAATTCGGACGAAAATGCATTCGGACGAAAACGAATGCACATGTCTACTCAGTACAGGCACTCTTTAGTGGAACCGCTACAGTTTGTCTGAAAAGTAGCACTCTCTGCTTGTCATAGGTGTGCTGAGAGTTGGGAAGATTCCCCTGCTCTGGTCTAGGATAGCAGGTAAGACCCCCATGAGATTGATACAGATCATGTAAGGGAGATGATACATTAAAGTGGTTGTAAAGACTTACATATACCCAGTGAATTGACTGGCCACAGGTGATACACGGACATAAAACAAATCCTCCTACATAAGTTGTAATTTTTTATCTGCTGCCCTCTCTTCTCTACAGCCAAAGTCCAGAATGTATACAGCTTGTATGAGCATGCAAAAAGCATGGAGTAGGGACCTGAAGTTACACTTTGCAGAGTTCAGTAAGAGCTGATTGGAGGGAAGGAATACCCAGGAACAGAGCTAAGGCTTTCATTCACAGGCTGTGTGCTGGAGATCCCTCCCCATCACCATTTTTCTCTTGGTGTCAGGAAAACTTGTCAGAATTGTTTGATGCTGAAAGCAAAGGAACAAGGCAGCAGACAGAAATTACACTCAGTAGTTTGGATTGAGACAAGTACACAGTATAGAGATATGTGCTTTGTTCATAGTTCATGTCAGAAGTTTATAACTACTTTAAAGCCCTGTACACACGATCTGTTTTAATAATGAAAACAGTCCAGGACAAACCGATCAATCGTGTATGGGCCCCATCGGTCTTTTTTCCATCGGTGATTAAAAATAGAACATGTTTTAAATTTATCCGATGGAAAAAAAACGATAGCAAATTCCGATCGTCTGTGTGGAACTCCATCGGAGAAAAAACCCACGCATGCTCAGAATCAAGTCGACGCATTCTCAGAAGCATTGAACTTAATTTTTCTCGGCTTGTCGGAGTGTTTTACGTCACGGCGTTTGGGACGGTCGGATTTTGACTGATGGTGTGTAGGCAAGACTGATGGAAGTCAGCTTCATCGGAAATCTGATGGAAAAA
The DNA here is from genome assembly GCA_029206835.1 of Rana muscosa. NCBI lineage: Eukaryota > Metazoa > Chordata > Amphibia > Anura > Ranidae > Rana > Rana muscosa. Next base: position 1,162,971,682 of record CM055116.1, read on the forward strand.
TCCATCGAAATCCGATCGTGTGTACAGGGCTTAAGAGTAGATGATGACTATACAAAGTTGGTGTACAAATGTATCTAATGCAGCAAATGCAATGGTTCATAAAGCAAACTATCATAGATATAATACAGTCCTGAAAGTAGTCCTTGGTATGCCAGCCCTCAAATATACCCAAAAATGGTGAATCCTATGTGGTAAATAGGTACCCGATAAAAAATCTGGGGTCAGAATCAAGGGAGCATGGAGATGGACTTAAGAAAAGCGTTGCTGAACATTGTTTGCGTTCTTTCAAAATGGACACCTTACGCTAAACAGTGTTGTAGATTTACAAAAAATTCCTATGATGTAAATTTCAGTTTGAATTTCTATTTCTTTGGCCTCTTCTTCCCCTCGGATGCTACAGAAAAATAGAGCTGAATCAGGAAAAAAAGTTTTATACCCTTAGTATAGAGGGGGGCTTACTCTGCTCCTACATGTACTGCGGTGTCAGTAAAATGTAGTGGAAGATAGAGAGGCCCGGAGTCAAAAGAAGAAAGCATGCACGAAGGGCCGGCATGACAGGGTTAAAAGAGGTTGGCATAGGAAAAGGACTTCTGGTCAGTGGGAAGCATTCTTTTAAAAGTACTCCTGTGATTGGTAAGGAGGATTGGAGAAGGTGGGGCTGCAGTAAGGGTATCTGTAGGAGGGTCTTGGAAGTCATCAGTTGGATTAGAGAGTGCTTGGGACATCGGCCCACCCTCCCGCCCTAGTTGAGTTCCATGGCGAGTTGTAAATAGTTGGGGATTAAGGTTTTTTGGAGATTTTGTCATGGCAGCCAATGGGGTACAAGGTCCTGTTATGGGTTTTTTGAGTATAAAGAATATGTACATTGGTAGGGACCCGTCCTAGATACGGTTTCCATTGTTATGGTTGGTGGTACCCGCGTGTAGTTGTTTGTCTCCAAGTCAGTGTTTGTTGCGGCTGGAGGCCGAATGTACTGGATGTTCATATGTTTATATGTTGATATGTTTATGTTATTTATAATTGTTTAATAAAAGGCTACTTTGGCCATTGTACTCCATCCTGAGTCTCGTGGTTATTCTTGGAAAAGGTTATTGGAGGCGTGGTGGTCAAGCAGTTGGGAGAGCAAAGCATCTTTTATACCCTAGTCATGGGATAAAACAAATCATTTTACACATAGTGTAAAGCAAATAAGGTTATTCTGGTGGCCGCAGGACTGGGACAAAGGGTGGGCCGGAGGGGCAGCTTCCCTGAATGTAGTGGTAAAGGAGACACCCACCTCATGTTCTAGATAGGTGGCTGGCAACCAATGGGCTGTCACAGTATGCTCCAACATGCCCACATGTGCATTTGCAATTACGTTCTAGCTGCAAGAAAACAGGTGATTGGCCACACATGTGCAGCACGTGTTCAATACCAACCATAGGTAGCCAGAGCAAGAGGGCAGAGAATAGGTGTAGGTTGGTACATCCATTCTACATCATTCATTAGCCATAGAGAAGGGGGGCACAGTTCCACATTCTTGCCCTGGGTGCTAGACAAACCTGTCCCAGTACTGGGTGGTGGCATCCATGTGCCATATGTTTTTACTGCAGGACCTGTGTGCTATTCGCTAACTGAACTCTTAGGTTTAAAAAAAATAAACACTTGGAAAATGAATGGCAGCACGCATGCACCACACACACCAGCAAGTGTGCATTATGCACACCTTATTTTTTTTTTCAATTCAGTACTTTTTTTATTCTTTTCATAGCAATACAGATTATACATTTACACATACATTTTATCCAGATATAGTAACTTACATCTGACATTCACCCTCCCCAAAAAAATATAAAAAAATCACACAGAAAAAAAATAAATAAATTCCTTTTAATATTTTTATCCTCCCTTTATTGTGCCCCCCCCTCACCCAAAAACACCCCCCCCTCCACCCTCTCCCGATATTAACCATCTCCCATATTGCAATATCTCAGATTTCATGGTCTCAGGCCCATACTTCCCAGCGTCAAATTTGTCTCGACTCCCTCAATGTATATAAATAAATGCCTCCTTTATTATGGTTTCTTTTATTTGTATTCTCCATTCTATACCGTCGGGGGTATATAGATATCTATTTCTGGGCTATCAATTTCTGCGCCTGAAGCCTGAAGCCTCGTACACACGACCGAGTTTCTCGGCAAGAACCAGCAAGAAACTTGCTGGCAGAGCTTTCTTGCCGAGTAAATCGGTCGTGTGTACGCGGCTATCAGGTTTCTCGTCAAGAAAACCGACAAGAATCTCGACGAGAAAAATAGAGAACCTACTCTATTTTCTCGTTGAGATTCTCGTCAGCATGTTTCTCGACGAGAAAAGTGTGTGTGTGTGTGTGTACACTTACCTTTCGCCGTGGAAACCCGTGCATGCTCGAAATGACTTTGACACATGCGCGGTAGCTTCCTAGGCATAGGTAGGGTGTAGCAAGATGGCGGCGATGGCATCGAATGTGATGAGCGCATGCTCGCCGTAGTCGATGACATCACCGCGTTCACTCCATTCAAAGAACCGCGGGTTCTTTGAATGGATCGTGTGTACATTCGGCCGGGACAAGTTTCTTGTCCAAAAATCTCGTCAAGAAAAACGACGTGTTTTTTCTTGACGAGATTCTCGGCCGTGTGTACGAGGCCTGAAACTGGACTCTCGTCATTGCAGTATGAGTATTTTTTGAGATACTTAATTCCTCCGCTATATTTAACAAGCATAGTTTCGGATCTAGTGGAATTTCTATGCATAGCGCTTTATTTATATTTTTAATTATATCCTGCCAATATCGATAGAGTTTGGGGCATCTCCACAGCATGTGTATTAAATTAGCCGGTGCACCTCTACACCGGGGACATGCAGGGGATTCCCTATGTTTCCACTTAAACAAATTTTCCGGGGGGGTAATATGATCTATGTGTAATAAAAAGTTGTGTTAATTTTTGAGTGGTGGACAATGACACCTTTGGAATCGCGGAAAGGACCTCCGACAACTGAGTATCAGTCAGTGCTCCCAGGTCTCGTTCACACTGCGCCCTAGCTGGCACAGCTACCGATTCCTTAAATTGACTCTGCTGTATCTCATATAGTTTAGAGATAAGTCCCTTCTTTGGATCTCCTTTATTCAGCAGTGTTGTTATTTTAGAGATGTTAAGCTTCAATACAGATGTACGGGCCTGGGCTTGCAGGGCATGTCTGAGCTGGAGATACTGAAAGAACCTCTGTCTTGGAATCTTAAATTCCTCAGATATTTGCGCAAATGATTTTATTTCATCATTCCAGAACAGTTGCTCCACACATCTCAACCCCTGAGTTTGCCAAAGCCCAAATCCCTCCAGTCTCTGTACTTCCTCATAGTTTGCATTGTTCCAGATTGGAGTATAGGAGGTATATCCTATGATATTAGTGATTTTTTTTTCTCGTTGCTAACCATACCTTCATGAATAATTCGCCTGACGTGAATTTCCTATCTTTTTCAAAAGTTTTTGTCTTTAATAGGGACATCAATAAATATCCCTTACCCATCGGAAGTAATAACCCCTGTATGGGGTCAATCTCATCTACATCTGTCCAGCCATGCAATTGCTGTATTTGTGAAACTAAAAAAAAAAATTTCGGGTGTGGGATAGCGAGTCCCCCCTCGTCTTTAGCTAGCATTAAGGTTGTTAATTTAATACGTGCATTTTTTTTTCTCTAAATGAGTTTGCGAAAAATAAATTCTATCCTTCTAAACCAGAATGTGGCTATCCACATCGGAAATGTTATGAAAAATATACAATAATTGTGGGGCCCAAATCATTTTTATAAGATTGGCTCTGCCAATCAGAGTTAATGGGAGTTTGCACCAGCTCCGACATTTATCTTTAAGCCTAATCAATAGTAGTCTGAGGTTGAGGTCCACATAGTCCACATAGTCCCCCACTTTTCGCATTACCTCAATCCCTAAATACTTAATTTTATGTTTTATTTGAATTTGTTTTGCACAGTCTGGTAAGGGGATATTTGCATTATGTAGCAGTATCAGTACCAACTTCTCCCAGTTGATGCGAAACCCAGAGAGCTGTCCAAATGCAGAGACAAGAGTCTCATGCACACCTTAACCCCTTAAGGACTATATACGTCGGCAGAACGGCACGGACAGGCAAATCGACGTAAATATCTGTCACTTTAAATTTGCCTGCCGCGAGCTCCGTGATCGTGCCCGCGGGACCCGCAGACTCGCTGTCCGCCGGTGTCCCGCGATCGTGTGTCATGGAGCTGCAGAACGGGGAGATGCCTGTGTAAACAAGCATCTCCCTGTTCTGCCTAGTTACATGTCACTGAGCGTCTGCTCCCTCTCATCAGGAGCAGCGATCAGTGATGTGCCACTCGTAGCCACGCCCCCTAACAGTTAGAATCACTCCCTAGGACACACTTAGCCCCTTCCTAGTCCCCTAGTGGTTAACCCCTTCACTGCCAGTCACATTTACACAGTAATCAGTACATATTTGTAGCACTGATCGCTGTATAAATGTGAATGGTCCCAAAATAGTGTCAAAAGTGTCCGATGTGTCTGCCATAATGTCGCAGTTACGATAAAAAAATCGCTGATCGCGCCATTACTAGTAAAAAAAAATATTAATAAAAATGCCATAAAACTACCCCCTATTTTGTAGATGCTATAACTTTTGCGCAAACCAATCAATAAATACTTTTTTACCAAAAATATGTAGAATACGTATTGGCTCAAAATGAGGAAAAATATTTTTTTTTATAGATTTTTGGGGGATATTTATTATAGCAAAAAGTAAAAAATATTGCTTTTTTTTCAAAATTGTCGCGCAGAGGTGATCAAATACCACCAAAAGAAAGCTCTATTTGTGGGGGAAAAAAATGGACTTACATTTTGTTTGGGAGCCACGTCGCACGACCGCGCAATTGTCAGTTAAAGCGACGCAGTGCCGAATCGCAAAAAGTGGCCTGGTCATTTGGCAGCCAAATGGTCCGGGGCTGAAGTGGTAATGTGACCGCTGGTGTGAATGGGCCCTCAAAAACAAAACAAAAATGATGCCATTTTCATCGGAACAGGAATACAGAAGAAATCTTCCAATAGGCACACATGTTCTGAGGATAGTTCTCAAAGAGGAGATTTCCCCTCACTTTGGAGACAATCTCTTTCACTTCCTGTTGTGTCTCTAGCACAGGAAGTGAAGGAACCTATCTTCAATGAGACACAGACATTGGCAGGGATTTGAACTCAATTTGGCGCTCCTATTATTGTCTGTATGCCCTGGTTCACACTGGTGCGATTTGACATGCGATTTGACATGTCAAATCGCATGTCAAATCGGCGATATTTGCCACAAATTGCGGGCAATGGCACCGTCCTAATCGGTGCGACGCCACATCTGCGGCGCTGCACCGATTTCAAAAAGTAGTTTCTGTACTACTTTTTGCGATTTCGGGCCGCGATTTACATTGACATCTGTGCAGAAACCTGCACAGATGTCCCTGTAATCGCGGCCGAAATCGGGACTGACAGGCAGGAGTGAAATCGTCTGAGTTCAGCTGAACTCGCACGGCTTCACTCCCGCAGCCCAGTGTGAACCTGGGCTAAAAGCTGGTAATTATGCTGGCATCATCTGAATGTGAAGGCTGATTTTTGGGTATGTACAGTAGTAGATAAGGAAAAAGGTAATGAGAACCAATAGAGGGTTGTTTATACAAAGGTACACCCGTATTGTAAAATGTATCTAAACCCAAAAACAAAAATTTGATATATTGCAGGTTCTTAGAGGTGGTGGCTGTATTTGTTTTCTTTTTTTCCAAGCTATTTTTCCCTTATTTTCACCTTTAATACTGTGAATAACATTTCCTGTCTCTCCATGTCTATACTCTTTCTACACTGTATCAGCAAAGAAAGTCATGATTGATTCTCTAGCCTCCATATCTAAGGACTGATATATTACATTTGTTATGGGCACTATTATGCTTTGCCTTGGATAGGGGAAGCTCCAAGGGTCAACCTAATGCTGTCTGCTTCTCTCTCCAGGTTCAGATGGGATACCCCAAGCTTCTGTGAAAAACAAGGAAAGCGCTGACAACTCAGTAATATTACATAGCCTGACTATATCAGGTAAAATCTACATTTATGCTATAAAGCTTTTTAAAGGTCAAGAGCTAGACCGAACATTAGTGATTTGTTTCTTCAATATACTTCAGAGGTATCAGCGAAATGTTTGGTTTCCATTGGTATGTTCATTTTTGATGCTGGCATTCTGACTCAAAGCATGGTCAAAATAAACACCCATGCCCCTCAGGTATAACCTATCCCTATTGCCACCTCTGACCCTCTTCTTCACCATAAAACCGAATGTATTTCCTAACACTGACCACTAAATATAATCCATTTGTTTTCCCATTCAGGCACCCTCCACCTCACACGATCGGATTTCCCGTCTGAAAAACTTTTGATGGTTTTTCCGACGGGAATTCCGCTCAAGCTTGGCTTGCATACACACGGTCACACAAAAGTTCTCTGAACTTTCGACCGTCAAGAACGCGGTGACGTACAACACTACGACGAGCCGAGAAAATGAAGTTCAATGCTTCCGAGCATGCGTCAAATTGTTTCCGAGCATGTGTCGGAATTTTGCGCGTCGGAATTGCTACAGGCGATCAGATTTTCCGTCGCAAAAATAGAGAACCTGCTCTCAAACTTTTGCTGGTGGAAATTCCCACAGAAAAAGTCAGATGGAGCCTACACACGGTCGGAATTTCCGTTCAAAAGCTCACATCCGACTTTTGCTGGCGATAATCCGATCGTGTGTACATGGCATTAGGCTGTTGACTGGCCCATCTTGCTCAAGCATTGGTCACATCACATGCTCTGTCACTGGGTATTCTTAGTGCCCCCACAGAGAAATGGGGCACCGGGGAAGCATTTCAAAGTTGAGCATCGGTGGTGGTGCTTGCAGTGGTGGTGGGGGGGTTCTTATCATAGTAATCAGTTACTTTGTCTAGAATGGGCATAGTGACAGATTGTCTTTAAAGTGGAGTTCTGCCCCCCCCCCCAATTTTTTTTTTAAAGTCAGCAGCTACAAATACTCTTAATATTAGGACACTTACCAGGATCCCGCGATGTTGGCACCCCAGCCGATTTTTGGATCGGCTGCTGCCGCTATTCGTGGTAGGGGAAACTGGCAGTGAAGCCTTTCGGCTTTCGGCTTCACAGCAGGTTCCCTACTGCGCATGCGCGAAGCGCGCTGCACTTTCTAAATGGCCCAGAGGCGGAGGAAGGAGGCTGGAAGGGTACCTGTCAAAAACAGGTACCCGTTCCCCCCTCCCCCCTGAAAGGTGCCAAATGTGGCACCAAAGGGGGGGAGAAAGCAGATAAGCGGAGCTTCCACTTTTGGCTGGAACTTCGCTTTAACCCCTACTGAACTATTACCTTATGCACTAAAATTATTGGTGCTCAGTTTTTTCTAATTTAAATGAGTTTGCAATTCTTTATAAATAAAGTAGGTCACCTAGTCTATCACCTGTTGTCTAACTGACGTGATAAAATATTAAATATTCTGTTGTTAAAGCTGAACTCCAGGCAGACATAAAAGTCATAGAAAGGTGATGGCAGAAAAAGACCAAGTAGTCATTGGGTCTGTTTTTTTTTTTTTTTGGGGGGGGGGGGGGGTTTGTGGAGGTGGAGTGGATAAACTTTTTGTCTAGGTATAGATCTATGTTTGTCCCAAGCATGTCCAAATTCACTTACTGTTGATTGACTCACTACAGCTGGAATTCTGTCCAAGCCCCCCTACGCTTTCTGTAAAATAATACTTTCTAAGGTTAGCTTTGATCGTTCCTCCTGCTAGGTTAAGGCCCCCTGTTCTTGATTTTAGCTTCATATTGAAATACTGCCCTCCTAAACGTTATTCACACCTTTATGCAGGGCTTTTTTTTTCAGACAATAGGTGCAGGAACTCCCCCTTTCCAAGTCACCCCTTTTCTCTGCCCCTACCCACCTCCCAGTACCGCCCCTTTTAGACAATATAGAACCAAGTATCATTTTGTGGTGCTAAGTAATTTGTATGGAATTTGGTAATGATATAAAAAAAAACAGTAAAATAGATCCCCTGCAGCCAGCAACAATAGATCCCCCTAACAACAATGTACCATCCACAACAAAATATCCCCCCCCCCAGCAACAATAGACTCCCAGCAGCATCAACAGATCTCCGCACAGCCAGCATTAATAGACTCTCTGGCTGCCATCAACAATAGACCCCCCTCCCAACAGTAGATCTCTTTCAGCAACAACTGACCCCCCAGCAACATAAGATCCTCCCCAGCAACAATACACTCCTCCCCCCCCGCAAAAATATATCCCCAGCAGTGAGCATCAATACCCTGCAGCACACCCCAGCACCCCTTGCCATTACATACAGTCAGTCCAGGAGGTGCCGGTGTTAAAAAAATAATTCTCGACCTATGCAGGGTCTCGACCGCGTCACTTCCTGTGCGGCTACGTCACAAACACAGCTGATAGCGGGCTCCACTGCGCATGCGCGGCTTCACCGCACCTATACCGCGCATGCGCAGACGCCCGTTTCGGTCCGTAAAAATTATAGACCCGAGTGGTCGGGCGGAGGCGTTGCAAATTGCTCAACATCGTCGGCAGCACCGCCTCCAGTCCCACCCCCAACACGCCCCTAGTCTGCTCTGGAGAAGGGGGCAGACAAGCTAGCACTGTGGACCGAGGTCGACATAAAATATAGTGCTGCACCCCCTCCAGCCCCGAACACGCCCCTAGCCTGCTCTGCTGAAGTGGGGCGGGCCCCGTGCATAGCACTGTATATATCACAATGGCAGGTCCATAAAAAATATAGAGCTTTGCCTGTGGGAGGGGCCAAGCCTTTGCATAGAAGACATTATTCATCAATATGAGCATCCGCAAACAAACTGAACTCCCCCCCCCCCCTCCCCTCAATTGCAACCACTGTGCCTGTCAAACACAGATACTGAACCCAGCAAACGCAACCACTGTGTCTATCAAACGCAGCCACTGTGCCCTTCAAACGCAGCCACTGCACCCAGCCAACGCAACCACTGTGCCCGTCAAACGCAACCACTGTGCCCGTCAAACGCAACCACTGTGCCCGTCAAACGCAACCACTGTGCCCATCAAACGCAGCTACTGTGCCCATCAAACGCAGCCACTGCGCCCGTCAAATGCAACCACTGTGCCCATCAAACGCAGCTACTGTGTCCATCAAACGCAGCCACTGTGCCCATCAATTTCTGCCAGATTGTCAAGCCGTAGCTGCGCTCCCTGGGGATAAGCTGATCGCCCACCCATGCTGCTGGAGGGAGCCCAGATGACCATAAATGAGGGACCTGCAGACTTGGTCATGGTAAGTGAGACCATCCCATATCCCACTCCATCTTCCCCCAAGGACAGGGACCCCCAGAGGGGTGCACACAGAGGGGTCAGTCATGTAGGGGGATCACACAGTGGGATGAAGTCCTGATAAGAGCTGTCACAGAAGGGCCCTCACACAGGACACATGGCAGGCAAGGCAGTGAGGTTGGCACACACAGGGTGATCAGGTTCCTGTTCTTAGGGAAGTTGGGGGCCTGATCCCCAGGGAAGATGGGGTCCCTAGGTGAGATTCCCCGTTGCCAGGGGAGAGGGAGTTCCTGCCCCCAGGTGAGATAGGATCCCTGTCCCAGAGTGAGAAGGGGGTCCCTGTCCCCAGGAGCAGCATATCCCGAAGAAGCACAGCTACGGCTTAACATCACACTTTTCAAAAGATCAAAGAGTGGTGGTGCTTCCATAAGGGGCGCATGGGCGCCGCCCCCTCTCTCCTGGCACCACTCTATCACCATAGATAGAATCATGCATTGCATGAATCTATCTATGGTCACTGCTGACACCCCCTATTCAGGTGTCCGGCCCCTTTTCGGGCGCCGGGCACCTGAATTACAGCGGTGGGGGGGTTCTTTTGAAGCACCTGATTAGAGCCATAGGCTCTAATAGGCGCCCAAAAAGGTGAACAGCGGGCGCCATGCTGGGCGTTCTCTGTTCACTCAGCGTTGTGTTAGCAAAGCAAAGGAATTCACTTTGCTAACACTGAACCGCCTCTTAGCCAATCAGGTGCTCGAGTCTGTTACCGGTCCCCTGATTGGCTGAAACGTCAGGCGCTGTGATTGGATGCCTGAGAGAGGACGGAAGAACGGACAGAAGAAGACATGGAGGACGTGCAGGACACCGCCGCTGACCCGCTGCGAGACAGGTAAGTGCCGGGCAGCATTTGATCGGGCACATTAGTGGCAATTGATGGGCACACTGGCAGCATTTGATGGGGCACAGTAGCGGCAATTGGTGGGGCACATTAGCAGCAATTGATGGGTACAGTAGCTGCGTTTGATGGCACAGTGGCGTCAATAGTGGGTGCGTTTGATGGGCACAGTGGCAGCGGTTGATGGGCGCAGTGGCTGCGTTTGCTGGGTGCAGTGGCTGCGTTTGACTGGCACAGTGGTTGCATTTGACGGGCACAGTGGTTGCATTTGATGGGCACAGTGGCTGCGTTTGCTGTTTGACGGGCACAGTGGTTGCGTTTGCTGGGTGCAGTGGCTGCGTTTGCTGTTTGATGAGCACAGTGGTTGCGTTTGCTGGGTGCAGTGGCTGCGTTTGACGGGCACAGTGGTTGCGTTTGCTGGGTGCAGTGGCTGCGTTTGACGGGCACAGTGGCTGCGTTTGCTGGGTGCAGTGGCTGCGTTTGCTGTTTAATGGGCACAGTGGCTGCGTTTGCTGGGTGCAGTGGCTGCGTTTGACGGGCACAGTGGCTGCGTTTGATGGGTGCAGTGGCTGCGTTTGCTGTTTAATGGGCACAGTGGCTGTGTTTGACAGACACAGTGGCTGCGTTTGCTGGGTGCAGTGGCTGCGTTTGACGGGCACAGTGGCTGCGTTTGCTGGGTGCAGTGGCTGCGTTTGACGGGCACAGTGGCTGCGTTTGACGGGCACAGTGGCTGCGTTTGATGGGCACAGTGGCTGCGTTTGCTGGGTGCAGTGGCTGCGTTTGACTGGCACAGTGGTTGCGTTTGACGGGCACAGTGGTTGCATTTGATGGGCACAGTGGCTGCGTTTGCTGTTTGACGGGCACAGTGGTTGCGTTTGCTGGGTGCAGTGGCTGCGTTTGCTGTTTGACGGGCACAGTGGTTGCGTTTGCTGGGTGCAGTGGCTGCGTTTGACGGGCACAGTGGTTGCGTTTGCTGGGTGCAGTGGCTGCGTTTGACGGGCACAGTGGCTGCGTTTGATGGGCACAGTGGCTGCGTTTGCTGGGTGCAGTGGCTGCGTTTGCTGTTTGATGGGCACAGTGGCTGTGTTTGCTGGGTGCAGTGGCTGCGTTTGACGGGCACAGTGGCTGCGTTTGATGGGTGCAGTGGCTGCATTTGCTGTTTAATGGGCACAGTGGCTGTGTTTGACGGGCACAGTGGTTGCGTTTGCTGGGTGCAGTGGCTGCGTTTGACGGGCACAGTGGTTGCGTTTGCTGGGTGCAGTGACTGTGTTTGATGGGCACAGTGGCTGCGTTTGACGGGCACAGTGGCTGCGTTTGACGGGCACAGTGGCTGCGTTTGATGGGCACAGTGGCTGCGTTTGCTGTTTGACGGGCACAGTGGCTGCGTTTGCTGGGTGCAGTGGCTGCGTTTGACGGGCATAGTGGCTGCGTTTGCTGGGTGCAGTGGCTGCGTTTGAGGGGCACAGTGGCTGCGTTTGATGGGTTCAGTGGCTGCGCTTGCTGTTTAATGGGCACAGTGGCTGTGTTTGACGGGCACAGTGGTTGCGTTTGCTGGGTGCAGTGGCTGCGTTTGACGGGCACAGTGGTTGCGTTTTCTGGGTGCAGTGGCTGTGTTTGACGGGCACAGTGGCTGCGTTTGATGGGCACAGTGGCTGCGTTTGATGGGCACAGTGGCTGCGTTTGCTGGGTGCAGTGGCTGCGTATGACGGGCACAGTGGCTGCGTTTGATGGGTGCAGTGGCTGCGTTTGCTGTTTTATGGGCACAGTGGCTGTGTTTGACCGGCACAGTGGTTGCGTTTTCCGGGCGCAGTGGCTGCGTTTGACGGGCACAGTGGCTGCGTTTGACGGGCACAGTGGCTGCGTTTGACGGGCACAGTGGCTGCGTTTGCTGTTTGACGGGCACAGTGGCTGCGTTTGCTGTTTGATGGGCACAGTGGCTGCGTTTGCTGTTTGATGGGCACAGTGGCTGCATTTGCTGGGTGCAGTGGCTGCGTTTGACGGGCACAGTGGCTGCGTTTGATGAGTGCAGTGGCTGCGTTTGCTGTTTAATGGGCACAGTGGCTGTGTTTGACGGTCACAGTGGTTGCGTTTGCTGGGTGCAGTGGCTGCGTTTGACGGGCACAGTGAGGCAGCGTATTTGATGGCAGAACAATGTACAGTACTGTACTTGGACTCAATGCTATGCACGGGGCCCGCCCCCCTTCAGTAGAGCAGGCTAGGGGCAGGGGCGGGGCTGGAGGCGGTGCAGCTCTATATTTTCTCTCGACCTCGGTCCCAATAATATACTGTACACAGTGCTATGCACGGGGCCCGTCCCCCTTCTCCAGAGCAAGCTAGGGGCGTGTTGGGGGCGGGGCTGGAGGCATTGCTGCCGACGATGTTAAGCAACGCCTCCGCCCACCCGCTCGAGTCTACAATTTTCACGGACTAAAACGAGCGTCTGCGCATGCGCGGTATAGGTGCAGTCGAGCCCGCCATCAGCTGTGTTTTTGACGTAGCTGCACCGGAAGTGACGCGGTCGAGACCCTGCATAGGTCGAGACTTTTTTTACATCACTGGACCTGCATTCCCCCGTGTTCCCGCTGAAAAAAAGCCCTGCCTTTATGTATTTAAAGGTTTAAGTCAGCCTATACATTATAACTTCTTTCCGTTTCCACTAATATGTCTTATCCTGCAGACCAACCTTTTAAAATCCAAGTGAAAGATGTAACACCAACATGTCAGAAAAAAACTAAAACTAAAAATTTAAAAACAGAATCACTAGAAAAAAGATCACCCCCCTCCTAAAAATGACTTGTAAACTCAATCAAGTGTAGCTAATCACCTTCTCAATGGCACACAAAGTCATATGACTTTTAACTTTTTGATTAGCTCTAGATCTCTGGGATAAAGTTGTGGACAGGCACAAGTCAGGAGATGGATACAAAAAAAATTCCAAGGCTTTATTAATGCCTAGAAGCACAATGAAGTCTATTATTAAAGTGGTTGTAACCCCCCTTTTGCAACTTGCACCTACAGGTAAACCTAGATTAAGGCTTACCTGTAGGTGTAAGAAATATCTCCTAAACCTACACGGTTTAGGAGATATTTGCTAAAAATAACATTGCTCCGTGTCTACGGCGCATGCGCGCTGTAGACAACGGCGCATTCATGGGGTTAATCCCATTCACAAATCCGGCTAAGTCCCAGCATTCTCCGACTTAGCCGGATTCGACGGCTCCCGCGCGCATGTGCGGAGTCACGTCTACGCCGCTCCGGCCAATCACAGCGCAACGATGGCTGCGGCTGGAGAGGGAGACGAGGACGGCTTCGGGGGCCCCAATCTAAGGTAAGTGATGCATAATGAGCTATTATGCCAGTCATATTAGCTCATTATGGCTTTCTCTTACAGGTAGTTTAAAAAAAATAAAAAATTTCAGGGGTTTACAACCACTTTAAGAAGTGGAAGGTATTTGATACAACACAGACCCTCCCTGAATCAGGATGTCGCTCAAGACCGTGTAGCGCCCTCACTCCATCCGTTTTGTCTAGGGGTATGTTGTATGTGAGAGTGAGATGCGCTACGGCCCATGTCCTCCCCATGACAGTGAGTGAGGTGAAGGCCAGTACCAGTTATTTTCCTCGGGCCTGTGCGTTTCAGTTAATGACCAAGTCTTGCTGTGCTGACACTTCCCTTTGCTCCCATTAACCAGAGTCCCACACACCGATTAGGGTCCAACACTTGTTTTATTGTCACACTCACAATCAAACAGTTCTTTGCCAGCCAACTGGTTGAGACCCAATAACAGTTCAATTCGGTGAGGTGAGCAGGTCGTGACACTATCCTGGTTGTACACTAAACCACTGTGATTTCACCAGCGGTTACTATAGCCTTGGCTAGAGAGCACTTAGAACTTGTGAGTCTCTACCAGCGACTCAATAGAATGCATATAGGAGTACCTTTGCTGCGTTGTGGCCCCTGTCAGGGGAAAGATGTCCCTCCAAGGGAGTTACCGGAGGCCCATCCGTCACTGGGTTGATGCTGCTCCGGACTCATCGGACGGGTAACCTCCCCAGCCTCCTCACCTCAGACATGGGCCCCATCCACCTCAGGGACCCTCAGAATCCTCCGCCCTTGCGGGACCCAGTCGAAGTCACTGGGCCCCAGGCCTCCGGTTTATTACCTCACCCCAGGTTGAAGGTGCCTGGGATGGACGCCAACTCTGCTCCGACCAGGCCTAGGGCGCCTGGGCCGGAACTCCGGACCGCCCGCACCCAGGCTGAAGGTGCCTGGGCGCGCGATGCATGAAAAAGACCTCGTGGTCAGGGCGTCTCCCCCCTTTATCTCCTCCCGCGACATCACGGCGGGTTCCCCGCCCTCGCCGTACCATCGCTGGCAGGGGACAAAAAGGCCAGCACTGCGGCAGTGAATCTACCTTAGACCTGTGGGAACCCCGCCACCCACAGGTCAAGGAGAACAACACACCACCAAGTCCTCCACGAATTAACAATGGTCTAAATCCTTTCATAATTTATACACACCTGGGTCATACTACCACCCAGGTGTATCCCCCTAAATTTAAACACCCGCTACAACTGGATGAAAGAGTCAGGAGGAAACTGATCAGAGAGGCTACCAAGAGGCCTACAGCAACTCTGAAGTGGTCATTGTGTGCACCTGACAACAATATCCACAAATTCTCCACAAATGTGGCTTGTATGGGAAGGTTGTGTAGCACACAGACCTTTTTTTCCTGCTTACCTTCACTCGCAGGTTTAAGGCACACCATGCCACATGCCCGTATCCACCTGGTATAGGAGGTTGAGCGGTGTTCTTGTAATTTTTGGGTCCTGTGGCGAGTTACCCCCTTCCACTGGTTCTCGTCCCTAGAGTGTAGGGAAGAGTCTATCTTTCCTGCTTAAAAAGGCCAATATCCAGACAGTGTCAACGCCAACAAAAGAGTTTATTTTTCCTTTGCTTGAAAACAACAGGGGGGGTTGAAGAGAGAAATAAGTTGAATAGGGAGGTGGATTCAGGCACACAACACCTATCGTTACACTTTGCCACTCAAGCCTGAGTGGGCTTTGCTCACCCGGATAGTCTCCTCTTAAGGTTCTAGCAGCCGGAATGAAGCACGAACGGTTACTTTGATTTCGTCCCCCTTCACGGACAAGTTCAGGAGATCCTCTGCCACAGAATCCTTTAATTCCTGAATTAGAACTTTGAAACCCCTGTAGATTATTAGAGACCATAGGTGCCAATGGGGCACACTACAGGAGCTATCTTGCAACTCATGAATCCTTCACTCTGATAGGCAACCAGGCCTTCCTGAGAGAGTGACTTCCTTCACCGGTCCTCCGGACAGGTCCTCCGGACAGGTCCTCCCCCGGTTTCCTCTATTTTAGAGCGGGCCACCTTCACTCGGGCTCCCCGGGACTCCAGTGGTTGGTTGTAGACCCAGTTGAAGGTACTGGGCCTACCTGGAACTCTATAGCCTCGGGCTAAAGGTGCCCGAGACTCCTTGACCAGTTCACGCACCCCCCGGCCAGCAAGGCCAAAGGGCGCGACTTCGCCACCAGGGGTCCTTCTTGGAATCCCCCCCGCACACCACCCAGATCATGGCGTCTGGCCTGTATGTACCCTCTCCTGGAATGCACAGCAGGCAAAACCCGCCCACCGCACGACAGCCGAGAGAGGACACCCAATCCTGCAACGCCACCTGTGGTTCAACCCGAGACCTAGGCAACAGCGCCATCCACAGGTCAAGGGGAACTACACTCCAGGCAACACCACAGCAGAGCAGAGTCCAAACTAACAGAATTAGAGAACCTGAGCCAAACTATTGCTCAGGCTACCCTTAAATTTAAAGCATAGCGACCCCAAATTTGGGGGGTCTGCTACAGTTGCAAGAAAAAAGCCACTCCTCAAGAAAGGCCACATGCAGTCACAACTAAGCTTTGCCAGAATGCACCTTGAAGATTCTGAGACCACATGGAAAAAGGGATTATGGTCAGATGAGCCTAAAGCATGCAGTGCAGTAAAGCATGCAGGTGGTAATATCCTGTTAGGGCCCTTTCACACCTGCGGACCGTATGTCAGTTTTTCATTCATTTGTTTTCGGATGAAATACGGACATACATGTATCCCTATGGGATTGCGGATGTCACCGGATGAACATCCGCTGACATCCGATCTCATCAGGCTCCGCTATGCTCCGTTTCTGCAGGAGGAGGAAAATCCTATTTTTCCATCCGTCTGCGTATCGGAACAGATGAACGCGGACAGACGGTCCGTGTTCACCAGATCCCCCCATAGAGGAGAGCGGAGATCTGACAGGGCGGTCCCTGCACAGTGTGGTGACAGGGCGGTCCCTTGCTCAGCGGGGATCAACGGAGCGATTCCCGCTGATCAAGCGGATATTAAAGGAACGGATCTTCACGGGATCCGTAAGTGTGAAAGGGCACTTATGGGGGTGTTTTTCTTCAGCAGGGACTGGAGATCTTGTCAGGATAGAAGAAAATATGGATGGGGCAAAATACCATCAAATTCTTGAGGAAAATCTGCTGCCCTCTGCCAGAAAGTTGTCAATGGGAAGAAGATTTACGTTCCAACATGAGGATGACCCAAAGCACACAGCAAAAATGACCACACAGTGGTCGAAGGAGAATTAGGTGAATATCCTTGCATGGCCTAGTCAGAGCCCAGACCTAAAACCCATTGAAAATCTGTGGAATGACTTGAAGACTGCAGTCCACAAACGGTCACCATCAAATTTAACTGACCTTGAGCAGTTCTGCAAAAAAGAGTGGGCAAATATTGCAAAGTCTAGATGTGCAAAGTTAGTAGAGACATATCCCAACAGACTAAAGACTGGAATTAAAGCAAAAGGGGGTTCCACAAAATACTGACACAAGGGGGTGATCCTTATTCCAACTCAGTGATTCTGTTTTTCATTTATTTATTTATTTTCCGGACATGCTGGTGTTTTATCTTTTACTTGGATGTTATAAGTTGCACAACTAAAAAGAGTAAATACAGCTGGATAAAACAAAAACAGTGTCTTCATTTGAGGCTGCAAAGCAACAAAATGTGATTCATTTAAAATAGAGGGGGGGGGGGGGGGTTATTTTGCCGCTATGTAGTCATTAGAACATAATTCGATAAGCTTTGTATTTTGAGCAGTGTAAGTCCCTGAATTTGACTGGATGTGAGCTTCTTGTATTCCCCTGTACAGCAGAGCTCAAACTAGGATACAGAAAAGCAGCACAAGGAGCCAGTCAGTTGTGCTGCAGTGCTCATGCGCTAACAAAGAACATGCTGATAGGAGGGGAGATGAGAGAGATGAGCTCATCAGTCTGCTGCTTGTTCTTTCAATGTCCAGTCATAGGTTAGGGGAGAGACAAGACCCGTAGGGGTCACAAACTGCAGTAGAAAAAATATGGTCTTTTGCCTTCCTATAAAGAGCTGAGCTGTGTGGCAGAGCTGTGTAAATATTGGTACTGGATGGACAAAAATATGCACTCTTTAGTAAATAAAAGCTCTTATTTATATTCCATGTATTTAGTTGTTTACCGTTCAGCTTTATCAAAGGCTACAAAGGGCAAACGTTAGCAGCTCATTATATTGATAGTCAAATATGTTGCTGTACAAACTTCCATAGCCTGGCTGGCTTTGTGCCATTCTGATGTTTCAGCTACATTTCAGCTTCTAAATCATAATGTTTGCTCGATCGTTGTGTAAAGCAACCTCTATTTATCTCTTTCCAGGCTTGTCATCCAAGGACGCAGAAAAAAACATCATTCTGGACAGCCCTGTGCATCTGAATCTAGAATGTATTCTGAAAGCTGACTCCAAGCACATTTCCAATCTAACATGGATACATGGAGAGGAAGAAATCAACAAAGATCGTTATTCAGAAAATAATACAGCTGGTGAATGGCGCACCACACTGGAGTGAGTATTGTGTGTGTGTTCATCTGCCGGTGTTTCGTCAGATATGGCCACCCGTCAGAACTGGTAACGGAAGTGACGTTCCGTCGCCGTTATCTTGGAATACCCCGCACTCCACCATAGTAAAGATACACAGAGAAGGGGGGAAGCGGACATCTTGTTACACCCACCGGACTTTTGTATTTTACACTTACAGTAAAGTGAGTTTATATACTGAAAAACAGTACTTAGAAATCCGTCTGACTGGTTAGATGTTGAATTTTAAAAGCTGCGGCAAGCCTGCTCATCTCACAAGTTTGTTAATGTGACAGAAGTTCACTGCTTTTAAAATTCAACATCTAACCAGTCACACTGAGTTCTAAGCACTGTATATCACTATATAAACGCACTTTTCTGTTAAAAATAAGTGTAAAATGCAAAAGTCCGGTGGGTGTAACAAGATGTCCCCTCTCACTGTATCCTTACTATGGACGAGTGCTGGGTGTAGCAAGATGGGGGCGACGGAACGTCACTTCCGTTACCAATTCTGACGGGTCGCCGAATCTGATTAAACACCAACACTGTCAAAATGAACACGCTGACATTTGACAAAGTGTATTTAGATTATGTTTGGGTTAAATTTTTCCATCTGAATCGACAGTTAAAATTGTCCATTTGAATCTGCAAACTTTATTGTAACGCAACATACTCACAGAGTGGTACTGTGTACAGGGGTCAGAGCTAATTTGGAGTTGACCACCAGACAAACATTCAGCCTTTTATTAGGTTAACCTGTCATCAGAGTTGGATTTATGTGTCAAGAGTCTGCTGGTGCAGTTAATATGGCACCTTATATTCAGCTCATAATTTAACCACTGGAAGATTTCACCCCCTTCCTGACCAGAGCATTTTTTGCGATACGGCACTTGCTTTAACTGACAATTGCTCTGTACCCAAATAAAATGCATGTCCTTTTTTTCCCACAAATAGAGCTTTCTTTTGGTGGTATTTGATCACCTCTGCTGTTTGTTTTTTTTTGCGCTATGAACAAAAAAAGACTGACAATTTTGAAAACAAAAACAATATTTTTTACTTTCTGCTATAAAACATATCCAATAAAAAAACGTAAAAGATCTAATTTCTTCATCAATTTAGGCCAATATGTATTCTGCTACAAATTTTTGGTAAAAAAAATTCCGAAAAGCGTATATATTGATTGGTTTGCGCAAAAGTTATAGAATCCATTTTTTTGACGATCAGCGATTTTTAGCGTGACTGCGACATTGCGGCGGACAAATCTGACACTGACACTTTTTGGGGACCAGTGGCACCAATACAGTGATCAGTGCTAAAAAAAATGCGCTGTTACTCTTTAAATGATACTGGCAGGGAAGGGGTTAACATCAAGGACCATCACAGGGTTAAGTGTAGGGTTAAGCGAAATTCGGGTCCGTACCGAACATTAGAGTTTTTGGGCACCGGACCCGAACCCGAACAATTGCGTGTGGGTTGGGGTCCGGTGCTCGGCGATGTAATGGCCATTTAGAAAAGCTTCAAGGGGCAGCCAATCACCTTTTGTTTAGCTGGTGTGCCCTTAGAAACCATTATAGCCATGCCTACTAATGGCATGGCTGTGATTGGCCAGTGCAGCATGTGACCCAGCTCAGTGCAGCATGTGACCCAGCTTCTATATAAGCTAGAGGCACACAGCACAGCACGTCACTCTGCTAGACAGAATAGGGAGAGGTTTCTGGCTGCTGTTGCTTATTAGGGAAAGATTGAAATACATGAGTTAGTCCTGATTCTGCAATCTGAGAGAAAAGATAGAGAGACAGTGTAGGGGAAGGTTCCTGATGGTGCTTTCAGGGAGAGAGATTTATATAGGAGTCCAGATTCAGAGATCTAATAACTCAGCGATCTGCATAGGTTTACCTGTTTGTGTTGCAGTGCAGTCTTTTTACACTGCCATGAGCCCAGTTTCAGAGAAAATCTAACTTTTATCTGCAATCTCAGTGCACCAGCACTGCATATATTACGTTGAGAGATACACCGTTTCCATACTGTGGGTGTAATGTACTCTTTCAAAAAGACCCATTTAGGGCAAAAAAATATTTTGCAGTGTTTTCTGCATATCTGGAGCTGTGTGAACTAAACAATTTCTATATATTTTTCTTCTACTGTGCGATCCTAAAAAAATAAAAATAAAATTGAATAGCATTTTCTGCAGTTCTGTAGCTGTGAGATACAGCGTTTACGTACTGTGGGTGTGTTGTGCTCTTCCAAAAACACCCATTTAGGGCCACAAAAAATATGTTGCAGTGTTTTCTGCATATCTGGAGCTGTGTGAAATAAACAATTTATATATTTTTCTTCTACTGTGCTATCCTAAAAAAATAATTGTAGGACAAAAACATTTTTTTTAATAGCATTTTCTGCAGTTCTGTAGCTGTGAGATACAGCGTTTATGTACTGTGGGTGTGTTGTGCTCTTCCAAAAACACCCATTTAGGGCCCAAAAAATATTTTCCAGTGTTTTCTGCATATCTGGAGCTGTGTGAACTAAACAATTTCTATATATTTTTCTTCTACTGTGCTCTCCTAAAAAAAAAAAAAAAAAAATGTGAATAGCATTTTCTGCAGTTCTGTAGCTGTGAGATACAGCGTTTACATACTGTCGGTGTGTTGTGCTCTTCCAAAAACACCCATTTAGGGAAAGATCCTAAATTTGGAAAATATGAGGAGAACGTCAAAGGGACGTGGTGGCCCCGGTCGTGGTGCTGCTGGTGGAGCTCCTGTTGAGGACGTGGTGGATCTGTGCCAGCTACACGCACAAGTGAAACACCTTCCTCAGGTGCGAGTAGGCGACCGAGCCTGCCGCGGTATTTTGTCGCGCCTAATGAGGCTGTACGAATGTTGAGGCCAGGACAAGTACAGGCGATAGTAGATTGGGTTGCTGACAGTGCCTCGGGTTCCTTCACATTGTCTCCCACCCACTCTTCTGATGAAAGATCAGAGTTGGCACCTGAAACCCATGTCCATCAGTCTTTCACCTCACCCCCTTGCAAATCAGCCAAGCAGTCTAAACCCCAAATCATGCAGCAGTCTCTTCTGCTTTTCGATGACTCTGTTAGCAGGGTTTCCCAGGACCATCCACCTAGCCCTGCCCCAGAAGTGGAAGAGATTGAGTGCACCAATGCCCAACCACTTATGTTTCATGATGAGTACATGGGAGGTCCATCGCAGCACGTCTTGGTCTCTCGGATGATGACGAAACACAGGTGCCAACTGCTGCTGCTTTCGCAATTGTGCAGACAGACAAGGAGGGCAGGGGTGAAGACTGGGTGGAAGATGATGTGGAGGACGATGAGGTCCTCGACCCCACATGGAATCAACGTTATGCAGGTGACCAGTGTAGTTCAGAGGAAGAGGCGGTGGTCGCACAGAGCCACCAGCACAGCAGAAGAGGGAGCAGGGTGCAAAAGCGGAGCGTCCGTCCCCTAGACAGTACGTCTGCTACTGCCCAACGCAGCAAGGGACCGAGCACACCAAACCAGGTCCAAGGAGTTCCCTAGCGTGGCAGTTCTTCACACAATGTGCTGATGACAAGACACGAGTGGTTTGCACGCTGTGCAATCAGAGCCTGAAGCGAGGCATAAACGTTCTCAACCTGAGCACAACCTGCATGACCAGGCATCTAAGTGCAAAGCACGAGCTGCAGTGGAGTAGACACCTCCAAAACAAAGAAAGGTCTCTGGCTCCTCCTGCTTCCTCTTCTGCTGCAGTCTCGGCCTCTTCATCCACCTCTGTAAAGACAGTAGCACCTGCCAACCCGCAAACAGAGCCTCTGCCAGCAACACTACCACCTGGGTCACCAACCATCTCCACAATGTCCCATGGAAGCGTTCAGCTCTCTATCTCCCAAACACTGGAGCGGAAGAGGAAGTACCCCCCTACCCACCCGCAATCCCTGGCCCTGAATGCCAGCCTTTGCCTTTGAAATGCTGTCATTCCGTCTGGTGGAGACGCAGAGTTTTAAAAGCCTGATGGCATTGGCTGTTTCACAGTACCTCGTGCCCAGCCACCACTACTTTTCCAGGCAAGCCATCCCTTCCCTGCACAACCAAGTGGGGGACAAAATCAGGTGTGCACTGCGCAACGCCATCTGTGGCAAGGTCCACCTAACTACGGATGCGTGGACCAGTAAGCACGGTCAGGGACGTTATATCTCCCTAACAGCACACTGGGTAAATGCAGTGGCAGCTGGGCCTGAGGCAGATAGCAGTTTGGCGCATGTCCTTCCACCACCGAGGATTGCAGGGCGCTTCAGTTTGCCTCCTGTTGCTAACTCCTCCTACTCCGCTTCCTCATCCTCTACCGCCTCCTCATCCGGTCAGCGTAACACCTTCACCACCAACTTCAGCACAGCCAGGGGTAAACGACAGCAGGCAGTTTTAAAACGTTCCTGTTTGGGGGAAAAACTCCACACCACGCAGGAGTTGTGGAGGGACATGGAACAACAGACCAATGAGTGGTTGCTGTCAGTGAGCCTCAAGCCCGGCCTGGTGGTGTGCGATAATGGGCGAAATCTCGTAGCAGCTCTGGGGCTAGCTGGTTTGACGCACATCCCTTGCCTGGCGCATGTGCTGAACTTGGTGGTCCAGAGGTTCCTGAAAAATTACCCCAATATGCCAGAGCTGCTGCAGAAAGTGCGGGCCGTCTGTGCGCACTTTCGGCGTTCTCACCCTGCTGCTGCTCGCCTGTCAGTGCTGCAGCCTAACTTCGGCCTTCCCGCTCACCGCCTCATATGTGACGTGCCCACAAGGTGGAACTCCACCTTGCACATGCTGGCCAGACTGTGCGAGCAGCAGTAGGCGATAGTGGAGTTTCAGCTGCAGCAATTACGCGTGAGTCGCTCTGCGGAACAGCACCACTTCACCACCAATAACTGGGCCTCCATGCGAGACCTGTGTGCCTTGTTGCGCTGTTTCGAGTACTCCACCAACATGGCCAGTGCCAATGACGTTCTCAGCGTTACTATCCCAGTTCTATGCCTCCTTGAAAAACGCTTCGGGCGATGATGGAAGAGGATGTGGCACAGGAGGAGGAGGAGGAGGCGGGATCATTTCAAAGGCTTTAAGAGCAGTCTTTCACAAGTGGCTACGAGGGTGGGTTCCTGAACCAACAAACGCCAGGTACACAATTGTCCGGCAGCAAGGGCACAGTTCTGGAGGATGACGAGGTGGAGGATGAGGAGGAGGAGATGGAGGCGGAGGAACCATGTTCACAGCAGGGTGGCACCCAGACCAGCTCATGGCCATCACTGGTGCGTGGCTGGGGGGATACAGAGGACACAGACGATACACCTCCCACAGAGGACAGCTTTTCTTTGCCTCTGGGCAGCCTGGCACACATGAGCGATTACATGCTGCAGTGTTTCCGCAACGACCGCCGAGTTGCCCACATTTTAACTGGTGCTGATTACTGGGTGGCCACCCTGCTGGATCCCCGTTACAAGGACAACGTACCGTCCTTAATTCCCTCACTGGAGCGGGATTGTATGATGCGTGAGTACAAGCGCACGCTGGTAGACGCGCTGCTGGTGGCATTCCCACCTGACAGCGGGCGTACAGTGGAAGCACAAGGCGAAGGCAGAGGAGGAGGAAGAGGTCGCCAACGCAGCCGGGGCACCACCAGCACCTCAGAAGGCAGGGTTAGCATTGCCGAAATGTGGAAAAGCTTTGTCAGCACGCCACAACAACCAGCACTACCAGCTGAGATGGAACGTCTTAGCAGGAGGCAGCATTTCACCAACATGGTTGAGCAGTATGTGTGCACAGGCCTACACGTACTGGATGACGGGTCTGCCCCCTTCAACTTCTGGGTCTCCAAATTGGGCACATGGCCTGAGCTTGCCCTTTACGCCTTGGAGGTGCTGGCCTGCCCTGCAGCCAGTGTATTATCTGAACGTGTATTTAGCACGACAGGGGGCGTTATCACAGACAAGCGCAGCCGCCTATCCAGAGCCAATGTGGACAAGCTCACGTTCATTAAAATGAACCAGGCATGGATCCCACAGGACTTGTCCGTACCTTGTGCAGAATAGACACGTAAACCTGTGTTCTGACAAAAACTGTCCGGCCATCGGATTGTGTCCGGCCCGTACTGCACAGGCGCAGCGCTTGCGCAGTACGGAGGACAAGGAGATTCACAAAATCTCCGAAGATGAACGGCGCCTGCGCCATGAGTGCAGGTTCAAGCCCCACCATCCAAGTGGACATACGGTAGCACATAGTAACAGGGCCCCTCGCGGGCTCGCTTTGATCGCCACGCTTCGGGCACGGCCTCGCTTGGCTCGGCTTGAACCTCGGATGGTGTGGCTTGAACTTGGACTCACCACGCAGGCGCCATTCGTCTTGTGAGATTTTCTAAATCCCCTTGCCCTACGTACTGAGCAAGCGCAGTACAGGGCGGACACTATCCGACGGGGGATAGAATTCGACACATCACCAGCCTTACCCAGCCATTTTTTATTTTTTTTGAACCAGTGTTGGCTACCTCGTCCTCCTCCACCGCCACTTCCACCTACACAGCCACATCCACCGCCACCTCAACCTCCTACTCCATATGGACCTCGTCCTCCTAGGTCAAGATTATAATTTTTATTTTATTTTTTTGTAGCGCACAGATCCTTTCCCCCTTACCTGCCTTTATGTTGTTGGCTCCTCGCAGTTCCAGCCCGTACCCTCCTGTATAAAAAGGGTGAGCGGTGTACTTGACGGGCCGTGTCCACAGCCGTAGTCAAAACTCCTCCAGAGGATGATTCTCACCTCTACTGTAGGTAGAGGCAAGTCCTTGAATTCCCAGTAAAGTCAATGTCCACACCAGCTGAAACTACAACTCTGAGTTTATTCTCTCATGGCAAAATAAACTGTACTCGGATAGAAAAGGTTAGAGCAAAGAAACAGGACAGCTTAAGGTGTGGAGAAGGTCCAGGCACAAACGTAGCACATTCACTTCACTGCTTAGGTTTCTCAAACAGTTTTAGGCGCACGGTCTCTGCCACAGACCGTGAGGTTGGTCTATGCCACAGACCGGGTGTACAAGGCCCCTGCCACGGACCTGGAGAACTTTGGTCTCTGCCACAGACCAGGTGTATAAGGCCCCTGCCACGGGCCGGGTGAATAAGGCCTCTGATACAGTCAGGATGACCTTGAGCTTCTCCTTCTAAGAACTAGCCCATATCAAGGGGAAGACATCTCTCCAGGGAGTCAACAGACCCTTCCTTCACCATGCCTCCAGCATCGGGCCATCGGAAGGTTCCTTCCTTCCCTGGAACAGGGTCCCCTACACGAGGCGGCACCCAAAGACTCCTCGACCCTTAGTGGACTCCAGACGAAGGCTCTGGACCCCAGGCTTTACTCCCGCCCCTAGGCCTCCATACCCAGGGCATCAGGAACTCCAGGATAGTACCTCACCCCGGGCTAAAGATGCCCGAGATGGAACAGGAACACGTGCACCCAGGCCGAAGGCACCTGGGCGCGGACCCCACTGGACATCAGCCCCCAGGCCAAAGGTGCCTGGGGCTCGGACCCGATCAGGAGGCGTCTGCCCCTTTTATATCCTCTCCCGGCATGCACAGCAGGTTCCCCGCCCCGCTGTACTACTGCCAAGAGGGGACACAAAAGGCACAGCACTGTATCGGCGGTTCAACCCTAGCCTACCATGGCAGCGCCGCCTGTAGGCCGAAGGGAACTGCACACCAATACTGTCCCCCGAGGACAAAATGGTCCATGAATCCTACAGAATTAGGGTGTTTGAGCCTATTTACCACTCAAACACTTCCCTTAAATTTAGCACCCTGCTACATTTTTATTTCAAAGTATTTTATTTTCCCACTAGCTTATCCATTAAATTGAATATTTTTTTCCAGAAAGGGCGTATTCTGGGGCATTCCCACCATATGTGTGGCATTGTGACGTTGAGTTTCTGAGGTTCTTAATGACTTCCCGTACCTCTTCTGCTGAAAAGGGGGCCTCCAGCATATTTTTTTATGTTATTTTAAGTTATTTCCCTATCCACATTTGTTTGCAGAGCACTTCCCATGCTCTTAACAACATTTTGCTGCCATTTGCAGCCCTCTAGCCCTTTCCATTTCTTTTTTAGAGCCTTTTTAGTCCTCAGAAGTTCGGGTCCCCATTGACTTCAATGGGGTTCGGGTTTGGGGTAAAGTTCGGGTCAAGTTCGGTCCCGAACTCGATCTTTTTTCCGAAGTTCGGCCGAACCCGTCGAACCCGAACATCCAGGTGTCCGCTCAACTCTAGTTAAAGCGGAGGTTCACCCTAAATCTAAACATTTGCTCATCCCAATTAGTATAACATTTATAACAACATTTGGCAAATAATTATCTTGTTCGTTTTTTTATTTACCTTGATTTTCGTATTAAACAGGGACACTTCCTGGTATCCCTCCCGCGGGAGTGGGCGTTCCTTTACTTTCCCCAGCGCCCCAATGCCTCCTGGGAGTGCAGTGTCATGCTTTCCCAGGAGACAATTCACCACCTCGTCATCAGCTTCATCAGCTTGACAGTCTCAGAGCGCTCGTTCTGAGCTGCAGCTGATGTTAGCATACAGGACAGGAGCCAGAGTATAGGAGACAGGAGCGCTGATTTCACTGAGGAATGTGAAAAGAAAACACATCTCGCAGCGGCGCGGCACCCCCCATCCCCCCCCCCCCCCCCCGCTGCGAGATGTGTTTTCTTTTCACATTCCTCAGTGAAATCAGCGCTCCTGTCTCCTATACTCTGGCTCCTGTCCTGTATGCTAACATCAGCTGCAGCTCAGAACGAGCGCTCTGAGACTGTCAAGCTGATGACCTGTAAAATGTAAAAAGAAAAGCACATCCCGCGGCGGCTCCCCCCACACCCCCCCCCCCCTCTCAACAACTTCACAGTATGTGTCCGTTGTGATGGCAACAGTGCAGTGGGAGAAAAGCATTCACGCTTCCCGGAAGTATTTGCTTGTGGGCTTCACAATGCCCACAAGCAAAATGGCAATTTCCAAAAGGATTTTTATAAGTTCTAATTTAGAACTGATTCTGACTGGGGAGACTGGGAAACATCTGATACGTGAGTAAATACATGAGAAAGTAATACTCAACCAATGCAATGTAAAAAAAAAAAAAAGATATACCGCGGAACCTCCGCTTTAAGTGTGCTCCTAGGAAATGCTTTCTAACTGTGGAGGGAATGCTGTTATTGGAGGAAAACAGAGATCCGTGTTTCTGCTTAGCAGAAACACAAGATCTCCATTTTCCTCCATCACAGAATGGCGGTCTACCTTGTTTACATAGACATTCTGGGGTTGATTTACTAAAACTGGAGAGTGCAAAATCTGGTGTAGCTCTGCACTGAAATCAGCTTCCAGGTTTTATTGTCAAAGCCTAATTGAACAAGCTAAAGTTGGAAGCTGATTGGCTACCATGCACAGCTGCACCAGATTTTGCACTCTTTAGCTTTAGTAAATCAACCCCTCTGTCTCTCCTCTGAACGATTAGTTGGTCCCGGCGGTCATCGCGGCCGCTGGACCCGCTGATTGGCTCCTGTTGTGTCCAATCACAGCAGGAGCCGGTCGCCGGCGGTGCACGCGTACCCTGGACCCAGAAGATGTAAACAACATAAGTTTAACTATAGGCAAAACATTCTTTTTTTTCGATAGAGCAAGAGTAATTTTTTTTTATATCTGTTTCTATGTTTAATATCTGTGTCCTATTTTGGAGATTTCCCTTCACTTCCTGTCCCATAGCCAAACAGGAAGTGATAGAAAATTCCTGCAAACTAAGGGAACCTCTAGGGGACCCCCAGGTCAACAGAGCAATTGTCCCTATTGGAAAATTTCCCCACTATTACTTTTTTGGGGACAAGCCAAAATTTGGGATTTTCATTACTTTCACTTTCAACAATGGTAATGGTAAACGGGATAAATAGAGAGGGTGAATCTTCTTAACGGGGGCACAGACAGCAATAAGAAACTAGCAGGTGTTCTAATCCCTCTCTACTCTTATTAAAAAAAAAAAGAAAAAAGTTTTGCCTTAAGTTCTACTTCCTGCACAGCTTATTGTAGAAAATCAGCCAAGCAGGAGTCTTGTTATCCTGTGAGGACACCATATGACGTCCTCCGTCGTGCGCCTCCTGCTCTCTCTAGCAGCCACACTGCGGCTCGATCAGTCACCCGCCCGTGTTCACTGGACACAGTGGATGACAGGTCATTGTACCAGGCAAGTACCATGTGATCACTGTCACCAATCACAGTGATCCATTCATTGTGTACTATTGTGAGGATCTCTGTGATTGGTCGCATTGATCACATGGTACAGACAGGGCTAATCACAGTGCATATGTACCATGTGCTAGCTGTAACCAATCACAGCTGTCACAATAGTACCCCTTGTGAATAAAGGCATGCCATTCATAGCACCAGGTTAAGAAATCAAGCAAGAGTACAAAAGCATAAATAAATGAACTAACAAAGCAGCTTTCTTTCTCGTACATCACGGGACACAGAGCGACTTAGTCATTACTAATGGGTTATATAGATACCGTCAGGTGCTGGCACTGGCAACTTCCAAAACCGGAAGTACCCTCCCCTATAAAAGCCCCTCCCATCCGGGAGCACCTCAGTTTTTTGCCAGTGTCTAAGGTGTTGGCCAAGAAGAAACATGTGTTTTTCACTGAGCTTGCGTACAGGTTCTTTTGGGCCTCAGTAAGCTATTCCGGATCCGACCAAAAAAGCTTCATAGCTAAACGGTCGGTACCCGGGCCTTGCAGAGAAGAGCAAGGTTTTGCCTGTAATGCTTCTCTTAGGAGAGCTGGACCCTGGGATCCAGAGCTCTGGTCATACCCACGACCAAGAGGTTTTCTGTGCAGGGTGCTATACAGGTCCAGGGGAGTGGAATCCTTGGGAACCCGGTCCCTGAAGGTTTGATTACAATGCCTGCCGTGATAGGTGAAGTTTGGGCTTTTGTGGACCAAACAAAGTCCTGCGGCGGGGAACAGGTAAGTGGGGGCCCCCAGGAACTTGGTTCTATTGGGGGACCCCCAAGCCTAATTTGTCTTTCTGTCTGTTACCTAATGGTATTCCCGCAAAATTCTGTGCATGCCTGTAACTACTAAAAAAATGTAATAATTTTTAATGGTGGTCAAGAAAAAAAAAAAAAAAAAAAAATTTTTATATATATATTTAATATATTAGACTGCGGTACCTGTGTTTGTCCACTAGAGGCCGCTGTGGAATGTTTTCTTGTCATGTGGACTAGTTTCTTCTCAGCAGAGCAAGTCCAGGCAGATGGTGAGTTCTCTCATGGGAAACTGCTTCCTCTGCCATGTTGCAATGCTCGTCCATCCCCCGGCCTGCGGCAAAGAGGGGCCCTGGCTCTTGTCCCTAGTTTCCATTTTTTCGAAATTAGCGCCAAAGGCGCACGTGGCCGCGCGCGTGCGCGTGCACGCGCCTCTTTATATAGAGGTGAGCCGGAAAAGGGGGCGGAGCCTGGGGGATGACGCTCTGTGCGCGCCGCAGCGATTCTGCGCATGTGCGGGCGTCCCAGCATGATAAAAATCACAATATTGTGTGGTGAGCTGGCTATGAAGTGCAGAGACAGAGCTGGCAACATTTAAAAAAGGGCATACAGCAAGCGGTTGATACAGGCATCCCCTAGAAAGGCACATTAGTAGACACCAACTGTTTCTTATAGCAGCATTTATGCTAGACTATTGTCAGTAACTGGTGTATTTCGGCTGGAATACCTCAGCTTTGTGGCTTAGGAATATGCCGTCTAAAAACTCCGGGACTAGAAATTCCAGGAGGAATAGGGGGTCTCCATCGGGCTCTGAGGATCTTGGGCATGCTTTGGCTGCACCAGTCTCCCCTGAAGAATCAGAGGTTAGTGACCGTAGAGCACCCTCAGGAGTACCTGGTACTGTGGCTGTCCTCAGTTCACCTGCTCCTGTGTATGTAACAGAGGAGGTTTTTTCCTCAGCTCTGGGAGGGCTGGAAGAGAGATTGTCAGCATTGATCGCGGCTTCCCTGTCACAGGAGAAAAGCGCCCGATCTCCGTCTCCTCCCTCAGAGTGCCTGTTAACAGAGCAACAGTCCCATACAGGGATCGACCTACCTGAAGGGGATCAGGATGAGGTCGATTCGGTTGTAGAGGAATCAACAGTGGAAGAGCCATTCTCAGCATCACATGCTGAAAGGTTATGGGTTCAGTCCCTGACTAATATGGTCCGATCAGCATTTAAAATGCCACTTGCGGAGCCATCATCCACTTCTGTCTCCTCGTTGGGGTCGCTAAAAGCTCCCCAGACTGTTTGTTCCTTTCCGATCCATCCTTTACTGGAAGGGCTCATTTACCAGGATTGGGAGCATCCTGACAAAATATTTACTCCCCCTAAGAGATTTCCGGTGGTCTATCCCATGGAGGATAGGTTCATCAGAAAATGGAAGGTCCCTATAGTGGACGCAGCCATCTCTTGTGTGAATAAATCACTGACATGTCCGGTGGATAATGTCCAAATGTTCAAGGACCCAATAGATAAAAAATTGGAGTCCTTATTAAAATCTGCTTTTTCTACAGCAGGATTGGTAACACAACCAGCAGTGGCAGCTATTGGGGTCTGCCAAGCAGTGAAGGATCAGTTGAAACAGGTCTTAAGGGACTTGCCAGATCAGCAGGCTCTTGCCCTAGCTGATCTACCTAGAGCCTTATGCTTTGCGGTGGACGCCATAAAGGATTCAATCCATCAGGCCTCCCGCCTTACGCTGTCTGTAGTACATATGCGCAGGCTTCTATGGCTCAAAAACTGGTCTGCTGAAGCTCCCTGTAAAAAATTGCTGGTCAGCTTCCCATTTCATGGTGAGCGCTTATTCGGGGAAGACCTGGACAAGTATATCCAGAGAATTTCCAGCGGTAAAAGTACACTTTTGCCGGTTAAAAATAGAGTTAGAGGTCCCTCTTTTAAGAGGCCGGCTTCTCCAGTCCCTAGGACATCGGCTGTGAAACAGTTCCGACGGCCTCCTCGGTCAAATCCCGGAGGTAAAAATCAGGGACAGTTGCAGGGTAACAAGAAGCCCTGGAGCAGGAGAGGTACAAAACCTCCCCCAAAGTCAAATGCATGAAGGGTTGCCCCCACTCAATCGGGTGGGGGGAAGACTTCAGTTGTTCACAGAGACCTGGCGGGACACGATCCGAGACAGATGGGTGCTCTCCGCAGTAAATCTGGGATACAAATTGGAGTTAAAAAACTCCCCTCCTTCCCGCTTTATAAGGTCAAACGTGCCAAGGGATCCCCAGAAGAGAGGATCCCTCCTGTTGGCACTGGAACAATTATTGCTCCAAGCAGTAATTATAGAGGTTCCCCTGGAAGAATGGGGGTTCGGGTTTTACTCAAACCTCTTTACAGTTCCGAAGCCAAACGGGGACGTGAGGCCCATATTAAATCTAAAAGGGCTAAACAAATTCCTACATATCAGGACTTTCCGGATGGAGTCGATCCGATCGGTAGCCACTGCCCTACAAGGGGAGGAATGGTTAGCCTCGATCGACATCAAAGATGCTTATTTGCACATTCCCATCTTTCCAGCCCACCAAAAATTTCTACGCTTTGCGGTAGAAGGACGCCATTTTCAGTTCAGAGCCTTACCCTTCGGTCTGGCCACAGCACCAAGAGTGTTCACAAAAATTCTGGCCCCATTATTGGCCAATCTAAGGACACGAGGTGTAATGATAATGGCATATCTAGACGACTTGTTGCTGATAGACCACTCAGTGGAAAAACTAGAAGTGGTTGTTCACGAGACAATCAAGTTTCTGGAATATCACGGTTGGATTATCAACCGAGACAAGTCAGCCCTAAAACCAGTCAAAAGTCTGGAATACTTGGGGCTAAGGCTGGATTCAGACCAGAGAAAAATTTTCTTGCCTCAAGAAAAGGGGTCGTCTTTGAGAGATCTGATCCACTTAGTGGGTTCAAAAAGACAGCCATCCATACGCCTGTGCATGAGGCTGCTGGGAAAAATGGTGGCATCATTCGAAGCAGTACCCTACGGTCAATTCCATTCAAGGAAATTGCAAAGGGCCATACTGTCAGCTAGGCTTGTGCAATTCGTTTCGTAACGAATCAAAATTCGTCCGAATTTAGCAACTTTCGGACATTCGGAAGCATTCGAAATTTCCGAACAGAGCAATTACGAATAAAACCGAATCCGAAATAAATTATACCGAAAAATAGCGAATGCCCGAAGGTCTTCGGCATAATTCGTTATGAAAAAAGTTACGAATGTACGAATCCATTCGAAGCACAATAACACTCACTCTGCTCTCTGCTTCTCCCTCACCATGCTGAACTCCCTCTCAAAATGGTGTACAGGGGCGGAGGCTATAGCCGCATGAAAAAACGAAAGTAAAATACGAGATTTCAAATCCATTCGAAGCACAATAACACTCACTCTGCTCTGCTCTCTGCTTCTCCCTCACCGTGCTGAACCCTCTCAAAATGGTGTACAGGGGCGGAGCCTATAGCCGCATGTAAAAAACGAAAGTAAAATACGAGATTTCGAATCGTTACAAATAACCGCTATGTATTTAGAAAAGTACAAATCCATTCGAAGCACATTAGGCATAATAGGCAGCGTCGTTGTGAGAGAGACACGGAAAATTACGAATCAACGAACCCAAAAAAAGTTACGAAAGTAGGAGTTGTGTCCAGAATCAACGAAAAACAACGTACTCTACCGAAAGTACGAATTATAAAGCAACAAAAAATTCAACGAAAAATGTCGCTTGCAAAAATACGAATGAGTCCGAACACGAAAAATCCCGTCTAGCAAAATTACGAATGATTACGAATCAACAGGACCGGAAAGAAACGAACCGAAACGGAACGAATTTTTCCGTTGTGCACAAGTCTACTGTCAGCCTGGAACAAAAAAGTTCAGGCTCTGGACTTACCAATGTCCTTGTCCCCTTCCGTTCGCAAGAGCCTCCGCTGGTGGTTGGTTCCCCAGAATCTGGAAAGAGGGAAATCCTTCAGTCCGATTTCCTGGAAGGTGGTCACTACAGATGCCAGCCTTATAGGCTGGGGAGCAGTACTGGAGCAATGGTCTCTCCAGGGCAAGTGGTCAGAAGCAGAAAAGGCCCTGCCCATCAATCTCTTAGAGATACGAGCAGCCCGGTATGCCCTAGTAGCATGGACATCCAAACTCCAAGGGTCCCCTGTCAGAGTTCAATCAGACAATGCCACAGCAGTGGCATATATCAATCGTCAGGGGGGCACCAGGAGTCGTGCAGCCCAAAGGGAAGTAAATTACATCCTGAGATGGGCAGAAAGATATGTCCCAGCCATATCTGCGGTATTCATTCCAGGAGTGGAGAATTGGAAGGCGGACTTTCTAAGTCGCCAACAATTATGCCCAGGGGAATGGTCCCTTCATCCCGAGGTTTTCCGGACAATATGTCAGCGGTGGGGAACACCGGATGTAGATCTGCTAGCATCCAGATTCAACACAAAAGTGGACAGGTTTGTCTCTTGGACAAGGGATCCCCTAGCGTGCGGCTCGGATGCCCTAGTGTTCCCTTGGGATCAGTTCAAGCTGATATATGCATTCCCACCGCCACAATTGTTACCTCGATTACTCCGCAGAATCAGGGTAGAAAAGAAACCAGTGATTCTGGTGGCTCCAGCGTGGCCCCGAAGAGCATGGTACGCGGAGATTGTAAAAATGTCTGTGGGGAGTCCTTGGACCCTCCCACATCGTCCGGACCTGCTTTCGCAAGGACCGATATACCACCCTTCCTTACCAGCCCTAGGTTTGACGGCCTGGCTATTGAAGCCCACATTCTAAAAAAGAGAGGGCTCTCTAATTCTGTGGTATCTACCATGATCAATGCCAGGAAGCCGGTATCCAGGCAGATCTACTATAGAATCTGGAAGGCGTACATCGCCTGGTGTGAGGCCAAGAAATGGCATCCACGTAAATACGTAATAGGTAGGATTCTGGACTTCCTACAATGGGCTGTAGATAGGAAGCTTGCCTTGAGTACTATCAAGGGTCAGATTTCGGCCTTGTCAATATTTTTTCAAAGGCCCTTGGCTTCGCATTCACTAGTCAAAGCCTTTATACAAGGAGTGATGCATATTAGTCCTCCGGTTAATATTCCCATATGTCCATGGGATCTAAACTTGGTTCTGTCGGTTCTACAGAAACAACCATTTGAACCATTACAGCATATTTCCTTGGTGCTTCTCACCAGGAAATTGATTTTTCTAGTAGCCATTTGTTCGGCTAAAAGAGTATCGGAATTAGCAGCTATGTCCTGTAAGGAGCCATATCTGGTTATCCATAAGGACAGAGTAGTGTTACGTCCTCATCCAGCCTTTCTTCCTAAGGTGGTATCGAGTTTTCATTTGAACCAAGATGTGGTTCTTCCTTCTTTTTTCCCCAAACCTACTTCGGTAGAGGAAAAGTTATTGCATTCTTTGGATGTAGTAAGAGCAGTTAAAGCTTATCTAAAAGCCACTGCTCAGATTCGCAGAACGGATACTTTGTTTATTCTGCCGGAAGGCCCCAGAAAGGGTCAGGCAGCGTCAAAATCTACTTTAGCCAAGTGGATTCGACAGGTCATAATACAAGCCTATGGCTTGAGAAGGAGACCGCCTCCGTTCAAAGTTAGAGCGCACTCCACGAGAGCAGTTGGAACTTCATGGGCAGTGCATCACCAGGCCTCCCTGGCTCAAATCTGTAAGGCATGGTCTTCAGTACACACGTTTACTAGGTTCTACCAGGTGGACGTTAGAAGTCAGGAGGATGTCGCCTTTGGGCGCAGTGTGTTGCAGGCCGCAAAAGATCCTCATGTCTGATAGCGCTCAGCTTATATATGGTGTATCCCCCCCCCTCATTTGGCATTGCTTTAGGACATCCCATTAGTAATGACTATGTCGCTCTGTGTCCCGTGATGTACGAGAAAGAAAATAGGATTTTTATAACAGCTTACCTGTAAAATCCTTTTCTTGGAGTACATCACGGGACACAGAGCTCCCGCCCCTCTTTGGGGACACTTATTGCTTTGCTACAAAACTGAGGTGCTCCCGGATGGGAGGGGCTTATATAGGGGAGGGTACTTCCGGTTTTGGAAGTTGCCAGTGCCAGCACCTGACGGTATCTATATAACCCATTAGTAATGACTATGTCGCTCTGTGTCCCGTGATGTACTCCAAGAAAAGGATTTTACAGGTAAGCTGTTATAAAAATCCTATTTTTGCTGCCTTACTTACCTTTAATCTGTAGTTGTCCTCCGCCACGAAGTGTTGCCATTCTTCCAGGTAAATTGACGTCCACCATCATTCAACCCTGTGACCAATCACAGCTGTCACAATAGTTCACCCTGTGAATAAAGGGATGCCATTCATAGCACCAGGTTAAAAAATACAAAAAGCATAAAAGAACCACAAAAAGCAGCGTTTGCTGCCTTACTTACCTTTAATCTGGAGTTGTCCCCCGCCACTAAGTGTTGCCATTCTTCCAGGTTAATTGATGTCCACCATCAATTAACCTACATCGGTTGCTAGGGAAAAGGCAAGAAACTAGAGGGAACAGTTTATTCTGGAACATGCATAGAACTACAACACCAACCACACAAGTATATATAGAAAGATAAAATATTAAAGCGTAACTCCACTTTTGTTGAGAAAAAACATTCCCCTCTGGGTGATCTCTGTGCATTGCAAGGATTATAACAAACTGTGTTGCAGATTCCTACCTTTTGTTATTCTGTAGAAGTCCCTCTGTGTTTGTCTGTGCCTCTGTACTGAGTGGGTCTAATGGGAGTGGTTTCATAATTAACAGTCAGGTGTGCAGCTGCAGGGCACTAATGAGGAAATCTGCTGGGCCTGCATTTTTTTAGATGTGTTCCTATTTAAAGCATCTCTCCAAAAATGACATTTTAGTTGCAGGGGATGCCTGAAATCTGACTTGTATCTTAGGCAGACTTCTGGGGAAATTGGTGAGCCAATCACACAAGCAGGAAATTATGTTTCTGGGGAGTCGTCAGTACATACCTCCCAACATTTTGAGATGGGAATGAGGGACACCTACTAACAAATGTATGTAGGCAGAGGACACGCCCCTGCCTCACCCCCTTAAAGGAGAATCAACCAAAAAAAGTTAAATAAATCCACAAGGACTTTTTTTTTACCACTACTATTCCTTTATATTTGCTTTTAAAATGTACAAATGCAGCGATTTAGAATTGGATGGAAGGTTTAGCACTGGGAAACTCTTTTTGAAAGATAAAAAGTGCATTTTATATACAACTATATAGATCAGACCAAAATGAGGAACAAATGAGGGGGGAAGAGGGACAGAGGGACATTGCTCCAAATAGGGGAGAGTCCCTCAAAATCATGGACAGTTGGGAGCTATGGTTTTTAACTACTGTAGTTTGTCATTAATCGAGTATTTGTCTAGCAATGCTGTAATTTATCTTCTGGGTAGTTCCTGGTGTATATTTTCTCTTTCTATATATACAGTACTTGTGTGGTTAGTGTTGTAGTTCTATGCATGTTCCAACCTGAGGAAGAGTGAAACTGCCTGAAACTGTCGCTGACATTAATGGAACAAATTGTATTTTATTCTCAATCTTCTTTGCATATTACTGTGTTCCTTTAATAAAGTTTTAGTGCAGCAATCCCAGACTTGTGTGTATATATATATATATATATATATATATATATATATATATATGCACATACATACATATACACACACTGTAAATTTACAGTATATATTTAAAAAAAGTATTTTTTTTTATGGGCTAGGGCCTTTTTATTAATGCTGGACTTCTGCTTTAACCACTTCTGGACAAGGCCTTTTTCTGACATTTGTTGTTTAAAATATTATTTTTGCTAGAAAATTATATATATATATATATATATATTAGCAGAGACCCTAGAGAATAAAATGAAGATCGTTGCAATATTTTATGTCACACCATATTTGCGCATTGGTCTTACAAATGCAAGTTTTTGGGGAAAAAAATCTACTTTTTTTAATTAAAAAAATAAGAAAACAGTTAAGTTAGCCCAATTATTTTGTACAATGTGAAAGATTATGTTACTATGTTACATTGAGTAAATTGATACCTAACGTGTCATGCTTTATAACTGCGCACACTCGTGGAATGGCGACAAACTACGGTACTTAAAATCTCCATAGGCGACAATTTAAACATTTTTACAGGTTACCTGTTTAGAGTTACAGAGGTAGTCTAGTTCTAGAATTATTGCTCTCGCTCTAAAGCCCCATTCACACCTGAGCGTAGCTTTTCAGGCAGAAAGTCGCGCAATTTTACCACGATTTTGCCGCAATTTTGTAAATGTAAAAAGCAGAAAAACGCCCAAATCTGCCTAAAAAAAAAGTTCCAGAACTTGTTTGAGCTTCAGGGGTTTTGGAGCTTCTGGCTTTAGGCGTTTTGGAGTGAAGATGTGAACAATCTCCATAGAGAATAATTGATTTTTTTCCCCTCCAGCGTTTTGTAGCTTCAGGCATCAAGCTACAAAATTCTCACGTGTGATGGGGCCTAAAGATCGTGGCAATACCTCACATGTGTGGCTTGAACACCGTTTACATATGTGGGCGTGACTTACATATGCGTTTTGCTTCTGTGCGCAAGCTCAGGGGGACGGGCGCTTTAAAAAAAAATATTTACACTGTCCGTTTAAAAATAACTTTTTTTTATCACTTTTATTCCTATTACAAGGAATATAAACATCCCTTGTAATAGAAATACGCATGACAGGTCCTCTTTATTGTGAGATCTGGGATCAAAAAGACCTCAGATCTCACATTTACACTTAAAAGCAAAAAAAAAATAAAGTAATTTTACGTTTACAAAAAAACAAAAAAGGCCCTTTAAGGCTGTTGGGCAGAAGTGATATCAGACGTCGCTCCGGTCCTCCAAAGGCATAGGGTCGAGTGGAGGCCATCTTGCGCTAACTCGACCTCCTGCCCATCAGTCCAGAAGGTTGGATCGTTTTTGCCGCTACCGTCGTCTCCAGTAAGCGGGGAAAACTACTGGGAAGCGACGGGAGGAGGGGGGGGCACCCATAAAAGTGATCCCATGGCAAACCCGCCACTCACTGTGTAAAAATATACCGGGTTATGGCAGCTAGCTGCTGTCATAACCCCTGTATATAACGTCAATCTAATGACGTATATATACAGTGTGTGGTCTGGAATTGGTTAAAGTCCGACTCTATTATTATTATTAATTACTTTGATTTTTTGTTTCTTTTGGATAGAGCAGGGAAGGGTTAGAACCTGTCCTTAGGGTGTAAGTGATGTCTATATCCCCGTAGAAATCTGCCTCATGGGGGACTAGACATATAGAAAGGATTGGACCATTTTTATTTTTACATTTATGAGTACCCTTAGCGGTGGCTTCCATATCAGCAGCTGTTAGATCTTATTCCTCAAAAAAAAGTGTTGTTTATCATAAGATTTATTATATTTTTTTATTCTACGTACAGAGTGTCTGTAGCAGATGTGAACAGTACAGGAAGTTATGCTTGCATTTTCAGTTCTACTACAGAAGCAAAAGCAACATTTTACATAAAAGGTAAGAAAGACCCCTGTGTGCATGACACTCTTTATACATTTGTGATTGTTTTATGGTGTTTCCAAAAGGCTGCAGTGCTAGTTTGACCACTAGAGGGAGAACTGTACAAAAAAAGATGTGAGCTGATACATCAAACAAACCAGATACAGACAAAGCCTGA
This sequence comes from Rana muscosa, assembly GCA_029206835.1. Lineage (NCBI taxonomy): Eukaryota > Metazoa > Chordata > Amphibia > Anura > Ranidae > Rana > Rana muscosa. Next base: position 1,163,010,706 of record CM055116.1, read on the forward strand.
TGAAGTGAGTTGCACAACACTGCATATTGGAAGCAAAAAAAGTAAAATGCCAAGCTATGTTATCACAAGGTTATAATGAGGTTTAATAATACCAATTCATTCATCAAAGGGGGCAATGTTCCGCCTATGAAAGTAACGCGTACGGGGGGGGGGGAGGAGCTACATCTTCAGTCACTCATGACCATCTTTGAATTTACTGTCTGTATACTGATATGCCCATACGCACACACTTGGTGGAATGGCTTTGTTTGTGAATTTTATCTTTTTTAAATAAAATCTGTGCGTTTACGGAGAGCACTAGATGTATAGACATGACCGGTGGAGCCAATGATATCTACATCATGGATTGAAAGGGGTACCCAGGGCCATCTTTAAGGCGGGGCAAAAGGGGCAGCTGCCCTGGGTCCAGTCATTGTTGTGGGGCCCAAAGCAGCTCCCCCTTGAGCCTACACTGCCTTAAAGTTGACAAGTGGATTCGGGAGGGCCCAAGACAATGTTTGCCTAGGGTCCAATCAATATTAAAGACGGCCCTGGGGGTACCCACACTGCAAGCACTGCAGCCCATTCAATGTCATAGAGTAGAAGTTTCTGTGCAACATACTGCCCCATGTGTTACTATCCCTTACCCTGTAGTCTTGAATTGTCTGCAAAGTAGCAGCTGTAAAGAACTCTCAATACTCCTGACTGTTGCCTTATAGATTGTAATAGGAACATCAGCAGAAAAACTGAATTTGTGTGTGAATGAGGTGCAGTGTGGTGTGGCGGCCAGTGAACACACAGGGGTTGATTTGCTGAAGGCAAATAGACTGTGCACTTTGCAAGAGCAGTTGCTCCAGAGCTTAGTAAATGAGCAGAAGCTCTGCTGACTTCCATCATCCAATCACGTGCAAGCAAAAAAGCTGTTTCTTTTATTTTTGTTGCACGTGATTGGGTATGCTTCCCTTATTTGCTAAGTCTTGGAGCAACTGCACAATCTATTTGCCTCCATAGAGTCCAGGAGAGTCCAAGAGAGACAAGAGCAGTATATTGTAGAAAGCTTCAACAAAATACGAGGCCCAGTAGGTAGGCAAAACTATCCGGGGGGCCACCTACGAACAAACACAGCGATTTGTAGTCTTGGATTGATGCCGACAGCGTCCGAGGAACCGGATTGTGACCTGGCCAGTCCACACCAAAAGGAGAGGCTTCCTGTGAGGAGATGGTGTAGTCCCTGTACTTTCCCTACTCCTCTGGAACCTCTCCCTGATGCTAAACACTGTCCCTGACAGATGTGAAACCTGTCCCTACACCAACCACCATGCTGCGCACCAAATAAGAGAGCCAGGGCCTTAACCAGTTCCCTCCCGGGCTATAGTGCAAAGATGGCCATACGGGACCGCTCTAGATCTGAATGGATGTCGTGTGACACACTCGCCGAAAAAGCAACTTGTGTATGCCCCACGGCCATGCTGCGGCGTGATCTGTCACCCGCTGTGTCCACTGAACACAGCAGATGACAGATCACTGTACCGGCCCCCTGATGGTACATTGTGATCACTTTGATCAATCGCACAGCAGATCACATAACAACTGTACACAATAGATGGCTTCCAATCAAATATCATAAAAAAAGAAAAAATGTAATAGAAAGGAAAAAAAAATGGAACAAAATGTATTACTTTTTTAATTTTTTTACATATTGTCACCAGTCAGTGTCCCTGATCACCACCACACCAGTTATATGATGAGGCTGTACTGCACTAGAAACAGTATGTCAAAACTATTTCTTAAAATTTCTGCATTTTCCAAAAAATTGTGACAAAAAATTACAACTTCAAAAAACTCGCCATGCCTCTTACTAGATACTTTGGACTGTCTACATTCCAAAAAGAGGGTAATTTGAGAGATATCTGTACTGTCCTGGCATTTTCAGACCTCAATAAATCAGATAGGCTTGATCGATTTTCATATATATATATACCATAGTTTGTGGACTCTATAACATTACTACAGACTAAATAATATACACTGATTTGGGGTATTCTCACCAAAGAAATGTAGCAAAATAAATTTTGGCCATAATTTTGGGAGAATGATTATTTATTTGCAAATTTAAAAAAAAAAACGGAAAAAAATGTTGCTGTTTTTTAAAAAAAAAACATTTTTTTCATTTAGCAACAAATAAAAATCCTAGCGATAATTAAATACCATCTAAAGAAAGCTCTATTTGTATGGAAATAAATGATAAAAATTTCAAATGGGTACAGTGTTGCCTGAATTTTCCCTCAAAGCGTGACATATAACTGGGTACTGACATTTATAGGTAAAGTTGATCCGGGGAATATCCGATTGCCTCTCGGGGGATCAGGAAGGAATTTTTTCCCCTGCTGTAGCAAATTGGATCACGCTCTGCTGTTTTTTTTTTGCCTTCCTCTGGATCAACTGTGGGTATAGAATTGGGTATATGGGATTGTACGATATATATATATTTTTTATTTATTTTTTATGGTTGAACTGGATGGACTTGTGTCTTTTTTCAACCTGACTAACTATGTAACTATGTAACTATGACAGCGCTGAAAGCTGAAAATTGGCCTGAGCAGGAAGGGAGTGAAAGTTTTGAAGTTGTTAAATAAGTTCTGCCCTCACTCAAGATGGCTGCAGAGGTCACAAGGTGCACCAGCATCCAATGGGACAGCTGTTCCCCTGGTGACCGCAGGAAATCATAGAGGAACCAAGTTCCTCACGACTTCCCCTTCTGCATTGCCGCTTCGATTGAGCGCTACCTACAGGGGGAATACAGCCTGCACCTGCCTACAAGTGGATAAATATGTTAAGTGAAAGGATGTTTTTTCCAAAAGATTGATTGTTTATTTGGCTACCTTCAGAATATTTCCAATAAATATGCTAAAATTGTGAAGCACCTTTCCAAAATACAAAGTTGTTTTCTCAGCTACCCTCTCTAAAACTTTGTGAACTGATCTACATTTCTGCTGTTCCAGCGCCTGGTGTTCATAGTGGGGGCAAGACCCTAGTGACTTATAATGGAGATTCTACAGTTCTGAAATGCGACAGTTTCAAGTACAAACCTGTGGAGTGGCTCTGGTATAAAATCAATGAAAATGAGCAGGTAAGTTATAGTGTAGAATCATTAAGGCCTGTGTTGAAGGGCTTTGGTTTTGTGTCAATGGGCAAAAACAGTAGGAATTTTAGCTTGTATTTGTGTAGCACCATCCTAGATGGGTGCTAGGTTAAGTAAATTTAGTTCCTGACTCACTGTTGAGCTGCATGCAATTGCTTTGGTCTTTTCTGTGTTTTACTGGCTGCAGGGTTGACTGCTTCCCCTTGCCTGTCTAGAAAGCTTCTGGAAGATAGTGGGCTAAGAGAGTCAAATCAGCAGCTGGATTTGTATGCAGCCCCGGCCAATCCCTGGGGAGAGGTGCCCAGATGATGGCTGGGGGGAGCATAAAAACTCTGAGACTTGGAGCAGAGGGGCACTTGTCCTAGAGGAGGCGATCCCAGCCTGGAGGGCTGCTGCCCACCGGGGCAGGCTTGCCATGTGTCTGCTATTCATTGATGTCCAAGCTAGGCTGGCTGTGGGTCCTATTTTGCTAAAAGTTGCTGGAAGGGGACTGAGGGACTTTCATCTAAGGATCTTATCTGGTATCACTGGCGAGGTCCAATGTAAACAATGTCTTCTCTCTTTGGATCTCCTCGCAGCCAGACAGTTCACATCACTTCTGTGAATATTTGTCACTTGAGAGGTGTCTGGAAGATATTGGAAGGAGGCGTCCACTTATCCAAAGACATTAGTGAGTAAAGACTGGAGTGAGAGCTCTCTGAGACTGTTTGCTGCTGCTATCCTTCAGGAGCTCAAAAGGGACAACAAGTGTAAATAAGCCCTTACTGTCCTTGTTCTGGATTTATTGTCCTGCTGATTTCAAAGTTTCTGTTTTGTATTTTGTCGCTTTTCTTTGCAAATATTAAAGCGGAGTTCCACCCAAAAGTGGAACTTCCGCTATAAGGCCTCCTCTCTGGCTCCCACTTCTGTACCTGCTCTCCCTTCCGAAGTCTTCTGGGACATATGACAGGTCCTAGAAGACTTTGGGGCCAGTCACAGACTGCAGCACCACTTGCGCATACGCAGTGGGCACCCGGTTGTGAAACCGCAAGCTGTCACAGCCGGGTGCCTATAGTAGAGAATAGATGCCAGCTCCGTCAAGGGAGGACACGGCTGCGGTGAGTACATTGCTGAACCATGGGTCAGGTGAGTGGCTGTTTATTAAAAGTCAGCAGCTACACTTTTTGTAGCTGCTGACTTTTAATAAACAAACAAATGACTGGAACTCCACTTTAATTATGATGTCATGGTATACAACCTTGCCCCTTTTTTCTGGAGCCTCTTTGTTCTACATGTTTGGTGTCCTGAGTGTTCACTTATTCCTATTCTCAGGCTGGGGCCATTAGATTTTTGTTTTCAGTTGACTTGGGTTTACAAGATCAGTCTCAGGTTTTAAGGGTTTGTCCTATAAAATGTAGAACTGACCAATGTGGTCTACAGTATGTGGTCTTTTTAAGTTAAAGTATTAGTTATTCTTTACAAAGTTCCCTTGCTCCTCCTCCTACTCAGTATAAAAAAGATCTGTGCACGTATTTTTCACCTATTTTTAATCCACCTTGGTCCGGTCACGTGATCCTACAGCTCTGTGTCAGTGAGCAGCTGCTGCAGGCAAGAAGCGGGATGGGCCATGGGAGCCTATGGGTGGCGTCACTGTTTTGGGAATTCTCAGCCTTTGTCGAGCACTCCCTTCCATAGGGGTGCTGAAGCTGCTGAATCACGTGACCGAACAGGATTTAAAAAAGTTACGATATTTTTTATACAAGGTATGCAGTAGATACTGTAGGTAGGAGGAATAGGAAATGTTTTTAAGAATAGTTAGATGTAGCCTTTAGGAAAACTTTAAAGTGTATGTAAACGCTATAGGTGAGCTCCCTTGTGGTCAGTTATAAAAACCCATAGAAAGTGTTTTGGTGTATCTGTTCCATATGCAAAAATACATTTTGATTCTTCCTGAAATCCAGGCAGAATGATCATTTCTAAATGTTCCTTAGAACATAATGTACTTTAGCGAATCTTTGTTTTGTGAATTCAGTTACACTTTAATATACAGTATATGTATTTTACTACATTTTTTTTTGCACTTTTTTTAGGTACTGTTAACTATCTCTTCAGAATCCTCAAGGTTCAAACAAGACAACAAAACAGCCAATGAGACAAAGCTGCACATATCAGGCCTGACTGAAGGCGATAGCGGCACGTATGTGTGCAAGGCGGTTTTTAAGACTGGAGAAAGTGAAGGACAAGTTGAAGTCAATGTGCTCAGTTTAATGGTGCCATTTAAGGTCTTTCTTGCTATCGTAGCGGAAGTTGCCGTTTTAGTAGGCGTTATTTTAGGCTATGAACTGCTAAGCAAGAAGAAACACAGTGAAGATGGTAAGACATTCTCAGCTTTGTGCTGTAAATGTTTAGTTATTTTTAGTATAATGTTGAAGTAGCATCTTTCGGGATAGATTGTTTTAAAGGTACATTATGATTCTAAGCATTAACCCCTTCATGAACGAGGGTAAAACAAACCTTACCGCCCAGACCCAATTTTGCAACTTTGTCATGTGTTAGCATTGGTGTGCGCAGCCTATTGTATTAGGGTGTGCACTACAGAGCACAAACACACATGCTTGTATATCAGCAGAGCAGTGGACAGTGTCAGTAGAGCAGAGATTGGTGTCAGTAGTTTTTATTTTTATTATAAAAAAAAAAAATCTAGTAATTTTTTACAATGTTATTTCTTTTTTTGTTTTTTTAGAAGCCCTGTTGGGGGGGGCTTTGGTGAAATAGCACTTTTGAGACAGAGAAAGGGACTAAGGACAAACTTCCCCAGTCTCTTTCTCTGCAGCATCAGCTGCACTAGACAGTGAACTAATGGGAAGTGCTCTGAGCTTAGTGGCTTCCTGTTCATTCACAAACGGAAGCATAGTAAACATCGTTTACTATGCTTCAGTTAAGAATAAACACAGGAGCGACCGGTACAGATCACTCACTGTGTTCATTCAGAAAAGGAAGAGGGCGATAAATATATCTCCATCCTGAAATATCCCCCTGCAGCAGCTGGTGGGAGAGGAGGTAAGCTGGCAGCACTTCAGGGGGGAGACAGTGGGCACCAGGAAGCAGGGGAAACCGGCACTGCACAGGGTGATTAGGGTGTGCCCAGGCACACCCAGCAAACCCTGTGCACATGCCTATGTGTGTTTGGAAAATTGTATGTATGATCGCAACTACTTAGTGCATCCAGGTGAATTATATGTTATTTTTCTCGGGGAAAAAATGGGCTTTGATTTGGTGGTAAACAGTAACAAATATTTCCTGATTTGTTTTTTGTTTTTTTTTAAATCAGAGGAAACCTGGCCCAAAATAGTAAATTTTTTTATTTTTATTTAGCTGTAAATTTCTTGCCAATGCTGTAACTTACTGCCAAAGAACAACACAAAACATGTTTTCCTGCTTCATACAATCACAACAATATCACATATATGTATGTTATTTGTTTGTACCCGTAGTAGGGCCCAGAAACAATAGTGCACATTTTGCTTTTTGTATCCTATCTAAACCACTCTGACATTGACAATAACTGATACTAATTTTAAAAATGCAGTTTTTCTAACATTCTACCTAAAATATGCTGACCTTCTACCCTTACACTAACCCTGACACTTACGTAGATCAATCATTAGTCTAGCTGTTTTTTTTCCTTTTTTTTTTTTATCTTTTCTTAGGCCCCTTTCACACATTGTTGTCCATTTTCATGGATCTGTTTGCTCAGTGGGGTTCGCTCCGTTGATCCCCACTGAGCTGGCGGATGACAGGTCCGTCTCTGCACACTGTGCAGAGACGGACATGTCAGATCTGCGCTCTCCTCTATGGGGGATCGGATGAAAACAGATCCGCCTGTCCATTTTCATCCGATCCGATCTGCCGGATGGATGGAAAATAGGGTTTTTATCCATCTGAATTTATCGGAGCGGATGTCAGCGGACATGTCACTACTGACATCCGTCGCTCCATAGAACTGCATGGAGCATTCGTTCAGGTCCGCCTAAAAAAACTGACAAGTGGACCTAAACCGTCCGCATGTATGAAAGGGGCCTTACGCACTTTTATTTGTTTACATCTTTCTCTCCTGCAAAGAGAAAAAAGATACAATATTGCATTCTCTCTGTTCAGAAGAGAAAGAAAACACATGGGTGGGCTGCACAGTGACTGATCACTGTGATAGCCAATCAGAGGCTGTCACAGTGATTAGGTGACTGGGAACTGGGAATCCCAGGTGCCGATTAATAGTACGAGACTCGGGACCCTCGATGAGAGCCTGGTCTCTGTGCTGGGAGCGCACCTCCTGGATGCCGCATATATGTGTTCTAACCATTTCTAGTTGCGCTGCTGTGACCTTTGCCGTCTTAGGTCAGCAAAGTTCCATGAGAATAATGATAGTGGGGGCTACATTTTTTTATATATAAACTTGCTAAAAAAAAACATTTGAGCGCTAGAGAATTCAGTTAATAAGACTGAGAAGCCACATACCAGGTGTTTCCAGCAGCTTATTGATGATTATTTTTTTATTTGTTTTCAGAATTGGACTTTTATCACTTATTTCTGTGATATTGATATTATATTAAAGTATATGTGAACTCTCTCCTTGAAAAAAAAAAAAAACAATTCAGTTTAAAATAGAGATGAAAGGCAAAAACTTTGTGTAAAAGTATATAAAAAAAAAACATTATAAATTCATGATCACATACCTTCTATTCTCAGCTGCATAAGGAGCTCAGAGAGCTAGGGGAGGAGAAACATTTGCATACTGGTCTGACCAATAGATTTTGAGGAAAAGGCCAGCTAGATACTGGTCTTAAAACATCAAATTCTGCCAGCATCCCCAGAAATACTTAGATACACAGCAATACAACCCCAATTCGGACATTTTAGGCAGAGTAAAAAAAATTGTAAACAAGTATGATAGAGATATGATAAAGTATACAAAAGCTTTTTTTTTATATACAATCATAAAAAAATTACCCAACGGCATATTGGTTTCTACATCAATAAAAAACAATTAATACGATGACATGGTAACATGCAATCTTCATAGAATGGCACCCTATGACTTGCATGTATTGGGTGTATGGCCAGATCCTTCACAGTGTTCACAGGGTAACCCAATGCATTTTGAAGCTCTGTTTTTTCCTTCTTTAGGGGAAGAGGAGGGTGCAAAAAATCTACAATATAATAGCAAAGTCATAAATATATACAAATGTCAAGAGAACATGTGATTCACATTTGAGCAGGCATTCCCAATAAATGGCTGTGCAGGGGGAGTTTATGTCAACACAAATCTGATTATCGGGGAGAGAAAACTGTGCTGTCCTGCTTGGTGTGGTCAGTTTGTGTTAAGAAAGCAGAGTGGCTGGCAGGGACACCAGAGGTTTCACATAAAGGAAGCAATACAATGAGCACAGGATACTTTTTCCCACAAGTACATGGTACAGCAGGCACATATCGGGAATATGAGGTGTTGGAGTAACATATACTTTAATACCATAAAGGAGGCAGAGATATATATATATATATATATATATATATATATATATATATACCGTATATACCTATGTATGTATATGTATGTATAAATGATCCTAGGTATACAAAACATTGACAAATTTCAAGGTGGTGGTGAAATTTTCAAGCCGAGAGTGGAGAGTTATCGCATCAACCCGACATGTTTCGCTTATGCAGCTTCTTCAAGGGTAGTGCGAAAACACTTGATGCTATCAATAACAACTGTGTAAACAACACAAACAAAATATTTGATTTTGATTTTTAGTACATTCAACAATAGGTCAAACGCTGTGCCTCAATCCAAAGAGGTAAACTCACCCCCTGTAGGATTTGAGTATCGTGTGATTATTCTGACTGTATCTATTTTAGCAGTGTCCTTAGAAGAAAATATAAGAGAGTTTCTATCTTGTTTTTTTACTCGATTGTAAGCACGTTTGAGACATTTGTGGCCATAGCCTCTTACACTTAGCCTGTCATAGAGATCCTTAGAGGCATTTTGAAAATCTATATCTTGGCTGCAATTGCGTTTTAACCGCAGATATTGACTGTAGGGGATACTCTTTAATAGGGGATCAGGATGAGAGCTACTAGCATGGAGAATGGTATTGCCTGCCGAAGGCTTCCTATATAGAGATGAATTAACCTTACCATTCTCATCATTTGAGATGTTTAGATCTAGAAATTAATATTTGTTGAACTGTGGTTCATAGTGAACTTCAAATTGAAATCATTGATGGAAATTAGTTCTAAAAATTGCTGTAATTGCAATTCACTAGCAGACCAGAAAAGGAGCACGTCATCAATGTAACGATACCAGGAAACGATGTTGTCCATGAAGGGGGCAAGATCGTCCCTGGAAAAAATGTCTCTCTGCCACCCCCCCGAGGTACAGGTTGGCATACGATGGGGCACACTTAGTCCCCATGGCAACCCCCTGCACCTGGAGGTAGTGGGAGGATCCAAAAACAAACACATTATGTCTCAGGATGTAACCCAATAGGTCAAGAATGAATTATATTTGAGCGCAGAAGGTCCTCTTTCTCTTAGATGATTTTCAATAATTTCCAAACCCCTGTCATGAGGTATCGCGTTGTATAAGCTTTCAATATCAAGTGCTACAAGCAGAGTATTCGGGGGAAGGTAGATACCCTCAATCGTCTTTAGTAGATCAATAGTATCCTTGATATACGAGGAAATAGATGTAACGTGAGGGTAAAGGTAACCATCTATTAAAGAACTGGCATTTTCCGTGAGACTGGAACAACCCGAGATTATAGGTCATCCTGGAGGGTTTGTGAGAGACTTGTGGGTCTTAGGGAGGGCATAGAACGTAGGGGTCATGGGGTTTTTGGTATCCAAGAAACACCACGTTCCTTGGTCAATAATACCCCGATGGAGTGCCTTCAAAATAATCCTACGGTATTTTGTATAGAAATTATCAAGAACAGTTTGACAGATAGGTCTATACCAATCCGGGTTCATCAGGATTTTTCTACACATATTTTCATAGTGCGAAACATCCATGATGACCAGATTGCCCCCCTTATCGTTTAATAATTATCTGGGTGTTCATTTGAAGAGATTTAATTGCATCTTTTTGCGATATAAGATTTGAGGATTTTGAAGAAACAAAGTTGTTTTTTTCGATGGCATGAGTGGCTTATTGGACGAAAGCCCAAATGTTGGGATTAATACCCTTTTTGCCCAAGTGTACACTTTTTTCTTCGAATGAGACAGAAAAAAGCCATGGAAATGGGTGGCGGAGCAGTAAAGACTAGGTTCCCATCTTTACATCTGCATTTTCTGCTTTTTTGGCATGTTATTGATGCGCATTTTCATGCAGGTTTAGTGCATTTTGTTTGGCCAATAAAAGTCAAATAATGTAGTGATTGCTAGGGGATGGAGGTTTATTGTTGTGTCCTGAAATGCACGAAAATGTACATTAAATGCATTTTTTGTGTGCTGCCATTAAAGCCTAGGGGTCAAAAACACACATTGATGCACCAAAAAAATGCACTTGTATTATTTTTCATAAGATAGAGGAAAGTGCACGGGTATGAAAGGCCCCATGGAAAAGAATTGGAACCCTTTTGTCATGTATTAATGTGCATTAGGGAGCACACAGTAAATCATACAGGTGTGAACTGGACTGTGTTCTGCACAGCATTAGGTGACAATACAAATAAGTGAGGGTCACTTTGACAGACAAGCACAGGGAACAGTGGTCTCTTTCATACCTGTTTTGTGTTAAAAAAAACTTTGTGCAAATTATGTTGCCCTTTATATTTGGGATTACAGTGAGTTATTAATGCATTATCCATTCTATGTTTCTAATGATATTTGAATTCTCTTTTACAGATGTTAAAAGTGAAGATGAACAAATGACACACCTGTAAGAACCTGCCCATGTTTCTTCATTACTTAATATTCTTGTTGTGATATGTATAATGCTTAATATTTGTACTTAATGTTCATTTTTATTAGGAAATCTGAAGAAAATGGCAAATGTGAAGAAAGCACCACAAGGCAGAGGAAAGCTTAATATCTAAGGTGATAGAACGTCTACTGGGGATCTCGTTTTGTTGTCGTTTTGGAATACAGTTTTGAAACATTTGGGTTGATTTACTAAAACTGAAGCGTGCACAATCTGGTTCAGTTCTGCATAGAAACCAATCAGTTCCAGGTTTTTTTCTTAAATCATAATTATCCACTTGAAGACCTAGACCCCTTCTTCTTTTTTGGGGGGGAATAAATACACTTTAAAGTGGTACTAAAGCATTGTTTTTTGTTTTTTTAAATAACAAACATATCAAACTTACCTCCACTGTGCAGTTCGATTTGCAGAGAGTGGCCCCGATCGTCCTCTTCTGGGGTCCCACGGCAGCTCTCTCGGCTCCTCCCCGCAAGAGCTAATCCCCTCTGGGAAGCTCTCTCCCGAGAGGGTTAGCTTGCGGGCGCGCTCCCGTGACATACAATCGGCGTCCATAGCCGCCAATTGTATGACTCGACCCCACCCCCATGGCAGGCGCGTCATTGGATTTGATTGACAGCAGCGGTAGCCAATGGCTGTGCTTCTATAAATCTATCCAATGAAGAGCCGACAAGACCTGGGGAAAGCAACGCGGGATCGCGCCCACGAAACTTCGGGGCTTAGGTAAGTAAAACGGGTGCTCAGGGCTGGTGACTGCAAGGTGTTTTTTCACCTTAATGCATAGGATGCATTAAGATGAAAAAACACGAAGGTTTACAACCACTTTATTGAATTTTTATTTCAAAAAACACAATATATAACCAAATTTTTAAGTAAAATATAAAAGGTGATGATTTAGTGGCTGCTGGTACTATGCTTTGCACATAAGCATTGCTCTTTGCTGCTGGGAAGTAATTGTGTTCTGTCAGTGAACACTCATTTAAGTCATATATAATTGTATATATTTATAACTATATTTGCTTATATAATTAAGTGAATACTTATTTATGTCATACTAAAGTAACATATACAATAGTTACTGCTCTTAATAAAACGAGTTATGGTTGTAACACTAATAATAAAGCCATTCTCCTCAGAGCCCCAAGATGCTGAAAAGAACATGGTAAATAAATGTAAAAAAAAAACATTCTACAAGGCCATGACTAATGATTCCAATAGGTATGAATAAATAAATTGGTCTTTCCTGACAACATTTTATTTTCAGTAAAAATACAGTAATATTAAATTTAGTGAACATAAAAACAATAAAATCTCCAAAACTTCCATTAGATGACAGAGATATAGATACGATATATAATACATACATAATATACCATAAATAAATAACAAATACATTCCGATTTAAAGGACAAATTTAACTTTGCACAGTTTACTTATGTAGCGGCCTCACCCTCTCTCTCTTCTTTAGTGGATACTTTGGCTTCGGTCTAGGGGTACTTTGAAGGGGAGAGCGAGGTGCGCCACGGCCCATGTCCTCTAGATTTCAGCATGTAGAGGTGAAGGCCAGCATCTGATTACATTCGGGATGTGTATACGCTCAGTGCCAAGTCTGTTCTGCTGATAACCCCCCTTTGCTCCCAGCAATTGGAGTACAACACACTGAACAGGTCCAACACTTATTTATTCCATAACGGCAAACAAATAGTCCTTTGCGAGCAGACAGTTTGAGACCCATAGAACAGTCCAGTATTGGTGGGGAGTAGGTCAAGGCACAATCCTCAAAGAAACTAAACCGTTGAGGTTTCACCAGCGGTTGCTAAGCACAGTGACTGTTAAATGAACTTTTTGGCTTCAGAGTCTCTTCCAGCGACTCTAGTGAACAGGAACTGGAGTTACCTTCGCTACGTTGCAGCCCCTGTCAGGGGGAAGACATCCCTCCAAGGGAGTTACCAGAGGCTCCGCCGTCACCGGATTAAAGCTGTACCGGGCTATCCGGGAGGGTTACACTCCCCGGCCTCCTCGCCTCAGATACGGGTCCCAACACCTTAGGGCCCCTCGGACTCCTCCACCCTCGCGGAACCCAGTCGAAGTTACTGGGCCCCAGGCCTTGGCCATAGTACCTCACCCCAGGCTTAAGGTGCCTGGGATGGACTCCATCCCTCGCTCCGGCCAGGTCAAGGGCACCTGGGCCCGGATCTCCGGAACGCCAGCACCCAGGCCGAAGGTGCCTGGGTGCGGCCGCGTCCTCCAACTCTGATCCCCGAGGTCAGGGCGTCCGCCCCTTTTATCTCCTCTTCCTTTGCGTCACAGCGGGTTCCCCGCCCGCTGTACCGGCGCCAGGAAAGGACAAAAAGGTACAGTCTTGCGGTGCAGGTTCAACTCCGGCCCAGGGCGACAACGCCACCTGCAGGCCACAGGAAACCTTGCACCACCAGAGTCCTCCAAGAACCACAAAAGGGATTCTCAGATTCCCTAACAATTAGTACATCTGGGTTAACTAACCCAGATGCTCCCCCCCAAATTCAAATACCCGCTACACTTAAAATAAGTTGCATCTGTGTGTTGTGGTTTGCTAAAATGCATGTACGTTGGCTGGATGCCATTCAAAATTAATAGCACTGTATTTATTTATTACAGGTTCTTATGCAGCGCTGTCAATTTACACAGAGCTTCACATATGATGTCCTTATTTCACATTCCTATGCATTCTAGGGTCAATCTACCTACCAGCATGTCTTTGGAGTGTAGGCGAAAACCCACACAGGCACAAGGAGAACATGCAAACTCAGTGCAGTGGCTGGGATTCGAACCAATGAGCCTAGTGCTGTCCGGTGGACGTGCTAACCACTTTGCCACTCTGCTGCACTGTGTACTGTGCTCTGTATTATGTGTGTGCTTCCTATGCTGCGGTATTATGTATTATGCTGTGAGTTTTAAATTATGTTACTGCAATCCACTGATGCGAGTCCAGCCAAAAGCTTTATGCTAAGTAATTAGGTCAGATTTATTAGTAGCTAACAATTATAATGATTAACCTTGTTGCCACAGAGTCACTTTTACAAAATAGGTCACCTGTATAAGAAGCACCTTGCTCATGTATTGAAAAGTCGCCTATTCTCCGCTCCTCAGCCATTGCAAGTATTCAATGGTCGTATGAGTTGAATATGAATTACCCACCAGCGGTGGCTGTGGTTCCTCCTGCCAACTCCTTCATTCTGCAGTGACATATGAGATAGCAGGAGGAACCACAGAGGTGGACAAAGCAAATATTCATCACACCGGGAATATCTGCAGCAGCTAGGGGCGGATCCAGAGTCTAGTCTCGGGAGGGGCACTGCCAGAATTTTTTTTTTTTGCGTGCAATTTTTCGGGGAAATGGCTGGTGTTCAATCATCCCGGCACTATGGTTGTTATGGTGTCAGAATGATTGAATCACATTATTTCTATTATTACATTGTTATATGAAATGGTTCAACTCACCATAATGCAGAATTAGTGGGAGCCCCGAGTGTGTCACTTGCCACCATCGCCTGCCACGCATTGCGGATTGTCACTTGCCACGTCGCCTGTCACATAATGCGGATTGTCACATGTTGCGGATTGTCACTTGCCACATCCCCTGTCACATGTTGCGGATTGTCACTTGCCACATCGCCTGTAACATGTTGCGGATTGTCACTTGCCACATCGCCTGTCACATGTTGCGAATTGTCACTTGCCTGCTCCAATTGTCACTTGCTGTGTCCCAGGCAGCAGAGAGATTATTTCATCTCTCTGCTGCCCGTGCTGCTTACACAGTGAGGGCAGAACTGCAGGGATGCAGGGAAGGCGGTGAGAGATGATGTCATCTCTCTGCTCCCCCCGCTCACCTGCTCGCTGATTGGCCAGCACTCGCTTAGACACTCACCAAGATGCCCAGCTGCCCGGCCCGCACGCTCTCTCACCCAACACCCGTCAGCAGAGCCGCCCGCTCTTTTAGCTGCCTGACGGCGGAGCCGCACACTCTGTCACCTGCCCACTGAGCTGCCCGCTCCTGTACCAGCCCGCCCAGCTGCCCGCAACCCGGCCTGCTCGCTCTTACCCGCCCGCAGAGCCTTCCGTGGACGCAGAGCCGCCCGCCGAGTGCTCTCTCACCCATCCACGGCACTCACCCGCAAATAGTTTCTCGGAGGGGGCAATTGCCCCGTTGCCCCCCCCCCCCGGATCCGCCCCTGGCAGCAGCTGGGAGTGGATATGTCACTGCTTTTCAATACACGGCCCACAGGACTGGGAAAGTACAAACACTTCTTTTGCAGGTAACCGACTTTGTAAAAGTGTCCTGATGGTGTGCTTTGCCACAACACACATGAATGTGCAAAACAATGTACAGTAATACTTGTGTGCAACCATAATTCGTTCCAGAAGCATGCTTGTATCCCAAAGCACTCTTATATCAAAGCAAATTTTCCCATAAGAAATAATGGCAACTCAGATAATTCGTTCTACAACTATTTATCCATATAAAAATGATCAAAATATGAGCAAAAGTAGGAATTCTGTACTGTATTGTACCTTTGTGTTGAAAAAAAAAAAAAAGAAGAATCAGTTTTAATGTAAAAAAAAAAAAAGAATTACACTCACAATGTTAAGGAGTCTGAAGCTCATCCATGTAAAGCCGCGTTGTGTATATTACGAGTAAAGCCGCTGGTGTACAGTATACAGCTCTATATGTGGCCAGAGGTTCGGGGGCGATGGTGGCTCCCAGCGCTTCCTGGAGAACTCAGAGACACTCGGGAACTGTTGACATCACTTCCGGGTTCTCCGAACGCATGTTACGCCCGTCCCACCCAGCTGGGAGTGTCTCTGGGTGTCTCCGACAGCTTTACTGTACATATACACAGCGGCTTTACATGGATGAACACCAGACTCCTTAACATTGTGGGTGTATTTCTTTTGTGTTTATAGGAAAACTACTGCTTGTATATCAAGACAGCGCTCGTATATCAGGGCAAAATAAAATAAAAATGTTGCTCGTCTTTCAAAACGCTCGTATACTGCGTTGCTCGTAAACCAAGATATTACTGTATGCTAATTTACGTGCGGTAACGCATTGCATATGTCAGACAAAAGTGTCCCTTAATAAAATTAAAACTGGGAACAGGCAAAAAGTACAGGTACCTAGAGCTAGAAATACCTGTACAGCTTTCATCGCCCCCCTTTTTCTCCAAATACTGGGCTGTTCTGATAGGGAAAGCTCTGACACTTGCTGGTAGAAATGGAGCTTGCCCACCCTGCATATTGGGGTTGATGTACTAAAGGCAAATAGACTGTGCACTTTGCAAAGTGCAATTGCACTCTGCAAGTGCAGTTGCTCCATAGCTTAGTAAATGAGGCAAAGCTTCACTTTGCAAAGAATATCCAATCGCTATGAGGGCACTCAAGCAGGCTCACTCCCAAGTTGTGCTCTGTGTGTCCATTCACAAACAAGAGTGTGGCTCTGCTCGCTCTCTCCTCATTGGCTCACTGTCTGTGATTGACAGCAGCAGGAGCTAATAGCTCCCGCTGCTATGTGAGCCAATGAGGAGAGACAGTCCTGGCAAAGCCGATTCTCTCGTGCACATCGCTGAATCGAAATGGGGCTCATGTAAGTATAAAGGTTGTTTATCTTAATGCATAGAATGCATTAAGGTAAAAAAAAAACTTGAGCCTCTAGAACCACTTTAACTTACCTGTGTACTGCATACTCGGGAGTGGGGCAGTCCATGTTTGTGCTTCTCTCTGCCCAGGGGGTGTCTCTAAAATCCTGACCAGCTGTATGCCAATGATTCTAACTTTAGGAACAGTTACCTTCAATACTGTCAATAGACCTGAATGACAGTGCCAGAACCTGATTAAGATGCAGTGTCAACCAGCTGGGGGGCTCACTGAGCATACATTTGATATCAGTTTGAGATGCTTCTGAGATCCTTCAGAATTAATAAACAGTACTTTTGACTTGCAGCTGACCTCCTTAAGACCTACATTTGACCCGTGTTTGTATTCCTGGTATGGGGAGAGAAGCAGGTCTGATGTGAACAAACGTCCATCGACCCAGGCCCCAACTGTTCTCGAAGACTTAAGCCTCGTCGTACACACAATCGGATTTCCATCGGACAAAGCCGTGGAATTTTGTGCGAAGGGCGTTGGCCTTGATCTTGTATTGCATACAAACAGGAACGTAGTGGCGTACTAGATGTACTACGTGGTTTTTTTCAGCTCTTTAGCGCCACCCTTTGGGCAACTTCTGCTAATGTTGTCTGATGGTTAGCATTGGTTCGGAGCATGGGTGTTTGTACTTTGGATTTTTTTCCGACGGACTTGTGTACACACGATTGGATAATACGACATCACACATTTGTTGTCGGAAAAAAATTCCGACAACAATTATTCGATGGAGCGTATAAACGGTCGGATTATCCGACAACATCCTGCCATCACACAATTCCCATCTGAAAATCTGATTGTGTGTACGGGCCTTTAGTTGTGGAAAGCCAGCTTTACATTAACAGCCCCCTTTCCTGAGCTGAGTTGGGGTGTTGAGGGATTGAGCTGTACTTCAATAACCAGAACATTGGGCTAAAACCTGCCATTTTCTTTTCCAAGTATTAAAAATCCAAGAAAAGCTATTGAGCTGTTAATAATTCTCTGTCCTGGTTTGTCATAATATCTCACAGAGAGCACCTGAGTAAATGAACAGGCAAATAAAGTTGGCCTGCCTATCTTGCTCCCCCACCATCTTCATTGGGATAAGTAGGAAAATACTGTAAAGCCTCGTACACACGACCGAATTTCTCGTCAAAAAACGACAAGAAAACTGCCGAGAGAGCTTTCTTGCCGAGAAAACCGTTCGTGTGTATGGTTTCTCGTCGAGAAAACTGCCGGAAATCTCAACGAGAAAAATAGAGAACCTGCTCTCTATTTTCTCGTCAGGATTCTCGTTTTTTTCGTCGGGTTTCTTGTCGGCCTGTTTTGCAACGAGAAAACCGGTCGTGTGTATGCTTTTCCGAGTCTTAAAAAATCGCGCATGCTCAGAATCAAGAATGAGACAGGAGCGCTCCTTCTGGTAAAACTAGCGTTCGTAATGGAGATTCGTCATGCTGAACTGAAAAGCACGAGGCTGAAAAGCGCGAATCGTCTCTCACCAAATTTTTAACTAACACGCGATAACACAAGATCAGCAAAAGCAGCCCAAGGGGTGGCGCCATTGGAATCGAACTTCCCCTTTATACTGCCGTCGTACGTGTTGTATGTGACCGCGTAGAACAACGACGAGATTTGGAATTGACAGTGTGTATGCAACGAAAGCTTGACAAGAAGCTCGTCAAGCTTGACAAGAATCTTGTCGAGAAAATCGACGGGTTTTTTACGACGAGAAACTCAGTGGTGTGTACGAGGCTTAAGGCTAGGTTCACACTGCTGCGAATTCAAAATCGCGCGATTTTACCGCAATTTCACGGCCGCGATTTTACCGCGACTCGCGGCCGTGATTTCAGGGAATGCCAGTCTATAGAGCTGAATTTGCATCGCACACGGATCAAACTCACACAGGACCCTTTTTCCCCGCAGCTTAGATTCACAACGCATTGATGTGAATGGCACTAATGTAAAACAATGTTATTTAAATGACTTGCGACTTTGAGCAATCGCAACGGCTCAAATTCGCAATATAATTTGCAGCAGTGTGAACCCAGCCTTGTATACTGATTTATCTTCCTTTCTCTTTGCAGAGATGCAGAACCTCTCCAGAGGACTATGCAGCCGACTTCGTCTTCAGTATGAACCAAAGTTGGGCTTCAACTTCAACCTATCCCACACTCTTGAATGTTCGTGGCTTCCAAGCAATAATAATATACTGTATGCATACTTTAATGCATATGCTGCTTACTGACTGAAAAATATATTACTTAATGTTGCCTAGAAAATAATTGCAGATATGAGTGCTGTGTTAAAACCCAAATACAGGTCAGAACATCTACAAAGGTTTTCTCACTTTCTGAGACCTGATTGTGGAGATTTCGCTACACACTGATATTCGCTCAATAAGCCCCATAGTTTTGCTTCAGTGTTCACTTTCTCCTATTTGGAGTCACCAAGGGCTTCTGGGAACTGTAATATGTAAAACTAATTCCAAAAATGTAGGTGAAGAACAAGCCTTGTATGTATCACTGTTTGTTGTATGAGTTAATGTGAATGAGATGTACGCATCTGTCTGCTAGTTCAGATTAGACATGTGAAATTCGTTTAGTTTCTAATTCGTTTTTCACGAATTTAGAGAAATTGGTTAATTCCGAATTTCCGAATTTTTCAATTTCCGAATTTTCGGATTTCCGAAATTTCTAATTTCCTAATTTTCCAATTTACGAATTTTCGGATTTCCAAATTTTTCAATTTCCAAATTTTCGGATTTCCGAAAATTCTTTTTTTTTTTCGTTTTTTTTGCTTTTTTTGGAAATTCGAAAAATTCGTTTTTTTTGTTTTTATTCTTTTTTTTGGAAATTCGAAAATTCGGAATTCAGAAATTCGGAATTCGGAATTCCGGAATTCCGAAAAAAAACTAAATAACGAAAAGTTTTTCAAATTTCCCGAATTTCTAAAAAAGCAAAAAAACTAGAAAAACGAAAAAAACAAATTTTTCGTCAGTGCACATGTCTAGTTCAGATAAAAGTTATTTATTAATGCATTAGAAGCTACTGTATATACCCTTTAACGAAACAGGTTTATATTTATAAAGTAAGTAAGATATATATGAACAGCTTGGAGCGACGCTCTAAGCAAAAGGAGAAAACTCACTCCTTGCTCCTAAGGAAATGGGGTGCCGACGTCTAAATGTACTCATCAGAAAGTAACTGGCATGTGAACAGAAAGAACGGTGGTCTCCCAGCCAGCCCGTATAGTATAGAAATAAAAAACAGCTTCAGCCTACGCTTCTCCACAAACCATGCCACTGACGCATTTCGCCCCACCCATCGGAGCTTAGTCATAGAGGTGGGAGCTTGAAGCAGGATGGAAATTCATATGCATCTGTAAGATATATGTATTACGTTTCCTAAGCCAATACTGTTGAAATGTCAATTCTACTTCCAAAGTATCAAATTGTTTCACTGTGAGATTTTGACCATTTGAAAAAACAAAAAGAAAAAAAAACAAAAGCATTTACAAAAACCCTTTAATATTCTTTCTGCTTCTGCTTCTGTGAGTTGTCACTACATCATACTGATTTTGCCTTATTCGTTCATTAACCACTTCTCGACCAGCCTACGCAGTTATACTGCGTGAGGGTGGTACAGCTGCGTGAGCTGTATGCCGGCTCTTTAAGCCGCTGTAGCAGGCGCGTGCGCACGCAGCGTGTCCCTGGAGCCGATGCACGTGCCTGGTGGGCAAGGTGACCGCCGGGCACCCGCGATCGCTCGTGACAGAGCGAGAACCTGTAAACACACATGTTCTGTCAGGGGAGAAGAGAGAGATTGTGGAGTAGGAACAACGATTTCTCTCCTCCTTTAGTCAGTCCTATCCCCCCCACAGTTAGAAACACACATAGGGAACACAGTTAACCCCGTGATTGCCTTCCCTGCCAGTGACATTTATACAGTAATCAGTGGCTATTTTTAGCTCTGATCGCTGTATACATGTCACTGGTCCCAAAAAAGTGTCAGAAGTGTCCGATGTGTTTGTCGCAATGTCTCAGTCCCAATACAAATTGCAGATTGCCGCCATTACTAGTAAAAATAAATAAATAATAAAAATGCCATAAATCTATCCCCTATTTTGTAGACGCTATAACTTTCGCGCAAACCAATCTATTTACGCTTATTGAGATTTTTTTTTTAACAAAAATATGTAGAAGAATACATATCGGCCTAAACTGATGAAAATATTTTTATTTTTATTTTTTGGGGGGATCTTTATTATAGCAAAAAGGACAAAATATTGTGGTTATTTTTTCCAAAATTGTCGCTCTTTTTATGTTTATAGCGCAAAAAATAAAAAACAGAGAGGTGATCAAATACCACCAAAAGAAAGCTCTTTTTGTGGGGAAAAAAAGACCTACATATTGTTTGGGTACAGTGTCGCACGACCGCGCAATTGTCAGTTGAAGCGACGCAGTGCCGTATCGCAAAAAAATGGCCTGGTCAGGAAGGGGGCAAATCCTTCCGGGGCTGAAGTGGTTAATAAAGAAACAGGTAACAAGCCATGCAATACTAGAGAAATGAAAATTGGAATTATATAGATTATTCCTGAACTCCAGTTGTACAGGCTCATCTCCTGTGCTGAAAATGCTTACTCTGATCTCACTGCACACTGTGAGCTTCTCACAATGTGCATTCAAATCTGCAGCAAGTTAGAGAGAGCCCGTCTCATTTCGTGGCTGAAGGATGCCCAGCCAGCATCATTTAGCTCTCGACTCTCCAGCCTGACTCTCCCTGGCGGCTGGCCCACCCCCTTTCATTCATTGGATTTCAGGACTTTTAATCATGGAGGCTCATCTTCATATGTGAGCATCATCTCGGTTGAACTGCATGCAAATATAGCTTCCTATGATCGCCCACTCCTCCAAACTGATCGTCAACTCATCAAGGCATTTTCCTCCTTCCAAGAGTTGATTTGAGAAGTTATTTTTCTATGGGGGCACACGTACGTGCTCACTCCCAAGCCCTGTGCTGTGTGTCTAATGCATGGCCTGGCTTGGTCCAGCCCCCCACCCCCTCCTTACTGGCTGTGAGCTGTGATTGTCTCTCAGCCAGTCAGAAGGTAGGGACCTGGGAGAGCAGTCGCTCTTAAAGTGATGTTCCAGTTGGACCAATGTTTATTAAAAGTCAGCAGCTACAAAAAGTGTAGCTGCTGACTTTTAATAAACACACATCCACCTGTCCCACGGTCCAGCGATGCGGCCACCCGAAGCCTCCGTTCTCTCCCCCGCTGGTCTGGGGCGCTGGCATTGCAAGTGAGGGCACCCGGCTGTGACAGCTTGCGGCTTCACAGGCAGGTGTGCATTGCATGCCCTGAATGGCCGGGCAATCTTTTGGGACCTGCGACGTGTCCCAGGAGATTGCAGGGTGGAAGTGGGAGTTGGGTACATGTCAAAACTAGGTACACCCCCCCCTCCAAAAAATTACATGCCAAATGTGGCATGTCAGGGGGTCAGGATACCTTAAAGCGAAAGTTCTAATTTTGGGTGGAACTCAGCTTTAAGCACATTGCGGGATCGCGATCAGGCTCAGGTAAGTATTGGGGGGACTGTAGGGGGCTGCAAACCAAAGTATTTTGCATGAAGGTAAAATAAACTTCAGCCTTTAGAAACACTTTGAGAGAAAAATGGCCTTAGCTCCTATACATGTGTAGCTCCAACATATTATGCAGTACATTAAAGTGGAGCTCCACTCAAATGGGGAAGCTCCGCTTATCTGCCTTCTTCCCCCCCTCCGGTGCCACATTTGGCACCTATTGGGGTGGGATGGGTACCTGGTTCTGACAGACCTTGCCACGGAGGGTTCTCTCGGAAGTTCAGGGGGTGGGGGCAGAACTCCTCTTTAAAGAGGGAATGGAACGGTTTTCTTTAGTCATTGATCTTGAAGAAACTTACAATCTACTGCCCTACTACAATCATACAGACAGACATAATGCACACTGCAGGGCTGATGAAATTGATTTTAAAGCCCTGTACATACGATCGGATTTCCGATGGGATAAAATCCGATGGATTTTTCCATCGGATTTCCGATGAAGCTGATTTCCATCAGTCTTGCCTACACACCATCAGTCGAAAATCCAACCGTCCCAAACGCCGTGACGTAAAACACTCCGACGAGCCGAGAAAAATTAAGTTCAATGCTTCTGAGCATGCGTCAACTTGATTCTGAGCATGCGTGGGTTTTTTATCCGATGGAGTTCCACACAGACGATTGGAATTTGCTATAGTTTTTTTTTCCATCGGATTAATTTAAAACATGTTCTATTTTTAATCACCGATGGAAAAAAGACAGATGGGGCCCACACACGATCGGTTTGTCCGATGAAAAAAGTCCATTGGACTGTTTTCATCGGTAAAACCTATCGTGTGTACACGGCTTTACTGGTTACTTACGGTATTTATGTTTTTGTCTGGACACCAATGCTCCCGAAAGACAGGGAGAGAACATATGAACCCAATATGAATAGCACACCTCCAAACTTTCTAAGATGAGAACAAGGGACACCTATTAGAAAAAGTATGTAGGCATAGGACACAACCCTTGTCACACATCCCTTATACAAAAAAATATTGGTTAAATGGACAAGTACTTTTTTTTTAACTCTAATATTCCCTTATATTGGCATTTAAAAATTACAAATGCAGCAATTTAGAAATTGGGTGAAATGTTGAGCACTATAAAACACTTTTTGATAGAAAAATATGGAGGAAGGCGGGACAGAGGGACTGTTCCAAATGTGGGACAGTCCCTCTAAATCAGGGAAAGTTGGGAACTATGTGAATATTATCTTGGGAGGAGTAGAATACATGACCAAACATTGGAAGGAAAGGGGTTCTACTTACAGTAGTTGACCTTCTGTCAAAAATTTAAGATTTACAGAGTTTTGAATAGTTTCAGCTGGCAATTTTTTTTTTTTTTTTAAATAGGAACTGCAGTCTGCTCACATAATTTGTAATAACAACATCTTTGCCATTCTGAAGCTTCCCTCCAACCACTGTGCATATTATTTTATATATACTGTGATTCTGTACTTGCCAAATATGCTGCAGAAATCTCCCTCCACTGAGTCTGGCTACAACCATTCGAACTGTGGGCAGCTGAAGCTGCTGCCTGTTCACTTCCTGTCCTGGATTAACACAGACACACAGTGGTGTCCAGCTCTGCAGCTCTGATTGTCCCTCCTATGACTCACCCCCCTCTCTTCCTGGAAAATGCTCAGGAGAGTGAGAGAGCTGTGCATGATGTCATAAGCCTAGGCTAATGACCAGACAAGAAACATGAAGTGGGCTGTAGAAGGTATTTACTGGCAGAAAAAAAAATGTTTTACTATCCAAAGTTAAAACAACAAGGGCAGAAGATTTAATAGATGGAATGTTCAAAAAAATGACTGAAGGTCCGCTTTAAGAACAGAAGATGGCCACACAGTGACAGTATCAAGATGTGTTTGTACACACGATAGGTTTTACCGATGAAATTTTTTTTCATCGGACAAACCGATCGTGTATGGGCCCCATCGGTCTTTTTTCCATCGGTGTTTAAAAATAGAACATGTTTTAAATTTATCCTATGGTTAAAAAACCGATAGCAAATTACTATCATCTGTGGGGAACTCCAGCGGATAAAAAACCCACGCATGCTCAGAATCAAGTCGACCCATGCTCAGAAGCATTGAACTTTATTTTTCTCGGCTCATCGGAGTGTTTTACGTCACCGCGTTTGGAACGGTCGGTTTTTTGACTGATAGTGTATAGGCAAGACTGATGAAAGTCAGCTTCATCGGTTTTCCGATGGAAAAATCCATTGGTTAAAAAACCATAGGAAATCTGATCGTGTGTACAGGGCTTCAGAGATAAAAAATAAAAGCTGAAAACATAAAGAAATACGTTTGCAAAATGTATATATTACGTATTCTACAAATATTTCTAAAAATTAACTAAGGGATAAATTCTACTTTAAAATATGCTCTTCACTAGGTGACAGCCTGCGGGCAAAACCGATATTTCTGAGACTATAGTTAGATCAATTCACTGCAAACCGGTGACTCAGCTGTGGCAATTCAGACTTCAGAATCCATAATCTTTTGTGATACGGAAGAAAACTGGGGCACGCTCAGTGAAGTAGTACAACAATCAGTGATGGTACAAAAGGCAATAACTCACAACAACAAATTATGTTTTACTTTACTGAAAGCACAAGTGAAATACAATTTCTGCTTTGTTGCTGGGGCTTATTGTAATGTACTCCTTGCTCTGTGCCTTACAGAATCAGCCTGCAGGAAATAATGCCTTCTTGGAAAATACATCCAACAGATCAGTACTGCCACCGACTCCGAGCTACCACCATGTTCCAGACAGTACATAGATCCTGCCTTATAGAAGAATATAAATATTAATT
Organism: Rana muscosa; assembly: GCA_029206835.1. NCBI lineage: Eukaryota > Metazoa > Chordata > Amphibia > Anura > Ranidae > Rana > Rana muscosa. Next base: position 1,163,035,886 of record CM055116.1, read on the forward strand.
ACCAAATGAAGTGTTCCGTCCGTGTGTGACTCAAGGGGGCCATCTGCTGGTTTACTTTATGTTCTTGGTTTATATACACTGTGCCTTTTATTTTAGAGCAAGCATGTCAAACTCAAATGAAAGAGTGGCCTGAATTGAGTCAAATACATCCTCAAGGAGGCCACATTATATCTATTGGGGACACATCTATTCATTTGAAGAAGAAGATTATACTGTATCACTATTCGTAAATAATTTTATAGTAATAACAGTACCTTGCAACATTTTGAACTAGAAAGAGGGTTCATAAATCATTTGAAGCATTGAGCTGCAAAAATTCACACAAAAATGGAGAAGAGCTGTGTCTTCTTTCAGTTACATTGGGGGGCGCAAAGAAAAAGCAAGAGGGATGAATAAAAATACCAGTTTGACATGCCTGCCATAGAGGTAGATAAAAGCAAGAGAGGGGAGAGAAGCGCCAGGCGAGTCCCAGTAGAGCAATATAAATGTATTTAAGATAAAAATCAACAATCATCAATGACAAAATAGGATTGCACTCACATCGTGCTCAGTGATTGTGGGCTTGCCAAGTCCAGGGAGAAAATAGAAACCTCCAAAGCTGATGAAGGAGGCGTGGCCATGCTTCTGAAACGCGTTCTGATCAGCCACTTCCAGTGGTAGGCGGCTCCAAGGTCTACAGTTCCAGATCATCCTGACACAGAGACATCCTATTGCAATCCTATTTTGTCATTGATGATTTTATTTTTTTTCTAAATAAATGTATATTGCTGTACTGAGACTTGCCTGGCGCTTCTCTCCCCTTGATTCCTTTTATCTTCCACAGTCCTGAGTCCCCAGCCCTTACCTGAAGCAGCCTCGCCACCCACAGCAGCAATTATAGCAGACTCTTTTTAAAAGGGGTTCACCCCCCATTACTTTTCATTAAAATACACACTTTGTTTCCCACAAATTGTTATTTGCATCCTTTTGATGTCTCTCTTTTTTATTAGTGTAGCGGCCTCACCCCGTCCTCACTAGCTAGGGGTATGTCACGTGACAGAGTGAGGTGCGCTACGGCCCATGTCCTCCCCATAACAGTGGGTGAGGTGAAGGCCAATATCTGATGTTTCCTCGGGCCGGTGTGTCTTGGGCATGTACCGAGTCTGTTGTGCAGAAAACCACCAAACCACCCTTTGCTCCCATTAACAGAGTCCATACACCGATCACAATCCAACGTCGCCCTGGTCAGCGTGTACAGGGACCTCCGCAAAGGCCTGGATCTCTCCCTCCGGAGCGGCGGTTCCTGTGATGCAGTTGAGGCGAAGGGCCCGGGGCCTTACTGTGGATGATTCGACCTCAAAAAGAAACTTTGCACGTTTCACATCGCCCGAACGGCTTTAGTTGGACCACCAGTCCCGAGCATCCGGGACAGATCACACCGAGGGCCTCCGTGTCTCTGCATGAATACAGAGCCAACTGTCCTCGGGGCCTGAGCCTTATCCCCGTGTCTGTCAGGGGAGCAGCAAATGCAGTCATCTTCATAGGGTAAGATACCGGCATCCACGGAGAGCTTGAATTCATTCCGACCACTTGCTGCTCCATCACGCGCTGACCACGCGCCGGAGTCTCCACGTGTATCTCCACACGTGGCCAGACTCCTCCCACGACGTGCACGTTTTCGCGGGCTTCCGCCAGCCTCTGCCCACAAATTTCGCAGTCATGGGGTGCCTCGTGGCGCAGTGCATTAACAGTCCCCACATGTAGTACTTCACACGGCTGGACCTCTCCCTTTTTACGCTCCTCCGCGTGGGCCTTTCCCGACTTAGGGTCATGTCCACAACTCCGAGCAGGGATGCACTTTGGCCAATCACATGGCCGACCTGCTCGGAACTCCTCCGGGCAGCAAAGTTCAAACACAGACGTTCTCAGTTCCATCGTTGAGACACACACAATCCCGGACGAGCCCCCACGTGTAGCGGCCTCACCCCGTCCTCACTAGCTAGGGGTATGTCACGCGACAGAGTGAGGTGCGCTACGGCCCATGTCCTCCCCATAACAGTGGGTGAGGTGAAGGCCAATATCTGATGTTTCCTCGGGCCGGTGTGTCTTGGGCATGTACCGAGTCTGTTGTGCAGAAAACCACCAAACCACCCTTTGCTCCCATTAACAGAGTCCATACACCGATCACAATCCAACTGTTGGTTTTATTTCGTATCTCCACATACAGGCAATGCGATGGCAGGATATGGTGGGATGAGCAGGTCGAGGCACTATACTGATCTGGGTCCCTACACCCCCTGTGCTATGACCAAGGGTTGCAGGAGTCTTAATTTGAATACCTCCGCTGCGTTGCAGCCCCTATCAGGGGAAGATGTCCTCCAAGAGAGTTACCGGAGGCCCATCCGTAACCGGGTTGACGCTGCACCGGAATCTTCGGACGGGTGACCTCCCCAGCCTCCTCACCTCAGATGCGGGTCCCCTCGCAAGGGGCACCCTGGAATCACTTCACCCTTGCGGGACCCAGTCGGAGTCACTGGGTCCCAGGCCTCCTTAATAGTACCTCATCCCAGGCTGAAGGTGCCTGGGATGGAATCCCAGCTTCATTCCGGCCAGGCCTAGGGCGCCTAGGCCGGAACCTTGAACCGCCCGCACCCAGGCCGAAGGTGCCTGGGTGCGTGACGAGATGATCCCCCCAAAGACCTTGTGGCGAGGGCGTCTCCCCCTTTTATCTCCTCCCATCAACACCACGGCGGGTTCCCCGCCCCAGCTGTACCATCTCCAGGAAGGGACAAAAAAAGGGTAGCACTGTGGTGAATATTCTACCTGAAGCCTGTAGGTACTCCGCCACCCACAGGCAAAGGAGAATATTACATCCCCCAATCCTCCACGAATAACAAAAAGGGGTCTAAACCCTGACATAATTACATACCTGGGTCACACTACCCCCAGGTGTATCCCACTAAATCTGAAGACCCCGCTACATTAGTATCAATATAAGATATATGAACATTTGCATACTATTGTTGTAACTACTAGGTTCTTTTTAGCGCTGAATTACACACAAGCTCTGTGTGTTTTTTATTTTTAAGTTACTGTCATATAGGAACATTGTGCTTTTTAGTGGTTACATTTAACATAATATACTGTATATATATATATATATATATATATATATATATATACATACACTGATTAAAAATAAATATTAACGCTATAAATTTTTGGTTTGATGTTTTGTGATTTTTATTTCGGTGTGTACTGCAGTATACCTTGAGGTTGATTTACTAAAGGCAAATAGACTGTGCAATTAGCACAAATTTTCCTTAGTAAATGTAATTTGGTGAAGCTTTACTTTGTAAACAGACCCAATCAGAAATTTAAAAAAAAAAAGTATTTTGCTTGCACATGGTTGGATCATGGAAATCAGCAGAGATTTACCACATTTACTAAGCTCTGCAAGTGCACAGTTTATTTGCCTTTAATAAATCCACCCCAGTATATGTACAACAAAGTCTGTACAGGTCTGTTAATGGAAAACAAATACTACATGTATTTTTTTTTCTGTCTGTTCTGGTGTATTGGCACTCTAAATCAGGGGTTTCCAAACTTTCTAAACAAAGGGCCAGTTTAATGTCCTTCAGACTTAGGGGGGACTGGGATGTGGCCATTAAGAGTAGAAAAGGTCCCGGTGTCAGTGGGAATAAACAATGCCCCATCTTTGATGTCAGTAGGAGAAATAGGGGGTTGATTTACTAAAGGCAGTTGCTCCAGAGCTTAGTAAATGAGCAAAAGCTCAGCTGACGTTCATCATCCAATCATGTGCAAGCAAAAATGCTGTTTTTTTTATTTTCCTTGCATGTGAATTGGTACTTTTTGCAAAGTGAAGCTTTACAAAGCTCTGGAGCAATTGCACTCGCAGAGTGCAACTGCACTTTGCAAAGTGCACATCCTGTTTGCCTTTAGTAAATCTACCCCATAGTGTCCTATCGTTGTTGTCATTGGGAGGAATTGTGCCCCATCATTGGTGTCTTTGGGCCCCATTGTTGGTGTCATTGGGAGGAATTGTGCCCCATCTTTGGTGTCATTGGAAGGCAGTGGCGTCGCTAATGGGTGGCTTTTGGGACTACAGCCCCGAATCTGGGGTCCATAGCCCCGAGTGTGTTAGCGGATGCAGCCTTTGAGTAAAAAGAAATGCATCTCAGTAGCGGGCGGCAGCCACATTATACCTTCTGTGTGATCCGTCAGGCACGGCTCCGCCCAAGGAAGGAATTGTGCCTTTATCTGTGTCAGTGGGGGGAATTATGTCCCATTGTTGGTATCAGTAGATGAAAATAGTGCCCCAAGGGCCTAATAAATGGAAACAAAGGGCCGCATCTGCCCCCCTGGCCTCAGTTTGGAGACCACTGCTCTAAATAAATGGACTGCCTTAATGCTATGAACCAAAGTTGACAGGTGTGAATGTGCAGTAAAAGAGAGAGACATAATCCTCCACATTGTGACAGGGCTAATATACACCGGCATTTGTGTTTTCTTTATCGTACATAATGGGACACAGAGCAGGCTATATACTTAAGTATCTGGGTTATTCGCCACCTATAGGTGAATGGACACTGGCTGACCAAAAATACAGACAGGAAGTTCCCCTCTATATAACCTCTCCCATACAGGAAGTACCTCGTTTTTTTCCCGTGTATCGAAGCTAATGGTCACGGTTGTTAAGCTCTGAGTTTTTTATGGTCCTGGTCTTTGTGAATCAAGGGACAGATTAATCGGATCCACTTTTAAAATGCTAGATGCTAAAATAAATAGTACCCCAGCCTCGCAAAAGAAGATGGAAGACTCTGTGAGGTTTTGCCTGTGATGCAACATTTTGTGGTGCTGGACCCTGCATAGTGGAATCCTGGGCACTACAGAACTAAGACAATTCCGGCAGGGTGCTGTACAGGTTCAAGGGAGCGGACCTAGAAAAAAGAAAAGGGTACCCAGTCCTTGAAGGTCCTTAAGCGACAAGACCCACCATGATGTAAGGAGATTGGGCTCCTAATTGCCCAGGGTAAGCCCTGCCGCAAGATTGGTATGTAAAGCCCATTTATGTCCACATATGGGGTTGTAAGTTAACTCCCTTGTTTTCTTAGGCAACTTTCAGCTGTTAGCCATAGTAATGGATAAATTGTTAGGCCTGTTTCTCTGCTTGACCACCAGGGGGCATTAGAGAAGAAGCTTTGCTCCATGGCTGCAGTATGGCGCAGTGGGACAGGAGACCCGTGCAGAAGGCGGTGGGAGGGGGGGTGGTCCTCTCCCGCATCTTGTGATAACGACCGAGCGGCTGCTGAGTCACATTGGTTGTTATCACCAGAAAGCCGATCGCCAGCTCTATAAAACGGTACCTGCAGCTTCACCCCGGTACAACCACTTCCTCCCAGCAATGTACAGGTACCTCATTTTGCGTGAAGTGGTTAAGTATGCTGATGTCTGCACATGGGGCAGAGCCCCCCGCCCCAAAGCACCCCCCCATATTGAGGGCATGTGGCCTGGTAGAGTTCAGGAAGGGGGGCGCTCACTAGTTCCCCCCCTTTCCTGTCCTTCTGGGCTGCATGCTTGGAAAAGGGTCTGTTATTGATTTTGGGGGGACCCCACGCCGTTTTTTTTTACATTTTGGCTTTTTTTTTAATTTGCTGTTGCCAGCACTGGTATTATATTGCCGGAAATTTAAATGTTATTTCATGCCAGTAATTGCAACCGCCGGCATGTTCTATATATACTACAGATGCACCACTTTACAAGCACACTAAGGGGACCCCCAGGCACGATATTTAAAGGAATTTTTCATTTGATTGTTTCACTTAAAGTGGGAATCCCATGTTGATGGGGACAAGAGCCTCTTCCTAACATCCCTGGGCTGTGATTGTTGGGGTCTGCAGACGGGGGGCTTATAAGAATCTGGATGCCCCCTTTAACATGTGAATGGTTATCAGGTACGTAGTACCCATACCTATTCACCAAAAAAGTGTCAAAAAATAATAAAAACCCAGAGACAGTTTTTGACAAATACTTTATTAAAAAATAAAAAAACTGTGTCCCCTGATGTAGACCCATCGTTAATCACGCCGCTTGCCAACTCAAAAATCGCTCTCGCCGACACGGAGGCGCTATGCTCCTCCATTTGACAGTTACTTTATAGGGAATGGGCAGGGCCACCTGTCTACATCACCTGGTGTCACCGTCCCTTCTGACGTCACAGACCCAGCATGCATCGGCCCGTGATGTCAGAAGGGGCTTTCAGATTCCAATAAGCCCCCCGCCTGCAGACCCCGACAACTACAGCCCAGGGTTGTCGGCAAGAGGTCCTTGTCCCCATCAACATGGGGACAAGGTACTTTGGGGTGGGGGGGTGCAGAGTCCTCCCTGCCCCAAAGCACCTACCCCCCATGTTGAGGGCATGTGGCCTGGTATGGTTCAGGAGGGGGGGCGCTTACTCATCTACCCCCTTTCCTGACCAGCCAGGCTGCATCTCCGAATAAGGGTCTAGTATGGATTTTGGGGGTGCATGCTGGGTGACCGGTGCATGCTGGGTCCATGATGTCAGAAGGGGCGGTGCCACCAGGTGATGTAGACAGGTGGCCCGCCCATTCCCTATAAAAAGAACTGTCAAATGGAGGAGCCTGTAGTAGGCATAGAGCAATTTTTTTTCCAGGTTGGCAGGCGGCATGATTGATGACGGATATACATCGGGAGACACTGGTTTTTAATTTTTAATAAAGGATTTATCAAAATCTGTCTCTGTGTTTTTATTACTTTTTTTACACTTTTTTTGGTGAATGGGTAGGGGTACGATGTACTTGATACCCATTCACATAGGGGGGCGGAATCTGGGGGCCCCTTCTTAAAGGGAGCTTCCAGATTCTGATAAGCCCCCTGCCCGCAGACCCCAAAAACCACAGCCCAGGGTTGTTGGGAAGAGGCCCTTGTCCCCATCAACATGCTCGCTCACCCCCCCTCTTTCCTGACCTGCTGGGCTGCATGCTCGAAAAAGAGTCTGATTTATTTAGGGGCATTCTTTCCTTTAAATTCATCTGTTAGTGGGGAAGCCCGATGACAGATGATGACTCGTTGTTGTTAAGGGATGCGGGCGGCCAGCTTCCCGGTCTGCTGCTTAACAACCAGCTATTCTTCACACAGGATTCAAATCGGTCGATCGTTTTTTGACCGATTCTAATCTTTCTGTCTGGTTTAGAAAACAAAATTGCTGGTATGATTGCTTCAGTTGCACAAGGAGGGGGGAAACGTAAAAGATCCGCCTCCCCTGATCCTCCTGTGTTGGAACAGGAATGGGTTGATGAGGTGGAAGGAATAAATATTAATGACTTTGTTGATGGTCATGCCGGAGGACTCTGCTTCTGGGGAATTGGTGCCTGAGGAAGATCAAGTCTTGTCAGCCTCCCAGTGGCAGAAACTATTGATCAAGTCTCTTACAGAGATGGTTTTCTCTGCATTTAAATGACCTTGGGTGGAGGTCTTGGAGACCATGTACTTTACTTTTCTTTATGATCCTTATGGCCTCTTCAGGGATTGCAGGCTTTTCCATTGCACCCATTGTTAGAGCAGGTGGTGTATTCTGATTGGGAGCACCCAGACAAAATTTTTGTTCCTTCCAAGAGATTTTTTTTCTCTATATCAAGGAGGAAAAAAAATGTAAAGAAATGGAGCATGCCAGCTGTGGATGCGGCAGTCTCTTTCTTAAATTTACCCAGCCGTTGGATAATGTTTAGGTGTTTAACCTCCCTGGCGGTATGATTAAGTCAGATTTTTGATGCTGAAAGAGGTACAATTATTTTGCATGGAAATTAGGCATTTTATACTGTAGGCCTGTAATTCTTAGAAATAACTCACTTAAATCTGCCCAAACAAGAGTCTAGTAGACATCCCGGGTATGATAATGTTTGAAAAACAAAATTATTAATTATAATATAATAAATAACTATAAATAATTATAACAAATAATAATATAATAATAATAAAAAAAATTTAATAATGTAATCAAATCAAAAACACAGAAATTTGCTCAGTTGCAGAATTGTCGCTGTCATTACTTGTTTACAGTGTTTGATGACGTATTTCCCCACAAATCGCTATCGCTCAATTCTGCAAGTGATTCTAATTTAGTATCGCTGTTTTCTAGCTGGTCTAAAACCACTTTTGATGTAAAGGAACACTTTTTGGTTGCTATGGACAATCTCCAGTTTCCAGGCAGAAAGAACAGTATTTATAATATAAAAGTGCATGCAGGATACTGGACAAACCACTGGGGACAAAGGGGATGTGTAATTATTTGATACAGTACTGTAATCTGTAAGATTACAGTATACTGTATCTATACTGTGTGTTTTCCTTTTTGAATTTGGCGCCGAACTCCGTCCCAATGCGTCGCAACGCTCGCAGGGAACGGAGCTCGGCACTGTGAATCGAGCGAGACACGGTGGCTCGAAGATCACAGCTGGGAGATATCGCAGGATCCAGGGGACAAGGTAAGTAACCTCTACATGGATCCTGCGATGCAATCCTGAGTGTGGCTCGGGGTTACCGCTTTTGGTATGAAAAATTCACCCTGAGCCACACTCGAGAATACCTCCAGGGAGGTTAAAGACTCGGCTGATAAGAAATTGGAGTCACTATTAAAGTGTTTGTTAAGTCAAAATTCATGGTCACTGCCAGCCCCTCTATTTAGCGTGACCACATTTCCAAACTACCATTCAAGGACACCCTCCCTTCCCAAAAATCAGCTTGTGCTGTGACGAATCACAGCACAGGGATTGGTCACAAGAGGCGGGATTTATGATTTCTCCTATCACAAGCAGGGTGCAGGGATTGTGCTCCTCCAGGCATTCCCGGCCAGGACAAGTACTGTCAGTGAGTAAAGCGGTGATGTGGCGGCCTTTTTTGGGGGGCATCAGATTGGCCTGGGGGGGGGTGGCTGTGTCAGTTTCATTCCGGGACACTGTATTGTCCTGGAATGAAGGTGCCCGGGACAGACCTGCAAAATGCGGGACTGTCCCGGGCAATCCGGGACACGTGGTCACCCTACCTCTATTAGAGCCTGGTTTTACAGCTCCGATACATGGCTTCTGCGTGAGGGGCCAGGTTCTCTCTCTAACGTCAGCCGGGGAGATCACGTGGCCTCCCATAGAAGCCCTTAGAAGCCCTGTCTGTAAAGCTGTAAAGAAGCCGCGAGTCAAATGACCGGCCTTAAGATAGCTCTAAATAGGTATTTACAACGCTCGTTTTTAGGAATTACTTACACAGTGTAGTACAGTATGTCAGGCTCTAATAGAGGAGCTGGCAGTGACCATTGTAGGTTTTTTATTTTTAATAATAGCGGCGGGGCTTTGACAGAGACACAGAGAGGGAGCTGACAGGCAAGGAGGAGGGGGTGAGGGGGAGAGAGGAGAGCAGAGAGGACAGCTGCGTATGATGGAGGGACGCACTTTGACCACGGTGGTCAGGGCTCAGCAGCCCTGATTTTCGTGGTCAGTACAGAGAAGGGATACAGGAAGTGGCAGGTTCAGGGAGTTTTTTTTTACAGTTTAGAGGGGTGCAGATTACACAGAACAAGCACTGTGTTGTTTAATCTGCTTTAAGGGACCAGGATCTGAATTATTTTTTGGGGGGTTAACAAACACTTTAAAGGCCTCCTTTTCTTTTGCTGGCTCCGCTAATTCAGCCTACGGTAGCAGCAATTGGGATTTGTTAGTATTTAAAAGATCAGGTTAAACGATTTAATAGACCTGAGCAGGAGGATGAGTCTGCCGAGGACATGACAGATTTGCCTAGGGCTTTGTGTTTTGCTGTGGATGCTCTTAAAGACTTCATCCAGCAAGTCTCACATTTAGCTCTCTTGTCTGTGCATATGCGCAGAATTTTGTGGTTAACAAGTTGGTCAGCTGAGCTGCCATGCAAGAAGCTATTAACTGGGTTTCTCTTTAATGGAGAACGTTTGTTTGGTGAAGATCTGGATAAATATATTTAGAAAATCTCTGGGGGGAAAAGCGTTCTTTCCGTAAATAGGAAGAATAAAAGTCCTTCATTTAAGGGCTCTGCTACTACTGCTACAAATTTCTCTTCTTCCAGGAAGTTTCAGCGGCCGCAGGAATCTGGTGCTAGGGGCAGGTCTCAAAATTAGGGGCAGAAAAAGCCTTTGGCACAGAAAACCTCTAAGGATGGCATTAAGTCCTACTTTTCAAGGGGCGCCCCCACTCCCTTGAGTTGGGGGAAGGCTGCGGGGTTTCTAAAAAATTTGGGAGACAATCAGGGCCAGACTTACTGGGCTCAAGCCCATGGGCCCCGTCCACTAGGGGGCCCCTGCCTGCAGAGGCGGCTCTCTAATTAGGCAAAGGCTGGCAGGGTGAGCCGCGTTCTGTCAGATTAGCGTGACAGAAAGAACATCACCGCCGACACACATTAAAAGTTCCCCCCCCCCCGTTACACCCTCATTAGCGGCAGCAGCCAATAGCAGGCTCCACCGCTGTCCTAGTTGGCACCACATTGCATGATGGGAGATGTAGTTCTCAACAACACACATTAGACTCGGCTGGGCTGTGCCTACACGCTGCAGAGACTACACTTCCCAGAATGCACTGCAAGGCGGGCGCTCAAAGTGGACAGTCGGTTTTTCCTGCTTGTCGGAGTCCTGCTTGTAGTAGGGGACGGAAGACTCGGAAGAGTGATCAACCAGGAAAGTCACCCTAAATACCTACCTATATCACCAGCACCAGGTCAGCGACAGTGCCTCATACCTCTGCCAGTGCTGCCTATATCAGTGCAATGCATAACTTTCTATACTGCAGATCAGTGCCTCATACCTCTCTCTGTGTCATGCATAACATTATATACTGCTCCAGGTCAGTGCCTCATACCTTACTCATTGCAATTTTATCCTCAGTGCCTGTCAGTGTGACTTTATGGTCTGTGCCTTATGCCTCATTCAGTGCTAGGTGGAACTTTTTTATGGCAAGTGCTTCAGGCTTCTGTTAGTGCAAGGTGCTACTTTATGGTTAGTGCCTCATGCCTCACTCAGTGCCTCATGCCTCACTCAGTGCAAGGTGCAACTTTATAGTAGTCCATGTTTGATGCCTCTGCCAGTGCAAGGTGCAACTCTATGACCAATGCTCTCATGCCCTAGTCAGTGCCTCGCTAAGAGCCATGCATAACTATATACTGCATGAGTGCCCAATGCCTCGCTCGGTGCAAGGTGCTATTTTGTGGTTAGTGCCCCCCTCAGTGCAACCATTTGGTATGTGCCGCATGCCTCACTTACTGCAATGTGCAACATAATGGTCGGTGTCCATTGTCTGTCAGTGCAGGGTGCATCTTTATGGTCAGTGCCCCCATGCCCCTGTCAGTGCCACTTTAGGGTCAGTGCCACCATGCCTCACTAAGTGCCATGCATCACTATATAATGTATGAGTGTCTAATGACCCTCTCAGTGCAAGGTGCATTTGACCGGCGTCCCCCATAACTCTGCTTTCTTTCTCCCTCCATCCCTCATTCATCTCAGACTCTAACCACACCCCCTTCCGAGCCACGCCCATTTGAGCCACGCCCATTTTTTGTAATGTATAGAAGGTAGGGCCCGAAAGTGACTCAAGCCCAGGGGCCCCCACCACCCTAAGTCCTGCCCTGGAGACAATGATTCGAGACGAGTGGGTAATTTCCACGGTGTCTCTGGGATACAAGCTGGAATTTTGGGTCTTCCCTCCTCAATGTTTTTTAAGGTCCAACGTTCCCTCAGATCTCCGTAAAAAATGCTTACTTTTCCAAGCCCTAGACCACTTGATGCTTCAAGGGGTGATTATAGAGGTATCAACATCCGAAAGATTTGCAGGATTCTATTCGAACCTGTCCACGGTTACAAAACCAAATGGGGATGTGAGGCCCATCTTAGACTTGATGGCTCTGAACCAATATCTTTCTGTTCGGTCCTTTCGGATGGAATCTTTTCATTTCGTGGTAGCAGATAGGGCATTTTCTGGCATCCTAGACATCAAGGATGCATACCTGTAAGTGCTGATTTTTCAACCTCATCAAAAGTTTTTGTGCTTCGCAATAAAGGATTGTCATTTCCAGTTCGTGGCATTGCCCTTCGGGCTTACAACAGCACACTGGGTGTTTACAAAAGTCCTGGCACCAGTTTTAGGCCTTCTAAGGTCTCAAGGGGTTCCGGTGTTAGGTTATCTAGACCAGTGTTTCTCAACTCCAGTCCCCAAGACGCCCCAACAGGTCATGTTTTCAGGCTTTCCATTATTTTGCACAGGTGATTTAAACAGTTTCACTGCCTTAGTAATTACCACAGCCGTTTAATTTGAGGGAAATCTTGAAAATATGACCTGTTGGGGCGCCTTGAAGACTGAAGTTCAGAAACACTGATCTAGATGATCTCTTGCTCAGGAAACAGTCACTGCAAAACCTAAAACAGAATGAGGTTTTTACGGTATCATGTACCTAGTGACACCTGGAATGTTGTGGAGGCTTCTCTTGCACCTCCTGCCCAACACTCCTGAAGGTGGAGGCAGAGAGTGTGAGGGCACAGAGGGGCACGAGTGCCCTCAGACCTAATCAACCCCAAAACTGTTTCCTTTATTTTTTATATAAATTGCCAGGCATTTAAAAAAATGCATCTTTCACTGCAATACTGATTGGGGGGATTTACTCAAACCTGGTACAGCTGTAACCAATCTGCTTCTAGGTTAAGCATAGGTTCACACTGAATGCTGGATTTCAAACCGGCATTTCAGTCCAACTTTGGGGGCAATTTGAGAGACATCTGTGCGGGTTCATGCACAGATATCTATTGAAATCGTTCCCGAAGTCGCCAAAAGTAGTACAGGAACCTCTTTTTGGTATCAGTGCGGTGCCGCAAAGTCGGCGTCACACCAATTTGGACAGTGGCGTTGCCAGCAATAGGCTCCAATTTGACATGCGATTTGACATGTCAAATCGGCCCGGTGTGAACAAGGGCTTATTGTCAAAGCTAAATTGAACAAGCTGAAGTTAGCATTAAATTGGTTACTATGCACCAGATTCTGTGTGCACCAATTTTAGTAAATCCCCTGCAGTCTTTCTGGCTGTGCTCCCCACAGAATCACCACTCCAGACAACCAGGGCCGCTCCTCAAATGTATGCATTTTTATATGAATTTATTGTTTAATTAGAGGTCTGCTTTAACTTTTTTCACAATAACTTATCTGCATTGCCCAATATTATCCACCACCACCTTCGCTATGCAAATCTTCATTATGAGCAGACCTATTAGGTACCAGTATGACTTTAAAAGATGCCTTTTACTTTACATCTGGATAGCTAAGAACTAAACAGCTCTCCCTGTTGCCCTCTCCCTGTAGTTCTACAGTGGATTACAATCCTGCAAGGTTACATTAGCCCTTTCTAGTATGTACATTAGTGATGAGCCGAACACCCCCGGGTTCGGTTCGCACCAGAACCCGCGAACGGACCGAAAGTTTGCACGAACATTAGAACCCTATTAAATACAATGGATGCGAACGTTCGGATTCTAAAGTGCTAATTATAACGACTATTATCCATGTTATTGTCCGAAACAGAGTTTGGGAACCCGGGTTCTGCACCAGGGGACATGTATCAATGCAAAAAGAAGTTTTAAAAACGGACGTTTTCCGGGAGCAGTCATTTTAATGATGCATAAAGTGAAAAAAAAAAGTCAAAGATTCCTTTAAATATTGTACCTGGGGGGTGTCTAAAGTATGCCTGTGAAGTGCCACGTGTTTCCCGTGTTTAGAACTGTCCCTGCACAAAATAAAATTTCTAAAGGAAAAAAAAGCCATTTAAAACTGCTTGCGGCTTTAATGTAATGTCTGGTCCCGGTAATATGGATGAAAATCTTTAAGAAAAATGGCATAGCTACCCCATCAAACCCCCCTCCCCCCCTACCCCAGCCCATTACCAGCCCCTTTGGGTCTTGTATGGATATTAAGGGGAACCCCGCACACAAAATAAAAAAGGCCCTATATACTCTGAACAGCCGTATACAGGCGGTGCATACAAGACAGGGACTGTAGGTTTGTTCTTATGTAGAATCTGTTTGTAATTTTGAACAGCTACATTGTTTAAGTCTAGCTCCATGCCAAATTCCTTTTTTTAAGCTTTTTGGAAAACATAGGGAAGGGTTATCACCCCTGTAACATTTTTTTTGCTGTCTGTGCCCCTGTTCAGAACATTTCACCTCACTTTGCGTCCCAATGACAACTGTTTTTGAAATGTGGTGTTTTTATTGAAACAAGGATTGGTGATAAAGCATCAGTAGAGAGGTGACACCTTTCTCCCATATTAATTCTTACAGGAGAGAATTTTCCTTCCAAGGGGTAGATTTCCTCTCACTTCCTGTTGTCTTCTTCCGTTTGCAAGTAGGAGTCGTTTGTAAGTTGGATGTTTGAAAGTAGGGACCTGCCGTATATACTCTGCAGAAATTGGCCCCTTAGGTGTTGGTGTTGGCACAACACTGTAAGCACTCACAGTTACTCTTGGTGGGTGCTGGAACGCCCTGCTGTCAACTATTATATCAGGAATTGTAATAACATATAATTGTTGATCAGTGGTAGTAAAAATTGGGCCTTTGATGGTGGTGCTGGTGCCACAACACTGTAAGGCCTGACAGTTACTCTTGGTGGGCGCAGCAATGGACCCTGCTGTGAATTATTAGATCAATAATTATAATTGCATGCCCCTGTTGAACAGGGGCTGAAAAATTGGGCCTTTGGTGGTGGTGGTGGTGGTGATGGTGGTGCTGGTGCCACAACACTGTAAGGCCTGACAGTTACTCTTGGTGGGCGCAGCAATGGGCCCTGCTGTGAATTATTAGATCAATAATTATAATTGCATGCCCCTGTTGAATAGGGGCTGAAAAATTGGGCCTTTGGTGGTGGTGGTGGTGGTGATGGTGGTGATGGTGGTGCTGGTGCCACAACACTGTAAGGCCTGACAGTTACTCTTGGTGGGCGCAGCAATGGGCCCTGCTGTGAATTATTCGAACAATAATTATAATTGCATGCCCCTGTTGAACAGGGGCTGAAAAATTGGGCCTTTGGTGGTGGTGGTGGTGGTGATGGTGGTGCTGGTGCCACAACACTGTAAGGCCTGACAGTTACTCTTGGTGGGCGCAGCAATGGGCCCTGCTGTGAATTATTAGATCAATAATTTAAATTGCATGCCCCTGTTGAACAGGGGCTGAAAAATTGGGCCTTAGGCACTGGTGGCACAACACTGCAACCCCTCACAGATACTGTACTTGGAGCACAGCAATGAGGCCTGTTGCAAAGTATTGCATCAAAAATTTTAATTACACGCCCCTGTTAAACAGGGGCTGAAAAATTGGGCCTTAGCCACTGGTGGCATCACCCATAAACCAAAATGATCTTCCAAGCTATCATCATTAATCATATCATTGAGGAGGAGGAGGAGGATAGCCAGTCAACATAACAGCACAGGCACTCAGCATCAGCATCAGTCTTGAAGGGATGTGACATTTTAAAATCAATTAGTCTGTTATATCAGCATCTGGTGTGTGGTAGCTGGTGGTGATCCAAGACTGGTTCATCTTGATGAAAGTCAGTCGATCAACCGAGTCGGTGGACAGGCGCACCCTGTGATCCGTGACAAATCCTCCAGCAGCACTGAATGTGCGTTCTGAAAGAACGCTGGATGCAGGACAGGCCAGTAGCTCAATTGCATACTGTGCAAGCTCTGGCCAGTGATCCATCCTCAAGACCCAGTAAGCCAGAGGATTTTCGGTGGGGAAGGTGTCCAAGTCAGACCTTGCCCCTAGGTATTCCTGGACCATGTATATCAGACGCTGGCGATGGTTGCTGGAACCAATCATACTTTGGGGCTGCGGACTAAAGAATTGTCTGAACGCATCGGTCAGACGGCCACCTTCCCCACCGCTCCTTCTTTGACTGCCCGAAGCCTCAGCAACTCGTTGTCCAGGACCAGGAGTTTGTAACCTCCCAGTCTCTGGGAACGCGTTGCACAGACCTTTCTGCAAGGCCTCCCGGAGTTGTCTCATCCTCTGCTCCCTCTGCGACGGTACGATAAGGTCCGCAACCTTACCCTTGTACCGTGGATCAAGGAGAGTGGCCAGCCAGTAATGGTCCCTCTCCTTGATCCGAAGAATACGAGGATCCTTCCGCAGACTTTGCAGGATCAGGGAGGCCATGCAGCGTAGGTTAGCTGAGGCATTCAGTCCGGAGTCCTCTGGGTCACTAAGGACGACATGATCCGCAGCCACCTCCTCCCAGCCACGTACAAGTCCACTGGTTTCTTGGGACTGTAAATCATCCCTAAAAGACTGCTGCTGATGATGCTGAGTGCCAGCCTCCACCTCCATGCTGACACAATCCTCCTCCTCCTCCTCCTCCTCCTCCTCCTCCTCCTCTTCCTGTGCGATGGGTGGGACAGAAGGAACACTGTCTGGGTAAAGGGGGCCTTGAGAGGCAAGGAAGTCCTCCTCTTCCTGCCTCTGTTCTGCCTCAAGTGCCCTGTCCATTATTCCACACAGCATGTGCTCCAACAGGTGGACAAGAGGTACAGTGTCACTGATGCATGCACTGTCACTGCTCACCATCCTCGTGGCCTCCTCAAATGGTGCCAGGACAGTGCATGCATCCCTGATCATGCCCCACTGGCGTGGTGAAAAAAACCTGAGCTCCCCTGACCCTGTCCTGGTGCCGTAGTCGCACAGGTACTCATTGATGGCCCTCTGCTGCGTGTGCAGCCGCTGCAGCATGGCCAACGTTGAGTTCCACCTGGTGGGCATGTCACATATAAGGCGGTTCTTGGGCAGGTTCAACTCCTTTTGCAGCTCAGCCAGGCGAGCACTGGCATTATAAGATCTGCGGAAATGCACACAGACTTTCCTGGCCTGCCTCAGGACATCCTGTAAGCCCGGGTACCTGCCCAAGAACCGCTGCACCACCAGGTTAAGGACGTGAGCCATACAGGGCACATGGGTCAGTTGTCCCTGTTGGAGGGCGGAGAGGAGGTTGGTGCCATTGTCGCAAACCACCATTCCTGGCTTAAGCTGGCGTGGCGTCAACCACCTCTCGGCCTGCCCCTGCAGAGCAGACAGGACCTCTGCCCCAGTGTGACTCCTGTCCCCCAAACACACCAGCGCAAGCACGGCATGGCATCTTTTTGCCTGCGTACTTGCGTAGCCCCTTGAACGCCTACGGAGCACCGCTGGTTCCGAGGACAAACCACAGGAAGAGGCCATGGAGGAAGAAGAAGAGGAGGGGGTGGAGGAGAGAGGTGTGTCACAACCAGTAGTAGCATTTTGGAGGCGTGGCGGTGGAACAACCTCCAACACTACTGCACCTTGTCCTGCATCCTTCCCAGCTGCCAAAAGAGTGACCCAATGGGCCGTGAAAGAAAGGTAACGTCCCTGTCCATGCCTGCTGGACCATGAGTCAGCGGTAATATGCACCTTACCGCTGACCGCCCTGTCCAGCGAGGCCAAGACATTGCCTTCCACATGCCTGTAGAGAGCCGGAATCGCCTTCCGTGCGAAAAAGTGGCGTTTGGGAACCTGCCACTGAGGAACCGCACATTGCACAAACTCACGGAAGGGGGCCGAGTCTACCAACTGAAAAGGCAGCAGTTGAAGGTCTAGCAATTTAGCCAAGCTAGCATTCAACCGCTGGGCATGTGGATGGCTGGGAGTGAACTTCTTTCGACGGTCCAGCAGCTGGGGCAGGGAAATTTGCCTGCTAGAATCGGACGTTGGTGTACTGCTAGCAGAGTGCCCGCAAGTACTTGCCTGTGACACACCTAATTCTACACCTTCATTCCTCTCAGAGCAGGTTTCAGAGAGGAGTGAAGGTATAGTGGGGTTGGAGATCCCAGCTGATGCGGTGCAAGAAGAGGTCAGCTTTGTTCTTTGGTGTGGGTCTTTAAGGTAGGCTTGCCAACGAGCTGCATGGCAGGTCAACATATGTCTGATCAAGCATGTGGTGCCCAAGCGGCTGATGTTTTGGCCACGCGATATACGCTTGAGACATATGTTGCAAACAGCAGCTGTGCGATCTGATGCACTCGCCTCAAAAAAGGCCCACACCAAAGAACTTTTTGAATGACGGGCAGAGGCAGCGCCCTGCACAGGCGGAGCTCTGCGGTGTGATTCCGTCGGTGTGCTGCCCATACGCTGGCCACTCAAGGGCATCCTGCCTCGTTGGAGATGTGCCTCCTCCTCATCCTCCTCCTCCTCCTCCTCTCTCCTATTAGGCACCCACGTGGAGTCAGTGACCTCATCATCCCCTCCCTCCTCATCACTGGAGCCAATCTGGCAGTATGCTGCAGCTGCTGGAGCATGACTGCCAGATTGGTGTCCTTCTTGAGCATCCCCTCTCTCTGCTCTCACGCTGCTGCCTTCCTGTAGCTGGGTATCATCATCAGATCCTTCGAAACGCTGGGCATCCTCCTGGAGCATGTACCCAACACTGTGCTCAAACAGTTCGGGGGACTCCTCAGGAGGAGGACATGGTGGGTCTAGGGAAGGATTGACTAATGAAGATAATGATACCAGAAGAGGACGCTTTGGCAGCTGCTTTGCCAGTACCCTGAGCCTGGGTGAGAGAGGATGAGGAGGATGAGGTGGGCTTGGTCATCCACTCTACCAAGTCTTCGGCATGATGTGGCTCAACATGTCCAGCTGCCGAAAAGAAGGACAAGCGTGTCCCATGGCCATGTGCTGATGACAATGCACCGCGTCCACGACCAGCACTGTTGCCCCCAGACACAGAGCCTGCTTGCCCTCTTTTTTTGCCTCCTGACTGTCTGCCTCTCCTTGTTTGCCTTCCAGACATTTTAATGGATGGCCTGCAGGGAGATGGGAAAAAGAGCAATAAGGGCTACCTTCAGGTGTATACTGTGCAGGAGGCTTAGCAACAATGACACTGACACTGTCCCCTGCCTATCCTTCTCTGTCCCTAAACACAAGGATTGAAAATATGGTTCAGCAAAATTGGTTTAGAACAGAATAGCACACTGACACTTTCCCTCACTGTCCTACTCTGTCCCTCCCTACAAACAAGATTTAGCACAGAATAGCACACTGATAATTTCCACGAGTGTCCTTCTCTGTCCCTAAACTCAAGGATTGAAAATATGGAACAGCAAAATTGGTTTAGAACAGAATAGCACACTGACACTTTCCCTCACTGTCCTACTCTGTCCCTCCCTACAAACAAGATTTAGCACAGAATAGCACACTGATAATTTCCACGAGTGTCCTTCTCTGTCCCTAAACTCAAGGATTGAAAATATGGAACAGCAAAATTGGTTTAGAACAGAATAGCACACTGACACTTTCCCTCACTGTCCTACTCTGTCCCTCCCTACAAACAAGATTTAGCACAGAATAGCACACTGATAATTTCCATGAGTGTACTTCTCTGTCCCTAAACTCAAGGATTGAAAACATGGAACAGCAAAATTGGTTTAGAACAGAATAGCACACTGACACTTTCCCTCACTGTCCTACTCTGTCCCTCCCTACAAACAAGATTTAGCACAGAATAGCACACTGATAATTGCCACGAGTGTCCTTCTCTGTCCCTAAACTCAAGGATTGAAAATATGGAACAGCAAAATTGGTTTAGAACAGAATAGCACACTGACACTTTCCCTCACTGTCCTACTCTGTCCCTCCCTACAAACAAGATTTAGCACAGAATAGCACACTGATAATTGCCACGAGTGTCCTTCTCTGTCCCTAAACTCAAGGATTTGAAATATGGAACAGCAAAATTGGTTTAGAACAGAATAGCACACTGTCAGTTTCACTCACTGTACCTCTCTGTCCCTAAACTCAAGGATTGAAAATATGGAACAGCAAAATTGGTTTAGAACAGAATAGCACACTGACACTTTCCCTCACTGTCCTACTCTGTCCCTCCCTACAAACAAGATTTAGCACAGAATAGCACACTGATAATTTCCACGAGTGTCCTTCTCTGTCCCTAAACTCAAGGATTGAAAATATGGAACAGCAAAATTGGTTTAGAACAGAATAGCACACTGACACTTTCCCTCACTGTCCTACTCTGTCCCTCCCTACAAACAAGATTTAGCACAGAATAGCACACTGATAATTTCCACGAGTGTACTTCTCTGTCCCTAAACTCAAGGATTGAAAACATGGAACAGCAAAATTGGTTTAGAACAGAATAGCACACTGACACTTTCCCTCACTGTCCTACTCTGTCCCTCCCTACAAACAAGATTTAGCACAGAATAGCACACTGATAATTGCCACGAGTGTCCTTCTCTGTCCCTAAACTCAAGGATTGAAAATATGGAACAGCAAAATTGGTTTAGAACAGAATAGCACACTGACACTTTCCCTCACTGTCCTACTCTGTCCCTCCCTACAAACAAGATTTAGCACAGAATAGCACACTGATAATTGCCACGAGTGTCCTTCTCTGTCCCTAAACTCAAGGATTTGAAATATGGAACAGCAAAATTGGTTTAGAACAGAATAGCACACTGTCAGTTTCACTCACTGTACCTCTCTGTCCCTAAACTCAAGGATTGAAAATATGGAACAGCAAAATTGGTTTAGAACAGAATAGCACACTGACACTTTCCCTCACTGTCCTACTCTGTCCCTCCCTACAAACAAGATTTAGCACAGAATAGCACACTGATAATTTCCACGAGTGTCCTTCTCTGTCCCTAAACTCAAGGATTGAAAATATGGAACAGCAAAATTGGTTTAGAACAGAATAGCACACTGACACTTTCCCTCACTGTCCTACTCTGTCCCTCCCTACAAACAAGATTTAGCACAGAATAGCACACTGATAATTTCCACGAGTGTCCTTCTCTGTCCCTAAACTCAAGGATTGAAAATATGGAACAGCAAAATTGGTTTAGAACAGAATAGCACACTGACACTTTCCCTCACTGTCCTACTCTGTCCCTCCCTACAAACAAGATTTAGCACAGAATAGCACACTGATAATTGCCACGAGTGTCCTTCTCTGTCCCTAAACTCAAGGATTGAAAATATGGAACAGCAAAATTGGTTTAGAACAGAATAGCACACTGACACTTTCCCTCACTGTCCTACTCTGTCCCTCCCTACAAACAAGATTTAGCACAGAATAGCACACTGATAATTGCCACGAGTGTCCTTCTCTGTCCCTAAACTCAAGGATTTGAAATATGGAACAGCAAAATTGGTTTAGAACAGAATAGCACACTGTCAGTTTCACTCACTGTACCTCTCTGTCCCTAAACTCAAGGATTGAAAATATGGAACAACAAAATTGGTTTAGAACAGAATAGCACACTGACACTTTCCCTCACTGTCCTACTCTGTCCCTCCCTACAAACAAGATTTAGCACAGAATAGCACACTGATAATTTCCACGAGTGTCCTTCTCTGTCCCTAAACTCAAGGATTGAAAATATGGAACAGCAAAATTGGTTTAGAACAGAATAGCACACTGACACTTTCCCTCACTGTCCTACTCTGTCCCTCCCTACAAACAAGATTTAGCACAGAATAGCACACTGATAATTTCCACGAGTGTCCTTCTCTGTCCCTAAACTCAAGGATTTGAAATATGGAACAGCAAAATTGGTTTAGAACAGAATAGCACACTGACACTTTCCCTCACTGTCCTACTCTGTCCCTCCCTACAAACAAGATTTAGCACAGAATAGCACACTGATAATTTCCACGAGTGTCCTTCTCTGTCCCTAAACTCAAGGATTTGAAATATGGAACAGCAAAATTGGTTTAGAACAGAATAGCACACTGTCAGTTTCACTCACTGTACCTCTCTGTCCCTAAACTCAAGGATTGAAAATATGGTTCAGCAAGATTGGTTTAGAACAGAATAGCACACTGACACTTTCCCTCACTGTACCTCTCTGTCCCTACAAACAAGGATTAGCACAGAATAGCACACTGACACTTTCCCTCACTGTACCTCTCTGTCCCTACAAACAAGGTTTAGCACAGAATAACACACTGTCACTGACACTCTCCCTACCTATACTTATTTGTCCCTAAACACAAGGAATCCAGGATTAGTAAAGGAAAAAAAATGACACTGTCCCTGCCTATGCTTCTCTTTCCCTGCTCCGGAACACACTACACAAGGCCGCCGCGCTGGCGGCCTTTTATAGTGTGGGGCGTGTACTAAACCCGCTCAGCAATAATTGGCCACAGGCATCCTGCCTGTGGCCAATCATTGCTCTCGTCGCTGCCGGCGCTGTGATTGGCCAAGCATGCGGGGTCACAGTGCATGCTTGGCCAATCACAGCGCCTGGATGACACTGCGATGGCGTAGTGCATTGTGGGCCGTTCGCGTCACTCAAATTTGGCGCGAACGGCCCAAATCGTTCGATCTTCGTCGAACGATCGAACAGCCGATGTTCGAGTCGAACGTATGTTCGACTCGAACACGAAGCTCATCCCTAATGTACATGTGTTGTCAGCCTGTAGCAACAATCAACACTGCAGGGCCTGAAGGAAGAAGTGATGTGGCAGTGCCAAAGTGTCCATGCCTCTAGTTGTGCTGTAGAAGAACAGGGCCCGAGTGGTCACCTAACCACTTTAAAAAAGAAAAAAGAAAAACTAACATCGATTTTTGCATTTTGGATGTTATGCCAGTGTAGCTCCTGCATTGGCATACATTTGTAAAAAAAAAGAGACACGTACTTTATTATATAGTGCATGCTAATAAAAATAATTACCCAGAGCCTGATGATTCCTAAGGCAGCCTGTGGATCTCTAAGGGAGGGTGGCAGATGCAACCAGTGGTCAAAGCTGTACACCTGCCTAACACTTTGCAAAGGAGAATGTACCTGTAGAACATTTATGGTGTCTGATGGGACCATGCCACTGGGAACATTGCAAATGGGATTTCCCTGAGAAATCCTTTGAGATGTCAATCAAATGGATGGGGAAGCACCTTACCTAAGGGCCCATTTTACCTTAATCCATCTCTAAGCATTCCTGATGAGCAGACCTTCCTCTGGAGTAATACTAGCCTTTCTATGAGATGATGCTCTCACTAGATGAGGTCCAATCAACACAAGTGATGCTCATGTTCATGGTACTTACTTATTTGTGGTGCTCCACATATACAGCACATAAGCATCTTATGGCACTGAATAAAAAAAGTATACACCTAGCATTAGCTATGTTTCTTAGGGCTCATGCATACTGCATCTCAAATAAGCTCAAAGAAGATGCTCCTACAGACTTTTGTGCTTTTTTGAGCTCTAATTTTTTTCTGCCTGGAAAGTCCCCTCCATGTTAGCCAATGTGTCCATGCACACTATGGCTTTTTCAGAAGTTTACAGGCATATGCTCTTATGCCGCGTACACACGGTCGGACTTTCCAACGGGAAAACCTCCTTCAGAATTTACGACGGAAAAATAGAGAACCTGTTCTCTATCTAATTTTCTGTCGGAAATTCCAACCGTGTGTACGTGGCATTACAGGCAGAAAAAAAAAACCCTACCAAACTTGTGTTTTTTGAGAGAAGCTTTCAAGCAGAAAAGTGCCCAAAAACCCCCGAAAATGCTTGGAAAAGTGTGAAAAAGCACAGAAAAAATCTAAAAAAAAGCCTGAAAACGCACAAAGAAAAAAAGGAAAAATGAGCTGAGGGGAGGGTTTGTGAAAAAAAACGCTTAGGCTCAAAAAAGCTCAAATAAGCTTAAGTACAGTGTGCCTTGAAAAAGTATTCATACCCCTTGAAATTTTCAACATTTTGTCATCTTACAACCAAAAATGTAAATGTATTTTATTGGGATTTTATGTGATAGACTATTACACAATGTCACATAATTGAAAATTCAGTGTGTTTTTGGCTCTTCTGTAATCAATGGAGCAGCTGTTTGTTGCTTTTGGCTGTTCTAGGTTAAACAGGCTGCAGGTTTGATTGTTCCCCCCTGTATTCTAGGTCATTCTAGAATTGTAGTGGGCTGGAAAGTCAACTAAGCAGTCTGAATATTTATGGGACTTCAGTCAATCCCTGGGGAGGTGTGCCCAGCAGGTGACTGAAGAGCACATAAACAGTCCTGGAGCAGAGGAGAGAGAGTCCTCTGTCTAACCCTGCAGGAGGAGTCCCCAGCCTGAGGGGCTCTGGGAAGAAAGCTGGAGTTTGCTGCATGTTCATTTGGGTCCCAACTTTGGCATAGCTGGGGGGTTGCTTCTAAAATCCCTTTTTTGGAACTAATTAATGGAACCTTTACCTAAGGACCTGGTCTGGAAAGTTCACTGAAGGGTGCTTGGTGGAAGTTGGAAAAAGTCTAGTTGTCCTAGGGGTGTTGTGAGCAATAATCTCTCCCTCACTAAAGCGTATCTGGTGGATATTGGAAGGAGACATCCGGGGATCTTGTGACATTGTGAGCACTGACCTGAACTAGTGTCTTATTGACTGTGTGCTGCTTTCTTTGGGTGGAAGAGTCAGTGATAGTCCTGACTAGGAGAACACCATTTTGCCATTTGCACTTGTTCCTGCATAGAGATTGTTCAGGGAGCAAAGTGGAGTGTCCTCCTGCAAATATTCAGTAAATCTGGAGTATCCCATAGTACTCTACACCCCATCCAAGTTCTTCAACAATGAAAATCCCAAAAGACATCCCCTAGACTAATTACTGAGCCAAAGTGAATGAATGACTTGTTGCTGGGTGCCTGGCTCACCTTAAGATTTAACAAAGTTTAAAATGCACATCTCTATTATACCACGGTCCAACAAGGTGCTTAGTAATAGACAGAGAAATTGCAACCCTCCAGTCTGCTTCAGCCAGCATGTATTACCATCAAGACTCCATTAGGCTCACAAGTAGTGATGAGCCGAACACCCCCGGGTTCGGTTCGCACCAGAACCCGCGAACGGACCGAAAGTTCGAACGAACATTAGAACCCTATTAAATACAATGGATGCGAACGTTCGAATTCTAAAGTGCTAATTATAACAACTATTATGCATGTTATTGTCCTAAAAAGGGTTTGGGAACCCGGGTTCTGCACCAGGGGACATGTATCAATGCAAAAAGAAGTTTTAAAAACGGTCGTTTTTCGGGAGCAGTCATTTTAATGATGCATAAAGTGAAAAAAAAAAAGTCAAATATTCCTTTAAATATCGTACCTGGGGGGTGTCTAAAGTATGCCTGTGAAGTGCCACGTGTTTCCCGTGTTTAGAACTGTCCCTGCACAAAATGACACTTCTAAAGGAAAAAAAAGCCATTTAAAACTGCTTGCGGCTTTAATGTAATGTCTGGTCCCGGTAATATGGATGAAATTCTTTAAGAAAAATGGCATAGCTACCCCATGACCCCCCCCCTACCCCAGCCCATTACCAGCCCCTTTGGGTCTTGTATGGATATAAAGGGGAACCCCGCACATAAAATAAAAAAGGCCCTATATACTCTGAACAGCCCTATACAGGCGGTGCATACAAGACAGGGACTGTAGGTTTGTTCTTATGTAGAGTCTGTTTGTAATTTTGAACAGGTACATTGTTGAAGTGTAGCTCCAGACCAAAAATCTATTTTTAAACTTTTTGGAAAACATAGGTAAGGGTTATCACCCCTGTAACATTTGTTTTGCTGTCTGTGCCCCTGTTCAGAACATTTCACCTCACTTTCCGTCCCAATGACAACTCTTTTTGAAATGTGGTCTTTTTCTTGAAACAATGATTGCTGATAAAGCATCAGTACAGAGGAGACACCTTTCTCCCATATTTATTCTTACAGGAGAGAATTTTCCTTCCTAGTGGTAGATTTCCTCTCACTTCCTGTTGTCTTCTTGCGTTTGCAAGTAGGAGTCGTTTGTAAGTTGGATGTTTGAAAGTAGGGACCTGCCGTATATACTCTGCAGAAATAGGCCCCTTAGTTGTTGGTGTTGGCACAACACTGTAAGCACTCACAGTTACTCTTGGTTGGTGCTGGAACGCCCTGCTGTCAACTATTATATCAGGAATTTTAATTACATATAATTGTTGAACAGTGGTAGTAAAAATTGGGCCTTTGATGGTGGTGCTGGTGCCACAACACTGTAAGCCCTGACAGTTACTCTTGGTGGGTGCAGCAATGGGCCCTGCTGTGAATTATTAGATCAAGAATTGTAATTACATGCCCCTGTTGAACAGGGGCTGAAAAATTGGGCCTTAGGCACTGGTGGCACAACACTGCAACCCCTCACAGATACTGTACTTGGAGCACAGCAATGAGCCCTGTTGCAAAGTATTGCTTCAAAAATTGTAATGACACGCCCCTGTTAAACAGGGGCTGAAAAATTGGGCCTTAGGCACTGGCGGCACAACACTGCAACTCCTCACAGATACTGTACTTGGAGCACAGCAATGAGCCCTGTTGCAAAGTATTGCTTCAAAAATTGTAATGACACGCCACTGTTAAACAGGGGCTGAAAAATTGGGCCTTAGGCACTGGTGGCACAACACTGCAACTCCTCACAGATACTGTACTTGGAGCACAGCAATGAGCCCTGTTGCAAAGTATTGCTTCAAAAATTGTAATTACACGCCCCTGTTAAACAGGGGCTGAAAAATTGGGCGTTAGGCACTGGTGGCGGCACCCATAAACAAAAATGATCTTACAAGCTATCATCATCAATCGTATCATTGAGGACTCGGAGGAGGAGGATAGCCAGTCAACATAACAGCACAGGCACTCAGCATCAGCATCAGTCTTGAAGGGATGTGACATGTTAAAATCAATTAGTCTGTTATATCAGCATCAGGTGTGTGGTAGCTGGTGGTGATCCAAGACTGGTTCATCTTGATGAAAGTCAGTCGATCAACCGAGTCGGTGGACAGGCGCACCCTGTGATCCGTGACAAATCCTCCAGCAGCACTGAATGTGCGTTCCGAAAGAACGCTGGATGCAGGACAGGCCAGTAGCTCAATTGCATACTGTGCAAGCTCTGGCCAGTGATCCATCCTCAAGACCCAGTAAGCCAGAGGATTTTCGGTGGGGAAGGTGTCCAAGTCTGACCTTGCCCCTAGATATTCCTGCACCATGTTTATCAGACGCTGGCGATGGTTGCTGGAACCGATCATACTTTGGGGCTGCGGACTAAAGAATTGTCTGAACGCATCGGTCAGACGGCCACCTTCCCCACCGCTCCTTCTTTGACTGGCCGAAGCCTCAGCAACTCGTTGTCCAGGACCAGGAGTTTGCAACCTCCCAGTCTCTGGGAACGCGTTGCACAGACCTTTCTGCAAGGCCTGCCGGAGTTGTCTCATCCTCTGCTCCCTCTGCGACGGTAACATAAGGTCCGCAACCTTACCCTTGTACCGTGGATCAAGGAGAGTGGCCAGCCAGTAATGGTCCCTCTCCTTGATCCGAAGAATACGAGGATCCTTCCGCAGACTTTGCAGGATCAGGGAGGCCATGCAGCGTAGGTTTGCTGAGGCATTCGCTCCGGAGTCCTCTGGGTCACTAAGGACGACATGATCCGCAGCCACCTCCTCCCAGCCACGTACAAGTCCACTGGTTTCTTGGGACTGTAAATCATCCCTAAAAGACTGCTGCTGATGATGCTGAGTGCCAGCCTCCACCTCCATGCTGACACAATCCTCCTCCTCCTCCTCCTCCTCCTCCTCCTCTTCCTGTGCGATGGGTGGGACAGAAGGAACACTGTCTGGGTAAAGGGGGCCTTGAGAGGCAAGGAAGTCCTCCTCTTCCTGCCTCTGTTCTGCCTCAAGTGCCCTGTCCATTATTCCACGCAGCGTGTGCTCCAACAGGTGGACAAGAGGTACAGTGTCACTGATGCATGCACTGTCACTGCTCACCATCCTCGTGGCCTCCTCAAATGGTGCCAGGACAGTGCATGCATCCCTGATCATGCCCCACTGGCGTGGAGAAAAAAAACCAAGCTCCCCTGACCCTGTCCTGGTGCCGTAGTCGCACAGGTACTCATTGATGGCCCTCTGCTGCGTGTGCAGCCGCTGCAGCATGGCCAACGTTGAGTTCCACCTGGTGGGCATGTCACATATAAGGCGGTTCTTGGGCAGGTTCAACTCCTTTTGCAGCTCAGCCAGGCGAGCACTGGCATTATAAGATCTGCGGAAATGCACACAGACTTTCCTGGCCTGCCTCAGGACATCCTGTAAGCCCGGGTACCTGCCCAAGAAGCGCTGCACCACCAGGTTAAGGACGTGAGCCACACAGGGCACATGGGTCAGTTGTCCCTGTCGGAGGGCGGAGAGGAGGTTGGTGCCATTGTCGCAAACCACCATTCCTGGCTTAAGCTGGCGTGGCGTCAACCACCTCTCGGCCTGGCCCTGCAGAGCAGACAGGACCTCTGCCCCAGTGTGGCTTCTGTCCCCCAAACACACCAGCGCAAGCAAGGCATGGCATCTTTTTGCCTGCGTACTTGCGTAGCCCCGTGAACGGCTACGGAGCACCGCTGGTTCATAGGACAAACCACAGGAAGAGGCCATGGAGGAAGAAGAAGAGGAGGGGGTGGAGGAGAGAGGTGTGTCACAACCAGTAGTAGCATTTTGGAGGCGTGGCGGTGGGACAACCTCCAACACTACTGCACCTTGTCCTGAATCCTTCCCAGCTGCCAAAAGAGTGACCCAATGGGCCGTGAAAGAAAGGTAACGTCCCTGTCCATGCCTGCTGGACCATGAGTCAGCGGTAATATGCACCTTACCGCTGACCGCCCTGTCCAGCGAGGCCAAGACATTGCCTTCCACATGCCGGTAGAGAGCCGGAATAGCCTTCCGTGAGAAAAAGTGGCGTTTGGGAACCTGCCACTGAGGAACCGCACATTGCACAAACTCACGGAAGGGGGCCGAGTCTACCAACTGAAAAGGCAGCAGTTGAAGCGCTAGCAATTTAGCCAAGCTAGCATTCAACCGCTGGGCATGTGGATGGCTGGGAGTGAACTTCTTTCGACGGTCCAGCAGCTGGGGCAGGGAAATTTGCCTGCTAGAATCGGACGTCGGTGTACTGCTAGCAGAGTGGCCGCAAGTACTTGGCTGTGACACACCTAATTCTACACCTTCATTCCTCTCAGTGCATGTTTCAGAGAGGACTGAAGTTATAGTGGGGTTGGAGATCCCAGCTGATGCGGTGCAAGGAGAGGTCCGCTTTGTTCTTTGGTGTGGGTCTTTGAGGTAGGCTTGCCAACGAGCTGCATGGCAGGTCAACATATGTCTGGTCAGGCATGTGGTACCCAAGCGGCTGATGTTTTGGCCACGCGATATACGCTTGAGACATATGTTGCAAACAGCAGCTGTGCGATCTGATGCACTAGCCTCAAAAAAGGCCCACACCAAAGAACTTTTTGAATGACGGGCAGAGGCAGCGCCCTGCACAGGCGGAGCTCTGCGGTGTGATTCCGTCGGTGTACTGCCCTTACGCTGGCCACCAAAGGGCATCCTGCCTCGTTGGAGATGTGCCTCCTCCTCATCCTCCTCCTCCTCCTCTCTCCTATTAGGCACCCACGTGGAGTCAGTGACCTCATCATCCCCTCCCTCCTCATCACTGGAGCCAATCTGGCAGTATGCTGCAGCTGCTGGAACATGACTGCCAGATTGGTGTCCTTCTTGAGCATCCCCTCTGTCTGCTCTCACGCTACTGCCTTCCTCTAGCTGGGTTTCATCATCAGACCCTTCGAAACGCTGGGCATCCTCCTGGAGCATGTACCCAACACTGTGCTGAAACAGTTCGGGGGACTCCTCAGGAGGAGGACATGGTGGGTCTAGGGAAGGAGTGACTGATGATTTGTCTGACATTGATACCAGGGAAGACGACGCTTTGGCAGCTGCTTTTCCAGTACCCTGAGCCTGGGTGAGAGAGGATGAGGAGGAGGAGGAGGGCTTGGTCATCCACTCTACCAAGTCTTCGGCATGATGTGGCTCAACATGTCCAGCTGCCGAAAAGAAGGACAAGCGTGTCCCATGGCCATGTGCTGATGACAATGCACCGCGTCCACGACCAGCACTGTTGCCCCCAGACACAGAGCCTGCTTGCCCTCTTTTATTGCCTCCTGACTGTCTGCCTCTCCGTGTTTGCCTTCCAGACATTCTAATAGATGGCCTGCAGGGAGATGGGAAAAAAGCAATAAGGGCTACCTTCAGGTGTCCTTCTCTGTCCCTTGAAACAAGGACTTTCACAGTGAAAGAAACTGACACTCTCCCTACCTACAGTTTTCTGTCCCTAGAAAAAATATTTTTTTTAAGCACAATATAGCACAAGGACAATTCACTCACTGTCCTTACAGGTCCCTGGAAACAAGGACTTGCAGAGTGAAAGAAAAAAAACACTCTCCCTACCTACAGTTTTCTGTCCCTAGAAAAAATGTTTTTTTTAATCACAATATAGCACAAGGACAATTCACTCACTGTCCTTACAGGTCCCTGGAAACAAGGACTTGCAGAGTGAAATAAACTGACACTCTCCCTACCTACAGTTTTCTGTCCCTAGAAAAAATGTTTTTTTTAATCACAATATAGCACAAGGACAATTCACTCACTGTCCTTCCAGGTCCCTGGAAACAAGGACTTGCAGAGTGAAAGAAACTGACACTGTCCCTACCTACAGTTTTCTGTCCCTAGAATAAATGTTTTTTTTAAGCACACTATAGCACAAGGACAATTCACTCACTGTCCTTACAGGTCCCTGGAAACAAGGACTTGCAGAGTGAAAGAAAAAAAACACTCTCCCTACCTACAGTTTTCTGTCCCTAGAAAAAATGTTTTTTTTAATCACAATATAGCACAAGGACAATTCACTCACTGTCCTTACAGGTCCCTGGAAACAAGGACTTGCAGAGTGAAAGAAAAAAAACACTCTCCCTACCTACAGTTTTCTGTCCCTAGAAAAAATGTTTTTTTTAATCACAATATAGCACAAGGACAATTCACTCACTGTCCTTACAGGTCCCTGGAAACAAGGACTTGCAGAGTGAAATAAACTGACACTCTCCCTACCTACAGTTTTCTGTCCCTAGAATAAATGTTTTTTTTAAGCACAATATAGCACAAGGACAATTCACTCACTGTCCTTACAGGTCCCTGGAAACAAGGACTTGCAGAGTGAAATAAACTGACACTCTCCCTACCTACAGTTTTCTGTCCCTAGAAAAAATGTTTTTTTTAATCACAATATAGCACAAGGACAATTCACTCACTGTCCTTACAGGTCCCTGGAAACAAGGACTTGCAGAGTGAAATAAACTGACACTCTCCCTACCTACAGTTTTCTGTCCCTAGAATAAATGTTTTTTTTAAGCACAATATAGCACAAGGACAATTCACTCACTGTCCTTCCAGGTCCCTGGAAACAAGGACTTGCAGAGTGAAAGAAAAAAAACACTCTCCCTACCTACAGTTTTCTGTCCCTAGAAAAAATGTTTTTTTTTAATCACAATATAGCACAAGGACAATTCACTCACTGTCCTTACAGGTCCCTGGAAACAAGGACTTGCAGAGTGAAAGAAAAAAAACACTCTCCCTACCTACAGTTTTCTGTCCCTAGAAAAAATGTTTTTTTTAATCACAATATAGCACAAGGACAATTCACTCACTGTCCTTCCAGGTCCCTGGAAACAAGGACTTGCAGAGTGAAAGAAACTGACACTGTCCCTACCTACAGTTTTCTGTCCCTAGAATAAATGTTTTTTTTAAGCACACTATAGCACAAGGACAATTCACTCACTGTCCTTACAGGTCCCTGGAAACAAGGACTTGCAGAGTGAAAGAAAAAAAACACTCTCCCTACCTACAGTTTTCTGTCCCTAGAAAAAATGTTTTTTTTAATCACAATATAGCACAAGGACAATTCACTCACTGTCCTTACAGGTCCCTGGAAACAAGGACTTGCAGAGTGAAAGAAAAAAAACACTCTCCCTACCTACAGTTTTCTGTCCCTAGAAAAAATGTTTTTTTTAATCACAATATAGCACAAGGACAATTCACTCACTGTCCTTACAGGTCCCTGGAAACAAGGACTTGCAGAGTGAAATAAACTGACACTCTCCCTACCTACAGTTTTCTGTCCCTAGAATAAATGTTTTTTTTAAGCACAATATAGCACAAGGACAATTCACTCACTGTCCTTCCAGGTCCCTGGAAACAAGGACTTGCAGAGCGAAAGAAAAAAAACACTCTCCCTACCTACAGTTTTCTGTCCCTAGAAAAAATGTTTTTTTTTAATCACAATATAGCACAAGGACAATTCACTCACTGTCCTTACAGGTCCCTGGAAACAAGGACTTGCAGAGTGAAAGAAAAAAAACACTCTCCCTACCTACAGTTTTCTGTCCCTAGAAAAAATGTTTTTTTTAATCACAATATAGCACAAGGACAATTCACTCACTGTCCTTCCAGGTCCCTGGAAACAAGGACTTGCAGAGTGAAAGAAACTGACACTGTCCCTACCTACAGTTTTCTGTCCCTAGAATAAATGTTTTTTTTAAGCACACTATAGCACAAGGACAATTCACTCACTGTCCTTACAGGTCCCTGGAAACAAGGACTTGCAGAGTGAAAGAAAAAAAACACTCTCCCTACCTACAGTTTTCTGTCCCTAGAAAAAATGTTTTTTTTAATCACAATATAGCACAAGGACAATTCACTCACTGTCCTTACAGGTCCCTGGAAACAAGGACTTGCAGAGTGAAAGAAAAAAAACACTCTCCCTACCTACAGTTTTCTGTCCCTAGAAAAAATGTTTTTTTTAATCACAATATAGCACAAGGACAATTCACTCACTGTCCTTACAGGTCCCTGGAAACAAGGACTTGCAGAGTGAAATAAACTGACACTCTCCCTACCTACAGTTTTCTGTCCCTAGAATAAATGTTTTTTTTAAGCACAATATAGCACAAGGACAATTCACTCACTGTCCTTACAGGTCCCTGGAAACAAGGACTTGCAGAGTGAAATAAACTGACACTCTCCCTACCTACAGTTTTCTGTCCCTAGAAAAAATGTTTTTTTTAATCACAATATAGCACAAGGACAATTCACTCACTGTCCTTACAGGTCCCTGGAAACAAGGACTTGCAGAGTGAAATAAACTGACACTCTCCCTACCTACAGTTTTCTGTCCCTAGAATAAATGTTTTTTTTAAGCACAATATAGCACAAGGACAATTCACTCACTGTCCTTCCAGGTCCCTGGAAACAAGGACTTGCAGAGTGAAAGAAAAAAAACACTCTCCCTACCTACAGTTTTCTGTCCCTAGAAAAAATGTTTTTTTTAATCACAATATAGCACAAGGACAATTCACTCACTGTCCTTACAGGTCCCTGGAAACAAGGACTTGCAGAGTGAAAGAAAAAAAACACTCTCCCTACCTACAGTTTTCTGTCCCTAGAAAAAATGTTTTTTTTAATCACAATATAGCACAAGGACAATTCACTCACTGTCCTTCCAGGTCCCTGGAAACAAGGACTTGCAGAGTGAAAGAAACTGACACTGTCCCTACCTACAGTTTTCTGTCCCTAGAATAAATGTTTTTTTTTAAGCACACTATAGCACAAGGACAATTCACTCACTGTCCTTACAGGTCCCTGGAAACAAGGACTTGCAGAGTGAAAGAAAAAAAACACTCTCCCTACCTACAGTTTTCTGTCCCTAGAAAAAATGTTTTTTTTAATCACAATATAGCACAAGGACAATTCACTCACTGTCCTTACAGGTCCCTGGAAACAAGGACTTGCAGAGTGAAAGAAAAAAAACACTCTCCCTACCTACAGTTTTCTGTCCCTAGAAAAAATGTTTTTTTTAATCACAATATAGCACAAGGACAATTCACTCACTGTCCTTACAGGTCCCTGGAAACAAGGACTTGCAGAGTGAAATAAACTGACACTCTCCCTACCTACAGTTTTCTGTCCCTAGAATAAATGTTTTTTTTAAGCACAATATAGCACAAGGACAATTCACTCACTGTCCTTACAGGTCCCTGGAAACAAGGACTTGCAGAGTGAAATAAACTGACACTCTCCCTACCTACAGTTTTCTGTCCCTAGAAAAAATGTTTTTTTTAATCACAATATAGCACAAGGACAATTCACTCACTGTCCTTACAGGTCCCTGGAAACAAGGACTTGCAGAGTGAAATAAACTGACACTCTCCCTACCTACAGTTTTCTGTCCCTAGAATAAATGTTTTTTTTAAGCACAATATAGCACAAGGACAATTCACTCACTGTCCTTCCAGGTCCCTGGAAACAAGGACTTGCAGAGTGAAAGAAAAATACACTCTCCCTACCTACAGTTTTCTGTCCCTAGAAAAAATGTTTTTTTTAATCACAATATAGCACAAGGACAATTCACTCACTGTCCTTCCAGGTCCCTGGAAACAAGGACTTGCAGAGTGAAATAAACTGACACTCTCCCTACCTACAGTTTTCTGTCCCTAGAATAAATGTTTTTTTTAAGCACAATATAGCACAAGGACAATTCACTCACTGTCCTTACAGGTCCCTGGAAACAAGGACTTGCAGAGTGAAAGAAAAAAAACACTCTCCCTACCTACAGTTTTCTGTCCCTAGAAAAAATGTTTTTTTTAATCACAATATAGCACAAGGACAATTCACTCACTGTCCTTCCAGGTCCCTGGAAACAAGGACTTGCAGAGTGAAATAAACTGACACTCTCCCTACCTACAGTTTTCTGTCCCTAGAATAAATGTTTTTTTTAAGCACAATATAGCACAAGGACAATTCACTCACTGTCCTTAGAGGTCCCTGGAAACAAGGACTTGCAGAGTGAAAGAAAATAAACACTCTCCCTACCTACAGTTTTCTGTCCCTAGAAAAAATGTTTTTTTTTAAGCACAATATAGCACAAGGACAATTCACTCACTGTCCTTCCAGGTCCCTGGAAACAAGGACTTGCAGAGTGAAAGAAAAAAAACACTCTCCCTACCTACAGTTTTCTGTCCCTAGAAAAAATGTTTTTTTTAATCACAATATAGCACAAGGACAATTCACTCACTGTCCTTACAGGTCCCTGGAAACAAGGACTTGCAGAGTGAAAGAAACTGACACTCTCCCTACCTACAGTTTTCTGTCCCTAGAATAAATGTTTTTTTAAGCACAATATAGCACAAGGACAATTCACTCACTGTCCTTCCAGGTCCCTGGAAACAAGGACTTGCAGAGTGAAAGAAACTGACACTGTCCCTACCTACAGTTTTCTGTCCCTAGAATAAATGTTTTTTTTAAGCACACTATAGCACAAGCACAAAACACACTGACACTCTCCCTACCTATCCTTCTCTTTCCCTAAACTAAAGGAATCCAGGTTAAGCAAGAAAGAAATAACAGTCACTGTCCCTGCCTATGCTGCTCTATCCCTGCTCCGGAACACACTACACTAGGCCGCCGTGCTGGCGGCCTTTTATAGTGTGGGGCGTGTACTAAACACCCTCAGCAATAATTGGCCACAGGCATCCTGCCTGTGGCCAATCATTGCTCTCCTCGCTGCCGGCGCTGTGATTGGCCAAGCATGCGGGGTCACAGTGCATGCTTGGCCAATCACAGCGCCTGGATGACACTGCGATGGCGTAGTGCATTGTGGGCCGTTCGCGTCACTCGAATTTGGCGCGAACGGCCCAAATCGTTCGATCTTCGTCGAACGATCGAACAGCCGATGTTCGAGTCGAACGTATGTTCGACTCGAACACGAAGCTCATCCCTACTCACAAGGAACAGCTTTAGTATGTATCCAGCAGAATTAACCATAGAGGGAGCTATTCCCAGTAATAATGCTCAAAGAAACAAAACATTAAGCATAATGTTTACTGTAAAACTATTTTATTACAAATTTAAAAAAGTGCACCCCCTTTTTAAAACAAGGAGAAAGTGCTTTTGTGAATTACTGACATAAGGCAGAGGAACCTTTGCTGTCCAAGAGAGCAGAGTGCTGTAGTCCTTCCACCTCACATCCAGCCAATTCACTCTGGCCCCGTTCACATCTAGGCGTTCCAAACCGCTGCAAAATGCAAGACGCGCTTGCGACCCTGTTACTTTTTAATGACACCCCAATGCATCACGATTTTGGCGCGATTGTCGCCCAATAAATCGCGGCAAAATCACACAAACAAAATCGCAGGACACCTGTCGCCCAAAAGAAGTTTGTGCAATTTTGCCGTGATTTGTTGGGCGACAATCACGGAAAAATTGTGTTGCGATTGGGTTGCCATTGAAAGTAACGGGGTCGCAAACGTGTCCAACATTTTCTGGCGATTTGGGAATCACAGGCAGAATCATATTGATTTCACTCGCAATCCTGAATGCATAGGTGTGAACGGAGCCTCCAGAATCACTAAACCCTTCAAGAAGGAGGTAGCCCCCGTTCACATTAGGGCGATTGGACATGCGATTTGACATATCAATTCGCATGCCAAATCGCACCCTATTGCCGGCAGCGGCACTGTCCCAATTGGTGCGCTGCACTGATTCCCAAAAGTATTTCCTGAAACGCGGGTTTGAAATTGTGCGCCTCCAATGTGTACGTACCCGTAGGTCAACTTCATATTAATTCCTATGGTGTTGGAATGGGATGTCCAACATGCTAATATACTGTAGGTGTGATGGTGAGGTTTCCACACACATTTGATCATTTAGTGTTGCATGTTACCTTCCTACATTATTTGTACTGTAATTAACTTCTCTGAAATAGCACGGTGCATAACATAGTGACTGTGTAACTAC
Source organism: Rana muscosa (assembly GCA_029206835.1). Lineage (NCBI taxonomy): Eukaryota > Metazoa > Chordata > Amphibia > Anura > Ranidae > Rana > Rana muscosa. The sequence goes on from CM055116.1 coordinate 1,163,072,618, forward strand.
AAGAATCCAGCAGATGGTGCAAGAGTATGTGCAATCGTTTGTTTTTCACATGAGGAATTGCAGCAATCAGTAAAATGAACTTGCAAGTGTACCAATTACATATCTATTTCTTTATATTTAAAGAAGAAATGTATCAGCTTTGTGAAAGAACGCTTAAAAAGGGTGTGGCTACCTAAATCAAGATTTTTCTTGATCACTCTAACAAACCTTATGAACTTTGTAAGCTTGTACTGACCCTACAGTATATTGTGACTTGTAGGTCACTGTTTAATACGAATGTATATTATTTACTTTGTATCATTTAATAATCATGATATGCAGAACCTTCGTAGCTTGTAACTGGCTCAAACCGTCTTGTCCATCTATGGTGACATTTGTGACTTGAGCAAAATCTGATTCATGGAAAGGATGATCAATGTCGAAGAGAAACCTCTGGAACAACCTCCAATGGTGTGGATGCAATGGGAATACTTCCGTTCCTCACCCATATTCTCATTTTTCGTTCTCCTCTTCCACCTCCCTTTGTCTTTCTTTGCCCTGTAGAGTCCTGAGCAAAAAATTCGTTGCTAACCCCCAACCCTAGACTCTAACCCGTTCCAATACCTCTCCATTTACCCCCCCCCCCCCTCCAAACAGTATATTAACACAAACTATGCTATTGCACTATAGTTAAACAGCATTTATAAGGAATTCCTAATAGTAATATACGGTTTAGCCAGAGACTGGGTTATCTGGGTTAGCAGGTAAGTTTATCCATAATTATGATATGCAATCCTTTCAGTACAAACTGGGTTCCACCCCACCCAGTATTCTTGCAGATGTCTTAGAATAAAAAGTCCATGGACTGTGTCTACTGTCTGATGCAAGTAAAGTTACACTGAGGCTGGGTTCACACTAGTGCGACACGACATCTGTCCTACTTTGGATCCGACTTTGCCCTGCGACATGAAGCCGACATATGTCCGACTTTCAATGAACGGGGATCCGACTTGGATCCCCGCCAATATCAGGCACTGTGTTTGGTATGAATCTTGAAGGGGAACTCCAGGCCAAATTTTAAATTAAAAAAACGGCGCGGGTTCCCCTCCAGGAGCATACCAGGCCCTTGGGTCTGGTCTGGATTTGAACAGGCGCCCCTACGTCGAAAAAACGGCGTGGGGGCCCCCCCAAAATCCAAACCAGGCCCTTATCCGAGCACACAACCTGGCCGGCCGCAGGGGAAGAGGGGGGGACGAGAGAGCGGCCCCCCCTCCTGAACCGTACCAGGCCACATGCCCTCAACATGGGGGGTTTGGTGCTCTGGGGCAGGGGGGCGACCTGCGGCCCCCCCACCCCAGAGCACCCTGCCCCCATGTTGATGAGGACAGGGCCTCTTCCCGACAACCCTGGCCGTTGGTTGTCGGGGTCTGCGGGCGAGGGGCTTATCGGAATCCGGGAGCCCCCTTCAATAAGGGGGCCCCCGGATCCCGGCCCCCCACCCTATGTGAATGAGTATGGGGTACATCGTACCCCTACCCATTCACCTGGTGGACAAAAAATTGCAATAAAGAAACACTACACAGGTTTTCAAAGTAATTTATTGCACAGCTCCGGGGGTCTTCTTCCGACTTCCGGGGGTCTTCTTCCGACTTCCGGGGGTCTTTTCCGACTTCGAGGGTCTCCGGTGTCGTCTCCGCGCTCTCCGGTTCTTTCTTCCGCCGGGCCTCCGCTAACTTCTTTTTAGCTCTCTTGCTAACAGAGGCCCGGTCTTCCCGTTGTCTCGTCCGGCTCTCCGTTGTGCTTCTGCCGGCCTCTCCACTAACTTCTTTTTAGCTCTTTCGCTAGTGGAGGGGCCGGGCTTTCCGTCGCTGTCGCCGTCGGCTTCTTCTTCCCTCTTCTCCTTCTCGATGTTGACGCGTCGCTTTTTCCCGCTGTAATACTGGCTCTCCGCTCCGCTCCGCATTAATATAGGCTTCTCATGACGTCACAGTCACATGTTCCCATGACGTCACAGTCACATGCTCCGGGGCCATGTGCCCTGGAACATGTGACTGTGACGTCATGAGAAGCCTATATTAATGCGGAGCGGAGCGGAGAGCCATTATTACAGCGGGAAGAAGCGACGCGTCAACATCGAGGAGGAGAAGAGGGAAGAAGAAGCCGACAGCGACGGGAAGCCCGGCTCCTCCACTAGCGAAAGAGCTAAAAAGAAGTTAGTGGAGAGGCCGGCAGAAGGACAACGGAGAGCCGGACGAGACAACGGGAAGACCGGGCCTCTGTTATCAAGAGAGCTAAAAAGAAGTTAGCGGAGGCCCGGCGGAAGAAAGAACCGGAGACGACACCGGAGACCCCCGAAGTCGGAAAAGACCCCCGGAAGTCGGAAGAAGACCCCCGGAAGTCGGAAGAAGACCCCGGAAGTCGGAAGAAGACCCCCAGAGCTGTGCAATAAATTACTTTGAAAACCCGTGTAGTGTTTTTTTATTGCAATTTTTTGTCCACCAGGTGAATGGGTAGGGGTACGATGTACCCCATACTCATTCACATAGGGTGGGGGGGCCGGGATCCGGGGGCCCCCTTATTGAAGGGGGCTCCCGGATTCCGATAAGCCCCCCGCCCGCAGACCCCGACAACCAACGGCCAGGGTTGTCGGGAAGAGGCCCTGTCCTCATCAACATGGGGGCAGGGTGCTCTGGGGTGGGGGGGCCGCAGGTCGCCCCAGAGCACCAAACCCCCCATGTTGAGGGCATGCGGCCTGGTACGGTTCAGGAGGGAGGGGGGCCGCTCTCTCGTCCCCCCCTCTTCCCCTGCGGCCGGCCAGGTTGTGTGCTCGGATAAGGGTCTGGTTTGGGGGGACCCCCACGCCGTTTTTTCGGCGTAGGGGCGCCCGTTCAAAACCAGACCCAAGGGCCTGGTATGCTCCTGGAGGGGAACCCACGCCGGTTTTTTATTTAAAATCATGAACAGGAGAGCACAAGTCGCATGCCAAAGTCGGACCATGCAAGACTGCGGTCCGACTTTGATCCGACTTCAATGATAGTCAATGGGCTGAAGTCGGACCAAAGTAGTACAGGGAGCATTTTCAAAGTCGGACCGACATGTGTCGGACCAGTTAGGACGGCTCCCATAGGGAAACATTGATTTTCACACGTCATGCGACATGAGCTCCCAATGTCGGAGCGTTTGTCGCCCCAGTGTGAACCAGGCCTAATCGGCCATAACATTGATTATCTCATGACAATGGCACCTGAAAGTGGGTAGGATATATATTAGGTAGCTAGTGAACATGTTGCCCCTGAAGTTGATGTGCTGAAAGCAGAAAAATGGGCAAGTGTAAGGATTTGAGCGACTATGACAAGGGCCAAATTGTAATGGCTAGATTACTGGGTCAGAGCAACTCCAAAACGAAATTTTTGTGGGATGTTCCAAGTCTGCAGTAGGCAGGATCTACCAAAAGTTGTCCAAGGCAGGAATATCAGGGAACTGGTAACAGGGTTTTGTGCGGCCAAAGCTAATTGATGTAGTGCAAAGCCTGGCCCATGTAGTTTGATCCAATAGAAGACCAACTGTAGCTCAAATTGCTGGAAAAGTCAATGCTGGCTCTTATAGAAAGGTTTCAGAACACACGTTACATCGCAGTTTGTTGTGTATGGGGCTGCGTAGTCGCAGAACGGTCAGGGTGCCCATGCTGACCCGTGCCCACAGCCAAAAGTCCCTACAATTGGCACGTGAGCATCAGAACTGAACCACAGAGCAATGGAAGAAGGTGGCCTGGTCTAATAAATTATGTTTTCTTTTACATCATGTGGATGGCTGGGTGCATGTGCGTCACTTGCAAATGGTCCCAGAACAAGACAGTACACAGGTGGGTGCAAGACTTGCTCTTTTCTTTATCATGCCTAGCCACCAAAGCCACTGCTGGTACCACTTCTGATTCTTAAAAGGAAAATTCTGTCATTTTTAAAGTTCTTTTTTGTTATACAGGTAAAAGGCATCATCTGAAGTAAATAATTTCTGTAATTGTTTATTAAAGTCAGTATGTGTTACTATAAAATAAAGAAAACCTTAAACATATTACTGTACATATAAAGGCTCTGCTTCCTGCTTTAAAGTAATGCACCATAGTTGTGCTTTACTGCACCTTCTCACAATAAAAATCTATGAGTCATTGGAAACAATGCACTCCCTGGCAGTGTTGCCAACCGTCCGTATTTTTACGGACAGTCCGTAAAAATGGGAACTCCCCCCCCCGTTCGTAAATGTCCGTAGTTGCGGAAATGTGCCAGTAAAAATAGCCAAGATCGGTTCGGCTTGGAACTGCGCATGCGCAGTTCCGGAGCTTGCCGAGCCAAGCATATGCTGTATTCGGCCGGCGGATTTCACAGAGGCTGTGCCGCGCTGCGCCGGCGAGTAATGTATTAGGACATCCCGCCAGGCGCGCACGCACCAGAATTTTAAATCTGCAACTAACCAGGAGGATGGAGGAGCACAGCACTGGAGCAGGAGTCAGGACTCTGAGGCTGAGCAGCACGCGGCGGCGGCAGAATGGAGGATCCTGCTGCATCCAGGCAATACAAAGTTCACAGGGGAGTCAGGGACGGACAGAGTGACAGACAGCCCAGCCGACAGTAACATCAGGTGATGGTGGCAGAGGGGGATCCGATGGAGGCAGGGGGTGATGGTGGCACCGCAGAGGGGGACGATGGAGGAAGGGGGTTAAATGGAGGCAGGGGGAGATTGGAGGCAGGGGGTGAAGGTGGCACCGCAGAGGGGGATGGAGGCAGGGGGAGATTGGAGGCAGGGGGAGATTGGAGGTATCACAGAGTGGGATGGTGGCACCGCAGAGGGTGGGGGATGGAGAAAGGGGTTGTTGGTGGCACCACAGAGGGGGATGGAGGCCGGGGCGATGGAGGCAGGGGGTGATTGGAGGCAGCGGGCCTGGGGGAGATTGGAGGCAGGGGGAGATTGTGGCACCGCAGAGGGGGGTGAAGGCAGGGGGTGTTGGTGGCAGAGGGGGATGGAGGCAGGGGGTGATGTGACTAAATAATTTGCCCTTATATCGAAAATAACAAAAATATGTTTTTTTACCTTAATATCTACCTTAAATCACATTGCTATTTGCCTAGCGTACTTGTTTGTAGCCTAAATACTGAAATTTGCACCTAAAAATGTCATTTACTAACTTTTGTGAAATGCCAGTAAAAACGTGGCGGTGCCAGTAAATTTCGGGTGTCGTGCCAGTAAATTTCAATCTGGTAGGTTGGCAACCAGGGATGAGCCGAACACCCCCCTGTTCGGTTCGCACCAGAACCTGCGAACAGACAAAATGTTCGTGTAAACTTTAGAACCCTATTAAATACAATGGACTCGAACGTTCGAAATCTAAAGTGTTAATTATAAAGGCTAATATGCAAGTTATTGTCCTAAAAAGTGTTTGGGGACCTGGGTCCTGCCCCAGGGGACATGTATCAATGCAAAAAGAAGTTTTAAAAACGGCCGTTTTTTCGGGAGCAGTGATTTTAATAATGCTTAAAATGAAAAAATAAAAGTGAAATATTCCTTTAAATTTCGTACCTGGGGGGTGTGTATGATATGCATGTAAAGTGGCGCATGTTTCCCGTGCTTAGAACTGTCCCTGCAAAAAATGTCATTTTTGAAAGAAAAAAAATGCATTTAAAACTGACTCGCGGCTATTAATGAATTGTCGGCTCCCGGCAATACATACAAAAGTCATTGAGAAAAAAAAAAAAAAAAAGCGTGGGGGTTCCCCAGAATTCAATTACCAGGCCCTTCAGATCTGGCATGGATTTTAAGGGGAACTCCACCCCAAGTTTAAAAAAAAAATGGCGTGGAGTCCCCCTAAAAATCCATACCAGACCCCTTATCCGAGCACGCAACCTGGCCGGCCGCAGGGGAAAAGGGGGGGACGAGAGAGCGGCCCCCCCTCCCTCCTGAACCGTACCAGGCCACATGCCCTCAACATGGGGAGGATGTCCCCATGTTGATGGGGACAAGGGCCTCATCCCCACAACCCTTGCCCGGTGGTTGTGGGGGTCTGCGGGCGGGGGGCTTATCGGAATCTGGAAGACCCCTTTAACAAAGGGGACCCCCAGATCCCGCCCCCCCCTATGTGAATTGGTAAGGGGTACATTGTACCCCTACCATTTCACGAAGAAAGCGTAAAAAAAATGTTTAAAAAAACACACAAACACCTTGAAAAAGTCCTTTATTTAAAAAAATAAATAAATAAACATTCCAGCGGTGAAATCCAGTGTCCCGCGGCGATCCCGATGTCCAGCGCTGTCCTTCATTGGTTGTGCCTGAGCGGACCTGATGGGGAACTCCCTCTCAGTATTTTAAATGTATAGACCCGCCCCTTCTAAAGTTCCCCATCAGGTCCGCTCAGCGGACGAGATGCGGAACATGAGAAGGGGCGGGTCTATACATGTATTACCAAAGTGAGAGCAGTTCCCCATCAGGTCCGCCCCCTCGGTATGTCGGACCCGCCTACGTCATTGGCTTGAGCGGGGAACTTCCTTCACTATGTAAATTTAAATTACACAGTGAAGGAAGTTCCCCGCTCAGGCCAATGACGTAGCCGGTCCGACATACCGAGGAGGCGGACCTGATGGGGAACTGCTCTCACTTTGGTAATACATGTATAGACCCGCCCCTTCTCATGTTCCGCATCTGGTCCGCTGAGCGGACCTGATGGGGAACTTTAGAAGGGGCGGGTCTATACATTTAAAATACTGAGAGGGAGTTCCCCATCAGGTCCGCTCAGGCACAACCAATGACGGACAGCGCTGGACATCGGGATCGCCGCGGGACACTGGATTTCACCGCTGGAATGTATTTTTTTTATTTTTTTAAATAAAGGACTTTTTCAAGGTGTTTGTGTTTTTTTAAACATTTTTTTACGCTTTCTTCGTGAAATGGTAGGGGTACAATGTACCCCTTACCAATTCACATAGGGGGGGGGGCCGGGATCTGGGGGTCCTCTTTGTTAAAGGGGTCTTCCAGATTCCGATAAGCCCCCCGCCCGCAGACCCCCACAACCACCGGGCAAGGGTTGTGGGGATGAGGCCCTTGTCCCCATCAACATGGGGACATCCTCCCCATGTTGAGGGCATGTGGCTTGGTACGGTTCAGGAGGGAGGGGGGGCCGCTCTCTCGTCCCCCCCTTTTCCCCTGCAGCCGGCCAGGTTGCATGCTCGGATAAGGGGTCTGGTATGGATTTTTAGGGGGACTCCACGCCATTTTTTTTTTAATTTGGGGTGGAGTTCCCCTTAAAATCCATGCCAGATCTGAAGGGCCTGGAATGGATATTTGGGGGAACCCCACGTCAATTTTTTTTTTATTTGCGGCGGGGTTCCCCTTAATATCCATTCCAGACCTGAAGGGCCTGGTAATTGAATTCTGGGGAACCCCCACGCTTTTTTTTTTTTTTTTTCTCAATGACTTTTGTATGTATTGCCGGGAGCCGACAATTCATTAATAGCCGCGAGTCAGTTTTAAATGCATTTTTTTCTTTCAAAAATGACACTTTTTGCAGGGACAGTTCTAAGCACGGGAAACATGCGCCACTTTACATGCATATCATACACACCCCCCAGGTACGAAATTTAAAGGAATATTTCACTTTTATTTTTTCATTTTAAGCATTATTAAAATCACTGCTCCCGAAAAAACGGCCGTTTTTAAAACTTCTTTTTGCATTGATACATGTCCCCTGGGGCAGGACCCGGGTCCCCAAACACTTTTTAGGACAATAACTTGCATATAAGCCTTTATAATTAGCACTTTAGATTTCTCCCATAGATTTTTCGAATTTGCCGCGAACACCCCAATTTGTTCGTTGTTCGGCGAACGGGCGAACAGGCAATGTTCGAGTCGAACATGAGTTCGACTCGAACTCGAAGCTCATCCCTATTGGCAACACTGCTCCCTGGGTGCTGGATATATTATTTCTATAGCTGTTAAAATAATATTAAAGCTTTGTTTTGATTTTTTTTTTTTTTATTACATGTAGCGGGGTGTTCCCCTATAATGGGAAGAGACTACATCACCCATAACCCCATTCTTCACATGTTCCACCGCAGAGACTCATGGGAGAGGTTATAAAAGGAGGAGGCGAGGCCGGGCTCGGTCTCTTTGGGACACGAGACTTCACAGACGGATCCTCCTGTGCGGATGTTTCGGAGTGCAAGGCCTGAAGCCTGAGGCCTTGCTCTGCACCAAAGAGCCTTCCACCCCCCCACCCTCTGCGAGCCTGGGTGGCATCTGACTTTGTGCGCTACAGCCTTGTACGATCGGGGACCCGATCGTTGGAGAGTTCGAGTGTGTGTGTGACACGGCCGGTGGAGGTTTCCCGGACTGGATCCGTAGTCCGGCGGGTGAGAGGGCATAAGCCCAGCTAAGATACTGTTACTGTATATAGGCCTATAGACTGCCGTGGCCTACAAGTTATTTTGATACCCCTATTGAAGAGCCTTGTCAGAACTGAGCCTGCGGCTTTATGTAACCAAGTTCTATACCCCTTGGATTACAAAGTTATACTCTGTTTAAAGTGCACCACCATTACAGACCTGCCGGTGAAGAAAGAAGGACTAAGTTAAATATTAGAACCAGGCCTGGTGGGGATTCTAGTGTGTTTGATTACTGCGCCATAGGGCACTTAGTTAACGGTCGCCCGTATGGCGCACCTGTAGCGTGTGTTACTACATAGTGTGTTAGAGTGGCAGGACGCTGCCCTTAGGAGTGATTATCTTGAACTGTGATTACTGTTACCCCTTTATCCATATTGAGAAAATAAGTAAAACACTTTACCTATTACAATTCATTACTGTGTCCTTGCTTCGTTATTATATTGCATAGGATATATATCATTGATTGTTAGTACTAGCTGTGCCAGAAGGGGGTAGAGCCTATTGCTGGGGGTTGGCGGAGCTGCACTCAGGGCCCAAATCTAATTCTGCGGCCTCCTTAGTTGGAGGTATCGCTACACGTGGAGGTTCTCGTCCGAGATCCTGATGCAGCAAGCGAACACCAGAAGTGCCGGCATGGACCCCATGGATCCAAGAGCGGTAGAAGAGTGGTGCAAAGCCGCTAATACAGAGCCAAAACAGTCGATAGCCATTAGCCTCCCTGGGGAGAAATGGTCGAGTGAGACGGTAGAGGAACTAATGAGTTCAGTGTCCCCAGATCACACACCGTGGGTGATAGACATAAAGACAGACCCAGACATCTCATATCAATACGCATTAGTGGAATATTGGGACGGGATGCCAGAGGCCTGTAAGCACAAGTGTCTGCGGACGCCAGACAACAGAACATTTAGGCTGGCGCACGCAATAACTGAAGAAAGGGAACCATCCCCTACGGGATCGCCACAGGCTGCGGCCCGAACTCCACCTGAAAGAGAAGACAGGGCGACACCCCCGGTGGCACCTGCACCGGCCACTGCTATATCACCAGAACTGATAAATGCAATAGGGGATTTGCTAGCCAAATGTCAGAAGACAAGTACGGTGCATGTGGAAACTAGCTACCGGAGACTAAAAATATTCTCAGGGAAGCTCCCTGTCCCGGCAGGGGAAGAAGATTTTGATACCTGGGTGGAGCAGGCATTACAGGCGGTGGAGGCATGGGAGGTGCCTGAAGCACAGAAGAGGCAGCGAGTGTTAGAAAGCCTTAAAGGTGCAGCAGCAGAAGCAGTGAAAAGTTTCCGGTTTGGGAATGCAGGGTGCACGGCGCAGGACTGTCTAGCTATGCTGCAGGAAGAGTTTGGTCAATTAGACAAGGTGACAGAGATGGTCTACCAGTTTGAACACACTTTCCAAAAACCGGAGGAGAAACTTTCCGAGTATGTCAGAAGGCTAAACAGGCTGCTGTGCAAGATTGTGTTAAAGAAAGGGATGAAGCCCCAAGATGCCGATGCGGCAAGAATGAAGCAAGTCTTAAAGGGAGCGCTACGCTCCGATCCAGTCTGGCTGCACCTGAAAACCTTGGGAGGAGGAATGTTGCTGACTTATGCTGATTTAATAAAAATCATCAGAGATGAGGAGGCGCTGCAACAGGACCAGCAGAAGGATAAGACAAGTGTTGTACCCGCACAGGTGCTGGTCAATCCAGTAATGACCCCTGAAAGAGAGGCGGAGATAGACACCCTAAAAACTCAGATGTCCAAGGTGTTAGAGATATTGACCTCTCTGATAGCAAAAGACGCAGAGTGTCCCAAGAAGAAGGAAAGTCCAAGGAAGGAATTGTTCCCGATTGCCTCAGCACCCGAACCTTTACAAGAATGGGGAGATATAGTCTGCTTCAACTGTGGGGGAGTTGGCCACATTGCAGCCACATGTTCTAGTCCGAAGAAGAAGAGACCAGACAACCGCAAGCCGGCAGGAAACTCTAGAGGGCCCCGGTGAAGGAGTCAACCGGGTGCCCATCATCTTCAGTAAACTCCAAGCTGAATGCGAAGAAAAACAAAAAGAGAGATAGAACACCAAAGGGGAAACGCAATACCCCTCAACAAAGCTATACTCCAGGAGGAAGGGGGGAGACCCCTCAGGAGAGGCACAGCACTCCCCAAAGGGGGTGCCCACCCAAGAAAAATAATAGTACCCCTCAGCGGGTTCCTACACCCATTAAAAGAAGGGAAGTCAGTGCATACCAGGCTCAAGAAAGGTTCAAGTCCAAAGGGAATAGGACAAGAGAGAGTCCAAAGGGAAAAGGTCTGAAGAAGGTGGCTCCTGCCGGACCATATCCAGAGAAGCTGGTAGGCCCATCCCCTATAGTGCCCATTCAAGTGGAGGGAGTCTACACCAGGGGCCTCCTGGATACCGGGGCACAAGTGATCCTACTATACCGGGACTTCTATGACAGGCACCTGAGTCATCTGCCTATCCAGAAGATAGAAGAGCTGGAAATATGGGGAATTGGAACCCAGAGTTTCCCTTACGACGGCTACCTTCCCATCAAAATGACCTTTGACCCATCCGTGGCTGGGAAGGCCGAAGTGTTTGACACCCTGGCAGTTGTGTGCCCTAGGCCGCCTGGAGCCAACAAGAATTCCCTTATAATAGGGACGAACACGGACCTGGTCCGAAGACTCCTGACCCCTCTCGTGACAGAAGAAAGACAAGCAGCTACCAAGATCCATCCCATGCTGAAGACAGCCTACCAACGGCTGGTCCAAAAGCGGGAGACCCCTGGAGAGGAGATAGGGAAGGTGTGGAGACTTGGAAGAGAAGGGGTAGTGTTGCAGCCCGGCGAAGTAACCTGTCTCAGGGCCACTGTGAAGCTTACTTGGGAGCAGCCTGGTCCCTTTGTCATGTTGGAGTCAGACCCAAGGGGTGAGTCCTCAGGCCTGGAGGTGATACCGGAAGTGATTCCGCTGAAGGTCCTGAAGAAGGCCCATTATAGAGTTCCAGTGAGTGTTAGGAATACTACCAAAGACCCCATGGAAATCCCAGCCAGAATGCTGCTAGGCCAGGTGAGCCCGGCGGCCCCTGTTACCCTGTCAGAAGTGAGGAGGACAGGTGGAGGAGGGGATGTTTGGGAGAAGCTGTCCATGGAAAATCCGAATCTGTCCAGGGCTTGGAAAGAGAGAGCCAAGGCCCAGTTGAATAGATGGGAGAAGATCTTCTCTAAGGATGAGTTTGATGTGGGGTGTGCAAGGAGTGCCACCCATCGGATCCGCCTCCAGGAAGATAAGCCCTTCCGAGAGAGGGTCAGGCGGGTCCCGCTAGCAGATCTGGAGGATCTGAGGGAACAACTTGCAGAACTCAAGAGGACTGGTGTGATACGGGAGTCCAGAAGCCCCTATGCCTCTCCCATAGTGGTGGTCCGAAAGAAGAATGGATCATTGAGGCTCTGTATCGACTACAGGACTCTCAACAGGAGAACCATACCTGACCAATACACCACTCCGAGGATAGAGGATGCCCTACAGAGCTTGTCTGGAGCCAAATGGTTCAGCGTTATGGATCTCAAGAGTGGGTACTATCAGATTCCGATGCACCCAGCAGACAAGGAGAAGACAGCTTTCATAACCCCAGTGGGGCTCTTTGAATTCGACCGGATGCCCCAAGGTCTGTCTGGAGCCCCAGCTACTTTCCAACGTCTCATGGAGAAGACAGTAGGAGACATGAACCTGATCGAAGTCCTTGTATACCTGGACGATGTCATTGTCTTTGGGAGAACCTTGGAGGAACATGAAGAGAGGCTGGAAAAAGTGTTGAGAAGACTCAGTGAGGAAGGACTTAAGCTTTCGCCTGAGAAGTGTCGGTTCTACCAGTCTTCTGTGAACTATCTGGGGCACATAGTGTCTGAAGAAGGGGTGGCCACAGACCCTGAGAAATTGGAGGCAGTTACCTCCTGGCCACGGCCCACCACAGTAACAGAACTCAGATCCTTCTTGGGCTTCTGCTCCTACTACAGGAGGTTTGTGGAGGGATTTGCCCGAATTGCTAGACCATTGAATGAGTTGCTCAAGACTGAAGGAGAAGAAGATGGCTCGGGGCCCAGGAGGCCAGGAGAGTCCATCAGAGATCAGTGGAATCAGAAGTGTGAGGAGGCTTTCCAGGTATTGAAGAGGAGCCTGACCACTGCACCAGTCTTGGCCTACGCAGACCCAACCAAACCCTATGAACTGCACGTGGATGCTAGTCATGACGGTCTGGGAGGAGTACTTTACCAAGAACACGAGGGGCAATTGCGGCCCGTTGCCTATGTGAGTAGGAGCCTGACCCCCTCTGAGAAGAACTACCCCACTCACAAGCTGGAGTTCCTGGCCCTCAAGTGGGCGGTAGTAGACAAGCTCAAAGACTACCTATATGGAGCGGAGTTCACTGTGAAGACCGACAACAACCCCCTTACCTACCTGTTCACCACGGCCAAGCTGGACGCCACTGGACACAGGTGGCTGGCCGCACTGTCTGGATTCAACTTCAGCCTTAAGTATAGACCAGGAGTGGGGAATCGAGACGCAGACGCTCTGTCCAGGAGATCTCATTCCCCCACCATTGAAATAGAAGATTGGACCCAAGTGGCACCGGACGGGGTGCGGGCCCTTTGTCAAGGAGCTGAATTCCAAGCCCGAGGAGGCTCCAGAGCAGAGGAAATAGGAGTTACCACGGTGGGAGTCCCCAAACACTACTGTGGAGTAGCTCAATTGGAAGAGGACAACCTACCAAGACTGTCCAAGAAGGAATTGAGGTGTGACCAATTGGAAGACCCCATGGGGAGATTGGTCCTGGAGGCCTTGAAAAATCAGGATCCAAACAGACTCATGCGTCAACCTTCAAAAGAAGCTCGCCTGCTGAGGAAGGAGTGGGATAGGTTGCAGTTACATCAGGGAGTGGTCTACCGAAGGGGCCCCTCTGATGACTCAGAAGATAAGTGGCAGCTGTTCCTCCCAGAGAAACATCGGGAGACTGTTCTGATTGCCCTGCATGACAATCATGGCCACCTAGGGGCTGAAAGGACCTTTCAACTTGTCAGAAGTCGGTTCTATTGGCCCTGCATGAGGGCGGAGGTAGAGGAGTACTGCCACTCATGTGCGCGATGCATCCAGAGGAAGACTTTGCCCCATCAAGCTGCCCCAATGGGCCATCTACAGAGCCAAGGGCCCATGGACCTGGTGTGCATTGACTTTCTCTGCCTCGAACCCGACCTGAGTGGACTAGGAAATGTTCTGGTGATAACCGACCATTTCACCCGGTATGCCCAGGCTTTCCCCACCAAAGACCAGAAGGCCTCCACCGTGGCCAAGGTACTTATGGAGAAGTACTTTGTCCATTATGGGCTGCCACAGAGACTCCATTCAGACCAAGGGAGGGACTTCGAGAGTAAGCTGATCCGGAAGCTCTTGGATTCTTTGGGAATTAAGAAGACTCGAACTACACCTTACCATCCTCAGGGAGATGCTCAGCCGGAAAGGTTCAACCGAACCTTGCTCAACATGTTGGGGACTCTGGAAAGCGAGAAAAAGCAACATTGGAGCCAACACATAGCAGCCATAGTACATGCTTACAACTGCACCATCAGTGATGCTACAGGCTACTCCCCATATCGACTCATGTTTGGGAGAGAAGCGAGACTACCGGTGGACCTGGCTTTTGGCACCTCACTGGACCATTCCTCAGCCACATCCCACAAAGGATATGTGGACAGGCTCAGACACAGCCTGAAAGTAGCCTATGAACAAGCTCAAGCGGCCTCAGCTCAAAGGGGAGCTCGGAATAAAAGAAATTTCGACTTGAAGGTCCGGGTACAAGACCTACAGCCCGGGGATCGAGTACTGTTGCGCAATCTGGGAGTCCCAAGAAAGCACAAACTTGCAGACAGATGGAGATCTGAACCCTATGTCATCTGCAGGAAGTTGCCGGGCCTACCTGTCTACAAGGTGAAGCCAGAGGGAAAGGTAGGCCCACTGAAGACATGGCATCGAAACCACCTGCTCCCACTTGCGGAGGCAGTTAGAATACCTCCCGTGGGAGACTCCCCTGAACCGGCCTCTATCTTGGATACTCCTAGGCCGAACACTCGGTCACAGACCTCCTGAGCTGAAAATGGAGAAGCCTCCCAACTTAGTGGAGATGAGGAGGGAGAACTTGATTGGCTGTGGTCTTCCCCAACTCCAGGAACTTCTATCATAGATCTTCCAGTCACCCAAGATACCACAGATGAAACACTGAACCCAGAGGCTACAGAGTTCATCCCCTCTAGTCCTTCAGCAGATTACTGGGAAGATGCCCATGATAGTTGCTCAGAGGAAGAGGAGCCTGTGGCGCCAGAGCCAGAGATTCCAGGAGAGCAAAGGGCTCGAAGATTCATTCGACCTCCTAAGAAGCTGACCTACCCTCAGATGGGGAACAGTTCGGAAGACTCTGTAGTCACTGCTAGGAGAAATGCTGAGATTCCGGATCCCTCCACTGTCCATTTGGTGGAGGGCAACCCCAGCTCACTCTCTGGCACAGTTAGGCAGGCCACCCATGATAATGTGACCTGTGGGCAAGGGAATTCTACCCCTCAGTTATGGTGGGAATCCCCTATCCCAACATCGTTTTCAGAATTGTCCAGTGTTATAAATAGTTGTTGTTAAAATTTATCTTTGGGGACCGAAGAGTTTAAGTGGGGGGAGTGTGTAGCGGGGTGTTCCCCTATAATGGGAAGAGACTACATCACCCATAACCCCATTCTTCACATGTTCCACCGCAGAGACTGATGGGAGGGGTTATAAAAGGAGGAGGCGAGGCCGGGCTCGGTCTCTTTGGGACACGAGACTTCACAGACGGATCCTCCTGTGCGGATGTGTCGGAGTGCAAGGCCTGAAGCCTGAGGCCTTGCTCTGCACCAAAGAGCCTTCCACCCCCCCTCTGCGAGCCTGGGTGGCATCTGACTTTGTGCGCTACAGCCTTGTACGATCGGGGACCCGATCGTTGGAGAGTTCGAGTGTGTGTGTGACATGGCCGGTGGAGGTTTCCCGGACTGGATCCGTAGTCCGGCGGGTGAGAGGGCATAAGCCCAGCTAAGATACTGTTACTGTATATAGGCCTATAGACTGCCGTGGCCTACAAGTTATTTTGATACCCCTATTGAAGAGCCTTGTCAGAACTGAGCCTGCGGCTTTATTTAACCAAGTTCTATACCCCTTGGATTACAAAGTTATACTCTGTTTAAAGTGCACCACCATTACAGACCTGCCTGTGAAGAAAGAAGGACTAAGTTAAATATTAGAACCAGGCCTGGTGGGGATTCTAGTGTGTTTGATTACTGCGCCATAGGGCACTTAGTTAACGGTCGCCCGTATGGCGCACCTGTAGCGTGTGTTACTACATAGTGTGTTAGAGTGGCAGGTCGCTGGCCTTAGGAGTGATTATCTTGAACTGTGATTACTGTTACCCCTTTATCCATATTGAGAAAATAAGTAAAACACTTTACCTATTACAATTGATTACTGTGTCCTTGCTTAGTTATTATATTGCATAGGATATATCATTGATTGTTAGTACTAGCTGTGCCAGAAGGGGGTAGAGCCTATTGCCGGGGGTTGGCGGAGCTGCACTCAGGGCCCAAATCTAATTCTGCGGCCTCCTTAGTTGGAGGTATCGCTACATACATAACAAACATGTTATACTTAACCACTTGAGATCCGCGCTATAGCTATAGGACGTCCTTCTCTGTTTACATCCCGCCGCGCGCCCTCGGCGGCGCGCGGCGGGAACAGCTGTGCGCTCTGCATCACGTGATGCCGATGCGCGTGCCTGGCGGCCGCGATGTCCGCCAGGTACATGCGATCGGCTGTGACAGAGGCAGGACGTGGATCTCTGTGTTACACACAGAGATCATGTCCTGTCAGGGAGAGAGGAGACCGATGCTGTGTCCCTTGTACATAGGGACACAGATCGGTCTCCTCCCCCAGTCAGTACCCTCCCCCCCACAGTAAGAAACACTAATAGGGAACATATTTAACCCTTTGATCGCCCCCTAGTGTTAACCCCTTCCCTGCCAGTCACATTTATACAGTAATCAATGCATTTTTATAGCACTGTTCGCTGTATAAATGTGAATGGTCCCAAAATAGTTTCAAAAGTGTCCGATATGTCCGCCGCAATATCGCAGGCCTGACAAAAATCGCAGATCGCCGCTATTACCAGTAAAAAAAAAATATAATAAAAATGTCATAATTCTATCCCCTATTTTGTAGGCGCTATAACTTTTGCGCAAACCAATCACTATACGCTTATTGCAAATTTTTTTACCAAAAATAAATAGAAGAATACGTATCGGCCTAAACTAAGAAAAAAAAAAAATTGTAAAAATGGGGATATTATTATAACACAAAGTAAAAAAAATATTGTGTTTTTTTTCCAAATTTTCTGTCTTTTTTTGTTTATAGCGCAAAAAATAAAAACCGCAGAGGTGATCAAATACCACCAAAAGAAAGCTCTATTTATGGGAAAAAAATGATAAAAATATCATTTGGGTACAGCGTTGTATGACCGCGCAATTGTCATTCAAATGCGTCAGCGCTGAAAGCTGAAAATTGGTCTGGGTACGAAGGGGGTTTAAGTGCCCAGTAAGGAAGTGGTTAAAGTGGTTGTATAGTCTGTTTTTGTACTTTTACCTACAGGTAAGCCTATAATAATGCAGCGTACACACGACCGTTTTTAATGTCATTGAAAAAAACTGCGTTTTTCTCGACGTGATTCTTCTCAAGCCTGCCTTGCCTACACACTATCGTGGAAAAAAATGCTCGAGCAAAGCGCGGTGACGTGCAACACGTACGACGGCACTATAATGTTCTCCTTCTTTGGGTCAGAGCACCAAGAACTAATGCAGAATGTCTGTTTCAGCCTATCCACTTCCATAAGTCACTTGTGTGGCTGCAATTTCTGATCTTGTTGGCATGATATTAAGACTGCCAAGTTTATAGGAGTAAGAGGGGTTGGGCACAAAACAGTTGGCCCAGGGGCCAGAAGTGGAAATAAGACTCTGAGAGTAAGGGACAGGGATTCTATGTGAAGACCCATCATTTTTCCTCCACAGCCTGAACAGTGGGTATTGACAGCTACATAGTTGTCAAGGTTGTTTTAAATAATTGCCGTGAACAACTTGTAGTCTCACCTTAACTATATACTTTCTGTATTATGTGAAAGTAAGTACTACAATCCTGTCATGACATATACTAAATTAAAATATGAACTCATTTTTTGCTTCTTGAGTACAGCTATTTCTGATACCAATTGGCATTAGAAAAGAAAAACTGCACATGAACCCCCTAACACAAGAGTGACCATCAAATCAGCTTTAAAAAAGTAGAGAAAAGGTATGCATACACCTTTGTGATGCTGTCTACTTTTTCAAGAGATGAGACATTAGGTCCATCACTATTAGAGATAACATGACTAGTGATAGGACTACCTGCCATGTATAGGGGGGTAAGTGGAAGGTAATGAGATAAAATGGGGGCAAGGTGGTGATCTGTGCCAGGGAGAACTTGAAGAGGTAACAAGGGTTCCTACCTAGCTCTCAACTGAGGTTAGTCATAGAAACATGGCACATGAGTATGGCAACAGTGATGAGCACTAAATAGATCAGTGGGGCCCTCAATTGTGGCTGCTGCTAAACGCAATTTTGATCCTGCAACAAAAACTTTATTGTAGCCTTACAATTAAAATTTGCAGTTTATCATTTCAGGTTTGTCAAGACTCGCTCTCCTTATATATGATATATTCAAGAACAAACAAACAAATGCAGTATACAGTGCCTTGAAAAAGTATTCATACCCCTTAAAATTTTTAGGGTCGCTGTCCTGCTGGAAGGTGAACCTCCGCCCCAGTCTCAAGTCTTTTGCAGACTTTAACAGGTTTTCTTCTAATGCCGCGTACACACGATCGTTTTTAATGTCATTTTCAAAAACAACGTTTTTCTCGACATGATTTTTCTTGTTTTCTCTCAAGCCTGTCTTGCATACACACGTTCATAAAAAAAACCGCTCGAGCAAAGTGCAGTGACGTACAACACGTACAACGGCACTATAAAGGGGAAGTTCCGTTCGAATGGCGCTACCCTTCATGTTAGTAAAGTTTGTTGAGCGACGATTCACGCTATTCAGCCTCGTGCTTTTCAGTCCGTTACAGCGTGACGAATGTGCTATCTCCATTACGAACGCTAGTTCTACCAGAACGAGCGCTCCCGTCTCATACTTGATTCTGAGCATGCGTATTTTTTTCCCCCTCGTAAAAGCATACACACTACCGTTTTTCACGTCGTTAAAAAAAACGACGTGAAAAACGACGTGAAAAAATAGAGCAGGTTTTCATTTTTTTAAGGCCATTTTTCACGTCGTTAAAAATGCTCTGGAGCCTACACACGATCATTTTTAATGCCCAATTTAAAAAATGGCATTTTTAACAACGTGAAAAACGATCGTGTGTACGTGGCATAAGATTGCCCTGTATTTGGCTCCATCCATCTTCCTATCAACTCTTACTTAGTTACATAGTGAGTCAGGTTGAAAAAAGAAACATGTCCATCTAGTTCAACCAATAAACTCTGACCAGCTTCCCTGTCCCTGATGATTAAAAGCATCCCCACAACATGATGCTGCCACCACCATGTTTCACGGTGGGGATGGTGTGTTCAGGGTGATGTGCAGTGTTAGTTTTCCGCCATACATTGCGTTTTTACATTTTTGCCTCATCTGACCAGAGCACCTTCTTCCACATGTTTGCTGTGTCCCCCGCATGGCTTCTCGCAAACTGCAAATGGGACTTTTTATGGCTTTCTTTCAACGATGGCTTTCTTCTTGTCACTCTTCCATAAAGGCCAGATTTGTGGAGTGCACGACTAATAGTTGTCCTGTGGGCAAATTCTCCCACCTGAGCTGTGGATCTCTGCAGCTCCTCCAGAGTTACCATGGGCCTCTGGGCTGCTTCTCTGATTAATGTTCTCCTTACCCGGCCTGTCAGTTTAGGTGGATGGCCATGTCTTGGTAGGTTTGCAGTTGTGCCATACTCTTTCCATTTTCAGATGATGGATTGAACAGTGCTCCGTGAGATGTTCAAAGCTTGGGATATTTTTTATTAACCTAACCCTGCTTTAAACTTCTCCACAACTTTATCCCTGACCTGTCTGGTGTGTTCCTTGGCCTTCATGATGCTGTTTGTTAAAGAGGTTGTAAACCCACTTATGCAACTTGCACCTACAGGTAAGCCTAGATTAAGGCTTTCCTGTAGGTGTTTGCAATATCTCCTAAACCTACACGGTTTAGGAGATATTTTCCCCAAAAAAATGCACCGTTGTCTACGGCGCATGCGCGCCATAGGCAACGGCGCTGCCGCACTGTCAACGCTGGTTTTATCAATGGATAATGCCGGCTTTGACGGCTCCCGCGCGCATGCGCGGTGACGTCATCGCCGCTCCGGCAAATCAGAGTGCCGGAGCGGCGATACCCGGAATGAACCTTCCGGAGCGATGTCTGCGGTCGGAGGGGGATACGAGGATGGCTTCGGGGGCTTCGATCTAAGGTAAGTGCTGCATAATGAGCTAGTATGCTAGTCATACAAGCTCATTATGTCTTTCTCTTGCAGGTTATTCTTTAAAAAAATAAATAATAATAATTGGGTTTACAACCACTTTAACTAAGGTTTTCTAACAAACCTCTGAGGGCTTCATAGAACAGCTGTATTTATTCTGAGATTAATTTACTAATTAGGTGAAAAATGTATAAAAAAAAAATTAAAAACCATTTATCATTTTCCTCCACTTCACAGTTATGTGCCACTTTGTGTTGGTCTATCACATAAAATCCCAATAAAATACATTTACGTTTTTGGTTGTAACATAACAATATGTGGAAAATTTCAAGGGGTATGAATACTTTTTCAAGGCACTGTATTCTACTGCAGTATATACAAAACAAATGTGTTTCTCCAATGGAACTAATACATCTTCTATTGCCAATGCTCAGTTTGCCTCTCTATGTTGAACACAAGTGCCTCTGTGATTCGAGAGCAGACACAACTATCAAGTATCGGACTTATTTGTAATTAACCCAGAAGATCTTTGAAATAGTAGGAAGAATATCAGGTGGCATGAACACACTCATTTGCATAACATAAGATATCCCATCAGGGCTTGAACTCAACGTGACTTGTACGTTAAATGACTGTATTCTTCTCCCTGCAAAACAACGTGTGCTGGTCAGCTGACCACACAGCCTTACACCCTCCCTGCTTCTATGAAACGGTTTCATGCAGCTATAAATTCAAATGTACAGTGGATCATCTGAACACTGCACATCAATCCTGTTTATAGAGCAAACATGGCTGCCCTGATTGTGTCTTACAGCTGGTATGGATATAAACAGCCAGTCAGAGAACCCAAATCTTTCCTTGTGCGGCAAACCACAGGCTCAGAGCATCATAACAGGGCACAGATGTGAGCATTCATATCATTCATATCTATGTGCTATTGAAAGGCCAAGCATGGTAAAACACCTCCATGATAATAAGAAAAAAAAATATTTTAGCATTTTTACTTTAGAAATGATAAAATAATGTATCGATTCAGCCAATGAAAGCTGAAATATATATCTTTACAATAATGTCCAATCAAGCTTGTGGTGGAGGTCCATATTTCTAAGCTGATAGGTGAAAAGGGAAGGTACTTAGATGGGCTTATAGAGGGGTATACTAGGGTGACCACGTGTCCCGGATTGCCCGGGACAGTCCCGGATTTTGCACACATCTGCCACATCACCGCTTTACTCACTGACAGGAATGCCTGGAGCACAATCCCCGCCCCCTGCTTGTGATTGGAGAAATCATAAATCCCGCCGCTTGTGTCCAAACACTGTGCTGTGATTCGTTAGAGCACAAGCTGATTTTTGGGAAGGGGGGGTGTCCCTGAATGGTAGTTTGGAAATGTGGTCACCCTAGGGTATACATCCCCTTCATAAAGTAGTCCTGCCCATGGGTTGCTAGGGGGCTTTTCCTGTCCATCATCTTAATTGAATATATACACTATATTACCAAAAGTGTTGGGACGCCTGCCTTTACACGAACATGAACTTTAATGGCACCCCAATCTTAGTCTGTAGGGTTCAATATTGAGTTGGCCCACCCTTTGCAGCTATAACAGCTTCAACTCTTCTGGGAAGGCTGTCCACAAGGTTTAGGAGTGTGTCTATGGGAATGTTTGACCATTCTTCCAGAAGCCCATTTGTGAGGTCAGGCACTGATGTTGGAGAGAAGGCCTGGCTTGCAGTCTCCACTCCAATTCATCCCAAAGGTGTTCTATCGGGTTGAGGTCAGGACTCTATGCAGGCCAGTCAAGTTCCTTGACCCCAAAATCCCTCATCCATGTCTTTATGGACCTTGCTTTGTGCACTGGCGCGCAGTCATGCTGGAACAGGAAGGGGCCATCCCCAAACTGTTCCCACAAAGTTGGGAGCATTAAATTGTCTAAAATGTCTTGGTATGCTGATGCCTTAAGAGTTCCCTTCACTGGAACTAAAGGGCCAATCCCAATCACTGAATAAAAACCCCACACCATAATCCCCCCTCCACCAAATGATTTGGACCAGTGCACAAAGCACGGTCCATAAAGAAATGGATGGGCGCGTTTGGGGTGGAGGAACTTGACTGGCCTGCACAGAGACCTGACCTCAACCTGATAGAACACCTTTGAGGTGAATTATAGCAAAGACTGCAAGCCAGGCCTTCTCATCCAACAACAGGGCCTGACCTCACAAATGTGCTTCTGGAAGAATGGTCACCCATTCCCATAGACACTCTCCTAAACCTCATAGACAACCTTCCCAGAAGAGTTGAAGCTGGTATAGCTGCAAAGGGTGTGGCTGCACTACTGCTGATCTCCTGAGCTCCAGTGAGGCCTACTGATCCAGGGAGCTTGATTTCTCCTTATACCCAGGGTGGATGCAGGAACCTGGGGTGGACCCAGGGGAGGATCCCCCGGATGGCCAGAGTACTGGTCCTCCCATACCAGTGTTTGAGGACCTGGGAAATGGCCCAGCTAAAGGTGAAAGCCTGGCAACCTACAGAAAGAAGGTTTGCGCTAGTATTGCGAGAATCGCTAAGGAGGAAGAAGTACTGGCGAAGTTGAAGTTTGACTTCAAGTATAAAAAAATTGCAAGTGACCGGCTTCACAGTTCTAAGAGGAAACAGATGCGGCCTGAGTTAATGGCTTTGGAGGCCAAAGTGGAAAAGCAGAGTCTGCTGGTGGCCACATTGAAAGAAACCAGCAGTGCATTCAAGGAGAAGTATGGCAACGATGATCGCTTCCGTGCAATGCGCAGAGGGGCCATAGAGGCCAGTGGAGGGCAGGCATCACCAGAGTGCGAGAAGCCAAGGTCAGTGCAAAGCAAAAAAGTTTCTGTGGGCTCGGATTGTGTTTCAGGCCAGCACGCTGGAAAATCTTTGCATCCCGAGCCAAGTATCAGTATGCCTGCAGAAAGTGGAGAAAGCTCTGGCACACAGGCTGCGGGTGATCAGCAGTCAGGTGTTTTGACTGGCAGTCAAGGAAGTTCTGTGCCCTTACTACCGCAGCAGGAGGCCATGGAGCAAGATGATCCATCTGAGCCTGTGGAGGGAGCAGGTATGCTGAACTTCATATCAGAAATGGAATCACCTTTGCATGGTCGCAAGTTTGAAGTGTCTGGATCATCTGAGGATGAAGAAGAGGTTGATGATGTCCCCCCAAAACCTTTGAAACATCGGGTGACAGAAAAAGAGGTTTTTGTTCATGACTTGCCTATACAATGTAATGGAGGTGTAGTTCCTATGGATGGTGCAGTGGACGGCAGCGGAGAGCAAGCTCATCTCCTGGCTGAGACTTACACCTGTGTACAGCCAGCCAGTGCAGACTCTGCTGTGGAGAGTGCTGACAAAGACATCTCTACTGCTGGTAACTCTTTAGATACTGGTAATGAAGTAGGTATTACCAAGGGTAATGTAAATTACATTTCTGTGTCAGAAGTCTCTGCTCCATCTGTTCCTGACATTAATGTTGTTACTACTTTATCTAAAGAAGGGTCTGTTACTAAAAGTGATGTGCCGGATGTTGCAAGGAGTGCGGTTATTTCCCATGCTGCAGCACTGGCTGCACCTGTCCCCGGGGTGAGTAGGGCCAGTTATTCTGCGGTCACTGGGAGTAATGTGAGTGAAGGTCAGGCCAATCTGACACCATCTGGTATCTCCTTTAACCACTTGCCGACCGCGCCATGTACAAAAGACGTCCACAGCGCGGTCGAGTTATCCTGAGTGGACGTCCCAGGGACGTCCTCACAGAATCTTGCTCCCGCGCGCCCCCTGGGGCGCGCTCCAGGATATGACCGTGATCGCCGGGTACGGAAGACCCGGCGCATCACGGATCACGGTAGATGGCCGCTAATCGCGGCTGTTTACCACGTGATCGCTCCGTCCAATGACGGAGCGATCACTTGTAAACAGACCGGCGTCATGTGATGACGCCGGTTCCTCCCTCCCCTCTCTGTACCGATCGGTACAGTGTGAGAGGAGAGGGGAGGGAGCGGATCATGTCCGCTCCCTCCCCCATGTCAGCTGTGGGCTGGATCTGTGACAATTGCAGTCACAGATCCAGCCATCCATCCATCCCTGCTCAGCCATCCCTGTGCAATACTCTGCAATACACCCTGCCAATACTCTGCAAACCAATACTCTGCAATACCCTGGTGCAATACTCTGCAATACCCTGGTACAATACTCTGCAATACCCTGTGCAATACCCTGCGCAATACTCTGCAATACCCTGCGCAATACTCTGCAATACCCTGGTGCAATACTCTGCAATACCCTGGTGCAATACTCTGCAATACCCTGCGCAATACTCTGCAATACCCTGCGCAATACTCTGCGCAATACTCTGCAATACCCTGCGCAATACTCTGCAATACCCTGCGCAATACTCTGCAATACCCTGTGCAATACCCTGTGCAATACTCTGTGCAATACCCTGTGCAATACTCTGCAATACCCTGTGCAATACTCTGCAATACCCTGCCCATACTGTGCAATACCCTGCCATACTGTGCAATACCCTGCCATATTCCGCAATACCCTGCCATACTCCGCAATACTCCTCAATACACTGCAATACCCCACAATACCCTGCAATACCCCACAATACCCTGCAATACCCCACAATACCCGACAATACCCCACAATACCCGGCAATGCTCCACAATACCCGGCAATGCTCCACAATACCCGGCAATGCTCCACAATACCCGGCAATGCTCCACAATACCCGGCAATGCTCCACAATACCCGGCAATGCTCCACAATACCCGGCAATACTCCGCAATACCCGGCAATACTCCGCAATACTCCGCAATACTCCACAATACCCTGCAATACTCCTCAATACTCCTCAATACCCGGCAATACTCGGCAATACTCGGCAATACTCGGCAATACTCGGCAATACTCGGCAATACTCCTCAATACCCTACAATGCTCCTCAATACCCGGCAATACCCGGCAATACTCGGCAATACTCGGCAATACTCGGCAATACTCCTCAATACCCTACAATACTCCTCAATACCCTGCAATACTCCTCAATACCCGGCAATACTCCTCAATACCCTGCAATACTCTGCAATAACCACTTCCCGCCCGCCGGCCGTCATATGACGTCCTTAACTTTATGCGGGGATATCTGAATGATGGGAGCAGCTACAGGCATCATTCAGATATTCGCTTTTTCAGCTGGCGATTCCCTGCACCATAAGAACGATCATAGCGGCTGTTCCACCGCTTGATCGCTCTTACGGAAGGTGAGAGGGGATGCCCCCCCCCCCTCCCGCTGCCCTCCGGTGCTTCTACCGACTCACCGATACGATCAAAGCCAAGATTGTTTTTTTTTTTTGTTTTTTCTTCTGTTTTTTTTTCAGGCTTCCCAGCCTAGAGGTGAGATGTGGGGTCTTATTGACCCCATATCTCACTGTAAAGAGGACCTGTCATGCCATATTCCTATTACAAGGGATGTTTACATTCCTTGTAATAGAAATAAAAGTGATCAAAAAAAAAAAAGGGGCGGAAAAACATGTCAAACTAAAATAAATAAAGTAAAATGAACAATAAAATATATATATATTTTTTAAAGCGCCCCTGCCCCTGCGAGCTCGCATGCAGAAGTGAACGCATACGTAAGCCCCGCCCACATATGAAAACGGTGTTCAAACCACACATGTGAGGTATCGTTGCAAACGTTAGAGCGAGAGCAATAATTTTGGCCCTAGACCTCCTCTGTAACTCAAAACATGTAACCAGTAAAAATATTTAAAGCGTTGCCTATGGGGATTTTTAAGTAGCGAAGTTTGGCGCCATTCCACGAGCGTGTGCAATTTTGAAGGGTGACATGTTAGGTATCTATTTACTCGGCGTAACTTCATCTTTCACATTATGCAAAAACATTGGGCTAACTTTACTTTTTTTTTTTTTTTTCTTTTAAGCACAAAACAGTTTTTTTCCGTAAAAAACGCGTTAGAAAAATTGCTGCGCAAATACCGTGCAAGATAAAAAGTTGCAATGACCACCATTATATTCTTTAAGGTCTTTGCTAAAAAAACATATATAATGTTTTGGGGTTCTATGTAATTTTCTAGCAAACAAATGATGATTTTTACATGTAGGAGAGAAATGTCAGAATTGGCCTGGGTGCTCCAGAACGCCTGAAGGTGCTCCCTGCATGTTGGGCCTCTGTATGTGGCCACGCTGTGTAAAAGTCTCACACATGTGGTATCGCTATACTCGGGAGGAATAGCAGAATGTGTTTTGGGGTGTAATTTGTGGTATGCATATGCTGTGTGTGAGAAATAACCTGCTAATATGACAATTTTGTGAAAAAGAAAAAAAAAATCTTGATTTTTGCAAAGAATTGTGGGAAAAAATGACAACTTCAAAAAACTCACAATGACTCTTTCTAAATACCTTGGAATGTCTTCTTTCCAAAAAGGGGTCATTTGTGGGGTATTTGTACTTTTCTGGCATGTTAGGGTCTCAAGAAATTAGATAGGCCGTCAGTACTTCAGGTGTGATCAATTTTCAGATATTGGCACCATAGCTTGTGGACTCTATAACTTTCACAAAGACCAAAAAATATACACCAATTTGTACTTATTTTTACCAAAGATATGTAGCAGTATAAATTTTGGCCAAAATTTATGAAGAAAAAATACTAATTTGCAAAATTTTATAACGGAAACAAAGAAAAATTCATTTTTTTACAAAATTTTCAGTCTTTTTTTCTCTTATAGCGCAAAAAATAAAAAACCCAACAGTGATTAAATACCACCAAAAGAAAGCTCTATTTGTGTGAAAAAAAGGACAAAAATTTCATATGGGTACAGTGTTGTATGACTGAGTATTTGTCATTCAAAATGTGAGAGCACCGAAAGCTGAAAATTTGTCTGGTTAGGAAGGGGGTTTAAGTGCCCAGTTGTCCGCAATGTGGTCCAATTGAGGTGGACTGGAGAAGCCCCCCCCCCAAATAGGAGAGATGTGGTGGACCGTATTCTGGGGATGGGTTTTAAAGCAGAGGAGATTTTTGCACTTATCAGCCCAGTTGGGTCATATGAGTATGACCTCTCCTTTGTCAAGGCGGAAGGTTTAGATGTCTTTTGGGAGAGGTATGAGCAGAGGTGTAAGGAGTCCCCTAGATGGGCAGGTTTGTCACCTAAAGTAGTCTCCCGCCAGCCATTATACAAGAACATCACCATTCTAGTGCGTAATGAGTCCATTCCTGCTGCGGATCTGGTGGTGTGGTTGAGGAGATATGCGGATGTCCAAGCCCCCTTGAGGAAAGTTGTAGATGATAGGGGGATATGGACAGGAGGATGGACCGTGTTAGTAAAACTACATGTCACGGGTAATGTTGTTAAGCACATCCCTTCGTCTGCCTTTATAGGTCGTGACAGGATTATTACCTTTTATGCAGGGCAACCAAAGCTTTGTCATCGCTGTGGTGAAAAGGGCCATTTTTCAAGCTCATGTTCTGCGCAGAAATGTTCCCTCTGTCAGGGCTCAGGGCACGTTGCAAAGGACTGCAATAGTATTCGTTGTAATCTTTGTAACAAGTTAGGTCACCCCTATAGCCTTTGCCCTGAAGCCCTCCATAATCAGCCAGAGGTGGTGGAAGAACTGCTGAGGATGGAGGAGGAGGAACGTGGGGGGCAGCAAGGGGTTGGTGGAGCTGTTTCAGCTAGTCCTGAGGGGGCCCCCCAGGTGTCAGTTTCCCAATCTGAAGGTGTGACCCCTCTTGTGTCTGCTCCCCAGTCTGTGCGCCCTACTGTGTCAGTGTCTACTTCTGTTGGGTGTTCTTCCCCAGTGTTTCAGGTGCCCAGTGTTCCAAATGTAAATAAGTCATCCAGATTGGCTGAGGCTGCTAAAGGGGCAGATTCATGCCGATCTGAGGTGGCAGCTTCACCTGGGCCAACCCTGAGGCAACGTAAGACCTCTAGTGAAGGTTCTAAGGGGAAGAAGGGGGAAGTTGCCACTGCTAATGATGTAGATGAGGCCTTTCAGGCTGATGTTTCAGGGGAGGAGGGAGAGTGGACCAAGGTGGGCAGAAGGAGGAATAAGGTAGTCCTGACCTCTGCCTCCTCAGTTTCATATTTAGAGGTAGATGATCTACCTCTGGGAAACAAGTTTGGGTCCTTATCTGAGGGGGAGGAGGAGTCTTCTAATTCCATGTCTCAGATGGAGGAGGATGAGGTAGAGTGCTCCCTAAAGAGGTCAAGGTCTTCAGTAAAGGGGGAGGGAGCTCAGTCTAAGAAACGCCTACCTCAATCATCCTGATGGCAGTTCCCACTCCGATAAAGGTGTCAACCATTAATGTTGCCAGCATAAAATCTGTAGGAGCTCGTAACATGGCCTTATTTTTGCTCAGCGAGATGGATGCTGATATTTTATTTTTGCAAGAGACCCGGCTAAATAGCCTTGCCGATGTCCACCTGGCAAAGAGGGAGTGGAGGTGTGGGCCCTCCTTCTGGTCTCTTGCGGCCGAGCCTTACAGCGGAGTTGCAGTACTTTTTACTGGCATGGTAACGTGTCGGTGGGTTATCGAGGTAGAGATTGGAAGGTGTATGGTCTTGGACGTCTCTGTGAAGGGGCATGATCTACGTTTAGTAAATATTTATGGACCACAAACTAGATGGGAGAGGAAATGCCTCTTTACAAAGATTAAGCCTTTCCTTTTTACATCTCGGCAAGTTGTCTTTGGAGGTGATTTTAACACCGTTACTAGGCCCAAAGACAGGAAAGGCTCCACTGACAGCCTGAGATATGATAGCGTCTTTCTTAATACGATAGCCAGGGAAGCAGGTCTGGATGATGCGCATATTAAGCGTTGCCCAGACAGCACGGGGTACACATTTAAGCGAGGCAGTTGTGAGAGCAGGATAGACAGGTTTTTTTTTAAGGGGGACTCTGCCTTTTCGGCTCCTGAGTGTCGTATGGTGGAGTTCTCTGATCACCTTATGCTGTCTGTTATTCTCAATGCTTCAGATATGGCACCTAAAGGAAAGGGTATTTGGAGGATGAATTCGGCTCTGCTGGATGACGAGGAGGTAAGACAATCTTTTGAGGATTTTTTTCAGGCTCAGGTAACCATCCTGGATTTCTGCAGCAGTAAGTCAGAGTGGTGGGAGCTTGCCAAAAGCCGGATTAGTGGGTTTTTCAAGGCCATAGGAAAAAGGAAACGGCTTGGTAGGTACATTGCCTACCAGCAGCTGCGGAGAAAACTTGATCACCTTGTCTCGAGTGGTGGAGATTCAGGGGCAATCTCTGAGGTAAAACTTCTCCTTAGGAAGTATCAGTATGATCGGCACGCTTCTTTGGTTCTGGAAAGGGACTACGGGAAATATCACTCGCCCGACCCTTATCAGAACTGCAAACAAAGCGCAGCAGTTAAGACGGTTGTTGGGCTAAGGGATAGTACGGGCTCTTTGACGAAATCCAGGTCAGGGATCCTGGAGGTCTCAATGTCTTTTTATGTGGATCTTCTGGGGGAGAAGTACCTTGATCGGGCAAGGATGTCAAGTTTTCTGGATTCTACACCAGGTCTGGGAAATAACATTCCGCTGGCAAGTTTGACGGGGGAAATCACAGCAGAAGAGGTAGTCAAAGCTATAGACAGTCTGGCTATTAAGAAAACACCTGGGCCAGACGGATTGACAGCTGAATTTTATAAGACTTTCAAATCCAGCTTGGTACCTTATCTTGTGGAGGTATTTAATGGCTGTCTGCAAGAGGGTTCGCTCCCTCCCTCCATGAGACAATCTGCTGTGATTCTGTTGTCAAAAGGCAAGGATCCCTCGATGATTGAGAACTGGCGCCCCATTAGCCTTCTCAATGTCGATAGAAAAATTCTGGCGAAGATCATTTTCTGGCGCTTGTCGTCAGTAGCAGACAAATTGCTTTCTCGTCAGCAGCACTGTTCGGTCCAGGGCAGGAGCACTTTTTCAGCGGTGTTAGCTGTCCGGGAGGCTCTGGAACGTTGCAGGGCTGAAGGCTGGGGAAAGTATTTGTTGGCATTGGATCAGGCGAAGGCTTTTGATCGTGTCAACCATGAGTACCTCTGGCTTCTCCTTGACAAGTATGGCCTGGAGGGTGGGTTTATTGGATAGCTTAAGACTTTATACAGAGAGGCAGAGAGCTTCATGCTTGTTAACGGTTGAGTTGGACGGCCCTTCAGGGTTGGATCCGGGGTGCGCCAGGGGTGAGCCCTTTGTTATATGTGTTCGCAATCGACCCCTTCATCAGAAGGCTAGAGAGCGGACCGTTGTGCGGAGTGCCGGTGGGCATTACTGGTGAGCCGCCCTTGAGGGTTGTAGCCTATGCTGATGACGTTTCTGTCTTTATCTCTGGGACAGAGGAGGCGCAGGAGGTGGTCTCAGTTATAGAGCAGTATTCCGAGGCATCGGGCTCCCAGGTCAACCGTGATAAATGTGACGTTTTTTGGATGAGCGAGGGAGGTGAGAGCTTTGCACTTCCGGACACCTTCCTGAGGCCTCAGCAGAAAGTCAAAATATTAGGCATCGAGTTTGGCCCTGATGATTACAGTACCGTAAGTCAAATTGGGAAGCCAGGCTGAATGATGCTGATGTCAAGGTGAAATGCTGGAAGGGGTGGCGGCTCTCCTTGAGGGAAAGGGTGGACTTGATTAAGACCTACCTGATTCCTACCTTTCTGTATGTCAGCTTTGTTTGCATCTTGCCAGAGTCCTTCTATACCAGGATTTATAGTTGTTTCTTCCAATTATTATGGGGGAACAGGCTGAATCTTGTGAAGCGGAATGTGACTTACCTATCAAGGCGGAAGGGTGGCCTAGGGATGGTCAACCCGGTTGTGTTCTTCTCTCTGATGTTTTTGAAACACAATTTTGGTAACATGCTAGCAGAGAGACCGCCTGGATGGGTAGGTATTTTCCAGATCTGGTTTAGACCTTTTCTGGGCTGTTGGGAGAGTGGCGGGCCAGTGAAAAGCCTAAGGATCAAGCATGGTAAGCTCCCGGCTTATGTTGCCCCGTGCCTGAAAATTCTTAAACGGTGGCATGTGACAGCGGAGGATATCAGGTCCCTCCCTAGGAGACTCCTGGGTGAGAAGATCGTGGGTACTGTCTTTCATGCGCCACTGGCCTTAAGGGATTGCCCAGGTCATATTATGAGGGAAGGTTTACGTTTAATAAATTCTGAGAGGATTCCCTTGAAATTTAGGGACCAGGCCTGGCTCGCTTTCCACGGTAGGCTCTATGTGAGGGGGAACGTGAAGTGCCACTCTTTGGACAATCGTGGTTGTCCAAGAGCGGAGTGTCAGGGTGAAGTGGAAACCATGGACCACTTCTTGCTTCAGTGCCCTTTCAATATAGAAGTCTATAAAAAGGTGGGGAGGGCTCTAAATATTCCTTTCTTGCCTAGCATGTCTTATGCTGAGTGGGTGCATGGAGCATTGCAGAATCGCAAGGGATTTGATTTGGACACTCTTTTTTTAGTCAGCTTAGTAGTCCGATATTACACCTGGAATGCACGGTGTCAGGTATCCCTTCGGCAGAAAGTCCTTCCTGTTCCGGT
This sequence comes from Rana muscosa, assembly GCA_029206835.1. Classification (NCBI taxonomy): domain Eukaryota; kingdom Metazoa; phylum Chordata; class Amphibia; order Anura; family Ranidae; genus Rana; species Rana muscosa. The sequence goes on from CM055116.1 coordinate 1,163,104,218, forward strand.
GGTGGTGTGTGAGATTCTTGGTGAGGTAGGGAAAATTCGGGGTCTCGAGAAAGACAGATGGCGGCAAAGGGTCTGGATAAAGGCGTGGAGGAATATCAGGCCTGTAGCTGCTGTTTGTTGATCTCTGGGTGTTGGGTTCTTTCCCTGTTTTCTCTCTGGGCACTCCCTTAGATTTTCAAGGATACACATAATTTTTGAAGAAAGGCTACATACACATGATAATCTATGTTTCTTGGTCTGAGTGTTAATCAAGTTGAGTAATGTGTAGTATTTTTGAAGATGTCCGTGCTTGTAGTGATGTGTGTGTGTATATATAGTATAATTTAATGCAGTGATATTTCTCTTGGTGGGAAAAAAACGTTTGTTCATGTATTATAGGTTGAAGTATGCCTTTATTATTATTAGTCTTGTATACAATATGTTATGCATATATATAAAAAAAAAAGGAAAAATATATATATATATATATATATATATATATATATATATATATATATATATATATATTTATTTTTTGTATTTTTGTATAAAACAAAAGTTGGAATGTGTTTCTTGTTTGCAAGATTCTCAAAATAAAAAATTGCCAACTCAATATTGACCCCTACAGACTAAGACTGGGATGCCATTAAAGTTTATGTGCGTGTAAAGGCAGGAGTCTCAATACTCACATATACTTTAAAGTGAGGTCCACCCGAATTTTTTTTTTTAAAAGCCAGCAGCTACAAATACTGCAGCTGCTGACTTTTAATAAATGGACACTTACCTGTCCAGGGTGCCCGCGATGACGGCAGCCAAGGCCAAACAATCGTTCGTCTATCGGATGCCCCCGCCGCCATCCTCGATGAGGGAATCAGGAAGTGAAGCGTTGCGGCTTCACTGTCCGTTTCCCTACTGCGCATGCGCGAGCCACGCAGCGCGCCCTTACTGGTCCCCGCTGTCTATTGGGACCAGTGTGTTTCCCAGAAGACAGCAGGGGGTGACGCAAAGGGGCGTGACTCCCGCAGGAGTCTATTCCCGGAAGTGGGTGAAAATACCTGTATTATACAGGTATCTGCACCCCCCTCCCCCCTGAAAGGTGCCAAATGTGACATCGGAGTGGGGGAGGGTTCCAAAAAGCGGGAGGTTCACTTTTTGTGTGGACCTCCCCTTTAAGTATATCACTTTGACAAACATTCAGCTCTGTTATACTCAAATCACGTTACAATACTCTGTTTTACTTCGTTTACTTTCCACAATCATAACTTTTTTGCTATTTTCCTGCCATTTGCAAACAGTGGCACTACTGGCTGCGTTCCTATGATTTATGTTCCTTTTTTTCTTTACACCAATTATTGAGCCAGAATTTTTGTCTCGCTCTCTGTTGTCAGCATCAAGCAGAAATTTGGGAAAGGCAAAAGACTACTGCAAGGATTCTTTATTTCATCTTTTTTCTTCACTTTAGCACGGTTGTCACTTTCCCTGTGTGCATGTATAAATAATACATTTCATGTTTCACAGACCACCTACACAGAAATCAGCTTGTATGCTGGATTAACGCAATCTGTCAGAATGTATTGTACTCTATAGGAAATGCTGATATTGAGAGCATTGCACTGGAAAAGAACAAGCAGCTCTTTCATGGATTCCTCAAAACTGTATGTTGTATTTTTTAAAGCTGAACTCCAGACACACAGATGAAATGAATATAAAAGCAGCTGTTTTGCCTGCCAAAGGATTTAAATTCTGTCCATCCAGTTCTGAGAGTTATACAGTTCTGTCACACAGCAGAGTTCTGTATGGCAAGGGAGGTGACCTGATCTTTCTCTTCTGCAGTTTCACCTTCACTTACAGGTGAACAATTTCCCACCACTTCCCTGAGACTGGACACAGTGACAAGAGAGGCAACACACTGATAAGCACATCTGTCACTCGCTTCTCCTATCAGCATGTTCCTTGCACTGCAACACACCTGTTCACCTTCTTGTGCTACTTTTTTACTGTACCTCTCTGAGCTCTGCTGTACAGTAGAGCCTAACTGGAAGCCAAATTTAAATACACTGGTTGCAAAAATACATTTTTTAAAGAGGAGTGTGGGATTTTTAAGAAATAAACATATGTAGCCAGGGGCTGGGCTACATCAATATGGAGATGGAGACATTGCTCTTTATTAGACATGTGCACTGCCAAAAAATTCGTTAGTTTTCGTTTCATTCGTTTTTGTTTTTTTTTTCGTTTTTCGGGTCATTCGTTATGATCGCAATTCGTAAATTCGTAAATTTGTACATTCGTAAATTTATACATTCGTAAATTTATACATTCGTAAATTTGTACATTCGTAAATTTGTACATTCGTAAATTTGTACATTCGTAAATTTATACATTCGTAAATTTGTACATTCGTAAATTCGTACATTCGTAAATTTATACATTCGTAAATTTATACATTCGTAATTTCGGAAATTTGGAAATTCGATATTTTCGAAAACCCGAAAATTTGAAAATCTGAAAAAATAACTATTAAATTATAGTTGTAATTTCCTTTCAAATTTGGCTGTTAGCGAACGTAACGAATACAAATTTATCTGAAGTTACGCATAACCTGAAATAACAAATGCCGCATCTAAACAAATGGAACGGAACAAATTAATAATAATAATAATAAAACGTTTTTATTATTATTATTGTTATTTATTATTATTATTAATTCATTACGTTCCATTCGTTTAGATACGGCATTCATTATGTCGGAAAACAATTCGTAACTTCGTTAAGTTCACTAACAGCCAAATTTGAAAGGAAATTACAATACCTATAATTGAATAGTTAGTAATAGTTAAGTTATTAGTTAATTATTATTTCAGATTTCCGAATTTACTAATTTACGATTATACGAATGTACAAATTTACGAATGTACGAATATTCGGAAATTCGTAAATTCAAATTTACGAATTTCCGGATAGTTGTACATTCGTAAATTCGTGCATTGGTAAATTCGTATATTCGTAAATTCGTACATTCGTAAATTTGAATTTACGAATATTCGTTAAAATTCGTTAAATGAGTTTTCGTTAATTCGGATATTTCCGAATTAACGAATTTGTCGAAATTCGTTAAAAAACGAATTCGGAACGAAACGAATTGCACATGTCTACTCTTTATTCTTACCTCACTCTACTGAGATATTGATGTTATGCTGCATCAATGCACCTGCGGCTTTTCTGCAGATTAGCTGCACTGAGCCATAGACTTCTATTATATCCTGCGGGTTAGCTGCACTTTGTCATTAACTTGTATTATATCCTGTGTGTTTGGTGCCCTTTCTAAAAGGGAACCAAAACTGAGTTTTGGTGTGCTGTCACATTCTGTTTTACACTTGGACAGGAGGGGGTGGCAGGAGTGGCATATACCGGAACTGATCTTTTTCATTTTCCTTCTGCAACCTCTGAATTAGACATGGAGTCCTTGTAAAAAGTAAACAGTCAGTGTTCACACCAGTGGCGGCTAGTGATTTATTTTTTTGGGGGGGCAGCAAACAACCACGTCCTCCCCATCCAGGCGGCCGGCACTAACCACTGCACCCCTCGGTCGCTGTCTGTCGGTCGGTCCAGTACATGCCCCATCTAGGTGGCAGGCTGTGCCTCCGGTGTCCTCTCCGTCTCCTCTCTCCTTCTGCGGCTCCGGTGTCCTCCAGCATGGTGGACGGTGGCGGGTGGCAGGCTGTGGCCCCTCTCTGTCTCCTCTCTCCTCCTGTAACTGGGTGTGATCAGGGCGCAGTGCTCTGCGCCCCAAGTCCGCCCTTTTTTGAAGCATATTAAAGCCTCTGGCTCTAATTACGTGCTTTGAAAAAACACACCCCCCCATTGGAATCCATAGTCCAGCGCCCTGTATGTAGATCTGGGGACCGGACACATGGATTGGGGGTGGCGGCGCTCGTGCGCCCCTAATGGATGGGCCACCACTGGTCACACTAGTATCATCCGCTCTTTCTTATTGTGATTGTGATGGAACAGTGGGTAAATATTCAACGGGGATTGGTCCCACAGAAATTGATGATCCTGATTGTCATTTAAAATTTTCATTATGCTATTCAAAATAAAAAAGTCAAAATACAAAACTAGGGATGAGCCTGCGGTTTGAGGTAAACGTAAGTTCGACTCGAACATCGGGTGTTTGTTTGTTCTAAAACTAACCGAACATATGGGGCGTTCACGGGAAATACGAGCGCCACAGAACATCCCATAGTGCACTGCGAGATCGCAGTGCATTGACAACTGATGATTGACCAAAGCATGCACCTGATTGGCTAAAGGCAGGGTGAGAGGGGGGAGGGGGCAAGGATATAGAAAGAGGGGGTGGGGGAGAGCGAGAAAGGGGGGCAGGGAGAGAGAGGGGTAGGGAGAGAGAGAGAGGGAACAAGGAGAGGGAGAGAGGGGGACAAGGAGAAAGAGGGGGCAGGAAGAGAGAGATGGGGTAAGGAGAGAGAAAGGGGGGCAGGGTCTGCTCACTCACTTGGATGATCCCAGGGGCTCACTAGCTAGTTCAGTCAGCAGCTTCTCTTTCAATGTAGCTTTCGGCTTCACAGACGGAGCACACAGGCAGGGAGAGAGGGGCAGGAGAAGGGATGTGTCATGCTCAGGGATGCTGGAGGTGGATGGAGCAGTGTGGGGATCCCCTCCTTCCAGAACAGCTTCAGATCCCGAGCTGGGTGTCACCCACACCCACAGAGGACAGATCGGTCATCGGAGGAGAGGGATGAGAGGAGCAGGTGAATGGAGCCGTGGGTTTTACCTCAGCCCTGCATGTCTGTGGCAGGAGCAGTGTGGTGCGGACTTTAAGGGAGCATCAGAGCGGCATGGCTTAGTCCGCCCCTGGTGTCACGCCTCTGGCGGGAATGTGATTCTTTGTAGTGCTTTTCGCGCTCATTCATTTTGAATTGGCGCAAATTGCACCACAGAGTACCGATACTCGCTCAAATGCTTGGTATCGGCACCGATAGTGGTATCGGTGCATCCTTAGCTTGTAGCACCAAAGTACGTAGGGAAGTAAGAATTTAAAGTGAAACTAAATAATCTCCTTATTCTCAAAAAAAAAATATATAAATTCGCTACTTCATAAGCTTTCAAAGAGGGTTTTTTTTGGGACTTACTAAATAAAACGTATGTGAAATACGTCGCCATTCTTAAATCTGTAGAAAAAAGGGGCGGCATCAGAAAGATAGTCAATATAAAAACATAGTGTTTATTCTTTTATAGTAAATACATAAAATGTTTGAATGGTACATACATAGGTTTATATCCATATTCAAAACACTATATATAAGAACTGACAATAACAACAAAATGGTACATTGTATGATAGATATATATCAGCTATCCTCGATGACATAGACCACTTCAAAGACAGCGTATTAAAGTAAAATTTGAGTGGATAAGGCATGTTGAACCCTCTAGTGAAAATATGCATTGAATGATCCCTACGCGTTTCGTGTATTGGCTCAACTTCTTCAGGAGAAGATGCATCAGATATATACAGGGCTTTTTTTCTCAGAAAATAGGTGCGGGAACTCAACCACGACCCACCAACCCCCCACACCCTCCAAACCAAATCAAGTAGTGCGTATGGTCAAATTTCAACAACAGTGGAAGAGTTTTAAAGGGACAACAAATACCAGGAATTTATTCCGTACAGAGTTTGTAGGGGGAGTGCAGAGTTCAGGGGTGTGCTTCACACCGAGTGAAGAGTACATTTTTCCACAAGCTGCTTACTTCTGCATCCCCTATCTACATCTCACTTTCATCCCTCTTCAGCTCTGACCTCTGCATGCAACCCCCCTTCTGGTACCTCCCTGTACACTTTAGGTGGGTCTGCCCCTCTCACTTGCAGGGAGTTCATCCAGTGGGGGTGTCAGAATCTGCACTGCACCACTGCACTGCACGGCACCTGCCTCTCCCTTGTCCCCATCCTGCCGCTCAGGAGATCAGATCTGTGGGAACCGTTGGAAGACAAGCTGTCACTTGTACACACAGAAACCGGACTTCTGTGTGTACAAGTGATAGTGGTGATCAGAGGGCCTGAATCAGAGGTGGTGGAACTGAGTTCCACCAAGTTCCAGCTGAAAAAAAGCGCTGGTTATTGAAAGGAAATATAAGTTATTCTGGACAAACCATCCTTCTTTAAGGTCTCCCAACAGCGCCCGTACAGATTTCTGGAGACACCATGATACACGAGACAGGTTATGTATTCGTGTGGTATCTGATTTTACTGAAAAAGTAATACAGTATATATTGGTTTACAGAACAATAGAGAGGAGAGGGGCTGATTTATGGTTACATGACAACGAAACAAAACAGGTTTTGTTCATCACTTAACAGAAGATTGATACCTGGTCATAAAGGTTGCCTGAGGTTAAAGACCGGATTCCAGGGTTGACCAACAACAACATAATGGGGGATGTGAACTTTATCACACTTTGCACTTTATACTGCCTTATATCATTTGGCTATTGTACAATTGATTTGTAAGGGGGGTACTTTTGGGTTAATAAATCTTTAACAGTATTACGCTATGTGGGCATTACAATTCTTTTCACATGGTACCCTTGCAAACGTGGTGGAAGTTCAATGGTGAGCGGTGGACAACCTGGAATTGATCAAAGGCGTGCATTATACTGATTTGTGGTGAGTGCATCCCCAAAGGGGAGAACCATTCACGTGGTGAAACTCTGCTGGTGGAAGGTGGTTGCTCTAAGAATCTACATAATACAAGTCACTATTTGATCTGGTTTCTCCACTATCTCTCTCTCATATGAAATCTTGTCAGAATTGAACATAGTTTGACAAAGCGTTGCTGCAATATGTAAAGGACTCTTTCATTCTGAGGACTTTTTACTATTGTTTTTTAATAATGGGGGATGTGTTGTTATACAAAAATTCTTACATACCTATACAGATACATAGAGATAAGATACAACAGGGAATATACAGTTAAGCCAGGCATAATACATTTCAGATGGCGGTGTAATTCATATAAATTATTACAATTATTTCAGATATATATAGGCTGAATGTGAAGTGGTGAAATTGCAACAAAAATGCCACTCAAGGCGTCTGTCATGGCAGCTGTGGTACAGGGACCAAAGGAATGACCAAAGGACCCGGAGCATAACTGTAATCTCCGAAGGATTTTTTTTTCCAAAGGTGATGTAAATGGGCTCCAATTCTAATAAAGGTATTGGGTATAGGACATCTACAGCTGTATATTATTGAACCTTACAAATGTCTTTACTCCGTGTCAGTCGATTCCTCCTTTCGAGTTGAGCTACATGGAACACCTGCTTACCCACTGCTAGAACCAGGGAAAGCCCAGGTGACAGATGGAGGAGGAAGCTAAAAACAACCCACTCCACTCATCCTGTCTGGAACCAGACCACTGGGGCAGAGGCGGAAATGGTTGCTGGAGCCTGGTGAGCTACCCAAATTCCCTGCACCTAAACTCTCCCCACCACACTGCTCCCTCCACTAGTACTGAGCACCCCCAACACTGACCATGTGTTTGTCTCCTGCAATGCCCTGCTCCGCTCTGACCCGGCAACGGCAGCCACACATCTTCTCCACTGCACTTGTCTGTGTCCTTGTCTGCCAGTACTATTCATCAGCCTGCATTGAAGGATACTGGGACGAGAGAGAGCGCTCAGCAGTGGGGCTGCAGCCTTCAGAATTAATTAGCGGCACTGCTTTGAAGGAACAGGGTGACATGGACTGAAGGTATGGACCCCCCACTGAGTTCCCACACTGGCTGGGACTGGAGGTACTGTATGCTGCTGTGTCTGGGTTTCAGGAGGACAGAAACCCGGGTACAAGTGTCAAAACCCGGACTGTCTGGGTCATTCCCATACAGGTGGCAACCCTAGCAGCAACAAAAAAAAAGGAATTTGGAGATTCAGAGTAGGCTGAGTGCAATAGAAGGGACTTTTTTGGAATTAAGAATACATGCTTAAATAGATCTTAAACCAGAGTTTAGCGCCACTTTAAGTTTATTGGCGTTTGACCAAATCAAACTTTATTGGCCCAAATATCAGGTTAAAATATATAATTAATATAATGTATTGCACCCACATTTCTTACATGGATTTGAGACACATCTACAGCCTTAAAGTAGAACTATAAGCAAAACTTTTTCTTTAATTTTGGATAGAGTAAGGGAGGGTTATAACCCCTGTCAGATTTTTGTCCGCCATCTGTGTCCCATTGGGGAGATTTACCTTCACTTCCTGTCCCATAGCCAAAACAGGAAGTGAGAGGAAATCCCTGCAAATTAAGGGAATTTCTTTGGGTACCCCCAGGTCAACAGAACTAGTGTCCCAATTGGAAGATTTCCCTTCTATTACTTTTCTGGGGACAATCCCAATTTGGGATTTTCTTTTACTTTCACGCTCAATTATAAAAGTAAACAGATTGGATAAATCTCACCACTGGGGGCACAGACAGCAATAAAAACTGGTAAGTGTTCTAATACTTCTCCACTCTATCCAAAACTTAAAAAAATATGTTTTTCTTTAGTTATACTTTAAGTATTATGTGATACAAATCCATATGTGTATCTGGAAAAGGCTGCAGTGCATTCAGAGTGGGACTTGAACCAGTGAACACGCTATCCTATTGTAGCGCACCAACCCCAGACTTTACCTGCTTTTCTTCTGCTTGGCTCCTCCGCAGGAAAGAATGAGGCACACCGCACTAGACTTGTGCACAACGGAAAAATTCGTTTAGTTTCGGTTCGTTTTTTGTGCACAACGGAAAAATTTGTTTAGTTTCGGTTCGTTTCTTTTCGGTCCTGTTGATTCGTAATCATTCGTAATTTTGCTAGACGGGATTTTTCGTGTTCGGACTAATTCGTATTTTCGCAAGCGTCATTTTTCGTTGAATTTTTAGTTGATTTATAATTCGTACTTTCGGTAGGGTACGTTGTTTTTCTTTGATTCTGGACAACACTCCTACTTTCGTAACTTTTTTTGGGTTCGTTGATTCGGAATTTTTCGTGTCTCTCTCACAACGACGCTTCCTATTATGCCTAATGTGCTTTGACTGGATTTGTACTTTTCTAAATACATAGCGGTTATTTGTAACGATTCGAAATCTTGTATTTTACTTTCGTTTTTTACATGCGGCTATAGCCTCCGCCCCTGTACACCATTTTGAGAGGGAGTTCAGCATGGTGAGGGAGAAGCAGAGAGCAGAGTGAGTGTTATTGTGCTTCGAATGGATTCGTACATTCGTAACTTTTTTCATAACGAATTATGCCGAAGACATTCGGGCATTCGCTATTTTGCGGTTGTGAGGGGGTTAGCTCGGCAGCGGGTGTGTGTGACCCCCGGGATGGGCTCCCCACACAAAAACAGGCCCAGCAAACGGAGGTTGTGGTTTTCAAAATCAAAAAGGTGCGGTTTATTTTCTATTTACAGTGACAAAACACAGCAAAGCAAAAGAAACATAAATAAAATAAATCCTGGTCAACTTGACCTCTGAGTAAACATACAGGTTTCCTAACTAACAACTGGGATCAGCCTAGTGCTGTCCTAGTCCCTAAGTCCCTGGTTTTAAATGTCCAAGCAAATAGCCACACAGGCTTTGTCTCACCGCACAGGGGTTCACTCTCCCTAGACAGTCCACACAGGTCTGAGTCCAGGCATGAGCAAACACCTAATGAATCTGGGAGTTCTTATAGAGGCCTAAATGAGCTGACAAGCTTCAGCTGGTCTCATCAACTCCCTGTCTGCACGACGCCCCACACTCTCCCTAGAGGTATGAGTCATCCATGAGCCCACTAGCCTCAGCTGGGCTTATACAACTCTCCACCTAGTTGTATAAGTCGGCGTAAAGCCTGAATCTGGGCGAAATATATCTACCCCCCTGGATGCAACCAGGTGACTTTACCTTCCTGCTGTCACATACCCCCCCCTCTTGTTTTAACCTCGGGGTTGGAACACCAGCAATCAGGCATTCATGTACTCGAGACAAAGCATCCACATTCCCCATTTGAACGCCAGGGCGATGCTTTACTGTGAAGTTGAATTCCTGGAGGGCCAGGAACCACCTATTCACTCTTCTATTTGTTTCCTTGTTTTGAGCCATCCACTTTAACGGAGCGTGATCCGTAACCATGTCAAAGTGCCTACCTAGCAGGTAGTACCGAAGGGAATCTAGAGCCCACTTCACCGCTAAACACTCCTTTTCAACAGTGGCGTAATTTACCTCATGGGACTTCAACTTCCTGCTGAGGTAAATGACTGGGTGCTCTTCCCCGTTCCAGACCTGGGACAATACTGCTCCTAACCCCACATCTGACGCACCACTTTGTACGACAAAGTCTTTAGAGAAGTCGGGTGAGTACAACACTGGCTGGCTACATAAGGCTTGTTTCAAGAATTGGAATGCTGCCTCAGCCTCGGGGGTCCATTTAATCATGACCGACCCTTTCCCCTTCGTCAGGTTGGTTAGGGGCACAGCCTTAGAAGCAAAGTGGGGAATGAATCGCCGATAATACCCAGCGATTCCCAGAAAGGCTCGTACCTGCTTCTTGCTGTTGGGACGTGGCCAACTCTGGATGGCCTCGACTTTGTTGAGTTGGGGTTTTATTACTCCCCTCCCAATGGTGTACCCAAGATATTTGGCCTCCTCCTGCCCAATGGTACACTTCTTGGGGTTAGCCGTAAACCCCGCTTCCCGAACAGAGTCCAGGACTGCTTGCACTTTTGGCAGATGTGAGGCCCAATCTGTGCTATGGACAATTACGTCATCCAGGTAAGCCGCAGCATACTTCCGATGGGGCCTCAGCATCTGGTCCATTTTCCGCTGGAATGTGGCCGGTGCATTCTGTAACCCGAACGGCATTCTTTTGTATTGGAACGCCCCGTCTGGGGTTACAAATGCGGTTTTCTCTTTGGCCGACTTGGCCAGGGGGATTTGCCAATACCCTTTTGTGAGGTCAAGAGTCGTCATGTATCGGGCTGTTCCCAGCCGGTCGATCAACTCATCTATACGTGGCATGGGGTAGGTGTCAAATTTTGTAACTTTGTTCAACTGACGAAAATCGTTACAAAATCACCAGCTCCCATCCGGTTTAGGCACCAACACAATGGGACTAGACCAATCACTTTGGGACTCCTCTATCACCCCTAAGTTCAGCATTTTCTGTACTTCCTCCCGTATTGCCTCCCGTCGGGCCTCTGGGATCCGATAGGGTTTTAACTTCACCCTTTCACCGGGCGGGGTAATGATGTCATGCTCTACCCCAGATGTTTGTCCCGGCAGCTCAGAGAATACCTCCTTGTTGCGAAGCACAAACTCCTTAACCTCCTGTTGTTGGGGTTGTGACAAGGTGGCTGCTATTCCAACCTCAGGAATCACGCAACCAGTTTGAGCTGGTGACCAAGTGTCTGCGACTAGGGACTCTCTATCCCTCCAGGCTTTCAACAGATTAACGTGATAGATCTGTTCGGGCTTTCGCCTTCCTGGTTGTCTGACCTTGTAATTCACTTCACTCACTTTTTCCATTATCTCATAGGGGCCTTGCCATTTGGCAAGGAATTTACTTTCAACCGTAGGGACAAGTACCAGTATCCTATCCCCCGGGGAAAAGGTACGGGTCTTGGCTCCTCGGTTGTACACTCTCTGCTGTGCTAACTGCTCTTGGGCCAAATGTTCCTTCACGATGGGCATTACCTGTGCAATTCGGTCTTGCATCAGGGCGACATGCTCAATCACACTCCTGTGGGGAGAACTCTCACTTTCCCAAGTTTCCTTGGCAATATCCAACAGCCCTCTTGGGTGTCTCCCATACAGTAACTCAAAGGGGGAGAATCCCGTAGAGGATTGGGGCACCTCCCTAATAGCAAACATCAGATAAGGAAGTAGACAGTCCCAATCCTTTCCATCTCTATCCACCACTTTCTTCAACATTTGTTTTAGGGTTTTGTTGAATCTTTCAACCAGCCCATCGGTTTGGGGGTGATACAGAGATGTACGTAATTGCGTCACTTTGAACAATTTACACAGCTCCTTCATAACCCGGGACATAAAGGGTGTACCTTGGTCCGTAAGCAGTTCTTTACAAATACACACCCGGCTAAACACAAGAGATAGCTCTTTGGCTATGGTTTTGGCCGAGGTATTTCGGAGAGGGATCGCTTCTGGATAACGGGTGGCATAGTCCATTATAACTAATATGTACTGGTGCCCCCTAGCGGACTTGATTATAGGCCCTACCAAATCCATGGCGATCCTCTCAAACGGGACCTCAATGATGGGTAGAGGGACCAGCGGGCTACGGAAATGTGGCATCGGGGCCGACCTCTGACACACAGGGCAGGAGGAACAATAATTTTCTATGTCCTTCATCACCCCCGGCCAATAGAATCTCTGTAATACCCTCTCTCGGGTTTTCTCTGTCCCCAGATGACCTCCAAGAATGTGCCCATGGGCCAACTCCAACACCAACTTCCTGTAAGGTTTGGGCACCACAAGCTGCTCAACGGTTTCTTCTGCCCTTTTTGCCACCCGATACAGTAGGTCCTTCTCTACGCTGAAGTATGGGTAAGTGCAGGTATTATCTGGGTTCACTAACTCGCCATCTATTTTCACTACGTTTTCCCGTGCCTTTATTAGGGTGGGGTCTTTCAACTGTTCTGTGGCAAAGTTTTCCCTGTGAACCTCAAGATCAGAAAACTCCACAGACGGTAGGTTTTCGTCTGAGGAGGTGGGCTCCTCTCCAGTTTCTTGAGTCTCCCCTGCCAATACTGATAAGGGAAATTCCGGAGAGTCCTCACCACTCTCAGGGGAGTTCTGGCTATCACATTCCTGGTACATAGGGGCACCAGTGGGGGGCTCAGGATCATCCCACAGTTCCCAGAACTTCGGAAAATCCCTTCCCACAATGGCGTCATGCGGTAACTGAGATACTAAGCCCACTGGATGAGAGAGGGTACCTTTGGGGGTCTCGAAACACACTGTAGTCACTGGATACTCTCGGGTGTCCCCATGCACACAAATAACAGCTACCTTGCTATTCCCAAAGACCTCTGTTTTAACTAACTCAGCCTTTATCAGGGTCACAAGGCTACCTGAATCCAGCAATACCACAACATTTCTACCATTAACACACATTTTGCATAAATGTTTCTCAGTTCCTCGAATGGCAGTGCATGCGACTGTCGCACACAGCGACTGACGTCTGCCCGTCAGAAAGTCACACTGCATGGGTTCCTCCATAACCGGGCAATTGGCTGCAATATGTCCCGCTTGCCGGCAGCGGTAGCAAACGATCCTTCTTGCCGCCTCTTGAGCCGCTGATTTCCCAGGCTGTTCTCGCCAAACTTGGGGTAGAGCTCCCACCCTCTCACTCTCTCCACCCTCACCCCTTGGAATCCTCTTATCCGCCCCTGGGGATGGTCTGGTCTTAGGGTGGAAAGTCCGAGTGTCTCTGGAAGAGGCCGTCAGGTTCTCTGTAGCCAAGTATTTCTCCACACGATCCACAAGACCATCGGCCGTCTCTGGGTCTCCATGGCTTACCCACTTTTGGATGGCAGTAGGAAGAGCTCTCAAAAACCGATCCATTACAACACGTTCCACAATCTTTGGTGCGGACAAAGTCTCTGGCTGTAGCCACTTTCTGCTCAGGTGAATGAGATCATACATTTGAGACCTGGAGGGTTTTCCAAGCTGGAAAGTCCAGTTATGCACACGCTGAGCCCGGACAGCCTGGGTGACACCCAGCCTTGCCAAAATTTCAGCTTTTAGCACCACATAGTCTTTTGCTTGGTTAGGCTCTAGGTCATAGTAAGCTTTCTGCGATTCACCAGTTAACAGAGGAGCCACCAGTCCAGCCCACTGCTCCTCAGGCCACTTTTCTCTTTCAGCGGTCCTTTCAAATGTGGTCAAAAATACCTCTGGATCATCCTCTCCAGTCATTTTTGTCAATAAACGACTCACCCCAAAGGACGCGGTATTAGTGGGACGGCTTTCCTCACTGGTCTGCGGACGTTGCTGCATTACTGCTTCCATTTGTTGTAGTCTCTGCTCTTGCTTCTGTAACAGGTCTATGAAGCGGGCCTCAGATTGCTGCTGGGCTTGTTGCTGAGCTGCAAGGCTCTGTTGATGAGCTTGCTGCTGGGCTGCAAGGCTCCTTTGCAAACCTGCATTTGTCTGCTGTTGATTGGCATTTGCTAGAGCCAGCTGTTTCAGTATCTCCTCCATGCTGGCTTAAAAAAAAACTGCCACTGGTTCTCCACCAACTGTGAGGGGGTTAGCTCGGCAGCGGGTGTGTGTGACCCCCGGGATGGGCTCCCCACACAAAAACAGGCCCAGCAAACGGAGGTTGTGGTTTTCAAAATCAAAAAGGTGCGGTTTATTTTCTATTTACAGTGACAAAACACAGCAAAGCAAAAGAAACATAAATAAAATAAATCCTGGTCAACTTGACCTCTGAGTAAACATACAGGTTTCCTAACTAACAACTGGGATCAGCCTAGTGCTGTCCTAGTCCCTAAGTCCCTGGTTTTAAATGTCCAAGCAAATAGCCACACAGGCTTTGTCTCACCGCACAGGGGTTCACTCTCCCTAGACAGTCCACACAGGTCTGGGTCCAGGCATGAGCAAACACCTAATGAATCTGGGAGTTCTTATAGAGGCCTAAATGAGCTGACAAGCTTCAGCTGGTCTCATCAACTCCCTGTCTGCACGACGCCCTAGAGGTATGAGTCATCCATGAGCCCACTAGCCTCAGCTGGGCTTATACAACTAGGTGGAGAGTTGTAAGTCGGCGTAAAGCCTGAATCTGGGCGAAATATATCTACCCCCCTGGATGCAACCAGGTGACTTTACCTTCCTGCTGTCACACGTTATAATTTATTTCGGATTCGGTTTTATGCGTAATTGCTTTGTTCGGAAATTCGAATGCTTCCGAATGTCCGAAAGTTGCTAAATTCGGACGAATTTCGATTCGTTACGAAACGAATTGCACAAGCCTACACCGCACCACAAGCCCATACCCTCCTGAATAGGGAGGTTGAGCGGTGTTAGTTTCTCGGGCCTGCTTGCAGCCAGTGTTTAAAAACCTCCAGTGCTGACCTTGTTTCTGTGGTAGTCAGAAACAAATCTTAATTCTCCCCAGTAAGCAACTGTCCACACCAACTGAAAGGTCCAACTCTTATTTATTCTTTTTCGCACAATAAACAGTCTCTTTGAGAGCAGACAGGTTGGGACAAGACACAGGTCAGATAAGGTGGAAGGAGGTCCAGGCACAAACTTGAATTTGGGTTTTCTCCTGTTCTGATTAGCACGAACAGGCTTGACCATGAAGTTGGTCACTGCGAAAGATGAAAGCCACTGCCACTGACCTTGTGTGCCACTGTGACTTAAAGAACACGCACTTCCTTCCGTTAGTAAACTGGCCCCTTTTTTAGGACAAGAACATCCCTCCGGAGAGTTACCAGAGGCCCCATCTGTCACCACGACTCTGCGCTGGGTCTTCAGAAAGGGTCACCTCCCTGGCCTCCTCATCCTGGATACGTATCCCCTCGCAAGGCAGAGCCCTGGGAGTCTCGGCCCCCGGTGGATCCCAGGCGAAGGCTGCTGGGCTCCGGGCCTTTCTCCAAAGTACCTCACACCAGACTGAAGGTGTCTGGGATGGAACAGCAGCTCCGTCTCCGGGCCTAGGGCACCCAGAGACATCCCGACCAGGCCTCCGGGCCTATGGCACCCAGAGGCGACACACACGCACCCAGGCCTAAGGTGCAAACCGACGACCCCTCTGGAAGATGGCCGCCCCCTTTTTATATCCTCTCCTGACAGGCACAGCAGGTTCCCCGCCCCGCCGTACTGCTGCCAAGAGGGGACAAAAAAAGCACAACCTTGTACTGCGGTTCAACCCGGGCCCATGGCAACAGCACCACCTATAGGCCCCAGGGAACTACACACCAGTACCATCTCCCAAGGACAGAAATAGTCCATGAAACCTAACAATTAGTGCATCTGAGCCTAGTTACCACTCAGATGCTTCCCCCTAAATGTAACCACCCGCTACACTATATTTTCTGTGATTAAGATGCAAGTTCATTTAGAAGGCAGGCAGATTGGCAGCCATAAGAAGGAAGTTGTTGCAGTTGATGGCAAATCTAATGCCCTGTACACACGATCGGAATTCCGATGGGCTAAAATCCAATGGAATTTTTAGTCGGAATTCCGTTCAAAGCTGTCTTGCATACAC
Source organism: Rana muscosa (assembly GCA_029206835.1). Lineage (NCBI taxonomy): Eukaryota > Metazoa > Chordata > Amphibia > Anura > Ranidae > Rana > Rana muscosa. Next base: position 1,163,120,458 of record CM055116.1, read on the forward strand.
ACCATCAGACCAAATTCCGACCGTCCAAAACGCGGTGACGTACAACACATACAACCAGAGGCGTACTAAGTGGCGGGGGGGGCGGGTCGCCACGGGTGACAGACACTGGGGGGTGTCAGGCCGGCGCCTCCCCCCCCACGGCTGAAATGAAGACAGCGGGGCGGGCAGGTTTAAGCTGCGGCACCGCGGCGGTGACCGCCAGGAAGAACACACATAGCCTGTAGAGGCTTTGCAAGAAGGGGGGGTCGCGAGCCGAGTGACACTCGCAGCGATCTCCCTCTCTCATTGCCGCACCGCGGCTCTGTTCAGTCTCGGCTGAGTCCCGAGCAGAGTGAAGCCGCCTCCCCTCCTCCTCCCTACACAGGGGGAGGGGACCGTCCATCACCTGACCAGTTCTGTGTGTGCATGTCCCGCATTTACCGTCAGACTGAGGTACATTATGTGCCTGTACTGTGGGGGGCTGCACTGTAGGGGTGTCTGTACTGTGGGGGTGTCTGTACTGTGGGGGGCTGCACTGTAGGGGTGTCTTTACTGTGGGGGTGTCTGTATTGTAGGGGGTGTCTGTACTGTGGGGGGTCTGTACTGTGTGGGGGTCTGTACTGTGGGGGGGCCGGGGGTCTGCACTGTGGGGGTGGCCTGCACTGTGGGGGGTTTGCACTGTGGGGGTGGTCTGCACTGTGGGGGTGTCTGTACTGTGGGGGGCTGTACTGTGGGGGGTGTCTGTACTGTGGGGGGTGTCTTTACTGTGTGGGGGGTCTGCACTGTGTGGGGGTCTGTACTGTGGGGGGCTGTGTAATGTAAAGGGGTCCAGAGGTGTAAGGGTGCTGTGTAATGTAAAGGGGTCCATAGTGCTGTGTAATGTAAAGGTGTCCAGAGGTGTAAGGGTGCTGTGTCATGTAAAGAGGTCCTTAGGTGCAAGGTGCTGTGTAATGTAAAGGGGTCCAGAGGTGCTGTGTAATGTAAAGGGGTCCAGTGGCGTAGGGTGCTGTGTAATGTAAAAAGGTCCTTAGGTGCAAGGTGCAGTGTAATGTAAAAGGGTCCAGATGTCAGTGAAACATTTATAAAGAAGCACAGCATACTTCTATTTGAACACAAGATGGCAGCAAACTCGACAGTGGAAGCTGTCAGCTGCACACACCACATGACTTCCTGTCTGCCTATAAAAGACAGCCTGGATCCATGTTCAAGTTGCTGGTTTATCTTTCAGCTTCCCTAGTTCCTTGCTTGTGTTTCCTGCCTTGATACTACCGTTGTGACCCGGATTGACCCTGACCTGCTCTGATCTCTTCCAGCACCTGACCCCTGGCTTGCCTTTTGAACCTCTGCTACCTCTCTCCAGTGTTTGACCCTCGGCCTGCTTACGGATTATTCTACCAGTCTTCTGTGCTTGACCTCCAGCCTGCCTACGGACTTTTCTATTATCTCCTGTGCTCAAACCCCTGGCCTGATTACGGACTTGCGGTGTATCTCCAGTGTTTGACCCTCTGCCTGTCCACGGACTTGCTTCCTGCCTCCTGCTTTGGGTCCATTACCTGTTATCGGACTTTACTGGTAGCTCCTGTGGGTGACCCACTATCCCTGGAACTTGCTACTGATCACCTGTGTTTGACCCTCAGCCTGCTGTGGGACTTGGCTACCCTTCCTTCCCGTTGGGCTCCAGTGTCTACTAGTACTGCTCAGCTTCCAGCTCCACGTCATCCGCACGCAGACCTGCCAGCCTGCCGGTACCTCGTGCCTCTTCGTGCCCTTCACCCTCTGTTCCACCACCAGGGGTGGAGTGCGCTTAGTCGCAAGGGAGAACCGCTCTCAGCATCTCGGCCTCGGTGAGTACCCTTGTGACAGTATAAACCAGCCAAAATGTCCGAGGCCGACAGAGCGTGTTCTCCTCTTGTGCCAGCAGGTCACAGCCATCACGCAGGCAGTCCAGAAGTTGCAGGAGGGTTATGTCCAGATGTATGGACGTCTTCAGCACCTATCCAGGTCACCCGCTTTAGCCACCACAGCTTCAGCAGTTTCTCCTGGGACCTCCTCTTCTCAAGTTCAGTCCAACCCTGCTGTCATTATGGCTGTTCCTGAACCACGGGTTCCTATTCCTGAGCGATTTTCGGGCAACCGAAAGAAATTCAGAGCTTTCAAGAACGCCTGCTCCCTATACCTGGCCCTCCAACCCAGGACTTTTTCTTCTGAAGTTGTCAAGGTGGGGTTCATTATCTCCTTATTATCTGAGGAACCACAAGCCTGGGCCCATGGTCACATGGAGCAGAGAAGCCCCATATTGAACTCAATAGACACTTTCTTTGAATCCATGGCTCAACTGTATGATGACCCTCAGCGTACAGCCACGGCAGAGTCCGTCTTACATGCCCTGACCCAAGGAAAGAGACCAGTGGAGGACTATACGGTTGATTTCCGTAAATGGTTGGCTGATACAGGATGGAACGAGGCTGCCCTCAAATATCAGTACCGCCAGGGTCTTTCCGAAGCCCTTAAAGACGAACTGGCCCGGGTTGAGACCCCTACTACTTTGGAAGCTTTAATTCAATTGACCATTAAATTGGACAGACGCATGCGGGAGCGGCGCTCCGAGCGTTTCCAGTCCACCTGACCTACCTGGATGCTACCCAAGCCTTCTCCAGTCCATCCTCCGTTCCCGGCTCCTCCTGTTGTTTCTGCTCCTGAGAGTGAATCCATGCAGCTAGGTTTGGTCCGAGCTCCACTCACCCCCGATGAGAGACAGCGGAGACGCCAAGCCAACCTGTGCCTGTATTGTGGCGAAGCAGGACATTACTTTCCGTAACTGCCCCGTGAGACCCAGTAAGTCACGCAACCATTATGATATGAACTATCAAGTTGCTGGTCCTACTCAAACTCATGTCACCCTTCCTGTCTCTCTACGGGTAGCGGGAGAGGTAATTCGGCTACTGGCCGCAGTCGATTCGGGCGCCTGCAGCTGCTTCCTTGATGCATCATTGGCTCAGAGACTACATGTTCCTCTCCTCAACAAGAGACAGAATCTCCTGGTTCGCTTAGCTGATGGGTCCTTACCCTGCTCAGGACCTGTTACACAAGAAACGGTTCCCATTCTCACTGTCACAGACTCAGGCCACCAGGAGCACCTATGTTTTGATATTATCTGCTCCCCCATGTTCCCTGTCATCTTGGGACTTCCATGGTTACAAGCCCATGATCCTCAAATTAGCTGGCTTAATAAAGAGATTTCCTTCTCCTCTGCCTACTGCTCCCAGAATTGTTTTGTTCCAGCTCCTGCCTCATGCCTAACTGTTCAAGCAGTGCCTGACCTCCCCAGCACGTCCCTCCCGTTTACCTCGAGTTCAAAGACGTTTTTGATAAAAAGAAAGCAGATTGTTTGCCACCTCATCGGTCTTACGACTGTCCCATTGACCTCCTACCTGGCTCAGAAATCCCTTTCGGTCGCATATTTCCATTGTCCGAGACAGAGTTGGAAGCTCTTCGGGTATACATAGACGAGAATCTTGAAAAAGGCTTCATCCGTCCGTCCTCTTCACCGGCTGGAGTCAGTATCTTCTTCGTCGAAAAGAAAGACGGCTCCCTAAGACCTTGCATAGAATACAGGGAGCTCAATAAAATACCTATAAAGAACCGGTACCCGCTCCCACTTATCCCAGAACTGTTTCAGTGGTTTCGTACCCCCCGCATCTTCTCCAAATGAGACTTACGGGGTGCCTACAATCTTATCCAGATTCGTGCTGGTGATGAGTGGAAGACCGCCTTCAGGTCCAGATTCGGTCACTTTGAATACTTGGTGATGCCGTTTGGGCTATGCAATGCCCCGGCAACCTTTCAACATCTGGTGAACGATGTCTTTCGTGAATATCTCGACAACTTTGTAATTGTCTACTTGGACGATATCCTTATTTTTTCTGCCACCATTGAACTTCACCAAACTCACGTAAAAAAGGTTCTCACAATTCTCAGAAACCACAGACTTTACCTTAAAGCTGAGAAATGTGAGTTTGAGAAAACTGTTGTCCAGTTCCTGGGGTTCATTATTTCCACCGAAGGGGTTGCTATGGACCCACAGAAAGTTAAAGCTATCCAGGAGTGGCCGGCTCCTACTGATAAAAAAGGGGTGCAGAGGTTCATAGGCTTCGCCAACTTCTATCGGAGGTTCATTAAGGGATTTTCATCCATCATCTCTCCCATCACCCAGTTGACTTGTCAGCAAAATCGCTTTCAATGGTCCCAGGAAACCCAGGAAGCCTTCGACAAGTTAAAACTCCGATTCACCTCGGCACCAATTTTACAGCATCCTGACCCGGCTTTGCCCTTTGTGCTGGAAGTTGACACCTCAGAGACTGCTACAGGAGCTATTTTGTCCCAAAGACAGGGTCCCAAGGCTCTCCTTCACCCAGTGGCTTTTGCATCCCGGAAGCTAAGTTCCCCCGAAAGAAATTACGACGTCAAGTGACCAGGAATTGCTAGCCATTAAATTTGCCTTGTAGGAATGGAGATATCTTCTGGAGGGTGCGTCCCACGCTATCATGATTTTCACAGACCATAAAAACCTGGAGTACCTCCGGACTGCCAAACGCCTCAGACCACGGCAAGCCCGATGGGCGCTCTTTTTCTCCAGGTTTAATTTTCATATCACCTTCCGACCCGGTTCCAAGAATGGTAAAGCCGACGCACTCTCCCGGATGTTCCCCGAATTTCCTCAAACAACTGAACCTGACACCATCCTTTCTCCACAGAATTTTCTTCTCCTTGCTCAGCCCGATCTAAGAACTGCCATTGAACAGGCCTCTAGCCACTGTACCGACCCAGAGATATCTTCTCTAGAGAAACGGGGCAATCTTTTCTGGGCTCAAAATAAAAATTTTGTCCCCCTGGAAGTAAGATCCTTGATCTTAAAGACATTTCACGATCACAAGCTTGCAGGTCACTTCGGAGTACAAAAAACCTCCGAACTGGTCTCTCGCTCTTTTTGGTGCCCAGGTTGGAGACGAGACTGTGAGAGCTATGTTTCTTCATGTATTTCTTGCCAGCGGAACAAGGGGGCAAGGGCCAAATCCTGGGGCCTACTGAGACCTTTACCTATCCCGGAAAGACCATGGAAGGAGGTCTCTATGGACTTTATCGTGGACCTGCCCCCCTCTGAAGGCTTTACCACCATTTTTGTCATTGTTGACCGCCTCTCAAAGATGGCGCATTTTCTACCTATGATTGGTACCCCCTCTGCCTTAGACACTGCCAACACATTCATTAAGGAAGTGGTGAGACTCCATGGGGTACCTGATAATATTGTCTCCGACAGAGGCGCACAATTCACCTCAAAATTTTGGAAGGAACTCTGTAAGTCATTAGAAATCAAGGTTTGTCTCTCTTCAGCTTACCACCCCCAGAGTAATGGCCAAACAGAGAGAACAAACCAAACTCTAGAACAATATCTTCGTTGTTTTTGTTCTTGCTCCCAGGACGATTGGTCTTCTTTATTACCTTATGCGGAATTTGCCTACAATAATTCCATACACTCAGCCACCAACCAGACTCCTTTTTGGTCCAACTGTGGTTTTCATCCTTCCTTCCTTCCTCCCTAAAACCATCCCGGAAATCTCAGTACCTGCAGTACAAGATCGGATAACTTCTATTCAATCCAACTTCCAAAGGATCCAGGAAACCATGCAAAAGGCTCAGGATAGTTATAAAAAACATTTTGACCGAGGAAGAAAAGCTAACCCGGCTTTCAAAGTAGGAGATGAGGTTTGGCTATCCACCATCAACCTTAGACTCCCTTGCCTGTCAAGAAAATTAGGACCAAAGTTCATCGGCCCTTTCAAGATCAAAAGAATGGTAAATCCTGTGGCTTTTGAGTTGACCCTTCCTGATTCTTACAGGATACATCCCGTGTTTCATGCCTCCCTGCTAAAACCAGTGGTCCCTAGTCCTTTTTTGGGAAGAGAAGAACCTCCTCCTCCTCCTCCAGTCGAGATTGATGGAGAGAACGAATTTGAGGTGGAAGCTATAATAAACGGTAGGAAGAGGGGTAGGCAACTTCAATACCTAATTAAGTGGAAGGGGTACCCACCTGAAAATAATTCTTGGGAACCCTCAAGGAACATACACGCCCCTCGCTTGATCCAAACTTTTCAGCTGGAACACCCAGAATTAATGTCCAGTTTGGGCGTCCAGAGGCCGCTCCTCGGGGGGGGGGGGCACTGTCAGTGAAACATTTATAAAGAAGCACAGCATACTTCTATTTGAACACAAGATGGCAGCAAACTCGACAGTGGAAGCTGTCAGCTGCACACACCACATGACTTCCTGTCTGCCTATAAAAGACAGCCTGGATCCATGTTCAAGTTGCTGGTTTATCTTTCAGCTTCCCTAGTTCCTTGCTTGTGTTTCCTGCCTTGATACTACCGTTGTGACCCGGATTGACCCTGACCTGCTCTGATCTCTTCCAGCACCTGACCCCTGGCTTGCCTTTTGGACCTCTGCTACCTCTCTCCAGTGTTTGACCCTGGGCCTGCTTACGGATTATTCTACCAGTCTTCTGTGCTTGACCTCCAGCCTGCCTACGGACTTTTCTATTATCTCCTGTGCTCAAACCCCTGGCCTGATTACGGACTTGCAGTGTATCTCCAGTGTTTGACCCTCTGCCTGTCCACGGACTTGCTTCCTGCCTCCTGCTTTGGGTCCATTACCTGTTCTCGGACTTTACTGGCAGCTCCTGTGGGTGACCCACTATCCCTGGAACTTGCTACTGATCACCTGTGTTTGACCCTCGGCCTGCTGTGGGACTTGGCTACCCTTCCTTCCCGTTTGGGCTCCAGTGTCTACTAGTACTGCTGAGCTTCCAGCTCCACGTCATCCACACGCAGACCTGCCAGCGTGCCGGTACCTCGTGCCTCTTCGTGCCCTTCACTCTCTGTTCCACCACCAGGGGTGGAGTGCGCTTAGTCGCAAGGGAGAACCGCTCTCAGCATCTCGGCCTCGGTGAGTACCCTCGTGACACCAGAGGTGCATGGTGCTGTGTAATGTAAAGGGGTCCAGAGGTGCAGGGCACTGTGTAATGTAAAGGGGTGCAGGGTGCTGTGTAATGTAAAGGGGTCCAGAGGTGCAAGGTGCTGTGTAATGTATAGGGGTCCAGAGGTGTAGGGTGCTGTGTAATGTAAAGGGGTCCAGAGGTGCAAGGTTCTGTGTAATGTAAAGGGGTCCAAAGGTGCAAAGTGCTGTGTAATGTATAGGGGTCCAGAGGTGCAAGGTGCTGTGTAATGTATAGGGGTCCAGAGGTGCAGGGTGCTGTGTAATGTATAGGGGTCCAGAGGTGCAGGGTGCTGTGTAATGTAAAGGGCTCCAGAGGTGCAGGGTGCAGTGTAATGTATAGGGGTCCAGAGGTGCAAGGTGCAGTGTAATGTAAAGGAGTCCAGAGGTGCAAGGTGCTGTGTAATGTATAGGGGTCCAGAGGTGCAAGGGGCTGTGTAATGTAAAGGGGTCCAGAGGTGCAGGGTGCTGTGTAATGTATAGGGGTCCAGAGGTGCAGGGTGCAGTGTAATGTAAAAGGGTCCAGAGGTGCAGGGTGCTGTGTAATGTAAAGGGGTCCATAGGTGCAAAGTGCTGTGTAATGTATAGGGGTCCAGAGGTGCAGGGTGCTGTGTAATGTAAAAGGGTCCAGAGGTGCAGGGTGCTGTGTAATGTAAAGGGGTCCAGTGGTGCAGTTGTGGAGAGGGGGTACACAGTAGTGACAAAGAGATATTGAAGGATACAGAGGTATGCAGGGGGCACAGTGGGGTGTTTTTACATTTTAATGTGGGGGGGGGGTGCCAGATATAGGATCCGCCCCGGGTGCCAAATACTCTAGGTACGCCCCTGCGTACAACGTCACTATAAAGGGGAAGTTCAAATCCAACAGCGCCACCCTTTGGGTTGCTTTTTCTGATTTTTTGTTACTGCGTGTTAGTAAAAGTTTGGTGTTAGCCGATTCGCGCTTAAAATAAATATTAATATATTTTGGAGACCTGGCTTTAAAATAAAATACGAAGATTCATGAGATCACAAGAAACAAAGAAATACGTTTGTCAGAACTCGGTGTGAATATCCGCAGCAAAAAAAAAAATTTGTTCTAGGATTAGAAAGAAGAAAAGAATGCACTACATTTAACGATGCAATAATTTGCAGCATGACGAATGTGCTATCTCCATTACGAACGCTAGTTTTACCAGAAGGAGCGCTCCCGTCTCCTAATTTAGTCTGAGCATGCGTGCATTTTTCTCCGATGGAGTTCCACACAGACGATCAGAATTTCCTATCGTTTTTTTTTCCATCGGAAAATTTTAAAATAAGTCCTATTTTTTTACACCAATGGAAAAAAGTCCGATGGGGCACACACACGATCAGAATTTCCGAAGAAACAAGTCCATTGGACTTGTTTCATCGGAAATTCCGATCGTGTGTACAGGGCATAATAGTAAAGTGAAAGACTACTGAATGCTTTTACTAGTTCTTGTTTTGGCCCTCAGGGCAAATCTTATTCATAAATACAGATTATACAACTGATTAGCAAATCTAATCTGACTAATTGTCAAATAATACATTTTGTTGCTTCTCTTGAATATATGAATGTTACAAAGTTGCACACTCTGCAGAGAATCGTGTATTTCAATAATCACAATTGCCCATATTCCTTACCTCAAAGACTCTCCTAGATTGCACAGATCCATATGCACATTTTCAAACTAAGAAGATCCTAATCTGAACGATCCTGATTTGATTAACACTAACTATTAAAGAGAATAGCGGTTTGGTGCCTACTTTTCTTATTTATTAAGGTCAGGACTGAAAAATAACTTTTTAGGTCATACAAACATGAAAAATTACATGTATTAGGCAGTCTTCCCTCTCGCCAGTAGATGGAACTCTTGTGCCCTTTTACAAATATTCAGCTTTATTTGCTGTCAGCTATGCTGGAAACACTGTTAACAGAACAGTGGAGAAGGAGTCATCACAGCAAAGAGAACAGTACATATTTTCAATCAGACAAAGGGAACTGGCAAGCAAGTTTGCTTTGCTGTTTCTTTAGCGAATCAATATTTATGTGGCTCAAAAATCATTTCTATTAGGGCTAGTTCACATTAGCTTTGTCCTCTGAAGAATGATCTATGTTTGGAATGCTCATTAGAGAAGCATTTGCCAAGCGGTGAGGAGGCATTGTTTTGCCTCCTCACCATCTGATTTAACCCCTTGAACCTCGCATTAGCACACCACAGAGCAACCTATTCACCTGAATGGGTCGCGCTTGGCGGGTAGTACTGCCTGCGGAAAGTGCAGGGCATATTGCTGCTGCAGCTGTAAAGCATAGCATCGTGGTCGTGGCATGTGTACACCCTCAGCTGCTGCCTCTGCAGTTAAAGGAGGTAGCGGTTGGGGGCCAGTAAAAGTGAAGCTCAACCACCAGGTTTTACCGCCCCCTAACCGCTAGTGCTAATGAGCCCTAAAGCAAGTAGGTAGTTTTCAGGTAAAATGCAAAATGTTATTTTTTGACTGCAAGGAATCCTACCCCCTTTGTAACAGAGCAGGTTTAAAATTGCATCCACACGAACAAAGGGCAGAGAGTTCTTAGCAGGCTCTGTGAAACAGGTGCACTTTGATAACTTCATATATCAGTGACTTCATTAGTTCATTATTGTCTGGTTCTCTGCTGTGCATGGCATATCATCAAAGATAATTTTTTATCAAAAACTTCCTATAAATCAATCCCACCCTGGTCCTGTCCTGTCACTTGCTGGTCCCACCAGAGCCCAGGAAAGGGAAAAACCAGAAAGTTGACAACTTCCTTTAATAGATTCCTCCAGATTGTTATCTGTAAGACATGTACACAACACAAATAAAACGGACTTGTGTCACCTTCGAGGGATCTCAAATGGCAGAAACCTTATAGGGGTTGTAAAGCTTCTCTGTGTTTTTCTGTCATCGAGCTACTTGTGTTAATTACAATAACTCTGATTCACCGACACCCTATCAACCAGTGGTACTGTATGTGCAACCATTTGGCATAATTCTGCCAGGGGCACAACTGGCTCTTAAAGGATGTGTGCAGCCAGAACTGATTTTGCACTTTTTGACAGGTATGGAGAGGAAAGGAAATGCGTATTGAGACAAATATGGCTGTTTTCTACTTATCACCTCCCCCAAACAAGCCACTTTCATTGCATGGCCAAGATGTTGCCATGGGGAAGTAAAGCTTAATCATACATATACAAAGGACACACCTTTCCCATCCTGTGTTTTTGGTGTGAACCAGCCCTAAGACTGGATTGGTTTGAAATTGCAAACTTGAATTTATGGTTCATGTTAGCCACGTCCATTTTTTATTAAAAATTGAAACCCCAATGAACAGCCATGGCCATTTATTATCCACCTCGGTGATGCTTATTGTTTATTATTAGGTTATTTATTGTCATTTAAAAGTCCAATTTTCTGACTATTTTTCATAGTACATGCATATTCAGATTGTAACAAGTAAAATATGGTCACAGTCTTCTGCCCCCACCCGTAAACTGCTTTTTCCCCCTCTTACTGAATCTGGGGTTTCTTCTCCTTGCAGCTCCTGACACCTCCATCTATATCTTCACCTCCACACCTCCACCTGACAACACAGCAGAGGAACTCATTGATCCCAATAGAGCAGACATGTCCAAAGTCCGGCCCGTGGGCCAATCGCGGCCCGTGTTCCAGGTTTCGGACGGCCCACCTGGTCATTTTACATTTATATCTAGGACACATCAAAATTGTGCTCAGGCCATATTTGGTATCTGTAATCTAATTGCACATATCAAAGGGGACTTGTTGATGTTAATATGCAAGAATCCAGGAAAGGTCAAAGGTTGTACAGGTTACATTGGTACCTGTTAATATAATTGCACATATCAAAGGGGACTTGTTGATGTTGATATGTAAGAATGCAAATTAGGACAGTTGATGACTGCAGCTGTCTCCGGCTGGGGGTCATTTTCTGTCACTCTGAAAGACAGAATGTAGATCAAAGACGGCCAATCAAATTGCTTAGCCATTCAGGATAGGCAATATAATTCTGGAGGTCAGTCTTGTCATATGCTCTATGATTATGAAGGCACAGATCTAGAGAACATGGGACTTGTCATCTGTTGCAAGTATTGAACTTTGTTCTGTGTTGGAAGTCAAAATAAAGTGTCTCACTCTGGAGAACTCGTGTTGCTGAACATAATTTATATCATTATAATAACTAAATATCAATTATCTAACCGGTCTATATTACTTCACTAAATTGGTGCTGTTCAAGCAACCAGAAGAGCATTTTCAGGACTTTGGTGACAACAATCCTGTGAGGTGGACAGAAGTCTGATGGAGACCCAAGAACTATGCTGTGACTTTAATAATAATACAGGTGAAGTTCAGCTTGTAATGAAGCCTTTGAAAACAAATTAATTAGATGCAATTCTTAAAGAAATAGGAATGGTTCCCTGCTAGAGTTGAGCGGACACCTGGATGTTCGGGTTCGACGGGTTCGGCCGAACTTCGGTAAAAAGTTTGAGTTCGGGACCGACCCCGAACCCCATTGAAGTCAATGGGGACCCGAACTTCTGAGGACTATTAGCGCTTGTTTCCCGTGCTTAGAACTGTCCCTGCACAAAGTGTCATTTCTGAAGGAAAAAAAGTCATTTAAAACTCACTCGCGGCTATTAATGAATTGTCGGCTCCCGGCAATACATAGAAAAGTCATTGATAAAAAAAAAAAGCGTGAGGTTCCCCCAAATTCAATTACCAGGCCCTTCAGGTCTGCAATGGATATTAAGGGGAACCCTGCCGCAAATTTAAAAAAAAATGCGTGCGGTTCCCCCCAAATATTCATAACAGGCCCTTCAGGTCTGGAAAGGATTTTAAGGGGAACTCCACCCCAAATTTAAAAAAAAATGGCGTGGAGTACCCCCAAAAATCCAGACCAGACCCTTTATCCGAGCACGCAACCTGGCAGGCCGCAGGAAAAGGGGGGACGATAGAGCGCCCCCCCCTCCTGAACCGTACCAGGCCACATGCCCTCAACATGGGGAGGATGTCCCCATGTTGATGGGGACAAGGGCCTCATCCCCACAACCCTTGCCCGGTGGTTGTGGGGTCTGCAGGCGGGGGGCTTATCGGAATCTGGAAGACCCCTTTAACAAAGGGGACCCCCCAGATCCCGCCCCCCATGTGAATTGGTAATGGGGTACATTGTACCCCTACCATTTCACAAAGAAAGTGTAAAAATTGTAAAAAAAATACAGACACCATTGGAAAAGTCCTTTATTAAAAATAAAAAAAAACATTCCAGCGATGAAATCCAGCGTCCCGCGGCGATCCCGATGTCCAGCGCTGTTCAGACAAAATGTCATTGGCTGAGCCTGAGCGGACCTGATGGGGAACTTCCTCGGCAGTGTATTAAATTAATAGACCCGCCCCTTCTAAAGTTCCCCATCAGGTCTGCTCAGCCAATGACGTAGTGTAAGGCTGAGGACCTGATGCGGAACGTGAGAAGGGGCGGGTCTATTCATGTATTAAACTGTGGATGTAGTTCTACATCAGGTCCGCCCCCTCGTATGTCATACCCCGCCTACGTCATTGGATGAGCGGACCTGATAGGGAACTTCCTCCGCAGTATAATACATGAATAGATCCGCCCCTTCTCACGTTCCGCATCAGGTCCTCAGCCTTACACTACGTCATTGGCTGAACGGACCTGATGGGGAACTTTACATCGGGATCACCGCGGGACACTGGATTTCATCGCTGGAATGTTTTTTTTTATTTTTAATAAAGGACATTCCCAATGGTGTCTGTGTATTTTTTTTACAATTTTTACACTTTCTTTGTGAAATGGTAGGGGTACAATGTACCCCATCACCAATTCACATAGGGGGCGGGATCTGGGGGTCCCCTTTGTTAAAGGGGTCTTCCAGATTCCGATAAGCCCCCCGCCCGCAGACCCCCACAACCACTGGGCAAGGGTTGTGGGGATGAGGCCCTTGTCCCCATCAACATGGGGACATCCTCCCCATGTTGAGGGCATGTGGCCTGGTACGGTTCAGGAGGTGGGGGGCGCTCTCTCGTCCCCCCTCTTTTCCTGCGGCCTGCCAGGTTGCGTGCTCGGATAAAGGGTCTGGTCTGGATTTTTGGGGGTACTCCACGCCATTTTTAAAAAAAATTTGAGGTGGAGTTCCCCTTAAAATCCTTTCCAGACCTGAAGGGCCTGGTATGGATATTTGGGGGAACCGCACGCATTTTTTTTTTAAATTTGCGGCAGGGTTCCCCTTAATATCCATAGCAGACCTGAGGGGCCTGGTAATTGGGGGAACCCCCACACTTGTTTTTTTTTTTTTTTATCAATGACTTTTCTATGTATTGCCGGGAGCCGACAATTCATTAATAGCCGCGAGTACGTTTTAAAGGACTTTTTTTCCTTCAGAAATTACACTTTGTGCAGGGACAGTTCTAAGCACGGGAAACAAGCGCGACTTTACATGCATATTGCCGATTCCGAACCTGAACCCGAACATACAGTCAATTGTTCGGGTTCGGGTCCGGGACCCCAAAACCCAAAAGTTCGGTACGGACCCGAACTTTACAGTTCGGGTCCGCTCAACCCTATTCCCTGCCATGATTTAAACAGATTTTTAAAATGGTTTTGTGACGTGCAGCAGGTCAGAGATATGTACAATCTCAACCCATCTGACTTAGAAAGAGTTTTGCAACATTCTATAGGAAATGGTCTTTGGATGAGAATTAAACAGATCTGTATTCAGCCTCTGAGGAGAAGGGACATATTACTGGAATTATTGTGTGTGTTTCGTATGGGGTAGGTTCTGATGTTACTTTTCATGGCAAGATCCAACAAATGCAAAACGAATCTCCCTATGAATTGTCACACAGGATAGCAACTATTATGGAATTATTGGTCAGTAATAATCCTTGCATTTGAGCGTGGAAGCTTGATACATATGAGTATGTTTGTAGATGCTTTGCATAATGATATCAAACAAAATATTTTATTAGTTAACCCAAATTCCCATGACTTAAAAAACGTAATGTTGAGAGCAGATAATTTATGGAGAAAGTCGAATGAGCAGGCTGTCAAAATTGATTTAGCCACATTGTTTAGGACAAACGCTGAACAGAAAGATCAGAAGATAATATCTAATGATCACAACAAGGGAGGAAACTCTGATTCAAACATACGTGATATTAATATGAAAAACAGAACTGACCAAAATAATAATAAGAAAAAGACCTAGATACCGTTTTCTCAGCTAAAACAGAAATATGACCACCTGAAGATGGATTATGATAAGATGAAAATAGAATATTACACATTATTAGAACAGTTGAAGGGTCCAGATCTGTTTTTGAATGAAATTGACACTTCTCTAGCAGTGGGGGTGAATTAGCTTCAAACTGTAAATAGTACTTTGTTTTAACTTCAAACAATGTTTAAGGACTTTGCTAATGAGTTTTGTCTGAGAGTTTTTTTGTCTTTCTGATATTCCCGGAGATACTCGTTTAAATGTGAATAGCAGAAGAACAGTGTATCTGAATTTGCTGGCTAGTGGGGGAGAAATGCTGAATAGACAATACAATGAGTTATAAAGAATTCATGGACACTCTCTATATTCATCAAGCAATGGACTTTTTTTTCCAAAATTCTTTTTTTTTTATTTTCTTTTCAAAGGACTTTTCTTCCCCAACGCCCTATTTTTTCAATTTCTCCCTTTTGCTGATATATTTTGCTTTTTTATTTTTATTATGTTTTATTTCTTGAACTTCATCTTAAAACCAGAGCGAAGCATTTAACCCTAAAATAATTTTATAATATCTGTACATTGACATAATGCATATTGATATCAATATATTTGACATCTGAGGTGATGCTGCACAATGGCTTGGCATAACATAAATTATAGTATGTTGGGTGGTTTTCCTAAATTTATAAGAGGGGTGAGTGAAATTCATCACTCTAGTCATGATTTGAACTTTGTTGAATCAGTTGTTTATAATATGCCGAAGGCTATGACATATATGGATGTAAAGAAATTTCTACCTTTCATGGCAAATATACTGGCAAGAATTTCCACTGCCGCTTTGTCTGCATAGAAGATCTGATAAACATGGATGTCAAGCTGATTCTATCTGAACCATCGTGTGGGGGTATATATATATATTTCGGTATACCATTCTGGTGGAATTATGGACTGAATGATGCAAGTAACTGCTCTATTAAAGGCAATGAGGGGTCGGCCTAAAGCAAATTACGAAAGCAAATTGTTGCTGGCAATCAACAAATTCAGGTACCTGACAGGTACACAACAGGTCATCATTGCTCAAATGGGAAATGGAAAGAAGCAGATGTGAATTGTAAAATGCTTACAAGATGGACTCATGAATGTCAAGTGCAAGGAAATAGTTTGCAGCACAGAGTTTTTACTGCCGTATCCAAAGCTTTTGACCTTGAAAGCGAGTGCTGGTACATTGATGATTCTTCTTACTATGAAGATGGAAGTAAAATTTCAGGATTTGCTGGTGGTTGTGTAAAAGCATCTTTAAAAATGAAACCCTTAAGCCTGGAGATGAGAGAATCCTGGACTTATGTGGATTGGAGCTCCCAAAGCATACCAAGCTTTACTTTCAGTGAGATGTGGACTGTGACATCAGCTTGTTTTTGCACAATATTCAAGATCTTGATGTGATTTACTCAAGAGAGAGCAAGCTTTGAAATGAGGCCTAACAGCTATACGGGCCACGGATGTTTACTGAATCTTTTTCCAGTCATGGTCTAAAGTTATATTATCTAATAACTGTTTCATGGGAATATTTTAGAGGCTGGTGAAGAGAGATGTAACTAGGATCAACTTCATATTTTATATGAGCCATTGTAAAGCATCCAGTACCCCAAATCATAATGACATGTTTGATGCTTGATTTATGGGTCAGTTCTAGTGGTTAGAACCAACCCAAGTGGGGGTATAAGTTGTAATATTAATATATATGTGTATGTATTTTATATATATTGTGTTATATGTATGACACAGTATATATGTGTTACATACAGGCATTCTAGGACACATCAAAACTGTGCTCAGGCCACATTTGGTATTTGTAATCTATTTGCACATATCAAAGGGGACTTGTTCATGTTAATATGCAAGAATCCAGGAAAAGTCAATTTTACACATAAAAAGGGTGTTAAAGGTTGTACAAGTTACATTGGTACCTGTTAATATAATTGCACATATCAAAGGGGACTTGTTGATGTTGATATGTAAGAATGCAAATTAGGACGGTTGATGACTGCAGCTGTCTCCGGCTGGGGGTCATTATCTGTCACTCTGAAAGACAGAATGTAGATCAAAGACGGCCAATCAAATTGCTCAGCCATTCAGTAGATAGGCAATATAATTCTGGAGGTCAGTCTTGTCATATGCTCTATGATTATGAAGGCACAGATCTAGAGAGCATGGGACTCTAAAAGCTACTATTCTGGGTCATATTCACTCTGTTGGATTTTGTCATCTGTTGCAAGTATTGAATTTTGTTCTGTGTTGGAAGTCAAAATAAAGTGTCTCTCTCTGGAGAACTCGTGTTGCTGCGTAACATAACTTATATCATCATTATAATAACTAAATATCAATTATCTAACCGGACTATATTACTTCACTACAGCCCCCAACGAATCCCTGAGCGCCGGGGGCCACAAAAGATATACAAGCAGCTAGGCAACAGTCACCGCAGGCAGCACTCTAACAGCCGCTCTAGAAAGCTAGCACACTGCTGGAAAGAATGGCCCCTGACAGAGGGCTGACTCAGCAGGAGGTAGTGGTTTATGTAATCCAGGGCAATCCCCTGCCTTGGAGGGGACAGGGAAGGGGCGGGACAAGTGCCATACAGGAGTATTTCCTGTTTACAAGGCGACCTCTGTAAAAGGAAGTCCCGTCTCCTGCGCTGCCATTGGATGACTGTTCTGTCCATCATAGGAGGACTTTCTATTGAAGAGGCCACCGAGAAAACAGGAGTTTCTCCTGTATGTTTGTTGGCGCTCACCCTGCCCCCTCCCTGTCTCCTCCAAGGCTGCAGGTGGACATGAATCAGGCTGCACTGATGGCAATGGTGAGTCTGCATTCGTGTCAATGGGGGTACTGCATTTATGACAAGGGGGTGCTGCTGCATTCAGGGCAATGGTGAGGCTGCAGGTGGACACTGATTAGGCTGCATTGATTGTCACTGACCCTTATTTTGCTTCACAGTTCTTTAAGATTTTTTCCTGAAACTTCCCTCTTAAAGTGAAGGTGCGTGTTATACGCCCATAAATACGGTATATCCAAATATTACGCCCAAGCTCATCTCTTCATCACATGCAGCCACAAAGGCAGGGGAATTCTTGTTGGGCAGTGTATTATTGCTCGGCGAACACACTTAGACTGAATTTTAATGGTTCACAGAATGTCAGGCAAAATGGTCTGCCCTCACGCATTTTCACTTCATCAAATCTGGCCCTCTTTGAAAAAAGTTTGGACACCCCTGCAATAGAGCATCTTGTAGATCTCTATGGATGTGACTGTACTTACGGAATCTGGATATAACATTTCATAGAACTCAATTGATGTCACCACACCTACTGAATATGAATGCAGCTTCTCATAGATCTTAATGGGTGTTATCTTGAATAGAATCTAAATGGAGCATCTCATAGATGTCAAAGGATTTCACCACACTTACTGAATATGGGGATTCATCTCTCCGCAGTCTACTGTCATTGTTTTGACCACCCACATAACCACGTGAATGACATGAATGATTCATAGATCCATTTACAGGACCTGTAATTGAAGTTCCACCTGTCAACCCAGCAGAGGTACTCGTAGGTCTCAATGGAGCATCCTGTAGGTTTTCAAAGAACTCACCACTACTGAATCTGAATGGAGCATCACATAGATCTTAAAGAATGTCACCACACTTGCGGAATCTGAATGGAGTACCTTGTAGATCTCATAGGACATCATCTAGTATGGAATCTGAATAGAGTATCTCGTAAATCAGATGTGACCACACTTACCGAATCTAGGGGTTCTTGCCCGCATAGGTCTTTTCATTTTTATTTTTTTTATTAAGCTTAATCTGCATAGCCACCTTGTTCATTCACAGATCCATTTACAGTACATGTAACCAGGTGCTGGACTACAGAAACATGGAGAAGGAAACATTTTCCTCCTTTCAACCGCTTTACTTTCACTTTTTGCAGTTGTTTTGTGTACTATCCCTCCCTTCCAGTCAGCAGAGGGAGAACTATAGCCATGAAAGCCTATGGACTTCTATGCAGAACGCTGGGGATCATGGGAATTGTAGTCTGAAACATTAATCACAAAATGGGACTCGTGGACCTTCACAATACAATTTCCATAGGACATTGTGGAGCAAGAGAAGTGATGGAACAGCCTTTACCAGACTGCGCTGCAAAACCTCTTCCGCTTTGCAGTGTGGGAGCCGAGGTGAGCACATTGGTCCTGGTGCACACAAATTATCCACAGGGAGAGCCCCCCTCCTTTCTACAGAGAAAGGTCACTGCAGCATCCTGGATACTGATGAGAGGGCTATTCACCTATTGCTGATACTGCTAGCAGGGACTGAGCCACTGAGAGCAGGACACCAAGTATACCCAATCCATACTGCGCCTGCAGGTGGGGTGCAGCGTGTGCGGCAGCGTGTGCGGCAGCAATAATTCACACAGTCAGGTACAATGTAAAAATTGTATTGACGTAATGTAGCAACAGATCACAAAAAAACAGATGGAAAGAATTCCCAGCCCGGTGCACTCACAATTTCCAACAACGTGAAGGAGCAGATTTCAGCTGGACTGACAGAGTCTGTTGAGAGGGGGCAGAATGAGGCCTAGCTGTCTAGTGCCCAATCACGGAGGTGTCCAGAAGATATGCGACCCTAAGCCTTCCCTCTTCATCGGGAACCTTTCCCTAGCGCTAATACTGTCTCTACTCTACCAACTCACCAAAAGCACATCAAACCTTGGAGACAGGGCCTTAATAAGACTATGCCTGACCCAAGATTGTCTCCAAAATCACATGGGGCGGCAGCATCAAATCGGATTATTCCCACAGTGACCCAGGAAATCATAGAAGAAGCATGTTCCTCCTGACTTCCTCTCCATCTGCAGTGCTGCTGCAGATAGTGCCACCTGCAGTGGAGAAAGCAGACTGCTCCAACCTACACAACCATACGGCACTCTATACCTAACTTATTGCAAACGTAGAATCCACCTATACCAACCCTATACCGCATTATACCGAACCTTTACAGCGTCTGAACCACATCTAACTTGCACCTGTGCCGAGACAATACTGTATCTATTTTGTACCCTTAGTGCATGCAGGTTAATTGGGGCTGTTAAGTACACCAATGCTCTTAGGCTCTATTCACACTAATGCGTTTTTTGATGCATTTTGCAGAAATGCAGGGACATTTTTTTAACATGGGTTCCTATGGAACATGTTCACATCAATGCATTTTTGTGCCTCCGCGTTTTTGGAAAGGGTCAGGGACTTTTTTTTCCCGCAAAATGCAGCGTTTTGCATGTAATAGACTTCAATGGACCAGCATCCAAAATGCAAGTACTGCGTTTTCACCGCGATTTTGATGCAATTTTGCGTTTTTTTTACACTGTATATAGCTGGTTGCTAAGGAGGGGGCCGGGAAGTCGACCGCCGCTTTCTTAACAACCGATGAGTCATCAGTTGTCAGCGGGCTTCCCACTGAATGTAAAAAAAATCATGAAAAAAACAGCGTGCCCCCCCCCAAATCCATACCAGACCCTTATCCGAGCATGCAGCCCTGCAGGTCAGGAAAGGGAGGGGACGAGCGAGCGCCTCCCCTCCTGAACCATACCAGGCTGCATGCCCTCAACATGGGGGGATGGGTGCTATGGGGCAGGGGGGGCACCTTGCCCCCTTGTGACATCACTGCCCTGGGCATGATGGGCCTGTGACATCATAAGGGGGTGTGGCCTCTGAATTACATAATCCGATTGCCACGCCCCCATCGTTATTTAAGAAATGCTTCACATCGGCAGAGACAGATCAGCGGGACGCAGAATCGGAGGAGGGTCATCGGCGGGAGCGGCGGCAGAAGGAGAAGAACACCGTACAAAGAAGACAGAAGAAATAAGAAGAGCGGAAGAAGAAGCAAGGGGAGAAGGAGAAGACCGGAGGATGAAGATGTGGGAGAAGATGGAGGAAGACCGGAGGAAGAAGCGGAGAAGAAGATATTTTTAATAAAAGACTGTCTACTGTATTTTTTAACACTACACTACTTTTTTTTGGGTGAATGGGTAGGGATACAATGTACCCCATACTCATTCACATAGGGGGGGGCTTGTTAAAGGGGGCTTCCAGATTCCGATAAGCCCCCCGCTCGCAGACCCCGACAACCACCGGGCAAGGGTTTTCGGTAAGAGGCCCTTGTCCCCATCAACATGGGGTAAGGTGCTTTGGGGTGGGGGACGCAGAGCCCCCACTGCCCCAAAGCACCCATCCCCTTATGTTAAGGGCATGCAGCCTGGTATGGTTCAGGAGGGGGGGCGCTTGCTCGTCCCCTCCCTTTCCTGACCTGCCGGGCTGCATGCTCGGATAAGGGTCTGGTATGGATTTTGGGGGAACCCCCACACCATTTTTAAAAAAATGTTGGCATGGGGGGTCCCCTCCGAATCCATACTAGACCCAAGGGCCTTTTTTTTAATACATTCAGCGGGAAGCCCGCTGACAGCTGATGACTCATCGGTTGTTAAGGACGCGGCTGCCGGCTTCCCGGCCCCCTCCTGAGCAACCAGCTATATACAGTGTAAAAAAACGCAAATTGCAGCAAAATCGCACTGCAGAAAAGCAACATGCATAGATGTGAATCAAGCCTTAAAGAGCCCCAATGTTGGCCTGCAGAAGAACATCTCAAAGGAACGCCCCTCCCGTAATAATTATTAATATTCTGCAAGCCCCTCTTGTTCCCTACCCCCTCCTCCTCTACCATTCTGTCATTCCAGGACCAGCATCATCGCCATAAATGTGCTCCGACAGTATGGTTCAAGCACTCGGTAGATTACATTTTACTACTGCTCGCTGCTGCACTTGAGGTGGTCTTCCTATTGTTTATGCTTATCTGGATGCCAAATGTCATCTTATGCTTAGTTCTTACTGTTAATCACTTTATATGCTAAATCGTGTTATTACAATTTTTAATCCATTTTATGCTCACCTAGTTACCAACCATATTGGGTGACAATATATTAAGTTTGCCTTTACTACCTGGTTTGGTGCCTGTTTTGATTTTTTTTATATAGCACTACTACTGGGTACAAAGTATTACTTCCAGTGATTTCCTGTGATATTGTATGTTTAATAGAAGGAAAAAAGCTGCCCCAACATTGTTATAAAGGACTCCTCAAGAGTCTCAATCTTAAAGTTCAGAAAAAGGTAGTCCATATAAGAGAAATGGGGGGAGTCAGTCCATTGATATAGGGAATTCCAACTCGTGGTATGTTGTAAACACAAATTATACCAATCACAGTCACCAATGTATGAAATGGCTCCTTACCACAAACGAAAAAATATTATGCAGATGACTTTAACCCAGCCTAGGTCTTTATCCCTGGGAGAAAATTCACCGGATCACCAGATAATTCACAAGGCTGATAGAGGAACTCTCCTGATTGCTCTGTGGCAGATAGAACAACAAAAAATATATACCATAGGGTGATACCGTTTTCCACAAGGTATATTGTATTCCCACCACCGTGCAAAAAAAGAGGGTTAGAGTGACCACCACCTATATATGAATTGGCTCCTTACCAGACATACACAGGGGATAAACATGTATCAGCTGCTTCCAGCCGCGATCCTTCCAGACAGACCCTCTGTGTGATAAACGCTGCTGTCACCGGGTATCGCGGACACATCTGAGGAGAACACAGCGATCACACTTTGTCCGCCCACCACACACACCGGGTATCGCTGTGTTCTCCTCAGATGTGTCCGCGATACCCGGTGACAGCAGCGTTTATCACACAGAGGGTCTGTCTGGAAGGATCGCGGCTGGAAGCAGCTGATACATGTTTATCCCCTGTGTATGTCTGGTAAGGAGCCAATTCATATATAGGTGGTGGTCACTCTAACCCTCTTTTTTTGCACGGTGGTGGGAATACAATATACCTTGTGGAAAACGGTATCACCCTATGGTATATATTTTTTGTTGTTCTATCTGCCACAGAGCAATCAGGAGAGTTCCTCTATCAGCCTTGTGAATTATCTGGTGATCCGGTGAATTTTCTCCCAGGGATAAAGACCTAGGCTGGGTTAAAGTCATCTGCATAATATTTTTTCGTTTTTGGTAAGGACTGAGCCATTTCATACATTGGTGACTGTGATTGGTATAATTTGTGTTTACAACATACCACGAGTTGGAATTCCCTATATCAATGGACTGACTCCCCCCATTTCTCTTATATGGACTACCTTTTTCTGAACTTTAAGATTGAGACTCTTGAGGAGTCCTTTATAACAATGTTGGCGTAGCTTTTTTTTTTATTTTAGTTTTGTATATGCTTATCACATTATTGCTGCTTGCCTTTTTTATAATTTGTTACTAGTCTTAGCGCAGTTTTTTCGTTTTTCTTTTCCATATTGTATGTTTGTACACTCAGTCTGCTGTGTTAGAGGGGCTGAGGTTCTTCAAAAGGTCAGAGCAAAGAACAGAGGACCCAGTCTAATCAGCAGCTCCTACGGGGTAGTGCTACATACAGGATCTGTAAATGGAGTTCCATCTGCCACCACAACAGAGGGACTAGTAGATCCCAATGGAGCATCTCAGTGGACATTACCAAACTTGTAGTCCATTGATTACTTCTTCCAGTCCTGTAACCAAAAGGTCATACCTTTTGGCTGGATCACAGCTGAACTAATCCCAGTTGAAATGCTTTGCAGGCTCCAATGCCAAAACATATCAAATGCATATTTATTTAAATTAATGTGGGTGCACTTATTCTTTTTTTGCAAAAGGTAGAATTAGCCTTTAAGTGGGTGATTGCAATCCTATGGGGTAACAAAGAGACCTGCACTCCCAGAATAACTCATGAGCACATTTGCTATTGCTCATAAAGAGGTGCATGAATTAAAAGGTAGTTTTGACGTTAGCCTGAAGTTCTCTTTCAAATGTCTTTGTGTACAGCATTTATGTGAATTTACCTAAACCACCTTTCCAAATCAGATAACCACATACATTAACTAATAGCTCTTGGCATGGCTTCCTCCTGATTACATCTCCGCCATGTGAGTGAGAAACAGTTTTCAGTTCAGATTTTTTTATACTAGGTCGTCCATTAGTAACTCGATTAGTGAAGTATAATCTCATCAGAGCCTGGCATTCTTTGACTATCTGATTGGAAGACTGCTGGAAAGTAATTACTCTCCCACCTTTTACCATGACAACATTTGTGTGGAGAAGAGGCTCATCTGCTGTCTGGGCTATGGCAGTTTTCTTCAGTCTGCTGCCTTGTACTTTAATTAGCCATTGTTGCTTTTATTGAATTGTGCCTTAATGTAGTGATCACAGAAAATAAAGAATGCGGAAAAATCTGAATGAGTTATGGAACATTTTGTATTAACATTTGAATAGTCAGGACATTTGATCTAAAGGAATTAAAGGGTAAGTTCACCTGAAAAGGTGAACTAATTTCAAATATCTTGATCGCCCCTCTGGCCCGCGCTGCACATAGCAGCAGTGATACTCTGTGCTGCCGGTGTAGATGTACACCACAATACACAGCTCCCGAGTTAGCATCCATCATGATGCTTGCAAAGTGCTCATTGGTCACAGTCAGCCACCAGTCTCTGACCAATGGGAAGCACATTTCAGGGTTTCTTCTTCCAGTAAGGTGTCCCAGAATAAAGAAGTGCTTCTTATTGGTCCCCGTGGTCATGTCTTCTCACTGACCAATGAGCACTTGCCATTGTGAGCATTAGCATGCATACTCACTCCAGCTACACCAGCAGCACTGGGCATCATGGCCACTATGTGCAGCAGGGTCTGCAGAGTGGCCAGGATATTTGGAGTTCACTTTTTCATATTTTAGTGAAAAGTGAAGCTTACTGTACTCCAGGCTAAAGGCAAAATACACTACTGTAATACATACAGTATATGGGAGTGGTTTGTATTTCAGTCTGTCCAGTCCTGAGACATACCTAGATCTGCCATGCAGTACAGTCCTACCTGGCAATGGCGGGGACCTGACCTTTCTCTGCTGCACTTTGACATACAGTTCTCTTCCCCAACCCCAGCCTGTGGCTGGACAGTGAAAGAAGAAGAAGCAACACACTGACCAGCTCACTGGTCTGTCACTCTACTCTGTCCTTCTGTCATGCTTCTACAAATTGATGTAATAATGATTGCAGAGCTGCATTCATTTATGCCTGTTATGTCTGCCTGGAGTTCAGCTTTCACATTTGACCCCAAAAAAAGTTTAGGAGGGTCAGAGTTCTTACTCATTCCAGGTCTGTAAACCTGAAAGAAGCAAAGTATGAAAAAAATTGCAACAATTTTTATTTTTGTTTTGATCCCCGTTTTCACCATAAAATCAAGGTGACCCACTCCACTCATACTAATAATTATTTAGGGGTAAATTAATTGTAGATCTAAGCTTGTTTATGGCTTGTTTAAAGAGAGGGTAAAGTAGAAGCAAATTTCCTTCTTACACTTTCTCTTTCCCTCTTTCTGTATGATTAAAAAAAAAACATGTAAATATACCTCTGAACAGGCAAGCAAGCAGGAAGGCCAAGAAGCCACTGTTCTGACCGATTGTTTGTAAATTGGAGCTTGAGCTGCTGAGCTCTAGGGATGAGCTTCGAGTTCGAGTCAAACTCATGTTCGACTCGAACATTGCCTGTTCGCCCGTTCGCCGAACAGCGAACAATTTGGGGTGTTCGTGGCAAATTCGAAAAGTCTATAGGAGAAATCTAAAGTTCTAATTATAAAGGCTTATATGCAAGTTATTGTCCTAAAAAGTGTTTGGGGACCTGGGTCCTGCCCCAGGGGACATGTATCAATGCAAAAAAAAGTTTAAAAACGGACGTTTTTTTAGGAGCAGTGATTTTAATAATGCTTAAAATGAAACAATAAAAGTGAAATATTCCTTTAAATTTCGTACCTGGGGGGTGTGTATGATATGCATGTAAAGTGGCGCATGTTTCCCGTGCTTAGAACTGTCCCTGCACAAAGTGTCATTTTTGAAGGAAAAAAAGTCATTTAAAACTCACTCGCGGCTATAATGAATTGTCGGCTTTTATCAATACATAGAAAAGTCATTGATAAAAAAAAAAAAAACGTGGGGGTTCCCCCAAATTCAATTACCAGGCCCTTTAGGTCTGGAATGGATATTAAGGGGAACCCCGCCGCAAATTTTTTAAAAAAATGGCGTGGGGTTCCCCCTAAATATCCATACCAGGCCCTTGAGATCTGGCATGGATTTTAAGGGGAACTCCACCCCAAATTTAAAAAAAAAATGGCGTGGAGTCCCCCCAAAAATCCATACCAGACCCTTATCCGAGCACGCAACCTGGCCGGCCGCAGGGGAAGAGGGGGGGACGAGAGAGCGGCCCCCCCTCCCTCCTGAACCGTACCAGGCCACATGCCCACGCCATTTTTTTTTTAAATTTGGGGTGGAGTTTCCCTTAAAATCCATGCCAGATCTCAAGGGCCTGGTATGGCTATTTAGGGGGAACCCCACGCCATTTTTTTTTAAATTTGCGGTGGGGTTCCCCTTAATATCCATTCCAGACCTAAAGGGCCTGGTAATTGAATTTGGGGGAACCCCCACGCTTTTTTTTTTTTTTTATCAATGACTTTTCTATGTATTGATAAAAGCCGACAATTCATTAATAGCCGCGAGTGAGTTTTAAATGACTTTTTTTCCTTCAAAAATGACACTTTGTCCAGGGACAGTTCTAAGCACGGGAAACATGCGCCACTTTACATGCATATCATACACACACCCCCAGGTACGAAATTTAAAGGAATATTTCACTTTTATTTTTTCATTTTAAGCATTATTAAAATCACCACTCCCGTAAAAACGTAAATTTTTTTAACTTTTTTTTGCATTGATACATGTCCCCTGGGGCAGGACCCGGTCCCCAAAGACTTTTTAGGACAATAACTTGCATATTAGCCTTTATAATTAGCACTTTAGATTTCGAACGTTCGAGTCCATTGTATTTAATAGGGTTCTGAAGTTTGCGCGAACATTCTGTCTGTTCGCAGGTTCTGGTGCAAACCGAACAGGGGGGTGTTCGGCTCATCCCTGCTGAGCTCTGAAAAAATAGGTTCTTTGCACATGAAGCAATACCCCCGCAGGGGGCGCTGGTTTAAGATTTGGGCCTGCCATTACCTTACTGTTCACCACGTCCGTCCTAGGGGTCTTCCTTGAAGAGTTGTTCACAAATGTCTGCACCAAACATTCAGTCTCTTTTTCTCAAGGGTTTTATTAAAGAAGTTCCAAACAGAGGGGTGGAGGATTAGGGGAGATTCAGGTACCTTAGCTTTGTGGATCATGGGTACTTTCCTTAATCCAGAGGACCAACAGCTTCCACACTGGATCTAGCATCCACCGGATAGGCCTCTCTCACTGACCTAGCAGCCGGTGCGAGCTCGTTCAAAAAGTCTCTGCCACAGACTTGTGTAACCACACACTTGGTAAAGTTCCGAAACACATAGCATACAGTACCAGGATCTTTCAGCCAGGCTGGCAGTACTGTGAGGTAGATTTTTGATCTGGATGCATCCTCTAATTGAGTCCTCAATTGCTCTGTCCCTTCCCGCAGGCAAGGCGACACAGGACCATCTCTGGATCAGTAGGCCCCAGAAACTCCTGGGCCTAATCTCAGTAATGGAGCCTCAGGGAGCTACAGGCCCCAAGGCAGAAAAATTGCTAACACATCCCTGAGGCCAGGAGGGCCGTCAGGTTAGGATCGGAAGACCCCGCCAAAACGGTGTCTGCCCCTCAAGTACCCTCTCCCAGAATGCACAGTGGGGTGACCAATCCCACCGAGCTGCCTCTGGGCAAGAGGTACCCAATACATCCAGCCAGCTGCAGTTCCAACCCTCACCTGTGGTGACAACGACACCTAGAGGAAGGTGGAAAATGTGCAACTCAGCTGAACTGGAACAGAGACCCAAAATTTGGTACAATTATTCTGAGCTGAACTATAACTCAGACAACTAAATTCACACTAGCGCCTACCCAATAGGTGCAGGGCGCTACACACAGAATAACTTAAAGTGGAAATTCCTCCGGATTATATCAAATCAATTAAAACATTTTGATATAGCAATTAAAAATTTTACTTTTACATGCAGGCGTTTTGTGGTGGCAATTCTCTTTAGCATTTTTAGACTCTCTTTGTGGACATTTTAAATAAGGGCAGTGGAGTCTCTTTCCCTTCACTTTCCATATTTTACTCCTGCCCCCCACAATTAAATGCAGGTAAATCCTGCATCAGCACACTTAGTGCTCTACCTAGAAACTTTTTTTGTTTGAAATGAAAAATGTATCCCCCCCCCACCCGAGACGTATCAAGATTTCATGATCTCACAGTTTGCAGGCACAATGGCATAATGATCCTTGTAGAAATAATGACAGCAATGTCCCCGTTGCAGATCTGATAGTCTTCACTGGCACGTGGGAGCTCATTAATTGTATCCAATAAGGCCTAATAGCAAGCAATCAGATTTCTTGAAATGGTAGAAGCTAAAGGTGTCTATACACAGTGTTCAAGATAGGTTCAGTAAAGTATTCCCAAGGTAAAGATGTCTGTGCAAAGTGTATCAGTGAAACTGCAAGAAAGGGTTTGTAAAGGTGGGCGATTGCCCTCTCACCAAGGACCAGGCCGATTTAATGCCTTTTAGACAGCAGCCCCTGAAGCGACACACGTGCAGCGGATCCGCCGTTTCTCCCGATGTGAAGCATAGAGCACAGGTTAGCAGGCGATCGAAGTGGTGCTGGATGGATGTCCAACAAACAGCAAGCAGGGCTAGGCCCCTCTCATCCCAGTTGGAATGTTCACACCGCGAGGTAGGCCGCGAGGTTCACACCGCGAGTGGTCCGTCTTGCATCAGGCCCATGAGGAAGGTACACAGGTAAAAAGTATTTATACCCCTTGAAATTTTGGTACAACCAAAAACGTAAAAAAAAAAATTGGGGGGGGGGGGGGTGGAGATTTTATGTGATAGACCAGCACAAAGTGGCACATAATTGTGAATTGGAAGGAAAATGATAAATGGATTTCAAAATTGTTTACAAATATGTGAAAAGTGTGGTGTGCATTTGTATTCAGCCCCCCTGAGTCAAAACTTTGTAGAACCACCTTTTGCTGCAATTACAGCTGCAAGTCTTTTTGGGGATGTCTCTACCAGCATTGCACATCAAGTGAGTGAAATTTTTGCCCATTCTTCTTTGCAAAAAAGCTCAAGCTCTGTCAGATTGGATGGAGAGCGTCTGTGAATAGCAATTTTCAAGTCTTGCCCCAGATTCTCATTTGGATTTAGGTCTGGACTTTGACTCTCTAAAACATGAATATGCTTTGATCTAAACCATTCCATTGTAGCTCTGGCTGTCTGTTTAGGGTCGTTATCCTGCTGGAAGGAAAACCTCCACCCCAGTCTCAAGACTTTTGCAGATTCAAACAGGTTTTCTTCTAAGATTGCCCTGTTTTTGGTTACATCCATCTTCCTATCAACTCTGACCAGCTTCCCTGTCCCTGCTGAAAAAAGCATCCCCACAACATGATGCTACCACCGGTGGGGGTGGGGATGGTGTGTTCATGGTGATGTGCAGTGTTAGTTTTCTGCTAGACAAAGGGGCTGATTTAAGAAAATGTTGGCGCATTTGCGCGGGCAGTAATAATTAATGCGACATGGCGCATGCTGTCGACTTGTGCCGGATTTGCGGAATCGTTGCGCGTACGGGCGCATACACATTCTTAAATATGAAACAGACAACGGGCACTTGCTCATTGTAATGCTGATCATCTTAATGAGCTTTTCCTTATCACATGGAGAATATTGCTTATACTTTTATTCCTTTCATTCACTTCTTTTTTACAACTCAATAATCATTCTAGAGATCGTCCTCCTATCAACAACTGTGCAGATGTTTACTGGACTTGTAAGTGTGCAAGCCAAAACTTCCATGAAAACATCTTCTCAGCACATGTCTGTGTATTGTGGATTCTGGACAATTCTTTCCCCATACACTGTGCAATCTGATTGCACAGTGTATATGGAAATGAATTACTCAGAGAAATTAGTGGAGGTAAATGTCATCCACTCAGATTGGACAGTGTATGGGGAAAGAATTGTCCAGAATGCACAATACACAGACATGTGTTGAGAAGATGTTTTCATGGAAGTTTTGGCTCCACCAATGATTATAGACTATCACCATAAAATACACAATTACAAGTCCAGTAAACATCTGCACAGTTGTTGATAGGATGAAAATCTCTAGAATGAATATTGAGTTGTTTCAAAAAGAAATGAATGAAAGGAATAAAAGTGGAAGCAATATTCTCCATGTGATAAGGAAAAGCTCATTAACATGATCAGCATTACAATGAGCACAATCTCAATGTATAAGCAGTTGTGCACTCTGGAGAACGCAGATGCACCCGTGTGCAACACATATATTTAACAAGTTAAAGTGTGTGCGCCCTGTCAGGCGAGCATAAAATGGTGTGCTTTGTCAATGCACATGTGCAGTTGAGTAAGTTGAAAGAAGGGTGTAAAAAGGCTTGATTAGTTGTAAGACAGATCTACATGTTCTGGACAGAATTTGTGCATTTAAACAATATTATATACATACTTTTTTAGCCTGGTAACAGAAGATGGTAAACTAGTAAAGTTATCTACAGTATTCAGACAAAAATGTTGAAGATTACATTGACTGCGCTTGCTAAAGGTAGGCGCGAAAGATTGCGCAAGTGCGCAACAGCGCTTCCTATGTAAATATGGTTTGGTGCATATAAGTGCAACATAATTTTTGATAAATGTTTTGAGTCCCGTTTTTTGTGCAATTGCTCCAATTTCTCCACTGCACCACAGGCGCAGGTCTTTAGTAAATTACCCCCATAGAGTTTTGCTTTTAGGCCAAAAAAGTTCAAGTTTGGTTTCATTTGACCAGAGCACCTTCTTCCACATGTTTGCTGTGTCCCCCGCATGGCTTCTTGAAAACTGCAAACAGGACATCTCATGGCTTTCTTTCAACAATGGCTTTCTTCTTGCCTCTCTTCCATAAAGGCCAGATTTGTGGAGTGCACAAATATTAGTTGTCCTGTGGACAGATTCCCCCACCTGAGCTGTGGATCTCTGCAGCTCCCCCAGGGTTACTATGGGCCTCTTGGCTGCTTCTCTGATTAATCCTCTTCTTGCCCCGCCTGTAAGTTTAGGTGGACAGCCATGTCTTGGTAGGTTTGCAGTTGTGCCATACGCTTCCCATTTCGGATGATGGATTGAACAGTGCTCCATGAGATGTTCAAAGCTTCGGATATTTTTTTTAACCTAACCCTGCTTTAAACTTCTCCACAACTTTATCCCTGACCTGTCTGGTGTGTTCCTTGACCTACCCAGTGGGTTGTACGGAAAAAATAAAAATAGTAGTGTGTGCTAGGCTTAACTTGGTGCAGTCACCATAGGACAGGAAGCGTGTTATAGAACACCTCCCTGTACCTTATTTTGTCCTGATTTAAAATAAAAATGTTTTGGACTATACGTAGGCTTTAACAGACCAAAAGGGAGCAAATAAGGTAAATGTATTGTTAGAGTTTACATACATTTTAACAGACGAAAAGGGAGCAAACATAGAAGGTTCAATGTTAGGGTTTGCATTCCCTACTCTTTACAAACTCTACCTTTAAAATTTAAAGGTAAGCTAAAGACAATGGTAAATCTCTAGGTATACTTGTTGGTAATCCAAGAACACCTGATAGCACATTCAATTAGGCAAAGACTGTTGACTGTCCACCTCCTTCTATAATACAGGAGTGTTGTTTCATCAGTGAGTCTGACAGAGTCAGTGGTGTGGTTAAGGACTGTAACCATAGACTCTCAATCCATTAATTAGTGATAAAGTAAGATTGTATTTATAGTTCAGAAAAAGGACCCTAACATCTCTTTCACTGATACTCCTTTTGTATTTATACGTTAAGTATCTTAATTAATATTGTGCTTTTATACAAAAGGAACAGCATAGTGAAAGATCCGGTAACAAAGTGACTCTTTGTTCGTTATTGAGTAATGAAAAGTGGCCTAATCCAAGCACATACATTGATCTTCTCTTCATTTATATCTATATCCACACAAATAGGCTATCTGTGAATTATGGCACCTGGGCACTACCTGTACAGGCCGGGTCTTCTGTTTCTTGAGCTCTCTGCCATTACCGAGATAGATTTCAGCTTGTGTGACTTTACGCATAGGTCACCCATGAACATTGATACTCCACAATCATAAGACAGATCTCCCTGGATCAGACATAGGTAAAGGATCTCATTGCTGGAATAAGATTGTTGTTTTTTCATGATAAAAAGGTATTTTTTTTGTTTTGTTTTTTACCTACCATTACACTAATGTAAACTAAAAGGTCAGCCCACCTGAAAGTGGTAGCATAATTAAAAGTGAAACCCGGTGGACTAAATGGTTTCCTATAAATCTTGTATAATTTATTAATGAGACTCCCTGCCATAATTCCTTAGTCTGTTTTTGTGAACCTGGGAATTCTGGGTAAACTATTTTGCTACCAGAGCCATTTTTGAAATGTAAAGAAAAACATTTAGGCCTGAAGATTAGTTAAACACCTAATTTTACGGTCTAGCCTGCAGTTTTCTGTTTGTGAAATTCTTACCTCCTTGCTGCAGTGGATCTTCTAGGTCTGTGATTCCATTCACATGTGCTGCTGACCTTCTGTGTTCACCTATGGGTCTCACCTGGTATACTGTGGGTTTATATCCTTTTATCACTTGGACGCAATTCGGACATTTTCACTTAGGGGTGTACTTACTTTTGTTGCCAGCGGTTTAGACATTAATGGCTGTGTATTGAGTTATTTTGAGGGGACAGCAAATTTACACTCATATACAAGCTGTACACTCACTACTTTACATTGTAGAAAAGTGTAATTTCTTCAGTGTTGTCACATGAAAAGATATAATAAGATATTTACAAAAAAGGGAGGGGTGTATTTACTTGAGATACTGTATATAAACATACTCAGTGCAGCCCGGGTTGCCTGAACAACTTCCTAGTTCACCTTGTATTACTTGTATTCTGTGCCTGGCTACCCGTGTACCGACCACGGCTTTATCTACCATTTTCACTTTGCCTCCTGCCCTTACTTCAGGTCGTTCTCGGATCCTCTTTTAACTCCTGCCATGTGTACTCTGCACACGTGCATGGTCAGCTGGGTGTACCTGTTTGCTGCCATCTATCCAGTCCATCCCCACCATCAGAGCCCTGGTGAAAAAGCAGGCTAGGGCTTAGACTCTGTGCCCTCGAGTTGGCTTTCTACAAAGGCTCACTACCACAGAAACCTGAAACCTAAAGGGTATATATTTTCTGAAAGCAGTGACCCTGAAGAATAAAATGATGGTACATCCAATTTTTCATGTGATGCTAGTGCAAATTTTCTCTAAAAAATACACTAAACATTAGGCACGCAAATGATATATTTTACCCCATTTTTTTGTAAAAATGTAAAAGATGAGCTTGCACTGAGTAAACAGATACCCAAAAAGACAAGCCTTAAAATTGTGTGTGCCCGTGAAACAAAGGCAAAGTTTATTACCCAATGTTCTCCGAAGGCAATGTTTTAAAAACCCTTACAGGTCATCCGTTTCAAGTTAAAGCCTAGGTTTAGACAAAAAATACCAAAAAACAGCACAAGGGACATAAATACAATACTACTGTAGCGATACCCTCAGTTTAAGAGGGCTGCTTGTTTGTTTTGGGCCCTGTAATGCACCGCTATCAACCCCTGGCAATCGGCTCTAACCTCTCGTGACACAGTTAGGAAAGGGGAAAAGTGGTATAACTGTATTACCTCTATACTGTTATACGGTACAACCCCCTTTGTATACCAGCACAGTAATTGACACAACCAAATTACTTAACTAACTTTTTACTATAGGTAAAAATATAAAAGGTAATCTGTATACAATATCTTATGCAGATCCCTGCAATATAGGTGTACACATTAAAAGGGTATGGCATTTAATAATGCAATGAACATATATTAACCCTGCTGCAGCTATCCTCCCTCGTGAGCATAAAAATGGCGCCCAGCAATGTCCCACACTACCCAGTCAGGCCTGACTATAACTTGGGGTATAGGTTGTTGAAGAATCTTCGCTAGCAACTGTCGGTGGTGCACATAAAGAAATAAACTGTAATCCAATAGGGGTAGCAGATAATCGCTAACTTGGCAAAGCTGGAGAGACTGAACAAACTCATTTCAGCAAAACAGTCTCTCCAAAGTATAACTGTGGTCAATGATGGGCCTAAGCAAAGTTAATAGGCAACAAAGTTACTTAGATATGGTTCTGAGCTGGCGCTCTCTCACCCAGACCGGACCGACTCCTGTCCGGTTCCTCCGCTACTGTGAGTGGCTTCACAGTGCCCACGATGCACCGGGTCTTCGGTCCTCCAGAAGATGGTAGCACCTCAGGTGGATCGGATGCTTCGCAGGCTCCTCAGCAGAACGGAAGGTTCTCTGGAACAAAGTGTGAGACCCAGGCTTCAGGCCTAGCACGCGCAGCAGGTGAGTGCAGGGATCCTCTTGCAAGGAGGGCGGCGTTCCAAGCGAAAGAACGTGGCCCCTCCTCCCCCTTTTAAAGTCCACCTCAGCAGTCCTTACGCGGGGAAATGCACCCTGGGTGCCTCAAAGCGTGCTGGGAACTGTAGTCTTGCAGGTGAAACGATACCCCGCTACACTACTTTGGAGAAAGTCCAGATTGGATGCAACGCATCAGTTAGGCAGGGCCGTGATGTCACCACACTGGGCGGAATACTTGAAAATGAAAAAATGCCAATGACAGGATAGAGAAATGTGAAGGTTACCAGATTGTTATATACTGTGAAGCCAATGCTTATCTGTTTTAATGTGAGTGTATTTTATTTGTGCTTCTAATAAATTGTGGAACATACTACACTATTAGCGCTCTTATCTTCTCGTTAAATCTTACTGGTGGACTGAAAGTGGAATATCGCTACTGTGGGGGAAAATTAAAACCTGGATTTAAAACTATACTAGACCTCTTATTAAGTTTGATGTCCATCCAAGAAGGTGAGGGTACACCCATAAAGCACGTCATGGAGTGAAAGGGAGTGTACATTGGGGAGAGTTGGGATTGGTTCACTTAATAATGAGCTTTGTCTGAAGATTCACATTGTTTTTTTTTATCTTTGAGATTATTTTATCATGGTTATTTAACAAAAGTGTTACAATATTGGATTATTTAGCACAAGGAAAATGAGTTTCTATAAATCCGATGTGTCCCTTGTGCTGCTGGCTCCTCATTTATTCAAACTCCTCCTCCTATGATAACCCCCACCCACCCAGGCCACTGTAATCTTCTGGTGTGGCGGGGATAATAAAGCCAAGAACCTATAATTTGTACTCCTCATGCATGCTGACTGTGCCTGCCCTAGGTGGATGTCAGTCTGAAGGGGTGGGACTTCCAACAGATTGCATTTTGCATGCAGACCACCCTAAGAAAACATGTGACGCTGAGGGCCCATGATTGAAAGAATCCTATTGGCCAGGTGGAGGAGGAAGGAGGTGCACTGACCGGGGGGGAATGCGGGTGACCCGGCCGACCCAACCGGGGGGGGTTGTGCATTGTTTGTCGCCCCCTAAAAAAATAGACCACCAGCCGCCACTGGTAACACTGGATATCAGCTTTATAACAAACCTGTGTTTTGACTATTTTAGGCAAAACAATAGGTTTGCTTATTCTCCTCCAGCATACACTTACCTTTTCTTTCATTTCAACAAGAAAAGAAAATATCCAGTACTACTTAGTATGAAAGAGTATTTGACCTGAGAAATGCCATGCAGACATAATTCAAGTTCATGCATTCAGACAGGAAGTAAAGGCTTCAGGTAATCAGCATCACTAAAGTGCAACAAAGGATGAAAAAAGGTTAAAACTGTATTTTATTGAAGAAATGGTCATTGTTTATGGTGCACAGTGCTTTAGCAACATAAATATAATTTGTTTAGGTATGGGTTGTGATATGGATTAGCGACAAAAATCAAAAAGGCACCAACATCCCTGTATATAAATAGGTGCAGGAAGGTTTTTTGGGGGGGATTTTAAAGGTACCAACAACCAAGAAACAAAGAATCTACAAAAATACATCTTTATTTTTATGTAGCGGACCCCTTAATTTAAGGGGGTCGCTATGCCTAAATTTAAGGGATGACCCGAGTAATAGTTGGCTCGGGCCTTCTAATTATGTTCTGGACTCTGCTTTGCTGCTATGTGCCTATGTAAAGTTCCCTGTGGCCTGCAGGTGGCACTGCCATATCAGGTCAGGGTTGAACCGTAGGTTGCATTAATGTGATTAAATGTTTTCTCTTGGCTGCCGTACGGTGGGCGGGTCGGCCTGCTGTGCATGCTGGGAGAGGATATATAAGGGGCAGACGCCATGAGGTGAGGAGGAGTACCCGGGGACAAGTACCCGGAGGAGTGTGCCCCCTGAGGGGGGTGCTTACACTGGCCGAGGAGTCTCGGGCACCTTCAGCCCGAGGCTACAACATTCCAGGTAGGCCCGGTACCTTTGACTGGGTCTACCAGCAGAATTTTGAAGTCCTAGGATGCCCGGGTGAGGGTATCCACTCTGACCAAGAGGAAGTCAGGGGAGGATCGGTCCCATAACAGGAGATGAGTGATAGTAGATTGCTGTCTCGGGAAAGGCCTGGTAACCTGTCAGAGGGAAGGTTTCTTTGCTCTGCCGAGTTGACCTTGCGGAGTGCTGCTGCTCTTGGAGGATATACTGAATTTGTCCTTGGAGGGGATAAAGTGACTGTTCAAGCTCCACACCGGCTGCTAGGACCACTGAGGGACTATCCGGGTGAGCTGTGCCCACTCGGGATCGAGTGGTGATGAATCTAGGAATTCTGTGCCTGAATCTGCCTCTTAGTTCAACTATCCTCTTTCTCCTCAACTCTCTCTTATCTATCAAGCAAATATAAAATAAACTCAGCGTTGGAGTTTAAGTGGTTTGGACAATGACTTTCTTAAAAGGGGGAAAAGTATAGACTCGTCTCTACATTCTGGAGGCGAGAACCAGTGGAAGGAGGTAACTCGCTGCAGGACCCAAATACATAAACACCGCCTGACCTCCAATACAGAGGACACGGGCTTGTGGCATGGTGGCTCTTCTTCCTCGCAGGGGAAGGTAAGCGATGCGGGAAGAGTGGTGTGTGCTACATTTACAAAGTTAAAAACGTTTCAATAATATAAAGGTAGAAAAGCAACTTGTCTTTTGGTTGTGTCACATAGAAACATTAATTTATTTTTTGTTTCACAGAAATGGTGACGATGGAATATCTGTCTCCACATGTTTCGCCACTAGGGGTTTCCTCAGGGGATTTCTTTGGGTAATCACTATTCAAAAGACAAATTATACAAGACAACAAAGAAATAAACAGTCAGAAACAAATAACAAATAATTGATGTTGTTGTTTAGCCATTCAATGCTCACCCAGATACTGTCTCCCAAAGCCTCTAGATGGGGGCCCAAAAAGGGGCGCTGCATATGCCACAGAGGATACACAAAGACCAAGCTATAATATATAGCTAGTTATAATTTACTTAAAGCGGAGGTGCAGCCAAAATAAAAAAAATAAAAAAAAGTCAGCAGCTACTAACAGTGTAGCTGCTGACTTTTAATAGGACACTTACCTGTCCTACTCGCCCGCGATGTCGGTCCCGCCACGGCGATCGATCGCTGCTGGCAGGTCCCGACTCCGTTTCCTACTGCGCATGCGCCACTCGCACGGCGCTTTGTGATTGGGCGGCTTGCCTTCTGGGATACACACAGTTCCCAGAAGGCAGCGCGGCCCATTCACAAGAAGAGGAAACGGAAGGAGACCCACCGCGGACAAGAAGAGGAACATTCGAGGCAGATTAGGGGACTTCCGCATAGCAACAGACATTTAGGGTGAGTATAATTTTTTATTTTTTTTTTCTATTAATTTATCTTTATTTTTTTTATTATTTTTAATGTATAGATTTTTTCAGGGTGGACCTCCGCTTTAATATCAATAAAATTGAAGTAATGGACACCAACCAATGCTGGTGACACATCAAAAAAGTATAATCATTTTTTAAAGTATACTCACAGCATAAGTTACTGATGATGAAAAAAATCAAGGGTGCCAGACTGGAATGCTAATTGTCATAAAACAGCCAAACAAGTGCTGAAAAAGGCTAAAAATATAATGATAAAGGCGGTCCCATAGTTACAAACATCCGAGTTACAAATGACTCCTACTTACAAACTGACTGAGGGATACAACAGGAAGTGAGAGGAAATCTACCCCTAGGAAGTTAAATTTGCTCCTGTAAGGCCTCGTACACACGGCCGAGATTCTCGTTGAGAAAAACATGTCGTTTTTTTCGACGAGATTCTTGGACAAGAAACTTGTCCCGGCCGAGTGTACACACGCTCGTTTCAAAGAACCCGCGGTTCTTTGAAAGGAGTGTACGCGGTGACGTCATCGACTACGTCGAGCATGCGCTCGTCACATTCAATGCCGTCGCCGCCATCTTGGTCTACCCTACGTATGCCTAGGAAGCTACCGCGCATGCGTCGAATTCATTTCGAACATGCGCGCGCTTCCGGGCGGACAGGTAAGTGTACACACACTCACTTTTCTCGTCGAGAAACACGCCGAGGAGAATCTCGACGAGAAAATAGAGAGCAGGTTCTCTATTTTCTCGTCGAGGTTTCTTGTCGGTTTTCTCGACGAGAAACACGCTAGCAGCGTACACACGACCGATTTACTCGGCAAGACCTCTCTGCCAGCAAGTTTCTTGCTGGTTCTTGACGAGAAAATCGGTCGTGTGTACGAGGCCTCAGAGTTAATATGGGAAAAACCTCCACTGAAGCTTTATCACCAATCCTTGTTTCCACAATAACCCTCAATTTTCAAAATCCAATTGTCATTGGGACAGAAAGTGAGGTTAAATCTTCTGAACAGGGGCACAGACAGCAAAACAAACATTACAGGGGTGTTAACCATTCTCTATGCTATCCAAAAAGCTTAAAAATATTTTTTTGTGGCTGGAGCTACACTTAAAAAATGTACCTGTTCCAAATTACAAACAGATTCAACTTAAGAACAAACCTATAGACCCTTGACTGGGGTAGTACAGATAACTTACTGCCCCAACTCAAGTATGTACCTGCCAACACCCCCCTTTTCTCCCCCAGTAAGGACACTGACACTGTGTTGGATTTAAATGGCCGCTTGGCCTTTTAAATTACTCAAAAAACATATTTAAACATAAACCTTCTTAAAGCGGAGGTCCGCCGATTTTTTATTTTTTTTTAAAAGTCAGCAGCTACAAATACTGCAGCTGCTGACTTTTAAAAAAAGGAAACATACCTGTCCAGCGCGCCCGCGATGTAGGCACCCGAGGCCGACCCGTCCCTCGGTCCTCGGATGCTGCCGCCGCCATCTTCGGTAAGGGAATCAGGAAGTGAAGCCTTGCGACTTCACTTCCTGGTTCCCTACTGCGCATGTGCGACTCGCACTGTGCAATGCCACTGGTCCCTGCCGTGTGTTTCCCACAAGACAGCGGGGGGGGGGGGCGCTGGACGTGGTGTAGACTGCGGCAGATAATGCAGGGGTCTATGCCCAGAAGTGGGTGCAAATACCTGTCTTAGACAGCGGAGGAATCCAGACAGCGGAGGTTCCATTTTTGTGTGGACCTCCGCTTTAAATGCTCCAGCTCTAATATGAATAAATCATTGCAGATCCTGGACGACTCCATCTTCCAAACTTTTGGAATCTGTGGTACCTCTAAGTTAGATTCTGTCCCCAGCCGCAACACCGCCTCGAGGATTTACTAACTGACCACAGACCCCTACCACCTTACTACCTGGTAGTCTAGACTAGGGATGGGCCCGGTGCTCGATTCGAACCCATGTTCGAATCGAGCATCGGGCGTTCGCTCGCTCGTCGAGCCCAGAACTATTTGGGCCGTTCGCATCACATTCGTGTGATGCGAGCGGCCCCGCAATGCATTGCGGCCGGCGCGGCCGGCGCAGTGCATTGCTGGCTGATGATTGGCCAAGCATGCACTGTGACCCCGCATGCTTGGCCAATCACAGCGCCCGAAACTCGGAGAGCAATAATTGGCTACAGGCAGGACGCCTGTAGCCAATTACAGCTCAGGGGCTTTAGTACACGCCCCACCATTTAAAAGGCCGCCACGCCATCGGCCCCGGTCACATGAGTTCCGGCTTTAGGAGAGATTAGTCTGCTGATTCTGTCTTTGCTTGATACTGAAAGATTTGCTCTTCTTTGCTAAACCATTGGCTATTTCTTTGCTAAACCATTGCTACCTAAGTCATTGATCGTTCATTGCTGCTGATTGCACAGTTAGTGTGTTATTAGCTGCTGCTGGGGATTAGTCTGGTGCGTGCTTACTGTTAGTACAGTATTGCAGTAGTACCAACCGCAGTGCTGTTAGCACAGCATTGCACCCCAACAGCACCCATAGGACTTCTAGTGTGTTAGTGGCAGCAAACAGAGCTCCTATATTTTCTTCTCAGCAGCACCCATAGGACTTCTAGTGTGTTAGTGGCAGCAAACAGAGCTCCTATATTTTCTTCTCAGCAGCACCCATAGGACTTCTAGTGTGTTAGTGGCATCACACAGAGCTCCTATATTTTCTTCTCAGCAGCACCCATAGGACTTCTAGTGTGTTAGTGGCAGCAAACAGAGCTCCTATATTTTCTTCTCAGCAGCACCCATAGGACTTCTAGTGTGTTAGTGGCAGCAAACAGAGCTCCTATATTTTCTTCTCAGCAGCACCCATAGGACTTCTAGTGTGTTAGTGGCAGCAAACAGAGCTCCTATATTTTCTTCTCAGCAGCACCCATAGGACTTCTAGTGTGTTAGTGGCAGCAAACAGAGCTCCTATATTTTCTTCTCAGCAGCACCCATAGGACTTCTAGTGTGTTAGTGGCATCACACAGAGCTCCTATATTTTCTTCTCAGCAGCACCCATAGGACTTCTAATGTGTTAGTGGCATCACACAGAGTTCCTATATTTTCATCTCAGCAGCACCCATAGGACTTCTAGTGTGTTAGTGGCAGCAAACAGAGCTCCTATATTTTCTTCTCAGCAGCATCCATAGGACTTCTAGTGTGTTAGTGGCATCACACAGAGCTCCTATATTTTCTTCTCAGCAGCACCCATAGGACTTCTAGTGTGTTAGTGGCAGCAAACAGAGCTCCTATATTTTCTTCTCAGCAGCACCCATAGGACTTCTAGTGTGTTAGTGGCAGCAAACAGAGCTCCTATATTTTCTTCTCAGCAGCACCCATAGGACTTCTAGTGTGTTAGTGGCAGCAAACAGAGCTCCTATATTTTCTTCTCAGCAGCACCCATAGGACTTCTAATGTGTTAGTGGCATCACACAGAGTTCCTATATTTTCATCTCAGCAGCACCCATAGGACTTCTAGTGTGTTAGTGGCATCACACAGAGCTCCTATATTTTCTTCTCAGCAGCACCCATAGGACTTCTAGTGTGTTAGTGGCAGCAAACAGAGCTCCTATATTTTCTTCTCAGCAGCACCCATAGGACTTCTAGTGTGTTAGTGGCAGCAAACAGAGCTCCTATATTTTCTTCTCAGCAGCACCCATAGGACTTCTAGTGTGTTAGTGGCAGCAAACAGAGCTCCTATATTTTCTTCTCAGCAGCACCCATAGGACTTCTAATGTGTTAGTGGCATCACACAGAGTTCCTATATTTTCATCTCAGCAGCACCCATAGGACTTCTAGTGTGTTAGTGGCATCACACAGAGCTCCTATATTTTCTTCTCAGCAGCACCCATAGGACTTCTAGTGTGTTAGTGGCAGCAAACAGAGCTCCTATATTTTCTTGTCAGCAGCACACATAGTACCTATAGTGTGTTAGTGTCAGCACCCATAGGACCTACAGTGTGTTGTGAGCACACATAGGAGTTCTATTTTTTATACTATATACACTACCGACTACAATGGCTGGAAGACCGCCAAGGAGAGGCAGAGCGTGCCGAGGCAAGAACACAGGGCAGGCAGGCTCTGTTTCTAGAGACAACAGTGCTGGCCGTGGACGTGGTCGTGCATCGTCATCAGCACGTGGCCATGGGACACGCTTGTCTTTGTTTTCGGCAGCTGGACATGTGGAGCCGCATCATGCCGAAGGCTTGGTAGAATGGATGACCAAGCCCTCCTCATCCTCCTCATCCTCTCTCACCCAGGCTCAGGGTACTGGCAGAGCAGCTGCCAACGCGTACTCAATGGCATCATCAGCCACCCCTTCCCTAGACCCACCATGTCCTCCTGAGGAGTCCCCCGAACTGTTTGAGCACAGTGTTGGGTACATGCTCCAGAAGGATGCCCAACGATTCGAAGGCTCGGATGATGATACCCAGCTTGAGGAAGTCAGTAGTGTGCGCGCAGAGAGAGGGGATGCTGAAGGACAGCAATCTGGCAGTAGTGTTCCACCAGCTGCAGCTTACTGCCAGGTTTGCTCTAGTGGTGAAGAGGGAGGGGATGATGAGGTCACTGACTCCACGTGGGTGCCTGAAGGGAGAGAGGAGGAGGAGGAGGAGGATGCAGCGTCACATGTCCAACGAGGCAGGATGCCCCCTGGAGGCCAGCTAGA
The DNA here is from genome assembly GCA_029206835.1 of Rana muscosa. Classification (NCBI taxonomy): domain Eukaryota; kingdom Metazoa; phylum Chordata; class Amphibia; order Anura; family Ranidae; genus Rana; species Rana muscosa. Next base: position 1,163,162,493 of record CM055116.1, read on the forward strand.
GGCCAGCACAGCAACTGTACCACACCGCAGAGCTCCGCCTGTGCAGGGCGCTGCCTCTGCACGTTATCACAAAAGTTCTTTGGTGTGGGCCTTTTTTGAGACGAGTGCATCAGATCGCACCACTGCTATTTGCAATATTTGTCTCAAGCGTATCTCGCGTGGCCAAAACATCAGCCGCTTGGGCACCACAAGCATGAGCAGACATATGTCGACCTGCCATGCAGCTCGTTGGCAAGCACACATAAAAGACCCACACCAAAGAACAAAGCGGACCTCTCCTTGCTCCTCATCAGCTGGGATCTCCATCCCCACTATATCTTCAGTCCTCTCTGAAAGCTGCTCTGAGAGGACTGAAGGTGTAGAATTAGGTGTGTCACAACCAAGTACTTGCAGTACACCGACGTCCGATTGTAGCAGGCAAATTTCCCTGCCCCAGCTGCTGGACCGTCGAAAGAAGTATACTCCCAGCCATCCACATGCCCAGCGGTTGAATGCTAGCTTGGCTAAATTGCTAGCACTTCAACTGCTGCCTTTTCAGTTGATAGACTCGGCCCCCTTCCGTGAGTTTGTTCAATGTGCGGTTCCTCAGTGGCAGGTTCCCAAACGCCACTTTTTCTCACGGAAGGCGATTCCGTCTCTCTACTGGCATGTGGAAGGCAATGTCCATGCCTCGCTGGACAGGGCGGTCAGCGGTAAGGTGCATATTACCGCTGACTCATGGTCCAGCAGGCATGGACAGGGACGTTATCTTTCTTTCACGGCCCATTGGGTCACTCTATTGGTAGCTGGGAGGGATGCAGGACAAGGTGCAGTAGTGTTGGAGGTTGTTCCGCCACCACGCCTCCAAAATGCTACTACTGGTTGTGACACACCTCTCTCCTCCACCCCCTCCTCTTCTTCCTCCATGTCCTCTTCGAGTGCTCTGTCCTCGGAACCAGCGGTGCTCCGTAGGCGTACAAGGGGCTACGCGAGTACGCAGGCAAAAAGATGCCATGCCGTGCTTGCGCTGGTGTGTTTGGGGGACAGGAGCCACACTGGGCCAGAGGTTCTGGCAGCTCTGCAGGGGCAGGCCGAGAGGTGGTTGACGCCACGCCAGCTTAAGCCAGGAATGGTCGTTTCTGATAATGGCACCAACCTCCTCTCCGCCCTGCGACAGGGGCAGCTCACCCATGTGCCCTGTATGGCTCACGTCCTCAACCTGGTGGTGCAGCGGTTCTTGGGCAGGTTCCCAGGCTTACAGGATGTCCTGAGGCAGGCCAGGAAAGTCTGTGTGCATTTCCGCCGATCTTATAATGCCAGTGCTCGGCTGACTGAGCTGCAAAAGGAGCTGAACCTGCCCAAGAACCGCCTAATATGTGACATGCCCACCAGGTGGAACTCAACGTTGGCCATGCTGCAGCGACTGCACACGCAGCAGAGGGCCATCAATGAGTACCTTTGCGACTACGGCACCAGGACAGGGTCAGGGGAGCTTGGCTTTTTTTCCCCACGCCAGTGGAGCATGATCAGGGATGCATGCACTGTCCTCTCACCATTTGAGGAGGCCACGAGGATGGTGAGCAGTGACAGTGCATGCATCAGTGACACTGTACCTCTTGTCCACCTGTTGGAGCATACGCTGCGTGGGATAATGGACAGGGCACTTGAGGCAGAACAGAGGCAGGAAGAGGAGGACTTCCTTGTCTCTCAAGGCCCCCTTTATCCAGACAATGTTCCTTCTGTCCCACCCATCACACAGGAAGAGGAGGAGGAGGAGGAGGAGGAGGAGGAGGATTGTGTGAGCATGGAGGTGGAGCCTGGCACTCAGCATCAGCAGCAGCAGTCTTTTAGGGATGATGTACAGTCCCAACAAACCAGTGGACTTGTACGTGGCTGGGAGGAGGTGGCTGGCGATCATGTCATCCTCAGTGACCCAGAAGACTCCGGACCGAATGCCTCAGCTAACCTACGCTGCATGGCCTCCCTGATCCTGCAAAGCCTGCGGAAGGATCCTCGTGTTCTTCGGATCAAGGAGAGTGACCATTACTGGCTGGCCACTCTCCTTGATCCACGGTACAAGGGTAAGGTTGCGGACCTTATCTTGCCGTCGCAGAGGGAGCAGAGGATGAGACATCTCAGGGAGGCCTTGCAGAAAGGTCTGTGCAACGCGTTCCCAGAAACTGGGAGGTTACAAACTCCTGGTCCTGGACGACGAGTTGCTGAGGCTTCGGTCAGTAGCAGAAGGAGCGGTGGGGAAGGTGGACGTCTGACCGATGCGTTCAGACAATTTTTTAGTCCGCAGCCCCAAGGTATGATCGGTTCCAGCAACCATCGCCAGCGTCTGATATACATGGTGCAGGAATACCTAGGGGCAAGGTCAGACTTGGACACCTTTCCCACCGAAAATCCTCTGGCTTACTGGGTCCTGAGGATGGATCACTGGCCAGAGCTTGCACAGTATGCAATTGAGCTACTGGCCTGTCCTGCATCCAGCGTTCTTTCCGAACGCACATTCAGTGCTGCTGGAGGATTTGTCACCGATCATAGGGTGCGCCTGTCCACCGACTCGGTTGATCGACTGACCTTCATAAAAATGAATCAGTCTTGGATCACCACCAGCTACCAGACACCTGAAGCGGATATAACGGAATAATTTATAATGTCACATCCCTTCAAGACTGCCTATGCTGATGCTGAGTGACTGTCCTGTTATGTTCACTGACTATCCTCTTCCTCCTCCTCAATGATCCATGCCACCACACCAGTGCCTAAGGCACAATTTTTCAGCCCCTGTATAACAGGGGCGTGTAATTACAATTTTTTAAAAAGATGCTTCGCAACAGGTGTGACTGCTGTGCTCAGAGTACAGTATCTGTGAGGGGTTGCAGTGTTGTGGCACCAGCACCAGTGCCTAAGGCACAATTTTTCAGCCCCTGTTGGGGCGTGTAATTACAATTTTTAGGCAATGCTTTGCAACAGGTCTCATTGCTGTGCTCAGAGTACAGTATCTGTGAGGGGTTGCAGTGTTGTGGCACCAGCACCAGTGCCTAAGGCACAATTTTTCAGCCCCTGTATAACAGGGGCGTGTAATTACAATTTTTTAAAAAGATGCTTCGCAACAGGTGTGACTGCTGTGCTCCAAGTACAGTATCTGTGAGGGGTTGCAGTGTTGTGGCACCAGCACCAATGCCTAAGGCACAATTTTTCAGCCCCTGTTTAACAGGGGCGTGTAATTACAAATCTTGATCTAATAGTTCACAGCAGGGCCCATTCCTGCGCCCACCAAGAGTAACTATGAGGGCCTACAGTCTTGTGGCAACACCGTCCACCACCACCACCACCACCAAAGGCCCAATTTTTCTGCCCTGTTCAACAGGTGCATGCAATTACAAATCTTGATCTAATAACTCACAGCAGGGCCCATTCCTGCACCCACCAAGAGTAACTGTGAGGGCTTACAGTCTTGTGGCAACACCGTCCACCACCACCACCACCACCACCAAAGGCCCAATTTTTCTGCCCGGTTCAACAGGTGCATGCAAGTACAAATCTTGATCTATTAACTCACAGCAGGGCCCATTCCTGTGCCCACCAGTCTTGTGGCTACACCAACATCTAATAGGGCAAATTTCTGCAGAGTATATACGGCAGGCCCCTACTTTCAAACATCCAACTTACAAACGACTCCTACTTGCAAACGGCAAGAGAAAACAGGAAGTGAGAGGAAATCTACCCCTAGGAAGGAAAATTCTATCCTGTTAGATTTAATTTGGGAAAAAGGTATCTCCTCTCTACTGATGCTTTATCACCAATCCTTGTTTCAATTAAAACCCCACTTTTCCAAAAACATTTGTCATTGGGACGGAAAGTGAGGTGACATGTTCTGAACAGATGTGCAAAGACAGCAAATGTTACAGGGGTGATAACCCCTCCCTATGTTCTCCAAAAAGCTTAAAAATTGATTTTTTTGGGATGTAGCTACACTTCATAATGTACCTGTTCAGATTCTACTTAAGAACAAACCTACAGTCCATGTCTTGTTTGCACCACCTATATACTGCTGTTCAGAGTATATAGGGTTGTAGGTATAGGGTTTTATTTTGGGTGCGGGGTCCCCCTTAGTATCCATACAAGACCCAAAGGGGCTGGGGTGGGGGGGGGGGGTGATGGGGTAGCCATGCCATTTTTCTCAAGGATTTTCAGCCATATGGCGGCCAGGACAAGACATGACATTAAAGCCGCAAGTGGTTTTAAATGGTTTCTTTTTTTCCTTTACAAATGTCATTTTGTGCAAGGACAGTTCTAAACACGGGAAACACATGCCACTTCACAGGCATACTTTAGACACCCCCCAGGTACCATATTTAAAGGAAAATTTCACTTTTTTTTTTTTTCACTTTATGCATCATTAAAATGACTGCTCCCGAAAAAACTTTAGTTTTTAAAATTTCTTTTTGCATTGATATATGTCCCCTGGGGCAGGACCCGGGTCCCCAAACCTGTTTTATAACATTAACATGCATATTGGCCGTTGTAATTAGCAATTTTGATTTCGAACGTTCGCGTCCATTATAACGAATAGGGTTCGAAAATTTGCGCGAACTTTCGGTCCGTTCGAAGGTTCTGGTGCGAACCGAACCCGGGGGTGTTCGGCTCATCCCTAGTCTAGACTGAACTAGACAAACCAGGAGGACTCCATACCTGAGATGGGTCCCACCGTTTTATCAAATACCTTATTTTTGTAACCCTCGTCAAGGACCTCAATCGCTGCAACTTGTGTTCCGAAGTACCTCCAAATTTCTCCACTAGGGCTGGAGGGCGGGACGTTCCACCACCGACTTTCCACCTGCAACTGATGCCTCCTTGTTCCTCCCTTCACTAATTATCCAGCTCCTCCCTATCCTGCACTAAACTCCTCCAATCAGGTAAGGGCAAGTTTATTTTGTCTAAACAGTCCCAACCCCTCTTTAACCTATTACAGTCTGGTAGTTCCTTCCACCCTGTCATGTATGCCCTGCGCTTACATTTCTTTTCAGTTCCGTACATGTCTATCTTGTTTGTAACCTGGGAACCGCCTGTATAGGACACACATATAAGACTATGCAAGCCTTCAAAAGATCATTTGTTTAGGGTTTACTTCTACTTTGATTATAGGTCTTCTTTATTTCAATAAATATAATTAAAGTGATTGTAAAGGAAAAAAACGTATTAGAAAAAAAAAAATAACAAACATGCATAGCTCCCAACTGTCCCTGATTTGCAACCTTTCGTCCAATTTCTAAATTGCTGCGTTTGTAAATTTCAAAAGCCAGTATAAAGGAAGACTAGTGGTAAAAAAAAAAAAAGCACTAATGATTTTTTTTGTAGACTACTCATTTAAGTGGGCGTGACTGACCTATGCCTACATAATTTTGCTAATGGGTGTCCCTCATTCATATCTCAAAAAGTTGGGAGGTATGAACATGTCATACTTACCTGCTCGATGCAGTGGTTTTGCAGAGAGCAGAAGCCCTGATCCTCCTCTTCTTGGGTCACCTGATGGCGCTCTGGGCCCCTCCCCCTTGCTGAGTGCCCCTATAGCTAACTGCTTGCTGTAGGTGCACTTGTGCGTGCTCGCTCCCGGCTGTGATTGACAGCAGTGCGAGTCAATAGCTCCTGCTGCTTCTGCATCTCAGCCAATCAGAAGGGAGAAACCCAGGAGAGCCTCCGGTCTAGTGCACGTCGCTGGATGGAGATTGGGTATAGGTAAGTATTAGGGAGGGCTGAGGGGGGGAGCTGCACACTGAAGGTTTTTTACTGTATCTTCATGCATAGAATGTATGAAGTTAAAAAACCTTCAGCCTTTACAACCACTTTAATGTCATCTTGTAGAAAAAAAAAATGAACTTAAAAAAAGAGAAGATAGGTAAATTACAGGGACAAAATTATAAAAAACAAAAACAAAAAATAAAACCAGAGCTACCTGATTAACCGAGGAGTAAAAACTTTGATCACATATATTTGGCGACTACAAAAATAATAGATATTGAAGAACATACCTCTGCAGCATTTCATGTAATACTGCGGATGTTTCATCCAATACAGAGAGTTGGTAGAGGGAAGACAGGCTCTTATTCTGTGCCCAAGTCAAGTGAGGTAAAGCTCCAGGTATTAGGAGAGTATTTTTAGAGGTCTTTGTAGAGGTCCTCCATTAAGTTATATTCTGTGTACGAGGTCATACTGACTTGTATCTCCTGTTTTGTAAAGCATGTGTACTAAAGTGCTTCCATTGTTTGTAAAAAACATGTTTTTATGCTTTTAAGGTCTTCTTTTAAACAGGTAGCAGCTAAATAAACAACTGAAGAAAAAAAAAAAAAAAAACATTAGGAAGCTGTTTTACTTATCCAAGAATTTGTACTTCTGACCAATCCTAAGATTAACACAACTCTGCAACACAGCACAAGCCTAAGGCCCCTTTCACACTGGGGCGTTTTTCATGCGGTTTAGCGCTAATAATAGCACTGTTATACCGCATGAAAAAATCCTGCCCTGTGCCTTCAATATGAAAGCCCGAAGGCTTTCACACTGAAGCGGTGCGCTAGCAGGACAGCTCCAAAAGTCCTGCTAGCCGCTTCTTTACAGCGGTAAAGGAGCGGTGTGTTCACCGCTCCTTTACCGCGGTCTCCCATTGAAATCAATGGGAGCAGTATTAACGCGGGCGGCATTAACCCTTTTTCGGCCGCTAGCGGGGGTTAAATTAACCCCCCTAGCGACCGCATACCGCGGTAAGAACGACGGTATAGCAGCGCTGAAAATCGCGCTGCTATACCGCCACCGCTCCTGCCCGCCCCAGTGTGAAAGGGGCCTTAGCAAGAGTCCTGATTTTTTTCTGTTGCGATAAAGTAACACTTTACATGTCTGTCCTTTCCCAGCCTGAGAATGGACAGTGAAAGGAGAAGCAGCAGACTGATGAGTTCATCTCTCTGTCACTTGGCTCTCTCCTCCTATCAACATATTCCTTGTTAGCACATGAGCACTGCGGCCTAACTGATTGACTTCTTGTGCTGATTCTTCCTCTTCCAGACTGAGCTTAGTGGTATAGTGGAGTTCAAGAGGCTGATACCAAGTCCAATTTAGGTACTTAAATTAATCATGTACAAATTAATACAATGTGGGATTCACAGGTGTGCGTGGCCTATTGCATTAGGATGTGCACCCCAATGCTCAAACACCTGTGTGTGTGTGTGTATATATATATATATATATATATATATATATATATATATAGCAGTAGGGCAGTGGACAGTGTCAGTAGAGCAGTGGATGATGTCAGTAGGGCAGATTGGTGTCAGTAATTTATTTGTATTTGTTTATTTTTTAAATTTTTATTATTATTATTGTTAACAATTTTTTTACAGTTTTTTTTACAATAATTTTTTATGGGCCCCATTGGGGGGCTTTGAAACATCAGGGGCCTAAACAGACCCCTAAAGTCTCACTTCTGAGACAGAGGAAGGGACTGAGGACAGAGCTTCCCCAGTCCTTTTCTCTGCAGCCAGGCAGCAGAGGGCATCTGCACAGTACAGGGTGATTAGGGTGTGCCTAGGCACACCTGACACACCCTGTGTGCACACCTCTTGTGGGATTCATTACTATCTTTTATCTGCAGTTTGGCTTTAATTCTAGTATAGCTGAGGCCAGGCTACTAGCCTAGGGTTACCTAAATGATAATACCCTTTTGTACAAGATGTACAAAAGGGTATCTCTGTATTTGCGGACGATACTAAGCTAAGCAGGGCAATAACTTCTCCGCAGGATGTGGAAACCTTGCAAGAAGATCTGAACAAATTAATGGGGTGGGCAACTACATGGCAAATGAGGTTTAATGTAGAATTTTTTTTAATTATGCATTTGGGTGGCAAAAATATGAATGCAATCTATACACTGGGGGGAGAACCTCTGGGGGAATCTAGGATGGAAAAGGACCTGGGGGTTTTAGTAGATGACAGACTCAGCAATGACATGCAATGCCAAGCTGCTGCTAACAAAGCAAACACAATATTGGCATGCATTAAAAAGGAGATTAACTCCAGAGATAAAACAATAATTCTCCTGCTCTACAAGACTCTGGTCCGGCCGCACCTAGAGTATGCTGTCCAGTTCTGGGCACCAGTCCTCAGGAAGGATGTGCTGGAAATGGAGAGAGTCCAGAGAATGGCAACAAAGCTAATAAAGGGTCTGGAGGATATTAGTTATGAAGAAAGGTTGCGAGCACTGAACTTATTCTCTCTGGAGACAAGACCGTTGAGAGGGGATATGATTTTAATGTACAAATACCATACTGGTGACCCCACAATAAGGATAAAACTTTTCTGCGAAAGAGAATTTATTAAGACATGCGACCATTCACTAAAATTAGAAGAAAAATGGTTTAACCTTAAACTACGTAGAGGGTTCTTTACTGTAAGAGCGGTTATGATGTGGAATTCCCTTCCACAGGTGGTGGTCTCAGCAGGGAGCATCGATAGTTTTAAAAAAACTATTAGATAAGCACCTGAACGACCACAAAATACAGGGGTATATACAATGTAATACTGACATAGTGTATAATCACACACATAGGTTGGACTTGATGGACTTGTGTCTTTTTTCAACCTCACCTACTATGGTATTATTTTGCCTCTGGAGTTGTGTGATTAAAACTACTGCTAGAATGTAATAAATGAGACATGCTGTTTGTGTTAAACTTACAGCTACTTTTTAACATGTCCAGAAAAAGAAGATATAGCTTTATGTTTCCTGATCTACAGTGAGTCTCCTGAGACCTCTCTACATCCCATACTACCCTTCCAATTCACTTGCTGAATTTAGTCATGCAAGTCCAAAGGTGACTAGAAGAGGGCAACAAAAATATCTTTAAAAAGTAAGTAAGACCCTAAGTATTTGAGGGGTCCTGCCCCCTGCCAACGCATCTGTTGGTGATTTGTCAGGGGTCTCATGAATACTCCAGGCAGCTCCTCCTCAGCTACACTCCCATTCTTCTAGAATATTGCCCAAGTTTCTAGAAGTAGGGGGAGGTATCAGAAGTGCTGCCTGTGAGTCATCCAGCCGTCCCTGAGTCTCTCCCCAGACAAAAAAAAAAAAAAAACACAGGCTGAACATTTTACCTACTCTAACAAAACACCAACAATTCCTATTCTAGCACACTAGCGGGTGCTACACAGGGTTTTACATTCATACTTCCTGCAGCAGGTGGTTCCACTAGGAGGAGGAAGAGAATAGGAGGACAGGCTTCTTGCGCTAATGACATCCACAGCAGGCAGGCAAGCAGGCAGGATTATGCAGCTACTGGGTGGAGGACTAAAACTTGAACATCATTGACATCAGGCAGGCCTCTCTGAAACATCATGGAGGTGGGTGGGTCACAGGTGAGAGGGGACAGGCCAGGCTTTGTAACTGACAGCCTAATTAGCTGTCAACTACTGTCTATGGCACTGGAACTGTATTTTTAGAGGATCATCACCAAAGGATCATCTTTTCTCCCAACAGGAGAGTCCGATCCTGCACACATACCTCGTAATGAACTTCCAGGTGCCACTGAAAATAACATAACATGCCTTCCCTGGCACTCATGCTTTAGGCCTCATACACACGGCCGATTTTCTCGGCAAGAACCAGCAAGAAACTTGCTGGCAGAGAGGTCTTGCCGAGTAAATCGGTCGTGTGTACGCGGCTATCGGGTTTCTCGTCGAGAAAACCGACAAGAAACCTCGACGAGAAAATAGAGAACCTGCTCTCTATTTTCTCGTCGAGATTCTCGTCGGCATGTTTCTCGACGAGAAAAGTGAGTGTGTGTACACTTACCTGTCCTCCCGGAAGCCCGCGCATGTTCGAAATGAATTCGACGCATGCGCGGTAGCTTCCTAGGCATACGTAGGGTATACCAAGATGGCGGCGACGGCATCGAATGTGACGAGCGCATGCTCGACGTAGTCGATGACGTCACCGCGTACGCTCCTTTCAAAGAACCGCGGGTTCTTTGAAACGAGCGTGTGTACACTCGGCCGGGACAATTTTCTTGTCCAAGAATCTCGTCGAAAAAAACGACATGTTTTTTTCAACGAGAATCTCGGCCGTGTGTACGAGGCCTTAGATTGCCTATCGCCGTACTAACCCTTCCCCACATTCTATACAACTATAAAATAAGTTTTGGCTGGAGTTCCACTTTATTTGCCAGTGCACTTACCATCATATTGCGACTCCCCTCAGACGTTGTTACAATAATGAAAAGTACAGCAGAAATATTTGAATATGACAATGCTTCTTTTTAGGCAAATTACACAAATGTGATGTCCATAACAGATGTGCATAGACAAGCCATGAAGTGAAATTCTATTACACTATTTCCCATTATAAACGCTAACAAAGGGGGGATGTAAAACAATAACATTGATTTGAAATTCTTTTCTGTAGAGGGAATAATAGTCTATTACATGAGCATAATTGCTTCTGAGTTTGCGAAGTGAATTGAAAAAATGCAAATGATAGAAATCGATGCAAGGCATGGATCTGGGTGCATGGCTTTCATCAACAGGCATGTCTTTTGCATTTCTCTAATTACCTGATTATATCAGCCAAAAGGATGCCATCTATCTACCATGCAATCATATCTGTGTGTCAAAGGAAAATGGCTCAGTTCTGGGAAATACAATTGATCGAAAAGTATGGTGCATGAGACAAGATTTGTTCCCCTCCTGCAATCTCTTATCCTGGTTACTGTACCCCCTGCGACGCCCCTTGTATGGCTGCATGAGTTCCAAAGCTTTAAAAATCATCCCAGCCAGTACATTGATTGGTTATCATTCTGTGAAAGAGAACAATAAAATTGCAGGAAAAAAATTCAATATCTGTTTCCAGGTAATTGGCAACGCTCTAATCAACTAACTAAAAATCGCACCTTTTTGTTAAAAAATTAACATAGCATATAAAATTGCTACACAAAAAAAAAGTAAATAAGTATTTAACACGTCAACATTTTTCTAGTTAAATATATTTCTAAAGGTGCTATTGACATGAATTTGTCACCACATGTCGGTAACAACCCATGCAATCCATATATAAAGAGAAACCAATAAAAAAAATAAGTTCAGAAATTAAGTTATATGTAATAAAATGAAATGACACAGGGAAAAAATATTGAACAAATGAAGAATGGGAGGCGCAAAAGGGCATGGAAAGCCAAGACATCAACTGAAATCTATCAGTAATTAGAAAGCAATCCTGCCCTTGTCAATGCAAATTGATATTTGCTGGTTCAGTCTCAAATGATGGCCTATAAGGCCTGGTTCACACTGGGGCGACAAACGCTCCGACATTGGGAGCTCATGTCGCATGACGTGTGAAAATCAATGTTTCCCTATGGGAGCCGTCTTAACTGGTCCGACACATGTCGGTCCGACTTTGAGAATGCTCCCTGTACTACTTTGGTCCGACTTTGATCCGACTTCAGCCCATTGATTATCATTGAAGTCGGATCAAAGTCGGACCGCAGTCTTGCATGATCCGACTTTGGCATGCGACTTGTGCTCTGCTGCTCTTGAGGGGGAACTCCAGGCCAAATTTTAAATAAAAAAACCGGCATGGGTTCCCCCTCCAGGAGCATACCAGGCCCTTGGGTCTGGTCTGGATTTGAAGGGGAACCCCTACGCCAAAAAAACGGCGTGGGGGTCCCCCCCAAAATCCAAACCAGACCCTTATCCGAGCACGCAACCTGGCAGGCCGCAGGGGAAGAGGGGGAGGAGAGAGCGCCCCCCCCTCCCTCCTGAGCCGTACCAGGCCGCATGCCCTCAACATGGGGGGTTTGGTGCTCTGGGGCAGGGGGGCGACCTGCGGCCCCCCCACCCCAAAGCACCCTGCCCCCATGTTGATGAGGACAGGGCCTCTTCCCGACAACCCTGGCCGTTGGTTGTCGGGGTCTGCGGGCGGGGGGCTTATCGGAATCCGGGAGCCCCCTTCAATAAAGGGGCCCCCGGATCCCGGCCCCCCCACCCTATGTGAATGAGTATGGGGTACATCGTACCCCTACCCATTCACCTGGTGGGAAAAAATTGCAATAAAAAAACCACACAGCTTTTTAAAGTATTTTATTGCACAGCTCCGGGGGTCTTCTTCCGACTTCGGGGGTCTCCGGTGTCGTCGCCGCGCTCTCCGGTTCTTTCTTCTGCCGGGCCACCGCTAACTTCTTTAGCTCTTTTGCTAGCGGAGGCCCGGTCTTCTCCGTCGCCTTCTTCTCCCGTTCTCCGGTTCTTCTCGCGCTTCTTTCTTCTGCCGGCCCCTCCACTAACTTCTTTAGCTCTTTTGCTAGTGGAGGGGCCGGTCTTCCCGTCGCCGTCTTCTTCTCTCTTCTTCTCAATGTTGACGCGTCGCTTCCTCCCGCTGTAATACTGGCTGTTCGCTCCGCTCCGCATTATTATAGTCTTCTCATGATGTCACAGTCACATGTTCCCATGACGTCACAGTCAGATGCTCCAGGTCGCCCCCCTGCCCCAGAGCACCAAACCCCCCCATGTTGAGGGCATGCGGCCTGGTATGGTTCAGGAGGGAGGGGGGGCCGCTCTCTCATCCCCTCCTCTTCCCCTGCGGCCTGCCAGGTTGTGTGCTCGGATAAGGGTCTGGTTTGGATTTTGGGGGGGACCCCCACGCCGTTTTTTCGGCATAGGGGCGCCCCTTCAAATCCAGACCAGACCCAAGGGCCTGGTATGCTCCAGGAGGGGGAACCCATGCCAGTTTTTTCTTTAAAATTTGGCGTGGAGTTCCCCCTCAAGATTCATACCAAACACAGTGCCTGATATTGGCGGGGATCCAAGTCGGATCCCCGTTCATTGAAAGTCGGACATATGTCGGCTTCATGTCGCAGGGCAAAGTCGGATCCAAAGTAGGACAGATGTCGTGTCGCACTAGTGTGAACCCAGCCTTAAAAAGTGTGTCATTATGAAGGTGTCACACAAGAAACATTTCATGATGGGTAAAAGCAGATAGCTCTCTCAAGACCTTTGCAATCTTATTGTTGCAAAACATACTGATGGCATTGGTTACAGAAGGATTTCTAAACGTCTCAATGTTCCAGTGAGCACTATTGGGGCCATAATCCAGAAGTGGAAAGAACATAATTTTGCTATAAACCAGTCATGATCAGTAGGGATGAGCCGAACACCCCCCCTGTTCGGTTCGCACCAGAACCTGCGAACAGACCTAAAGTTCGCGTGAAAATTAGAACCCTATTAAATACAATGGACTCGAACGTTCAAAATCAAAAGTGCTAATTATAAAGGCTAATATGCAAGTTATTGTCCTAAAAAGTGTTTGGGGACCCGGGTCCTGCCCCAGGGGACATGTATCAATGCAAAAAAAAGTTTTAAAAAAGTTTTTTCGGGGAGCAGTGATTTTAATAATGCATAAAGTGAAAAATAAAAAGTGAAATATTCCTTTAACCTGGGGGGGTGTATAGTATGCCTGTAAAGCAGCGCTTGTTTCCCTTGCTTAGAACTGTCCCTGCACAAAATGTAATTTCTGAAGGAAAAAAAGCCATTTAAAACCACTCGTGGCTATAATGAATTGTCGACTCCCGGCAATATAGAGAAAAGTCATTGATAAAAAAAAAAATGCGTGGGGGTCCCCCCAAATTCAATTACCAGACCCTTCAGGTCTGGTATGGATATTAAGGGGAACCCTGCATCAAATAAAAAAAAAATTACGTGGGGTTCCCCCCAAATATCAATACTAGACCCTTCAGGTCTGGTATGGATTTTAAGGGGAACTCCACTCCAAATAAAAAAAAAATGGCGTGGAGTTCCCCCAAAAATCCACACCAGACCCTTTATCCGAGCACGCAACCTGGCAGGCCACAGGATAAGAGGGGAGAACGAGAGAGCGCCCCCTCCTGAACCGTACCAGGCCACATGCCCATGTTGATGGGGACAAGGGCCTCATCCTCACAATCCTTGCCCGGTGGTTGTGGGGGTCTGCGGGCAGGAGGCTTATCAGAATCTGGAAGACCCCCAGACAAAGGGGACCCCCAGATCCCGCCCCCCTATGTGAATTGGTAAGGGGTACCCCTACCATTTCACGAAGAAAGTGTAAAAAAAAAAAATGTAAAAAAAACACACAGACACCTTGGAAAAGTCCTTTATTAAAAAAAAAAAAAAACACATTCCAGCGATGTAATCCAATGTCCCGCGGCGATCCGATGTCCAGCGCTGCAGTCTCCACTCCACATGAAACGTCATTGGCTGAGCGGACCTACACTGCGGAGGAAGTTCCCCATCAGGTCCGCTCAGCCAATGACCTAGGCGGGGTCTGAGGTAAGAGGGGGCGGGGGCGCCCTCGTATCTCAGACCCCGCCTACGTCTTGGCTGAGCGGAGCTGATGGGGAACTTCCTCTTCAGTGTAAAAAAATGAATAGACCCGCCCCTACTCACGTTCCCCATCAGGTCCGCTCCTGATGGGGAATGTAAGAAGGGGCGGGTCTATAAATTCTTTTACACTGAAGAGGAAGTTCCCCATCAGGTCCGCTTAGCCAATGACGTAGGCGGGGTCTGAGATACAAGGACGCCCCCGCCCCCTCGTACCTCAGACCCCGCCTACGTCATTGGCTGAGCGGACCTGATGGGGAACTTCCTCAGCAGTGTAGATCCGCTCAGTCAATGACGTTTCGAGTGGAGACTGCAGCGCTGGACATCGGATCGCCGCGGGACATTGGATTACATCGCTGGAATGTGTTTTTATTTTTTTTTAAATAAAGGACTTTTCCAAGGTGTCTGTGTGTTTTTTTTACATTTTCTTTTACACTTTCTTCGTGAAATGGTAGGGGTACAATGTACCCCTTACCAATTCTCATAGGGGGGGCAGGATCTGGGGGTCCCCTTTGTTAAAGGGGTCTTCCAGATTCCGATAAGCCCCCTACCTGCAGACCCCCACAATCACCGAGCAAGGGTTGTGGGGATGAGGCCCTTGTCCCCATCAACATGGGGACATCCTCCCCATGTTGAGGGCATGTGGCCTGGTACGGTTCAGGAGGGGGGGCGCTGTCTCGCCCCCTCTTTTCCTGCGGCCTGCCAGGTTGTGCGCTCGGATAAAGGGTCTGGTATGGATTTTTGGGGGAACTCCACGCCATTTTTTTTTTATTTGATGCAGGGTTCCCCTTAATATCCATACCAGACCTGAAGAGCCTGGTAGCTGAATTTGGGGGGACCCCCACGCATTTTTTTTTTTTTTATCAATGACTTTTCTCTGTATTGCCGGGAGCCGACAATTCATTAATAGCCGCGAGTGCTTTTAAATGACTTTTTTTCCTTCAGAAATGACACTTTGTGCAGGGACAGTTCTAACCACGGGAAACAAGCGCTGCTTTACAGGCATACTATACACCCCCCCTCAGGTACAATAGTTAAAGGAATATTTCACTTTAAGCATTATTAAAATCACTGCTCCCAAAAAAACGGCCGTTTTTAAAACGTTTTTTTTCATTGATCATGTCCCCTGGGGCAGGACCCGGGTCCCCAAACACTTTTTATGACAATAACTTGCATATAAGCCTTTAAAATTAGCACTTTAGATTTCTCCCATAGACTTTTTACAGGGTGTTCCGCGGCTTTTTGAATTTGCCGCGAACACCCCAAATTGTTCGCTGTTCGGCAAACATGCGAACAGGCAATGTTCGAGTCGAACATGAGTTTGACTCGAACTCGAAGCTCATCCCTAATGATCAGGTGCTCCTCGCAAGATTTCAGACATAGGAGTGAAAAGAATTATCAGAAGAGTTGTCCGAGAGCCAAGGACCACTTGTGGAGAGCTTCAGAAAGACCTGAAATTAGAAGGTACAATTGTTTTAAAGAAAACAATAAGTAATGCACTCAACCGTCATGGCCTGTATGCACGCTCACCACGCAAGACTCCATTGCTGAAGAAAAAGCATGTTAAATCTCGTTTAAAGTTTGCTGCACAACATTTAGACAAGCCTGTGGAATACTGGGAGAATATAGTCTGGTCAGATGAGACCAAAATTGTACTCTTTGGATGCCATAATACACACCATGTTTGGAGGTCAAATGGCACTGCACATCACCCCCAAAACACCCCCCATACCAACAGTGAAGTTTGGAGGTGGGAACATCATGGTGTGGAGCTGTTTTACAGCATGCGGTACTGGCAAACTTCATATTATTGAAGGAAGGATGAATGGAAAAATGTACCAAGACATTCTTCATAAAAATCTGCTGCCATCTACCAGGATGAAGAAGATGAAACGAAGATGGACATTTCAGCAAGACAATCATCCCAAACACAAAGCCAAGGAAACTCTCAGTTGGTTTCAAAGACAGAAAATAAAGATGCTAGAATGGCCCAGCCAATCACCTGATTTGAATCCAATAGAAAATCTATGGAATGAACTAAAGATCAGAGTTCATAGAAGAGGCCCATAGAACCTTGAAGATTTGAAGACTGTTTGTGCGGAAGAATGGCCCAAAATCACACCTGAGCAATGCATGTGACTAGTTTCTCCATACAGGAGGCATCTTGAAGCCATCATTACCAACATTGGATTTTGTACCAAGTATTAAATACATTTCAGTTGGCGTGTTCAATACTTTTTCCCAGTGTCATTCCATTTTATTACACACAACTTAATTTCTGAACGTATTTGTTTTGGTTTCTTTGAATGAATGGATTACATGGGTTGTTACCAACATGTGGTTAAAATGTAATGTCAATAGCATCTTTAGAAATATATTTACCTAGAAAAATGGTGACTTGTTCCATACTTATTTTACCCGATGTATAATCAAAAATAAACCTGTATCAACAAGATTTTGCCAGAATCATATCACACACCCTCAGATCCTTGACCTTAAAGAATGGGCTTATATAAAATATTTCTATTTTAATATGCAGCTGCTGTCATTTTCTAAAACTGTCATTTACCTAGCCGTCCACACTAAGATGAGTAAGATTTTAGGCATCCACCACAATGGGAATTTTATTTTTGGTTACATACTTCCCAATACTCATCTACTATAGAAATGCATACACTGCAGCTTTCCTCATCAGAACACTGAGATTTGTTTAGGTGATTAAAATGATGGGTGACCCTTACATTCAAGAATCAGTTTGGAAAGTACATTGTGAATCTACTGTACTTCTTAAAGAGGTTGTAAACCCTGGACAAACAAAAAAAATCCTGGGAGACAAAGGCATAATGGGCTAGTATGTATCAGCTGCATACTTCCCGGTGTTTCTTCTGGGTTAGCGGGCTCCGGCGCTGTAAGTGGCCAGAGCCGCTATGACATCACAACCGCGCATGCGCGGGAGCCGCCGGTCACGGCACAGGGCTCTGAAGAAACGGGTGGTCGTTCCTTCAGAGCGCATGCGCCGATGGCGTCATTGGCGGCATATACAGTAAATATCTTCTAAACGGTGCAAGATAAGGAGTTGTTTACCTGTACCTATAGGTAAGCCTTATTATACCTAAAGGTACAAACAAACCAGGGAAGTTTACTTCCTCTTTAAGAAAAAGAATTTGCAGCAAAGTTTGCTAAAACCTTTGCAATGTACAAATTGATCACCCAGAAAGGAATGTATTTGTCAACATAAAGTGTATGTAAAACCTAACAATGAACACCTGTTACCTTATATTGTAAACTCCTTGAGGGCAGAGAATGATGTGAATGTACAATATATATGTAAAGTGCTGCTTAAATTGACAGCGTTATATAAGTACATGTAATAAAAAATATCTAAGTAAAAAATTAGCTCTATTTGTTCTGTTAAATATACCACTGAAAGTGGTTTTTATTTGTATCTGTTCAATAAGTGCAAAAAAAATCCTGTTCAACCTGACAGACATTTTTTGGACTACTTACTTTTTGTATGCTTTCCTTGTGCTGACTGTTATCATTGTCTCCAGCTATCTCTGTAGACTACAGAACAACCCATTCCTATGTTGGATGTAGGGACCCTGCTATAAGCAGGAGTGTCTCTGCTATGCTGTAGTAGGCCTGGTCCTGAATTGATAGTCCTTTTTTTTAGAACGTTTTCCCCCAAATTCAGATTAATATTGGCTTCTGCCTGCTATTGGTGAGTGTGCCTTGAAATAGAGTAATGCCTTGTGCACACGGTCGGATTTTCCGTCGGGATAAACTCTGACGGATTTTTACGACGGAATTCCGTTTAAGCTGTCTTGCTTACACACTGTCATACCAAATTCCGACCGCCAAGAATGCGGTGACTTACAACACTATGACGAGCTGAGAAAAATTAAGTTCGATGCTTCCGAGCATGCATCGACTTGATTCTGAGCAGGCGTGGTTTTTTCTCCATTGGAGTTCCATACAGACTATCGGAAATTTTCGATCGGAATTTTTTTCGTCTGAGAAAAAGAGAACATGTTCTCTGTCTAACTCCGTCAGAATTTCCGAAGGAAAAAGTCAGATGGGGCAATCACACGGTCGGAATATCCGATGAAAAAATTCCGTCTGATTTTTTTCATCGGAAATTCTAATCGTGTGTACGAGGCATAAGAATATGAATATTTATATCTCCCTGGCCAAGGACAATGAGGTGTATTGCCAGTGGTGCATTCTGGGGGAGATTTTAGATATCCAGGGAAACTTTGGTAAACTTTTTTGCCTCCTACTGTAGGCTTATGAGTTTTTTGTTGTTCTCTGACCTCACAGGCCTTCTGCTTAGGGAGGAAGCATTTGTTTGAAGAAGAAAGATCTTTGTTCAGGGCCTGTAAGCTTGCACTGCTAGGCTGGAGGATAAATGCGAGAGGAGTGAAGCTGGAACTTAGATTAGAACATCAGGCAGGAACTCTGCTAGAACAGTGTCCCCTTTAAGAAGTCTGTTGGCTCAAGGAAATTCATGTGCAGCAAGAATGAATGAGCCCCTAGCATTTATGCTCTCTTTATTCCTGTTTAGGTTGCCCCAGGTGATGGAAGATGCAGGGCAGCATAGCAACAGGTCCCAATTGGCTGGATCGGGCGGGATTATTTCGGGCAGAGTTTATAAAAGCCGGCGGTCTTTCCCACTCCGTTCATAGCCTGAGGGGATCCCGCGGAGTGAAGAGCCTGTGCTGCTCTGGCCGGTTACCTCAGAAGATGGAAGAACTGATTCGCCGCCTCATTACTAAAGCCGAGAGCCAGGGAGGAGCTGAGTGGCTGAGGAGGTGCCTGGAAGAGGATGCTGTTCCGTCAGCTGACATGGAACATGTCCTTTCTTGACATTCCGAAGCTGCTCCCCCTGCTGTTCAAAGAGGACCTCGCAGAGGTAACAGGGGAAAGAGGTTGAGAAAAGAAGATTCTCCCTCTTCTCCTGTGAGAATGAATGCTAAATAGGCAAGGTCATGCTCTTCTTCAAGCAGAGCCAGAAGTGACTCACCTCAGCTAGCTGCAGCCGCAAGCTTTTCAAATGAGGTGACAATGTCTGGGCAACCTGCTAGCATGGACCGCAGTGATGGTGAGAAAAATTATGTTAATTTAATAGAATTAGGTAAAGTAGTTGGTTCTTTAGCCAAAGTACTTTCTAAGATGAGTAATGTTAATAATATTGGTACTGTTTGGAATGGCGGTGGCTTAAGTGGAGTAAGTATGTCTGATAATGTTGATTTTTCACAGGGTAACCCCATCATTCCTGTAAGTATTAACCCTTTGAATGCAAGGGTAAATCTTATTACTGGTAATTTACCTTTGAATACTGTTAATACTAATATACCTCCTGCTTTAGCCAGGGCCTCCATCAGGAATTTTGGGGCCCCTTACACAGCTTCAGGCTTGGGCCCCCTGGAGCAGAGAACCACTGCAAATCGAGAAGCGGGGGGGGGTGCCACGAATTGAGGAGCGGGGGGTGCTGCCGCCGCAAATTGTTGAGGTCGGAGGGGGCTTTGGGTGCTGATGAATAAAAAAAAAGGGGGGTTGCCATCCGGGCCCCTGGGGACCTCCGGGCCTCTGGGGACCTCTGGGCCCCTTACAAAAAATTTTAATAAAAAAAGGGGGGTTGCCATCTGGGCCCCTGGGGACCTCTGGGCCCCTTACAAAAAATAACAAAAAATAATTAAAAAAAAATAAAAGATAAATAAATAAAATATTTTTTTTTTTTATAAAAAAAAAAAAAAGGGGGGGCTGCCATCCGGGGGCCCTGGGGACCTCCAGGCCCCTTACAGGTGTACTGCCTGTACCACCCTGATGGCGGCCCTGGCTATAGCTAATGTATCAATTCCTTTATCTATAAAAGCTCTTGTTTTTGAGACATGTCTTAAAGAGTCGCTCCCCTGTGAGCTTTCTCCTTTGGGATTCCATCTGTCCAGTACTGTTAAAGAAAAAATATGGGGAGGAGAATTTATTGACATGTTATCCCTGCTCCCATCATCCAACGATTTTTTGTTGAAATCTGATAAAATATTGGATGATAGGTCTGAGGAAGATAGGAGGAGGGCAATTCCAAGAACTTTCCAGAATTGGCTTCAGGCCTTTTTTATCTTTTCATCTGTAATGAGCGAACGTTTTCCTGACAAATGCTCAGGATTGTTTCAATATCTAGACATAGTGGCGGAGGCATATCGCCACTTTGGTAGTATTTCTTGGTTCAGTTATGATGAGAGCTTTAGACAAAAGCTTTCAGTCCACCCTTCCCTCCACTGGGGGGTGAAGGATGTAGGATTATGGCTGAACCTGATGCTGCCACAAAGGCAGCAATATGCTCAGAGACCTCAAGCAACTATTAGTACACAGTCTACTTTTCGTAAAGGAGTACAGTATGCTTCTCATACAATGATTTCTAATGTAGATTTTTATCTAACTGCAGATATAAGCATGAATGCTCATTCTGCGCGGGTACGCACCCTGCATCCTGCTGTTTCAAGAAATCTGCCACTACAGCTCAATCAAGGGATATTAATGCAAAGAGCATGGACACCAGTGAAACTGTCAGAAATGCAGTTCTGGCTAGATCAATATCCAGACCGCAGGACAGCGGTCCTTCTGTATGAAGGTTTCCAGTTTGGCTTTTTGGTGCCTTCTTTTGGGGGTCAAGGTTGTTCGCCTGTAAGAACAGGGCTCTTTTCATTTGATTCATCATTTATCCTTTCCTCATGGTAATTCGTTAAATGATGAGATATCAGATTTTGAGTCATCCGTGTCATATTCTTCCTTTGAAGAAGCTTTGTGTTTGTTAAAACGTTTTGGCAAAGCAGCAGGCGAAGGCGGATATAAAGTCAGCATTTCGCCTTTTACCTGTCAACCCAATGGGTTTTAATTCCCTTGATTTCTCTTTTAAGGATCAATTCTACTTTGATATGTGCTTGCCCATGGGGTTTTCCAAGTCTTGCAGTTATTTTGAGGCCTTTTCGACATTTGAACAGTGGGTCTTGTTCCAAAATTCCCCTCAGGGTGCGCCATACATTATTTAGATGATTTATTATTTATTGGCCGAGCAGGAGTTCAAGTTTGTTCAGATATGCTAGCTTGTTTTTTCAACATCTGTAAGTCATTTGGTATTCCTATAGCACAGGGATATGCAATTAGCGGACCTCCAGCTGTTGCAAAACTACAAGTCCCATCATGCCTCTGCCTCTGGGTGTCATGCTTGTGGCTGTCAGTGTCTTGCTATGCCTCTTGGGACTTGTAGTTCTGCAACAGCTGAAGGTCCGCTAATTGCATATCCCTGCTATAGCACTTGAAAAAACAATGGGCCAAGTGACAGTGATCGAATTCCTGGGCATTACAATCGATTCTGTTGCCATGGAATTCCGATTGCCAGTGTCAAAAATATAACTTTTTGTCCCGAAGAAGGGTTATTTTGCGTGATGTTCAGTCCTTACTGGGACTATTTGCATTTGCGTCCAGAGTAATTCCAGTGGCCAGGGTCTTTTCTCTGAGATTCGCCATGGCCACTAGAGGGCTTACAAACCCTTATTCACATGTTTCCATTACACGTCCCATTAAAGAGGATTTGAGGGTTTGGGACCAATTCTTGATAAATTTTAACGGCAGTGCAGTATGTCAGGATGATTTTGTTAATGATTGGGAGATCCGGCTATTTACAGATGCATCAGGTTCGGTTGGTTTTGGTGCTTTCCTGGACGGCCATTGGTATGCAGACAGTTGGCCTGAGTCTTGGAGATCACCAGATATTATCCGTAACCTTGTCCTATTAGAATTATTCCCTGTGGTGGTCGCCATTACCATTTGGCACAGCAGGTTTGAGAATAAGCGTGTTCTTCTCCACACGGATAATAAAGGAGTGTTTTTCGCTATAAATGGGCTATCATCAAAATCTGAATTAGTAATAAAATTGCTCAGTTTTTTGGTGTTACAATGTATGACCTTTAACATTTGGTTAAAATCAAAGCATGTCCCTGGTTTTACTAATGAGATTGCCAATTCATTATCTCGTTCGCAGATCCGGAAGTTTTGGGAGCTCGCTCCAGAGGCGGATCAAGAAGGATTCTCATGCCCAGGTTTTCTCTGGGGCCTGATATGGGACTAATTGAAGCAAACCTGAGGAATTCCATTGCCCCATAGACTTGGAAAGAGTATTCTCAAGCTTGGTTTAAGTGGTGTAATTTTTGCATAGAGTCTAAGTTTGCTTTTCATTCTGTGACTGCTTATTCAGCTTTACGCTTTGTGTCCTCTTTAATTCAGGATAATCTTAGTCCAGCATTGGTGACCAAAGTTTTAGCTGGGGTATCGCTCTTTCTTAAAATCTCTGGTCTTCCTGCTCTTTCTTCCTTTTTTACGGTTAGACAGGTGATGAAAGGTTTCAGAAAGTCTGTCCCAGCGGTTGACAGTAGACGACCAATTTCCTCTGAATTATTGTCTAAACTGATGGATACGTTAGAATTTGTTTGTTTTTCTTCATTTGGAACTTCTCTGTTCAGAGCGGTTTTCGTTAGGGCTTTCTTTGGGGCTTTTAGAATAGGGGAACTCACAGCTTCGAATAAAGTTTCCGCATCTTTTTTAGTGTTCTCGGATATCTCTGTGGATGAAGATTCAATTAAAAGTTTTCTTCGTAGATCCAAAATGGACTAATTGGGCAAGGGTCGTTGGATAACTCTTTACAGGGCTCCTGTTCTGCACATTTGTCCAGTTTTTAGAGTCAGTCAGTATCTCTCTGTTCGACCCTCCTTTTCAGGTTCATTTTTTATTCACAGTAACTTGTCTCCATTAACAAGATTTCAGTTTTTACCTGTCCTGTCTTCTTGCCTTAAAAAACGTAACCTCTCTGGCTTTCACTTCTCTTCACATTCTTTCAGAATAGGTGCAGCCACTGAAGCCAGTCTTCTTGTTTTTTCTAATGATGGGGTTAAAAAATTGGGGCGTTGGGATAGCGATAGGTTAAATTGTATGTTCGTCCTGACATTGTCATTGTTTGGCTTTTTCTTAGGTGTTTCCAAGAGTGTCATTTGGATAATAGGACATTCCTTTATTTTTTGGGCCAAAAGGAGAACTTCCATCAAGAATTGCGAAACCAATCTTGATTTGGAAGAAGGACGTTTTCAGGTTTTATGGTGTGGGGTAAGGGGCTTGAGATGGAGCAATTTAAAGGATCATCTGATTTTCTTGCTAGGGCAATGGTCTTTCCCGGATGTACTTATCATTCATGCCGGGGCTAATGACCTGGGCAGAATTAAGACTTGGGATTTGATTTGTGATATGAAAAGGGATCTATCTTCTTTCAAGTTATTATTTCCTTTTACGGTTATAGTATTTTCAGAAATGGTACCTAGACTCCTTTGGTCAGCTGAAAGTAATCTGCATTATTTAGATAGGATTAGAAAACGCGTTAATAGAACTATACGCAATTTAGTACTGTCGCAGGGTGATTTTTCCTACCGCCACACAGATTTGGAGGGTTTCCTTCCTGGTCTGTACAGACCTGACTTTGTACATCTGTCGGATGTTGGTATAGATATTTTTGTCATAGGTTTACAAAACATGATTGAACAGGCCACGGCGTTTGGTATGCTTCAGCCATTCAGTTCCTGAGCGGCCTCAGCTGGTGGGGTTTGTCATTCAGTTCAGTTCTGGATGGACTACGTGATAATATTAATAAAGTAATAAGTTATGGTTATGGAATTTTAAATTTAAAGATTTTCCTGTATGGATTTATTGTTTATCTTTGGGTAACCCCTTAATAAATGTCGTGGCTATTAGCCAAAATAAATTGTGGTGTGTTGTTTGTATTATTTTTATTTAGTAATTAAGTCCTTTGTGCTGTCCCATGAATGAGCCCCTAGCGTTTATGGGACAGTCCAAAGGGCTACCTCGTTTCCCTGTTTTCCCCCCCTCTCTTTATTCCTGTTTAGGTTTCCCCAGGTGATGGAAGATGCAGGGCAGCATAGCAACAGGTCCCAATTGGCTGGATTGGGCGGGATTAAGCCGGGCAGAGTTTATAAAACTCGGCGGTCTTTCCCGCTCCGTTCATAGCCTGAGGGAACCCAGCGGAGTGAAGAGCCTGTGCTGCTCCCACCCTCCCTCCCTTTAAATAAAATGTTATCTCTTGTCATGACGTTTGTTAGTGAGGTTTGTCATCCAGTTCAGTTCTGGATGGACTACGTGATAATATTAATAAAGTAATAAGTTATTGTTATGAAATTTTAAATTTAACCACTTCCTTACTGGGCACTTAAAGTGGTTGTAAACCCTTTTATCTTTTTTTTTACTAACCTGCAAGACAAAGCTATAATGAGCTAGTATGACTAGCATACTAGCTCATTATGTACCACTTGCCTTCGATCGGGGCCCCCGAAGTCATCCGTGTCCCTCCTCTAGCCGCATCCATCGCTGCGGCGATAGCCGGAATGTTACTTCCGGGTATCGCCGCTGCAGCCAATCACAGCGCCGCTCCGGCGCTGTGATTGGCCGGAGCGGCGAAGACGTGACTCCGCGCATGCGCGCGTGAGCTGTCGAATTCGGCTACGTCGTCGAATGTTGCGACCTAGCCGAATTTGTGAATGGGGTGACGTCAGCGTCGCCGCATTTACATACAAATATCTCCTTAACCGTGTAGGTTAAGGAGATATTTCATGCACCTACAGGTAAGCCTTAATCTAGGCTTACCTGTAGGTCTTTGTTTAAAAAGTGGGTTTACAACCACTTTAAACCCCCTTCGTACCCAGACCAATTTTCAGCTTTCAGCGCTGACGCATTTTGAATGACAATTGCGCGCTCATACAATGCTGTACCCAAATGACATTTTTAAAATTTTATTCCCACAAATAGAGCTTTCTTTTGGTGGTATTTGATCACCTCTGCGGTTTTTATTTTTTGCGCTATAAACAAAAAAAGACAGAAAATTTTGAAAAAAAACTCAATATTTTTCTACTTTTTGTTATAATAATAAGTAATAACCCAATTTAAAAAAAAAAAAAAAATTCTCAGTTTAGGCCGATACGTATTCTTCTATTTATTTTTGGTAAAAAAAATTGCAATAAGCGTATAGTGATTGGTTTGCGCAAAAGTTATAGCGCCTACAAAATAGGGGATATAATTATGAAATTTTTATAATATTTTTTTTTTTTTTACTAGTAATGGCGGCGATTTGCGATTTTTGTCAGGCCTGCGATATTGCGGCGGACACATCGGACACTTTTGACACTATTTTGGGACCATTCACATGTATACAGCGAACAGTGCTATAAAAATGCACTGATTACTGTATAAATGTGACTGGCAGGGAAGGGGTTAACACTAGGGGGCGATCAATGGGTTAAATATGTTCCCTATTAGTGTTTCTTACTGTGTGGGGAAGGGGACTGACTGGGGGAGGTGACCGATCTGTGTCCCTATGTACAAGGGACACAGCATCGGTCTCCTCTCTCCCTGACAGGACGTTTACACACAGAGATCCACGTCCTGCCTCTGTCCTGCCTCTGTAAAAGCCGATCGCATGTAGCTGGCGGACATCGCGGCCGCCAGGCATGCGCATCGGCATCACGTGATGCGGCGCGCACAGCTGTTTCCCGCCGCGCGCCCTCGGAGGCGCGCGGCGGGATGTAAACAGCAGGACGTCTTTCGGCTATAGCGCGGGTCTCAAGTGGTTAAAGATTTTCCTGTATGGATTTATTGTTTATCTTTGGGTAACCCCTTAATAAACGTTGTGGCCATTATTAGCCAAAATAAATTATGCTGTGTTGTTTGTATTATTTTTATTTAGTAATTAAGTCCTTTGTGCTGTCCCATGAAGATCAACGGTTTGGCTTAAAGGTCCTTTTCTGTATTGACTGTAAGTAGGATCTTGAGTTTACGTATGGTTCGTTATCCTGTTCCCTAATTGCTCTCTCCCAGGGTTTTTCAGATCAAAAAAACATTATTAACCCTCTCAAAAGTGACTGGCACCCAATTCTTCACACCCTACAAAAAGTCAAGAGTTGAAATGTCAATCCATCGGACCACTGTGGCCCCTAACAGCCACTACTGAGTTATGCCTTGTACACACGATCGGATTTTCCATCGGGATAAATTACGTTCAAACTGTCTTGCCTACACACTGTCACACCAAATTCCGACCGTCAAGAAGGCGGTGACGTACAACACTGCGACGAGCCGAGAAAAAAGAAGTTCGATGCTTCTGAGCATGCGTCAACTTGATTCTGAGCATGCATGTTTTTTTCTCCGTCGGAGTTCCACACAGACGAACGGAATTTCCGATAGGATTTTTTTCCATCGGAAAAAAAGAGATCATGTTCTCTTTCTAAACTCTGACGGAAAAAAAGTCCGATGGGGCACACACACAGTTGGAATATCCGATGAAAAAATTCCATCTGACTTTTTCCATCGGAAATTAGGATTGTGTGTACAAGGCATAAGGGGGTGATACTTGAAGATGGGAAGAGGGACAAGTGTTCTGTACTCCTGGTCTAGGTAAAAATAAAGGAAAAAGATGTGGTGGCTGCATTAGTTTTCTATTTTTCAGTCTCCAACGCCTGGTAAACTGCAATATATTATATATGTATTTTTTTGGTTTAGAAATGCTTTAAGGGAAGATCCTTAGGACTGTAGTAATGTAGCAGCAAGGTGCTTATAGGCACCATTGGGGACCCACATCAATCACTCACATGTAAGAACATTAGGAAACTGAAGCGGACAATTGTTTTGCTTTACATCTTTTAGGGTTCTTTGCAGTATAAGCAAGGAAGCAATTGAACCCCTGTAGTGTATTAATGTGCTTTTACTAAACAAAATGTTGTACATACAAACTACTATTATAAGGACACAGTACAAGACTTACAAAATAAGCCTACAATGTACACTTACACCAGCTATTCTTTTTTTCAGTAAATTAGCATGGATAATGTATGCAAGAGGGATATGCTAAAAGTTACTTAACTTGGGTTGTAGATTTAGTGCTATCTTCAGATTACATTTCTATTTTCAGTCTTTCTTTGTGATGGAGTCATCATCCAGGATCTCTTTCCAGACTGCTTCTTGGATTCCTCCAGCACCAGTTCCTTTTGTCTCTAGCAAAAACAACCAGTACTGCCCCTTTGTCTTGAGCACATGGTTTGTTTAATTCCTTTTCCCTTTCCCCTACTTCCTGCAGCATCATTCCCTATCCTGAGCTTCATGCACCAGTCCAATAGGTTCGTTAGCTTATATGTGTTTACTTGAGTATCGGATCGACACTCATATCATATGTATACCCTTTCATATAATTTTAGTCCGTCCACCATCTACAGCCTTCCGTGTTCGCCCCTGGGTGTCTCTAATGCCGTCTGATGCCCACTTGGGCCCACACTGGTGAGTTGCGCTGGGTTCCATGTTTCTCAAGTGTTTATTCAACACAACTACATACAACAATTCTACCATTGTCTTGTGGTTTTTGTATTTTATGTATTTTTCTTAATAAATGTATAAATAGGAAGGCTGGTATGCTAGCCTGAAATTATGGGAGGAGTTCGAAGGGTACTTAAACAGACCATCCACGATGGTCAGTGTCGGCTCTAGTGCGCGGTAGACAGGTGCGTAAATGCAAGGCCCCTCCTTGCTTTCTCCTCGCACTCTTTCACGACATATTTGTCTTCACATACACATTTTCGACCCGCTCACCAGGCGCTAGTGACTGTCACATACTTCTGCGCACTACACTCTGTTTTCGAAGAGCGATCCGAGATCCTTCACTATGCAGACAAGGTCGCCAACATCCACCTTGCTGGCAGTGCAGGAGTTGGCAGACCAACCACACGTCAATGAACTACAGATCGAAACATTCCTACTTAGTATACCAGACTTCAGCTACCCGCCCCAGTACGCCCTGGGGGGCTCTGGTTCATTAGTCTGTGCCGAGCACAGACGGCACCCGAGCTATCGGTTACCTAGCCAGTCACCTCTTGGCTCACCTCGGTTGCTACGCACTCTTTTGAGTTTTCTAAATTTCACTCAACAGCGCTCGTACGCAAACTAAACTGTCCTCTTTGCCTATCACTCCTCGTTCTGTCCATCCTTCTTTCCTTCTCCCTACCCACTTTCGTAACTCCTCTATCCCCTCCATACCTGGCATCTTTCTCTAAAACATGCATTCCCCCCCCCTTTCATGTCGCGGGCCGGCAGCGAAGACTTCGCCTCCGCCCCACCATCACCCCTCGCGGGTCCAGCGGACGGCTCCCAGGGCTTGGACCATCCCCAGGCTTACGGCCGAACTACGCCGTAGGGGCATCCCCTACCCTGCCACGACCAGGAAAGCCGAACTGTTCTGCCTGCTGTTCCCACCACCAGCGGCAAACTCCACCAGACTCCCAAGCATCCCTGCAGTCTATATCATCCGCCATCACCAAGCTGCACGACCTAGTGGCTTCACTAGCTACTTCAGTCACGGACGTTCAGACTAGAGTAGGGGCCCTGGAGTCACGTCCAGCTACACCACCAGTAACCCCAGTCTCCACGGTCGTCGCCATACCTCCAACCACAGGTATGCCCAACGCTAGCACCACCATCTTCCCTTCCCACCTTATCCCAGCGGGCATCAGGAAGGATATCCTGGACGGTAAGGACGTAAACCTAGCGTCCTTACTTATCTCCGTACATGACGTGGCAGAAAATAAATCTTATTCCTGGGGGGACGTCTCGGTTGTCCTAGAAGCCAAAGACCCCAGGCTTAACCGCAGGCTCTCGGTCATTGAGTTTGTATTAGCCTTCGGGTTGTTCAGAGACGTGGTATGCTCAGCCAACCCCAACAGGAGGGAAGAACTCGATCTTTACCTCCACGCAGTAGTCGATCTAGGACACAAGTATGGCGGGTGCTCTTTTTACGACTACCATCGCTCTTTTTCCGCAAAAGCCGCAGCCAGACTGTCCCAGTTCCAGCTCAACACTAACTGGAGCACCATAAACACAGAGCTGTTCTGCCGCCACTTTGCCCGCCTCCGCTCCCCTTTGTGTACCATCTGCCAATCTGCCTCTCACACGGCAAATTGGTGCTCCGAGTCCAGCGGCAGACGCCCCCCCCACCTTCCCTTCCACCTCCAACGCACCTCTCAATGTGCCAGCTATACAGCCAGCCCAGGCTGACAGGCTAGGACGACCCGTCCGAGCGTTAGGGGGCGCCGCCATTTGCAACAATTTCAATTTTAAAAAGGTTGCTTTTACTCCCAATGCAGACTTCTGCACATCTGCCTCCTGTGCCATAAGGCTCACCCGAAGAGTGCCTGCAACCTCAAGCAGCTGGGCCCATCCTGACTAGGCCAGGTGCACGTCGGGTGGCTTGGATTCTATCTTGCCTCACACCCAACCCCATTCCTAGCAGGCTTCTTAGTACAGGGGTTCAGTACAGGGTTCCACACTGGACTCATTGCAATACCCGACTCCACGTACGAGTGCAGAAACCTACTCTCGGCTGCCGCCGACGAGGAAGCCATCTCCTCCCTACTACAGGTCGAATTGGACCAAGGATATATGATCGGCCCTGTTTCTCAGTCCCCCTTTTCTGTGTGGAGAGTCAGCCCTATTGGGCTTGTCAAGGGCCAGTTCTCCAATAAACTACGTCTGATCTATGATTTGTCCGCGCCTCATTCCTCCAACACACCCAGTTTAAACTCCCTCATACCCTCAGAGGAGTTCTCCCTAAAATATTCCTCTGTCGATCTGGCCATCCAAGCTTTCAGAAAAACAGAGGTCAGGGCCTGGCTATCCAAAGCCGACATCTCCGATGCTTTCAAGCTGCTGCCCATCGAACCATACCTATGGAGGTGGCACGGGATAAAGTGGAAGGGTCTTTACTATTTTGCTACCAAGCTGACCTTCGGCTCCAAAAGCAGCCCCTGGCTCTTCGACACGTTCGCCCAATCCCTATCCTGGATTCTCGTACACCATGCACATTGTCAGAAAGTAATCCATTACTTAGATGACTTTCTACTCATCGAGACACCCAGCAAGCCCCCCGTAGACCTAGTAAGTCTAAGAGAGGTCTTTAAGAACCTCAACGTGCCAATAGCAGAGAAAAAAGTAGAAGGCCCAGCACAACTCATCACCTTCCTGGGAATCAATCTAGATACTCGCGCCATGCAGGCCAGCCTACCACTTGATAAGTTGATCCGCATCAGGTCAGTCGTTCACACGTTCACTACCACACAAGGGTGCACCAAGAGACAGTTGCAATCCCTGCTGGGCATGCTAAATTTCGCAATGAGAATCATCCCTCAAGGGCGATCTTTCATCTCTCGCCTCTTAGTATTCCTGTCCCAGGCACAAGACCCCGACCAACTCGTCAAACTTGACGCAGCCGCTATTGCAGATCTGGACATGTGGGACCAGTTCCTCGAGAACTGGAATGGCAGATCCATGTTCATTCCTTCAGCGTCCCCTTCCTCTCCACAAGTTGTCACTGACACAGCAGCTTCCACAGGCTTTGCGGCAATTTTTGGCCATCATTGGTTCGCGGGGCCGTGGCCATCGGAGATACTCACGATCCCCGGGTTCAGTCAGTCCTCCTCTCTGTTTGAGATCTACCCCATACTTGTCGCAGCCCAAGTATGGGGCAGCACCTTGGCGGGACAGACCGTCACCTTCGTCACAGACAATCAAGCTACTGCCGCAATCATCAACAAGGGAAGGTCCGATTCACTGGCCATCATGTCCTTCCTCCGCAGACTGGTGCTACTCTCCCTTCAACACCAATTCAACATCCTCTGTGTCCACATCCCCGGTTATTGCAATACCTCAGCCGACACTCTATCACGATTTAATTTCGATACGTTCTTTTCGCAGGAGCCTGGAGCTGACCCGACCATGTCACACATCCCGCATTGGTTGCAGCTGACCTTGGATTAAGACAGCACCTCCAGGGTGCTACCTCCCTCATCAACGCGTCCTTGTCTCTCAACACGCTAAAAGCCTACCGCTCCGCCTGGAAGAGTTATAACAGGTTCCTAGCCGCCAACCCCCGGGGCACTTCCAGGAAATCTCAGCCACATATTGGCCTTCGTTTCCCACTGTCACAACCAACTCAAGCTGTCACCCAACACTATCAGGCTGTACCTAGCCGGTATTCAACATTTCACGTCCCTGCTAGATCCGACCACACCTTCCCTGTTCGCCGCTCACGCGGTCAAAGCCATACTCCGCGGTATCCACAAGCAGCAGCCGCATACCGGCGTCAAATGCCTACCAGTTACCGGCTCCATATTCCGGGGCATGTCCACAATCCTCTCACGTTCCCCTTTCGGTGTACAATCTAGCCTGGTTATCCAGCCAGCCATATATCTAGCCTTCTACGGCTTCCTTCGCCCTAGCGAGTTCATGGTCGCCGGCCCCAATGGCCAGGTACTACGAAGGCACCACCTGACTCGCCACCAGAGTCACTTCGTCCTGCACCTAACGGTGTCAAAAACCCAACAAACCGGTCCCGGGGTAGATATCAAGTTCTTCCAGACACATAATGCCTGGTGCCCCGTGGACGTCTTAGATCGTCTAGTGACACTACTATCCGATCTACCCGGAGACAGCCCGCTTTTACCTTTTCAAACTAAACCCCTAACCGGGAACCAGTTCATTAGCCATGTCAGGACACTTCTAAGCACCTTAGGCCACGACCCAGGACGATACTCAGGGCATTCCTTCCGGATAGAAGCAGCCTCAGCGGCATCACGAAACTGAGTCCCGGACCATGTCATCAAGACAATGGGCAGATGGAAATCTGCGTGTTTCGCCCGATACGTGCCTGATCCACAGTTAGAAATAGCACAAGCCTTTAACAGTCTCGCTATGTAGTTGTTTACTTGGCATAATAAAACAAATCCTCCCTAACCTTGTGTGACTTTTGGCCCCTTCTTTGGCATACCGTACAGACAGGCCAGGCCACACTTCAGGTCTTATTTGTGTTGGTAGTCTTGTGACGTGTTTATGTGATCCATATCTCTTCAGACAGAGGGCTCCGACCATAAATAGGAAGGCTGGTATGCTAGCCTGAAATTATGGGAGGAGTTCGAAGGGTACTTAAACAGACCATCCACGATGGTCAGTGTCGGTTCTAGTGCGCGGTACCCACCCACCCATATCCCCCTTTACAGGGCACTCCTCTACAGACAATTCTCAGCAGAATTACCTATAACGTCTATCTCAGGTATGGCCCCTTCTTTGGCATACCGTACAGACAGGCCAGGCCACACTTCAGGTCTTATTTGTGTTGTTAGTCTTGTGACGTGTTTATGTGATCCATATCTCTTCAGACAGAGGGCTCTGCCCATAATTTTTATCTTAACCTTTTTCAATTTCTGGGTACCGAGATAGTCCTCAAACACTACTGGCGTTATAGGGAAATACTTTGGAGTAGCCCCTGTTAACCCTCCCCTTCCCTTCATTGTCTAATTATAGGATGATAGTACCCACCCCTACACTTTAAAATATCTCCAGTGAGGCAATACCCCTTTAGCATATAGATAATAGGAGAATGTTAGCTTTTAAAAAAACATGGTCTTAAAAGGTTATTCCATATTTATGTTATACAAATCACTAAAAATAGGATTTTTATAACAGCTTACCTGTAAAATCCTTTTCTTGGAGTACATCACGGGACACAGAGCGACATAGTCATTACCAATGGGTTATATAGATACCGTCAGGTGCTGGCACTGGCAACTTCCAAAACCGGAAGTACCCTCCCCTATATAAGCCCCTCCCATCCGGGAGCACCTCAGTTTTGTAGCAAAGCAATAAGTGTCCCCAAAGAGGGGCGGGAGCTCTGTGTCCCGTGATGTACTCCAAGAAAAGGATTTTACAGGTAAGCTGTTATAAAAATCCTATTTTCTTTCTCGTACATCACGGGACACAGAGCGACATAGTCATTACTAATGGGATGTCCTAAAGCAATGCCCAATGAGGGGGGGGATACACCATATATAAGCTGAGCGCTATCAGACATGAGGATCTTTTGCGGCCTGCAACACACTGCGCCCAAAGGCGACATCCTCCTGACTTCTAACGTCCACCTGGTAGAACCTAGTAAACGTGTGTACTGAAGACCATGTTGTGGCCTTACAGATTTGAGCCAGGGAGGCCTGGTGATGCACTGCCCATGAAGTTCCAACTGCTCTCGTGGAGTGCGCTCTAACTTTGAACGGAGGCGGTCTCCTTCTCAAGCCATAGGCTTGTATTATGA
This sequence comes from Rana muscosa, assembly GCA_029206835.1. Taxonomy (NCBI): domain Eukaryota; kingdom Metazoa; phylum Chordata; class Amphibia; order Anura; family Ranidae; genus Rana; species Rana muscosa. Next base: position 1,163,196,093 of record CM055116.1, read on the forward strand.
CCTGTCGAATCCACTTGGCTAAAGTAGATTTTGACGCTGCCTGACCCTTTCTGGGGCCTTCCGGCAGAATAACCAAAGTATCCGTTCTGCGAATCTGAGCAGTGGCCTTTAGATAAGCTTTAACTGCTCTTACTACATCCAAAGAATGCAATAACTTTTCCTCTACCGAAGTAGGTTTGGGGAAAAAAGAAGGAAGAACCACATCTTGGTTCAAATGAAACCTCGATACCACCTTAGGAAGAAAGGCTGGATGAGGACGTAAGACTACTCTATCCTTATGGATAACCAGATATGGCTCCTTACAGGACATAGCTGCTAATTCCGACACTCTTTTAGCCGAACAAATGGCTACTAGAAAAAATCAATTTCCTGGTGAGAAGCACCAAAGAAATATGATGTAATGGTTCAAATGGTTGTTTCTGTAGAACCGACAGAACCAAGTTTAGATCCCATGGACATATGGGAATATTAACCGGAGGACTAATACGCATCACTCCTTGTATAAAGGCTTTGACTAGTGAATGCGAAGCCAAGGGCCTTTGAAAAAATATTGACAAGGCCGAAATCTGACCCTTGATAGTACTCAAGGCAAGCTTCCTATCTACAGCCCACTGTAGGAAGTCCAGAATCCTACCTATTACGTACTTATGTGGATGCCATTTCTTGGCCTCACACCACGCGATGTACGCCTTCCAGATTCTATAGTAGATCTGCCTGGATACCGGCTTCCTGGCATTGATCATGGTAGATACCACAGGATTAGAGAGCCCTCTCTTTTTTAGAATGTGGGCTTCAATAGCCAGGCCGTCAAACCTAGGGCTGGTAAGGAAGGGTGGTATATCGGTCCTTGCGAAAGCAGGTCCGGACGACGTGGGAGAGACCAAGGACTCCCCACTGACATTTTACAATCTCTGTGTACCACGCTCTTCGGGGCCATGCTGGAGCCACCAGAGTCACTGGTTCCTTTTCTACCCTGATTCTGCGGAGTCATCGAGGTAACCATTGTGGCGGTGTGAATGCATATATCAGCTTGAACTGATCCCAAGGGAACACTAGGGCATCCGAGCCGCAAGCTAGGGGATCCCTTGTCCGAGAGACAAACCTGTCCACCTTTGCGTTGAATCTGGATGCTAGAAGATCTACATCCGATGTTCCCCACCGCTGACATATTGTCCAGAAAACCTCGGGGTGAAGGGACCCTTCCTCTGGGCATAATTGCTGGCGACATAGAAAGTCCGCCTTCCAATTCTCCACTCCTGGAATAAATACCGCAGATATGGCTGGGACCTATCTTTCTGCCCATCTCAGGATGTAATTTACTTCCCTCTGGGCTGCACGACTCCTGGTGCCCCCCTGATGATTGATATATGCCACTGCTGTGGCATTGTCTGATTGAATTCTGACAGGGGACCCTTGGAGTTTGGATGTCCATGCTACTAGGGCATACCGGGCTGCTCGTATCTCTAAGAGATTGATGGGCAGGGCCTTTTCTGCATCCGACCATCTGCCCTGGAGAGACCATTGCTCCAGTACTGCTCCCCAGCCTATAAGGCTGGCATCTGTAGTGACCACCTTCCAAGAAATCGGACTGAAGGATTTCCTTTTTTCCAGATTCTGGGGAACCAACCACCAACGGAGGCTCTTGCGAACGGAAGGGGACAAGGACATTGTAAGTCTAGGGCCTGAACTTTTTTGTTCCAGGCTGACAGTATGGCCCCTTGCAAATTCCTTGAATGGAATTGACCGTAGGGTACTGCTTCGAATGATGCCACCATTTTTCCCAGCAGCCTCATATACAGGCGTATGGACGGCTGTCTTTTTTGTACCCACTAAGTGGATCAAATCTTTCAAAGACAACACCTTTCCTCGAGGCAAGAATATTTTTCTCTGGCCTGAATCCAACCTTAGCCCCAAGTATTCCAGACTTTTGACTGGTTTTTAGGGCTGACTTGTCTCGGTTGATAATCCAACCGTGAGATTCCAGATACTTGATTGTCTTGTGAACGACCACGTATAGTTTTTTCACTGAGTGGTCTATCAGCAATAAGTCATCTAGATATGCCATTATCATTACACCTTGTGTTCTTAGATTGGCCAATAAAGGGCCAGAATTTTTGTAAACACTCGTGGTGCTGTGGCCAAACCGAAGGGTAAGGCTCTGAACTGAAAATGGCGCCCTTCTACTGCAAAGCGTAGAAATTTTTGGTGGACTGGAAAGATGGGAATGTGCAAATAAGCATCTTTGATGTCGATCGCGGCTAACCAATCCTCCCCTTGTAGGGCAGTGGCCACCGATCGGATCGACTCCATCGGAAAGTCCTGATATACAGGAATTTGTATAGCCCTTTTAGAATTAATATGGGCCTCCCGTCCGCGTTTGCTTCGGGACTGTAAAGAGGTTTGAGTAAAACCCGAACCCTCATTCTTCCAGGGGAACCTCCATAATTACTCCTTGGAGCAATAGTTGTTCTAGTGCCAACAGGAGGGACTCTCTCTTCCGGGGATCCCTTGGCACGTTTGACCTCAAAAATGGGAAGGAGGAGAGTCTTTTAACTCCAAACTGTATCCCAAACATACTGCGGAGAGCACCTATCTGTCTTGATCGTGTCCCGCCAGGTCTCTTGCGAACAACTGGAGTCCTCCCCCCACCCGACTGAGTGGGGGCTTCAATGAATTTAACTTTGGGGGAGGTTTTGTACCTCCCCTGACCCAGGGTTTCTCATTACCCTGCTATTGTCCCTGTTTTTTACCCCCGGGAATTGACCAAGGAGGCCGTCGGAACTGTTACACAGCCGATGCCCCAGGGACTGGAGAAGCAGGCCTCTTAAAGAGGGACCTCTAACTCTGTTTTTAACCGGCAAGAGCGTATTTTTACCGCTGGAAATTTTCTGGATATATTTGTCCAGGTTTTCCCTGAATAAGCGTTCACCATGAAATGGGACGCTAACCAGCCATTCTTTACAGGGAGCTTCAGCAGACCAGTTTTTGAGCCATAGGAGCCTACGCATATGTACTATAGACAGCGTAAGGCGGGAGGCCTGATGGACTGAATCCTTTATGGCGTCAACCGCAAAGCCTAAGGCTCTAGGTAGATCAGCTAGGGCAAAGCCTGCTGATCTGTCAAGTCCCTCAAGACCTGTGTCAGGGTCACCTGTGGCCAGGTGACAGATGCACACCGTAGGGGGACAGGAGTGCACCGCGAGGTAGTGAACCCTATGGCTGGCTTCTGTGGGTAGGAAACTGGGTGGTTGTGGAAAGCGGGACCAGAGGAGCACAACCGGGATCCCAACGGAAGCGAGAGCCAAGATTCCCCAGGGCGCGGAGTCTAAGACCCAGCTGGTCTTCTCCAGGGCCTCTAGTGGTGAGGATGTTACGCTGCAGGCTGGGACCAGGTCGCGGCCCCTGGAGTTTCCTAGCTCACGCCCCGTAGGATAAGGGGAAGCAGCGGCACACGATAGAGAGAACCGAATAACAAGCCGAAGGTCAGGGGCCACAAGCAGACAAGGATAACGAAGAACGAGCCAAAGGTCAAGGGTCACGAGCAGACAGGGATGGTCGGGGACAAGCCAATAACGTAACAGAGAGACAGACGTAGCACACGGCAGGCAGGAACCCAAACACACAATGCCTAACAAACACGTTGATCAGCAAAGCAGGCTTGCAGTGCACAGGTTAATATAGTGTTCAGTGATAGGGCCTGGGGTGGAGTCAGGCTGGGAGGAGATTATAAAGGAAGCCAGGTGAAGGAGGTCTGGTCTCTAGATGAACACATGAGGAGGAAGGTAAGATGGCAGACAGACATTAATGCATATCCATGACAACCTGTTTCAACTGATCCTTCACTGCTTAGCAGACCCCAATAGCTGCTACTGCTGGTTGTGTCACCAAGCTTGCTGTAGAAAGAAGCAGATTTTCATAAGGACTCCAATCTTTTATCTATTGGGTTCTTGAACATTTGGACATTATCCACTGGACATGTGAGTGATTTATACATACAAGAGATGGCTGCGTCCACTGTAGGGACCTTCCATTTTTTTTTTTTTTTTTTTTGATGAACTTATCCTCCATGGGATAGACCACCGGAAATCTCTTGGGGGAATAAATATTTTCTCAGGACGTTCCCAATCCTGGTAAAGAAGCCCTTTCAGTAAAGGGTGAAGTGGAAAAGAACAGACAGTCTGGGGGCTTCTAGCGACCCCAACGAGGATACAGTAGTGGTTGATGGTTCCGCAAGGTGAATTTTTAAATGCTGATCGGACCATGTTAGTCAGAGACTGAACCCATAATCTTTCAGCTTGAGATGCTGAGAAAAGGTTCCCCCACTGTTGATTCCTCTATAACAGAATCAACCTCATCCTGATCCCCTTCAGGCAGGTCGATCCCTGTATGGGACTGTTGCTCTGCTAACAGGCACTCTGAAGGAGGAGACGGAGATCGGGCGTGCTTTCCCTGACAGGGAGGCAGCGATCAATGTTGACAATCTCTCTCTAATCCTCCCAGAGCTGAGGAAAAAACCTCCTCTGTTACATACACAGGAGCAGGTGAACTGAGGACAGCCACAGTACCAAGTACCCCTGCGGGGTCTCTACGGTCACTTACCTCTGAACTTCAGGGGAGACTGGTGCAGCAGAAGTATGCCCAAGATCCTCAGAGCCCGATGAGACCCCCTTCGCTTCCTGAAAGATTCAGTTCCGGAGCTTCTGGACGGCATATTCCTAAGCCTAAAGCTGAGGTATTCCAGCCGTAATACACCACTTTTACTGAGAATAGTCTAGCACAATTGCTGCTATATCACAGTTGGTGTCTACTAAAGTGCCTTTCTAGGGGATGCCTGCATCAACCGCCTCTATGTGCCTTTATATTGTTGCTAGCTCTGTCTGTGCACTTCAACAGCCAGCTATAATGTGCTTCAAAACACGCTGGACGCCCGCACATGCGCAGTAGCGCCGCGGCGCACACCTGAGCGTCATCCACCCGCTCCGCCCCTTTTTCCAGATCGCCTCTATGAATAGAGGCGCGTGCACGCGCAAGCGCGCGGGCACGTGCGCCTTCGGCGCCTTTTTTGAAAACAACAAGGAGCTAGATGGGAGCCAGGGTCCCTTTGCCGCAGGGCCCGGGGATGGATGAGCGCAGCAACAGGGCAGAGGAGACAGCTTCCCAGCAGAGAACATACCAACTGCCTGGATTTGATTCTGGAAGAAAAAAATCCACATTACAAGAAAAAGAACCATAGCGGCCTCTAGTGTCTAACACAGGTACCGCGGTCTTACATTTTTTTATTTTTTTTTTCTTGCCTACTATTAAAATTTTTACATTTTCTCAGTAGTAACAGGCATACACAGAATATTAGCGGGAATACCGTTAGGTAACAGACAGAAAGACAAATTAGGCTTGGGGGTCCCCCAATAGAACCAAGTTCCTGGGGGCCCCCACTTACCTGTTCCCCGCCGCAGGACTTTGTTTGGTCCACAAAAGCCCAAACTTCACCTATCACGGCAGGCATTGTAATCAAACCTTCAGGGACCGGGTTCCCAAGGATTCCACTCCCCTGGACCTGTATAGCACCCTGCACAGAAAACATCTTGGTCGTGGGTATGACCAGAGCTCTGGATCCCAGGGTCCAGCTCTCCTAAGAGAAGCATTACAGGCAAAACCTTGCTCTTCTCTGCAAGGCCCGGGTACCGACCGTTTAGCTATGAAGCTTTTTTGGTCGGATCCGGAATAGCTTACTGAGGCCCAAAAGAACCTGTACGCAAGCTCAGTGAAAAACACGTTTCTTCTTGGCCAACACCTTAGACACTGGCAAAAAACTGAGGTGCTCCCGGATGGGAGGGGCTTATATAGGGGAGGGTACTTCCGGTTTTGGAAGTTGCCAGTGCCAGCACCTAACGGTATCTATATAACCCATTAGTAATGACTATGTCGCTCTGTGTCCCGTGATGTACGAGAAAGAAATAGCCATAGCAACACAACAATGAAACTGTAAATTAGCATGAAACCCCAATAATGGTTAAAAGAAATGCACACATATTGCATATTTGCAAAATTACAATGTTTTTGACAAACCTTTTCTTCAGATAGTTGCCTGCTTGCGTTCTGTAGCATTCTAGAAATTGAACAAGGAGTACATACAGCAGAAACAAAGTACAACTCCATAATAACATATAATTCAAATACTCAAATGAAAACCAGATATGGTTGGTTTTTGAACTATAGTGTATTGTGCCGGAATTCAAGGAACATAAATGTCAAAGTGCAGAGCGCAGTATGAGTTTACCAGTTGGTCAATGCAATCATTCAATTTTTAAGAGTTAAATTGAGTTAGTTTTATTCTGACTCTCCTACAGACTTCAATTTACTCTATGAAGAGAAGCTCACTTTTTTATGATTGTAAGGCAAGGACTGATGTAGCACAAGATATTAAACAGTAGTTGTTTTATAGAAAATCCAATAAAATGGGCTTTCTGTTGCTTTGCAACAAGCTTCTGTTCACATATCTATTTTATGATCAAGCACAGCATACAGCAAATTAAAAATCAATAACTGATAGATCAAGGACAGCTTTCTAGTGTCACATCATAGACAGTCTTGCTTGAACTAATACGCTCTACCAGGCATTTGTTGGTAAGTCAACAGCCACAACTGCTACTTAATGTAGCATTTTCTGTTGTCTATATGGCATTACTACCTTATATGAAAATATATTCAATTTTCCAAGTTTAGAAATCTCTGTTTGGGGTGGCTTTCCAGTCACATGGGAATCCCTGCTGGTTGACAGATAGTGCAAGGAGCTTCTAATGTGGAGCCGGATTAGCAAGTTGTATAAGAGTTGTAGTGCAGCAGTGAATGTCTAAAAGAAACATCGGGATGTGATTTGTTGCGCTGGCTGTGATCAGTCCATATCGGTGAGGGGATCCGCCTTTGTAGAAATACAGCATGGTGTCAAGGTCACCTGTGGCCAGGTGACAGATGCACACCGTAGGGGGACAGGAGTGCACCGCAAGGTAGTGAACCCTATGGCTGGCTACTGCGGATAGGAAACTGGGTGGTTGTGGAAAGCGGGACCAGAGGAGCACAACCGGGATCCTAACGGAAGCTAGAGCCAAGATTCCGCAGGGCGCGGAGTCTAAGACCCAGCAGGTCTTCTCCAGGGCCTCTAGTGGTGAGGATGTTATGCTGCAGGCTGGGACCAGGTCGCGGCCCCTGGAGTTTCCTAGCTCACGCCCCGTAGGATAAGGGGAAAAGAGGGGAAGCAGCAGCACAAGATATGAGAGAACCGAATAACAAGCTGAAGGTCAGGGGCCACAAGCAGACAAGGATAACGAAAGAACGAGCCGAAGGTCAAGGGTCACGAGCAGACAGGGATAGTCGGGGACAAGCCAATAACGTAACAGAGAGACATACGTAGCACACGGCAGGCAGGAACCCAAACACACAATGCCTAACAAACACGTTGATCAGCAAAGCAGGCTTGCAGTGCACAGGTTAATATAGTGTTCTGTGATAGGGCCTGGGGTGGAGTCTGGCTGGGAGGAGATTATAAAGGAAGCCAGGTGAAAGGGCTCAGGCCTCTAAGATGAACACATGGGAAGGAAGGTAAGCTGACAGACAAACACTACTGCATATCCATGACAGTACCCTCCCTCTTATGGGCCCTCCCCCGCCTGGACCCAGGCTTAAAGGGAAATCTCTGATGAAACCTTCTCAACAGATGAGGTGCAGCGACATCAGATGCAGCGATCCAAGACGCCTCCTCAGGACCAAAACCTCTCCAATGCACAAGGTACTGAAGAATGCCTCTGCAGAGCCGAGAATCCAGAACTTGTCTAACCTCGTACTTAAGATTATCCTCAGAGACCGAAAACGAGGTAGGGAGATGACAAGAAGATCTATTGAGGACCAAAGGCTCTCTAGGAATAAGCAAGGGCATGAGAGGATCAACAGGAATCTGAGGAGGGTCCCCTAGACCCTTAAAGGGGAACTGGTCATCTTGTACAGGACCATCAGACTGGGCAGATGTCAGTGGAACCCTGAAGTCAGGTTGGTTAGAAGGTGACATGTCGCCGGAGTCAAGCTGAATAGCTGAAGGACAAGCAGAATGTCCCGAACAAGAAAAAGTAGGAGGCTCACTGGGCATGGGCTGGACTGGCATAACTAGTACAGAGGCAGAGTGAATAGCTGAGTCAGGTGTAGCGACTACCTGAATCGCATCGCAAGACGTAGCGACTGCAGGACTTGTAGACAAGCTAGCCTGGCTGTGCGTCCAAGGGTGGTTAGGGACAGAGAAATGTAAATGGTTATGCAACCTGGAATGAATGACCGGCTCAGATTCACAGGGGGCAACCTTGGGTAGGCAGGACGAGGAACAGGAGGGACCCCAAGCCAGAATCTGTCCAGTAGTCCAGTCCACATGAGGAGAATGGAGCTGTAACCATGGGAGACCCAAAATTATAGGCGTTGAGGCCTTGGGAAAGATAAGGAAGGATATCCACTCCTGGTGGAGTGTCCCTACCGACATCTTAACAGGGAGGGTCTGGAAGCGGATAGGTCCCCCTGGGAGAACAGTACCATCAATCGCCAAGACCACCAATGGCGTGGTGAGGGGCAAAAGAGTAAGTCTCATGGACGATGCAATTTCCCAGTCCATGAAATTACCAGCGGCTCCGGAATCCAGATATGCTGAGACCGAATGAGAAGAAGCACCAACATGAAGGAACACAGAAAGCAGAAGACGAGAAGGGGAAGGTGATATTTCTGGGTCCAATACTCCACTTTCCAGATGAAGTGGACCCAAACGTTTTTCTGGACAAAGAGAGCAAGTGTCACGAAAATGACCTTTGCCCCCACAGTAAAGACACAGACCAAGAGTTCTGCGCCTAGCACGTTCCTCGGGGGATAGCCTGGTCTGACCCAGCTGCTTGGGTTCCTCAGCTGGTAGGAGATGCTCTACGGGTCGAAGAGAGGGGAGCTCAGGCTGACTAAGAACCAAGGAGTGCTGGCGTTGCTTTTCTAAGGTCCTCTCCTGAAAGCGAATATCGATCTGGTTACACAAGGAGATAACGCCGGCCAGATCAGTGGGGATGGTTCTTCCTGCTAATTCATCCTTCACTCTATCAGACAGGCCATGCAAAAAGGTTGCGACTAAGGCCTCATTGTTCCAGCTCAACTAAGCCGACAGTATGCGGAAATGAAGGGCATACTGTCCCACAGAAGCAGACTCTTGGCGGAGACGTAAAAGGGCGCTGGCAGCTGAAGAGACACGAGCCGGTTCTTCGAAGATATTCCGAAAAAGTTTCAAGAAGCCAGACAGGCTAGAAACCACTGGATCATTCAGTTCCCACAGAGGGGCTGCCCAGGCTAAAGCTTCACCAGAGAGGAGGGAAATGATATAGGCTACCTTAGCCCGATCAGACAGGAAGTTTTGGGGCTGGAGCTCAAAATGAATCGTGCATTGGCTAAGGAACCCCCTGCAAGCCTTGGAGTCCCCAGAGAAACGGGACGGAGCTGGCAGTTGTAGTGAGTGTGTGGCTGCGACTGGTGCAATAGGTGCAGCCGCTGATTGTATTTGAGGTTGCGGATTCAGGGTTCCCAAGGAGGCCTGAAGCTGCTCGAAGCGAGAAGCCAGATCCTGGAGGAATCGCATCACCTGAGTCTGATTCGATTACTGGGTTTCAAGTCTGCAAACTATGCCCTGCAATGGATCATCCGCGGGTAGCGGGATGTCAGCCGGGTTCATGGCTGATCAAACTGTCAAGGTCACCTGTGGCCAGGTGACAGATGCACACCGTAGGGGGACAGGAGTGCACCGCATGGTAGTGAACCCTATGGCTGGCTACTGCGGATAGGAAACTGGGTGGTTGTGGAAAGCGGGACCAGAGGAGCACAACCGGGATCCTAACGGAAGCTAGAGCCAAGATTCCCCAGGGCGCGGAGTCTAAGACCCAGCAGGTCTTCTCCAGGGCCTCTAGTGGTGAGGATGTTATGCTGCAGGCTGGGACCAGGTCGCGGCCCCTGGAGTTTCCTAGCTCACGCCCCGTAGGATAAGGGGAAAAGAGGGGAAGCAGCAGCACAAGATATGAGAGAACCGAATAACAAGCTGAAGGTCAGGGGCCACAAGCAGACAAGGATAACGAAAGAACGAGCCGAAGGTCAAGGGTCACGAGCAGACAGGGATAGTCGGGGACAAGCCAATAACGTAACAGAGAGACAGACGTAGCACACGGCAGGCAGGAACCCAAACACACAATGCCTAACAAACCCGTTGATCAGCAAAGCAGGCTTGCAGTGCACAGGTTAATATAGTGTTCTGTGATAGGGCCTGGGGTGGAGTCTGGCTGGGAGGAGATTATAAAGGAAGCCAGGTGAAAGGGCTCAGGCCTCTAAGATGAACACATGGGAAGGAAGGTAAGCTGACAGACAAACACTACTGCATATCCATGACACATGGTTGGGTGCTCTATGCAAAGGTATAACTGGGGTCTCATGAAGGTTTGTTAAAGGGGTTGCTCCACCGGAAAAAAAAAATTAAAAGCCAGCAGCTACAGCTACAGCAGCTGCTGGCTTTTAATATTTGGACACTTACCTGTCCTGGAGTCCAGCGGCGTCCGCAGCAGAGGACGAGCGACCGCTCGTCGCTCTGCTGCTCCCTCCGCCATCCTCGCTGAGGGAACCAGGAAGTGAAGCCCTGCGGCTTCATGCCCTGTTCCCTACGGCGCATGCGCGAGTCGCGCTGCGCCGTTCTGATTGGTGCTCCTGTGTTCTGGGAGCCGAGTGTCTCCCAGAACACCAAGGGAAGTCTGCGGGAAGTGACGTAACTCCCGCAGATTCCCGGAGACAGGACTCCCGGATGTGGGTGAAAATACCTGTCTTAGACAGGTATCTTCACCCCCCTCCCCCCTGAAAGGTGTCAATTGTGACACCGGAGGGGGGGAGGGTTCCAAATAGCAAAAGTTGCTATTTAGGGTGGAGCTCCACTTTAAGTCAAGTTCTTTTGAAAGGTAGCTTACTTTGCTTACTCCTTGTTAATACCCAGCAAGCCTCCAGGGGACCCCAGACTCACCTTTCATTGGCCAGGTAGACTTCTCCATGTTTAAAGACAGGAGAAACATTGTAGAACTGGCAAGAGGTGCCTAATGGCTTTCCGATCAGGTTCGCCTGTCAGTTTTTCAGGCGGACCTGATTGGACCCTCCATACTCTGCTATGGAGCAGCAGATGTCAGTGGACACATGTCCGCTGACACCCTCTGCTATCCGATCCGATTCTGTTTGCAAAATCCAGACAGATGGTGGTCCTATCTGGTGGATTGGATCAGATAAGATTGGATGAAAACGGCCAGGCGGTCCATTTCCACCCGAATTTTCCCATAAGGGAGCAGGACTGTGTCTGAGTCCGCTCTGCACAGCGGAGTGGACAGGACCTGTCATCCGCCTGCTCGGCGGGAATCAGCGGAGTGATCTCCTGCTGACCAAGCGGAATCCGTTGCATGGAGGCGCCCGTGTGAAAGGGGTCAAACACTTTGATAGGGGATTGAGGGGCCTTTCGTGTGTTTAAAATCTAGGTGTATTGTTACAAAATGGCAGTTGGTAAAATAATAATAATTCAGAAATTAAATTCAGTTTGTCTGCTTCCAGACCAATTTGCTAATCTCTAATGCTTATTAGGCTGGCCATACATTATACAATGTGTTTGTACAATTTTCCTGTACCAAAACCATATAATATGAGGTCAAACATAAACACTTCCACATAAAGGAAATTGAATAAGAAAAGATAGTTAATGTATAGCCAGCTTTAAAGTTCAATTAAAACCTGTTTTTCAAAATCAAAATTTGGACGAACATTTTTTGGTGTACATGGCAGCTCTTAAAGTGACTGTAAACGCAATAAAAAAAAAATAACAAACAGGTTTATGCAGTATCTCACAAAAGTGAGTATCCCCCTCACATTTTTGTAAATATTTTATTATATCTTTTGTTGTGACAACACTGAAGAAATTACACTTTGCTACAATGTAAAGTAGTGAGTGCACAGCTTGTATAACAGTGTAAATTTGCTGTCCCCTCAAAATAACTCAACACACAGCCATTAATGTCTAAATCGCTGGCAACAAAAGTGAGTACACCCCTAAGTGAAAATGTCCAAATTGGGCCCAAAGTGTCAATATTTTTTGTGTGGCCACCATTCCAGTACTGCCTTAACCCTCTTGGTCATGGAGTTCCCCAGAGCTTCACAGATTGCCACTGGAGTCCTCTTCCACTCCTCCATGATGACATCACGGAGCTGGTGGATGTTAGAGATCTTGCCCTCTTCCACCTTCCGTTTGAGAATGTCCCACAGATGCTCAATAGGGTTTAGGTCTGGAGATATGCTTGGCCAGTCAATCACCTTTACCCTCAGCTTCTTTAGCAAGGCAGTGGTTGTCTTGGAGGTTTGTTTGGGGTTGTTATCATGTTGGAATACTGCCCTGCGGCCCAGTCTCCAAAGGGAGGGGATCATGCTCTGCTTCAGTATGTCACAGTACATGGCATTTAGGGTTCCCTCAATGTACTGTAGCTCCTTAGTGCCGGGAGCACTCATGCAGCCCCAGACCATGACACTCCCACCACCATGCTTGACTGTAGGCAAGACACACTTGTCTTTGCACTCCTCACCTGGTTGCCGCCACACACGCTTTACACCATCTGAAACAAATACATTTATCTTGGTCTCATCAGACCACAGGTTGAGGTTCCAGTAATCCATATTCTTACTTTGCTTGTCTTCAGCAAACTGTTTGCGTGCTTTCTTGTGCATCGTCTTTAGAAAAGGCTTCCTTCTGGAACGATACAGCCATGCAGACCAATTTGATGTAGTGTGCGGCGTATGGTCTGAGCACTGACAGGCTGACCCCCCCCCCCCTTCAACCTCTGCAACAATGCGGGCAGCACTCATACGTCTATTTCCCAAAAACAACCTCCGGATATGATGCTGAGCTTGTGCACTCAACTTCTTTGGTCGACCATGGCGAGGCCTGTTCTGAGTGGAACCTATCATGTTAAACCGCTGTATGGTCTTGGCCACCGTGCTGCAGCTCAGTTTCAGGGTCTTGGCAATCTTCTTATAGCCTAGGCCATCTTTATGTAGGAGAAATATGAATAAACTAAAAAAATGGACTTTAGGCGGCACATGAATAAGTAATGTAAAAAACTAGGGGTTTTTATTTTAGGCAGAGTAGTAAGAAAATACATATAAACATTTAAACAATACCAGTTTGTTTGTAGTTGGATACAAGGCTCAGGCTAATGCTCTAACAGTGCTTCAAAATTGTATGACATAAAAGCATTCCACCCTAAATGGAATGCATAACCAGCAAACCAAAGGCTAGTAAGACAGTAAATGTATGAAGCAGGTGGCAAGAGCCATAGGTCCAGTGTATCAGGTGTAGTCTTGAATTGCTCTACCAGTTTTGCGAATTAACGCTTCTTCAGGAGCACAGTAGTAGGCCGGATGTGCTGCCAGATGCAGCACACACCTAAGTAAAGTTTGATTGGCTATTTGTCGGTGACGACTAGCCAGCCATAGTAAAAATCACAATGATCGACAGCTGGGAATACTGCTGGGTAGAGGCTGCTAGTGTGCAGCAACAGGTAATGTCCTCCAGGACTTTTGAGGCTGTAACTACCACAATGTAAGGAAAGAGGCTCGATATACGCCAGTATAAATCCACACACGCTTGACACCATCTGAACCAAATACGTTTCTCTTGGTCTCATCAGACCACAGGACATGGTTCCAGTAATCCATGTCCTTAGTCTGCTTGTCTTCAGCAAACTGTTTGCGTGCTTTCTTGTGCATCATCTTTAGAAAAGGCTTCCTTCTGGAACGACAGCCATGCAGACCAATTTGATGCAGTGTGCGGCGTATGGTCTGAGCACTGACAGGCTGACCCCCCCCTTCAACCTCTGCAACAATGCGGGCAGCACTCATATGTCTATTTCCCAAAAACAACCTCTGTATATGATGCTGAGCATGTGCACTCAACTTCTTTGGTTCTGAGTGGAACCTATCATGTTAAACCGCTGTATGGTCTTGGCCCCCGTGCTGCAGCTCAGTTTCAGGGTCTTGGCAATCTTCTTATAGCCTAGTCCATCTTTATGTAGAGCAACAATTATTTTTTTCAGATCCTCAGAGAGTTCTTTGCCATGAGGTGCCATGTTGAACTTCCAGTGACCAGTATGAGAGAGTGAGAGCTATAACACCAAATTTAACACACCTGCTCCCCATTCACACCTGAGACCTTGTAACACTAACGGATCACATGACACCGGGGAGGGAAAATGGCTAATTGGGCCCAATTTGGACATTTTCACTTAGGGGTGTACTCACTTTTGTGATCAGCGATTTAGACATGGCTGTATGTTGAGTTATTTTTAGGGGACAGTAAATTTACACTGTTATACAAGCTGCACACTCACTACTTTATATTGTAGCAAAGTGTAATTTTTTCAGTATTGTCACATGAAAATATATATTAAAATATTTACAAAAATGTGAGGGGTGTACTCACTTTTGTGAGATACTGTACATACCTGCTCTGTGCTCTGGATTTGCACAGAGCGGCCTCGATCCTCCTCTTCTGGGGTCCCCCGCCGGTGCTCATGGCTTCTTCTCTGATTCCTATCATGTGGGCTCCCACTGCCTCAGCAAAGCCTGTGAGAGTGGAAAGTGAGGGGATAGAGCTGCAGCAGATGGGCACAGTGCTGGATCGAGTGAGGTAAGTTTTGGGGGGGTTGAGGGAGTGTTACTTTTACCTTACTTTTACCTAAACATTTTTTACCTTATTGCAAGGAATACATTACAGTCAAAAATGTTTATGCTTTAGAACACTGATGCACAATTACATTTCCAGTTCTCTTTATCTAAGTTGGGTCTGTCTTCTTCTGCGGTTTGTGCTAAAGGGTGCCAGGTAATCATGTCTATGAAGCTGAATGTGTCTGTTTGGGGACAAAACCAGACACCCCTAGATGGGGGCGATATGGAGAGGAGACTCTCGGGAGTTAATGGGACAAGAGGGGTACCCGGAGCTTTAGCTGAGGGTGCAAGAGAGGGGCAAAGTGTGCCAACGTTAAAAGAAGTGCTTGCAGCAATTACATTTTGTTAATCCTCTTTGAGTGACGTAACTACCCAACTCAGAACAATACAGGAGGAAGTAGCCCTGGTTAGACATGATTTACAACAAGTAAATGAAAGAAAAGCAGCCCTGGAGGAGAGAGTCAGCCTGGTGGAGGATGTACTGACCCCCCTTAGAAAAGAAATAAAAGAAATGAGAGAACAAATGGTTAAACAGGAGCTGAAGATGGATGAAATCGAAAATAGAATGAGGAGGAAAAATATTAGGATTGTGGGACTTCCAGAACATAGTGAAGGGGCAGACCCAGTAGCTTTTGTTGAAAATGGATTAGAGAGACATTTGGCCAAGAATCTTTTTCGCAATTCCTAACGGTGGAAAGGGCGCACAGGGTCCCTGCTAGACGCCTTAGACAAGATGCCCCCCCCCCGCCCCCTCCTGATCAAGATTAATTATAAAGACAAAATTACAATAATCCAGAAGGCTCGAGAGATGGGAAACATCCTATATGACGGAACTAGGATATCCATTTACCCAGACTTCTCACCAGAATTGCAGAACAAAAGAGCTAGGTTTGACGAAGTAAAACGTAAATTACAGCTATCAAAACTCACATATGCACTACTATATCCAGCGAGACTGAGGGTGAACGCACCAGATGGGATAAAGTTCTTTGATACATCTGAGGGGGCGACAGAGTGGCTATTATCACATAGTGAAGTCCCATAGAAATTATATACATGGACTGTTGCTTTCTATACTTATCCAAGACATACTTTTGCTACATTTTGCTATATGTTTTTTTTTCCTCTGGGAGGAGATAGGGATAAGTAGATATATCCATAAAGGGAAACACGAAACATAGAATTTGAAATACACAGGGATCATTATCCCCCTTTTTTTTTTTTTTTGCATTTTTGTTTTTGACTTTTTGGGGGAGATAGGATGGAGACACGAGAAGGGCATGAGGAGGGGGGGGAGGGAGGGGAGGGATAAGGGGTGTGTTTGAATGAAGGGAATGATGTTCATGCTGTCTCCCTTTATAAGGGGGAAGCAAGAACAACCTCCCAAGTATAAGGGTAAAATTTGTATGGGGAATGGGGGTATGAGGAATGGGGTAGATGTATTTTGGATTAGGAGGGAGGGGGAGGGGGAGGGAATAAGGGGGAATTAAAACACGGGATGCACCAAAAGGGTGAATATTTGAAGAAGGATGTAAGTGTGGGTCACAATAGAAAGCCTCAACCCAAGCCAAGGAAGGCGGAGAAAAGGGTACACGAGACAGGAAGTAGGTATGCATGGAGAGAATGGAGAGAAAGAATGGAGGTGATAGTTACACAAAGAAAGAATATGAAGAAAATATTGAAGAAAGAAAGAAATAGGCATGTCTTGATAACTAAAGGGCTCATTATGGACATGGACACTTATACTTGCAGTAAAAATTCATGGTTAATAGGGCACAAGTGAAAAATTTAACAATATGCTCATGGAACGTTCAAGGTTTGGGAGATTCAGGGAAAAGGGCAGCAGTAATGTCATTGATGAGAATATATGGAGCTTCAATTATATGCCTCCAGGAGACCCACCTTACGAATATCTCAGCATCCCAATTGGGATGGAGAGAGTTTCAAACGCAGTTCCACTCGGTCCACACCTCATACTATAGAGGAGTAAGCATATTCATTAAAGCGGGCATAATGTTTAAATGTATCCAGAGTAAGGCTGACGATTTAGGGCGCTATGTTTTCTTGCACTGTAAGATAGACAACAAACCATACATACTGGTCAACCTGTATACTCCACCTCCTTTTAATACTATAGTGTTGACTAGCTTGACGGAGTTTGTTCTGGAGAGACCGGAGGTACCGGTGATTATTATGGGAGACTTTAACATGGTCTTAGATTGGCATAAGGACAGATTCCCTAGTATGATACACCAGAATAGAATAAGAGATGTTAGATTATCTAAATTTTTAGATGAAATAGGTCTGAAGGATGTGTGGAGATTACGCAACCCCGAGACTCAGCAGTACTCCTGTTTTTCCAGAGCACACTCCACGCTTTCAAGAATAGATTTAGTCCTAGGTAATGACGAGGCAATATCAATAATAAAACAAGTGAAATATATGCCAAGGAGTCTCTCGGATCACTCCCCAATGATGGTGGTACTGGATACAGGAGAAATAATACACCAAAGGGATGGGAAAATAAACCCACACTGGATGGAATTAATAAAAGATCCAAAAGAGATATTAGAGGAGATCAGAGAATTTATAGAAATAAATCAAGGTACCGCCTCAGAACAAGTGGTATGGAATACATTAAAAGCCTTTTTCAGAGGCATAATGATTCAAAAAATCTCTAGGATAAAAAAAACAATCCAGAGAAAATGAGCGAATAGCTAGTGAGTTGGTTTCTAGGGAGGAAGCAAAATTTATTAGGGACCCAACAGTTAATAACTCAAGAGCATGGATACAAGCACAGCAGAACTATCGTTTACTAATCCTAAAAAAAATAGAAAACAAACAAATTTTTCAAAAACAAATAGCATTTGCAGAGGGAGAAAGTGCAGGTAGAATGCTGGCCCAATTAATTAAAACAAACTCGCCTAGCTCAATGGTACAAGCGATAAAGGTAAACGGGGACAGAATTACTTCCCAAAAATCTGAAATAATAGAAAGCTTCCGGGACTTCTATGTGGACCTGTACAGCTCAAGGCAAGAGGAAAGGAGAGAAGAAATGGATACCTTTTTTGGAAGGCTAACGATCCCCTCGCTCTCGGAGATAGATAGAGTAGAGCTAGATAAACCCATAACTTTAGAAGAAGTACAACACGCAGTACAAGGGATGGCAGGAAAGAAATCCCTGGGACCGGACGGTCTACCGGTGGAGACCTATCGGCACTTCGGGAAAGAGCTGCTCCCGGAGCTTACTAAGGTTCTAAATAGCTCTATGGATAAAGGTGAACTTCCTCCGTCTATGATGGACTCAACAATAATAGTTATCCATAAAGAGGGAAAGGATCCACTGGACACTTCATCATATAGACCTATTTCCTTACTCAACACAGATGCAAAAATATTGTCAAAGGTCTTGGCGGCCAGACTAAGCGGGGTAGTCAAGAAATTGGTGCACCCCGACCAATCGAGATTTATCCCGGGTAGGGCTACCCATACAAATATAAGAAGAGTCTACATGAACCTTCAGATACCAACAGAGGAAGACGGAACAAGAGCAATTGTCTCGCTGGATGCCGCCAAGGCCTTTGACAATGTAGAATGGAAATATTTGTGGAGAGCCTTGATTGAGTTTCAGGTTGGCCCGATCTTTATGAAATGGGTCAAATTGTTATATAAAACCCCAGAAGCGAGAGTGGAAGTGAACAACGTTCAATCTGAGAGGTTTTGATTGCAGAGGGGAACGAGACAGGGGTGCCCGCTGTCCCCCCTTCTGTTTGCCCTCACAATCGAGCCTCTAGCAATAGCTCTTAGGTCGACCCCGGAGATAAGAGGATTTATAAGAGGGGAGATAGAAGAGAAGGTAGTACCATATGCGGACGATCTCCTCTTGTTACTGGGGGATACCCAGTATTCACTGGGAAAAGCTATGGAACAAATAGGGAAATTTGGAAACTTTTCAGGCCTGTCCATAAACTGGGGAAAATCCATGTTGATGCAAGTGGACCCTCTTTTAAATCCTTTACCGCAAGAGGCTACATAGATACAAATAACAACTCAAATAAAATATCTGGGGGTAAATATAACTAAAGACCCTAACCATTACATTACAGACAATCTGATACCCTTCCTTAATAAATACAGGGGGAAAAGTAAAATATGGAAACGCCTCCCACTCTCAGTGGCAGGCCGTTGTAACCTAATAAAAATGGTCTAGATGCCACAGCTTCTCTATGTCCTACAAAACTCCCCAGTGTGGGTATACAAAAAATGGTTTCAAAAAATAGAAAGTATATTCAGTACAGGGAGTTAATTTGGAAAGGGGGTGTAGCAAGAATAAAATTAAACACTTTACAGAGGACTAAGCGGAAGGGAGGGGTGGCACTCCCACACCCGTTTAGCTATTTCTTGGCAGCCCAGATCCAATACATGAAGGGCAGCAACATGGAAGAAGGAGAAATAAAAAAGAGAATATTAATACAGAACCCTACGCATGATACCTTAGTAGAAGCTATGGAGTCAGGCTCATTTCCTATTAAATCGCCTACCTTGGACCTTATGATTAGAACATGGAAAGCGGTGAAGAGTGCGCTGGGATATAATGGTATTAATGAGTATACCCCTATATGGGAGAATAACAATTTAATAGAAATACAGAAGATGGGAACAGTTAAGGAATGGGAAAGACAGGGCATAAAATATATTTCCCAGTTGTATCAGGATGGTATACTAAAAACTTTTCAGGCATTAAAAGAACAATATAAACTCCCAAATGCATCGTTCTATAAATACCTACAGATAAGGCATGCATTAGCAAAACAATATAAAGGAATAGTAATGACCTTAAGTAAGATCCCTCTCTTAAAGGAAATAATTAACACCAAAACATCTAAGGGTTCAATATCAAAGATTTATCAATTTTTACATGAGGGGAGCCAAAGGGGAACCCATGGTCAGGCACATAGGAAGAAATGGGAAAAAGACATAGGTAATCTATCTAACAAACAGTGGGGTAGAATCTTGGAACTCGCTCCGACGGTCTCACTGTCTCCCTCTCAGAGGATGTCCCACCTCTTTTTGTTAAATCGAGCATATTACAATCCGTATAAACTTTTTTGTTTTGGACGCAGAGCAGACGATAGCTGTCCTAGGTGTGGAAGAGAAAGGGGGGACATGATACATATGTTTTGGCGATGTCCGAAGTTACACCGGTATTGGAGGGAGGTAGTGAGAACGATAGATCAGACTTTTGAGATACAGATGGAGTTGGAACCCCTACAATGCGTACTGGGCTGGCTGGAGGGTGAGGGGACAAATGACAATACCAAGTTAGCAATAACAAGATGCCTATTTCAAGCTAGGAGGCTGATAGCGCAGAAATGGCAATCAGTCTCTCCATCGTCTAGCAATGACTGGGAGCAAATTATAAACCTAACAATACTAAAAGCAAGGACGACATATATTAGACAAGGAGCCCTAAAAAGATTTGAAAAAATTTGGAAACCTTGGCAGGAGAAAAAATAGTAATTCAATATAAGTAAAGATGTCGAAGATAGGGATGGATGAGTGGGAGGAGGTAAGGAAGGAAAGAGCGAGAGTGGGGGAGTTAGGAGGGATGGGGGATGGAGTACGAAAGGAGTGGTTCGAGGTCTAGGGGAAGGGGAAGACGTGTTGGTTTTAAGATGATATTATTTATTATCTGTTTTGTATGGGAATTTGGGAGGGGAGGGGAAAGGGGATTGAATGTATTGTAAATTGGAAAATGGTTTAATAAAGATAAATAATTTAAAAAAGAATGTGTCTGTTTGCTGTGCATCCACACTTCAGTTTGTGCTTTGTGTCCTATGTAGGGATGGGCCCGGTGTTCGATTCGAACCCACGCTCGAATCGAACATCGGGCGTTCGCCCGCTCGGCGAGCCCAGAACTATTTGGGCCGTTCGCATCACATTCGTGTGATGCGGGCGGCCCGCAATGCATTGCGCCAGTCGCAGTGCATTGCTGGCTGATGATTGGCCAAGCATGCACTGTGACCCCGCATGCTTGGCCAATCACAGCGCCGGCAGCGAGGAGAGCAATAATTGGCTACAGGCAGGACACCTGTAGACAATTATAGCTCAGGGGCTTTAGTACACGCCCCACTGTATAAAAGGCCGCCGCGCCGTCGGCCTAGTGCACTGTGTTCCGGCTTGATTCTGATATAGGCAGACTGCTGATGCTGATGCTGATTCATTATCATTACTACTGAATACTGATCATTTGATTGCATCACTGATTCATTCTGCTGATTGCACTGCTGCTGAGTGGTGACATTATCTGCTGCTGAGTCTAACTGCTGTGATTCTGGGGATTAGTCTGGTGTGTGCGTGCTGTTAGTACAGCATTGCAGTATCACCTTCTGTCCTATTGTGATACAAGGCAGGCAGGCATTTATAGGAGCTAGTGTGTGTGTGTGTGCTGTGTTAGTACAACACTAGTGATGAGCCGAACACCCCCGGGTTCGGTTCGCACCAGAACCCGCGAACGGACCGAAAGTTCGTACGAACATTAGAACCCTATTAAATACAATGGATGCGAACGTTCGAATTCTAAAGTGCTAATTATAACAACTATTATGCATGTTATTGTCCTAAAAAGGGTTTGGGAACCCGGGTTCTGCACCAGGGGACATGTATCAATGCAAAAAGAAGTTTTAAAAACGGTCGTTTTTCGGGAGCAGTCATTTTAATGATGCATAAAGTGAAAAAAAAAAAGTCAAATATTCCTTTAAATATCGTACCTGGGGGGTGTCTAAAGTATGCCTGTGAAGTGCCACGTGTTTCCCGTGTTTAGAACTGTCCCTGCACAAAATGACACTTCTAAAGGGAAAAAAAGCCATTTAAAACTGCTTGCGGCTTTAATGTAATGTCTGGTCCCGGTAATATGGATGAAAATCTTTAAGAAAAATGGCATAGCTACCCCATGACCCCCCCCCCCCTACCCCAGCCCATTACCAGCCCCTTTGGGTCTTGTATGGATATTAAGGGGAACCCCGCACATAAAATAAAAAAGGCCCTATATACTCTGAACAGCCGTATACAGGCGGTGCATACAAGACAGGGATTGTAGGTTTGTTCTTATGTAGAATCTGTTTGTAATTTTGAACAGGTACATTGTTGAAGTGTAGCTCCAGCCCAAAAATCTATTTTTAAACTTTTTGGAAAACATAGGTAAGGGTTATCACCCCTGTAACATTTGTTTTGCTGTCTGTGCCCCTGTTCAGAACATTTCACCTCACTTTCCGTCCCAATGTCAACTGTTTTTGAAATGTGGTGTTTTTCTTGAAACAAGGATTGGTGATAAAGCATCAGTACAGAGGAGACACCTTTCTCCCATATTTATTCTTACAGGAGAGAATTTTCCTTCCTAGGGGTAGATTTCCTCTCACTTCCTGTTGTCTTCTTGCGTTTGCAAGTAGGAGTCGTTTGTAAGTTGGATGTTTGAAAGTAGGGACCTGCCGTATATACTCTGCAGAAATAGGCCCCTTAGTTGTTGGTGTTGGCACAACACTGTAAGCACTCACAGTTAGTCTTGGTTGGTGCTGGAACGCCCTGCTGTCAACTATTATATCAGGAATTTTAATTACATATAATTGTTGAACAGTGGTAGTAAAAATTGGGGCTTTGATGGTGGTGCTGGTGCCACAACACTGTAAGCCCTGACAGTTACTCTTGGTGGGTGCAGCAATGGGCCCTGCTGTGAATTATTAGATCAAGAATTGTAATTGCATGCCCCTGTTGAACAGGGGCTGAAAAATTGGGCCTTTCGTGGTGGTGGTGGTGTTGCCACAACACTGTAAGCCCTCAGAGTTACTCTTGGTGGGTGCAGGAATGGGCCCTGCTGTGAATTATTAGATCAAGAATTGTAATTACATGCCCCTTTTGAACAGGGGCTGAAAAATTGGGCCTTTCGTGGTGGTGGTGGTGGTGGCGTTGCCACAACACTGTAAGCCCTCAGACTTACTCTTGGTGGGTGCAGGAATGGGCCCTGCTGTGAATTATTAGATCAAGAATTGTAATTACATGCCCCTTTTGAACAGGGGCTGAAAAATTGGGCCTTTCGTGGTGGTGGTGGCGTTGCCACAACACTGTAAGCCCTCAGACTTACTCTTGGTGGGTGCAGCAATGGGCCCTGCTGTGAATTATTACATCAAGAATTGTAATTGCATGCCCCTGTTGAACAGGGGCTGAAAAATTGGGCCTTAGGCACTGGTGGCACAACACTACAACCCCTCACAGATACTGTACTTGGAGCACAGCAATGAGCCCTGTTGCAAAGTATTGCTTCAAAAATTGTAATGACACGCCCCTGTTAAACAGGGGCTGAAAAATTGGGCCTTAGGCACTGGTGGCACAACACTACAACCCCTCACAGATACTGTACTTGGAGCACAGCAATGAGCCCTGTTGCAAAGTATTGCTTCAAAAATTGTAATGACACGCCCCTGTTAAACAGGGGCTGAAAAATTGGGCCTTAGGCACTGGTGCCACAACACTCCAACCCCTCACAGATACTGTACTTGGAGCACAGCAATGAGCCCTATGGCAAATTATTGCTAAAAAAATTGTAATTACACGCCCCTGTAAAACAGGGGCTGAAAAATTGGGCCTTAGCCACTGGTGGCGGCACCCATAAACAAAAATGATCTTCCAAGCTATCATCATCAATCGTATCATTGAGGACTCGGAGGAGGAGGATAGCCAGTCAACATAACAGCACAGGCACTCAGCATCAGCATCAGTCTTGAAGGGATGTGACATGTTAAAATCAATTAGTCTGTTATATCAGCATCAGGTGTGTGGTAGCTGGTGGTGATCCAAGACTGGTTCATCTTGATGAAAGTCAGTCGATCAACCGAGTCGGTGGACAGGCGCACCCTGTGATCCGTGACAAATCCTCCAGCAGCACTGAATGTGCGTTCCGAAAGAACGCTGGATGCAGGACAGGCCAGTAGCTCAATTGCATACTGTGCAAGCTCTGGCCAGTGATCCATCCTCAAGACCCAGTAAGCCAGAGGATTTTCGGTGGGGAAGGTGTCCAAGTCTGACCTTGCCCCTAGATATTCCTGCACCATGTTTATCAGACGCTGGCGATGGTTGCTGGAACCGATCATACTTTGGGGCTGCGGACTAAAGAATTGTCTGAACGCATCGGTCAGACGGCCACCTTCCCCACCGCTCCTTCTTTGACTGGCCGAAGCCTCAGCAACTCGTTGTCCAGGACCAGGAGTTTGTAACCTCCCAGTCTCTGGGAACGCGTTGCACAGACCTTTCTGCAAGGCCTCCCGGAGTTGTCTCATCCTCTGCTCCCTCTGCGACGGTAACATAAGGTCCGCAACCTTACCCTTGTACCGTGGATCAAGGAGAGTGGCCAGCCAGTAATGGTCCCTCTCCTTGATCCGAAGAATACGAGGATCCTTCCGCAGACTTTGCAGGATCAGGGAGGCCATGCAGCGTAGGTTTGCTGAGGCATTCGCTCCGGAGTCCTCTGGGTCACTAAGGACGACATGATCCGCAGTCACCTCCTCCCAGCCACGTACAAGTCCACTGGTTTCTTGGGACTGTAAATCATCCCTAAAAGACTGCTGCTGATGATGCTGAGTGCCAGCCTCCACCTCCATGCTGACACAATCCTCCTCCTCCTCCTCCTCCTCCTCCTCCTCTTCCTGTGCGATGGGTGGGACAGAAGGAACACTGTCTGGGTAAAGGGGGCCTTGAGAGGCAAGGAAGTCCTCCTCTTCCTGCCTCTGTTCTGCCTCAAGTGCCCTGTCCATTATTCCACGCAGCGTGTGCTCCAACAGGTGGACAAGAGGTACAGTGTCACTGATGCATGCACTGTCACTGCTCACCATCCTCGTGGCCTCCTCAAATGGTGCCAGGACAGTGCATGCATCCCTGATCATGCCCCACTGGCGTGGAGAAAAAAAACCAAGCTCCCCTGACCCTGTCCTGGTGCCGTAGTCGCACAGGTACTCATTGATGGCCCTCTGCTGCGTGTGCAGCCGCTGTAGCATGGCCAACGTTGAGTTCCACCTGGTGGGCATGTCACATATAAGGCGGTTCTTGGGCAGGTTCAACTCCTTTTGCAGCTCAGCCAGGCGAGCACTGGCATTATAAGATCTGCGGAAATGCACACAGACTTTCCTGGCCTGCCTCAGGACATCCTGTAAGCCCGGGTACCTGCCCAAGAACCGCTGCACCACCAGGTTAAGGACGTGAGCCACACAGGGCACATGGGTCAGTTGTCCCTGTCGAAGGGCGGAGAGGAGGTTGGTGCCATTGTCGCAAACCACCATTCCTGGCTTAAGCTGGCGTGGCGTCAACCACCTCTCGGCCTGGCCCTGCAGAGCAGACAGGACCTCTGCCCCAGTGTGGCTTCTGTCCCCCAAACACACCAGCGCAAGCACGGCATGGCATCTTTTTGCCTGCGTACTTGCGTAGCCCCGTGAACGGCTACGGAGCACCGCTGGTTCATAGGACAAACCACAGGAAGAGGCCATGGAGGAAGAAGAAGAGGAGGGGGTGGAGGAGAGAGGTGTGTCACAACCAGTAGTAGCATTTTGGAGGCGTGGTGGTGGGACAACCTCCAACACTACTGCACCTTGTCCTGCATCCTTCCCAGCTGCCAAAAGAGTGACCCAATGGGCCGTGAAAGAAAGGTAACGTCCCTGTCCATGCCTGCTGGACCATGAGTCAGCGGTAATATGCACCTTACCGCTGACCGCCCTGTCCAGCGAGGCCAAGACATTGCCTTCCACATGCCGGTAGAGAGCCGGAATAGCCTTCCGTGAGAAAAAGTGGCGTTTGGGAACCTGCCACTGAGGAACCGCACATTGCACAAACTCACGGAAGGGGGCCGAGTCTACCAACTGAAAAGGCAGCAGTTGAAGCGCTAGCAATTTAGCCAAGCTAGCATTCAACCGCTGGGCATGTGGATGGCTGGGAGTGAACTTCTTTTGACGGTCCAGCAGCTGGGGCAGGGAAATTTGCCTGCTAGAATCGGACGTCGGTGTACTGCTAGCAGAGTGGCCGCAAGTACTTGGCTGTGACACACCTAATTCTACACCTTCATTCCTCTCAGTGCATGTTTCAGAGAGGACTGAAGTTATAGTGGGGTTGGAGATCCCAGCTGATGCGGTGCAAGGAGAGGTCCGCTTTGTTCTTTGGTGTGGGTCTTTGAGGTAGGCTTGCCAACGAGCTGCATGGCAGGTCAACATATGTCTGGTCAGGCATGTGGTACCCAAGCGGCTGATGTTTTGGCCACGCGATATACGCTTGAGACATATGTTGCAAACAGCAGCTGTGCGATCTGATGCACTAGCCTCAAAAAAGGCCCACACCAAGGAACTTTTTGAATGACGGGCAGAGGCAGCGCCCTGCACAGGCGGAGCTCTGCGGTGTGATTCCGTCGGTGTACTGCCCTTACGCTGGCCACCAAAGGGCATCCTGCCTCGTTGGAGATGTGCCTCCTCCTCATCCTCCTCCTCCTCCTCTCTCCTATTAGGCACCCACGTGGAGTCAGTGACCTCATCATCCCCTCCCTCCTCATCACTGGAGCCAATCTGGCAGTATGCTGCAGCTGCTGGAACATGACTGCCAGATTGGTGTCCTTCTTGAGCATCCCCTCTGTCTGCTCTCACCCTACTGCCTTCCTGTAGCTGGGTTTCATCATCAGACCCTTCGAAACGCTGGGCATCCTCCTGGAGCATGTACCCAACACTGTGCTCAAACAGTTCGGGGGACTCCTCAGGAGGAGGACATGGTGGGTCTAGGGAAGGAGTGACTGATGATGAGTCTGACATTGATACCAGGGAAGAGGACGCTTTGGCAGCTGCTTTGCCAGTACCCTGAGCCTGGGTGAGAGAGGATGAGGAGGAGGAGGAGGGCTTGGTCATCCACTCTACCAAGTCTTCGGCATGATGTGGCTCAACATGTCCAGCTGCCGAAAAGAAGGACAAGCGTGTCCCATGGCCATGTGCTGATGACAATGCACCGCGTCCACGACCAGCACTGTTGCCCCCAGACACAGAGCCTGCTTGCCCTCTTTTATTGCCTCCTGACTGTCTGCCTCTCCTTGTTTGCCTTCCAGACATTCTAATAGATGGCCTGCAGGGAGATGGGAAAAAAGCAATAAGGGCTACCTTCAGGTGTCCTTCTCTGTCCCTTTACTTAAGGATTTCTAAATATGGTTGAGGATGATTGCTTTTGCACAGAATAGCACAACGACAATTTCCCTGACTGTCCAAAAAACAAGGATTTCAAAGATGGTTGATGAGGAATGCTTTAGCACACTATAGCACAAGGAGAATTCCCCTCACTTTCCTTCTTTGTCCCTAGAAACAAGGACTCGCACAGTGAAAGAAACTGACACTCTCCCTACCTAGAGTTTTCTGTCCCTAGAAAAAATGTTTTTTTAAAGCACACTATAGCACAAGGAGAATTCACTCACTGTCCTTCCCTGTCCCTAGAAACAAGGACTTGCACAGTGAAAGAAACTGACACTCTCCCTACCTAGAGTTTTCTGTCCCTAGAAAAAATGTTTTTTTAAAGCACACTATAGCACAAGGAGAATTCACTCACTGTCCTTCCCTGTCCCTAGAAACAAGGACTTGCACAGTGAAAGAAACTGACACTCTCCCTACCTAGAGTTTTCTGTCCCTAGAAAAAATGTTTTTTTAAAGCACACTATAGCACAAGGAGAATTCACTCACTGTCCTTCCCTGTCCCTAGAAACAAGGACTTGCACAGTGAAAGAAACTGACACTCTCCCTACCTAGAGTTTTCTGTCCCTAGAAAAAATGTTTTTTTAAAGCACACTATAGCACAAGGAGAATTCACTCACTGTCCTTCCCTGTCCCTAGAAACAAGGACTTGCACAGTGAAAGAAACTGACACTCTCCCTACCTAGAGTTTTCTGTCCCTAGAAAAAAATGTTTTTTTAAAGCACACTATAGCACAAGGAGAATTCACTCACTGTCCTTCCCTGTCCCTAGAAACAAGGACTTGCACAGTGAAAGAAACTGACACTCTCCCTACCTAGAGTTTTCTGTCCCTAGAAAAAATGTTTTTTTAAAGCACGCTATAGCACAAGGAGAATTCACTCACTGTCCTTCCCTGTCCCTAGAAACAAGGACTTGCACAGTGAAAGAAACTGACACTCTCCCTACCTAGAGTTTTCTGTCCCTAGAAAAAATGTTTTTTTAAAGCACACTATAGCACAAGGAGAATTCACTCACTGTCCTTCCCTGTCCCTAGAAACAAGGACTTGCACAGTGAAAGAAACTGACACTCTCCCTACCTAGAGTTTTCTGTCCCTAGAAAAAATGTTTTTTTAAAGCACACTATAGCACAAGGAGAATCCACTCACTGTCCTTCCCTGTCCCTAGAAACAAGGACTTGCACAGTGAAAGAAACTGACACTCTCCCTACCTAGAGTTTTCTGTCCCTAGAAAAAATGTTTTTTTAAAGCACACTATAGCACAAGGAGAATTCACTCACTGTCCTTCCCTGTCCCTAGAAACAAGGACTTGCACAGTGAAAGAAACTGACACTCTCCCTACCTAGAGTTTTCTGTCCCTAGAAAAAATGTTTTTTTAAAGCACACTATAGCACAAGGAGAATTCACTCACTGTCCTTCCCTGTCCCTAGAAACAAGGACTTGCACAGTGAAAGAAACTGACACTCTCCCTACCTAGAGTTTTCTGTCCCTAGAAAAAATGTTTTTTTAAAGCACACTATAGCACAAGGAGAATTCACTCACTGTCCTTCCCTGTCCCTAGAAACAAGGACTTGCACAGTGAAAGAAACTGACACTCTCCCTACCTAGAGTTTTCTGTCCCTAGAAAAAATGTTTTTTTAAAGCACACTATAGCACAAGGAGAATTCACTCACTGTCCTTCCCTGTCCCTAGAAACAAGGACTCGAACAGTAAAACACACTGACACTCTCCCTACCTATCCTTCTCTTTCCCTAAACTAAAGGAATCCAGGTTAAGCAAGAAAGAAAGAAATGTCACTGTCCCTGCCTATGCTGCTCTTTCCCTGCTCCGGAACACACTACACTAGGCCGCCGTGCTGGCGGCCTTTTATAGTGTGGGGCGTGTACTAAACACCCTCAGCAATAATTGGCCACAGGCATCCTGCCTGTGGCCAATCATTGCTCTCCTCGCTGCCGGCGCTGTGATTGGCCAAGCATGCGGGGTCACAGTGCATGCTTGGCCAATCACAGCGCCTGGATGACACTGCGATGGCGTAGTGCATTGTGGGCCGTTCGCGTCACTCGAATTTGGCGCGAACGGCCCAAATCGTTCGATCTTCGTCGAACGATCGAACAGCCGATGTTCGAGTCGAACGTATGTTCGACTCGAACACGAAGCTCATCCCTATACAACACACATAAAACCACCTCAGTCACTCTATCTGCTATAAGGCCCAGTTGTTGTCATCGAAGGCAGCCAGGCATCTCCAGGAGCTAGCGTGTGTGTGTGTGCTCTGTTAGTACAGCACACATAAAACCACCTCAGCCTCTCTATCTGCTATAAGGCCCAGTTGTTGTCATATAAGGCAGCCTCTATCTGCCGTAAGGCCCAGTTGTTGTCATCGAAGGCAGCCAGGCATCTCCAGGAGCTAGCGTGTGTGTGTGTGCTCTGTTAGTACAGCACACATAAAAACACCTCAGCCTCTCTATCTGCTATAATGCCCAGTTGTTGTCATATAAGGCAGCCTCTATCTGCCGTAAGGCCCAGTTGTTGTCATCGAAGGCAGCCAGGCATCTCCAGGAGCTAGCGTGTGTGTGTGTGCTCTGTTAGTACAGCACACATTAAACCACCTCAGCCTCTCTATCTGCTATAATGCCCAGTTGTTGTCATATAAGGCAGCCTCTATCTGCCGTAAGGCTCAGTTGTTGTCATCGAAGGCAGCCAGGCATCTCCAGGAGCTAGCGTGTGTGTGTGTGCTCTGTTAGTACAGCACACATAAAACCACCTCAGCCTCTCTATCTGCTATAAGGCCCAGTTGTTGTCATATAAGGCAGCCTCTATCTGTCGTAAGGCCCAGTTGTTGTCATCGAAGGCAGCCAGGCATCTCCAGGAGCTAGCGTGTGTGTGTGTGTGCTCTGTTAGTACAGCACACATAAAACGACCTCAGCCTCTCTATCTGCTATAAGGCCCAGTTGTTGTCATGTAAGGCAGCCTCTATCTGCCGTAAGGTCCAGTTGTTGTCATCAAAGGCAGCCAGGCATCTCCAGGAGCTAGCGTGTGTGTGTGTGCTCTGTTAGTACAGCACACATAAAACCACCTCAGCCTCTCTATCTGCTATAAGGCCCAGTTGTTGTCATATAAGGCAGCCTCTATCTGCCGTAAGGCCCAGTTGTTGTCATCGAAGGCAGCCAGGCATCTCCAGGAGCTAGCGCGTGTGTGTGTGCTCTGTTAGTACAGCACACATAAAACCACCTCAGCCTCTCTATCTGTCATAAGGCCCAGTTGTTGTCATATAAGGCAGCCTCTATCTGCCGTAAGGCCCAGTTGTTGTCATCGAAGGCAGCCAGGCATCTCCAGGAGCTAGCGTGTGTGTGTACTCTGTTAGTATAGCACACATAAAACCACCTCAGCCTCTCTATCTGCTATAAGGCCCAGTTGTTGTCATATAAGGCAGCCTCTATCTGCTGTAAGGTCCAGTTGTTGTCATCGAAGGCAGCCAGGCATGTCCAGGAGCTAGCGTGTGTGTGTGTGCTCTGTTAGTACAGCACACATAAAACCACCTCAGCCTCTCTATCTGCTATAAGGCCCAGTTGTTGTCATGTAAGGCAGCCTCTATCTGCCGTAAGGCCCAGTTGTTGTCATCAAAGGCAGCCAGGCATCTCCAGGAGCTAGCGTGTGTGTGTGTGCTCTGTTAGTACAGCACACATAAAACCACCTCAGCCTCTCTATCTGCCATTAGGCCCAGTTGTTGTCATATAAGGCAGCCTCTATCTGCCGTAAGGCCCAGTTGTTGTCATCGAAGGCAGCCAGGCATCTCCAGGAGCTAGCGTGTGTGTGTGTGTGCTCTGTTAGTACAGCACACATAAAACCACCTCAGCCTCTCTATCTGCCATTAGGCCCAGTTGTTGTCATATAAGGCAGCCTCTATCTGCCGTAAGGCCCAGTTGTTGTCATTGAAGGCAGCCAGGCATCTCCAGGAGCTAGCGTGTGTGTGTGTGTGCTCTGTTAGTACAGCACACATAAAACCACCTCAGCCTCTCTATATGCTATAAGGCCCAGTTGTTGTCATATAAGGCAGCCTCTATCTGCCGTAAGGCCCAGTTGTTGTCATTGAAGGCAGCCAGGCATCTCCAGGAGCTAGCGTGTGTGTGTGCTCTGTTAGTACAGCACACATAAAAACCACCTCAGCCTCTCTATCTGCTATAAGGCCCAGTTGTTGTCATATAAGGCAGCCTCTATCTGCCGTAAGGTCCAGTTGTTGTCATCGAAGGCAGTCAGGCATCTCCAGGAGCTAGCGTGTGTGTGTGTGTGCTCTGTTAGTACAGCACACATAAAACCACCTCAGCCTCTCTATCTGCTATAAGGCCCAGTTGTTGTCATATAAGGCAGCCTCTATCTGCCGTAAGGCCCAGTTGTTGTCATCGAAGGCAGCCAGGCATCTCCAGGAGCTAGCGTGTGTGTGTGTGCTCTGTTAGTACAGCACACATAAAACCACCTCAGCCTCTCTATCTGCTATAATGCCCAGTTGTTGTCATATAAGGCAGCCTCTATCTGCCGTAAGGCCCAGTTGTTGTCATCGAAGGCAGCCAGGCATCTCCAGGAGCTAGCGTGTGTGTGTGTGTGTGCTCTGTTAGTACAGCACACATAAAACCACCTCAGCCTCTCTATCTGCTATAATGCCCAGTTGTTGTCATATAAGGCAGCCTCTATCTGCCGTAAGGCCCAGTTGTTGTCATCGAAGGCAGCCAGGCATCTCCAGGAGCTAGCGTGTGTGTGTGTGTGCTCTGTTAGTACAGCACACATAAAAACCACCTCAGCCTCTCTATCTGCTATAAGGCCCAGTTGTTGTCATATAAGGCAGCCTCTATCTGCCGTAAGGTCCAGTTGTTGTCATCGAAGGCAGCCAGGCATCTCCAGGAGCTAGCGTGTGTGTGTACTCTGTTAGTATAGCACACATAAAACCACCTCAGCCTCTCTATCTGCTATAAGGCCCAGTTGTTGTCATATAAGGCAGCCTCTATCTGCTGTAAGGTCCAGTTGTTGTCATCGAAGGCAGCCAGGCATGTCCAGGAGCTAGCGTGTGTGTGTGTGCTCTGTTAGTACAGCACACATAAAACCACCTCAGCCTCTCTATCTGCTATAAGGCCCAGTTGTTGTCATGTAAGGCAGCCTCTATCTGCCGTAAGGCCCAGTTGTTGTCATCGAAGGCAGCCAGGCATCTCCAGGAGCTAGCGTGTGTGTGTGTGTGCTCTGTTAGTACAGCACACATAAAACCACCTCAGCCTCTCTATCTGCCATTAGGCCCAGTTGTTGTCATATAAGGCAGCCTCTATCTGCCGTAAGGCCCAGTTGTTGTCATCGAAGGCAGCCAGGCATCTCCAGGAGCTAGCGTGTGTGTGTGTGTGCTCTGTTAGTACAGCACACATAAAACCACCTCAGCCTCTCTATCTGCCATTAGGCCCAGTTGTTGTCATATAAGGCAGCCTCTATCTGCCGTAAGGCCCAGTTGTTGTCATTGAAGGCAGCCAGGCATCTCCAGGAGCTAGCGTGTGTGTGTGTGTGCTCTGTTAGTACAGCACACATAAAACCACCTCAGCCTCTCTATATGCTATAAGGCCCAGTTGTTGTCATATAAGGCAGCCTCTATCTGCCGTAAGGCCCAGTTGTTGTCATTGAAGGCAGCCAGGCATCTCCAGGAGCTAGCGTGTGTGTGTGCTCTGTTAGTACAGCACACATAAAAACCACCTCAGCCTCTCTATCTGCTATAAGGCCCAGTTGTTGTCATATAAGGCAGCCTCTATCTGCCGTAAGGTCCAGTTGTTGTCATCGAAGGCAGTCAGGCATCTCCAGGAGCTAGCGTGTGTGTGTGTGTGCTCTGTTAGTACAGCACACATAAAACCACCTCAGCCTCTCTATCTGCTATAAGGCCCAGTTGTTGTCATATAAGGCAGCCTCTATCTGCCGTAAGGCCCAGTTGTTGTCATCGAAGGCAGCCAGGCATCTCCAGGAGCTAGCGTGTGTGTGTGTGCTCTGTTAGTACAGCACACATAAAACCACCTCAGCCTCTCTATCTGCTATAATGCCCAGTTGTTGTCATATAAGGCAGCCTCTATCTGCCGTAAGGCCCAGTTGTTGTCATCGAAGGCAGCCAGGCATCTCCAGGAGCTAGCGTGTGTGTGTGTGTGTGCTCTGTTAGTACAGCACACATAAAACCACCTCAGCCTCTCTATCTGCTATAATGCCCAGTTGTTGTCATATAAGGCAGCCTCTATCTGCCGTAAGGCCCAGTTGTTGTCATCGAAGGCAGCCAGGCATCTCCAGGAGCTAGCGTGTGTGTGTGTGTGCTCTGTTAGTACAGCACACATAAAAACCACCTCAGCCTCTCTATCTGCTATAAGGCCCAGTTGTTGTCATATAAGGCAGCCTCTATCTGCCGTAAGGTCCAGTTGTTGTCATCGAAGGCAGCCAGGCATCTCCAGGAGCTAGCGTGTGTGTGTGTGTGCTCTGTTAGTACAGCACACATAAAACCACCTCAGCCTCTCTATCTGCTATATGGCCCAGTTGTTGTCATATAAGGCAGCCTCTATCTGCCGTAAGGCCCAGTTGTTGTCATCGAAGGCAGCCAGGCATCTCCAGGAGCTAGCGTGTGTGTGTGTGTGCTCTGTTAGTACAGCACACATAAAAACCACCTCAGCCTCTCTATCTGCTATAAGGCCCAGTTGTTGTCATATAAGGCAGCCTCTATCTGCCGTAAGGTCCAGTTGTTGTCATCGAAGGCAGCCAGGCATCTCCAGGAGCTAGCGTGTGTGTGTGTGTGCTCTGTTAGTACAGCACACATAAAACCACCTCAGCCTCTCTATCTGCTATATGGCCCAGTTGTTGTCATATAAGGCAGCCTCTATCTGCCGTAAGGCCCAGTTGTTGTCATCGAAGGCAGCCAGGCATCTCCAGGAGCTAGCGTGTGTGTGTGTGTGTGCTCTGTTAGTACAGCACACATAAAACCACCTCAGCCTCTCTATCTGCCATTAGGCCCAGTTGTTGTCATATAAGGCAGCCTCTATCTGCCGTAAGGCCCAGTTGTTGTCATCTAAGGCAGCCTCTATCTGCCGTAAGGCCCAGTTGTTGTCATCTAAGGCAGCCTCTATCTGCCGCAAGGCCCTGTTGCTGTCATCTAAGGCAGCCATCTGCAGGAGTTAGTGTGTGTGCTGTGTGACTCCAGCACAATATACACTACCCACTACAATGCCTGGAAGACCACCAAGGAGAGGCAGACAGTCCCGAGGCAAGAACACAGGGCAAGCAGGCTCTGTTTCTAGAGACAACAGTGCTGGTCGTGGACGTGGACGTGGTCGTGCATCGTCATCAGCACGTGGCCATGGGACACGCTTGTCCTTGTTTTCGGCAGCTGGACATGTTGAGCCGCATCATGCCGAAGGCTTGGTAGAATGGATGACCAAGCCCTCCTCATCCTCCTCATCCTCTCTCACCCAGGCTCAAGGTACTGGCAAAGCAGCTGCCAACGCGTACTCAATGGCATCATCAGGCACCCCTTCCCTAGACCCACCATGTCCTCCTGAGGAGTCCCCCGAACTGTTTGAGCACAGTGTTGGGTACATGCTCCAGGAGGATGCCCAACATTTTGAAGGCTCGGATGATGATACCCAGCTAGAGGAAGGCAGTAGCGTGAGCGCAGAGAGAGGGGATGCTCAAGAACAGCAATCTGGCAGTCATGTTCCACCAGCTGCAGCTTACTGCCAGGTTTGCTCCAGTGGTGAAGAGGGAGGGGATGATGAGGTCACTGACTCCACGTGGGTGCCTGAAGGGAGAGAGGAGGAGGAGGAGGAGGAGGCGGCGGCACATGTCCAACGAGGCAGGATGCCCTCCGGAGGCCAGCTAGAGGCCAGCACACCAACTGAATCACACCGCAGAGCTCCGCCTGTGCAGGGCGCTGCCTCTGCACGTTATCACAAAAGTTCTTTGGTGTGGGCCTTTTTTGAGACGAGTGCATCAGATCGCACCACTACTATTTGCAACATATGTCTCAAGCGTATCTCGCTTGGACAAAACATCAGCCGCTTGGGCACCACAAGCATGACCAGACATATGTCGACCTGCCATGCAGCTCGTTGGCAAGCGCACATTAAAGACCCACACCAAAGAACAAAGCGGACCTCTCCTTGCTCCTCATCAGCTGGGATCTCCAACCCCACTATATCTTCAGTCCTCTCTGAAAGCTGCTCTGAGAGGAATGAAGGTGTAGAATTAGGTGTGTCACAGCCAAGTACTTGCGGGCACTCTGTTAGCAGTACACCGACGTCCGATTCTACCAGGCAAATTTCCCTGCCCCAGCTGCTGGACCGTCGAAAGAAGTTTACTCCCAGCCATCCACATGCCCAGCGGTTGAAGCTTGGCTAAATTGCTAGCACTTCAACTGCTGCCTTTTCAGTTGGTAGACTCGGCCCCCTTCCGTGAGTTTGTTCAATGTGCGGTTCCTCAGTGGCAGGTTCCCAAACGCCACTTTTTCTCACGGAAGGCGATCCCGGCTCTCTACCGGCATGTGGAAGGCAATGTCCATGCCTCGCTGGACAGGGCGGTCAGCGGTAAGGTGCATATTACCGCTGACTCATGGTCCAGCAGGCATGGACAGGGACGTTACCTGTCTTTCACGGCCCATTGGGTCACTCTATTGGCAGCTGGGAGGGATGCAGGACAAGGTGCAGTAGTGTTGGAGGTTGTTCCGCCACCACGCCTCCAAAATGCTACTACTGGTTGTGACACACCTCTCTCCTCCACCCCCTCCTCTTCTTCTTCCTCCATGGCTTCTTCGAGTGCTCTGTCCTCGGAACCAGCGGTGCTCCGTAGGCGTACAAGGGGCTACGTGTAAGGTACCTGTGATAGGTAGTGTCCGAAGTGGAACTTGTGTGCTGAGGATTCAGGCGAAAACGTAGTCAGGCAGATTAGGTTGGCAACAGATCAGGCAAAATGGTACACGATCGAAATCCAGAGAGTGGTCAGGCAGGCAAAGGTCATACACGAGCTGGCAGTGAAGTACAAAATCAGCAGGCTGGAGAGTAGTCAGGAATTCAGGCAGAAGTTCAACACGAAAATCAGGATCAAAAAGCAGTCACAACACCCAGAGAGCTATTCCACACAAACGGGCGCTGAGAGATAGCATCACTTCCTTTTTAAGGGCTGCTTTGATTGAAAATTGTCCACAGCTGGCAGCAGGTGGGGCTAGTGAGTCCAAGGTAATGTTTAACACTGAGAGGACATTTCCAAAAGTCCAGATCTGCTCAGTAGCGCAACAGGTAAGGCTGCAGCTTTGGGACCAGGAAGATCCCGGTTCAAATACACCCAGGTACATGACAGGGCCCCCTCCCCAGTGGACCCCTCCGGGGGCCTAGCGGGGCTTAGTGGGAAAGGAGGCATGGAAGTCTCGAATAAGAGAAGGGGCAGATCTTTGGCTGGAACCCAGGAACGGTCTGTGACAGGATATCCCTTCCAATGAACCAGATACCGAAGGCCACGACCCTGTCTTCTAGAATCAAGAATCTTGGAGACTTCAAACTCATTTTGTCCATCAACAAGAACAGGAGGAGGTAGCTGTTGCGTTCTGGAGTAGCGATTGAAAATTGCTCTTTTGAGGAGGGAAACGTGGAACACAGGATGAATCCGGAGAGAGGAGGGTAATTTCAACCGATAGGAGACTGGCCCGACTCGAGCAATAATTCTGTAAGGACCAATGAATCGAGGGCCCAATTTGGTAGAAGGTTGTTTCAGTCTCACATATTTGGTTGATAGCCAAACTCTGTCCCCCACCACATATGGAGGTATATGGCGTCTTCGTTTGTTGGAAAAAAGTGCATACTTGCCTGCTGACTTCCGTAGTAATAAGCGAATCTTTTTCCAATGTAGCAGAATATTTTTAACCCGCTGATCTGCTGCTGGTACACCAGAAGAAGGCTGAAGTAGGGGAAAAGTCTGAGGGTGATAGCCTAGGGCTGCGTAGAATGGTGTGGTATGAAGAGCACTGTGCCAACGGGAATTAATGGCGAACTCAGCTAAAGGCAAATACTCAGACCAGTTGGAGTGTAAGGCATTGACATAATGTCGAAGATAGGTTTCTAGGGTCTGGTTCATGCGTTCGGTTTGACCATCTGTTTGAGGGTGATGTGAGGTAGAGAGTGAAAGCGTTACTCCCAGTTTCTTGCAGAACGCTCTCCAGAATCGGGAAACAAACTGGGATCCGCGGTCTGAGACGACATTGGTAGGTATGCCATGATATCTCACAATATGGGAAAGGAAGAGAGTAGACAGTGCTTCCGCTGTAGGTAATCCCGGGAGCGGCACAAAATGAGACATTTTTGAAAAGCGATCCACTATGACCCATATAGCAGTCATGCCCTCGGACTTGGGTAAGTCTGTAATGAAGTCCATAGTCAAATGGGTCCAAGGCTGACGAGGTGCTGAAAGTGGTTGTAACAGTCCAGTAGGCAATGTACGGGGTACTTTATTAGCAGCACAAGTTGGGCAGGCAGCCACATAGTCAGTAACATCCCTTTTCATATGAGGCCACCAGACATGACGCTGCAAGGTCTTAAGAGTGATGGTGACACCAGGATGACCAGATAAAACACCATCATGTGCCCAGAGGAGTACAGGTTTTCTGAGGCTAGGGGCTACGAACAGGCGACCTGGTAGTATCTTCAAGCCTTGGGGAACACAATTCTGGGTTTCTTGTAACTGTTGGGAAAGAGCCGTAGAGATCTGTGCGACAATTTTGTGAGGTGGGATTATATACTGCTCGGTAGGTTGGTCTTCTTCAGAGGTAGCAAACTGTCTGGAAAGAGCATCGGCTTTCTTGTTTTTATGCCCAGGAACATAAGAAAGAACAAAATTAAAACGGGAGAAAAACAGAGCCCATCGAGCCTGACGTGAGTTCAAACGTCTTGCAGTCTGAAGGTACAGTAGGTTTTTATGGTCAGTGAGGATAGAAAAAGGTTTGGGAGCCCCTTCCAGAAGATGTCGCCATTCAGACAATGCCAATTTGATGGCCAGTAGTTCTCGATTCCCAACATCGTAATTCATCTCCGCTGGAGAAAACTTTCTAGAAAAAAATGCTACTGGATGGATTCTACCAGACTTAGGCTGTCTCTGGGAGAGCACGGCAACTGCTCCTACCTCAGAGGCATCAACCTCAACTATGTACTGGAGATTGGGATTTGGATGCTGAAGAATTGGAGCTTTGCTGAACATGTCTTTTAATTGCTGGAAAGCCGATTCTGCTTCTGAGGACCATACTAGGCTTGTGCAATTCGTTTCGTAACGAATCAAAATTCGTCCGAATTTAGCAACTTTCGGACATTCGGAAGCATTCGAATTTCCGAACAGAGCAATTACGAATAAAACCGAATCCGAAATAAATTATACCGCAAAATAGCGAATGCCCGAAGGTCTTCGGCATAATTCGTTATGAAAAAAGTTACGAATGTACGAATCCATTCGAAGCACAATAACACTCACTCTGCTCTCTGCTTCTCCCTCACCATGCTGAACTCCCTCTCAAAATGGTGTACAGGGGCGGAGGCTATAGCCGCATGAAAAAACGAAAGTAAAATACGAGATTTCAAATCCATTCGAAGCACAATAACACTCACTCTGCTCTGCTCTCTGCTTCTCCCTCACCGTGCTGAACCCTCTCAAAATGGTGTACAGGGGCGGAGCCTATAGCCGCATGTAAAAAACGAAAGTAAAATACGAGATTTCGAATCGTTACAAATAACCGCTATGTATTTAGAAAAGTACAAATCCATTCGAAGCACATTAGGCATAATAGGCAGCGTCGTTGTGAGAGAGACACGGAAAATTACGAATCAACGAACCCAAAAAAAGTTACGAAAGTAGGAGTTGTGTCCAGAATCAACGAAAAACAACGTACTCTACCGAAAGTACGAATTATAAAGCAACAAAAAATTCAACGAAAAATGTCGCTTGCAAAAATACGAATGAGTCCGAACACGAAAAATCCCGTCTAGCAAAATTACGAATGATTACGAATCAACAGGACCGGAAAGAAACGAACCGAAACGGAACGAATTTTTCCGTTGTGCACAAGTCTAGACCATACCTTGCAATTTGTACCTTTCTTAGTCATAGCAGTAAGGGGGGCCGCAATGGAGGCAAAACCTTTGATGAAGCGTCTGTAGTAATTTGCGAACCCTAGAAAGCTTTGGAGCCCTCTTAAAGTGGTCGGTTGGGGCCATTGCAAGACAGCGGAAAGTTTTTGAGGGTCCATTTGGAAACCGGCAGCACTTATAATGTATCCAAGGAAAGGAATACGGCTTTGATGGAAACTGCATTTCTCAA
This sequence comes from Rana muscosa, assembly GCA_029206835.1. Classification (NCBI taxonomy): domain Eukaryota; kingdom Metazoa; phylum Chordata; class Amphibia; order Anura; family Ranidae; genus Rana; species Rana muscosa. Next base: position 1,163,235,475 of record CM055116.1, read on the forward strand.
TCTTCGCGTAAAGATGGTTTTCTCTCAGTCGTTGCAATACCTGCTTTACATGCGAGATGTGCTCTAGATGAGTCTTGGAAAAGATTAAAATGTCGTCCAAGTAGATGATCACAAAACTGTTGCTGAAATCATGAAAAATTTCATTCATGAAACGTTGGAAGACAGCAGGGGCGTTACACAACCCAAATGGCATAACCAGATATTCAAAATGTCCATTACGAGTGTTGAATGCTGTCTTCCACTCGTCCCCGTCTTTAATTCGAATTAGATTATAAGCCCCTCGTAGGTCTAGCTTGGAGAAGATAACAGCCCCCTTAAGTACATCAAACAGTTCAAGAATGAGAGGCAAAGGGTAGGAGTCTTTTACAGTGATTTGATTTAACCCTCGATAGTCTATGCATGGTCGAAGACCCCCATCTTTTTTTTCAACAAAGAAAAAACCTGCCCCTACTGGAGAAGAAGAGGGTCGGATAAAACCTCTTTCCAAGTTGTCTTTTACGTATTCCTCCATGGATTTTTGTTCAGGCAAAGACAGGGGATAGGTCCTTCCTTTGGGAAGAGGTGCTCCAGGAATCAATTTAATTGCACAGTCAAAAGAACGATGTGGAGGTAAAACCTCTGCCTTTTGCTTGCAAAATACTTCTGCAAACGCATGGTATTCATGAGGCAAGGTAGGTGGGACGGCCACGGAAGCCAACATACAAGCAGGAAGTCTTTTGGGTTGAGACAAACAGTTTGAATGACAGAACGACCCCCAAGAGGTTAGTTCTCCATTTTCCCAATCAAAAGAAGGGTTATGTTGTTGTAACCATGGGTAAGCAAGGATAACAGGCAGAAGTGGAGAATCAATAAGAGACAAGACAACTTCCTCTTTGTGGAGTACGCCTACCTGAAGGGTGATTGTTATAGTCTCAAATTTTACAATGCCATCTCCCAAGGGTTGTCCATTCACGGTGGTAATGTTCAGGGGTCTAGATTTTGGAACAAATGGGATATTATTTTTTTAGCAAAAGTGTAGTCCAAGAATATGCCAGCAGCTCCAGAATCCACAAAAGCCTCACAGGAGACAAGTTTAGAGGGTAAATGGATAATTGCAGGAATGGTAATCTTGGTCTTGGAGGATATACCTGTAAGGTCTAAGCCAGCTCCTCCAACACTGGTTAGACCCTGCCTTTTACTGGATGGGAAGGGCAGACAGATAATAAATGTCCTTTAAGTCCACAGTATAGGCATAGGCCCAATGCACGCCTCCTTTGTTTCTCAGACTCAGTTAGGTGGAGATGGCTTACATCCATGGGTTCCACAGGTGTCTGGGGTTCAACTGAGATTTCAGGTTCTGGCTGAGGTGGTGCTTGGAAGTTAGGGGCCAAACGGTAGACTGGCCGAGGAAACTTGCGAGTTCTAAGTCTCTCTTGGCACCTTTCATGATACCGGACATCCAGACGAACACAGAGCTCTATGAATTTCTCTAGGTCTTCTGGGGAATCCTTATAGACTAATTCGTCTTTGATGCGATCTGTAAGACCTTTTCGGAAGGCTGCACGTAATGCCCTTGAGTCCCAAGTAGTCTCAGCAGCAAGGGTACGAAATTCAATAGCATATTGTGCCACAGACCTGGTGCCTTGTTGCATGTCCAAGAGTGAGTACTCAGCTGCAGAAGCTCTATCTGGCTTGTCAAATACAGTCTGGAGAGAAGCCAGAAATTTGTCAGCGTCTTGCAGCACAGGATCATTGCGTTCCAGATAAGGAGAGACCCAGGCCAGGGCCTTCCCCTTTAACAAGGAAATTACAAAAGTCACTTTGGCAGAAGAAGTGCTAAAGGTCCCAGGGTTGTTGCGGAAATGCAAACGGCAAACATTTAAAAAGCCTCTGCAGTCCTCAGTATCACCACCAAATTTGTCAGGCATAGGAAGTTTGGGTGGTACAGAAGAGGTGGGTTGGATCGTAGCAGGAGTAGGATCCAGAGTCTGGACCGTTGCAGAGGAAGCAGGCAAACAAGATTTAAGCATAGTACAAAGTTCATCTAACTTGGCGTCCAGGGAAGAAAGATGCTGTTCATGAGCTCCAATCAATTGTCCCTGACGTGAAATCGCCTTAACAATCTCAGCAGGGTCCACTGTCATTGTGGCCCGTTTGTAATGTAAGGTACCTGTGATAGGTAGTGTCCGAAGTGGAACTTGTGTGCTGAGGATTCAGGCGAAAACGTAGTCAGGCAGATTAGGTTGGCGACAGATCAGGCAAAATGGTACACGATCGAAATCCAGAGAGTAGGGATGAGCTTCGTGTTCGAGTCGAACATACGTTCGACTCGAACATTGGCTGTTCGATCGTTCGACGAAGATCGAACGATTTGGGCCGTTCGCGCCAAATTCGAGTGACGCGAACGGCCCACAATGCACTACGCCATCGCAGTGTCATCCAGGCGCTGTGATTGGCCAAGCATGCACTGTGACCCCGCATGCTTGGCCAATCACAGCGCCGGCAGCGAGGAGAGCAATGATTGGCCACAGGCAGGATGCCTGTGGCCAATTATTGCTGAGGGTGTTTAGTACACGCCCCACACTATAAAAGGCCGCCAGCACGGCGGCCTAGTGTAGTGTGTTCCGGAGCAGGGATAGAGTAGCATAGGCAGGGACAGTGACTGTTATTTCTTTCTTGCTTAACCTGGATTCCTTTAGTTTAGGGAAAGAGAAGGATAGGTAGGGAGAGTGTCAGTGTGTTTTGTGCTTCTGCTATAGTGTGCTTAAAAAAAAACATTTATTCTAGGGACAGAAAACTCTAGGTAGGGACAGTGTCAGTTTCTTTCACTCTGCAAGTCCTTGTTTCCAGGGACCTGGAAGGACAGTGAGTGAATTGTCCTTTTGCTATATTGTGATTAAAAAAAACATTTATTCTAGGGACAGAAAACTCTAGGTAGGGACAGTGTCAGTTTCTTTCACTCTGCAAGTCCTTGTTTCCAGGGACCTGGAAGGACAGTGAGTGAATTGTCCTTTTGCTATATTGTGATTAAAAAAAACATTTATTCTAGGGACAGAAAACTCTAGGTAGGGACAGTGTCAGTTTCTTTCACTCTGCAAGTCCTTGTTTCCAGGGACCTGGAAGGACAGTGAGTGAATTGTCCTTTTGCTATATTGTGATAAAAAAAAACATTTTTTTCTAGGGACAGAAAACTGTAGGTAGGGAGAGTGTTTTTTTTCTTTCACTCTGCAAGTCCTTGTTTCCAGGGACCTGGAAGGACAGTGAGTGAATTGTCCTTTTGCTATATTGTGATTAAAAAAAACATTTATTCTAGGGACAGAAAACTCTAGGTAGGGACAGTGTCAGTTTCTTTCACTCTGCAAGTCCTTGTTTCCAGGGACCTGGAAGGACAGTGAGTGAATTGTCCTTTTGCTATATTGTGATTAAAAAAAACATTTTTTTCTAGGGACAGAAAACTGTAGGTAGGGAGAGTATTTTTTTTCTTTCACTCTGCAAGTCCTTGTTTCCAGGGACCTGTAAGGACAGTGAGTTAATTGTCCTTGTGCTATATTGTGCTGAAAAAAACATTTATTCCAGGGACAGAAAACTCTAGGTAGGGACAGTGTCAGTTTCTTTCACTCTGCAAGTCCTTGTTTCCAGGGACCTGGAAGGACAGTGAGTGAATTGTCCTTTTGCTATATTGTGATTAAAAAAAACATTTTTTTCTAGGGACAGAAAACTGTAGGTAGGGAGAGTATTTTTTTTCTTTCACTCTGCAAGTCCTTGTTTCCAGGGACCTGGAAGGACAGTGAGTGAATTGTCCTTTTGCTATATTGTGATTAAAAAAAACATTTTTTTCTAGGGACAGAAAACTGTAGGTAGGGAGAGTATTTTTTTTCTTTCACTCTGCAAGTCCTTGTTTCCAGGGACCTGTAAGGACAGTGAGTTAATTGTCCTTGTGCTATATTGTGCTGAAAAAAACATTTATTCCAGGGACAGAAAACTCTAGGTAGGGACAGTGTCAGTTTCTTTCACTCTGCAAGTCCTTGTTTCCAGGGACCTGGAAGGACAGTGAGTGAATTGTCCTTTTGCTATATTGTGATAAAAAAAAACATTTTTTTCTAGGGACAGAAAACTGTAGGTAGGGAGAGTGTTTTTTTTCTTTCACTCTGCAAGTCCTTGTTTCCAGGGACCTGGAAGGACAGTGAGTGAATTGTCCTTTTGCTATATTGTGATTAAAAAAAACATTTATTCTAGGGACAGAAAACTCTAGGTAGGGACAGTGTCAGTTTCTTTCACTCTGCAAGTCCTTGTTTCCAGGGACCTGGAAGGACAGTGAGTGAATTGTCCTTTTGCTATATTGTGATTAAAAAAAACATTTTTTTCTAGGGACAGAAAACTGTAGGTAGGGAGAGTATTTTTTTTCTTTCACTCTGCAAGTCCTTGTTTCCAGGGACCTGTAAGGACAGTGAGTTAATTGTCCTTGTGCTATATTGTGCTGAAAAAAACATTTATTCCAGGGACAGAAAACTCTAGGTAGGGACAGTGTCAGTTTCTTTCACTCTGCAAGTCCTTGTTTCCAGGGACCTGGAAGGACAGTGAGTGAATTGTCCTTTTGCTATATTGTGATTAAAAAAAACATTTTTTTCTAGGGACAGAAAACTGTAGGTAGGGAGAGTATTTTTTTTCTTTCACTCTGCAAGTCCTTGTTTCCAGGGACCTGGAAGGACAGTGAGTGAATTGTCCTTTTGCTATATTGTGATTAAAAAAAACATTTTTTTCTAGGGACAGAAAACTGTAGGTAGGGAGAGTGTTTTTTTTCTTTCACTCTGCAAGTCCTTGTTTCCAGGGACCTGGAAGGACAGTGAGTGAATTGTCCTTTTGCTATATTGTGATTAAAAAAAACATTTATTCTAGGGACAGAAAACTCTAGGTAGGGACAGTGTCAGTTTCTTTCACTCTGCAAGTCCTTGTTTCCAGGGACCTGGAAGGACAGTGAGTGAATTGTCCTTTTGCTATATTGTGATTAAAAAAAACATTTTTTTCTAGGGACAGAAAACTGTAGGTAGGGAGAGTATTTTTTTTCTTTCACTCTGCAAGTCCTTGTTTCCAGGGACCTGTAAGGACAGTGAGTTAATTGTCCTTGTGCTATATTGTGCTGAAAAAAACATTTATTCCAGGGACAGAAAACTCTAGGTAGGGACAGTGTCAGTTTCTTTCACTCTGCAAGTCCTTGTTTCCAGGGACCTGGAAGGACAGTGAGTGAATTGTCCTTTTGCTATATTGTGATTAAAAAAAACATTTTTTTCTAGGGACAGAAAACTGTAGGTAGGGAGAGTGTTTTTTTTCTTTCACTCTGCAAGTCCTTGTTTCCAGGGACCTGGAAGGACAGTGAGTGAATTGTCCTTTTGCTATATTGTGATTAAAAAAAACATTTTTTTCTAGGGACAGAAAACTGTAGGTAGGGAGAGTGTTTTTTTTCTTTCACTCTGCAAGTCCTTGTTTCCAGGGACCTGTAAGGACAGTGAGTTAATTTTCCTTGTGCTATATTGTGATTAAAAAAAACATTTATTCTAGGGACAGAAAACTCTAGGTAGGGACAGTGTCAGTTTCTTTCACTCTGCAAGTCCTTGTTTCCAGGGACCTGGAAGGACAGTGAGTGAATTGTCCTTTTGCTATATTGTGATTAAAAAAAACATTTATTCTAGGGACAGAAAACTCTAGGTAGGGACAGTGTCAGTTTCTTTCACTCTGCAAGTCCTTGTTTCCAGGGACCTGGAAGGACAGTGAGTGAATTGTCCTTTTGCTATATTGTGATTAAAAAAAACATTTATTCTAGGGACAGAAAACTCTAGGTAGGGACAGTGTCAGTTTCTTTCACTCTGCAAGTCCTTGTTTCCAGGGACCTGGAAGGACAGTGAGTGAATTGTCCTTTTGCTATATTGTGATAAAAAAAAACATTTTTTTCTAGGGACAGAAAACTGTAGGTAGGGAGAGTGTTTTTTTTCTTTCACTCTGCAAGTCCTTGTTTCCAGGGACCTGGAAGGACAGTGAGTGAATTGTCCTTTTGCTATATTGTGATTAAAAAAAACATTTATTCTAGGGACAGAAAACTCTAGGTAGGGACAGTGTCAGTTTCTTTCACTCTGCAAGTCCTTGTTTCCAGGGACCTGGAAGGACAGTGAGTGAATTGTCCTTTTGCTATATTGTGATTAAAAAAAACATTTTTTTCTAGGGACAGAAAACTGTAGGTAGGGAGAGTATTTTTTTTCTTTCACTCTGCAAGTCCTTGTTTCCAGGGACCTGTAAGGACAGTGAGTTAATTGTCCTTGTGCTATATTGTGCTGAAAAAAACATTTATTCCAGGGACAGAAAACTCTAGGTAGGGACAGTGTCAGTTTCTTTCACTCTGCAAGTCCTTGTTTCCAGGGACCTGGAAGGACAGTGAGTGAATTGTCCTTTTGCTATATTGTGATTAAAAAAAACATTTTTTTCTAGGGACAGAAAACTGTAGGTAGGGAGAGTATTTTTTTTCTTTCACTCTGCAAGTCCTTGTTTCCAGGGACCTGGAAGGACAGTGAGTGAATTGTCCTTTTGCTATATTGTGATTAAAAAAAACATTTTTTTCTAGGGACAGAAAACTGTAGGTAGGGAGAGTATTTTTTTTCTTTCACTCTGCAAGTCCTTGTTTCCAGGGACCTGTAAGGACAGTGAGTTAATTGTCCTTGTGCTATATTGTGCTGAAAAAAACATTTATTCCAGGGACAGAAAACTCTAGGTAGGGACAGTGTCAGTTTCTTTCACTCTGCAAGTCCTTGTTTCCAGGGACCTGGAAGGACAGTGAGTGAATTGTCCTTTTGCTATATTGTGATAAAAAAAAACATTTTTTTCTAGGGACAGAAAACTGTAGGTAGGGAGAGTGTTTTTTTTCTTTCACTCTGCAAGTCCTTGTTTCCAGGGACCTGGAAGGACAGTGAGTGAATTGTCCTTTTGCTATATTGTGATTAAAAAAAACATTTATTCTAGGGACAGAAAACTCTAGGTAGGGACAGTGTCAGTTTCTTTCACTCTGCAAGTCCTTGTTTCCAGGGACCTGGAAGGACAGTGAGTGAATTGTCCTTTTGCTATATTGTGATTAAAAAAAACATTTTTTTCTAGGGACAGAAAACTGTAGGTAGGGAGAGTATTTTTTTTCTTTCACTCTGCAAGTCCTTGTTTCCAGGGACCTGGAAGGACAGTGAGTGAATTGTCCTTTTGCTATATTGTGATTAAAAAAAACATTTATTCTAGGGACAGAAAACTCTAGGTAGGGACAGTGTCAGTTTCTTTCACTCTGCAAGTCCTTGTTTCCAGGGACCTGGAAGGACAGTGAGTGAATTGTCCTTTTGCTATATTGTGATTAAAAAAAACATTTATTCTAGGGACAGAAAACTCTAGGTAGGGACAGTGTCAGTTTCTTTCACTCTGCAAGTCCTTGTTTCCAGGGACCTGGAAGGACAGTGAGTGAATTGTCCTTTTGCTATATTGTGATTAAAAAAAACATTTTTTTCTAGGGACAGAAAACTGTAGGTAGGGAGAGTATTTTTTTTCTTTCACTCTGCAAGTCCTTGTTTCCAGGGACCTGTAAGGACAGTGAGTTAATTGTCCTTGTGCTATATTGTGCTGAAAAAAACATTTATTCCAGGGACAGAAAACTCTAGGTAGGGACAGTGTCAGTTTCTTTCACTCTGCAAGTCCTTGTTTCCAGGGACCTGGAAGGACAGTGAGTGAATTGTCCTTTTGCTATATTGTGATTAAAAAAACCATTTTTTTCTAGGGACAGAAAACTGTAGGTAGGGAGAGTGTTTTTTTTCTTTCACTCTGCAAGTCCTTGTTTCCAGGGACCTGTAAGGACAGTGAGTTAATTTTCCTTGTGCTATATTGTGATTAAAAAAAACATTTTTTCTAGGGACAGAAAACTGTAGGTAGGGAGAGTGTTTTTTTTCTTTCACTCTGCAAGTCCTTGTTTCCAGGGACAGAGAAGGACACCTGAAGGTAGCCCTTATTGCTTTTTTCCCATCTCCCTGCAGGCCATCTATTAGAATGTCTGGAAGGCAAACAAGGAGAGGCAGACAGTCGGGAGGCAATAAAAGAGGGCAAGCAGGCTCTGTGTCTGGGGGCAACAGTGCTGGTCGTGGACGCGGTGCATTGTCATCAGCACATGGCCATGGGACACGCTTGTCCTTCTTTTCGGCAGCTGGACATGTTGAGCCACATCATGCCGAAGACTTGGTAGAGTGGATGACCAAGCCCTCCTCCTCCTCCTCATCCTCTCTCACCCAGGCTCAGGGTACTGGAAAAGCAGCTGCCAAAGCGTCGTCTTCCCTGGTATCAATGTCAGACAAATCATCAGTCACTCCTTCCCTAGACCCACCATGTCCTCCTCCTGAGGAGTCCCCCGAACTGTTTCAGCACAGTGTTGGGTACATGCTCCAGGAGGATGCCCAGCGTTTCGAAGGGTCTGATGATGAAACCCAGCTAGAGGAAGGCAGTAGCGTGAGAGCAGACAGAGGGGATGCTCAAGAAGGACACCAATCTGGCAGTCATGTTCCAGCAGCTGCAGCATACTGCCAGATTGGCTCCAGTGATGAGGAGGGAGGGGATGATGAGGTCAATGACTCCACGTGGGTGCCTAATAGGAGAGAGGAGGAGGAGGAGGATGAGGAGGAGGCACATCTCCAACGAGGCAGGATGCCCTTTGGTGGCCAGCGTAAGGGCAGTACACCGACGGAATCACACCGCAGAGCTCCGCCTGTGCAGGGCGCTGCCTCTGCCCGTCATTCAAAAAGTTCTTTGGTGTGGGCCTTTTTTGAGGCTAGTGCATCAGATCGCACAGCTGCTGTTTGCAACATATGTCTCAAGCGTATATCGCGTGGGCAAAACATCAGCCGCTTGGGTACCACATGCCTGACCAGACATATGTTGACCTGCCATGCAGCTCGTTGGCAAGCCTACCTCAAAGACCCACACCAAAGAACAAAGCGGACCTCTCCTTGCACCGCATCAGCTGGGATCTCCAACCCCACTATAACTTCAGTCCTCTCTGAAACATGCACTGAGAGGAATGAAGGTGTAGAATTAGGTGTGTCACAGCCAAGTACTTGCGCCCACTCTGCTAGCAGTACACCGACGTCCGATTCTAGCAGGCAAATTTCCCTGCCCCAGCTGCTGGACCGTCGAAAGAAGTTCACTCCCAGCCATCCACATGCCCAGCGGTTGAATGCTAGCTTGGCTAAATTGCTAGCGCTTCAACTGCTGCCTTTTCAGTTGGTAGACTCGGCCCCCTTCCGTGAGTTTGTGCAATGTGCGGTTCCTCAGTGGCAGGTTCCCAAACGCCACTTTTTCTCACGGAAGGCTATTCCGGCTCTCTACCGGCATGTGGAAGGCAATGTCTTGGCCTCGCTGGACAGGGCGGTCAGCGGTAAGGTGCATATTACCGCTGACTCATGGTCCAGCAGGCATGGACAGGGACGTTACCTTTCTTTCACGGCCCATTGGGTCACTCTTTTGGCAGCTGGGAAGGATTCAGGACAAGGTGCAGTAGTGTTGGAGGTTGTCCCACCGCCACGCCTCCAAAATGCTACTACTGGTTGTGACACACCTCTCTCCTCCACCCCCTCCTCTTCTTCTTCCTCCATGGCCTCTTCCTGTGGTTTGTCCTATGAACCAGCGGTGCTCCGTAGCCGTTCACGGGGCTACGCAAGTACGCAGGCAAAAAGATGCCATGCCGTGCTTGCGCTGGTGTGTTTGGGGGACAGAAGCCACACTGGGGCAGAGGTCCTGTCTGCTCTGCAGGGCCAGGCCGAGAGGTGGTTGACGCCACGCCAGCTTAAGCCAGGAATGGTGGTTTGCGACAATGGCACCAACCTCCTCTCCGCCCTCCGACAGGGACAACTGACCCATGTGCCCTGTGTGGCTCACGTCCTTAACCTGGTGGTGCAGCGGTTCTTGGGCAGGTACCCGGGCTTACAGGATGTCCTGAGGCAGGCCAGGAAAGTCTGTGTGCATTTCCGCAGATCTTATAATGCCAGTGCTCGCCTGGCTGAGCTGCAAAAGGAGTTGAACCTGCCCAAGAACCGCCTTATATGTGACATGCCCACCAGGTGGAACTCAACGTTGGCCATGCTGCAGCGGCTGCACACGCAGCAGAGGGCCATCAATGAGTACCTGTGCGACTACGGCACCAGGACAGGGTCAGGGGAGCTTGGTTTTTTTTCTCCACGCCAGTGGGGCATGATCAGGGATGCATGCACTGTCCTGGCACCATTTGAGGAGGCCACGAGGATGGTGAGCAGTGACAGTGCATGCATCAGTGACACTGTACCTCTTGTCCACCTGTTGGAGCACACGCTGCGTGGAATAATGGACAGGGCACTTGAGGCAGAACAGAGGCAGGAAGAGGAGGACTTCCTTGCCTCTCAAGGCCCCCTTTACCCAGACAGTGTTCCTTCTGTCCCACCCATCGCACAGGAAGAGGAGGAGGAGGAGGAGGAGGAGGAGGATTGTGTCAGCATGGAGGTGGAGGCTGGCACTCAGCATCATCAGCAGCAGTCTTTTAGGGATGATTTACAGTCCCAAGAAACCAGTGGACTTGTACGTGGCTGGGAGGAGGTGGCTGCGGATCATGTCGTCCTTAGTGACCCAGAGGACTCCGGAGCGAATGCCTCAGCAAACCTACGCTGCATGGCCTCCCTGATCCTGCAAAGTCTGCGGAAGGATCCTCGTATTCTTCGGATCAAGGAGAGGGACCATTACTGGCTGGCCACTCTCCTTGATCCACGGTACAAGGGTAAGGTTGCGGACCTTATGTTACCGTCGCAGAGGGAGCAGAGGATGAGACAACTCCGGGAGGCCTTGCAGAAAGGTCTGTGCAACGCGTTCCCAGAGACTGGGAGGTTGCAAACTCCTGGTCCTGGACAACGAGTTGCTGAGGCTTCGGCCAGTCAAAGAAGGAGCGGTGGGGAAGGTGGCCGTCTGACCGATGCGTTCAGACAATTCTTTAGTCCGCAGCCCCAAAGTATGATTGGTTCCAGCAACCATCGCCAGCGTCTGATAAACATGGTGCAGGAATATCTAGGGGCAAGGTCAGACTTGGACACCTTCCCCACCGAAAATCCTCTGGCTTACTGGGTCTTGAGGATGGATCACTGGCCAGAGCTTGCACAGTATGCAATTGAGCTACTGGCCTGTCCTGCATCCAGCGTTCTTTCGGAACGCACATTCAGTGCTGCTGGAGGATTTGTCACGGATCACAGGGTGCGCCTGTCCACCGACTCGGTTGATCGACTGACTTTCATCAAGATGAACCAGTCTTGGATCACCACCAGCTACCACACACCTGATGCTGATATAACAGACTAATTGATTTTAAAATGTCACATCCCTTCAAGACTGATGCTGATGCTGAGTGCCTGTGCTGTTATGTTGACTGCCTATCCTCCTCCTCCGAGTCCTCAATGATACGATTGATGATGATAGCTTGGAAGATCATTTTTGTTTATGGGTGCCGCCACCAGTGCCTAACGCCCAATTTTTCAGCCCCTGTTTAACAGGGGCGTGTAATTACAATTTTTGAAGCAATACTTTGCAACAGGGCTCATTGCTGTGCTCCAAGTACAGTATCTGTGAGGAGTTGCAGTGTTGTGCCACCAGTGCCTAAGGCCCAATTTTTCAGCCCCTGTTTAACAGGGGCGTGTCATTACAATTTTTGAAGCAATACTTTGCAACAGGGCTCATTGCTGTGCTCCAAGTACAGTATCTGTGAGGGGTTGCAGTGTTGTGCCACCAGTGCCTAAGGCCCAATTTTTCAGCCCCTGTTCAACAGGGGCATGTAATTACAATTCTTGATCTAATAATTCACAGCAGGGCCCATTGCTGCACCCACCAAGAGTAACTGTCAGGGCTTACAGTGTTGTGGCACCAGCACCACCATCAAAGGCCCAATTTTTACTACCACTGTTCAACAATTATATGTAATTAAAATTCCTGATATAATAGTTGACAGCAGGGCGTTCCAGCACCAACCAAGAGTAACTGTGAGTGCTTACAGTGTTGTGCCAACACCAACAACTAAGGGGCCTATTTCTGCAGAGTATATACGGCAGGTCCCTACTTTCAAACATCCAACTTACAAACGACTCCTACTTGCAAACGCAAGAAGACAACAGGAAGTGAGAGGAAATCTACCACTAGGAAGGAAAATTCTCTCCTGTAAGAATAAATATGGGAGAAAGGTGTCTCCTCTGTACTGATGCTTTATCAGCAATCCTTGTTTCAAGAAAAACACCACATTTCAAAAACAGTTGTCATTGGGACGGAAAGTGAGGTGAAATGTTCTGAACAGGGGCACAGACAGCAAAACAAATGTTACAGGGGTGATAACCCTTACCTATGTTTTCCAAAAAGTTTAAAAATAGATTTTTGGGCTGGAGCTACACTTCAACAATGTACCTGTTCAAAATTACAAACAGATTCTACATAAGAACAAACCTACAGTCCCTGTCTTGTATGCACCGCCTGTATACGGCTGTTCAGAGTATATAGGGCCTTTTTTATTTTATGTGCGGGGTTCCCCTTAATATCCATACAAGACCCAAAGGGGCTGGTAATGGGCTGGGGTAGGGGGGGGGGGGGTCATGGGGTAGCTATGCCATTTTTCTTAAAGAATTTCATCCATATTACCGGGACCAGACATTACATTAAAGCCGCAAGCAGTTTTAAATGGCTTTTTTTTCCTTTAGAAGTGTCATTTTGTGCAGGGACAGTTCTAAACACGGGAAACACGTGGCACTTCACAGGCATACTTTAGACACCCCCCAGGTACGATATTTAAAGGAATATTTGACTTTTTTTTTTTCACTTTATGCATCATTAAAATGACTGCTCCCGAAAAACGACCGTTTTTAAAACTTCTTTTTGCATTGATACATGTCCCCTGGTGCAGAACCCGGGTTCCCAAACCCTTTTTAGGACAATAACATGCATAATAGTTGTTATAATTAGCACTTTAGAATTCGAACGTTCGCATCCATTGTATTTAATAGGGTTCTAATGTTCGTTCGAACTTCCGGTCCGTTCGCGGGTTCTGGTGCGAACCGAACCCGGGGGTGTTCGGCTCATCACTACCAGAGAGTGGTCAGGCAGGCAAAGGTCATACACGAGCTGGCAGTGAAGTACAAAATCAGCAGGCTGGAGAGTAGTCAGGAATTCAGGCAGAAGTTCAACACGAAAATCAGGATCAAAAAGCAGTCACAACACCCAGGGAGCTATTCCACACAAACGGGCGCTGAGAGATAGCATCACTTCCTTTTTAAGGGCTGCTTTGATTCAAAATTGTCCACAGCTGGCAGCAGGTGGGGCTAGTGAGTCCAAGGTAATGTTTAACACTGAGAGGACATTTCCAAAAGTCCAGATCTGCTCAGTAGCGCAACAGGTAAGGCTGCAGCTTTGGGACCAGGAAGATCCCGGTTCAAATACACCCAGGTACATGACACTACGCGAGTACGCAGGCAAAAAGATGCCATGCCGTGCTTGCGCTGGTGTGTTTGGGGGACAGGAGCTACACTGGGGCAGAGGTTCTGGCAGCTCTGCAGGGGCAGGCCGAGAGGTGGTTGACGCCACACCAGCTTAAGCCAGGAATGGTGGTTTCTGACAATGGCACCAACCTCCTCTCTGCCCTGCGACAGGGGCAGCTGACCCATGTGCCCTGTATGGCTAACGTCCTCAACCTAGTGGTGCAGCGGTTCTTGGGCAGGTACCCAGGCTTACAGGATGTCCTGGGGCAGGCTAGGAAAGTCTGTGTGCATTTCCGCCGATCGTATAATGCCAGTGCTTGGCTGGCTGAGCTGCAAAAGGAGTTGAACCTGCCCAAGAACCGCCTTATATGTGACATGCCCACCAGGTGGAACTCAACGTTGGCCATGCTGCAGCGACTGCACACGCAGCAGAGGGCCATCAATGAGTACCTGTGCGACTACAGCACCAGGACAGGGTCATGCTCCACACCAATATTTTCTAAGAGCATATGACCTCTAGAATAAAAATAAGGTGCTACTAATTTGTTAGGCCTGCGGTATTTGCGCAAATATTTATCAAACCAATATATTTGCAAAAAATACACTGAAACCATTATTAGCAGATAAAAACACCAAATTTTTCAAAATTCCTGCTAAATATAAAAGCTTAGCCTGTGTTGAGTTAATAAATAAAAAATATTTGCACGTTTTAAATTGCACCTTTTTGTGAAATGATGAAAACTGGTGAAAAAGGTACGCAAAACTGTAAATAAAAACAAAAAAATCCAGAGATTACCATTTTTCACATCAGCATTCAGAATTTGGAAAGACCATTCAAAGCACATGACCTGTAGAATAAAAAAAGTGCTACTGATTTTTTGGACACCGCAATAATTGCACAAATGTTCATCATATCAATATTTTCACCAAAAATCATAAATTTTTTTGTTTTTTAAATGCCCATGGTGTGTGAAACACACTCAAAACCTTCACCCGGTGCCAAAACAATGTGCACACACATAAAGAGGTGACACAAAAACGTGCAACGGGTGTACACAAGCCCTCTAAAATCAGAGGGCCTTGCCCTGATCCCCCAGGGCGTTAGGCTCCAAATGGGGACTGGGGTACTTTACACTTGGTCCATCTGGCTGAAACCAGATGGACCCCTTTCTCGCTCTCTCTCATGGGAGACCCCATGAGAGAGGGCAAACCAAGCCAAAAGGCCATGTCCACCCCCTCCCAAGACTTTTAGGGCAGGCCCGAGGACCTACACCCTACCAGTCACACGTGCAAAAACCATGTACAAACATAAAAATTATAAAAGTGACAAACATAAGGGCTTAAATAAAAGAAAGTGGAGAGAAGGAAGTGGAGAGGAGAGTGAAAGTGGTCATTGTGTGAAACAATGACTATGCCCTCAGGCCAGGAACTAAAATCATTACACCCTGTTCCAAATTATTATGCCAATGATATTTTTCTCATTTACCTAAATAATTGATGTAAACAATAGACATGTGCACACTGAAATATTTCGTTTCGGAATTTCGTTTTCGTCCAAAAAATAAATTTATTTAGTTACTCCCGAAATTCGTTTTTATTTATTTCGTTTTTCGTTAAAAATTGCATTCGTCCGAAAATCTGAATTAATTAAGGTCGAATCTGTCATTGAAGGCTTATGGTGTCTGTCGAATGTTCAAAGAAGATTCGACGGAGCAGCGAAACTGTACGACTCTGCAATCATACATTTCCGGTCGAATGTTCCGCCCACAAGCAGTGATCTTTTCTCTCTATGTCGAATCTTTTCTCTCTATAATGTCGAATCTTTTCTCTCCTATGTCGAATCTTTTCTCTCTATAATGTCGAATCTTTTCTCTCCTATGTCGAATCTTTTCTCTCTATAATGTCAAATCTTTTCTCTCTATAATGTCAAATCTTTTCTCTCTATAATGTCAAATCTTTTCTCTCTATAATGTCAAATCTTTTCTCTATAATGTCGAATCTTTTCTCTCTATAATGTCGAATCTTTTCTCTCCTATGTCAAATCTTTTCTCTCCTATGTCGAATCTTTCCTCTCCTATGTCGAATCCACCTATCAGTGCCAGCTATCAGTGCCACATATCAGAGCTCATCAGTGCCACATATCAGTGTCACCTATCAGTGCCCATAAGTGCGGCATCTTTGTGCCTTATCATCAGTGCCACCTAATCAGTGCCCATAAGTGCCGCCTCATCAGTGCCCATAAGTGCCGCCTCATCAGTGCCCATAAGTGCCACCTCATTAGTGCCGATCAGTGCAGCCTATTAGTGCCCATCAGTGCCGCCTTATCAGCACACATCAGTGAAGGAGAAAAAATACTTATTTACTAAATTTACTGACCGAAACTAAGAAAAACTTATTTTTTCAAAGTTTTCAGTCTTTTTTTTGTAAAAAAATAAAAAAATCCAACTGTGATTAAATACCACCAAAAGAAAGCTCTATTTGTGTAAAGAAAATGATAATTTTTTTTACATAGTTACAGTGTAGCATGACCGCGCAATTGTCATTCAAAGTGCCACAGCGCAGAAAGCTGAAAAATGGCCTTGGCAGGAAGGTGGTGTAAGTGCCCAGTATTGAGGTGGTTAAATATACTGTGCTCCAATGCACACAAAAGAGGATTTGCCTCTTACCAGATGGATTGACCTTTGCAGGTCTAACACAGTCTTTGCAGCAGCTTTTTCAATGCAAGCAAAGATCTATGGGATGACACTTCCTTAGCAAATCCAGGCTCTCGGTATGGATGGAAAAATCAAATCTCATTAACATCAAGCTGTGCTAGTAATCCACACTTCAGCTTGTTGTTGTCAGAAACCATGAATCAGACCGAGACAGAAGTACAGTTAAATCACACTGGTTTAATAATAAATAATAAAAAGGTAAACAGAGTAAGCGTAGTCAAAACATAGCCAGAGTTCAGTAACCGGATCGGGTAGACGGCCAAGCCAAAGTCCAAGAGCCAGTGATAAAGGTAATAGAACAGCAAGCAGGATCCGTAGCCAGAGGGGACAACAGTTAAGCAGGTCTTCAACTGGAACGCAGGAGAAAGACTCTTGTGATGTTAACACAGGCGAAGGCGAAGAGCAAATGAACTGGAAGTCCTTAAGTAGGCAGACCTGATGAGGATCATCAACAGGTGGATCACTGTGGAGAGATGGAAGCTGGAAATTAGCTGACAGCTGAGCTGCCAGCACAGAGAAGGAAGGGCTGAACCCAGCCCTGACAGTACCCCCTCCTCAATGACCCCTCCCCCTCGGAGGACCACTGGGCTTGAGGGGAAAACGTCTATGGAAATCACGGAGGAGGACAGGGGCATGTACGTCCGAGGATGGGACCCAAGAGTGTTCCTCCGGACCGTACCCCTTCCAATGAACCAGGTATTGAATGCGCCCACGGAACCTACGGGAGTCAACAATGGACTGTACTTCATACTCCTCATGGTTCTCAACTTGTATAGGGTGAGGACGTGGCACCAAGGTGGTAAAACGGTTGCAGACCAAAGGTTTCAATAAGGAGACATGAAACACATTAGAGATACGCATACTGGAAGGAAGGTCCAACGCGTAAGCCACTGGGTTTATCCTGCGAAGGATACGGAAAGGCCCAATAAACCGAGGTGCGAACTTCAGAGAAGGAACACAAAGTCGGAGGTTTGCGAGATGACAGCCAGACCCTGACCTTGGGTAGGCCATGTAAACAAAATATCTCCCAAGCAAAAATGGAAGCCAGTTCCTTAGATGTAGGCAACTTCTTAAGTGGAATACAGTGAGATATTTTCGAGAACCGGTCTACCACCATAAGGATAACTGTGCTGCCCTGGGAGTTGGGTAACTCCACAATGAAATCCATAGACAGGTGGGTCCAGGGCCTCTCTCCATTGGGTATAGGTTGTAGGAGGCCCACTGGAAGGTGTTGTGGAGTCTTACTCTGAGCACACATGGAACAGGCATCTACAAAGGCGGCTACATCGGCACGTAGACTAGGCCACTAGAATTGTTAGGAAATGGCCCAAAAGAGTTGATTCTTCCCAGGGTGGCCAGCAGCCTTGGGAGAATGGTAAGTCTGGAGCACGGCAGTACAGAGACTCTCGGGAACAAAGCAGCGGTCACAAGGTTTCTCAGGAGGGGCATCGACCTGAGCAGCCAGAATTTTGTCACCCAAAGGAGAAGTGAGACTGGTGCGAACCATAGCCAGAATACGATCAGGAGGAATCACAGGAATCGGAAACCGACTCCATCTTGGAAGTGGAGGAAAACTGTCGTGATAAGGCGTCAGCCCTTACATTCTTAGTACTGGGTAAGAATGAGACAATGTAATTGAAACTTGACAAGAAAAGAGCCCATCGTGCCCTTCTGGGAGAGAGGCGCTTAGCCTCAGACAAGAATGTGAGATTCTTATGGTCAGTAAGAATGAGAACCGGCACAGTGGTACCTTCGAGGAGATGTCTCCATTCTTTCAGGGCTAAAATCAGGGCTCGAGTCCTGCGGGAACGCACGGGAACGGCGTCCCTGCACTTTTTTCACAGCAGGAACACTGTTCCCTTTGCAGAACTAGAGCAGCCTCGAGAGCAGCCGAGCCACCCGAGCCGATCCTTCACTAAGGGGCGATGCCCAGCATCGCCGCATAGTGAAGGACTCTACTCGAGTCACTGTCAGGCACTGTTTTTTACATAACCAAAACAATGGCCGCCGGCTGGCGCTGCGGCTATCCGAGTGTCTACCCACTGAATGACTCACCGTCACTATTCAGTCTGTCAGGTGACGTCACGCCCAGCCGCCGCTGTTGTTTATGGGAGTTGTAGTCCGCGGCGGCGGCTGTGTGCTCAAGTCGCGGAGTCACGCAGCAACGCTAGGGTGAGCCTGTGTCTCCTCTCCTCACACCGTCACACACTCTCTGCCCTGACACTGACACACTGACACTGTGTGTGCAGTGAGCTGTAAAAAAAGCCCTTTTTGTACCCTGCTAAAATATATATATATTGTGACAGCAGGAAGGTAAAGTCACCTGGTTGCATCCAGGGGGGTAGATATATTTCTCCCAGATTCAGGCTTTATGCCGACTTATACAACTAGGGAGGGAGTTGATGAAGCCCAGCTGAGGCTAGTGGGCTCGTGGATGAGTCATACCTCTAGGGAGAGTGCTGGGCGTCGTGCAGGCAGGGAGTTGATGAGACCAGCTGAAGCTTGTCAGCTCGTTTAAGGCCTCTATAAAAACTCCCAGCTTCATTAGGTGTTTGCTCATGCCTGGAACCAGACCTGTGTGGACTGTCTAGGGAGAGTGAACCCCTGTGCGGTGAGACAAAGCCTGTGTGGCTATTTGTTTGGACATTTACTAAACCAGGGACTTAGGAACTAGGACAGCACCAGGCTGATCCCAGTTGTTAGTTAGGAAACCTGCATGTTTAGTCAGAGGTCAAGCTGACCAGGGTTTATTTTGTTTATGTTTCTTTTTGCTTTGCTGTGTTTTTTTGTCACTGTAAATAGAGAAATAAACCGCACCTTTTTGATCTTGAAAACCACAACCTCCGTCTGCTGGGCCTGTTTTTGTGTGGGGAGCCCATCCAGGGGATCACACACACCCGCTGCCGAGCTAACCCCCCTCACAGTTGGTGGAGAATGCGGGCAGTTTTTTTTTTAAGCCAGCATGGAGGAGATACTGAAACAGCTGGCTCTAGCAAATGCCAATCAACAGCAGACAAATGCAGGTTTGCAAAAGAGCCTTGCAGCTCAACAACAGAGCTTCGCAGCCCAGCAGCAAGCTCATCAACAGAGCCTTACAGCCCAGCAGCAATCTGAGGCCCGCTTCATAGACCTGTTACAGAAGCAAGAGCAGAGACTACAACAAATGGAAGCAGTAATGCAGCAACGTCCGCAGACCAGTGAGGAAAGCCGTCCCACTAATACCACGTCCTTTGGGGTGAGTCGTTTATTGACAAAAATGACTGGAGAGGATGATCCAGAGGTATTTTTGACCACATTTGAAAGGACTGCTGAAAGAGAAAAGTGGCCTGAGGAGCAGTGGGCTGGACTGGTGGCTCCTCTGTTAACTGGTGAATCGCAGAAGGCTTACTATGACCTAGAGCCTGACCAAGCAAAAGACTATGTGATGCTAAAAGCTGAAATATTGGCAAGGCTGGGTGTCACCCTGGCTGTCCGGGCTCAGCGTGTGCATAACTGGACTTTCCAGCTTGGAAAACCCCCCAGGTCTCAAATGTATGATCTCATTCACCTGAGCAGGAAGTGGCTACAGCCAGAGACTTTGTCCGCACCAGAGATTGTGGAACGTGTTGTAATGGATCGGTTTTTGAGAGCTCTTCCTACTGCCATCCAAAAGTGGGTAAGCCATGGAGACCCAGAGACGGCCGGTGGTCTTGTGGATCGTGTAGAGAAATACTTGGCTACAGAGAACCTGACGGCCTCTTCCAGAGACTCTCGGACTTTCCACCCTAAGACCAGACCATCCCCAGGGGCGGATAAGAGGATTCCAAGGGGTGAGGGTGGAGAGAGTGAGAGGGTGGGAGCCCTACCCAAAGTTTGGCGAGAACAGCCTGGGAAGTCAGGGGCTCAAGAGGCAGCCAAATGGATTGTTTGCTACCGCTGCCGGCAAGCGGGACATATTGCAGCAAATTGCCCGGTTGTGGAGGAACCCATGCAATGTGACTTTCTGACGGACAGACGTCAGTCGCTGTGTGCGACAGTCGCATGCACTGCCATTCGGGGAACTGAGAAACATTTATGCAAAATGTGTATTAATGGTAGAAATGTTGTGGTATTACTGGATTCAGGTAGCCTTGTGACCCTGATAAAGGCTGAATTAGTTAAAACAGAGGTCTCTGGGAATAGCAAGGTAGCTGTTATTTGTGTGCATGGGGACACCCGAGAGTATCCAGTGACTACAGTGTGTTTCAAGACCCCCAAAGGTACCCTCTCTCATCCAGTGGGGTTAGTATCTCAATTACCGCATGATGCCATTGTGGGAAGGGATTTTCCGAAGTTCTGGGAACTGTGGGATGATCCTGAGCCCCCCACTGGTGCCCCTATGTACCAGGAAGGTGATAGCCAGAACTCCTCTGAGAGTGGTGAGGACTCTCCAGAATTTCCCTTGTCAGTATTGGCAGGCGAGACTCAAGAAACTGGAGAGGAGCCCACCTCCTCAGACGAAAACCTACCGTCTGTGGAGTTTTCTGATCTTGAGGTTCACAGGGAAAACTTTGCCACAGAACAGTTAAAAGACCCCGCCCTAATAAAGGCACGGGAAAACGTAGTGGAAATAGATGGCGAGTTAGTGAACCCAGATAATACCTGCACTTACCCATACTTCAGCGTAGAGAAGGACCTACTGTATCGGGTGGCAAAAAGGGCAGAAGAAACCGTTGAGCAGCTTGTGGTGCCCAAACCTTACAGGAAGTTGGTGTTGGAGTTGGCCCATGGGCACATTCTTGGAGGTCATCTGGGGACAGAGAAAACCCGAGAGAGGGTATTACAGAGATTCTATTGGCCTGGGGTGATGAAGGACATAGAAAATTATTGTTCCTCCTGCCCTGTGTGTCAGAGGTCGGCCCCGATGCCACATTTCCGTAGCCCGCTGGTCCCTCTACCCATCATTGAGGTCCCGTTTGAGAGGGTCGCAATGGATTTGGTAGGTCCTATAATCAAGTCCGCTAGGGGGCACCAGTACATATTAGTTATAATGGACTATGCCCCCCGTTATCCAGAAGCGATCCCTCTCCGAAATACCTCGGCCAAAACCATAGCCAAAGAGCTATCTCTTGTTTTTAGCCGGGTGGGTATTTGTAAAGAACTGCTTACGGACCAAGGTACACCCTTTATGTCCCGGGTTATGAAAGAGCTGTGTAAATTGTTCAAAGTGACGCAATTGCGTACGTCTGTGTATCACCCCCAAACCGATGGGCTGGTTGAAAGATTCAACAAAACCCTAAAACAAATGTTGAAGAAAGTGGTGGATAGAGATGGAAAGGATTGGGACTGTCTACTTCCTTATTTGATGTTTGCTATTAGGGAGGTGCCCCAATCCTCTACGGGATTCTCCCCCTTTGAGTTACTGTATGGGAGACACCCAAGAGGACTGTTGGATATTGCCAAGGAAACTTGGGAAAGTGAGAGTTCTCCCCACAGGAGTGTGATTGAACATGTCGCCCTGATGCAAGATCGAATTGCACAGGTAATGCCCATCGTGAAGGAACATTTGGCCCAAGCGCAGTTGGCACAGCAGAGAGTGTACAACCGTGGAGCCAAGACCCGTACCTTTTCCCCGGGGGATAGGATATTGGTACTTGTCCCTACGGTTGAAAGTAAATTCCTTGCCAAATGGCAAGGCCCCTACGAGATAATGGAAAAAGTGAGCGAAGTGAATTACAAGGTCAGACAACCAGGAAGGCGAAAGCCCGAACAGATCTATCACGTTAATCTGTTGAAAGCCTGGAGGGATAGAGAGTCCCTAGTCGCAGAAACTTGGTCACCAGCTCAAACTGGTTGCGTGATTCCGGAGGTTGGAATAGCAGCCACCTTGTCACAACCCCAACAACAGGAGGTGAAGGAGTTTGTGCTTCGCAACAAGGAGGTGTTCTCTGAGCTGCCGGGACAAACATCTGGGGTAGAGCATGATATTATTACCCCGCCCGGTGAAAGGGTGAAGTTAAAACCCTATCGGATCCCAGAGGCCCGACGGGAGGCAATACGGGAGGAAGTACAGAAAATGCTGAACTTAGGGGTGATAGAGGAGTCCCAAAGTGATTGGTCTAGTCCCATTGTGTTGGTGCCTAAACCGGATGGGAGCTGGCGATTTTGTAACGATTTTCGTCAGTTGAACAAAGTTACAAAATTTGACACCTACCCCATGCCACGTATAGATGAGTTGATCGACCGGCTGGGAACAGCCCGATACATGACGACTCTTGACCTCACAAAAGGGTATTGGCAAATTCCCCTGGCCAAGTCGGCCAAAGAGAAAACCGCATTTGTAACCCCAGACGGGGCGTTCCAATATAAGAGAATGCCGTTCGGGTTACAGAATGCGCCGGCCACATTCCAGCGGAAAATGGACCAGATACTGAGGCCCCATCGGAAGTATGCTGCGGCTTACCTGGATGACGTAATTGTCCATAGCACAGATTGGGCCTCACATCTGCCAAAAGTGCAAGCAGTCCTAGACTCTATCCGGGAAGCGGGGTTTACGGCTAACCCCAAGAAGTGTACCATTGGGCAGGAGGAGGCCAAATATCTTGGGTACACCATTGGCAGGGGAGTAATAAAACCCCAACTCAACAAAGTCGAGGCCATCCAGAGTTGGCCACGTCCCAACAGCAAGAAGCAGGTACGAGCCTTTCTGGGAATCGCGGGTTATTATCGGCGCTTCATTCCCCACTTTGCTTCTAAGGCTGTGCCCCTAACCAACCTGACGAAAGGGAAAGGGTCGGTCATGATTAAATGGACCCCCGAGGCTGAGGCAGCATTCCAATTCTTGAAACAAGCCTTATGTAGCCAGCCAGTGTTGTACTCACCCGACTTCTCTAAAGACTTTGTCGTACAAAGTGATGCGTCAGATGTGGGGTTAGGAGCAGTATTGTCCCAGGTCTGGAACGGGGAAGAGCACCCAGTCATTTACCTCAGCAGGAAGTTGAAGTCCCATGAGGTAAATTACGCCACGGTTGAAAAGGAGTGTTTAGCGGTGAAGTGGGCTCTAGATTCCCTTCGGTACTATCTGCTAGGTAGGCACTTTGATATGGTTACGGATCACGCTCCGTTAAAGTGGATGGCTCAAAACAAGGAGACAAATAGAAGAGTGAATAGGTGGTTCCTGGCCCTACAGGAATTCAACTTCACAGTAAAGCATCGCCCTGGCGTTCAAATGGGGAATGTGGATGCTTTGTCTCGAGTACATGAATGCCTGATTGCTGGTGTTCCAACCCCAAGGTTAAAACAAGAGGGGGGTATGTGACAGCAGGAAGGTAAAGTCACCTGGTTGCATCCAGGGGGGTAGATATATTTCTCCCAGATTCAGGCTTTATGCCGACTTATACAACTAGGGAGGGAGTTGATGAAGCCCAGCTGAGGCTAGTGGGCTCATGGATGAGTCATACCTCTAGGGAGAGTGCTGGGCGTCGTGCAGGCAGGGAGTTGATGAGACCAGCTGAAGCTTGTCAGCTCGTTTAAGGCCTCTATAAAAACTCCCAGCTTCATTAGGTGTTTGCTCATGCCTGGAACCAGACCTGTGTGGACTGTCTAGGGAGAGTGAACCCCTGTGCGGTGAGACAAAGCCTGTGTGGCTATTTGTTTGGACATTTACTAAACCAGGGACTTAGGAACTAGGACAGCACCAGGCTGATCCCAGTTGTTAGTTAGGAAACCTGCATGTTTAGTCAGAGGTCAAGCTGACCAGGGTTTATTTTGTTTATGTTTCTTTTTGCTTTGCTGTGTTTTTTTTGTCACTGTAAATAGAGAAATAAACCGCACCTTTTTGATCTTGAAAACCACAACCTCCGTCTGCTGGGCCTGTTTTTGTGTGGGGAGCCCATCCAGGGGATCACACACACCCGCTGCCGAGCTAACCCCCCTCACAATATATATATATATATATATATAGAGAGAGAGAGAGAGATTGACCAGCCAGCCAGTACCCTGAGCCCAGCACAGCACTGATCGTTGAGTCAAGGATGAGCCAAGTCTTCAACTCAAGTTGAGCAAGTCTTCAGAACTGTAAGTAAAGATCATCATCACCCATTGTGGTGATATTCTGTTAGTTGACAAGTTAACTTATTTTGTTTTTGTAAACTGGCACTTTAGGCCCCATTCACACAGGGGCGGCACGACGCGGCACGACTTCAGGGGCGACCTCGGCGGCGCGATCTCAAGACGACTTGAGACGCCCGCCAAGGCGATTTGCATAAAGACTTCTGTATAGAAGTCAATGCAGGTCGCCTTGGGCCGCCCCCAAAAGTAGTACAGGAACCTTTTTCTAAGTCGGAGCGACCTGAGTCGCTCCTATTAGAACGGTTCCATTGAACAGCGTGGGACGCGACTCGTCAGGCGACCGAGTCGCCTGACGAGTCGCCCCTGTGTGAACCGGGCCTTACAATAAATGTTGCACTGTATTTTCTGTAAAATATATATGCATATGAGCGTATAATTATTTTTTTTTTGGTGGGGGAGTGGATCTTGGGTGGGAGTTCCCACGCTTTTTTCCCCAGGACTTGACCCCTGGCTAAAATGATCACCAAAAGCTCTCTGTCACCAATCTCGTAATTGCACTCCACAGGTGACAATTTCTTAGAAAAGTAGCCACACGGATGCATAGCGCTATCAGAGCTAGCACATTGAGACAGAAGGGTGCCAACTCCAGTCTCAGAAGCATCGACTTCAAGGATAAAAGGCAACGTGGGATCAGGATGTGCCAACACAGGAGCAGAAACAAAGGTAGTCTTAAGACTCTCAAAAGCCTTAATGAACTCTGGAGACCAACTCTGTGGGTTACCGTCCTTTCTGGTCATATCAGTCAGGGGCTTGACCAGAGACGAGAAGTTACGAATAAACTTCCGATAATAGTTGGCGAAGCCAAGAAAGCGCTGCAGAGGACGTAAACCCACGGGTCGAGGCCACTGTAGGACTGCAGAAAGTTTCTCTTTGTCCATCGAAAAACCAGCCGTGGAAATTACATAACCCAGAAATTTAACCTGTTCACGATGGAATTCGCACTTCTCCAGTTTTTTTTTTTTTTTAACAGAAAGGTTTTTTATTTAAAAAAAGAAAAGAAACAAAACAATATGTACAAAAATTGCAGTGATCATACATAGTCTTCAGAAGTAATACATTAAAAGTTAGTCGTCGAAGCAGTTGTGCGTACAGATAGGGAGACCCTTAATCATTACAAAGCAAACATGAATCAACATCATCAATAAACAGTCAGATTAGTTGAACCCACCCCTACCCCCAACTGAAGAGAAATAGGATCAAAAAGAACCCGCCCAGCTTCAGGGGATGGGAAGGAAAAAAAAAATTAAATAAATAAAAACCGGGGGGGTTATCATACTGCACTGGGACGGCAGGCCCTGACCAGGGCATGAAACAGGGTATTGCAGATGGGGGGGGGGGAGTAATCAAACGATGGTTGCATGACCGGGGTATTACAACGCAGCTCTAAAGAAGGCTCCAATATGTCCCCACCAGGCAAACAGATACAGCGTTCATAGAGTGTCTCGCGATCAAATCTGAGAGCTTAGCTCCTAGTCCATGGCCTGTTGCTCAGCGCTCTCCCATGCCGCCCAGATCCTGTCAAATTTTTTGGGGCAGTTTCACCCCAAATAGGTAAGCTTGTAAAGGGGGAGGGCAGCGTTAATCAAGGCTCTCCACTGTGGTATGGATGGGGGGGAGGGCTCCTTCCACCGTAGCAGAATGGCCTTCCTGGCATAGAAGGCCGCGTAAAAAACAAATCATTTTTTTGATTGGGGGCCCTCCAGCGTATCAACTATGCCGAGCAGCAGTGGGATTGGGTCGCAGGGTAAAGTGAGGTTGCTCACAGAGCAGATAATGTGAACCACCCCCCTCCAAAAATGCTGTATCAGCGGACAGGACCACACGACATGAAAGAAGGAGCCCTCCTCCGCACCACATCGACGACAACTGGGATTCTGCTGTGGATATATTTTAGCTAGGCGTTCGGGGGAGAAGTACGCCCTGTGGAGAAACTTTACCTGGATGAATCTATCTCTGGCAGAGACCACCAGGGTGAGGTATTGCTGAATGCCGCACTTCTCCAGTTTACAATAGAGATTGTTCTCTCTTAGTTTCTGAAGCACTCGACAGAGATCTGTGTGGTGGCTCTCCAGGGACTTGAAAAATATGAGGATATAGTTGAAATAAACCACCACACATAACTGCAACAAGTCTCATCATTAATAAACTCCTAGAAAACTGCCGGAGCGTTACAGAGGTCAAAAGGCATTATGAGATACTCATAATGACCTGTTCTGGTATTAAACGCAGTTTTCCACTCGTCGCCCTCCTTAATCCTGACGAGATTGTATGCCCCTCTCAAATCAAGCTTCGTGAAGACCGTTGCTCCCTTGAGGCGGTCAAATAACTCCGTAATCAACGGGATCGGATAGGCATTCTTAATGGTGAAACGATTGAGACCCCTATAATCGATACAAGGTCTCAGTTCACCACTCTTCTTCTTCACAAAAAAGAAACCAGGACCAGCAGGAGATGAGGATTTGCGGATGAAACCTCGAGAAAGTGCGTCTGCAACTCCTCCATGGCCTTATCCTCCAAGACCGACAAAGGGTAAACCCGGCCACGAGGGGGAATGGCACCAGGTTGAAGGTCAATTGCGCAATCATATGACCGGTGTGGAGGCAACGTACCGGCTTTACCTTTGTCAAAGACATCGCTAAAATCGGGGTACTCCTCCGGCAGAGAGGAGAGTGAAGAGGTGCACAGAACCTTGGCTACCTTCTGGAAGCATCTCTCACTGCACTGTGGTGACCAGGACAGAACCTCAGCACGGAGCCAATCAAAAGAGGGGTTGTGCCTCTGTAACCAAGGATAACCAATAACCAGCGGAAACTTAGGTGAGAAAATAACTTGGAATTGGATTATCTCATTGTGAAGAGCCCCTATGGCCATGGACAACGGAACAGTCTCATGAGTCACATGGACAGGCTGTAGAGGTCTCCCGTCAAGAGCCTCAATGGCAAGTGGAGTGTCACGCAGCTGCAGCGGAATCGAGTGCTTAGACACAAAGGCAGCATCAATGAACAGGCCTGCAGCCCCGGAGTCGATTAGAGCCTGTATCTCGATGGATGACTCAGCCCAAGACAGGGTAACCAAAACCAGGGGCTTATCCTTCTGGGCAACTGGAGACGAAACAATGCCACCTAAGGTCTGTCCATGACAGGACCTCAAGGTTCGGGCGTTCCCTGGACGGGTAGGACAAGACTTCAAAAAGTGACCGACCTGGCCACAATAAAGGCACAATCTCTCCCTCCTCCTAAGGGCTCTCTCATCTGCAGAGAGACGCGTGAAGCCCAAGTGCATGGGTTCATCTTCACAGACCGACTCGGTACCAGGAGGCATGGGATGTGAGGGAGGCAAGGGTGGGACTGCAAAGCTCGGAGACAAACGTACAGGAGGCTCCCGCAAGTGCTCCTTAACAGAGGGTCTTTCTCTGAGTCTGGAGTCAATGAGGATGGCAAATGTGATCAACTTCTCCAGCTCAGTGCGTATATCTCGGGCTGCTATCTCATCCTTGATGTTATCCGAGAGACAATGAGAAAAAGCAGCCACGAGGGCCTCATTGTTCAAAGCAACCTCTGCTGCCAGAGTACGTAATTCAATGACGTAATCGGCAACAGTTCTCGTACTCTGTTTGATGGACATGAGGCTCTTGGCAGCAGAAGTGGAGCGTGCGGGAACGTCAAATACCCTTTTGAAGGAAGCCACAAATTCTGGGTAACTCAGGACCACAGGTTTTTGCATCTCCCATAGAGGGTTTGCCCAGGCCAAGGCTTTCTCAGAAAGCAAAGATATCACGAAACCTACTTTGTTTCTGTCCATGGGAAACACCTGGGGTAGCATCTCAAAATATATCTCAACCTGGTTGAGAAAACCTCTGCATTGGATTGGATCGCCCCCAAATCGCTGGGGAAGTGAGGCGGAACAGGACATCGCTTTAATAGAGGTAATACTCGAGGCGGATGCCTGCACAGGGACTACCGGAGCGGCCACAGTGGGAGACTCTAGGCAAGCTGTAGGACTCAGGAGCATCTGTATCGCCGTGGCAAACTGATCCACGCGGTGATCCAGGTCATCCAATCTGGAAAAAATATTATTAACAAGTGGATTGGCTGGATCTTCTGAATTCAAGGCCTTCGCCTACTGTCAGAAACCATGAATCAGACCGAGACAGAAGTACAGTTAAATCACACTAGTTTAATGATAAATAATAAAAAGGTAAACAGAGTAAGCGTAGTCAAAACATAGCCAGAGTTCAGTAACCGGATCAGGTAGTCTGCAAAGCCAAAGTCCTAGAGCCAGCGATAAAGGTAATAGAACAGCAAGCAGGATCCGTAGCCAGAGGGGACAACAGTCAAGAGGGTCTTCAACTGGAACGCAGGAGAAAGTCTCTTGTGATGTTAACACAGGCGAAGGCGAAGAGCAAATAAACTGGAAGTCCTTAAGTAGGCAGAGCTGATGAGGATCATCAACAGGTGGATCACTGTGGAGAGATGGAAGCTGGCAATTAGCTGACAGCTGAGCTGCCAGCACAGAGAAGGAAGGGCTGAACCCAGCCCTGACAGTTGTGTCACACATGAAAAAGGAGGAAACAACTCATTGCGCAGACATTCTTAAAAAACTATTTATTGGTATATTGACAAAAAAGCATGAACTAGGTGTATCATCACAGGGTGATGCTGTGTATACTCAAGTAACAGTGTGCCAATGTCCCGGTATTGTTTCGAATAAATTTGAATAAAGATATGGACTTTGTAGGCACACGTATAAATTTGGCAAAAAATTGAAGTTTTTAATTGGATAAAGTTAAAAAAATTGCATACAAACGCATTAAAAACCATAAAGTTAAGTGACCTCAAGGACTCTCATAACACCTCAAATACATATACATATACCACATATAATGAGAGCAAAGATTTGAAGCACGTAAAATTATATAAATCCAATGGTTGTTTGGATACGTGGAGAGGTTGAGTCATATTCGGGGGTTGCTCAGGGAAAATTGCTCTACATGTTGAGTGCGTTGATGCGCTTCTTCAGGAGCTAAGAACCGCTAACGCGGAAAACCGCTAAAAACCGCTAATAAACGCTAAAAAAACTATATTAAAAAAACATTGAAAAAAGTTGAAAAACTCACTGCAAAGCTACTGGCGTTTTTATAACGTTATTTTAACGTCCAGTGTGCATGAGGCCTTATAATACTTTCCTACATGTCTAATAGATACACAAGCTCCTGAAGAAGTGCATCAACACACGCAACGGGTAGATCGATTTTCCCTGAGCGAACTCCGAATTCCGACTCAACCTCTCCACGTATCCAAACAACCATTGGATTTATATAATTTTACGTGCTTCAAATCTTTGCGCTCGTTATACAGTATGTGGTATATGTATATATATTAGAGGTGTTATGAGAGTCCTTGAGGTCACTCAACTTTATGGTTTTTAATGTGTTTGTATACAATGGTTTTAACTTTATCCAATTAAAAACTTACATTTTTTACCAAATATATGCGTGTGCCTACAAAGTTTATATCTTTATTCTAATTTCTTCTATTTATTGGTATAGACATATACTTTCAAGAAAAAAGGGTTATTATAGGCAAATCAGTTATACACAGCGTCTGGCGTCCGTACAGATGCTAAGACGTCATCGCTACCACTAACACCCGGCATACGTTTCGTTCTAATGAACTTCATCACTGGGGCAAAATGAAGGTATAAATGGGAGAATAAGAAATCGAGAATACAGTTCTCGGTATTGTGTAAAGATAAAACGCAAGTGGGTTTAGCTGTACCAATTTTTTTTAAATATTAAAACACTGTATTGTTAGCACGAATGATGGAGTGGACAAGAAAGACAAGTGGAAAAAGATGGGTGAAAATTGAGAACACAATTAGTAATGCATCGTATGAAAAATAATGAAAAAAGGAAAGATTTGTACATTTCAGGAATTAAAGCACAAGAGGGAATTAATGGTAATAGATGAATGGCAATATTTTCAGTTAAGGCATTTTATTACAACACTGCCACAGCCAATAAGATCTCAGGAGGGCTTATTTCCATTTGAGCGTCTATGTAATTCACAGACGAACTCAAAGCATGGTATTTCCCAGATATACAAGATACTTACAACGATGGCTGAACCTAGAATACTGCAATAAATGGAAAAATGGGAAAAGGAATTAGGAGCATGTGTGAATGAACAGCAATTAGGACAAATTTTGATAATGGTACATAGCTCAACATAAAATATAAATACTATAGAAATGAATTATAAATGTCTGGCAAGATGGTACATAACACCAGATAAAGCACATAAATACCAATCAGGAAAAACACCACTTTGTTAGCGAGGATGTAAATTGGTGGGAACCATGGCCCATTTATAGTGGGAATACTGGAGGGAGGTGTTGCAACAGATATGGAAGAATACAAATATAAATACCCCCAAAGATCAATGGTTTTGCTTATTTAATGGTACAAAAAGTAAAAAAAAACAATATAAGAATATGGTGATACCGCACTTGATAAATGCAGTAAAAAGGTTGATACCACCATATTGGCAAGAACTAGAGAGCCATATAATAAGGGATTGGGTTAACCACTTCAGCCCCAGACCATTTGGCTTCCGATTCGGCACTGCGTCGCTTTAACTGACAATTACGCGGACGTGCGACGTGGCTCCTAAACAAAATTGACGTCCTTTTTTTCACACAAATAGAGCTTTCTTTTGGTGGTATTTGATTACCTCTGCGTTTGAAATTTTTTTGCGCTATAAACAAAAATAGAGCGCCAATTTTGAAAAAAAATGAATATTTTGTACTTTTTGCTATAATAAATATCCAATTTTTTTTTTAAAAAAGCAAATTTTTTCGCTGTTTAGGCCGATACGTATTCTTCTACATATTTTTGGTAAAAAAATCGCAATAAGCGTATATTGATTGGTTTGCGCAAAAGTTATAGCGTCTACAAACTAGGGGATAGATTTATGGCATTTTTATTATTATTATTTTTTTACTTGTTATGGCGGCGATCTGCGGTTCTTATCGTGACTGCGACATTATGGCGGACACATCGGACATTTTTGGAGCTATTTTGGGACCATTCACATTTACAGTATACAACGATCAGTGCTATAAAAATGCACTGATTACTGTGTAAATGTGACCGGCAGTGAAGGGGTTAATCAGTAGGGGGCGCTTAAAGGGTTAAGTATGTCCTAGGGAGTGATTCTAACTGTTAGGGGGCGTGGCTTACTGTGACATGTCACTGATCGCTACTCCCGATGAGAGGGAGCAGATGATCAGTGCTGTGTCACTAGGCAGAATAGGGAGATGTCTTGTTTACAAAGACATCCCCCCGTTCGTGACCTGATCGCGGAACACAGGCACAGTCACGGAGACCGCGGCGGGCGTGTGCGCGCCCGCTAGGGGACAGATTTAAAGCAACATACATATACGTTGCTTTGCCTGCCCGTGCCATTCTGCCGACCTGTATCTATATGAGGCGGTCGGCAAGCAGTTAAAGGAGTGTAAAATACGTATAAAATGGAACACTTGCATTGTAGTGGGGAAAATGAGATCGAAAAATGTACTAACACTTGGGAGAGTTTAAGAAGACAAGGAAATATGCTAAAAGGAGATGAGAAGGAAGGAAATGGAATACAATTAGGGAGAGGGAGGGGGAGAGGGAATTGCAAGACAAGCAATTGTAAAAATGTTGGTAATATTCGATTTTATGTATTTGGTATACTGGAAAAATTTATAAAGATATAATAAAAAAATAAAAATAAAATGGTAAGCTACCATTTGTCACTTTTTTTAAATGTAGATTCTACATGCATACATACGTTCCAATTTCATAACCATTTCCTACTACAGTGTATAGTGTTATCCTTTGTTTATGCCAGGGAGGTTTTGCACATTATTGTCTGTGTTGCATGGAGGCACAAAAAGAAATAAAGATTCCATCAGAGGTACAGCCTGCTGGCGAAATACCAGAGAATAATCAGTCCTAACAGGTCTGGATATCCACCAGCAGAACTTTTGGCAGAAGAATTGACATGATGTGCCTCCTGTACACTGTAGGGAGCAGAAGGAGTGTGGAAACGTATGCCATCCAGCAACTGAAAAGCAATAGTAACCTGGCAACTTCGACCTTCACTGATTCCAGGGGATCATTTTTTTCTGTGATTTTTTATCTGTAATGTAATCATAACACTCACAATAATGACATGCTCCTCCCAGAAATCTGCTTCTTTATGACATCAAGCAATTTACTAAAGTGCACCTTTGGCAATTTTAGAAACTGTCCCCAAGCATGTATACCAGGCACACTGGTGTCTTTCTTGTCTTGTATGCTGGTCATGTGTTTCAACCCTAGCGACTATATTCAATGTGTTTCATACATTACAAGACTTGCTTCATTAAGTATCTGTAAGAACTCTGTGATTAAATAGAAAATAGTATACTGTACATAAAATTAGAGCCCATTCACACAGGGGCGTCTTTGGATCCGACTCCAAATCGCCCCAGGTCGCCCCTAGTCGCCTCAGGTCGCGCTGGCTGAAGAAATCAATGTAAGTTAATGGAGCCATCCTTATGCACACTACTGCAGTCGCTCCGACTTCAAAAAAGGTCCCTGTACTACTTCAATCCGACTCCTAGGCGACCTGTAACCATTCATTTCAATGGGAGTCGCCTCTCACTGTCTTAATAGGAGCAACTCTCCAGGAAGAAAACATACATTTCTCCTGCAAACCTCTCCCTCCCCCCTCCCTCCCACAGAGCTGATTCTTGTTTGATTGGCCACTGGAATGTCTCCTGTCCTGCAGGCAACTTGGAGTTGCCTTGTAAGTAGCTCCAGTCCTGCTTTGATTCATTCTCAAGTCGTGTCTGAGTTGCCTCATAAAATAGTGCTGGAAGTCGTGTTGCCCCTGTGTGAATGGGATCTTACATAGTACCAAAACTCATGTAGCGGATGGTTGCTACTATTTACTAACATCCACCATATCACCCTGCTGCCAAACCTCCATATATCACTCTCAGAGACAATGAACAGTCATTTGCTTTGTTTTGTTTTTGTTTATGTAGCAATGCCCCCAACTAAGAGCGCTGCTGCTATAGATTTTCAGGCCTGTAACACGCTGCTGTCAACCCCCAGTAACTGGCTCTAACCTCCCTTGGCACAGATAGCAGTAAGATGGGATTGTAAAACCCGCTACCTATGGGGATCACAATGCCGCAACAAACATATAACCACACAGCAATAGGCTTAACCACAAGTTCCTTTACTGGATATGAAGCATGCAGTTTAAACAGTAATACATCTATGTATGCAGAGCCCTGCAAGGTTAAACACACAGCATATAACAAGTGCTAGGTTAACTAGTACCACACACGCTAAATGTCTTTTAACTATGCTCGCGAGCTGCTCCCTCGTGGCTAGGGATGAGCTCGGTGTTCGAGTCGAACATACGTTCGACTCGAACATCGGCTGTTCGATCGTTCGCCGAACAACGAACGATTTGGGCCGTTCGCGCCTAATTTGCGGCCCACAATGCACTACGCCATCGCAGTGTCATCCAGGCGCTGTGATTGGCCAAGCATGCACTGTGACCCCACATGCTTGGCCAATCACAGCGCCGGCAGCGAGGAGAGCAATGATTGGCCACAGGCAGGATGCCTGTGGCCAATTATTGCTGAGGGTGTTTAGTACACGCCCCACACTATAAAAGGTCGCCAGCACGGCGGCCTAGTGTAGTGTGTTCCGGAGCAGGGAAAGAGAAGCATAGGCAGGGACAGTGACATTTTTTTTTCTTGCTTAACCTGGATTCCTTTAGTTTAGGGAAAGAGAAGGATAGGTAGGGAGAGTGTCAGTCTGTTTTACTGTGCTAAACCTTGTTTGTAGGGACAGGGAAGGACAGTGAGGGAAATTCTCATTGTGCTATACTGTGCTAAAGCATTCCTCATCAACCATCTTTAAAAAAAATTTTTTATAGGGACAGAAAACTATAGGTAGGGAGAGTGTCAGTGTGTTTTACTGTGCTAAACCTTGTTTGTAGGGACAGGGAAGGACAGTGAGGGAAATTCTCATTGTGCTTTACTGTGCTAAAGCATTCCTCATCAACCATCTTTAAAAAAAAAATTTTATAGGGACAGAAAACTATAGGTAGGGAGAGTGTCAGTGTGTTTTACTGTGCTAAACCTTGTTTGTAGGGACAGGGAAGGACAGTGAGGGAAATTCTCATTGTGCTATACTGTGCTAAAGCATTCCTCATCAACCATCTTTAAAAAAAAAAAATTTTATAGGGACAGAAAACTATAGGTAGGGAGAGTGTCAGTGTGTTTTACTGTGCTAAACCTTGTTTGTAGGGACAGGGAAGGACAGTGAGGGAAATTCTCATTGTGCTATACTGTGCTAAAGCATTCCTCATCAACCATCTTTAAAAAAAAAAAATTATAGGGACAGAAAACTATAGGTAGGGAGAGTGTCAGTGTGTTTTACTGTGCTAAACCTTGTTTGTAGGGACAGGGAAGGACAGTGAGGGAAATTCTCATTGTGCTATACTGTGCTAAAGCATTCCTCATCAACCATCTTTTAAAAAAAATTTTTTATAGGGACAGAAAACTATAGGTAGGGAGAGTGTCAGTGTGTTTTACTGTGCTAAACCTTGTTTGTAGGGACAGGGAAGGACAGTGAGGGAAATTCTCATTGTGCTATACTGTGCTAAAGCATTCCTCATCAACCATCTTTAAAAAAAAAATTTTTTATAGGGACAGAAAACTATAGGTGGGGAGAGTGTCAGTGTGTTTTACTGTGCTAAACCTTGTTTGTAGGGACAGGGAAGGACAGTGAGGGAAATTCTCATTGTGCTATACTGTGCTAAAGCATTCCTCATCAACCATCTTTAAAAAAAAAATTTTTTATAGGGACAGAAAACTATAGGTAGGGAGAGTGTCAGTGTGTTTTACTGTGCTAAACCTTGTTTGTAGGGACAGGGAAGGACAGTGAGGGAAATTCTCATTGTGCTATACTGTGCTAAAGCATTCCTCATCAACCATCTTTAAAAAACAAAAAATTATAGGGACAGAAAACTATAGGTAGGGAGAGTGTCAGTGTGTTTTACTGTGCTAAACCTTGTTTGTAGGGACAGGGAAGGACAGTGAGGGAAATTCTCATTGTGCTATACTGTGCTAAAGCATTCCTCATCAACCATCTTTAAAAAAAAAAAATTATATAGGGACAGAAAACTATAGGTAGGGAGAGTGTCAGTGTGTTTTACTGTGCTAAACCTTGTTTGTAGGGACAGGGAAGGACAGTGAGGGAAATTCTCATTGTGCTATACTGTGCTAAAGCATTCCTCATCAACCATCTTTAAAAAAAAAAAAAATATAGGGACAGAAAACTATAGGTAGGAAGAGTGTCAGTGTGTTTTACTGTGCTAAACCTTGTTTGTAGGGACAGGGAAGGACAGTGAGGGAAATTCTCATTGTGCTATACTGTGCTAAAGCATTCCTCATCAACCATCTTTAAAAAAAAAATTTTTTATAGGGACAGAAAACTATAGGTAGGGAGAGTGTCAGTGTGTTTTACTGTGCTAAACCTTGTTTGTAGGGACAGGGAAGGACAGTGAGGGAAATTCTCATTGTGCTATACTGTGCTAAAGCATTCCTCATCAACCATCTTTAAAAAAAAAATTTTTTATAGGGACAGAAAACTATAGGTAGGGAGAGTGTCAGTGTGTTTTACTGTGCTAAACCTTGTTTGTAGGGACAGGGAAGCACAGTGAGGGAAATTCTCATTGTGCTATACTGTGCTAAAGCATTCCTCATCAACCATCTTTAAAAAACAAAAAATTATAGGGACAGAAAACTATAGGTAGGGAGAGTGTCAGTGTGTTTTACTGTGCTAAACCTTGTTTGTAGGGACAGGGAAGGACAGTGAGGGAAATTCTCATTGTACTATACTGTGCTAAAGCATTCCTCATCAACCATCTTTTAATTTTTTTTTTTTTATAGGGACAGAAAACTATAGGTAGGGAGAGTGTCAGTGTGTTTTACTGTGCTAAACCTTGTTTGTAGGGACAGGGAAGGACAGTGAGGGAAGTTCTCATTGTGCTATACTGTGCTAAAGCATTCCTCATCAACCATCTTTAACCACTTGACAACTGGGCACTTAAACCCCCTTCCTAACCAGACGAATTTTCAGCTTTCGGTGCTCTCACATTTTGAATGACAATTACTCAGTCATACAACACTGTACCCATATGAAATTTTTGTCCTTTTTTTCACACAAATAGAGCTTTCTTTTGGTGGTATTTAATCACTGTTGGGTTTTTTATTTTTTGCGCTATAAGAGAAAAAAGACTGAAAATTTTGTAAAAAAATGAATTTTTCTTTGTTTCCGTTATAAAATTTTGCAAATTAGTATTTTTTCTTCATACATTTTGGCCAAAATTTATACTGCTACATATCTTTGGTAAAAATAAGTACAAATTGGTGGATATTTTTTGGTCTTTGTGAAAGTTATAGAGTCCACAAGCTATGGTGCCAATATCTGAAAATTGATCACACCTGAAGTACTGACGGCCGATCTCATTTCTTGAGACCCTAACATGCCAGAAAAGTACAAATACCCCCCAAATGACCCCTTTTTGGAAAGAAGACATTCCAAGGTATTTAGAAAGAGTCATTGTGAGTTTTTTGAAGTTGTCATTTTTTCCCACAATTCTTTGCAAAAATCAAGATTTTTTTTTTCTTTTTTTTTTTTTCCACAAAATTGTCATATTAGCAGGTTATTTCTCACACACAGCATATGCATACCACAAATTACACCCCAAAACACATTCTGCTATTCCTCCCGAGTATGGCGATACCACATGTGTGAGACTTTTACACAGCGTGGCCACATACAGAGGCCCAACATGCAGGGAGCACCTTCAGGCGTTCTGGAGCACCCAGGCCAATTCTGACATTTCTCTCCTACATGTAAAAATCATCATTTATTTGCTATAAAATTACATAGAACCCCAAAACATTATATATGTTTTTTTAGCAAAGACCTTAAAGAATATAATGGTGGTCATTGCAACTTTTTATCTTGCACGGTATTTGCGCAGAAATTTTTCTAACGCGTTTTTTACGGAAAAAAACTGTTTTGTGCCTAAAAGAAAAAAAAAACAGTAAAGTTAGCCCAGTGTTTTTGCATAATGTGAAAGATGAAGTTACGCCGAGTAAATAGATACCTAACATGTCACCCTTCAAAATTGCACACGCTCGTGGAATGGCGCCAAACTTCGCTACTTAAAAATCCCCATAGGCAATGCTTTAAATATTTTTACTGGTTATATGTTTTGAGTTACAGAGGAGGTCTAGGGCCAAAATCATTGCTCTCGCTCTAACGTTCGCAACGATACCTCACATGTGTGGCTTGAACACCGTTTTCATATGTGGGCGGGGCTTACGTATGCGTTCACTTCTGCATGCGAGCTCGCGGGGGCAGGGGCGCTTTAAAAAAAATATATATATTTTATTGTTCATTTTACTTTATTTATTTTAGTTTGACATGTTTTTCCGCCCCAATTTTTTTTTTTTAGCACTTTTATTCCTATTACAAGGAATGTAAACATCCCTTGTAATAGGAATATGGCATGACAGGTCCTCTTTACAGTGAGATATGGGGGGGGGGTGTCAATAAGACCCCACATCTCACCTCTAGGCTGGGAAGCCTAAAAAACAAACAAAAAAAAAAACAATCTTGGCTTTGATCGTAGCGGTGAGTCGGTAGAAGCACCGGAGGGCAGCGGGAGGGGGGGGCATCCCCTCTCACCTTCCGTAAGAGCGATCAAGCGGTGGAACAGCCGCTATGATTGTTCTTATGGTGTAGGGAATCGCCAGCTGAAAAAGCGAATATCTGAATGATGCCTGTAGCTGCTCCCATCATTCAGATATCTCCGCACAAAGTCAAGGACGTCATATGACGGCCGGCGGGCGGGCGGGAAGTGGTTATTGCAGAGTATTGCCGGGTATTGAGGAGTATTGCCGGGTATTGAGGAGTATTGCCGGGTATTGACGAGTATTGCAGGGTATTGTGGAGTATTGCAGGGTATTGTGGAGTATTGCAGGGTATTGTGGAGTATTGCAGGGTATTGTGGAGTATTGCAGGGTATTGTGGAGTATTGCCGGGTATTGTGGAGTATTGCCGGGTATTGTGGAGTATTGCCGGGTATTGTGGAGTATTGCCGGGTATTGTGGAGTATTGCCGGGTATTGCCGGGTATTGTGGAGTATTGCCGGGTATTGTGGAGTATTGCTGGGTATTGTGGAGTATTGCCGGGTATTGTGGAGTATTGCCGGGTATTGTGGAGTATTGCTGGGTATTGTGGAGTATTGCCGGTTATTGTGGAGTATTGCTGGGTATTGTGGAGTATTGCGGAGTATGGCAGGGTATGGGCAGGGTATTGCACAGTATGGGCAGGGTATTGCACAGGGTATTGCAGAGTATGGGCAGGGTATTGCACAGGGTGTATTGCAGAGTATTGCACAGGGTGTATTGCAGAGTATTGGCAGGGTGTATTGCAGAGTATTGCACAGGGTATTGCAGAGTATTGGCAGGGTGTATTGCAGAGTATTGCACAGGGTATTGCAGAGTATTGGCAGGGTGTATTGCAGAGTATTGCACAGGGTATTGCAGAGTATTGGCAGGGTGTATTGCAGAGTATTGCACAGGGTATTGCAGAGTATTGCACAGGGTATTGCAGAGTATTGCACAGGGTGTATTGCAGAGTATTGCACAGGGTGTATTGCAGAGTATTGCACAGGGTGTATTGCAGAGTATTGGCAGAGTATTGCACAGGGATGGCTGAGCAGGGATGGATGGATTGCTGGATCTGTGACTGCAATTGTCACAGATCCAGCCCACAGCTGACATGGGGGAGGGAGCCGACATGATCCGCTCCCTCCCCTCTCCTCTCACACTGTACCGATCGGTACAGAGAGGGGAGGGAGGAACCGGCGTCATCAAATGACGCCGGTCTGTTTACAAGTGATCGCTCCGTCATTTGACGGAGCGATCACGTGGTAAACGGCCGCGATTAGCGGCCATCTACCGTGATCCGTGATGCGCCGGGTCTTCCGGACCCGGCGGTCACGGACATATCCTGGAGCGCGCCCCTGGGGGCGCGCGGGAGCAAGATTCTGTGAGGACGTCCCTGGGACGTCCACTCAGGATAACTCGACCGCGCTGTGGACGTCTTTTGTACATGGCGCGGTCGGGAAGTGGTTAAAAAAAATATATATATAGGGACAGAAAACTATAGGTAGGGAGAGTGTCAGTGTGTTTTACTGTGCTAAACCTTGTTTGTAGGGACAGGGAAGGACAGTGAGGGAAATCCTCATTGTGCTATACTGTGCTAAAGCATTCCTCATCAACCATCTTTAAAAAAAATATATTTTTATAGGGACATAAAACTATAGGTAGGGAGAGTGTCAGTGTGTTTTACTGTGCTAAACCTTGTTTGTAGGGACAGGGAAGGACAGTGAGGGAAATTCTCATTGTGCTATACTGTGCTAAAGCATTCCTCATCAACCATCTTTAAAAAAAAAAATTTTTATAGGGACAGAAAACTATAGGTAGGGAGAGTGTCAGTGTGTTTTACTGTGCAAAGCTTGTTTGTAGGGACAGGGAAGGACAGTGAGGGAAATTCTCATTGTGCTATACTGTGCTAAAGCATTCCTCATCAACCATCTTTAAAAAAAAAAAATTTTATAGGGACAGAAAACTATAGGTAGGGAGAGTGTCAGTGTGTTTTACTGTGCTAAACCTTGTTTGTAGGGACAGGGAAGGACAGTGAGGGAAATTCTCATTGTGCTATACTGTGCTAAAGCATTCCTCATCAACCATCTTTAAAAAAAAAAAATTATAGGGACAGAAAACTATAGGTAGGGAGAGTGTCAGTGTGTTTTACTGTGCTAAACCTTGTTTGTAGGGACAGGGAAGGACAGTGA
The DNA here is from genome assembly GCA_029206835.1 of Rana muscosa. NCBI lineage: Eukaryota > Metazoa > Chordata > Amphibia > Anura > Ranidae > Rana > Rana muscosa. Next base: position 1,163,275,777 of record CM055116.1, read on the forward strand.
GGGAAATTCTCATTGTGCTATACTGTGCTAAAGCATTCCTCATCAACCATCTTTAAAAAAAAATTTTTTATAGGGACAGAAAACTATAGGTAGGGAGAGTGTCAGTGTGTTTTACTGTGCTAAACCTTGTTTGTAGGGACAGGGAAGGACAGTGAGGGAAATTCTCATTGTGCTATACTGTGCTAAAGCATTCCTCATCAACCATCTTTAAAAAATTTTTTTTTTTATAGGGACAGAAAACTATAGGTAGGGAGAGTGTCAGTGTGTTTTACTGTGCTAAACCTTGTTTGTAGGGACAGGGAAGGACAGTGAGGGAAATTCTCATTGTGCTATACTGTGCTAAAGCATTCCTCATCAACCATCTTTAAAAAAAAAATGTTTTATAGGGACAGAAAACTATAGGTAGGGAGAGTGTCAGTGTGTTTTACTGTGCTAAACCTTGTTTGTAGGGACAGGGAAGGACAGTGAGGGAAATTCTCATTGTGCTATACTGTGCTAAAGCATTCCTCATCAACCATCTTTAAAAAAAAAAAATTTTATAGGGACAGAAAACTATAGGTAGGGAGAGTGTCAGTGTGTTTTACTGTGCTAAACCTTGTTTGTAGGGACAGGGAAGGACAGTGAGGGAAATTCTCATTGTGCTATACTGTGCTAAAGCATTCCTCATCAACCATCTTTGAAATCCTTGTTTTTTGGACAGTCAGGGAAATTGTCATTGTGCTATTCTGTGCGAAAGCAATCATCCTCAACCATATTTAGAAATCCTTAAGTAAAGGGACAGAGAAGGACACCTGAAGGTAGCCCTTATTGCTTTTTTTCACATCTCCCTGCAGGCCATCCATTAGAATGTCTGGAAGGCAAACAAGGAGAGGCAGACAGTCAGGAGGCAATAAAAGAGGGCAAGCAGGCTCTGTGTCTGGGGGCAACAGTGCTGGTCGTGGACGCGGTGCATTGTCATCAGCACATGGCCATGGGACACGCTTGTCCTTCTTTTCGGCAGCTGGACATGTTGAGCCACATCATGCCGAAGACTTGGTAGAGTGGATGACCAAGCCCTCCTCCTCCTCCTCATCCTCTCTCACCCAGGCTCAGGGTACTGGCAAAGCAGCTGCCAAAGCGTCCTCTTCCCTGGTATCAATGTCAGACTCATCATCAGTCACTCCTTCCCTAGACCCACCATGTCCTCCTCCTGAGGAGTCCCCCGAACTGTTTGAGCACAGTGTTGGGTACATGCTCCAGGAGGATGCCCAGCGTTTCGAAGGGTCTGATGATGAAACCCAGCTAGAGGAAGGCAGTAGCGTAAGAGCAGACAGAGGGGGATGCTCAAGAAGGACACCAATCTGGCAGTCATGTTCCAGCAGCTGCAGCATACTGCCAGATTGGCTCCAGTGATGAGGAGGGAGGGGATGATGAGGTCACTGACTCCACGTGGGTGCCTAATAGGAGAGAGGAGGAGGAGGAGGATGAGGAGGAGGCACATCTCCAACGAGGCAGGATGCCCTTTGGTGGCCAGCGTAAGGGCAGTACACCGACGGAATCACACTGCAGAGCTCCGCCTGTGCAGGGCGCTGCCTCTGCCCGTCATTCAAAAAGTTCTTTGGTGTGGGCCTTTTTTGAGGCTAGTGCATCAGATCGCACAGCTGCTGTTTGCAACATATGTCTCAAGCGTATATCGCGTGGCCAAAACATCAGCCGCTTGGGTACCACATGCCTGACCAGACATATGTTGACCTGCCATGCAGCTCGTTGGCAAGCCTACCTCAAAGACCCACACCAAAGAACAAAGCGGACCTCTCCTTGCACCGCATCAGCTGGGATCTCCAACCCCACTATAACTTCAGTCCTCTCTGAAACATGCACTGAGAGGAATGAAGGTGTAGAATTAGGTGTGTCACAGCCAAGTACTTGCGGCCACTCTGCTAGCAGTACACCGACGTCCGATTCTAGCAGGCAAATTTCCCTGCCCCAGCTGCTGGACCGTCGAAAGAAGTTCACTCCCAGCCATCCACATGCCCAGCGGTTGAATGCTAGCTTGGCTAAATTGCTAGCGCTTCAACTGCTGCCTTTTCAGTTGGTAGACTCGGCCCCCTTCAGTAAATTTGTGCAATGTGCGGTTCCTCAGTGGCAGGTTCCCAAACGCCACTTTTTCTCACGGAAGGCGATTCCGGCTCTCTACCGGCATGTGGAAGGCAATGTCTTGGCCTCGCTGGACAGGGCGGTCAGTGGTAAGGTGCATATTACCGCTGACTCATGGTCCAGCAGGCATGGACAGGGACGTTACCTTTCTTTCACGGCCCATTGGGTCACTCTTTTGGCAGCTGGGAAGGATGCAGGACAAGGTGCAGTAGTGTTGGAGGTTGTTCCACCGCCACGCCTCCAAAATGCTACTACTGGTTGTGACACACCTCTCTCCTCCACCCCCTCCTCTTCTTCTTCCTCCATGGCCTCTTCCTGTGCTTTGTCTTCTGAACCAGCGGTGCTCCGTAGGCGTTCAAGGGGCTACGCAAGTACGCAGGCAAAAAGATGCCATGCCGTGCTTGTGCTGGTGTGTTTGGGGGACAGAAGCCACACTGGGGCAGAGGTCCTGTCTGCTCTGCAGGGCCAGGCCGAGAGGTGGTTGATGCCACGCCAGCTTAAGCCAGGAATGGTGGTTTGCGACAATGGCACCAACCTCCTCTCCGCCCTCCGACAGGGACAACTGACCCATGTGCCCTGTGTGGCTCACGTCCTTAACCTGGTGGTGCAGCGGTTCTTGGGCAGGTACCCGGGCTTACAGGATGTCCTGAGGCAGGCCAGGAAAGTCTGTGTGCATTTCCGCAGATCTTATAATGCCAGTGCTCGCCTGGCTGAGCTGCAAAAGGAGTTGAACCTGCCCAAGAACCGCCTTATATGTGACATGCCCACCAGGTGGAACTCAACGTTGGCCATGCTGCAGCGGCTGCACAAGCAGCAGAGGGCCATCAATGAGTACCTGTGCGACTACGGCACCAGGACAGGGTCAGGGGAGCTTGGTTTTTTTTCTCCACGCCAGTGGGGCATGATCAGGGATGCATGCACTGTCCTGGCACCATTTGAGGAGGCCACGAGGATGGTGAGCAGTGACAGTGCATGCATCAGTGACACTGTACCTCTTGTCCACCTGTTGGAGCACACGCTGCGTGGAATAATGGACAGGGCACTTGAGGCAGAACAGAGGCAGGAAAAGGAGGACTTCCTTGCCTCTCAAGGCCCCCTTTACCCAGACAGTGTTCCTTCTGTCCCACCCATCGCACAGGAAAAGGAGGAGGAGGAGGAGGAGGATTGTGTCAGCATGGAGGTGGAGCCTGGCACTCAGCAGCATCAACAGCAGCAGTCTTTTAGGTATGATTTACAGTCCCAAGAAACCCAAGGACTTGTACGTGGCTGGGAGGAGGTGGCTGCGGATCATGTCGTCCTTAGTGACCCAGAGGACTCCGGACCGAATGCCTCAGCTAACCTACGCTGCATGGCCTCCCTGATCCTGCAAAGTCTGCGGAAGGATCCTCGTATTCTTCGGATCAAGGAGAGGGACCATTACTGGCTGGCCACTCTCCTTGATCCACGGTACAAGGGTAAGGTTGCGGACCTTATGTTACCGTCGCAGAGGGAGCAGAGGATGAGACAACTCCGGGAGGCCTTGCAGAAAGGTCTGTGCAACGCGTTCCCAGAGACTGGGAGGTTACAAACTCCTGGTCCTGGACAACGAGTTGCTGAGGCTTCGGCCAGTCAAAGAAGGAGCGGTGGGGAAGGTGGCCGTCTGACCGATGCGTTCAGACAATTCTTTAGTCCGCAGCCCCAAAGTATGATCGGTTCCAGCAACCATCGCCAGCGTCTGATAAACATGGTGCAGGAATATCTAGGGGCAAGGTCAGACTTGGACACCTTCCCCACCGAAAATCCTCTGGCTTACTGGGTCTTGAGGATGGATCACTGGCCAGAGCTTGCACAGTATGCAATTGAGCTACTGGCCTGTCCTGCATCCAGCGTTCTTTCGGAACGCACATTCAGTGCTGCTGGAGGATTTGTCACGGATCACAGGGTGCGCCTGTCCACCGACTCGGTTGATCGACTGACTTTCATCAAGATGAACCAGTCTTGGATCACCACCAGCTACCACACACCTGATGCTGATATAACAGACTAATTGATTTTAACATGTCACATCCCTTCAAGACTGATGCTGATGCTGAGTGCCTGTGCTGTTATGTTGACTGGCTATCCTCCTCCTCCGAGTCCTCAATGATACGATTGATGATGATAGCTTGGAAGATCATTTTTGTTTATGGGTGCCGCCACCAGTGCCTAACGCCCAATTTTTCAGCCCCTGTTTAACAGGGGCGTGTAATTACAATTTTTGAAGCAATACTTTGCAACAGGGCTCATTGCTGTGCTCCAAGTACAGTATCTGTGAGGGGTTGCAGTGTTGTGCCACCAGTGCCTAAGGCCCAATTTTTCAGCCCCTGTTTAACAGGGGCGTGTAATTACAATTTTTGAAGCAATACTTTGCAACAGGGCTCATTGCTGTGCTCCAAGTACAGTATCTGTGAGGGGTTGCAGTGTTGTGCCACCAGTGCCTAAGGCCCAATTTTTCAGCCACTGTTTAACAGGGGCGTGTAATTACAATTTTTGAAGCAATACTTTGCAACAGGGCTCATTGCTGTGCTCCAAGTACAGTATCTGTGAGGGGTTGCAGTGTTGTGCCACCAGTGCCTAAGGCCCAATTTTTCAGCCCCTGTTTAACAGGGGCGTGTAATTACAATTTTTGAAGCAATACTTTGCAACAGGGCTCATTGCTGTGCTCCAAGTACAGTATCTGTGAGGGGTTGCAGTGTTGTGCCACAAGTGCCTAAGGCCCAATTTTTCAGCCCCTGTTCAACAGGGGCATGTAATTACAATTCTTGATCTAATAATTCACAGCAGGGCCCATTGCTGCACCCACCAAGAGTAACTCTGAGGGCTTACAGTGTTGTGGCAACGCCACCACCACCACCACCACGAAAGGCCCAATTTTTCAGCCGCTGTTCAAAAGGGGCATGTAATTACAATTCTTGATCTAATAATTCACAGCAGGGCCCATTCCTGCACCCACCAAGAGTAACTCTGAGGGCTTACAGTGTTGTGGCAACACCACCACCACCACCACCACCACGAAAGGCCCAATTTTTCAGCCCCTGTTCAACAGGGGCATGCAATTACAATTCTTGATCTAATAATTCACAGCAGGGCCCATTGCTGCACCCACCAAGAGTAACTGTCAGGGCTTACAGTGTTGTGGCATCAGCACCACCATCAAAGGCCCAATTTTTACTACCACTGTTCAACAATTATATGTAATTACAATTCCTGATATAATAGTTGACAGCAGGGCGTTCCAGCACCAACCAAGAGTAACTGTGAGTGCTTACAGTGTTGTGCCAACACCAACAACTAAGGGGCCTATTTCTGCAGAGTATATACGGCAGGTCCCTACTTTCAAACATCCAACTTACAAACGACTCCTACTTGCAAACGCAAGAAGACAACAGGAAGTGAGAGGAAATCTACCCCTAGGAAGGAAAATTCTCTCCTGTAAGAATTAATATGGGAGAAAGGTGTCTCCTCTGTACTGATGCTTTATCACCAATCCTTGTTTCAAGAAAAACACCACATTTCAAAAACAGTTGTCATTGGGACGGAAAGTGAGGTGAAATGTTCTGAACAGGGGCACAGACAGCAAAACAAATGTTACAGGGGTGATAACCCTTACCTATGTTTTCCAAAAAGTTTAAAAATAGATTTTTGGGCTGGAGCTACACTTAAACAATGTACCTGTTCAAAATTACAAACAGATTCTACATAAGAACAAACCTACAGTCCCTGTCTTGTATGCACCGCCTGTATACGGCTGTTCAGAGTATATAGGGCCTTTTTTATTTTATGTGCGGGGTTCCCCTTAATATCCATACAAGACCCAAAGGGGCTGGTAATGGGCTGGGGTAGGGGGGGGGCGTCATGGGGTAGCTATGCCATTTTTCTTTAAGATTTTCATCCATATTACCGGGACCAGACATTACATTAAAGCCGCAAGCAGTTTTAAATGGCTTTTTTTTCCTTTTAGAAGTGTCATTTTGTGCAGGGACAGTTCTAAACACGGGAAACACGTGGCACTTCACAGGCATACTTTAGACACCCCCCAGGTACGATATTTAAAGGAATATTTGACTTTTTTTTTCACTTTATGCATCATTAAAATGACTGCTCCCGAAAAACGACCGTTTTTAAAACTTCTTTTTGCATTGATACATGTCCCCTGGTGCAGAACCCGGGTTCCCAAACCCTTTTTAGGACAATAACATGCATAATAGTCGTTATAATTAGCACTTTAGAATTCGAACGTTCGCATCCATTGTATTTAATAGGGTTCTAATGTTCGTACGAACTTTCGGTCCGTTCGCGGGTTCTGGTGCGAACCGAACCCGGGGGTGTTCGGCTCATCACTACTCGTGGGCAAGATGGTGCCCAAACAGTATCTAACAGTCTACAGTCAGGCCTGACTATTGCACATACGGTGCTTCCGCTGGGAAGGATCTTCGCTAGCAATGGTGGTGCACTTTGTAGGTTATTTGTAATCCACAGGTAACCCCACAGTTGTCTGCTTGGCAAACAATAACGTTTAACTAACGCTGCATAGCACACTGTCCCTCTGGCGTGCAACGTGACACTCTCTGGTAGTGGCGGTTCCTGAACAAGGAACACTGGGCCTAAGACTAGTCAATAATCTCTGAGCAAGTGCTCTCTCACCCGACTGGACCAGTCCGTACAACCGACTTCCACAGCTGGGACTTCAGCACACAGTCTCCCGACACCCGCAGTCTCTGATCCTCCCGACAGTCCTTGGAAGGATGATGGACAAGGTGACTCCTGGGTTCTTCCCATGAAGGTCGGAGGGCTCTTTGGATCTCAGGGCCCAACTCTTAGGCCCAATCCAGCGGCAGACCCAGCGTAGGTTCCACTTGCTAGGTGGGCAGCGTCCAAAGAGACCCGCGTGTTGTTCTGCTCCCCTTTAAATAGGCCTTCCCCAGCAGACCTTGCGCCGGGCAATGTACTCTGGGTGTCCCACTGCACACTGGGTAAGGTAGTCTTTTAAAGCTCCTTAAAGTGACACCCCGCTACATTTATTTGGGGGGATATAACTTGGTTGGGGAAAGGGGTATGGGAATCCCATAGAACAGATCACTTTGCCATCATATTTGATGAATTGGTTAAATGAATTGAGCTTTTCAAGAACTGATAGACTCTAATAACCACAGTTTCTTCCCCTCCATAACTCCTCTGTATCAACTCCCGCAGACTGTTACTCCCAGGACTCCTCTCCTCCTGTACAAAACTTCACTGTGAACTATTAGTCTTTCTGCCTCATCATCTTTACTTTACATAAAGGATTACTCTGAATAGTCCTATATGCTTGCTGACTTGCTGAACTATTGATAGGCCAGGGGCCTGCAGTACCTCTTCTTGCGGCCTAGTAGCTTAGCAGCTTATATTAGTTGGTGGACTACTGATCCCAGCTAGCCTGACCTGTGCCCACAGGCCACATCGATTTGACACAAAACCCCACAGTCTCTCCTCTGGTCTCGCACCCAGCTCCCCTGGCATGCATCCTCCAGATATCCACTGTGCCTCACTCATCGACCTTCTCCTGCCCTGAGTCCATGATGAAGAACTTAATCTTCTTAGTGGTATTCCCGAGTGTGGCTCGGGGGTGAATTTTCAGTACCAAAAGCGGTAACCCCGAGCCACACTCCGGATCGCATCGCAGGATCCATGTACAGCTTACTTACCCTGCCCCCTGGATCCTGCGATGTCTCACCGCTGTGTGTGCGAGTTGTCTCCTCCTCCGCTCGATTCACAGTGCCTAGCTCCGTTCCCTGCGAGCGTTGCGACGCGCAGGAATGGAGCCGGGCGCCAAATTCAAAAAGTGAAAAACACAGTATACATACAGTACACTGTAATCCTTCAGATTACAGTACTGTATCAAATAGTTTCACATCCCATTTGTCCCTAGTGGTTTGCCCAGTGTCCTGCATGCACTTTTATATTATAAATACTGTTCTTTCTGCCTGGAAACTGGAGATTGTCCATAGCAACCAAAAAGTGTCCCTTTACGTCAAAAGTGCTTTTAGACCAGCTAGAAAACAGCGATAATAAATTAGAATCACTTGCAGAATTGAGCGATAGCGATTTGTAGGGAAATTCGTCATCAAACACTGAAAGTAATGACAGCGACAATTCTGCAACTGAGCAAATTTCTGTGTTTTTGATTTGATTACATTATTGAATAATTTTTATTATTATTATATTATTATTTGTTATAATTATTTATAGTTATTTATTATATTATAATTTATGATTTTGTGTTTCAAACTTTATCATACCCGGGATGTCTACTAGACTCTTGTTTGGGCAGATTTAAGTGAGTTATTTCTAAGAATTACAGGCCTACAATATAAAACGCCAAATTTCCATGCAAAACATTGTACCGCTTTCAGCACCAAAAATCTGACATATTCATACCACCAGGGAGGTTAACCGGACATGCGTTCCAATCACTTCTCCAGCCCCTCTGTTCCAGGACACCTCTTCCATGACCGTGTAAGGACGAGGCTCCCTCCCAGCTCCAGATGGGGATGGGCCTCCTGCTGTGATCTAGCACTCCATTCTTCACGTCTCCCAGCCAACAACTCCCCTCCAGTGGTCTGGACCTGAGCTTATGAAGGAGGCCTGCCCCCTGCCAATTCCAGTTCAGGATTGGTCAGGGCTCCTCACATGAGCTCCCTATCACTCCAGCTCCCTGCCCCTTTTCCAGAACATTCTCCCTGGAAGCAGGGAGAACTGAAGCACAGGTGGTCACACCCACTGCTACACTAACCGCTCCCTGCCCCCAGTTTAAAACAAGCAGGCCTAGACTGAAGCATAGGCCTGCCTAAATTTACCTGCCTGGCAGCTTACCACACAAAAAAATCCTCACTTCTAGCACCTACCTATTGTAGAGGGTGCTACACTCACATAGATCTATAAAGAACAGCCCACAATTCAAAATATATACACTATATTACCAAAAGTTTTGGGGCGCCTACATGCATGAACTTTAATGGCATCCTAGTCTTAGTCCATAGGGTTCAATATTGGGTTGGCCCACCCTTTGCAGCTATAACAGCTTCAACTCTTCTGGGAAGGCTGTCCACAATGTTTAGGAGTGTATCTATGGGAATGTTTGACCATTCTTCCAGAAGCGCATTTGTGAGGTCAGGCACTGATGTGGAAGAGAAGGCCTGACTTAATTCATCCCAAAGGAGTTCTGTCGGGTTGAGGTCAGGACTGGGTGCAGCCCTGTCAAGTTCCTCCACTCCAAACACGCTCATCCATTTCTTTATGGACCTTGCTTTGTGCACTTGTCCAAATCATTTGGTGGAGGGGGGATTATGGTGTGGGGTTGTTTTTCAGGGGTTGGGCTTGGCCCCTTAGTTCTAGTGAAGGGAACTCTTAAGGCATCAGCACACCAAGACATTTTGGACAATTTTATGTGTGAACTTTGTGGGAACAGTTTGGGGATGGCCCCTTCCTGCTCCAACATGACTGCGCACCAGTGCACAAACAAAGTCCATAAAGACATGGATGAGTGAGTTTGGGGTCGAGGAACTTGACTGGCCAGCACAGAGTCCTGACCTTAACCCGATAGAACACCTTTGGGATGAATTTGGGCGGAGACTGCGAGCCAGGCCTTCTCGTCCAACATCAGAACCTGACCTAACAAATGCGCTTCTGGAAGAATGGTCAAACATTCTCATAGACACACTCCTAAACCTTGTGCATAGGCTTCTCAGAAAAGTTGAAGCTGTTATAGCTGTAAAGGGTGGGCCAACTCAATATTGATCCCTACGGACTAAGACTGGGATGCCTGTAAAGTTCATGTGCGTGTAAAAGCAGGTGCCCCAATGCTTTTGGTAATATAGTGCATTTGTGCTTACATAACATTGGTAGCATTGAGTGATGGATCAAGGGTTGGAAGCCTGCACCCCACCAAACCAGAGTGTAAATATTTTTTTGGCTTTGAAACTGATAGACTGTGGATTTTTGTCTTAAAGTAAACCTTTAGAACAGTTACTCCCCCCCAGTGCTCTCCAAGCCCCCCATTGATCTCCGCCTACCCCATGTGCTCTCCACCTCCCCCCATGCTCTCCGCTGCCCCCTGTGCCCTCCACCCCCCCCAAGTGCTCTACAGCCCCCCAGTGATCTCCGCCTCCCCCTGTGCTCTCCCGTCCCCCCATGCTCACTGGCCCCCTTGTGCTCTCCTTTTGCTCTTCCTCCCTGTGTTCTCTGCCTCTCCCCTGTGCTCTCTGCCCCCCCCCATGCTCTCCGCCTCCCCCACAGTGCTCTCCAGCCCCCCTGTGCTCTTGCCCCACCCCATGTTCTCAGGGTTCTTCCCTGTGTTCTCTGCCCCCCCTGCTCTTTCCCTGTCTCCCTCGCACCCGCACCTTTGCCGGGTTCCCCCCTCTCCTCTCCTGGGGGATCCGTCAGGAGGGAGAGTGGGGAAGGGACCGGTTAAGATGTCATGGGCTGCTCATTCCAAAATGCCTGGGCCTATTTTTTGTCACAGTCCGGGCCTGATTATAGCAATGTGATGAGGTTGTGTAACCATAAAATGTCCATCCACAAATGGAAGCCTCCACAAGGGGATTAGAAGCAAAATCCAGCAGGAACTACAGAGTATAAGAGAGAAGAGAGGCGCCTCTAAGTGTAGCAAAATGGTTACACTTAAAGAATGTAAAACATTTAGCAACTCACATGGCAAATATAATTATGCAGGCATCCCCGGAGTAAAGCTGTCCACATAGACCATCCTCCGCACCGCTGGCTCTCACCGCTGTCAGTTTGCAATTGTGATCGTAAAGACTACCCTGCAGTAGAGCAATCTGAAAGCGAGGCTTGAAGCGCTCGTGGAGTGCAGAGTGGAAGAGATTATGTTGATGGCAGTGAGGAGAATGGTTTATGTGGACATCTTTCCCCCGGATGCCTGCATATCTAGATGTGCCTCTTTTAAGCCCTGTACACACGATCGGTTTTACCGATGAAAACAGTCCGATGGACTTTTTTCATCGGACAAACCGATCGTGTATGTCCCCCATCTGTCTTTTTTCCATTGTGTTAAAAAATAGAACATGTTTTAAATTTATCCGATGGGGAAAAAAACAATAGCAAATTACTATCGTCTGTGGGGAACTCCATCGGATAAAAAACCCACGCATGCTCAGAATCAAGTCGACGCATGCTCAGAAGCATAGAACTTAATTTTTCTTGGCTCGTCTGAGTATTTTACGTCACGGCGTTTGGGACGATCGGTTTGACTGATGGAAGTCAGCTTCATCCGATTTCCGATGGAAAAATCTATCGGTTTAAAATCCATAGGAAATCCGATCGTGTGTACAGGGCTTTAATCATCAACCATGTGGGTTTGCTAAATGTTGTACCTTTATTAAATGTAGCCATATTACTACACTTAGAGGCACCTCTCTTCTCTTTTATACTCAGTTGTGACATGATGCTACACTTATATCAAGACATTGCTTGTATATCAAGTCAAAATGTATTAAAAAAAAAAAAAAATGTTTGCTTGTCTTGAAAAATACTCTCAAACCAAGGTTTTACTGTATATGAATTTTTACATTGGCGTTAAGCCAACCAAGGCTTTTATTAGCTCTTTTAAATGTATTACCCTTTGTGGTGCACTGACTAATACCCTTATTTAATATGCTCCTAAAGCACACCCATTTTTCCTCTGTGTTCTTTGTTTCTAAGATTTTATCCCATTTAGTACAGTATCTTCTAGCAAGGAGTGTAGTTTCTGGAAGTTGGCTCTCTTAAAATTCAGTGTCTTTGTATTCCCCTTATGTTTCCTATTTGTGTGATTTATGCTGAAACTAATTGACCTGTGATCACTGTTTCCTAAGTTCTACATCCGTGATCAAGTCCGTATTGTTAGTAATCAGTAGGGATGAGCTTCGAGTTCGAGTCGAACTCATGTTCGACTCGAACATTGCCTGTTCGCCCGTTCGCCGAACAGCGAACAAATTGGGGTGTTCGCGGCAAATTCGAAAAGTCTATGGGAGAAATCTAAAGTGCTAATTATAAAGGTTTATATGCAAGTTATTGTCATAAAAAGTGTTTGGGGACCCGGGTCCTGCCCCAGGGGACATGTATCAATGCAAAAAAAAAAATTCAAAACGCCCGTTTTTTCAGGAGCAGTGATTTTAATAATGCTTAAAGTGAAAAAATAAAAGTGAAATATTCCTTTAAATTTCGTACCTAGCGGGTGTGTATGATATGCATGTAAAGTGGCGCATGTTTCCCGTGCTTAGAACTGTCCCTGCAAAAAATGCGGCCGACCAGGTTGTGTGCTCGGATAAGGGTCTGGTATGGATTTTTGGGGGGACTCCACGCCATTTTTTTTTAAATTTGGGGTGGAGTTCCCCTTAAAATCCATGCCAGATCTGAAGGGCCTGGTATGGATATTTAGGGGGAACCCCACGCCATTTTTTTAAAAATTTGCGGCGGGGTTCCCCTTAATATCCATTCCAGAACTGAAGGGCCTGGTAATTGAATTCTGGGGGACCCCCACGCTTTTTTTTTTTTTTTATCAATGACTTTTGTATGTATTGATAAAAGCCGACAATTCATTAATAGCCGCGAGTGAGTTTTAAATTATTTTTTTTCCTTCAAAAATGACACTTTGTGCAGGGACAGTTCTAAGCACGGGAAACATGCGCCACTTTACATGCATATTATACACACCCCCCAGGTACGAAATTTAAAGGAATATTTCACTTTTATTTTTTAATTTTAAGCATTATTAAAATCACTGCTCCCGAAAAAACGGCCGTTTTTAAATCTTCCTTTTGCATTGATACATGTCCCCTGGGGCAGGACCCAGGTCCCCAAACACTTTTTAGGACAATAACTTGCATATAAACCTTTATAATTAGCACTTTAGATTTCGAACGTTCGAGTCCATTGTATTTAATAGGGTTCTAAAGTTCACACTAACATTTTGTCTGTTCGCAGGTTCTGGTGCGAACCGAACAGGGGGGTGTTCGGCTCATCCCTGGTAATCAGTAGGTTTAGCAATGCATTGTTTCTTGTTGGTGCATTTACCATCTGACCCATGAAATTGTCCTGTAAGACATTTAGGAAATGGCGGTTCATTCTGCCCAGTCTATGTCTGGATAATTAAAATCCTGTTTGTTTCACTGGTCTGCAAAGCAATTTATGGACTATATGTTTTTTGTTTTTTATTTTTTTAATTGATTCATTTATTGGCAATCACTTATTATTGTATTTTTTGCCTATGAGCAGTTTAGTTCACTTTTTGGGTTAGCGCAATTATTTTTTGTTACACAATTGTTTGAACTTAATATTTCGTTGTTTTTTTTTTATTACAGAACCCACAACATTTCACATATATATATATAGTTGATTTTTATATTATTATTACTAGATATTGTTATTCTACCAGGGGTTTAGTGCAGATAATCCACCACACCTACCAGGTTTCCAGTTGTGCCATACACTTTTCATTTTTCGATGATGGATTGAACAGTGCTCTGTGAGATGTTCAAAGCTTGGGATATTTTTTTATAATCTAACCCTGCTTTAAACTTCTCCACAACTTTATCCCTGACCTGTCTGGTGTGTTCCTTGGCCTTCATGATGTTGTTTGTTAACTAATGTTCTCTAACAAACCTCTGAGGGCTTCACAGAACAGCTGTATTTATACTGAGATTAAAGAGGAAGTAAACCCTGATGGGTTTTACTTCCTCTTTATTTCCCTGCAAAGGTAAATCATAATGGGCTACTATGCATCGCCTGCAATGTCATCGCTATCCCTGCTGGGTGGAAGTGTCCATCTTCCTGGGGCCGCGGACTCCGGCTCTGTGACTGGCCGGAGTCGCGCTGGAGCCCCAGTCAGGGCATGATCCCTTTAGAAACGTCACGATCGTGCCCTTTCTAAAGTGTGCATGTGCCGATGACATTGGCGCATGCGTATATTGTAAATATCTCCTAAAAGATGCAGGTTTAAGAGATATTTCCAGCACCTACAGGTAAGCCTTAATAAAGGCTTACCTGTAGGTAAAAGTGGTTCACAACCAATTTAAATTACACACAGGTAGACTCTATATAATAAATAGGTGACTTCTGAAGGAAATTGGTTCCACCAGATTTTAGTTAGGGGTATCTAAGGAAGGGGAGCTGAATACAAACGCACGCCACACTTTTTAGATATTTATTTGTAAAAAAAAAATTGAAAACCATTTATCATTTTCCTTCCACTTCACAATTATGTGCCACTTTGTGTTGGTTGTCACATAAAATCCCAATAAAATACATCTATGTTTTTGGTTGTAACATGACAAAATGTGGAAAATTTCAAGGGGTATGAATACTTTTTCAAGGCACTGTATAGGATAAATAATATACATACAGTATATAGGATATATATATGTATCTATTATTATACAGTATATGTCACACTTATAGGACATTATCGTATAGAAGAGTTTGGATTGCATTTTCTTCTGGCACTTAGCTTTTTATGCAAATATGCCATTTTCTTTTTTTGTTTTTGCACAATGTGTTTTTTATTTTACGCATAATGTTTTATGTAAAATGTACTATATACATTTTATAATGGGGTATTTTGAAAATAATAGTTATTAAGCATTATAGTGCAGAGGAACACAGCACTGGCCAAAATGTTTAGTTCATGTGAAGTGTGCGTATCACATAGTGGTGCAGGAAGGCTTATGAATGTATGGGGTAATTCGCATTGCAGCACAAGGGAATTTGGCATTGTTTTTTTTTCATTGCATACTTCATTTTAGACCCAGAGATTATGTCTGTGCTTCTCTAGGTAATGCAAGCAGATCATAGTTGGTGGGAGAGGCCAGCAAGGTAATGTACCTGATGCAAGCAGAGAGCTGGCTCTTAAGAGGATTTATGGACTTTGTAAAATGCCTTGATGGTTTGATATCGATCAAGGATTAGAAGTAGCAAGACTCGACTTGAGCAACGTCACTGTTTGTGAAATTTGAGAATGACTTACTCCACAGTGCCTGCAGCCACAGAGGTCAGTGATGGCTTTTTTTTAAAAGCTAATTTACTGCTTGTTAAGAATATATTAATATTTAAATGTCCATAGTCTGGTCACTGTTCTACTTTATGGTTTCAACATTTATTCTTAGGCCCCTTTCACACTGGGGCGGGAGGTGCGGTGGCGGTATAGCGCCGCTATTTTTAGCGGCGCTATACCGTCAGAATTGCGGCGGTATTCGGCCCCTACCGGTGCGGTTTTAATCCACACTAGCAGCCGAAAAGGGGTTAATACCGCCCGCAATGCGCCTCTGCAGAGGCGCATTGTCGGAGGTATAGTCGCGGTTTCCCATTGCTTTCAATGGAAAGGAGCGGTGGAGGAGCGGTAAACACACCGCTCCTCTCACCGCTCCAAAGATGCTGCTAGCAGGACTTTTGGAGTGGTCCTGCTAGTGCACCGCTCCAGTGTGAAAGCCCTCGTGCTTTCACACTTGAGACACAGCAGCCACTGTTTAGGGTCAGTTTGCAGGCGCTATTTTTAGCGCCATGGCGCCTGCAAACCGCTCCAGTGTGAAAGGGGCCTTAGAGACAATACTTTTGTTTGTATTCAGAATCTGAGATTAAATATTTCACTCACTGGTTATAAGGCCCCATGCACACAGGGCGTTTTTGCAGCTGCTAACAGCAGCTTTAGACGTTTTTTTTTACAGCTTCAAAACGCCCATCCATGTTATTCTATTGTGTCATGCACACTAGAGCTTTTATGAGCTCCAAGTGGCATAGGCGTTTTCCAGCTGCAAAAAAAACCCAATTCCAGTGCGTTCTGGAGCTCCAGGTTCGAGCTGCAAAAACGCATGACGCTATTAAACGCGCATAAACGCGCAAAAAACGCCGCAAAAACGCCGCGATTTGCGTTTTTTAGGTCCGGGATTTTATTTTATTTATTTTTTTTTTAAAAGGTCAAAAAAATTTCAAAAAATGTTTACAAAACATGGACAGGCGTTTTTAAGCTCTAAAAAAAGCGGCTGTAAAAACGCCCTGTGTCAGACAGAGAATACATGGATACATAGTAAGAAGAAAATGCTTCCTTAAAATAGCACATAAAAGAGGAGGAAAATCACCATTCTTCTTAGACGTGTCACATCTTTGAGGAAAACTTTCAGCATCAAAAGGAATTTAGAAAAAGAAGCTTCTTAGTTGTTGTTTGATCACTGAATTTTTCTTTAGATAAACAAGATTAAAAATTTAAATCCTTAAAGAACACCTGACAGGAAATGCATTTTAGATAAGAGATAAATGCAAGGGCTTTCCTAATATGTGGGGAATACCTAGGGAAAAAAAAAGAAAATTCACAAAACACAAAGGAATCCTATCTTTCTTGTCAAAAATGTAAATGTAGTCACATGAAGAAGACCTAAATCTGTCTGAGCATTTCCTGAAAATTTAGGTTGGCCGTAGATAGGCAGATGTCTCAGAATGTGAGGCTGTGGCATCTTTTCATTCTCATATGTACAGTATCTCACAAAAGTGAGTACACCCCTCACATTTTTGTACATATTTTGTTATTTATTTTCATATGACAACACTGAAGAAATGACACTTTGCTACAATGTAAAGTAGTGAGTGTACAGCTTGTATAACAGTGTACATTTTCTGTCCCCTCAAAATAACAAAACACATCCATTAATGTCTAAACTGCTGGCAACAAAAGTGAGTACACCCCTGATGCCGCGTACACACGACCGCTTTTCTCGACGAGAAAAACGATCGTCTGTGGGCTTTATGTCGTTTTTCTCGTCTAGAAAAACGGCATAAAAAACGACGAGAAAATTTAGAACATGTTCTAAATTTTCTCAGCGTTTTTTCCAGCATTTTTTTCCGCGGCAGTTTTCCCATAGGGAGACACTGCCGCGGAGCCCAAAGACGGTCGTTTTTCTCGTCAAGAGAAAAAATGACGGGAAAAACGACCGTGTGTAGGGAACCAAGCGGTTCCCTCGTTTTTCCTGTCATTATTCACGGCGGTTTTTTAACCGCCGTGAATAATGATCGTGTGTACGCGGCATAAGTGAAAATGTCCAAATTGGGCTCAATTAGCCATTTTCCCTCCCCAGTGTCATGTGACTCGTTAGTGTTACAAGGTCTCAGGTGTGAATGGGAATCGGGTGTGTTAAATTTGGTGTTATCACTCTCACTCTGATACTGGTCACTGAAAGTTCAACATGGCACCTCATGGCAAAGAACTCTCTGAGGATGTGAAAAAAAGAATTGCTGCTCTACATAAAGGTGGCCTAGGCTATAAGAAGATTGCCAAGACCCTAAAACTGAGCTGCAGCACAGTGGCCAAGACCATACAGCAGTTTAACAGGACAAGTTCCACTCAGTACAGGCCTCGCCATGCTCGACCAAAGAAGTTGAGTGCACATGCTCAGAGGTTGTCCAGAGGTTGTCTTTGCGAAATAGGTGCATGAGTGCTGCCAGCATTGCTGCAGAGGTTGAAGGGGTTTATTATTCTACATTTTTCTTCTTATTATTATTATAGTGTTGTATAATATTATTATTAGTGTTAACTATTTTTAGGTAAACCTTCATTCACCTGCGATACCATCTAGTACCATCAAGATGCCGCGGCGTCCACGACCCAACAACCGTGAAATACCACCACGTGACCCAACAGGTATGACAATTGTACCATATTAACCCCTTCATGACCGAATAACACATATATGGGACATCCAGGAAGTGGGCTTTAAACCTGGGTGCCCCATATATGTGTTCTTACAATACATACAATTGTTTCTTGGCTCTATTATGGGCACAAAAAACAAATCACACACACATATGTGGTATCGCTGCGATCGTCAGGAACAGGAGAATTTATTGTGCAGGTTTTTTTTGGGTGGTGGTACATTGTAATGTCATAAAATATACAGCTAGATTTAACTACTTCCTGCCTGTAGGACATCCATGGAGGTCCTCGGGTTGAAGTAGTTATACCCGGATGATGTCTGCACCTACAGGCATCATCCCAGTATGTATTTTTTCAGCCGGCGATTCTGTTTATGGCAGAAGTGATTTGAGTGGCTGAATAGCCACTCAATCACTTCTGTGGGTGGAGGAAGGGGGTCCCTCCACCTCCTTTCCTGGGCTCTAAGTCTAAAAAAGAAAATGTTTGTATAAAATAAATAATAATAATAACAATAGTAATAATAAATAATAAAAAAAGCACCCCCATCTCACTGTACTTGCGCGCAAATGTGAACAAATATATTACAAATATATTACTCCCACACACACATGTGAGGTATTGTCGCGAACATTAGAGTAAGAGCAATAATTCTAGTACCAGACCTCCTGGGTAACTCTAAACTGGTAACCTGTAAAGGCGATGAAAGCGTCACCTATGGAGAATTTTAAGCACCGTAGTTTGCCGCCATTCCACAGCCAGATGCAATTTTAAAGCGTGACATATTAGGTATCTATCTACTCGGTTTTACATCACCTTTCACATGATACAAACAAATTGGAGTAAATGTTGTGTATTTTTTATTTATTTATTTATTAAAGTGTATTTTTTTTCCACAAAAAAAAAACGCGTTTTAAACACCGCTGTGCAAATTTTGTGTGACATAAAAAATTGCAACACCCATCACTTTATTCTTTAGGGCCTCTGCTAAAAAAATATATATAATGTTTGGGGGTTCAAAGTAATTTTCTAGCAAATAAAAGTAGATTTTTACATGTAGGAGCAGTGTCAAAGCCCGGGTACGAAATGGTTAAATATATATATATATATTTCCTATTTTGGACCCATTTTCCCTTTGATAATAATAAAAATCAGGAAATCCATTAACATTTCCCACCAAATGAAAGCTGTCCTGAAAAAAACGGTACAGTATAATCCACCTGAATACACTAAGTAGTTTTAGGAACACATGTCAAAGTTGCAAAATTGGGATTGGGTGTTAAGTTTTGTTTGACTCTGGTCATAAAGGGGAGAAGAATTACTTTCTACCCTTGTTAAATAATAAATATTTTTTACCAGTTTCAAATTGTTTATTTAGAGTTTATATGTTTAACCACTTGCCATTCAGCATATGTATAAATATATTCTGAATGGCAAGCGGTTATACTAGGATATCACAAAGAATGCACTTTCCATCACCGGTACAATACAGGCGATACAAAGAGAATGCTGGTGCATTTAGTAAGAAAAAGATCGCAAACGCACTGTGGACCAAATAGAGGGTGTGTACCGAGTTATTGTAATCACCCATTAAGGCGGGCACATGGGCGTAAACACAATACTTTAAAAGCTGTAAAAAATACAATATAGAAACAGTATGACACCAAGTATATAGAGAGCCTCTGCCAATATCTTGAATGGCACGAGTAGTGATGAGCCGAACACCCCTACGTACGAACATTAGAACCCTATTAAATACAATGGATGCGAACGTTCGAATTCTAAAGTGCTAATTATAACGACTATTATGCATGTTATTGTCCTAAAAAGGGTTTGGGAACCCGGGTTATGCACCAGGGGACATGTATCAATGCAAAAAGAAGTTTTAAAAACGGTCGTTTTTCGGGAGCAGTCATTTTAATGATGCATAAAGTGAAAAAAAAAAAGTCAAATATTCCTTTAAATATCGTACCTGGGGGGTGTCTAAAGTATGCCTGTGAAGTGCCACGTGTTTCCCGTGTTTAGAACTGTCCCTGCACAAAATGACACTTCTAAAGGAAAAAAAAGCCATTTAAAACTGCTTGCGGCTTTAATGTAATGTCTGGTCCCGGTAATATGGATGAAAATCTTTAAGAAAAATGGCATAGCTACCCCATGACCCCCCCCCCCCTAATCCAGCCCATTACCAGCCCCTTTGGGTCTTGTATGGATATTAAGGGGAACCCCGCACATAAAATAAAAAAGGCCCTATATACTCTGAACAGCCGTATACAGGCGGTGCATACAAGACAGGGACTGTAGGTTTGTTCTTATGTAGAATCTGTTTGTAATTTTGAACAGGTACATTGTTTAAGTGTAGCTCCAGCCCAAAAATCTGTTTTTAAACTTTTTGGAAAACATAGGTAAGGGTTATCACCCCTGTAACATTTGTTTTGCTGTCTGTGCCCCTTTTCAGAACATTTCACCTCACTTTCCGTCCCAATGACAACTGTTTTTGAAATGTGGTGTTTTTCTTGAAACAAGGATTGGTGATAAAGCATCAGTACAGAGGAGACACCTTTCTCCCATATTAATTCTTACAGGAGAGAATTTTCCTTCCTAGGGGTAGATTTCCTCTCACCTCCTGTTGTCTTCTTGCGTTTGCAAGTAGGAGTCGTTTGTAAGTTGGATGTTTGAAAGTAGGGACCTGCCGTATATACTCTGCAGAAATAGGCCCCTTAGTTGTTGGTGTTGGCACAACACTGTAAGCACTCACAGTTACTCTTGGTTGGTGCTGGAATGCCCTGCTGTCAACTATTATATCAGGAATTGTAATTACATATAATTGTTGAACAGTGGTAGTAAAAATTGGGCCTTTGATGGTGGTGCTGGTGCCACAACACTGTAAGCCCTGACAGTTACTCTTGGTGGGTGCAGCAATGGGCCCTGCTGTGAATTATTAGATCAAGAATTGTAATTGCATGCCCCTGTTGAACAGGGGCTGACAAATTGGGCCTTTCGTGGTGGTGGTGGTGGTGGTGGTGTTGCCACAACACTGTAAGCCCTCAGAGTTACTCTTGGTGGTTGCAGGAATGGGCCCTGCTGTGAATTATTAGATCAAGAATTGTAATTACATGCCCCTTTTGAACAGGGGCTGAAAAATTGGGCCTTTCGTGGTGGTGGTGGCGTTGCCACAACACTGTAAGCCCTCAGAGTTACTCTTGGTGGGTGCAGCAATGGGCCCTGCTGTGAATTATTAGATCAAGAATTGTAATTACATGCCCCTGTTGAACAGGGGCTGGAAAATTGGGCCTTAGGCACTGGTGGCACAACACTGCAACCCCTCACAGATACTGTACTTGGAGCACAGCAATGAGCCCTGTTGCAAAGTATTGTTTCAAAAATTGTAATTACACGCCCCTGTTAAACAGGGGCTGAAAAATTGGGCCTTAGGCACTGGTGGCACAACACTGCAACCCCTCACAGATACTGTACTTGGAGCACAGCAATGAGCCCTGTTGCAAAGTATTGCTTCAAAAATTGTAATTACACGCCCCTGTTAAACAGGGGCTGAAAAATTGGGCCTTAGGCACTGGTGGCACAACACTGCAACCCCTCACAGATACTGTACTTGGAGCACAGCAATGAGCCCTGTTGCAAAGTATTGCTTCAAAAATTGTAATTACACGCCCCTGTTAAACAGGGGCTGAAAAATTGGGCCTTAGGCACTGGTGGCACAACACTGCAACCCCTCACAGATACTGTACTTGGAGCACAGCAATGAGCCCTGTTGCAAAGTATTGTTTCAAAAATTGTAATTACACGCCCCTGTTAAACAGGGGCTGAAAAATTGGGCCTTAGGCACTGGTGGCACAACACTGCAACCCCTCACAGATACTGTACTTGGAGCACAGCAATGAGCCCTGTTGCAAAGTATTGCTTCAAAAATTGTAATTACACGCCCCTGTTAAACAGGGGCTGAAAAATTGGGCCTTAGGCACTGGTGGCACAACACTGCAACCCCTCACAGATACTGTACTTGGAGCACAGCAATGAGCCCTGTTGCTAAGTATTGCTTCAAAAATTGTAATTACATGCCCCTGTTAAACAGGGGCAGAAAAATTGGGCCTTAGGCACTGGTGGCACAACACTGCAACCCCTCACAGATACTGTACTTGGAGCACAGCAATGAGCCCTGTTGCAAAGTATTGCTTCAAAAATTGTAATTACACGCCCCTGTTAAACAGGGGCTGAAAAATTGGGCGTTAGGCACTGGTGGCGGCACCCATAAACAAAAATGATCTTCCAAGCTATCATCATCAATCGTATCATTGAGGACTCGGAGGAGGAGGATAGCCAGTCAACATAACAGCACAGGCACTCAGCATCAGCATCAGTCTTGAAGGGATGTGACATGTTAAAATCAATTAGTCTGTTATATCAGCATCAGGTGTGTGGTAGCTGGTGGTGATCCAAGACTGGTTCATCTTGATGAAAGTCAGTCGATCAACCGAGTCGGTGGACAGGCGCACCCTGTGATCCATGACAAATCCTCCAGCAGCACTGAATGTGCGTTCCGAAAGAACGCTGGATGCAGGACAGGCCAGTAGCTCAATTGCATACTGTGCAAGCTCTGGCCAGTGATCCATCCTCAAGACCCAGTAAGCCAGAGGATTTTCGGTGGGGAAGGTGTCCAAGTCTGACCTTGCCCCTAGATATTCCTGCACCATGTTTATCAGACGCTGGCGATGGTTGCTGGAACCGATCATACTTTGGGGCTGCGGACTAAAGAATTGTCTGAACGCATCGGTCAGACGGCCACCTTCCCCACCGCTCCTTCTTTGACTGGCCGAAGCCTCAGCAACTCGTTGTCCAGGACCAGGAGTTTGTAACCTCCCAGTCTCTAGGAACGCGTTGCACAGACCTTTCTGCAAGGCCTCCCGGAGTTGTCTCATCCTCTGCTCCCTCTGTGACGGTAACATAAGGTCTGCAACCATACCCTTGTACCGTGGATCAAGTAGAGTGGCCAGTCAGTAATGGTCCCTCTCCTTGATCCGAAGAATACGAGGATCCTTCCGCAGACTTTGCAGGATCAGGGAGGCCATGCAGCGTAGGTTAGCTGAGGCATTCGGTCCGGAGTCCTCTGGGTCACTAAGGACGACATGATCCGCAGCCACCTCCTCCCAGCCACGTACAAGTCCTTGGGTTTCTTGGGACTGTAAATCATCCCTAAAAGACTGCTGCTGTTGATGCTGCTGAGTGCCAGGCTCCACCTCCATGCTGACACAATCCTCCTCCTCCTCGTCCTCTTCCTGTGCGATGGGTGGGACAGAAGGAACACTGTCTGGGTAAAGGGGGCCTTGAGAGGCAAGGAAGTCCTCCTCTTCCTGCCTCTGTTCTGCCTCAAGTGCCCTGTCCATTATTCCACGCAGCGTGTGCTCCAACAGGTGGACAAGAGGTACAGTGTCACTGATGCATGCACTGTCACTGCTCACCATCCTCGTGGCCTCCTCAAATGGTGCCAGGACAGTGCATGCATCCCTGATCATGCCCCACTGGCGTGGAGAAAAAAAAACAAGCTCCCCTGACCCTGTCCTGGTGCCGTAGTCGCACAGGTACTCATTGATGGCCCTCTGCTGCGTGTGCAGCCGCTGCAGCATGGCCAACGTTGAGTTCCACCTGGTGGGCATGTCACATATAAGGCGGTTCTTGGGCAGGTTCAACTCCTTTTGCAGCTCAGCCAGGCGAGCACTGGCATTATAAGATCTGCGGAAATGCACACAGACTTTCCTGGCCTGCCTCAGGACATCCTGTAAGCCCGGGTACCTGCCCAAGAACCGCTGCACCACCAGGTTAAGGACGTGAGCCACACAGGGCACATGGGTCAGTTGTCCCTGTCGGAGGGCGGAGAGGAGGTTGGTGCCATTGTCGCAAACCACCATTCCTGGCTTAAGCTGGCGTGGCGTCAACCACCTCTCGGCCTGGCCCTGCAGAGCAGACAGGACCTCTGCCCTAGTGTGGCTTCTGTCCCCCAAACACACCAGCGCAAGCACGGCATGGCATCTTTTTGCCTGCGTACTTGCGTAGCCCCTTGAACGCCTACGGAGCACCGCTGGTTCAGAGGACAAAGCACAGGAAGAGGCCATGGAGGAAGAAGAAGAGGAGGGGGTGGAGGAGAGAGGTGTGTCACAACCAGTAGTAGCATTTTGGAGGCGTGGCGGTGGAACAACCTCCAACACTACTGCACCTTGTCCTGCATCCTTCCCAGCTGCCAAAAGAGTGACCCAATGGGCCGTGAAAGAAAGGTAACGTCCCTGTCCATGCCTGCTGGACCATGAGTCAGCGGTAATATGCACCTTACCACTGACCGCCCTGTCCAGCGAGGCCAAGACATTGCCTTCCACATGCCGGTAGAGAGCCGGAATCGCCTTCCGTGAGAAAAAGTGGCGTTTGGGAACCTGCCACTGAGGAACCGCACATTGCACAAATTCACGGAAGGGGGCCGAGTCTACCAACTGAAAAGGCAGCAGTTGAAGCGCTAGCAATTTAGCCAAGCTAGCATTCAACCGCTGGGCATGTGGATGGCTGGGAGTGAACTTCTTTCGACGGTCCAGCAGCTGGGGCAGGGAAATTTGCCTGCTAGAATCAGACGTCGGTGTACTGCTAGCAGAGTGGCCGCAAGTACTTGGCTGTGACACACCTAATTCTACACCTTCATTCCTCTCAGTGCATGTTTCAGAGAGGACTGAAGTTATAGTGGGGTTGGAGATCCCAGCTGATGCGGTGCAAGGAGAGGTCCGCTTTGTTCTTTGGTGTGGGTCTTTGAGGTAGGCTTGCCAACGAGCTGCATGGCAGGTCAACATATGTCTGGTCAGGCATGTGGTACCCAAGCGGCTGATGTTTTGGCCACGCGATATACGCTTGAGACATATGTTGCAAACAGCAGCTGTGCGATCTGATGCACTAGCCTCAAAAAAGGCCCACACCAAAGAACTTTTTGAATGACGGGCAGAGGCAGCGCCCTGCACAGGCGGAGCTCTGCGGTGTGATTCCGTCGGTGTACTGCCCTTACGCTGGCCACCAAAGGGCATCCTGCCTCGTTGGAGATGTGCCTCCTCCTCATCCTCCTCCTCCTCCTCTCTCCTATTAGGCACCCACGTGGAGTCAGTGACCTCATCATCCCCTCCCTCCTCATCACTGGAGCCAATCTGGCAGTATGCTGCAGCTGCTGGAACATGACTGCCAGATTGGTGTCCTTCTTGAGCATCCCCTCTGTCTGCTCTCACGCTACTGCCTTCCTCTAGCTGGGTTTCATCATCAGACCCTTCGAAACGCTGGGCATCCTCCTGGAGCATGTACCCAACACTGTGCTCAAACAGTTCGGGGGACTCCTCAGGAGGAGGACATGGTGGGTCTAGGGAAGGAGTGACTGATGATGAGTCTGACATTGATACCAGGGAAGAGGACGCTTTGGCAGCTGCTTTGCCAGTACCCTGAGCCTGGGTGAGAGAGGATGAGGAGGAGGAGGAGGGCTTGGTCATCCACTCTCCCAAGTCTTCGGCATGATGTGGCTCAACATGTCCAGCTGCCGAAAAGAAGGACAAGCGTGTCCCATGGCCATGTGCTGATGACAATGCACCGCGTTCACGACCAGCACTGTTGCCCCCAGACACAGAGCCTGCTTGCCCTCTTTTATTGCCTCCTGACTGTCTGCCTCTCCTTCTTTGCCTTCCAGACATTCTAATGGATGGCCTGCAGGGAGATGTGAAAAAAAGCAATAAGGGCTACCTTCAGGTGTCCTTCTCTGTCCCTTTACTTAAGGATTTCTAAATATGGTTGAGGATGATTGCTTTCGCACAGAATAGCACAATGACAATTTCCCTGACTGTCCAAAAAACAAGGATTTCAAAGATGGTTGATGAGGAATGCTTTAGCACAGTATAGCACAATGAGAATTTCCCTCACTGTCCTTCCCTGTCCCTACAAACAAGGTTTAGCACAGTAAAACACACTGACACTCTCCCTACCTATAGTTTTCTGTCCCTATAATTTTTTTTTTTTTTAAAGATGGTTGATGAGGAATGCTTTAGCACAGTATAGCACAATGAGAATTTCCCTCACTGTCCTTCCCTGTCCCTACAAACAAGGTTTAGCACAGTAAAACACACTGACACTCTCCCTACCTATAGTTTTCTGTCCCTATTATTTTTTGTTTTTTAAAGATGGTTGATGAGGAATGCTTTAGCACAGTATAGCACAATGAGAATTTCCCTCACTATCCTTCCCTGTCCCTACAAACAAGGTTTAGCACAGTAAAAAACACTGACACTCTCCCTACCTATAGTTTTCTGTCCCTATAAAAAATTTTTTTTTTAAAGATGGTTGATGAGGAATGCTTTAGCACAGTATAGCTCAATGAGAATTTCCCTCACTGTCCTTCCCTGTCCCTACAAACAAGGTTTAGCACAGTAAAACACACTGACACTCTCCCTACCTATAGTTTTCTGTCCCTATAAAAAAAAATTTTTTTAAAGATGGTTGATGAGGAATGCTTTTGCACAGTATAGCACAATGAGAATTTCCCTCACTGTCCTTCCCTGTCCCTACAAACAAGGTTTAGCACAGTAAAACACACTGACACTCTCCCTACCTATAGTTTTCTGTCCCTATAAAAAAATTGTTTTTTTTAAAGATGGTTGATGAGGAATGCTTTAGCACAGTATAGCACAATGAGAATTTCCCTCACTGTCCTTCCCTGTCCCTACAAACAAGGTTTAGCACAGTAAAACACACTGACACTCTCCCTACCTATAGTTTTCTGTCCCTATAACTTTTTTTTTTTTAAAGATGGTTGATGAGGAATGCTTTAGCACAGTATAGCACAATGAGAATTTCCCTCACAGTCCTTCCCTGTCCCTACAAACAAGGTTTAGCACAGTAAAACACACTGTCACTCTCCCTACCTATAGTTTTCTGTCCCTATAAAAAAATTTTTTTTTAAAGATGGTTGATGAGGAATGCTTTAGCACAGTATAGCACAATGATAATTTCCCTCACTGTCCTTCCCTGTCCCTACAAACAAGGTTTAGCACAGTAAAACACACTGACACTCTCCCTACCTATAGTTTTCTGTCCCTATAATTTTTTGTTTTTTAAAGATGGTTGATGAGGAATGCTTTAGCACAGTATAGCACAATGAGAATTTCCCTCACTGTCCTTCCCTGTCCCTACAAACAAGGTTTAGCACAGTAAAACACACTGACACTCTCCCTACCTATAGTTTTCTGTCCCTATAATTTTTTTTTTTTTTAAAGATGGTTGATGAGGAATGCTTTAGCACAGTATAGCACAATGAGAATTTCCCTCACTGTCCTTCCCTGTCCCTACAAACAAGGTTTAGCACAGTAAAACACACTGACACTCTCCCTACCTATAGTTTTCTGTCCCTATATAAATTTTTTTTTTTAAAGATGGTTGATGAGGAATGCTTTAGCACAGTATAGCACAATTAGAATTTCCCTCACTGTCCTTCCCTGTCCCTACAAACAAGGTTTAGCACAGTAAAACACACTGACACTCTCCCTACCTATAGTTTTCTGTCCCTATAATTTTTTTTTTTTTAAAGATGGTTGATGAGGAATGCTTTAGAACAGTATAGCACAATGAGACTTTCCCTCACTGTCCTTCCCTGTCCCTACAAACAAGGTTTAGCACAGTAAAACACACTGACACTCTCCCTACCTATAGTTTTCTGTCCCTATAAAAAATTTTTTTTTAAAGATGGTTGATGAGGAATGCTTTAGCACAGTATAGCACAATGAGAATTTCCCTCACTGTCCTTCCCTGTCCCTACAAACAAGGTTTAGCACAGTAAAACACACTGACACTCTCCCTACCTATAGTTTTCTGTCCCTATAATTTTTTTTTTTTTTTTAAAGATGGTTGATGAGGAATGCTTTAGCACAGTATAGCACAATGAGAATTTCCCTCACTGTCCTTCCCTGTCCCTACAAACAAGGTTTAGCACAGTAAAACACACTGACACTCTCCCTACCTATAGTTTTCTGTCCCTATAAAAAATTTTTTTTTAAAGATGGTTGATGAGGAATGCTTTAGCACAGTATAGCACAATGAGAATTTCCCTCACTGTCCTTCCCTGTCCCTACAAACAAGGTTTAGCACAGTAAAACAGACTGACACTCTCCCTACCTATCCTTCTCTTTCCCTAAACTAAAGGAATCCAGGTTAAGCAAGAAAAAAAAAATGTCACTGTCCCTGCCTATGCTTCTCTTTCCCTGCTCCGGAACACACTACACTAGGCCGCCGTGCTGGTGGCCTTTTATAGTGTGGGGCGTGTACTAAACACCCTCAGCAATAATTGGCCACAGGCATCCTGCCTGTGGCCAATCATTGCTCTCCTCGCTGCCGGCGCTGTGATTGGCCAAGCATGCGGGGTCACAGTGCATGCTTGGCCAATCACAGCGCCTGGATGACACTGCGATGGCGTAGTGCATTGTGGGCCGCGAATTAGGCGCGAACGGCCCAAATCGTTCGTTGTTCGGCGAACGATCGAACAGCCGATGTTCGAGTCGAACGTATGTTCGACTCGAACACCGAGCTCATCCCTAGGCACGAGTATCAAACCTGCCATCTATGTAGTCATATGTGGTGTGAGGGGGTTAGCTCGGCAGCGGGTGTGTGTGACCCCCGGGATGGGCTCCCCAGACAAAAACAGGCCCAGCAAACGGAGTTTGTGGTTTTCAAAATCAAAAAGGTGCGGTTTATTTTCTATTTACAGTGACAAAACACAGCAAAGCAAAAGAAACATAAATAAAATAAATCCTGGTCAACTTGACCTCTGACTAAACATACAGGTTTCCTAACTAACAACTGGGATCAGCCTAGTGCTGTCCTAGTCCCTAAGTCCCTGGTTTTAAATGTCCAAGCAAATAGCCACACAGGCTTTGTCTCACCGCACAGGGGTTCACTCTCCCTAGACAGTCCACACAGGTCTGGTTCCAGGCATGAGCTAACACCTAATGAATCTGGGAGTTCTTATAGAGGCCTAAATGAGCTGACAAGCTTCAGCTGGCCTCATCAACTCCCTGTCTGTACGACGCCCCACACTCTCCCTAGAGGTATGAGTCATCCATGAGCCCACTAGCCTTATACAACTCTCCACCTAGTTGTATAAGTCGGCGTAAAGCCTGAATCTGGGCGAAATATATCTACCCCCCTGGATGCAACCAGGTGACTTTACCTTCCTGCTGTCACAGTGGTAAGTAGTAAAGTGGCAGATGTAATCTAAGTAATCAGTATATAGACATCTGGAAATCAATCAATATGCAAGTAATCTATATAGGAGAGAGAAATGGGGTAGAGGTGTGTGGTAAGGTAGAGGGGGAAGAGGGAAGGGGGAAAAAAATGGGGGGAAAGGGGGGGTTGGACTCGAGGGCTACGGAGGAATGAAGCTGGGCATCTAATCGAGACTGGCAGACAGTAGAGCAACAAATTATACAGAAGAGGCAAACTTTGGAGAATATCCGAATTGATTCCAAACTGACCATGTAAGGGTATATACCTTCTGCCTTTAGAACTACTTTCCTAAAGAGGAGCTCCAATTTGGGTAAAAAAATAAAAATAAATTAAAAGTCAGCAGCTACATGTATTGTTTATGCTGACTTTTAATATAAGGACATTTACCTGTCCAGGGATACAGCGATGTTGGCACCCGAGCCGATTTTTCACAGCCGGTTTCCTACTGCTCATGCACGAGTCGTGCTGCTCATTGTGAATGGTCCTAAAGTCTTCAGGGACCTGTGTGTGTCCCAGAAGGCTGTGGGTGGGAGGAGGAGGGCCCGAAGATCCTCGTAGATTGCCATGGCCAAAAAGTCAAACCAGGTCAAAACCAGGTACCCACCCCCCCTAAAAAGTGTCAAATGTGGCAGTGGTGGGGTGGAGGGTGCAAACAAGGGTACCTTCCCCTTTTGGGTGGAGCTCCACTTTATCCACTTTATCCTCTGGCTAATTCTGACATTCCTATCCTACTTTTTTTAGCATTTTTTACCATACTTGGAACCCCCAAACATGATATATTTTTTAAAAGCAGGGGCCCTAGAGAATAAAATTGTGGGGGTTACAATTTTTTATGCCACACAGTATTTGCGCAGCAGTTTTTCAAATGCAATTTTTTTTTGGGGGGGGGGGGGCGGGGATTTACATTAATGAATTTTAAAGTACAAAAACACAATAGTATATCTTTTTTTTTATTTATTTTTTATTGGTTTTTATTGAAAAATTTTCAAACAGAATGGAACAAACAGAACAGAAAGCAAAGCAAGCAAGCAATACCTTGGTTACATGAATATCAGGAAATTAATATACAGACAATTGAATGTCAAAGGCACAGTCCCAAGGGACATAAAGATAAACCAATAGCAGCAATCTAGTATGGTGAAGTAGCATAACTTACTAGAAAGGGTGGATAAATGGAAGGAAAAGGAGGAGTAGAGAAAGGAGAAGGGAGCATAGAGGAGAAGAGGAGGAGAGAGGAACAACCTGCGGTCAGATTATGATTCAAAATGTGAAAATGAAACACAGAGAAGGATAATGACTATGGCAGATGAGAACAATAGGATACAAAACCGTGTATGGATACGTCAAGTATCACTTTTAAACCAAGTTGACCATATTTTCCATTGGTTATCAAATTTTTGTTTGTTGCCAGTCCTACTAGCCAACAAAGATTCATATATATAGTGTGACTGGGTGATGACCAGCACTTCCGATGCGTTCGGCGCCTTATCTGCCTTCCAATTTCTCGCAATTAGCGTCCTAGCTGCCAAAAGGATATGTGTTACCACTGCTCTGAAGTCGGGGGGGGAAGATTTCAATGCCAATATTCAAAATTGCTAAGGTAGGGTTGGGGCGTGTCAGAATTCCGGTGATTCCTGAGATGTAACGGAAAGTGGAGTTCCAGAAACTGGTCAAGTGTCTGCAAGTCATATGGAACAAGTTACCTGTTGTTCCACAGTTCCTCCAGCATAATGGGGAACTATGCGTCCCGAACTTAGAAATTCTGTATGGAGTAAGATACCACCTAAGAGCTATTTTTTGGGACATCTCTCAGTGGTTAACACACCTGGACGCTTTATAGAGCGAACAAAGTGCATGTTGCCACTGTGAAACTGAAATCTCTATACCCAGGTCAGATTCCCATTTCTTATAGGGTTGTGATTTTATGAATAGTAGCTTATGTTTGAAAAGATTATAGAAAAGGGAAATACCTTTAGGGGTAGTAGGGTTAGTATTGTAAAAGCGCCAGACCTCTTTAGGGAGATATATCCTATGTGGTCCTATAGAGCTCAGAAAGTGGGAGATTTGAATATATTTGTATTGTTCGGTGGATGCCAAAGAGAACTTCTTCTGTAGGGAAGCATATGGGAGGAGGGTGTTATCCTGGTATAAATCATCTATTGTTTTGATACCTCTATCTTGCCAGCTCTTAAGAGATAAGTTAGGTATGATCTGGGAGAGAGTCGTGATGGGCACAGGAACTGCTATTTGGTTGGAAAGTGGGACTGGTAATTTCCTCAGGTCTCTCCAGACCATCAGAGAAGCTTGAATGGTGGGGGATAGTTCTTGTATGGGAAAGGGTTTCCACACATCTATAAGGAGGAGAGATTTGAGATTCTTAATTGGGCTCAAAGACTGTTCAATACCTCGCCATATAGAGGTTGTCGTTGGATTAATCCAACTTTTAAGTTGTGTCAGAAGAGACGCGCGATAGTAGTCTTGAATGTCAACTAATCCCATCCCACCCGCTAACCGATGCTTAACCAACAGAGCTTTGGAGCATCTCGGTCTTTTAGATCTCCAGATGAAGTTAGAAAGAAGGGTGTTGAGGTTTTTGAGGTGTAAGCTAGAGATGGGGATAGGGAGTGTTCTAAATACGTAAAGCATTTGAGGAAGGATCAGCATTTTAAAGGCGGCTAGACGACCAGACCAGGATAATTCTATATTGGAAAGTCGTTTGGTATCTATGGTCAGTTTGTTAATTAAAGCCGAATATTTGACTTCTGCTAGCCGAAGGGGATCGGTCATAAGTTTTATGCCCAGGTAAGTGATATGAGATTTACTCCATGAGTATGGGAAAGTGTCCTGAAGGTGTTTCTTTAAGGGGGGTGGGATACCAAGGTCTAGGATAATCGATTTCGTGAAATTAACCTTGTAGAGAGAGATTCTACTAAATTCAGTAAGAGTTTCGTGAGCATGGTGCAAGGAGGGGGAGGGGTTGGTTAAGGACAGAATTACGTCATCTGCAAATAAGTTAATATCATGGGACCTGCCTTGAATAGGGAAGCCCGTAATATTTGGGTGGGACCTGATCCTCTCGGCCAGTGGCTCAATAAGAAGGTTAAAGATCGAGGGAGAAAGAGGGCATCCCTGTCTAGTGCCGTTTGAGATTGAAAAGGTGTTAGATAACATGTTGGACGTGTAGACTTGGGCACAGGGCGAGGAGTAGAGAGCAAGTATGGCCAAGAGGATGGGTCCTGAGAAACCAAATTTCTGCAGGGTGTGAGTCATATATCCCCAGTGTATCCGGTCGAACGCCTTCTCCGCATCCAAAGAGAGGAGCAGAGAAGGCGTCCGACAGGACCTAGCATACTGTACAATCCCAACAACACGTCTCGTGGCGTCTGATGCTTGCCTTCCCTGAGTAAAGCCAGATTGGTCAGGACCGATTAAAAGAGGGAGGATAGGTAGTAACCTGTGGGCCAGAACCTTAGCATACAACTTGACGTCAGTATTGAGTAATGATATCGGTCTAAAGTTTGCTGGATTATTGGCTTCTTTACCTGGTTTGGGGATTGTGACTATATATGCTTTAAGCATCTCGGTGGGAAACGAGGCAGAGGACATTGCAGAAGTGAACACTTCCTGGAGAGTTGGTGTTAGATTGTTTTAAAATAATTTGTAGTAATCATTTGGCAGACCATCAGGACCTGGTGATTTACCTAACGGGAGTGACTTAATAACTTTTTTGATCTCACACTCTGTGATAGATGAGTTTAAAGACTGTAGTTGTACCTGTGATAGAGAGGGGAGGTTGATTTTGGCTAAGAAAGCTTGGATACATTCATCTGTAGGTTGTGGGGTGTTGGTATCCTTATGGAGATTGTTTAGGGATGAGTAGTACTCCGCGAAGGAATTCGCTATCTCTTTGGGGTTGATTATCTTGTGCTTAGTAGTCGGGTGTAGCAGGAATGGAATTTTCGTTTTGACTCTGGCAGCTTTAAGCCTCTGGGCTAAGAATTTGCCTGCTCGGATACCAGAGGAGTAATGGTTAAGTTTCATAGTTTGGAGGTGTTTGTCATACTGTTCAATAAGAAGGAATCTGAGATCAGAACGACATTGGGAGAGTTTTTGGGCAATATGTACACTAGGGGTGGATTTATTTTGGGCCTCTAATGATTTGATGCTATTGAGGAGTCGGTCCAGCCTGTGTGTCCTCTGCCTCTTCCCCCTTGCACAAATCTGCAGAATGATCCCCCTAATAAATGCCTTGTGGGCACACCATAACATTGCAGGATCAGAGACAGAGCCTATATTATCATCAAAGAACTTAGATAAATTGTCTGTTATTGTTGTTGCATGAGAGGGCATCTGGAAAATTCGAGAATTTGCCCGCCATATATAAGCAGGACTCAGTGTGTGACCCTCTTTTACCGTGATTGAAACAGGCGCATGGTCAGACCATGTGATATCATGGATGGTGGAGGATGACACCGCCTGTAAAAGCATTTTATCAACAAGAATCAGATCAATTCTCGAATAAGAGTTATGTCTGGCAGAGTGGAAAGTGTAATCCCTTTCATTTGCATGCTGGCATCTCCATACATCAAAAATGTCCTCAGAATGAAGCAGTTTTTGAAGCTGAGGAGGAGGCCGCTTGGCTGTAGAAGAAGAGTCTATTGTGTGATCAACAGTTAGGTTATGGTCGCCACATATTATCAGAGAGCCTTTTTGAAGTGTGGCAATTTTACCGTACAGCCGTTTTAGGAATCGAAATTGGTGGGAGTTTGGAGCGTACAGGTTAGCAATTGTAAAAGGTTTGTTGTTGAGTTCTCCCACCAATATTAGATATCGTCCTTCCGGGTCAATGTAGGTGTCTGTCAGGCGAAAGGCTACAGAGTCTCTGATAGCTATCAAAACTCCTTTCTGTTTGGTGGGAGCTGAAGCCAGAAAGATGTGTGGAAATTGTTTATGGTGAAACTGAGGAGGTTTGTCAGACAGAAAATGCGTCTCTTGAATGCACAGGACATCAGCCTGGAGTTTGAGCGCTTCTCTCCAGACCGAGGCTCTTTTAGCCGGGTGGTTGAGGCCATTTACATTGAAGGAAAGTATTTTAAGCGCCATGTGGGAACAAGAAATGTAGATGATGACAGTACCTTATCCTCGATGGTGAGGGAGCCTTCTCCTTGAGGATCAGGCAGTGGGTAGATAGAAAGAAGGTGATCCTCTTCGCATAAAAGGAAGTGCAGTGATACCGGCACAGGTCAGACCAGTAATAGGGAGAAAAAAGTTGAATAGAAGGAGAAAACAAAGTCAAAACAAAAGAAAACAATAGGTAGTGCATTGTAAAAAACAAGTTCAAATCAGAACCAGAGGGAAGACTTGCTGCCCAAAACTTGGTGGGGGGGTACAAAGGTAGAAGAGAACCAGCAAACTGAAGTGCTCCAGAACACATCAGGACACATCAGGAACCTTGAGAAGTAAACATTCGTTGATTTTCAAAATGGGTGATTATGAGGCGCTTTGTCATACTGAGAGTCAAGCCTCCTAGGGGGTGAGGGTTCTGCAGGAGTCTTTTCTGGGAGTATATCCAGTTAGCGTAGCAGTGAAAGCCCTTCCTCAATCTCTGTGATCACAGTATTTTTGCCATCATGTGTGACTGTTAGTTTAACCGGGTACCCCCAGCGGTAAGGGATATTATGATTGCGCAGGGTCTTGGTCACCGACAACAGGGATTTGCGCTTTTGCATCGTGAATTGCAATAGATCCGCAAAAAGTTGAATATGAGCGAATTGCTCTGGGGGTTGCTGAGATTTGCGGAATGCGATCATAAGTTGTTCTTTAACTTGGTAAAAATGTATTCGCATTAGAACATCTCTGGGGATATTGTCTGGGAGGTGGGACGGTTTAGGCAGTCTGTGGATGCGGTCTACTTGCATTTCTGACTCAGAAACAGAGGGAAGGAACTGCTTCAGCAGATCACGGGCATATTGCTGGAGTTGTGGTCAGAGTATGGTCTCAGGCAGCCCTCTGATTTTAATATTGTTTCTCCTTGACCTATCCTCAAGGTCAGCGACCTTTGCCCTGAGCCAAGAGATTTCATCTGTATGATCAGCATGGGCATCTATCAGAGAGTTGTGGGACGATGCAAATTCCCCCATTTTCCTCTCAATGTGATCCACCCTTCCTCCCAGGGCTCCCATGTCAGATTTAAAGTTTTGCATACATTGCATCAGGTCAGCATGCATGGAGCTGCGGTGGAAGACAAGCATATCTTTGAGCGTAGTGTCAGAGACAGGCTGACCTGATGTGGGGAACGCTGTGAAGGGATCGATCAGCTCCCTTGTGTCCTCCATGGGGTCATGTGCTGTGCTCACCTGTCTAGTGTTGCTTTCCAGGCGAGGCTTGGACTTCGCAGGGCTGCGGGATAAGGGGGTAGATGCCGCTGTGGACGTCTGCGCCAGGCCAGGGTGTGCGCCTGGGCTAGCTGCTGTGGATCGCGAGCTGCAGGAGGAGGACGGCGAGATGTTCCCCGCGCCGGCGCCATCTTGGAGAGGCTCGCGGCCTTTCGGCGGATAGAAATCATCCAGTTTTTTAGGCTGCGTATGTTCTTTTCGCTTGCGGGTCATCTCGCAGGTGTCTCCGGTCCCCTAGGCAGGCTTTAGAGGGAGATTTGGTCGTCGGTGTCGTCCCAGTAGGTAGCGGTTCCCGTGTCTGGAGCGGAGCTGTGTGGTCACACGTCCATACAGTTCTGCAGTAGCCACGCCCCCCACACAATAGCATATCTAATTGTTTGGTAAAATATAAATGATAATGTTACCCATAGTAAATAAATACCTAACCTGTCATGCTTTAAAATTGAGGATGCTCATGGAACAACAACGAAAAACTGTACACTTAATTATCCATAGACAACACTTTAAAAGCCTTTACAGTCCCGACGCTGGACATGGACCCGATAGAAAGATGACTGGCCCCGGAACAGCTCTCTAAACCTCTGTCTGCGCTGTATTTCGACCTGCTGGGAGTTCACACCCCCAGGATGGAACATCTTTGGGAGAAGTGGAGGGCTGATATACCTGACTTGGACAGGGAGGACTGGGATGACTGTCTAGGAGAAAGCACTCAGACACTAATTTCCTCTAGGGACAGATTGATACAGGTCAAGTTCCTGCACAGGGTCTACTTTACACCCCAGAGGCTGCATAGCATATACCCGGAGAGGTCTGCCGATTGTACTCGCTGTGGTGGGGAGGAAGGTACATACATGCACATGTTCTGGAGCTGTCCTAGAGTGGCTCGGTTCTGGGTACGGGTGATTGAGCTTATAAATTTCCGTCTCCAGCTGACTCTCCCAGTCACCCCTGGGTTACTGCTCTTGACCATTCATGATGATGACCAAAGGCCTAGATACACAAATATTCTTATCAGTTTTTTACTATTCTATGCTAGAAGAGAGATTGTACTCAAGTGGAATTCTCGGTCCCCTCCCTCCGTAGGTTCCTGGGAACGATCTATTACCTCAGCTCTTCCTATGTATTAAATGACTTACATGAATAGAAATTGCCCTGAAAAATATGAGAGAGTTTGGCTTCCCTGGACCGGATGAAAGCAACAGTCCCCTTTTCTAACGCGACTCTGACGGGATAGCCAGAGCTCTCTCGAGTCCACTCTACGGTTCCCCTTCTAGGGGACCATTGTTCTATTGTTCCATTGTTCAATTCGGCATAGTGCTATGAAAGCACTATGCCGAATTGTACCTATGACGCTTCACAATTGTATGATGCCGTATATGTACCTTAGCTTGTTTCCATATTGTACTTCATTGATTGTGTAGCGCACGGACCCCCTTTTACCTGCCTTGTTCGGCTCCTCGCAGGAAGAAGGGGGCACACCATGCCACAAGCCCGTACCCTCCTGTAATAAGAGGTTGAGCGGTGTTGTTGTTGGGTCTTTCCACAGCCCGAGACAGAAAATGTTTCTCACCTCTGTGAATGACAGAGATAAGTCCTTGTTTCCCCCAGTAACTGGAATGTCCACACTCGCTGTAACTCCAACACAGAGTTTATTTTCTCTCTTTGTAGTATAACAGTCTCTGATAGAAAAAAGGTTGAAGTAAAGACAGGACAGCATAAGATATGGGAGAGGTCCAGGCACAAACTCAATCACTTCACTGCTCGGCTTCTCTTAACAGACTCAGCCCAAATGGATAGTTTACTTAGGACAAGACTAGCAGCCAAATGGCACTCAAACTTTACCCAAGGTCTCTGCCACAGACCTGGTGAACTTGGTCTCTGCCACAGACCTGGTGAAATTGGCCTCTGTTTAAGGAGAAGACATCCCTCCGGAGAGTTACCGGGACCCTTCCTTCACTGTGACTTCTGCACCAGTCCCTCAGAACGGTTCCTCCCCCAAGACACGGGTCCCCTCGCAAGGCGGCACCCTGAGATTCCTCGATCCTTGATGGGCTCCAGCCGAAGGTGCTGGGCCCAGGCCTCTGCTGCAGCCCCAGGACTAAAGGTGCCCGGGACCGATCCACCGTCCTCCGCCCCTGGGCCAAAGGTGCCCAAGGCGGACAGGAACACACACCTGGGGTAGGACCCCGCCGACTGACCAGAAGACCCGCCCCTGGGCTAAAGGTGCCCGGGGCGGACTGGAACAATAACCTTGGGTAGGACCCCACCGACTGACCCTGAACAGGTAGCGTCTGCCCCTTTTATATCCTCTTCCAACATGCACAGCAGGTAGACCACACCCACTGTATGGCTGCTGAGAGGGGACACACAAGGCACAGCACTGTATCAGCAGTTCAACCCTGGCCTACTATGGCAGCGCCACCTGCAGGCCACAGGGAACTATACACCAATACTCTCCCTGTGGATAAAAATGGTTGCAAGAACTCTAACAAATTAGGGTGTTTGAGTAAAATACCACTCAAACACTTCCCCTAAATTTAGCACCCCGCTACAATTGTAACATGCCTTATTTTTCTTTAATAAAAGAACATCCTGTTCATGTTAAAAGCCTTTACAGGTTACTAGTTTTGAGTTACACAGGAGGTCTATTGCTAACATTATTGCTCTCACTAGAACATTTGTGGCGATACCTCTCATGTGTGATATGTGGAGGTAATGCCATTTTACATATGTGTGTGTGACCTACGTATGCGTTTGCCTTAGTGCATGAGCATGGGGGGACAGGGGCGCTTTAAAAATAAATCCTATTTTAATAATTTTATTAATTTTTTTTTTTAATTGTTCATGGATGAAAAATATGAAAAATATCCCTTCTGATAGCCATAACAGTGACAGGTCTTCTTTATGGAGAGATCTGCGGATGTTCCGATCCTTAGTCATCTATATGGTCAGCTGGCAGAACTGCTGGCTTCAGTCCCGGGTTCCCCGGGTTAGACAGGAGAATCCGGGAAGACTGAAGCGGAGGAGGGGGTTTGCCTCTTCCACTGCCTGTAAAAGAGATCCAGCGGCTAATTAGCTATCACTAAAGTAGCTCCTAGGATCACTTTTACATTAAAGAGCATTGTTGGATAAAAAAAAAAATAGATACTGGGATGATGCCTGTAGCTGTAGGCATCATTCTGGTATAACCACTTCAATCTGGCGATGTATGAGTACATTGTGGAGGCTGAAGTCATTGAATTATCTCCTATTTTCAGGTTTACCTATGAGACAGCCACCTGTCACACTTGAAATCTGTTAAAAAATAGACACCTGCCTTAGTCATTTAAGTTTAAAATTGTGATAGAAAGGGTTACATGACAGAAATGCTGAAATCTCTGCCATTGGTATTACAGGCATGGATTCACACATTGATCTCCGAACATGAGCAGCTCTTCGGCAGCAGTGAGAAAACGCAAGGGCAAATCGAAGTCGATCTCCAAGGGACCGCATCGTTGCTGAGGACCAGCCTGCACCAGCCAGACCACCGGCCAGGGAGTATCAGGAGGTGCCCACCTGTTCCATCTGTTTGAGTGAAATGGATGTGGGAGAGGACAATACAACTCTACCCTGCTCCCACCTGTTTCACTCGACCTGCATCGGAACATGGAGGGCTCAAAGCAATACATGCCCTCCTTGCAGAGCTTTGATTGATTTTTTCCCCCACAGGTTGGAAACAGAAGAGTGCTCTGGTTCTGGGAGATACCCAACATTTCTCTAGAAGACCTTATCAACCTTCAGGTTGTACATTAAATGGATGAATTTGGTCATTACCGTGTTGCCCTCTATGTGTAACATCTTTTTTGTTGTTGTTTCAGGTGTACAGCAGGACAGTAAAGAGTGTTGTTAAAAAAAAATTAAAATTACAAAAAAAAAAAAAAAAGTTTTATTGTTATGGATAAATGTATATATTTCTTTATATATGATACAGTACTGTATATTAGGGCAGAGTGATGCAGTTAAGGACAGGGTGGAGCAGATTAAGGCAGAATGGAGCGAAATAGGGCAGGGTGGGTTGGATGGAGCCAGGCGCAACAGGGCACAGGCTGGAGTGAGGCCCGTTGGGGCAAAGGCTGGAGAGAGGCCCGTTGGGGCAAAGACTGGAGAGAGGCCCGTTGGTGCACAGGCTGGAGCGAGGCCCATTGGGGCAAAGGCTGGAGCAAGACCCGCTGGGGTACAGACTGGAGTAAGGCCCGTTGGGGCACAGACTGGAGCGAGGCCCATTGGGGCACAGGCTGGAGCGAGGCCCGTTGGGGCACAGGCTGGAGCGCGGCACGTTGGGGCACAGGCTGGAGCGTGGCCCGTTGGGGCACAGGCTGGAGCGAGGCCCATTGGGGCACAGGCTGGAATGAGGCCTGTTGGGGCACAGGCTGGAATGAGGCCCGTTGGGGCACAGGCTGGAGCGAGGCCCATTGTGGCACAGGCTGGAGCGAGGCCCGTTGGGGCAAAGGCTGGAGCAAGGCCCGTTGTGGCAAAGGCTGGAGCAAGGCCCGTTGGGGCAAAGGCTGGAGCAAGGCCCGTTGGGACAAAGGCTGGAGCAAGGCCTGTTGGGGCACAGACTGGAGCGAGGCCCGTTGGGGCACAGGCTGGAGCAAGGGCACAGAGTAGTAGATTAGACCAGAGTGGAGCAGATTCGTGGTGTAATATACTGTACATTATTAAAGAAATTTGTTTATATTTAAAAAAAAATTTGTTTATATTTAAAAAAAATATATATATATTGTGAGGGGGTTAACTCGGTAGCGGGTGTGTGTGACCCCCTGGTTGGGCTCCCCACACAAAAACAGGGCCAGCAGACGGAGGTTGTGGTTTTCAAAATCAAAAGGTGCGGTTTATTTCTCTATGTACAGTGACAAAAACACAGCAAAGCCAAAAAGAAACAAACAAAATAAATCCTGGTCAGTTTGACCTCTGACTAAACATGCAGGTTTCCTAAACTAACAACTGGGATCAGCCTGGTGCTGTCCTAGTCCCTAAGTCCCTGGTTTAGTAAAAGTCCAAACAAATAGCCACACAGGCTTTGCCTCACCGCACAGGGGTTCACTCTCCCTAGACAGTCCACACAGGTCTGGTTCCAGGCATGAGCTAACATCTAATGAAGCTGGGAGTTCTTATAGAGGCCTAAATGAGCTGACAAGGTTCAGCTGGTCTCCTCATCTCTGTCTGCACGACGCCCCACACTCTCCCTAGAGGTATGAGTCATCCATGAGCCCACTAGCCTCAGCTGGGCTTCATCAACTCCCTAGTTGTATAAGTCGGCATAAAGCCTGAATCTGGGAGAAATATATCTACCCCCCTGGATGCAACCAGGTGACTTTACCTTCCTGCTGTCACATACCCCCCCCTCTTGTTTTAACCTCGGGGTTGGAACACCAGCAATCAGGCATTCATGTACTCGAGACAAAGCATCCACATTCCCCATTTGAACGCCAGGGCGATGCTTTACTGTGAAGTTGAATTCCTGTAGGGCCAGGAACCACCTATTCACTCTTCTATTTGTCTCCTTGTTTTGAGCCATCCACTTTAACGGAGCGTGATCCGTAACCATGTCAAAGTGCCTACCTAGCAGATAGTACCGAAGGGAATCTAGAGCCCACTTCACCGCTAAACACTCCTTTTCAACCGTGGCGTAATTTACCTCATGGGACTTCAACTTCCTGCTGAGGTAAATGACTGGGTGCTCTTCCCCGTTCCAGACCTGGGACAATACTGCTCCTAACCCCATATCTGACGCATCACTTTGTACGACAAAGTCTTTAGAGAAGTCGGGTGAGTACAACACTGGCTGGCTACATAAGGCTTGTTTCAAGAATTGGAATGCTGCCTCAGCCTCGGGGGTCCATTTAATCATGACCGACCCTTTCCCTTTCGTCAGGTTGGTTAGGGGCACAGCCTTAGAAGCAAAGTGGGGAATGAAGCGCCGATAATAACCCGCGATTCCCAGAAAGGCCCGTACCTGCTTCTTGCTGTTGGGACGTGGCCAACTCTGGATGGCCTCGACTTTGTTGAGTTGGGGTTTTATCACTCCCCTGCCAATGGTGTACCCAAGATATTTGGCCTCCTCCTGCCCAATGGTACACTTCTTGGGGTTAGCCGTAAACCCCGCTTCCTGGATAGAGTCTAGGACTGCTTGCACTTTTGGCAGATGTGAGGCCCAATCTGTGCTATGGACAATTACGTCATCCAGGTAAGCCGCAGCATACTTCCGATGGGGCCTCAGTATCTGGTCCATTTTCCGCTGGAATGTGGCCGGCGCATTCTGTAACCCGAACGGCATTCTCTTATATTGGAACGCCCCGTCTGGGGTTACAAATGCGGTTTTCTCTTTGGCCGACTTGGCCAGGGGAATTTGCCAATACCCTTTTGTGAGGTCAAGAGTCGTCATGTATCGGGCTGTTCCCAGCCGGTCGATCAACTCATCTATACGTGGCATGGGGTAGGTGTCAAATTTTGTAACTTTGTTCAACTGACGAAAATCGTTACAAAATCGCCAGCTCCCATCCGGTTTAGGCACCAACACAATGGGACTAGACCAATCACTTTGGGACTCCTCTATCACCCCTAAGTTCAGCATTTTCTGTACTTCCTCCCGTATTGCCTCCCGTCGGGCCTCTGGGATCCGATAGGGTTTTAACTTCACCCTTTCACCGGGCGGGGTAATAATATCATGCTCTACCCCAGATGTTTGTCCCGGCAGCTCAGAGAACACCTCCTTGTTGCGAAGCACAAACTCCTTAACCTCCTGTTGTTGGGGTTGTGACAAGGTGGCTGCTATTCCAACTTCCGGAATCACGCAACCAGTTTGAGCTGGTGACCAAGTTTCTGCGACTAGGGACTCTCTATCCCTCCAGGCTTTCAACAGATTAACGTGATATATCTGTTCGGGCTTTCGCCTTCCTGGTTGTCTGACCTTGTAATTCACTTCGCTCACTTTTTCCATTATCTCGTAGGGGCCTTGCCATTTGGCAAGGAATTTACTTTCAACCGTAGGGACAAGTACCAATATCCTATCCCCCGGGGAAAAGGTACGGGTCTTTGCTCCACGGTTGTACACTCTCTGCTGTGCCAACTGCGCTTGGGCCAAATGTTCCTTCACGATGGGCATTACCTGTGCAATTCGATCTTGCATCAGGGCGACATGCTCAATCACACTCCTGTGGGGAGAACTCTCACTTTCCCAAGTTTCCTTGGCAATATCCAACAGCCCTCTTGGGTGTCTCCCATACAGTAACTCAAAGGGGGAGAATCCCGTAGAGGATTGGGGCACCTCCCTAATAGCAAACATCAAATAAGGAAGTAGACAGTCCCAATCCTTTCCATCTCTATCCACCACTTTCTTCAACATTTGTTTTAGGGTTTTGTTGAATCTTTCAACCAGCCCATCGGTTTGGGGGTGATACACAGATGTACGCAATTGCGTCACTTTGAGCAATTTACACAGCTCTTTCATAACCCGGGACATAAAGGGTGTACCTTGGTCCGTAAGCAGTTCTTTACAAATACCCACCCGGCTAAAAACAAGAGATAGCTCTTTGGCTATGGTTTTGGCCGAGGTATTTCTGAGAGGGATCGCTTCTGGATAACGGGTGGCATAGTCCATTATAACCAATATGTACTGGTGCCCCCTAGCGGACTTGATTATAGGACCTACCAAATCCATTGCGATTCTCTCAAACGGGACCTCAATGATGGGTAGAGGGACCAGCGGGCTACGGAAATGTGGCATCGGGGCCGACCTCTGACACACAGGGCAGGAGGAACAATAATTTTCTATGTCCTTCATCACCCCAGGCCAATAGAATCTCTGTAATACCCTCTCTCGGGTTTTCTCTGTCCCCAGATGACCTCCAAGAATGTGCCCATGGGCCAACTCCAACACCAACTTCCTGTAAGGTTTGGGCACCACAAGCTGCTCAACGGTTTCTTCTGCCCTTTTTGCCACCCGATACAGTAGGTCCTTCTCTACGCTGAAGTATGGGTAAGTGCAGGTATTATCTGGGTTCACTAACTCGCCATCTATTTCCACTACGTTTTCCCGTGCCTTTATTAGGGCGGGGTCTTTTAACTGTTCTGTGGCAAAATTTTCCCTGTGAACCTCCAGATCAGAAAACTCCACAGACGGTAGGTTTTCGTCTGAGGAGGTGGGCTCCTCTCCAGTTTCTTGAGTCTCCCCTGCCAATACTGACAAGGGAAATTCTGGAGAGTCCTCACCACTCTCAGAGGAGTTCTGGCTATCACATTCCTGGTACATAGGGGCACCAGTGGGGGGCTCAGGATCATCCCACAGTTCCCAGAACTTCGGAAAATCCCTTCCCACAATGGCATCATGCGGTAATTGAGATACTAACCCCACTGGATGAGAGAGGGTACCTTTGGGGGTCTCGAAACACACTGTAGTCACTGGATACTCTCGGGTGTCCCCATGCACACAAATAACAGCTACCTTGCTATTCCCAGAGACCTCTGTTTTAACTAATTCAGCCTTTATCAGGGTCACAAGGCTACCTGAATCCAGTAATACCACAACATTTCTACCATTAATACACATTTTGCATAAATGTTTCTCAGTTCCCCGAATGGCAGTGCATGCGACTGTCGCACACAGCGACTGACGTCTGTCCATCAGAAAGTCACATTGCATGGGTTCCTCCACAACCGGGCAATTTGCTGCAATATGTCCCGCTTGCCGGCAGCGGTAGCAAACGATCCTTCTTG
Source organism: Rana muscosa (assembly GCA_029206835.1). NCBI lineage: Eukaryota > Metazoa > Chordata > Amphibia > Anura > Ranidae > Rana > Rana muscosa. The sequence goes on from CM055116.1 coordinate 1,163,320,045, forward strand.
CCGCCTCTTGAGCCGCTGATTTCCCAGGCTGTTCTCGCCAAACTTGGGGTAGAGCTCCCACCCTCTCACTCTCTCCACCCTTACCCCTTGGAATCCTCTTATCCGCCCCTGGGGATGGTCTGGTCTTAGGGTGGAAAGTCCGAGAGTCTCTGGAAGAGGCCGTCAGGTTCTCTGTAGCCAAGTATTTCTCTACACGATCCACAAGACCACCGGCCGTCTCTGGGTCTCCATGGCTTACCCACTTTTGGATGGCAGTAGGAAGAGCTCTCAAAAACCGATCCATTACAACACGTTCCACAATCTCTGGTGCGGACAAAGTCTCTGGCTGTAGCCACTTCCTGCTCAGGTGAATGAGATCATACATTTGAGACCTGGGGGGTTTTCCAAGCTGGAAAGTCCAGTTATGCACACGCTGAGCCCGGACAGCCAGGGTGACACCCAGCCTTGCCAATATTTCAGCTTTTAGCATCACATAGTCTTTTGCTTGGTCAGGCTCTAGGTCATAGTAAGCCTTCTGCGATTCACCAGTTAACAGAGGAGCCACCAGTCCAGCCCACTGCTCCTCAGGCCACTTTTCTCTTTCAGCAGTCCTTTCAAATGTGGTCAAAAATACCTCTGGATCATCCTCTCCAGTCATTTTTGTCAATAAACGACTCACCCCAAAGGACGCGGTATTAGTGGGACGGCTTTCCTCACTGGTCTGCGGACGTTGCTGCATTACTGCTTCCATTTGTTGTAGTCTCTGCTCTTGCTTCTGTAACAGGTCTATGAAGCGGGCCTCAGATTGCTGCTGGGCTTGTTGATGAGCTTGCTGCTGGGCTGCAAGGCTCCTTTGCAAACCTGCATTTGTCTGCTGTTGATTGGCATTTGCTAGAGCCAGCTGTTTCAGTATCTCCTCCATGCTGGCTTAAAAAAAACTGCCACTGGTTCTCCACCAACTGTGAGGGGGTTAACTCGGTAGCGGGTGTGTGTGACCCCCTGGTTGGGCTCCCCACACAAAAACAGGGCCAGCAGACGGAGGTTGTGGTTTTCAAAATCAAAAGGTGCGGTTTATTTCTCTATGTACAGTGACAAAAACACAGCAAAGCCAAAAAGAAACAAACAAAATAAATCCTGGTCAGTTTGACCTCTGACTAAACATGCAGGTTTCCTAAACTAACAACTGGGATCAGCCTGGTGCTGTCCTAGTCCCTAAGTCCCTGGTTTAGTAAAAGTCCAAACAAATAGCCACACAGGCTTTGCCTCACCGCACAGGGGTTCACTCTCCCTAGACAGTCCACACAGGTCTGGTTCCAGGCATGAGCTAACATCTAATGAAGCTGGGAGTTCTTATAGAGGCCTAAATGAGCTGACAAGGTTCAGCTGGTCTCCTCATCTCTGTCTGCACGACGCCCCACACTCTCCCTAGAGGTATGAGTCATCCATGAGCCCACTAGCCTCAGCTGGGCTTCATCAACTCCCTAGTTGTATAAGTCGGCATAAAGCCTGAATCTGGGAGAAATATATCTACCCCCCTGGATGCAACCAGGTGACTTTACCTTCCTGCTGTCACAATATATATATATATATATATATATATATATATACACAGGTATATGTAACAATAGTGTGGATTCGGGCAGGGTGGAGCGGATTAAGGCAGAGGGGACGGATTAGGGCAGAGGGGATGGATTAGGAGAGGTTGGAGCAGAAAAAAAATACTAATTTAAAAATAGAATTTTTTTTATATTTGTTTATACGTATAAAATGTATATTTTTACATATGATTCAGTACTGTAGATTAGGGCAGAGTGGAGCGGATTAGGGCAGAATGGAGGGTATTGGGGGAGGGTGGAGTGGATTAGGGCAGAGTGGAGGGGATTTGGGTAAAGTGGAGCGGATTAGGGCAGGGTGGAGTGATTTAAAGCATGGTGGAGCGAGGCCTGTTGGGGCACAGACTGGAACGAGGCCCGTTGGGGCACAGGCTGGAGTGAGGCCCGTTGGGGCATAGACTGGTGCAAGGCCCATTGGGGCACAGGCTGGAGCGAGGCCTGTTGGGGCACAGACTGGAGTGAGGCCCGTTGGGGCACAGGCTGGAATGAGGCCCGTTGGGGCACAGGCTGGAATGAGGCCCGTTGGGGCACAGGCTGGAATGAGGCCCGTTGGGGCACAGGCTGGAATGAGGCCCGTTGGGGCACAGGCTGGAGCGAGGCCCGTTGGGGCACAGGCTGGAGCGAGGCCCGTTGGGGCACAGGCTGGAGCGAGGCCTGTTGGGGCAAAGGCTGGAGCAAGGCCCATTGGGGCAAAGACTGAAGCAAGGCCCGTTGGGGAACAGACTGGAGTGAGGCCCGTTGGGGCACAGGCTGGAGGGAGGCCCGTTGGGGCACAGGCTGGGGGGAGGCCCGTTGGGGCACAGACTGGAGCGAGGCCCGTTGGGGCACAGACTGGAGCGAGGCCCGTTGGGGCACAGGCTGGAGCGAGGCCTGTTGGGGCACAGGCTGGAGCGCGGCCCGTTGGGGCACAAGCTGGAGCGAGGCCCCTTGGGGCACAGGCTGGAGCGAGGCCCGTTGGGGCACAGGCTGGAGCGAGGCCCATTGGGGCACAGGCTGGAGCGAGGCCCGTTGGGGCACAGGCTGGAGCGAGGTCTGTTGGGACACAGACTGGAGCGAGGCCCATTGGGGCAAAGGCTGGAGCGAGGCCTCTTGGGGTAAAGACTGAAGCAAGGCCTATTGGGGCACAGACTGGAGCAAGGCCCATTGGGGCACAGACTGGAGTGAGGCCTGTTGGGGAAAAGACTGAAGCAAGGCCTGTTGGGGCACAGACTGGAGCAAGGGCACAGCGTAGTACATTAGACCAGAGTGGAGCAGATTCGTGGTGTAATATACTGTACATTATTAAAGAAATTTGTTTATATTTAAAAAAAAAAAAATATATATATATATATATATATATATATATATACACACAGGTATATGTTACAATAGTGTGAATTCGGGCAGGGTGGAGCGGATTAAGGCAGAGGGGACGGATTAGGGCAGAGGGGACGGATTAGGAAAGGTTGGAGCAGAAAAAAAATACAAATTTAAAAATAGAAAAAAATGTATATTTGTTTAGATGTATAAAATGTATATTTTTACATATGATATAGTACTGTAGATTAGGGCAGAGTGGAGCGGATTAGGGCAGAATGGAGGGTATTGGGGGAGGGTGGAGTGGATAAGGGCAGAGTGGAGGGGATTTGGGTAAAGTGGAGCGGATTAGGGCAGGGTTCAGTGATTTAAAGCATGGTGGAGCGGATTAGGGAAGAGTGAAGCGGATTAGGACAGGGTTGAGCGTATCAGGGCAGGGTGGAGTGGATTAGGGCAGAGTGGAACAAATTATGGCAGGGTGGAGCAGGAAAAAAAATGTATATTTGTTTATATGCATTAAATGTATATTTTTATATGATCTAGTACTGTAGATTAAGGGCACAGTGGAGCAGGTTAGGGAAAATTGGAGCAGTTTAGGGCAGGGTGGAATGGATTAGGGCAGGGAGGAGCAGATTAGGGCAGGGTGGAGTGTATTAGAGCAGGGTGGAGTGGATTGGGGCAGGGTGGAGTGGATAAGGGCAGGGAGGAGCAGATTAGGGCAGGGTAGAATGGATTAGAGCAGGGAGGAACGGATTAGGGCAGGGTGAAGCAGATTATTTCAGGGTGGAGCGTATTAGAGCAGAGTGAAGTGGATTAGGGCAGGGTGGAGTGGATTAGAGCAGGGTGGAGTGGATTAGAGCAGGGTGGAGTGGATAAGGGCAGGGTGGAGTGGATAAGGGCAGGGTGGAGGGGATTAGAGCAGGGTGGAGAGGATAAGGGCAGGGTGGAGAGGATTAGAGCAGGGTGGAGTGGATAAGGGCAGGGTGGAGTGGATAAGGGCAGGGTGGAGGGGATTAGGGCAGGGTGGAGTGGATAAGGGCAGGGTGGAGGGGATTAGAGCAGGGTGGAGTGGATTAGAGCAGGGTGGAGTGGATTGGGGCAGGGTGGAGTGGATAAGGGCAGGGTGGAGTGGATTAGAGAAGGGTGGAGTGGATAAGGGCAGGGTGGAGGGGATTAGAGCACGGTGGAGTGGAAAAGGGCAGGGTGGAGTGGATTGGGGCAGGGTGGAGTGGATTGGGGCAGGGTGAAGTAGATTAGGGCAGGGTGGAGTGGATAAGGGCAGGGTGGAGTGGATTAGAGCAGGGTGGAGTGGATTGGGGCAGGGTGGAGTGGATTGGGGCAGGGTGGAGTGGATTAGAGCAGGGTTGAGTGGATTGGGGCAGGGTGAAGTGGATTAGGGCAGGGTGGAGAGGATAAGGGCAGGGTGGAGTGGATTAGAGCAGGGTGGAGTGGATTAGAGCAGGGTGGAGTGGATTGGGGCAGGGTGGAGGGGATTAGAGCAGGGTGGAGTGGATTGGGGCAGGGTGGAGCGTATTAGAGCAGGGTGGAGTGGATTAGGGCAGGGTGGAGTGGATTGGGGCAGGGTGGAGCGTATTTGAGCAGGGTGGAGTGGATAAGGGCAGGGTGGAGTGGATAAGGGCAGGGTGGAGGGGATTAGAGCAGGGTGGGATGGATTGGGGCAGGGTGGAGGGGATTAGAGCAGGGTGGAGTGGATTAGAGCAGGGTGGAGTGGATTAGAGCAGGGTGGAGGGGATTAGAGCAGGGTGGAGGGGATTAGAGCAGGGTGGAGTGGATTAGAGCAGGGTGGAATGGATAAGGGCAGGGTGGAGGGGATTAGAGCAGGGTGGAGTGGATTAGAGCAGGGTGGAGTGGATAAGGGCAGGGTGGAGTGGATAAGGGCAGGGTGGAGGGGATTAGAGCAGGGTGGATTGGATTAGAGCAGGGTGGAGTGGATTGGGGCAGGGTGGAGTGGATAAGGGCAGGGTGGAGTGGATTAGAGAAGGGTGGAGTGGATAAGGGCAGGGTGGAGGGGATTAGAGCACGGTGGAGTGGAAAATGGCAGGGTGGAGTGGATTAGAGCAGGGTGGAGTGGATTGGGGCAGGGTGAAGTAGATTAGGGCAGGGTGGAGTGGATAAGGGCAGGGTGGAGTGGATTAGAGCAGGGTGGAGTGGATTAGAGCAGGGTGGAGTGGATTAGAACAGGGTGGAGGGGATTAGAGCAGGGTGGAGGGGATTAGAGCAGGGTGGAGTGGATTAGAGCAGGGTGGAATGGATAAGGGCAGGGTGGAGGGGATTAGAGCAGGGTGGAGCGGATAAGGGCAGGGTGGAGTGGATAAGGGCAGGGTGGAGGGGATTAGAGTAGATAAGATTAGATAGTGTAATGTCGTGTAGTGTAGATTAGTATAGTGTAGTTAGGGCCTGGCCAGAGAGGGATTACTTTGAAGCAGTTGGCCAGCTTAAACATGCATTGCAATGCATGTAAACTAAAAATCCCTGTTGATAAGCAAAGTATGCAAAATTAGAAGAGTATATAGCAGTGTGTTTATTCCGAATTTTTAGTCTTAACATGTGGTCACACCCCTACAGTATCTGGTTATATACAGGGGGTCCCCGACTTACGAACACCCGAGTTACGAACCTCTCCTACTTACGAACCGGGCATTGCGGGGACCCTCTGCCATTTTGGGCGGACCGTCGGCTGTTCTGCGCATGCGCTGCCAGACGGAGCCTCTGGAAATGTCGGAAATGTCTGTAATTGGCCGCGCATGCGCAGGACGGCATTCGACGGAACATCGGAAAACATCGGAAATGTCCGTAATTGCCGGTCTGCACTTGCGCGGCCGACTTACGAACATTTCTGACATACAAACAGGAGGAAAGTCACTAACGGGTTCGTAACCCGGGGACCCCCTGTACAGTATATGTATAAGCTATTTAGATTTGAGCACAGGTATAGTTAATTTTTATGGAATATATAGGGTACTGAAGTGTGTTGCTATTTCACAGGCACACATACCTCCCAATATTTTGAGATGGGAATGAGGGACACCTACCAGCAAATGTAGGTAGGCATAGGAAACACCCCAGTGGCGTTGCTAGGTGGCAAAAGACCAGGGGCTTCAGCCCGAAGTCCGAGGCCGGCACCGGGGGGGGGGGGGGGGGTCCGGGGTGGTCGTGCCGCGTTTTTTTTTGGCTGGGTGGTGGGGTTATGTGGCGGGGGGTAAGCTCACTTGCTGCCTGGCATACCAGTGCCCATCAATGAAGACCACTAAACTCACCTACCTGACACACTGACCTACCTGACCACACCTACCTGACATACATACTCACCTCACCTACCTGACATACATACACTCACCTCACCTACCTGACATACATACACTCACCTACCTGACATACATAGACCTACCTGACATACACTCACTTCACCTACCTGGCATACATACAGTGACCTCACATACCTGACATACATACACTGACCTACCTGACATACATAGACCTACCTGACATACACTGACTTCACCTTCCTGGCATACATACACTGACCTACCTGACATACATAGACCTATCTGACATACATAGACCTACCTGACATACACTGACTTCACCTACCTGACATACATATATTCACCTCACCTACCTGACATACATACACTGACCTACCTGACATACATAGACCTACCTGACATACACTGACTTCACCTACCTGACATACATACACTGACCTACCTGACATACATAGACCTACCCGACATACACTGACTTCACCTACCTGACATACATACACTCACCTCACCTACCTGACATACATACACTCACCTCACCTACCTGACATACATGGACCTACCTGACATACACTGACTTCACCTACCTGACATACATACACTCACCTCACCTACCTGACATACGTGGACCTACCTACCATATACTGACTTCACCTACCTGACATACATACACTGACCTCACCTACCTGACATACATGGACCTACCTGACATAAACTGACCTCACCTACCTGACATACATACACTGACCTCACCTACCTGACATACATGGACCTACCTGACATACATACACTGACCTACCTGACATACATAGATCTACCTGACATACACTGACTTCACCTACCTGACATACATACACTGACCTACCTGACATACATAGACCTACCCGACATACACTGACTTCACCTACCTGACATACATACACTCACCTCACCTACCTGACATACATACACTCACCTCACCTCCCTGACATACATGGACCTACCTGACATACACTGACTTCACCTACCTGACATACATACACTCACCTCACCTACCTGACATACATGGACCTACCTAACATATACTGACTTCACCTACCTGAAATACATACACTGACCTCACCTACCTGACATACATGGACCTACCTGACATACACTGACTTCAACTACCTGACATACATACACTGACCTACCTGACATACATAGATCTACCTGACATACACTGACTTCACCTACCTGACATACATACACTGACCTACCTGACATACATAGACCTACCCGACATACACTGACTTCACCTACCTGACATACATACACTCACCTCACCTACCTGACATACATACACTCACCTCACCTCCCTGACATACATGGACCTACCTGACATACACTGACTTCACCTACCTGACATACATACACTCACCTCACCTACCTGACATACATGGACCTACCTAACATATACTGACTTCACCTACCTGAAATACATACACTGACCTCACCTACCTGACATACATGGACCTACCTGACATACACTGACTTCAACTACCTGACATACATACACTGACCTACCTGACATACATAGATCTACCTGACATACACTGACTTCACCTACATACACTGACCTACCTGACATACATAGACCTACCCGACATACACTGACTTCACCTACCTGACATACATACACTCACCTCACCTACCTGGCATACATACACTGACCTCACCTACCTGACATACATGGACCTACCTGACATACACTGACTTCACCTACCTGACATACATACACTCGTATGTGCGAGTATTCGTTATGCTGGTGCCGCTAGGTAGTCAGTTATTTTTTTAGGTTCACCGCCAGGTTTTTAAAGCGTCAGGTACCCCCATATATTACCTAGTAAAGGTTTAACCCCTTGATTGCCCCCCAGGTAACCCTTTCACCCCCTTTTGCCAGAGTCACTAAGCGATCGTTTTTCTGATCACTGTATTAGTTATGCTGGTGCCGCTAGGTAGTCAGTTATTTTTTTAGGTTCGCCGCCAGGTGTTCATAGCGTCAGGTACCACCATATATTAGCTAATAAAGGTTTTAACCCCCTGATTGCCCCTAGAGTTAACCCTTTCACCAGTGATCACCGTATAAGTGTTGAAAAAATTAAGAAATTCCGCGCCAACTGTTAATCTAATCTTACTTAAATGTAACAACAATCTACATACATAAATATTAATATACCAGCTGCTCCTCTGCAAAATAGAAGTGAACTTCCAAATGAACATGTGATAAAAATAATAGAGGGCGCTACCATAAATGTTTCAATCCACAACGTGAGTTAGATAAATTATGGTGAATTCATATAAAATGAAAAATCATAAAAAATTTAGTTCAGTGTCCACACTTAAACCACAATGTGAAATGATCTGAAAAAGTTATATACAAAGTCCCAACAAGTGTGTGAACTGAAATTCCAATCAATCCACTATTTCAAAGATTTGCTAGTAGAAAAAACGATATTCTTCCTTAGTGTAAAAAATTCATGCACAGATATAGGATGCGCTTACCAGATCACTGGGACCACTTTACTTAAAAAGATGGTCAATAAGGCTTTAGCAGGATTGTGCCTGCACACATAGCAGTAAAGCAGGAATAGATCCAGACACCTCTTCCAGGAGTTATAGGTGAGATATGCAAATGTTAACAGAGAATCCCATCACATAATACTGTTTATTTAAAAATGGCCTCTTACTTTAAAAAGTGCCTACCCGGCACTGGGCCTGGGGACCTCTTGCTAAGAATTTTGAGAGAACTAGGTTATGTCTGTTTAGTTCGCCCACCTTAGGAACATCAAATGCCTAAATTAAGTATAATTTCATATAACGTAAGAGGATTGAACGCTCCCATTAAGAGGGCAAATATAATTAGAGAATTAATCACATTGAAGGCGGATATAGTTTTCTTACAGGAGACGCATTTCTGTGCTAGTTCAAATCGTCAAATTATCTCAAAGGAATACCCCTTGTGGTACTATGGGGACTCACCTATAAGTAGGGCTAAAGGTGTGGCCATAGGGTTTGCCAGGGGGACCAGGTTCACTCTAGAAGAGAAGAAGGAGGACCCAGAGGGGAGATATCTATTTTTAAAAGGAGAATTGAATGGAGCCGAGGTCTCACTGGCAAACGTGTATGGACCTAATAAAAAATCAACCCAATTCCTAATGAAAATCACAGCTGAATTTATGGATTTCAGGAAGGGGGAGGTCATAATAGCTGGAGATTTCAATGTATGTTTCGAACCAACAATCGACAGTACGTCTCATGATAGGGGGATTGGAAATGCCCAAAAGATCAAATAAAAAAAAAACTGCACCAACATCAATTGGTAGATGCGTGGAGGACACAACATATAAAGCAACGGGAATTTACTTTCTGCTCCCCCGTTCATGGGACGTACTCGAGAATTGATTATTTCTTAGTAGAACATCGGCTACTAGAGACAGTAGAAACTGAGATAGGTATCGCAACATTCTCAGATCATGCACCAATTACACTTCGATGGAATATCGGGGAAGCACAAAAAAGTAACAATATCTGGAGGCTAAACGAAGAACTACTATTGGATAAAAATATAAATAAGAGAATAAAAGTAGAATTAGAACAATTTTTTAAGGAGAATAGCACTGAGGGTATGACAGAGGCCATAGTCTGGGAAACTCACAAAGTATATATTAGAGGGATACTAATAAAGGAGGGTGCGGTTAAAAAGAGAAGGAGCCATGAAAAAAAAAACGCTACTGATGAAAGAGATCTCCGAACTAGAACAGCAATATCAACAAACCAAGGGGAAAGGGAAATTATTATGCCTCAATATTAAAAGAGAGGAACTTAGAGGGGTCTATGAACAAGAGAATCAGACACTCTATAACCAAACTAAGAAAGAGAGATATATATGGGGTAATAAACCAGGGAAGTATTTGGCGAAAATACTAAAAAAGAAAAAAAAATGTCAACTATATAGAAAAAATCCAAAACAAGATAGGGGAAATTAGATATAAAACTTTGGAAATTTCCAAATCTTTTCAAGAATATTATAGCCAATTATATTCACTAAATGCCCAGGATACAAAAGCAGAGATTAAACGAAGAAGGAAAAAATTAAAACCTATATTGAGGAGATTGCTTTAGATAAAATCCCTATGGATAAATTAGACTTCTTAGAAGCTCCCATAAGAGAAGAGGAAATCAGAAAAATTATCCTAGAATTACCAAATGGGAAAAGCCCAGGGCCAGACGGTCTGACGATACTTTATTATAAAAAATATATAGATCTTCTAACCCCGATAATGTGCTCTTATATGAATGGGATAGGTGTAAAGTGGGAGATGAGGAAGGAGGCATTAGAAGCCATAATAACTATAATTCCCAAGGAGGGCAAAGATTCTACACTATGCTCCAGCTACAGACCAATCTCACTCCTAAATATAGATACTAAGATTTTTTGTAAGATCTTAGCAAATAGGCTGAAAACTATTATGACAGATGTCATACACCCAGACCAAGTGGGATTTATCCCAGGAAGGGAGTGTAAAGACAATGGAATAAGATCGCTCCTGGCTATTAAGAAAATCAAAGAGAGTGGGGCCCCAGGACTATTCCTGTGAATGGACGCCGAGAAGGCCTTTGACAGGTTAGACTGGGGCTTCATGCACTCCACACTGGAGGCAATAGGTCTAGGACCCAGAATGAGTACGTGAATCAAATCCTTGTACAAGTATCCAGCAGCGAGGGTTAAAGTTAATGGGAAGCTATCTGCACCGTTCCAGATGAAAAATGGAACTCGACAGGGGTGTCCTCTGTCACCATTACTATTTGTGCTAGCATTGGAACCCTTACTGAGGAAAATCAGGCAGGATCCAGAAATAAGTGGGATAGGGGTGGGCAATGAGCATAAGCTCGCAGCTTACGCAGACGACGTCGTATTTTTCATCACTCACCCTAAAGTAACCCTACCTAAGATCTTAAAAACCCTTGATGAGTTTGGGGAGATGTCTAATTTTAAAATAAATCGGACCAAATCCGAAACACTGAGTATCAACATTAAGAAAATAGATATGAATAAATACCAAAAAGCTTATTCATTTAAATGGCGGAATAGCGCAATTTCATACCTTGGAGTTAAATTGGCCATTGAAATTGAGACAATCTACAGAGAGAATAATATTCCACTATTGAATGAAATTAGGGTAGAACTAAATATAATCTCACGGGGTCAACTTTAATGGATCGGGAGAATAGGGATTCTGAAGATGATTATTCTTCCAAAAATAGTCTACAAAATGCAGATGCTTCCGATCCCACTATCTCGGGTCTTTTTAGATAAATTAGAATCACTATTCTCGGGTTTTCACGTGGTGTGGAAAAAAGCCACGTATCAAGTGGACGACACTCACAAAAGAGAAGGGCCAGGGAGGATTAGGGGCACCCAATATTAGAAATTACTATAATGCGATAGTAATAGCACGGATTATGGAATGGGCTAATGATAGTACGGAGAAGAGCTGGGTGAAAATGGAGAGTAGAACTAGTAACGTATCATTAGGGAGGGTAATATGGATACCGCCACAACATCGAGATTTAAGTACAAACACAAACGAGATCACCAGAAATGCACTAAAAATTTGGGACCGATTGCACAAAAAAGAAAATTGGCAGTATAATTCGCCTCTTATACCACTAAAAGACACAAGTTATTTTACACCAGGTAGGGAAAACATTTCTGGGAAATGGATTTTAAAAGAAAACGCACAATTAAAAGATGTTATGGTCCAAAATAAATTAATCACCTATCAGGAATTAAAGAAGAATATGGAGTGGAGATTGATCGACGAGTGGTGGTATACTCAGCTAAGACATTTTTTTGATAGCCTTCCTAAACCTATTACAGTTAAAGATAATTTAAGGCCATTAGAGAAAATTTGTGAGGAAAAGAAGACGAAAGGAGTTATTTCTAAGATTTATAAGGTCCTAAATAACACACAAAGAAAAATAGAGAAAATGACATGTATTAAGAAGTGGGAAGAGGAACTGGGAACACAAATAAGAGAGTATGAGATTAAACAAATAATTAACAGGGTTCACTCAACCTCCGTGAATTGTAAGATAGTTGAAACTAACTATAAATGTCTAATCAGATGGTATTTGACACCAGAAAGGGTACATAGGTTCATAACAGAAAAATCACAGCTATGTTGGCGTGGATGCCAGGAGATAGGGACAATGGCCCACATATGGTGGACGTGTCCAAAAATTAAAAAATACTGGACAGAGATAAGGAGAACCATCAGAGACATCACTAATATAGAAATACCGGATGATCCGTGGGGATGCTTACTACACGGAATCCTGATGTCAAACAAATTATATCTTAAAAGTCTGATTCCACACCTATTAAACGCAGCTAAGAGCCAAATTCCTAAATACTGGCAAGAACAGGATAGTCCCACCCAGAAGGGATGGTGCAACAGAGTGTACGGAATTTTTAATCTGGAATACTTAAGATCTTGCGACATGGACTCATTGGATGCATTTGAAGAAAAGTAGAAGGTGTGGACGGCTTTTAAAAACACTCTGGGATATGCAGAAATAATGGGTGAACAATCATAACATAAGATGGAGAGGAAGGAAGCAGATATGGTAGTAGAGGGAGGTCAGGGGATTGGGGGGGGGGGGGAGGAGGGGATAAGGGGGGGGAGAGGATTATAGTGTCAGGAAAGGTTCCATCCGCTGGTGGCATTTATTATTTATCTTGCAGTACTGTGGTCCACCAGCAGGTGTCTCCTGGCAGTTTGTAACTGTCAGGAGAATCTTTCCCTGCTGGTGTTGTATTATCTTTTGGACGCAGTACTGGTTTCCACCAGCGGATGGATCCTGGCAGTGTGGAGCAGACTGCCCTCCCTCCGATCAGGTGTGACCTGAAGCTAATCAGGCATTCCTATAAATACCCGGCAGGTGTATACACACACTGCCCTGGTATCGTCCTCGTGCCCTGACCTGTAGCCTGTCTGCTTGAACCCTGATCCATGTATCCTGATCCATGTATCCTGATCCATGTATCCTGATCCATGTATCCTGATCCATGTATCCTGATCCCTGTATCCTGATCCCTGTATCCTGATCCCTGTATCCTGATCCCTGTATCCTGATCCCTGTATCCTGATCCCTGTATCCTGATCCCTGTAACCTGATCCCTGTAACCTGAACCTGTAACCTGATCCTGAACCTGTTGTGTCCGTCCTAATCTCTGATCCCTGCTCTGCAGCCTAGTTGCCCCCTGCTTGATCCTGTCTCCCTGTCCTGATCCATCCTTACCCCATCTGCTGATCCCCCTGGGTATGACCTCGGCCTGGCCCTGTTTATGATTCTGGTTTCCCCATTACTTGTACATATTGTCTGTTACTGTTATTAATTGTGGGTTCTGTTTGGTATTGGTTGTTGTGCACTGTGTGGTATTGGAGGTGGTTATATATATATTATTTCACGTATCTTTAATAAATCTTTATATTTCACTTATACGTGTTTGGTGTTCCTCTGTTGCTAGCTGCACAGTTCTGGTCACACTTGGTACGTGACAGTATACCAGGGCCATTAATGATCAGAAGTAGCTGCACAGAGGACCCATTTTGGTTCTGTTACTCTGCTAAAATGAACTCTGATATGATTCCTTATTATACTCTGCTGGCGTCAGAGAGTGGTGAATATCTCCGTCAGACACTGAAAGAGTGGACCAGTGATCAGTTGCTAGAGATTATTCGTTTAGCTCACTCCTGGGTTGATCAGGGCTGTATGATGTTTGGGGATGTTCAACCTTTAATTAAAATCTGCACAGAGCTGGCTTTGCCTTGTATCCCAGAGGGCCATGATGATTTTTCTCCCCCCTTTAATGTTAATCAGGTCGTATCTTTGGTTTGGCTTCTGGAGGATGACTCCCCATACTTTTTTGAACATTACACAGCTTGTTCCCAACAGAAAATAATAGAGTGTGTTGATTGTGTACAATCCCTTGTCAGACAGGCAGAATGTAAACTGCAGTTTGTGCAGCCACTACTCTCAGCATGGTCTGATATTTTGCAGCCCACAAAAAAACATCTCTGCTGCCAGACACCTGCCTGCCCAAGAGTCTATTTCTCCATCACCCATGGCAACCCCAGTCGCAGTTCAGTACACACTACTTCCCACCAGGTATCAATATCCATTCTCTGCTCCCTGCACCTATCCTGCATTCAACCCACCTGCCTCTTCTCAGCTGCCTGCAAGCCCACAAGAACCTCCTCCAGCCACTGTCCCCGTATCCCTGCCATATTCTTCCATTTGCTCGATTCCATCTTTTCCATATACTCCCCCCGTTATGTGCAAACCTGCAGTGACCAAATCTAAAAAGAAGCGGAAGTATTTCCCTACCCACACAATCCAACCAGTAATCCCACCTTCCTCCACACCCACCAACCTGCTCCAGCCTGTAATCCTTGAGCCAGCCTTCCAGCCTGCGGTCCCTGAGCCAGCCTTCCAGCCTGCAGTTCCAGAACCAGCCTTCCAGCCTGCAGTTCCAGAACCAGCCTTCCAGCCTGCAGTTTCAGAGCCAGCCTTCCAGCTCGCAGTTCCAGAGCCAGCCTTCCAGCCTGCGGTCCTTGAGCCAGCCTTCCAGCCTGCGGTCCTTGAGCCAGCCTTCCAGCCTGCAGTTCCAGAGCCAGCCTTCCAGCCTGCAGTTCCAGAGCCAGCCTTCCAGCCTGCAGTCCCAGAGCCAGCCTTCAAGCCAGCCTGCAGTTCTCAAGCCAGCCTTCCAGCCTGCAGTTCTCAAGCCAGCCTTCCAGCCTGCAGTTCTCAAGCCAGCCTTCCAGCCTGCGGTTCTCAAGCCAGCCTTCCAGCCTGCGGTTCTCAAGCCAGCCTTCCAGCCTGCGGTTCTCAAGCCAGCCTTCCAGCCTGCGGTTCTCAAGCCAGCCTTCCAGCCTGCGGTCCTTGAGCCAGCCTTCCAGCCTGCGGCCCTTGAGCCAGCCTTCCAGCCTGCGGTCCTTGAGCCAGCCTTCCAGCCTGCGGTCCTTGAGCCAGCCTTCCAGCCTGCGGTCCTTGAGCCAGCCTTCCAGCCTGCGGTCCTTGAGCCAGCCTTCCAGCCTGCGGTTTTCGAGCCAGCCTTCCAGCCTGCGGTTCTCGAGCTAGCCTGCCAGCCTGAAGACCCTGTACCAGCCTGCCAGCCTGAAGACCCTGTGCCAGCCTGAAGACCCTGTGCCAGCCTGAAGACCCTGTGCCAGCCTTCCAGCCTGAAGACCCTGTGCCAGCCTGAAGACCCTGTGCCAGCCTGCCAGCCTGAAGACCCTGTGCCAGCCTGCCAGCCTGAAGACCCTGTGCCAGCCTGCCAGCCTGAAGACCCTGTGCCAGCCTGCCAACATGGAGTTCCCGTGCCAGCCTTCCAAACTGAAGCCCTGATGACAGTGTCCCAGTCGGAAGATCCGGTGCCCGTTTCCCGGCCTGTGGTTGTGGTGCCCGTTTCCCGGCCTGTGGTTGTGGTGCCCATTTCCCGGCCTGTGGTTGTGGTGCCCGTTTCCCGGCCTGAGGTTGTGGTGCCCGCTGCGGTGCCCGTTTCCCGGCTTGAGGTTGTGGTGCCCGTTTCCCGGCTTGAGGTTGTGGTGCCCGTTTCCCGGCTTGAGGTTGTGGTGCCCGTTTCCCAGCCCGAGGTTGTGGAGCCCTTTTCCCGGCTCGAGGGTATGTCGTCTGCTGCCCAGCCTGAGATGATCCCATCTGCTGCCCAGCCTGAGATGATCCCGTCTGCTGCCCAGCCTGAGATGATCCCGTCTGCTGCCCAGCCTGAGATGATCCCGTCTGCTGCCCAGCCTGAGATGATCCCGTCTGCTGCCCAGCCTGAGATGATCCCGTCTGCTGCCCAGCCTGAGATGATCCCGTCTGCTGCCCAGCCTGAGATGATCCCGTCTGCTGCCCAGCCTGAGATGATCCCGTCTGCTGCCCAGCCTGAGATGATCCCGTCTGCTGCCCAGCCTGAGATGATCCCGTCCGCTGCCCAGCCTGAGATGATCCCGTCCGCTGCCCAGCCTGAGATGATCCCGTCCGCTGCCCAGCCTGAGATGATCCCGTCCGCTGCCCAGCCTGAGATGATCCCGTCCGCTGCCCAGCCTGAGATGATCCCGTCCGCTGCCCAGCCTGAGATGATCCCGTCCGCTGCCCAGCCTGAGATGATCCCGTCCGCTGCCCAGCCTGAGATGATCCCGTCCGCTGCCCAGCCTGAGATGATCCCGTCCGCTGCCCAGCCTGAGATGATCCCGTCCGCTGCCCAGCTCGATGACCCGGAGCCTGCTGCCCAGCCCGAAGTGTTCCTGTCTGCTGCCCAGCTCGATGACCCGGAGCCTGCTGCCCAGCTCGATGACCCGGAGCCTGCTGCCCAGCCCGAGGTGTTCCTGCCTGCTGCCCAGCTCGATGACCCGGGGCCTGCTGCCCAGCCCGAAGTGTTCCTGTCTGCTGCCCAGCTCGATGACCCGGAGCCTGCTGCCCAGCCCGAGGTGTTCCTGCCTGCTGCCCAGCTTGATGTGATTGTCTGCCCGGATGTGACTTTGCCTACTACCCAGCTGATTGCCATGAACTTTCTCCGGCAACAGCTAGTTGGAGCGTCCGGAGGCCGCTCCTTTGAGGGGGGGTACTGTCAGGAAAGGTTCCATCCGCTGGTGGCATTTATTATTTATCTTGCAGTACTGTGGTCCACCAGCAGGTGTCTCCTGGCAGTTTGTAACTGTCAGGAGAATCTTTCCCTGCTGGTGTTGTATTATCTTTTGGACGCAGTACTGGTTTCCACCAGCGGATGGATCCTGGCAGTGTGGAGCAGAATTCCCTCCCTCCGATCAGGTGTGACCTGAAGCTAATCAGGCATTCCTATAAATACCCGGCAGGTGTATACACACACTGCCCTGGTATCGTCCTCGTGCCCTGACCTGTAGCCTGTCTGCTTGAACCTTGATCCCTGTAACCTGAACCTGTAACCTGATCCTGAACCTGTTGTGTCCGTCCTAATCTCTGATCCCTGCTCTGCAGCCTAGTTGCCCCCTGCTTGATCCTGTCTCCCTGTCCTGATCCATCCTTACCCCATCTGCTGATCCCCCTGTGTATGACCTCGGCCTGGCCCTGTTTATGATTCTGGTTCCCCCATTACTTGTACATATTGTCTGTTACTGTTATTAATTGTGGGTTCTGTTTGGTATTGGTTGTTGTGCACTGTGTGGTATTGGAGGTGGTTATATATATATATATATATATATATATATATATATATATATATATATATATATATATATATATATATATATTATATTATATTATTTCACTTATCTTTAATAAATCTTTATATTTCACTTATACGTGTTTGGTGTTCCTCTGTTGCTAGCTGCACAGTTCTGGTCACACTTGGTACGTGACATATAGGAAGGGAATTGTATTGAATTACATGTTTATACGGATCGTAATAAAGAAACACATTTTTTTTCTTCGAAAAATTTGGAGAACCACATATGATCCGAATCCAAAGTAGAGACGACATTAAGGAATAATACCATGAGAAAGTCTCTCGTTGTGATAAAGTCTGAGTGGTCAAACCCCCCCCCCCCCGGATATAAAAAGCGCCATTGGGAAATTGGGAAAGCATTTTATCACACCGATCTTGGTGTGGTCAGATTCTTTGAGGGCAGAGGAAAGATCTAGGGTCTAATAGACCCCAGTTTTTTTCAAAAAAAGAGTACCTGTCACTACCTATTGCTATCATAGGGGATATTTACATTCCCTGAGATAACAATAAAAATGATAAAAAAATAAAATATGTAAGGAGCAATTTAAAAATAAAATAAAAAAGCAAAATTAATTATAAAAAAAAAAAGCACCCCTGTCCCGCCCTGCTCTTGCGCAAAGGCGAACGCAAGCGTCGTCTGGCGTCATATGTACACAGCAATTGCAAAATGCATGTGAGGTATCACCGCAAAGGTCAGATCGAGGGCAATCATTTTAGCAGTAGACCTCCTCTGTAAATCTAATGTGGTAACCTGTAAAGGCTTTTAAAGACTTTTAAAAATGTATGTAGTTTGTCGCCACTGCGCGTTTGTGCGAAATTTTAAAGCATGTCGTGTTTGGTATCCATGTACTCGGCCTAAGATCATCTTTTTTATTTCATCAAACATTTGGGCAATATAGTGTGTTTTAGTGCATTAAAATAAAAAAAGTGTATTTTTTCCCAAAAAAATGCGTTTGAAAAATCGCTGCGCAAATAATGTGGGTAAAAAAAAAAATGCAACACCGACCATTTTAATCTGTAGGGCCTATACTTTAAAAAAATATATAATGTTTGGGGGTTCAACGTAATTTTCTTGCAAAAAAAAAAATGTTTTCATGTAAACAAAAAGTGTCAGAAAGGGCTTTGTCTTCAAGTGGTTAGAAGAGTGGATGATGTGTGACATAATGTTCTGTGTAAAATGCCAGGACAGTTCAAAACCATCCCAAATGACCCCATTTTGGAAAGTAGACACCCCAAGCTATTTGCTGAGAGGCATGTCGAGTCCATGGAATATTTTATATTTATATATTGACACAAGTTGCGGAAATGTATTTATATATTTTTTTGCACAAAGTTGTCACTAAATGATATATTGCTCAAACATGCCATGGGCATATGTGGAATTACACCCCAAAATACATTCTGTTGCTTCTCCTGAGTACGGGGATACCACATGTGTGAGACTTTTTGGGAGCCTAGCCGCGTACAGGACCCCAAAAACCAAGCACCGCCTTCAGGCTTTCTAAGGGTGTAAATTTTTGATTTCACTCCTCACTGCCTATCACAGTTTCGGAGGCCATGGAATGCCCAGATGGCACAAAACCCCCCCCCCAAATGACACGATTTCGGAAAGTAGACACCCCAAGCTATTTGCTGAGAGGTATGTTGAGTATTTTGCAGATCTCGCTTTTTGTCACAAAGTTTTGAAAATTGAAAAAAGAAAAAAATAAATAAATTATTTTCTTTCTTCATTTTCAAAAACAAATGAGAGCTGTAAAGTACTCACCAAGCCTCTCAGCAAATAGCTTGGGGTGTCTACTTTCCAAAATGGGGTCATTTGGGGGGGGGTTTGTGCTATTTTTGCATTTTATGGCCTTCAAAACTGTGGTAGGTAGTGAGGAGTGAAATCAAAAATTTGCGCCCTTAGAAATCCTGAAGGCGGTGCTTGGATTTCAGGGTCCCGTACGCGGCTAGGCTCCTAAAAAGTCCCACACATGTGGTATCCCCGTAATCAGGAGAAGCAGCAAAATTTATTTTGGGGTGCAATTCCACATATAACCATGGCATGTGTGAGCAATATATCATTTAGTGACAACTTTTTGTAATTTTTTATTTTTTGTCATTCAATCACTTGGGACAAAAAAATAAAATATTCAATGGGCTCAACATGCCTCTCAGCATTTTCCTTGGGGTGTCTACTTTCCAAAATGGGGTCATTTGGGGGGGGGGGGTTGTGCTTTTTTGTCATTTTATGGCCTTCGAAACTGTGATAGGTAGTGAGGAGTGAAATCAAAAATTTGCGCCCTTAGAAATCCTGAAGGCGGTGCTTGGTTTTCGGGGTCTCGTACGCGGCTAGGCTCCTAAAAAGTCCCACACATGTGGTATCCCCATACTCAGGAGAAGCAGCAAAATGTATTTTGGGATGCAATTCCACATATAACCATGGCATGTGTGAGCAATATATCATTTATTAAAAACTTTTTGTATTTTTTTATTTTTTTTTGTCATAAAAAAAAATAAAAATATTCAATGGGCTCAACATGCCTCTCAGCAATTTCCTTGGGGGTGTCTACTTTCCAAAATGGGGTCATTTGGGGGGGGGGGGGTTTGTACTGCCCTGCCATGTTATCACCTCAAGAAATGAGATAGGCAGTCATAAATTAAAAGCTGTGTAAATTCCAGAAAATGTACCCTAGTTTGTAGACGCTATAACTTTTGCGCAAACCAATAAATATACGCATATTGACATTGTTTTTTACTAAAGACATGTGGCTGAATACATTTTGGCCTAAATGTATGACTAAAATTGAGTTTATTCGATTTTTCTTAAAACCAAAATTAGAAAATATCATTTTTTTTTTAATTTTCTGTCTTTTTCCGTTTATATCGCAAAAAAAAATAAAAAATCGCAGAGGCAATCAAATACCATTAAAATAAAGTTCTATTTGTGGGAAGAAAAGGACGCAAATTTTGTTTGGGTACAACATTGCATGTCCGCACAATTTCCAGTTAAAACAGCGCAGTACCAAATTGTAAAATCAGCTCTGGTCTTTATGCTGCGAATTGGTCCGGGGCTTAAGTGGATACATATATATATATATATATATATATATATATTAGATACATATATCCTATGTAGTGCCCACCTCACTCCCCTCTCTTCTTCTCTTGCTCGTCTGTCTCTTGTCTAGGGGTATCTCAGAGGGGAGCGAGCGGGGGACAACACGCCTGGCCTTCACCACATGTATCAGTGCAGTATAGGCAACGTTCTTAATTTACCTTCGGGTCAGTGTTGTGCACCTGGATCCTCCCTCCGAGAGGATCCTTAAGCAATGTCCGTCAGAAATGAGCCCCACACCAATAAAGTCCAACACTCCTTTATTTTCTCCTTGATGGACACAAC
The DNA here is from genome assembly GCA_029206835.1 of Rana muscosa. NCBI lineage: Eukaryota > Metazoa > Chordata > Amphibia > Anura > Ranidae > Rana > Rana muscosa. Next base: position 1,163,340,892 of record CM055116.1, read on the forward strand.
AGTTGAACTCCCTTGAAGCACAGAACAGGAAAGGAGGTGGGGATGCGAATAGGCCCAGACACAATTGTTCTCCACTTTCCTCCCTGAAAGTGGGCTGCGGTCTCCGCACGAGGGGGATTTCCTTCCAGGCGGTCTCCGACGAGAGGCTCACCTGTCACCGGCAATATGCTGCACCGGGTCTTCAAATGAGGAGCTCCCCCCCGGTCCATTGCACCTTCCGGATTCGGGTTCCCAATCCCTGGGTTCCCTAGGATCTCCTTCCCGCGCGGAATTCAGTGTTGGGCACTGAGCTCCGGACCTCCATTCAAGTACCACACCCCAGGCTGAAGGTGCCTGGGATGGAATACGATCTCCGGTGGTCCTCTAGGCCTAGGCCGCCTAGAGGACCGACGTGAACCACCGTCCACAGGCTGAAGGTGCCTGGGACTACGAACCCCGTGACAAAGATGGCCGGCCCCTTTATACCCTCCCCCAGCAAGCACGGCGGGTTCCCCGCCCCACCATACCGCTGCCGAGGGAGGACAAAAAGGGTACAGCACACAGCAATGATTCAACCCCAACCCAGGGCGACAGCGCCACCCACTGGGCTGCGGGGAATTACACATCACTGGTGTCACCGCTAGATTCAAATTTACACCCGGGAAAGTGCATACCCGCTACACTCTCCCCCCTGTCCTTTGACACTGGTCCCCAGTGTCTGGAGTAAATCATGTCCTCAATGGCTGACATAATCCAGTCCAGAAACCCACTAACAATTGCGGTAAAAATAACTTTGAAAAAAAAACTGTCACGCTGAAACAATTGTGTCTGAGCCCTGTAATAGAAAGGGAAAGAAACACAACATGTAATCATAACTTTAAACCACATTTTACATCATACTTTTCCCACCCATCCTGACTAAGATCCACCCATCCTCAGTGATCTTGAAGGGTTGCTCTCCTGCAGAGGGAAAAGAAAGAAAACAACACACATAAACCCTGACACATATATTCGTGTAGGAGGAAAGAAACTTCTTTGTAAAGAAATCCCTTTTCTCCAAAAAGTGAGTGTGTGTAAAGTGTTAACGTTGCACAACACTGCCACCTGGTGACAGCATCACGGTAACTGCACTCGTGGAACTTCTCCTTCTTCTCTTGGAGCCCTATCTACCTCAGAGTCTGTGATCTTTTCTTTTGGAAAAATGAAGAACAAACCCGGAACAGTTCCTCATTCCTCTGGGCACAACAAAAAAAAAAAACAACGGCCCCAGAAAGTTCAGCAGCACAGAACAAAAACAATGGAGTCTTTCTCTCCTTAAAGGTAAAAGCGGGGATGCGCCAGAACAAGTGGCTTTAAGTGCTTGTCCATGGTTTCCAAATGATACTCCACATCTTCTCCTTCTTTACGCCGGATCAGCACTTTGTCTGCATGGATGTGACGTCCCAACATCCACTCTGCCTTGCAGTCTTTAAAACGTTGAGCAGCTTTGGGAGAGCATGTAAGGTACCTGCGGATGTGCGGGACTTTTAGGTGAGTCCACACAAAGTCATCGTACCAGCGCTCCCGGCACACTTCCACTTCATAAAGCAGTTCCTTTGACAAGTATGGATACTCCCACCCATACTCCGCAGCAACCTTCTGGCCGAACAGGCGCTGTAATCTCGCCAAAGGAGGCATGGTAGCTTTGTCCCCTTCACCAGGTAAAATTATAAAGTCCGGGTGACGAGGCACTCTGACTACCTCCAATCTGGGCATAGGCGCCCGCAGCAACAGTCTCTTTTCTCCAACCTCAGATGCAGGTGGCACCGGAGATGCAGGGACAAGCTGGGGACGGGACCCTTCTTCAGACGCTGGTGCCTCCACCCGGGGCGTACTCTCCCCTGTAGACATAGGTGGATCCCTGGTTCTGCGGGATGAAGCAAGCGGTACCTTGTCCCAGCCCTTCTCGGCAAACAAATCATCTATGGCAATGTCGTCTCCCATGTCCGAGAGCGACTCTAGGTCGGAGGTGTCACTTGCTGGGCCATGACTTCCCGACACCTCCGCCCACACACCAAATCTCTCTGCCTGGCTTACCTCGGCCCTTTCTTGAAGCAGGACGTCCGGAACCCTCGTCAACGGATTCATCCGGGCCGGGCGTAAGCGGGCAAGACGGTCCACCACAACCGCTGGTCGGGGCTACCATGCCGGTCTTTCTCTTCGGTGGTGGACGCTGCGAGACAGTGGTGACCGAGTCAGCATCCTCGGATTTCTCCCGTTGAGTTTTCACGACCTCCTCCGCGGTCGCTGCAGTGTGCGCAGGGATGGCTCTCACAGCAGTGATTCCTCCTCTTTGAGTGGTGGTACCTGAAGCCCGGCCAGGGTAGATGGTTCTCGGCCTCTCCACCGCCGGATCCACTTCGAACAGAAACTCCCCACAGGCCTCACAACGTCCGAACGGCTTCAGCTGACACACCAGTCCCGAACAGCCAGGACAAATCACACCCAGGGCCTCAACGTCCATGCATGAATACAGAGCGAATTGTCCCCGGGGCTTTAGCCGGATCCCCGTATCCGTTACCGGAGCAGCAGTGGTCAATGTCGTGGTGGAAGGGTGAACTGGAATCCACGAGGCATGTCCAAACATGGCGACCTGTTGCTGGTCCATCGCACACTGCAAAGTTTTTGCGCCAACGTCATACGTGTAGTCCCTCACACGTATTGGACTCCTCCCCTTTGCTCCAGTTCGTGGGCTTTTCTTCCTTTTTGAGTCACGCCCACGAACTAAGCGATGGGGGTGTGCCTGGTGGTGCAGTGCAACTAGAAACCCCCACGTGTAGTCCCTGTTGTGGACTTTCTAGGCTGTTGCTTAGAGAGCACACAGCCTATAATTCCTGTGCTACCTAAGCACACACTTTAGATTCATCTTTTTGCAATAATGCTATCTTTAGCTAAGTTTGTTAAGATCCACTCACCGTCCATTCGTCCCATCATTCATCCCAAAAAGGCAGCATCACACAGCTTATGTTCTCATCTCAGCCTCCCAGCATAGTGTGCCTGGGAGCTGTGTGTCTCTCCTTTTATTGAAATCCCCACAGGATTAAAATCCCAACAGGAAGTGATGTCACAGCATGTGATCCTCACTAAAGAAGTTACCAACAGGAAGTGAGGTCACAGCATGTGACCTTCACACAGGGAAAATGACAAGGACATCCCTTCCAACAGGGAATGAAAGGATTCAATACAATAATACATACAGTGAATACAATAACGCATGATGGCTAAAGTTACCGTTGATAGGAGTCCTCATTCTGCGCTATTCCATAGAATAACGCATATTCAGATTATACTATTATTGAATGGGGGAGGGAGGCTATCCGCAGATGCGCACTACGAATCCCAATCAATGTTGATCAGACACAGCAGAGACAAGAGCACGCATCTGCTCATAACCAATGATGTTGTTGCAGAGTGAGGACATCCCCTCCTCAACGATCGTCCGTGCTAATGCACAGAGGGCCCCCGTCGGTGGACATATCCGCACCCTGCAAACATCACACTCCAACCTCAAGATGTTTTCCCCTATCAGACGGGATTCAACCAGCCTCAGACTACCCCAATCAGCTCTTTTAGAGCGGGTTGCAGAAGTACTAACACTGGGTGACACTATGACAATACATATTAAATACATCTCCATAAAAATCTCCACAACAATACTCACCTCACCTACCTGACATACATACACTCACCTACCTGACATACATAGACCTACCTGACATACACTCACCTCACCTACCTGACATATATAGACCTACCTGACATACACTGACTTCACCTACCTGACATACATACACTCACCTCACCTACCTGACATACATACACTGACCTCACCTACCTGACATACATGGACCTACCTGACATACACTGACTTTACCTACCTGACATACATACACTCACCTACCTGACATACATGGACCTACCTAACATATACTGACTTCACCTACCTGACATACATACACTGACCTCACCTACCTGACATACATGGACCTACCTGACATACACTGACCTCACCTACCTGACATACATACACTGACCTCACCTACCTGACATACATGGACCTACCTGACATACACTGACCTCACCTACCTGACATACATACACTGACCTATGTATTGGACTCTGTCTCTTATTTGCTGTATATCAGCAGAGAATTTGTGGATGAGGGAGGAGAGGTTGGACATGAGGGATGATTGGAGAGATAGGAGCATGTCTTTCATAGTTGAGTCCAGAACAGGTTGTCCTGTAGTAGGAAATGAGGCAATGGAGGATTGTAAGGAGGCATCTACATATAGTGGGGGAATGTCTGTACTCACCCCTGTGGCTGGGTAATGAGAAGAATCCTTTCTCATTCTGGCTTTGGCTGGACTTCTCATCGTGGGGCTGTTAGAAGTGGAATTTCCTGGGGATGTGGTGGTTTGTCCCTCTTCTCTGTCAAAGTACTCGACATCTGGCAGATCAGTGTAGGATGTTGAGGGTGTGCAAGTGTACTGCTCGCCGGCGCCATCTTGTGCCTCTCATCTCGGCGGTGTAGTGTCATATTTTGCTCCCTATCACAGAATGCTGCGGAAGTGACGTTGCGGGCAGAAATTTCGCACTGCGCATGCGCAAAGCGTTCCAAACACTTGCGCCGTGCGCTCCAAAGGATTTTCGGCAATACAGTTCAGCGAAACCATCAGATAGTGTCACGGAAGTGACATTACAGACAACACAAAGACTGGCCTATGCGTTCCAACACTAATACTTCCCTTGTTACCTAGTATCATTTTTTACCAACCATGCTGAGCTACCTGTGGTGTTAGGTTCTGCATTGCTGGGACTTGTAGTGCCTATCCTGAGCTACACCACACGTAGCTCAGGATAGGCACTACAAGTCCCAGCAATGCAGAACCTAACACCACGCGTAGTTTAGGATAGACACTACAAGTCCCAGCATGGTTGGTAAAAAATGATACTAGGTAACAAGGGAAGTATTAGTGTTGGAACGCATAGGCCAGTCTTTGTGTTGTCTGTAATGTCACTTCCAGTCCTGCTGTTGTAGTTGCTCTTTTTTTTTTTGCATGCATGTTTAAATTTTTGGGAGATCATGTGACTTTTCTACAGCTCAGAGCGTATTATAGGCGCTATTCAGGCGTTTTTACATCAGTTTCAATTAATTTCAATGGAGAGGGGCGTTTTTGGAGCGTTTTTTCAGCGCCCAGAAGCTGCTCCAAAGATGCTGCTTGCAGGACTTTTCTCAAGGCCCCGCCAGCACAACGCCTCAGTGTGAAAGGGCCCATTGAGATGCATGGAGAGCGTTTTATGAGCATTTTAATAGCGCTATTTTTAACGCTAAAACTCTGTAAAAATGCTCCAGTGTGAAAGGGGTCTTATACTTACCTCGGACCGATGCTCCAGCTGTCCCCCGCCGTCTCTGCACTGAGAACTGAGCCACGGAACATCGCCACTGGCTCGGTTCTCACAGATCCCAGAGAGAAAAGAGTCTAACTGTCAGTCAGCGTCTCTCCTCTCTGCTTCTCCACGCTCATTGGAGAGCTGAGCAGTGGAGGGGCGGGGAGAGGCTCGCTGAGAGGCTGAGACTGCCATCAATCAGGGCAGCTGGCGGATTCTGACTTGGGAAGTCGTGATGATGCGTTGCCCCGACTGATGGCAGTGACGTCAGTGGAGAGCGGACTTCAGACTGCTCTCCGCTGAAAACGGGTCACAGGAGTGCAAAACTAATTGCACTCCTGTGGCCCTGAGGAGAAGCCCAGCCTAAAAAGCTCAGGCTGGACTTCTCCTTTAAGTATAAGGCTCACCAGATGCTGCTGCCATTCATTCTCGTGTCTGGCAAATATCGCCTTATTGGATATTATTGAAGAGCCGCTTTTACATGCTAATCTCAATCCAGATTAATAGAGATGCTCTCCACATGTGGGGAAAGAAATTGACACAGAGCCTCCAATAATGTAAAAACACCTTAAGGTGAAAATCAGTTTATTAAAAGTAATGCACTTACATCATAAAAGATTCAAAATCGCCTTGTTAAAATTCCAAACATGTCAGGTGACTCAGTGTTGCGATCTCCTCGTAGCTTCCTTGGTACACAAGGAGTCACCATCTCAGTGTTGCCAGATAGTCATGTCCCAAGGGAGGTGGGACGTGGCTACACGGCAACGCTGAGATGGTGACTCCATGTGTACCAAGGAAGCTACGAGGAGATCGCAACACTGAGTCACCTGACATGTTTGGAATTTTAACAAGGCGATTTTGAATCTTTTATGATGTAAGTGCATTACTTTTAATAACCTGATTACCTTGAAGCGGAGGTCCGACCACCGCTGCAAAAATTAAAAGCCAGCAGCTACACATACTGTAGCTGCTGACTTTTAATAATAGGACACTTTCCTGTCCTGGAATCTGGTGAGATTTATTCTTAAAGCGGAGGTACACCCAAAAATGGAACTTCCACTTTTCCGATTCCTCCTCCGGTCTAATACAGGTATTCTGCTCCCACTTCCGGGCATAGATATCCGAGCTACCCGCGTGTATCTACGCCCCTTCCGGTGCTTTCTCTGTCCCCCCCGCTGTCTTCTGGGAGACACACAGGTCCCAGAAGACAGCAGGGACCAGTGGGAATGCGCAGCGCAAGGCGCGCAGGCGCAGTAGGGAACCAGGAAATGTAGCCGCATGGCTTCACTTCCTGATTCTCTTACCGAAGATGGAGGTGGCAGCAACCGAGAGCCAAGGGATAGATCGGTTTCGGGTGCCAACATCGCGGGCACCCTGGACAGGTAAGTGTCCTTATTTTAAAAGTCAGCAGCTGAAGTATTTGTAGCTGCTGACTTTTAAAAAAAAAAAAATCAGCGGATCTCCGCTTTAAGGGAGTAGATTGGCACACATCACTTTTGTGAAGGATTTTGGTGAATCAATGAGATTCTGGTTCACTATTTTTTCATCTCTTTAAGTTGGACTATATTACCACACTGATTTGCATATTTTGGATCATATATATTTTTGGGATTTGCCATATGGACACTTTTTATTATGTTTGGTTGTTTTATGATGATCATTCCACAGTGCTAATATTTAGGAGATAAATTAGTGCACTACTGTGGAGTTATTTGTCTCTTTTTTACATTGACATTTGTTTCACCTCATTTGCATATTGTTGAATATTAAGTGGAAGCGCAAGCAGGAGGTTTTCATTAGTGCAGTGAGCACACATATATGTGTAATTATATACTCCATTATCCAATCACAGGGTGGATATAAATCAAAGATTTTTTTATTTAAATCAAAAAATCTGATTTTTTTTATTTAAATCGTATTTATTTGATTTAAATCGATTTTTGGGATTTTTATCAAATTAATTCTAATAAAATGTTTTGGTGTAAAAATGTATCTAAAGATAGTTTTCTATTTAAGATACAATAATAGTTTAGTTTATTCAGTATGAAATGGAGCTTAGTTATGTAGCATGAGGCTGTATATTCTGCCATATTAATTGTTTTGGTAAACTCATTCAATGAATCCAAGCTCTGCAAGCTGAGATTACATGCACTGTATTGATGCATTCACACAATTTCACATCAACCATGAAATAAAACAAAGTTCAGGAATATTCCTTTATCCCATTGTTTTGCAAATCTATGTACACTACATACTGTATGATTGAATCGGTTCTGATATAGCTGTTTTACTAACCTGACAGCTTATTATTCTAAATAGGCAACCTTAATTTTGTTTGCAAATATTAAAGATTCTAACTACCAGCAAGAATAAGTCCTTAAATTTAACCACTTCAGCCCTGCAGGATTTGGCTGCCAAATGACCGGGCCACTTTTTGCGATTCGGCACTGCGTCGCTTTAACTGACAATTGCGCGGTCGTGCGACGTGGCTCCCAAACAAAATTAACATCCTTTTTTTCCCATAAATGGAGCTTTCTTTTGGTGGTATTTGATCACCTCTGCGGTTCTTATTTTTTGCGCTATAAACAAACATAGAGCGACAATTTTGAAAAAAAAAACAATATTTTGTACTTTTTGCTATAATAAATATCCCCAATTTTTTTTTTTATATATATATTTTTTTTCTCAGTTTAGGCCGATACGTATTATTCTACATATTTTTGGTAAAAAAAATCGCAATAAGCGTTTATTGATTGGTTTGCACAAAAGTTATAGCGTCTACAATATAGGGGATCGTTTTATGGCATTTTTATTAATAATTTTTTTTTTACTAGTAATAGCGGCGATCAACCGGTAGGTTGATCAAAAAAAAAAAAAAACTGAATGGATTCCCCCATTCACACAAGGGAGGTGGATAGAGGTGTTATTGCATTCTGACAGCGGGGAACTCTCCTCTATCAGAATGCACTGATCAGCGGTGCAGCTGATTGGCTACAGCACTGATTGAACAAACATTTTCCAGCAAGCCTATTTATGAGAAGTCAAGCATTAGATCAACTTATCATGAACGGGAACAGCCATAGATGGATCGAAAGAGGTTGACTTACTAAAGATGTTGATGAAGTTTATAAATAAAATGTGTGAAGAGTAATTTCAATTATCCAATCATGAAATGTATGTTTGCTTATTTTATCTGCACATTATTGGATAATTGAAGTAAATATTCAAATAATTATTTAACCACTTCCCACCCAGACTATTGCCAAATGACAGCTGGGCAGGACGTTCGTCATTCTGGGTGGACTGATCACTGTACCAGCCCTCTGCCAGTACCATGTGATCGCTGTGACCAATCACAGTAGATCACATGACAATTGTAAACAATGGATGGCTTCCTTTCATGCCATCCATTGTGCATAATTGTGCTGCTAGCTGTGATTGATCACAGTGATCATATGATACAGACAGGGCCAATCACAGCTAATCACAACAAAACACACTGAATTAATCAATTTCATTCTGTAAAAATAGTTGCTTATACCAGTGAAATTCACTGGTATAAGCAATCATAACGTAAAAAAATAAATAAAATCCTGATCACTTTCGCAGAGTAGTACAGTGTTACTATTGTTAAAAATTGGAAAAATTGAAAAAGTATTACTTTTTTTTCCATACTGTCACCAGTCAGTGTCCCTGATCACCACCACACCCATTATATGATAACGCTGTACTGCACTGGTGACAGTATGTAAAAAAAATTGTGAAAAACTACAACAAAAAACTTGCCTTGCTTCTTACTAAATACCTTGGACTGTCTACTTTCAAAAAGAGGTCATTTGGGGATATTTGTACTGTTCTGGCGTTTTCAGGCCTCAAGAATTGAGACAGTCCATCAGTACATCAGGATTGATCGATTTTCAGATATATGCCATAGTTTGTGGACTCTATGGCTTCATTCCGACGAGGCGGATCCGTCGCTACGGAGTCCGCCAGCTCTCGCCAGCTCAGCGGGAGATCTCTCCATTGATTTCTGCTGAGCTGGTGGATGACAGGTCCCTCTCTGCTCACTGAGTGCGAAGGGGCTTGTTGAGCGCCGCTGTCTCCTATGGAGAGATCGGGCGAAAACGGACAGCATGTCTGTTTACACCAGATCTCACCCGATCCTATCCGCCATGGACGGATGGCGACGTATCGCCATACGTCTGATTTTAGCGTATCGGAGCTGGTCAGATGTCAGCGGACATGGTCACCGCTGACATCCGTCGCTCCATAGGCTTGCATGGAGCGGCCGTTCAGGTCCACCAAAAAAAACTGACAGGCGGACCTGAACGGTCCGCCCGCGTGAAAGGGGCCCAGAACTTCTCTACAGACTAAATAATATACACTGATTTTGGTTATTTTCATCAAAGAAATGCAGCAGTGTAACTTTTGGCCTAAACTTATGAAGAAATATTTTTTATTTGCAAAATGTTATAACAGAAACAAAAAAAATGCATTTTCTTTTCAAAAATGTCAGTCTTTTTTGTTTATTTAGCAAAAAAAAAAAAAACACAGTGGTGATTAAATAACACCAAAAGCTCTATTGTTTGGAGAAAATGAAACACATTTCATATGGGTACAGAGTTGCATGACCACAGAATTGTCATTCAAAGTGTGACAGCGCTGAAAGCTGAAGATTGTCCTGAGCAGGAAGAGGGTGAAAGTGCCCAGCACTGAAGTGGTTAAAGTAAGTGGTTACTCAATTTCTTTATTAAAACAGCCTCATATGCTCCTATGAACTAGTTACTGGCCATAGGAAGTGTCAGAGAACGTACCTTGCCAGGCGTGTTGGTGGTCGCTTTGGTGTGCGTTCGCGCGCGCTGATGCGCGCTGATGTTGGGCATGTTCCTGTCCGCGCTGGTGCACTTCCCAGACTTCGGGAGCCCGCGCCTGTGCGCGATGGTGTGCCTGTGCGCGCGGGTGCATGTGCGCGCATTGCGCATGCTGATGCGCCGATGCGCCATTGCGCGCGCCGATGCATGCCGGTTTGTCCATTTAAACTCCTGGAACACTTCAGACCGGTGCTGTCTGATCCACAGTCCCCTGTGTATCCTGCTCCTGTTAATTGCCTGAAACCTGATCTTCTGACCACCCGGCTTGTTACTGGACTTTTCCTGCTATCCGCCTGCACCCGACCTCAGCCTGTCTTTGACCCTGAACCTGCCTACCCCGCTGTACCATACTGCCTGAACGTTGCCGAACCCTGCTTGTCTTGACCACTCTCTCTGCACCTGCCCAGCTGCACTGCTCTACACATCTGCCTGCCTACCTGCCTGCCTGCAGCCAGCCTGGCTCAGCTACTCTCCTGAACCCAGGATCCGGAGCTGCCTTCCAGTAACCACTCTCAGGCTCTCTTACCCTTCCGCACTCCCGTGCCTCCTGTCTGCACTACCAGGGGCCCGCGAGTCGGATCCGTACGGGGGACCTTCCTCTGCTCTAACGGACTCGCTGATCAGGTACGTACAACCCTGACAGGAAGTCAGAGTTGAATATCTATCTATCTATCTACTGTATATATATATATATATATATATATATATATATATATATACATATATATATATATATATATATATATATATATATATATATACAGTGGGTACGGAAAGTATTCAGACCCCCTTAAATTTTTCACTCTTTGTTATATTGCAGCCATTTGCTAAAATCATTTAAGTTCATTTTTTTCCCTCATTAATGTACACACAGCACCCCATATTGACAGAAAAACACAGAATTGTTGACATTTTTGCAGATTTATTAAAAAAGAAAAACTGAAATATCACATGGTCCTAAGTATTCAGACCCTTTCCTCAGTATTTAATAGAAGCACCCTTTTTATCTTATACAGGCATGTACAGTGAGCGGTCGGTATCGCTCCGGGAGCGATCGGTGATGAGGGGGCGGCCCCCAGATCACCCCCCACCCCCCAGTCACAGTGTCACTGATTGCAGTGATCATTTATTTACTGATCACTGCAAACAGTGACATTTGTAACTGTAAAAGTGTCAGGGCAGTTAGTTTTAGGTCCAGGGTAGCCCCCTAACCCCCCTCCCCTAATAAAGGTTTAACCCCTTGATCGCCCCCAGGTAACCCTTTCACCCCCTAGCACCACTGTGACTAAGCGATCGTTTTTCTGATCGCTGTTTTAGTGTCGGTGGTGCCGCTAGGTAGTCAGTTTTTTTTAGGTTCGCCGCCAGGTTTTTATTGCGTCGGGTACCCCCATATATTACCTAAAAAGGTTTAACCCCTTGATCGTCCCCCCAGGTAACCCTTTCACCCCTAGCACCACTGTCACTAAGCGATCGTTTTTCTGATCGCTGTTTTAGTGTCGGTGGTGCCGCTAGGTAGTCAGTTATTTTTTTAGGTTCGCCGCCAGGTTTTTATAGCGTCAGGTACCCCCATATATTACCTAATAAAGGTTTAACCCCTTGATCGCCCCCAGGTAACCCTTTCACCCCCTTTTGCCAGTGTCACTATGCGATCGTTTTTCTGATCGCTGTATTCGTTATGCTGGTGCCGCTAGGTAGTCAGTTATTTTTTTAGGTTTGCCGCCAGGTTTTTATAGCATCAGGTACCCCCAAATATTTCCTAATAAAGGTTTAACCCCTTGAACACCCCCCAGGTAACCCTTTCACCCGCTTTTGCCAGTGTCACTAAGCGATCGTTTTTCTGATCGCTGTATTTGTTATGCTGGTGCCGCTAGGTAGTCAGTTATTTTTTTAGGTTCACCGCCAGGTTTTTAAAGCGTCAGGTACCCCCATATATTACCTAGTAAAGGTTTAACCCCTTGATTGCCCCCCAGGTAACCCTTTCACCCCCTTTTGCCAGAGTCACTAAGCGATCGTTTTTCTGATCACTGTATTAGTTATGCTGGTGCCGCTAGGTAGTCAGTTATTTTTTTAGGTTCGCTGGCAGCTGTTCATAGCATCAGGTACCACCATATATTATCTAATAAAAGTTTTAACCCCCTGATTGCCCCTAGAGTTAACCCTTTCACCAGTGATCACTGTATAAGTGTTGAAAAAATTAAGAAATTCCGTGCCAACTGTTAATCTAATCTTACTTAAATGTAACAACAATCTACATACATAAATATTAATATACCAGCTGCTCCTCTGCAAAATAGAAGTGAACTTCCAAATGAACATGTGATAAAAATAATAGAGGGCGCTACCATAAATGTTTCAATCCACATTGTGAGTTAGATAAATTATGGTGATTTCATATAAAATAAAAAATCATAAAAAATTTAGTTCAGTGTCCACACTTAAACCACAATGTGAAATGATCTGAAAAAATTCTATACAAAGTCCCAACAAGTGTGTGAACTGAAATTCCAATCAATCTACTATTTCAAAGATTTGCTAGTAGAAAAAAACAATATTCTTCCTTAGTGTAAAAAATTCATGCACAGATATAGGATGCGCTTACCAGATCACTGGGACCACTTTACTTAAAAAGATGGTCAATAAGGCTTTAGCAGGATTGTGCCTGCACACATAGCAGTAAAGCAGGAATAGATCCAGACACCTCTTCCAGGAGTTATAGGTGAGATATGCAAATGAAAACAGAGAATCCCATCGCATAATACTGTTTATTTAAAAATGGATGATAAAACAAAGGGTGCCAAATGGCCTCTTACTTTAAAAAGTGCCGACCCGGCACTGGGCCTGAAGGCCTGTCTGTAATCTCTGCTCCGCTGCTTCCTCCGTTACCTTCTGAAAAAATTATATACAAAGTCCCAACAAGTGTGTGAACTGAAATTCCAATCAATCCACTATTTCAAAGATTTGCTAGAAGGAAAAAAATGATATTCTTCCTTAGTGTAAAAAAATCCTCCACCATATACTATGCAATATTTGGTCACCCGAAGTGCACAGATATAGGTTGCACTTACCAGATCACTGGGACCACTTTATAAGTGTCACTGGTGACTAGGGATGAGCTTCGTGTTCGAGTCGAACATACGTTCGACTCGAACATCGGCTGTTCGATCGTTCGACGAAGATCGAACGATTTGGTCCGTTCGCGCCAAATTCGAGTGACGCGAACGGCCCACAATGCACTACGCCATCGCAGTGTCATCCAGGCGCTGTGATTGGCCAAGCATGCACTGTGACCCGGCATGCTTGGCCAATCACAGCGCCGGCAGCGAGGAGAGCAATGATTGGCCACAGGCAGGATGCCTGTGGCCAATTATTGCTGAGGGTGTTTAGTACACGCCCCACACTATAAAAGGCCGCCAGCACGGCGGCCTAGTGTAGTGTGTTCCGGAGCAGGGAAAGAGAAACATAGGCAGGGACAGTGACATTTATTTTTTTCTTGCTTAACCTGGATTCCTTTAGTTTAGGGAAAGAGAAGGATAGGTAGGGAGAGTGTCAGTGTGTTTTACTGTGCGAATCCTTGTTTCTAGGGACAGGGAAGGACAGTGAGGGAATTCTCCTTGTGCTATAGTGTGCTTTAAAAAAACATTTTTTCTAGGGACAGAAAACTATAGGTAGGGAGAGTGTCAGTTTCTTTCACTGTGATAATCCTTGTTTCTAGGGACAAAGAAGGAAAGTGAGTGAAATTCTCCTTGTGCTATAGTGTGCTTTAAAAAAACATTTTTTCTAGGGACAGAAAACTATAGGTAGGGAGAGTGTCAGTGTGTTTTACTGTGCGAATCCTTGTTTCTAGGGACAGGGAAGGACAGTGAGGGAATTCTCCTTGTGCTATAGTGTGCTTTAAAAAAACATTTTTTCTAGGGACAGAAAACTATAGGTAGGGAGAGTGTCAGTGTGTTTTACTGTGCGAATCCTTGTTTCTAGGGACAGGGAAGGACAGTGAGGGAATTCTCCTTGTGCTATAGTGTGCTTTAAAAAAACATTTTTTCTAGGGACAGAAAACTATAGGTAGGGAGAGTGTCAGTGTGTTTTACTGTGCGAATCCTTGTTTCTAGGGACAGGGAAGGACAGTGAGGGAATTCTCCTTGTGCTATAGTGTGCTTTAAAAAAACATTTTTTCTAGGGACAGAAAACTATAGGTAGGGAGAGTGTCAGTGTGTTTTACTGTGCGAATCCTTGTTTCTAGGGACAGGGAAGGACAGTGACGGAATTCTCCTTGTGCTATAGTGTGCTTTAAAAAAAACATTTTTTCTAGGGACAGAAAACTATAGGTAGGGAGAGTGTCAGTTTCTTTCACTGTGATAATCCTTGTTTCTAGGGACAAAGAAGGAAAGTGAGTGAAATTCTCCTTGTGCTATAGTGTGCTTTAAAAAAACATTTTTTCTAGGGACAGAAAACTATAGGTAGGGAGAGTGTCAGTGTGTTTTACTGTGCGAATCCTTGTTTCTAGGGTCAGGGAAGGACAGTGAGGGAATTCTCCTTGTGCTATAGTGTGCTTTAAAAAAACATTTTTTCTAGGGACAGAAAACTATAGGTAGGGAGAGTGTCAGTGTGTTTTACTGTGCAAATCCTTGTTTCTAGGGACAGGGAAGGACAGTGAGGGAATTCTCCTTGTGCTATAGTGTGCTTTAAAAAAACATTTTTTCTAGGGACAGAAAACTATAGGTAGGGAGAGTTTCAGTGTGTTTTACTGTGCGAATCCTTGTTTCTAGGGACAGGGAAGGACAGTGAGGGAATTCTCCTTGTGCTATAGTGTGCTTTAAAAAAACATTTTTTCTAGGGACAGAAAACTATAGGTAGGGAGAGTGTCAGTGTGTTTTACTGTGCGAATCCTTGTTTCTAGGGACAGGGAAGGACAGTGAGGGAATTCTCCTTGTGCTATAGTGTGCTTTAAAAAAACATTTTTTCTAGGGACAGAAAACTATAGGTAGGGAGAGTGTCAGTGTGTTTTACTGTGCGAATCCTTGTTTCTAGGGACAGGGAAGGACAGTGAGGGAATTCTCCTTGTGCTATAGTGTGCTTTAAAAAAACATTTTTTCTAGGGACAGAAAACTATAGGTAGGGAGAGTGTCAGTGTGTTTTACTGTGCGAATCCTTGTTTCTAGGGACAGGGAAGGACAGTGAGGGAATTCTCCTTGTGCTATAGTGTGCTTTAAAAAAACATTTTTTCTAGGGACAGAAAACTATAGGTAGGGAGAGTGTCAGTGTGTTTTACTGTGCGAATCCTTGTTTCTAGGGACAGGGAAGGACAGTGAGGGAATTCTCCTTGTGCTATAGTGTGCTTTAAAAAAACATTTTTTCTAGGGACAGAAAACTATAGGTAGGGAGAGTGTCAGTGTGTTTTACTGTGCGAATCCTTGTTTCTAGGGACAGGGAAGGACAGTGAGGGAATTCTCCTTGTGCTATAGTGTGCTTTAAAAAAACATTTTTTCTAGGGACAGAAAACTATAGGTAGGGAGAGTGTCAGTTTCTTTCACTGTGATAATCCTTGTTTCTAGGGACAAAGAAGGAAAGTGAGTGAAATTCTCCTTGTGCTATAGTGTGCTTTAAAAAAACATTTTTTCTAGGGACAGAAAACTATAGGTAGGGAGAGTGTCAGTGTGTTTTACTGTGCGAATCCTTGTTTCTAGGGACAGGGAAGGACAGTGAGGGAATTCTCCTTGTGCTATAGTGTGCTTTAAAAAAACATTTTTTCTAGGGACAGAAAACTATAGGTAGGGAGAGTGCCAGTGTGTTTTACTGTGCGAATCCTTGTTTCTAGGGACAGGGAAGGACAGTGAGGGAATTCTCCTTGTGCTATAGTGTGCTTTAAAAAAACATTTTTTCTAGGGACAGAAAACTATAGGTAGGGAGAGTGTCAGTGTGTTTTACTGTGCGAATCCTTGTTTCTAGGGACAGGGAAGGACAGTGAGGGAATTCTCCTTGTGCTATAGTGTGCTTTAAAAAAACATTTTTTCTAGGGACAGAAAACTATAGGTAGGGAGAGTGTCAGTGTGTTTTACTGTGCGAATCCTTGTTTCTAGGGACAGGGAAGGACAGTGAGGGAATTCTCCTTGTGCTATAGTGTGCTTTAAAAAAACATTTTTTCTAGGGACAGAAAACTATAGGTAGGGAGAGTGTCAGTTTCTTTCACTGTGATAATCCTTGTTTCTAGGGACAAAGAAGGAAAGTGAGTGAAATTCTCCTTGTGCTATAGTGTGCTTTAAAAAAACATTTTTTCTAGGGACAGAAAACTATAGGTAGGGAGAGTGTCAGTGTGTTTTACTGTGCGAATCCTTGTTTCTAGGGACAGGGAAGGACAGTGAGGGAATTCTCCTTGTGCTATAGTGTGCTTTAAAAAAACATTTTTTCTAGGGACAGAAAACTATAGGTAGGGAGAGTGTCAGTTTCTTTCACTGTGATAATCCTTGTTTCTAGGGACAAAGAAGGAAAGTGAGTGAAATTCTCCTTGTGCTATATTGTGCTTTAAAAAAACATTTTTTCTAGGGACAGAAAACTATAGGTAGGGAGAGTGTCAGTGTGTTTTACTGTGCGAATCCTTGTTTCTAGGGACAGGGAAGGACAGTGAGGGAATTCTCCTTGTGCTATAGTGTGCTTTAAAAAAACATTTTTTCTAGGGACAGAAAACTATAGGTAGGGAGAGTGTCAGTTTCTTTCACTGTGATAATCCTTGTTTCTAGGGACAAAGAAGGAAAGTGAGTGAAATTCTCCTTGTGCTATAGTGTGCTTTAAAAAAAACATTTTTTCTAGGGACAGAAAACTATAGGTAGGGAGAGTGTCAGTTTATTTCACTGTGATAATCCTTGTTTCTAGGGACAAAGAAGGAAAGTGAGTGAAATTCTCCTTGTGCTATATTGTGCTTTAAAAAAACATTTTTTCTAGGGACAGAAAACTATAGGTAGGGAGAGTGTCAGTGTGTTTTACTGTGCGAATCCTTGTTTCTAGGGACAGGGAAGGACAGTGAGGGAATTCTCCTTGTGCTATAGTGTGCTTTAAAAAAACATTTTTTCTAGGGACAGAAAACTATAGGAAGGAAGAGTGTCAGTTTCTTTCACTGTGATAATCCTTATTTCTATGGACAAAGAAGGAAAGTGAGTGAAATTCTCCTTGTGCTATAGTGTGCTTTAAAAAAACATTTTTTCTAGGGACAGAAAACTATAGGTAGGGAGAGTGTCAGTGTCTTTTACTGTGTGAATCCTTGTTTCTAGGGACAGGGAAGGACAGTGAGGGAATTCTCCTTGTGCTATAGTGTGCTAAAGCATTCCTCATCAACCATCTTTGAAATCCTTGTTTTTTTGGACAGTCAGGGAAATTGTCGTTGTGCTATTCTGTGCAAAAGCAATCATCCTCAACCATATTTAGAAATCCTTAAGTAAAGGGACAGAGAAGGACACCTGAAGGTAGCCCTTATTGCTTTTTTCCCATCTCCCTGCAGGCCATCTATTAGAATGTCTGGAAGGCAAACAAGGAGAGGCAGACAGTCAGGAGGCAATAAAAGAGGGCAAGCAGGCTCTGTGTCTGGGGGCAACAGTGCTGGTCGTGGACGCGGTGCATTGTCATCAGCACATGGCCATGGGACACGCTTGTCCTTCTTTTCGGCAGCTGGACATGTTGAGCCACATCATGCCGAAGACTTGGTAGAGTGGATGACCAAGCCCTCCTCCTCCTCCTCATCCTCTCTCACCCAGGCTCAGGGTACTGGAAAAGCAGCTGCCAAAGCGTCCTCTTCCCTGGTATCAATGTCAGACTCATCATCAGTCACTCCTTCCCTAGACCCACCATGTCCTCCTCCTGAGGAGTCCCCCGAACTGTTTCAGCACAGTGTTGGGTACATGCTCCAGGAGGATGCCCAGCGTTTCGAAGGGTCTGATGATGAAACCCAGCTAGAGGAAGGCAGTAGCGTGAGAGCAGACAGAGGGGATGCTCAAGAAGGACACCAATCTGGCAGTCATGTTCCAGCAGCTGCAGCATACTGCCAGATTGGCTCCAGTGATGAGGAGGGAGGTGATGATGAGGTCACTGACTCCACGTGGGTGCCTAATAGGAGAGAGGAGGAGGAGGAGGATGAGGAGGAGGCACATCTCCAACGAGGCAGGATGCCCTTTGGTGGCCAGCGTAAGGGCAGTACACCGACGGAATCACACCGCAGAGCTCCGCCTGTGCAGGGCGCTGCCTCTGCCCGTCATTCAAAAAGTTCTTTGGTGTGGGCCTTTTTTGAGGCTAGTGCATCAGATCGCACAGCTGCTGTTTGCAACATATGTCTCAAGCGTATATCGCGTGGCCAAAACATCAGCCGCTTGGGTACCACATGCTTGACCAGACATATGTTGACCTGCCATGCAGCTCGTTGGCAAGCCTACCTCAAAGACCCACACCAAAGAACAAAGCGGACCTCTCCTTGCACCGCATCAGCTGGGATCTCCAACCCCACTATAACTTCAGTCCTCTCTGAAACATGCACTGAGAGGAATGAAGGTGTAGAATTAGGTGTGTCACAGCCAAGTACTTGCGGCCACTCTGCTAGCAGTACACCGACGTCCGATTCTAGCAGGCAAATTTCCCTGCCCCAGCTGCTGGACCGTCGAAAGAAGTTCACTCCCAGCCATCCACATGCCCAGCGGTTGAATGCTAGCTTGGCTAAATTGCTAGCGCTTCAACTGCTGCCTTTTCAGTTGGTAGACTCGGCCCCCTTCCGTGAGTTTGTGCAATGTGCAGTTCCTCAGTGGCAGGTTCCCAAACGCCACTTTTTCTCACGGAAGGCTATTCCGGCTCTCTACCGGCATGTGGAAGGCAATGTCTTGGCCTCGCTGGACAGGGCGGTCAGCGGTAAGGTGCATATTACCGCTGACTCATGGTCCAGCAGGCATGGACAGGGACGTTACCTTTCTTTCACGGCCCATTGGGTCACTCTTTTGGCAGCTGGGAAGGATGCAGGACAAGGTGCAGTAGTGTTGGAGGTTGTTCCACCGCCACGCCTCCAAAATGCTACTACTGGTTGTGACACACCTCTCTCCTCCACCCCCTCCTCTTCTTCTTCCTCCATGGCCTCTTCCTGTGGTTTGTCCTCGGAACCAGCGGTGCTCCGTAGGCGTTCAAGGGGCTACGCAAGTACGCAGGCAAAAAGATGCCATGCCGTGCTTGCGCTGGTGTGTTTGGGGGACAGAAGCCACACTGGGGCAGAGGTCCTGTCTGCTCTGCAGGGCCAGGCCGAGAGGTGGTTGACGCCACGCCAGCTTAAGCCAGGAATGGTGGTTTGCGACAATGGCACCAACCTCCTCTCCGCCCTCCGACAGGGACAACTGACCCATGTGCCCTGTGTGGCTCACGTCCTTAACCTGGTGGTGCAGCGGTTCTTGGGCAGGTACCCGGGCTTACAGGATGTCCTGAGGCAGGCCAGGAAAGTCTGTGTGCATTTCCGCAGATCTTATAATGCCAGTGCTCGCCTGGCTGAGCTGCAAAAGGAGTTGAACCTGCCCAAGAACCGCCTTATATGTGACATGCCCACCAGGTGGAACTCAACGTTGGCCATGCTGCAGCGGCTGCACACACAGCAGAGGGCCATCAATGAGTACCTGTGCGACTACGGCACCAGGACAGGGTCAGGGGAGCTTGGTTTTTTTTCTCCACGCCAGTGGGGCATGATCAGGGATGCATGCACTGTCCTGGCACCATTTGAGGAGGCCACGAGGATGGTGAGCAGTGACAGTGCATGCATCAGTGACACTGTACCTCTTGTCCACCTGTTGGAGCACACGCTGCGTGGAATAATGGACAGGGCACTTGAGGCAGAACAGAGGCAGGAAGAGGAGGACTTCCTTGCCTCTCAAGGCCCCCTTTACCCAGACAGTGTTCCTTCTGTCCCACCCATCGCACAGGAAGAGGAGGAGGAGGAGGAGGAGGAGGAGGAGGAGGATTGTGTCAGCATGGAGGTGGAGGCTGGCACTCAGCATCATCAGCAGCAGTCTTTTAGGGATGATTTACAGTCCCAAGAAACCAGTGGACTTGTACGTGGCTGGGAGGAGGTGGCTGCGGATCATGTCGTCCTTAGTGACCCAGAGGACTCCGGAGCGAATGCCTCAGCAAACCTACGCTGCATGGCCTCCCTGATCCTGCAAAGTCTGCGGAAGGATCCTCGTATTCTTCGGATCAAGGAGAGGGACCATTACTGGCTGGCCACTCTCCTTGATCCACGGTACAAGGGTAAGGTTGCGGACCTTATGTTACCGTCGCAGAGGGAGCAGAGGATGAGACAACTCCGGGAGGCCTTGCAGAAAGGTCTGTGCAACGCGTTCCCAGAGACTGGGAGGTTACAAACTCCTGGTCCTGGACAACGAGTTGCTCAGGCATCGGCCAGTCAAAGAAGGAGCGGTGGGGAAGGTGACCGTCTGACCGATGCGTTCAGACAATTCTTTAGTCCGCAGCCCCAAAGTATGATCGATTCCAGCAACCATCGCCAGCGTCTGATAAACATGGTGCAGGAATATCTAGGGGCAAGGTCAGACTTGGACACCTTCCCCACAGAAAATCCTCTGGCTTACTGGGTCTTGAGGATGGATCACTGGCCAGAGCTTGCACAGTATGCAATTGAGCTACTGGCCTGTCCTGCATCCAGCGTTCTTTCGGAACGCACATTCAGTGCTGCTGGAGGATTTGTCACGGATCACAGGGTGCGCCTGTCCACCGACTCGGTTGATCGACTGACTTTCATCAAGATGAACCAGTCTTGGATCACCACCAGCTACCACACACCTGATGCTGATATAACAGACTAATTGATTTTAACATGTCACATCCCTTCAAGACTGATGCTGATGCTGCGTGCCTGTGCTGTTATGTTGACTGGCTATCCTCCTCCTCCGAGTCCTCAATGATACGATTGATGATGATAGCTTGGAAGATCATTTTTGTTTATGGGTGCCGCCACCAGTGGCTAAGGCCCAATTTTTCAGCCCCTGTTTTACAGGGGCGTGTAATTACAATTTTTTTAGCAATAATTTGCCATAGGGCTCATTGCTGTGCTCCAAGTACAGTATCTGTGAGGGGTTGGAGTGTTGTGGCACCAGTGCCTAAGGCCCAATTGTTCAGCCCCTGTTTAACAGGGGCGTGTCATTACAATTTTTGAAGCAATACTTTGCAACAGGGCTCATTGCTGTGCTCCAAGTACAGTATCTGTGAGGGGTTGTAGTGTTGTGCCACCAGTGCCTGAGGCCCAATTTTTCAGCCCCTGTTCAACAGGGGCATGCAATTACAATTCTTGATCTAATAATTCACAGCAGGGCCCCTTGCTGCACCCACCAAGAGTAACTCTGAGGGCTTACAGTGTTGTGGCAACACCACCACCACCACCACGAAAGGCCCAATTTTTCAGCCCCTGTTCAACAGGGGCATGCAATTACAATTCTTGATCTAATAATTCACAGCAGGGCCCATTCCTGCACCCACCAAGAGTAACTCTGAGGGCTTACAGTGTTGTGGCAACACCACCACCACCACCACCACCACGAAAGGCCCAATTTTTCAGCCCCTGTTCAACAGGGGCATGCAATTACAATTCTTGATCTAATAATTCACAGCAGGGCCCATTGCTGCACCCACCAAGAGTAACTGTCAGGGCTTACAGTGTTGTGGCACCAGCACCACCATCAAAGGCCCAATTTTTACTACCACTGTTCAACAATTATATGTAATTAAAATTCCTGATATAATAGTTGACAGCAGGGCGTTCCAGCACCAACCAAGAGTAACTGTGAGTGCTTACAGTGTTGTGCCAACACCAACAACTAAGGGGCCTATTTCTGCAGAGTATATACGGCAGGTCCCTACTTTCAAACATCCAACTTACAAACGACTCCTACTTGCAAACGCAAGAAGACAACAGGAAGTGAGAGGAAATCTACCACTAGGAAGGAAAATTCTCTCCTGTAAGAATAAATATGGGAGAAAGGTGTCTCCTCTGTACTGATGCTTTATCAGCAATCCTTGTTTCAAGAAAAACACCACATTTCAAAAACAGTTGTCATTGGGACGGAAAGTGAGGTGAAATGTTCTGAACAGGGGCACAGACAGCAAAACAAATGTTACAGGGGTGATAACCCTTACCTATGTTTTCCAAAAAGTTTAAAAATAGATTTTTGGGCTGGAGCTACACTTCAACAATGTACCTGTTCAAAATTACAAACAGATTCTACATAAGAACAAACCTACAGTCCCTGTCTTGTATGCACCGCCTGTATACAGCTGTTCAGAGTATATAGGGCCTTTTTTATTTTATGTGCGGGGTTCCCCTTAATATCCATACAAGACCCAAAGGGGCTGGTAATGGGCTGGGGTAGGGGGGGGGGTCATGGGGTAGCTATGCCATTTTTCTTAAAGATTTTCATCCATATTACCGGGACCAGACATTACATTAAAGCCGCAAGCAGTTTTAAATGGCTTTTTTTCCCTTTAGAAGTGTCATTTTGTGCAGGGACAGTTCTAAACACGGGAAACTCGTGGCACTTCACAGGCATACTTTAGACACCCCCCAGGTACGATATTTAAAGGAATATTTGACTTTTTTTTTTTCACTTTATGCATCATTAAAATGACTGCTCCCGAAAAACGACCGTTTTTAAAACTTCTTTTTGCATTGATACATGTCCCCTGGTGCACAACCCGGGTTCCCAAACCCTTTTTAGGACAATAACATGCATAATAGTTGTTATAATTAGCACTTTAGAATTCGAACGTTCGCATCCATTGTATTTAATAGGGTTCTAATGTTCGTACGAACTTTCGGTCCGTTCGCGGGTTCTGGTGCGAACCGAACCCGGGGGTGTTCGGCTCATCACTACTGGTGACACTGGTTAGCCAGTTTGTTATTTAGGTTCCCCGTCAGGTTTTTATATAGCGCCAGGTACCCCCATATATTACCTAATAAAGGTTTAACCCCCTGATCGCCCGGCGGGTGATATCAATTAGGTTTTAGCGAGGGTCTGCGTCGCTCCAGGCAGCATCAGGTTAGTGCCAGTAGCGCTAACACCCACGCATGAAGCATACACCCCCCTTAGTGGTATAGTATCTGAACGGATCAATATCTGATCTGATCAGATCTATACTAGCGTCCCCAGCAGTTTAGGGTTCCCAAAAACGCAGTGATAGCAGGATCAGCTCAGATACCTGCTAGCACCTGCGTTTTGCCCCTCCGTCCAGCCCAGGCCACCCAAGTGCAGTATCGATCGATCACTGCCACTTACAAAACACAACACACATAACTGCAGCGTTCGCAGAGACAGGCCTGATCCCTGCGACTCCAGTGCTGTAGGAGGTGATTTCACCATCACAGTTAAAAAAAAGAGAATATATGCCGAAGCATTGGGGCAGCAGGGGCGGAGGAGCGATTTTGCTCCTAATGCCGCGTACATACGGTCGAAATTCCGACGGAGGCTTGCCCGTGGAAAAGTCCGACCGTGTGTACGCGGCATAACTTTTGCGGGAGGATACCCCCATGCTTCGGCATATATAAATGGCGCATGTATGCCCATCATTAGAAGTGGGTATGCCCATCATTAGAAGTGGGTTAATGAAGGGAGGTATTCTATTGGTGGGCATACCCACCGATCAATCTCTTTTTTTCGTTGAGCCAACAGGCTGCATGAAAAAAAAGATTACAATACATGTCCAACAAGGACCAGCAACGTACTGGTATGTTGCTGGACTTTGAATGGTTATACCAGAATGATGCCTGCCGGTTTAGGTATCATCTTGGTATCATTCTTTTCAGCCAGCAGCCGGCTTTCATGTAAAAGCAATCCTAGCGGCTAATTAGCCTCTGTACTGCTTTTACAAGCAGTGGGAGGGAATGACCTCCCCGGATATAAAAAGCGCCATTGGGAAATTGGGAAAGCATTTTATCACACCGATCTTGGTGTGGTCAGATGCTTTGAGGGCAGAGGAAAGATCTAGGGTCTAATAGACCCAAGTTTTTTCAAAAAAAGAGTACCTGTCACTACCTATTGCTATCATAGGGGATATTTACATTCCCTGAGATAACAATAAAAATGATAAAAAAATAAAATATGGAAGGAACAGTTTAAAAATTAAATAAAAAAGCAAAATTAATAATAAAAAAAAAAAAGCACCCCTGTCCCGCCCTGCTCTTGCGCAAAGGCGAACGCAAGCGTCGGTCTGGCGTCATATGTACACAGCAATTGCATCATGCATGTGAGGTATCACCGCGAAGGTCAGATCGAGGGCAATAATTTTAGCAGTAGACCTCCTCTGTAAATCTAATTTGGTAACCTGTAAAGGCTTTTAAAGACTTTTAAAAATGTATGTAGTTTGTCGCCACTGCGCGTTTGTGCGAAATTTTAAAGCATGTCGTGTTTGGTATCCATGTACTCGGCCTAAGATCATCTCTTTTATTTCATCAAACATTTTGGCAATATAGTGTGTTTTAGTGCATTAAAATTAAAAAAAGTGTATTTTTTCCCCAAAAAATGCGTTTGAAAAATCGCTGCGCAAATACTGTGTGTAAAAAAAAAATGCAACACCCACCATTTTAATCTGTAGGGCCTATGCTTTAAAAATATATATAATGTTTGGGGGTTCACCGTAATTTTCTTGCAAAATATTTTTTTTTTTAATGTAAACAAAAAGTGTCAGAAAGGGCTTTGTCTTCAAGTGGTTGGAAGAGTGGATGATGTGTGACATAATGTTGTGTATAAAATGCCAGGACAGTTCAAAACCATCCCAAATGACCCCATTTTGGAAAGTAGACACCCCAAGCTATTTGCTGAGAGGCATGTCGAGTCCATGGAATATTTTATATTTATATATTGACACAAGTTGCGGAAAAAAATATTATTATTTTTTGCACAAAGTTGTCACTAAATGATATATTGCTCAAACATGCCATGGTTATATGTGGAATTACACCCCAAAATACATTCTGTTGCTTCTCCTGAGTACGGGGATACCACATGTGTGAGACTTTTTGGGAGCCTAGCCGCGTACAAGACCCCAAAAACCAAGCACCGCCTTCAGGCTTTCTAAGGGTGTAAATTTTTGATTTCACTCCTCACTACCTATCACAGTTTCGGAGGCCATGGAATGCCCAGATGGCACAAAATCCCCCCAAAGGACCCCATTTTGGAAAGTAGACACCCCAAGCTATTTGCTGAGAGGTATGGTGAGTATTTTGCAGATCTCACTTTTTGTCACAAAGTTTTAAAAATTGAAAAAAGAAAAAAAGAAATAAATGGTTTTCTTTCTTCATTTTCAAAAACAAATGAGAGCTGTAAAATACTCACCATGCCTCTCAGCAAATAGCTTGGGGTGTCTACTTTCCAAAATGGGGTCATTTGGGGGGGTTTTGTGCTATTTTGGTATTTTATGGCCTTCGAAACTGTGATAGGTAGTGAGGAGTGAAATCAAAAATTTGCGCCCTTAGAAATCCTGAAGGCGGTGCTTGGTTTTCGGGGTCCCATACGCGGCTAGGCTCCTAAAAAGTCCCACACATGTGGTATCCCCGTAATCAGGAGAAGCAGCAAAATTTATTTTGGGGTGCAATTCCACATATAACCATGGCATGTGTGAGCAATATATCATTTAGTGACAACTTTTTGTAATTTTTTTTTTTTGTCATTATTCAATCACTTGGGACAAAAAAATTCAATATTCAATGGGCTCAACATGCCTCTCAGCAATTTCCTTGGGGTGTCTACTTTCCAAAATGGGGTCATTTGGGGGGGGGGTTTGTGCTATTTTGGCATTTTATGGCCTTCGAAACTGTGATAGGTAGTGAGGAGTGAAATCAAAAATTTGCGCCCTTAGAAATCCTGAAGGCGGTGCTTGGTTTTGGGGGTCCCGTACGCAGCTAGGCTCCTAAAAAGTCCCACACATGTGGTATCCCCATACTCAGGAGAAGCAGCAAAATGTATTTTGGGGTGCAATTCCACATATAACCATGGCATGTGTGAGCAATATATCATTTAGTGACAACTTTTTGTAATATTTTTTTTTTTTTGTCATAATTCAACCACTTGGGACAAAAAAAAAAAAATATTCAATGGGCTCAACATGCCTCTCAGCAATTTCCTTGGGGTGTCTACTTTCCAAAATGGGGTCATTTGGGGGGGGTTTTGTACTGCCCTGCCATTTTAGCACCTCAAGAAATGAGATAGGCAGTCATAAATTAAAAGCTGTGTAAATTCCAGAATATGTACCCTAGTTTGTAGACGCTATAACTTTTGCACAAACCAATAAATATACGCTTATTGACGTTGTTTTTTACTAAAGACATGTGGCTGAATACATTTTGGCCTAAATGTATGACTAAAATTGAGTTTATTCGATTTTTCTTATAACAAATTAGAAAATATCATTTTTTTTCAAAATTTTCGGTCTTTTTCCGTTTATACCGCAAAAAAAAACAATCGCAGATGCAATCAAATACCATTAAAAGAAAGTTCTATTTGTGGGAAGAAAAGGACGCAAATTTCGTTTGGGTACAACATTGCATGTCCGCACAATTTACAGTTAAAACAGCGCAGTACCAAATTGTAAAATCAGCTCTGGTCTTTATGCTGCGTATTGGTCCGGGGCTTAAGGGGATATATATATATATATATATATATATATATATATATATATATATATATATATATATATTAGGGCTGTTACTGATTAAAATTTTCGTGTTCGATTAATCGATTTTTTTTTAAATCGATTAATCGACTAATTTTGATTAATTATAACGCACATAGATCCAACTACCTTTAGCTGATCTCCTTGCAGGCCGATTCCCAGTGCAGCTACCAACCACTGGAAAAATTGATCGCAGGATACAAAAAACACACAAAGGCAGCGCTCGATGGGAATAGCATTAAAAATAGTCTTCAAGTAGGTAACAAAATAAATATTGCACTGGAGATAAAATCGATGTAGCTACATAAACTGTAAAAATGGTGCGAGTAATACCAAACGGTAGCAAAAGCAGTCATAAAAACATGTAGCCAAGCATGATACTGGTATAAAAATGTGTACAACGATACCACTGCTGAATCCAGATGAGAAGGGGCTAACATCAGTCTGTCGGCATGTAGATGTCCCGTGAAGGGAACTATCACAACTCCCAGTGGATGGCTGTTGAATCCCAGGTTGATAGAGGGAAGTGATAGAGGGAAGTGTAACAGCCCTTGCGTGTGGCAGATAGTTAGGTCCCGCCGGCATGCAGATATGAAGGCACAGCAAAGGAGCCCTTCAGATGGACACAGCAAGCCCCGCCGGTGTCCGTGACGTCACCGGATCTCCCTGAAGACCTGGAAGCCGGCTCAGAGGTTAGTACCGATCAAAAGAATTTTGATTGATCAAAACAATTAA
This sequence comes from Rana muscosa, assembly GCA_029206835.1. Taxonomy (NCBI): domain Eukaryota; kingdom Metazoa; phylum Chordata; class Amphibia; order Anura; family Ranidae; genus Rana; species Rana muscosa. The sequence continues at coordinate 1,163,368,581 of CM055116.1, forward strand.
TTGATTAATCGAGGAATTAATAGTTAATTTCCACAGCCCTAACATATATATATATATATATATGTAGCGGCCTCACCCCGTCCTCTTTAGCTAGGGGTATGTCGAGCGACAGAGTGAGGTGCGCTACGGCCCATGTCCTCCCCATGGCTGTGGGTGAGGTGAAGGCCAGTACCAATCTTTTCCTCGGGCCAAATGTGTGCTGGTTATGAGGGTCAGTCCCTCCGTGCCAGAATCTCCCTTTGTTCCCATCAACAGAGTCCATACACCCATCAAAGTCCAAACTCAGGTTTATTGCGTATCTCCACATACAGTCAAATGCAACGGCATAACACGATGGGGAAGCAGGTCGAGGCACTGTACAGGTTCCTAGTCCCTACACTCCCTGTGCTATGACCAGGGGTTGCAGGAGTCTTGATGAAAGCTCCTCCGCTGCGCTGTAGCCCCTATCAGGGGAAGATGTCCTCCAAGGGAGTTACCGAAGGCCCATCCGTCACCGGGTTGACACTGCACCGGGTCTTCGGACGGGTGACCTCCCCAGCCTCCTCACCTCAGATGCGGGTCCCCTCGCAATGGGCGCCCTGGAGCAACTTCACCCTCGCGGGACCCAGTCGGAGTCACCGGGTCCCAGGCCTCCTCAATAGTACCTCACCCCAGGCTGAAGGTGCCTGGGATGGACTCCATCTTCATTCCGGCCAGGCCTAGGGCGCCTAGGCCGGAACCTTGAACCGCCTGCACCCAGGCCTAAGGTGCCTGGGTGCGTGAAGAGATGATCCCCCCCAAAAAGACCTCGTGGCGAGGGCGTCTCCCCCTTTTATCTCCTCCCATCGACACCACGGCGGGTTCCCCGCCCCAGCCGTACCATCTCCAGGAAGGGACAAAAAAAGGGTAGCACTGTGGTAGTGATTCTACCTCGAGCCTGTAGGTACGTCGCCACCCACAGGCCAAGGAGAATATTGCACCACCCAATCCTCCACGAATAACAAAAGGGGTCTAATCCCTGACATAATTACACACCTGGGTCTCTCTACCCCCAGGTGTATCCCACTAACTTTGAAGACCCCGCTACACACTCCCCCTTGTGATTTGACGCTGGTCCCCAGCGTCAGGTGCACACCCATGTCTCCCAAGGAATGGTGACATGAAGTGGGCCCCAGAGGCTATCCCTCAAATTTTGGATACTGTGTGTGCCAAGACCTGCTCCAGGGAAAGGGAACTATAAAACATTAAAACTTTTTGTATAAAACATCTGTCATGTACACATATACAATCCCTCCCGTCACTGTCTAAGAACCACCCCATACTCAGTAGTCTTGACCGACGAATCTCCTGCAGAAGGGAAACAAAAAAAACACATCCTAACACTCTGTGTTAACTTGGCATGAGTGGGTCCGTCAGCCGAGAGACCCACTCACTCCAATAAGTAAGTAATGCATGTGTAACATTTCAAACAACCGCTGCACAACACTGCCACCTGGTGACAGCGCTGCGGTAATGACACTTGGTGAGATCTTCATTCTTCCAGCTTTCCTACTCTGACTCTACCCCAAAAGTCTCTGCCTTTGGCACATGGAGAAAAGGGAGAAAAAAAACAACAGCTCCCAAGTCTCCAGTGAGGAAAAGAAAAGCCCAAATCAAAACAAAAGTAGGGCACAGTTCTAGGCGTCTGGGAATGTCTCTTCCAGAAAGTTTCAACAGCAACAAGATAGGAGCTCACTTCTCCTATAAGTAGAACCTTGGATCCGGCAGAAACAGGGGCTTCAGGTGCCCGTCAAACACTTCCACCGAATATTCGACATCCTCTCCTTCTTTCCTGCAGATGAGCACCTTATCGGCATGAATATGGCGCCCAAGTCTCCAATCAGCTCTGCAGTCCTTGAACTTTTTTAGACACAGGCGGCGAACATGACAGGTATCGCCTGGCATGGGGTACTTTAAGCTTTTCCCATACAAACTCGTCATACCACCTTGGCCGCAGGACCTCGACTTCATACAATAAGTCCCGAGGCAAGTAAGGGTACTCCCACCCATATTCACGGGCGACTCTCTGGGAGAAAAGTCTCTGCAACCTGGCTAGAGGCGGCATCACATCTCGCTCACCTTCTCCTGGCTGTACGATGGCCTCCGGGTGCCGAGGTACCTTCACCATGTCGGGTTGCTTTGTCTTTGGTGCCCGCAACTAAGCACGCTGCATCCCCACAATCTGAGCGGGTGATGTAGTTGAATGAGGAAAGTTGGTCAGAGGACTAGATTTCCTCGGGAACTCCGGGGCCTTCACCCGGAGCGTACTGTCTTCTATGGACATGGGGGAATCCTGCGGTTTACTCAGCACAGGTAGTGGGCGTCTGTCCCAGCCCTTACGGTGAAACAGTTCGTCTATCTCTCCGTCATCCCCACAGTCTGACAATTACTCTAGATCGGAGGTGTCATACATCTCAGCGGGAAGGTAGTCTCTAGTAGACGGAAGGCTACCCTCCCTTGCGGGCTCCACCGACTGTGGACCCCCGACACCTCCAACCAACACCACAGTCCCAGCCCCTGGCTCACCTGGACCTTCTGAAGAACTGGGATGTCCGGGACTCTCTTCTCTACCGGCGCCATCCAGGCCAGGCAAGCAGCGGAGTGAAGCTCAACCACGACCATAGGATGCCTGTACCAGGCCGACTTTCCTCTTCGGAGGTGGGAGCAGGGAGTCTGTAGTGACCGAAGCAGTGTCCTCGGATTTTTCTCTCTCAGTCTCTGGTTGGGCGGTCACTTCGCCCTGGTCAGCGCGCACGGGAAACTCCGCAAAGGCTTTGATCTCTCCCTCCGGAGTGGCGGTTCCTGTGATGCAGTTGAGGCGTAGGGCCCGGGGCCTTTCCGTGTGTGGTTCAACCTCAAAAAGGAACTCCTTGCATGCCTCACATCGCCCGAATGGCTTTAGTTGGACCACCAGTCCTGAGCATCCGGGACAGATCACACCGAGGGCCTCCGTGTCTCTGCATGAATACAGAGCCAACTGTCCTCGGGGCCTGAGCCTTATCCCCGTGTCTGTAATGGGCGCAGCAAATGCAGTCATCTTGAAAGGATAAGGTACCGGCATCCACGGGGAGCCTGAGTTCACTCCGACCACTTGCTGCTCCATCACGCGCTGACCTCGCGCCGGAGTCTCCACGTGTATCTCCACACGTGGCCAGACTCCTCCCACGACTTGCACGTTTTCGCGGGCTTCCTTCAGTCTCCTCCCACGAATTGTGCAGTCATGGGGTGCCTCGTGGCGCAGTGCAGCAAAAGTCCCCACATGTAGTTCGTCACACGGCTGGACTCCTCCCTCTTCCCGCTCTTTCTGCATGGGCCTCTCCCGGTTTTTCAGAGAAATTTCCACGACTTCGAGCACAGGGACGCACTTTGGCCAATCACATGGCCGACCTGCTCGGACCTCCTCCGGGCAGCAAAGTTCAAACACAGCCGTTCCAAACCTCAGGGTCAACACACATTTCATCCCGGACTCACGAGCCCCCACGTGTAGCGGCCTCACCCCGTCCTCTTTAGCTAGGGGTATGTCGAGCGACAGAGTGAGGTGCGCTACGGCCCATGTCCTCCCCATGGCTGTGGGTGAGGTGAAGGCCAGTACCAATCTTTTCCTCGGGCCAAATGTGTGCTGGTTATGAGGGTCAGTCCCTCCGTGCCAGAATCTCCCTTTGTTCCCATCAACAGAGTCCATACACCCATCAAAGTCCAAACTCAGGTTTATTGCGTATCTCCACATACAGTCAAATGCAACAGCATAACACGATGGGGAAGCAGGTCGAGGCACTGTACAGGTTCCTAGTCCCTACACTCCCTGTGCTATGACCAGGGGTTGCAGGAGTCTTGATGAAAGCTCCTCCGCTGCGCTGTAGCCCCTATCAGGGGAAGATGTCCTCCAAGGGAGTTACCGAAGGCCCATCCGTCACCGGGTTGACACTGCACCGGGTCTTCGGACGGGTGACCTCCCCAGCCTCCTCACCTCAGATGCGGGTCCCCTCGCAAGGGGCGCCCTGGAGCAACTTCACCCTCGCGGGACCCAGTCGGAGTCACCGGGTCCCAGGCCTCCTCAATAGTACCTCACCCCAGGCTGAAGGTGCCTGGGATGGACTCCATCTTCATTCCGGCCAGGCCTAGGGCGCCTAGGCCGGAACCTTGAACCGCCCGCACCCAGGCCTAAGGTGCCTGGGTGCGTGAAGAGATGATCCCCCCAAAAAGACCTTGTGGCGAGGGCGTCTCCCCCTTTTATCTCCTCCCATCGACACCACGGCGGGTTCCCCGCCCCAGCCGTACCATCTCCAGGAAGGGACAAAAAAAGGGTAGCACTGTGGTAGTGATTCTACCTCGAGCCTGTAGGTACGTCGCCACCCACAGGCCAAGGAGAATATTGCACCACCCAATCCTCCACGAATAACAAAAGGGGTCTAATCCCTGACATAATTACACACCTGGGTCTCTCTACCCCCAGGTGTATCCCACTAACTTTGAAGACCCCGCTACACGCATATATATATATATATATATATATATATATTAGATACATATATCCTATATAGTTATACTATACAGTGCCTTGAAATAAAATTCATACCCCTTGAAATGTTCCATATTTTGTCATGTTACAACCAAAAACTTAAATGTATTTTATTGGGATTTTATGTGATAGACCAACACAAAGTTGGTCATAAGTGTGGAAGGAAAATGATAAATGGTTTTCAAATAAATATGTAAAAATATATAATAAAATATTTACAAAAATGTGAGGGTGTACTCACTTTTGTGAGGTACTGTATATAATTAGTGTACTTGAAATCCAGTTTTATACCCACCCTTGATGGTGCTCTTCAGGAGATTGTGGTGTATCAAGGCCTTCTCTCACCATTTAAGAAAGCAGAAATATGTTTATTTTCCACCCTAATTTTCTTCTCCCTTATTCTTTTATATCTCTCTAATATATGGGTCTTAGTTTTATATAACTTTTTTTTCCCTCTGTAAATATATGTAACACTGTACAATGTTACTATTATGCAGAACTGTATTTGGCCACAAGATGGCAGTGTTACATAATTTCGTTCTCACACAACCCATGCAGGAACACTGGGGATGCTGGGATTTGTATGCTGTAAACAGAATACTTTCATCCAGATTAGCTGAACTACACCTCCCAAGAGGATTGGCAAAGGGGAGCATTTAAAATGGAAAAAGCCCAGGAACCCAGGGGTAGATGGGAGAGACTGGGTTGGAGGCTGGACGTGAGAAAGAGTAGTGTGAATCAATGCGTGCTCTGACTGGATTGGGCCAAGCCAGGAGGTTGCAGAGCCGCCAGAGAGAGAGAACTGATCATCTTAAGGAGGCAGGTGGACCGGGTCATTGTCAACTACACAGCCCTACAAGAGGACTGACCAAGGGAGCATCCCTCCAAATGGAGGGTCATCGTTTCGTAGTGCTGTGCTGTGAGACCGGGTGAGAGGGTTCTTAACTTACACAATGCTGCCATTGCCTTCAAGCTTGTTTTTGCATTCAGTTGCTAGAGTCTAGAACAGTTTACAGTACAGACCGTTATCTTTAGGCACAGACGCTATAACCCATCCGGTGCTGCAGCCTAACCTCCTTACTGTCTTTATCAACACTGCCTGCAGGATACCAGGATTCACTGCTTTGTTTCCCTGCTAGACAGGAATTCTACACACACCCCACTTCAGAATTGAGCTTGCCAAGAAAGAAATTAGCTTCTCATGTTTGCATTTAAAGGGTTATACTTCAGCCGAAATACCCCCCTCCGCTGTTTTTACTTCAAACGCAATCTCTACTACCATCCGACATCCTTAAAGTGACTCTTCATCCTAATGGTGTCTATTAAAGGGGATCTCCGCTGGCTATTTTACCATCCCTTGGGCAACTCTGTTTTCCTCAAAGAGGCTGCATCTCTATTGTGCACCAACATAAGGGCCCCAACTAGCCAGCAGAAGAGTTCTTCATGTGCTTGGGGTATCTGCTGAAAATTTACTTGCCAAAACTTCTGAGAGTTAAACCTTGACTCGTCCCACTGAGAGCCTGCAAGTGAGATAGTCCAGTGTTGTTTTTTCTTTCTCATCTCATTCGCTCACTTGGGTAAAATTTCCTGGTTTGGGAGCTCAGATTTAAATCTTTAGTCCTGCAGGACAGGTGGCTTAAAGTGATACTGTATTGGGCTATTTTGGCTTTTCTTGTTGGTGTTTTGCCATTTGGAAGCCAATTGTTTTCTTTTGCTTGTTTTGCCATTTCTGTGACATTAATGCATGGTAAACATTTATCTCATAAGTGTGTACATGTTAATTCTTTGTGTGACAGCCAGGGAGTCACCTGGCTAAGGTATTTTGGTGGTGTCAGGAGGGGCAACACTCTGCGTATGGCTCAGTAGTGAAAAGGGTACCCAGAATACCTCACAATTCCTTCCCCTGAGGGGGTAGCGCTACATATACTGTAATTACATTTTGTTCTATTACATTTTTAATAAAAAATATTAAAACAAGAAAGCAGAATAATATAAGAAGCAAGAACACATTGCTCAGGCCTAATACTATTGATTCAGTTCTCTAAATATATCTCTCTATATATTTATAGACATACTAGGCTGGTTCAGCCTTATCAAAAGTCTGGAACAATAGAGAACACTAGGTGCAGCAATTCTAGCAGTAGGAAAGCAGCTTTACTAAGTCAGAATTGTAGTTACTTGTATGGAAACAGCACAGCTTGTAGCAGGAAGCCCAGTCTAGAAAATTCCTCCAGTTGAGATGACACGCATAAATCTACATTTATAGAAATAAGCCCAGTCCTCAGCTCACTCTGCATTGCGGAGTTCATCATATGGAACTGTGTGGCAATTTACAAGAGTCCATGTACAGCGCTTCCAGGTAGTAATCGGATCTCTCTACCTACACTGTGATTTTCAAATATGCCAAGCATCAAATAACAAAATAAATATTCAAAGTAGAACTATGGTCTCCCAGTAAAAAATATGTGTTATAACACTTAAAGTAACACTAAATGATATCCTAATTCTCCAAAAATAATCCATGTTTTTCTGTCTCCTTGTAACATCCTCTGTAAACACCGGAACTTCTCCTTTTCCCCCCTTGCTTCCTTTTGTTTGGAACGAGTAGCGCACATTGTGGTCATGTGCATTGCTGTAGGCCAGTGGTCTCTAAACTGCAGCCCAGGGGCTGAATGTGCTTGCTTTTATATAGCCCATGGGGCACTATTCCTTTCACTGATACCAAAAATGGGGCATTACCCCCCCACCGAAACCAGTAAAACTGACAGAATTCCTTCTAATGATGCCAATGGTGGGGCACAACTCTTCCCACTGATATCAATGATGGGGCACAATTCCTCCCAATGACACCAATAATAGAATGCAATTCCTCCCAAAGACACCAACAACTGGGCCCAATGACACCAATGATGGGGCACAATTCCTCCCACTGACACCAAGGATTAGGCACAACTGCTTCCACTAAAACCAGCGATGGGGCACAATTCCTCCCAATGACACCAACAATTGGGCCCAATGAGACTAATGATGGGGCATAATATCCCTGAATGACACCAATGATGGGACACAATACCTCTCACTTACACCGAAATGGGGAACAACTCCCCACCACTAACACCAATGATGGGTCACAATTCCTCCCAACGACACTAGCGATGGAGCACAACTTCACCCAATAACACCAATGATGGGGCACAATTCCTCTCAATGGCACCAACAATGGAGCACAATTCCTTCCACTGATGCAAAAGATGGGACAATGTTTTTTCCCGCTGACGTTGGGACCTTTTCTACTCCCACCGGCCACAGTCTGGCTCGCTAAAGTTTGAAGGACAGTAAACTGGCCCCCTGTTTATAAATTTTTATTACATACAGTATTTTTATTTTTATTTCTTATGTGTCATGTCTTTTTTAGATTGCACCGGTGTTTCTTTTCCTTCATATGGGATTGTTCATGTTCTTTATTATTTCATACTTTAGGATGTGTGGAATCTCCAGCAGGAGGTGTTCTCCATTTGTCTGATGGTTTAATTTTGGACTTTAAATTCTCACATGTGCTTTATATTATATTATTTGTGGCACACATGTGTTGTCTATCTGTTTAATTACTCAGGTGTATATATAGATATATGTATGTATATTCAGCACTCCAGCTATGACTAAGCACCATGTCTGGTGTGAAACATGTCAGCGGCAGTGCAGTTAGTCTGTTCCGATTTTTGATGCCTTAATTTTAACTTTTTACAATAAAAGGTGAATATTTGGAGTGCGGCTATCCAGCTATTTCTTTTTTAATCATCTCTGTTGCAAACAGAGCCAGCACCCTGTTTAACAGCGGAGACAGCTGATCGTAGGAGAGGTAATTACCTTTGAGCGGTAAACTCCCACCCCCTGTTTATAAATGTAGCGCTACCCCCAGTTAAGAGAGCCGCTGGGTTTTGTTTTGGGCCCTGTATACAGCACCGCCAACCCCCGGCAATCTACTCAACCCACACTGGCACAGTTAGTCTAGGGAATGTTACTCGTAACAGTCTATACCTGGTTATACACAATCTAGCAGTATTGATAGACAACTACTATCTGCAAGGATAACACTGATACCAAGGTAATAAAATATAACTGGATTTACTGTGGTATAAAGGTTCAAAGTTAAACACATCACATAACATACATGCAGAGCCCTGCAGCAATAAACATATTCATCAGAGATAGTGCAGAGTGATGACCCGCCACGTGTAACTATCTTCCTTCCTTATGCGCAATATGGCGCAGCAACAAAGTTTTAACCCCCACCCTGGTCAGGCCTGACTCAGATTAAAACTCAGTCCCTTATGAAAACAATTCTTCGCATGCAACTTGAACGGTGGTGCACTTTCAGGAAACAATATTTGTAATCCAATGGTAGTAAATAACAAGGTGGGCCAAGGCAGTCACTAGGCCCAACAAAGTAAAGGTTAATGAAGTGAGCAAGTGCTCGCTCACCACTCCGGATGCGATCCCAGTCCGGGCTTCCACCACTGTGTATCCGCACACAGTGTCTCCAACGGCCGGGTCTCCGGTCCAGCTGATGTCAGCAAACTCGAGCAGAAACAGGTGCCGCCCAGGCTCTGCAGTGGGGTGGAAGGCTCTTTGGTAGGTATGCAAGGCCCAGGCTTCAGGCCTTACAAAGCAGCGGATCCGCACAGGGAGTCCTATTGCTTGCAGCGCGGTGTCCAAAGAGGCCGAGCTCCGCCTCCCCCCTCCTCTTATAGCCCCACCCACCCGTCTCTGCAGTGGCCCAATGCATTCTGGGTGCCGAACGGGGTTCTGGGTAACGTAGTCCAGGGGCCATAAAGGAGACCCCGCTACATAAAGTTTGAAGACCCCCTGATCTATGCACACTACCATTCCCATAGGTCACAGTCCATAGTCTATCTTGGGAGTGAAAAGGAGAGGGTGGCTATGTTCCTACATTTAATGGGACCATAGAGAATTAATGCAACCACTCTCAAACAGGAAGTCAGATCATAGCAACAACAAAAAAAAAGGAATCTGGGAGATTTGGAGGAGGCTGAGAGCAATAGAAGGGAGTTTTTACAATTAAGAATACATACAGTACTTCAAGAATACATACTTCAATACGTTTTGAAACCAAAGTTTAGTGTCACTTTAAATATACAGTATATGGAGTATTGAAACCACGTTCTAGAGTATTGGATTACACTTTTTTTTTATTATTATTATTTTAACAAAGGCTTAGAAACGTTTTTTTTTTTTTTTAAAGTGGAGTTGGGGTGTAAATATCTCCAAAGTGGTCATCATAGATTAGCAGAGAGCTGATCTATTCACAGAGCAGCTCTGCAAGTCTCTGCCTTTGAGGAGAGGGGGTGTGTGCTTTTACTCCAATCAGCTGTCTTGGCTGTATGCCAATAATCCACTCCCAGTGCTAACCAGGAAGAGAAAATCTCAAACATGATGTGCACTTTCTAAAGGATATATAAAGATGAAGACAGCAGATACTGTATACATGTAAAACTTATGTAGGGAGATTTGTTCAATCTCTGTGTATCATCTGAGGCTGTTCACTTCACTGGGTATATGTGAGGCAGTGCCGGCCCAAGACATTGTGCTGCCTGGTACCAAGAATTAAATGCTGCCCCCCCACCCCCCCAAAAAAATCACGCCCACCAAATACCCCACATTCATTATTTTATATCATGATAACTAAAGTGGACCTGTCATGGCTCTATACATGTAAAGGAGTATAAAAGGACCTGTGCGTGGCTGGTGGCCGCGATCGCTCCAGAGAGCCAGAACGGGGATCTGTTAATGTAAACAGACAGATCCCTATTCTGACAGGGGAGGAGAGACAGATCTTCTCTTCCTAGTGATTAGGAACAGAGATCTCTCTCCTCCTACAGTCAGTCCCACCCCCCCCCCCAGTTAGAAATACCTCCCAGGGAACACATTTAACCCCTTTCCTGCCAGTGACATTTACACAGTAATCAGTGCATTTTTATAGCACAGATCGCTGTATAAATGTCACTGATCCCAAAAAAGTGTCAAAAGTGTCTGATCTCTCCACCGCAATGTCACAGTCTAGCTAAAAATCGCAGATCACCAGATCCCGCTACACTAGTAAAAAAATAATAATAATAATAAAAATGCCATAAATCTATCCTCTATTTTGTAGACGGTATAACTTTTACGCAAACTAATCAATATACACATTGCATTTTTTTTACCAAACATATGTAGAAGAATACATATCGACCTAAACTGATCAAGAAATGTTTATTTTTATTTTATTATTCTCCACTAGACCCTAGTCTCTTTATTGGCTACAGCCCTTAACCCTTCACGGATTTGCTTTTGGAATTAACTCTTCACGGACTATGTTGTGTTCTTTTTGGACTCTGCATTAGTTTTCTTTTTAATTAATTTTTCATGTATTAATTTTTCACATTTCAAGGTTTAACATTTATTTCACACATGGTTTTAACCACATAGCGCTGCACATTTTTTGAACACATGTGACCTATCTGACCCCTACACTGACCCCCTGACACACCTACGTGACACATGCACTGATCCACCTGACTCCTACTTCCTGCACTACTCACATAACACTGACCTACCTGACCTACATGACCATTACCCTGACCCCTACACTGACCCCTACCTCACTCCTACTTCCTGCACTACTCACATTACACTGGCCTACATGACCATTACCCTGACCCCTACACTGACCCCTACACTGACCCTTACACTGACCTACCTGACACCTACCTGACACCTACACTGACCTACCTGACACCTACCTCACTCCTACTTCCTGCACTACTCACATTACACTGACCTGACAGCAACACTGACTATTACACTGACTGACACATACACTGACCCACCGACCTTACACCTACACTGACCTACTACACAGACCCACCTGACTCCTACAGTAGGAGTCCTACTTCCTGCACTACTCACACCCGACCCCCGACCCACAGCTCGGTGCGAATCCATCCTTTGAGTCCTCCTTACCTTTGTCTGCTCTTCACCAGGACTCTCCTCAGGACCTCAGCACTGGATGTGCAGAACTGCTTCGGCGTCCCAACTTCCCGCCAGCGCCATCCACCCGCAGCCCGCTCCATGGTGTCAGACGCTGCACGCCTGCACCTCCATGATCCCATCTCCACCGCGCCGTAACAAAGCAGAGGAACAGGCGGGGGGGAAGACAGCTCACACTTCCAGTGCTTATCTGCCGCCACCATGTTCGTGTTTCCCGGCGCACTGTGATTGGGCGTATGGCGGTCATGTGCGGAGGCGGGACTTCTAGAGCGATCGCTGACAGGCCAGCCCCACGCCGCACATGACCCCCATTCATCCAATCACAGGGCGCCGGACACTAAACATGGTGGGGACACAGGAAAGGAAAATTAGTAGGAGACACGGAATGTCGCTGGCTGACGGGCGGCAATTTGCCGCCCCCCTTAAAGTGCCGCCTGGGACCGGGGTACCATCGGGTCCCATGGTAGGGCCGGCCCTGATGTGAGGGTTTACATCCACTTTAAAGCTTTGTTTAACCACTTAAGGACCAGAAGGATTTGGCCCCTTAATGACCAGGCCATTTTTGCGATATGGCACTGCGTCGCTTTAACTGACAATTGCGCGGTCGTGCGACGTTCTACCCAAATAAAATATATGTCCTTTTTTTCCCACAAATAGAGCTTTCTTTTGGTGGTATTTGATCAACTCTTCTGTTTTTTTAATTTTTGTGCTATAAACAAAAAAAGACCTACAATTTTTAAAGAAAAATTATATTTTTGAATTTTTGCTATAATGAATATCCCCCCAAAAAATAAAATAAAAAATAAATTTCTTCCTCAGTTTAGGCCGATATGTATTCTTCCACATATTTGTGGTAAAAAAAAATCGCAATAAGCGTACATTGATTGGTTTGTGCAAAAGTCATAGCGTCTACAAAATAGGGGATATATTTATGGCATTTTTATTATTATTTTTTATTTTTACTAGTAATGGCGGTGATCAGCGATTTTTAGCGGGATTGCGGCGGACAGACCGGACACTTTTGACACTTTTTTGGGACCATTGACATTTATACAGCGATCAGAGCTAAAAATAGCCACTGTTTACTGTATAAATGTCATTGGCAGGGAAGGGGTTAACACTAGGGGCGATCAAGGGGTTAAATGTGTGTCCTAGGGAGTAATTCTAACTGGGGGGATGGGACTGCCCGGAGGAGACCGATCGCTGTTCATAATCAGTATGAACAGCAGATCTGGCTCCTCTCTCCTGACAGAACGGAGATCTGTCTATTTATATCGGCTCCGTTGTCGCGCACGTGCCCCCAAAGAGCTTCTAAAGCGGCCGATGTACAGCTACTGCGATTCGCCCAGGGGAGCCAACCTGCCGCAGTATAACTGCGGAGGCTGGTCCTTAACTGGTTAAAAAAAAATGGCTTTGCACAGAGCAGCCCGATCCGCTTCTTCTGGGGTCCCCCGCTGGCACTCCAGGCTCCCCCCACCCAGTATCACCATGGAAAGCCACTTTCTGTGGGGCAACCAATGCGTGCTCACTCCCATGCCGCCCTGTCTCCATTGATCACTCAATCGGCACAGTATTTGATTGACAGCAGCGGGAGCCCATGGCTCCCGCTGCTATCAATCTGCAGAGGAAGGAGGGAGACAGCAATGAGAGACGCTGCTCTCATGCACATCGCTGGATCGGATCGGGCTCAGGTAAATAAAAGGGGGGCTTGGGGGAGATTTTGCAGCGCAGAAGGTTTTCCTTAATGCATGGTCTGCTTGCACTACAGTGGATAGAAAAAATGTTGTAGGGACCCTTAGCTTGTGAGTCAGTACCTGGCCCCACCAAGTCCTGCCCACTGCTTTTTTGATTGGCAGCTTTGCTTCTGTTGCTTAAAGCTGACCTCCATTGATAATATATTTTGCATACTTACATAGGACCAGGTGGCTCAATGTAAGTATGTATATGTGATACCTGATCGACCCCCTATGTAAGCTATAATTCACTGTAGTAGCCCAAGCTATCTCAGTGATGGCCATGATCGCCCAGGTGCCATGCCAAATGGCTGCTCTTCTGCATAGTAACCATAGGGGATTTCTCGCTCGGCATGGCCGCCATTCAGAGGTCGCCTTGTGCCTTTCTCAGTTCATTCCCCAGAGATTTACAGCTTCCACAGAGACCATTTAGATATAATGCAGTATGTACAATACATATTTACATTGTGTCAAACTGTCCCTAAATCGGTACTGTATGCAAAATATAACATCACTGGTGGTCAACTTTAAACCCTCCCATTGTGAATGGCAGTGCCTGGAAAAGAAGCGTGTGAGACACAAATGAAGGAGGAGTTGGTCCGGTCAGGGAAGGTAAAGGAAGTTTTCTGATTGCTATATGATGCTTGTGCATAACATAAATGGATTTGGTATTTGTTTAGGCTGCCATACAAGAGCCTTAAGTTGTACTTTAAAAAATACAGTACTGAATAAATAGGGAGTCGGCCATTGCTTATTTTCTCTCTTGAAAATACTAGCTGCCTGGCTGTCATGCTGATCCAACAGTTTCAGCTCAATGACCTGGAACAAGTAGGAATTTCAGAAGATCTGACTACCCTAATCTCCATGCTTTTTTTTTTTTTTTTGTCAGTTACTAAAAATTCCAGAAACATTGAGATCAGCATGGCAGTCAGGTAACCAGCTTTTGTAGAAATAAGACAAACAATGGTAGCGTCTGTATATCTTTCAATGCATTTTAAAGCCCAGTTGCAGCCATAATGTTAGATTTTGCTTTGGATAGAGAAAGGAAGAGTGAAGCCCTGTACACACGATCGGATTTCCTATGGATTCAATCCGATGGATTTTTCAATCGGAATTCCGATGAAGCTGACTTTCATCGGTCTTGCCTACACACCATTCTTCAAAAATCCAACCATCCCAAACGCTGTGACGTACAACACGTACGACGGCACTATGAAGGGGAAGTTCAAATCCAATGGTGCCACTCTTTGGGCTGCTTTTGCTGATTTCGTGTTACCGCGTGTTAGTAAAAGTTTGGTGAGAACCGATTCGCACTTTTCAGTCTCCGTGCTTTTCAGATCATTTTCTGGTGTTCAGTTTGTGCTTGTGGGTTCGTATTTGTCTTTCAGTGCGTGCAGTCAGGTCGTATCTGTTTTGCAGTGCGTTCTTGTCCGCTCGTTTACTGTTTTTCAGGTCGTTCTTCACAGGCCTTGCTGTTCCTCGTGCGTTCTGTTTAAAGTACGTTCTGACCAGCCAACCGGTTTAAAGCCATGTTGGAAGTACGTTCTCATTCTCGAGTTCGTGCTGCATATAGGCTTGGTGTTGCGGTTAATACTGTAACCCGAGCTCTGTCCATGAACAGGGCGCGGAAGAGTTCATGGACAAAGAATCGGTTGCTCCAGCAGGACCAATTCTCTCATATGCCTCTGCTGTGGGAAATCCATGAGAATAATCCTGATGACTACAGGAATTATCTCCGGATGACGGACCCCGTTTTTCACCGTCTGTTGGATTTGCTGTCCCCCTATATCGCGAGGCAGGACACTGTGATGCGCCAGGCCCAGTGGCGCATCCAGGGTATGGCACTCCATGGCAAGTGCCATGGGCGCCCTGGGGGGGGTGGCAAAATTAACTGAACAAAAAAAAAAATCCCACTCGCACCTGTCCTCCTGCGGGCCGCCTCCCGCACTATAGCACCCGGCGGCGGCATGGCACTTCACTTTTAAGTACTGTCTTACTTGGCTGAATGGCAGTGTTTGGAGAGTTACAGGCGCGGGCGCCCCCATGCTTGTAGAGGAAGTGGAACCGTCCACTACGTCTCCGACTGTCATTTGGCTAATTGGGGGAGGTGCAGCTTTCCTCCTCTGCGCTGCTTCAGTCTTCTCCCCGAGCGCGAGCGGGTCGATGACGTCACGTGAGGTGAGGTCGCCGTCGCTGAGGAGGAGAACTGTCTTCAAGTTCTGTATAACTGAACTGACAATTGGACCCTGCTGGAACCCGAACCCCCAAGCCAGGCAGCAACTGCAGCAGGTACTAGTCACAACAAGTGACCCCATGGATGTGATGTATGAATCTCTAATCTCTAAGATGAGCAATGTCTCCTTCTTCATATGGATGTGTGCCAGGCCAGCCCAACAGCCAAGCAGCCAATCAAGTATACTGTAGTGCCTGCTTGCTCAATATGGATTAAATAAATTGTAATTATGCATAGCCATAGATATCATAAAGTGATTTATGCAAGTAGTACCTGCTGTTGCACAGATCACTTTATTTATGATATCTATGGCTATGCATAATTACAATTAATTTAATCCATATTGAGCAAGCACTATATTTGATTGGCTGCTTGCTTCTGTTTGGGCTATTTTCACACTGGGGCGTTGCGCCGTCGGCGGTAAAGCACTGTCGCTAGCGGGACGCCTCAAAGATGCAGACTTTTTTGAGCGTCCTGCCAGCGCACCGCTAGCGGCCCAAAAAGGGTTAAAACCGCCCACAAAGCGCCACTGCAGTGGCGCTTTGCTGGCGGTTTGGCGGCGCTGCCCATTGATTTTAATGAGCAGGGGCGCATTAGAAGCAGTGTGTACACAGTCCCTACAGTGCCTCAAAGATGCGGCTAGCAGGACTTTTTTGAGCGTCCTGCCAGCGCACCACTCCAGTCTGAAAGCCCTTGGGCTTTCACATTGGAGTGAAAAAAGAGGCTCTTTCAGGGTGCTTTGCAGACGCAATTTTGTAGCGCTGTAGCACCTGCAAAGCACCTCAGTGTGAAAGCAGCCTAAGACCCCTTTCTCACTGAGGCGCTTTGCAGTCGCTATAACGCTAAAAATAGCGCCTGCAAAGCGCCTGCAAAGCGCCCTGAAAGAGCGGCTCCATTCACTCCAGTGTGAGAGCCCGAGGGCTTTCACACTGGAGCGGTGCGCTAGCAGGACATTAGAAAATGTCCTGCAAGCAGCATCTTTGAGGCGCTGTAGGAGCGGCTCCTATAGCGCCCCTGCCCATTGAAATCAAAGCGGCGCTTTGCGGGCATTTTTTTTAACGTTTTCTCGGCCGCTAGCAGGGGTTAAAAGACCCCCCGCTAGCGGCTGAATAGCGCCGCAAAAACGGGTGCTGGTAAGGCCGCATTTATGGGTGCTGATGTTACTGCATTTATGGGTGCTGATGTTACTGCATTTATGGGTGCTGATATTACTGCATTATGGGTTCTGGTAAGGCTGCATTTATGGGTGCTGATGTTACTGCATTTATGGGTGCTGATGTTACTGCATTTATGGGTGCTGATGTTACCGCTTTTATGGGTGCTGATGTTACTGCATTTATGGGTGCTGATATTACTGCATTTATGGGTGCTGGTAAGGCCGCATTTATGGGTGCTGGTATGGCCGCATTTATGGGTGCTGATGTTACTGCATTTATGGGTGCTGGTAAGGCCGCATTTATGGGTGCTGATGTTATTGCATTTATGGGTGCTGGTAAGGCCGCATTTATGGTTGCTGATGTTACTCCATTTATGGGTGCTGATGTTACTGCATTTATGGGTGCTGATGTTACTCCATTTATGGGTGCTGGTAAGGCCGCATTTATGGGTGCTGATGTTACTGCATTTATGGGTGCTGCTAAGGCCGCATTTATGGGTGCTGATGTTACTGCATTTATGGGTGCTGATGTTACTGCATTTATGGGTGCTGATATTACTGCATTATGGGTGCTGGTAAGGCCGCATTTATGGGTGCTGATGTTACTGCATTTATGGGTGCTGCTAAGGCCACATTTATTGGTGCTGATGTTACTGCATTTATGGGTGCTGATGTTACTCCATTTATGGGTGCTGATATTACTGCATTTATGGGTGCTGATATTACTGCATTATGGGTGCTGGTAAGGCCGCATTTATGGGTGCTGATGTTACTGCATTTATGGGTGCTGATGTTACTGCATTTATGGGTGCTGATGTTACTGCATTTATGGGTGCTGATATTACTGCATTATGGGTGCTGGTAAGGCCGCATTTATGGGTGCTGATGTTACTGCATTTATGGGTGCTGATGTTACTGCATTTATGGGTGCTGATATTACTGCATTTATGGGTGCTGATATTACTGCATTATGGGTGCTGGTAAGGCCGCTTTTATGGGTGCTGATGTTACTGCATTTATGGGTGCTGCTAAGGCCGCATTTATGGGTGCTGATGTTACTGCATTTATGGGTGCTGATGTTACTCCATTTATGGGTGCTGATATTACTGCATTTATGGGTGCTGATATTACTGCATTATGGGTGCTGGTAAGGCCGCATTTATGGGTAATGATGTTACTGCATTTATGGGTGCTGATGTTACTGCATTTATGGGTGCTGATGTTACTGCATTTATGGGTGCTGATATTACTGCATTATGGGTGCTGGTAAGGCCGCTTTTATGGGTGCTGATGTTACTGCATTTATGGGTGCTGATATTACTGCATTTATGGGTGCTGGTAAGGCCGCATTTATGGGTGATGGTATGGCCGCATTTATGGGTGCTGATGTTACTGCATTTATGGGTGCTGGTAAGGCCGCATTTATGGGTGCTGATGTTATTGCATTTATGGGTGCTGGTAAGGCCGGATTTATGGGTGCTGATGTTATTGCATTTATGGGTGCTGATATTACTGCATTTATGGGCGCTGGTAAGGCCGCATTTATAGGTGCTGGTAAGGCCGCATTTATGGGTGCTGTTACCACATTTATGGGTGCTGATGTTACTGCATTTATGGGTGCTGATGTTACCGCATTTATGGGTGCTGCTAAGGCCGCATTTATGGGTTCTGATGTTACTGCATTTATGGGTGCTGCTAAGGCCGCATTTATGGGTGATGATGTTACTGCATTTATGGGTGCTGATGTTACTGCATTTATGGGTGCTGATATTACTGCATTATGGGTGCTGGTAAGGCCGCATTTATGGGTGCTGGTAAGGCCTCTTTTATGGGTGCTGATGTTACTGCAATTATGAGTGCTGGTTACTGCATTTATGGGTTCTGGTAAGGCTGCATTTATGGGTGGAGTAAGGGGTGGAGCCAGGGGGTCGGCAAAATGAGGTTTCGCCTAGGACGTCAACAATCCTCTCTGTCCTCATCACACTGCGTCCCTCTCTGTCTGTCCCCAGTGTCCCTCCCTGTCCCTGGCATCCCTCTCTGTCCTCATCGCACTGCATCCCTCTCTGTCTGTCCCCAGTGTCCCTAGGGCCCTGTCCCTTGATTGTGTGCTAGTGTGTGTCATTGTTTTTGTATGAGTTACTGTGTGCACCAATGTATTTTAATGAGTGTGAGTTGGCATCATCAGTGATTTTTGGATCAGTGTGTTCCCGTGGGCCATTGTGTGTGTGCCAGTCAGCATGTGTATCTGAGAGCATGTGTATGGGTCATTGTCAGTGAAAGTGTATGTGTGTGTGTGTGTGTATGTGTATGTGTGTATATATATATATATATATATATATATATATATATATATATATAAATAATTATAATGTGTTCTTCTTTAAAATGACTAAAGAAAAAATTGGAGAGCCCAGTGACAGAATTGGAGAGCACCAGCCCTGACAGAACACTTCTATCAATCTTCAGGTGTAGTGCAAAACCATGAAACCCTTCTTGACGAGGAAGAAGGAAAGTGGAAGGACGGAAGAGATAAAAGTTGGAGGCGGAGGAAGCCAAGAAGTCAAGCAAGTTCTTAATGACCTTCTTTGAAAAGCCTGGAACAAGTTGTTCGACACCTTCCATGGAGTCCCCTGCACCTGCTACAAGTTTGTTAGAATCTGAAGGTGGATCAAGTAAAAATGCATCACACACTGAGGAGGAAGTCAAGTCAGATAAATCCGAGTATGATGAGATTAGAACGGAGGAGGCCAGAGAGAACATGAACATGACAGGAGGGGAAGACAATGGTGGTGGTGCTGTGTTTATTGATGAGATTGAACCTGACGATACTGAACCTGGTGAATTGGATGGGGTTGAAGAGCCTCAAACTGTCTTACCAGAAGTTATTGAACACCATGACATTGGACTTCTGAAGTTCGACAAGGAATCTGGAAAAGCAATTCTGCCTGATGCATTAAGAACAGAAATAATAAAGCTGGGTTCAAAGTATTTCCAGAACAGTAAGGGGCCTTTCCTACCAACAAATAACCGCTCAATGAGCAAAACTTGGTTCAAGAGGAAATTGGGAAATGGTCGTGGTGAGGAAGTGACTCGCTCTTGGCTGGTCTATTCCCCTTTTAAAAAGTCTGCATTTTGTATCTGTTGTCTTCTCTATTCCCGGTCAGACCATCAGTCCTCATTGGAGCAGGAAAGTGGATTCATCCAATGGAAAGCACTTGAAAGGATCAGTGTTCATGAAAATGCTAAGAATCATCGGGAGTGCTTTACACAGTGGAAAGAAATGGAAAGAAATTTAGCTGAAAACAGGGGAGTTATTGACGTGGAACTTCAGTCACAGATTGAGAAGGAAAAGCAGAAGTGGCGTGATATCTTGAGGAGAATCCTTCATTGCATAAAATTCCTTACGACTCAGAACCTGGCTTTGCGAGGACATAGGGAGTCACTTGAGCTGGGTGATGACTCCAACGTGGGAAATTTCCTTGGCCTGCTGAAACTACTGGCCATCTTTGACCCTGTTATGAAAGAACACCTCAGTCATGTGGAAAGTCATCCTGGATCCACGTCTTATCTTTCACCAGGTGTTCAGAATGAATTCATTCACATGATGGCATCTACTGTTCGCCAGAGTTTACTGAGCAGCATTCGTAAGGCCAAGTACTATGGTCTCATGTTTGACTCGACTCCTGATCAGGCACACCGTGAGCAGATGTCAGAAGTAGTGAGGTACGTGGAAGTTGACTTTGAGAGGAAAACTGTTCGTGTTAGAGAGTCCTTCCTTGGATTTATACAGATAAGCCAGAAGGATGCTGAGAGCTTGGTTGAAGACATCTTGAAACGGCTAGAGAAGGACGGAATGGAGCTACAGGATTGTCGGTCACAGTGCTATGACAACGCTGCTGTGATGGCTGGACACAAAAGTGGTGTTCATCAAAGAATAAGTGAGAAAAACAACCTGGCAGTGTTTGTGAATTGCAACAATCACTCACTCAACTTGGTGGGTGTACATGCAGCCAAGCATTATACAATGATGGTCACGTTTTTTGGTACCATCGAAGCTCTCTATGTGTTCTTCTCTCGTTCAACACAGCGCTGGGAAAAACTCAAAAACGCTGTGCCTATGGTAGTTAAGTCAGAGTCCGAAACAAGGTGGAGTGCAAGGACAGAAGCAGTGAAGCCCGTCAACAACTACTTTGAGGAGATAGTTCAAGTTCTGCAGGACATGACAGACAATGAAAATGAGACCAGTGAAACAAGAAGTGATGCAAGACAGCTGTATAACCGCATGTTGAGTTACGATTTTCTGACTTTGCTAGGATTTTGGAACAAAGTACTCATTCGCATTGACCGTATTCAAAAGAGGCTGCAGGATCCTAGCATGAACTTCCACGATGCTGCCCTGGATTTGAAAGCCCTCCGAGATAATTTTGATGATGACAGAGAAGTTTTAGTCAGTGAGTCACTCGAAGAAGGACTCGGCCTCTGTCAAGACTGGAATATTGAAGTTGAAAGGCGTCAGAGACGAAAGAAACGAATGCCTGGTGAGAACTTAAGAGATGCTGGGTTATCCGCCAAGGAGGAGATGGAAAGAGTCATGAAGGGAACACTCGATCGCCTTCACAGAGAAATGGATGAAAGGTTCACCCGTTTGCATGACACTGACGCCAAGTTTGGGTTCCTTCTCGATGTCGGGGGACTGTGTTCCGGCGCCTACAATAACGACCTAAAAAAGAAGTGTGAAAATTTGGGCGAATTCTACAGCTCTGATGTTGATGGACAGCAGCTATTTGAAGAAATTTTGGAGTGCAGAATGTTGATATTAAGTCGTGCCAACATGAAAATATCAAGACCTAAAGAGCTTCTTGAATCTATTGTTCAATATGGAGATGAGAGTGTCTTCCCCAATCTTCGCATTGCTATTCAGATAATGCTAACTATTGCAGTTTCTATTGCCAGCTGTGAGAGATCATTTAGCAAGTTAAAACTAATACTTTCGTATTTGAGAGCCTCCATGGGTCAAGACAGACTCTGTGATCTTGCTCTGCTGAGTGTAGAAAGAGAAGAAACAGAAAAAACTGACTTTGAGCAGATCATAGACCAGTTTGCATCAGTGAAAGCAAGGAAGGTGCAGTTGTAATTTTTATGTAGTGCCAATCCATAATTTGTTAATTGGAAGATTAAAGAGTTTGACTTGTAGTTTTGTCAGCTGTTTATTTTTGTTAAGGCTATCTGAAAGATGGGTTTCAAATGTATTGACAGGGGCGCAGTTTCAGTTCTTGCCATAGGCGCCATTTTCACTAGATACGCCTCTGGCCAGGCCATCACTACCGAGCAGAGGCTTATTGTCAAGTTGAGATACCTGGCGACTGGGAGAAGCTTGCAGGACCTCAATTTCACGACGATCATCTCCCCCCAGGCTCTGGGGATCATTATCCCTGAAATGTGTTCTGCCATCATACAAGTCATGCAGAAGGACTATATTAAGGTAAATTTTCTCCTTTAACATCGCATTCTATGTATTTAATGTATGCTAATGTATTGTATTTCTTTCATCCTTCCCTAATTACCATGATTGTATTATGCTGTGAATGTCCCATTTGTCCTCATGCATACTGTAAGCTTTTAATGCTCCTTTTTTGGCCTACATGCATATTTCCCTTCACTAACCTCTCCAGCATGCTATCCTGGGCCCAAACACACCTAGCCTAGTCTGTTAACAATGTATTTTGTCAGCTCCATTGTAGTTCTAAACCCCCCCCCCCCCCTAAAATGTGTCCAAATGTCTTATTTAACATTCAATTTAGGCAGAGTGGTAGAGGCTTTTTTTGGGGGGCCCAAACTCAGCTAGAACCCCCTCCCCCCTTAATTTTTTCCAATGGGCCATCAGAGGGGGTGAGGAATCTGATAAGTGGGCCTTCTATTTTTGTCTTTAAATACTCCTTCAAATAAATGTTATACTGACGTTGGCCAAGAATGTATTTGTGTAATCTGCTTGCAATGTTATGTGCAAAAGTACTAATTATTTTTTCTTGTTTGACTCCACAGTTTCCTTCATCGCCACAGGAATGGCAGAATGTGGCATCCCAGTTTGCCCACCGGTGGGACTTCCCCAACTGCGGATAGGCAATTGATGGGAAGCACGTCCGCACCCGTTTGGGATCATACTATTATAACTACAAGGGGTTTAATAGTATTGTGTTGATGGCAGTGGTGTTGGCACACTATGAGTTTTTGTATGTGGACGTGGGGAAGAATGGCCGGATGTCCGATGGCGGAGTCTTCGCACAGACGGAGTTTGCCCACCGTCTGCAGACTGGTGGCCTGGCACTGCCACTTGATGCAGATAATGTGGAGGGACTTCCATTTGTGTTTTTGCTGATGAGGCTTTCGGACTGGGACCACACCTGATGCGGCCGTTTCCCCAGAGGACCCTCACCCCGGAGAGGAGTGTTTTTAATTACCGGCTGGCCAGAGCCCAGAGGGTTGTTGAGAATGCCTTTGGGATAATGGCCAGCCGGTTCCGCCTGTTTCTGACAGCCATCCACATGGCGGAATACAAACTGAACCATATTGTCT
This sequence comes from Rana muscosa, assembly GCA_029206835.1. NCBI lineage: Eukaryota > Metazoa > Chordata > Amphibia > Anura > Ranidae > Rana > Rana muscosa. Next base: position 1,163,391,863 of record CM055116.1, read on the forward strand.
TCAGCTGCTGCATACTGCACAACTTTTTGCGCACACATTTTTCAGGTTATCTATCAAATGTTTCACCTGAGGCCGGTCTTTCAGACACTCCATCAATGACAGGCCTGGACACTGGCCGTACTGGCTTGGCCCCCCAAAGCGCCCGTGAAGTACGTGATAAATACGTTGAGTACTTCATGGGTAGGGGGGCCATCGCTATGCCAGACAATATATGATTTTTTTCTTACAAAATAAACCTAAAAAAATTATCTGTGGAAAAACTTGTTTTGTCATTATTGCTTGTTTCTTTTATTATCTGTCTCCCAGGTTCTCATAGTACACTTGTAGTACCAAGTGGATTTATCTTTATTAAATAACCACAATTGTCACAGTAAACAAGAACTTAGAAATTTTCAAACTGGTATTGAGCATAGAAAGAAGAAGCTACACATTGTTGAGTAGAATTTTTTTTTTACTCTATGCACAACATGTGCATTATATTTTTTTGGTAAAAAAATAATTACATTTTTTTTGTACAAATTTGTTTACCTTTTTTTTTTTTGGTTTGCATAAACAGGTGTAGCGCACCCCCAACTAAGAGAACCGCTGAATTTGGTCTCGGCCCTGCACACAGCACCGCCAACCCCCGGCAATTTACTCGACCCACTCTGGCACAGTTAGTCTAGGGTAATATCTCTTATACTCTATGGTAAAATTCAGACGCCAATGCAGAGTAGTAAAGTATAACAAGTTTACTCTTCTATAAGTAAAAAAAAACAGTTATAACATACCACATGAATTACTTGCAGAGCCCTGCACTGAGTAACATACTACACATTAGTGAAACATAGTAATGGCATACCACGTGTAACGGCCGTTAACTAAGCACCCTGTGACGCAGCAACTAAACTCTAACACTTGGTCAGGTCTGACCCAGACTCTAAAACTCAGTCTCTAGGGGATGATTTCTTCGCATGCAAGTCTTTAATGGTGGTGCACATTCAGGAACACATTTGTAATCCACAGGTCAAAGTAACAACACGGAACACTTCACTGGAGACCCTTTGGCTCAGTTCTGCTATGAATCTCCAGTGGGGTCTCAAATATAAGATGGTGGGCCACGGCAGTCTGTAGGCCTAACAACAGTATAAAGTATATGGATTGAGCATATGCTCGCTCACCCCTCCGGACGCGGTCCCAGTCCGGGACTTCCACCTGCTGTGTCTCCACACACAGCGTCTGCAGCGGTCAGGTCTCCGGTCCAACAAAAGGTTGAGGATAACAAAGTCAGATGCCACCCAGGCTCGCAGTAGGGTGGAAGGCTCTTTGGTAGCTGCGCAAGGCCCCAGGCTTCAGGCCTTGCACACCAGCAGATCCGCACAGGAGGACTTGTTCACCGAAGTCTCGTGTCCCAAAGAGACCGAGCCTAGCCTTGCCCCTCCCTTATATAGCTCCACCCATGAGTCTCTGTGGCGGCAACATTGCACCCTGGGTGCCGAATGGGGTTCTGGGTAAGGTAGTCCTGAGAGTCTTAAAGGAGACCCCACTACACAGGCATGGTTCAAACAAGAACACATATAAAAACAATGGAACTTACGAAGTTCTACCTTAGAAAAACATGAGATGGGGTGATGTCACCCCTGAACCAGCCAAAATTTGAAGATGCACACAGTTTGCGTGGCAAAATGGGTATTTTCATCCTGATTAGAGTTGAGCGGACACCTGGATGTTCGGGTTCGACGGGTTCGGCCGAACTTCAGAAAAAAGTTTGAGTTCGGGACCGAAGTTGACCCAAACTTGACTCCGAACCCAAACCCCATTGAAGTCAATGGGGACCCGAACTTCTGAGGACTATTCGCGCTTGTTTTCCGTGCTTAGAATTCTCCCTGCACAAAGTGTCATTTCTGAGGGAAAAAAAGTCATTTAAAACTAATAATGAATTGTCAGCTCCCGGCAATACATAGAAAAGTCATTGATTAAAAAAAAAGTGTGGGGGTCCCCCCAAATTCAATTACCAGGCCCTTCAGGTCTGGTATGGATTTTAAGGGGAACTCCACCCCAAATAAAATAAAAAATGGCGTGGAGTTCCCCCAAAAATCCATACCAGACCCTTTATCCGAGCACGCAACCTGGCAGGCCGCAGGAAAAGAGGGGGGACGAGAGAGCGCCCCCCTCCTGAACCGTACCAGGCCACATGCCCTCAACATGGGGAGGATGTTCCCATGTTGATGGGGACAAGGGCCTCATCCCCACAACCCTTGCCCGGTGGTTGTGGGGGTCTGCGGGCAGGGGGCTTATCGGAATCTGGAAGACCCCTTTAACAAAGGGGACTCCCAGATCCCGCCCCCCTATGTGAATTGGTAAGGGGTACATTGTACCCCTACAATTTCACAAAGAAAGTGTAAAAAAAAATGTAAAAAAAAACAAACAGACACCTTGGAAAAGTCCTTTATTAAAAATAAAAAAATAAAAAACCCATTCCAGCAATGAAATCCAGTGTCCCGCGGCAATCCGATGTCCAGCGCTGTCCACGCGAAACGTCATTGGCTGAGCCTGAGCGGACCTGATGGGGAACTTCCTCCGCAGTGTATTAAATGAATAGACCCGCCCCTTCTAAAGTTCCCCATTAGGTCCGCTCAGCCAATGACGTAGGTGTAAGGCTAAAGTGGACCAGATGCGGAACGTGAGAAGGGGCAGGTCTATTCATTTATTACACTGCGAGGCAGTTCCCCATCAGGTCCACTCAGCCAATGACGTAGGCGGGGTCTGACATACGAGGGGGTAGACCTGATGCGGAACTTCCTCCACAGTGTAATAAATTAATAGACCCGCCCCTTCTCATGTTCCGCATCTGGTCCGCTTAGCCTTACGCCTACGTCATTGGCTGAGCAGACCTGATGGGGAACTTTAGAAGGGCTGGGTCTATTCATTTAATACACTGCGGAGGAAGAAGTTCCCCATCAGGTCTGCTCAGGCTCAGCCAATGACGTCTCCTGTGGACAGCGCTGGACATCGGATCGCCGCGGGACACTGGATTTCATCGCTGGAATGTTTTTTTTATTTTTTATTTTTAATAAAGGACTTTTCCAAGGTGTCTGTGTTTTTTTTTCACTTTCTTCGTGAAATGGTACGGGTACAGGGTACCCCTTACCAATTCACATAGGGGAGGCCGGGATCTGGGGATCCCCTTTGTTAACCACTTAAGCCCCGGACCATTTCGGACCATTAGGACCAGGCCTGTTTTTGGGATTCGGCACTGCGCTGCTTTAACTGTAAATTGTGCGGACATGCAATGTTGTACCCAAATGAAATTTGCGTCCTTTTCTTCCCACAAATAGAGCTTTCTTTTAATGGTATTTGATTGCCTCTGCGATTTTTATTTTTTGCGATATAAACAGAAAAAGACCGAAAATTTTGAAAAAAAATGATATTTTCTACTTTTTGTTATAAGAAAAATCGAATAAACTCAATTTTAGTCATACATTTAGGCCAAAATGTATTCAGCCACATGTCTTTAGTAAAAAAAATGTCAATAAGCGTATATTTATTGGTTTGCGCAAAAGTTATAGCGTTTACAAACTAGGGTACATTTTCTGAAATTTACACAGCTTTAAATTTATGACTGCCTATCTCATTTCTTGAGGTGCTAAAATGGCAGGGCAGTACAAAACCCCCCCAAATGACCCCATTTTGGAAAGTAGACACCCCAAGGAAATTGCTGAGAGGCATGTTAAGCCCATTGAATATTTTTTTTTTTTGTCCCAAGTGATTGAATAATGACAAAAAAAAAAAAATTACAAAAAGTTGTCACTAAATGATATATTGCTCACACATGCCATGGTTATATGTGGAATTGCACCCCAAAATACATTCTGCTGCTTCTCCTGAGTACGGGGATACCACATGTGTGGGACTTTTTAGGAGCCTAGCCACGTACGGGACCCCGGAAACCAAGCACCGCCTTCAGGATTTCTAAGGGCGCAAATTTTTGATTTCACTCCTCACTACCTATCACAGTTTCGAAGGCCATAAAATGCCAAAATAGCACAAAACCCCCCCAAATGACCCCATTTTGGAAAGTAGACACCCCAAGCTATTTACTGAGAGGCATGTTCAGTCCATGGAATATTTTATATTTTGCCACAAGTTGCGGGAATATGACAAACTTTTTTTTTTTTTTGCACAAAGTTGTCACTAAATGATATATTGCTCACACATGCCATGGGCATATGTGAAATTACACCCCAAAATACATTCTGCTGCTTCTCCTGAGTACGGGGATACCACATGTGTGGGACTTTTTGGGAGCCTAGCCGCGTACGGGACCCCAAAAACCAAGCACCGCCTTCAAGGTTTCTAAGGGCATACATTTTTGATTTCACTCCTCACTACCTATCACAGTTTTGAAGGCCATAAAATGCCAAGATGGCACAAAACCCCCCCAAATGACCCCATTTTGGAAAGTAGACACCCCAAGCTATTTGCTGAGAGGCATGTTGACCCCATTGAATATTTTTTTTTGTCCCAAATGATTGAATAATGACAAAAAGAAAAAAAAAATGTACAAAAAGTTGTCACTAAATGATATATTGCTCACACATGCCATGGTTATATGTGGAATTGCACCCCAAAATACATTCTGCTGCTTTTCCTGAGTACGGGGATACCACATGTGTGGGACTTTTTGGGAGCCTAGCCGCGTACAGGGCCCCAAAAACCAAGCACCGCCTTCAGGATTTCTAAGGGCATAAATTTTTGATTTCACTCCTCACTACCTATCACAGTTTTGAAGGCCATAAAATGTCAAAATAGCCCAAAACCCCCACAAATGACCCCATTTTGGAAAGTAGACAGCCAAAGCTATTTGCTGAGAGGCATGGTGAGTATTTTACAGCTCTCATTTGTTTTTGAAAATTAAGAAAGACATTTTTTTTTTCTTTTTTTACATTTTCAAAACTTTGTGACAAAAAGCGAGATCTGCAAAATACTCAACATACCTCTCAGCAAATAGCTTGGGGTGTCTACTTTCCAAAATGGGGTCATTTGGGGGGGTTTTGTGCCATCTGGGCATTCCATGGCCTCCGAAACTGTGATAGGCAGTGAGGAGTGAAATCAAAAATTTACACCCATAGAAATCCTGAAGGCGGTGCTTGGTTTTTGGGGTCCCGTACGCGACTAGGCTCCCAAAAAGTCCCACACATGTGGTATCCCCGTACTCAGGAGAAGCAACAGCATGTATTTTGGGGTGTAATTCCACATATGCCCATGGCATGTTTGAGCAATATATAATTTAGTGACAACTTTTTGTACATTTTTTTTTTTTTTGGTCATTATTCAATCACTTGGGACAAAAAAAAATATATTCAATGGGCTCAACATGCCTCTCAGCAAATAGCTTGAGGTGTCTACTTTACAAAATGGGGTCATTTGGGGGGGTTTTGAACTGTCCTGGCATTTTATGCACAACATTAGGAAGCTTATGTCACACATCATCCACTCTTCTAACCACTTGAAGACAAAGCCCTTTCTGACACTTTTTGTTTACATGAAAAAATTTTATTTTTTTGCAAGAAAATTATGTTGAACCCCCAAACATTATATATTTTTTTAAAGCAAAGGCCCTACAGATTAAAATAGTGGGTGTTGCATTTTTTTTTTCCACACAGTATTTGCGCAGCGATTTTTCAAACGCATTTTTTGGGGGAAAAACACACTTTTTTTATTTTTATTGCACTAAAAAACACTATATTGCCCAAATGTTTGATGAAATAAAAAAGATGATCATAGGCCGAGTACATGGATACCAAAAACGACATGCTTTAAAATTGCGCACAAGCGCGCAGCGGCGACAAACTACATTCATTTTTAAAAGCATTTAAAAGCCTTTACAGGTTACCACGTTAGATTTACAGAGGAGGTCTACTGCTAAAATGACTGCCCTCGATCTGACCTTCGCGGTGATACCTCACATGCATGATGCAATTGCTGTTTACATATGACGCTAGACCGACGCTTGCGTTCGCCTTTGCGCAAGAGCAGGGGGGGACAGCGGTGCTTTTTTTTTTTTTTTTTTATTATTTATTTGGCTTTTTTATTTTATTTTTAAACTGTGCCTTCCATATTTTATTTTTTTACCATTTTTATCGTTATCTCAGGGAATGTAAATATCCCCTATGATAGCAATAAGTAGTGACAGGTACTCTTTTTTTGAAAAAAATTGGGGGGTTAGACCCTAGATCTTTCCTCTGCCCTCAAAGCATCTGACCACACCAAGATCGGTGTGATAAAATGCTTTCCCAATTTCCCAATGGCGCTTTTTATATCCGGGGGGGACATTCCCTCCCACTGCTTGTAAAAGCAGTCTAGAGGCTAATTATCTGCTAGAATTGCTTTTACATGAAAGCCGGCTGCTGGCTGAAAAGAATGATACCAAGATGATACCTAAACCCGCAGGCATCATTCTGGTATAAACATTCAAAGTCCAGCAACATACCAGTACGTTGCTGGTCCTTGTTGGACATGTATTGTAATCTTTTTTTTCATACAGCCTATTGGCTGAACGAAAAAAAGAGATTGATTGGTGGGTATGCCCACCATTAGAATACCTCCCTTCATCCACCCACTTCTAATGATGGGCATATATGCCGAAGCATGGGGGCATCCTCCCGCAAAAAAGTTATGCCGCGTACACACGGTCAAGCCTTCGTCGGAATTTCGACCGTATGTACGCGGCATAAAAGGTTATGCCGCGTACACACGGTCGGACTTTTCCACGGGCAAGCCTCCGTTGGAATTTCGACCGTATATACGCGGCATTAGGAGCAAAATCGCTCCTCCGCCCCTGCTGCCCCCATGCTTCGGCATATATGCTCTTTTTTTTAACTGTGGTGGTGAAATCACCTCCTACAGCGTTGGAGTCACGGCTTTATGTATCGTGGGAGCAAACGCTGTTGCTGTCAAGATAAATAGATCCGCGCTGCAACTGAATGGCGTACCTGATAAGCAAATGGTGGTTAACATTAAAACAAAGTAACATTACAGTACAACAGTAAGACCTTACCATGCCATACCTGCAAAGCAAATACCAAAACAAAACCTAGTAAAAAATAAAAAAATGTTTTAACGCAACCTGTGCCTAAAATATATATATGCCGAAGCATGGGGGCATCCTCCCGCAAAAAAGTTATGCCGCGTACACACGGTCGGAATTTTCCACGGGCAGGCCTCCGTCGGAATTTCGACCGTATGTACGCGGCATTAGGAGCAAAATCGCTCCTCCGCCCCTGCTGCCCCCATGCTTCGGCATATATGCTCTTTTTTTTAACTGTGGTGGTGAAATCACCTCCTACAGCACTGGAGTCACGGCTTTATGTATCGTGGGAGCAAACGCTGTTGCTGTCAAGATAAATAATTCCGCGCTGCAGTTGAATGGCGCACCTGAAAACAAAAAATTACATACCTGAAAAGCAAGCATGATAAAACATTGCAGAATAGAATACAGTAAAAAAGAGCAGAACAATAGAGAGAAAATAGAGAGAGAGAGAACAATAAAACGACAACTATTTTTGGTTTTTTTATTTTATATTTTTTTTGTGTTTTGTTTTTTACGTTTTTTTTTTTCTTTTTTACACTTTTTTTTGTAACTTTACAACTGTAATGGTTCGGGTCTCTCAAAATGTAATGGCATCTTGGGAGACCCTGTGTAAGTGTGTCCTTGTCTGTGAAATGCTGTACCCTACGCTAAAACTTCACTTTTGAGTGGTAGCGTTCAAAACATTCACCAAGGCAAAGACCAGGTTTGTCAGGACAGACAAACCGGGTGTCACGCCTAAATCCGCGCTTGCTACAGACACGACATCTTTTTTGGGGGTGGCTTTGGGTAGGGGTACTCGGGAGGACATACGAATAATGCCTCTCATGCAGCCGGCTTACTGCATTTGGTTGGGGATGGTGAGGTGCAGAACCGCCTGGATACAGGAGTTCTGTGACTATCTCATTCTGGAATTTTAGAAGAGATAACGTCCCGCCTGAAGCTCTGTATAGCACATGAGCGTTCAGCAAAGCCAATTGGAATAATGATAGAGACACTTTTTTGTACCAGCGTCTCGCCTTACGGTCAATTAGATACGGCGCCATCAACTGGTCGTTGAGGTCCACCCCTTCCATATTTTTGTTATATTCGTGGACACAGAGGGGTTTCTCCACAACACCAGTCGCCGTACGAATTTGGACTGTCGTGTCTGCATGAAGGGAGGTAAGAAGGAAAACATTCTTATTGTCCCTCCACTTCATAGCGAGCAAGTTATTACACTTCAAGCAGGCTCTCTCCCCCAGCCTAAGACGGGCATCTACAAGCCGCTGGGGAAAGCCCCGGCGATTAGGTCGCACGGTGCCACATGCTCCAATCTGATGATCAAACAAGTGACTAAACAGTGGCACGCTCGTGTAATAATTGTCCACATACAAGTGGTACCCCTTTCCGAATAAGGGTGACACCAAGTTCCACACTATCTTGCCAGCGCTCCCTATGTAATCCGGGCAGTTGACCGACTCAATCTGACTATCTTTTCCCTCATAAACCGTAAAGTTCACTACATAGCCTGTTGCCCTGTCACAGAACTTGTAGAGCTTGACCCCGTATCTGGCACGCTTGCTGGGAAGGTACTGCTTGAAAGACAAGCGGCCAGAAAATTTAATCAGGGACTCATCAACGCAGACAACTTGATCGGGAGTAAACAAGGCTGCAAAACGTTCGTTGAAGTGGTTTATGAGGGGCCGAATTTTATAGAGCCGGTCGTATTCAGGGTCCCCACGTGGACGACAAAGTTCATTGTCGTTGAAGTGCATGAACCGCAAAATCTGCTCGTATCGTGTCCTGGACATGGAGGCAGAGAACACGGGCATGTGGTCAATTGGGTGCGTGGACCAATAAGCACGCAATGACGGAAATTTATGTGTGCCCATGTTGAGGGAAAGGCCCAGAAAGGTCTTAAATTCGGAAACCGTAATTGGTTTCCAATTTCTGGCAATTTTAGGCAACTGGGGGTTAGCGGCGATAAATTGACCAGCATATAAATTACTCTGGTCCACAATAGATCTATAGAGATCTTCCGTGAAAAACAGCGAATAAAAATCAATTGGAATAAAATCAGCTGTTTCCACCTGAATACCGGGTTGGGCAGTGAATGGGGGAAGTACGGGTTCTGCAGAAGTGGTGGGGACCCAATCAGGATAGGCGAATTCTGCAGGAAGGGCAGTATGGGCACGACGGGCCTGCCTTTGTCTTCTTGGTGGCAGCGGGACACTACTTGTGCTTGCCACCTCGCCAGCTTGAACTGCACTTATGGGACTCGCCACGTCACCAAGTGTTACTGCAGTGCTGGATGTACGTCCAGGCTGTACTAGGCCGCTGGTGCTTGCCAGTTCACCAGAAGGAATAGCGGCGCTAGTACTACTCTGCTCCATGATACGAGAGACCTGCGGTTCTTGCTCCTCAACAACCTCAGAAGATCGGGATCGGGTACACCTGACCTTAGCAGGGACCTCAACTTCGTCGTCAGAGCTATCTGACGTGGGGCCGCTGACGTCACTGTCTTCTACGGGAAGATATTCTGAGCCTGAATCTGACAGATACGTGACCTCCTCTTCACTATCTGTCATGCTCAGAATCTCGTAGGCCTCTTTACTAGTGTACCTTCGTCTTGCCATTTTGGGCTCTAAATTTAGGGGTACACTAGTAAGATTCACAGGAAAAAAAGCACCTGACTGTCGTCAGCAAATATATCAAACGCTACAAAAAAACTGTTAGCGATCGCAGGGATCAGGCCTGTCTCTGCGAACGCTGCAGTTATGTGTGTTGTGTTTGGTAAGTGACAGTGATCGATCGATACTGCACTTGGGTGGGCTGGGCTGGGCTGGGCGGAGGGGCTAAACGCAGGCGCTAGCAGGTATCTGGGCTGATCCCGCTAACACTGCGTTTTTGGGAACCCTAAACCGCTGGGGATGCTAGTATAGATCTGATCAGATACTATACCACTAAGGGGGGTGTATGCTTTGCGCGTGGGTGTTAGCGTTACTGGCACTAACCTAACACTGCCTGGGGCGACGCAGACCCTCTCTGGCGCTAAAACCTAATTGATCTCACCCGCCGGGCGATCAGGGGGGTTAAACCTTTATTGGGTTATATACGGCGGGTGCCCTGATGCTATAAAAAGCAAACTAATCAACCAGCGTCACCCGTAACCTTTATATGGTGATCACTGGTGAAAGGGTTAACTAGGGGCAATCAGGGGGTTAAAACCTTTATTAGGTTAAATATGGGGGTACCCGACGCTATATAAAAACCTGACGAGTAACCTAAATAACTAAATAACTTACTGGCTAACCAGTGACACCAGTGACGCTTATACGGCGATCACTGGTGAAAGGGTTAACTCTAGGGGCAATCAGGGGGTTAAAATAATATATGGGGGTACCTGACACTAATAAAAACCTGCGGCGAACCTAAAAAAAAATAACTGCCTATCTAAAACACCAGCGACACGAATACAGCGATCGGAAAAACAATCGCTTAGTGACGCTGAAGTTAGGGGGTGAAAGGGTTACCTGGGGGGTGATCAAGGGGTTAAACCTTTATTGGGGGGGGGTTAGGGGGCTACCCTGGACCTAAAGGGGCCTAATCCTAACTGCCCTGCAACTTTTTACAATCACAGATGACACTAAATACAGTGATCAGTAAAATAAATGATCACTGCAATCAGTGACACTGTGATTGGGGGCTTTGGGGTGACCTGGGGGGTGATCTGGGGGTGACTGGGGGGTGATTTGTGTGCCTATGTGTACCTACGTGTCAGTGGACTGTTGGAGCACTAACCTCTGTCTTCTCTCCTCGGCGCCGGGAACGAAAAGACCGCGGCGAGGGAGATGACATCACTTCCTCCAGCCTGTGTTTACATCACATGGCGGAGGAAGCATTTTCATTGGCCGGGAGCGATCGCGAGGGGGGGGGCGGAATCGAGCGGCCGCCCCCTCATGCCTGATCGCTCCCGAACACTTAACGGCCGCTCACTGCAGTGAAGGGGGGTCCGGATGGACCCCCCAACTGCACAAAGGCGATCACGTAGATCTACGTGATTCTGCCTGTCGGTGCCATTCTGCCGACGTAAATCGGCGGTGGGCGGTCGTTAAGTGGTTAAAGGGGTCTTCCAGATTCCGATAAGCCCGCAGACCCCCACAACCACTGGGCAAGGGTTGTGGGGATGAAGCTCTTGTCCCCATCAACATGGGGACATCCTCCCCATGTTGAGGGCATGTGGCCTGGTACGGTTCAGGAGGGGGGGCGCTCTCTCGTCCCCCCCTCTTTTCCTGCAGCCTGCCAGGTTGCGTGCTCGGATAAAGGGTCTGGTATGGATTTTGGGGGGAACTCCGTGCCATTTTTTTTTTTATTTGGGGTGGAGTTCCCCTTAAAATCCATACCAGACCTGAAGGGCCTGGTAATTGAATTTGGGGGGACCCCCACGCTTTTTTTTTTCTTTTATCAATGACTGTTCTATGTATTGCCGGGAGCCGACAATTCATTATAGCCGTGAGTGAGTTTTAAATGACTTTTTTTCCTTCAGAAATGACACTTTGTGCAGGGACAATTCTAAGCACGGAAAACAAGCGCGACTTTAGAGGCATACTTTACACACACGGAAACAATATACAGAAAATTCCGAAACGAAAGTTGATTGGCTGCCCTGCAGCTTTTAAAAACGCGCCATTACATCGCCGAACACCGGACCCGAACCCGAACATACAGTCAATTGTTCGGGTTCGGGTCCGAGACCCAAAAACCCAAAAGTTTGGTACGGACCCGAACTTTACAGTTCGGGTCCGCTCAACCCTAATCCTGATCCCATGCCTAATGTCAACATGTTCTATCTGCCATCATGGGGGATCAATGGACGTGTTTTGGGGGTGCAAACTAGACATGTGCGATTAGTTTCGTACGAATCTAAAATTCGTACGAATTTCCGGAAATTCGTACATTCATACGAATCCAAAATACGAATTTTTATGCATACGAATTCTGTACGGAATACAATTTTTTTTTTACGAATTTCGGATCCAAAAGTGAAAAATTCCTTTAAATTTCGTACCTGGGGGGTGTGTATGATATGCATGTAAAGTGGCACATGTTTCCCGTGCTTAGAACTGTCTCTGCACAAAATGTCATTTTTTGACGGAAAAAAAGTCATTTAAAACTCACTCGCGGCTATTAATGAATTGTCGGCTTTTATCAATACATAGAAAAGTCATTGATAAAAATAAAAGTGTGGGGGCTCCCCCAAATTCAATTACCAGGCCCTTCAGGTCTGGAATGGATATTAAGGGGAACCCCGCCGCAAATAAAAAAAAATGGCGTGCGTTTTCCCCTAAATATCCATACCAGGCCCTTCAGATCTGGCATGGATTTTAAGGGGAACGCCACCCCAAATTTAAAAAAAAATGGCGTGGAGTCCCCCCAAAAATCCATACCAGACCCTTATCCGAGCAGGCAACCTGGCCGGCTGCAGGGGAAGAGGGGGGGACGAGAGAGCGCCCCCCCTCCTGAACCGTACCAGGCCACATGCCCTCAACATGGGGAGGATGTCCCCATGTTGATGGGGACAAGGGCCTCATCCCCACAACCCTTGCCCGGTGGTTGTGGGGGTCTGCGGGCAGGGGGCTTATCGGAATCTGGAAGACCCCTTTAACAAAGGGGACCCCAGATCCCGGCCCCCCCTATGTGAATTGGTAAGGGGTACATTGTACCCCTACCATTTCACGAAGAAAGTGTAAAAAAATGTAAATAAAAACACACAAACACCTTGTAAAAGTCCTTTATTAAAAAAAAATAAATAAATTCCAGCGATGAAATCCAGTGTCCCGCGGCGATCCGATGTCCAGCGCTGTCCGTCATTGGTTGAGCCTGAGCAGACCTGATGGGGAACTTCCTCCGCAGTGTTTTAAATGTATAGACCCGCCCCTTCTAAAGTTCACCATCAGGTCCGCTAAGCGGACCAGATGCGGAACGTGAGAAGGGGCGGGTCTATTCATGTATTACACAGTGAAGGAAGTTCCCCATCAGGTCCGCTCTACGAAATGGAACGGAACGAAACAAATTTTTGGACGGCGCCCATGTCTAGTGCAAACCCTTCCTCTCACCTAATTGAGTAGTGAGGAAGGGGTTGCACCCACAAAACAGGGACATAGATATCCTGTGATGGCAGATAGCACATGTTGACACACTGTGTGCAACTTCAAAATTTGGCTTGTGGAAAATCAAGTGCAAAACAAAAAACAAAAATCAAGGGGGGGGGGGTCAGTTTGTTTGCCCCAAAATATCCATGATGTTTTTAAATTTTTGCTCAATCACATTCATCCTATTCGTCATAATGTCCAGTTCACTACTACATTCCATTATTTCTTGAATTTAAGATTTGTGCACTAGCACTTGAGAAAGGAGTAGTAGGAGTTTCTGCCACACCACCATGTTCATCCCCTATAAAATAAAAAGGTATTATAAATATGCAGGCCTAAATCTCTTTACCTGAAGCTGTGGTGACAGACACTGACCTGTTGTGGTGATAAGCTCCACCTCTCCTTCCTCCACCTCTCCTTCCTCCACCTCTCCTTCCTCCACCTGCTGAGGTTGGGGTTCTCTCTGAGTTTGGGGTTCTTTCTGTGGTCTGTGCTTCCTAGGCTCCTCAGATAGGTGTCCTCCCAGTCTTCTCTCCCCTATGAGAATGAAACAAAAGGTATCCTTAGCACACGGATATTTGATGGCATAAATTGCAAACATTGCTTGGAAGTGGGGTATAATTGTTTGTTTTGGCAGAGTTCCAAGATGAACACATGAGATTTTTGGATTTCAATAAAGCAGGAATACTTTCATTTTTTGTCCAATGTAACACACATGGAGACACCCCAAAGTATCCACTGGAGCACCTGTGTGGGACACACTAAAAGGGTTGTTCTGGTGGCCCACACTATAGTGCTCCTGAGTCCAGATGTGTAACCAGCTGCTGAGTGTCCTCTCCGTTACACTGAATCAAGTTTGCATTTCACATTCTACTTACAAACACATCATCTAGACAACAATGTTTCTAAACGTTTTAATACAAATAGGCATGACCACATGTGATTTACCTGTATCTGCGCAAAACATGGTATTTTTGACGCTCGCTGTTTACTACGAACGATTAAAACTTTGGCCACTAACATGAAAGTTGACATTTTACAATGCGAAACCAGTCAATCCAAGCACATGGAGCAAAACATGCAAGAATAATAATAAAATTAGTAATAACACAGGAAAACTACTTACTTTTTTCCTGCATTTTTTTTATCTTCCTATACTGCTCCGGCTCCCTCAGCTTCAGGTCAGACCACCTTTTACGGAGCTGCTCCTTGGATCTCCTGACCCCAAATTTATGGTACAGACTCCTCGCCACTTTGTCCATTATTTTTGACTTCCTGAGATTAGGGGTGTTGTATGGCCCATGCTTCCCATCATAATCTTTCCTCCGCAGGATGTCCACCTTCTCCGCCATCTCAGCAAATGACATATTAGTTGCCTTGTATCTTTTATTACTCCTGGATTGGGACGTTCCCGCCTCTGGGCTTTCCTTGTCGGTACTTAGTATAACACGCACCTGTGTCACCGCCATGTCGTCATCTCCCACTGTGCGCCGAACGAGAAGGGGCAGGGAAAATCCGAAAAAGACCGCCATGGGCGGGCGACGCGGGCTGAGTTTCACGCATGCGCAGGGTATATAAATGTTAACGAAGTAACTACATTGTGTGTGCGGAGTAAGGACGACCGGAAGTGCCGAACGACTCAAACGAAGGTAAAAATGAAACTTGGGGCATCAGTGGCCTATACTGATTCATGATTATAAAGGCCTATATTGGGATAAGATTAGGACAATTTAAGCTGACCTAGTGTTTTTGTCTTGTGTTTTATCTTGCAGAAATTATTGTGCATAAATTAAGGGAACCTGATATTATGATGGCTTTCATAGATAAATACCGCAAAATGACAAACTTGTGGGAGGTCAAAAATTGTTTATACCACAACAGTGTGGAACGAAGGGCAACAATTGAAAAATTAGCTGCATATATGAAGACCTGGATCCCAGAGGCAGACTATACGATGATGAACAATAAAATTAACAACATGAGGAATTCCTACAAAAAGCGGTACAAAGAGGTCCGCGCTGCAAAGAGATCAGGAGCAGCAGCAGACAAAGTACCTGAGCCCAAACTGTGGTGCTACAAACATCTTTGTTTTCTGGACGACCAGATAGAAGCCAGGGAATCCGTTTTGAGCCTTCCTTCCACACTTCCCTCCAGTGTTACCTCCAGTGTTCCTTCCACCCTTCCCTCCACCCCTGCAGAGGGGGAAGAGGAGCAACCTGAGCTTTCAGAGCCGGATCTGTGCATCTTTAGCCAGGTATAGTATTTTTCAACATATTTATTGGCCTAGAATTATTAGTGTGAACTAGATGTTATTATTCACAAATGAAAGAATTCCCCCCAAAAAAAAAAAAAACAGTAGTGGGCAAAAATGATTGGGAGAGTAATGAAAAATGCTGGGGTCAGAATGAGAGTCTTTTATATTTATTAACATTCAAATTGCAACAGTCATGAGCTGAAAATTGTGTGTGATTGATGAACCAAAAACTAAAACTATGTCCCTTTTTTATACACAGGATGAGCTCAGCCAGGAGGACGAGGCTCCGGAATGTGGCAGCCTGGAGGAGGCAGTGGTGAGTGGCAGACAGGAGGAGGCTGGGCCAAGTGGCAGTCAGCAGGTACCCAGGCCAAGTGGCAGCACCCAGTCCCAAGTGCCTCCCCTCCACATCAGACCCAAAAGACCTCGGAGGATGACACAGGTGGAGGAGGAGTCACTTCAAATCATCAGGGACGCAGCTGCCATAATGAGGGCCCCCCTCAACTCTATAGCAGCTACCTGGTCGATAAGCTGCATAAACTGGAGGAGGGAAAACGTGCCCTCTCTGAGCAGCTTATTTCCAGTGTCCTTCACAGGGCGGGGAGGGGCCAGCTAAAAAAGTCACACATCTGTGTGATCTGGCCCATCCTTCTCCTCCTCATCCTGCCACATTCCCACCACCAGAGCCACAGCCTGCAAGGGGGCGTGGAGTGAGCTGTGGAAGGAACGCTGCAGGGAAGTGTGGAGGGAACACTGCAGGGAGCAGTGCAAGAAAGGCTACAGGGAAGACAAGAAGGGGATTCCCTGGCTTCAAGCTGCTCTGCCAGAAGATGCAGTTTGTTGGAGTACCACAGCTTGGGGACATGTATGTCTTCGGCTGCTGCTCCTGATTTCCTCATGTTATTAATTTTATTTTCCATACAAGTCATGCCTTTGGGGTCCAAAGTCTGCATAAATGCAAATAATTTCTCAATTGTTGCCCTTCCTGTTTATTTTGTTTACCCAGAATAAATGGATCTTTGATTTAAGTTAAATATTTGCCTATGTGTTTTTATTGTGAGTAGCCATAACATTTCATAAATACAATGTGTAATTAACAAGGGACACTGATAGGATTAACAAAACTGCTATATACTGCTAATGAGAAAAGGTATTTAGCAATTTATATTTACTAATATAATTGCATTTCCATGTTCTGTGTACTGTTATAGACCAGATATAGTGAATGCAGGCTCCCGGGTTTAGTAACACTTTAAATATGTTTTTAAATGTCATAAAAAGTAAAAAAATTACAAAGCATCAGTTTATAAGCGTTAAAAAAGGTCAGCTATACCTGACCAAAAACCAAAATAGTTTCCCTTTAAATCTATTGCTTGGTTTGATATAGTGATTTGTGAAACTTCTTATTTTAAAACAATATCCAGCTTTTTCATTGCACAAGAGACTGCCTCATGATGATATTTAATGAGAATATATCTATTGCGTGGTTGGTGAAACTTGACCAGCAGACAAAATACCCCTCTGAGCTTCACCTGGTGACTTTCATTTGCACTGAACTATTTAATTAAGGTGAGTGGTGCAATTTTTAAAAATGTATATAGCTTGCCTTTTGTCTAATAGCGTGTTTCTGCTATATTACACAAGGTTATATTGCACACATTAAATCTTTCTATCTGCCAGAACTCAGATTTAATTGTAATGGCCAACCTTAGGAATGATTCTAAAGGGGAAATATGGCCTATAGGCACCAAGACCTATGGGTTTCATCATATATAGAATATAAACCCTTTTTCATACTTTTATTCTAATTATAATTTAAAAATTTAAGACTAGAAGATCAGTTCGCATTATTTTACAGAACATATAACAGACAAAATATACTAAATACCGTATATACTCGAGTATAAGCCGACCCGAATGTAAGCCGAGGTACCTAATTTTACCACAAAAAACTGGGAAAACGTATTGACTCGAGTATAAGCCTAGGGTGTCCATCTGCATGCCTCACTGTGCCTCACTTTGCCTCACTTTGCCTCACTGTGTCCATGTGCATGCCTCACTGTGCCCAAGCTTGGGAAAATGACTAATATTAGATTACTTTTATGTTTTTTTACGTAAAATTCCTTTTTCCCTCCCCAACACAACGAATAGGTATGGCCAAAGCAACATCTTCAAATCAGCCGCCAAATATCAGGTAACTTGGGACCCACTTAAAATAAGAACTGGCCAAACCCAGTTCCAACACAAAGGCGCCCAGTGGTAATGTACTTTGATTTATAGGTTGAAGTTGAGCTGCAGACAATGATAAGAGACTAATTTTACACTGTCAATATGTATATACCAGAGCTATGTTGATAAAACGTCACAGACATCTGTATTACCATCATATCGATGAACTTTCTTTGACAGCAACTCCTGGAGGACATTCATCTACTATCATTGTGCCAATACAATAGCCCCTCTATAAGCTTCAATTAACCTCTTCAACCTTCAGGGAACATTTCCACCAGTAGACTCCCACCATGTACCTAATGCCAATATTGCATTTAGGTCATCTACTTTGATTTGTACCAGTCCCAATACATCCCCCCAGCGCTATTACTCCCCTCCCCCGGTTTCCCTCTCCCACTCCATCAGGTTCAGCCTTATATTTAATGTTAAACCCATTTGACGCTAATAAACAAATCCACTTATTAGTAGGTGGTCCAGATTACCCTATATTCCCTGGTGGACAGTAATCAATATACAAAATAATATTATTCTTTTTCTGGGTTACATACTTATATAAGACCGAACCATACGTCCGGACTAGTGTGTTGTTACATGTTTAGTTATTTGTTAGTCCTGTCTGTCCATCAGATGTTTCCAATTAACTTATGTACTGTATGACCATTCACTTTTTGATAATAATATTGCACTTTCATATGTTTTCTTTTTACATATTTTTAAAATGATAATAGGAATAAATGATTAATTCTAAAATCATTTCCGTCTCTGGATCTACCATCTGTTGCCTATAGTAACCCCTTTTTGTCTGTCCTAAACAGACTGGTCCCCCCCCTTTTCCTTTTGTATGCCTATATGGTTACAGCAACTATACCTCATCAGGTAAACGATCCTTAGTGGGTGACACTTCCTTTCACCCACTTATTAGCGGAACTTGCGCAATTCCCCCTCCCCAAACCCCAATATGTTTACACTCACTGTGCCCATGCCTCACTGTGCCCATGCTTACTGTGCCCATGCCTCACTGTGTCCATGACTAGACTGACGTTTAACATGGGAGTCTATGGAAGCGGTGCCCGGCTTTAAAAAATCGTTGCTCCCCGACCGTAGGTCCCCTAGACAACAAACTTTGCACACTTGTAGAGGAGAAATGGGGCTACATGTGTGCTAGTACCGGGTCCCCAAAGTTCGGGAGATCAGGTGCAAAAAGGTGACTCGAGTATAAGCCGAGGGGGGCATTTTCAGCACAAAATAATGTGCTGGAAAACTTGGCTTATACTCAAGTATATACGGTACTAGAAAGTAAACCAGACTATGAGGGCTTTACTCACTATTCTAAAACTTTGAATAAACCCTTTATTTTGTAAAGTTGTAATGGAAGCATTGACAGACCTAGTATATTTGATAGCAAGGGCACATTTTTTTTATGACCCTCACCACAAAATTATTTTCAGTAATATTCATAAAATTAAATGAATATAATAATGACTGAAAAATAAACGGAGATAGTGATATGTTTCTTTATCCGAGCATTTTATATATACTTATGCCAATGTAAAAATGTAAAAAAAATAAAGTTTCAATGCTTAATAGCGGTGGATATAGACAGTGCACAATAGCAAAACGTGGGGTGATAGTGACATGCCTGCAGAATATTCAATTATAGCAACATGGTCCTCCAAACAACTGTAGCTTGCTTATATGTAGGCAAAAGGATGGCATTCTCAACAATACATGGACTACAGTTGGGTAATTATAAGCAATTCGTAGGCAGCAAACAGTCAGTTGTTATAATACACAGGCAACAAAGGGGTAATTATTGTACTACATTGGCAATAAACAAGGAATGACTACAATGTGTGTAGCAATTTGTCAGTTTTGAAAATATATGGGCAACAAATGGGCTAGTATGACAGGCAACTGCACCAGCAACCCCCCATTGAAAAAAAATCCCCCCCCCCCTTCTGCCCAGCAAAAAAAATTCCCCTTGACCCAGCAAAAATCTCCATCCTACAGCAAAGAATTCCCCTACACTCCCTCCTTGCAAAGAACTTCCTTGCATTAATAATGGGCGACAACCTAAAACAGCTGTATGTAGTCTGTAAAAAAATGCTTTACAATATTGGGCTGCATCTGTGCAATAAACAAGTCATTCTAAATCCAAGGGCATAAAATTATTATTTCATGGTTCCACCCACTATCCTAAAAATAAAGATTAAAACCTTAATTTGTTTTAAGAGAACATTACTGAGAAAAGACCAGAATAATGGTCAATTGTTTAGAACTATGCAAGTTATTGGGTCAGCAGTAAAGACTCAGCATTGTTGTGAGATGGGTATCCTAATTTGCTTTGCTTAAAGTGGTTCTAAAGGCAGAAGTTTTTTTTATCCTAATGCATTCTTTGCAATAGGATAAAACACCTTCTGTGTGCAGCAGCCCCTTTGCTGGCCGTGACTCTCTCTCCTCATTGGCAGAGACAGCAGTGGGGTGCCATTGGCTCCCACTACTGTCAATCAAAGTCAGTTAGCCAATTAGGAGATGGGGGGGTAGAGCCAAGCCGCGGCTCCATGTCTGAATGGACACACAGATCAGCGGCTCAGCTAGGGGGTGCTCCCATAGCAAGCTGCTTGCTGTGGGGGCACTCGGCAGGAGGGAGGGGCCAGGAGCGCTGGCGAGGGACCCGAGAAGAGGAGGATCTAGGCTGCTTTGTGCAAAATCACTGCATAGAGCAGGTGAGTATTGTTTGTACCATGAAAAAAAACAAGACTTTAATATCACTTTAAAAGAAAAAAAAGTAAAGTGTGTTGTTTACAGAGCTCAACAGCTCAAGCTGAAATTAACACATGCAGCTGAATGAGTCAGAGGTGTGATTTACTTTTAGTCACAAACTCAGTCCATCAAAAAAAGTGATTTTACTATCAGAACTTAATTTCTATGGACCCGGTCACCCAGCTGAGTTGCCCTTTCTTCTGAATTAGGCGTTTCAGCTCTCTTATTACTGGTGTCGGGATCCACTTTGGTTGACAAACGATCTAATTCCTCTTGTATGCCTCATGTCAGCTCTATATTACAGGTCCACTTAAAACAAATCACTTTTCTAGGCTATGACTTCATGAAAATATGTTGAAAATTATTGTGCAAACTGAAAAAAATGATGTTTCAATTTGAAATGAGGAACAAAATATGTCAGCGAAATTATATACAGCTAAATAATATGATTATTTTTGCATACTTGAAAATATTTTTAGGAAGGTATCTGTTTTCAGGAAAATATCAAATGTTCATAATATCCTAAAATAAGATTTGATGAGCACATGTCTAGACTCTGTGTGGAAGAAAGTCACCTTTCATGGCAAGGAGACATTAAATATGCAGCCTGCTGAAAAAATGTTCAGCATGTATTTTGATTTAATAAGGTAAAGCTAATACCTAGACACACTATAGATGACCGACCGCCTTCGTTGTATGGAGGTTGGATTTTTCTAAATAGGCAATAATGGTGACTGTAATATCTAAACCTGCCCATGCTACTTGAATGTATTCTCCCTTGTTCTTTCTATCATTCCCTACATTACTTCCCTTGTTTCTTATATCCTTCCCTCCCTCCCTTTTCTTCTTCCTTTTCTTCCCTCCCTTCTCCCTTGTTTCTTTTCTTGCTTCCTTTATTTTTTTTCCTCTACTCCCATCTTCCACCCTCCTTCCATTTCTTCTTTCTTCCTCCATTTCTTCAAGGCTCTGGCCAAAAACGATATATCAAATTTGTTTTTTTTTTATGCTCTTTACAGGGGATTCCTGTTTTAGCAATATTGCCAAAACCAATTCCCTGCAATCCTGAGCCAAAGAGAATAATCCATGAGCTCTGATTTGCTTGAACTTCTAGTAATCTGTTACTTCCTTTCCTTCATCCTTCCCTTTTTCTTACTTCCTTCTTTTTTTCCTTCTTTACTTTTTCCTTTCTTCCTCCCTACCCTTATTTCTTCTCTCCCTACATCATTCTGTCCTTCCCTTCCTTTATTCCACTCCCTCCTTCCCTTTTTTCTTCCTTTCTCTTCTTCCTTTCTTCCTTCATTTCCATATTTTTTTCCTTATTTCTTCCTTCCCTGCATCCTTATTTCCGTCCTTCTTTCCCTCCCTTCCTTTCTTCCTTCCTTCTTCCTCACTCCCTCCCCCTTTCTTCCTTCCTATCTTTCTTTCTTTCCTTTCTTTCCATCTTTCTTTCCTTCCTTCCTTCCTTCCTTCCCATCATTCTTTCCTTTTTTCCTTCCTTCCTTCCTTTCTTCCCATCTTTCTTTCTTTTCTCTTTCTTTCCTTTCTTTCTTCCTTATCATCTTCCTTCCTTCCTATCCTTCTTCCATCCTTCCCATCTCCTTTTCCTTCCCATATTTCTTCATATATTTCTTTCTTTCTTCCGTCCTTCCTACACATTTCTTTCTTCCTTCCCTCCTTCCCATCTTTTTCTTTTCTCTTTCCTTTCATTTTTCCTTCCCATCTTCCTTCCTTCCTATCCTCCTTCCATCCTCCTCTTCTTCCTTGCTTCCCATATTTCTTTCCTTCCTTCCTATATTTCTTTCTTTCTTCCTTCCTACCCATATTTCTTTCTTCCTTCCTTCCTTCCATACCTCCCATATTTCTTCCTTCGTTCCTTCCCTCCCATATTTCTTTCTTCATTCCTTCCCTCCCATATTTCTTCCTTCCTTCCTTTTCATACTTATTTTACCCCCTTTTTTTTTCCTTCTCTTCTATCTTTCTTTTTTGCTTTCCCTATTAACCTGTTCAATAATTTCATATAGTAAAATTCAATTGAATATTTAAAAAGAATGTTGTCTTTGTCCATGTTACCTGGAATCACCGTGATTCCAGCAGTCAGTAGCAGGGTTCCTGCAGTGATGTCTTGACTCAGTCTTAGCTGTAATTGCTTTGTTTATGTGCTTTCTCAAAAAGGTTTTTTTTTCCAGCCTATTATTTCTCCCACAATATAAACATGCTGTTGGAATAGAGGACGTGGATGTGGAAATTAGAGACTAACCAACACAAGTCCTCAAAATTGACATTATCGGATGTCATTATTTAAATTCCTTTTTTTCTTAAAAATGTATGTTAAGAAATAACTCTCAGAAAAACTGTACCTATTTCAAGGGACTTTCAAAGCCAAAATGCTGCTCCACCAAAATCAGCCAAGCAGATCTTAGAGCTCCAGCAGTGTTGCGTCCAGCAGCGTTGGAGTTGCTTTTTTAAAAGTAAGAAGGAGCTGATTAGCAGATGTTCATGGGGGTTGGGGCTTATGGGCTGTGATGAAGTAGGAGTGCATAGACAGAGCACACTGAAGTGAATAATGCAGGGCCCAATGTGTGGGGTGTTTATTTGGGGTACACAGAAGGGGGGAAGTATAATCTTCTGGTACAGCTAGGAAGACACAACAGGCGTTAGAGGAAAATAGGGTGCAGCAACAAGGGTGAGTCCAGTGGTAACAATTCAGGCTACAGGAAGAGACAGACAGAATGGTCACAGGCAGTGATCTGGCCCTGCAAAGGATAGTCTGGAGTCCTGGGGCAGCAATCCAGAGCATGGCAATGGGTAGGCAACACTATGGTGTAGCAAATATTATGCCCAGGATCACAAGGACACGGGGCAGAAATATCAGGGCAGTAAATCACATAGCAGCAATCATGGGCACAGAAAAAGACAAGCAACAGGATCATGGCACAGCACTATAGCACAATCAAGGGGCACGACACAAGGATTAAAGAATTCACACTGTAGGCATCCAACAGTCCTGGGCAGATGGCTGGGTTGACTTGGCAGAGGGAGAGGAAGGTAGGATAATCCGCAGAGTGGGGGGCTTGTAGAGTATGTTGAAAAGGGGGATGGATGGGTCCTGGGAGAGGTGGAGGTCCAGGGTGACCTGGTCACCACTTTAGGCTCAGCAAGCAGCAAGAAGGCAGAGATTGAGGAGTTCAGATTGGCACAGAGAAGAGATCCTGGGTTAAGTTAGGTAGCAAACTGGCTGCAGCTTCGGGATCACACTGGCATAGGCAGCAAAGAGTCCACAGAGAAAAAAAAA
Source organism: Rana muscosa (assembly GCA_029206835.1). NCBI lineage: Eukaryota > Metazoa > Chordata > Amphibia > Anura > Ranidae > Rana > Rana muscosa. The sequence goes on from CM055116.1 coordinate 1,163,415,607, forward strand.
AGAAGTCTTGGTGTCCAGATAGCAGCGCACAGCTTTAAGGAACTACAAGTATTAGTAGTCTGAATCGCAGCATAAACAGGTACACAACTGTATGTTCAAGGAAGGAAGGATGACCCCTGGAAGTCACACATCTACAGTTAATGGGTGGAGTGGCAACCTCAATAATGTGAAACGCGTTGGGTGCGTGGCCAGGTCAGAGTCCAGGCTGAGGTTGCCACTCCCTCCATTTACTGCAGCAGGACAACATAGATGTGTGATTTCAATGGGGTCACCCTTCCTTCCTTGAACCTTTGAAGGAGCCAGGGTGGGCTCCATCCCCTGCCAGCACTCTAGCAGCAGCTGCGGATGCACTGTCTACATACCCCCTTACCATCAAGCCTGAGCGGCCCACACACTTTCCCAGGTCACACAGAACCGTATGTGCCAGTAGTTCTAATCTCCTTCCAGTCAACCTCTAGTGAGACCCTACAGCCATAAGTTCCTTCATGTCTCACACAAGAGAAAACTCTCAGGATACAATCCATATTGACCACTCTGCAAGAAATGAGGTGTCCTTTTATTTCCCCCGCTCCACAAAAAGTCCCATATATATTGGTGGAAAAATGCTCCACTAGTGGTAAGGTGGCCTTTATGACCCCTCTACTTTTGTTGTCAGTATGTAGGAGGCGTTTGATGCCTCCCCCTCCAAAAGAACCCGTTTCACATCAGCCAATGTTTAAGTGACTGTTAAGTATCTCAATTTCCTAATAAAATTGATAAATGTATTTAATCAATGTTTCTTGCTTTTTTTGGTCACAGGCAGTTATTTAAGTACCTCGATTCACAAGATCATAGCTTGGGCGAATTCTCATATTGTACCTGGAAAGCTCTAAATAACTCCAGCCAACTGAGGAAATCCAGGAAATCACCCAGAGTGCATTTTTCAGCCAGTCGTTAATAATAATTTAGAAATAGGTCTTGCTCCAACGGTGAGCACTTTTGGCGAATAACTATGAGGATATGATGAGTTAAACATAGTCACTGCTTTCTATTAATGGGTGAGTAATGCAGGCATAGCACAGCCCTGGAAATCCGCCAAATCGATATTGGTTTTAAGACTTTCCTTAGAAATTTAAACAGCTCTGAGCAATAACTTCAGAGATACATACTAGTGCTTTTAAAGCATAAGTCTAGGCAGAAAGCTGAATTCACAATAAAATAAAGAAATGGTAACTGTTTTACCTAACAATTTTTTTTTAAATATGTGCTTTGTGGTCCACAATATGTGCTTTGTGGTCCACGCGTGCCTGCCAGACAGCACACCCAGGTCCTGAAACCTCCCCTGCAGCAGTATCACAACTTGGTCAAGAACAAACCCATAGCCTGCTGATTGGACAAAAAAGGAGCGTTGGCACAATTATGAATCATACCTCTATTCATTCCCTTCCTGTCGAAGTATCAGCACATGTATGGTTGATTTGTCGTGCATTTGACAAAAGGCTCATATTTAGACAAGGTGCTTACAATGGCTGAATTTAAAGTACATTTAGACTGCATCTAAAGCCAACATTATCTTCATTTTTGGGTAGAGTGGTGAGGAGATAGACCCTCTGTCAGGTTTTATTGCCTTACTGAAAGCCCAAATCTGAGGAAAAGAAAAAGTTTTCCCATGCAGTGGGACTGTGCCCACACTGCACGGGTCAGCTGCTCGTTTTTGTCTAGGGAAGAGGAGAGAGGATATTTACTTACCTAATCCTCCGATCCTCCCAGCAACAGACCAGTCTGGCACCCCCTTGCTCCAGCAGCCTTGAATTGTGGACTGCTCCTGACGTCATCAAGCCCAGAGCAGGCTCCATAGACCAGGAACAGTCCACTGCTGGACCGTGGGGGAACGCCATTTTCTGGTAGAACAAAGGCTTGGGTGAGTATAAGCTTTCTCCTCACTCCTAGACAAAACAAGCAGTTAACCCGTGCAGTTCAAGCACAGTCCCATTGCATGGGAAAACCTTTTCTCTGCCCGGTGTTGGGCTTGAACTCCCTATGAGCAGAACAAATTTGTCAATGTTTTGGTGGCCCCCTTTATCAAGGTGACAAGTAGAAACAATGAAGACTATAGAGCGCAAAGATATACAGTACACCCATGAAATTTGAAAATGTTAGTGTATCTGTTCTGCTTATATGGGATTTAACCAAATCTAACAATCTGGATTTGCAAAGGGGATTTTCCTCATTTGCGATAATGACCAAGCAGGAAGTGAAGAGAAATCTCCCCAAATGGAATAGAGATATAGAAAAATACAGTTTTAACCATTCCCTACTCCATTCAAAATGTAAAAAAATGGTTTGGGAATTCCTAAAGAATTCCATGTATTTTTTAATCACTTCAATACTGAGCCCTTTCTCCCCCAGGCCAATTTTTAGATTTCAGCGCTATAATGCCTCGTACACACAACCGGTTTTCCTGAACCGATGTTTTTCCCAACGTGATTCCTCTCAAGCCTGCCTTGCATACACACGTTCAGGCAAAAAAACGCTCAACCAAAGCGCGGTGACGTACAACACGTACGACGGCACTATAAAGGGGAAGTTCCATTTAAATGGCGCCACCCTTTGGGCTACTTTTGCTGATCCTCGTGTTAGTAAAAGTTTGGTGAGAGACGATTCGTGCTTTTCAGCCTCGTGCTTTTCAGTCCGTTACAGCGTGATGAATGTTCTATCTCCATTACGAACGCTAGTTTTACCAGAAAGAGCGCTCCCGTCTCATACTTGATTCTGAGCATGCGCGTTTTTTTCCCCTCGGAAAAGCATACACACGACCGTTTTTCGTGACGAGAAAAAGACTGACGGGAAACACGACGAGAAAAAAGAGAGCTGGTTTAATTTTTTTTGCGGGCAGTTTTTTTGTCGAGAAAACTGCTAGGGAGCATACACACGACCAATATAAAAAATGGCAGTTTTCTCGTTGGGAAAACCGGTCGTGTGTACAAGGCATCCCACTTTGAATGACAATTGGGCGATCATGCAACACTGTACTCAATTAACATTGTTATCATTTTTTTTTTTTTTGACAAATAGAGCTTTCTTTTGGTGGGATTTAATTATTATTTTTTGGTTAAAATAATGAAAAAAAAAACGAAAATGTTGAAAAATATTTTTTTTCTTAGTTCTTGTTAATGTGCACTTATGAGGCTGCACAGATGTGCACTGATGAGGCTGCACTCATCGGCACTAATGAGGCTGCCCACTGCTGTGCACAAATGGGCACTGATGAGACAGCACTAAGCAATAACCGTATATTGCTTGGTTTGCGCAAAAGTTATAGTGTCTACAAACTATTTTTATGACATTTTTATTTTTTTTACTAGTAATGGCGGTGATCTGCGATTTTTAGCGGTACTGCGACATTGCGACGGACAGATCGGACACTTTTGACACATTTTTGAGACCATTGACATTTATACAGCGATCAGTGCTATAGAAATGCACTGATTACTGTGTAATTGTCACTGGCAGGGAAGGGATTAACACTAGGGGTGATCAAGAGGTTAATTGTGTGTTCCCTCAGTGTGTTCTAACTGTGTGGGGATATGATTGACTAGGAGAGGAGACATATCGTTTTTCCTACTTATCAGCAACAAACAATATGGCTCCTCTTCCCTGACAGCAGAGGGATTTGTGTGTTTACGCACACAAATCCCCAAGCTGGGGCTCGTGCACGTGATCGTGCGCACCCTCTGGTGGCCGCTAAAGGAAAGGACGTATTTAATACGGGATTTTGCCCAGGGGAGCCATTCTGCCGCAGTACATCTGCGTGAGGCGGTCGGGAACCGGTTATGGCCAGCACAGTGGCTTAGTGGTTAGCACATCCACCTAGAAGCACTAGGGTCATTGGTTTGAATCGCAACTACGGAGTTACCTACAAGGAGTTGCATGTCCTCCCTGTGACTGCGTGCGTTTTCTCCCAGACACCAAAGACATGCTGGTAGGTTAATTGGCCCCAGTAAGTGTAGGTATATTTGTTTGTTAGGGACCTTAGATTGTAAGCTCCTTGAGGGCAGGGAATGATGTAAATATACTAGATAATAAATATTTAAGCGCGCTGTAAACTGATAGTACTATATAAATATCTGAAATAAATAAAATAATATTTGCCTGGAATGAACCTTTAACAACAGCAGTAGGATTTTGAAGCAGGCGGACTGCCAGCGATCAGCAGTGGGTAGGTAGTATGCGAGTAGCTTTTCCGCCTTCATCCTGATAGTGGCCTCTTGAAGCTCTATTTGCAACACTGTTTGTAACTAGCACTACTGTTGCTTGTAAACAAGGGTTCAACTTCCTCCCTGACTTCATTAGCAAGATGGCAGCTCAGCCACTTGTGCCAGAGATAAGTGTGATAAGAAAACAAGAGAAGCACTTAATCACTTTGCTCACCTTTGACATTTAACTTAGGCAACAAGAATGAGGTCTGTACACACCAGCCTGGACGGCTGCCACCAAATCTCTTCAAGGACCAATCATCAGAGCACTACAGATAACGCAGAGGTGACAATGACGAAGTACAACGCTTAGTGAATAGCAGATCTAATGGTTTAATTTATTTTTATTTTATATAGAATATAGAATTGTTAGCAGTTTGCTAACTGATTGTTCTTCATATAAACCAGAATAATTGACCATTTTCCAAAGTGCGGACCTCTATTAAGAGATGCAGCTGCCAAGCGATCTGTGCAGTCACAAAGCTTTTCTAGTGACAGCAACATCTGGCTACATGGGGTCTGGGAAAGGATCCAGAGATTAAATTGGCCTACATAGCATTTTGCCGACTCCACCAGCTTCACACTTGATTTCTGAGACACGAGAAAGAATGTGGAATTATCAAGAGGAAGGTTTTCTCAGGGATTTGGCAGGGGTTTCCGGCAAGTCTGCTCTCGGCAGAACAAAAACCCATCTAAAACATCATTGTGCACCATTAATAGACTGATGTCCCTCATCAAGGTACATTTGCAGATGTTTGTTAGAAACTAACATTTTTATCAGGGGCTTGTTACCATCCTGCATCCTGGCTTTACAGAGAGTCCTGATATCTTATTCTGGGGTTCTGTGTGTATATCTGTATTATATACAATAGAATAAATCTTTTAAACAGTCCAGGATTTGCCATTGCAGACCTACCTTTCTGAAACCGCTAGTTACCTGACCGTCATGATAACCCTCTGGCTTCAATACTGATCCATAAGTGAGGAAATTATTGGGTTCTGCATTGAGATGGTGTTGGCATAGCTACCGACTTTATGGCATTTGAAGGGACTGTCCTTTTGAGACTAAATCCCTCTGTCCTTTATACAGCCTCAGTTGGCCCTATTTGTGGTCTGATGTATACATCTCTATGCAAAACAACTACCAAAAGTGTAATGCTGCACTGAACTTATCCAACCTCTATAGTACTCAGTGGCGGCTGGTGCTCAAAATTTTTTGGGGGGGCGCAAACAAACTGAAAAATTCTGAAAAAAACCCCATCAATTGCAGCTACTGCGCCCATCAATTGCTGCCACTGTGCCATAAAACGCAACTACGGTGCCCATCAATTGCCGCCACTGTGCCATCAAACACAGCTACTGTGACCATCAGTTGCTGCCACTGTGCCATTAAACGCAGCCACTGTGTCATCAAACGCAGCCACTGTGCCATCAAACGCAGCCACTGTGCCATCAATTGCAGCCACTGTACTCATCAATTGCAGCCACTGTACCCATCAATTGCAGCCACTGTACCCCTCAATTGCAGCCAATGTGCCTATCAAATGCTGCCACTGTGCCATCAAATGCTGCCAGTGTGCCATCAATTGTCGCCAATGTGCCCATCAAATGCTGCCACTGTGACATTATTTGCCACCAATGTGCCCATCAAATGCTGCCACTGTGCCATCAATTGCAACCAATGTGCCTATCAAATGCCAGTGTGCCCCCCCTTCCTGCCCGGCACTTACCTTGTCTCAGTGGGGCAGCGTGTCACTGCGGCGGTGTCCTTCATGCTCCTCGATGTCTTCTCCCGTCCTCTCTTCCTGTCCTCTGCTATGATTGGACGCCTTATAGGCGTCCAATCACAGCACCTGTTGTTTCAGCCAATCAGGTGACAGGTAACAGACCCGAGCACCTGATTGATGGAGAGCTGGTTCAGTGTTAGGAAAGCAAATTAATATTCACTTTCCTAACACACAGCTGAGTGAACTGCGAGCGCTTAGCATGGCACTCACTGTTCACCTTTTTTGACACCTATTAGAGCCTATGGTTCTAATCAGGTGCTTCAAAAATATTCCCTGCCGCTGTAATTCAGGCTCCCGGCGCTTGAATAGGAGGTGGCAGCGGCGGCCATAGATAGATAAATGCAATGCATGAATCTATCTATTGGTGATAGAGGGTGGCAGAAGAGAGGGGGCGGCGCCCATGTGTTTTTATGGACGCACCGCCACTGATAGTACTGCATTTGGTGTTTTGAAAAGCCAATATGAAGGAAAAATAGAGGTCAAAAGCACTGTGCTTTAGCCAATTATTTTCTGCATATTAGGTCCCTGTAACCCAAACTGTGACAGGGACATGAAATTAAAGGATACCTCGCAATGATTTTGGCAAGTTAGGGTGGTAACAGTTTAGCCACTCACTATAAAAAAATCGAATAAAAGGGAGTGTGAACCTTGGGTATCTTCTGCCTTAATGGTATATGTTATTTAGCCATATACCATAAACACATATAGAAAAAATATCCAGTGTCATTAAGTACAGTAACAGTGCATATTTTTTAGCACTGATCACTGTATTAGTGTCACTGGTTCCCAAAAAAGTGTCAGTTAGGGCTAGTTTACACTTGCTTCAAAACATGTCTTCGGACACACTTTGTTAAAGCTCTCTGAGCGCCAGTCAAAGCTCCTGTCTCTAAATAAAACGGTTAGCTTACAGTCCTGTTTACACCTTGCTTTTGCTTGGTGCTTCGATGAGGCTTCGGTAGGGCTTCAATGAGCCTTTAGTGGGGCTTTGGTGGAGCTTCGATGTGCCTTCTGTGGGGCTTCAAGCGAGTTTTGCCCTAGACTTCTATGGAGGCTTTGAAGATGCTTTGAAGCACCACTAAAGCTACATGGGTATAATTTTTGAAGCAAAGCCAAAGCAAAAGCAAGGTGTAAACGGGACTGTAAGCTAACCATTTTATTGAGTGACAGGACTCACAGGAGCTTTGACTGGCATTTAGAAAGCTTTAACAAAGCGTGTCCAAAGCCTTGTTTTGAAGCAAGTGTAAACTAGCTGTTAATGTGTGTTGAAGCCGAAGCAAGTGTAAATGAGCCACTTGCTTCAAAACATGACTTTGGATATGCTTTATTAAAGCTCCTGTTACTAAATAAAATGGTTAGCTTACAGTCCTGTTTACACCTTGTGTTTGCTTTGCTTTGCTTTGCGTCGGCTTTGCTTCAAAAATTATACCCCATGTCTCTTCAAAGCATCTTCAAAGCCCCCATAGACGTCTATGGGAAAAGCTCCTGTTGTGTTACACTATGTGATTATTCTTGCTCTGTGTCTTTAAGATCTGTCCCCTTCTTTCTAGCTGAACTCTCTCTCTCACCGTAGTTCTTTATATATCTCCTCCACTTCCTGATTCTGGTCATTACTCCTGTATTTCTTCCATGCTAAACATCTTACATGTGGCTTACAACTGCAACGTTTTTCTACCTATGAATATCCATCATTAAACGGAACATTCAAAAGGATTCATCGTCTGTCGTCCTAACTGTGAGTTTATTCATTGAGTTAAACTGCCTGTATCGATGCAAGGGATGAATATCAAACCAGCTTGAGTAAGGCCTACTTAAACCTGGAGATGAACTTTATCGCTTTGTAGTTGAGACAGAACAGTAGAAAAACGGAGTTTCACAGCCTAATTACAAGATTTCTGCATGTCAGTACTGAAACAGACAAGATTTACTGCCCTCATAGCAAGACAGAAGGGACAGAGCAGCACATGGCAGCCTTATAGCCTGAGACAATCTGCACAGTGTCATATTTCAGCACACAGATCCTGCCTGCTTTCACAGTCAGTCTGCTATCATGAGTGACCAAGCTTCTGCATGTGAACTCACATCTACCTCCCCACAAGTTCCTGAAGAAACTGAGTTACCCAAACGCTCAGTTAAACCCACTTGGAAAGTAATGGAGAATTATGAAGCTTCAAGGACTGAATTGTCAAATAGCTTGGAATTAGTCTGGGAGAAAATCCTTGCTGAAGCCAATACAGTGTCTGTTGAACGTGAACTACTGACACTAGAGGGCGCCATTAAACAACTTTCTGCCTCATATGAGCTTTATCAGCTTACCAGCATCAAATTCACTAATGTCTTACAAAACATGAAGTCAGAAAATGCGATGATGCAATTAAAGCGCGTCAATGCTCTCAATATTGAAAGAGACAGTTTTATCCACCAAACCAGATTAAAGGCAGAAGCAAAAATAAAGCTGTTACAGGACACTGCATCTCACAGATCTGTTTCCACCAGACGTTCTAAAAACTCGTCAAGATCCCATAGTTCAAGATTAGGGATGAGCTTCGTGTTCGAGTCGAACATACGTTCGACTCGAACATCGGCTGTTCGATCGTTCGACGAAGATCGAACGATTTGGGCCGTTCGTGCCAAATTCGAGTGACGCGAACGGCCCACAATGCACTACGCCATCGCAGTGTCATCCAGGCGCTGTGATTGGCCAAGCATGCACTGTGACCCCGCATGCTTGGCCAATCACAGCGCCGGCAGCGAGGAGAGCAATGATTGGCCACAGGCAGGATGCCTGTGGCCAATTATTGCTGAGGGTGTTTAGTACACGCCCCACACTATAAAAGGCCGCCAGCACGGCGGCCTAGTGTAGTGTGTTCCGGAGCAGGGAAAGACAAGCATAGGCAGGGACAGTGACATTTATTTCTTTCTTGCTTAACCTGGATTCCTTTAGTTTAGGGAAAGAGAAGGATAGGTAGGGAGAGTGTCAGTGTGTTTTACTGTGCCAGTCCTTGTTTCTAGGGACAAAGAAGGAAAGTGAGGGGATTTCTCCTTGTGCTATAGTGTGCTTTAAAAAAAAAAATTTCTAGGGACAGAAAACTGTAGGTAGGGAGAGTGTCAGTTTCTTTCACTGTGCCAGTCCTTGTTTCTAGGGACAAAGAAGGAAAGTAAGGGGATTTCTCCTTGTGCTATAGTGTGCTTTAAAAAAACATTTTTTCTAGGGACAGAAAACTGTAGGTAGGGAGAGTGTCAGTTTCTTTCACTGTGCCAGTCCTTGTTTCTAGGGACAAAGAAGGAAAGTGAGGGGATTTCTCCTTGTGCTATAGTGTGCTTTAAAAAAACATTTTTTCTAGGGACAGAACACTGTAGGTAGGGAGAGTGTCAGTTTCTTTCACTGTGCCAGTCCTTGTTTCTAGGGACAAAGAAGGAAAGTGAGGGGATTTCTCCTTGTGCTATAGTGTGCTTTAAAAAAACATTTTTTCTAGGGACAGAAAACTGTAGGTAGGGAGAGTGTCAGTTTCTTTCACTGTGCCAGTCCTTGTTTCTAGGGACAAAGAAGGAAAGTGAGGGGATTTCTCCTTGTGCTATAGTGTGCTTTAAAAAAACATTTTTTCTAGGGACAGAAAACTGTTGGTAGGGAGAGTGTCAGTTTCTTTCACTGTGCCAGTCCTTGTTTCTAGGGACAAAGAAGGAAAGTGAGGGGATTTCTCCTTGTGCTATAGTGTGCTTTAAAAAAACATTTTTTCTAGGGACAGAAAACTGTAGGTAGGGAGAGTGTCAGTTTCTTTCACTGTGCCAGTCCTTGTTTCTAGGGACAAAGAAGGAAAGTGAGGGGATTTCTCCTTGTGCTATAGTGTGCTTTAAAAAAACATTTTTTCTAGGGACAGAAAACTGTAGGTAGGGAGAGTGTCAGTTTCTTTCACTGTGCCAGTCCTTGTTTCTAGGGACAAAGAAGGAAAGTGAGGGGATTTCTCCTTGTGCTATAGTGTGCTTTAAAAAAACATTTTTTCTAGGGACAGAAAACTGTAGGTAGGGAGAGTGTCAGTTTCTTTCACTGTGCCAGTCCTTGTTTCTAGGGACAAAGAAGGAAAGTGAGGGGAATTCTCCTTGTGCTATAGTGTGCCAAAGCATTCCTCATCAACCATCTTTGAAATCCTTGTTTTTTGGACAGTCAGGGAAATTGTCGTTGTGCTATTCTGTGCAAAAGCAATAATCCTCAACCATATTTAGAAATCCTTAAGTAAAGGGACAGAGAAGGACACCTGAAGGTAGCCCTTATTGCTTTTTTCCCATCTCCCTGCAGGCCATCTATTAGAATGTCTGGAAGGCAAACAAGGAGAGGCAGACAGTCAGGAGGCAATAAAAGAGGGCAAGCAGGCTCTGTGTCTGGGGGCAACAGTGCTGGTCGTGGACGCGGTGCATTGTCATCAGCACATGGCCATGGGACACGCTTGTCCTTGTTTTCGGCAGCTGGACATGTTGAGCCACATCATGCCGAAGACTTGGTAGAGTGGATGACCAAGCCCTCCTCCTCCTCCTCATCCTCTCTCACCCAGGCTCAGGGTACTGGCAAAGCAGCTGCCAAAGCGTCCTCTTCCCTGGTATCAATGTCAGACTCATCATCAGTCACTCCTTCCCTAGACCCACCATGTCCTCCTCCTGAGGAGTCCCCCGAACTGTTTGAGCACAGTGTTGGGTACATGCTCCAGGAGGATGCCCAGCGTTTCGAAGGGTCTGATGATGAAACCCAGCTACAGGAAGGCAGTAGCGTGAGAGCAGACAGAGGGGATGCTCAAGAAGGACACCAATCTGGCAGTCATGTTCCAGCAGCTGCAGCATACTGCCAGATTGGCTCCAGTGATGAGGAGGGAGGGGATGATGAGGTCACTGACTCCACGTGGGTGCCTAATAGGAGAGAGGAGGAGGAGGAGGATGAGGAGGAGGCACATCTCCAACGAGGCAGGATGCCCTTTGGTGGCCAGCGTAAGGGCAGTACACCGACGGAATCACACCGCAGAGCTCCGCCTGTGCAGGGCGCTGCCTCTGCCCGTCATTCAAAAAGTTCCTTGGTGTGGGCCTTTTTTGAGGCTAGTGCATCAGATCGCACAGCTGCTATTTGCAACATATGTCTCAAGCGTATATCGCGTGGCCAAAACATCAGCCGCTTGGGTACCACATGCCTGACCAGACATATGTTGACCTGCCATGCAGCTCGTTGGCAAGCCTACCTCAAAGACCCACACCAAAGAACAAAGCGGACCTCTCCTTGCACCGCATCAGCTGGGATCTCCAACCCCACTATAACTTCAGTCCTCTCTGAAACATGCACTGAGAGGAATGAAGGTGTAGAATTAGGTGTGTCACAGCCAAGTACTTGCGGCCACTCTGCTAGCAGTACACCGACGTCCGATTCTAGCAGGCAAATTTCCCTGCCCCAGCTGCTGGACCGTCGAAAGAAGTTCACTCCCAGCCATCCACATGCCCAGCGGTTGAATGCTAGCTTGGCTAAATTGCTAGCGCTTCAACTGCTGCCTTTTCAGTTGGTAGACTCGGCCCCCTTCCGTGAGTTTGTGCAATGTGCGGTTCCTCAGTGGCAGGTTCCCAAACGCCACTTTTTCTCACGGAAGGCTATTCCGGCTCTCTACCGGCATGTGGAAGGCAATGTCTTGGCCTCGCTGGACAGGGCGGTCAGCGGTAAGGTGCATATTACCGCTGACTCATGGTCCAGCAGGCATGGACAGGGACGTTACCTTTCTTTCACGGCCCATTGGGTCACTCTTTTGGCAGCTGGGAAGGATGCAGGACAAGGTGCAGTAGTGTTGGAGGTTGTTCCACCGCCACGCCTCCAAAATGCTACTACTGGTTGTGACACACCTCTCTCCTCCACCCCCTCCTCTTCTTCTTCCTCCATGGCCTCTTCCTGTGGTTTGTCCTATGAACCAGCGGTGCTCCGTAGCCGTTCACGGGGCTACGCAAGTACGCAGGCAAAAAGATGCCATGCCGTGCTTGCGCTGGTGTGTTTGGGGGACAGAAGCCACACTGGGGCAGAGGTCCTGTCTGCTCTGCAGGGCCAGGCCGAGAGGTGGTTGACGCCACGCCAGCTTAAGCCAGGAATGGTGGTTTGCGACAATGGCACCAACCTCCTCTCCGCCCTCCGACAGGGACAACTGACCCATGTGCCCTGTGTGGCTCACGTCCTTAACCTGGTGGTGCAGCGGTTCTTGGGCAGGTACCCGGGCTTACAGGATGTCCTGAGGCAGGCCAGGAAAGTCTGTGTGCATTTCCGCAGATCTTATAATGCCAGTGCTCGCCTGGCTGAGCTGCAAAAGGAGTTGAACCTGCCCAAGAACCGCCTTATATGTGACATGCCCACCAGGTGGAACTCAACGTTGGCCATGCTGCAGCGGCTGCACACGCAGCAGAGGGCCATCAATTAGTACCTGTGCGACTACGGCACCAGGACAGGGTCAGGGGAGCTTGGTTTTTTTTCTCCACGCCAGTGGGGCATGATCAGGGATGCATGCACTGTCCTGGCACCATTTGAGGAGGCCACGAGGATGGTGAGCAGTGACAGTGCATGCATCAGTGACACTGTACCTCTTGTCCACCTGTTGGAGCACACGCTGCGTGGAATAATGGACAGGGCACTTGAGGCAGAACAGAGGCAGGAAGAGGAGGACTTCCTTGCCTCTCAAGGCCCCCTTTACCCAGACAGTGTTCCTTCTGTCCCACCCATCGCACAGGAAGAGGAAGAGGAGGAAGAGGAGGAGGAGGATTGTGTCAGCATGGAGGTGGAGGCTGGCACTCAGCATCATCAGCAGCAGTCTTTTAGGGATGATTTACAGTCCCAAGAAACCAGTGGACTTGTACGTGGCTGGGAGGAGGTGGCTGCGGATCATGTCGTCCTTAGTGACCCAGAGGACTCCGGAGCGAATGCCTCAGCAAACCTACGCTGCATGGCCTCCCTGATCCTGCAAAGTCTGCGGAAGGATCCTCGTATTCTTCGGATCAAGGAGAGGGACCATTACTGGCTGGCCACTCTCCTTGATCCACGGTACAAGGGTAAGGTTGCGGACCTTATGTTACCTTCGCAGAGGGAGCAGAGGATGAGACAACTCCGGGAGGCCTTGCAGAAAGGTCTGTGCAACGCGTTCCCAGAGACTGGGAGGTTACAAACTCCTGGTCCTGGACAACGAGTTGCTGAGGCTTCGGCCAGTCAAAGAAGGAGCGGTGGGGAAGGTGGCCGTCTGACCGATGCGTTCAGACAATTCTTTAGTCCGCAGCCCCAAAGTATGATCGGTTCCAGCAACCATCGCCAGCGTCTGATAAACATGGTGCAGGAATATCTAGGGGCAAGGTCAGACTTGGACACCTTCCCCACCTAAAATCCTCTGGCTTACTGGGTCTTGAGGATGGATCACTGGCCAGAGCTTGCACAGTATGCAATTGAGCTACTGGCCTGTCCTGCATCCAGCGTTCTTTCGGAACGCACATTCAGTGCTGCTGGAGGATTTGTCACGGATCACAGGGTGCGCCTGTCCACCGACTCGGTTGATCGACTGACTTTCATCAAGATGAACCAGTCTTGGATCACCACCAGCTACCACACACCTGATGCTGATATAACAGACTAATTGATTTTAACATGTCACATCCCTTCAAGACTGATGCTGATGCTGAGTGCCTGTGCTGTTATGTTGACTGGCTATCCTCCTCCTCCGAGTCCTCAATGATACGATTGATGATGATAGCTTGGAAGATCATTTTTGTTTATGGGTGCCGCCACCAGTGGCTAAGGCCCAATTTTTCAGCCCCTGTTTTACAGGGGCGTGTAATTACAATTTTTTTAGCAATAATTTGCCATAGGGCTCATTGCTGTGCTCCAAGTACAGTATCTGTGAGGGGTTGGAGTGTTGTGGCACCAGTGCCTAAGGCCCAATTTTTCAGCCCCTGTTTAACAGGGGCGTGTCATTACAATTTTTGAAGCAATACTTTGCAACAGGGCTCATTGCTGTGCTCCAAGTAACGTATCTGTGAGGGGTTGTAGTGTTGTGCCACCAGTGCCTAAGGCCCAATTTTTCAGCCCCTGTTCAACAGGGGCATGCAATTACAATTCTTGATCTAATAATTCACAGCAGGGCCCATTGCTGCACCCACCAAGAGTAACTCTGAGGGCTTACAGTGTTGTGGCAACGCCACCACCACCACCACCACCACGAAAGGCCCAATTTTTCAGCCCCTGTTCAAAAGGGGCATGTAATTACAATTCTTGATCTAATAATTCACAGCAGGGCCCATTCCTGCACCCACCAAGAGTAACTCTGAGGGCTTACAGTGTTGTGGCAACACCACCACCACCACCACCACGAAAGGCCCAATTTTTCAGCCCCTGTTCAAAAGGGGCATGTAATTACAATTCTTGATCTAATAATTCACAGCAGGGCCCATTCCTGCACCCACCAAGAGTAACTCTGAGGGCTTACAGTGTTGTGGCAACACCACCACCACCACCACCACCACGAAAGGCCCAATTTTTCAGCCCCTGTTCAACAGGGGCATGCAATTACAATTCTTGATCTAATAATTCACAGCAGGGCCCATTGCTGCACCCACCAAGAGTAACTGTCAGGGCTTACAGTGTTGTGGCACCAGCACCACCATCAAAGGCCCAATTTTTACTACCACTGTTCAACAATTATATGTAATTAAAATTCCTGATATAATAGTTGACAGCAGGGCGTTCCAGCACCAACCAAGAGTAACTGTGAGTGCTTACAGTGTTGTGCCAACACCAACAACTAAGGGGCCTATTTCTGCAGAGTATATACGGCAGGTCCCTACTTTCAAACATCCAACTTACAAACGACTCCTACTTGCAAACGCAAGAAGACAACAGGAAGTGAGAGGAAATCTACCCCTAGGAAGGAAAATTCTCTCCTGTAAGAATAAATATGGGAGAAAGGTGTCTCCTCTGTACTGATGCTTTATCAGCAATCCTTGTTTCAAGAAAAACACCACATTTCAAAAACAGTTGACATTGGGACGGAAAGTGAGGTGAAATGTTCTGAACAGGGGCACAGACAGCAAAACAAATGTTACAGGGGTGATAACCCTTACCTATGTTTTCCAAAAAGTTTAAAAATAGATTTTTGGGCTGGAGCTACACTTCAACAATGTACCTGTTCAAAATTACAAACAGATTCTACATAAGAACAAACCTACAGTCCCTGTCTTGAATGCACCGCCTGTATACGGCTGTTCAGAGTATATAGGGCCTTTTTTATTTTATGTGCGGGGTTCCCCTTAATATCCATACAAGACCCAAAGGGGCTGGTAATGGGCTGGGGTGGGGGGGGGGGGGGGTCATGGGGTAGCTATGCCATTTTTCTTAAAGATTTTCATCCATATTACCGGGACCAGACATTACATTAAAGCCGCAAGCAGTTTTAAATGGCTTTTTTTTCCTTTAGAAGTGTCATTTTGTGCAGGGACAGTTCTAAACACGGGAAACACGTGGCACTTCACAGGCATACTTTAGACACCCCCCAGGTACGATATTTAAAGGAATATTTTACTTTTTTTTTTTCACTTTATGCATCATTAAAATGACTGCTCCCGAAAAACGACCGTTTTTAAAACTTCTTTTTGCATTGATACATGTCCCCTGGTGCAGAACCCGGGTTCCCAAACCCTTTTTAGGACAATAACATTCATAATAGTTGTTATAATTAGCACTTTAGAATTCGAACGTTCGCATCCATTGTATTTAATAGGGTTCTAATGTTCGTACGAACTTTCGGTCCGTTCGCGGGTTCTGGTGCGAACCGAACCCGGGGGTGTTCGGCTCATCACTATTCAAGATACTCAACAATCAGTGAGCGACTTATTAATGCCTGCGCTGAAGTGGAAGCCAGCAAAGTGCAGGTGGCATATGCAGAAAAAAGAGCAGAGTTGGAAGCGCAGTCAGCACGTCAAAGAGCAGAGTTGGAAGCGCAGTCAGCACGTCAAAGAGCAGAGTCGGAAGCGCAGTCAGCACGTCAAAAAGCAGAGTCGGAAGCTCAGTCAGCACGTCAAAGAGCAACAATGGAAACCTTAAATGAACAGTGTAAACATGACGCAGCTATGGCAAAGCTAAGGGTCCTACAGCAAGCTATCAGTGCAGACGAAGGTGCAAGTGAGAAAGACAGCATTAACCTAAACATAGCAGATATGGAAGACCCCCTCAAACGCACTAAAGACTATGTCCTAAGCCACTGCAGTGCACACTCCATTGTCTCCAATGCTCCCGACTACATAGAGACTCCTTCACAGCTTCAAGTTAAAGAGGTTCCAGCAACTTCCTGCACTCAAAATCACTCCACTGCATTTCCTACCTGCCTACCTTGCCTGCCTTCATACGTCACAGAGCATCAGCGCAAGCTTCAAGCAAGTCATCAATCTCCAGTCATCGGTACAGCCTTGAATCAACGTACCATTGGAACAACTGACTTCAAGCAAGCAACTCACCTGGATGCATCTGCTGCACCATATTTCCCTGTGTCCTTTAACAACAATGTCAAAGATAATGCAATCAGCACCATACAGCCAACAGCATCTCACATAAAGGCGGAGACAACTGAGACAGAAGAGTTTGTGAGGTACATGCTTCGCAGAGAGCTCACAAAGACTGGTCTTACAAGTTTTGATGACCAACCTGAGAACTACAGAAGTTGGAAATGTGCCTTCAGAACTACAATCAGCAATATTGGCATTACAGCTGATCAAGAATTGAATCTGCTGATCAAATGGCTTGGTCCTCTATCTGCTGCACGTGTTAAGCCATTAAGATCAATTTTCATGGACAATCCTACTGCAGGCCTCACAGCTGCATGGGAGCGACTAGAGCAAAGTTATGGCAGTCCAGAAGCTATAGAAAATGCTTTGTTCATGCGTCTGGAAACTTTCCCAAAGATATCCGGTAAGGACAACAAGGAGTTCCAGAGACTGAGTGACCTTCTCCTTGAGCTTCAGCTAGCCAAGACAGACCCAAAACTACCTGGACTCAGTTACCTTGACACTCCAAGAGGGGTAAACCCAATTGTCTCCAAGCTCCCGTATGGTTTGCAAGAGAAATGGACTGCACTAGGGTCATCATACAAAAGAGAGAACAAGGTTTCCTTCCCTCCATTCTCTTTCTTCTGTGAATTCATCAGGAAAATTGCAGAGACCAAGAACGATCCAAGTTTTTTCTACGGTGAGTACAGCCTCTTCTCACCCTTTCCTAAGAGTACCAGTCTTCAGGGCAACTATAGAAACCATAGAGGCCCAGTGTCCGTGAAAAAGACTGACATCCGGGGGCGTGGCCTGGACTTCACCGTGATGGCGGTGTAACTCCAGAGCTCCGGCGAAAGGCGAGAGAAACAGCGGCTCACAGCTACACAGGACACTGCACCTTCAGCCCACTATGGCGGTTCATCTCCCCGGCACCTCGGCATCATGACCAGGAGACGCCAGGCGGAACATCGGCCCAGAAAACTGATGGCATATTTCACACAGCATATGCAGCCTCGTGGGCAAGATGGCGCCGACTCCTTCTCCACCCCGAAGACGGCGCACTTACACACTAACACCCATGATGACCCAGCTTATCGCAACACTCGGCGCATGAGGGGAACCTCAGAGACTCCTTCACCTCTCATTAGGAGTCTGGCTAAAGCCAGAGCCAGAATGGAGGAGCAGGAGACACAGCACTATGAGGTAAGATCTAACGCTGACTCACAAGAAGACACAAGAGAACTCCCTGACTCCATAGTGGCATTCCCCACACAAAACCAACCAGTCCTAGACACTACATTAAAGGATATGCTTGTCTCCCTGAAAAGCTCTATTCATGCTGACATGATGACATGCATGAGGAAGTTTAGCTCAGAACTTAATGCAGTGGGGGACAGAGTGGATCATATCGAATCCAAAATGGAGGAGTATGCTACGACAATTAATGACCTGGTAGACGCTCATGATAATGTTGAGGAGGACCACGCATGGATGAAAGCCAAATTAGCAGATTTGGAAGACAGGGCCAGGCGGAATAATGTCAAGGTCAGAGGTATTCCAGAAACTGTGCAACCCTCTGAATTACGTTCGTATGCTACGGCAATGCTATCAACCCTCATGCCGGATCTTCCTCCTATTGAACTGTCCATAGATAGAATCCATCGTCTCCCAAAACCCTCATTTATCCAAGAGCACATCCCTAGAGATGTGTTGTTTCGCATGCATTTTTACCAAACCAAGGAGCGGTTGATGCAAATTACCCGTAAAGGGGAACACAGCACCACAGATTACTCAGATCTGCAATTTTATGCTGATCTGTCGCAGCACACTTTGCAACTACGCAAAAATCTCAATAATATTACTAAGGCATTGAGAAACCATGCTATCACATACAGATGGGGCTACCCGACCAAACTAATCATAACTAGAGAAGGTTCTACACATGTAATTACTTCTCCTACTAAGGGTTTCCAACTTCTCCAGAAATGGAAGATTGTCCCAGTGGAACCTCCTTCAACATCTAATGATACAAGCCCTAAGAGGATTCCTCCAGAATGGCAACATGCTTCAAACTCCTGAGGCGTCAGTGATATCTGCAGGGCCCTGCTATATTCATTTGTTGCCCTATTAATGGGCCTCGCCCTTTGGAGCTCTATCCTGTAACCTGCGCTCCCATTTACCGTATTTTTCGCACCATAAGACGCACCTGACCATAAGACGCACCTAAGTTTTAGAGGAGGAAAACAAGAAAAAATGAACCAAAAATGTTTAATAAAATAACAGAATAATATTTCAACCATGTAAAGTGAACAGCAGTCAACAATGACATTAAGAACCATCTCCACTGTCATTAACAAATGAGGAGAGACTTTAAGGTTCGAGTACTCTTCTAGTTTTCTGGGAACCCCAAGAACTCATCATCGCTAGTGTCAGAATTTATGAAGCTCAGTTGCTCACAATCACTGACATCGCTTTCTTTGCCATCTTCATATACCATACTATCTTCAGTTCCATCTAAGGCATTGCTAATGCCACATTTTTTAAATGACTGCACAACTATTTCCTCCTTCACTGAGTGCCACGATGTTTTCACCCATTCACAAACTTGAGTGATAGTTGGCCTCTTCATCCGTCCAGTAGGTGTCAGATCATGATTTCCAGCAGCCATCCATTTGTTCCACTCTTCTCGCATAAACACTTTAAAAGGTTTGTTGATGGAAACGTCGAGAGGTTGCAACTGGCTGGTAAGACCCCCAGTAATTAAAGCTAGATGAGTCTTCACGTCTTTAAAGCACTTTTTTGTCGTTTCGCTAATATGTGCTCTAAACTGGTCAAGCACTAATAAGGCAGCTTTTTTTAGAAGCCCTCCAGGACGTTTGGACCACACTTTTTCAACCCATACTCTCATTCCATTTTCGTCCATCCATCCTTTGTCATGAACATGTACGACAACTCCTCGTGGAATCGCTTCTTTTGGAAATGTTTTCCTTTTGAAAATTAACATGGGCGGCAATTTGGTGCCGTCTGCACAGCAGGACAACACAACCGTGTAATGTGTTTTCTCATGTCCTGAGGTTTTCACGGTTATGGTTTTGGCACCTTTCAGATCAACGGTCCTATTAGATGGCACATCAAAGGTTAGCGGGACTTCATCCATATTCCCAATCTGTCCAATTTCAAAACAGTTTTTTTTCCTAGCATCAATTACAAATTTATGAAAAGACAGAATCTTAGATTCATATTCTTTTGCCATTTTTTGCGCAATTCGAGTTTTGGTGCGCATAACAAGGTCACATTGCCTCATAAATCTGTAGCACCACGATGGTGATCCAGTAAAATCCTGAATGCCTTTCTCTACAGCAACGCGTTTGGCTTCACATATGATCATTTTTGTAGAGACTGAGAAGCCATTATTTCGGTGACGTGTGATCCATTCTTTCATGGCCACTTCTAGCTGTGGCCACTTTGCAGCATGCCCACGAAAAGTGTGCTTAATTTTATTTGCTTTTTGCAGCTGATCCTCCTGTTTCCTCCACTCTCTTATCATTTTTTCAGTTGGAGGTGGCTCAAAATGTCTCTCTGCTGCTCTGTTTCCATGTTCCTTAGCATATTTTACTACCTGCAGTTTAAAAGGAATTTTATATGCTAGTCTTTTCTGCTTATTCATCCTTTCTGCTTTAGCACCTGGACCCTGGCCCTGCTGTGGGTGGCTGAGCTGACACCTAGTTCCTGCAGTGAGTGGCTGGGCTGGCACCTGGTTTCTGCAGTGGGTGGCGTGGCAGTGGGTAGTGTGGCTGAGCACCTGGTCCCTGCAGTGGCTGAGCTATCACCTGGTCCCTGCAGTGGGTGGCGTGGCTGAGCACCTGGTTTCTGCAGTGGGTGGCTGAGCTGGCACCTTGTTCCTGCAGTGGGTGGGTGGGCTGGTAGTGGGTGGCGTGCGGTGGCAGTGGATGGCGTGGCTGATCACCTGGTCCCTGCAGTGGGTGGCGTGGCTGACCACGTGGTCCCTGCAGTGGGTGGCGTGGCAGTGGGTGGCGTGGCTGATCACCTGGTCCCTGCAGTGGGTGGCGTAGCTGATCACCTGGTGGCGTAGCTGATCACCTGGTCCCTGCAGTGGGTGGCGTGTCTGATAACCTGGTCCCTGCAGTGGGTGGCGTGGCTGATAACCTGGTCCCTGCAGTGGGTGGCGTGGCTGATCACCTGGTCCGTGTTACTGTTAATTATGGAGACAGTGCTTAGTACAGTACATTTGTTTTGTTCATTTGGTAAAAAAGAATGCAGGGCGGGCACTGATTTCTGAGGGACTAGAAGGGATTTCTGAGGTAATCCGGCTCTGAGGTAATCTGTCTCCCTGTTTCACACTCCCTTACAGCGTCATAGGTTGTAGTGCGCATGCCCTGATTACACTAGGTTTCCAGGCAACACGTACTGACGCCCATGACGTTGCGTCTGCGTGCCTCCGCACTCCGTCATCTGATGCAAAGCATCCTGGGGACTTCTTCTACCCGGGCCAGGCCGGCCCCCTTCCTTAGCCTTTTGATGCTGCTGGGGCCCTGGCTGAGCCCGAACAAGATGATCGCTGCAGCCGCGGATTAGAGACCCCCCTGTGAGTAACAGGAGACGACGCCGGATGCATGCATTCTACAGCTAACACAGTATGTAACACGGTGGCCGCGACGGGGGTGGGGGGGGGGGGGGTTGGTAGCAAACGTAGTATTCACTCCATTCGCTCCATAAGACGCAGGGACATTTTCCCCCATTTTTTGGAGGGGGAAAAGTGCGTCTTATGGTGCGAAAAATACGGTACCTGAGCAGAATTTCTGCACCTGGGTGTAATACCCTCCTTTTAAACCTTTTGTTGTTTGTTTTCTTTTTTCTATACCGAATTTCTCTTCAGACATTGCTTATGTTACCAGAAACGAGACTCTGTTTTGAAGAACCTAGGAATACATGCATCCCTCGGACAGCCTCCTGGCAGCTATGTGAGTACGCACCATGTGTAAATTTCAGCATTCCACTTAAACTCTGTCATGCCAGTTAAAATTCTTTCCATAAATGCACACGGTTTGAACCATCCAGCCAAAAGGGCATCCCTCTGGAAAGAAGCAGATTCTTCTCATTGTGACATAATATGCGTTCAAGAAACGCATTTTCACCATAGCGCACCGCCTAGATGCACCCATAAAGTATTCCAACACTACTTTTTCTCAAATATGACAGCCAAACAACAGGGAGTCATGATTGCAATTAAGGACTCAATTTCTTTTCAATTACTTAAGGACATTTGTGATCCATCAGGTCGTTATGTCATTCTAGTGTGTGACATCAACGCTACACGATATACTCTGGTGAACGTCTATGTTCCAAATAAACACCAGATTAAATTCCTGAATGTCCTGATGAAAAAGATACAGAAAATACAACAAGGATCTCTTATACTCTGTGGAGACTTTAACGTAACTCCTGACCCTCAAATAGACTCTACATCTAAACCCTCTAAAAGAACACTGTCTCTGCAGTCCTTTTTGCAAAGACAAGAGCTATATGATGCATGGCGTTGTACCCATGCCAACGAAAGAGATTTCACGTTCTTTTCCCACAGGCACTGCACGTATACGAGGATTGATCTGTTTCTGATGGACAGGTGGTTACTCCAGAAAGTATCTCAAATCACACTGAATAGCATATCATGGTCAGACCATGCTCCTGTGTTATTGACACTAGGAGACACTTATCCTTCCAACAGTGCCTTTATTTGGCGCTCCAATTCCCACATCATCCAAAACAAGGAAACAAAAAAAATTCTGGAGGACCACTTGCTTGATTACTTTCAGATCAACTCCCCGTCCACAAATGATCCATTTGTGCTGTGGAATGCCCACAAGGCATATATCAGGGGTGTGTTTATCCAGCAGGGCACTAGAATCAAGAGGCAGAGGCAGCAGCGACTCAATACTCTACTCACAGACATAGAATTATTAGAAGCCCAAAATAAACTAAATCCTACCCCCATATTGAGTGCACAACTTATCTCGCTGAGGCACGACCTCAGACTCGCTTTACTCCAATCCTTCGAAAAAGTAGAGAAAAAATTGAAGATGTCCTTTTATTCTACAGGTAATAAGGACGGGAAAAACCTGGCCCGTAGACTACAAGGCCAGCGCTTTAAGACTAAAATACCACATATTATTAGCCCTAAATCTTCTCAGAAGGTGTATGATCCCCAAAAAATTGCAGATGCCTTTAGTGATTATTATGGGGCCTTATACAACCTGAACCAAGATAGCCTAACGGCACAACCCTCCCTCTCAGATATAGAAACATTTCTACAAAACATTCATCTGCCCCATCTTTCCCCCTCACAGCTCCAGGAGCTAAACGCTCCCTTTTCCTTAGTAGAATTGCTCAACACTATAGAGAATCTCCCGAATAATAAATCTCCTGGCCCGGATGGTCTCACAGGGGAGTACTATAAACAGTTTAAATCTATTCTAGGGCCATACCTCCTCAAAGTGTTTGATGCTGCTGCTGCCTCGGCTTCTTTTCCGCCAGAAATGTTAGAGGCCTTAATTGTAACGTTACCTAAACCGGGCAAGGAACCAGATGCACCTAAAAATTTTAGACCTATATCCTTGCTCAACAATGATGTAAAATTGTATGCTAAAATTATAGCATTAAGATTGGTGGACATCTTACCTACTCTCATTGACCCTGACCAATCTGGGTTCACTGAGGGTAGGCAGACGTCGGATGCTACTAGACGTTTAATAAATGTTGTGCATATCGCCAGATGGGGGAAAACGCCTTCTCTGCTTCTGGCTTTAGATGCAGAGAAGGCGTTCGATAGGGTACACTGGTTGTATCTTACAAAAACCTTGGAAAAATTTGGTTTCTCAGGACACCTGCTCTCAGCAATATTAGCTTTGTATACTTCTCCATCAGCTCGGGTGTATACGTCTGGCATGCTGTCTAAACCTTTCAAAATCACTAACGGGACCCGTCAGGGATGTCCACTGTCCCCTCTTATTTTCAATATACTTATGGAACCATTAGCCGCCAGTATTCGACAATCCCCTGATATTCAAGGTTTTACAATTAAATCCCGTAAGCATGTCATAAGTCTTTTTGCGGATGATGTCATACTGATGCTCACTGACCCGCTGTCTTCCCTAGATCATGTATACCACACGCTTCAGGAGTATGGAAAAGTGTCATACTATAAAGTAAATGACTCGAAGTCATTCATCCTTGATCTAGGAGTATCCCCAAAAGATAAGCTGATCATACAAACCAAATTTCCCTATGTCTGGTGTGCACATGAAATCACATACCTGGGCATTAAATTGACCTCCCAAACTAGACAATTATTTCAGGCCAACTATCTCCCTCTTAAAAAGAAACTCGCAGACAACCTAAAGTCACTAAGCAAACATGTTCTGTCTTGGTCGGGAAGATTGGCAGCTTTCAAAATGCAAATATTGCCACAAATTCTCTACATTTATCGCACAGTACCCATTCCCATACCTCAACACTTTTTTAAAACCCTTCAGTCCCTTCTAGCTAAATATCTTTGGGAGGGTAAAAGGGCCAGGAGCGCCTTTTCCAAACTAAAAAAAACAAAACAGGCTGGTGGCCTGGGTGTACCGGTCTTTGCAGATTATCATGCCGCTGCGACTCTCGCACAGATTAAAGGCTGGTTCCCCAATCAACCCACACCATTGTGGGGAAACATTGAAGAAACTTTAATACCCGGTGGAAATCTATTTAACTATCTCTAATGCCGCATCCACACGATCATTTTTCCCGTCGGGAAAAATGACATTTTTTTTTTTCGCCGAGAAAAACGATCGTCTGTGGGCTTTATGCCGTTTTTCTCGTTGAGAAAAACGGCAGGAAAAACAACGAGAAAAATTAGAACATGTTCTAAATTTTCTCATCGTTTTTTCCATCATTTTTTTCCGCGGCAGTTTTCCCATAGGGAGACACTGCCGCGGAGCCCACAGACGGTCGTTTTTCTCGACAAAGAAAAAAATGACGGGAAAAACGGTCGTGTGTGGGGGAAAATGCCGTTCCCTCGTTTTTCATTTAATTTCATGTCGTGATTCACGGCGGTGTTTTCACCGCCGTGAATCACGATCGTGTGTACGCGGCATTAGCGTACCCTCATATTAAATCCAAATCCAAAAACCTTTCTCCTCCCATGATAGTATCCCTGACTTCCTGGAAAACATTAGTAACACACAAATCCCTTTCTACCCCTACTTCTCCTCTACTAATACCCATTTCTACTCTAGACTTGATAATGCCTGACCTGACCTTAAACAGATGGCTGCGACAAGGAATCGTGCAGATCTCAGATCTATACAGAAACAACCTCCTTAAAACATTTGCTGAGTTGCAATCAGAATATGGACTACCAAATTCGGAGCAGTTTAATTACCTCCGAGTGAAATCGTACCTTAAAAACAAAAATATTAAGAAGTACAATTTATTTTGGAAAATTAATATCCATCTAGCATCTAAAGAAAACCATAAAGGTGGTATATCATTATTTTATAACTTCCTATATGACAAGTCCATATTCATGAAAACGAATTCTATGACTGCCTGGGAGGCAGATATCCAAGAATCATTTTCAGAAACACAATGGCATAAAGCATTACAACAAATCTACGCAGCAACTAAATGTACAAACCTATGGGAACTATCCCACAAAGTAACACAGAGGTGGTACCTGACCCCGAATAGGGTAGCCAAATTTGATTCCTCCACATCTTCTGATTGTTGGAGGAATTGTACACAACTGGGAACTATCTTCCATATACTAAGGGCATGTAGTAAATTAGCGGGATTTTGGTCGGGCATCTTCAAGGTCCACTATCAAGTCACGGGTTTATCTATGCCATATTCGCCTTCCCTAGCTCTTTTAAACTTGGGGATCGAAAACATACCACCGGTACACAGGAAATTCACCACACATCTGTTTCTAGCGGCCAAGCTAGTTATACTTAGAGCGTGGAAATCTCCAGAACCTCCAGAGGTTCAGGAGGCAATTCGCACGTTGTCCGTACATTTCACCTATGAACGAATGTTAGCCTCCATTGGGGGGCGGACTATGCAGTTTCTCTCTAGTTGGCAACCATGGATAGACTGGTATAAAGACTACAAATCATAATAAAACCAGATTAGCAGTCATATATAGGGGGGTCAACCCTAATAAAACTGATAATAAAACTGACACTTAAACCTTTATAGGCAGATCCGAGGGATGACGACGATGGTGGGGATGGTGATTACAACGGTAATGGTAACAGTAAAAGTAAAGATAATAAAACCTAGGTTGATGTTCTTTTTTTTCCTTTCTTCTGGTTACTCTGAAAGCTCACTCTTTGTTCTTATCTTACTTTCTTTTATGTTAGGACCTATATTCTCGGTGAATATGATTTCCAATAAGATGGAAGAGCTTGATCACATACCTCTTCACATAGTCTGGTACTGTGCAAGTGGGGGGTGGCGGGGTTGCCTCTCTCTCCGGACCACAGATAGTTCCCACGGGGGTGTCTGGGGTGGGGAGGGGATTCCCTCAACCTCGTGTATATTGTATGTGGTTATACCAAGACAAAGCATTTTATATGACTCCTATCTGTATATTCAAATGTATCAATATGTCTTCGTCCCACATATGGAATGTATTGTTCACCTTTGTTTACCTTTAAAACCCAATAAAAATCTATTGAAAAAAAAAAAAGACTGACATCCTTCCCACTCCTACCACAGTTCTGGCCACGAACAAACAGAGTAGGAAGATTGAAAACCCTAACAGAGAGTGTCCCATACACAAGAAGCCACACCCCCTCAATAAATCGGCTTTAGGAAAAAGCCTCTGGAAGAGCGCAAGGAGCTTTTAAAGACATTTAGGGTATGTTTCAGGTGCTGTGCTTCTACAGAACATTTTGCAAGGGACTGCACAACCTGCCAACACTCCTCCCAGGTTAACGCATGGCGGGGAGAATACAGACCAAGTGCCTAATTCTACCATCATTTCTTCATCCTGCACTGAAGTTTGTGGAGAAGACCACTGTGGTAAGTCCTGTGCTAAGATATGCTTGGTGAACATATACCACAAGGATCAACCAGAAAAGTCTCTAAAGGCATATGCTATCTTAGACGATCAGAGCAATCGATCACTTGCAAAATCGGAATTGTTCAATCTATTTGAAATAAAAGGCGAAGCTCATCCTTACACCTTGGGTACCTGTAGTGGAACTATAGAGGTTTCTGGAAGAAGGGCTCATGGACTCATTGTATCTTCTCTCAAAGGTAACTTGCAATTACCCTTACCTACACTTGTTGAGTGCAATCAGATACCTGCTAACAGGGAAGAAATCCCTACTCCAGCTGCTGCTTTCCATCACCCTCACCTCAAGGTAATAGCAAATGAGATACCGCCGCTTGACAAAGATGCTCAGATCCTTCTTCTGTTAGGAAGAGACATTCTAAGAGTTCACAAGGTACACAGACAAGTCAGTGGACCCCCAGATGCCCCATTTGCCCAGCGCACTGATCTAGGGTGGGTCATCATAGGCAATGTCTGCATAGGCAAAATGACATTTCGTCATTCAAGACAAATGTTCTGCCAAATGGCCGAAACACTTACTTTGAGCCATGCCCACATCACTACTGGGTGAAAGAGAAGATAGCCAGCCACGAATGGCAACATGGTATCTCAGGTGACACAAGCCCTTTCTCTTGCCATGATGGCGACTTCGGCTCTACAGTGTTTAAAGCAACCAGTGAAGATGACATACTGGCTCCTTCAATGGAAGACAAAGAATTCATCAAGGTAATGGACAATGAGTTCTTTCAAGATGACTCCAATAACTGGGTAGCACCCCTACCCTTTCGTCTCCCAAGAGAGAGATTGCCCAACAACTTACAGCAGGCCATCAGTAGATTCTCCTCCTTAAAGCGAAACTTAAGCAGGAAACCAGAGATGCAAAAGCACTTTGTGGACTTTATGCAAAATGTATTTGACAGAGATCATGCAGAGCCTGCTCCCCCACTAAAGGAGGGAGAAGAATGCTGGTACCTTCCATCCTTTGGCGTGTATCACCCACGCAAACCAGACCAAATCAGAGTTGTCTTTGATTCCAGTGCTCAGCACAAAGGTGTTTCTCTTAACAACATGCTCCTTACGGGACCCAACTTGAACAACAGTCTAATAGGAGTCTTGATTCGTTTCAGACAAGAGCCTGTAGCAGTAATGGCCGACATTCAACAGATGTTTCACTGCTTCATCGTCAGAGAAGACAACAGAAAGTACCTCAGGTTTCTATGGCACAAGGACAATGACCTCAACAAGGAAGTTATAGATTATCGCATGAAGGTACATGTCTTCGGTAACAGTCCTTCCCCAGCAGTGGCAACTTATGGGCTAAGGAAAACAGCTCAGACTGGAGAAGTTGAATATGGATCTGATGCCCGTCAATTTGTTGAAAGAAACTGCTACGTTGACGACGCACTTAAGTCCTTTCCAACTGCTAAAGAAGCAATTGATCTTCTCACCAGAACAAAGGAGATGCTGTCTGTAGCAAACCTTAGACTGCACAAGATTATATCCAACAGCCAGGAACTTATGAATGCCTTTCACTCTGAGGACTATGCCACTAGTCTAAAAAACCTTGACTTAGGTACAGATGTGCCTCCTGTACAGCGAAGTCTGGGTTTGTTGTGGAACATCAAGCAAGACAAATTCACCTTCCAAGTGTCAACTTGTGACAAATCCTTCACTAAGAGAGGAGTCCTGTCCGTGGTGAATAGCATCTATGACCCACTGGGTTTCCTTGCTCCAGTTACCATTCAAGGTAAGATTTTACTAAGACAGTAATGTCTACTGAGAACATAGACTGGGATACTCCCTTGCCTAGTGAGAATCAACACAAGTGGGAAAGGTGGAGATACTCTTTGAAGTCACTAGAAAAACTTCAGATTCCCCGTTGCTATGTTCCAGGTTCCACTTCAACTGCTAACCGGAGAGAGATTCATATTTTCTCTGATGCATCAGTTGAAGCTATTGCTGCAGTAGCCTATTTGAAGACCTCTGGACTGAATGGAGAATCACACTGTAGTTTTGTCCTAGGCAAGGTAAAACTCACTCCCAAGCCTGCATATACCATACCAAGACTTGAACTTTGTGCAGCCGTGCTAGCAGTAGAAATTGCAGAGGTCATACGAAGTGAAATGGACACTAAAATTGATTCTTTCACCTTCTATACAGACAGTAAGGTAGTACTTGGTTACATAAACAACCAAACAAAACAATTTTATGTGTTCGTCAGCAACAGGGTTGAACGTATCAAGAGATTCTCTCTACCAAGTCAATGGCATCACGTTCCCACTGAACTCAACCCAGCTGACTGTGGGACCAGAGCCGTGTCACCTGCTGCTCTTCAGGACAGCTTATGGCTGTCACCTCCAAGGTTTCTGTGTGAGGACTCCCACTCACCCACTATCGACACCACCTATGGACTAGTAAGCCCTGAAGATGATAAGGAAATAAGAACTGTGAACACCTCACTCTACACTTCTGTAAGTACAAAACAGAAGCTGCGGTCACACCATTACAGGCATCAATGGAAGCAGGTGCAGCATCTAGCCAATGTGTTCTGGCATCGCTGGAAGAAAAAGTATCTTCATCACCTTCAAGGTCGTAACAAATGGCAAGCATCTAAGCCGAATCTTAAGGTTGGAGACCTCATCCTTCTAAAAGACAAGGAAGTTTGTCGGAATGAGTGGCCTATGGGTCTTATTACTAAAGTTATGCCCAGCGACGGTAACAAAGTCCGGAAGGTAGAAGTCAAGGTAACTAAGGGAGGATCGACACGAACCTTTAGTCGACCAATTACAGAGTTAGTACTCCTTTTGCCAGGTGAGTGACTTGTGCAAGGACTAGCCATGCTGTTGGCACGGCGGGGAGTACATTGCTGCCATCTACAGGTTCTACTCAGAACTTTGGAATTATTTGAAGACATCATACTGTGACTTTATGTTCTTCATCCTGTTGAACTTACGTTTATTATTTGCTTGTTGCATGTTTTTCATTACAGCTTCCAGGACATTCGTCAGTATTGGACTTTTTGAAAATATATATTTTAGTTTAAAGGAGCACTAAAGCTTCCCTTTTTTTTGCCCAAAAATAACAAACATGTTATACTTACCTCCACTGTGCAGCTCGTTTTACACACAGTGGCCCCGATCCTGGTCTTCTGGGGTCCCTCGGCGGCTGTCTTGGCTCCTCCCCGCAGGGACTCCACACCCTAATGCGAGTGAGCTCGCATGGTGTGGAGTGATTGCGGGTGCGCTCCTGTGATACAGCGGCGGCCATAGCCGCCGACTGTATCACTCGGCCCCGCCCCCGCGTCATTGGATGTGATTGACAGCAGCGCCAGCCAATGGCTGCGCTGCTTTCAATCCATCCAGTGTAGCCAATCGGCGGCCAGGCTGAAAAACGAAGAGGATGACGGGGACGAGCGTGGGACTTTCGAGGGGCCAGGTAAGTAAAACGGGGGCTCGGGGAGGGGCGGTATTGTCGAATGTTTTTTCACCTTAATGCATAGGATGCATTAAGGTGAAAAAACATGTAACTTTACTACTCCTTTAAGGTTATGAAATCTAAAGATTTCAGACGGGGAGTGTTGTGTTACACTATGTGATTATTCTTGCTTTGTGTCTTTAAGATCTGTCCCCTTCTTTCTAGCTGAACTCTCTCTCTCACCGTAGTTCTTTATATATCTCCTCCACTTCCTGATTCTGGTCATTACTCCTGTATTTCTTCCATGCTAAACATCTTACATGTGGCTTACAACTGCAACGTTTTTCTACCTATGAATATCCATCATTAAACGGAACATTCGAAAGGATTCATCATCTGTCGTCCTAACTGTGAGTTTATTCATTGAGTTAAACTGCCTGTATCGATGCAAGGGATGAATATCAAACCAGCTTGAGTAAGGCCTACTTAAACCTGGAGATGAACTTTATCGCTTTGTAGTTGAGACAGAACAGCTCCCTTGAAGCACCTAAAGCTTTTGAGAGGCTTTAATTCAGCTTTAGCTTTGCTTTGTTTTGGAGAAATTGCAGGTATGAGATATCCACACACACACAGTGCAGCTGCCAAGCTTCAACAAAGCTTCAACAGAGCATCAATGAAGCTTCACAGAAGCATCACTAAAGCTTAATCGAATCACCACTGAAGCATCAAAAACACATCATAAAGCATGTTGAAGCAGTAGGCAAAAATAGGGAGAAAATATATGGACAGCCGCACTCCGGAAAAACCTTTATTAGTAAAAAGATAAAAGCACTACAAGTCACAGCAGAGAATGGGATATCATCTAACGCGGTTCGCACTAAGGTCTAGTGCTTAGTCATGACTAAGCACTAGACCTTAGTGCGAAACGCGTTAGTGATATCCCATTGTCTGCTGTGACTTGTAGTGCTTTTATCTTTTTTTCTAATAAAGGCAACCTAAAAGGTTTTTCCGGAGTGCGGCTGTCCATATATTTTCTCCCTATTTTTGCTTTGTGCATTGCCAGCACCCGTGGTTTCTGAGAGGACACTGATATTGCATCCATCTGGAGCGGTAACCTCCATTCCGTCATTTGAAGCGGTTTGCGCTTTAATGTGTGTTGAAACCGAAGCAAGTGTAAATGAGCCCTTAGTGTCCGATTTATCTGCCGCAATATCACATTATATAAGCCGCTGATCGCCGCCATTACTAGTAAAAAAGTAAATAAATAAAAATTCTATAAATATATGCCCTAGATAGTAGACGCTATAACTTTTGCACAAACCAATCAGTGTATGCTTATTGGGCTTTTTTAAACCAAAAAAATGTAGCAGAATACATATTGTCCTAAATTGATGAAGAAATAATTTTTTTTACATTGTTTTATTTTGATAAGTTTTATAGCAAAAATTAAAAAATATATGTAGCGGGCTATCGTTTTCTTAAAACCCAAGAGACTACAGTTCCCAGCACTCTTTAAGGCACCCAGGGTGCATTGCCCCGCGCAAGGACTGCTGGGGTGGACTTTATAAGGGGGGAGGCGGGGCCTGGTTCTTTCTCTTTGGACACCGCCCTCCCAGCAAGAGGATCCCTGTGCTGACCTGCTGCGTGTACAAGGCCTGAAGCCTGGGCCTTGTGCTTTTCCAAAGAGCCTTCCGCTTCACCGAGGAGCCTGCGGAGCCTCTGATCCTGTTGCTGAGTGCTGTCATCAGGAGGACCGAAGACCCGGGTGTCGTAGACACTGTGAATCGAGTCACAGTAACGGAAGTAACGGACAAGGACTAGTCCGGTCGGGTGAGAGAGCACCTGTTTAGAGCTACACCACAGAGTTTCTAGGCCCATTAACTTTATACAGGGCCATCACAGTGATTGCAGTTATACTCTGGGGAGACTATCTGCAGAACTGAGTAATTAGTCTCCCTGGCATTATAAAGTTACCGATCATCGTTACTTTGTGGATTACAATTGTTCTTAAAGTGCACCACCGTGTTTTGCTAGCGAAGATTTCTTCCACAGAACTATACCCCAAATCATAGTCAGGCCTGATTGGGTAGTATAGGACATTGCTGGGCGCCATTTTGCTCACGAGGGAGGATAGCTGCAGCGGGGTCTGTTAAACTGTCTATCATATTGCTGAAAGTTTTGATGTTTTAATAAGTATACCCATATTGCAGGGCTCTGCATGTGACATTGCATACCGTTTTATTATTTTAACCTTTACCAACAGTAAAATATTAGTTAAGTATATTGGTTGTCAGTGTCATTTACTGTGCTATACCATACTGCGTGCCTTACTGTGGGACTGTGTCATAGGGAATATTAGAGTGATTGCAATTCTATCATCCCCTTTACTAACTGTGCCACGAGAGGTTAGAGCCGATTGCCAAGGTTTGACAGTGGTGCACTACAGGGCCCGAAACAATCAAGGCAGCCCTCTTAACTGGGGGTATCGCTACATATATATATATTTTTTTTTTTTTCAAAATTGTCGGTTGTTTTATGTTTATAGCGCAAAAAAAAAAAAAATGCAGTGTTGATCAAATACCACTCTATTTGTGGAAAAAAAGGACATACATTTTATTTGGGTACAACGTCACCTGACCAACAATTGTCAGTTAAAGCAACGTAGTTCCATATCGCAAAAAATGGCCTGGACATAAAAGGGGGTTAATCTTCAGGAGCTGAGGTGGTTAAAGGAAATTGAATAGGAAAATTGTATAATGTATGGCCAGCTTAAATCTGCCCCACTGTACCCTGACCCTTTTTATCTATACACACACACATTATTGGGGGCTGCACAAAGTTGGTATTGGGATCTACACACACCTCCCAACTTCCTGAAATGATAGCGGGACACCTTTTAGCACACAGGGCGTTGAGTTATTAAAGGCAAATAGGCTGTTCACTTTGCAAGGGAAGTTGAACTTTGCAATGAAATTTTCCCTAGAACTTTGTGAACGTGGTGAAATCTAACTTTGCAAATAGTACCCAATTCTGTGCAAGGAGCATTTTGATTGGATGATGGCAGTCAGCAGAGCTGCATCTCATTCACTAAGCCCTGGAGCAAATTTCCTTGCAAATTGCAACGTTGCAGTATGAACAGCTTATTAAATCAACACCAGTATTTCTTTTTCGTACATCACGGGACACAGAGCGACTTAGTCATTACTAATGGGTTATATATATTACCTTCAGGTGTTGGCACTGGCCAATTCCAAACCGGAAGTACCCTCCCCTATATAAGCCCCTCCCACCCGGGAGCACCTCAGTTTTTTGCCAGTGTCTAAGGTGTTGGCCAAAGAGTAACATGTGTTTTCACTGGGCTTGCGTACAGGTTCTTTTGGGCCTTAGTAAGCTGTTCCGGATCCCACCAAAAAAGCTTCATAGCTAAACGGTCAGTACCCGGGCCTTGCAGCAGAAGAGCAAGGTTTTGCCTGTAATGCTTCTCTTAGGAGGGCTGGACCCTGGGATCCAGAGCTCTGGTCATACCCACGACCAAGATGTTGTCTGTGCAGGGTGCTATACAGGTCCAGGGGAGTGGAATCCTTGGGAACCCGGTCCCTGAAGGTTTAATTACAATGCCTGCCGTGATAGGTGAAGTTTGGACTTCTGTGGACCAAACAAAGTCCTGCGGCGGGGATCAGGTAAGTGGGGGCCCCCAGGAACTTGGTTCTATTGGGGGACCCCCAAGCCTAATTTGTCTTTCTGTCTGTTACCTAACGGTATTCCCGCTAAATATCTGTGTTTGCCTGTAACTACTGAAAATGTAAAATTTTAATAGTAGTCAAGGAAAAAAAAAAAAAGGGACCGCGGTACCTGTGTTAAACCACTAGAGGCCGCTGTAGTCCATTTTTCTTGTCATGTGGATCTTTGGTTTTCTCAAGTCAAAAGATCCAGGCAGCTGGTAAGTTTCTCTGTGGGAATCCACTTCCTCTGCCCTGTTGCTGCGCTCATCCACCGCACAGGCCCTCCGGCAAAAAGGGCCCTGGCTCCTAGTCCCCTGTTGATTTCGGAAAGGGCGCCAATGGCGCACGGGTGCGCGCGCGGGCGCGTGCACGCGCCTCCTATGAAAAAAAAGGGGCGGGGCGGGTGGATGACGCTCGATGCGCGCCGCGGCGCTTCTGCGCATGTGCGGGCGTCCCAGCATGGTTAAAAGTCACAGTACAAGTGTCAGCTGGATGCAAACAGAGCTAGCAACAAACAGTGGCACACAGAGGCGGTTGATGCAGGCATCCCCATAGAAAGGCACTTTAGTGGACACCAGCTGGTATATAGCAGCAACTTTGTTAGACTATTACCAGCAAAATTGGTGTATGACGACGGGAATACCTCAGCTTTGTGCTTAAAGGATATGTCGTCCAGACGCTCCGGAAATAGATCTTCCAGGAAGCCAAAGGGGTCTCCATCGGGCTCTGAGGATATTGGCCATGCTTGTACTGCACCAATCTCCCCTGAGAATTCAGAGGTCAGTAGCCGTAGAAACCCCGCAGGAATGCCTGGTGCTGCGGCTGTCCCCAGTCCACCTGCTCCTGTATATATAACAGAGGAGGTTTTATCCTCAACTCTGGGAGGATTGGAAGAGAGATTAACAGCATTGATCGCTGCTTCCCTGTCACAGGAAAAGCGCGTCCGATCTCCATCTCCTCCTTCAGAGTGCCTGTTAGTGGAGGAACAGCCCCACACAGAGATCGACCTACCTGAAGGGGATCAGGATGAGGTTGATTCAGTTATGGAGGAATCAACAGTGGAAGAACCTTTCTCAGCATCTCAGGCTGAAAGATTATGGGTTCAGTCTCTGACTAATATGGTCCGATCGGCATTTAAAATGCCTCTGGCGGAACCACCATCCACTACGGTTTCCTCACTGGGGTCGCTAAAAGCTCCCCAGGCTGTCTGTTCCTTCCCAATCCACCCTTTATTAGAAGGGCTTATTTACCAGGATTGGGAGCATCCTGATAAAATATTTGCTCCCCCCAAGAGATTTCCGGTGATCTATCCCATGGAGGATAAGTTCATAAGAAAATGGAGGGTCCCTACAGTGGACGCAGCCATCTCTTCTGTTAACAAATCACTGACATGTCCAGTAGATAATGTTCCAATGTTCAAAGACCCAATAGATAAAAAATTGGAGTCTTTACTAAAATCTGCTTTCTCTACAGCAAGCATGGTGACACAACCTGCGGTAGCAGTGATTGGAGTCTGCCAAGCAGTGAAAGATCAGTTGAAACAAGTCTTAAGGGACTTACCAGATCAGCAGGCTCTTGCCCTAGCTAACCTGCCTAGAGCCTTGTGTTTTGCGGTGGACGCCATAAAGGATACAATCCAACAGGCCTCCCGCTTTACGCTGTCTATAGTACATATGCGTAGGCTGCTGTGGCTCAAAAACTGGTCTGCTGAAGCTCCCTGTAAAAAACTGCTGGTTAGCTTCCCATTTCATGGAGAACGCTTATTTGGAGAAGATCTGGACAAATATATCCAGAAAATTTCTGCCGGTAAAAGTTCACTCTTACCGGTTAAGAACAAGGGTAGAAGTCCTTCTTTTAAGAGGCCTACTTCTCCAGTCCCGGGCACATCGGCTGTGAAGCAGTTCCGACGGCCTCCGCGGTCAAATTCAGGGGGCAGAAATCAGGGACAATCACAGGGTAACAAGAAGCCCTGGATCAAGAGAGGTACAAAACCTCCCCCCAAGGCATGAAGCGTTGCCCCCACTCAATCGGGTGGGGGGAAGACTTCAGTTGTTCACAGAGACCTGGCGGGACACCATCAGAGACAGATGGGTGCTCTCCGCAGTAAGTCTGGGATACAAGCTGGAGTTAAAAGGCACTCCTCCTGCCCAATTTATGAGGTCAAACGTGCCAAGAGATCCCCAAAAGAGAGGATCCCTCCTTCTGGCACTAGAACAACTATTGCTCCAAGGTGTAATCATTAAGGTTCCCCTGGAAGAAAGCGGATTCGGGTTTTACTTGAACCTTTTCACAGTCCCCAAACCAAATGGGGACGTGAGGCCCATATTAAATCTAAAAGGGCTAAACAAGTTCCTAAATATCAGGACTTTTCGGATGGAGTCGATCCGATCGGTGGCCACCGCCCTACAAGGGCAGGAATGGTTAGCCTCGATCGACATAAAGGATGCTTATCTGCATATTCCCATCTTTCCGGCCCACCAGAAATTTCTACGCTTTGCAGTAGAAGGGCGCCATTTTCAGTTCAGAGCCTTACCTTTCGGTCTGGCCACAGCACCACGAGTGTTCACAAAAATTCTGGCCCCATTATTGGCCAATCTAAGAACACAGGGTGTAACGATAATGGCATATCTAGACGACCTGCTACTAATAGACCACTCAGTGGAAAAGCTGGAAGTAGCTATTCACAAGACAATCAAGTATCTGGAATATCACGGTTGGATTATCAACCGGGACAAGTCAGCTCTAAGACCAGTCAGAAGTCTGGAATACTTAGGGCTAAGGCTGGATTCAAATCAGAGAAAGATTTTCTTACCTCCAGAGAAGGTGTCGTCTTTAAAAGATTTGACCCACTTAGTGGGTACAAAAAGAAAACCATCCATACGCCTCTGCATGAGGCTGCTGGGAAAAATGGTGGCTTCATTCGAAGCGGTACCCTACGGTCAATTCCATTCAAGGAATTTGCAAAGGGCCATACTGTCAGCCTGGAACAAAAAAGTTCAGGCTTTAGACTTACCAATGTCCCTGTCCCCTTCCGTTCGCAAGAGCCTCCATTGGTGGTTGGTGCCCCAGAATCTGGAAAAAGGGAAACCCTTCAGTCCGGTTTCTTGGAAGGTAGTCACTACAGATGCCAGCCTCATAGGCTAGGGGGCAGTACTGGAGCAATGGTCTCTCCAGGGCAAGTGGTCAGAAGCAGAAAAGGCCCTGCCCATCAATCTCTTAGAGATACGAGCAGCCCGGTATGCCCTAGTAGCATGGACATCCAAACTCCAAGGGTCCCCTGTCAGAATTCAATCAGACAATGCCACAGCAGTGGCATATATCAATCACCAGGGTGGCACCAGGAGTCGTGCAGCCCAGAGGGAAGCAAATTGCATCCTGGAGTGGGCAGAAAAATATGTCCCAGCCATATCCGCGGTTTTTATCCCAGGAGTGGAAAATTGGAGAGCGGACTTTTTAAGTCGCCAACAATTATGCCCGGGGGAATGGTCTCTTCACCCCGAGGTTTTCCAGGCAATATGCCAGCGGTGGGGAACACCGGATGTAGATCTGCTAGCATCCAGATTCAACGCAAAGGTGGACAGATTTGTGTCTCGCACAAGGGATCCTCTAGCTTGCGGCTCGGATGCCCTAGTGTTCCCTTGGAATCAGTTCAAGCTGATATATGCATTCCCACCGCCACAATTGTTACCGCGATTACTCCGCAGAATCAGGGTAGAAAAGAAACCAGTGATTCTGGTGGCTCCAGCGTGGCCCCGAAGGGCATGGTACGCGGAGATTGTAAAAATGTCAGTGAGGAGTCCTTGGACCCTCCCACATCGTCCGGACCTGCTGTCGCAGGGACCGATATACCACCCTTCCTTACCAGCCCTAGGTTTGACGGCCTGGCTATTGAAGCCCACATTCTGAAAAAGAGAGGGCTCTCTAATTCTGTCTTATCTACCATGATCAATGCCAGGAAGCCGGTATCCAGGCAGATCTATTATAGGATCTGGAAAGCGTACATTAAGTGGTGTGAGGCCAAGAAATGGCATCCACGTAAGTACGTGATAGGGAGGATTTTGGACTTCCTACAGTGGGCTGTAGATAGGAAGCTGGCCTTGAGTACTATCAAGGGTCAGATTTCGGCCTTGTCAATATTTTTTCAAAGGCCCTTGGCTTCGCTTTCACTAGTCAAAGCTTTCATACAAGGAGTGATGCGTATTAGCCCTCCGGTTAGTATTCCCATATGTCCTTGGGACTTAAACCTGGTTCTGTCAGTTCTACAGAAACAACCGTTTGAACCATTGCAACACATTTCCTTGGTTCTTCTCACCAGGAAATTGATTTTCTTAGTAGCCGTTTGTTCGGCTAAAAGAGTATCGGAATTAGCCGCCTTGTCCTGTAAGGAGCCATATCTGGTTGTCCATAAGGACAGAGTAGTATTACGTCCTCATCCAGCCTTTCTTCCTAAGGTGGTATCGAGGTTTCATTTGAACCAAGATGTGGTTCTTCCTTCTTTTTTCCCCAAACCTAGCTCGGTAGAGGAAAAGTTATTACATTCCTTGGATGTAGTAAGAGCAGTTAAAGCTTATCTAAAAGCCACTGCTCAGATTCGCAGAACGGATACTTTGTTTATTCTGCCGGAAGGCCCTAAAAAGGGTCAGGCAGCATCAAAATCCACTTTAGCCAAGTGGATTCGACAGGTCATAATACAAGCCTATGGCTTGAGAAAGAGACCGCCTCCGTTCAAAGTTAGGGCGCACTCCACAAGAGCAGTTGGAACTTCATGGGCAGTGCATCACCAGGCCTCCCTGGCTCAAGTATGTAAGGCCGCAACATGGTCTTCGGTACACACGTTTACTAGATTCTACCAGGTAGACGTTAGAAGTCAGGAGGATGTCGCCTTTGGGCGCAGTGTGTTGCAGGCCGCAAAAGATCCTCATGCCTGATGGCGCCCAGCTTATGTATCCCTCCCCTCATTTGGCATTGCTTTGGGACGTCCCATTAGTAATGACTAAGTCGCTCTGTGTCCCGTGATGTACGAAAAAGAAAAAGGGATTTTTATAACAGCTTACCTGTAAAATCCTTTTCTTGGAGTACATCACGGGACACAGAGCTCCCACCCCTCTTTTTGGGACACTTATTGCTTGGCTACAAAACTGAGGTGCTCCCGGGTGGGAGGGGCTTATATAGGGGAGGGTACTTCCGGTTTGGAATTGGCCAGTGCCAACACCTGAAGGTAATCTATATAACCCATTAGTAATGACTAAGTCGCTCTGTGTCCCGTGATGTACTCCAAGAAAAGGATTTTACAGGTAAGCTGTTATAAAAATCCCTTTATGTAGACAAAGGACACGTTCCTGCCACCGCACCTGTTACACAGAGATCTAATAAGCAGAAGATGATTGGCTATACTACAAAAGTGCATTTTGACCTCTATTTTTCAATTGTGATGGCTTTTCAAAATAATAAATGTAGTAATATTGAGGTTGGATAAAAAGGAACGAAAAAAAAAAGCAATGACAAACCTCCATCCCCAATATGTATATGTAAAAAACAATAAAAAGGAAGTAGTGGGACGTTAAATGAGGAATGTCACTGCAATCAGATAATACATAGGGTATAAATATGTAATTTATTGGTCAAATAAATTGGAACAATTCATAATAAGAGAATACATGATATGTTATATAGTCATAATAAAACCTTTAGTGCCGGTTCACACTACCGCGACTTGGGATCCGACTAGTGTCGCCCCAAGTCGCCCGACATGACAAATTACATGCAAGTGAATGGAGCCGTCTTAATGTACACTACTGATGTCGCTCCGACTTCAGAAAAGGTTCCTAAGGCGACTTCCAGGCGACTTGTACCCATTGATTTCAATGAAAGTCGCCTCCAAGTCGGAACCCGGTTCATAGTGAAGCAACTTTACAGGAAGCAGAAAATAATTTACCCAGGTACTCCCCACTAAACAGGCAGCCCCCTCCTTCCCACACACAGACTACTTCCTGTAGGCCGTTGTCTCTGTATACTTGTATGTACAATGTCTGCCAGAGCCAACAGGGAACTGAATACAAGAAAGGCTGTCGACAATAAATCGTTGATAAGGTTTGTCAGGGAGAGAAGATGTCTGTACGATAAGACCGATCCAAACTATAAGGACCAATTGAAGAGGGACAATGCCTGGCTGGATATCTGTCACCTGTGCTTTGAGGATTGGGAGATATTGTCGCAGAGCGACCGCACTGACAAATGTAAGTTCAACCTTTATTTTATTTATGTCTGTTATCCTTGACTAGGCATTATGGTAGTAGTTCCATACAGGGATTTTTTCACAGAGAATAGGTGCAGGAACTTCCCCTTTCCAAGTTGCCCCTTGTCTCCAGCCCTACCTACCTCTGAGCACCATTCCTTGGTTCCAGCCCCTACCCACCTCCCAAGACCACCCCTTCTGGAGATTTGTGGTACTAAATTTTTGTATAGAACCTGTTAACAGGAAAAGCAGTATAATAGAACCCCTGCAGCCAGCAACAATAGATCCCCCGCCAGCAACAATAGATCCCATGACAGCAACAATAGACCACCCCATACACTCACTCCTAGAGGTGCCGGAACTGTGTTCCCCCACGTTCCTGCTGCAAAAAAGCACTGGTTCCAGAACAACTTGAGGGCAAGAGTATGGATGACCCCGGACAAGTCTATCACAGATGTCTAGTTCTATTGTAATTATATGTAGATAATGATTGATCAATATAACCACAGCTAAAATAATCATCACAAAATGTTACCAACAAAAATGTATTTAAAACATGAACGACAGTATAACATAACATAGCATGAAAAAATTAGAAACTCAATACATGCAGGCTCTAGTAAACTTTACAGAAAAGGCAACAGAATCAAAATATATATTTAAAGAAGTTAACAATGCAGTTAGGAAATGGCGTCCATTTGCCATTGTAGTTCACCAGCCGGTGAAAGGAAGTACGAGGCAAATTGCTCGCGAACAGTGGCACTGTCACTGGATCCTCTTGTAGCACTGAGGTGTGCACTTTCCATGTCATGCATAAGGGAATCCTCAAAACAGTACCCGGGCCGTCACGTACCCTGACTAAGGATGAGTTTAGTGTTCGAGTCAAACTCATGTTCGACTCTAACATCGGCTGTTCGCTCGTTCGCCGAATTTCGAACATTATGGGCCGTTCGCGCCAATTTCGAGTGGCGCGTCACGCCCCATAATTCACTGCGTCATCGCAGTGCATTGCTGGCTGATGATTGGCCAAGCATGTACTATGACCCACACAGAGGTGGCTCTAGGCTTTGTGAGGCCTTAGGCAAAACTTGACATGGGGCCCCACTCACGCCCATGATGGGAAAAATAATTCAAGGACAGGAGCCATTTTCCCCACAACCCTGGCTGGTGGTTGTGGGGGTCTGCGGGCAGGGGGCTTATCGGAATCTAAAAGCCCCCTTTAACAAGGCGGCCTCCAAATCTTGCTCTTTAACCACTTCCCACCCGGCCACTGTATATATACGGCCGGGTGGGTGCTCTCTCCTTCTGAGTGGACGTTCCTGAACGTCCTTCAGAAGGAGCGTGATCGCGCGCGCGCGTGTCCCGCGGACACGCCGCATCTCGGAACAGCAGGAGGGCACTGTGATTCGCCCTCCTGATCGGCACGATGGCTGTGTGTAATCACAGCCATCGTGATGTAAACACAGAGAGGGGGGGCTGGCACTTGTGAGGGGATCGCGCCGCCACGTGCACGCGCAGCGGCGCGATCCCGATCTGCCTGTACCCCCCAGAGATAGAAGGTGTGTGCAAACAGGAGGGCCATGTGATTGGCCCTCCTGATGACATGACGGCTGTCCAATGACAGCCGTCATGTAATGTAAACACAGAGCAGTTGTAACTGCTCTGATCTCTTCCTCTCCTCACACAGAGCCTGTCAGTGAGGAGAGGAAGAGACAATCTGTGCTGCAGCCGGGAGATCAGTGAGTTTTTAGCTGTTTGTCTGCTGTTTACCCACTGATCACCCAGCTAGTGTCCCCAAAACAGTGTCCCCAAAACACAGTGTCCCCAAAACACAGTGTCCCCAAAACACAGTGTCCATAAAACAGTGAAAACATCTGCCCGCCAACATCTTGCGCATCTGCCCACCAACATCTTGCGCATCTGCCCGCCAACATCTGGCACAGCTGCCCGCCAACATTTGGCACAGCTGCCCGCCAACAGCTGCCCACCAACATCTGGCGCATCTGCCCGCCAACATCTTGCACATCTGCCCGCCAACATCTGGCACAGCTGCCCGCCAACATCTGGCACAGCTGCCCGCCAACATCTGGCACAGCTGCCCGCCAACATCTGGCCGCCAACAGCTGCCCACCAACATCTGGCACATCTGCCCGCCAACATCTGATCGCCAGCATCTGACCGCCAACAGCTGCCCGCCAACAGCTGGCACATCTGCCCGCTAACATCTGCCCTGCCAACATCTGGCACATCTGACTCCCAACATCTGGCAGTAAACATCTGCCCGCCAACAGCTGCCACATCTGCCCGCCAACAGCTGCCACATCTGCCCGCCAACAGCTGCCACATCTGCCCGCCATCTGCCCGCCAACATCTGGCACAGCTGCCCGCCAACATCTGATCGCCAGCATCTGACCACCAACAGCTGCCCGCCAACAGCTGGCACATCTGCCCGCCAACATCTACCCTGCCAACATCTGGCACATCTGACTCCCAACATCTGGCAATAAACATCTGCCCGCCAACAGCTGCCACATCTGCCCGCCAACAGCTGCCACATCTGCCCGCCAACATCTGGCCGCCAACATCTGACATCTGCCCGCCAACATCTGACCGCCAACAGCTGCCACATCTGCCCGCCATCTGCCCGCCAACAGCTGCCCGCCAACATCTGGAAAAGCTGCCCGCCAACATCTGATCGCCAGCATCTGACCACCAACAGCTGCCCGCCAACAGCTGGCACATCTGCCCGCCAACATCTACCCTGCCAACATCTGGCACATCTGACTCCCAACATCTGGCAGTAAACATCTGCCCGCCAACAGCTGCCACATCTGCCCGCCAACAGCTGCCACATCTGCCCGCCAACATCTGGCCGCCAACATCTGACATCTGCCCGCCAACATCTGACCGCCAACAGCTGCCCTGCCAACATCTGGCACATCTGCCTGCCAACATCTGACACATCTGGCCGCCAACATCTGACCGCCAACAGCTGCCCGCCAACATCTGCCCTGCCAACATCTGGCACATCTGACCGCCAACATCTGGCACATCTGACCGCCAACATCTGGCACATCTGCCCACATGGCTAAACGATTCTACAGCAGCGAGGAGGCTCTCCAGATACTCCAGGGTATGTCGGACGAGAGTAGCGAGGAACTCTCTCTGTCAGAATCGGATAGTGAATATTATCCAGAGGAAAGTAGTGGCTCTGAAATAGAAACTGAGGATAGAATCGTAACAAGTGAGATCAGGAGTTATGAGCAGGCGCCGCAGACATCCACCAGCAGCGCAGCACTCCAGGACATCCACCAGCAGGCATCCACCAGCAGCGCAGGA
Source organism: Rana muscosa (assembly GCA_029206835.1). Classification (NCBI taxonomy): domain Eukaryota; kingdom Metazoa; phylum Chordata; class Amphibia; order Anura; family Ranidae; genus Rana; species Rana muscosa. The sequence continues at coordinate 1,163,458,977 of CM055116.1, forward strand.
CTCCATGATGATATGCAGGCATCCACCAGCAGCGCATCACGCCAGGATAGGCAGGCATCCGCCAGCAGCGCATCACGCCAGGATAGGCAGGCATCCGCCAGCAGCGCATCACGCCAGGATAGGCAGGCATCCGCCAGCAGCGCATCACGCCAGGATAGGCAGGCATCCGCCAGCAACGCATCACGCCAGGATAGGCAGGCATCCGCCAGCAGCGCATCATGCCAGGATAGGCAGGCATCCGCCAGCAGTTCTGCAACTTTTCTAGAGGATAGGCCAAATGCTAGCAATGGGGCGTCCCATCAACAACGAGGCAGGGCCCATACTAGCCTCCCCGATCTTCTACTGTATCCAACATGGCTGCCCGATACGTCAGTAGAACCTATCATTCCCCTTTTACAGCCCAGCCAGGCCCTCAGATACAGTCGGAAAATGCTACCCCGATTTATTATTTTGAATTATTTTTTACTGATGATATCCTAACCTACATTGTGGAGCAGTGTAATCTATACGCCAGTCAATATATAGCCAACAATCCAAATTCTTCCTATGCCCGTCCTTTTGTTTGGAAACCCCTCACCGTGGAAGAATTTAAAATTTTCCTTGGCCTAACCCTCAACATGGGGCTGACAAAAAAAAATTAACTCCATTCCTACTGGTCTACCCGACCTATCTACCACTTGCCAATCTATTCATCTTTTATGAAAAGAACCCGTTACGAGATGATAATGAGGTTTCTACACTTCAACGACAATGCCCAATGCCTCCCTCGAAATCATCCCAATTATGATAAATTATTTAAAATTCGGCCCCTAATCAATTTTTTTTGCGCCAGCTTCAAGCAGATGTTTACCCCTGATGTAAATATATGTGTAGATGAATCATTAGTACACTTCACAGGAAGACTTGGAATAAAGCAATACCTCCCCAGTAAAAGAGCCAGACGTGGGGTAAAATTTTATAAGGCATGTGACAGGGCCACGGGTTACACATATGATTTTATAATTTATGAGGGAAAAGACAGACAGCTAAACCCCCCTGGATGCCCTACCTACATGGGAACAAGTGGCAAAATTGTCTGGCAGCTGATTGAACCATTGCTTGGGAAAGGTTACCACCTATACGTAGACAATTTCTATACAAGTCTCCCACTTTTTCGCCATCTGTACCAAAAGAAAAACTGTGGCCTGTGGGACAGCACAGACCAACCGTAAAGGCTTCCCACAGAGATTGGTTGCCAAGAAACTGAAACAGGGGGAAATGGCCAGTATGCGGACTGAAGAGGTCCTAGCATTGAAGTGGAGAGATAAAAAAAGAGATGTCTACATCCTTTCCACAATGCATGATGACACCTTGGTGGAACTGCAGAGAAGAAGAGGCCCCGTCCAGAAGCCAAAATGTGTGCATGACTATAATCTTTACATGGGGGGGGTGGATATGAATGACCAGATGATGCAGCCCTACTTGGCCACCAGGAAATCACTGTTTTGGTACAAAAAAGTTGCCATTTATTTGATGCAACTAGCCCTTTTCAATTCTTATATCATTTTTTCTAAGTGCACCCAAAGTTCCCTAACCTATCTAAAATTCCAAGAAGACTTGATCGAAGCCCTTCTCCATACCCATGGCCAAGCCCCTCAACTAATTCGCTCCGATGCAGTAGCCAGACTCCACGAAAGGCACTTCTCCGAAATCCTCCCTCTTACCGAAACAGGTCGCAAACCCCCAAAAAAATGTCGTGTGTGTTCAAGTAGAGGAATTCGTCGTGACACCCGATACTACTGTCCCCAATGTCCCTCCCAGCCAGGCCTTTGTATTGGAAAGTGCTTTCAGAGCTATCATACTTTACTAAACTATTAGTAAAGTGAAGATGATTTTTTTCCAGTTTCCACCATCTGCCATTTCTGTGAATGACCCGGACTGTTTTCGACTATGCCTCTGCCAACCATGTTTCTGCCTTCAACGTGAATTGACCTCGGCCTGTTAAATGACCATGCTTTTTGCCTGCCTCCTAAACTGATCATTTGAGTACAGCACAGGGGTCTCACATATTTGAGGGGCTCCAGAAAAGAGTTTCCGAGTGGAGAAAATGTTTTTCTCCAGGTTTTGTTTTTCTCGGATTAGGGTCTGGAGACTCGGAGGCTTCGTAGAGATTTGGGTGGGAAGAAGCCTCTACCCCTGTTCTTAGGTCTTTCCTGACCAAGGCCTAAATGTTATAGTGCTGCCACCTGAACTGGCCGTGCCTCTGCCTGCCACCTGAACTGGCCATGCCTCTGCCTGCCACCTGAACTGGCCATGCCTCTGCCTGCCACCTGAACTGGCCATGCCTCTGCCTGCCACCTGAACTGGCCATGCCTCTGCCTGCCACCTGAACTGGCCATGCCTCTGCCTGCCACCTGAACTGCCTGCTAAACCATGGACCATGTTCATAGGTTTCCATATCTCTGTTTCCCTGCTGGACAATTCCTGGACATTTCCTATGGCTGTCTGGACCAATGCTTTGACTGCTCTGGAACGGTATTCCTGCCTGCTAAAACCATAGGTGAGCCTTTTTTTTATTACCTTTTGCTCAGCAGAATGTATTTTGGGGTGTAATTCTTGGTGTGTACATGCTATGTGTTAGAAGCCTGAAGGTGCTACTTGCATGTTGGGCCTCTGTATGTGGCCAGGCTGGGGAAAAGTCTCACACATGGGGTATCACTATACTCAGGACGAGTAGCAGAATGTATTTTGGGGTGTTATTTTTGCTGTGTACATACTATGTGTTAGAAAGATCTTCTGAATTGACAACTTTGTGAAAAAAAAATATGTTTTAATTTTTTTTCCACACTTTCCAAAAACTTTTGGAAAGAAATTACATGTTCAAAAGACTTATTATGCCTCATAGAAAATACATTGGGTTGTTTTCTTTCCAAAATGGGGTCATTTTGTGGGTAATTCCATTGTCCTTGTTCTCCAGGGCCTTCAAAAATGTGATAGGTACTCAGGAAATGAAATGTGTAATTTATGCCTTTAGAGCGCCTGATGGTGCTACTTGGATGTTTGGCCTCCGTATGTGGCCAGGATGTGGAAAAGTCTCACACATGTGGTATCGCCATACTCAGGACGAGTAGCAGAATGTATTTCAGGGTGTTATTTTTGCTATGTACATACTATGTGTTAGAAAGATCTTCTAAATTGACAACTTTGTGAAAAAAAAATATGTTTTAATTTTTTTCCCACATTTTCCCAAAACTTTTGGAAAGAAATGACATGTTCAAACGACTTATTATGCCTCATAGAAGATACATTGGGTTGTTTTCTTTCCAAAATGGGGTCATTTTGTGGGTAATTCCATTGTCCTTGTTCTCCAGGGCCTTCAAAAATGTGATAGGTACTCAGGAAATGAAATGTGTAATTTATGCCTTTAGAGCGCCTGATGGTGCTACTTGGATGTTTGGCCTCCGTATGTGGCCAGGATGTGGAAAAGTCTCACACACTGGGTATCGCCATACTCAGGATGAGTAGCAGAATGTATTTTGGGGTGTTATTTTTGCTATGTACATACTATGTGTTAGAAAGATCTTCTAAATTGACAACTTTGTGAAAAAAATATGTTTTAATTTTTTTTCCACATATTCCCAAAACTTTTGGAAAGAAATGACATGTTCAAAAGACTTATTATGCCTCATAGAATATACATTGGGTTGTTTTCTTTCCAAAATGGGGTCATTTTGTGGGTAATTCCATTGTCCTTGTTCTCCAGGGCCTTCAAAAATGTGATAGGTACTCAGGAAATGAAATGTGTAATTTATGCCTTTAGAGCGCCTGATGGTGCTACTTGGATGTTTGGCCTCCGTATGTGGCCAGGATGTGGAAAAGTCTCACACACTGGGTATCACCATACTCAGGATGAGTAGCAGAATGTATTTTGGGGTGTTATTTTTGCTATGTACATACTATGTGTTAGAAAGATCTTCTAAATTGACAACTTTGTGAAAAAAATATATGTTTTAATTTTTTTTCCACACTTTCCCAAAACTTTTGGAAAGAAATGACATGTTCAAAAGACTTATTATGCCTCATAGAATATACATTGGGTTGTTTTCTTTCCAAAATGGGGTCATTTTGTGGGTAATTCCATTGTCCTTGTTCTCCAGGGCCTTCAAAAATGTGATAGGTACTCAGGAAATGAAATGTGTAATTTATGCCTTTAGAGTGCCTGATGGTGCTACTTGGATGTTTGGCCTCCGTATGTGGCCAGGATGTGGAAAAGTCTCACACACTGGGTATCGCCATACTCAGGATGAGTAGCAGAATGTATTTTGGGGTGTTATTTTTGCTATGTACATACTATGTGTTAGAAAGATCTTCTAAATTGACAACTTTGTGAAGAAAAAAAAAATATATATATATTTCTTAATTTTCCAAGGCATTGTGGGAAAAAAATTGCAACTTCAAAAAATTCACGATGCCTCTTACTAAATACCTCCGACTGTCTTCTTTCCAAAAAGTGGTCATTTGGGGGGTATTTGTACTGTCCTGACATTTTAGGGCCTCAAGAAATGAGATAGGCCATCAGTGCATTAGGATTGATCAATTTGCAATAATGCGTAGCTTAGTTTGTAGACTCTATAACTTTCATACAAACCAATTATCATACACTTATCAGGATTTTTTTTACCAAAGACATGTAGCAGAATACATTTTGGCCTAAATTTTTGCCGAAATTTGATTTGTTTGGATTTCTTTTAAAACAGAATGTAGAAAATGTTGTTTTTTTTTCAAAATATTCGCTCTTTTTTCGCTTTTATCGCAAAAAATTGAAAATGAAATTGTGAACAAATACCACCAAAAGAAAGCTCTATTTGTGTGAACAAAATGATAAAAATTTCATTTGGGTACAGTGTAGCATGACTGAATAATTGTCATTCAAAGTGCGAGAGCACTGAAAGCTGAAAATTGGTCTGGGAAGGAAGGGGGTTTAAGTGCCCAGTATTGATGTGGTTAATAACTAAGGGGCGGGGGCCACCCGGTTATGTCACCTGGTGAACCCGCCCCCTTGTGACGTCATTGACTGAGGGCATGCTGTGTCATTGACGTCACAAGGGGCGGGGTCACCGATATTCACTGGTTGTTAGGGATGCTGGCATCTCCGCTCCTGAGTCAGGGCTCTTAACCCTGCCTGAGCACAGCAGCGTTAAGGTCCCATGTCCCTCAAAACTGGGGTAATGCATTGGGTAAGTTAGGTGGCCATGAGGCCCTTGGAAGCGCGAGGCCTTAGGCGACCGCCTAATTTGCCTAATTAAAGAGCCGCCTCTGGACCCACATGCTTTGGCCAATCACAGCGCCGTCAGCACAGAGAGCTGGAAGGGTGCCTTTGGCCAATCATGACTCAGGGGAGTAGGTACACGCCCCACACTATATAAGGGCCGCCTGCGTGTCGGCCTTGTGTAGTGTGTTGCGGCGTTGTGAGAGTCTGAGAGAGATAGAAAGAGAGTCAGAGTGTCATTTCATTTCAGTTAGATAGAGCAGGCAGGCGATTCAGGTAGCTGCAGTCAGTGTATTTAGTATATATATGCATCCCGGGAGTTGTGTGTGTGTGTGTATGTGTATATATATATATATATATATATATATATATATATACACTTTATTCAGTTTAGCTAGATCTCAGTTCAGAGTGTTCATGTTATTCTCACTGCAGTATATTAAGTCAGTGTACTGTATACTGGGCTCAGTGTGCGGGTAAAGCTGACTGCAGATCATCCCTGTTCTCTTCCTAATAATATAGGCCGGCAGTTGAGTGTACTGTATACTGGGCTCAGTGTGCACGTAAAGCTGACTGCAGACTAATCCTTTTCTATTACTGATAATACAGGCAGTTGATTGAGCTAACCTGCAGTATATTAAGTCAGTGTACTGTATTCTGGCCACAGTGTGCACATAAAGCTGACTGCAGACTATTGCTTTTCTATTACTGATAATACAGGCAGTTGATTGAGCTAACCTGCAGTATATTAAGTCAGTGTACTGTATACTGGCCACAGTGTGAACGTAAAGCTGACTGCAGACTATTCCTTTTCTATTACTGATAATACAGGCAGTTGATTGAGCTAACCTGCAGTATTTTAATACAGTGTACTGTATACTGGGCTCAGTGTGCATGTAAAGCTGACTGCAGACTATTCATTTTCTATTACTGATAATACAAGCAGTTGATTGAGCTAACCTGCAGTATATTAAGTCAGTGTACTGTACTGTACTGCAGACATTTCCTTGTGTACCTATTCCAATACATCAAATACAGTATGTCTGGAAGGCCAACAAGGAGAGGCAGACACTCACAGGCCAATAAAAGAGGGCAAGCAGGCTCTGTGTCTAGAGGCAACAGTGCTGGTTGTGGACACGGTGCATCCTCATCAGCACGTGGCCGTTTGGGCACGCTTGTCCTTTTTTTTTGGCAGCTGGCCGTGTTGAGCCGCAACATGCCGAAGAGTTGGTAGAGTGGATGACCAAGCCGTCCTCATCCTCTCTCACCCAGGCTTAGGGTACTTTGTCTGCCAAAGCAGCCTCTTCCGTCGGCTCAATGGCATCAGTCACTCCTTCCCTAGCCCCACCATGTCCTGAGGAGTCCCCCGAACTGTTTGACCACAGTGTTGGGTACATGCTGCAGGAGGATGCGCAGCGTTTTGAAGGCTCCGATGATGGTACCCAGCTTGAGGAAGGCAGTAACGTGAGCCCAGAGAGAGGGGGTGCCCAAGAAGGACAGCAAACTGGCAGTCATGTTCCCCCAGCTGCAGCATACTGCCAGGTTTGCTCCAGTGACGAGGATGGAGGGGATAATGAGGTCACTGACTCTACGTGGGTTCCTGATAGGAGAGGAGGAGGAGGAGGAGGAGGAGGCACATCTCCAACGAGGCAGGATGCCCTCCAGGGGCCAGCTTAAGGGCAGTCAACCGACTGCATCACACCGCAGAGCTCCGCATGTGCAGCGCACTGCTATCTCTGCACGTTATTCCAAAAGTTCTTTGGTGTGGGCCTTTTTTCAGACGTCTGCAGCAGATTGCACCGTTGCTATTTGCAACATATGTCTAAAGCGTATCTCGCATGGCCAAAACATCAGCCGCTTGGGCACCACATGCTTGACCAGACATATGTCGACCTGCCATGCAGTCTGTTGGCAAGCGTACATAAAAGACCCACACCAAAGAACAAAGCGGACCTCTCTTTGCTCCTCATCAGCTGGGATCTCCAACCCCACTATACCTTCAGTCCTCTCAGAAACCTGCACTGAGAGGAATGAAGGTGTAGAATTAGGTGTGTCACTGCCAAGTACTTGCGGGCAATCTGCTATCGGTACACCAACGTCCGATTGTACCAGGCAAATTTCCCTGCCCCAGCTGCTGCACCACCAAAATAAATTCGCTCCCAGCCATCCACATGCCCAGCGGTTGAATGCTAGCTTGGCTAAATTGCTAGCATTTCAACTGCTGCCTTTTCAGTTGTTAGACTCTGCCCCCTTCCGTGAGTTTGTGGAATGTGCGGTACCTCAGTGGCAGGTTCCCAAATGCTCTCTACCGGCATGTGAAAGGCAATGTCTTGGCCTAGCTGGGCAGGGCGGTCAGCGGTATGGTGCATATTACCACTGACTCATGGTTCAGCAGGCATGGTCAGGGACGTTACCTATCTTTCACGGCCCACTGGGTGACTCTGCTGGCAGCTGAGAAGGATGCAGGACAGGGTGCAGTAGTGTTGGAGGTTGTCCCGCCACCACACCTCCAAAATGCTACTAGTGGTGATTCTGACACACCTCTCTCCTCCATCCCCTCCTCTTCTTCTTCCTCCAGGGGCTCTTCCTGTGCTGATTTGTCCTCGGAACCAGTGGTGCTCCGTAGGCGTTCAAGGGGCTACGCAAGTACGCAGGCAAAAGATGCCATGCGGTGCCTGAGGGTGTACTTGGGGGACAGGAGACACACTGGGGCAGAGATTCTGTCAGCTCTACAGGGGCAGGCTCAGAGGTGGTTGCCGCCATGCCAGCTTAGGCCAGGAATGGTGGTTTGCAACAATGGCACCAACCTCCTCTCCGCCCTCCGACAGGGACAGCTGACTCATGTGCCCTGTTTGTCTCACGTCCTTAACTTGGTGGTGCAGTGGTTCTTGGGCAGGTACCCGGGCTTACAGGATGTCCTGAGGCAGGCCAGAAAGTCTGTGTGCATTTCTGCCGGTCATATAATGCCAGTGCTCGGCTGGCTAACCTCCAAAAGGAATACAACCTGCCCAAGAATCGCCTAATCTGTGACATGCCCACCAGGTGGAACTCAACGTTGGCCATGCTGGAGCGGCTGCACACGCAGCAGAGGGCCATCAATGAGTACCTGTGCGACTATGGCACCAGGACAGGGTCAGGGGAGCTTGTTTTTTTTTTGCCACGCCATTGGGTCATGATCAGGGATTCATGCACTGTCCTGTCACCATTTGAGGAGGCCACGAGGATGGTGAGCAGTGACAGTGCATGCATCAGTGACACTGTCCCTCTTGTCCACCTGTTGGAGCACACGCTGCATGGAATAATGGACAGGGCAATTGAGGCAGAACAGAGGGAGGAAGAGGAGGACTTCCTTACCTATCAAGGCCCCCTTTATCCAGACAGTGTTCCTGCTGGCCCCCCGATCACACAGGAAGAGGAAGAGGAGGAGGAGGATTGTGTCAACATGGAGGTGGAGCCTAGCACTCAGCATCAGCAGCAGGCTTCAAGGGATCATTTACAGTCCCAAGAAACCCATGGACTTGGACGTGGCTGGGAGGAGGTGGCTGCAGATCATGTCGTCCTTAGTGACCCAGAGGACTCCGGACCGAATGCCTCAGCAAACCTACGCTGCATGGCTTCCCTGATCCTGCAAAGCCTGCAAAAGGATCCACGTATTCGTGGTATCAAGGAGAGGGATCATTACTGACTGGCAACCCTTTTTGATCCACATTACAAGGGTAAGGTTGCGGACCTTATCCAGCCGTCGCAGAGGGAGCAGAGGATGAAACATCTTCGGGAGGCCTTGCAGAAAGGTTTGTGCAACGCGTTTCCAGAGCCTGGGAGGTTACAAATTCCTGGTCCTGGACAACGTTTTGCTGAGGCTTCGATCAGTCACAGAAGGAGCGGTAGAGAAGGTGGCCGTCTGATCGATGCGTTCAGACAATTTTATAGTCCGCAGCCCCAAGGTATGATCGGTTCCAGCAACCATCGCCAGCGTCTGATTCACATGGTGCAGGAATACCTAGGGGCAAGATCAGACTTGGACACCTTTCCCACCGAAAATCCTCTGGGTTACTGGGTCTTGAGGATGGATCACTGGCCAGAGCTTGCACAGTATGCAATTGAGCTACTGGCCTGTCCTGCATCCAGCGTTCTTTCGGAACGCACATTCAGCGCTGCTGGAGGCTTTGTAACCGATCACAGGGTGCGCCTGTCCACCGACTCGGTCGATCGGCTGACCTTCATAAAAATGAATCAGTCTTGGATCACCAGCTACCAAGCACCTGATGCTGATGTAAACGAATGCGTTTTTTTAAAAATGTGAGATCCCTTCAAGACTGCCTATGCTGATGCTGAGTGACTATCCTGTTATGCTGAGTGACTATCCTCTTCCTCCTCAATGTTCATGTTGATAGCTTGTAAGAACATTTTTGGTTCTGGGCACATTTTTAATGTAATTTTTTAAACCAACGTTTTTCTCGTCATTTTTTTTCTTGTTTCCTCTCAAGCCTGTCTTGCATCCACGCGATCATGAAAAAAACCGCTCGAGCAAAGCGCAGTGACGTACAACACGTACAACGGCAGTATAAAGGGGAAGTTCCGTTCTAATGGCGCCACCCTTTGGGACGCTTTTGCTAATTTCGTGCTACCGCGTGTTAGTAAAAGTTTGGTGAGAGACGATTCGCGCTTTTCAGTCTTCGTGCTTTGAAGATCGTTTTGTGGAGTTCAGTTTGTGATTGTGGGTTCGTATCTGTCTTGCAGTGCTTGTAGTCAGTTTGTATCTGTTTATTCAGTGCGTTCTTGTCTGCTCGTTCCTGTTTTTCAGCTTGTTCTTCATAGGCCTTGCTGTTCTTCCGTGCGTTCTTCTAGTTCGTTCTGACCAGCCGACCGTTATCTAGCCATGTTGCGGCTACGTACTCGTCGTAGAGTTCGTGCTGTAGTTGGTGCAGGGGTTCATGCTGTATCCCGACTCCAGGCCATGAACAGGGTGAGGAGGAGTTCATGGACCAAGAATTGGTTGCTCCAGCGGCACCAGTTCTGTCACATGCCTTTGTTGCGGGAGATCAGGGAGAATAATCCTGAGGATTACAGGATTTTTTTCAGGATGTCTGACCCCGTATTTCAGCATCTGTTGGCTTTGGTGTCCCCCTACATTACCAGGCAGGACACCGTTATGCGGGAAGCCATCACTGCTGAGCAGAGGCTCATCGCCACGTTGCGATACCTGGCGACTGGGAGAAGCCTGCAGGACCTCAAGTTCTCAACAGGCATCCCCCCCAGGCTCTGGGGATCATTATACCAGAGACTTGTTCTGCCATCCTTCAAGTTTTGCAGGAGGACTATATTAAGGTAAGTGTTCTAATTGAAAACATCACATTGTATGTATTTCTTGCTTAATATTTTTTTTTTATTTTTTTTATCAGTCCCTAATTCCCATGATTCGTATCTGCAGGGAATGTCCCCTTTCTCCCCATGCATGTTTATATTTTTGGATGTTTTTTTTAGGCCTACATTTAAATTTTTCTTAGCTAACCTCTCCAGCATGCTATCCTGGGGCCATACCCACCTAGCCTAGTCACTTCCATTTCTTTTTTTCTCTACTCCATTGTAGTGCTTTACCCTAAACGCCCCCTAAAGATTGCATATGAATGTTACATTTTGTTAAACTTCATACAGAGTGCTAGAGTCTTGATTTGTGATCTCCCCAACTCATCTTCAACCCCCCCCCTAATTTTTTTGTTGTGTTTTTTTTTCTCACTTTTTTGGTACTTACTAATAATGTTTACATTTTTCTGTTTATCCTAATGTTGGCCATGAATGGTTTTCTCAAATCTGCTTGCAATGTTTCTGTCTCAAAGTATTAATTTATTTTTAATTTAACTCCACAGTTCCCTTCTACGCCACATGAATGGCAGAATGTGGCATCTGAGTTTGCCCAACGATGGAACTTTCCGAACTGTGGAGGGGCCATCGACGGCAAGTATGTTCGGGTCATACCACCACCCCATTCGGGATCCATTTATTACAATTATAAGGGGTTTCACAGCATCGTCATGATGGCAGTGGTGTCGGCCACCTACGAATTCCTGTATGTGGACGTTGGCAAAAATGGCAGAATGTCAGATGGAGTAGTGTTTGCACAGACCGAGTTTGGGGAACGGCTATTATTGGATCAGCTGGCCTTGCCACCAGCGGAGGGACTCCCATTTGGTTTTTTTAGCGGATGAGGCGTTTGGCCTGGGTCCCCATTTAATGAGGCCATTCCCTCAACGCACCCTCACCCCTGAGAGGAGGGTGTTTAACTATCGGCTGGCCAGAGCAAGAAGGGTGGTGGAAAATGCCTTTGGCATCATGGCCAGCCGATTCCGCCTGTTCCTCACCTCCATCCACCTTGCCCCCTATAAATGGAACCATGTCGTCATGACTTGTTGCGTGCTCCATAATTTTTTGAGGGTGAATTCTGCAAATTACCTTTCTTTGAGTGGGCCTGAGGCCTCATTACTTGACAATGGAAATTTAGTGGCCCTGGAAGCTGGCCGTCCAGGCTTGGCCCCCCAAACCGGACGTGATGTGAGACAAAAATATGTAGAATATTTTGTGGGTAGGGGGGCCATTGATATGCCTGTGGATGCTTAAACTTTTTTTTTTTTTAAATAAAACATTTCTTTGAGAAAATCTTTGTATTGTGTTTATGATTTTGATTCTTTTATGTTTCTCGTAGGTTTACCTAGTGCACTTGTAGTGCCATGTGTATTTAGCATTCTTAAATAGCCTTCATTGTCAGTGTAAACACAAAACATTTATTATTTCACTTTGCCCAACATTTACATAATGAAGCCACAAATTTTTGGTAATAAAATAGTTTTTATTTTTTGTTTTTTATTAAACTTACTTTTAAATTTAGATGTATCAAAAATACAAGCACAGCCATGATATTTTGTAGCCTTTCCTCCACCCGCTTGGTATTCTGTCTGATCTCTATCAAGTCTCCCTTTATTTTTTCGAGGTCACGACAGCAGACCATTAGTTATTGGATCAGGATCTGTGCACTGTGACTTGTAAACTTTTCGGGGTCTTCAGGCAGAACAACACCTAAAAAAATAAAAAACATGTACTATAGAATATGTAGGCCTACATCTATTAACCTGCATCTGTGCTGTTTGACACTGACCTGTTGTGGTGCCACTTTCCACTTCCTCAACTTCACGTTCCTCTCCATCATGTGGTTCTGGGGGTTTTGTTGGAGGTGTTGGATTTATAGGCTCATCTGTCTTAGCTTTTTGAAGCCCTATGGAGATTGCAATAAAAGGTATAGTTTAATTCCTAAATAATCATTATATACAAAAATAAACCCCGAAAGCGAATTTTGAAAGATTATTTGGAAGTGTGGTCCAATTTTCAATTTACCCCCAGTGACAACCTGATTGTATACATAGCCAAAACAAGAACATCTACTTATTTTAATAAAGTTTGACACATTGAAACACCCCCAAGTATATACACTGGATCACCTGTGTGTGACACCCTAAAAAGTTTATTACTGAGTTCAGATGTTTAATCAGCTGCTGAGCATTCTCTCCCTTAACATTACAATGCATACCCTTAATTTGTCAGAAATAATTTTTTTGTTCTAAAAAGAATTCATCATGTTTCCAAAATTATCTCCACAAAAAATACATTTACATTTTGGTGTTCACACTGGATGATCCTAAAACATTGTATTAATAAGTGTACGGAGAAAGAGTTTTACTACGTCCGTTTACTGTGCGGGCGAACATGAAAGTTGGTATCTTTCACTGTACTATATTAAAGGCAAAAATCCGCAACCTAATCCAAGTAATAATATTTAGCTGGGAAAATGTATGAAAATTACTTACTTTTTCCTAAAACTTTCTTGATTCTTTTGTATTGGTCGGGCTCCCGCAACTTGAGATCAGACCAACGTTTTCGGAGCTGTTCCTTCGTTCTGCACACCCCAAATTTTTGGTGAAGAGTTTTGACTACTTTGCCCATAATTTTTGACTTGACAAGATTAGGCCTTTTATACGGCCCATGCTTGGCATCATAATCCTCCCTCCTCAAAATGGCGACCATCTCCACCATTTCCTCGAATGACATGTTGGATGCCTTATATCTCCGGGATCGGGATTTGGGTTCCTCCGGAATTTCCTCCTCTGTAGAGGTAATCTCAGCCATCTGTGTCTCCGCCATGTTGTTTAGCACTACGACGAGCGAGAAGGGGCGGGGAAAGTACAATATCGAACGTCAGGTGCGGGGAAAGCGTGCGGAGTTTCACGCATGCGCAGTGTATATAAAGCTAATATCCATGTGTCGAAAATACTTTCATTTGCCGGGAGAGGGAGTTAGCAATGAACGTGTTAACCAAGGTACATAACATTTTAAGGATTTGTGTTTCTTCAGAGGATGAGATTGTGGCCTATATCTGTCCAAAATGATTATTTGATGAATGTTGACTGAAAAAAGTTTTTTTTTGGGGTTCTTGAATTTACAGACAAAATGCAGGCTTTCAAGAATCCAGAATTCATGGGGGAGTTCCTGGATAGATGGAAGGAACTCCCTGTCCTGTGGCAGACGAAAACTGCATCAAATAAAAATAAAGCTGCCAGGACAGCAGCACTGGAGAGCCTGCTTGGATTTGTACAAACCCAGATCCCCACAACAACCATCCAAGATGTGGAAACCAAACTATCTACCATTAGGGGCACATACAGGACCCAGAGGAATATGGTCCTGAAGTCCCAGAGGTCAGGTGCTGCAGCAGATAAGGTTTATAAACCCAGTCTGTGGCACTACAGCAAGTTAGCATTTCTGGATGACCATCTGGAAGTCAGGGAATCTCTGTCAACCCTTCCCCCCAGAGGTCTATCCAGCCTTCCTTGTAGCCAACCCTCCAGCCTTCCTTGCAGCCAACCCTCCATCCTTCCTTGCAACCCTGCTCTGGCTTCCTCTGAGGATCAAGCAGAGGTCCTTGAGGAGCCCGATGTGGATATATGGAGCCAGGTATAGTATTGATATCTACATTTATATGTAACAAAAGTGATGATTTAAAATAGATGTTACTATTGGTATCTATTTAATGTCTGAAAATAAATTGATTTACAGAGCAATAGACAGTAGTGGTCAAATTTGATGGGGACAAGCCAAAAATATCAGGAGTCAGAATCATTGGAATTTTAATCACTTTTGCCATTCAATTTTAAAATGTCTGGAGGTGAACAATGTGTGTGATTGATGATGCCAAAGAATAAAGAATGTCCCTTTCTTTTTTAACAGCCAGAGCAGAGCCAGGAAGAGGGTGATGTTGGGGACCAGGAGGAGGCAGGGCCCAGTGGCACACAGTAGGAGGCCAGGCCCAGCACAAGAGCCCAGATGCCTCCCCTGAAAATCCAACAACAAGGGCCAAGTAGGGTTAGGCAGGTGGAGGAGGAAACCAGAGCATTCCTAAGAGAGGCTACTGTGGCCCTCAGAGAGGCACCCTCTGTTGAAGAGGGCTATGCCGCAGTCCTGGCCCATAAATTATCACAGATGGACTTGAGGCAACGCCTATACAGCGAAAACCTCATGCTGAAGGTGATCAACAGGGGGTTGCTAGGTGAACTGACACAGTTCACCGATATAACTGAGGTTGTCCCTCCTCCTCCACCTCCTCCTCCTCCTCCTACTCCTCCTCCTGCCACAAGCTCTCCTCCTGAGCCCCAGCCTCAGAGGAAGCGCTCAACAAAGGCTGCAGAGAAGGCTGCAGAGAAGGCTGGAGAGAAGGCTACAAGGACGAGGAAAAAATAATGACTGCTGTAGTACCACAGACTGGGGACATATCTGACTTATCTGCTGCTGTTCCTGACCTCTGGGAGTCCAAGACAAGATTGTGCTCCTTTTTTTTGGGGATAATTCCAGAGTTAGGTTTTCTCTTCTTGGATGGTTGCTGTGGCGTCCAAAGGATGCACAAATTCAAGCAGGGTCTCCAGTGCTGCCTTCCCCTTTAATTAGTTATATGCCTAAATAAAGGATTATTTTGTTTTGCTTAAAATACTTGACTATGTGATTTCTATTCAAAAAGAGAGTTTGCTAGGGAGTAGGCAGGGACATTTCTACAAATATTTTTGGTATTAACAAGGGACACAAACCTCCTTGAGGCAAAATTAAACAAATTTAGAATGTTGGTGTGGTAACTTGACACACAAATAATATTTTTCAAAAAATACAATACGAAATATAAAAGAAAATAATAAGCAAAAAAATCTAAAAGAACAAAAAAATTAATTAATAAATCTAACTTAAAAAAAAAAAATCTAAAATCTAAAATGTAAAATCAAATAATTTTTTGTGATCTTTACATTTATTTATGAATTTATGAGGGAGATCTGGCTTAACAACAATATTTTAAAATCATTAGATCAATTAAGAATTACTAAAAAACAACATGGTTCCCCTCCTGTCTAAATTTAAAAATAAAATTCAAATATGGAGGCGGCTCCCACTGTCAGTTGCAGGGAGATGTAACCTGATCAAAATGCTTTGGATGCCACAATTATTATATGTATTGCATAATACACCAATATGGATACATAAGAAATGGTTTAGGAAAATTGACACGCTATTTAGAGAATTAATATGGAAAGGAGGCCAGGCGAGGATAGGACTACAGACCCTGCAACTATCAACAAGGGGGGGAGGTATGGCGGTACCACACCCACGGTGTTACTTCCTGGCAGCACAGCTGCAGCATATAGGAATGAGATCAGAGATGGGAGGGAATACAAATGGGTGGTTGATGACAATGGGGTCACCCCACAAGTTGATGATGGAGGCACTGGAGGCAAACTCATTTTTATACAAATCTCCTACGGTCAAGATGGTAATAAAGCTGTGGAAAGCTGTGAAAGCAATTTTGTCCCAAGTGATTGAATAATGACAAAAAATAAATAAAAAAATTACAAAAAGTTGTCACTAAATGATATATTGCTCACACATGCCATGGTTATATGTGGAATTGCACCCCAAAATACATCCTGCTGCTTCTCCTGAGTACGGGGATACCACATGTGTGGGACTTTTTAGGAGCCTAGCCGCGTACGGGACCCCGAAAACCAATCACTGCCTTCAGGATTTCTAGGCACAAATTTTTGATTTGACTCCTCACTACCTATCACAGTTTTGAAGGCCATAAAATGCCAAAATAGCACAAACCCCCCCAAATGACCCCATTTTGGAAAGTAGACACCCAAAGCTGTTTGCTGAGAGGCATGGTGAGTATTTTACAGCTCTCATTTGTTTTTGAAAATGAAGAAAGAACTTTTTTTTTTTTTTCTTTTTTTTTTTTCAATTTTCAAAACTTTGTGACAAAAAGAGAGATCTGCAAAATACTCACAATACCTCTCAGCAAATAGCTTGGGGTGTCTACTTTCCAAAATGGGGTCATTTGGGGGGGTTTTGTGCCATCTGGGCATTCCATGGCCTCCGAAACTGTGATAGGCAGTGAGAAGTGAATTCAAAAATTTACACCCTTAGAAAGCCTGAAGGCGGTGATTGGTTTTTGGGGTCCCGTACGCGGCTAGGCTCCCAAAAAGTCTCACACATGTGGTATCCCCGTACTCAGGAGAAGCAAAAGAATGTATTTTGGGGTGTAATTCCACATATGCCCATGGCATGTTTGAGCAATATATCATTTAGTGACAACTTTGTGCAAAAAAAAAAAAAAAAATTGTCTTTTTTTCCGCAACTTGTGTCAACATATAAAATATTCCATGGACTCGACATGCCTCTCAGTATATAGCTTGGGGTGTCTACTTTCCAAAATGGGGTCATTTGGGGGGGTTTTGAACTGTTCTGGCATTTTATACACAACATTACGAAGCTTACATCCACTCTTCTAACCACTTGAAGACAAAGCCCTTTTTGACACTTTTTGTTTACATGAAAACATATTTTTTTTTGCAAGAAAATTATGTTGAACCCCCAAACATTGTATATATTTTTAAAGCAAAGGCCCTACAGAATAAAATGGTGGGTGTTGCATTTTTTTTTCTACACAGTATTTGCGCAGCGATTTTTCAAACGCATTTTTTGGGGGAAAAATACACTTTTTTTTATTTTAATGCACTAAAACACACTATATTGCCCAAATGTTTGATGAAATAAAAAAGATGATCTTAGGCCGAGTACATAGATACCAAACACGACATGCTTTAAAATTTCGCACAAACGCGCATTGGCGACAAACTACATACATTTTTAAAAGCCTTTAAAAGCCTTTACAGGTTACCCCGTTAGATTTACAGAGGAGGTCTACTGCTAAAATTACTGCCCTCGATCTGATCTTCGCGGTGATACCTCACATGCATGGTGCAATTGCTGTTTACATATGACGCCAGACCGACGCTTGCAGGGCAGGACAGGGGTGCTTTTTTTTTTTTTTTTTTTTTTTTTATTATTAATTTTGCTTTTTTATTTTATTTTTAAATTGTTCCTTCCATATTTATATTTTTTTTATCATTTTTATTGTTATCTCAGGGAATGTAAATATCCCCTATGATAGCAATAAGTAGTGACAGGTACTCTTTTTTTGAAAAAACTGGGGTCTAGACCCTAGATCTTTCCTCTGCCCTCAAAGCATCTGACCACACCAAGATCGGTGTGATAAAATGCTTTCCCAATTTCCCAATGGCGCTTTTTATATCCGGTGGGACATTCCCTCCCACTGCTTGTAAAAGCAGTCCAGAGGCTAATTAGCCACTAGGATTGCTTTTACATGAAAGCCGGCCGCTGGCTGAAAAGAATGATACCAAGATAATACCTAAACCCGCAGGCATCAATCTGGTATAACCAATCAAAGTCCAGCAACATACCAGTACGTTGCTGGTCCTTGTTGGACATGTATTGTAATCTTTTTTTTTTCATGCAGCCAGGTGGCTGAACGAAAAAAGAGATTGATCGGTGGGTATGCCCACCATTAGAATACCGCCCTTCATCCACCCACTTCTAATGATGGGCATACATGCACCATTTATATATGCCGAAGCATGGGGGCATCCTCCCGCAAAAAAGTTATGCCGCACACACATGGTCGGACTTTTCCACGGGCAAGCCTCCATCGGAATTTCGATCGTATGTACGCGGCATTAGGAGCAAAATCACTCCTCCGCCCCTGCTGCCCCAATGCTTCGGCATATTTGCTTTTTTTTTTAACTGTGGTGGTGAAATCACCTCCTACAGCACTGGAGTCGCAGGGATCAGGCCTGTCTCTGCGAACGCTGCAGTTATGTTTGTTGTGTTTTGTAAGTGACAGTGATCGATCGATACTGCACTTGGGTGGCCTGGGCTGGACGGAGGGGCAAAACGCAGGTGCTAGCAGGTATCTGGGCTGATCCCGCTAACACTGCGTTTTTGGGAACCCTAAACTGCTGGGGACGCTAGTATAGATCTGATCAGATCAGATATTGATCTGTTCAGATACTATACCACTAAGGGAGGTGTATGCTTCACGCGTGGGTGTTAGCGTTACTGGCACTAACCTGACGCTGCCTGGGGTGTGACGCAGACCCTCTCTGACACTAAAACCTAATTGATATCACCCGCTGGGCGATCAGGGGGTTAAACCTTTATTGGGTTATATACGGCGGGTGCCCTGACACTATAAAAAGCAAACTAACTAACCAGCGTCACCCGTAACACTTATATGATGATCACTGGTGAAAGGGTTAACTAGGGGCAATTAGGGGGTTAAAACCTTTATTAGATAATATATGGGGGTACCTGACGCTATAATAACCTGCGGCGAACCTAAAAAAAATTACTGGCTACCGATCTGCATCACCGACGCTAAGACAGCGATCAGAAAAATGATCGCTTAGCGACAGTGGTGATAAGGGGTGAAAGGGTTACCTGGGGGGCGATCAAGGGGGTTAAACCTTTATTAGATAATTTATGGGGGTACCTGACGCTATAAAAACCTGCGGCGAACCTAAAAAAAATTACTGGCTACCGATCTGCATCACCGACGCTAAGACAGCGATCAGAAAAATGATCGCTTAGCGACAGTGGTGATAGGGGGTGAAAGGGTTACCTGGGGGGCGATCAAGGGGGTTAAACCTTTATTAGATAATTTATGGGGGTACCTGACGCTATAAAAACCTGCAGCGAACCTAAAAAAAAAATACTGGCTACTGATCTGCATCACCGACGCTAAGACAGCGATCAGAAAAATGATCGCTTAGTGACAGTGGTGATAGGGGGTGAAAGGGTTACCTGGGGGGCGATCAAGGGGGTTAAACCTTTATTAGATAATTTATGGGGGTACCTGATGCTATAAAAACCTGCGGCGAACCTAAAAAAAATTACTGGCTACCGATCTGCATCACCGACGCTAAGACAGCGATCAGAAAAATTATCGCTTAGCGACAGTGGTGATAGGGGGTGAAAGGGTTACCTGGGGGGCGATCAAGGGGGTTAAACCTTTATTAGATAATTTATGGGGGTACCCGACGCTATAAAAACCTGCGGCGAACCGAAAAAAAATTACTGGCTACCGATCTGCATCACCGACGCTAAGACATCGATCAGAAAAATGATCGCTTAGCGACGGCGGTGCTAGGGGGTGAAAGGGTTATCTGGGGGGTGATCAAGGGGTTAAACCTTTATTAGGGGGGCTTAGGGGGCTACACTGGACCTAAAACTAAATGTAGTGGCACTTTTACAGTCACAAATGTCACTGATTGCAGTGATCACTAAATAAATGGTCACTGCAATCAGTGACACTGTGACTGGGGGCTGGGGGGTGATCTGGGGGGGCCTGGGGGGGGCGATTTATGTGCCTATGTGTGCTGGTGTTAGTGTAGTGTTTGTGCACTAACCTGTGTGTCTTCTCTTGTACGGCGCTCGGTATATGTGAGCGCCGCACAGGAGATGACATCACTTCCTCCTGCTTTCTCTGTCTGTGTGTACATTCGACAGACAGAGGGGGCATTTCTATTCGCCGGGAGCGATCACGGGGGGTGGCCGGAATCGAACGGCCGTCCCCTCATGTCGGATCGCTCCCCAACGAATTCCGACCGCTCACTGTACAGAAGGGGGGTCCGATCGGACCCCCCAACTGTACAAAGGCAATCACGTATGCTCTACGTGATTGTGCCTGTCGGTGCCATTGTGCCGACGTATATATACAGTGAGCGGTCGTTAAGTGGATAATGTGTAAAAATGGAAGAAAAAACCTAATATGAGAAATAGTAAAGGGGGAGGGGGGAAGGAGGGAGGGATGAGGATCAACAGAGTGAAAATTACACTGATAAAATTTTGCTAATTTATTGTTGTGGAAAATAAATATATAAAAGCATGTATAATGTTAATTTGAATATATAAGAAAATAAATAAAGAGAATATATAATAAAAAAGAATTACTAAGAAACAAGTTTGGCATAACTCTGAATATCATTAGCAAAAGAAGCTAATTATTTAAGCATTATCTAAAGAAGAAAGGAATGCGCAGCATTAAATGATGCTTTTATTTCCAGCGTGACGAATGCGCCATCTCCATTTCAAATGCTAGCTTTACCAAAATGTGCGCTCCCGTCTCATACTTGATTCTGAGCATGCGCGTTTTTTTCACCTCGTAAAAGCATACACACATACGTTTTTCACATCGTTAAAAAAAACGACATGAAAAACGACGTGAAAAAATAGAGCATGTTCGAAATTTTTAATGGCCGTTTTTTACGTTGTTAAAAATGCTCTGGAGCATACACACGATCGGTTTTAATGGCCATTTTTAAAAATGGCATTTTTAACGGCATGAAAAACGATCGTGTGTATGCGGTATAAGGCCCAATTTTTATGCCCCTGTTTAACAGGGGTGTGTAATTACAATTTTTGCTGCAATACTTTGCAGCAGGGTTCATTCCTGCGCTCCAACTAGAGTATCTGTGAGGGGTTGCAGTGTTGTGGTACCAGCACCAGTGCCTAAGGCCCAATTTTTCTGCCCCTGTTTAACAGGGGCAGAAGTAAGAGTGACTGTGAGGGCTTACAGTGTTGTGGCAACACCACCACTACCACCAAAGGCCCAATTTTTCTGCCCCTGTTCAACAGGTGCATGTAATTACAATTCTTGATATAATAGTTCACAGCAGGGCGTTCCAGCGCCCACTAAGAGTAACTGTAAGGGCTTAGAGTGTTGTGCCAACACCTAAGGCCCAAATTTCTGCAGAGTACATAGGGCAGGCCCCTACTTTCAAACATCCGACTTTCAAATGACTCCTACTTACAAACGGAGGGAGACAACAGGAAGTGAGAGGAAATCTACCCCTAGGAAGGGAAATTCTCTCCTGTAAGAGTCAATATGGGAAAAAGGTGTCTCCTCTCCACTGATGCTTTATCACCAATCCTTGTTTCCCTAAAAAACCCAAATTTTCTAAATCCATTTGTCATTGGGACGGAAAGTGAGGTGAAATCTTTTGAACAGGTGCACAGACAGCAAAACAAATGTTACAGGGGTGATAACCCTTCCCTATGTTTTCCAAAAAGCTTAAAAATAGATTTTTACCGCCTTTACTTTTTTAAATTTGGGTGCGGGGTTCCCCTTAATATCCATACAAGCCCCAAAGGGCCTAGTAATAGGCTGGGGGGGAGGGGGGTACCCATGCCATTTTTCTCAATGATTTTCATCCATATTGCCGGGACCAGACATTACATTAAAGCCACAAGCAGTTTTAAATGACTTTTATTCCTTTAGAAATGTAATTTTGTGCAGGGACAGTTATAAACATGGGAAACACGTGCCACTTTACAGGCATACTATAGACAACCCCCAGGCACGATATTTAAAGGAATATTTCATTTTTATTTTTTCACTTTAAGCATCATTAAAATCACTGCTCCTAAAACAACGGCTGTTTTTAAAACTTTTTTTTGCATTGATACATGTACCCTGGGGCAGGACCCGGGTCCCCAAACCCTTTTTAGGACAATTACTTGCATATTAGCCTTTAAAATTCGCACTTTTGATTTCTCATGTTCGAGTCCCATAGACTTTAACAGGGTTCGAAAGTTCGCGCGAACTATCGGTCCGTTCGCATGTTCTGGATGCAAACCGAACCGGGGAGTGTTCGGCTCATCCCTAACCCTGACATAATTGTGCAGCACGCATGCTGCTTTGACAGCAGTAATTGCATTTTCAATGTTTAATGCAATAGGTGTATGTAAGAAACGCCATTTATTGGCAAGAATTCCAAAACTGCACTCAACCACCCTTCTTGCCCTTGTTAGATGATAGTTAAAAACCTTCTTAGGAGTGGTCAGGTTCCTGTTAGAGTAAGGCCTCATTAGGTGTTCCCCCAACGCAAAAGCCTCATTGGCGATGAACACATACCAACAGGCTTAATGACACGCACGTGCTTCCCATCTATAGCACCAATGCAATTGGGGAAATTGCACCGACTCCAAAATAGTTTTGCAATATCCCGCCAATTATTTACCTTAGTGTAATAATAAGTCTTTCAGTAGGTGAGATACTCCTCCTATATGATGTATTCTGTCGCTCCAGATGGATGTCAACCAGACCAAACAATTCATCAAAACTGTAATAATTTACTATATTGAAAATAAAAAATATCAACCAATGGTAGCTGCACACACACATTACCGCTTAGCCTACCATATGCAAATATGCGGCCTCAGATTTAGGGGGTTCTGCCGGGGTGATGCATGCAAGTTCACGCATCACCCCAGTAACATTGAGTAGAGTGGATAGTCGGCATAGGTGGATAACAACCAATTCTGCTAAATAGCAACATTTGCCATTTTATTCTCTAGGGACAATGCTACAAAATATATATCTGATCTATGGGGATCATAAAGACTTTGTCTAGCAAAAGATCCGTAGTAAAAAACAAATAAATGAAAAATAGGCTAATTCATATGTGCATATGTACTTGCCTTGCGATTTGACATCCAGGTATATTTGAAAAACTTGTCATCAAAACCACGCAAATTCTCATACATGGCCCAGAACTGGCCTCTGTTAGCTCTATTGGCAATGATTGGATGGATCCAGTAGCGACGTCTTCTTCTCATCCTCATCCTTCGCGTCCTTTCTGTTATGACATCTGACATTAAATAACGCAAAGAGAGCATTTTGGACACAGAAAAACAGGGAACAGGGAAGAAAACAGGAACAAGAATGATGTCACAAGAGCTGATAAGCTCTGATTGGCCACTGGCAAAGTCCCCTGTTCTGGAGGCGACTTCAAGTCGCGTTGAAAGTCGCTCCAAGTCGTGCTGAAGTCGTGGCCAAGTCGCGCTGTAAGTCGTGTTGCCCCTGTGTGAACTGGCACTTATGAAAAAGAGCTGACATACAGACATGTATAAATGTAAACATACACATACATTTTAAATACATGAAATGTAAAAAAAAAACAAAAAACATATATATATGAACATGGCCCAAATCATTTAGAAAACTAGATAATGCACCCTGGGAAACGCTACGCGTTTAATGGCTCTTGGCCACTCATCAGGAGTTGGTTACAAGCATAGGCGTACGCACAGGGTGTGCCAGGTATGCCTGGGCAAACTCTAGTCACCTCGTGTGGTGCATATTTCCCCTGTTTAGACCCCCGATATGTCACCAAATGGAGAAAAAAATGTTATTTTTTCTCCTAAATAATTGTAAAAAAATAATTAAAATGCAATTGTAAGAAATAATAAAAAATAACATAATAAAAATAAAAACTGACACTGTCCACTGCCCTACCTACACCAATCTCTGCCCTTATGACTAGACTTGTGCACAACGGAAAAATTCGTTCCGTTTCGGTTCATTTCTTTCCGGTCCTGTTGATTCGTAATCATTCGTATTTTTGCAAGCGACATTTTTCGTTGAATTTTTTGTTGCTTTATAATTCGTACTTTCGGTAGAGTACGTTGTTTTTCGTTGATTCTGGACACAACTCCTACTTTCGTAACTTTTTTTGGGTTCGTACTTTCGGTAGAGTACGTTATTTTTCGTTGATTCTGGACACAACTCCTACTTTCGTAACTTTTTTTGGGTTCGTTGATTCGTAATTTTCCGTGTCTCTCTCACAACGACGCTGCCTATTATGCCTAATGTGCTTCGAATGGATTTGTACTTTTCTAAATACATTGCGGTTATTTGTAACGATTCGAAATCTCGTATTTTACTTTCGTTTTTAACATGCGGCTATAGGCTCCGCCCCTGTACACCATTTTGAGAGGGTTCAGCACGGTGAGGGAGAAGCAGAGAGCAGAGCAGAGTGAGTGTTATTGTGCTTCGAATGGATTCGAAATCTCGTATTTTACTTTCGTTTTTTACATGCGGCTATAACCTCCGCCCCTGTACACCATTTTGAGAGGGAGTTCAGCACGGTGTGGGAGAAGCAGAGAGCAGAGCAGAGTGAGTGTTATTGTGCTTCGTATGGATTCGTACATTCGTAACTTTTTCATAACGAATTATGCCGAAGACATTCGGGCATTCACTATTTGCGGTATAATTTATTTCGGATTCGGTCTTATTCGTAATTGCTTTGTTCGGAAATTCGAATGCTTCCGAATGTCCGAAAGTTGCTAAATTCGGACGAATTTCAATTCGTTACGAAACGAATTGCACAAGCCTACTTATGACACTATCCACTGCTCTACAGACACTGTCAGTATACAGTGGAACCTTGGATTACGAGCATAATTTGTTCCTGGAGAATGCTCGTAATCCAAAGCACTCGCATATCAAAGCGAGTTTCTCCATAGAAGTAAATGGAAACTAAAATTATTTGTTCTGACATCTATGGCATGCAATACCGCATGTGGCCAGAGGTGGGGGCGCTGGAGTGCCTCGGAAATACTTGGAAAGGCTCGGGGACAGCTCGGCTGAACTCGGAAAACCTTGCAAAGGCTCGGGAACTGAGTTTTTCCCAGTATTTCCGAGTATTTCCGAACAGCTCTGATCGGCTCCGCTCGGCTCTGCACGACTCCGGCGCCCCCCACCTCAGGCCAAATGTGGTACTGCACACTGCTGTGGCTTGAATCCTGCTCGTTTTGCGAGACAACACTCGCAAACCGATTCAGGATTTTAAAAAAACAGTGTTCGTGTTGGGAAACCCTTGTTAACCGCATTACTCGCAATCCAAGGTTTCACTGTATATACACATGCACACACATGCATATGTGTTTGAGCTTTAGGGTGCACACCCTAATATAATAGGCTGTGCACACCTATGGGTGCAAGGGTAAACTATGGATATAAATGCACAGAAAATGTCTGTTAGTGGAACATATTACCCTAAGAAGGGAGAGAAAGGTACTGAGCAAGGGGTCTGTACTCACAAGTCAGCTGTAAACCTATGCCCAGCTGATATCAAGGGAGATGGAGCCTCGGAAAATATTGTCCATTTATTGGATAAAAATATTACTGCAGCATTTTTAGTAGTAAATGTACACATTAAACCAAAAAGAGGGACAACTGAGGCTAGACCAGGAGGAGAGGGAAATTGTCTCAAAATGAGGGACAATTGGGAACTAAGCACAGACATTATTGGAAGCTGCACTGAGTTAGTATTGGAAGTCTACACAAACACATCATTGGGGGCTGCAATGAGTTGCTATTGGGGGTCTACACAAACATTATTGGTGCTGCACTGAGTTGGTGTTTGGATCTACACAAACACATTATTATTGTCTTTACTGAGTTGGTGTCGGGGGCCGGTGCTACCAATAGGCAAACTAGGCAGCCCCCTAGGGCGCGCTGCTGCCTAGGGCTCCCGGCCACTGGTGTTCCTACTCTTTTCTCTCTGCAGCAAGCAACTAAGTCTCAGCATCAGCAGGCAGAGGACTGTGTCCCGACTCCTGAATGAATGGAAACAAGCAAACATTCATTGATGGGCACTGGTGAGGCTGCATTGGTGGGCACTGGTAGGCTGCATTGATGGCCGCTAGTGAGGCTGCATTTGATGGGCGCTGGTGAGGCTGCATCTAATGGGTGCTGCAGAGGCAGCATTTGATGGGCGCTTCATTAAAAATGTGGTGTATACATGGGCAGGACAAAGAGGTGGAGCCAAGGGGGAGGCGGCAAAATTGATGGGCGCTGGTAGGTTGCATTGATGAGCACTGGTGAGGCTGCATTGATGGGCACTGGTAGGCTGCATTGATGGGCGCTGGTGAGGCTGCATTTGATGGGCGCTGGAGAGGCAGCATTTGATGTGCGCTTCATTAAAAAGTTGGTGTATACATGTGTAGCACACAGATCCCTGGCCTTACCTCCTCAAGGTGGGACACACCGTACCACAATGCCCAGGTTTCCTTCTTGAATAAGAGGGTGAGCGGTGTTCAGAAATTGTTGGGTCCCGCCACGAGTTAACTTCCCTCGGCTGGTTCTTACCCCTAGAGTGTAGGGAAGAGTCTGTTGTAGGTGCACCAATAAGGCCAATGTCCAGACAAGGTTAAACCTTAATGAAGGAAGGTTTATTTTCTTTATGCTGATAACTGGATAGGAAAGTTGGAGTTGAAGAATAAAGAAACAGGGAGGCAGGTTCAGGCACTTGGTATCACCACTCAATCCCGAGTGGGCTCTGCTCACCCGGATAGTCCCCTCTCACGGTCCTAGCAGCCGGAGTGATGCACAAACTTTACTTCACTTAAGTTTTCCTTGGAGATACGATCGGGAGATCCTCTGCCACAGAATCTCTGAGTCCCGAACCTCTCAGCTCTTGTAATTCAAGAACAGGTGCAAGTTGCTGCACAATACAAGGCCTTAGATGAATAGCGGAATCCCTCCAGAAGTTTACCGGGCCTCTTTCACCGTGAAACTCTCACCGGTCCCTCAGAAAGGTCCTCCCCCGGTCTCTTCTTCTTAGAGCGGGTCCCCTCTCAGGGGCACCCTGGGATTCCTACTCTTAGAGCTGAGCCCCAGCTAAAGGTGCTGGGCCCAATGGCGAAGTTGCAGCCCCAGACTAAAGGTGCCTGGGACCGATGCATATGCGTACCCCTGGCCTGGAGGGCCAGGTCACGCGACCCGAACTCCGGAGCCCCGGAACTCTCCAACCGCGCTCCAGGCGGCGTCTGCCCCTTATGTATCCTCTCCCGGCATGCACAGCAAGTTGACCACGGCCACTGTGCTACTGCCGAGAGAGGACACCCTAAGGCACAGCACTGTTACCAGTGGGTTAACCCTGACCTGTCATGGCAGTGCCACCTACAGGCCACAGGGAACTGCACACCAGTACAACACCTGAAGAACAAATAACCAAACCTATCAATAAAAGCGGTCTGAGCCTGGCTACTAGCTCAGACCAACCCCTAAATTTAGGCATACAGCACCCCTCAAAGTAGAGGGGCGTTACACATGGGCAGGACAAAGAGGTGGAGCCAAGGGGGAGGCGGCAAAATTGATGGGCGCTGGTAGGTTGCATTGATGAGCACTGGTGAGGCTGCATTGATGGGCACTGGTAGGCTGCATTGATGGGCGCTGGTGAGGCTGCATTTGATGGGCGCTGGAGAGGCAGCATTTGATGTGCGCTTCATTAAAAAGTTGGTGTATACATGTGTAGCACACAGATCCCTGGCCTTACCTCCTCAAGGTGGGACACACCGTACCACAATGCCCAGGTTTCCTTCTTGAATAAGAGGGTGAGCGGTGTTCAGAAATTGTTGGGTCCCGCCACGAGTTAACTTCCCTCGGCTGGTTCTTACCCCTAGAGTGTAGGGAAGAGTCTGTTGTAGGTGCACCAATAAGGCCAATGTCCAGACAAGGTTAAACCTTAATGAAGGAAGGTTTATTTTCTTTATGCTGATAACTGGATAGGAAAGTTGGAGTTGAAGAATAAAGAAACAGGGAGGCAGGTTCAGGCACTTGGTATCACCACTCAATCCCGAGTGGGCTCTGCTCACCCGGATAGTCCCCTCTCACGGTCCTAGCAGCCGGAGTGATGCACAAACTTTACTTCACTTAAGTTTTCCTTGGAGATACGATCGGGAGATCCTCTGCCACAGAATCTCTGAGTCCCGAACCTCTCAGCTCTTGTAATTCAAGAACAGGTGCAAGTTGCTGCACAATACAAGGCCTTAGATGAATAGCGGAATCCCTCCAGAAGTTTACCGGGCCTCTTTCACCGTGAAACTCTCACCGGTCCCTCAGAAAGGTCCTCCCCCGGTCTCTTCTTCTTAGAGCGGGTCCCCTCTCAGGGGCACCCTGGGATTCCTACTCTTAGAGCTGAGCCCCAGCTAAAGGTGCTGGGCCCAATGGCGAAGTTGCAGCCCCAGACTAAAGGTGCCTGGGACCGATGCATATGCGTACCCCTGGCCTGGAGGGCCAGGTCACGCGACCCGAACTCCGGAGCCCCGGAACTCTCCAACCGCGCTCCAGGCGGCGTCTGCCCCTTATGTATCCTCTCCCGGCATGCACAGCAAGTTGACCACGGCCACTGTGCTACTGCCGAGAGAGGACACCCTAAGGCACAGCACTGTTACCAGTGGGTTAACCCTGACCTGTCATGGCAGTGCCACCTACAGGCCACAGGGAACTGCACACCAGTACAACACCTGAAGAACAAATAACCAAACCTATCAATAAAAGTGGTCTGAGCCTGGCTACTAGCTCAGACCAACCCCTAAATTTAGGCATACAGCACCCCTCAAAGTAGAGGGGCGTTACACATGGGCAGGACAAAGAGGTGGAGCCAAGGGGGAGGCGGCAAAATTGATGGGCGCTGGTAGGTTGCATTGATGAGCACTGGTGAGGCTGCATTGATGGGCGCTGGTGAGGCTGCATTTGATGGGCGCTGGAGAGGCAGCATTTGATGGGCGCTTCAATAAAAAGTTGAGGTATACATGGGCAGGACAAAGAGGTGGAGTTAGAGGTGGAGCCAAGGGGGAGGCAGCAAAATTAGGTTTCACCTAGTATGTCAAAAATCCTTGCACAAGCTCTGGTTGGTGTTGGGGGTCTACAGACATACACAGACACACGCACATTATTAAGTGCTGCACTGAGGTGTTGTTGGGGTCTACACACATAGTTACATAGTTAGTCAGGTTGAAAAAAGACACAAGTCCATCCAGTTCAACCGTAAAAAAAAATAAAAAAAATAAAATAAACATATATCGTACAATCCCATATACCCAATTCTATACCCACAGTTGATCCAGAGGAAGGCAAAAAAAAAACAGAAGAGCATGATCCAATTTGCTACAGCAGGGGAAAAAATTCCTTCCTGATCCCCCGAGAGGCAATCGGATATTCCCCGGATCAACTTTACCTATAAATGTCAGTACCCAGTTATATTATGTACATTTAAGAAAGAACCCAGGCCCTTCTTAAAGCAATCTACTGAGCTGGCCAGAACCACCTCTGCAGGGAGTCTATTCCACATTTTCACAGCTCTTACTGTGAAAAAACCTTTCCGTATTTGGAGGTGAAATCTCTTTTCCTCTAGACGCAAAGAGTGCCCCCTTGTCCTTTGTGTTGTCCGTAAAGTGAATAACTGAACACCAAGTTCACTATATGGACCCCTTATATATTTGTACATGTTGATCATATCCCCCCTTAATCTCCTCTTCTCAAGAGTGAATAAATTCAGTTCCTCTAATCTCTCCTCATAGCTGAGCTCCTCCATGCCTCTTATCAGTTTGGTTGCCCTTCTCTGCACTTTCTCCAGTTCCCCAATATCCTTTTTGAGAACTGGGGCCCAAAACTGAACTGCATATTCCAGATGAGGTCTTACTAATGATTTGAACAGGGGCAAAATGATATCTCTCTCTCTGGAGTCCATACCTCTCTTAATACACGAAAGGACTTTGCTCGCTTTGGAAATCGCAGCTTGGCATTGCATGACATTATTGAGCTTATGATCTACCAAAACCCCCAGATCCTTCTCCACTACGGATCCCCCCAGTTGTACTCCCCCTAGTATGTATGATGCATTCATATTCATAGCCCCCAAGTGCATAACTTTACATTTATCAACATTAAACCTCATCTGCCACATAGTCGCCCAATTAGACAGAGCATTGAGGTCGGCTTGTAAATTGGCGACACACATTATTGGGTACTGGAATGAGTTTCTATTGGGAGTCTACACACACACATATAAAACATATTATTGGGTGTTGCACACCGTTGGTATTGTGGTATACACGAACATGTTTTTGCATTGTCAGCTTCATTTTAGATCCCACATTTCCACCTCTGTCAGAGCTTTTGATGTGAAGTAATAATCAAACATATATCACATCTATACACTATATGTGTAGTCATGCTTGACAGCGTCTTCATTGGTTTTCTATAGCAAACAATGTATACAGTAATATCATCTGACACCCCAGGCAGATCTGTCGCACAAATTTCAGAATTTTGTCATAGGGTCAAAATGTCACCGTGTCTGCCTATGGCGATTATTGATCAGTGCTGAAAGTGAAAATTCAGCATTTTTTATAGAACGTGTCATAATTATAAAGATGCCACACATGACAACTGTCAGGGCCTATCAGCAGCTTTGGAAGCTGACCATCAAATATCTGACCTTGGAACCAACTGCCTAAAGTGCTAAGGACAATAGGTTCTAAATCCATATTTCCTTATTTTATTCTATGCTATTGTAGGAATAAAAGCTTTGACTCAAAAAAGTGTGTACACTAGACATGTGCAAAAGGAAAAAAATTGTTTAGTTTCGTTTCGTTTTTATTCGTTAATTAATTAATTTCGTTTAGTTCGATTCGTTAAACTCGTTACATTCGTTTTCGGATTTCGTTCCGTTTTCGACCGAATTCGTAAAATCGGTTGCATTCGAAAATATTTCAACCGAATTCGAAAATATTTCTACCGGATTCGAAATTATTTCAACCGCATTCGAAAAAATTACAACTGGATTCGATCATCTTTCAGACTTTCAACCGGATTCGATAATATTTTGTTCGGATTCGAAAATATTTCAACAGAATTTGCTAATATTTCAACCAAATTCGAAAATATATCTACCGGATTTGATAATATTTTATCCGCATTGGTTAATATTTCAACCAAATTCGATAGTATTTCAACCGGATTTGAAATGATTTCAACCAAATAGAAAAGATTATAATAATATAGAAAAACAGATAATAGACTAGAAAAACAATTGGACTGAATATATTATATTTTATTCTATTCTGTTCTATTTTTTATCTAGTCTATTTTCTATTTCTATTCTAATCTTTTCTAATTGGAATTTGAAAAATCGGTCGCATTCGAAAATATTTCAACCAAATTCGAAAATATATCTACCGGATTCGATAATATTTCAACCAAATTCGATAATATTTCAACCAGATTTGAAATGATTTCAACCAAATAGAAAAGATTATAATACAATAGAAAAACAGATAATAGACTAGAAAAACAATAGGACAGAATATATAATATTTTATTCTATTCTGTTCTATTTTTTTTCTAGTCTATTTTCTATTTCTATTCTAATCTTTTCTAATTGGAATTTGAAAAATCGGTCCCATTCGAAAATATTTCAACCAAATTCAAAAATATATCTGCCGGATTCGATAATATTTCAACCAAATTCGATAAAAATTTCAACCGGATTTGAAATGATTTCAACCAAATAGAAAAGATTATAATAAAATAGAAAAACAGATAATAGACTAGAAAAACAATAGGACAGAATATATAATATTTTATTCTATTCTGTTCTATTTTTTTCTAGTCTATTTTTTTATATTCTATTCAAATCTTTTCTATTAAAATCAAATTCATTATATACTAAATTCGAATTTCGGAAGATGGTTATATATATATATAATATATCATTTTTTTTCCGACATTCGAATTTCGTATAGAATGAATTCTAATTTTCTAATTTGAATAGAAAAGATTAGAATAGAAATAGAAAATAGACTAGAAAAACAATAGAACAGAATAGAGTATAGATACTATCTATTTAATTTTTTATTTTTTTTTTGCAGATTACTATTTGTTTCCATAAGATCTCCTGCAGAATATTAGCATCTATTTAATTTTTTATTATTTTTTTTGCAGAGTACTAATAGTCTGCAGGAGATCTGAAAAAAAAAATAGATGCTAATAGTCTGCAGGAGATCTTATGGAAACAAATAGTAATCTGCAAAAAATAAAAAAATAAAAATAGATAGTATCTATACTCTATTCTGTTCTATTGTTTTTCTAGTCTATTTTCTATTTCTATTCTAATCTTTTCTATTCAAATTAGAATTCATTCTATACGAAATTAGAATGTCGGAAAATTTTATATATATATATATATATATATATATATATATATAACCTTCTTCCGAAATTCGAATTCAGTATATAATGATTTTGATTTTATTAGAAAAGATTTGAATAGAATATAAAAGAATAGACTCGAAAAAAATAGAATAAAATATAATATATTCTGTCCTATTGTTTTTCTAGTCTATTATCTGTTTTTCTATTTTATTATAATCTTTTCTATTTGGTTGAAATAATTTCAAATCCGGTTGAAATATTATCGAATTTGGTTGAAATATTATCGAATTTGGTTGAAATATTATCGAATCCGGTAGATATATTTTCGAATTTGGTTGAAATATTTTCGAATGCGACCGATTTTTCGAATTCCAATTAGAAAAGATTAGAATAGAAATAGAAAATAGACTAGAAAAAAAATAGAACAGAATAGAATAAAATATAATATATTCAGTCCAATTGTTTTTCTAGTCTATTATCTGTTTTTCTATTTTATTATAATCTTTTCTATTTGGTTGAAATAATTTCAAATCCGGTTGAAATATTATCGAATTTGGTTGAAATATTATCGAATCCGGTAGATATATTTTCGAATTTGGTTGAAATATTTTCGAATGCGACCGTTTTTTTCGAATTCCAATTAGAAAAGATTAGAATAGAAATAGAAAATAGACTAGAAAAAAAATAGAACAGAATAGAATAAAATATAATATATATATATTGTGTTTTATTCTATTCTGTTCTATTGTTTTTCTATTTGATTATTTCCAATATTTTCGATTCTATTCTATTCTAATTGTTTTTCAAATTCGATTCGACTAGAATTCTTTTCGAATTCGATTCGAATTTCGTCCGTGGTTTTTCGATTCGAAGCGTTCGGATTCGGTTGAATTCGTTAGCATTGGTAATTCGTTAATTCGGATGCATCCGAACGTCTGAATAATGAAAATTCGTCCGAATTTCGATTCGGAACGAAACGAAATGCACATGCCTAGTATACACTTCAAACCAATGTGGTCAGTCTAAAGCCTCATACACACTACTATTTTGTTTGGGGTCGAAGGAAAAAAAACTGACAGCTCAGGCTGCACCACAACTGTGAGCTGACTGCTCGGCTTGCATTTGCGGTGCTGTCCCACAATGTAAAATTGACAATTTTAAAATAAAAGTAAAAAATAAATAAAAATGAGCTCCTCCTGAACGCCTGTCAGCTGCTGCTATACTGCACTCTGAAAAGTGAACCACCACAGAACCCTAATACCGCGTACACACGACCGTTTTTAATGTCATTAAAAAACTGCATTTTTCTCGACGTGATTTTTCGTGTTTCCTCTCAAGCCTGCCTTGCCTACACACTATCGTGGAAAAAAATGTTTGAGTAAAGCGCAGTGACGTACAACACATACGACGGCACTATGAAGGGGAAGTTCCATTCGGATGGCGCCACCCTTCATGTTAGTAAAGTTTGTTGAGCGACGATTTGCGCTTTTCAGCCTCATGCTTTTCAGTCCGTTACAGCGTGACGAATGTGCTATCTCCATTATGAACGCTAGTTTTACCAGAACGAGCGCTCCCGTCTCATACTTGATTCTGAGCATGCGCATTTTTTTCACGCCGTTAAAGCCCACACACGGCCGTTTTTCATGACGAGAAAAACGATGATGTAAAAAACGACGTGAAAAATTAGCGCATGTTCCAATTTTTCTCGGCGTGATTCTCTGCGTTTTTCTCGTCGGGAAAACTGCTGGAAAGCCTACACGATCATTTTTAATGACCATTTTAAAAAATGTAAATTTTCTCGTCATTAAAAATGGTCGTGTGTACGCGGCATCAGGCTTCATGCACATGGATGTTTAGCAACTTCTGTGTGCTAAAGCATAAAATCCCTGGCGCTTTCTTGCACCCAGGGTGCTGAAAGCTGTCATTTCAATTAAATGGCTGTGTTAATTTTGTCGACAAAAACATTTTCGTTGACTAAATTAATACTATTTTAGTCGACTAAAATACAACTAAAACTAAAACAATTGAGATGACTAAAATACGACTAAAAATAAAATGCCAATTTAGACAAAAGACTAAAATACGATTAATTCCCTGTACACACAATCGGATTTCCGATGGAATAAAATACGATGGATTTTTCCGTCGGAATTCCGATGAAGATGACTTTCATCAGTCTTGCCTACACACCATCAGACCAAATTCTGACCGTCCAAAACGCGGTGACGTAAATCACTCAGACGAGCCGAGAAAAATTAAGTTCAATGCTTCTGAGCATGCGTCGACTTGATTCTGAGCATGCGTGGGTTTTTCACTGATTGAGTTCCCCACAGACGATCGGAATTTGCTATCGGTTTTTTTCCATCGGTAAAATTTAAAACATGTTCTATTTTTTAACATGGAAAAATGGAAAAAAGACCGATGGGGCCCACACACAATATTTTTTTCTGATGAAAAATATCCATTGTTTTTTTTTCATAGGAAAAAACGATTGTGTGTACGCGGCATGAAACTAAAATGCCATTTTAGTCAAAAGAGTATGACTAAAACTAAATTGAAATTTGATGTTCAAACCTAAATACTATGAATAATAACATATTCGATTTTTCACTCCAGCAGTGTATAACGAGTTTGGAAATTGTAGAGAAGTGCTTAAATAATGCATTATAATTTAACTACACCCATTAGATTTTAGATGACTGAAATGAGTTTTAGTCGACTAAAATCATTTTAGTCGACTAACATGTACTGGAGATTTAGTCTACTAAATCAACAAAAACTAAAACAATTGCAGAAGACTAAAATGGGAATAAAACTAAAAAGCCATTTTAGTCAAAATACTAAGACTAAAACTAAATCGAAATTTGCTGCCAAAATTAACACTGGTATGTAGCCGAGGAAATGCAGAGAAACACCTTATGCATGTGCACCAGTAAACGCTGATGCAGAGATAATCGGCATTTGCCCAATTAGGGTTGCGTGCAGTTATTCACTTCTTATGGCAGCTGTACGCATCATGAGAAGCTTCTTGGGCACAGGAACTGCTAAACTTCCGTGTGCATTTCTGTAGCACCCTCTAGTGTGCTAGATGTAGATAGTTGTTTTTTTTTTTTGTAGAGTAAGCTGTAGTGTAGGAAAATTTGGCTTAGCTGAGAGCCAGACCTGAGTTGAATCTGGGTCAGGGCTAAGTGACTCAGGGAGACTAGATGACTCTGCAAGCAGCATCTCTGGTGCCTCCACTGCTTTTTGAAACCTTGGAGAAGCTTCCAGAAGTAGTGGGTGGAGGCTAGGAGAAGCTGCTTGGCATATTTATGAGGTCCCCGGCCAATCCACAGCAAAAGGGCTGGCAGGGGGTAGGCCTCTCATAAATAGGCATGAGACATGCCAGCAGAGGCAGTCTGTGGAAGTTTGAGATGGAGCACCGAGGAGGCTGTAGGAGGCCCTTGCAGTGTTCCCGCTAGTCTGGGGACGGGAGGGGGGTAACCTCAGGCCTGGGACCCGGGTGCTGGAAGGATCCCCCACGACACATGGAGGAACACATTTCTGGAGGCACGGGAGCAGGAAGAGGACAGTGGAAGCAGGTCAGCACATACGGAAGATCTACTGAGAGGTCAGCCGGGTAAGCTGGTGAGTGTTCAGTCTGGGAGGACTGTGGAGAAGTTAGCCAGGAGGACAGTGCCTGAAGAGGTGGTGCTGGGATCAGTAGCCACAAGGATGTATGCTGGACATTGAATTTTGCTACACGCCTAAAGGGGCCCGGGATCTTGCCCGGGATCTTGTCTATAACTGGCTTTTGCTCAAAATCTGGGTGTTGTGTCCAATCCATTTATCAGTGTGCCAGCTGGAGTTCTGTAAGAAAGTGTGCTGGAAGAAGTGAGGAGTATATATAAACTGTGTATAGGAAAATTTGTCCCTGGAAATGTTTGAAGTCAAGTGGGCATCACATAAATTCCTAATCCCCATCCAAGTTCCAATCCATTAATTATATTTTCCCCCTTAAACCATTTTTTGCGATACGGCACTGCGTCGCTTTAACTAACAATTGTGCGGTCGTGCAGCACTATACCCAAATACAATTTATGTCCTTTTTTTCCCACAAATAGAGCTTTCTTTTGGTGGCATTTGATCACCTCTGTGGTTTTAATTTTTTGCTAAAAAAAAAAGACAGTTAAAACAACAATATTTTTTACTTTTTGCTATAATAAATATCCCCCCAATTTTGTTTTTAAATACAAATTTCTTCATCAGTTTAGGCCGATATATATTCTTCTACATTTTGGTAAAAAAATTGAAATAAGTCTATATTATTATTTTTTATTTACTAGCGGGACTGCGACATTGTGGACAGATCGGACACTCTTGACACTTTTTTGAGACCACTGACATTTATACAGCGATCAGTGCTAAAAATGGCCACTGATTACTGTATAAATGTGACTGGCAGGGAAGGGGTTAACACTAGGGGGTGATCAAGGGGTTAACTGTGTTCCCTCATGAGTGTTTCTAGCTGTGGGGGGATGGGACTGACTGGGGGAGGAGACATATCGCTGTTCCTAATTACTAGGAATAGCAGATCCGTCTCTCCTCCCCTGTTCTGGCTCTGCCCACGATCGCGGGTGGCCGGTGAACATCACAGCCGCCGGCCACGCGCATCGGGTCCCCCGCCGTGCAGCGGGCGTGCGCCTGCTATGTCTCTTAAAGGAGCCGACATACCCATATGTCGATTTGCGGGAACGGGCCAACTTGCCGACGTAAATGTGCATGAGCTGGTCGGCAAGTGGTTAATAAAATAACCAAAACAAAGCACTTGATTGTTCTCTGACTTGGCATGCCTGTGAAAATTCTGTGTGCCTGGCTGTGCAGGATGGGGGGATCCCAATCTAATTGCGGCTCCTTAGGGGGTGCACTACATTTCTATTAGATCAGTCATAAATTCTCTCTAAACTACTGTTAGATATTTCAATTTTAAATGACATGTAACATTTCCAAGAAAGAATATTAACCAATTGCCGTCCTGCGGCCGTCAAATGACGGCGGGGCGGTGCGGCTCTCATTCTGGCCGGGCATCATATGACGTCCTTGGCTTCTCGGCCCTCTAGGCGGCGCGCGCTGCCGCCGCGTCACTTGGGTACAGATGCACTTGCCTGGCGGCCGCGATGTCCACCGGGCACCCGCAATTGCCCAGTAACAGAGCAGGACCATGGATCTGTGTGTGTAAACACACAGATCCATGTCCTGTCAGGGGGGAGGAGACCGATGGTGTGTTCCCAGTACAGAGAAACACCTGATCGGTCTCCTCCCCTTGTGAGTCCCCTCCCCCTACAGTTAGAATCACTTCCTAGGTAACACACTTAACCCCTTGATCGCTCCCTAGTGTTAACCCCTTCCCTGCCAGTCACATGTACACAGTAATCAGTGCATTTTTATAGCACTGGTCGCTGTATAAATGTGAATGGTCCCAAAACACACAGTCACAATGAAAATCGCAGATCTCCGCCATTACTAGTAAAAAAAAAAAAAAAAAAAGCCATAAATCTTTCCCCTATTTTGTAGACGCTATAACCTTATACGCTTATTGCAATTTTTTTTACCAAAAATATGTAGAAAAATACACATCGGCCTATACTGTAAGAATTTTTTTTTTTTTTTTTTTTTTTTTAAATGTGATATTTATTATAGCAAAAAGTAAAAGATATTCCGTTTTTTTCAAACTTGTCACTCTTCTTTTGTTTATAGCGCAAGAAATAAAAAAAACGCACAGATGATCAAATACCACCAAAAGAAATCTCTATTTGTGGGAAAAAAATGACAATTTTGTTTGGGTGCAACGTCGCACGACCGCGCAATTGTCAGTTAAAGCGATGCAGTGCCGTAACGCAAAAAGTGCTCTGGTTAGGAAGGGGGTAAATTCTTCCGGGGCTGAAGTGGTTAAGGAGATGCAAGGGATGAGTGTGAGATAATTATGACCCTGCGAAGGTACCATCCCATATAGAACAAATATCATACTAAACAGGATTGAGTGGGTCTTTGCGTGTACCCTGTAGGGTCTAAGGAATACATAAACCATGGGAACTAAAAAATGAACAAATTAACAAATCTTTATTTTACATACACAAGAAAATTAGATGAAAAGAAGTTGAAAATACAACTACAGCGGAACCTCGGATTGCGAGTAACGCGGTTAACGAGCGTTTCCCAATACGAGAATTTTTTTCTTTTTAAATCTCGACTCGCAAAACGAAAACGAGCAGGATTGAAACCTCTGTAGTGTGCAGTACCGCATTTGGTCAGAGGTGCGGGGGCGCCGGAGCAGATCAGAGCCGTTTAGAAATACTCGGAAACTCCCTTTCCTAGTGTTTCCGATGGTTTCCGAATGCAGCCGAATGGTCTCCGAGTATTTCCGAGTCTCTCCGGCGCCCCCCCACCTCTGGCCACATGCGGTATTGCATGCCATAGAAGTTAATGTGGAACTAATTACTTTCGTTTCCATTGACTTCTATTGGGAAACTCGCTTTGGTATGCGAGTGCTTTGGATTACAAGCATTCTCCTGGAACGGATTATGCTCGTAATCATAGGTGTGCGCAGCCTATTGTATTAGGGTGTGCACCCCAAAGTCCAAACACACACTACCGATCACTCACAATGTTCATTCAGAAAGGGAATATTTACTGGCCCCTTCCCCACTCCTAAAACATCCCAGCAGCAACTGCGGATAGGAGAGGAGGGAAGCTGGCAGCGCTGCAGGGGGGGGAAGATGGGAGTCAGGGCAGTTGGGGGAATCTGTGCTGCATAGAGTGATTAGGGTGTGCCTGGGCACACCTGGCACACCCTGTGCACACGCCTATGCTCGTAATCCAAGGTTCCATTGTAGTTCAAATCACGGTTACAGTTAAATTGTCCAGGATGTGCTGGTCCTGGCTGGTCCATACTTAAAAAAGAGTGGCCAAGAAAGAGTCTTTTATGAGCTTCCTGAACTCTGATTGGCTAGCCTGACCCAGCTAGACAGACAAAGATATAACATAAGAAGTATTTTCTTCTACACTCCTCGTCATGTGCCGAGTCAGTCCGCCAAACAGCCGGCAGGGAAGCTCCAGCAGACTCGGCGTGTTTGTGATCAGGGGGCAGCAGCTGCATCTAAAGGATTTTCCCTCTTCCGAAGCGTGGAGCTGTGTAAAACCCCTTAATCCATTTTTTTTCTGTGGCACAGTATTTAAGAGCACCAGCTAATAATCGCGCAGCCAATAGCAATCTGTGTCACAGTGACAGCTGCCCGTCTTAGCATTCGCCCGTCGCGTCCTGTTGCTACAGTACATCAAGGCAAAGACGAGTGAGGACGGCGGCGAGGACACCCTTCGGTCGCCTTGTACCTGCTATGATCTGAGCTTACATTGCATGTTCTGCTTGATCTAGCTCACGTAAAGCCATGAATTAGACAGCAGGGCCCACCCAGCACACGTTTCCTTATAATTCAGGCTGCGGCTCCCGTTCATTTATTAGTCACACGTCCTGACCTTGCTGCCTAGACCTTTACAAAGCTCTAGCTTGTCTTGTAAAGCGAGGAAAATGAAGGAAATTGCTGTGTTAATTGAAGCTCTGAGCTGTGCAAGAGACTAGCCCTGTACTATGCCACTGATAGATTCTGCTGTCATGCAGTTGGGGGAGGGGAAACACAGAAACCTAAAATGACTCAGACATTCCTCTTATGTGTTGGAGATGACAGGCTGGCTGCATTTGACACCAGCAGCATCTGCATTGCGCCTTGTGGACCTTCTGTGTGAAATCCAGCAAGTCAGTCCAAACACGCGTGTTTTATAATGTCTGCAGCATTTTCATTGCCATTAACTCTTTTCATCATGCCAACAAGGAGCTGAAAG
The DNA here is from genome assembly GCA_029206835.1 of Rana muscosa. Lineage (NCBI taxonomy): Eukaryota > Metazoa > Chordata > Amphibia > Anura > Ranidae > Rana > Rana muscosa. The sequence continues at coordinate 1,163,499,326 of CM055116.1, forward strand.
CATGAATCAAGCTTGGCACCATGCAGGGCAATACTAGAAAGACACTAGTTATCCTCCATAGGCCAAGGACACACGGATGTGGGAGACAGCTGATGTAGAACTGGAGAATCAGATGATTTAAAGTAGAACTAAAGGCAAAACTTAGCTTTTTTTTTATTTCCGATGGAGCAATGCTGGCCATACATTTCGAATGAGAATTATTATTATCCTGCAGCGCTTTACAATAAAAAGAGGGACAGCAGTACAATTACAATACAGTTCAATACAGAAAGAATAGGAGGGCCCTGCACATGGAGCTTACAATCTAAAGAATAATTGCACAAACATCAATTATGTGGTCATCCTATACACCGATATTTCATTATACGCCTTTAAATACTTATTTGTTCTTATATAGTAAAACCTTGGATTGCGAGTTAAATTCGTTCCTGAAACATGCTTGTAATCCAAAGCACTTGTATATCAAAGGAAATTTCCCCATAAGAAATAATGAAAACTCAAATGAATCGTTCCACAACCATTTATTCATAAGTCCTTCAGTTTATAGTCCATATAAAAAGATTATAGCAATGTGATAGGTTGTGTAACCATAAAATGTCCATCCACAAATGGAAGCCTCCACAAGGGGATTAGAAGCAAAATCCAGCAGGAGCTCCAGAGAATAAATGAGAAGAGAGGCGCCTCTAATGCCGCGTACACACGTACCTTTTTTAATGCCATTTTTTAAGCCAAAGTTTTTCTCGTCGTTTTTTTTCTTGTTTCCTCTCAAGCCTGTCTTGCATCCACACGATCATTAAAAAAACGCTTGAGCAAAGTGCAGTGACGTACAACACGTACGACGGCACTATAAAGGGGAAGTTACGTTCGAATGGCGCCACCCTTCATGTTAGTAAACTTTGTTGAGCGGCGATTCGCGCTTTTCAGCCTCGTGCTTTTCAGTCCGTTACAGCGTGACGAATGTGCTATCTCCATTACGAAAGCTAGTTTTACCAGAACGAGCGCTCCCGTCTCATACTTGATTCTGAGCATGCGCGGTTTTTTTTCCCCTCGTAAAAGCATACACACTATCGTTTTCCACGTTGTTAAAAAAAACGACGTGAAAAACGACGTGAAAAAATAGTGCATGTTCGAAATTTTTAATGCCCGTTTTTCACGCCGTTAAAAATGGTCTGGAGCATACACACAATCGGTTTTAATGGCCATTTTTAAAAATGGCATTTTTAACGGCATGAAAAACGATCGTGTGTATGCGGCATTAGTGTAGCAATATGTTGCTAAATGTTGAACCTTCATTAAATGTAAACATATTTCTACACTTAGAGGTGCCTCTCTTCTCGTTCATACTCGGTTGTGACATGACGCCACTTGTATATCAAGACATCGCTTGTATATCAAGTCAAAATTTATTTAAAAATTTTGCTTGTCTTGCAAAACGCTCTCAAACCAACGTTTTACTGTATTGTTAGGCTGCATTCACACCTGAGCGTTTTGTAGCCTGAAGCCTGAAGCTACAAAACGCTAGAGGGGAAAAAATCCATTATTCTCTATAGAGATGGTTCACATCTCCACTCCATGTCGCCTGAAGCCGAACGCCTGAAGCGCAAACAAGTTCCGGACCCTTTTTTGTCGCGCGAATCGGGCAGATTGGGCGTTTTAGGATTCATATAATGTAATGGAAACGCCCGATTCAAGCGTCTAGCGTGACAATGAGCGTTCCGACGGGCGCAAATTCGCGCGACAAAACAATGGTAAAAACGACGGTAAAAACGCCCGATTCGCTACGCTCAGGTGTGAATGCAGCCTTAAACATTCTCATTACCAGTTATAATGGTTATGTTGCTCCTTACATTTCCTTTTTTTTATGATCTTTGTTCTTTATATGACGGAATACTGTCTTGCTTACATCTTTGATACAATAAACTGAGATTGAACTAAAAAATTGAAAAAATCTAATTTCTTCATCAATTTAGGCCAATATATATTCTGCTACATATTTTTTGTAAATAAAATCCCAATAAGGGTATATTTATTGGTTTGTGCAAAAGTTATAGCCTCTACAAACTATTGGATATTTTTAAAGAATTTTTATTTACCATATTTATCGGCGTATAACAAGCACAGGCGTATAACACGCACCCCAATTTTAAGAGGGAAGTTTAAGGATTTTTTTTTTCACAGCCCCCTTTACAGTACACAGTCCCCAGCCCCCCATTAAGAACACAGCTACCCTCCCCATACACAGCTCCTCATCCAGTACACAGCTCCTCATCCAGTACACAGCTCCTCACCCAGTACACAGCCCCCCAAATCCAGTATACAGCCCCCCCATCCAGTATACAGCCCCCCATCCAGTATACAGCCTCCGTCATCCAGTATACAGCCCCCTCCCTGCACTCCCAGGAGACCCCCAGTCTCCTGGGACAGAGCTGTCCTCATTCTCTACATTTAAGAAAAAAAAACACTGTCAGCCCCTTCCACGCTGCTCCTCCTGTGTCACTCCTATTGTAAAATGAAGCTTCCATATACCTTAATAGCTCAGTTTTTCCCACTGACCTGGTCATGGTCACATGACTGATCTCCTCTGACGTTAGACAGATGGTCATGTGACCGCTCTCCTCCTCAAATCTAAAACCCCTTTCACACTGGGGTGGTTTGCAGGCGCTATTGCGCTAAAAACAGCGCCTGCAAACCGACCTGAAACAGCGGCTGCTGTTTCTCCAGTGTGAAAGCTCAAGGGCTTTCACACTGGAGTGGTGCGCTAGCAGGATCACTCCAAAAGTCCTGCTAGCCGCATCTTTGGAGCGGTGAAGGAGCGGAGTGTTTACCGCTCCTCCACCGCTCCTGCCCATTGAAAGCAATGGGACACTGCAGCTATACCGCCGGCATTGCGTCTCTGCAGTGGCGCATTGCGGGTGGGATTAACCCTTATTCCGCCTCTAGCGGGGGTTAAAATCACACCGCTAGCGGCCGAATACCGCCGCAATTCCGACGGTAAAGTGCCGCTAAAAATAGCGGCACTTTACCACCACCGCACCTCCCGCCCCAGTGTGAAAGGAGCCTAAAGCTACACTCAGAGGAGGAGGAGTGGGAGGAGGAGAGCAGCCAGAAAAAAAAACTGAGCTATTGAGATATTTACAAGCTTCGTTTTACAATGACACTGACACAGGAGGAGCGGTGTAGAAGGGGCTGGCAAGTGATTTTTTTTCTCAGCTTACTTTCTCAACTATGCAGGCAGCGTTGTCCCAGGGCCAGGAGAGGCGGGACGGCCAACCTGACACCCCCCAATGGGTGGCTCCTGGGGCGGAGCGCTCGATCCCCACCCCCTGTTGGTAAAACATGATCGGCGTATAACACGCAGGCACTGTTTACCCACTGGTTTAACCATTTCCCACCCAGTCAATAGACAATTGACGTCCGGGAAGTGGTTCAGTTATCCACACTGGACGTCATATGACGTCCTGCAGGATAACAGCCGCCGCGCGCCCGGGGGGGGCGCGCATCGCGGCGATCGGTGGAGCGGTGTGTCAGTCTGACACACCGCTACACTGATCTCGGTGAAGAGCCTCCGGCGGAGGCTTTTTACCACGTGATCAGCCGTGTCCAATCACGGCTGATCACGATGTAAACAGGAAGAGCCGTTGATCTGACAGACGCGAGTAGAGGAGAGCCGATCGGCGGCTCTCCTGACGGGGGGGTTCGCGCTGATTGTTTATCAGCGCAGCCCCCCCTCAGATACCCACACTGGACCACCAGGGAAGCCCCCCAGGACCACCAGGGAAGCCCCAAGCATGTGGATGGCCAGGTAAGTCCCCCATGGCCATCCACATGCACAAATACAAACAAAACATATGCCAATCAGTGTGCACAAATGGGCACTGACTGGCACCATCATGGCATGTGATGCCCAGCAATGCCAGCCACCAGTGTCATCAGTGCCACCTACCAGTGTCATCAGTGCCACCTATCAGTGCCCATTTGTGCCCATCTCTGCTCATAAGTGCCCACCTATCAGTGCCCATCTGTGCCACCTATCAGTGCCGCCTATAAGTGCCCATCAGTGCCGCCTATGAGTGCCCATCAGTGCCGCATACCAGTGCCACATATCAGTGCCGCCTATCGGTGCCCATCATCAGTGCCCATCAGTGCCACCTCATCAGTGCCACCTCATTGGTGCCACCTCATCGGTGCCCATCAGTGTCGCCTTATCAGTGCCCGTTAGTGCCGCCCTATCAGTGCCCATCATTGAAGTAGAAAATGTACTTATTTACAAAAAAAATTAACAGAAACAAAGAAACTTATTTTTTTTCAAAATTTCCGCTCTTTTTTATTTGTTGTGCAAAGGCGATCAAATACCACCAAAAGAGAGCTCTATTTGAGGGAACAAAATGATAAAAAAATTGTTTGGGTACAGTGTTGCATGACCGCGCAATTGTCATTCAAATTGCGACAGCGCTGAAAGCTCAAAATTGGCTTGGGCAGGAAGGTGTGTAAGTGCATGGTATTGAAGTGGTTAAGGGGGAAAAAAGTGTGTGTTATATGCCAATAAATACGGTATTTACTTTTTTTTCTAGTAATGGCAGGGCAATCAGCGACTTATAGCGGGATTGAGATATTGCGGCGAACATTCTGACACTAAATTAAACTTCTGACACTTTTTGGGGACCAGTGACACTAATACAGTGATCAGTGCTAAAAATATGCACTTTAACTGTACTAATGACACTGGCTGGGAAGGGGTTAAACATCAGGGGCGATCAAAGGGTTAACTGTGTGCCTAGCCAATGTTTTACTATATCTGCCTGTTTGGACTCTGTATATTTTCTCTTGCTGATAATCTTGTATTTACACTATATGTATCTGTATGGTATTTAGGAATGTTTGTATAACAACACCCCCCATTATGCTGTTGTTGGTCAAGCCTGGAATCTGTTTTTTCACCACAGGCAACACTTTATGACCAGGTGTCCATGTTCTGTTAATTGATAAACAAAACCTGTTTTCCTCCGTAGTCATGTAAAACAGCCCCTCCCTTATCTTTTGTCCTGAAGTCCATATATACTGTACGCCTCCTCATTAAAAGTAGACATCATACGAATGCTTCTCGTGTATCGTAAATATGATGTCTCCAGATGATCTGTACAAGCGCTGTTGGGAGACCTTAAAGAAGGATGGTTCATCCAGAATAACTAATATTTCCTTTCAGATGAGGGCTTGTTCTGGGATAACATAATTATCCATGGTGGGTAGACCTTTGTCTATTTTTGACTAATTCTTCCTTACCCTGGCTCTGATAAAGTCTTAGCCTTTTAGATTTAAAGAGAAAGGAAGGACGGACCACACCTTTATAGACACACTCACGGGAGTATAACATTGTAGGGTCTGTGGGAGACCCGAATCTTTATATAAGACTCCATATATTAGAAACGGCAGTTCAGTATCCTTTTGGGAAGTGTATTTAGGTAACCAACAGCGCCCACTAAATCTTTGCTTTTCTTTCTGTCGCATAGAAGTAATAAGATAATTTGATGTGTAGATACACTGACTGTAAGGTAAAACAGTCAAAGTGGTCTACAGTATTTTGCATTATGGGTCCAAATCCTTTATCCTTATAGGATAAACGTCTCAGTGTAGGAAGTGTGTGCAGGTTAGTATTGCTACACTGGTAACATAACTTATGATTGCTGGTTGGTATTGCTAGAGTACTTGCATGTTTAAATTTTGTAGCAGCTTGGGGTTTCTATAATGTTATGCTGGCTTTAAGCATTTTGGAAACGTTGTAGAAGTGTTTTGGGAACACTGTAGAAAAGTGTACACGCCCATTGGAAGCTTGGTGCTCCTGGGAAAGAAAAAAAGAAAAAAAAAAAGAGATGATCGATCAGGAATTTTTGTCAGAAATAGGGACAAAGTAATTAGAAATCTCCCTTCCTTATATCCAAATATCGTGAGAGTGGTAAGTACTTTTGTATTTATGTTTAGAAATGGTGTTGCTGTGGTGCAGATGGGACAAAGCAGTGGTTATCTGCAACAATGTAAATATGGATTCTAAATTAGAAAAGTGATTTTATTAAACTTTTTGTTTTTGCTCGTGTTAACAACAAAGACAAGGAAAATTCCCACCAAGGCACAACACAGAGACATTTTTTCTGAGTTTGAGGATCGGTTGAGGCTACAAATGTGTTCAGTTATTGTAATTGGTCATATACATAATAAATACACAAGGGATAATCTGAGTGAAAGCCAATCTGTTTACCAGCATATATTTGACAAACAAAGAAGAAAAGGGCAAATTCCACGTAACCTTCATGGGGAGTGAATCCAGGACCCCAACTCTGCAATACCCCCAACTTTGTATCCACCAAGCCATTTTTTAAACTTGGTGCTTGCACTTGTTCCCCTAAAGCTGGCCATAGATCTCCACAACAATTTGGGCCAATTAATAAAAACTTGAGAAGTAAAAAAGAGGAGCAAAAGTGGAATTGTTGCCCATAGCGATCAGTTATGTTTATTTTTTTATTTTATGACAAGTCAAATAAGAAATAAAGTTGGAATGGGCTTCAATCCCCATTTTCTTTTAGCAGCTTTTACAGATGTATCAGTCTATTGTCTCCCTAAGCTTGTCACATGGGACATATCATTTAAAAGAGAAGTTTGGGAATTTTTTTTCTTAGAAATCATATTTACCTAGGTGGATGCAGCATTGGTCCGATGCTGCATCTGTCCCCCGCCGGCTCTAAAACAGAGAACTGAGTGATCAAATACTACTGATAGCTCAGTTCTCAGTGCTCAGTGAGCAGAGAGCTGGTGACTGTTAGTCAGCTGACCTCTGCTCTGCCCCCCTTGTGCTGGGCTGTGGAAGGGGGGGATGCGGCTGGCTCAGCCTCTCAGCGGCTCGCTGAGAGGTTGAGCCAGATGCCGGTGCAGGTCCATATGGTCGCAATCTTTCTTCAGCCTGGACTGGCTCTGTGACGTCAGCAGACAGTGGGTTTCAGCCCACTGTCGGCTGAAAATGGGTCACAGGAGTGCAGAATGAACTACACTCCTGTGATCCACAAGAGAAGTACAGCCAAATGAGCTTTGGCTGTACTTCTCCTTTTAACACATGTTATGGAAAGGTCATTGACTTTTCTTACAGTATGTTAAAGACTGAATGGACAATTGTAGATATTTTCAGCAATGCAAAGCATCGGAACATTGGGTATGTGCTTTTTTTAAGGTATAATAAAAGTCTGGAAGATGAGGAAGGCTCTGGTTAAATATTGTTTTTTACACCATTCTCAATCATGTTAAAACTCCTATATGTTCATTTGGATTTTATTCCCAACCCTGAATGGTCATACCGTGTCTTTATATATGTTGGAGTTTCTGTCTGAACAATTCCAGCTAAGGGACCTAAAGCTCCCTAGATGGTATTTCCATCCTTACCCTGGGGGAATTTTCATTTGAGGTAAGCCCCTTTTACATATATACATATATATGCCTTTGAAGGAGTATTGAGGCATGTTTATAATCTATGATCAAATTGTGCTTTCTTTTGAGTCTTTTTGAGTGTTTTCTTGACCAAATAGCAGGTCTTACATATATTTTCTATATATTTTTTCTGTTTAGAATGTGATTGACCCCGAAGGGGTCTCCATTTGAATGGTCTTTCTCCCCACGGGCTGGTGAGACATCTTCAGATTAGTCCCTTTATCTGTCCTCTTTACTACATTGATACTGATCAAATTTGCCAAACTTGGTACTGTATATATATCAAGGTAGGAAAATAGTGGACGTCTTATGGTGGATGTACCACAATATATGCAGATATTGATATGGGTATGCAGTTTGTTGTTGTTTTTTTCTTTTCCCTTCTTCAACATGGGGATTATGAAGTCTTTCTATGATTGATTGGAGGATGACATAAGTTGATTGTATGCACATTTCTTTTATGAAAGTTTAAAATTTTAATGTACTTATATATATGTTTTTTGATACCATTATAGTGATAATCTTATCAAGTGGAGATCGAAGGTCCTGAGGAAGTGGGGTATCCCATGAAACGCGTTGACCTATATCTATTGGACCCTGTAAAATTGGCGTTTAATGATTTTATACATTTATATACTATATGTGTTTTTTACCAACGGCCGACCACCCATCGCAGTTATACTGCGGCAAGGTGGCTCGGATGCGCAAATCGCCGTAGGTGTACGTCGGCTCGTGAACTTGCTTTTGTGGGCCCACGCATGCTCCCATTGGCCAGCGGGGGAGCCAATCAGCAGGCCACCCGCAATCTTTCCCTGCAGTGACAGAACAGGGAAACAAGGTAGATCTCCGTTCTGACAGAGGAGATCACACAGATCCTGTCTTTCTGCTATGCTATGGATCTGTGTGTTGTCTCAGTGAGCCCTTCCCCCATACAGTTAGAACTCACACTGAGGGAACACAGTTAACCCCTTGATCGTCCCTGATGTTGAACATTCCCTGCCAGTGTCATTAGTACAGTAACAGTACAGTAACAGCACTGATTTCTCTAATAATGTCAATGGTTCCCAATAAAGTGTAAAAAATGTCTGTTAGGTGTTCGATCCGCCGCAATGTCGCAGTCCTGATAAAAATCACTGATCGCCGGCATTACTAGTAAAAAAAAATAAAAAATAAAAATGCCATAAATCTATCCCCTATTTTGTAGACCCAATAACTTTTGCGCAAACCAATCAATATACGCTTATTGGTATTTTTTTAATACAAATATGTAGCAGAATACATATTGGCCTAAACTGATGAATACATTCCTTTTTTTCATTTTTTGGGGAAAATTTTTATAGCAGAGAGTAAAAAAAAAAATATTGTTTCTAAATTGTCGTTCTTTTTTGTTTATAGCGCAAAAAATAAAAACCGCAAAGGTGATCAAATACCACCAAAAGACAGCTATGTTTATGGGAAAAAATACATCAATTTTGTTTGGGTACAGTGTCGCAAAAAATGGCCTGGTCATTAAGGGTGTAAATCCTTCCGGGTCTGAAGTGGTTAAAGAAACATTATACAAAACAAATAATTACTTAAACTCACAAGTTTTATTATTTTTTTTAACCACTACTATTCCTTTATATTGGATTTTGACATTTACAAATGCAGCAATTTAGAAATTGGATGAAAGGTTTAGCACTGGGAAACACTTTTTGAAAGATAAAAAGTGTGTTTTATATACAACTATATAGATCAGACCAAAATGAGAGACAAATGAGAAGGAAAGAATGACTTTGTTCAAAATCAGGGACAGTCCCTCGAAATCAGGGACAGTTGGGAGCTACAGTATGTAATGATAATGGTAAATAGGACAAATAGGGTGAATCTCCCTAACGGGGACACAGACAGCAATTAAAAACGGACAATCGTTCTACTCCATCTCTACTCTATCCAAACTAAAAAAATGTTTTGCCTTTAGTTGTACTTTAACCACTTGGCCGCCGGGCTCCCGCGATTGCCCAGTAACCGAGCAGGACCGTGGATCTGTTTGTGAAAACACACAGATCCAAGTCCTGTCAGGGAGAGGAGACCGATGTACATAGGGACAACCATCGGTCACCTCCCCCAGTCAGTCCCCTCCCCTCACAGTAAGAATCACTTCCAGGGAACACATTTAACCCCTTCCTCGCCCCCTAGTGTTAACTCCTTCCCTGCCAGTCATGTTTATACAGTAATTAATGCATTTTTATAGCAGAGATCGCTGTATAAATGTGAATGGTCCCAAAAATGTGTCAAAAGTGTCCCATGTGTCCACCACAATATCGCAGTCAAGATAAAAATCCGTGATCGCCGCCATTACTAGTAAAAAAATATATATATATATATTAAAAATGCTATAAATCTATCCCCTATTTTGTAGTTGCTATAACTTTTGTGCAAACCAATCAATAAACGCTTATTGCGATTTTTTTTACCAAAAATATGTAGAAGAATACATATCGGCCTAAACTGAGGACATTTAAAAAAAAAATGGATATTTAATATAGCAAAAATTAAAAAATATTGTTTGTTTTTTTTTCAAACTTGTCGCTCTTCTTTTGTTTATAGCGCAAAAAATAAAAACCGCAAAGGTGATCAAATACCACCAAAAGAAAGCTCTATTTGTGGGAAAAAAGGACGCAAATTTCATTTGGGTACAGCGTCGCACGACCGCGCAATTGTCATTCAAAGTGTGACAGCGCTGAACGCTGAAGAATAGCTTGGGCAGGAAGGGGGTGAAAGTGTCCTGTAGGGAAGTGGTTAAAGCTTGTAGAAGATTTTCGTAACTGTTACCCAAAATCCCAAATCCACTTACTATGTGATGCACAAGGCTCCTAAAGTTAACAAAACCCCTTTACCTTCCCTGAGCCAAACCTTCCTTCATTTGTGTTTGTGTTCATTTTTTAAAATGTTTCATTTTTTTTTTTATCCAGACATCCCTGCTGCACAATTTATCCATACTCCCCCCTCCCCCTGTATACTTTATCCAGACCCCCTGCTGATTTTACCTAGAAACCCATATACATTTTCCAGACAACCTGTATATTTTATAAACACCCCTGCATGTTTTATTCAGAACCCCCTGTATATTCTCTCCATAGCCCCCTGTATATTCTCTCCATAGCCCCCTGTATATTTTATCCATAACCCCATGTATATTTTATCCATAGCCCCCTGTATATTTTATCCATAACCCCCTGTATATTTTCCCCATAGCCCCCTGTATATTTTATCCATAGCCCCCTGTATATTTTATCCATTACCCCCTGTATATTTTCCCCATAGCCCCCTGTATATTTTATCCATAGCCCCCTGTATATTTTATCCATTACCCCCTGTATATTTTCCCCATAGCCCCCTGTATATTTTCCCCATAGCCCCCTGTATATTTTATCCATAACCCCCTGTATATTTTATCCATAACCCCCTGTATATTTTCCCCATAGCCCCCTGTATATTTTATCCATAACCCCCTGTATATTTTATCCATAACCCCCTGTATATTTTCCCCATAGCCCCCTGTATATTTTATCCATAACCCCCTGTATATTTTATCCATAGCCCCCTGTATATTTTATCCATAACCCCCTGTATATTTTCCCCATAGCCCCCTGTATATTTTCCCCATAGCCCCCTGTATATTTTCCACATAGCCCCCTGTATATTTTATCCATAACCCCCTGTATATTTTCCCCATAGCCCCCTGTATATTTTATCCATAACCCCCTGTATATTTTCCCCATAGCCCCCTGTATATTTTCCCCATAGCCCCCTGTATATTTTATCCATAACCCCCTTCTCTCCCTAGCCCCCTGTATATTTTATCCATAACCCCCTTCTCTCCCTAGCCCCCTGTATATTTTATCCATAACCCCCTTCTCTCCATAGCCCCCTTGTATTTTCTCTCCATAGCCCCGTGTATATTTTATCCAGACCCCTCCACCCCTCACATATTTTATCCAAACACCATCGCCACCACCTATTTCATCCACAAACCCCTGCATATTTTATCCACCCCCCCCCCCCCCCATTGGACATTTTATGTACTCAGACACCACCCCTCATTTTATACCCAGCCCCCCTATTTTTGTACCAGCCCCAACCTCCCTTGCATATTATACCCCCCTCCCCCCTCCACACATTCATATATTGTACACAGCCTCCCTTTATATATTATACTCCCCCATGTATTTTTTTACCCAGAAACCCCTGTATTTTGTAACCTCCCCTAATAATATATTGTAACCCCCCCCCCCCCATAATATTATACTCAGTCCCCTGTATATTGCCCCCCTTCGCCTTGCATATTGAAGCCACCCCCTTCATATTATACTCGCCCCCCCCCTGTATATTGTAACCCCCCCCCCCCCCCTTACATATTTTACCCAGCCCCCTGTATATTGCCCCACTCCCCCTTGCACATGGTACCCAGCCCCCCCACCCTGCTGACATTATTGGGGGGGCTCTCCGGCACACAGCGCCGTTTTTCAAGGTCTGTTCTCAATGTCACCAGGTATTCACACGCCGGGGAGAGGACGGCGCGGTGGCGGCTTGGCTCCAGTAGATGGCGGCAGAGAGCAGCCGTCGCAGAGCCGCCAGAGCCGGGGCTCCGCACAGCAGCCGCAGCAGAGGAGAAGGCTGAGCTCCTGAAGGGCATCAGATGAGAGCAGCAGAGGAGAAGAGCAGGAGCTGAGCCCGATCTGCTTCTCTCTCTGCATCTCCCCCCCGGACTCCTTCCATCCATCCTCCCAGCATGGAGAGCAAACTCAACTCCTCCAGCAACAGCCGGGATGAGGGCAATAACGTCTTCCCGGGAAAAGCGGAGAAAAGTCTGACGGCCAGCAGCGCCAGCGTCAAGGAGCACGGCAACTCGGTGTGCTTCAAGGGGGACGGAGAGGAGCCCGGCGTCGGCTTCGAGGATGCGGAGGGACCCGGCCGGCCGTACGGCTTCATGCAGAGACAGTTCAGCGCTCTGCTCCAGCCCGGGGTCAACAAATTCTCCCTCCGCATGTTCGGGAGCCAGAAGGCGGTGGAGAAGGAGCAGGAGAGGGTCAAGACAGCCGGAGTCTGGATCATACACCCCTATAGTGACTTCAGGTAAACCAAAGGGTCAACCCCCGACCTCCTATTGTCGGGTCACCCCCCGACCTCCTATTGTCGGGTCACCCCAGACCACCCTACTCCAATTGTCGGGTCACTCCCCGACCTCCTTCTATTGTCAGGTCACCCCCAACCACCCTTCTCCAATTGTGGGGTCACCCCCAACCACCCTACTCCAATTGTGGGGTCACCCCCAACCACCCTACTCCAATTGTGGGGTCACCCCCAACCACCCTACTCCAATTGTGGGGTCACCCCCAACCACCCTTCTCCAATTGTGGGGTCACCCCCAACCACCCTTCTCCAATTGTGGGGTCACCCCCAACCACCCTTCTCCAATTGTGGGGTCACCCCCCCATCACCCCCTCCAATTGGGTCCCCCCCCACCACCCTCCCTCAATTGGTGGGTCACCCCGACTACCCTCCTCCAATTATCGAGTCCCTCCAGGGTTGCCATAAGTAGTGTGCAATCATGATGTACCTGCCTGGATGGTACTTGGGTTTCCACCAATCTGGATTGTCTGTGTGGCTGGAAGGGGTCGATAAATCTGGATTGTACGTGGATGGTATGTGTGTGTGGAGGGATGGGGGCTACCGATTTGGACTGTCTATGTGTGGATGAATGGGAACTGCCAATGTGGATTGTAGGTGTCTGGCTGGATAGGATCTGCCAATCTAGATTGTATGTGGATGGATGAGAGTCAACAATCTGGTTTGTCTGAGTGGGTAAAGGGGGTCTACCAATCTGGATTTTACATGTGTGGATGGCTGGGGGACCATCATTTTGGTTTGTACATGTGTGGATTGATGGGCTCCCAATAGTCTGTATTGTACTGTGTGTGGCTGTATGGGAACCACCAATAGGCATGGTCTTTGTATGGATGGGTTCATTCCTTCAGTCTTGGTTTTCTATGTGTGGATGAATGGGTTCCTCCGGTTTTTATTTTCTATGTGGGGATGGATGGGTGGGTTCCACCGGTCTTGATTGTCTCTGTGGATGGATGGGGTCCACTGGTCTGGATTGTCTATTTGTGGATTGAGAGGGTCCACCTAAATGGGGTCTACCAATTTGGGTTGTAGGCATGTGAATGTATGAGGTCCAACAATCTGGATTATGCCTGTGGTGATGGATAGGGTCTACTAGTTTGGGGTTTTCTGGCTTGATAGGGCCCACCAATATGTGAATGATTTAGGTCTACCAATATGGATTGTACATACGTGGATCAATGGGGTCACCTATATAGATTGTCAATGCATGGATGGAGAGGATCTACCAAAATGGACTGTACATTTGTGACTGGACAGGGTCTACTGATATTGATTGTACAGGTGTGGAGGGATGGGGCCACCAATATGGAGTATTTTTGTGGTGATGTATGGGCTCTACTTATCTGAGCTGTTTTTGTGGATGGGGTCCACCAGTCTGGATTCTCTGTGTGGTGGATGGGGTCCACCAGTCTGGATTCTCTGTGTGGTGGATGGGGTCCACCAGTCTGGATTATCCGTGTGTGGATTGAGAGGGTCTACTTATTTGGTTTGCACATGTGTGGATGGATGGGGTCCAACGATCTGAATTGTATGTGTGTCTATGTATCGATGGGTTTCTACTAATCTGGATTGTGTGTGTCTATGGGTTCAATTAGTGTAGAAAATTACGCACCTTTGTGGCCAAATTTGGGAAACCCCCAACATATGTTTGTTAGGTGTTATTCTTCAGTATTTCACTATTTTATTATTTACCTTTTTAGCTGTTTCTTGGATCTGGTTTATACATTGTGTTTTAGAATAGCTGTACTATGTATGATTTATTTATTACAGGTATTTATGTTTATTACGCAGCACTTTACATACTGTACATTCACATCGCCCTCTCTGAGCTTTCAATCTAAAGTCCCTATCTGCCCTCCATGCATACACATACAAGGGCCAATGTTTTGGAAAGGAGCCAGTTCACATACCAGCATGTCTTTGGATGGTGGAGACCTACACTGGGAGAACATGTACTGTAAATGTACATGTAGTGAGTGGCCTGTTTGGAATTTAAACCAAAGATCAGTGTTGCAAGGCTAAACCACTTTAGGGGACAGACTGAGGAACCGTTTTCTTTTTTTTTTTTTACTTTGCCCAAAGTGCATCAGCATACAATGTATCACCCAAGTCTTGATATCTTTAACACTTTGTTAGGGCAGAGAGGGCGGCATGGTGGCTTAGTGGTTTGCACCTATGTTTTGCAGTACTGGAGTCCCTAGTTTCAATCTTTGCATGGATACAATCAGCATGGAGTTTGCATGTTCTTCCTGTGTTCATGTTGGTTTTCTCTGGGTAATCCAGTTTGCTCTCACACTGCGTAGACATGCTGCTAGCTTAATTGGCTTTTATTCAGATTGCACTTGGCATATGTGTACAAACTGACCATGCTAATGTTTTATCACATTCTTCATGCCAGTCCCAAGCAATTAGGGATGGTTGAGAAAAGACCTGGCGACCTACCTCCTAAAAAGAATTGCCAAGAAAATTCTATAGAAAAGGCTCTCTAGTGCGTCAGACATGGTATCCAGAGGACTGGCCCAAAGAATCGCTCAGTTAGATATGACTGAACTAATATTTACACTTTGTCCAGGATATACAGTGTGCACGTCTACTATACAACTGATAATGAGATCTTCCAGCACAGCACATACAGGGTTAATTACTGTAAGCATACCCCCCCCCACACACAAACACACACACCTCCTTATGAGCATTACATTGAAGGGGAATGCTAGCTAGGAGTAAAAAAGTGAGCAGCAGTTTTTATTTTTATTTTCTCCTATGTGAATGGGAACATGTAAGAAATACAAAGTGTCATCCCAGTTTGGCTACAAAGTGGAAATAAACTATAAAGTTATGTGAGGTCAGATGATGTGACACTTTATGACTGGGGAACTGAAGAAGGTGACAACCTTGTCTGGTTTATATGGGTTTTTGTTTTGGATTATATTGATGTGATGCTCTTGTTTTGTTTTTTTTGTTTATTGTTATTATTTGAGTGTTGCTTTTTTCAGTGTTGCAGTTTCTTGAAATTGTATTTTGAAACCTTAAAATGCTGTTTCCTTTTTAGTATGTTCAGTGTAGACCGTGCAGAGGGTGCAATGTCTATATTGCAAGTCGCAGCCTCTGGGCATAAAAAAAAAAGGCACTTTCATAAACGACCCATATCTGCTGTGATTTATAGTCTCGCTGTGACCTTGAAACTAGACCATGCTGGCTGTAAGATTCATGTAGAAATGTCGTACATATGACTGTATTGTATATTGTATTCATAGTCCAGAAGTGAATAGCAGCAAACACCTGCACATGTGTCCTCCTCCTGAGCTCTAAAATATTCACTTGTACAGTCAACAATGGCCAAAGTTAACACATGGCATAGAGTATGTATGTATGTATGTATGTATGTATGTGCATCAGCAGGCTCTATGTATACATACAGTATGGATCCTCTTTATCCTATATGTATCCATAGGATTTATCAATACAAAATACATATTTCGTTCTGAACGTCTGTCTCTCTATGTATCCGCAGAATCTATGGGGGAGATTTACTAAATCTAGTGCAGCTCTGCATAGTAACCAATCGGCCTTCAGGTTATATTGTGAAAGCCTAATTGAACAAGCAGAAGTTAGAAGCTGATTGGTGACTATGCACAGTGGCACCAGATTTATTAAATCTCCCCTATTATGTACATACCCTTTATTCTCAACATCTATGGTACATATCCAACTCAAGATCCATAGATAATACATAAGTATACTTCTTTTTATCATAAGACTCTTTTCACACTGAAAGCAGTAAAAACAGGCTATTGAGCTTTGGTTTTACCACCCCCCTGGCCACCTGCCCAGTTCAGACAGACAGAAAAGTACCCCTGCCACGTCTGATTTTTAACTTGGGGAGCAGACAGGAGGCACAGCCTGTTAAACTCCTTCATTGAGGCCACACCGCAGCCACAAAGTGAACGCTTCACTTGCAGTTGCGATGGGGTCCCGCAATGTAAAATTTCCGTTCTGGCAATATATATATAAAAAAAAAAATTAAGAAGGGGGGAAAAAAAAGACAGACATTCAGGAGGTGTCAGTAGCGTTGCGCTACAGATTTGAAAGAGCCCTAATGGTCCCAATATCTTGTGTGCATCAACAGGGCTATCTATCTGTCTATCTATCAACTGTGGGTATAGAATTGGGTATATGGGATTGTAAGATATTTTTAATATTATTTCTTTTTTTATGGTTGAACTAGATGAACTTGTGTCTTTTTTTCAACCTGACTAACTATGTAACTCTATCTATCGTCATATTGTGTAATGCTATATTGAACATTGGCCTATTCCAATTCAGAGCTGGAGCTAATTGCACTGCCTGTGTACAGGGACACTATGGGGTTGATTTACTAAAACTGGAGAGGGTATAATCTGGGGCAGCTCTGCATAGAAACCAATCGGCTTCCCTTTTTTTTTTTTTTTTTTTTTGTCAAAGCTTAACTGAACAGGCTAAGTTAGAAGCTGATTGGCTAACATGCACAGCTGCACCAGATTTTACACTCTACAGTTTTAGTAAATCAGCTTCTATGAGAATAGGACATGACAGTTTGGAGTGAGTTGTGGAATGACCTGATCAGAGCGCTCATTACCATGCAGTGCCTCCAGTGTGGTTTGGATGCTGTCGCTGTCCATGGTGCTGATCAGTCTCTGGAATGGGCTCATGTCTGTACAGATCAGTAGCTGGGTGTATAATCATCATGGGGTTTAGAGGAGGAGCTGTTCTGAAGGATTGCTTGAGAATTTAACTGTTGTGATACCAGAGAGGCCCATGATGTATGTGCGTGTGTCAGACTAATGCAGCCACCACATCTAATGATTGGCAACCTGCAATACAAAAAATCTTGGGTTTTGGGTTAAATACCACTTCAAGTTGATTGCTAAGGGACAACTGGGTTTTTTTTTTTTTTTTTTTTTTTTTTTAGAAGGTGGCCTGTCTCTTTGCTGATTGTTAATTACATTTTTATTATTTTATTTTTTTTATAAAAATTTAAACCTATGTTTTAATAAATTAGTGGTATCCTTTTCTAGGTGCGTCTCCTGCAGGCACAGTATCCCTATATTATCAGTTTCTGCCATCGAGTAGATTGTCCTTCTTTTAGCTGGATCCCTTACCCCTCGGATATTCCAGGAACGTACCTTAATTCTCCTACTCTGGTTTGGAAGTACCCCTTTATCCTGTTTATTGGGCATTATTCAAACTTATCAGTGTGTTTTCCATATCATACTTTTGTGCCTCAAACGTGTTTTTCCTTTTAACTTTCATATTTTTATTTTTTGTTCCTTTCAAGAAATCATATTTTGTGTTTAGTGAATTCACCCATTCATACTCCCCACTCATATCTTTATCCCTCCCTTGCTCGCTATCCCCTCTCCCCCTCCTTCCCTGCCCTCCTTTGGGCCTATATTGAGGGCTTCTAAAGTGACTGTGTCTTCCCTTTTAAGGTGCTTAGTGCTATTTTGTCTTTCACTGTGTTTTCCCGTCTTTTCTCTTTCAACCATTTATATTTATATACTTCCCTTTTCCCTTCATGCATAGTGCTAAACAAAGAAAAAATAAAACACATACCCGTTCAGATTGGCCATATTACAGCACTTCCCCATATCCTAGCCGTCCAAAAAAAAAAAAAAAGGGGGGGGGAGAAACAAAATAGGGCGATGGGTGGAAAAAGGGACCAGAACTTTATCCTTTGCTTTTTTTTTTATCCCTTTCCCTCTTCCCCTCCACCCCGTTCCCTCCCATCCCTCCCATCCAACCATAGTGTTACTTCTGCAGGTGTATTAAAGAAAGTATGTTCCCCGTTATCCGTAGGCGCGCTGGATAAAACATTGCGTATTTGAGTTTATTATGTTGCAGCCTACGCTTACAGTCCGCAAATTTTGCCCTTTGTCTCTGTAATTCCGGGGAGAAGTCTGGATAAACTGAGATTCTCACACCTTTATATTGTATCTCCCCCATTTCTCTTGCCTTTCGCAGGATTGCAATCTTGTCCCTAAAATGGAGCAGTTTAATGAGGAGGGGCCTGGGCTGGCCTCCAGGAGCAAGGATCCTAGATGGGACTCTGTGGGCTCGTTCAATTGTAAAAAAAATTGATAGGCAATCTTTACCGAACATTTCTCCAAGCCAGTCTTCCATAAATTCTGTGGGATTGTTACCTTCACTTTTTTCGGGGAGACCTAGTACCCTAATATTTTTCCTGCATAATCTATTCTCCATGTCATCCATCTTATTCATGCATATGTTTAGCTGTTCCACATCGTCTTCTACCTGACTAAGTCTCCCCTCTAAAACAGATGTCCGTTCCCCAATCCCCTGCACATCTTGTTTAAGCACTGTCATGTCTTCTTTTATATCTTTTAGTTGACCAAATATATCAATTAATGAAGACTTACAATTATTGACTGCTTGGAGAATCTCTCTCATGGATGGTTCATCTTCTTTCGCCTGTTCTGCGATCGGTTCTGCATTTTGTTTCTGTGTCTTTCTCTTTGCCCCCGCATTGCCGGCCGCAACTGCTGATGTGTCCATTGTTAGTGTCTTTCCCTGACTTTTTCTCAGAGTAGTGGGTTGCTGCTCCCCCTGTGCTTTTTTAGGTGTCTGGCCCGATGTATGGCCTGCCGTATGTGCGAATCTTTCCAACTTGGCTGCCGCAGCCGCCGCTGCACCCTGACTTGCCTTGGTTCCTCGCGTTGTTTGTATCCCCGCCATCTGCGCTAGTTCCCACCTGAGAGGTAACTTCCTCTCCTTTTTTCTTTGTCATTACCGACAAGGTGTCCGATGTTATCCTCTGTTGTTGTTGGGGCTGTATGGCTTTTACTTCCTCCGTGGTTTCCAGGTCAGATAATCTTGTTCCTGCAGTTTCCCGGCGTCCGGGTTATATAGCTCTGCCCCCTAGCCTCACTATCGCAAGTCTCTGGAGACAGGGTATGTATCTTACAGTGCAAATTGCCAGTGTAACAGGTCCCTATGGGGGCTCTAAGTACTGAGGAGCAGCTTCAAAATAAAAATAACAAAGATACAGATAGCAAGTGTGGCAGTTTTACCTATATAGGTTTATAGTGCATCTGAGGGATATTTATAAGGCTTCTTCCAGTCTCAGTGTCGCTGTACCACTGTACCGCCGGTCCCTGCAACAGCTCCGGCACAAACCGGCATACAGAGTATCTATGGACATAGGATTTACACTGAGTTACGCTGAGTCCAACCCCTGTTCATAGCGCTTCACAGTGCTTCACAGTGCTTCTTTTAGTGTCTCAGATACCTAACCTGGCTCAAGCTCCAACTGACACAGAGAGCCAGGCAAACAGCAGTACGGCCAAAAAAAGCAAAATAAGTCCCAGGCAGAACAGAACAGCCCACCAGCTGAAGAGGCCAACTTATGCGCTCTCCTCCTCCACAGTCCCCAACCGTCCGTTCCTTCGTGAAAGCAGTAGCCCCGGGAGTCCGTCTATTATATTTAAGTTTTAATAAGAGGTATGCATTACCTCCACAGCACAAACTGCCTTACCGTGTATATAGTGAGGTTGCCGCGTCGCGGCGTCTGGATGCCCAGGATCTCCACCTTAGGGCTTCCCTCCTCCTCCTCCATGCAGGGCGGCTCGGACAGTACAGGCAGCGTGCAGTTGCTGTTGCGGCGTTACGGCGGTTGAACGCCCGGTCTTTACGGCCCCCCTCCTCCTCTGTGCAGAGCAGTTCAGGCGGCTCAGGCGGCTTGCTATAGTTTCAGCATCACGGTGGCTCCATACAGGGTAGTGAGAGCGGCTCAGACAGCGTGTGGCATGGGAGCGGGTGTGCGGTCCGTGCTGCTACGGCCTCTCACCTCGCACCTCTACATCCGGTCACGCCCACATTTTTATTATTAATATATACTAATAATAATCAGGATTTATATAAAGCCAACAGTTTTTGCAATGCTTTACAATGTAAAGGGAGACAATACAGTTATAAGACAACAAAATACAAGATGGTTAGGGGACCCGGCTCATGAGCGCCTACAATCTAGTATCTGCATTACTGAGTTTGACTCTGTTCATGCTGCATTTAAAAACACACCTGGTGTAAAGGATCCTTAACCAATTGCCGAACCGCCATGGTAAATATACTGTTGTGGGGCGGCCCGTGCAGGCACAATCACTTACATGTACGTGATTGTGCCTGCTCTGGGTTAGGAGCGCACAGCACATCCCTCCTGCGGTCAACACAGCGGATTGCAGTTACCGGTAATTGGGTATCATGTGATCACTATGATTGATCATGGCGATCACATGATACCAATGTAAACAACCTGTCATGATTAGCTTTCCATTTATGAACAGCTTGTGATCTAAGATTGGCCCACAGCAATCACATGGTACCTGGCTACCTGTACCATGTGATTATCTGTAGCCAGTAACAGATCACAACCAAAAGCAAGCTAGCTGTTCATGAATGGTTAACCCATTCATGAAAGCTAAAACTATTGCTTATACAGTGATCTTCACTGTATAAGCAATAAGTGTATATAAGTGTACAAAAAAAATAAATCCCTGCTCAGCCACCAGAGTACTAAAGTGTCACTATGGTGACGCTTGTCTACTCTGATAACAGGATGTAAAAAAGTATGTAAAAAAAGTAAATGTTAAAAAAATTAAATAGACTTTTTTTTTTTTTAACATACTGTAACCAGTCAGTATACCTGATCACCGCCACACCAGTCATGTGATGATGCTGTACTGCACTGGTGACAGTATGTGGGGGACAAAAAAAAGTTCTTAATTTTCCAAAATATTGTGACTTAAAATTACCATTTCAAAAAAACTTGTCATGCTTCTTTATGAATACCTTGGACTGTCTACTTTCCAAAAAGGGGTAATTTGGGGGATATTTACTGTCTGACAATTTAGGGACTCAAGAAATGAGATAGGACGTCACTACATTAGGATTGGTCAATAGTTTGTAGCCACTATAACTTTCACACAAGCCAATTAATATACACTTTTTCTTTAACCACTTGCCGACCAGCCACCGTCGTTATACGGCAGCAGGTCAGCATGATCCCTTGAACCGTCTTAGTTGTACGTCGGTCCCTTTAAGCGGGATAGCAGGCGCGCGCCTGCTGCATCGCGAGGATGCAGATGCTCATGACCGGCGGTCGTGCACACGAGAGACAGAACAGGGACGTGTGTGTGTAAACACACAAATCCCTGTTCTTTTCGGAAAAGACAGATTGTGAGTTCCTAATAGCTAGGAACCACGATCTGTCATTTCCTCTAGGTCAGTCCCCTCCCCATCCAGTTAGAACACACATTAGGGAACACAATTAACCCTTTGATCGCCCCCTAGTGTTAACCCCTTCCCTGCCAGTGACATTTATACAGTAATCTGTGCATTTTTATAGCACTGATCGCTGTATAAATGTGAATGGTCCCAAAAATGTGGCAAAAGTGTCCGATGTGTCTGCCATAATGTCGCAGTCCCGCAGTATCCTCCAGCTTAGGTCACCAGGCCTCGCTTTGATAACGGGGATTGGTTGCTATTATGACCCTAATGCGTGTCAAGCCTCGCTTTCATGGTGAGGTTTGGGCGGCGCATTGTGATCTTTGGGAGCAAGGCTTGGAGTTCATTTTAATGTTCTTCTGTCCATAGCGAGGCTTGGTGCAGTGATTTCACCATGCCTCGCTTTGATAATGAGGCTTGGGGACCCTTTCCTGTTTAGAGCGGAAGTGATGTCATCCAGCCTTGTCTTCATAGACAGGCTTTAATGGCGCTTCTTGTTTTTTTATATGGCTGATATAGAAGTTCTGGCCATGTTTATATTGCCTATTCATCTAATATTTGTTGGCAATATTATTCTATTCTATTGGTAAGAGTTTTTGGAATCGAAATGGGACATTTTAAAATAGCGGCTGCCACTTCCTGTTTACCAACAGGAAGTGATGTCACTTCCGGAGTCATGGTCACTTCAGCTGGGGTCATTCCATCTATAAATAGCGGTGTTGTTGTGGTGGTCCACACCCCAGATGGACCCGTTTACACACATCGCTCTTGCAATTTGTGATATGCCTATGACGTTCTTCCAAATGTGAGTGTTCATTTTTAATCTTTTTAATAAATACTACCTTGTACGGTATCACACTATGTGAGTTTTTTTCCCCATTACGCATGTTATGTGGTTACCGTATCTCTGGTTCCAACAAGACTACATGTATTTTACACTTCCTGATGTTTATTGGAGTTTGCGGTGCCAACTGATATGTGGATTCAGGGCCAGCTGGATACATCTTGCTGACTGATTATATAAGCCTGTTTTGACTTGGGTGGTGTACACCTCACCAAGTCGACACCATCTGGTAAGCCTCCTCCTTATATCGGTGGTGGTGTCTCTATCCTTTCACAAAGTGGGTCATATCCATGTGGAATTCTTCTTCTTCATTTCAACCTTGCAGTTTTTTCTACACTTTTGGACTATTATTTGTGTTTGGTCACAATAGAAGACTGCTTTGTTCTGATCTTTTTGTTACAATTTTTTTTTTTTTTTTCACGAATCACACTTAGTCACTTGGTGTCAATGAAATTAAGATTTTTTATATATATATATATATATATATATATATATATATATATATATATATATATATATGTGTGTGTGTTTGCAACATTTGACATGTGTTGACAACTGACTTATGCACAAAAATAAGCGCTACACTTTTTTCATATTCACAACCCCTTGATCGCCCCCTAGTGTTTAACCCCTTCCCTGCCAGTGACATTTATACAGTAATCGGTGCATTTTTATAGCACTGATCACTGTATAAATGTGAATGGTCCCAAAAATGTGTCAAAAGTGTCCGATGTGTCCGCCATAATGTCGAAGTCCTGAGTAAAAATCGCAGATCGCCGCCATTACTAGTAAAAAGTAAATAATAAAAATGCTATAAATCTATCCCCTATCTTGTAGACGCTATAACTTTTGCGCAAACCAATCAATATACGCTTATTGCGATTTTTATTACCAAGAATATGTAAAAGAATACATATCGGCTTAAACTGAGAAAAAATTTGCTTTTTTTAAAAAAAAAAAAAATTGTCATATTATAACAAAGTACAAATTATTGTGTTTTTTTTTTTTTTTTTTTTTTAATTGTTCCTTTTTTTGTTTCTAGCGCAAAAAATAAAAAGCGCAGCGATGATCAAATACCACCAAAAGAAAGCTATATTTGTGGGATAAAAGGATGTCAATTTTGTTTGGGTACAGCGTCGCATGACCGCGCAATTGTCACCTAAAGCGGCGCAGTGCCGAATTGCAAAAAATGGCCTGGTTCGGGGGCTGAAGTGGTTAAGGTATAATCGCATCATGTGCACTGTACAACCCGTTATCATGCAGTGAAGAATAGTCAGTCAGTTTTTTGCGGTTGATTGTGATAATCTGGGACCAATTGAGGGTCAGTTCTGGTTGTGTGAATATAAATCGCCCAGCAGGGCATATGCAGTTTGACCCTTTAAGGCATAGTTCACCTTCACCCAAACACTGCC
This sequence comes from Rana muscosa, assembly GCA_029206835.1. Taxonomy (NCBI): domain Eukaryota; kingdom Metazoa; phylum Chordata; class Amphibia; order Anura; family Ranidae; genus Rana; species Rana muscosa. The sequence goes on from CM055116.1 coordinate 1,163,523,500, forward strand.
TGTGCAGATAGGGTGTGTTTATAGATAAAAACAAACTGGGAAGCAAGTAGAATAATGCCCTTTCCATAGATATAGGCCATTAAAAAAACGTCACCCCCCCCCCCTTCTACTGCTCCACCTGGGTCTCCTGTCCGCCAGCTGGCGGAGACTCGAACAAAGCTGCAATCAGCTTTCATTGGATCTAGTAACTTTAAAGCGATGTCACAACATAACTTCCGAATTACTGGAGTCTTAAAAGCGCCAGTTTAAAAAAAAAAATAGAAAGTAATAAACGCTGGTTTTGGCGTTTTGAATACTTTCAAGTCCAGAGGAGGAATTTGGGGTCTTATAGACCCCAGATCTTTCCATAAAGAGTACCTGTCACTGCCTATTACAGGGATGTTTACTTTCCTTGTGACAGCAATAAAAGTGATCAAAAAAATTTAAATAATTAAAGTGACAGTGTAAAAAGAAAAAAAAATAGGATTTTTATAACACTTACCTGTAAAATCCTTTTCTTGGAGTACATCACGGGACACAGAGCGACATAGTCATTACTAATGGGTTAAATAGTTACCGTCAGGTGCTGGCACTGGCAACTTCCAAAACCGGAAGTACCCTCCCCTATATAAGCCCCTCCCATCCGGGAGCACCTCAGTTTTGTAGCAAAGCAATAAGTGTCCCCAAAAGAGGGGTGGGAGCTCTGTGTCCCGTGATGTACTCCAAGAAAAGGATTTTACAGGTAAGCTGTTATAAAAATCCTATTTTCTTTTTCGTACATCACGGGACACAGAGCGACATAGTCATTACTAATGGGATGTCCTAAAGCAATGCCAAATGAGGGGGGGGATACACCATATATAAGCTGAGCGCTATCAGACATGAGGATCTTTTGCGGCCTGCAACACACTGCGCCCAAAGGCGACATCCTCCTGACTTCTAACGTCCACCTGGTAGAACCTAGTAAACGTGTGAACTGAAGACCACGTTGCGGCCTTACAGATTTGAGCCAGGGAGGCCTGGTGATGCACTGCCCATGAAGTTCCAACTGCTCTCGTGGAGTGCGCCCTAACTTTGAACGGAGGCGGTCTACTTCTCAAGCTATAGGCTTGTATTATGACCTGTCGAATCCACTTGGCTAAAGTAGATTTTGACGCTGCCTGACCCTTTCTGGGGCCTTCCGGCAGAATAAACAAAGTATCCGTTCTACGAATCTGAGCAGTGGCTTTTAGATAAGCTTTAACTGCTCTTACTACATCCAAAGAATGCAATAACTTTTCCTCTACCGAAGTAGGCTTGGGGAAACAAGAAGGAAGAACCACATCTTGGTTCAAATGAAAACTCGATACCACCTTAGGAAGAAAGGCTGGATGAGGACGTAACACTACTCTGTCCTTATGGATAACCAGATATGGCTCCTTACAGGACATAGCTGCTAATTCCGATACTCTTTTAGCCGAACAAATGGCTACTAGAAAAATCAATTTCCTGGTGAGAAGCACCAAGGAAATATGCTGTAATGGTTCAAATGGTTGTTTCTGTAGAACCGACAGAACCAAGTTTAGATCCCATGGACATATGGGAATATTAACCGGAGGACTAATACGCATCACTCCTTGTATAAAGGCTTTGACTAGTGAATGCGAAGCCAAGGGCCTTTGAAAAAATATTGACAAGGCCGAAATCTGACCCTTGATAGTACTCAAGGCAAGCTTCCTATCTACAGCCCACTGTAGGAAGTCCAGAATCCTACCTATTACGTACTTATGTGGATGCCATTTCTTGGCCTCACACCACGCGATGTACGCCTTCCAGATTCTATAGTAGATCTGCCTGGATACCGGCTTCCTGGCATTGATCATGGTAGATACCACAGCATTAGAGAGCCCTCTCTTTTTTAGAATGTGGGCTTCAATAGCCAGGCCGTCAAACCTAGGGCTGGTAAGGAAGGGTGGTATATCGGTCCTTGCGAAAGCCGGACGACGTGGGAGAGTCCAAGGACTCCCCACTGAAATTTTACAATCTCCGCGTACCACGCTCTTCGGGGCCACGCTGGAGCCACCGGAATCACCGGTTTCTTTTCTACCCTGATTCTGCGGAGTAATCGAGGTAACCATTGTGGCGGTGTGAATGCATATATCAGCTTGAACTGATCCCAAGGGAACACTAGGGCATCCGAGCTGCAAGCTAGGGGATCCCTTGTCCGAGAGACAAACCTGTCCCCCTTTGCGTTGAATCTGGATGCTAGAAGATCTACATCCGGTGTTCCCCACCGCTGACATATTGTCCAGAAAACCTCGGGGTGAAGGGGACCCTTCCTCTGGGCCTAATTGCTGGCGACTTAGAAAGTCCGCCTTCCAATTCTCCACTCCTGGAATGAATACCGCAGATATGGCTGGGACATATTTTTCTGCCCATTTCAGGATGTAATTTACTTCCCTCTGGGCTGCACGACTCCTGGTGCCCCCCTGATGATTGATATATGCCACTGCTGTGGCATTGTCTGATTGCATTCTGACAGGGGACCCTTGGAGTTTGGATGTCCATGCTACTAGGGCATACCGGGCTGCTCGTATCTCTAAGAGATTGATGGGCAGGGCCTTTTCTGCATCCGACCATCTGCCCTGTAGAGACTATTGCTCCAGTACTGCTCCCCAGCCTATAAGGCTGGCATCTGTAGTGACCACCTTCCAAGAAATCGGACTGAAGGATTTCCTTTTTTCCAGATTCTGGGGAACCAACCACCAACGGAGGCTCTTGCGAACGGAAGGGGACAAGGACATTGTAAGTCTAGGGCCTGAACTTTTTTGTTCCAGGCTGACAGTATGGCCCCTTGCAAATTCCTTGAATGGAATTGACCGTAGGGTACTGCTTCGAATGATGCCACCATTTTTCCCAGCAGCCTCATATACAGGCGTATGGACGGCTGTCTTTTTTGTACCCACTAAGTGGATCAAATCTTTCAAAGACAACACCTTTCCTCGAGGCAAGAATATTTTTCTCTGGCCTGAATCCAACCTTAGCCCCAAGTATTCCAGACTTTTGACTGGTTTTTAGGGCTGACTTGTCTCGGTTGATAATCCAACCGTGAGATTCCAGATACTTGATCGTCTTGTGAACGACCACGTCTAGTTTTTTCACTGAGTGGTCTATCAGCAACAAGTCATCCAGATATGCCATTATCATTACACCTTGTGTTCTTAGATTGGCCAATAAAGGGCCAGAATTTTTGTAAACACTCGTGGTGCTGTGGCCAAACCGAAGGGTAAGGCTCTGAACTGAAAATGGCGCCCTTCTACTGCAAAGCGTAGAAATTTTTGGTGGACTGGAAAGATGGGAATGTGCAAATAAGCATCTTTGATGTCGATCGTGGCTAACCAATCCTCCCCTTGTAGGACAGTGGCCACCGATCGGATCGACTCCATCGGAAAGTCCTGATATACAGGAATTTGTATAGCCCTTTTAGAATTAATATGGGCCTCCCGTCCGCGTTTGCTTCGGGACTGTAAAGAGGTTTGAGTAAAACCCGAACCCTCATTCTTCCAGGGGAACCTCCATAATTACTCCTTGGAGCAATAGTTGTTCTAGTGCCAACAGGAGGGACTCTCTCTTCCGGGGATCCCTTGGCACGTTTGACCTCAAAAATGGGAAGGAGGAGAGTCTTTTAACTCCAAACTGTATCCCAAACCTACTGCGGAGAGCACCTATCTGTCTTGATCGTGTCCCGCCAGGTCTCTTGCGAACAACTGGAGTCCTCCCCCCACCCGACTGAGTGGGGGCTTCATGAATTTAACTTTGGGGGAGGTTTTGTACCTCCCCTGACCCAGGGTTTCTCATTACCCTGCTACTGTCCCTGTTTTTTACCCCCGGGATTTGACCGAGGAGGCCGTCGGAACTGTTACACAGCCGATGCCCCAGGGACTGGAGAAGCAGGCCTCTTAAAGAGGGACCTCTAACTCTGCTTTTAACCGGCAAGAGCGTATTTTTACCGCTGGAAATTTTCTGGATATTTGTCCAGGTTTTCCCTGAATAAGCGTTCACCATGAAATGGGACGCTAACCAGCCATTCTTTACAGGGAGCTTCAGCAGACCAGTTTTTGAGCCATAGGAGCCTACGCATATGTACTATAGACAGCGTAAGGCGGGAGGCCTGATGGACTGAATCCTCTATGGCGTCAACCGCAAAGCCTAAGGCTCTAGGTAGATCCGCTAGGGCAAAGCCTGCTGATCTGTCAAGTCCCTCAAGACCTGTTTCAACTGATCCTTCACTGCTTAGCAGACCCCAATAGCTGCTACTGCTGGTTGTGTCACCAAGCAGATTTTCATAAGGACTCCAATCTTTTATCTATTGGGTTCTTGAACATTTGGACATTATCCACTGGACATGTCAGTGATTTATACATACAAGAGATGGCTGCGTCCACTGTAGGGACCTTCCATTTTTTTTTTTTTTTTTTTTTTTAATGAACTTATCCTCCATGGGATAGACCACCGGAAATCTCTTGGGGGAATAAATATTTTCTCAGGACGTTCCCAATCCTGGTAAATGAGCCCTTTCAGTAAAGGGTGAAGTGGAAAAGAACAAACAGTCTGGGGGCTTCTAGCGACCCCAACGAGGATACAGTAGTGGTTGATGGTTCCGCAAGGTGCATTTTTAAATGCTGATCGGACCATGTTAGTCAGAGACTGAACCCATAATCTTTCAGCTTGAGATGCTGAGAAAAGGTTCCCCCACTGTTGATTCCTCTATAACAGAATCAACCTTATCCTGATCCCCTTCAGGCAGGTCGATCCCTGTATGGGACTGTTGCTCTGCTAACAGGCACTCTGAAGGAGGAGACGGAGATCGGGCGTGCTTTCCCTGACAGGGAGGCAGCGATAAATTTTGACAATCTCTCTCTAATCCTCCCAGAGCTGAGGAAAAAACCTCCTCTGTTACATACACAGGAGCAGGTGACTGAGGACAGCCACAGTACCAAGTACCCCTGCGGGGTCTCTACGGTCACTTACCTCTGAACTTCAGGGGAGACTGGTGCAGCAGGAGTATGCCCAAGATCCTCCGAGCCCGATGAGACCCCCTTCGCTTCCTGGAAGATTCAGTTCCGGAGCTACTGGACGGCATATTCCTAAGCCTAAAGCTGAGGTATTCCAGCCGTAATACACCACTTTTACTGAGAATAGTCTAGCACAATTGCTGCTATATCACAGTTGGTGTCTACTAATGTGCCTTTCTAGGGGATGCCTGTATCAACCGCTTGCTGTATGCCTTTAAATGTTGCCAGCTCTGTCCTGCAATAATGTGGCTTTTTAAAAACCTGCTGGGACGCCCGCACATGCGCAGAAGCGCTGCGGCGCGCACAGAGCGTCATCCCCCAGGCCCCGCCCCTTTTTCCGGCCACCTCTATATATAGAGGCGCGTGCACGCGCACGCGCGCGGCCACGTGCGCCTCGGCGCTAATTTTCAAACATGGAAACCAGGGACAGGAGCCAGGGCCCCCTTTGCCGCAGGCCGGGGGATAGACAAACACTGCAACATGGCAGAGGAAACAGTTTCCTGTAGGAGAACTCACCAGCTGCCTGGACTTTGCTCTCTGAGAAGAAACTAGTCCATATGACAAGAAAAACATTCCACAGCGGCCTCTAGTGGACAAACACAGGTACCGCAGTTTAATATACTAAACATATATAAAAAACATTTTTTTTTTTTTTTCTTGACCACCATTAAAAATTATTACATTTTTTTAGTAGTTACAGGCATGCACAGATATTAGCGGGAATACCGTTAGGTAACAGACAGAAAGACAAATTAGGCTTGGGGGTCCCCCAATAGAACCAAGTTCCTGGGAGCCCCCACTTACCTGTTCCCCGCCGCAGGACTTTGTTTGGTCCACAAAAGCCCAAACTTCACCTATCACGGCAGGCATTGTAATCAAACCTTCAGGGACCGGGTTCCCAAGGATTCCACTCCCCTGGACCTGTATAGCACCCTGCACAGAAAACATCTTGGTCGTGGGTATGACCAGAGCTCTGGATCCCAGGGTCCAGCTCTCCTAAGAGAAGCATTACAGGCAGAACCTTGCTCTTCTCTGCAAGGCCCGGGTACCGACCGTTTAGCTATGAAGCTTTTTTGGTCGGATCCGGAATAGCTTACTGAGGCCCAAAAGAACCTGTACGCAAGCTCAGTGAAAAACACATGTTTCTTCTTGGCCAACACCTTAGACACTGGCAAAAAACTGAGGTGCTCCCGGATGGGAGGGGCTTATATAGGGGAGGGTACTTCCGGTTTTGGAAGTTGCCAGTGCCAGCACCTGACGGTAACTATATAACCCATTAGTAATGACTATGTCGCTCTGTGTCCCGTGATGTACGAAAAAGAAAAAGTAAAATAAATAAGAAAAAATAATTTTTTGTAAAGTGCCCCATTCCTTTCGTGCTCTCACGCAGAAGCAAACACATACGTAAGTCGCGTGCGCAAATATAAACAGTGTTCAAACCACACACATGAGGTATTGCTGCGATCATTAGAGTGAGAACAATAATTCTAGCACTAGAACTTCTCTAACTCTAAACTGGTAAATGTTAAAAAAAAAAATTAAATCATTGCCTATGTAGATTTTTAGGTATCGTAGTTTGTCACCATTCCACGAGTGTGCGCAATTTTAAAGCATGACATGTTCGGTATCCATTTACTCAAAGTAACATCATCTTTCAGGTTATACCAAAAAATTGGGCTAATTTTACAGTTTTTTTGTCTTTTTTTTTTCTATTCATGCAAGTGTATTTCTTCCAAAAAAAATTGCATTTAAAAGACCGCTTCGCAAATACAGTGTAGCATAAAATATTGCAACGACAGCCATTTTATTCTCTAGGGTCTCTGCTAAAAGATGTGTGTGTGTGTGTGTGTATATGTATGTATATATATATATATATATATATATATATATATATATATATATATATATATATATATATATATATATATATGTATATGTGTGTGTGTGTGTGTATGTGTGTGTATATATATATATATATATATATATATATATATATATATTTGAGGGTTCTAAGTAATTTTGTAATTTCTAGCAAAAAATACAGATTTTAACTTGTAAGCAACAAGTGTTAGAAAAAGGCTTACCGGTAGTCTCCAAGCCCCCCAAATCAGCAAATGTTGTCTAAATACATTTTGTCACCTATATTCTTCCTTGAATCTTGGTGTACAGTATTCCAGTGTGAAACGTTTCCTCTGTGCAGGAGCTTCCTGTAATAAGGACCGATCACTGCTGCTGCTCTCCTTGTGCATGATGTCTCCGCCCCCCTCCTGTCCTTTTCTGCAGGCAGGCTGTAGTGGGTGGAGCCTGCTGGGACCCTCCCATGGCTCTGCTCTCTGCATAGTGATGTCACTGCTACTTTTACAAGGTAATATCTGAGTTTGCAAAAACGTTTTGTTTGCAGAAAGTAGATGTATATCCTTTTTTACTATTGAGAAATATTATTTAAAAAATAGACCTTGTTCAGAGCTGCTCTGTGTCTTCTGCACACTTCCTTTGTTGTCTCAAAGAGCCCTCTTAGCACTTATCTTGGACTACAGAATTATCAGCCTTTATATTGTGAAGATCTGAGAGTGGGAGTGGTTGAGTAGTTTAACAAAGGACAACTGTGCAGGGCTGACGCTCCTCATTCCGCAAAAATGTTATGTGTTGTTAGCCCACAACGGGACTTGGGATCTGAGTGCAGGTCAAAGGGTATTCTCCATACCTACAGGTTCTTTAGAGCAGTAGTAAAGTCGGTGGGGGGCTAAATACCCTACCCCCCTGCAGGTTAATGTGATAGTATGGATTGCATGTTAGCATGTATTGGCATGCTTACTTTTCAAACAAATTCCTCCATTAATGCCGAGACGTTCATCTTCACCCTGTTTCCCCTCTGAGATTGAGCACCTCGGCCGCTTCAATGGCCAGGCCACAATGATATCATATATGATATTGCGCATGTGTGCTGGAGTCATGATCACAGCATGGTGCTCTGCATTCTATGGCACACTCGGTGTGCCCTGAATTCAGTGTCACTGCACATGTACTGGTGAAGTCATCGGCTACCGCCAATGTGAAAAGCTCCTAAACGGTGCACCTTTTAGGATATATTTATTGTACCTACAGGTAAGTCATATTGTATGTAGTGATGGGCTCGGGCATGTACGCTTAGAACCCGACAGGATTCCATCACTGCACACCGCCAATCATAGTCAGTAAGGCATTTCCCGACTGGCAGCTGCACATGCACAGGCTGCGTATGATTGGCAGTGTGTAGTGACGGCTTCCTGGGCGGGATCAATCTGAAACACGCCCGAGTCCATTCCTAACTGTGAGCTTACCTGTAGGTACAAGGTTAAAGTAGAACTATAGGCAAAACGTTTTTATTTTGGATAGTGTAAGGGAGGGTTATAATTTTTCCCATTGGGGAGATTTTCCTTCACTTCCTGTCCCATAGCCAAAACAGGAAATCCCTGCAAATTAAGGGAATCCCTTTGGGGACCCCCAGGTCACCAGACTTATTGTTCCCATTGGAAGATTTTCCTTCTATGACTTTTCTGGGGACAACCTACAATTTGGGATTTTCTTTTAATTTCACTTTCATTGATAATGGTAAACAGGACAAATAGAGAGGATGAATCTCCTTAACAGAGGCACAGACAGCAATAAAAAATGTCAGTTGTTCTAACGCCTCTCCACTCTATTAAAACAAAATAAAAAGTTTTGCCTTTAGTTGTACTTTAAATGTTCATTCTTCCCTGGCGTACCAGTAGAAAACATTTTGATATCTTACCCTCGCTCCTCTTGTTTCCCATCACTCACCTCTTCTATCCAACACTCCGAGTTGTTGGTGAGCCCTTGGTCTCCCCACTTACAATGCAGTATTATTGGTCCTGCATTGTTCCTTATGATGTCGGAGCTGAGAAGAGTTGGATTTAGAGGACTGGTCACACGAAAGGAGGAGTGAGGTTTAAGGTATGTAAAAGTATTTTATTTAGGGACAAAACGAAACATTTACCCCTTACAGTGGATGGAGTCCCACAGCAATGAAGGTTTTTTTTCATTGGGGTATAATATTCTATTTAGTTGCACTAAAATAAATTTTAGTGTATTTTTTTTCTGCACAATTATCCACAAAAATTGCGACTACCTCCATTTTATTCTCCATGTGTGTAAAAAGCCCTGGTAGACAAGAGATTAAAGTGGTTGTTAAGCCACTGTCATAACTTTATATAATGATGTTATTTCCGTAATGCTGTGAACGGTTACCTGTCTGTGTTTTATAAAAAAAAAAAAAAAGCTGTGTATACCTTTTTTCAGAGCGGGGCTCACATGACCGTCTGGCCGTATTCTCCTCTCTCCTGATCTGACAGCTAGAGCAGCTCCCCCCTGACGTCAGGAGAGAGGAGAAGGCCAGTCGGTCATGTGAGGGCGCTCTAAAATCAGGTATACACAGCATTTTTTTGTTTTTAATAAAAACACGGAGACAGGGGCACACAGCATTAGCGGACAAACAGGATTATATAAAGTTATGACAGTTATTTCAGCAGGAGGGGGAACGGGGGCCCTGACATGACACAGAGCTGACAGACAAGGAGGGCAGGGGGGAGGAGGACACAGGAGAGCAGGGCTGCAGATGACTGAGGCATGTAAACTGACCACGGTGTCAGGGCTCAGCAGCCATGATAAACCGTGGTCAGAAAGGATGAGCTCAGGCGTGTTCGCAAACCGCGCGTGCAGAGCCCGCCAGAAAGTTGGCACTGCACAGTGCTAATCACTAGCAGTGAGACATTGTCCCGATACATGGCTGCAGAGATCGGGAAATGTCTCCCTGCTTGTGATTAGCGATGTGCAGTGTCGACTGCCTGGGGGGCTCTGCACGTGCGGCTTGCGAACACGCCTGAGCTCATCCTTGGTGGTCAGTTTACAGGGGGGAGGGCATAGCCAGGCAGGATCAGCCAGGTTTTTTAGGTGATATGGGGTGCCAAATTACACAGTAGTAGCACTGTGCTGTATAACATGCTTTAACCTCCCTGGCAGTAATCCTGAGTCGGGCTCGGGGTGGATTTTTCATGTCCAAAGCGGTAACCCCGAGCCAGACTCAGGATCGCATTGCAGTATACAGGGGAAGTTACTTACCTTGTCCCTGGATCCTGCGATGTGTCCCGCTGTGTGTGCGAGCCGTCTCCTCGCTCAATTCACACTGGGGACTGCCGCCGAACTCCGCCCCCGTGCGCCGCAAATTCAAAAAAGGAAAAACACAGTACACATACAGTATACTGTAATCTTACAGATTACAGTACTGTATAAACAAATTACACACCCCCTTTGTCCCTAGTGGTCTGTCCAGTGTCCTGCATGCACTTTTATATTATAAAAACTGTTCTTTCTGCCTGGAAACTGGAGATCGTCCATAGCAACCAAAAAGTGTCTGTTTACGTCAAAAGTGGTTTTAGACCAGCTAGAAAACAGCGATGATAAATTAGAATCACTTGCAGAATTGAGCGATAGCGATTTGTGGGGAAATTCGTCATCACACTAAATCTAATGACAGCGACAATTCTGCAACTGAGCAAATTTCAGTGTTTTTGATTTGATTAAATTAGTGAATAATTTTTATTATTATTATATTATTATTTGTTATTATTTATAGTTTATTATATTATAATTTATGATTTTGTGTTTCAAACTTTATCATACCCGGGATGTCTACTAGACTCTTGTTTGGACAGCTTTTAAGTAAGTAATTACTAAGAATTGCAGGCCTACAATACATAACACCAAATTTCCATGCAAAATAATTGTACCGCCTTTGGTCCAAAATTCCAGACAAAATCATACCGCCAGGGAGGTTAAAGGAACAGGATCCATATTTTTTTTTTTTTATAATTTTTTATTTATTTTTAGGGTAACAAACTCTTTAACCTTAAAAATATTGGGTACAAACCGTAACCTGAGATTTGGCCTAAAGCGCATTGACGATTATCGGTGATCTTTGCGCGGTTTATGGTTTTGATATCATCATGTTTGGCAGCCTAACTGAACTGAACACTTGAAAGTCTCGTACTATTAATGCCTTAGATCACATACAGTCCAAATCAATGTGATGCAGAAATATTTTTTAACCTCTCAATCACGTGCTCAACGTTTTGCAGTGTAACTCGAGTCTGAATGAGCACAATAACATTTTGATTCCCTTTAAGCGAGTATAATTATAAGGCTGGGACAGAATGCTTTCCGGAGCCCTGTGTAGCGCACATTTTACAGGTCAGTTGTGCTGGTTATAAACTCGCTAGTTCCAAATAAAAATCATTTTGTTTTATTCTCTTTATTATACTGCTGGGAGGAAACGCTGCGAACAATGTGCATTCAAGTATCTAGAAGGTTTCTGCTAAATCAGGCTGGATGGTCTCCGCATATATAAAACTACTGATTAGTTCTCTGGGTTTCATTTTTGATTTTTTTTATATAGATTGACCTTTTAGCTTTGTGCAAGTCTATTGCCATATAAATCATGTCCTGAATGATGTACACATGCTGTGATAAGCCTGTTCATATTATGTGTATAGAGATGGTAAAATCTTTGTGATTCTTTCGCCTTGTAATATAAGAGGTTATTATAAAACTTATTTAGAGCCCAAAACCCACACAATACATTTATGGGAAATGAGACTGTTCATGGTAGAGAAGCAAAATGCTAACATCCATAAAGACAGTGACGTGTGTAGATTAAATGGAATGCTGTTTTATTTTTGCAAAAGAAGTACATAATTGCTATATTGATATATAGGGGAGCTGAAATTTAGAAGAAAAAAATAAATTAAAAAACTTTACAAAAAGGTGAACTTTAACTGACAATTACTGTACGCTGCCGTGCAAATAAAAATTTGTCTTTTTTTTCCCCCACAAATAGAGCTTTCTTTTGGTGGTCTTTTGGATCACCTCTGCGGTTTTTATTTTTTGCGCTAGAATGACAATTTTGGAAAAAAGCTATTTTTAATCTCTGCTATCCACTTAAGCCCCGGACCATTTCGGGCCATTAGGACCAGGCCTGTTTTTGGGATTCGGCACTGCGCTGCTTTAACTGTAAATTGTGCGGACATGCAATGTTGTACCCAAATGAAATTTGCGTCCTTTTCTTCCCACAAATAGAGCTTTCTTTTAATGGTATTTGATTGCCTCTGCGATTTTTATTTTTTGCGATATAAACAGAAAAAGACCGAAAATTTTGAAAAAAAATGATATTTTCTACTTTTTGTTATAAGAAAAATCGAATAAACTCAATTGTAGTCATACATTTAGGCCAAAATGTATTCAGCCACATGTCTTTAGTAAAAAAAATGTCAATAAGCGTATATTTATTGGTTTGCGCAAAAGTTATAGCGTTTACAAACTAGGGTACATTTTCTGAAATTTACACAGCTTTAAATTTATGACTGCCTATCTCATTTCTTGAGGTGCTAAAATGGCAGGGCAGTACAAACCCCCCCCCCCAAATGACCCCATTTTGGAAAGTAGACACCCCAAGGAAATTGCTGAGAGGCATGTTGAGCCCATTGAATATTTTTTTTTTTTGTCCCAAGTGATTGAATAATGACAAAAAAAAAAAAATACAAAAAGTTGTCACTAAATGATATATTGCTCACACATGCCATGGTTATATGTGGAATTGCACCCCAAAATACATTCTGCTGCTTCTCCTGAGTACGGGGATACCACATTTTGGGACTTTTTAGGAGACTAGCCACGTACGGGACCCCGGAAACCAAGCACCGCCTTCAGGATTTCTAAGGGCGCAAATTTTTGATTTCAATCCTCACTACCTATCACAGTTTCGAAGGCCATAAAATGCCAAAATAGCACAAAACCCCCCCAAATGACCCCATTTTGGAAAGTAGACACCCCAAGCTATTTACTGAGAGGCATGTTCAGTCCATGGAATATTTTATATTTTGCCACAAGTTGCGGGAATATGACAAACTTTTTTTTTTTTTGCACAAAGTTGTCACTAAATGATATATTGCTCACACATGCCATGGGCATATGTGAAATTACACCCCAAAATACATTCTGCTGCTTCTCCTGAGTACGGGGATACCACATGTGTGGGACTTTTTGGGAGCCTAGCCGCGTACGGGACCCCAAAAACCAAGCACCGCCTTCAAGGTTTCTAAGGGCATAAATTTTTGATTTCACTCCTCACTACCTATCACAGTTTTGAAGGCCATAAAATGCCAAGATGGCACAAAACCCCCCCAAATGACCCCATTTTGGAAAGTAGACACCCCAAGCTATTTGCTGAGGCATGTTGACCCCATTGAATATTTTTTTTTTTTTTGTCCCAAATGATTGAATAATGACAAAAAGAAAAAAAAAAATGTACAAAAAGTTGTCACTAAATGATATATTGCTCACACATGCCATGGTTATATGTGGAATTGCACCCCAAAATACATTCTGCTGCTTTTCCTGAGTACGGGGATACCACATGTGTGGGACTTTTTGGGAGCCTAGCCGCGTACAGGGCCCCAAAAACCAAGCACTGCGAACGCTGCAGTTATGTGTGTTGTGTTTGGTAAGTGACAGTGATCGATCGATACTGCACTTGGGTGGGCTGGGCTGGGCTGGGCTGGGCGGAGGGGCTAAACGCAGGCGCTAGCAGGTATCTGGGCTGATCCCGCTAACACTGCGTTTTTGGGAACCCTAAACCTCTGGCGCTAAAACCTAATTGATCTCACCCGCCGGGCGATCAGGGGGGTTAAACCTTTATTGGGTTATATACGGCGGGTGCCCTGATGCTATAAAAAGCAAACTAATCAACCAGCGTCACCCGTAACCTTTATATGGTGATCACTGGTGAAAGGGTTAACTAGGGGCAATCAGGGGGTTAAAACCTTTATTAGGTTAAATATGGGGGTACCTGACACTATATAAAAACCTGACGGGTAACCTAAATAACTAAATAACTTACTGGCTAACCAGTGACACCAGTGACGCTTATACGGCGATCACTGGTGAAAGGGTTAACTCTAGGGGCAATCAGGGGGTTAAAATAATATATGGGGGTACCTGACACTAATAAAAACATGCGGTGAACCTAAAAAAAAATAACTGCCTATCTAAAACACCAGCGACACGAATACAGCGATCGGAAAAACAATCGCTTAGTGACGCTGAAGTTAGGGGGTGAAAGGGTTACCTGGGGGGTGATCAAGGGGTTAAACCTTTATTAGGGGGGGTTAGGGGGCTACCCTGGACCTAAAGGGGCCTAATCCTAACTGCAACTTTTTACAATCACAGATGACACTAAATGCAGTGATCAGTAAAATAAATGATCACTGCAATCAGTGACACTGTGATTGGGGGCTTTGGGGTGACCTGGGGGTGACTGGGGGGTGATTTGTGTGCCTATGTGTACCTACGTGTCAGTGGACTGTTGGTGCACTAACCTGCTTCTTCTCTGCTCGGCGCCGGGAACGAAAAGACAGCGGCGAGGGAGATGACATCACTTCCTCCTGCCTGTGTTTACATCACATGGCGGAGGAAGCATTTTCATTGGCCGGGAGCGATCGCGAGGGGGGGGGGCGGAATCGAGCGCCCCCCCCTCATGCTTGATCGCTCCCGAACACTTAACGGCCGCTCACTGCAGTGAAGGGGGGTCCGGATGGACCCCCCAACTGCACAAAGGCGATCACGTAGATCTACGTGATTCTGCCTGTCGGTGCCATTCTGCCGACGTAAATCGGCGGTGGGCGGTCGTTAAGTGGCTATAAATCATTTCCAGTAGAAAATCAAAATTCTTTATCAATTTAGGCCAATATTTATTCTGCTACATTTTTTTGGTAAAAAAATAAATAAAAATCCCAATAAGTGTATATTGATTGGTTTGTGAAAAAGTAATAGCGTCTACAAACTATGGGATACATTTATTTTCTTTACTAGTATTGGTCGGCGATCAACAAATTTTAGTGGGACTGCGACATTGCAGCAGACAAATCTGACACTAAGCCCAGGTTCACACTGGGCTGCGGGAGTGAAGCCGTGCAAGTTCAGCTGAAGTCGCACGATTTCACTCTCACTGGCAGTCCCGATTTCAGCCACGATTACAAAGACATCTGTGCAGGTTTCTGCACAGATGTCAATGTAAATCGTGGGCCGAAATCGCAAAAAGTAGTACAGAAACTACATTTTGAAATCGGTGCAGCGCTGCAGATGCGGCGTCGCACCGATTAGGACGGTGCCATTGCCGGAAATTTGCGGCAAATACCGCCATTTTGACATGCGATTTGACATGCCAAATCGCATGTCAAAACGCACAAGTGTGAACCAGGGCTAAGTGACACTTTTTGGGAACCAGTGACACTATTACAGTGATCAGTGCTAAAAAAAATGCACTGTCACTGTACTAATGACACTGGCAGGGTAGGGGTTAACAGGGGCGATCAAAAGGTTAAATGTGTTCACTTGGAGTGCTTTCTAACTGTGTGGGGGGTGCTTTGACTGGGGGAAGACAGATCTGTGTTTTTTTGCTTAGCAGGAACACAAGATGTCCATCTTCCCCTCTCACAGAACGGCGATCTGCCTTGTTTACTTAGGCAGACCGTCGTTCTGCCTGTCCTGAGAATGATCGGCTCCTGCTGTGTCCAATCACCCAGCAGACCTATCACCCAACAGACCCAGTGCACGAAATCACGTACAAGTATGTGATTTTGCGCAGTAGGGCCGCCCTCCCACTGTATATCTACGTGGGGTGGTCTTTAACATTAAACACATTGCTCAATTACTTCTGCCTTACTTACTGGACAGACTTTGGGTCATGAAACAGGAAGGAGTTGACCAGCTGAGGGTAGATGATACAGGCTGTGTGCTAATGAGATCAGCAGGTCAACTTCTTCCTGTGTCATGACCTAAAGTCTGTCCAGGAAGTAAGGCAGAAGTAATTGAGCAGTGTGTTTAACCACTTGCTGACCAGCGCACGCACTTTTATGTTGACAGAATGGCACAGACAGGCAAATGGGCGTACAGGTACATCCCTTTAAATTTGCCGCTGTGTGGTCTGTGACCGTGCCCGCAGGAGCCGCGGACTCAATGTCCGCCGGTGTCCTGCGATCGTGTCACGAAGCTAAAGAACGGGGAGATGTTGGTGTAAACACAACATCTCCCTGTTCTTCCTAGTGACATGTCACTGATCGAATGTTCCCTCTCATCGGAGCAGCGATCAATGAAGTGTCACTCGTAGCCACACCCTCCAACAGTTAGAATCACTCCCTAGGACACACTTAACCCCTTCCTAGCCCCCTAGTGGTTAACACCTTCACTGCCAGTCACATTTACACAGTAATAAGTGCATTTTAATAGCACTGAACACTGTATAAATGTGAATGGTCCCAAAATAGCGCCAAAAGTGTCCGATGTGTCCACCATAATGTCGCAGTCACGATAAAAATCGCTGATCGCCACCATTACTAGTAAAAAAAATAATATTAATAAAAATGCCATAAACCTATCCCCTATTTTATAGACGCTATAACTTTTGCGCAAACCAATCAATAAACGCTTTATTTTTTTAACCAAAAATATGTAGAAGAATATGTATCGGCCTAAACTGAGAAAAAAAAAAATTATATATATATTTTTGGGGGATATTTATTATAGCAAAAAGTAAAAAAATATTGATTTTTTTTTTCAAAATTGTCGCTCTATTTTTGTCCATAGTGCAAAAAATAAAAACCGCAGAGGTGATCAAATACCCCCAAAAGAAAACTCTATTTGTGGTAAAAAAAGGGACGTCAATTTTGTTTGGGAGCCACGTCGCACGATCGTGCAATTGTCGGTTAAAACAACGCAGTGCTGAATCGCAAAAAGAGCTCTGGTCTTTGACCAGTCGAAATGGTCCGGGGCTTAAGTGGTTAAATATCCATAAAGACAGTGTGGTGACGTGTGTAGATTAAATGGTAAGCGGTTTTATTTTTGCAAACATTAATGCTATATTGGTAAATAGGGGAGCTGGAATTTAGAAAAAACATGCAAACTTATCCTTTAAAGTGGTATTAAAGCTTTTTTTAAATTAATTAATTTATTTTAAATAATAAACTTGCCTGCTCTGTGCAGTGGTTTTGCGTAGAGCAGCTGTGATCCTCCTCTTTTCAGGTTTTCCACCGGCGCTCATGGTTCCTCCCCCTCGAGCAGCGCTTGCAGAGAAAGCAGCTAGCCCTGGGGGCATCGCTGCCTGCTCGTTCCTGAGCTGCTGCTCTTTGCATCCATAAGATATATAGAGCCACGGCTCGGCCACGCACTCTCCTCATTGTCTGTGATTGACAGCAGTGGGAGCCAATGGCCAGTTAGGAGGGACAGCTTAGGCTCTCGTGAACATCACTGGATCGGAGGAAGCTCAGGTAAGGATTGGGGGGGGGGGGGTTCGCTGCACACAGAAGGTTTTATACCTTCATGCATAGAATAGGGATGTGGGGGGGGGGGGGGTGCTTGCCCGGGGGCCAGTGCATTCATACCATGTTATGAAAGGTGATCCATATTATTTTACATTATCGTTTTTTTTTTTTTTTTTACATTATAAAGAATTCAGCAGAAGGAGGGAGACTTCAGAGTTGGAGGGGGCACTTGCAGAACTGGAAAGTCTAATATTTGAGTCTCTGCAGCTGTTTCAATCTTTCAAAGTCTATTTGTAGCATAAGTTTAACATTCATATTTGTGTTTCAATCTTTTTATTCAAGTTTTGTTATACAAAATGTATAAAAGTCGCCACATAACATTGTACAGTCACAATCAACATTTGGGGTAACACAATGAAGATCACCAAGTGTAGGGGTCCTTGGAGTAGTCCGAAGCTCCGTAGAGCCGTTAACCCCTATTAGCATCGCAGATCATATCTGAACCGTCCACCCAGATGAGCCGCCCCCCCATCCATCTATCGGGGGGGGCGCAACTCAGCCGGCCGTGTGGGCAGCCCAGAGGTCTGATCAGACTGACAATGGTCCCGTAGGAGCTGAGAAAACAGGGAGCAGCACAAACCTCTAAGGTCTGGATCTGACTCCAAAAATAAACAATAAACTAATTTCAAAAGAGAGGAAAGAGGACAGTGACAAAGAATAGAAGGAAGGAGACAGAGTAAGGAAAGGACAGTTGAGGAGGGGGGAATGGGGGGAGGGAGGGGGGGGAGGAGCCCCGATTCAGCATCCAGACATCTCAACCTAATCCCCTAGGCTATGCTGTAAACATCTCCGGGTCATTAGTTAGGTAACGAAGCCATGGGTCCCAAACTC
This sequence comes from Rana muscosa, assembly GCA_029206835.1. NCBI lineage: Eukaryota > Metazoa > Chordata > Amphibia > Anura > Ranidae > Rana > Rana muscosa. Next base: position 1,163,541,792 of record CM055116.1, read on the forward strand.
CATGAAACAGTTTCATTTTATCTTGGGCCAGAGCGGTCAAGCGTTCGTTTAGCATCAACCAAGACAATTTGCCTTTAAGCTGATCGAATGGTAGAGCTGCCGATTTCCAGTTCCTAGCAATAGTGATTTTGGCTGAAATAAAAATAAATGTCAAGAGCCTCTTGCAGGACTTGGAGGCTTCCACATCTCCTCCCCCCAGTAGTGCTTGCTTAGCTGATTTAGTTAGGTTTAGTTGGGTAAGGGAGTAAACTAAATTATACACCCTGATCCAAAACCTCCGGACCTTTGGGCATGTCCACCAAATATGATAGGTGGTGCCCATCTGGCCACATCCTCTAAAGCACAACGGGGTAGCTCCTGAGACAAAAGTTGCCAGTCTGACCGGCACCATATACCACCTCAGTAGAACCTTATAATTGGCCTCAATTATTGAAGTATTGACGAGCGAACGAGATGCTGTCTCGGCTATCCTATGCCATTCGTCCAGATCCAGGGTTTCCTGCAAGTCGGTCTCCCATTGGACCATATAAGTCAGCTTTGTCGATACACTCAGCAATATCGAATATATAGCAGATAAATGTCCTTTAATTTTATCATAATTTTTGCATAGATGTTCCATGGGAGTTTGGGTTGCTAGGTTGCTCTTGCGAGCCAGGGTTTGTACATAATGTGAGATTTGGGCGAACCTATAACCCTCCGCTGGAGGCATTTGATGCCTGTCAGCCATAGTCCGTTCGGTCAGCATACCTCTATGATCGCACAAGTCAGCAATACACTTAAAACCCTTATTAGTCCACCATTCGAACGCTAGTGGAGTGAGACCCGGGGTGAATGCTTTATTTTGAAGCAGAGGTGTCAGTGGAGAATGAGGAGATTTGAATTTGTGAGATCTGGAGAGTCTGTCCCATAGTTCCAGTGACATGGATAAAGTAGGGCAAAGTATAGGAGGTCGCTCCTTGATAGGGAGCCATAAAATATAAGAAATAGGTTTGGGACGGCAGGAATAAGATTCCATAGCCATCCAAATGGCCTGTGCCTGTTGGGAGTGAAACCTTGTAAGTTGTGCTATCTGGGCAGCATAAAAATATTTTAATAAGTCTGGAAGACCAAGTCCTCCTCTCCGCTTCAACGTGTATAGAGTGCTCCTATTCACCCTGGGTCTCTTATCACCCCAAATAAACTGTAGTACTTTATTCTGGAATCGTTTAAGGTCATCACGGGCCAATGAAACTGGCAAGGTACGGAAGAAATACAATAATCGAGGTAGAACATTCATTTTAATTGAGTGAAGTCTGCCAAACCACGATGGCGGGTGAACCTGCCACTTAGCCATGTCAGCTGTTAGCCGTTTGAAAAGGGCTGGATAATTCTCTTTGTACAACTCACCAATAGATGAGGTCAGCTGTATGCCTAAATAAGGGAGAGCTGTGGATTCCCATCGGAATTGAAATGATTTTTCAAGCGTAGCCTGAGTGGAGCTTAGCAAAGATAAGTTCAGTGCTCTTGACTTACTATGATTAATTGCCAACCCGGAAATGTTGGAGAAAGGCTGCAAAATAGCATACAAGTTAGGTAGGGATGTGATCGGTGAGGTCAAGGTCAGCAACAAGTCGTCCGCAAAGAGTAAACATTTGTGTTCATAGTCTCCGCAATAAATGCCCTGTATATCTCTGCAGGCGCGAATTTTGAGCGCTAGTGGTTCAATCGCCAGGGCGAATAATAGTGGCGACAACGGGCAGCCCTGTCTAGTTCCTCTCCTGATAGGAAATGTTTGGGATGTATATCCTCTGAGCATTAGCGAGGCACTGGGGGAATCATATAATATGTGAAGGAGATCCAGAAAGCGTCTCCCAAATCCAAAGCGTGTGAGAACATCAAAAAGATAGTCCCAGGAGATAGAATCGAACGCCTTCTGGATATCCAATGAAAGTAACATTCCCCTCCTAGTCCCCTTTCCATCCCAATCAGACCGAACTGCCGAGATAAGGTTAATTATCCGGCGGGTTTGGTCCGATGCCTGTCTTGTCGGGACAAAACCTGCTTGGTCAGGATGGATATAACACTGAAGAAAAGTATTAAGTCTCTGGGCCAGTATTTTGGTTAGAATCTTAAGATCCGTATTGATCAGAGAAATTGGGCGATAATTGGAACAGTCTGTATGGTCCTTTCCTGGTTTCGGGATAACACTTATATAGGCTACATTTTCATGGCTGGGGAGCTTGCTGCCGCTTCTCAGGTCATTAAAGTAAGTACAGAGATGTGGGGCCAGAAGATCGTGATATTTCCTATAGTAGTGACCCGGGAATCCATCTGGCCCAGGGGCCTTGGTAGGGTGTAGGGTTTTGATTGCAGCCCTGACTTCAGGCTCTGTAAGAGCACCGTCCATCAGTTCCGCATGGGCTTGTGTCAATTTAGGCAGCTGTAAGTCGCGAAAGAATGTGCTCGCTTCAGATGAATCGAACTTGTCCTGCACTCCATACAGCTTAGCATAAAATTTGTGAAATTCTCCAATTATCCGTTCGGGGTTCTGGGAGGTTAGGCCCGTGGATAGTCGTAGTTTAGGCAAAGTCGGTGTGTACGGTCGAGGAACCAGTTTTCTAGCTAACATTGTGGTAGGTTTATCACCCATCGTATAGAACCTGTGCTTAGACCAACTAATATGTTTCTCCGCTTGAGTAGTCAAGCTAAGATTTAGTGCTAGTCAAGCCTCGTCAATTTTATGCCTTATATCTACCAGGGGATTTCTGTGCTGTTCACTAAGTAAGTTATCTAAGTTAGTTTCCAGAATCTTATTTGCCTGTTCCCTATTGCGTTTAATCCTGGCTGCCACTTATCGCTGCTTTATGAGCTACCCAGTTAATTGCGGGGGATGTGTCCGATGCCTTATTAAGTCTAAAGTATTCCTGTATTTCCTTTTGAATCTCTAAAAAGATTGTAGGGTCATTCAGCAAGCTCACATTAAGTCTCCACGGGGAGGGTCTAGATTTAGTCCATAGCCCTGAAGTAGAGAGTTTTATCGGGGAATGATCAGACCAAGGGGTAGATAAAATCTTAACCGACTTAATAAATGGTAGCAAAGGCGTACGTACTAGAACGTGGTCTATCCTCGAGTAAGTATGATGGGCTTGTGAAAAGTGTGTAAAGTCTCTGACCGTAGGGTTATTTTCTCGCCAGGCGTCGATGAGGTCATAGAAATGAAACAGACGTGCAACCTTGCTGCTTCCAGTCGGTGGGCGTTTCAATGTTGGTCTAGAGGAGTCCGATTTATCCATAATTCTGTCCAAGGGAATATTACTATCGCCTCCCATAATGACCTGACCCTGGACTTTGGGCATAAGAATCTTCAGCATTTTGCTAAAGAATTCCGGCTGTCCAGTATTCGGGGCATAGTATGATCTAAAGGACACCTCCTGGTCATGGAGCCGCCCCACTGCCAAAATATATCTACCTCTCTTGTCCTTAACGATAGCGATGGGGGTAAAGGGGGTCCGTTTCGAAAAGCAGATGGCTACACCGCCCTTCTTTTCCCGACCCCCTGCCAAGTAAAACTGTGGATACTTCCCATTGAGGTAACGGGGCGTTGAGACATTGGAGAAATGAGTTTCCTGCAATAGCAGGACTTCAGCCTTCTGTTTATGATAAAACTGGAAAGCCTTAGTTCTTTTAGTAGGGGAGTTAAATCCATGTACATTGTGGCTAACTATCGAATAGTCTGTGTTATATGTGGTGGCCATCGTGGTAGGGCAGAGCACTCTTACCTTGCATAATGAATGAAGCGAGAAGGGTCCCGATGATGATGACTGTTTGGCTATGTGACCTCTCAGACCATGACATAAGGGAAGGGCGCTGAACCGAGGCTCCGAAGAAAGAGGGGGAAGGGAGAGAAGGAAAAGGCATTAGAGAAGAAGAGAAACAAAAATAAAAGCAAAAAAACATATACATAGGCCTTAGGCCCAAACAATCAATATAACTCAATCCTAGCTGATGAATGAAGGAATGGGGAATAACCCCTGCCGGAGACAACATCCGGCAAATTGGGTGCAAGGGTACCATCCTTGTCGTAGGATAGGTAGTCTTGCAGTTGGGTGGCAAGCATGACCACCCCGACCCAAATATGATTACACTCTGTACGAGCAGGCTATTCGAGGTCATATCGGAAATGACAAAATCAATCAATACAGTTTTAACATAACAGGCTGTCTATAGGAACATGCATTCCCAAGGCCAGTGGCGCCGGGGCCGGAAGGGTCCCCATCGGTCGTTCCGGCCCCCGAGCCACAGCCCAACAGGGGAACACATTGCGGTCCGACTAAGGCCCCCAGACTGCTAAAAAGCAAAAAGCAAAATTTCTTCGACCAGGTTGGGCCCGTCGGGGTTGTAAAATATTCGGCTGGCAGCCAGTCCGAAGAACCAGGAACTCCAGTAACTTTGTAACCCGTGACTTTGTAACCTGTGAACTGTGAACGGTAACGATGGCCCCATCAGGCCCATAGTCCACCATGGGCCCAGGCCATATCCGTGCAATCAAGCACTAACAGTTCCCAAAAGGGGCAAAAAAGCAAAAAGAGAGAAGAGCAATAATACTCAGGTATTCCGGCGAGCATTTCTGGCCTGTGAGCGTGTGCGATCCTGCCATATCGGGGAGAGGGGACGATGATCCAGACAAGGGGGAGATGAAATCGGAGTCGGAGAGTCCCGTGCAATGATGCCGAGACTAAGCAGTAGGTCTTCGCCTGCTTGGAACGTGGAAAAGGAGTGGGACTTTCCGTTGTAAGTGAATGATAACTTAAAAGGGAACGACCATCGATACTTAATCTGTTTGGCCATAAGTTGCTGGAGTAATGGCCGTAGGTTTCTGCGTTTCTGGACCGTTGATGGCGCCAAATCTGTAAAGAGCTGTATTGGTGTTCCAAATAGCGACAGGTCCGGCCTGTTGCGAGCCGCAAGCATCATCTTATCCTTAATGCGGTAGTAATGTGGCTTAACAATAATGTCTCGTGGTAGGCCGTCGGCCCTTGGGGCTGTCAGTGCTCGGTGAACGCGATCAACTTCCATGTGGTGGTTGGCTATATCAGGGATAAGGGTTTTCATCAGGTCTTTTACAGCCCCCTCTAGATCTGTGTGAGTTTCAGGGAGGCCACGCACGCGGACATTGTACCTACGAGAACGATTCTCCAAATCTTCAATTTTTGTGAATGCCTCTTCTAATCTATCCTGGAGGTCTGTCACCATGGCTGAGTTCTGGTTGACCCTTTTGATGGCTCCATCCACTTTGGTTTCAATTAGCTCAAAACGCTCTCCCAAGCTATGGATGTCTTTTTTCAGGTCAGTGGTGATTAATGTGCAGGCCTTAGAGAGCTCCTGCTGCAGCATGGTGGAGAATCTGCCCAACAGTACAGCATCAGGGGAATAGTGTGAGAGCTGGGGAATTGGCATATCCTGGCTGGATTGGCTGGATTGGCTAATGAGGACTTCTGCTAAGTCTGCCATGTTCCTATCCATGGAGGAGGCAGGGGAGGCAGGGGAGTTTGGAGAGTCATGTCTATCAGCGTATATGGCTGGGGATGGGGGATGTGATAGTGACTCACCCCGCTGTCCGGTCTCCACCTCTCCCGAGGATTGTGAGGAGAATGGATCCCTAGTTGGCTCCAGATTTAGCTGCCTGTCTCCTCTCTGTGTAGCGCCGTCGGATCTGGCTGCTGCCGTGCTGCCTCGTGTGTCTGGCTTACCCGGCGCCATCTTGGATCGCGGCTGTGCTGTAGGGGAAGGCCCTGCTCTCTTCTGGGCTGTAGTTTGCGTATCGTGTCCTTTCCGCGGCTGCCCCTGTGCCCTACGGTTCATCGCCACTTCGGGGCTGGTGTGGGATCGGTCCTGGCTCACGGACCTCAGTGCCTGCGCTATCGTTAGCTCTGGTGGGTCGGGGTGCCGGGAGCTCGGTCAGCACACGTCCTTCTCCGAGTCCCCGCGCATGCGCACAACATTCATATTTGGAGATGCCCAATTAAAGTTGCTTATACTGCATCATTAGCTAGATCTTTTAAATATGAACCAAAAAGGTACATAGCTAATGCTCTACTGTTATGTTTCCAATTGTTGCCCAAAAGCAAAGGCAGCAGACAATCCCGACGGGTCCATGCTGCTTGTAAGCAGTGGCCTCTCTGCAGTGGTACAACACCATCTCCCTCTGAGACAGAACTAGAGCTCTTCAGTTAAGAGGGAGCTTTTCCTCATTTTTTGGATTTACCTTTTTGCCGTACATCCAGTGGATAGAGTTTATTATGGCCCTTCAGCTGGGCTTCAACGTTAAAGTACAACTCAAGTCAAAACTTTTTTCTTGGATAGAGTAGAGAGGGATTAGAAAACTCCTGTCAAGTTTATTGCGGTAGGTGCCGACATTAGGGAAATTCACCCTCTCTATTTCTCCTGTTTAACATTATCATTGAAAGTAAAAGAAAATTCCAAATTTTGGGTTGTCCCCAGAAAAGTAATAGAGGGGAAATCTTCCAACGGGGACACTAGTGCTAGACTAGACAAAGCATTCGGTCAATTTGCAGAGATTTCCTTTTAATTCCTGTTTTAGCTATGGGACAGAAAGTGAAGGTAAATCTCCCCAATGGGGCACAGATGGCAAAAAAAATAAAACCGGGCTTATAACCCTCCCTTACTCTATCCAAAATGGGAAAAAATAAGTTTTGCCTATAGTACTACTTTAAAGTGGAATTTAACTCTGCAACTTTTTTTGGGGGGCCCCCAAGAGCTATTAGAAATGAGGTGTTTGTATGTGCAGCATTTTTGCACATTAAAGCAGACTTGCCTGTCAAATGAGTGTACATATTCACCAGCACACCATGGATCAACAATAACCATTCAAAGGTTTCTTTTATTGGGAGAGATCACATGACAGAGAAGTGCAACGTTTCGGAGCCACGCAGGGCCCCTTCGTCAGGCATGTGATCACTTGCCTGACGAAGGGGCCCTGTGCCGCTCCCAAACATGGCACTTATCTCTGTGATCTCTCTCAATAAAACAAACCTTTGGATGGTTATTGTTGATCCATGGTGTGCTGGTGAATATGTACGCTTGTTTGATGTTTCCAGGACACAGCTGGTAATTGCTGCAGCACCCACCATTTCAAGAGCCATATTTGCCGGGTACGTGTGCGATAGGAATTTTGACAATTACCTGTCAAATGATCCCCTCCAGCATTACGCTGACATCAATTCCACTGGTCACAGTTGAGTCCATCTTCTCCTGGTCTTCCTTTAGGTATTGAGGCTGTTTGGCTGGGCCACGATGACATCACTGCCACACATGCTCAGACGTTACGTCATCACAGCATAGACAGTTGCCAAAAAAGTAAGCTGTGTTGTGCATGTATCAATAGTCTCTTCTATCTTTAAAAATCCTACCTGCCAAGGTTTTATTTTTTTTTTTTTTTAGGTTCAGTTCCACTTTAAAATGTAATTTTTTTTATTTTTGGCTTGGTTTTCATATTCTCGGTTTTCATGTACTGTTACTAGTATTTATATATTCTTGTGTTGTGACAAGACAGAGGGTTGTGATGATGTGTCAGTGGTGTTGCCTTCATTTGTGACAGCGTAGTCAATGGTTTTTCCAAATACCTGGGTGAGGTTCAGCCCACAGTGATCACGTGACTCCTTGTGGTCTGAAATAGACTTTAGTTGTTAATACTCTGGCTTAGTTGAGGGATTTCCAAGCTGTAATGCACAAGCGTGTAACTGCTTCTATGGACTGCCCATTGATCGGCTTATTCAGCTATCTCTCAGTTGCTGGTTTGGGGAAACACTTTTAGACAAAGCTGTGGGTCTTCTGGCTGGCAGGATGCCTTCATCTCATCAGAGGTCTGCATTCTTAAAAGGGCAGTTGTAAAGCTAGTGCATTGTTGGTTCACTAACCTTTTCCTTCGATTTCCCTTCTAAATGTTTTTTTTCTTTGTCTGTCTGAATTTCTCACTTCCTGTTCCTCCTCAGTAAGCTGTTCAGTAAGCTGTTCTGGCTGACTAACCCTTTAGATCACCCTCCGTTCTGTGTGAAGGCCTTACAATGCTCTATGTGGAGACTATACACCCCTCTGGGTGAAAACTACCCCCTGTTCTATGTGAAAACCATTTGCCACTCTATGTGGAAGCCATACACCCATCTGTGTAGAAACCACCCCACTTTATTTGGAAACTGCTCTACATGGAAGCCATGCACCACTCCATATGGAAACCACACCATGTTCTTTATGAAGGCCACGTGCTGCTCTATGTTAAAGCCATACACTTAAGCCAGGTACACACGATCGGATATCCTATGGATTCTAATCCGATGTTTTTTTCCATCGGAAATCCGATGAAACTGTCTTCCATCAGTCTTGCCCACACACCATCAGTCAAAAACGGACCGTTTCAAACGCGGTGACGTAAAACACTCCCATGAGCCGAGAAAAATTAAGTTCAATGCTTCTGAGCATGCGTCGACTTGATTCTGAGCATGCGTGGGTTTTTTATCCGATGGATTTCCACACAGACGATCGGATTTTGCTATCATTTTTTTTCCCATCGGATAAATTTAAAACATGTTCTATTTTTTCACACCGATGGGGAAAAATGACCGATGGGGCCCATACACGATCGGTTTGTCCGATAAAAACAGTCCATCGGACAAACCGATCGTGTGTACGTGGCTTTATTCATATAAAGATCACCCTCCATCCTATGTAAAGGCCTTGCACCGCTCCATGTGGAAGCTGTACACCTCTGTTTGGAAACCACATCCTGTTCAATGTGGAAGCTGTTCGCTGCTATATGTGGAAGCGATAAACCCCTCCATATGGCAACCACGCCCTGTTCTATGTGAAGGCTTTAGGCCCCATTCACACAGGGGCGGCACGACGTGGCACGACTTCTGGGGGCGACCTCGGCGGCACGATCTCAAGACGACTTGAGACGCCCGCCGAGGCAATTTGCATAAAGACTTCTGTATAGTCAATGCAGGTCACCTTGGGTCGCCCCCAAAAGTAGTACAGGAACCTTTTTTCTAAGGCGGAGCGACCTGAGGCGCTCCTATTAGAACGGTTCCATTGAACAGCGTGGGACGCGACTCGTCAGGCAACCGAGTCGCCCCTGTGTGAACCGGGCCTTACACTGCTCTATCTGGAAGCCATACACTCCTCCATATGGAAATCATCCTCCATTCTATGTAAAGGCCTTACAATGCTCTATGTGGAAGCTGTACACCCCTCTGTGTGGAAACCACATCCTGTTCTATATGAAGGCCGTACACTGCTCTACGTGGAAGCCATACACTCTTCTATATAGAAACTACCCCCTGTTCTATATAAGGGCCATACACTGCTCTATGTGGAAGCCATATGCCGCGTACACACGGTCGGAATTTCCGACAAGAAAAGTTCGATGTGAGCTTTTCGTCGGGAATTCTGACCGTGTGTAGGCTCCATTGGACTTTTCCTGTCGGAATTTCCGAGAAGAAAAATTTCAAAGCTGGTTCTCAAATTTTCTGACCAAAAAAGTTCCAATCGGAAATTCCGATCGTCTTTAGCAATTCCAATTCACAAAATTCCTACGCATGCTCGGAAACAAATTGATGCATGCTCGGAAGCATTGAACGTAATTTTCTCGGCTCGTCGTAGTGTTGTACGTCACCGTGTTCTTGACGGTCGAAAGTTCAGAAAACTTTTGTGTGACCGTGTGTATGCAAGCCAAGCTTGAGCTGAATTCCGTTGGAAAAACCATCCAAGGTTTTTCCGACGGAAATTCCGACTGTGTGTACGTGGCAAAAACACTCCTTCATGTAGAAATTTGCCCCTGTGCAATATGAAGGCCTTACCTCTGAGAAAGCTATACACCTCTCTGAGTGGAAACCACCCCCTAATCTATATGGAAGCCATGCACATGTAGTTTGGAAATCACCCCCTATTCTAGATGGAAGCTATTTGCTGCTCTACATGGAAGCCACACACCCCTCTGTGGGGAAACCACCCCCTATTCTATGTGAAGGTCTACCACCATGTGAAACATTTAAAGGATTCTATGTAGACGTCGTACACCACGGCATGTGGACCAGTTGGAAACAACACTTTTTATTAAACAATGTTGACAGGAACAGAGAACATATGTTACAGGCTAACTGTAATTTTAGTCCAGCCTTTTTCAACCAGGGTGCCGTGATTGTTCTTCAGGGGTGCCTTGGCAAAATGCCTAAAAATTGCCCAAAAAATGTATACAAGCTAGTGGGTGGATCAAGCCTGCCTTTTAGTTATACAACAAAGCCACAGGTTTTTATTGTGAACCATTTCAACCTTCCAGCTAACGGCACCCTAACAACCAGTGATGTCCTCAGTGTTGATAAGAAAGGCGTTAATTACCTGCACAGCATCCTTATTTGACCCTCCCCTGCCCCTCTCCATTAGCACTGGGGTCACATTAGCTGAGTGATGGAGAGAAACTGAGGGAGAGGAGAAACACTTGTATACTAGTCGGTACCAGTGTGCATAAGTGTATTTGCTTTGGAAGAACAAATCACCTCTAGCGTTTAGGGTCCTTCATGTGCCGATGCTGCCCCATTATCTAAAACTATTACCATAGTTTTTTAAATTTTTAGAATGGGATGCCTTGAGACTATTTTAACGGGTGCCTTGAGATTGTCCATAATTTTAAAGAGTGCTTTGACTGGAAAAAGGTTGAGAGAAACTGTTTTATTCTACAAAGACTCTCTAGAGTGGATTATGTATTTTCTGATTATAGATGGCACTTAGATACAGCACAGACCCTGATTTTAGTACACGACTACCATATGCAGGAGCGGGTACAGCCTGATTTGGTACATGCCATAGTGCAAACATGGATACAGCCTTAAGGCTGCATTCACACCTGAGCGTTTTGTAGCCTGAAGCCTGAAGCTACAAAATGCTAGAGGGGGGAAAAAAACATTATTCTCTATGAAGATGGTTCACATCTCCACTCCAAAACGCCTGAAGCCGAACAACTTCCGGACCCTTTTCTGTCGCGTGAATCGGGCAGATTTGGGCGTTTTAGGAGTCATAGAATGTAATGGAAACGCTCGATTCAAGTGTTTATCGCGACAATAAGCGTTTCGACGGGCGCAAATTCGCGCTACAAAACGCCGGTAAAAACGTCGATAAAAACGCTCGAAGCGCTACGCTCAGGTGTGAATGCAGTCTGAGAATGTAACTGCACCTCTTCAGTTAGATAGAGATATTTTTTCTTTATACTCCTTGTCCCAGGCCTGTGCCTCCCCCTTTTTCTTTTTGTGTGTGCAAGGGGATGCTTCTTACTCACACCCCCGCTTATCAGAACCTTCTGGAACCTCAGGAATAATGTGCAGATACCTTGAATGCGCCTGCAGAAACTGTCACAGCTGTAAAGAGTGGAGACAGGCAAAGACTCCCACTGATTACCAGTGATCAAAGGAAAAGCACCGTATACTTTTAGTAATCGTATGTTGAGTTATTATTGCTGTATTTCCTTAGAGCTGAACTCTGGGAATTGGGCAAAATATATCCTTGTAGTCGCACCCCCCCCCCCCCCCCCCCTTCTGCACATGTTTAAATGCTTTTAGGTCTACTGGGGATGAAAAGAATGTGTTAACCCACCTTAACCCTTCTCTGACCGACTCTGGTTCTGTACCCTTCTCCCAGGCTGTGGGTGGTCTTCCAATGTCCTATCTTACAATGCAGGGCTATATTATTTGTGGAGGAGGCAAGAGTGTGACCACTGGCCGCAGGAAGCTTTATGGGGCTGGTCTAGGGTTGCCACCTCATCCCTTTAAAACCAAACACATATTAATTAGACAGGTTCTGTGGCTGATTAAGATGGTAATTTAAACTCACTTGGTGCCTTATGTGCATTAAATTAGCTTCAGAACCTGTGTATTATGTTCTTGGGTTTAAAGGGATAAGGTGGCAACCCTAGGCTGGTCACACCACTGGAAAGACTGTTGTAAGGTGAGTATTACACCTTATTTCTGCACCCCAAGCAATTAACCTTATCGGCATGTAGGTGACCCCCTGCAAGGGTATGTTTTACCCAATTCCTAGAGCTCAGCTTTAAAGTAACAATCTGTTGCAATCTTTTTATTGGTTTTCGGAATAAAATGGTAGTGCCATTGCAGGGGCAATAAAGCGTATCGCAACAACCTCAGACATGTGGAGGTAATGACCACAGGATACAGTAACTGGTCAGCAGGAACCTATGGAAGCAAACATATCAGAAGCACGTGAAGATGAAGGAAATGCCTTTTTGTGACATTTCAGCAAAGTTGGGGAGGAAAACCAGCACAATCCATCATTGCAGCTCATCTGCTCTTCACAGCGCACAACAGCAACTGCGGTATATCTGTGATTGGGTGTCTTGTATTGGAGTAAAGTTCATTTGCATATTAGTAACCCTTCCACTTTCAGAAGACAGTTGTTAGTAGGATTTTGCTGTTGTAAACTATAGAATGTTTGTTTTTTTTCTTTTCAATATTTTTATTGAAATATATGAGAAAATGGTGAACAATCCACAAAGAAAAGACATATTGTCATTATTTTTTTCTTTATTGTTTAGACGGGTCTTTAAGGCCTCATGCACACTGGACGTTAAAATGACGTTATAAAAACGCCAGTAGCTTTTAGGGGTGCAACGGATCAAAAAACTCACGGATCGGATCGATCCTCGGATCAGAGCCACGGATCGGATCATTTTCGGATCGGCAAAAAAAAATACTATCCACGTCATCCCCCACTGTAATATCCACAATCTCCCCCAGACCCCCACTGTAATATCCACGTCACCCCCCCCCCCCCGACTGTAATATCCACAATCTCCCCCACTGTAATATCCACGTCACCCCCCCCCCCCCCACTGTAATATCCACAATCTCCCCCCTGTAATATCCACAATCTCCCCCACTGTAATATCCACAATCTCCCCCACTCACTGTAATATCCACAATCTCCCCACTGTAATAGGCATCTCCCCCACTGTAATATCCTCACTCTCCCACTCAGGCATAGATATCAGGCATCTCCCCCAATCTCTGTAATAGGTCAGGCATCTCCCCCACTTACTTTAATCTCTCCCACCGCCAGATCCACGAGCAGCGAGGGTGAGGGGTGATGACGTCAGCGGCGCTCAGCGCGCATAAGGCAGCTGCCACCTGGTGTACCAAGATGGCCGCGGCTCCGGAGCTAGGCCAAAGCCGCTGCCTTTCCTAAGGCCAAGGCCGTGGATCGCTCCGCGGATCGCGTGGTGATCCGATCGGAACACGGTGACCCGTTCGGATCACGGATCACCACCGATCCGTTGCAGCACTAGTAGCTTTGCAGTGAGTTTCAGTTTTTTTCAAAGTTTTTGCAATAGGGTTTTTTAGAGTTTTTTTTCCGCATTAGCGTTTTTTAGCGGTTTTCTTTGAAGAAAAATTTTTTTTTTTTTTTTTCAATGGATCAAAAACGTTAAATGCTGGTAAACAGTTTTTTGCGCGTTTATCGACGTTTATCAGCGTTGGAGCATTATAACAGCTGAAAAACTTTTCTCAGAACCCACTAGTTTTGTTTTTTTTGTTTTTTTTTTTACTGCTCAAAAACGCCACTGCCCAAAACTGCTGATAACAGCCTATTGCCGCGTACACACGATCGGAATTTCCGACAACAAATGTTCGATGTGAGCTTTTGGTCGGATATTCCGACCATGTGCAGGCTCCATCGGACATTTTTTCTGTTGGAATTTCCGACAACAAATGTTTGAGAGCTGGTTCTCAATTTTTCCGACAACAAAAGTTCTTGTCAGAAATTCCGATTGTGTGTAGCCATTTCTGACGCACAAAAGTGCTGCGCATGTTCGGAATCATTTTGACGCATGCTCGGAATCATTGTACTTAATTTTTCTCGGCTTGTCGTAGTGTTGTACATCTCTGCGTTCTTGATGATCGGAATTTCCGAGCAACATTTGTGCGACCGTGTGCATGCAAGACAGGTTTGAGCGCTGTCAACATCTGTCGGAAAAAAATCCACGTTTTTGTTGTCGGAAATTCCGATCGTGTGTACGCGGCATATGTGTGCATGGACACATAGGATAACATGATGGAGAGTTTAATGATTGTAGAAAAAAACGTCTACTGCCAAAAACAGCTGCTGTAAAAATGTCCAGTGTGCATGAGGCCTACGGTTCAAGGAACTAGTTAAAAAAAAAAAAAAAAAAGTGTTGTGAATCGGCTTGATCACACCTGCAGCATTGAGCAGCTTTGCCCAATGCAGTCCCAACACCAGAAGTAGGCAATTTGCCTTCTGTCCTCCGGCTCCAATTCACAGCAAGAGCTGTATTGGTGTGCACTGAAAAGGAATAGGACATGTTTAATTTGTGTGCAGCGCATTGTGACGTGTTATGCACACTGTATGGTGTGCATGAGCCTTTAGGTGCAGCTCTCTTTTATGAAAATAAGTCCACCCTTTTAAATGAGATTGCCGCTCTTTCTAAGCAATCACAAAGTGTGCGTCTCATTGGTACCCCAGGGTTGTGTAATATCATTTTGACACCTCTGTATCATATAATTTAATCTCTAGATAATTGCATACTTCTAGGCTTGCCTGTAATTGAACCATTTCTTTCTGGAAGAATACATTTTGCCGTGTGAACAAATTCACTGCTGCACATCGTTCTTCCTTCCTTTTTATTTTTTTTTTTCCTGTAGTGCTTTGTTTTTTTTAGGCCTATTTTTTTTCTAGAACACATTATTCATTAAACTGGATCTGTTATGTAATGATTTGCAAGGTGGTTGGAATTAACTGCTTCTGAGGTATGTGTGTGTGTGTGTGTGTGTGTGTATGTATGTACGTACTGTGTATATATACACCAATCAGCCATACCATTAGGACCACTGACTGACAGGTAAAGTGAATACCATTGATTATCTTGTTACAGTTGCACCTAAAAGTGGGTGGGATACATTAGGCAGCAAGTGAATATGTATTTTCTGAAGCAGAAAAAAATGGACGAGTGTAAGACCCCATACACAGATTTGGATTTTCTGCGGAATTTTTGTCCTCAGATTTACCAAAACCATGTTGTACAAGGGCCTGCCTGATTGCATACAAATTGAAACTTATGCCCTGTACACACGATCGGTCTTTCCGATGGAAAAAAGTCTGATGGACTTTTCTCTTTGGAAAAACTGGTTGTGTGTGGGCCCCATCGGACTTTTTTCCATCGGTGGTAAAAAATAGAACACGTTTTACATTTTTTCCTATGGAAAAAAAACCGATAGGAAATTCCGATCGTCTGTGTGAAACTCCAATGGAGAAAAAACCCACGCATGCTCGGAATCAAGTCGACGCCTGCTCAGAAGCATTGCACTTAATTTTTCTCGGCTCGTCAGTGTTTTTTTACGTCACCCGCGTTTTGGACGGTCGGAATTTTGTCTGATGGTGTGTAGGCAAGACTGATGAAAGTCAGCTTCATCGGAATTCCGGCGGAAATTTCCATCGGATTTTATTCCATCGGAAATCTGATCGTGTGTACAGGGCATGAAGGTTTGACCTCATATTACATGGTTTTGGTAAATCTGAAGACAAAAATCTGCAGAAAATCTAATAGTGTGTATGGGGTATAAGGATTCAAGTGACTTTAACAAGGGCCAAATTGTAATAGAGAGATGACTGGGTCACAGCAACTCCAAAACTCCAGCTCTTGTGGGATGTTCCTGGTATGCAGTGGTCTGAATCTACCAAAGGTTGTCCAAGGAAGGAGAACTGTTGAATGGGTTGTGGGCAGAAAAGGTTCATCGATGCATGTGGAGAGTGAAGGCTGGCCTATGTAGTCCAATCCATTAGACAAGCTACTGTAACTCAGATTTCTGAAAGTTAATGCTGGTTCCGATAGAAAGATGTCAGAACATACAGTGCATCGCAGTTTGTTGCTTATGGGCCCATGCTGACCCATGTCCACAGCCAAAAGCACCTACAATGGGAATGTGAGCATCAGAACTGAAGCACAAAGCAATTCAAGAAGGTGGCCTGGTCTGATTAATTCAAGAATAGTTTGAGGAACGCAACAATGAATTCAAGGTCTTGACTTGGCCTCCAAATTCTCCAGATCTTGGTCCAATCAAGCGTCTATGCGATGTGCTGAAAAATAAATCTGATCCATGGAGGCCTCACCCTGCAAATTAAAGGATTTACAGGACTTAAAGGGCCTGCAACTGATGGCTTTGTGTCAGATACCACAGCATGCCTTCAGAGGTCTAGTGGAGTCCATGTCACGACAGGGTATGGCTGATGGTCATAATTTTATGGCTGATCGTGTATTATATGTACAGTGTGTGTGTGTGTGTGTGTGTGTATGTATGTGTAGCGGGGTCTTCTTTAAGACTCCCAGGACTACCTTACCCAGAACCCCTTTCGGCAATGTTTCCACCCCAGAGACTTATGGGAGGGTTTATAAAAGAAGGAGGCGAGGCTGGGCTCGGCCTCTTTGGGACACGAGACTTCAAGGAAGAGCTCTTCCTGTGCGGATCCGCTGAGGGCAAGGCCTGAAGCCTGGGGCCTTGCGCTGCTCCCTAAAGAGCCTTCCACCCCATCTCGAGCCTGGGTGGCGTCTGACTCTGGTTTCTCAACCGCTGCTGAGCCGGAGATGAGACTGCTGCAGAGCTGTGTGTGAAGACAGTCGGTGGAAGTTCCCGGACTGGGATCGCGTCCGGAGGGGTGAGCGAGCGTATGCTCAGACCATATACTGTTTATTGTTAATGTGCCTACAGACTGCCGTGGCCCACCAGTTCATATTTGATACTCTCACTGGAGATCCATAGCAGAACTGAGTCAGGAGATCTTTGGTAGAGTGTTTGTTTCTATTACCATTTCCCCATTGGATTACAAATGTTATTCTGTTATGTGCACCACCTTTAAAGACTTGCCGGTGAAGAAAACATCATCCCCTAGAGACTGAGTCTTAGTATCTGAGCCAGGCCTGGTCAGCTAGATAGTTAATTTAGTTGCTGCGCCACAGGGCGCCTAGTTAACGGTTGCCCACGCGACGCACCTTTACTGTTCTATTAATGCATAGTGTGTTTATGGCTGCAGGGCTCTGCAACCTATTCCATGTAAACTGTTACCACTGTTGACCCTTTTTTTACCACAATCTAAAGTAAATTAGATACCCCTTTTATCATTGTCTTGGTGTCTGAGTTTGATCATAGAGCATAAGAATTATATTGTTGCCATAGATTAACTGTGCCAGTAGGGGGTCTAGTAAGTTGCCGGGGGTTGGCGGAGCTGTCTTCAGTGCCCAAACTAATCTGCGGCCCTCTTAAGTGAAGGTATCGCTATCTATATATATATATATATATATATATATATATATATATATATATATATGTGTGTGTATATATATATATACAGTGTGTGTATATATATATATATATGTATGTGTATATATAAATAAATAGATATAGATATCTTTATCTTGTATATCTCACAAAAGTAAGTACACCCCTCACATTTGTGTAAAATATTTTTATATATTTTCCTGTGACAACACAGAAGAAATGACACTTTGCTGCAATGTAATGTAGTGAGTGTACAGCTTGTATAACAGTGTAAATTTGCTGTCCCTTCAAAATAACTCAACACACAGCCATTAATGTCTAAACCGCTGGCAACAAAAGTGAGTTCACCCCTAAGTGAAAATTTCCAAATTGGACCCAAAGTGTCAATATTTTGTGTGGCCAGCATTGTACTCTTCATCCTTCTGTTTGAGGATGTCCCACAGATGCTCAATAGGGTTTAGGTCTGGAGACATGCTTGGCCAGTCCATCACCTTTACCCCCAGCTTCTTTACCAAGGCAGTGGTCATCTTGGGGGTGTGTTTGGGGTTGTTATCATGTTGGAATACTGCCCTGCGGCCCAGACTCCGAAGGGAGGGGATCATGCTCTGCTTCAGTATGTCACAGTACATGTTGGCATTCATGGTTCCCTCAATGATCTGTGGCTCCCAGTGCCGGCAGCACTCATGCAGCCCCAGACCATGACACTCCCACCACCATGCTTGACTGTAGGCAAGACACACTTGTCTTTGTAATCCTCATCACCTGGTTGCCGCCACACACGCTTGACACCATCTGAGCCAAATAAGCTTATCTTGGTCTCATCAGACCGCAGGTCCTTAGTCTGCTTGTCTTCAGTAAACTGTTTGCGGGCTTTCTTGTGCATCATCTTTAGAAGAGGCTTCCTTCTGGGACGACAGCCATGCAGACCAATTTGATGCAGCGTGCGGTGTATGGTCTGAGCTAGGGTTGTCCCGGTACCACTTTTTAAGACCGAGTACAAGTACTGATACTTTTTTTCAAGTACTCGCCGATACCGATTACCGATACTTTTTTTTAAACTCATGTGACAGTGGCACATGTCAGTTTTTTTTGTTTTTTATTTTTTAACAATTTATTTCATTTTATTTATTTTTATAATGTTTTTTTTTTTTTTTTTTTAAGGGGGGGGACAGTGTCAGTGTTTTTTTTTTCTTCTTTTATATTTTATTTTTTACAATAAAATTAATTTTATTTATTTTTTTATAAAAAAAATAAATATCAGCCCTGTTGGGGGGCTTTGGTGAGATATCAGGGGTCTTAACAGACCTCTGACATCTCCCCTTTGAGACAGGGAAAGGGACTGAGGACACAGATTCCCCAGTCCCTTTCTCGGCAGCCTCAGCTGCGCTGAATATGAATGGAGAGAAGACAGCGGCTCCTCTAAATTCATAAACTGAAACATCGTAAACACAGTTTACGATGTTTCAGTTATGTGAATGGACAGAGTCAGTAATCACTGGATCACTGACTCTGTACATTCCGAACAGTAAGGAGACGGATTTACCGGCTCCTACCTCCGCTCTCCATCTTGACAGATCGAGGGGGTGCAGGAGGAGAACGGCAGCACGGAGGGAGGCGGCAGCACGGAGGGAGACACGGCAGCACGGAGGGGGACACGGCAGCACGGAGGGGGACACGGCAGCACGGAGGGGGACACGGCAGCACGGAGGGGGACACGGCAGCACGGAGGGGGACACGGAGGGAGACGGCAGCACGGAGACGGAGACGGCAGCACGGAGACGGCAGCACGGAGACGGAGACGGCAGCACGGAGACGGAGACGGCAGCACGGAGACGGCAGCACGGAGGGGGAGACGGCAGCACGGAGGGGGAGACACGGAGGGGGACACGGCAGCACGGTGGGGGGACCCGGCAGCACAGAGGGGGGACACGTAAGGAGAGAGCAGCACGGAGGGGGGACACGGAGGGAGAGAGCAGCACGGAGGGGGGACACGGAGGGAGAGAGCAGCATGGAGGGAGAGAGCAGCACGGAGGGGGGACACGGAGGGAGAGAGCAGCACGGAGGGGGGACACGGAGAGGGAGACGGCAGCACGGAGGGGGGACACGGAGGGGGAGACGGCAGCACGGAGGGGGAGACGGCAGCACGGAGGGGGAGACGGCAGCACGGAGGGGGAGACGGCAGCACGGAGGGGGGACACGGAGGGGGAGACGGCAGCACGGAGGGGGGACACGGAGGGGGAGGGGGCAGCACGGAGGGGGGACACGGAGGGGGAGAGCAGCATGGAGGGGGGACACGGAGGGAGAGAGCAGCACGGAGGAAAGACGGCAGCATGGAGGGGGACATGGAGGGAGGGAAACAGCAGCAGAACGGAGGGGGGCTGGAGGAGTATACGGGGACAATCAGCGGTGATTGTGTGTGGGGGGGGGGGAAACGGCTGTCAGACTTTTAAATCTATACATCGGTGATTGGTGCTTGTAACTCCCCCACCGCACTGATCACCGCTGAATGTACAAGTATCAGGTGAAGCATCGGGAGCATTACTAGTATTGGTATCGGGACAACCCTAGTCTGAGCACTGACAGGCTGACATTGCGACTAGAAATTGCGCCCTGGCGCCTGTGCTTTTGTCTGACCATTCATCGCTGACATCGGCTTGCACACTTTAACCACTTGCCGACTGCTGCACACTGATATACGTTGACACAATGGCAGCGGTGGGCAAATGGGCATACCTGTACGTCCCCTTTAATCCTGCAGTCGGGCGCGCGCCCGCCTCTTACTCCGTGAAATTTCCCCCGGTGTAGCGGGCTGTCAGTGCTCCGCTCTCAGGGTGATCAGTGATTGAGCTGGAGAAGGATGGAGCATCACCGCCAAGGGCTACATGGTGAGCACCCGAGTACAAAGTGGCTGTTCCACACACCCCGCGCCCCCCCCCCCCGGCTATGTAACCGGGCTCCACTTGCCCATTTGCGGGCCCAAGACTGTGATTGCGGGTGCCGCCAGGTAGAGGGGAGGGAGGAGAGTCTCCTCCCCTTCTTGTTACTGACCCGGAAGTGACGTTTATGACATCACTAACGGGTCCCTGTTGACAGTTTCCCCGGCCATTAAGGCTGGGAAAGATGGTATAGCAGTGCGATCAGCTCCTGCTGTGATTGAACACAGCAGGAGCCAATCAGCTCCCGATGTCTGCCGGGACCCACTGATCGTTTTTGAGGCAGACCGAACAGCAGTCTGCCTATGTAAACAAGGCAGATCGCCATTCTGTGACAGGAGAAGACAGATCTTATGTTTCTGCTAAGCAGTAACACGGATCTATGTCGTCTTGCTGTACAAACGCTGGCAAGAGAGCAATACTTCCACCACCAGTCCTCCTTCATAAGGCTAAATAAAGCTTTGTTAAAAATAAGAAATAAACTGGCTCCTAGATTTAAAGCAAATTTGTCAAGCACTGCTTTAAGGGTTTTCTTTTCAGGTATGGAGTGTGAGCTTCTGTGGCTACTGTCTGAGTGGTGTTTCCCCCATTTACAAACACTGAGCACATTGAAGCATAATAAAACAAAGCAGAAGTGTAGCCGCTGCCCCCAGTAATCAGTCAAATTCAATTTTTCCTATTGCCAGTGAATGAAACCTGACTGACTGTTATGGGCTTCTCTTTTGCTCTGTTTGTTTTGCTTCTATTTTAGTAGGTCAGTCCCTTTGTGGTTAGCTGTCCACAAAATGTTTTTCTTCAGTTTGAAGTGAACAGTGTTACTGCAGTAAGCCACTGGCACCTGTACTACAAGTAAAAGATTAAAGTGTATCGAAACCCAAAAACAAACATGTCCTACATCACAGCTTGCCAGGCCTCCTGCACATGGGCATCTGAGTGTGTGCAACAACGATGTATCCTGGCCTAGGCCAACAAGGCCCAAGCCTGGGGCAGCACTTTGCAGGGGGGCAGCACAGAAAGTGTCCCCGCCGGCTTGCGCTGCACTGTTAGTGTAGTGCCAGTCTGATGGGGCGGACTGGGCTGAGAGGCAAATTTAGTCTAGCGCCCCCATACTTTTTGGATAAAGTAAGGGAGGGTTATAGCCCTTGTCAGTTTATTTTTTACCATCCCTGTCCCATTGCAGAGATTTCCCTTCACTTCCTGCTCCATAGCCAAACAGGAAGTGAGAGGAAATCTATGCAAATGAAGGGAATGAATCCACCCCCCCCCTCCAGGCCCTCAAAACTAGTGCCCCCACTCGAAAATTTCAGGGCGGGTCTTAAACAGGAGGGTGTGTGGCCTTGACAGAAAGGGGTGGGCCATATTTAAATTAGGGGGTGGTGCACGCGTTTAGTCAGGCCTAGGGCAGCACAAAACCTAAATACACTACTGGTGTGCAACATAAATTCTGGCGGATTTCTCCCGCGCTGGAAGCCTAGGTGCTTTGCACCGCTTCCCATAGACATGAATGACTACGCGCTACTGCACTCAGGTATACTGGTACTGCCTTTATTTTTACCTGGTGATCCTAGGACAACCTTTCTCAGCCTGATCAACACAGAGGAACCCTTGAAATAGTTTTCGAATCAGAGAGAAGCCATGCTAAAAATAACTATATCTACAACTCATGATACAATAATGTGATGGTCAGTGGGAAAATGCTTCTTACATTTGTGGTCATTGGGAAGAATTTCCTTCTGACAGATAGCTAAAAAAAGATCAATAGTGTCAGTGGAAACTTATCGGTGAGGCAGAAATTGCTCATGGCTCAAAGAACACCTTGCAACCTCTGGAGGAACCCTAGAGTTCCATGGAAGCCTGGTTGAGATACCCTGCCCTAAGGTGGCAACACTCTCTCGCTGCAGCATGGAGGAGCAGTGTTGCCACCCTAGGCTGCTCCACTGCTTTGAACCACCAACACCTCCCCCTTCTCATCTCCATTACAAATAGAGAAGTTTTCTATAGTTGTCAGAAGATAGCTAGAAAGGCTGATAAAAAAAAAAATTAGATTTCAGTTTAGTATTAAGTTACAAGGTCTGTGGTTTTCTAGCAGGATTTTTTTTTCTGCCCTTGTAGAAAAAAGCTTAACCTGAAGAAAAAAAAAACAGCAGCCAAAACATTTAAGCTAGGTTCACACCTTGTGTATTTAAGAAACATGCCCAAAATTAAATTTCTGTGCATTTTCAACATGCACAGACATGCGCTGCCCTTTAGCAAACATGCGGTAGTGCCAGTAATTGTTTTTCACCCCCACACTTGCTAACACATGCGGGTGAAGAAAAATTTGACAGTGAAGGTCCATTGAACGTCCTTTAGGGAAAGGGAGCCTTGACTGCTAGAAGCATGGTGTCACTGTGGGCGTGAACCTAAAGTAGCTTCCTTAGGATTGGTTACAAAGACCTGAGGTGACTGGGTGGAGCCTGAACTCTAGGAAAGGGCTACACTGGGGCACGTCAAACTGTTCTGAGGAGATTCAGCTGTCACAAGAGTTGCCCACCCTTCCGCCCGTTGTGATGTTTTGTCACAGCTTTATTGGCGGTTTTGACCTTGCCAGCAATTGATGTTGAATTCTGGAGTCAGTCTAATGCCTGTTTGCAGGGCTGTCGGAACAGGACAGGCAAAACAAGCAATTGTTTGGGGCCACGAGCTGGCCTGGGGCCCCAGCCTAGGATGTCTGCCTGCTGCTTGTCACTGTCCTGGATTGACCAGTGACATCACTAGCAGAGCAGGAGAGAGGCAGAGTTGTGCCTATCACAGCGGAGGAAAGATCTTCTAGCTAGCTCCGCCTCAGAGTCCACCCACCTCCTCCCGCTCTGTCCTCGAGTCCACACTGTTCAGCCAGGCACTCAGGCAGCGGCATGCTGCTGCGCTGCAGAACACAAAGACTTGACAACAGACGTGTGTAACAGACTAGACAGAGTAGAAAGCAGGCAAGTAAAAAGCATTGCTCACTCACCATTGTCACCACTCACCAACACATCATAAGGGTGGGCACTGTACTGGGCAGGACTGGAGCAGGAGTCAGCTCTGAGGGGTTCATGCTGGGACCTGTAGTTCTTCACTTTTGGGGGGGGTCACATGATTTCAAGTCCCAGCATGAACCCTCCCTGCCCCGCTAGGATGTGTTTGTGTGCTAGGACACACTAACACATCCTAGCAGGGCAGGGAGGGTTCATGCTGGGACTTGAAATCATGTGACCCCCCCCCCAAAAGTGAAGAACTACAGGTCCCAGCATAAACCCCTCAGGACACAAAATAACACATCCTAGCAGGGCAGGGAGGGTTCATGCCCAGTGCCCACTCTTATGTGGGCACTGGGCAGGACTGGAGCAGGAGTCGGCTCTGAGGGGTTCATGCAGGGACCTGTGGTTCTTCACTTTTGGGGGGGTCACATGATTTCAAGTCCCAGCATGAACCCTCCCTGCCCTGCTAGGATGTGTTTGTGTGTCCTCTCCTGCCAGTATTCTTGATAATAATAAAAGGTGTTCTGCAATGTAAAATAAAAATGTTAATGTGAGTGTGTATGTGTTTAAAGTATGTTGGATTATATCTATGCAACAGCAGTATTTGCACTGTAAACCTTTTTTTATTTATATAAAGTGTGGGTGAGCTTAAACTGTATCGCTATGCTGCGGTTCCTGTAGGCTTTGCGTGAGTGCGGGGGGGGGGGGGGGGGGGGGGTTGGGGGGGGCCTCCATGTCCATTTTGC
The DNA here is from genome assembly GCA_029206835.1 of Rana muscosa. Taxonomy (NCBI): domain Eukaryota; kingdom Metazoa; phylum Chordata; class Amphibia; order Anura; family Ranidae; genus Rana; species Rana muscosa. The sequence continues at coordinate 1,163,565,812 of CM055116.1, forward strand.
TTGGGGCCCCCAAATTCCTTCAAACGGCCCTGCCTGTCTGGCACTGATGGTAAGGACAGGCCTCGTCGACTAGGAGTTTATTTTATTGGTGCTCACGGTAAAACTATGACTGGTGTTGTTTGGCTTATTTGGAAAGTTGATACTTTGCAAAGTTCAATAAAGCCGTGGCATTGTCCTATTTCCAACTTAATCAGCTTCTGTGTCTTTTTGGGGGGTAAGGTATTGGTTTATTAGTTGGTCATAAATGAGCCTATGCTTCATAGCAGTCATGTCTCTTTACTGGACTTTAATACGTTTTATCTTCTCAAAGAAAAATATCCCACTCTTCAAAATCACGCCTTATTCATGTCATCAGTTCTTGGCAGCACCTCCTATTTGTGTGCAACTATTGTCAAGGATGAAGCACACGAAGGGCAAATCCAGAACCAAAATATCTGATGAGCACCTTGAGAATTCATCGAGAATTACTACTTCATCCAACTAGAAATGAATGCGTTAGTTTATTGAAAACCGTGTCAAATATCACACTAGTCTTGTGTTGCCCTCTTTACTTTTACAAAAAAAATGAAGTTTTATTACTCCGGTACCTTATCTATATCAGTGATTGTTAAAGTGATATTAAAGGTAATAAACAACAACAAAAAAATCATGTCCTACTTACCTGCTCTGTGCAATGGTTTAACACAAAGCAGCCCCGATTCTCTTCTTTTCCGCTCTCCCACCAGTGCTGTTGGCTCCTCGTCTTCTTTTCTCCATAGATATATAGTCATCTGAAGTCTATAATTGAATCTGTAAAAGCTGACCCCCCACTGGTTTTTTATTGTAATCGGGGACCTTTATTAACCAAGAGGAAGTGTCAGACGGCAACATTGTGTGGTGTCAACCTTGGTTTTATAGGAGCACATCAAAGGAGACGTAGGGCCAAAGCTCTTTTGGTACAAAAAAATGGCAACCACCCCAACATATAACTGGCCTTTGTGGCAAGGAGCACATGGAAGGGTGACACATGTCAAACCACAAACAAAAATTCCCTGTTCACTTGCCAGCCTGCAACAAACCAAATTTTTTTGGCCCTACTTTTCTTGTGGGGCCCCGGAGTGCACTTAGCTCTCCACTCCTGTGACTCATATTCAGCCAACAGTGGGCTAAAGTTCCCTGATGGCTGATGTTACTCAGCCAATCGAGATTTTGGAGAGATCCCAAGTTTAATGTCAGGATCCACCCAGTTGCCTGACCACCAGAGAGCCAGAGCCAGCCGTTCCCACCCCCTGCACAGGCTGGCGCTCCAGTGAGCACTGGAGAGACAGAGCGGTGACTGACAATCCTCGCTCTCTGTACACAGAAGACCTAGAACTTAGTGAAACTCTCAGTACTCGGTCTAGAGATTGGTGGGGACCAATGCCGCATCCACCTAGGTGAGTATGTGTGTTTTGTTTGAAGCAAGAACTTTTATTTTAAGATTTGCAAATAACTTTAGCTGTCTGTATCGCTACTGATGATAATTTTGCCAGTTTTCATAGAAGCCAACCTCTGCATATGCATTTTCTCATTATATGCTGAGTTTGAATTGCCCAGATTTAAGGCTCCATTTAGCCTTCCTGGCTGTAAGATGTCTTCATTAAAGGATTATCTTCAAACCACAGTTCCAGTGTGTCCCCTTACTCTAGCTGACCGTAATGTACATACTCCCTGGAGGCTCAAAACCTGTAGTGATTTTGCTAAATTAAAAAAAAAAAGTCTTTATTAAAAGGCCGGAACATGAGTGTGCAGAGATGACGGTCATCTATGTTCTTATTGGATGAAAACATTAATTCCTACATCAGAATGCATTGTTCATAAAGGGATCATTTTTGAGTCTTCACCCTTGGGAAATCTGGAAAGAGACTTTTTTTTTTTTTTATACATCGTCTATCAGAATTTTGCAGAAACCACTAAATGAATCTAGAGTTATATGTGTACAGTTAATGTATGTTCAATTTTGTCAGTAGTTCTGTTGTGTGTAAGTGAACCATAGTTTAATATTTAATGATCTCTTGCCTGTGTTGAGTCAAAGTGGAAGAAAAGCCTAATTTATAACTATTCTTAATGTCCCCCCTCTCCTCTTTCCTATCTCGCCTACCCTGTATTAAGAAAATCTGTGTGTCTACCTATGTTTAATCTGCTCTAGTCCAGTAACGTAGTCTTGCAGCTCTGACTCCTTTGTGTCAGTGAGCAGCTGCAGGGGAGAGGAGAAAATTCTAAATTCCTGAAATTCTCAGCTGTTGCCAAGCACAGGATCGCCTACATGGTATCCTGTAGGTTTTTAGAGGGCATGGCTGCTGTTTGAAATCACAGGGCCCCATACAAAATACCCGACAGGCCCCCCTGGCAGGGCCGATCCTAGGGTCACAGACGCCTGGGTGCAGAAATATTTCTGGCGCCCCCACGTGGGCGTGGTCATCCTACAAACTCCTCCCCTTTACACATTTCTATGGCAACGATTCAAACACAGAGATGCTCCCCTAAGAAGTCGTCGTTACCCTAGGATCCTCCCATGATCTTTTAACAATAAAGAAAATACAGGAAGAGCGTACACTAATGAGACCTGGAGGGGAGTCTCTCTGATTCACACAGAGAGGGCTACTGTTAGAGAGTCTGTTAGGAAGAGCCCCCAGACATAGTACAAGAGATGGTCAGAGAGTGCAGACATATTACAGGTGACCGTCAGAGTGCAGACATGATACAAGAGACAGTCAGAGACTGCAGACATATTACAGGAGATTGTCAGAGAGTGCAGACGTAGTACAGGAGATGGTCAGAGACTGCAGACATAATACAGGAGATGATCAGAGAGTGCAGACATATTACAGGAGAGGGTCAGAGACTGCAGATATAATACAGGAGATGGTCAGAGACTGCAGATATAATACAGGAGATGGTCAGAGACTGGAGACATAATATAGGAGATAATGGCTGATCGGCCCTCTCACCTGACCCAGCGATACAGCAACAACGGTTCCCCTGATCAGGAGTCAGCTCACTCTGAATTGCCCGTACTGACTCCACCGAGTCCAGATCTGTATTAAGTATAGACTCCCTACTAAGTATAAACCCCTCCCTCAATACAGACCCCCCTCCATTAGTACAGACCCCCCAGGACAAACCACCCCCCTCCATTAGTGGAGACCCCCACAAACCACCCCCCTCCATTATTACAGACCCCCCTCAGGACAAACCACCCCCCATTAGTACAGACCCCCCACAAAACACCCTCCCGTTAGGACAGACCACCCCCCTTCATTAGTAGAGACCCCTCCATTAGTAGAGACCCCCCCACAAACCCCCCCCATTAGTAAAAGGAAAAATAAGGGCGCACCGACCTAGTGCATTACCAATGGCTAGGTTTATTAAAAGTAAATTAAAAGATCATTAATACTCACAAAGCAAGTATAGTAATAGGCACATACACCATTCCATCAAAAGGGATAGATGCCTTCAAAAGGCCTCCTGCTGAAACCAGATAACCAGAGAGTCCAGACGGCATATATTACAGCTACGGCTCATACAGAACACCCCCCCTCTATTAGTAGAGACCACCCCCCCTCAATTAGTACAGACCCCCTCAGGACAAACCACCCCCCCATTAGTACAGACCACCCCCCTACATTAGTAGAGACCCCCTCACAAACCACCCGCCCATTAGTACAGACCCCCCACAAACCATCCCCCCTCCATTAGTAAAGACCCCCCTGGCCCCCACAAACCATCCCCCCTCCATTAGTACAGACCCCCCCTGGCCCCCACACACCAGACCCCCCCTGGCCCCAACACACCATCACCCCTCTATTAGTACAGACCCCCCTGGCCCCCACAAACCATCCCCCCTCTATTAGTACAGACCCCCCTGGCCCCCACAAACCACCCCCTTCCATTAGTACAGACCCCCCACAAACCATCCCCCCTCCATTAGTACAGACCCCCCTAGCCTCCACACACCAGACCCCCTCCATTAGTACAGACCCCCCCTGGCCCCTACATCCCAGACCACCTCCATTAGTACAGACCCCCCTGGCCCCCACAAACCATCCCCCCTCCATTAGTACAGCCCCCCCACAAATTATCCCCCCTCCATTAGTACAGACCCCCCTCTGGACAAACACAAACCCCATCCGGGCGGCAGCTGGAGAGGACAGTGTGCAGCTGCGCCGCCCAGGTGGAGAAGATTGTGACAGTGAGAACAAATGTCAGGCTGATGCACTGCACTGCACCGTACACAAGGTCACACTGCGCGGTCCCATGTATTGGAAGTAGCCGGGGTCACGTGCTCACCTCCCACCTCCCAGTCACTGGGATTGGAGCAGCAGTGCAGTATGTGCTGAGGGGCGGGGCCTGTGTGCACCTCACTCAGTGACACCCCCCAATTTACTGCCAAGTCACCTACAACGACCCGGATTCTGCCCTTCAGAGGGGCCACTATGTCCCCTACATCCACACACCATTCATGGGCCACACACAGGTACACGCATCACTCAGGTGCTGCACTGAGGGAGCCACACACACAAGGGAGGGAGACACACTCACCGCTGGTAGGGTGACCACATTTCCAAACTGCCATTCAGGGACATCCCCCCCCCCTTCTTGAGGGACCGGTTTCGTGGAACAAACTTTTGCCAATGAGCGAGGGGGTGGAGGCGACTGGCGGATGGATGGTGGTGTGCGAGGTGGAATGTAGTCTCTGGAGTTGACGGGGAATTTGTCCAGCGGGTGATTTGTTGGGCGAATGGCTGGTGTTAGCACTTTAATCATCCTGACACCATGCTTGATATGGTGTCAGGATGATCAAATCACATTATTTCTGTTACTACATTGTAATATATAATGAAATAGTTCAACTCACCATAATGCAGAATCAGTAGGAACCCTGAGCTTGCCACTTGCCACCAGATGCAGAGTGTCCAATTTGTCCACTGCAACATCGCAGTCCTGCTATAAGTCGCTGTTTGCCACCATTACGAGTAGAAGAAAAATAAATAAAAATTCCATAAATGTTCCATGTAGCTGCTATAACCATATAGGCGCAAACCAATCAATATACGCTTATTGGGATTTTTTTTACCAAAAATATGTAGCAGAACACTTATTGGCCCAAATTGATGATGAAATTTGATTTTTTTCAATTTTTTTATTGGATGTTTTATAGCAGTATTTTTTTTTTTTTTTCAAAATTGTCGGTCACCGCAGAGGTGATCAAATACCACCAAATGAAAACTCTATTTGTGGGTACAAAAGGACATCAATTTTATTTGGTTACAGTGTCACTTGACTGTGCAATTGTCAGTTAAAATAATGCAGTGACGTTTTGCAAAAAATGGCCTGGTCATTAAGGAGGGGTAAATCTTCCAGACAGCAAGTGGATAATAAGGACCGTTTCTTTAATGGACTGTTTATAACATGGACCTTCTCTATACATCAGGGACTGCTTACCAAACAGGGATTAGAACTATGATAGTTTACACTTGGTAGATGGACAGAAGACAATAAAAGGACAGAAGGGGCTGGTTTATAAAACAGGGACTGTCCCTATTAATCAGGGATAATGCCATACACAGTAGTGGGTGAAGGAGAGGGACTGTCTTTCTGTGTACAGTGACATGCTGTGAGTGGTCGAGCAGTCTCTCTGCACACAGCCACTGTTGTCTCATGTCTCAGTGTAGCACACACAGGCAGTAGAGATGTACAAACACACAGGCAGTAGAGATGTACAAACACACAGGCAGTAGAGATGTACAAACACACAGGCAGTAGAGATGTACAAACACACAGGCAGTAGAGATGTACAAACACACAGGCAGTAGAGATGTACAAACACACAGGCAGTAGAGATGTACAAACACACAGGCAGTAGAGATGTACAAACACACAGGCAGTAGAGATGTACAAACACACAGGCAGTAGAGATGTACAAACACACAGGCAGTAGAGATGTACAAACACACAGGCAGTAGAGATGTACAAACACACAGGCAGTAGAGATGTACGAACACAGGCAGTAGAGATGTACAAACACACAGGCAGTAGAGATGTACAAACACACAGGCAGTAGAGATGTACAAACACACAGGCAGCTGTACATTCCCCCCTCCCTCCTGAGCACTCCTTCATGGTCCCCTCACAGTGATTTATGATTCTTCTAGCACGGCCACTGCGGAGCATTCCAAGCTGGCAGGTTAGGGAGGGGGGAGGGGAAGAAAGTGACCACACAAACAGCTCCTACAACTCCCTCTGACAATCCAGTGTGGCCCCGGCGGTTACCTTATGGTGTGGGCAGAGGCTGGCAGGTCCCCCCCTACTAGAATAATACTCACTGTGCAGTGTGATCGGGAAATATCGCTGGTGTCAGCTGCTCTGTGCTGTGAAGGGTCAGGTGCCCAGTAGAGATCCCCGTGGAGACTGGATGTAGCAGAGACTCTTCTTTGGGATGCGGTGAGTGGGGCCCCCACTGACACCTAGCCCAGATGCAGTGTCACTTGCCAGAAGATAGAAGAGGTCATCCAGCATGGTAGAGAGCACTATGCGCGGAGGAGGAGGAAGTTAACTCCTCCCGCCGGCGCTCATGGCCCTGGTGCAGGCTCTGCTGAGGTTCAGAGTCCAGGGGGACAGAGGCAGAGCGGGGAGCCGCCCGCAGCATTAGCTGACACATTCTCCAGGAAGCCATCCTTGCCTGTCCGAGCGCCTTCAGTAGGACCGCCCCCCCCCCCCCACTACGTCACCGCAGGTCTCTCTCAGTCGGAGAGAGCGGCCTCTGGATACCAACAAGGAGGAGGAGGAGGGAGGGGAGCACTCTGGCGCTTGAGCGCCCCCATCTCTGTGGCGCCTGGGTGAACTGCACCCCTCGCACCCTGTCTAGGATCGGCCCTGCCCCCTGGCCACAAATGACTGAGGGCATAGATTTATCAGTCCATTTCTCTGCAGCCTCAGCTGCACCGATGGATGAATAAGAATTGCTCTGGGGCTTCCTGCTCATTCACAAACATAGTAAACAGCTTACTATGTGTCAGTGTTAAATGGACAAGAGTGATTGGTACCGATTGCTTACTGTGTTCATTCAGGAAAGCAAGGGGCCAATAAATTGCATATTTACTGGCTCTTTTCCCCATTCACCATCCTTAAATATCCCCCTGTTTGCCCGTAGCAGCCTCTGGTGGGAGAGGAGGGAGGCCAGTAGCGCTGTGGGAGAAAGGGACACAAGGGGGGCCCAGAGAGCAGATAGAAGGGGCACATGTGGTAGGGCCAATCCCCCTGCAGTGCAGCCAGAGGGAGAAAGAGGAGGAGAAGCTGACAGCACTGCAAGGGGAGGCAGAAGAGTATTGTCTGCAATAAGACAGTACAGCTGGCCCTTCTGCTCGGCAGGTGTCCGGGCTCCTCTTTAGAACTGATGAAGCCCGGGCCCAGTACAGGAGGGCTGGCTGTACTGCCTCATCATTGGCCCTAATTAGAGGAATCAAGGATGCAAGCTAACCATGATAGCATGGATCTGCTTATATGCTTGGTGTGGACAGGAAGCACATCATACTAATAGTAACTGGCAGGATCACCAGATATTTATTAAGGATTCAACTTCCTACATTAATAAAATTAACCAGCATGCTGACTCTCAGCGAGAGTGCGATGCATTACCAAATCATAAGAAGTAAAGTAGTAATAAACCCTCAATGTTTTTTTAGTTTAACACAACAAAGCACCAATTCCCCAGTAAACCATTTGTGAAAATTCTTACCCCGGCACTTGCAGCTTACAACTTTTAATGCTGTTGCTCTCTCAGTGCAGCTTCCTTGAACTTCTGGTCTTCACAGGAAAGAGTTAACAGTGGACAGGGCAGTTTGAATTCAGTCTGTTAGCTTGGAGAAGGGAGGAGCGGGGGAGTGCCTTGCCATCCAAGGCTATGAGCTGTGTGTTTCTCTTGGTGTACATAGTGCAGGGTGACACACTAGTCCCTTCTTGTAAGGGCGGCTTCATTGGACACTGCAAGAGAAAGGAGCGACCCTGAAACTGGAAACCTGGGGCAGCGGTTCTGGCACAAACTTAAACTGGAACATAGGTGTCAGGAATGGTGTCATTACTGGGCTCACCTGCTGGTGGCACTGTTGCATTCGGCAGAAGTGGGTGTAGTTCTGGTGGCCACCAGCGGGTGTCTCCTCACCAAGACTTTCTACCAGCCATCAAGCACACCTGATCTGGGTCTGCTGGACTATATAAGCCCGCCCTTAACCAAGCTCAGTGCTCCAGAATTCCTTCTGTAAGCCTGGTCCCTGCCTGAACCTGATCTGTTCCCTGCCTTGTCCTGGACTCTGATCCTTGTACTCTGTCCCCTGAGACCTGTCCCCTGATACCAGCTTCCAGCTCCCCCTTGCTGACTGCTCCCAGTATCTGGCCTTCTGCTCCCCTTGTCTCTTGTCCCTGCCTTATTTATGTATGTGTGTTACCTTTACTTGTATATATTAGTTAGATAGTTAGATTAGGTTGTTTTGGAGTTTGTTGTGTTCTCTTGTATTCATTTCTTGCTTATGGTTTGCTGTTGTTTGATTACACGTGTGCCTTTTATCTTTAATAAATACATATATTTTCACTTACTCTGTTCCTGATTCCTTAAAGTGAAGCCCAATGATCTGATCACCTGTATTGGATGTCTGTGTGTAGCATCCCCGTGACAATAGGCAAGGATTAAAAGATAAATACTAAAAATCATCTGCTGAAAATGCTTTATAACCGGAGGATTTAATATACATTTAAGGTTTACATACATTTTTTACCATATATTTGGAGAACATGTTGTCATAAAATGATAGATTCAATTTATTTTACTCCTGTACCCAGGCTTTTACATATTTTTAGCATACAAGGTATGACATCCCCAGAGTATATTTCTTTGAATTTTTAACGTTCGAACGAAAATCACTCTGTCTATGGCTGGCCTTAGAATCCCTGTTTTTTATTACTGTCTGTGTCCCCACTGATGAGTTTTCCTCATTTCCTATGCGGATGACCACACAGGAAGTTGAGTTGAGAGGTATCTTGATATTAGCGCAGTCTTTAGACGGGAGCCAATTAACTTACCAGCATGTCTTTAGAGTGTGGGAGGAAACCGGAGTCAGGGGGAGTCACCCCCGGTTTAATAAAGGCAAGCTCCAGCTCAAAGTTTTGGTTAGTCTTTGATTGAGCTGATGGTGTCTGGTATTTCAGGAACATCAAAATGCTAATCGTCAAAGGTACTGGAAGAGGGGTTGGGCTGCAAGGAAAGTGACCTAGTGAACTGCACAGCTGCATTTTGGAAATAGGGTTGTCACCATCCTGGCTATACATTTTGGCAGGGGTGTGTAACACAAGATTGGTAAAATCATTCACTTCAATACCGCCACTTTCACCCCTTTCCTGCCCAGGCCAATTTTCAGCTTTCAGAGCTGTCACACTTTGAATGACAATTGTGCGGTCGTGCAACGCTGTACTCAAATGCCATTTTTATCATTTTGTTCACACAAAAAGAGATTTATTCTGGTGGTATTTAATCACCACTGGATTTTTTTATTTTTTGCTAAGTAAACAAAAAAAGACAGAAAATTTGGGGAAAAAAAAACATGTTTTACTTCATTTCTGTTATACAATTTTGCAAATAAAAAATTCTTCATACATTTAAGCCAAAATGTATTCTGCTACATTTCTCAGAAAATAACCCAAAACAGTGCATTTTACTGTAGTCTGTAGGAATGTTATAGAGTCCACAAACTATGGTAAATATCTGAAAATCGATTAATCCTGATGTACTGACGGCCTATCTCATTTCTGGAGGCCCAAAAATATCAGGACAGTACAAATACCCAAAAAGTACCCCTTTTTGGAATGTAGACAGTCCAAGGTATTTTGGAAGAGACACGGGAAATTTTGAAGTTGTAATTTTTTTTTGTCATAATGTTTTGGAAAATTACATTTTATTCTTTTTTTTTTTTTTACATACTGTCACCAGTGCAGTACAGCCTCATCATATAACTGGTGTGGCAGGTATACAAACTTGTGACAGTACGAAAAAAAAAAACCAGAGAAATTTAATTTTACCATAGTAACTAACATTGTACTACTCTGGGGAAGTGATCAGTATTTTTTTTTTTTTTTTACATTGTTTGCATATAGCAATGAATTTCATTGCTATAAGCAACCATTTTACTGAATGAAAATGATTCATTCAGTTTGTTTTGTTGTGATTAGCTGGGATTGGCCACAGCTGATCAAATGGTGCAGATGGGCTGTGATTGGCCCAGTCTGTTCCATGTGATCACTGTGACCAATCACAGCTAGCAACACAATTGTACACAGTGGGTGGCTTGAAATAAAGCCATCTATTGTTTACAACTGTCATGTGACTTGCTGTGATTGGTTACAGCAGTCACATGGTACCGGCAGCAGGCTGGTACAGTGATCTATCATCGGCTGTGTCCGGTGGACGCAGCTGCTGACAGATCTCGCCGCAGCGCATTCTGGGAGGACGTCATATGACATGGACCCGAATTGACAAGAGGCCCGCCCAGCCTTCAATTTTACTATAGGTTGGGCAGGAAGAGGTTAACCGCTTGCCAACCGCCACACGAGAATTTACGTCAACAGAATGGCACACAAATGGGCGTATATATACACGTCCCCTTTAATTTGCCGGCCGTGTGGTCGCTAGCTCCGTGAGAATTGCCCGCGGGACCCGCAGAATCAATGTCCGCCGGTCTCCCGCGATCGGGTCACGGAGCTGAAGAACGGGGAGATGTTAGTGTAAACACATCTCCCCGTTCTGCCTAGTGACATGTCACTGATCGTCTGTTCCCTGTCATCGGGAACAGCAATCAGTGACGTGTCACGGCAAGCCACGCCCCCTAACAGTTAGAATCACTCCCTAGGTCACACTTAACCCCTTCAGTGCCCCCTACAGGTTAACCTCTTCACTGCCAGTGTAATTTTTACAGCAATCAGTGCATTTTTATAGCACTGATAGCTGTAAAAATGACAATGGTCCCAAAATGGTGTCCGCCATAATGTCGCAGTCATGATAAAAATCGCTGATCGCCGCCATTACTAGTAAAAAAATAATTATTTTTTTTATAAAAATGCCATTAAACAGTCCCCTATTTTGTTGACGCTATAACTTTTGCGCAAACCAATCAAACGCTTTATTGCGATTTTTTTTTTTTTTATTTATTTTTTTCAACAAAAATATGTAGAATACGTATCGGCCTTATTTTCTTATATATATATTTTTTTTGGGGAAATGTATTATAGCAAAAAGTAAAAAAATATAGAATTTTTTTTAAAAATTTTCGCTATATTTTTGTTTATAGCGCAAAAAATAAAAACCGCAGAGGTGGTCAAATACCACCAAAAGAAAGCTCTATTTGTGGGAAAAGGATGTCAATTTTGTTTGGGAGCCACGTCGCACGACCGCGCAATTGTCCGTTAAAGCGACAGTGCCGAATCGCAAAAAGTGGCCTGGTCTTTGGCCATCCAAATGTTCTGGGGGCTGAAGTGGTTAATAAAGGGATGTGAAAATGAAGCTGATGTAGTTGAGTAATATTTTTGAACATATGCTTTCATCGTTCCATGAAAAAAAAAAAAGACAAAAGCTGCTAAAATTTGTGGTTTTTTATGACTACTGACATTTTAGTGCATGGATGTTTATTGCAAAGATCAGGAGTCACCATACATGGGCAGATCCTGCAGACTGAGCCGATATCCAGCCAGGGTGAAGTGTCCTGCAGCCTTATCTGCCATTATATAGGCAATTTGACTTTTAATCTATAATATTGCTTTTCTTATCCTGATAAATTGTTCTCTTTCAAGAAAACAAAAAGCAGATTTGTTGTACAATGCGATCAGTCTGAAGCTGATCCTGTGGTTAAGTGTTGGCATTTAACAATAAATATCCCATTGGCTATAAATTCACTATACTCGCCTATGCTGGCAGATAGACTAAAGGCTTGGTATTCCCAGTGTCCCTGTGGGTCGAACACCATTACTTTATACATTGCACAGAGACAAAAAATGACCTTGCGGAGCCTGCGTTTTGCATTCTGCTATTTATATTACAATTTAGCAATGCAGAGCAGGAGGAGGCCGATGTATGTATTGGTAGAACTGAATAATCTTGTTTTGGGTCCGATGTAGAGAAGTGATTTGTATTACTGTATCTTTAAATCTCTTTAAATCTGCCGCCCTGTGAGCGTGCGTGCGCCCGCTGCATGCCTCGGAAGTGCGGCGGCGGTCCTGGGAACTCGATGTTCCCGGGAGTCCCGCGATTGCGGTCGGCAAGAGCAGAACAGGGGAATTCCTTTGTAAACAAGGCATTCCCCTATTCTGCCTAGTGACACTGTCACTGAGGACCGTTCCCCGTGATCGGGAACGGTCATCAGTGACGTGTCACCTGTGGCTATGCCCCCTCACAGTAAGAATCACTCCCTAGGAAACACTTAACCCCTGCAGCCCCACCTAGTGGTTAACCCCTTCACTGCCAGTGTCATTTTTACAGTAATCAGTGCATTTTTATAGCACTGATCGCTGTAAAAATGACAATGGTGCCAAAATGGTGTCAAAAGTGTCCGCCATAATGCCGCAGTCACGATAAAAATTGCTGATCGCCGCCATAACTAGTAAAAAAAAATATGTCGAAGAATACATATCGGCCTAAAATGTGGAAAAATGTTTTTTTATATATTTTCTGGGGATATTTATTATAGCAAAAAGTTAAAACTATTGCATTTTTTTTTCAAAATTGTCGCTCTATTTTTGTTTTTAGCGCAAAAAATAAAAACCTCAGAGGTGATCAAATACCACCAAAAGAAAGCTCTATTTGTGGGGAAAAAAAGGACGTCAATTTTGTTCGGGAGCCACGTCGCACGACCGCGCAATTGTCGGTTAAACCGATGCAGCGCCGAATCACAAAAAGTGGCCTGGTCCTTGACCACCAAAATGGTCCGGGGCTGAAGCGGTTAAGGGGCTTACAATCTAAGGTCCCTTAACTCGCATTCATTCATACACATACTAGGGACAAGTTGGACAGGAGCCAATAAACTTACCATCATGTCTTTGGAGTGTTGGAGGAAACCGGAGTCCCCAGAGGAAACACACACAGGGAGAACATGCAAAGTCCTGGCAGGTAGTGCCATGGTTGGGAATCGAACCAACTACCCTAGTGCTGCTAGGCAGAGGTGCTAACCACTTAGCCACTGTGCTGTAAAAGGAAAGATGTTTGTTTGCCTATGCTGAAGTCACTCCTGTCACATGATCTCTCCAGCATCAGTGTAAAGCAGAAATCGCCGACAACAGTTGGAGAGCCTGGGCGATGATGTCACCCATACGCTTGCTATGGGGTATCCATTGTCGGCTGTCCCTCCTCTCCACTGAAGCCGGCATTGGAACCCAATTATGTGGCCGGACCAGAGCGACTAAAGAATAGGTAAGTATAAGCATCTTTCCTTTTACATAGGTTTAGAATGGGGGTGGGAGTAGATTTAAGCTTAGTTGGGTTTTGACTTGCCTTCCACTTTAATAATAACATTCTATAATTGTATTTCTTTGCCCATAATAACTCTTTAAATGTTTTTTTTTTACATAAGTTTGCGAATTACCATCAAATACCTGGTGATCCTACCAGTCCCCTTGCCCCCCCTTTGGCATTCTGACTACACCAAGCATTTAAGCTGATCTTTTTTGTCATGGTCAGTTTGCGTCCCTCAGCTCCTAATTGCACAATGTGCCTGTAGTCAGGCTTACAGGACCCCTGCACAGCTATGCTAGATTTGATTGACAGGCTTCTAGCAGGATCCTCTCTGTCAGACCAGAGGCTCACATTGAGAAGCAGAGGAGCAGAAGCAGTGAGTGAGGCATGGAACGTACTGCTGCTCGTCCTTAGTAAATAATGGCCAAAAAAAAAGGTTGGAGGGCAAGTCTGTGCCATGGTCACATGACCGCAGACTAGAGGTACAATTTACTGGAAATATCGCCATTATTTTTAGCAATCAAACTTTCTGTGACATGGATATCAATGTGTTTAAAATGGTCTGCCCAGATTTAGTGAGCAATTTTAGACACTTTCACCTAAAGAGATCTATTCACCTCTGTAGCCATCATGGTGGAGAATTTTTTTTCAAAGTTCACAACAAAGGCATTTTTTATGAGAACAGATTTCCCTCTAATGTCAACACACAGCAGCTAGAAACCTAACGGCCAATTAACACCAGACGCAGTTCCGTTCAGTTTCGTGCACATTTTTTCTGCACTAAAAATGCATACACAGTGTTTTCCATGTATTCCAATGGCTCTTGTTGGCTCTAGTTCACACCATGCAGTCAGTTTCCGGTGCAGAAACTGACCGGAAACTGACTGCATGGTGTGAACTAGAGCCATTGGAATACATGGAAAACACTGTGCATGCATTTTGTGCAGAAAAAAAGCACACGAAACTGTGTCTGGTGTGAACTGGCCCTAAAAGAGAAGTATGGGCTTTGGGGTTTTTGCAGATTTATACTTGCCTAGGTGGATGCAGCATCGGTCCGCTGCTGCATCTGTCCGCTTGCTCAAACAATGAGTACCGAGCGATCAAACACCACTGATCACTCGGTTCTCACAACTCTCTGAGCAGAGAGCTGCTGATTGTCGGTTAAGGCCGGCTCAGGCTCTGTGGCTCACTGAGAGACTGAGCTGGGGGGGCTGGTCTAGGCATGTGGGTGGATCACGGCTCCAGTCTCACGATCTTGCCCGAGCCTGGACTGGCTCTGTGAAGTCAGTAGACAGTGGACTTCAGCCCGCTGTCTGCTGAAAACTGGTCACAGGAGTGCAGAACGAACTACACTCCTGTGATCCACAGAAGTAAGCCAAACAAGCTTTGGCTGTACTTCTCCTTTAAACCCAACTGCTGAGCCTTCAGTCTATAGGCCGGGTTTACACCGGTGTTCTGTGGTTTGGCCACAGCGTGGATGTATCCATGAATTTCATGCATTTTACCCACAGTTTTAGCCGCAATTCCACGTTTTTTGCCTTATTTTCTGAAAGCAAAACAAAAGTCCTGCATGCTACATCTTTGGTGCGCTTTCAGAAAATGCAGGAAAATGCACAACTTAATAGACTGACTATGGGTAATCACGAAAAACCGCGGATACCCCCCCGTTGTGACCAAACCACAGCGCACCAGTGCTGCCTCAGAGGGTCTTGGACGGGTGAATTGATTACATATTCATTGCAAGCAATAGGTAAAGCAATTAGTTTTAATGTTTATAGTCAGGTGACAGGTTCACTTTAAAATCCGTGTGAACTCAAGTATTGTCTTTTTTTGTACCCCAGCTCCAAGACTTTTCAAAACTCTTCAGGGTTTATTCTTACAAGAGTCCCAAAAGCGTGAAAGAAATTTTAAACTCTGTGTATACATTTACAGTACTTTTTTTATGTTTTGTCTACTGTTGCCAACGTCTCTGGCATTATACTATGGCTCCTTTTACATTAGCGCAACTCCAAAGTCGCACGATCTCCAGTGCAACTTTGGAGCGCCTTTTGGTGCAACTTTGATTTGACATTACAATCTCTGGACCAAAGTCGCATCAAGTCGGACCAAACGGGTACCAGGGAACACCACTCATCGGAGGGTTGGTGTCCTTTTGCTATATGTTCTGTTGTAGAGTTTGTGTTTTGATTTGTTGTTGCATGCATACTATCATCTATGGATCATGTTTTTAAACATTGTAATTTTGTTAATTGACATTTTCTATGTAATAAATTACCATTTCTACATGCATCAAAGTGTTTGTGGCTTTTAAAGTCCCACCCAAGGGGGATCAATTATTTTGTTCCAAGTCGGACCAAAGTGCAGGAACCTTTTCTGAAGTTGCAGCAACTTCTGTAGTCAGTAGGAATGGCTCTCCTAGAAATCCTTTGGATGTCCTGCAACTTGGGGTCTTACAAGTCGGATCCCAAGTTGCACAAATGTGAAAGGAGCCTTACTCTTCTGCTACGTACTCACATTCTTAAGACCCTCATAAGAAAGAGACCAGCCTATGTACTGCTTACAATTGTATTATTAATTTGATATTTATGTAAGCATATTTACCGTATATACTCGAGTATAAGCCGGCCCGAATATAAGCCGAGGCACCTAATTTTACCACAAAAAAATGGGGAAACTTATTGACTCGAGTATAAGCCTAGGGTGTCCATCTGCATGCCTCCACTGTGCCTCACTGTGCCCATTAATAGACTGACGTTTAACATGGGAGTCTATGGAAGGGGTGCCCGGATTTGAAAAATCGGTGCTCCCCAGCCGTAGGTCCCCTAGACTAAAAACTTTGCACACTTATATAGGAGAAATGGGGCTATATGTGTGCCAAGTTTTGGGTCCAGGGGACCTACGAGCGGCTGGTACCAGGTCCCCAAAATTACAGAAGAAGTTACCGTTTAACATTGGAGTCTATGGAAGGGGTGCCCGGCTTTGAAAAATCAGTGCGCCCCGGCTGTAGGTCCCCCGGACAAAAAACTTTGCACACTTGCAGAGGAGGAGTAAGGCTACATGTGTGCCAAATATGAAGTCCAGGGGACCTACGGCCGGCCAGTGCCGGGTCCCCAAAGTCCGGGAGATCAGGCGCAAAAAGGTGACTCGAGTATAAGCCGAGGGGGGCATTTTCAGCACAAAAAATGTGCTGAAAAACTCGGCTTATACTTGAGTATATACGGTATATATAAAAGAACAAACAAACACTCTCTTGCCCCAAGTAGAACAGTTTGGGTGTATGGTTCCCTACTTCCAAGACCGGTCGGTACCTTGTACAGATGTCCCAGGTCCTAGGAGGTCTCTTGTTCTATGGCAGCCTTTCTTAACCTTTTCAACCCAGAAGAGCCCTTTAAAATAACTTTCAGGTCTTGGGAACCCCTGCTAAAAATAACTAGATCTATATCACATGATAAATTGGTGGGATGGTCACTGGGCAGAATTCTCCTAACACTTGTGATCATTTGAAGAATTAGCCCTTTACAGACAACTAAAAAGATCAATGGTGTCTATGGGAACATATCGGAGATGAAGAAATTTCTCAAGTAACCCTACAACCTCTGGAAGAACCCTAGAGAACCCTGGGTAAGAAACCCAGTTATATTGGGAAACGCTTGTTACAAGGATGATTGACAACCTTAAAGTGGTTGTACACCCTGTACAACCACTTTTACCTACAGAAAAGCCTAGATTAAGGCTTACCTGTAGGTGCTGGAAATATCTCCTAAACCTCCACAGTTTAGGAGATATTTACAATAGAGACGAGCGCCGTCTATGGCGCTTTTGCCATAGACAACGGTGCAGGCTCACTTTAGAAAAGACGATCGTGCCGTTTCTAAAGGAGGTCATGCCGTGACTGGCGGCTCCCGCGCGGGAGTGACATCATCGCGGCTCCAGCCAATCCCAGCGCCGCGATACCCGGAAGTAACTCTGGGACGACATGTCGCCAGCTGGTGCTGTGTCGAGCACCGCAGCAGGGGGCTTCGATCTGAGGTGAGTATTACATTATGAGCTAGTATGCTATGCATACTAGCTCATTATGCCTTTGTCTTGCAGGTGTTATTTTTATTTTCAAAAGTGGGTTTTCAACCATTTTAATGTTTTACTAAACCCACAACAGTAAAATCAGTCTGTATATGAAGTAAAGCATGCTTGTTGTACTCTCTGTGGAACCTAAGGGGTTAATCCTCTGCATTGTGTAAAAAGGCTGTTTGATCCTGCCTTCTCTGGTCCTCCCCTTCTTCCACTGTCCCCAGTCCATTTCCAGTTACAACAGAGCCCGGGGGCAAGCTGAACATGCTTAGTTTGGTGTGTATTGCTAGAGTTTATTTATTTTTTCCTTGGGATGGTGCATGTGATCAGCACAGGGCCAATCGGCACTGTCCAGAGGGTCAGGGGTCCTGCAGCCCCATAGGCAATCAGGGGAGAATAAAAACTCCTACAAGCTTTACCCAGACACTGATAGCAGTCTCAAGACTGCTATATACTGCTGATGAGAAAAGGTATTCAGCAGTTTATATTTACTAAAATAATTGCATTTCCATGTTGTGTGCTGCTGGAGACCAGATATAGTGAATGCAGGGTCCTGGGTTTAGTAACACTCGGTTCAGGTTTATGACAATCCAGCAAGTACCCTGGATTTTTTTTTTTTCCCCTGACCATCCAGGGAGCTAAAGCTGCTGTGAAGGTCACCGACTGACTTGGGGATATTGAGACACAATGTAAATAGTAGGCTCATGCAGAAAACGTAGCATTCATATGTTGAAACAATAAACGGCAACTTTATATTTGGGTTTATCGACACTTTGTGTATCTAAACCCAAAAATGTATTATATTATAGTTTGCCAGTTTTTAGATGTGGTGGCTGAATTCATTTTCTTTTTTTTTTATAGCTTTTTTTTTTGTTAACCTCCTAATCATGTGAACAACACACGTCCTGTACTTTTTGATGTTCACTCCTCCCCTGTATGGAAGGAAGCCAGGGTTGTCACTCATGTAGCTTAAGCCTCGTACACACGGTCGGACTTCAAACAAACTACCGTGGATTTCTGTCCGAAGGGAGTTGGCGGTGAACGCCGATAGCATACACACGCTCTGACTTTTTCGGCAACAAACACGAACGTAGTGACGACACTTCAAAAGAGGAAGTTCAATTCTCCAGCATCACCCTTTGGGCTCCTTCTGCTAATCTCGAGTTAGTAGAAGTTTGGTCAGTGTTGATTCGCGATTTTAATTTTCACTAAAACACAAATCCTTTGTAAATAAGTTTTGTAATTTCTCCGTATCATCAGCAAAGCAGCTTTATTATTATTCCATTATTAAAGAAGAAGAGAATGTGCACTGCATTTCTAGATTTCATAACTTGCCGCGTCACGAATGTGATATCTCCATTACGAACGCTAGTTTTACAAGACGGAACGCTGGTCCTTGCTTCTGAGCATGTGCGTTTGAACTTCGGACAAAAGTCAGATGGATTTCTGTACACACGGCAGGACTTTGCACCGTTGGACTTTTGTTGCCGAAAAGTTTGTCAGTTTGCAGAGCGAACTTTTGTCCGATGAAACCTGAAGAAAAAGTTTGTCCGATGGAGCTTGCACACGGTCAGATTTTTTTGAAAACGTGCTCATTTAAGTCCGATCGTGTGTATGGGGCTTTAGAGAAGACAACCTGTTTTTTGCTGAAAATATTTTTAGCCTGAAAGATGCAAAAAAATTCAATATTTTTTTTTTTTTTTTTTAACCACTTGCTTACTGGGCACTTAAACACCCCTCCTGCCCAGACCAATTTTCAGCTTTCAGTGCTGTCACACTTTGAATGACAATTACTCAGTCATGCAACACTGTACCCAAATGATTTTTTTGTCCTTTTTTTTCGTACAAATAGAGCTTTCTTTTGGTGGTACTTGATCATCTCTGGGTTTTTTATTTTTTGCGCTATAAATGAAAAAAGACCGACATTTTTGAAAAAAAACGAATTTTTCTTAGTTTCTGTGATAAAATTTTGCAAATGATTAATTTTTCTTCATAGATTTTGGCCACAATTTATACTGCTACACATCTTTGATAAAAATAACCCAAAATTTTGGGAAATTATTTGGTCTGTGTGAAAGTTTTAGAGTCTACAAGCTATAGTGCAAATCATAAAAAATGTATCACATCTGATGTACTGGCGGCCTATCTCGTTTCTTGAGACCCTAACAAGCCAGGAAAGTACAAATGCCCCCCAAATAACCCCTTTTTGGAAAGTAGACATTCCAAGGTATTTAGTAAGAGGCATGGTGAGTTATTTGAAGTTGTAATTTTTTCCCACAATTCTTTGCAAAATTAAGATTTTTATTTTTTATTTTATTTTTTTCTCAAAATTTTCATTGTGATAGCTTATTTCTCTCTCATGGCATGTGCATACCACAAATGACACCCCAAAATACATTCTGCTACTCCTTCTAAGTATTACGATACCACATGTGTGGGACTTTTTTTACTGCCTGGCCACATACAGAGGCCCAACATGCAGGGAGCACCATCAGGTGTTCTAGGAGCATAAATTGCACATCTAACTAGTTGACTACCTATTACACTTTTGAAGGCCCTGGAGCACCAGGACAATAGAAACACCCACAAAATGACCCCATTTTGGAAAGCTAACACCCTAACGTATAATCTATGAGGCATAATGAGTCTTTTGAACGGTTCATTTTTTTCAAGAAGTTTTTGGAAAATGTGGAAAAAAAATAAAAACACATTTTTTTTTACACAAAGTTGTCCATTTATAAGATATTTCCAACACATAGCATGTACATAGCAAAAATGACACCCCAAAATACATTCTGCTACTCCTCCTGAGTATGGCGATACCAAATGTGTGGGACTTTTACACAGCCTGTCCACATACAGAGGCCCAACATGCAAGGGACACCATCAGATGTTCTAGGGACACATAGCATGCACATACCAAGAATTACACCCCAAAATACATTATGCTGAGCAAAGTGTAAACAAAAGATTACCTGTGGTTTTAGTAGCGCAGTTCTACACAGCAGGATAGCACTGGTCCAGGCAGCAGGCAGGGATACTGTCCATATACAGTCCAGGGTCAGTGCAGGCAGAGATATTGTCAGCAGAGCCAAAAATATTTGTTCTGGTAGTAGGCAGGTCCATGTGGTGTGGTCAGTTCATGCGACAGGCAGAGGCATGATGGCATAGAACCCACAGGCAGTAGGCAGAAGTAGGGCCTCGTTCAGGACAGAATGGGGACAGGAGTAGAGGCTTCTCCCACCCAAATCTCTTTGAAGCCTCTAAATCTCCAGACCCTAATCTAGGATGAGAAAACAAAACAAATTGTTTTCTTCATCCAGAAAAAACTTTTCTGGAGCCCCTCACATATGTGAGACCCCTGTGTTGAATCCCACTAGTCCAGTAGCAGGGTACAAGATCAATCCAAGAGGCAGGCAAAAAGCATGGTCAAACAGTCCAAGGTCAGTTCCAGATCAGGCAGAGGTATGTACAGAATCGTTAGGCAGAAGCATGGTCGAAAAACAGTCCAGGGTCAGTTCCAGATCAGGCAGAGGTAGTACAGAATCGTTAGGCAGAAGCGTGGTTGTATAACAAGCCAGGGTCAGTTCCAGATCAGGCAGAGGTAGTACAAAATCGTTTGGCAGAAGCGTGGTCGAATAACAAGCCAGGGTCAGTTACAGAGCAGTCAGTGGTATAAGGGGTGTGAAGGTGTGTGAAGGCAGAAACTGAGGATTACGTTTACCATACTTCACTAATAATTTAGTGAAGTATAGTAACGGCGAAAACAGTCTACTACACAAAGGCCTGGTTGGGAAGGACACTCGGCACAATGATAAGCTGTGTCTCGTCTGACTCCTCCACTGGTACACACCTTACATTTTTTTTGACGTTGTCGGCCTGTTGCTGTGGGAGGGACTCTATCGGGAAAGTGACGTTCGGAGAGTCGACTAATAACATCAGATCGGATGTTTTGGGGTGGGCCGTTCGGGAATATAAGGGCAGTGATAAGGTCCTCCTGGTAGCCAAGGAAGCGTTTGGGGTTTTGGGTGGATTTGCGGTATATGATATACGAGTTATAAATGGCCAATTGAAAAAAATAAATGGCAACTTTTTTGTACCAATGATATGTCCGTCTTGTGGCAAAATAGGGTTCCAGCATCTGATCATTGAAGTCGACTCCCCCCATAAACAAATTGTAGTCCTGGATGCAAGTGGGCTTTCGGATGGGGCCATTCCTTCTGGGGATTTCCACGAAGGTGTCGTTGTGGATGGAAGATAACATGTACACATCCCTTCTGTTCTTCCACTTCACTGCCAGAACCTCCTTGTTTCTCAGACTTGCCGATTCTCCTCTTCTCAGCTTCTTATTTACAAGACTCTTAGGAAAGCCCTTCCTATTCTTTCTGACTGTGCCACATGCTGGCGTCTGCATCCGGTGAAGGTTATGGAACAGGGGAAGAGATGTATAAAAGTTGTCAACGTAGAGATGGTAGCCTTTTTCCAGTAGGGGGTATATGAGGTCCCAAACAATTTTCCCACTTGATCCCAAGTAGTCTGGGCAATTAGGGGGATTCAGCTGGGTGTCCTTCCCTTCGTACACTAAGAAGGCATACGTGTACCCTGTGACTCGGTCACATAGCTTGTACACCTTCACACCATAGCGGGCCCTTTTGCTGGGAATGAATTGCTTTATTTGAAGCCTGCCGCTAAATTTAATAAGGGACTCATCCACACATATGTGCTGGTCCGGGGTATACAACTGGGGGAATTTTTCAGAAAAATAATTCAGTAAGGGCCGAATTTTTAAAAGCCTGCCAAAATTTGGGTGATTTAGAGGAAGGCACTCGGTATTATCGTTAAAATGTAGGAATCTCATTATCATGAAGTATCTGGTTCTGGGCATTACGTTGGAGAATATTGGCATGTGATAGATGGGGCGTTTTGACCAAAAGGAACGCAAAGTGTTTTTTGGGTTGAGTCCCATACAAAATGTGAGGCCTAAAAAAATCTTCAACTCCTCCACCGTTGGGTCTCTCCACTCATAGGGACGGGCATAATATGCTGTAGGATTGTTCAAAATAAATTGTTGGGCATATAGATTGCACTGGGTGACAATGTTGGATAGCATGTCCTCGGTAAAGATAAGATCAAAAAAATCGATTGGGATAAAATTCTCCGTGTTTACTTGGACTCATGGCTGGGCAGTGAAAGGGGGAATGTTGGCTTCTCCTGAATTAGGAGGAAGCCACAAGGGGTTTTGAAGGGCATAGGGAAGGCTGGCATGGGTCCTTGGCCTTTCTTGCCGAGGCACTGCGGTGCTGGTGGATGGCACTGCGGTGCTGGTGGATGGCACTGCGGTGCTGTTGGATGGCACTGCGGTGCTGGTGGATGGCACTGCCTCCTCACCAGAACGCCTTCGTTTGGCGGGCCGACTAGCTTCCTCCTCTGAGTCACTCAGTGTTGCACTACTGAGGACTGGCTCGTAATTGACGTCCGATTCAGAATCGGAATTGGAAAGGGAATCTGAAAGAGAGATCTCCACGTTGCTATCGTCGGGCGCGAAAAGGATTTGGTATGCCTCCTCGGCGAAAAATAATCTTTTTGACATGGTTGCTGGTGGTGGTGCAACTACACAGTGTGCTAAGCCTTCACTGATGGGCACTGATGAGGTGGAACAGATGGGCACTGATGAGGCGGCACAAATGGGCACTGATGAGGTGGCACAGATGGGCACTGACTGATTGGCACAGGTGGGCACTGGGTGGCACAGGTGGGCACTGATTGCACAGATCACTGATGGCACAGGTGGTCACAGGCTGGCACAGGTGGTCACAGGCTGGCACAGGTGGTCACTGTATGGGCAACTGTGGGCACTGTATGGCACTCTCTGACTCACTGTGGATACACTGTGGATACAATGTAGCAGATTCGCTCTCCCTCCTCACACGCGTCTCTGTGTGAGGAGGGAGAGCAGGCAATGAGAGATGATCTCATATGTTTACATTTGAGATCATCTCTCATTGGCCGCACAGATCGCATACTAAATGGCCACTCTGATTGGCCATTCACAGCGATCTGTGATTCGTTGTGTCCAAGGGACACATGCAGGATAGAATTTCCCCGCTGCGCGCTCGAGGAATGAGCAAAGGGGAGGCCGTCTATTGACGGCGTCCCGGATTTTCAGGTCCGCGCTGAAGCCGTCATTTGGCTATAGCGCGGGCCTCAAGGGGTTAATTAAGTCTAAGGAGGCTGCCTGATGGTGCTGGGCAGGCAAATGAATAAGTTGTGAATATATCATATAAAGCTTTTATCATTTTTATATTTATAATGACCAGTTTTTTTTTTTTTTTTTACTGTAAAGTGGTCTGTGGATGATGAAGACATTGCTCCCTGGCCCCTTTGACACTACTGTGACTTCAAAGTCACGTGATTTTACTGTGATTTCAGGGAATGCCTGTATAACTGGCATCAAAGTAGTGCAGGGACTACCTTGAAGTCGGAATGACTTGAAGTTGTTCTAATATGAATGATTGCCATTGGAAATCATGGGGAACGACTTGTCATGCGACTTTGCTGTCCCAAATCGTGGGACAAGTTGTACAAGTGTGAAAGGGGCCTAGACTTGAGTTTGACTTGTCTGATTTATATTTGGTTATATTTCTAAAGCCTCATACACACGATCAGACTTCCATCTGACTTTTCCGTGGATTTTGGTCCGAAGGGCGTTGGTCGTGAACTTGGTATGCATACACACGGCAGGACTTTTTCAGCCAACTTTCACCAAATCACGTGGTTTTTCAACTCTTTACCGCCACCCTTTGGGAAACTTCTGCTATTGTTGTCTGATCTTGAGCATTGGTTCTGAGCATGCGTGTTTGTACTTTGGACTTTAGTCTGATAGACTTGTGTACACACGATCGGATTAACCGATGTAGGACATTTGTTGCCGGAAAGTTTGTCTGTTCTCACAGCAAACTTTTGTCCGATGGAGCGTACACACGGTCGGATTGTCCGATCAAACAGGTCCGTCGAACATTTGTTGTCAAAGTCCGATCATGTGTATGGGCCTTAAAACTATCCATGCACTTATGCTGCTGGTTTAGTTTTTATATAAAAAAAATCTATGAAAGACAAAGGGTTCCATTCCAAGGTGTCTCTAATTTTCGGAAATTGTTATATTATAAGTGAGAAGAAGAGAATGAGTTTTAATGAAGTGATCCGCTATTTGTTCAAGAGGACACTGGTAGTGTTTTGCTAATCATAGTCTTATTAAGCTTATTTTTAATCAGTTGGAAATTAATTGATGTAGTGCTCCAAGATCTTCTAATGTTATTCTGGCTGCCAGAAAAATAAAATGCCGTATATATACTCGAGTATAAGCCAAGTTTTTCAACCCTTTTTTTTAGGGCTGAAAATAGCCCCCTCGGCTTATACTCGAGTCAGTGTACCTGTCGGGTCGCGGGCGTCCATTTTTCAAAAGTCGTGGCTTCCTCCTGGTCCGTGATAGGCGTTTGACACGGTGTTCCGCTACCGCCTATCACAGAGGTCCTCTCATCCTCGGACTTTCCCAGCAGACACTGTGTTCAGTTTTCCGCCTATCATGGATGTCCTCTAGTCCGAGGATGAAAGAAGGTCCATTATTGGTAGAACACTGAACACAGTGTCTGCTGGGAAACTGAGCCCGAGGATGAGAGGACCTCCGTGATAGGTGGTAGCGAAACAGTGTCAAACGCCTATCACGGACCAGGAGGAAGCCGCGACTTTTGAAAAATGGACGCTTGCGCCCCGACAGGTACACTGACTATCACGGAACGGGACCAGGAGGAAGCCGCGACTTTTGAAAAATGGATGCCCGCAGCCAGTCAAGAATACAGGTACACTGAGGCTGTAATGGGCACAGTGAGAATGGGCACAGTCAGGCTGCAATTGGGCACAGTGAGGTTGCAAATGGGCACAGTGAGGCTGCAAATGGGCATTGTTGACCCTCTTTTTCCGCTTACAGTAGCTGCTGCATTCTCACCCTAGGCTTATACTCGAGTCAATACGTTTTCCGTTTTTTTAGTGGGAATATTAGGGGCGTCGGCTTATACTTGGTCGGCTTATACTAGAGTATATACAGTAGATCATTTTAATTTAAGAGGGGATATCTGTAATGTGCGTTATAAGTAATCTGTGCATACATACAGTGCATCTAAAGACCGACCTCTGTGTAGAGGGAACAGAAATTCATCCAGTCCCTGCTGAACTGACCAAATTTTGTTCCATCTATGGCCATCTTAAAGGGGTTGTAAACCCTTGTGTTTTTTCTCCATAATGCATCCTATGCATTAAGGAGAAAAACACCTGGCTGTGAACGCCCCCCAGCCCCCCGTTTTACTTACCTGAGATGTGTTTGTCCTCTCTCCACTGGGTCCCGGCTCTTGATTGAATAGATTGATAGCAGCGCAGCCATTGGCTCTCACTGCTGTCAATCAAATCAAATGGCGCGGGGGGGTGGGGCCGAGTCCGGCATTCGTGTCTATAGACGCAAATGCTGGACTCGGGAGCGCGCCCGCAGGGTAGCCCCCCGGGAGATCGCTTTTCCTAGGGGGGTTATCTGATGCGGGGAGGAGCTGCGAGAGCCACAGAGGGACCCCAGGAGATGAGGTTCGGGGCCACTGTGTGCAAAACGAGCTGCACAGTGGAGGTAAGTATAAAATGTTTGTTTTTTAACAAAAAGAAAAACGAACCCTTACAATCACTTTAACTATTCTCTGCTGCAGTTAAGCAGCATAATCAGATCACTTCTCTGTCCCCAGCCTGTGATTGGATAGTGAAGAAGTAGAAACAGACTGACGGGATCAGTTCTTTGCTCTCAGCTTTTCTCAACATGTTCCTTGTCAGTTCATGTGATTGCAGCACACCTGCTTGGCTCTTAGTGCTGTACATCCTTCTCCAAATCTGAGTGTTGCTACACATGAGATTATTAGGGGCTGAGATCAATACAAATTCAGATACATATACCAGTTGCATTTAAAATACAGGTAATGTTTTTTTTTAAATAAATATGTAATTGCATCTGTAGCAAGGTGCCAGGCCTCCTTTGGTCTAATGAGAACCTCCAGGGCCAGAGATAGCTGACATCCTTCTGTATGTGGTGGGTTGCATGGCATAGTCATAGTGGGTGTATGTAATGCAAGGTAGATTGCGCCAGACACTTCTTGGATGCAAAAATTGTATTTCTCTTAACAGAACTTTAGGAGAGAGGGTTAGGGCCAGGACACCCTTAGGTAGTTGCAAGATTAATTGGCAGACTCTGAGACTTCAACAGGAGGGCAGCCATGCAGGGAAAGGCATCCAGCAAGACACCATATCTGCATGTATAGGAATGCTGTCCCCTATGGAAACAGTCCTTAACAGTTCTTAACACAACGTGTAACAGTTCCTTTGCTTCCACTACAATCACTTCTTGTAGTTCTTCAGCCCACTGAGCTCCCAGTCTCTCGCTAGACTAGATGATTCACTACCACTGAATCCCTTGAGCTTCTTCATGGCGGTAGTATCTTCCTCAAGCGTCACCCCCGCTTCTCTGCTGGGTCCCTAGCTTGGCACTCAAGATACTTCTCAAGCTTCACCCCACTGGCCTGCTCGGTCCCTGGCTTGACACACAAGGCTGCTCTGCAAGCGTCACCTCCACTGGCTGGGTCCCTGGCTTGATACCCACTGAAGTTTCCTGATTCTTCACCGTCCCTGGTTGGTGAGAATACTGCTCAGGTACATGCTTCAGCTACTCACTGTGGTCCCTGGTAATAAGGTGGGTGGTCCCCTAGTGGCGACAGCTTCCCCTTTACCTCCGACCACGACAGGTTATTCAGCTGGCAGAACCATGACTTAGCCCGGGTTCACACTGGGCTGCGGGAGTGAAGCCGTGCGAGTTCAGCTAAACTCGCACGATTTCACTCTCGCTGGCGGTCCCGATTTCAGCCGCGATTACAAAGACATCTGTGCAGGTTTCTGCACAGATGTCAATGTAAATCGCGGCCGAAATCGCAAAAAGTAGTACAGAAACTACTTTTTGATATCGGTGCAGCGCCGCAGATGCGGCGTCGCACCGATTAGGACGGTGCCATTGCCGGCAATTTGCGGCAAATATCGCCGTTTTGACATGCGATTTGACATGCCAAATCGCATGTCAAAACGCACCAGTGTGAACCAGGGCATATGGTTGGTCTGTAAGCCGCAATCCCAACCCTGCGCTGCTCTATTGCTTCTGGATGGGCCCTCACACAGCCTAGCAGCCAGATGTGCCCGGAATAGGCTCAAACTCTGGCCTAGCAGCCCGGGCAATACAACACACGTCCACCCAGACAGCCATCCAGGTGGCACAGAACGGCGATCACCTGACCTCACCCAAATATATATAGGTTTTTCCAGCAGGCCAAGGGATTTAAGAAAACTCCTGCACATTGGCTGGGATACCCCATATACCCATAATCTGACCTTGCATTGCCCTTCTCATATCTAATGCCACCAAGTACCCGACCACCTAGCGGCAAAAGAGAGAAGTGCAGCAATTACAGACTTAAGCCTCATATACAGGATCGGATTTTCCGACGGGAATTGCGTGTTGACAGACTGTTGGCCATTTATACGCTCCATCTGACAATTTTTTTCGGATTTTCCGCGGACAAATGTACATCACTACGTTAGTGTTTGTTGGCCGACAATTGTGTGCTGTTTGTATGCAAGACAAAATCCAGGCACACGCCCTTCGGACAAAAGTCTGACACTTTGCAGAAAATCCGATCATGTGTATGAGGCTTTAGAGTGAAATCAATTGACCCTCAACAATTAGCCAAGGCAGATATACCTGGCAGGTAAATTTAGGAGCAACCCTGCCTAAACACCATGGTGCTACACATCTACTTGTTTGTTTTTTTTTGGGGTGTTTTTTTTTGCTATCCATCTGCATTTCACTAGGGCTCATTCACACTATGTGCATCGAGCTAGGTTGATCTGCACAATCGTTTTCTATAAGTCCTGTTCCCAGCAAAAAAAAATTGCAATGCACCACACCTACTGTGATGTGCTGTGGTGCATAAAGTTAATTTGAAGTGTCATTTTGTGCCTTTTTTAATGCATTTAAAAAGCCACTTGACAGTTTTAGTGTGTGGGCTGGTGTGAACGAGTCCTTTTTAAAATATGAGTTTAATGATAACTAAAGTAAAATATGTATAGTACAGAACATAAATCGTCAAAAATATATTCCAACATGGAAAAATGTAAAGCAAATATTTCTGCAATAATTATTGGGAAATCGTATAGATTTATAAAATAATAATCCTGCATCCTTCTTATATAGATTAATGGTGACTGTAAAGCCCTGTACACACGATCGGATTTCCTATGGATTCTAATCCGATGGATTTTTCCATCGGAAATCCGATGAAGCTGACTTCCATCAGTCTTGCCTATACACCATCAGTCAAAAATCCGACCGTCCCAACGCTGTGATGTAAAACACTCCGACAAGCCAAGAAAATGAAGTTCAATGCTTCTGAGCATGCGTCAACTTGATTCTGAGCATGCAGGTTTTTTCTCCCATGGAGTTCCACACAGACGATCGGAATTTGCTATCGTTTTTTTTCCCATCGGATAAATTTAAAACATGTTCTATTTTTTTTCACCGATGGGAAAAGTCCATACACGATTGGTTTGTCCGATGGGAAAAGTCCATCGGACTGTTTTCATCGGTAAAACCGATCGTGTGTACACGGCATAAGAGTTTAATTACATTACATTTATACAGAGGCTTGGATTTGGAAAGCTTTGAATTTATTTTTATTGCTGTGCTGTGTAATAATCCTAATCTTTTCATGCCTATTGATGCAGCTTCTTGTCATATTCTTGAGGTTTATTGGAGGAGTTGTATCAAGTGGAATGGACAGCTTTAATGGGTCGCTAAACATAAATTACTAGTGGCATTACTTTCATGTTTAACTTTCATAACTCTCACAGGTAAACCTTTTACGAAAGTTTATTGGAAATGATGGTGTTTCAACTGAAGGTGGTATAAAGTGGAGCTGTATATTCTGAAGTACCAGTGTCTTTCTGTCCAGTGATGCCATAGACAAAACTCTGTAAATGAGATTTCTGTAAGAATACTGCACAGTAGGGATGAGCTTCGTGTTCGAATCGAACATACGTTCGACTCGAACATCGGCTGTTCGATCGTTCGACGAAGATCGAACGATTTGGGCCGTTCGCGCCAAATTCGAGTGACGCGAACGGCCCACAATGCACTACGCCATCGCAGTGTCATCCAGGCGCTGTGATTGGCCAAGCATGCACTGTGACCCCGCATGCTTGGCCAATCACAGCGCCGGCAGCGAGGAGAGCAATGATTGGCCACAGGCAGGATGCCTGTGGCCAATTATTGCTGAGGGTGTTTAGTACACGCCCCACACTATAAAAGGCCGCCAGCACGGCGGCCTAGTGTAGTGTGTTCCGGAGCAGGGATAGAGCAGCATAGGCAGGGACAGTGACTTTTATTTCTTTCTTGCTTAACCTGGATTCCTTTAGTTTAGGGAAAGAGAAGGATAGGTAGGGAGAGTGTCAGTGTGTTTTGTGCTTGTGCTATAGTGTGCTTAAAAAAAACATTTTTTCTAGGGACAGAAAACTGTAGGTAGGGAGAGTGTCAGTTTCTTTCACTGTGTAAGTCCTTGTTTCTAGGGACCTGGAAGGACAGTGAGTGAATTCTCCTTGTGCTATATTGTGCTTAAAAAAAACATTTTTTCTAGGGACAGAAAACTGTAGGTAGGGAGAGTGTCAGTTTCTTTCACTGTGCAAGTCCTTGTTTCTAGGGACCTGGAAGGACAGTGAGTGAATTCTCCTTGTGCTATATTGTGCTTAAAAAAAACATTTTTTCTAGGGACAGAAAACTGTAGGTAGGGAGAGTGTCAGTTTCTTTCACTGTGCAAGTCCTTGTTTCTAGGGACCTGGAAGGACAGTGAGTGAATTCTCCTTGTGCTATATTGTGCTTAAAAAAAACATTTTTTCTAGGGACAGAAAACTGTAGGTAGGGAGAGTGTCAGTTTCTTTCACTGTGCAAGTCCTTGTTTCAAGGGACAGAGAAGGACACCTGAAGGTAGCCCTTATTGCTTTTTTCCCATCTCCCTGCAGGCCATCTATTAGAATGTCTGGAAGGCAAACAAGGAGAGGCAGACAGTCAGGAGGCAATAAAAGAGGGCAAGCAGGCTCTGTGTCTGGGGGCAACAGTGCTGGTCGTGGACGCGGTGCATTGTCATCAGCACATGGCCATGGGACACGCTTGTCCTTCTTTTCCGCAGCTGGACATGTTGAGCCACATCATGCCGAAGACTTGGTAGAGTGGATGACCAAGCCCTCCTCCTCCTCCTCATCCTCTCTCACCCAGGCTCAGGGTACTGGCAAAGCAGCTGCCAAAGCGTCCTCTTCCCTGGTATCAATGTCAGACTCATCATCAGTCACTCCTTCCCTAGACCCACCATGTCCTCCTCCTGAGGAGTCCCCCGAACTGTTTGAGCACAGTGTTGGGTACATGCTCCAGGAGGATGCCCAGCGTTTCGAAGGGTCTGATGATGAAACCCAGCTACAGGAAGGCAGTAGGGTGAGAGCAGACAGAGGGGATGCTCAAGAAGGACACCAATCTGGCAGTCATGTTCCAGCAGCTGCAGCATACTGCCAGATTGGCTCCAGTGATGAGGAGGGAGGGGATGATGAGGTCACTGACTCCACGTGGGTGCCTAATAGGAGAGAGGAGGAGGAGGAGGATAAGGAGGAGGCACATCTCCAACGAGACAGGATGCCCTTTGGTGGCCAGCGTAAGGGCAGTACACCGACGGAATCACACCGCAGAGCTCCGCCTGTGCAGGGCGCTGCCTCTGCCCGTCATTCAAAAAGTTCCTTGGTGTGGGCCTTTTTTGAGGCTAGTGCATCAGATCGCACAGCTGCTGTTTGCAACATATGTCTCAAGCGTATATCGCGTGGCCAAAACATCAGCCGCTTGGGTACCACATGCCTGACCAGACATATGTTGACCTGCCATGCAGCTCGTTGGCAAGCCTACCTCAAAGACCCACACCAAAGAACAAAGCGGACCTCTCCTTGCACCGCATCAGCTGGGATTTCCAACCCCACTATAACTTCAGTCCTCTCTGAAACATGCACTGAGAGGAATGAAGGTGTAGAATTAGGTGTGTCACAGCCAAGTACTTGCGGCCACTCTGCTAGCAGTACACCGACGTCCGATTCTAGCAGGCAAATTTCCCTGCCCCAGCTGCTGGACCGTCGAAAGAAGTTCACTCCCAGCCATCCACATGCCCAGCGGTTGAATGCTAGCTTGGCTAAATTGCTAGCGCTTCAACTGCTGCCTTTTCAGTTGGTAGACTCGGCCCCCTTCCGTGAGTTTGTGCAATGTGCGGTTCCTCAGTGGCAGGTTCCCAAACGCCACTTTTTCTCACGGAAGGCTATTCCGGCTCTCTACCGGCATGTGGAAGGCAATGTCTTGGCCTCGCTGGACAGGGCGGTCAGCGGTAAGGTGCATATTACCGCTGACTCATGGTCCAGCAGGCATGGACAGGGACGTTACCTTTCTTTCACGGCCCATTGGGTCACTCTTTTGGCAGCTGGGAAGGATGCAGGACAAGGTGCAGTAGTGTTGGAGGTTGTCCCACCGCCACGCCTCCAAAATGCTACTACTGGTTGTGACACACCTCTCTCCTCCACCCCCTCCTCTTCTTCTTCCTCCATGGCCTCTTCCTGTGGTTTGTCCTATGAACCAGCGGTGCTCCGTAGCCGTTCACGGGGCTACGCAAGTACGCAGGCAAAAAGATGCCATGCTGTGCTTGCGCTGGTGTGTTTGGGGGACAGAAGCCACACTGGGGCAGAGGTCCTGTCTGCTCTGCAGGGCCAGGCCGAGAGGTGGTTGACGCCACGCCAGCTTAAGCCAGGAATGGTGGTTTGCGACAATGGCACCAACCTCCTCTCCGCCCTCCGACAGGGACAACTGACCCATGTGCCCTGT
Source organism: Rana muscosa (assembly GCA_029206835.1). Lineage (NCBI taxonomy): Eukaryota > Metazoa > Chordata > Amphibia > Anura > Ranidae > Rana > Rana muscosa. Next base: position 1,163,598,409 of record CM055116.1, read on the forward strand.
GTGGCTCACGTCCTTAACCTGGTGGTGCAGCGGTTCTTGGGCAGGTACCCGGGCTTACAGGATGTCCTGAGGCAGGCCAGGAAAGTCTGTGTGCATTTCCGCAGATCTTATAATGCCAGTGCTCGCCTGGCTGAGCTGCAAAAGGAGTTGAACCTGCCCAAGAACCGCCTTATATGTGACATGCCCACCAGGTGGAACTCAACGTTGGCCATGCTGCAGCGGCTGCACACGCAGCAGAGGGCCATCAATGAGTACCTGTGCGACTACGGCACCAGGACAGGGTCAGGGGAGCTTGGTTTTTTTTCTCCACGCCAGTGGGGCATGATCAGGGATGCATGCACTGTCCTGGCACCATTTGAGGAGGCCACGAGGATGGTGAGCAGTGACAGTGCATGCATCAGTGACACTGTACCTCTTGTCCACCTGTTGGAGCACACGCTGCGTGGAATAATGGACAGGGCACTTGAGGCAGAACAGAGGCAGGAAGAGGAGGACTTCCTTGCCTCTCAAGGCCCCCTTTACCCAGACAGTGTTCCTTCTGTCCCACCCATCGCACAGGAAGAGGAAGAGGAGGAGGAGGAGGAGGAGGAGGAGGAGGAGGAGGATTGTGTCAGCATGGAGGTGGAGGCTGGCACTCAGCATCATCAGCAGCAGTCTTTTAGGGATGATTTACAGTCCCAAGAAACCAGTGGACTTGTACGTGGCTGGGAGGAGGTGACTGCGGATCATGTCGTCCTTAGTGACCCAGAGGACTCTGGAGCGAATGCCTCAGCAAACCTACGCTGCATGGCCTCCCTGATCCTGCAAAGTCTGCGGAAGGATCCTCGTATTCTTCGGATCAAGGAGAGGGACCATTACTGGCTGGCCACTCTCCTTGATCCACGGTACAAGGGTAAGGTTGCGGACCTTATGTTACCGTCGCAGAGGGAGCAGAGGATGAGACAACTCCGGGAGGCCTTGCAGAAAGGTCTGTGCAACGCGTTCCCAGAGACTGGGAGGTTACAAACTCCTGGTCCAGGACAACGAGTTGCTGAGGCTTCGGCCAGTCAAAGAAGGAGCGGTGGGGAAGGTGGCCGTCTGACCGATGCGTTCAGACAATTCTTTAGTCCGCAGCCCCAAAGTATGATTGGTTCCAGCAACCATCGCCAGCGTCTGATAAACATGGTGCAGGAATATCTAGGGGCAAGGTCAGACTTGGACACCTTCCCCACCGAAAATCCTCTGGCTTACTGGGTCTTGAGGATGGATCACTGGCCAGAGCTTGCACAGTATGCAATTGAGCTACTGGCCTGTCCTGCATCCAGCGTTCTTTCGGAACGCACATTCAGTGCTGCTGGAGGATTTGTCACGGATCACAGGGTGCGCCTGTCCACCGACTCGGTTGATCGACTGACTTTCATCAAGATGAACCAGTCTTGGATCACCACCAGCTACCACACACCTGATGCTGATATAACAGACTAATTGATTTTAACATGTCACATCCCTTCAAGACTGATGCTGATGCTGAGTGTCTGTGCTGTTATGTTGACTGGCTATCCTCCTCCTCCGAGTCCTCAATGATACGATTGATGATGATAGCTTGGAAGATCATTTTTGTTTATGGGTGCCGCCACCAGTGGCTAAGGCCCAATTTTTCAGCCCCTGTTTTACAGGGGCGTGTAATTACAATTTTTTTAGCAATAATTTGCCATAGGGCTCATTGCTGTGCTCCAAGTACAGTATCTGTGAGGGGTTGGAGTGTTGTGGCACCAGTGCCTAAGGCCCAATTTTTCAGCCCCTGTTTAACAGGGGCGTGTCATTACAATTTTTGAAGCAATACTTTGCAACAGGGCTCATTGCTGTGCTCCAAGTACAGTATCTGTGAGGGGTTGTAGTGTTGTGCCACCAGTGCCTAAGGCCCAATTTTTCAGCCCCTGTTCAACAGGGGCATGTAATTACAATTCTTGATCTAATAATTCACAGCAGGGCCCATTCCTGCACCCACCAAGAGTAACTCTGAGGGCTTACAGTGTTGTGTCAACACCACCACCACCACCAAAGGCCCAATTTTTCAGCCCCTGTTCAACAGGGGCATGCAATTACAATTCTTGATCTAATAATTCACAGCAGGGCCCATTGCTGCACCCACCAAGAGTAACTGTCAGGGCTTACAGTGTTGTGGCACCAGCACCACCATCAAAGGCCGAATTTTTACTACCACTGTTCAACAATTATATGTAATTAAAATTCCTGATATAATAGTTGACAGCAGGGCGTTCCAGCACCAACCAAGAGTAACTGTGAGTGCTTACAGTGTTGTGCCAACACCAACAACTAACGGGCCTATTTCTGCAGAGTATCTACGGCAGGTCCCTACTTTCAAACATCCAACTTACAAACGACTCCTACTTGCAAACGCAAGAAGACAACAGGAAGTGAGAGGAAATCTACCCCTAGGAAGGAAAATTCTCTCCTGTAAGAATTAATATGGGAGAAAGGTGTCTCCTCTGTACTGATGCTTTATCAGCAATCCTTGTTTCAAGAAAAACACCACATTTCAAAAACAGTTGTCATTGGGACGGAAAGTGAGGTGAAATGTTCTGAACAGGGGCACAGACAGCAAAACAAATGTTACAGGGGTGATAACCCTTACCTATGTTTTCCAAAAAGTTTAAAAATAGATTTTTGGGCTGGAGCTACACTTAAACAATGTACCTGTTCAAAATTACAAACAGATTCTACATAAGAACAAACCTACAGTCCCTGTCTTGTATGCACCGCCTGTATACGGCTGTTCAGAGTATATAGGGCCTTTTTTATTTTATGTGCGGGGTTCCCCTTAATATCCATACAAGACCCAAAGGGCTGGTAATGGGCTGGGGTAGGGGGGGCGTCATGGGGTAGCTATGCCATTTTTCTTAAAGATTTTCATCCATATTACCGGGACCAGACATTACATTAAAGCCGCAAGCAGTTTTAAATGGCTTTTTTTTCCTTTAGAAGTGTCATTTTGTGCAGGGACAGTTCTAAACACGGGAAACACGTGGCACTTCACAGGCATACTTTAGACACCCCCCAGGTACGATATTTAAAGGAATATTTGACTTTTTTTTTTTTCACTTTATGCATCATTAAAATGACTGCTCCCGAAAAACGACCGTTTTTAAAACTTCTTTTTGCATTGATACATGTCCCCTGGTGCAGAACCCGGGTTCCCAAACCCTTTTTAGGACAATAACATGCATAATAGTTGTTATAATTAGCACTTTAGAATTCGAACGTTCGCATCCATTGTATTTAATAGGGTTCTAATGTTCGTACGAACTTTCGGTCCGTTCGCGGGTTCTGGTGCGAACCGAACCCGGGGGTGTTCGGCTCATCACTACTGCACAGTACTGTATTTATTGAGCAAATTTCAGCAGTAGAGTGTTATACCGTGTTCACCCACGATTAATACAGAAAGTTGGAAGTTTAAAAAAAAACCTTTATTGGCCAACTTTATTATGGATATTAGCGTTCCAGGTTCCTTATGCCCTGTACACATGATCAGATTTCCGATGGTATAAAATCCGATGGGATTTTCCGTCAGAATTCCGATGAAGTTGACTTTCATGATTCTTCCCTACACACCATCAGACAACATTTTGACTGTCCAAAACGCCGTGACGTAAAACACTCCAACGAGCCAAGAAAAATTAAGTTCAATGCTTCTGAGCATGCGTCGACTTGATTCTGAGCATGCGTGGGTTTTTTCTCCATTGGAGTTCCACACAGATTATCAGAATTTCCTATCGTTTTTTTTTTTTCCCATCGGAAAAATTTAAAACATGTTCTTTTTTTTTTTTTTTTTTAACACGGATGGAAAAAAGTCAGATGGGGCCCACACACGATCGTTTTATCCGATGAAAAAAGTCCATGTGAAAAACCGACCGTGTGTACAGGGCAATTAGAGTAATTCGAGCAAATAGCATGCTAAAAAATATTAAGTTAAAAATAAATATCCCATTAAAATGTAGCCCTTACCCTTGAAGGAGCCGCTGTTTCTTCAAGTTCCCTGTTTCCAGAGCCTGAAACTATTCTCCTTGACACACTGAATGTGAAGAGGGGATGTTTATTTTACCAATAAATTTAAATGTGTTTATATGCAAAGAAATATAAATCGCAACAATCCCTCAAATATTTAAAATGGTATCAAATAGGAAATACAGTTGGCAAACAACCAGTAGAAACTAGGGAATACAGTTGGTAGTAAGCCAATGGTCTAGCGAATGACCCCTAGACTCTATACTAGGGAGGGTCCTGTGTAGGTTACAATAACGGTCTGTATTAAACCCTTTCCCTGCTAGTCAGCACATTTCGGCCCAGATCTGGTGTTGGAGCACTCGAGACAAGGTCCTCCTAAACTGTCCTCTTTAATGGGGCGCAGTAGGATTTGTCTAGCAGTCTTTTACCAACTCCTGGGGTGACAGCTCATCTCCTTCTGTTCACCTTCGATGGCTCAGCGAAGTCAGTGGCATTGCCGTTCTTCCCAACGATCAGGCGACAGCATCAGTCAACTGCAGTGATATTCTCCTTAGCAATCAGGCAGCAACATCGGATAGCAACAATGGCGTTCTCATATACCAGGAGATGTCTATTTGGCCTATATTCATCCTTGATGCAATGGCAAAATATTGGGCAAACAGTTTGCAGCCCGGTCTGTCTCTCATAATGTACTCACTATATCTGGCTTTAGCCGAGGAAATTATCTTCCTTTTCCTCTCCACAGGGCCCCAGCCGTGTTGATATGTGTAGTTCTATGGCCATTTTATAATACAGGCACAGTCTGGGGGACTATATTTCCCATTTGTCACAGTTGCACTCAGCAGGCTCTGTCCTTCCCACAGTCCACAGCAGCTTGGTGATCATTGGTAGTGAGCAGGGCTTTCCTCCAGCTCCCTATGTGGCTGTATACAGTCCTGCATAACTCGAGAAGGAGGAGAGGAGCTACAGAGCAGCAGCAACAGTAAAGCCGGACAAATTTTGATCCGTCTTTGGGCAGACTGGTTGTACTAAAGTTAGTCTATTGATCGGCTTCAGTACAACTAGCCTGTTGGTTTTTTTTTTTTACAATTACTGCTGCCAGCTATAGCCGCCAGCAGTGATCATTGTATTCTGAGGGCAGGGAAACCTCCCACTGTCAGAATACAATAGCGCAGCGGAAGGGAGTCCACATAAACACTGACCCTGTTGATGGTGGATTTAAGCATTTTGTGCCAGTGGTGGAAGGAAAGCTAATTTCTTAATGTATGGCTAGCCTAATGGCCCGGTCTCTGCTGCTAGAAAGAGCTGTAGTGTGGATCAATGGCTACAAAAAAAATGGAATGAGAAAACCGCTTTTGGCTTCAACATTTAACCTTCAATCCATAGCTGCCCCCCACAGTACTTCTTTTCCACCACTAGATGCAGTGGTGTATTTAGGTTTTGTGCTGCCCTAGGCCTGATGGAACTCGCGCACCCCCTACTTTATATATGACGCACCCCTTCCCTTTTAAGACCCGCCCTGTCGTTTTCATGGGAGGAGGAGAAAGGGACAGGGTGGGATAAGAACATAGGGACAGGGTGGGATGAGGACAGAGGGACAGGGTGGGATGAGGACAGAGGGACAGGGTGGGATGAGGACAGAGGGACAGGGTGGGATGAGGACAGAGGGACAGGGTGGGATGAGGACAGAGGGGACAGGGTGGGATGAGGACAGGGTGGGATGAGGACAGGGGGACAGGGTGGGATGAGGACAGGGGAACAGGGTGGGATGAGGACAGGGGGACAGGGTGGGATGAGGACAGGGGGACAGGGTGGGATGAGGACAGGGGGACAGGGTGGGATGGGGACAGGGGGACAGGGTGGGATGGGGACAGAGGGGGACAGGGTGGGATGGGGACAGAGGGGGACAGGGTGGGATGGGGACAGAGGGGGACAGGGTGGGATGGGGACAGAGGGGGACAGGGTGGGATGGGGACAGAGGGGGACAGGGTGGGATGGGGACAGAGGGGGACAGGGTGGGATGGGGACAGAGGGGGACAGGGTGGGATGAGGACAGGGGGACAGGGTGGGATGAGGACAGGGGGACAGGGTGGGATGAGGACAGGGTGGGATGAGGACAGGGTGGGATGAGGACAGGGTGGGATGAGGACAGGGTGGGATGAGGACAGGGTGGGATGAGGACAGGGTGGGATGAGGACAGGGTGGGATGAGGACAGGGTGGGATGAAGACAGGGGGACAGGGTGGGATGAGGACAGGGGGACAGGGTGGGATGAGGACAGGGGGACAGGGTGGGATGAGGACAGGGGGACAGGGTGGGATGAGGACAGGGGGACAGGGTGGGATGAGGACAGGGGGACAGGGTGGGATGAGGACAGGGGGACAGGGTGGGATGAGGACAGAGGGACAGGGTGGGATGAGGACAGAGGGACAGGGTGGGATGAGGACAGGGGGACAGGGTGGGATGAGGACAGGGTGGGATGAGGACAGGGGGACAGGGTGGGATGAGGACAGGGGGACAGGGTGGGATGAGGACAGGGGGACAGGGTGGGATGAGGACAGGGGGACAGGGTGGGATGAGGACAGGGGGACAGGGTGGGATGAGGACAGGGGGACAGGGTGGGATGAGGACAGAGGGACAGGGTGGGATGGGGACAGAGGGACAGGGTGGGATGGGGACAGAGGGACAGGGTGGGATAGGGACAGAGGGACAGGGTGGGATGGGGACAGAGGGACAGGGTGGGATGAGGACAGAGGGACAGGGTGGGATGAGGACAGAGGGACAGGGTGGGATGGGGACAGAGGGACAGGGTGGGATAGGGACAGAGGGACAGGGTGGGATGAGGACAGGGGGACAGGGTGGGATGAGGACAGGGTGGGATGAGGACAGGGGGACAGGGTGGGATGAGGACAGGGGGACAGGGTGGGATGAGGACAGGGGGACAGGGTGGGATGAGGACAGGGGGACAGGGTGGGATGAGGACAGGGGGACAGGGTGGGATGAGGACAGGGGGACAGGGTGGGATGAGGACAGAGGGACAGGGTGGGATGAGGACAGAGGGACAGGGTGGGATGAGGACAGGGGGACAGGGTGGGATGAGGACAGGGTGGGATGAGGACAGGGGGACAGGGTGGGATGAGGACAGGGGGACAGGGTGGGATGAGGACAGGGGGACAGGGTGGGATGAGGACAGGGGGACAGGGTGGGATGAGGACAGAGGGACAGGGTGGGATGGGGACAGAGGGACAGGGTGGGATGGGGACAGAGGGACAGGGTGGGATAGGGACAGAGGGACAGGGTGGGATGGGGACAGAGGGACAGGGTGGGATGAGGACAGAGGGACAGGGTGGGATGAGGACAGAGGGACAGGGTGGGATGAGGACAGAGTGGGATAGGGACAGAGGGACAGGGTGGGATGAGGACAGGGTGGGATGAGGACAGGGTGGGGAGGGGCAGAGCATCTTTTAATTTGGGGGGAGAGGGGGGTATTGGGGATATGTGCTGGGGAGTGATTTGAGAGGAAAGAAGATATGTGCTAGTGGGGGGGGGGGGGGACTGTGCGATGTGGAGAGAGAGAGAGGGACGGCTGCTCTGTACAGCTGATCGACGCTGCGGGACCCCGGGCGGCAGATGTCCCGGGTGACCGCGGCAGCGCATCCAGCTAGAGTGACCAATTACCGGAGCTCAGTGCCGAAACTTGTCATGGCACTGAGCTCCAGGATTCAGCTGTGCGGCTCTCCGTGCGGGAGGAGGGGGGGCGCTTTTCGGCCGCCCCCCGCAAAGTGCCGCCCTAGGCCTGGGCCTTGTCGGCCTAGGCCATAATACAGCACGGACTAGATGTCCCCTGTCTGAAGGCCAGCATCATTCAACTCGCGTTATATATATATATATATATATATATATATATATATATATATATATATATATATATTAATCCAATAAATTTTTATTCGATTTTATAAACTATAACAAATATGTTTGTTGCATTCAATATACAATATTTGTAGTACAAAAATATTGTAAATTAACATCTTGAAAAGTGTATATAGGTCTTGATGACCTAGGCCAGCCTACCCCTAATGGGTACATACTGTTGGACTGGAAGGTCACCAAGTTACTCTTTGGTACAGCCTAAACAACTGGTAGGAAGTACTAGTACAGTAAACCCCCGTTATATCGCGGTTCAGTTTTCGCGGTCCCGGTATATTGCGTTTTTTTTCTGTAAGACCTATTAACATTATTTTATTGATTAAATCATTGTTAATTAAATATTTTTGTGTTTTCCATTGCTCTTGCTATGTCTCTCAGTATCTTCTATGTGTTTAAATGTGTTTCTATTGTTTTAAAAGTGTGTTTAAAGACCTTAAAATGCTTTTAAAAGTACGGTGAAAGTTATAAAACCATGCCTAGTGTGTATTTAAATAGGGTATTTCTATTTTGCGGATTTTCACTTATTGCGGGTGGGTCTGGAACGTAACCCCCCCGATGGAGGGGGGTTTACTGTATAAGTAAAGGAGGGGGAGGAAAGAGGGGGGATAACCAAAAATAAAGGCTGCCATAAGACATGTTCTACACCAAGTTTCTTGCAAAAATAAGTGAAGTAATACAAACTGTAAGAGAGTTTTAAAGTTTACATTCTTTTAGATAATTGGAGGCTTTGCGTTTATATATTTTTATATAATATTGTATGATATATATATATATTGTTTTGGTTTCTGAGTGTCCTTTTGATGTGTTTTTTTTTTTTTTTATTTACATTATAGCTATTCCTTATGTTCATAATTTTATTTCATATATAGATTTGCAGTTTCACATTAGTGGCTGTCTGTATATTTAGTGTAGTTGGCATCCATGTGCAACAACTGCTGAAATTCTAGGATAAGCAGCATATAAGGAATTTACTGATTTTATTCAAATCTTCAGCTCAGTGGAGTTACTTTAGATGCAGTTTGATGTATGCCGAAGCCTAAACATTATGGAGTGAAGACCTAATGTGAAGGTTTCCTAAGCGGGAAGCACATCATGCATATTTAAAGAACTACTAGGACTGAGCATTTAGACGCATGTTTACAAATTATATATAGAAGCAAGGATTTTAAAAGGTTAACACTAGGGATAAGCAGACCACTGAGTGGATTAGTGACCTTCCGATCTGCCTACGAACCTGTTTTGTAAGCTGCCCATGTAGAAGAATACATCCTAGTCCTTTATAAGCATGAAAGGTACGCTCTATTCGGACCTGGAAGATGAGCATAGAGGTGCCATGCAGGTGACACAGCAGTCTGGTGATCTGAGAACCCCTGTTTGTGATACAGGAGAACTATTCCCAAAGACTTGGAGTGGTGATCATCACAGGCATATATATATATATATATATATATATATATATATATATATATATATATATATATAATCTACACTACTTTTTGTTAAAGTGATATTAAAGACAAGTTTTGTTATTAAAAACACAAAAGAAAAACAAACACAAAGCGTTCTTGGCCTCTCCCTCCTCCCAAACTGCTTGATCTAGGGGCACCCAAACAGGCTCACTCCTGAGCCACTGCTCTGCGCTCTATTCATACACATACAGCATTGGCTTAGCGTCACCCCTTCTGCTCATTGGCTCACTGGCTGTAATTGAAAGCCAGTGGCTCCCGCTGCTGTCTCAGCCAATGAGGAAGGGGGGAGTCCCCGGAGAGCTGGAGCTGTCGTGCACATTTTTGGATCGCAATGCAGCTCAGGTAAGTATTAGGGGGGCTGCTGCACACAGTTTTTTTTTACCTCCATGCATAGAATGCATGAAGTGATTAAACCTTGATCCTTTAGAACCACTTTAAGTAATGACCGTTATTCCTAAATAAATATGCCCATAGTGGAAACCTAAACGTTACCTTACATAAGGGGTATACAGGCAGAGGAGAGCCAAAATAGTTTGTCTTGCTTTTTGAAACTTTTTAGGCCCAGTCTGTATAGAACATAGTTTGTGTGTACACTGGAGCTTGAGCTACTGAGCTTTGCAAACAGCAGATTTTCTTGCATCAAAAAAGCTAAGGCTATCCTGGAAATATGTGTAAGGGAACCCAGGGTTCCACCGGTTATATGCATACATGAACTATTCATAGGCAGTATTTCATATTTACTTTTTTGTTTGCGAGTATTATATTTTCAAATATTTTCAAATTTGGATAATGATACGGAAGGCATATAGAGTGAAAAAAAAACGTTGTTATAGATTCTAACCCTTTTTCACCAAAACATTTGTTTGGGGTTTCCCAATTAAGATGTCAATAAAAAAAGAAACAAAAAAGGTAGCCTTTCCAATCTATTTATAATAATAAAGTGCACATGGAAAGTCTTCACAGCACAAACACAATACAAACATTTCCCAGCACACTTGTCAGCTATCCGAACAAAAAAAAAAGCCCCCTCTCCCTAACAATTTGCATTAAAAATAGTTTAGTTGCACAACATTTGCAAATATCTGGAAGCCGCACTACATCTTCAAGGCTTCTCTGTGCAGTGTGGTCCAAACATTACATGTTGAAGCGTATATATAAAAATGGATAAATTGCTGAAAACATTTTATTTTTTTTGTTTATACTTTTTATTGATATTACATTTCAAAAGAACTAAATAAAAAAGGCAAATTCCACCATTTTTAGAAGTGATATGATCTGTGAAGGGTATACATTGCACTGTTCCAGTGGCGCTGTGTTGGGTGGAGGTTTACTAAGGCCAAGCACGCAGTACATCAAATTTACTGAACAGTTACTGACACAATAATTTATTTATTTTGTACTGCATTGCTTTGTGTTAGGCCCCATGTACACGGAACGCTGTTAAACTCGTGTTCAGAGGCAGTTGGACACTTCTTTCAACTGCCCCTGAACTCATTCAATGTTATCCTATGTGACCATGTACACTGTCTCGTTTATTGCTGTTTTTAGGCAGTTGCGTTTAACCTTGTTTTTCTGAAAGCAAAAAAATGGGTTCAGATGCAAACATTTCCACGTTTCAGACGCAAAACGCGGCTAGACGCGACTAAATGCGGTATCGGCGTTTTGCTGCAATTTAGTTTATAAACGTTTTTAAAGGTGACCTATTTTTTTTTTACATTAGAAATCTCAAAAATTATAGCAAATGATGAAAAACCATTAAAAAAATAAAAACTGTAATTGCTTGCATTGCATTGTGGGCAATCCACAACTTGTGGTCAGGTGATGTGGCAGGTGATGTGGCCAGGTGACGTGGACAATCCACAACTTGTGGCAGGTGACATGGCCAGGTGACGTGGCAAGTGGACAATCCACAACTTGTGGCAGGTGACGTGGCAAGTGGACAATTCACAACTTGTGGCAAGTGGACAATCCACAGCTTGTAGCAGGTGATGTGGAAAGTGACACGCTAAATCAGGGCTCGACAATCCCCGGGCGCCAGGTCGCAAATGCGACTAGAATTAGCGACCTGGCGTCTGGGGCAGCACAGCTGAGGTTACCTGTATCTCCGTGCGCCCCCCCCGCGCGATCTCGTCGGGCCGCGCCGGCCGGTAATTTAGGCCGCGGCTTTGCGGCCTTCTGCAGGCCTAGGCTTCATTCTGTAATCTGGCGCCATCTTGTGGTGGCAGTTGGTATGACAAGACAACCAGCAATGCTTGCCTGTTTCACTGCCCGCCCATCACCTTCCTTTTACTTAGAAGTTAACCCCCAAATATTTTATATATATTTTTTATTCTAAAACCCTAGAGAATAAAATGGTGGTCGTTGCAATACTTTCTGTCACACCGTATTTGCGCAGCGGTCTTACAAGCACACTTTTTTGAGGGGAAAAAAATACACTTTTTTAAATTAAAAAATAAGACAACAGTAAAGTTAGCCAATTTTTTTTTTATATTGTGAAAGATAATGTTACGCTGAGTAAATTTGATACCCAACATGTCATGCTTCAAAATTGCGTCCGCTCGTGGAATGGCGACAATCTTTTACCCTTTAAAATCTCCATAGGCAACATTAAAGAATTCTACAGGTTGCATGTTTTGAGTTAGAGGATGTCTAGGGTTAGAATTATTTCTCTCGCTCTACCGATTGCGGCGATACCTCACATGTGTGGTTTAAACACTGCTTTCATATGCGGGCGCTACTCACGTATGCGTTTTCTTCTGCACGCATTGGTCGTTAAAAAAAAAAAAAAACCTGGCTCCTAACTTTTTTAGCTGGCTCCTAGATTCCAAGCAAATTTATCAAGCCCTGCGCTAAATACAAGTACACTGCTTCTCTCTCAGCTGCTGCTACTCGCTCTGGTCTCACAAAATGGCTGAAATGGTTAAATACTGTTTTTTGAGCTTAGGGAGGGTCTTAAGATGTTTCTTAATCGCTTATAGACGCAAACGCAGTAAAACACCGCTAAAAGCGGCTGCAATCGCAGCAAAACCGGCATTTCTAAATGCCGGTTTCAGCTTTTAAAAAAAATTGTTCAGCAGAGTTTGCACCAGCATCCCGTGTACATGGGGCCTTACAGGAGTCCTCCAGGCAAATCCCAAAATGCAGTTCTAAAAATGTACAGTTTGTGGGCCTATATTAAGAAATACCATTCTTAGACCAAGTCCATCCTCTGCAGCTTCTAGACTTTAAACAAGCTATTAAACAGAATATAGTTTCATCCAGTGGTAAACCCTCTTCTGTCACTCATTAGAAACATACTATTAGCTCCAGTTAAAAACACATACATACATTTCTAAATATATTTGGGAAGAGAACAGGACATTAGGCCTAGAGCCCCATTTCAGCCAGCTACCCCAGTACTGAAAGCATGCTAAATTGGCCTCTCATGCAGGGGCGTACCTAGGGCATTTGGCACCCGGGGCGAATCCTATTTCTGTCACCCCCCCGACAAAATCGCAGCGCGCAAAATGCGTCGCTTAAAAAGGAGCAGGAGCTTCTTCTGAGCGACAGTGTGTGATTTTCTGCGACTGCAGCTCAATTTAAGACGGTTAGCAAATTATAGGGGCAGGTCAGGGCAGTATAGGATATTATAGGGGCAGGTCAGGGCTGTATAGGGTATTATAGGGGCAGGTCAGGGTAGTATAGGATATTATGGTGGCAGGTTAGGGCTGTATGGGGTATTATAGGGGTAGGTTAGGACAGTATGGGGTATTATAGGGGCAGGTTAGGACAGTATAGGGTACTATAGGGGCAGGTTAGGGCTGTATAATGTACTATAGGGACAGGTTGGGGCTGGATAGGGTACTATAGGGGCAGGTTAGGACTGGATAGGGCACTATAGGGGCAGGTTAGGGCTGGATAGGGTACTATAGGGGCAGGTTAGGGCTGGATACTGGATAGGGTACTATAGGGGCAGGTTAGGACTGGATAGGGTACTGTAGGGGCTGGATAGGGTACTGTAGGGGCTGGATAGGGCACTATAGGGGCAGGTTAGGGCTGGATAGGGGCAGGTTAGGGCTGTATAGGGCACTATAGAGGCAGGCTATGGCTGTATACAGTGAGTGACAATGTGCTCACTTATGGTGTAGCGGCAGATATAGACACTTGTGGCTCCTGTGTGCTCTCCTCTTTATCCTCCAGGATCAGCCAGTGAACGAGCCTTTGGGAGGAGTGGAGGAGGCAGCCACACCAACGGCTCCGCCCAGCAACTCCAGCTTCCTCTGGACTCGGGAGGCTTTGAAGATTGTCGAGCGACAACCCTGCCTAATTGAATGACTGGGGAGACAAGCAGCCCCCCCTGCCGATTCGATGCTTACAAAGCTGGGAAAGTGCAGGGGCGCCCGCTCATTATGACGGCCCTGCTGCGATCTCCTCTCACACTGCACACCCCTGGACTGATGTACCTCAGACCACACATGGAGAGAACGAGGTAGTGGCTTTGCAGGGGGAGGAGTATTGTGAGCCGCACCTGATCCAGTCGGCACACCCGGGACTCGGCGCCAGAATCCCATTCTCTCCTTCTCTCCGTGGTCGCGGGCTCGTGGCTCTGATGATCAGTCTCGGCAGCTGCTGTCACAGCCGAGCAGAGTGAAGCCGCCTCCCCCTCCTCCTGCATGCACAACACTGTGTAGACATAATGGGGGAGGCGGAGGCGGCTTCACTCTGCTCGGCTGTGAAAGCTGCTGCAGAATCTGATTAGACCACGGAGAGAAGGAGAGAATGGGATCGTTGCGCCGGGTACCGGGTGTGGCTCGCAATACCCCTCCCCCTGCAAAGCCACTACCTCGGGCGCTCCATGTGTGTCCTCTGTCACCGCTCGGTGCCACTGCCTAAACCCACGGCTGTCTCCAGTCGCTAAGGGGGGGGGGGGTGCCGGCCAGGCACCCCCCCCCAGTGTGTGGCACCTGGGGCGGCCCGCCCCCCACTTAGTACGCCACTGCTCTCATGCAATATTATGGGAACATTGTGTTTAATGGGTCAGTTTTAGCTTGCTTAAAGTGGTTGTAAACCCTTTCATATACCCTGCAAAGTGACTAATCTCAGGTGATACACAAAGATGAATCAAATCCTCCTACAGTTGTACCTGTTTATCTGCAGTCTTCTCTTCTCTACATATGTTGAAAGTGCAGAATTTTATAAAGCTTGTCTGAGCTGTCAGAAAAAGAGGGCAGAGAGCTGAAATTAGTGCTCAGTGAGAAGAACTCTGAGAGCTGATTGGAGGGAAGGGGCACACCCTCCTTCGCACTGCACACAGGAATCAAACTGAGGCTGTTGATCAGCCGGAGGTCCCTCCCTGTTACCATTTTACTCTTGGTGTCAGGAAAACTTGTCAGAAGAACTATAGAGCAATATGTTTTGTTCATATTTCATGTCTGAGGTTTACAACCACTTTAACCACCTCCTGCCCGCCACAAAGACAAATGACGGCGGGCTGGGTGCTCTCTTGTTCTATGAAGACATCATATAACGTTGTCTCAATCTCGGCACATCCCTGATCTCGGTAAAGAGCCGATGACGCGGCTCATTACCCATTTGATCAGCTGATCACAGGAAGACAAGTAAATGTCGGTTATTGGCTTTCCTATCCTCACATTGACAGAGTGTGAGGAGCGGAGAGCCGATCAGGATTTCCTTAAAGGGGGGACCTGCACAGATTATCAAGGCACGGATTATCAGTGCAGCGCCGATCAGTGATGTCAATCGGTGCTGCCTATCCGTGCCACCTATCAGTGCTCATCAGTGCCCATCAATGCTGCATATAATCGTGCCTCCTCATGAGTACACATCGGTGCCACCTCATTAGTGCCCATCAGTGTAGCCTCATCAGTGCTAATCGGTGAAGAAGAAAAATGACTTATTTACAAAATTGTATAACCATTACTTTTGTTTTTTGTGGGGGGTTTTTTCTCAATTTTGGGTCTTTTTTTATTTTTTAACCAAAAAATTCAAAACCCAGTGGTGATTAAATATCACCAAAATAAATCACCATTTGTCTCCAAAAAAAATAATAATTTGGGTACAGCGTTGCATGACCGCGCAATTGTCATTCAAAGTGTGACAGAGCTGAAAGCTGGCCTGGGCAGGAAGGGGTTGAAAGTGCCTGGTATTGAAGCAGTTAAAGTGCAATTTTAGCTTGATGAACTCCAGCTAAATGGTTCAAATACATAAGTGGGTTTTCTTTGTAAAATATTTATACTGGCAACCAGTCATGTGACCAAGGCTCACCTAGCAGACAGCTTAACCAGGTCGCAGACCTCCAGTACAGCTTACTAATGGACCTGTACCCAGACTGGACAGTGAATGAGCAGGTGCACACTATTTATGTCATTATTGCCCTATTACAGCAGGCAAAGGGAGGACTCTACCTGGGGACCACCAGCTGTTGCATAACTACAAGTCCCATCATGCCTCTGGCAGTAATTGTAACTTGCCAGCCTTGCAATGCCTCATGGGAAATGTAGTTCCACAACAGCCGGAGGGCCCTAGGTTGTCTACCCCTGGTATAGCTAAACTTTGGTTTAGTGAGGTCATTGAACTGGTTATACTGTCTGGAAAGGCTGCATTGATTACATAACTTTGCAGAATTCTAAATCGCATACTGTACATATTTACTGTAGCTGCATATTTAGCTTTTTACCTGGAGTTCATCTTTAGTCTTTAGATCTGAGTATGTCTCCTCTTCCTCCTCCTCCTCCTCCTAAGCTGTATGTTAAGGCTCTTCCTCTGTCTGCCTACAATATGTGACATAGCTCAGCAAGAAGGAGCAGCAGATGCTTCATTTCCTGGCATGGAGACATTGGAGGAGGAAACAAGGCTACAGGAATCCCCTTACTGGAAGAGCTCCTATATCCTCTTCTTTTCTGGCCATCTGATCCATCCTCCATACAGACACTTATGCCGCGTACACACGGACGTTTTTCTCGTCGAGAAAAACTACATTTTTCCCATTCGACGAGAAAAACGATCGTCTGTGGGCTTTCTGTCGTTTTTTTCGACGAGAAAAACGGCATTAAAAACGACGAGAAAAATTAGAACATGTTCTAATTTTTCTCGTCGTTTTTTTCGACATGTTTTTCGCGGCAGTGTTTCCCATAGGGAAACACTGCCGCGGAGCCCACAGACGGTCGTTTTTCTCGTCAAGAGAAAAACTGACGTGAAAAACGACCGTGTGTGGGGAACAAGCTGTTCCTCCGTTTTAAATGACATTATTCACGGCGGTTTTTTAACCGCCGTGAATAATGATCGCGTGTACGCGGCATTAGGGTAGATCGAAATACTGTGATTTTCACAACCTGTGGTGATCGGATTACACTCACCAGTGTCCATTGAAAAGTGTGTTATAATCACTAAATTAAATGGCTAATTTAGCTTGTTCATGAAGATCTGTTAATGCATGCTGATTATTTTTATTAAAATGTAATACACAAAAATGATACAATTATTCTAGCCATTAAAGCGGTTGTACACCCTGTTCAACCACTTGTACCTACAGGTAAGCCTAGATTAAGGCTTACCTGTAGGTGCTGGAAATATCTCCTAAACCTCCACGGCATAATGACAGGCACCAATGTCTACAGCTCAGGCGCACTTTAGAAACAGCGATCGTGCCGTTTCTAAAGGAGTTCATGCCGTGACTGGTGGGTCCCGTGCGCATCCGGCCAATCACAGCGCCGGAGACACGATACTCGTAAGTAACCCCCGGGAGAGATGTCGGCCGCCAGAGCGGTGTACGAGGACAGCTGCGGGGGCTTCGATCTGAGGTGAGTATTACATAATGAGCTAGTATGCTATGCATACTAGCTCATTATGCCTTTGTCTTGCAGGTGTTATTTTATTTATTTTTTGAAAAGTGGGTTTACACCACTTTAATATACTGTATAATGTTTACCATTATTTTGTATTTCATATATACAGTACATACGCCCTGTTGGATCCATATACATTATTTGATGTTTTTTTTTATGATGTGAGTTTAGTGACACTGTTATGCCGCGTACACACGATCGTTTTTCATGCCGTTAAAAATGCCATTTTTAAAAATGGCCATTAAAACCGATCGTGTGTATGCTCCAGAGCATTTTTAACGGCATGAAAAACAGCCATTAAAAAATTCGAACATGCTCTATTTTTTCATGTCGTTTTACGAGGTGAAAAAAAAACGCGCATGCTCAGAATCAAGTATGAGACGGGAGCGCTCGTTCTGGTAAAACTAGCGTTTGTAATGGAGATAGCACATTCGTCACACTGTAACGGACTGAAAAGCAGGAGGCTGAAAAGCGCGAATCGTCGCTCAACAAACTTTACTAACATGAAGGGTGGCGCCATCCGAATAGAACTTCCCCTTTATAGTGCTGTCGTACGTGTTCTACGTCACTGCGCTTTGCTCAAGCGTTTTTTTTAATGATCGTGTGGATGCAAGACAGGCTTGAGAGGAAACAAGAAAAAAAAACGACGAGAAAAACGTTGGTTTAAAAAATGGCATGAAAAACGATCGTGTGTACGCCGCATAAGTGTTGGGATCGAGGCTACAGCTCAGAGATAGAAAAACACTCCTTTAAACACATTTTTGACGTCTAGGTCCCATACCATGTACTGCCACTTGCATTCTGCACCAAAAAACGTTTAATATTATGTTACCCAAACCTGGCATTAACCATTGCATTGCCCGGCTATAGACATATGACGTCCGCAGGTGGGATCTCCCATCCTGGGCAGGCGTCATATGACGTCCTGGGCTTCCCAGCCATCTAGGGGGCGCGCACTCCCGCCATGTCGCTCGGGACCCGGTGCGCATGCCCGGCGGCCGCGATAGGACGGTGGATCTGTGTGTGTAAACAAATTGGGATATTTATTATAGTAAAAAATATGGTGTTTTTCTCAAAATTGTCGCTCTTTTGTTTATATCGTAAAAAATAAGAACCGCCGAGGTAATCAAATACCACCAAAAGAAAGCTCTATTTGTGGGGGAAAAAAACATTGCATGACTGCGCAATTGTCATTCAAAGTGTGACAGCGCTGAAAACTAAAAATTGGTCTGGGCAGGAAGGGGGTGAAAATGCTCTGTATTGAAGTGGTTAAAGAGGTAAACCCTCTTTTTTTTTTTTTTTTTTTCCTGAAGAAAAAAACCCTGCAAGAGAAAGGCATAATGAGCTAGTATGCAAAGCATACTAGCTCATTATGAATGACTTACCTGAGATCTAAGCCCTTGAAGCGCTTCTCGATCCCCTCCGAGCGCCTTCCAGGTATCGCGGCTCCGGTGCTGTGACTGGCCGGAGCGACGATGATGTCACTCCCGTGCATGCGCGCAGGACCGGCATTATCCCGGCATAACATTCATAAAACCGGGACGCTCAGTGCGCCTGCGCCGTTATCTACAGCGCGCATGCGCCGTAGACATCGGTGCAGTGTTTTCTGCAAATATCTCCTTAACCGTGTCGGTTAAGGAGATATTTCTTGCACCTC
The DNA here is from genome assembly GCA_029206835.1 of Rana muscosa. Classification (NCBI taxonomy): domain Eukaryota; kingdom Metazoa; phylum Chordata; class Amphibia; order Anura; family Ranidae; genus Rana; species Rana muscosa. The sequence continues at coordinate 1,163,617,313 of CM055116.1, forward strand.
CAGGTAAGCCTTAATCTAGGCCTGCCTGTAGGTGCAAGTTGTCAGAGTGGGTTTACAACCACTTTAAGGAGCAGCAGGAGATAGCTAGAGAACAAATAAACAACGTATTATAACTTTGCAGGCATGTATTTGCCCAGCTTTGCCTACAATGTGAACCGGTTAAAAGTCAGTTTTTAGAATGGGCATCCAAAATACACCCATCCCATTCACTACCATGATCGTGTTGCTATCTCTGATGCACTTTAAACCTTGAAACCTTATTTCTTCTGTGGCTCCATGTTTGATATGAATACTAGAGCTGCATTAGGAGGCCAAGGAGGCTGCAGTTGGATTTTTATATCCGCATACATATAGTAGGGCAAATTTAGACAGAAGTCTGTTAACCTACCAGCATGTATTTGGAATGTGGTAGGAAACCAATGCAATCACAGTGATAACATGCGTACTCTATGCAGACTGTGTCCATTAAATGAAATGGAAATCTGCAGGATTACATGTAAAGTGTGCTTAGAAATCACATCAACACCTTTCTGCACTAGCAGAAAGAAATGTAATATTGGGCTATTAGACAAAAAACATTAGCACTTATCTGATTATCTACTTTGTGTCTGTGTAGGCTTTTATCCCTTCTATGGTGCCAAGAAGGAATTGTTAAGATTTTGTTTATTACACCATTTATTTATTTAGTTCGCCACTCAGAATTTGTACCTGTACCTATAATTTCTTATACTGCTGCATATTCAAAGTGCCCCCTCTTCTCTATATAGTATCTCTTATGTGACCACTCCTGTGCCTCCTTTGTAGCCATTGAATGTGATGGGTGCTCTGAATGATCAATATGGAGGAGTATATAAAATATTTTTATGAAGACCAGACTTTGACATTGAAGAATTGGACATTTTTGGGTTGTCCCCAGAAAAGTAATAGAGGGGAAATCTTCCAATGGGGACAGTGATTCTGGTGACCTGGAGGTCCCCAAGGCATTCTTTTTAATTTGTAGAGTTTTATTCTCACGTCCTGTTTTTGCTTTGGGTAAAGGACGTGAAGGGAAATCTCCCCAATGACAAAGTTGTAGTTTTTTATTAGTGGAAGAAAGGTATTTAGATGTGTGTAATTTTGATACTATTTTCATTCAGGCCTCATGCACATTGGACATTTTTACGGCAGCCGTTTTTGGTAGTAGACGTTTTTTTTTTTTTTCTACAGTCATTAAACTCTCCATGTTATCCTATGTGTCCATGCACACATAGGCTGTTATCAGCAGTTTTGGCACTGGCATTTTTGAGCAGTAAAAAACCCCAAAACGAATAGGTTCTGAGAGACGTTTTTCAGCTGTAAAAGCGCTCTAACGTTGATAAACTCTCAAAACCGCTGCTCGGCAGCGTTTTTGATCCATTGAAAAAAAAATTAAAAGAGAAAACGCTTAAAAATGCTAACGTGGAAAAACGCTATTGCAAAAACTTTGAAAAACTCACTGCAAAGCTACTGATGTTTTATAACGTTATTTTAACGTCCAGTGTGCATGAGGCCTAAATATTTAACATATTATTTAAAGATATTTTCTATTTACTTAATTGAACTTGGTTGTTTTTGTGAAAGCAGCTTCCCACTGGTATTTTATTCTTCTTTCTTTCTTTTGTATTACTACATATACTAGAGGGAGCGCACTGACTTTTTCAGTTACCATTTTACCTCTTTATTAGCAATACAAGTTCTAATCCTTCTCCACTGGATATCACATGAGATAAAATACCACATGGTTTCATGAGATAAAATACAGCATATTTTGATGAAATAACTCTCTTGCTTTATTTTAGTAGTGTTTTTTTGTGAAAAAGAGGAAAATAACTTTTTAAATTGAGCCCTATATCTCTATCTTAGTAGGCATTATCTATTTTTCAATGATAACGGCAAACAGGGCAAAAACTGAGGATTAATCTCCCGAACGGAGCACAGACAGCAATAAAACCTGACGGGGTCCAATCCATCTCCACTCCATCCAAAACTAAAAAGAAAAGCGTATTTTTTTTTATTTTTTAGGGCTAATCTTCCATTGGGGGAAAAAGACCAGTAAACAATCAACAAGTAATCAACCCAATGCTTTATAGTTACACCTCTTGGAGAGACAGTCACTTGTGTCTCTGTATACCTCCTCAAGAATTTCCTGGTCGTGTCCTCCACTTATAGCTAGATTCCTCTGTAATTTTGGAGCATCACTTTGTTTTGTAATATCTGCTTTAGTTTGGTAGAACATGTTTCTGGGGAAAAATGTAATGTCAGGATTCCTAGAGAGGGACCACTAGCCAGCCCATTCCAGGAACCATTTAAAGTCGTTATATCTATTGGAGGTTGAGTTGGCCTTTAAAACCGCAAGGGAAAAAAGTAATGGAAGTAGCATTTGAGTATATTATAAACCTGAATAGAAAAACCACATACCACTTTGTACATAATTACTGCCATGTAGTTGGGTAGCAGTGCTATAAATACTCTTGGATGTTGATTGTTCAGTGTTTTTTCCATGCATGAGGTCATCAATGCAAAACATTCTAGCGGGTTATTGTCTGCCACTCAGATTCCTTTCACGCATTTTCTGCCAGCAGTTATCTCTCTGGTAACACGGACAAAAGCATATAGGCTGCACGTCTTCTGCTATTTAATGACGTGTCTTCCAAGAAAGATTACAGGCTGGAATATACTAAATGAATAATTGTTCTGTCTACTTTACTATGATGATCTCTTGTATCGTTGTTTCCCCAGATTTCAAAGTATGGTTTATCGGGAATGGTAATGGGATTTTCTAGTTTGGACTCTCCTAAAGTATGGAAGGGGATTATTCCATAGGAGAGATTAAAGTGAATGAAGTTCAACCAAGTGTAACATTATAGTTGTTAAAGTATATCTAAACCCAATCACTAAAATCTCATCGAAGTTTGTTAAAAGTTGTCAATTTGAAAAAATGCTACTTGTATTATTTTACTACCCAGTGATCCTGCCATGAATGTCTTTGTTGAAGACACGACCGTTTTTAATGACGAGAAAAATGATTTTTTTTTAAATGGTCATTAAAAATGATTGTGTGTGGGCTTCAGAGCATTTTTCACGACGTAATTTTTTACATCGTTTTTCTCGTCATGAAAAACGGCCGTGTGTAGGCTTTAACGACGTGAAAAAAAAATGCGCATGCTCAGAATCAAGTATGAGATGGGAGCGCTCGTTCTGGTAAAACTAGCGTTCGTAATGGAGATAGCACATTCGTCACACTGTAACGGACTGAAAAGCACAAGGCTGAAAAGCGCGAATCGTCCAACAAATTTTACTAACATGAAGGGTGGTGCCATCCGAATGGAAGTTCCCCTTTATAGTGCCGTTGTACGTGTTGTACTTCACAGCGCTTTAATCGAGCATTTTTTGCCACGATAGTGTGTAGGCAAGGAGGGCTTGAGAAGAATCACGTCGAGAAAAATGCATTTTTTTTCAATGACATTAAAACGGTTGTGTGTACGCAGCATAAGGGGTGATGGTGTTGTGCTCCTTTCCACCAGTTGTGTTTCTGTGTTGTCTTCCTGTCATATGCTTCCCCAAAGGAGACTACATGTGTCTGGGCCTACACACATTACACAGACATGGCCCACTTTTGTCATCCTCAGGAAAACCGCTATGGGAAATTACGTTTAGCAGTTCATATGCAAAGAAACCGTATTTACATGGCAATTGTGTATGATACATTGTGCTTTCATTAAATCTAATTCAGTTAGGGTATATACACTGTATTACCAAAAGTATTGGGCCGCCTGCCTTTACATGCACATGAATTTTAATTTTGTCTTAGTCCGTAGGATTCAATATTGAGTTGGCCCACCCTTTGCAGCTATAACTGCTTCAACTCATCTGGGAAGGCTGTCCACAAGGTTTAGGAGTGTGTCTATGGGAATGCTTGACCATTCTTCCAGAAGCACATTTGTGAAGTCAGGCACTGATTTTGGACAAGAAGGCCTGGATTGCAGTCTCCGCTCTAATTCATCCCAATGGAGTTCTATCGGGATGAGGTCAAGACTCTGTTCAGGCCAGTCAAGGTTCTCCATCCCAAACTCATGACATGAAATTGTCCAAAATGTTTGGTATGCTGACGCATTAAGAGTTCCCTTTATTGGTACTAAGGGACCAAACCCAACCTCTGAAAAACAACCCCACATCATAATCTCCCCTCCACCAAATGATTTGGACCAGTGCACAAAGCAAGGTCCATAAAGACATGGATGAGAGAGTTTGGGATGGATGAACTTGACTGACCTGACTTCAACCAGATATAACATCTTTGGGATGAATTAGGGCGGAGACTGCGAGCCAGGCCTTCTCGTTCACACCAGTGCCTGGCCTCACAAATGCACTTCTGGAAGAATGGTCAAACATTCCCATAGACACACTCCTAAACATTGTGGACAGCCTTCCCAGAAAAGTTGAAGCTGTTATAGCTGTAAAGGGTAGGCCAGTCAAGTTCCTCCACCCCAAACTCGCTCATCCATGTCTTTTTAATGGACCTTGTTTATGCACTGGTGCACAGTCATGTTGAAACAGGAAGGGGCCATCCCCAAACTGTTCCCACAAAGTTGGGAGCATAAAATTGTCCAAAATGTCTTGGTATGCTGATACCTTAAGAGTTCACTTCACTGGAACTAAAGGACCAAGCCCAACCACTGAAAAACAACCCCACACAAACCCCCCCCCCCCTCCACCACCGATTTAGTCCAGTGCACAAAGCAAGGTCAAACATTCCCATAGACGCACTCCTAAACCTCGTGGACAGCCTTCCCAGAAGAGTTGAAGCTGTTGTTAAAGCTGCAAAGGGTGGGCCAACTCAATATTGAACCCTACGAACTAAGACTGGGATGCCATTAAAGTTCGTGTGCGTGTAAAGGCAGGTGTCCCAATACTTTTGCTAATATTGTGTATATCTCTTGTAGAATGTTGGCTTAATAGCTGGGCTCCTTTCTGCCCTTCAATAATCATTCAAATATGCTAAAGAGCTGGAGTCCAGCTGTGCGATTCTTATTAAAAGTTTGAGTTTGAAAGCCAAAGGCATCCAACATCAATGAGAATGATAACAACAATTTCCGGATATACCACCTCAATCTAAGCTCATGATCATTGCTATCAGCTAAAGCTGAAAAATGTTAGTTCTTGTTGATGTTGGGTCCCCCTGGCTGTTAAACTGATGAACCTTTGGTAAGGAACACAGTCAGACTCCAGCTGTTTTGCATATACAGGTGAGTATAAGACTGCTGGAGGGGGGTTGAGGTCAGGAAAAGATACATGTAGCACATGGCCCTCTTTCTCCCACTGTCCTTGGCTCGCTCACAGGAGAAAAAGGCACACCATGCCCATACCCCCTGGTTTTCAGAGGTTAAGCACACTTGTTTTAACTTACGGGTCTTGCAGCAAGGTTCTCCTCAAAGCTGGTTTCTGTCCCTAGAATGTAAGGACAAAGTCTTGATACCCCAAGTAACTCCAAGGTCCACGCCAGTATCAACTCCAACGTAGAGTTTATTTTTCCTTATGCATGAACATCCACAATGTTAAGAAGAGAGAAAGGTGTTAGGAAGACAGATCAATTCAGGCACTCCTGGCTTCTTCGCCACTCTATCCCGAATGGGTATAGCTCAACCGGATAGTCACCCAAGGGCACTAGCAGCCGGCATGGCATGTAGCTCGAACAGTCTATCAGATTCCCTAATGGATGCGTTCAGGAGATCCTCTGCCACAGAATCTATAATGTCCCGAACCTCCTAATGGTCCCATTGTTTAGATCCCTTTTCGGATGGATGGCATCCCTCCGGAGAGTTACTGGGCCCCTTCCTTCACTGTGATCTCTCACCAGTCCTTCGGAACGGTCCTCCCCCAGCCTCCTCTTCTAGAAACGGGTCCCCTCGCAAGGCGGCACCCTGGGATTCCTCCTCCCGAAGTGGGCTCCAGCTAAAGGTGCTGGGCTGAAGTTGCAGTCCCAGGACTAAAGGTGCCTTGGACTGAAGCGCATGTGGCCCCATAGCCTGGAGGGCCATGCACTTGAACTTGGACTGTAGGTTCTCCCTCCGGGCATGGGCCCCGGGAATTGCTCCCTCTCTAATGGCGTCCGCCCCTTTTGTACCCTCTCCCGGCATGCACAGTGGGTAGACCACGCCCACTGCACGGCTGCCGAGAGAGGACACCCAATCGCCACTCCATCACCTGTGGTTCAACCCCGAGTACAAGTGACAGCGCCACTTATACTTCTTAGGGGAACTGCACACCAGGTGAAACAGCAGCAAGGCAGAGTCCAGTAAATTGAAAGATTCGAGCCAACTACCACTCGAATCACCCCTAAATTTAGTATAGCAATGCCTAAATTTAGGACCCCCGCTACATACAATATAAATGTAACTGCATTAAAGGTGCAGTTTGGACTTGAAATTTGCCCTTCCCCATTGACCCTAAATGCATTAAGCCAGGATGTCAACATTTTGCAGAAATAAATGCTGTAAGGGCACATCATGCCGCATGCGTGTTGTTTTGCAGTGCATTGCATTTTTTTGGAACGCGTTGTAATGCATTGCCATGCATTTTACATAGTATGTGTTTGGGTTTTTTCTCCTCCTTGTTTGCCTTGCAGTGCATTGCGTGTATGAACACTTGTGCACGTTTGCGTGTATTTGAACGCCTTCTGCTGCACTGAGTGCATGCCATACTTTTTTTAGTGCTGGGCAACACCATGCACTGGTGTGAATTGCATTCATAGGATAACTATTATTTTTTTGGTTGTCATGAGTTGGGAATGTAGTCACAAAAACACTGCAGTGCATCTGGTGTGAATAAACCCTTAATTTCCCTCACCCCTACTTAACAGCTTCAAGGACCAGTAAGGAGGCATTTGCATGTAAACATCTATAACTTGGAATCAATGGGTCATTTTGTCATATGCAATATTTTATTTTATTTTTCTAATGGTGTCCTCTGGTTATTTATTTTAAATGATGAGCTCGCTTAGTTTGATTTGCTCAGGTTTGTGACATGTTTGAATTGTCTTTGTCTATGTGGTCTGTGATGTCAGTGTAGTCACCATATACTACACACACAGCACAGCAACCAACAATCAATGCTGCTCACGTGTTGCTTATCTTGACACAAAGGGGTTGATTTACTAAAACGGGAGACTGCAAAATCTGGGGCAGCTCTGCATGGTAACCAGTCTGCTTCCATTTTTCTGTCAAAGCTTAAAGTGTTACCAAACCCACAACGATAAAATCAGTCTGTATATGGAGTAAAGCATGCTTGTTATACTTACTGTAGAACCCAAGGGGTTAATCCTGCGCATTGTGTGTAAACGGGGCTCGATCTGGTCTTCTCTGATCCTCCCTTTCCTCCACTGTCCCCAATCCATCTCCTGATAGTACAGAGCCTTGGAGTTACTCTGCACATGCTCAGTTTGGTGTGTATTGCTATTTTTTTTCTTGGGAGGGTGCATGTGATCAGCACAGGGCCAATCAGCACTTTCCAGACAGAGGGTTATGGGTCATAGGACAATCGGAGGAGAATGAAAGCTCCTCCTACAAGCTTTAACCATTGCTCAGCTGGACCCTGATAGAAGTCACAAGACTGCTATATACTGCTGATGAGAAAAGGTATTTAGCAGTTTATATTTACTAAAACAATTGCATTTCCATGTTCTGTGTAATGTGGGAGACCAGATATAGTGAATGCAGAGTACTAGGTTTAGTAACACTTTCATCGAACAGGCTGACGTTAGAAGCTGATTGGCTGCAATGTACAACTGCACCAGATGTTGCGCTCTCCAGTTTTAGGAAATCGACCTCCAAAGTTTTCAATAAGTGTGCAGAAATATATAGAAACTTGTATCAAGTGTCCTCAGATACCTAATGGTGAGGAACCCTGTCTTGCATAGTAGCTGATACATTGCTCATATTGTCACTTATCCAATCATGCGCAGACAAACAAAAAAAAGAAGTTAACAGGAATGTGCTTTCCACATGATTGTAGTGAATATTTTACATATTTTTTGTGTGAAGTCTCAATTGCTTTAATAAATCGTTCTCTGTGTCTCCCTTTTTGGAACCAGATCCCTCTGTCCATCTTTCCTTCTCAGTTGCCCTTCCTTTTGGTCTGTATAGACCACTATAGAAAATTGTATTTCATTTAACTAAACTATTTATCCAAGTTTTTTTTAAGTTATTTCTTTTGTTTTGAAAGGCCAATAAAGAAAAATAATGTTGAAAAAAAAAAAACACTTGAGGGCTTAAAGCGGAGCTCCACTCAAAAGGGTAAGCACCCTCACCGACTCCACTGACGCATTTGGCACTTTTTGGAGGTGAGCGGGTTCCTGGTTTTGACAGGTACCTGCTCCTACTTCCAGGTAAAATCGCAGTGGCAATCTAATAGTATGTCCTGCCCCTTTTCCTTCCCCCTGCTGCCTTCTGGGATACACACAGGTCCCAGAAGAAGGTGGGACCATTCAGAGAGCGCAGTGCGACTAACACATGCACAATAGAACGGCTGTGAAGCCTGAAGGTTTCACTGTTGGTTTCCCTAAGGCCCCATTCACACTGGGGCGGGCATTTGCATTTGCAGTGGCGGTATAGCGGTGCGATTTTTAGTGCCGCTATACCGTCGTATTTACAGCGATATTCGGCCGCTAGCGGTGCGGCTTTAACCCCCACTAGCGGCCGAAAAAGGGTTAATACCATCCGCAAACCGTGGCTACAGCCGCGGTTTGTGGGCGGTATTACCGCGGTGTCTCATTGATTACACACCGCTCCTTCACCGCTCCAAAGATGCGACTTGCAGGAGATTTTTTTTCTCCTGCCAGCGCATCGCCTCAGTGTGAAAGCCCTCGAGCGTTCACATTGAGAATGCTGGGGCAGGAGTATTTCAGGCGTTATTTATGTGCTATTTTTAGCATTAAAACACCTGAAATACGCCTCAGTGTGAAAGGGGCCTTAGTGAAGATGCCGGAGTCTGCACCCGAAGCCGATTGAAGAATCGGCTTGGGTGTCAACATTGTGGGATCGCTGGACAGGTAAGTGTCCTTTATAGTAATCACTTCCATACCAGGCCTATTCTAGCACTCCTCTCCCACATGTAAAAATCATCTTCTTTTTTTTTTTGCTAGAAAATGACTCAGAACCCCCAAACATACATGTTTTGTTAGCAGAGACCCCAAGGAATAAAATGGTGGTGGTTGCAACTTTTTATGTCACATGGTATTTGTGCAGAAATTTTTTAAATGCGCTTTTTGGAGGGGGGGCGGGCGGACTGTTTCATGAATAAAAAAATAAAACATTAAAGTTAGCCCGATTTTATTTGTATAATGTGAAAGATGTTACACCGAGTAAATGGATACCTAACATGTCACACTTTAAAATTGTGCACAATTGTGAAATGGTGCCAAACTTCGGTACTTAAAAATCTCCATAGGCGATGCTTTAAATTTTTTTTTTACAGGTTACCTGTTTAGAGTTGCAGAGGAGGGCTTGGGCTAGAATTATTGCTCTTGCTCTAAAGTTAAGGGCGATACCTCACGTGTGGTTTGAACGCCGTTTACATATGTGGGCGTGATGTACATATGCGTTAATTTTTTGCGTGTGAGCGCGCTGGGATTGGGGCGCTTTCAACTTTTTTTTTTTTTGCCACTCCCTTTTAAAAAAAAAATGTATCACATTTATTCGTATTACAAGGAATGTAAACATCTCTTGTAATAGGAATAGGGCATGACAGGTCCTCTTTACAGCGAGATCTGGAGTCTAGAAGTCCCCAGATCTCACCTTCTAGGCTAAAAGTCAAAAAAAAAAAAAAAAAGAAAAGAAAAGATCTCTGCTTTCCAGCTAAGGAAACGGCTGTATTTACATCTGTCAAGGCCGGGCGTGACGTCATAGTGTCACGCCCGGCCTCTGAAGGTCATAGAGACTGCCAGGGACCATCTGGTCTGCGGTATTCTCTATGGTAAAAGGCCGTCACAGGCGCATTCTTTCTATGGCTCGCGGAAGCATCGGAAAGGAGGGGGGGGTTACCGGGGACAACCCTTCCGCCGCCTGTAAAAACAATCAAGCGGCTGAACAGCCCTTATGATTGTTTTTATATGACACGGAATCGCTGGCAACGGCAGGCATCATTGAGACTTAACCACTTAAACGTTAAAGGACGTTGTATGACCTCCACCTAAGAAGTGGTTAAAAGTAGGGGTGCAACGGATCAAAAAACTCACGGATTGGATCGATCCTCGGATCAGAGCCACGGATCGGATCATTTTCGAATCGGCAAAAAAATTAAAATAATGTTACACCCACCGTAATTTTTTGATTTCACAGTTATTTTCAATACAAAACGGAGCTTATAAGCTTAAATGCAGTATTTGTAAATCCAACGGACTCTTTACATGTTAAATTTTAAAAGCAGCAGCAAACCTGCTGACCTTACATGGTTGCTAATGTGACAGAACACCTCTGATTTTCACATTTAACTAAATGTTAAATGTGAAAATCAGAGGTGTTCTGTCACATTAGCAATCATGTAAGGTTTGCTGCTGCTTTTAAAATTTAAAATGTAAACAGTCCGATGGATTTCCAAATAATGTATTCAAGCTGATAAGCTCCATTTTGTGTTGAAATCTCAAACTCCGATGGGTGTAACAAGATGTCCGCTTGGCCCCTTCTCTATCATTACTGTGCAGGAGTGTGGGGTGGAGCAAGATGGTGGCGAAACGTCACTACAGCGGCCGCCGCCGGGTGTACCAAGATGGCCGCCGCTCCGGAGCTAGGCCGAAGCCACGGCCTTTCCTACGGCCGAGGCTCCGGAGCGCTCCGCGGATCGCGTGGTGATCCGAACAAGGTGACCCGTTCGGATCACGGATCACCACCGATCCGTTGCACCACTAGTTAAAAGTCAGCAGCTACAGTATTTGTAGTTGCTGACTTTGAATTTTTTTGGGGGGGAGACTGGAGCTCCTTGACCAATAGTTTTTTTTTGGTGTAATAATTCTTTGGGATCTCCATACCTCCAAACATGGCAGGGCTGTGCCCTTTGCCTACTTACTTTCTTCCAACAGGTTGCCCTCTTTCTTATTTCAGAAAGTTGGGAAGTTTGACTAATATTGCCCTTTAAAATCAGAACCAGAAGAATTGAATATCCTATTCTAGCTGCCAGTTATTTCATAAGCCTTTCGCACTTTACCAAGGCTCCTGAGAACATTGAGATGGCTTACTGCGACTGCAGGAGCGTTTCCGATTTCCCTGCTCCCTTTGATGGTCGGCAGCTCTACTAGTCTGAGCCCCGGAGGGTACGCCGGCCATTTGTAGCTGTTAGGAAATGAATGACTCCGCAGAGCCAGTAAAGCATCAAGCTCATTTCATTTGTTACCTCTGATAGGCAATATAGTGTTTCCAAGTAATGGTGCTTGCTGCCTCTGTATGAAAGACTATTATAAAGCCTCTGATGAATAAAGTGCATGTAAACCCTAACAATCAACTTCTCTTTTGCTCCCTTTTAATCTGTTTAATATACAATCGTTTGTATTTTGTCTGTCTGTTTAATGAGAGCAAAATTGTGTTGACTTCGAATTTCAGAGCGGTTTTGCGTCCTCTTTATACTCCCTGTGTTCTCTGAAAGAGTCCCCTTAGTTCTTGTTGTGGTCTAGAAAGATTAGCTTGTATGTTGTAGTCATCTAAGAGACACTGGGCAGGGCTGACACCACTCAGTCCACAGAAATGCTGTGTGTTGTTAACCCACAACAGGAGTTAGGAGCTGAGTGCATTTTTTTTTTTTTTGCAGCATCATGCAGATGTTCGTTTTATATTACCTTGACATGTACTTTATTATACACTATATTGCCAAAACATTGGGATGCACATGAACTTTAATGGCATCCCAGTCTTGGTCCGTAGGGTTCAATATTGAGTTGGCCCAACTTTTGCAGCTATTCAGCTTTAACTCTTCTGGGAAGGCTGTCCACAAGGTTTAAGGGTTTGTCTATGGGAATGTTTGACCATTCTTCCAGAAGCGCATTTGTGAGGTCAGGCACTGATGTTGGATGAGAAGGCCTGGCTCGCAGTCTCTGTTCTAATTTATCCCAAAGGTGTTTTATTGGGTTGAGGTCAGGACTCTGGGCAGGCCAGTCAAGTTTCTCCATCCCAAATTCGCTCATTCATGTATTTTATGGACCTTGTTTTGTGCACTGGTCCAAATCATTTCGCGGAGGGGGGATTATGGTGTGGTTGTGTTTTTCAGAGGTTGGGCTTGGCCCTTAGTTGCAGTGAAGGGAACTCTTAAGGCGTCAGCATACCAAGACAATTTGGACAATTTCATGCTCCCAACTATGTGGGAACAGTTTGGGGATGGCCCCTTTGTGTTCCAACATGACTGTGCACCAGTGCATAAACAAGGTCCATAAAGACATGGATGAGTGTGTTTGAGGTGGAGGAACTTGATTGGCCTGCACAGAGTCCTGCCCCCAACCTGATAGAACACCTTTGAGATGAATTAGAACAGAGACTGCGAGCCAGGCTTTCTCATCCAACATCAGTGCCTGACCTCACAAATGCTCTTCTGGAAGAATGATCAAACATTCCCATAGACACACTCCTAAACCTTATGGACAGCCTTCCCAGAAGAGTTGAAGCTGTTATAGCTGCAAAGGATGGGCCAACTCAATATTGAACCCTATGGACTAAGACTGGGATTCCATTAAAGTTCATGTAATGGCAGGTGTCCCAATACTTTTAGGTAATATAGTGTATGTCAATGACAGCTGTACTGTCTACTTCCCAACTTTCTGAGATGAGAAAACTGGACACCTTTCAGTACAATGAACATCTTTATACAAAACAGACAAGGAAGAATTTGTGCAAAATAGAAAAAGTGGTTGTAGGTAATTGTGCACTTGTAACAAAAGAAATTTTACATTTTATACAAAAAAAGTTTTTTTTATGACTGAGGGTGTGGTTGCCATCATCCCTGAATTAGATACTATATTGCAAACTTCCTCTTTTTGTTGGGACTTTAAGGGCAACCAAAATTACCATTCAAACTTTACATTCTTAATTTTTTCATGTTAAAAAATCTCATAAAAACATTATTTGGTATTCCTTCAACCATATTTCCATGTTCAACCATAATCAAATATGGGATTTGGGCTGAAGAGATATCCAACGTGTTTCGAACAGGTCAATTTGTATCTTCTTCAGGGTATATAGTACCACTCTGCAACATAAATAACCTTTTTAAGAATTCATTATTACATGATTATGTTCTACACTTGTCAATCAAAAACCTTTTGTAATTACAGTCAACTTACATAGCATGCTATCTTAGTAGTGTCCCTGAAAAAGCCCACAAACCATTGATAATCCAAAGCCAATACGGCTATCGGGTTTGACAAGCAAATAGCTGGGAATACCACTTTGTATTATGCGACTGTATATACCAGGGATATGCAATTAGCGGACCGCCAGCTGTTGCCAAACTACAAGTCCCATGAGGCATAGCGAGACTCTGACAGCAGCAAGCATGACACCCAGAGGCAGAGGCATGATGGGACTTGTAGTTTTGCAACAGCTGGAGGTCCGCGAATTGCATATCCCTGGTATATACTATATGTTGTCTCAAGTTAATTGAATCCCATATTTGAGTATGGTTGGAAATATGTTTGCAGGAATACTAAATGTTTTTAGGAGATTTTTTTAACATGAGAAAAAAAAAAAGTTTTAATGGTGATTTTGGTTGTATTGGTTGCCCTTAAAGTCCCAATGAAAAGGGGAAGATTGCAATATGGTAAGAAATGTAGATTTTGCTTTTTATGAGAAACTTGCAAATTTCCATGTATTATGGGGGTCTACAACGATCAGCAAATAAAAGAAAAACATTTTGGCTATAGATAGATAGATACATTCCAGCCTGATCCTGACACCTACAGTGCCTTGAAAAAGTATTCACACCCCTTGACATTTTCCACATTTTGTCATGTTACAACCAAAAACGTAAATGTAACCAAGATCTGATACAGGCCGACGATTAGCCGGCGTATCCCGGCAGTTCCCTTTTTTATAGCTTCTATCTGAAGACATGGCAGATTCTGAAGATATACGTTCTGATACCAAAAATGGATGGAGAGGGTAGATGGTGGCCACCCCACCCCCTCTCCGGGCATTAGCCTTTTCTTACACTTTCTACTCCCCTTTTCTCCCTAGATCCCATTATTTTATTCCTTCTACTCTTCCCCCCCCCCCTTTTTTATTTTGTTTTTTCCTTACCAATCCTGAATAAGCAAAGGGATTTGGACGAGGGGCTGACTTATTTGTTGGCCTCTCTGCCCACTCTTCTCGCGAGATACAGACAAACGGAAATTACGTTGAGAACCTTGACAGAGGCTCTGGACCTCTAATAAGTCTGATGGGGTAATACGCACCAGCTTTCTCTTATGCTACAGGCTACTGCAAAGACATTTTGTTGTGCACCTTATGTATTCCCCTGTTAGACAGGTTAATGCTTGTACATGTTGGGAGTACCTAAGTGATTAAGTCTTTTAAAAGTACATGAGCTTGAACTCCATTCGGGGCCGCAGCTCTTTTTTACTATTGAAATTTCTGTACTGTTTGTTGAAACCTTTAATAAAATCTTTATGAATGATAAAAAAAAAAAAAAAACGTAAATGTCTTTTATTGGGATTTTGTGTGATAGACCAACACAAAGTGGCACATAATTGTGAAGTGGAAGAAAAAAAGTAAATGGTTTAACAACATTTTTTACAAATAAATATGTGAAAAGTGTGGTGTGCATTTGTATTCAGCCCCCCTGAGTCAATACTTTGTAGAACCGCCTTTCACTGCAGTTACAGCTGCAAGTCTTTTGGGAATGTCTCTACCAGCTTTACACATCTAGAAAGTGACATTTTTGCCCATTCTTCTTTGCACAATAGCTCAAGCTCTGTCAGATTGGATGGAGAGCGTCTGTGAACAGCAATTTTCAAGTCTTGCCACAGATTCTCAATTGGATTTAGGTCTGGACTTTGACTGGGCCATTCTAACACATGAATATGCTTTGATATAAACCATTACATTGTAGCTCTGGCTGTGTGTTTATACTCCATTCACACATGGGCAACAAGACTTCCAGCGCGACTTTGGGAGGCAACTTGGATACGACTTGAGTATGAATCACAACGCGACATAAAGCTACTTACAAGGCAACTTCAAGCTGCCTCCAGGACAGGAGACATTCCAGTGGCCAATCAAACAAGAATCAGCTCTGTGGGAGGGAGGGGGGAGGAAGAGGTTTGCCTGAGAAATGTATTTTCTCTTCCTGGAAAGTTCCTTCTGTTAAGACAGGGGATCCGACTTGGAGGCGACTTCCATTGAAATCAATGGGTACAGGTCGCCTAGCAGTCGCCTAGAAGTCAGATTGAAGTAGTACAGGAACCTTTTTTGAAGTCGGAGCGACTGCAGTAGTGTGCATTAAGACGGCTCTATTCACTTACATTGATTGTCTCATGCAGCGCGACTTGAAGTGACTAGGGGCGACCTGGGGCGACTTGAAGTCAGATCCAAAGTTGCTCCTGTGTGAATGGGCTCTAAGGGTCATTGTCCTGCTGGAAGGAGGTAATCCTCCGCCCCAGTCTCAAGTCTTTTGCAGACTCTAACAGGTTTTCTTCTAAAATTGCCCTGTATTTGGCTCCCTCCATCTTCCCATCAACTTACCAGCTTCCCTGCCCCTGCTGAAGAAAAGCATCCCCACAACATGATGCTGCCACCACCATGTTTCTCAGTGGGGATGTTGTGTTCAGGGTAATGTGCAGTTAGTTTTCCACCACACAAAGCGTTTTGCTTTTAGGCCAAAAAGTTTAATTATGGTCTCATCTGACCAGAGCACCTTCTTCCACATGTTTGCTGTGTTCCCCACATGGCTTCTCGCAAACTGCAAGCAGGACTTTTATGGCTTTCTTTAAACATTGGCTTTCTTCTTGCCACTCTTCCATAAAGGCCAGATTTGTGGACGGCACGACTAATAGTTGTCCTGTGGACAGATTCTCCCACCTGAGCTGTGGATCTCTGCAGCTCCTCTAGAGTTACCATGGGCCTCTTGGCTGCTTCTCTGATTAATGCTCTCCTTGCCCGGCCTGTCAGTTTAGGTGGACGACCATGTCTTGGTAGGTTTGCAGTTGTGCCATGCTCTTTCCATTTTCGGATGATAGATTGAACAGAGCTCCGTGGGATGTTCAAAGCTTGGGATATTTTTTTTATAACCAAACCCTGCTTTAAGCACTTGAGGACCAGAAGAATTTCCCCCTTAATGACCAGGCCATTTTTTTCAAAACGGCAATTGTGCAGTCATGTGATGCTGTACCCAAACAAAGTCCTTTTTATCCCACAAATATAGCTTTCTTTTGGTGGTATTTGATCGCCTCTGCGGTTTTCATTTTTTGCGCTCCAATTAAAAATTTTTTTTTATACAGCGATCAGTGTTAAAAAATGCACTGATCCCTGTATAAAGGACACTGGCAGGGAAGGCATTAACACTAGTGGTGATCAAGGGGTTAAATATGTTCCCTGGGAGGTGTTTTCAACTGTGGGGGGAGGGGACTGACTGGGAGTAGAGAGCGAGATCGCTGTTCCTAATCACTGGGAGCAGACGATCACGCTGTAATTCCCTGACAGAACGGGAATCTGTTTGTTTACATTGGCAGATCCCTGTTCTGGCTCTCTGGGGTGCGATAGCGGGTGGCCGGCGGACATTCCAGCCATGCTCATCATCTCCCCCCGCCTTGCAGCAAGCGCTCGCACACCTGCTAGAGCTGTAAAACGAACCGACATACAGCTACGGCAATTTGCGGGAACAAGCAGACCTGCCGCAGTATAATGACGCTGGCTGGTCAGCAAACGGTTAAACTTCTCCACAACTTTGTCCCTGACCTGTCTGGTGTGTTCCTTGGCCTTCATGATGCTGTTTGTTCATGAAGGTTCTCTAAGAAACCTCTGAAGGCTTCACAGAACAGCTGTATTTGTACTAAGATTAAATTACACACAGGTGGACTCCATTTACTAATTGGGTGATTTCTGAAGGCAATTGGTTCCACTAGATTTAGTTAGAGCTATGAGATTAAAGGGGCTGAATACAAATGCACGCTACACTTTTT
Organism: Rana muscosa; assembly: GCA_029206835.1. Taxonomy (NCBI): domain Eukaryota; kingdom Metazoa; phylum Chordata; class Amphibia; order Anura; family Ranidae; genus Rana; species Rana muscosa. The sequence continues at coordinate 1,163,634,480 of CM055116.1, forward strand.
AGATATTGATTTGAAAAAAATAAATAAAACCATTTATCAATTTCCTTCCACTTCACAATTATGTGCCATTTGTGTTTGTCTATCACATAAAAACCCAATACAATAGATTTACCTTTTTGGTTGTAGCATGACAAAATGTGGAAAATGTCCAGGGGTATGAATACTTTTTCAGGGAACTTTAACATACCCATAGCTCTTGGGCTAAATGTATACTCCCACAATGATAAATACCATCATAAAAATAATAGCGGCTATCACAAAATAAATTTTTTGTCTTTAACTCCACCTGAAAAATGGCAATGTGTTTCCTAGTACAGTGGAACCTCGTATTGCGAGCGTTTCACAATACGAGTACTGTTTTTTAAAAATCCTAACTCCGTTTGCGAGTGTTGTCTCGCAAGACGAGCAGGATTCAAACCAAAGCGGTGTGCAGTACCGCGTTTGGCCTGAGGTGGGGGGGGTGGGAGCCGAGTGGAGCCGATCGTCGCCGTTCGGAGCAGTTTGGAAATGATCGAAAAGACTCAAAAATACACCGTTCCCGAGCCTTTCCGATGTGTTCTGAGGTCAGCCGAGCTGTCCTCGGGCCTTTTTGTGTGTTCCCGAGGCTCTCCGGTCCCCCCCCTCTGGCTGCATGCGGTATTGCATGCCATTGAAGTCAATGTGGAACTAATTATTTTCGTTTCCATTGACTTCAATGGGGAAACTCGCTTTGATATGCAAGTACTTTGGATTACGAGCATTCTCCTGGAACGGATTATACTCGTAATCCGAGGTTCCACTGTATATCAGGGTGGCTAGGCATTCCTGTACCTAAAGCTTCATAGCTGTATATCTGCAGTGTGAGAGCTAAGGCACTGTTGCCTCTGACTTCTAGTCACAGGAGGTCTAGGGTGTGATTTTGTGATGTCACTACTGTGCTGCTCACTGTTCTCCTCCTTGCTGGAGGCTGTGACATGGCTTAACTTTTTTACCAAGTTGGCCACATCTACAGAGGGATCCATTGCATAAAAAGGTAAGTCAGGAATATGGAGTAGATCATCTGCGCAGGGAAACCTAGATATACGGCAGCAAGGCGGCTCGGCTTCGCCAGATCACATACCTAGTACACGTCTGGGTAGGGGGGCACGCACGCAGCCGGTGACCTGGCCATGCTGTGATTAAACACTGCAGATGTCGATCACCCGGCGGTCTTCATGAATTTATACAGGACAGGGCCCTGTCCTTGTTAGTGGGGAAGTAATAGATTTTCTTTCCCTGCAATAAAATCGATTACTTCCCCTAGTAAAAGCAGCTAACACAGTACACCAAAACACTGGCTAGGCACACATTTAACTCTTTGATCACCCCTGATATTAACTCCTTCCCTGCCAGTGTCATTTTACAGTAGCAGATCACTGCATTAATGTCACTGGTTCCCCAAACGTGTCAGTTAAGGTTCGATTGTCCGGCGCAATATAGCAGTCCCACTATAAGTCGCTGATTGCCGCCATTACTAGTAAAATAAAATAAAAATCTGTATTTATCCCATACTTTGTAGACACTATAACATAGTGCTATTTTTTAACAGCAAATTCCCTTTAACCACCTCCCGCCCGCCGTGTTGTCAATGGGCGGGCGGCGGCTCTCTCGTTTTGGGACAACGTCATAGGACACCGTCCCACGCTCTCGCCACACTTGCACACCCTTGGGGGCTCTTTAACCATGTGATCAGCTGTGTCCATTCATAGCTGATCGCATATAAACAAGGAAATGTCAGTTATGGGCATTCCTTTCCTCACACTGACATTGATCAGCAGCATTTCCTCACAGGGGGGATCTGCACAAATAATCAGGGCACTGATCATCAGTGCATCCCCAACAGTGCCCAGCATTGATGCCAGTCAGTGCTGCAAATCAGTGCCTGCTCATCACTGCAGCTCATCCGTGCCTATCAGTGCCCATCAGTCCAGCCTACCGGTGCCCATCAGTGTAGCCACATCTGAAAAGGAGAGAAATTACTTGTTTACAAAATGTTAGAAACTAAGAGAAACTTTTTTTTTTTCAAAATGTTCTGTATTTTTTGTGAAAACCAGTGGTGATTAAATACCACTAAAAGAAACCTATCTGTCTCAATTTTTTTAGTTTGGGTACAGCGTTGCATGAGCGTGCAATAGGCTCTCAAAGTATGACAGCGCTGAAACCTGAAAATTGGCCTGGGCGGGAAGGTTGTAAAAGTTCCCAGTAGTTAAACCAACAGTAGTGAAAACGACGTATTTTATGCCCCAGTTTTTGCTGCATTTGCGTTTACATCCATGTCTGTCTGCTTAGTATTCGCTTTTTCTGTGAGTCACCTTTTTTTCATTAAGTAACCTTTTTAGTGCACTTTTAATTGGCCTCAAACGTTCTGTGATTGCTGATTGCTCGTCACAATTTGATCTTAACTGGTGGCAGACACTTTATTAGCACTGGTAACTTAACAGAACATGATGTTCTCCCAACATTTCCCCTGTTCCCGGTGATTAGCTGATTTTAAAGTGCATCAGCAAAATTTTTAAATCTTGGCACGTAGCTAACACACAAATTTCTATTTCTTTGTGTCTAATGAATGTTCCAAATCACACCTGGTAGATTCTGCAATTCTTCTGTAGTTATGGATCATTATTGTCAATTTTGGTTTGGTGGCATCCTCACTTCCAGTATACCAGTTTTCCTAACAATATTATCAGCATACTTTGGATTTAAACAATGACATGATAGCGGTTTTTCTATTTTGTAACTCTTTGATATTTTTCTGTTGGAAAAAAACAATGAAACGATTGAAACAGAAAAAAATCCAGTTAAAGTGATTTTAAACCCACTTTTTCATCTTTTACCTACAGGTAAGTCTGTAATGAGGCTTACCTGTAGGTACTGTGAATATCTCCTAAACTTGCACTGTTTAGGAGATATTCATGCATGCAACCGGTGACGTCACCACATACCGTGCCGGACCTCCAGAGCCCGTGCCGTAAACGGTGGCTCCCACGCACATGCTGGTTGAACAAGACAAAAAAAAATCACTCCTTTTATTGGCTGCCTAATGGCACGTACACACGATCGGAATTTCCAACAACAAATGTTCGATGTGAGCTTTTGGTTGGATATTCCGACCGTGTGTAGGCTCTTTCGGACATTTGCTGTCAGAATTTCCGACAACAAATGATTGAGAGCTGGTTCTCAATTTTTCCGACGACAAAAGTTGTGGTCGGAAATTCCGATCGTGTGTATCCAATTCGACGCACAAAAGTTCTACGCATGCTCGGAATCAATTAGACGCATGCTCGGAATCATTGTACTTAATTTTTCTCGGCTCGTCGTAGTGTTGTACGTCACCGCGTTCGGAATTTCTGAGCAACATTTGTCCGACCATGTGTATGCAAGACAAGTTTGAGCCAACATCTGTCGGAAAAAAATCCACGTTTTTGTTGTCGGAAATTCCGATTGTGTGTACGCGGCATAAGTGTCTGACTGTGGTTGGTTGAATGGAGTTTCACTAAGCTAAAGAAAATTTCCCTGCAAAATAAACAGCCTATTTGCTTTTACTAAATCGAACACACTATGCCTGTTCTGCAATAAAATAAAAAACTTCTTGCAAATTTTTAATTTTACAAACTTTGAATTAGAAACTAAAATTCTGCCTTTTTATATTCTGAAAAGTTCACTTTAATTTGTTTTTAATCCTAGGTTTAGCTCCTTTTTAAATTTTATATGTGAACCCTATATGTCAGTGGTTGTCAACTTATGAGCTGAAGAAGGCCTCAAATGGGACCCCTGACATCACCAAAGGGCCGCAGGTTGGGCACCAGGGCTGTATGTACTGTCCCTGGCCCACCCCTTTCATTCATTTAGTTTTCAGTTCATGGAGGCTCAGTATCACATGGGCACCTTACTTAGGGCAGTCAAGCTGTAATGCAGGCAGTGGCAGCTGGTGGTAGTTTTTTTTGGGGGGGGGGGGCGGCAAACCGTGCATCCGCAGCCCCCCGGTTAGGTGGGTCGGTCGGTGCACTTACCCCATCCATGGTGGGCAATCGCGGGCAGCTTCTACTGCTCTCCTCCTCCACGAGCATCACGGCAGCGGAAATCATGGCTTCTCCTTTCCCTGCTTGGCGGGTTCCATCTCCTCCCTCCTTGGTGGGCAATCGGAACACTTCTCCTTTCGGCCAATCGGGAAACTGGTCTCCTAGGTTTAGCTCCTTTTTAAATTTAGATGTGAACCCTATATGTCAGTGGTTGTCAGCTTATGAGCTGAAGAAGGCCTCAAATGCGACCCCTGACATCACCAAAGGGCCGCAGGTTGAGCTCCAGGGCTGTATGTACTGTCCCTTGCCCACCCCTTTCATTCATTCGTTTTCAGTTCATGGAGGCTCAGTATCACATGGGCGCCTTACTTAGGGCAGTCAAGCTGTAATGCAGGCAGTGGCGGCCTGTGGTAATCAAGGGCAACTTCTACTGCTCTCCTCCACGGGCATCACGGCAGTGGGAATCATGGCAGCCGGCATCACGAGCAGCTTCTCCTTCCCCCTGCTCAGCGGCTTCCATCTCCTATCTCCTCGGCGGGCAATCAGAACGCTTCTACTTTCGGCCAATCGGGAAATGGGTCTCAGGCACGTTTCCTGATTTGCAGACAGGAGATTCAGTGTGAGAATAGTGAATATTCATTCGCTATTCTGACACACCTGGGTGGGCTGTGAGTGCATTCTCTGTGCCCCGAGTCCACCCTATTTTGAAGCCTATCACAGCCTCTGGCTCTAATCGGTGCTTCAAAAAAACACCCACCCCGCATTGGAATCGGAATCCATGCGCCCGGCGTCCTGAAAGGGGCCAGACGCATGGATGGGGGGGGGGCAGCGCCCGTGCGCCCTTAATGGACTTGCCGCCCCTGAATGCAGGCACATAATAAACAAAAACTATTAATTTCACTTGGCACTGACAGGTGCCTCTTAGCAGTGTACTGCAAATTGCTGATTTATTTAGTGTTAAGTAGTTTCCAACCACTATTCACTTCCACTGATCTGCCAGTGGGTAGGGTGGCAGCCACAGAAGCTCATCAGTGTTGACTTCAGGCCTTCATACCGTTCCTCTCAGGTGTTCTATGAAGAGTTGGATGCTAGGGTACCTATAGGAGCCACTGTCCAGCGTCCCTGTAATGCACTGATAGAGTGCCTATGTAAGGGTGACCACACTATTACAGAATTAGCTTGTGAATTTAGCATTGCCAACCTCAAACATAGTCCCAGAAGATGCCCTATTACATTGAAGAGAAAGCAAGGAAGCCATTTATAGATATCACTATCCATTTGTTAAGGCATTTCAAATGGGGGCAGTTTGATTTTTCCATCTTATCCCTCTTAATTTTGAACACAAACATGATACATATCAAGGTAATCCAATAAATATTGGAACAATCATTGGGGAGAGGGAAAATGAGCACAAAGGTTTCTTTAAAAAGGTATCAAAATGACATAATCTAAGCTAAAAGTAACAAAAGTCTTGTCATGGTGATACCTTTAATGGGCCACTGGAAATAAATACATGGAGAGCTTTAGTGGCTTTCAATCCCTTAGTGGCAAGATTTCTGTTACTGGTTTACAATAACTTGTCGCTATTAAAAGAACATTTCTATTCTGTTAGCCTACGTGGTGCATGTGTATTAAACAAACAGATCAATAAATAATGACGAAAAATAAGGAAAATTGCACTGGAAGAGAGCATTCCCTATGATGTGGGCAAGCTGACCTACTATTAGGCCTCATGCCCACGGATGTTTTTACAGCCGCGTTTTTTGAGCATTTTTTACAGCTTAAAAACGCCTGTCCATGTTATTGTATGAATTTTTCGACCATATTTTTTTTTCGAAAAAAAACAAACAAAAACGCTGGTGCTCAAAAATGCAATCGCTGCGTTTTTGCGCGTTTTTTTTTTCTGCCTAACGCCGACGCCAAGGAACACACTGGTCCTGTTTTTTTTTTTTACAGCTTAATAATGCCTATGCTATTTTCAGCTCAAAAACGCCTAGGTGGGCATGAAGCTATAGACTAACATGGACAGGCGTTTTTAAGCTGTAAAAAACGCGGCTGTAAAAACATCCGTGGGCATGAGGCCTTATTATTACAAAAATAATAATATTGTACCCTGTGCTGTAATACCAAGTCATGACTAGGTATATGAAAGCCACCGAATATTTAGCACAGGCTTCTTTTAACCCCAGATTCTGGCATTTTGTATGTAAAGGTTCTCAGGCACCATTTCTTATGTCGTGGTTCTAAAGGCAGGAGTTGTTTTTTTTTATTTGTTTTTTATTCTAGGCATTAAGGTAAAAAAAACCTTTCTGCATGCAGCTCTCCCCCATGCCCCAGCCCTACCTTATACAGTACTTATCTGTGTTTGATCTCAATCCGGCGATGTGCATGAGAGAAGAGGCTCTCTTGGCTGTCTCCCTTTTCATTGGCTCAGACACAACAGCAGGAGCCATTGGCTCCCACTACTGTCAATCACAGCCAGTGCGGAAACGGAGCTGGCTCTGGAGCAAGCCTGCATGAGTGCCCCCCATAGCAAGCGGCTTGCTATGGGGGCTCTCAGTGGGGCAAAGGAGACAGAAGCACATGCGGGGGACCTGAGAAGAGGAGGATCGGGGCTGCTCTGCAAAACCATTACACCGAGCAGGTAAGTTTGACATGTTTGTTATTTTATTTAAAAAAAAAATACATTTAAACCATTGTCACTTTATTCTACATTCGAGTCACACTCATAGTTGTGAAATGCTAACCGTAATAAGCCTAAAAGTTTTTCAGGAGTCAATCAGCGTAGTTCCTGATCAAGTTGTCACCATGAAAAAGCTATTCTAATCACCTGAGCTTTGTTTATAAACAAATCTGCTGCCTGCATTTGACACGACTTTCCCTGTAGTTGCTCTGCCAAAACAGTGAAGCAATGACCACTGCAGCCAGGTGACTTCAGCTGTCGCTGCATAATAGTGTGGGGGGAGTTTTAAAAGAATATAACTGGGTTGTTAAGAAAAAATGTTGCTAAACAGGAGTCCTTTAAAATGCAAATGTTACTTAGGTGGGCAAATTGTTATTGTCATGGTGACATTGTATAATTGAGTTTTCAGTGAGCTAGGCTTCAATAACCCCCGATCCTGCCATTGGTAAACTATTCAAATTGCACAGATGTTTTGTCCCACCTACCTCTAGTGACGACTAGTGACGACCAGGGCAGCCATCAGGAATTTTGGGGCCCCTTACACAGGGGGGGGGGGGGTGCTGCCGCTGCAATTTTTTTTTTTTAAAAAGGGGGGTTGACATTCGGGGCCCTGGGGAACTCCGGGCCCCTTACAAAATAAAAATAAAAAAATTATATTAAAAAAAAGGGGGGGGGGGCAGGTGTACTGCCTGTACCCCCCTGATGGCGGCCCTGGTGACAACCATTGCTACTTGTTTGTAATTTTATCCTCCCCTTTGATGTTCTCCCTTCCTGTTTAGTTCTTCAATGTTCCCTCAGTCTGTGTTGGTCCTTTGCAGAGACTGGGCTTACCAAAGTCATTGTCTTCCTACACCTCAGAAAATTTTAAAAACATCCTCTATACTGCAGTTGACTATAGTAAAATAAAATTGCATTGGATGAGAGTTACGCTGCCTGTGGATGGTGCCAAGTCAGCAGGTGACTAATACTGTCTATATAGACTGTGTCTAAAGAGGTATGTCAGTGCATAAAGCTGCATTTGAACCAGAACATCAGACATAATCATGAAATCCTCACATTTGCCCCCTTATTTAGCTATGTGTACTTTGTCTTAGAATTGAGTTCAGAGCTGAGAGGGCAGCTAAAATCAGACTACAGAGCTTTCTTATTTGAAACTGTTCTGCTCAATAAGCAGCTGGGAGAACTTGCATGCATTCTTGACACTTAACAGGGAAGTGTTGCACTATAGTGATGAAGAGTCAAACTGATTAAAGTGGAATAATAATAAAAAAAAGACTTCCATGATGCATTCTGCCAAATAGCGATTACTCCAGAAATTTTTGTTTTTCCGATTGCCCCCTGTAAAATAGTTTTATTACCCGTTGATCCAGACAGTAAGTCATCTATTTTTCATCTTTCTTTAATCGACCAATCTAAGAGGACACAAGTCCAGTTTGTTCAACCAATAGTGAAAAACAAAAAGAAAACTTCCACATACACAATCCAACAGCCACAGTTGATCCAGAGGCAGGCAAAAAAATCCACGAAGCATGGACCAGTTTGCTCCAGCAAGAGAAAAAAAACGATCCTTATTCCCCAGGAGGCAATCGGATATTGCCTGGATCAACATTCTTTGGTGTACCTGGTATTACCTGTACATGTTAACCACTTGCCAACCGTATAATGTACATATACGGCAGCAAGGCGGCTCTTCAGCACTGGATCACATACTAGGTACCTGATCCGGCACTTCCGGATAGGGGGCACGCCGCCATCATCCCAGCCATGCTGCCAGCATTCCTGCCGTGCTGTAATTAGACACAGCAGATGGCGATCAATGGGTGCCGGTCAAAGGATGACTGCTGGCTCCCGTCGATTATCCGGAAAACACACAGGACAGAGCTCTGCTTATGTAAACAAGGCAGAGCTCTGTCCTGTCAGCTGGGAAGCTTTGGATTTTCTTTCCCTGCAAAGCAGAAAAGAACTGGGGAATCTCTGTTTTAGACCCCGGATATTTCATAAAGCCCTGCAGCAGAGCAGTTTTTTTTTTAAAAAAGTAAAAAGAAAGAGAAATAAAATTCTAAAAAAGTTTACTTTTTTTTTTTAACAAATTCTAAAAATTAAGGATTCGTTCAATTATGCTTTGCTCACTGGAAACATTTGGATTGCTCTTCAGAGAGCATTTGACAGGTGGCAAGGAGGCATATTGCCTCCTGACCACCTGTTTTAATTTCGCACTAGCGCATCGCAACCGTGTACTTTGCATGCAGTTGCGGGACACTTGCACAGCAGTACTAGTCAGTCACCTGGGTCTTGTTCAATGGGGATATCATTTCTGCTATGATTGTGAAGCATAGAATTGAGGCCAGGGCATTTTAGCGTAAATATCATTTGATATTTTCAGAGGGGGGGGGGGGGGCCCTGTTAGGTAGGCTGTAAGGGGCCCCATGTTCTCTAACATTAGCCCTGCTCATATGATAAACAAGAGCTCAGGCCTCCTCCCAAACTCTTTTTTTCGCTTTTTCTGAACCGCTCCATTTTGTTGACCTGTTTGTATGCAAAGTGTTTTACAAGTATGTCAAGATGTTTAAAGAATCTTATACAGTATATGTGACTGGATGTGATTATGTAACTTTTATATTGTGGTTTATATCGCTTTAGATATAACATTGAAATGCTGCATTGCATAGGCGCTGTCATGGCATGTTCCCATACCTCCAAACCGTCCCTGATTCGCCGGGACTGTCTCAGAAATTGATCCACTCAGTGTTGGTTCACTCACGCTGCAAGCAGGGGCGTCGGAACAGGACAGGCAAACCAAGCAGCTGCTTGGGGCCTCGAGCTGTCCTGGAGTCCCAGCGGAGGGCAGCACAGCAGAAAGAGGAGCCAGAGGACTCGAGGAGGCAGCACGGGAGGAGGAGGCAAGACATTTCCCCCCCCCGCATATCCACTGTAACAACGGCGCCCCCCTCCCGGCAATAATGGCGTCAATGTCCCACGAAAGCCACCCCCCCGCTCAACAACTTGGTGTCCAAGTCCCGCGGTAGCACCCCCCCCTCAACAGCTTGATGTCCTGAAAAAAAATGCCAATGTCCCGCGTGGTAGCAAACCCCCCCCCCCCTGCCCCCACTTCTCAACTAAAAAATTTGTTGTCCATTGTACTTGGGGCCTCTAAATTCCTTCAAACGGCCCTGGCTGAAAGCTACACTCTGCATTGTCTTCCCACCATTGCCTGCTCCTCACCACCACTTCTCCCATTCTCCGGGGCCTGCTCCACCCCTCCACGTCACCAGCGGCTGACCTGCCTACAGTGTCACTGCACTGTTCTCCTTGATGAGCAGGGGCTCTGCGGCATCTCCAAGAATCGGTGTAGCTGCACCGGGTCCTGGAGAGAATCATGGAGCACGAGCAGCAGTGCAAGGCGGCCAGCCTCTGGGGCTATCTGTGTGAGGAGGCCACCGTCATGAACGAGCAGTGAGATGTCTCGCCCTGTGATTCCTGCCGACCTCCATTTTCATCCGCCCTGGTAACCAATAGTTGGCCAAATACCGCCTGCCCAGGAGACTAGGAGAAAAGGTGAGGGGGGAGCTACACAAGGTGGAGGGAAGAGAGGGGGACAAGGTGGGGAAGCGCAGGGTGGGGGGGGTTCTGAAGTTCAAAAGTTGGGAGGTATGTGTTCCTTTCATACAAGTTTAAAAGTAAATTTACATAAGACTTTATTTAATGGAATGGACTTCTGTATAAATTGGGTTGCTTGTAGACCTGTTATCAGTAAGTTCATCGGAATCTGTCAGTTGAGGTAGAGCTACCGCAAACTAGGTAGTAGATGGTGCAGTGGCGGCTGGTGCTTGATTTTTTGGGGGGGCGGAAGGGGGGCGCAAACCAGGTTTGCATACTACACAGAATGCTTTGTTCTCATTGCATGTGGTAGAGCGGTCATGTGGGAATGAACAGGTTTGACATGGTTGCCAGATGGATAAATTATCTTTCAGGTCATCAGCAGTTTCAGTGGAAGTTAAATGTAAGCTGGATATTTGTATTCACATTATTAATAAATCTATCTTAAATGTCTTTATCTCCTGCAGAAATAGGCTCGATTAGCAAACCATCTGCAAGCAATGTAGTGCAGATGTGCACTGATTTTTACAGCAGTCTTCTGGCTGGCCTAATTAAACAAAAGGATATTATTTAAAAATGAGGGGGGCAGATAAGTAACTTTCTACTTTCCTTGCAAAGGAGGAGCAGCAAAGAGAAAGCTCCTCCATATCCAACATCCTCACCAACGCACACTTTGCCCACCTCCACTGCACCATTGAAATCGCAGGAATCGCCAAAAATGTCATTGAGTGTTCTTGGCTCCATACTCACTATTGGCTGTAATTGGCTGGATTAGTAGTGGAATCTTGGAAAAGCACATTCTCAGATAGTATATAGTATATGAACATACTGGAGCACTGGCAACCTGAGTAGTCAAACCTCTGATGTTTTAGCTGTTATTCCCTCTTTGCTGGTGGCACCGCCATGGACTCAGCTAGGTTGCACCACTCGGTCTTTGCCTTAAGTATTTGGTTCCTTCCAATATAATTCAGATGCTCAAATGCAGGCTACTTTCTCTTGCTTTACAATGGTAGTAACAGAAATGGTGTAACTGCTCTATGGTATGCTTGTTTGATCAAATCTAAACTATGTGGTGCAGTCAGCACAGCACATTTATTCCAACAAGGGCAGTTAGCTAGTCTAAAATATCTAGGGTACCTTTTGGTGTAGATTATGTATATGGTGGCCCAAAATGAAGTAATCAGAAAACAAGACCATATAGTACGCTGAGTCAGGAACATATACCTTTTTAGAAATACCTTGTTTTATAATCCACTATGTAAAAGGATCAGTATTGTTGAACCAAGTTTTGCTATTGTAGCACACAGATCCGTTACCCTGCTTACCTCCACTTGCTGAGTGGGACACACCATGCCACATGCCCAGTATCCTCCATCTTGTAGAGGGTGAGCGGTGTTAACAGTTTTGGGTCCTGCAGCGAGTTACCTCTTTTCACTGGTTCTCGTCCCTAGAGTGTAGGGAAAAGCCAATTTTTCTCTTGAGGAAAGCCAATGTCCAGTCAATGTTAAACCCAATAAAAGAGTTTATCTTTTCCTTTGCTTGTAACTCGATAGGAAAGTTAGAGATAGAGTTGAACAGGAATACAGGTTCAGGCACGCGGCACTTAAATACTACTCGTCGCCACTCAGGCCTGAGTGGGTTTTGCTCACCCGGATAGTTCCCTCTCACGGTTCTAGCAGCCGGAGTGAAGCACGGAACATTCACTTAAGATTTGTTTCTCTTAGAGACAAGTTCAGGAGATCCTCTGCCACAGGATCTTTTAGCTCCCAAGTCCCGAACTTCTCAGCGTTTGTAACTTTAGAGACCATAGGTACCAATGGGACACATTACAAGGGCTCTTGGCGAATCACGGAATCCTTCCCTCTGACAGGTAACCAGGCCTCTCCCGAGACAGAGACATCCTTCACCGATCCCCTTAGAAAGGTCCTCCCCTGGTTGCCTCTCCTTCAGAGCGGGTCACCCTCCCACGGGCACCCTGGGATTCCGCTGTTTGGTTGTAGGCCTCAGTTAAAGGTACTGGGCCTACCTGGAACGATACAGCCTCGGGCTAAAGGTGCCCGGGACCCAACACATTTGCACGCACCCCTGGCCATGAGGGCCACGAAGGTGGGGTACATGCCGAGGACGAAGACCCCTCGCCAATGGCGTCTGCCCCTTAAGTACCCTCTCCCAGCATGCACAGCAGGTAGATCACGCCCACTGCACGGCTGCCGAGAGAGGACACCAACAACGCCGCAACACCACCTGCGGTTCGACCCGAGACCTGGGCAACAGCGCCACCTACAGGTCAAAGGGAACTATAGGACCAGACAACATCACAGCAGAGCAGAGTCCAATCTAAAGTAATCAAACAGCCTGAGCCAAACTAATGCTCAGGCTACCCCCTAAATTTCAGGCTTAGCGACCCCAAACACTGATTACAGCTTTTAGTCTGTTGGGATTTGTCTCTACTAACTTTGCACATCTAGATTTTGCAAAATTTGCCCACTCTTCTTTGCAGAACTGCTCAAGTTTAGTTAAATTTAATGGTGACCGCTTGTGGACTGCAGTCTAAGAGTCTGGGGGTGATTTATTTTCTATATATACTGTATGCTTGTCACCCACCCAGTGATGTGAACATTTGAAGGGGGACACTCCTCCACCGCAGGGAAGAATATGGAAGACTGACCCCATCATGAGGGTGAGTACCTGGAGTTCAACATTTAAGGCTAACCTTTGTTTACCTTTGGGAACATGCTACAAGTTCCACCCATTTTTAGGGTGGCACCTGTTCCCACTTCTGCAGCCGCTCCATGCTGCCCTCTCTCCCTGTGACCCGTACTAGCTGTCACTTTTTGACAAGAGTTCTGTGAATGAATGAACTACAAGTACTGATCTTCTTTGTGGATGTCGGCTTGTAGTTCTCAATGAACTACCACAGTCTTCCCTGAAGTGTGAAACTGCCTGTCCGTACGATGTACAGACAGACAGCTCATACTGACCAGAGTCTGCAAGACATCTGCATGGCATCAGCATTCTGCTGATCGCTGGTGCAATGCTTTTCAGGCTCCTAAAAAAAAAAAAGAGTAAATTTATATATTTTTTTGCCTACAAAAAAAATGGGCATTTATAAAAAAAAATTAAAGTGATCCTTTAACCACTAAAGCTCCGGGAGGTTTACCGGTCCCCCCCCCCCCCCCCCCCATTGCCAGGCAATTTTTTGCGATATGGCACTACGTTACTTTAACTGACAATTGCGCGGTCGTTCAACACTGTCACCAAATTAAATTGATGTCCTTTTTTCCCCACAAATAGCGCTTTCTTTTGGTGGTATTTGATCACCTCTATAAACAAAAAAACCTACCAATTTTGAAAAAATATATTTTTTATTTTCTGCTATAAAACATATCCAATAAAAAAAAATGAAAAAATTGAATTCTTTCATTAATTTAGGCCAATATGTGTTCTGCTACGTTGGTAAAAAAAAAAAATCCCAATAGGCGTATATTTGGTTTGCACAAGAGTTATAGCATCTACAAACGATGGGATATTTCTATTTATTTTTTACTAGTAATGGCAGCGATTAGCCACTTTTAGCAGGACTGCGATATAGCGGCAGACAAATCAGACACCTGACACTTTTGACACTTTTTGGGGACCTGTGGCACTAATACAGTGATCAGTGCTAAAAAAAAAAAAAAAAGTCACTGTACTAATGACACTTGCAGGGAAAGGGTTAACATCAGGGGAGGATAAAAGGGTTAAATGTGTCCCTAGGGGATACTTGCTGTGGGGGAGGTGCTTTAACTGTGGGAAGGCAGAGATCGTTGTTCTTTGCTTGGCAGAAACAGAATCTGTCTTTCCATTCTGCCTCTGTCGGGAATGATCTGCGGCTCTGGGGGGACATCGAATCCGCAGGACCCGCTGATTGTCTCCCGCTGTGTCCAATCACAGCGGGAGCGGGTCGCCGGCAGGACGCATGCATGCTGTAGACCCGGAAGTGCAGAATCCTGTACGTGATTCTGCGCACAGGAGCCAGCGCCCCGCAGTAAATGTACATGGGGCGGTCGACAAGAGGTTAAAGCATATGTCTGGCTAAAACCTTTTTGTTTCCTGTCTGTGTTACTGTTGGAGATTTAGGCCCCTTTCACACTGGGGTGGTGGCGGTATTGCGCCGCTAAACCGTCGTAATTGCCACGGAATTGCGGCGGTATTCGGCCGCTAGCTTTGCGGTTTTAACCCCTGCTAGCGGACGAAAAAGGGTTAACACCGCCGGCAATGCGCCTCTGCAGAGGCGCATTGCCGGTGGTATTACCGCGGTTTCCCATTACTTTCAATGGGAAGGAGCGGGTAAACACACCGCTCCTCTCACCGCTCCAAAGATGCTGCTAGCAGGACTTTTGGAGCGGTCCTGCTAGCGCCCCACCTCAGTGTGAAAGCCCTCGGGCTTTCATATTGAGACTGCAGGGGCAGGAGTTTTTAGGCAGTATTTAGGTGCTATTTTTAGCGCTAAACCGCCTGAAAAACTCCTCAGTGTGAAAGGGGTCTTACTCTCACTTATTGTCTGGTAAAACCATTGTCAATTGGACAGGAAGTGAGGGAAGATCTTTCAAATGGCAACAAATATCTGACAAGGGTTCTAACTCTTCTTCCCTCTATCCTGGAGATACATTGTACTACAGGTTTATAGTCTTCTCTCTCCTGTCTTCCAGGGAGCAGATCAAAGTGTATGTTCAGCCATATGGCAAGAAGCTGTCAGGTTCAGATCTTGTGGTTGGCTGTAAATTGATCCCGCTTATTCTACTGATGGTTCCCTTCTGCTGCCTTAGCTTCCTTAGCTTTTCCTCTTGTTGGATGTCTTGGCTCTTGCTTTGAGACTTGCTGCTCTTCAGCTACAAGTTCTGCAACTGCCACCACACTCCAGGTTGCCCTCCTGTGTCCACACATGTGCACCAGCATGTTTTTTATCTTTTTTGTGGCCGAGTACATCCATATGTATTTTGTATGCCATACTATAGGTATTTGTAAGTGGCCCAAATGGATGGGCTTCCATGTTAAAGTAAGGTTACCAGATTTTTAAAATGAAATCCGGGGGCATATTTTTTTTTTTACTAGTAATGGCGGCATTCAGCAACTCGCTGCCCGCCTCACAGCCTGTCAAGTCTTACTCTCCGGGCACCGGCTACTACTGGGTGGGGAGCGGAGGAAGATCACTCCACCAGGGAAGGCAAGGAGATAGGCAGGCAGGCGGCTGGCCGGGACTTGAGCCAAGGCAGAAAAACATGGGAGCGGAGCTCAATGGGCATGCGCCCGAAACTGAAGAAATATTCCCTCCGCTCCGACCAGCACATGATCATCGGAAAGGGGCACAGATAATGGAAAAAAATAGACCCCCCTAAGCTAGTAGGCGCGGCGGAGCGGGGGATGTAATTCAGATTTTTTTATTTTTTATTCTGCACTGACTGTCTTTGAAATTGCCCCAGCCCCTGTTCAAATCCAATCCGGGGACAAAACCAGGGACAGACTTGGTCCGGGGACAGTGTCCTCAATCCGGGGACTGTCCCCTGAAACTGGGGATGTCTGGTCACCCTATGTTAAAGGCAACTTGTCTTACACTCCTCTCGTGTTGTCTGTGTGTAGAATGTGTTGGCTTGTAGGTGCAATAATTCTTCTTGGATTCAACTCCTGTTGCTGACCTCGCTTGTCTCATCCTGTCTTATACTCTGCCTTCCCTTTGCTTTGCTTATGGGGGGAATAGTGGTATAGAATATTAAGGTCTAGAGATTGAAGTCTTAACTAGACATCCCGGTTTCCTGGGACAGTCCCCGGACAAAGTCTGTCCCCGGTTTTGTCCCCGGATTGTATTTGAACAGGGGCTGGGGCAATTTCAAAGACAGTCAGTGCAGTATAAAAAAATCTGAATTAAACCCCTCCCCCCCCCCCCCCCCTCCGCTCCACCGCTCCTACTAGCTTAGGGTTTTTTTGTCATTATCTGTGCCCCTTTCCGATGATCATATGCTGGTCAGAGTGGCGGGACCATTTCTTCAGTTTCAGGCACATGGGTATGGGAGCCGATCAGCGGCTCCGGCAGACTCTATGTTCACCGGTACCCGCTGATCTTTATGTACATAGGCAGAACGGTGGTCTGCCTATGTAAACAAGGCAGATCGCCATTCTGTCAGTATGGATACATTGATCTGGTGTTCCTGCAAAGCAGAGACAGGGATCTATGCCTTCTCTTAGTAAAAGCACCTCCCGAACAGTAAGAAAACATTTGTTAGGCACACATTTAATCCTTTGATTGCCCTAGATGTTATCCCCTTCCCAGCCAGTGTCATTAGTACAGTGACAGTGCATATTTTTAGCACTGATTACTGTATTAGTGTCACTGGTTCCCACAAAGTGTCACTTATTGCAGTGGACAAATCGGACACTATCGCAGTCCAGCTAGAAGTTGCTGACTGCCGCCATTACTAGTAAAAAAAAAAAATGTCCCCGGATTTAATTTTAAAAATCTGGTCACCTTAGTCTAAACAGTGCTTTCTTCAGAAGACAGCAGGAGGGTTCCTGGTTTTAGAGGCTGCACTGCGCTCTCTAGCCTTGTATTTTATAGAATTATCCACAAAACAAGCCACCAACAGCCGTGCAGATCAACACATGCAGTCTCTTTATTCAAATTGAGTTTTGACATTTAAATCAGTTTGTGTTAAAGGATTTTTTTAATGTGTAATTCTCTTTATATTGCTATCTTGTGGTTTTACAAGTTCATTCTTGTTTTTCATTTTTCATAGCTGAATCATTGGCACCACATTCATAAGATGCTGATTCCCTGGCTGAGTGATCCTAATGAAGTATCGTATACAGTTTTGCGTCACTGTAGATACAGGCAGGAATATTCAGTTAAAATTAATGATGAAAATGACACATTCTTTTCAATCTTGCTAACCTTTTGTACCAGTTTATTGCAATACCATATACCAAACTGGCTGTGCGTACTTGTATAGTATATGCAGCGCATTGAAAAAGTATTCACACCCCTTGAAATTTTCCTAATTTTGTCATGTTAGAACCAAAAACTTAATTGGATTTTAATGGGATTTTATGTGATAGACTAACACAAAGTATTGTAGAAGGAAAATGATAAATGTTTTTCAAAATTGTTTAGAAATAAACATCTGAAAAGTGTGACGTGCATTTGTACTCAGCCCCCTTTATTCTGATACCTCTAAAATCTAGTGGAACCAATTGCCTTCTAGAAGTCACCTAGTTAGTAAATAGTCCACCTGTGTGTAATTTAATTCCAGTATAAATGCAGCTGTTCTGTGAAGCTCTCAGAGGTTTGTTAGAGAACCGTAGTGACCATCTCCGTTCCCAGTAGATGCTTCTTACAGGGAAACGCGTCGGGTGTAGAGACGTTCTGTGACACCACCATGCACCAGCCTGCAGTTTGAAAAGCTGCGGCTGTTGTGTTTGTATGGAGTAATTTGTTTGTTCATGTGCAATACTTGGAATAAAATAACCATTTCTACTGCACCATGAAGTTTCCTCTTCTTTGAATTTTTATACATGCTGGAGAGCAATATAGCAGATCGATTGGAAGCTTTGGAATTGCCTGAAAATAATTCCTTGTTCTCTGGTGGATCATTTGTATCAGCAGAAGGAGAGTTTTCCATTGCAGGTGATTACTGTGTTAATCAAGCCTGCCTGATCCCTATAATCTGGGGTCCATCTTGTCTGGTAAGAAGCCAATTGTTTTAATCTTTCTCCATTGGGATGTAAAAGAGCCTACTACTGAATATAGTGGATATCCATGCGTTGCACTGGAATTATACATGGGCACTTACCATATTTAAATTTATGTTAATTGTTAAAAAAAATTACTTTAAAATTACGTTTTGTTTTTTTTTATTTTATAATTTTATCACTGGTTGGTTGATTTGTTTATTACTTTTTCAGTTTTTTCACAGTGATTTGGAAGCTTATATGGTGTCATATTGCGCAATTCCTTTATATATACAATGAACACACCAGACAGGTCCGGGATAAAGTTGTGGAGAAGTTTAAAGCAGGGTTAGGTTATAAAAAAAAAATATCCCAAGCTTTGAACATCTCACAGAGAACTGTTCAATCCATCATCCGAGAATGGAACAAGTATGACAGAACTGCAAACCTACCAAGACATGGTCATCCACCTAAACTGACAGGCCAGGCAAGGAGAACATTAATCAGAGAAGCAGCCCAGAGGCCCATGGTAACTCTGGAGGAGCATCAGAGATCCACAGCTCAGATCGGAGAATCTGTCCACAGGACAACTATTGGTTGTGCACTCCACAAATCTGGCCTTTATGGAAGGGTGGCAAGAAGAAATCCATTGAAATAAAGCCATAAGAAGTCATGTTTGCAGTTTGTGAGAAGCCAATCCATGTGAGGGGCACAGCAAACGTGTTAGAAGGTGCTCTGGTCAGATGAGACCAAAATGTAACTTTCTGGCCTAAAAGTAAAACGCTATGTGTGGCAGAAAACACTGAAATCACCCTGAACACACCGTGAAACATGGTGGTGGCAGCATTGTGGGGATGCTTTTCTTCAGCAGGGACAGGGAAGCTGGTCAGAGTTGATGGGAAGATGGATGGAGCCAAATACAGGGCAATCTTAGAAGAAAACCTGTTTGAATCTGCAAAAGACTTGAGACTGGGGCGGATGTTCACCTTCCAGCAGGGCAACGACCCTAAACATACAGCCAGAGCTACCATGGAATGGTTTAGATCAAAGCATATTCATGTGTTAGAATGGCTCAGTCAAAGTCCAAACCTAAATCCAACTGAGAATCTGTGTTAAGACTTGAAATTTGCTGTTCACAGACGCTCTCCTTCCAATCTGACAGAGCTTGAGCTATTTTGCAAAGAGGAATGGGTGAAAATTTCACTCCTAGATGTGCAAAGCTGGTAGAGACATCCCCAAAAAGACTTGTAGCTGGAATTGCAGAGAAAGGTGGTTCTACAAAGTATTGAATACAAATTCACGCCACACATTTCACATATTTGTAAAAAAAATTGAAAACCATTAATTCTTTTCCTTCCACTTCGCAATTATGTGCCACTTTGTGTTGGAATATCACATAAAATCCCAATAAAATACATTTACGGTTTGTGACAGCAGGAAGGTAAAGTCACCTGGTTGCATCCAGGGGGGTAGATATATTTCGCCCAGATTCAGGCTTTACGCCGATTTATACAACTAGGTGGAGAGTTGTATAAGGCTAGTGGGCTCATTGATGACTCATACCTCTAGGGAGAGGGCTGGGCGTCGTGCAGACAGGGAGTTGATGAGGCCAGCTGAAGCTTGTCAGCTCATTTAGGCCTCTATAAAAAACTCCCAGCTTCATTAGATGTTAGCTCATGCCTGGAACCAGACCTGTGTGGACTGTCTAGGGAGAGTGAACCCCTGTGCGGTGAGGCAAAGCCTGTGTGGCTATTTGTTTGGACTTTTACTAAACCAGGGACTTAGGGACTAGGACAGCACCAGGCTGATCCCAGTTGTTAGTTTAGGAAACCTGCATGTTTAGTCAGAGGTCAAACTGACCAGGATTTATTTTGTTTGTTTCTTTTTGGCTTTGCTGTGTTTTGTCACTGTACATAGAGAAATAAACCGCACCTTTTGATTTTGAAAACCACAACCTCCGTCTGCTGGCCCTGTTTTTGTGTGGGGAGCCCAACCAGGGGGTCACACACACCCGCTACCGAGTTAACCCCCTCACAGTTGGTGGAGAACCAGTGGCAGTTTTTTTTAAGCCAGCATGGAGGAGATACTGAAACAGCTGGCTCTAGCAAATGCCAATCAACAGCAGACAAATGCAGGTTTGCAAAGGAGCCTTGCAGCCCAGCAGCAAGCTCATCAACAAGCCCAGCAGCAATCTGAGGCCCGCTTCATAGACCTGTTACAGAAGCAAGAGCAGAGACTACAACAAATGGAAGCAGTAATGCAGCAACGTCCGCAGACCAGTGAGGAAAGCCGTCCCACTAATACCGCGTCCTTTGGGGTGAGTCGTTTATTGACAAAAATGACTGGAGAGGATGATCCAGAGGTATTTTTGACCACATTTGAAAGGACTGCTGAAAGAGAAAAGTGGCCTGAGGAGCAGTGGGCTGGACTGGTGGCTCCTCTGTTAACTGGTGAATCGCAGAAGGCTTACTATGACCTAGAGCCTGACCAAGCAAAAGACTATGTGATGCTAAAAGCTGAAATATTGGCAAGGCTGGGTGTCACCCTGGCTGTCCGGGCTCAGCGTGTGCATAACTGGACTTTCCAGCTTGGAAAACCCCCCAGGTCTCAAATGTATGATCTCATTCACCTGAGCAGGAAGTGGCTACAGCCAGAGACTTTGTCCGCACCGGAGATTGTGGAACGTGTTGTGATGGATCGTTTCTTGAGAGCTCTTCCTACCGCCATTCAAAAGTGGGTAAGCCATGGAGACCCAGAAACGGCCGGTAAACTTGTGGATCGTGTAGAGAGATACTTGGCTGCAGAGAACCTGACGGCCTCTTCCAGAGACTCTCGGACTTTCCACCCTAAGACCAGACCATCCCCAGGGGCGGATAAGAGGATTCCAAGGGGTGAGGGTGGAGAGAGTGAGAGGGTGGGAGCTCTACCCCAAGTTTGGCGAGAACAGCCTGGGAAATCAGCGGCTCAAGAGGCCGCAAGAAGGATCGTTTGCTACCGCTGCCGGCAAGCGGGACATATTGCAGCAAATTGCCCGGTTGTGGAGGAACCCATGCAATGTGACTTTCTGATGGACAGACGTCAGTCGCTGTGTGCGACAGTCGCATGCACTGCCATTCGGGGAACTGAGAAACATTTATGCAAAATGTGTATTAATGGTAGAAATGTTGTGGTATTACTGGATTCAGGTAGCCTTGTGACCCTGATAAAGGCTGAATTAGTTAAAACAGAGGTCTCTGGGAATAGCAAGGTAGCTGTTATTTGTGTGCATGGGGACACCCGAGAGTATCCAGTGACTACAGTGTGTTTCGAGACCCCCAAAGGTACCCTCTCTCATCCAGTGGGGTTAGTATCTCAATTACCGCATGATGCCATTGTGGGAAGGGATTTTCCGAAGTTCTGGGAACTGTGGGATGATCCTGAGCCCCCCACTGGTGCCCCTATGTACCAGGAATGTGATAGCCAGAACTCCTCTGAGAGTGGTGAGGACTCTCCAGAATTTCCCTTGTCAGTATTGGCAGGGGAGACTCAAGAAACTGGAGAGGAGCCCACCTCCTCAGACGAAAACCTACCGTCTGTGGAGTTTTCTGATCTGGAGGTTCACAGGGAAAATTTTGCCACAGAACAGTTAAAAGACCCCGCCCTAATAAAGGCACGGGAAAACGTAGTGGAAATAGATGGCGAGTTAGTGAACCCAGATAATACCTGCACTTACCCATACTTCAGCGTAGAGAAGGACCTACTGTATCGGGTGGCAAAAAGGGCAGAAGAAACCGTTGAGCAGCTGGTGGTGCCCAAACCTTACAGGAAGTTGGTGTTGGAGTTGGCCCATGGGCACATTCTTGGAGGTCATCTGGGGACAGAGAAAACCCGAGAGAGGGTATTACAGAGATTCTATTGGCCTGGGGTGATGAAGGACATAGAAAATTATTGTTCCTCCTGCCCTGTGTGTCAGAGGTCGGCCCCGATGCCACATTTCCGTAGCCCGCTGGTCCCTCTACCCATCATTGAGGTCCCGTTTGAGAGAATCGCAATGGATTTGGTAGGTCCTATAATCAAGTCCGCTAGGGGGCACCAGTACATATTGGTTATAATGGACTATGCCACCCGTTATCCAGAAGCGATCCCTCTCAGAAATACCTCGGCCAAAACCATAGCCAAAGAGCTATCTCTTGTTTTTAGCCGGGTGGGTATTTGTAAAGAACTGCTTACGGACCAAGGTACACCCTTTATGTCCCGGGTTATGAAAGAGCTGTGTAAATTGTTCAAAGTGACGCAATTGCGTACATCTGTGTATCACCCCCAAACCGATGGGCTGGTTGAAAGATTCAACAAAACCCTAAAACAAATGTTGAAGAAAGTGGTGGATAGAGATGGAAAGGATTGGGACTGTCTACTTCCTTATTTGATGTTTGCTATTAGGGAGGTGCCCCAATCCTCTACGGGATTCTCCCCCTTTGAGTTACTGTATGGGAGACACCCAAGAGGGCTGTTGGATATTGCCAAGGAAACTTGGGAAAGTGAGAGTTCTCCCCACAGGAGTGTGATTGAGCATGTCGCCCTGATGCAAGATCGAATTGCACAGGTAATGCCCATTGTGAAGGAACATTTGGCCCAAGCGCAGTTGGCACAGCAGAGAGTGTACAACCGTGGAGCAAAGACCCGTACCTTTTCCCCGGGGGATAGGATATTGGTACTTGTCCCTACGGTTGAAAGTAAATTCCTTGCCAAATGGCAAGGCCCCTACGAGATAATGGAAAAAGTGAGCGAAGTGAATTACAAGGTCAGACAACCAGGAAGGCGAAAGCCCGAACAGATATATCACGTTAATCTGTTGAAAGCCTGGAGGGATAGAGAGTCCCTAGTCGCAGAAACTTGGTCACCAGCTCAAACTGGTTGCGTGATTCCGGAGGTTGGAATAGCAGCCACCTTGTCACAACCCCAACAACAGGAGGTTAAGGAGTTTGTGCTTCGCAACAAGGAGGTGTTCTCTGAGCTGCCGGGACAAACATCTGGGGTAGAGCATGATATTATTACCCCGCCCGGTGAAAGGGTGAAGTTAAAACCCTATCGGATCCCAGAGGCCCGACGGGAGGCAATACGGGAGGAAGTACAGAAAATGCTGAACTTAGGGGTGATAGAGGAGTCCCAAAGTGATTGGTCTAGTCCCATTGTGTTGGTGCCTAAACCGGATGGGAGCTGGCGATTTTGTAACGATTTTCGTCAGTTGAACAAAGTTACAAAATTTGACACCTACCCCATGCCACGTATAGATGAGTTGATCGACCGGCTGGGAACAACCCGATACATGACGACTCTTGACCTCACAAAAGGGTATTGGCAAATTCCCCTGGCCAAGTCGGCCAAAGAGAAAACCGCATTTGTAACCCCAGACGGGGCGTTCCAATATAAGAGAATGCCGTTCGGGTTACAGAATGCGCCGGCCACATTCCAGCGGAAAATGGACCAGATGCTGAGGCCCCATCGGAAGTATGCTGCGGCTTACCTGGATGACGTAATTGTCCATAGCACAGATTGGGCCTCACATCTGCCAAAAGTGCAAGCAGTCCTGGACTCTGTTCGGGAAGCGGGGTTTACGGCTAACCCCAAGAAGTGTACCATTGGGCAGGAGGAGGCCAAATATCTTGGGTACACCATTGGCAGGGGAGTAATAAAACCCCAACTCAACAAAGTCGAGGCCATCCAGAGTTGGCCACGTCCCAACAGCAAGAAGCAGGTACGAGCCTTTCTGGGAATCGCGGGTTATTATCGGCGCTTCATTCCCCACTTTGCTTCTAAGGCTGTGCCCCTAACCAACCTGACGAAAGGGAAAGGGTCGGTCATGATTAAATGGACCCCCGAGGCTGAGGCAGCATTCCAATTCTTGAAACAAGCCTTATGTAGCCAGCCAGTGTTGTACTCACCCGACTTCTCTAAAGACTTTGTCGTACAAAGTGATGCGTCAGATGTGGGGTTAGGAGCAGTATTGTCCCAGGTCTGGAACGGGGAAGAGCACCCAGTCATTTACCTCAGCAGGAAGTTGAAGTCCCATGAGGTAAATTACGCCACGGTTGAAAAGGAGTGTTTAGCGGTGAAGTGGGCTCTAGATTCCCTTCGGTACTATCTGCTAGGTAGGCACTTTGACATGATTACGGATCACGCTCCGTTAAAGTGGATGGCTCAAAACAAGGAAACAAATAGAAGAGTGAATAGGTGGTTCCTGGCCCTCCAGGAATTCAACTTCACAGTAAAGCATCGCCCTGGCGTTCAAATGGGGAATGTGGATGCTTTGTCTCGAGTACATGAATGCCTGATTGCTGGTGTTCCAACCCCGAGGTTAAAACAAGAGGGGGGGGTATGTGACAGCAGGAAGGTAAAGTCACCTGGTTGCATCCAGGGGGGTAGATATATTTCGCCCAGATTCAGGCTTTACGCCGATTTATACAACTAGGTGGAGAGTTGTATAAGGCTAGTGGGCTCATTGATGACTCATACCTCTAGGGAGAGGGCTGGGCGTCGTGCAGACAGGGAGTTGATGAGGCCAGCTGAAGCTTGTCAGCTCATTTAGGCCTCTATAAAAAACTCCCAGCTTCATTAGATGTTAGCTCATGCCTGGAACCAGACCTGTGTGGACTGTCTAGGGAGAGTGAACCCCTGTGCGGTGAGGCAAAGCCTGTGTGGCTATTTGTTTGGACTTTTACTAAACCAGGGACTTAGGGACTAGGACAGCACCAGGCTGATCCCAGTTGTTAGTTTAGGAAACCTGCATGTTTAGTCAGAGGTCAAACTGACCAGGATTTATTTTGTTTGTTTCTTTTTGGCTTTGCTGTGTTTTGTCACTGTACATAGAGAAATAAACCGCACCTTTTGATTTTGAAAACCACAACCTCCGTCTGCTGGCCCTGTTTTTGTGTGGGGAGCCCAACCAGGGGGTCACACACACCCGCTACCGAGTTAACCCCCTCACAGGTTATAACGTGGCAAAATGTGGAAAATCTCAGGGGGTATGAATACTTTTTCAAGGCACTGTAATAATTGGTAAAGTCTCTTTGAAGTCGCAGAAAAAGAAATGCATTCAGATGGTGTTTGTACTAACACCTTTTAATTTTATTGTCTTGTCTCTGTTACTGAGATTTGTCTCGGGTGTCTAAGGCCCTTTTCACACTGGGGCGGGCATGTGCGGTGACGGTATAGCGGTGCGATTTTTAGCGCCGCTATACCGTCGTATTTACCGTGATATTTGGCCGCTAGTGGTGCGGTTTTAACCCACGCTAGCGGCCGAAAAAGGGCGGTATTACCGCGGTGTCCCATTGATTTCAATGGGAGGGAGCGGTAAGGGAGCGGTATACACACCGCTCCTTCACTGCTCCAAAGATGCGGCTTGCAGGAATTTTTTTTTTTCTCCTGCCAGCGCATCGCCTCAGTGTGAAAGCCCTCGGGCTTTCACATTGAGAATACTGGGGCAGCAGTATTTCAGGCGTTATTTATGCGCTATTTTTATTTTGAACTTCATTTTTATCGGCTTGTCACCGCGTTCTTGACGGGCGGAATTTGGTGTGACCGTGTGTATGCAAGACAGCTTGAGCGGAATTCCGTTAGAACTCCGTCGGAAAAAACAATCAGAGTTTATTCCAACTGGAAAACCGGTCGTGTGTACAAGGCATTACTGTTGGGTTTGTTCTGAGTGCCGTTTCTTGCTATCCTGGTGTCAGTTCCTAACTCAGGCTGCAGCTGCTCACCATTCCTCTAAGAATGAGGTCAGTGGCAAAGCTTCTGTAACACTTGTGTGGGCTGAGCTTCCCAGATTAATTAAATGACCTGTACTCTGATAGTGGCAGTGGTCTAATTAATCCTTTTACTGTTCATCAAACAGATGAGATGATAAAATATATCACATCTACAACAGAGGAAACACGACAGTATTAGTGATGGGGGGGGGGGGAAGAATCCGCAACCATACACATTTACATAACTGTGCTACTGCAAGTTAGAAGCTGTCGGCAAATCCACAGTTTGGATTGCTTCTCTTAACTCTCTATTTTTTTTAATGTATTTTGTGAGTTCAGTAAAATGTTTGGAGGACATTGCAATATAACACTGAAAGAGGTTCGGGGAACATGATATTCTTTTCATCTATTGTGCTCGCCCTGCTTTGTCCATTTTTCACTTCAAAATTGTTTATTGCTGGCTGGATTCTGTTTCATTTTTTTCTCCAACTATAGACTTTATTCTTTTTTTTTTTTCTCATGTTTTCTATGTGGGCTGTAAAACCTAAGGCCATTATTCTGCACTCTTTCTATTCGTTAACCACTTCAATACCGGGCACTTTCACCCCCTTTCTGCCCAGGCCAATTTTCAGCTTTCAGCGCTCTCACACGTTGAACGATAATTGCGTGGTCATGCAAGGCTGTACCCAATTTTTTTTTACCATTTTGTTGAGACAGACAGAGTTTTATTTTGGTGGTATTTATTTTTTCCTAAACAAATGTAAAAAATACCGAAATTTTTGAAAAAACATTTTTCCTTGTTCCTGTTATAAAATTTTGTAAATGAATGTTTTCTCCTTCACAGATGAGGCTGCACTAATGGGCACTGATAGGTGGCACTGATGGGCACGGATAGCTGTCACTGATGGGTGGCACTGATGGGCAGCCTTTATAGGCACTGATGGGCAGCCTTTATAGGCACTGATGGGCAGCACTGATGGGCAGCCTTTATAGGCACTGATAGCTGGCAATGATGGGTATTGACATGGGGCACTGATGGGCAGCCTTTTCTAGGCACTGATGGGCAGCCTTTTCTAGGCACTGATGGGCAGCCTTTTCTAGGCACTGATGGGCAGCCTTTTCTAGGCACTGATGGGCAGCCTTTTCTAGGCACTGATGGGCAGCCTTTTCTAGGCACTGATGGGCAGCCTTTATAGGCACTGATGGGCAGCCTTTATAGGCACTGATAGCTGGCAATGATGGGTATTGACATGGGGCACTGATGGACAGCCTTTTCCAGGCACTGATGGGCAGCCTTTTCCAGGCACTGATGGGCAGCCTTTTCCAGGCACTGATGGGCAGCCTTTTCCAGGCACTGATGGGCAGCCTTTTCCAGGCACTGATGGGCAGCCTTTTCCAGGCACTGATGGGCAGCCTTTATGGGCACTGATGGGCAGCCTTTATGGGCACTGATGGGCAGCCTTTATGGGCACTGATGGGCAGCCTTTATGGGCACTGATGGCTGGCAATGATGGGCACTGATAGAGCGGCACTGATTGGCATCACTGGCGGGCACTGGTGATGTTCCGTGCAGATTCCCCCTGTCAGGAGAGCTGCTTATCGGCTCTCCTTTATTCAAGGGCTGTCAGAGTGAACAGAGGAATGCTGATAACAGGCCCTTCATGGTTACACTGCTATCAGCTGTGATTGGACACAACTGATCTCATGGTAAAGAGCTTACGTCATAGGCTCTTTACCGTGATCGGAGATGCAGTGTTTCTGTGTGACACACTGCATCACCAATCGCCATGCGTGAACAGCTTGATCTTAAGGATATCTTAAGGATATCATATGATGTACAGTCAGAACAGGAGAGCCACCAGCCACCATTTTGCTATTGGTGGGGTGGGAAGTGATTAAGGTAGAACTGTAAAAAAATATGCATTAATTATAAGGTTCATGTGTGCTTACAGTTTTATTTTAGTTCTCTTGCAAAGCCCCACAAATACATGTTGATCCTTCCAGTGAATTCTACCTAATGCAACCTTCTATGATGATGTGGCAACTATGCTGCGATGCTCCTGAATTCAAAGCAAAGTTGCCACTCTCATATCGGGGGCGTGACTATCATTGTTGCCACAAGCTTGTAGCTTGTCAGCCAATGCCTGGCCACACCTAATCCCACCCACTGCTTTCTGATTGGTCAGCCCTGCATCTGCTGCTGAAGGAGGATTTGGCTCAGTCAGGAGAAGTAAGCAGTTTTTCTGGTTCCCTTTGGGATTGTTTTGACTGTCACACAGGAGTCTTTCGGTGTATATTAACCACTTCCCAACGACCTGGTGCATATATGTGGCCTCTCATCGAGTGGGCTTTAATGCTGAGCAGTCGCATATATATGGCCCTAAGTAAACTTTTTTTTTTTTTTTTTAATATGCATTTTATTGTAAGTTTTGTTGAACACACAATAACAGTATGCAGTTACTTACATAGTAAATTGCAATAACCATTCATAGACATCAAGACAGAAGATGAGCAGTTAACAATGTCAAGAGTACAATTAAACCATTGTTGACGTTTCAATATACAGCAGACCCAGCAAGATGTTAGAGATTGAAATGAGACCTTAGAACAGTACTTGTGGGTAATTTAGGAATTTTCAAGAGAGCAACTAGTTTACGGCCAATTGCCCCAGGTGTTGTGGAATTAGGCAAGAGAATCAAAATGAAATTCCAAGTGTCTTTCATATTTTTTGTTAGATTCATTTGAAGTTTAAAGGGGTTGTAAAGGTTCGTTTAAAAAAAATAAAATAATAAACATGTCATACTTACCTCCTCTGTGCAGTTGGTTTTGCACAGAGTGGCTCCGATCCTCCTCTTCTGGGGTCCCTCAGCGGCGCTCCTGGCTCCTTTTCTCGAGTGCCCCCACTGAGAGCCCCATTTTATGGGGGCACTCGTGCGGGTGCGCTCCCGAGTCCTGCTGCTGCGTCCATTGACACAAACAGCAGGACTTGGCCCCACCCCCAGCTCCCGTGTCACTGGATTTGATTAGCGGGAGCCATTGGTTCCCGCTGGTATCAACCTATCCAATGAGGACCCGAGACAGCGGCCGGAGCTGCTGTGCTCGTCCCCATCCCTATTACTGGATTGATCGGGTTCAGGTAAGTAAAAGGGGGGGATCTGGGGGCTGCTGCATACAATACATTAAGGTGAAAAACCTTTAGGGTTTACAACCCCTTTAGCATCTGAGAGGTTTGGGACCAACGTACGTCTCCATTTCTGCATAATTAACAGTCTAGAACAGTGATGGCGAACCTTGGCACCCCAGATGTTAACTGGCCTGCACAGAGTCCTGACCTCAACTCGATAGAACACCTTTGGGATAAATTAGAGCGAAGACTGCAAGCCAGGCTTTCTCATCCAACATCAGTGCCTGACCTCACAAATGCACTTCTGGAAGAATGGTCAAACATTCCCATAGACCAGTGATGGCGAACCTTGGTACCCCAGATGGTTTGGGACTACATTTCCCATGATGCTTAACTACACTGCAGAGTGCATGAGCATCATGGGAAATGAAGTTTCAAAACATCTGGGGTGCCAAGGTTCGCTATCACTGGTCTAGAGGCAAACAAAATGTGTTGAGTTTTTGTGGGAATTTCTCTATTCTTATACTAATTGAGGCCAAGGTTGGAGAAGGGGCTGTTGGACAACCTGTGGGTTCACCTAGGTAAACACTTTACTGTGCTGAGAGTGCACTACCTGCTCGCTCCCAGCACAGTAACGAACGGGTACTGGAAAACTCCCAATGCATACTTGCGATCGGGAGATTTCCAATCATGTGATCGATGTGACTGTCAATCACAGCTGTCACATGATTGGAATGCCCGCCTCCACCTTCCGCCATTTAGATCGTCTTAAAGGGCTGGATGGCGGAAAGGGGTTAAAGACAATCTTGTCTCTGTTACTCAGTAAATACCCCGAACTAGTGCAGCATTATCTGAAAAATATATGTGAAACAATATGCACAAATAAATATAATACTGATAACAAATCTAAAACCTCATAACTTGTGTGTCACACAATGTCCACAATCCAAATCCTCAAAATGATATAGCATTATGGCGGAAAAGTCTGTGAAGTCTGTTTATCACACAATGTTTTATGCTGATTTATGAAACACTGATAACAATGTTGGAATTATTACTTTGAAAGCACATCTTTTCTGCACAGAATTGGGACTTTTATTTTAGAATGCGCTATAATCCGTTTTGAGGATTTGGATTGTGGACATTGTATGACACACATTTTATGAGGTTTTATATTTCTGATTTGCTATCGTAATATTCTATTTTATTTGTGCACATATATGTACCACATATATTTTTGTGGTAGCGCTACACTAGTTAAAGCGGAGGTCCGCCGTTTTTTTTTATTTTTTAAAAGTCAGCAGCTACAAATACTGCAGCTGCTGACTTTTAAAATAAGGACACTTACCTGTCCAGGGCGCCCGAGGCCGGTCTGTCCCTCGGCTGTCGGATGCTGCCGCCGCCATCTTCGGTAAGGGAATCAGGAAGTGAAGCCTTGCTGTCTTCTGGGACCTGTGTCTCCCCCAGAAGACAGCGGGGGATGGACGGAAGGAGGCGCCGGGTGTTGCGTAGATATCCGCAGATAATGCAGCGATCTATGCCCGGAAGTGGGTGCAAACACCTGTATTACACAGGTATCTGCTCCCCCTCTACCCCTGAAAGGTGCCAAATGTGACACCGGAGGGGGGAGGAATCCGAAAAGCGGAAGTCCAATTTTTGGGTGGAACTCCGATTTAATTTATCAAGTTTTGTGAGTCGAGTGATATCAGTTTTTGGTTTCGGCTAGCAGCCTATAATTGTTTAAGGCATAAAAGTGGGTGCACAGGTATATTTCTGTTAATCTGTTACTCACTATGCACTTTACTGACATTTAAAGCAATATGGAAGTCTTGTTTTCTACTTAAAAAAAAAAATACATACATGTTATACTTGCCTGCTCTGTGTAATGGTTTTGCACAGAGCAGCCCAGAACCCCCTCTTGGGTCCCTCGCCGGCACTCCTGGCTCCTCTCTTCTGCCAGGTGTCCCCACAGCAAGCAGCTTGCTATGGGGGCACCCGAGCTGAGCCGCGGCTCTGTGTTTCCATGCACACATGGAGCCGTGGCTTGGCCCTGCCCCCT
Source organism: Rana muscosa (assembly GCA_029206835.1). Classification (NCBI taxonomy): domain Eukaryota; kingdom Metazoa; phylum Chordata; class Amphibia; order Anura; family Ranidae; genus Rana; species Rana muscosa. The sequence goes on from CM055116.1 coordinate 1,163,665,405, forward strand.
CCGTTTCCCAATTGGCTCACTGGCTGTAAGTGACAACAGGGGGAGCCAATGGCTCTCACTGATGGCAAAAAACAATCAGGCGTGCGAGTCCCCGGAAATGTGAGGCTCTCCTGGACATCACTGGATGGAGAGGGGGCTCAGGTAAGTATTAGTGGGGACTGCTGCACACAGAATGTTTTTTTACCCTCATGCATAGAATGCATGAAGGTAAAAAAAAAAACTTCTGCCTTTACAACCACTTTAAAGCAGTGTTAAAACTAAAAATGTAATATTGCAGCTTATCAATCATTTAGATGAGGTGGCTGCATTGGTTTTCTTTTCTTTGGCTTTCCCCCTCTGTTTTCACTTGGTGATCTGGCCAGTTAGGCCCCTTTCACACAGGCGTTTCATCTGTCTGTTCTTTATCTGTCTATTGACAGATGAAAAACTAACAGCAATTAATTTCTATGGGCTGGATGCAAACTTACTTTTTGCATACACTCTATCTACCTGGGTATTTTAGGGCAAATTGGCTGCTGCACGTTTTTTCAATATACCTTTTACCAGCAGCAGCAGGTTTTTGCTAGAGTGCAAGGTATATGTTTTCTTTTTTTTGCGTTGTGGTTTCATCGTAGATGTGTTGGTAAGATGCATTGGGGGGCCATTAAGAATGAAAAATATTCACGTTACCTTAAGGGAACAGTGTGGACCTTGTCTTTAAACTTTTTAGTTTTCTTTTTTTGATTCTGTCTTCTCTGATCCTCCCATTCGTCCACTGTCCCCAATACATATCCTGATAAGACAGCCTTTGGAGTCACACTGCACATGCTCAGTTTGGTGTGCATTACTGGAGTTTTTTTATTTTCTTAAGAGAGGGTGTATGTGATCAGTACAGGGTGAATCAGCATTGTCCAGAACAGAGGGTCAGGGGTTCTGCAGCTTCATAGGACAGTCGGAGTAGAGTGAAAACTCCTCCTACAAGCATTAACCAGACACTGATAGAAGTCATAAGACTGCTATAAACTGCTGATGAGAAAAGGTATTTCTCTTTCGTTCATGGATGGACACAGCCTTAATCTTGACAAAGTGGGTATTGGCCTTCCTTCAGTGACTAGGCAGAAAGTGTTAACTTCAAAGCTGAACAGCCCCGCCCAGGGGGCGGTCCTACTGACTATATCCTCTCAGCCTGCACTAAGCAGACCAGTTTTTTTCTGCCTAGCTAAGAAGAAGACATGGCTCCCTTCGGGCCCATAGGCCTGAGGGTTTTTTTGTTCCAGATTGAAATTATATTATTTTATTTTTATTTTTTGTTCCTGTGATCTTCGATCAACTGCCGACTGGGTGACAGGCTGGATCCCAGATCCTTGTAGTCTCCCCGGTTTCGGCCATTGAGCGTGTGCCGACCCTAGCTACGCGCTGGGTTTTTTCCCCGACATGCCCATCGCTCTACGGGTGGCCATGAGCTATATGCTCCAGGGCATGCATATGACCGGTCTATAGGGCCGAGTCACAGCAGCCGGGCCGACAATCCCCTCCATCACCATGCGGAAGGTGGCCTGTCTGGGATGCTTCCAGCACAATCCACGCAGGAAGGGTAAGTAGTAATCCCCTGCTTCGGCAGGAAGACCAAGCTGGGCATTCCTGGAGAGGTGAGTAAGAGGTTCTATCCTTCCCCTCCCTCCCTTCCTTCCCTCTTCCCTAGGCTCTCTGAGCTAGGCTGGCTGCTGGGGCGGGGGTTCACATGGGGGGGCTCCACCTGTGTGGGAACTGTGCATGTATGTCCGCTAGATAAATGTTATGAGCTGCCATGAAAAAAAGTCTGTTCTGCTCCATGCTGTCGGCGACCATTTTTCTGGTGATCCATGTTGTGTTTGGCCTCTATCTGCATGGCGGCCATGTTCTTGTGGTCCACGCTGTGTTTGGCCTCTATTGGCCACTTGGCGGCCATTTTTCTTGTGATCCATGCTGTTTGGCCTCTTCTGCGCTGGCGGCCATGTTTTTGTGGTCCGCGCTGTGTTTGGCCTCTAGTTGCCGCTCGGTGGCCATTCTCTCATGGTCCACGCCGATCAAAGAGAATTTAAACGGCGCAAGCCTACAGACACACGCTGCAGAGTGGTCAGACGGATAGCTGACAAGGAAGCAGCTCTACTAAGAAGCGGACGGCAGCCGTACTACTGTTCTAGGGTGGTGAGTCTTCTGGGGGGGAACCCCTTGTCTCTGTCGCAGCTAGGAGGGTGGGCTGTTGGTACCTAGAACTGGAGTCCTTGTGTCAGGTGCGTGGGTCAGCATGACATCAGAAGCAGACGCTTCTCCCCCTGATGTACCTGAATTGGCATCTGGTGCTTCTGCACCTGCTGTGTCAGTAGACGCTAGGTCGGCGTCCTGGTTGTTGCCAAGGTGGAAGCGGCGCATGGGAACACGGGGGGGTAAAAAGTGCCCCCCTCCCTCCGCTATCTTCTGGGGATAACTCTGATGCGGAGCCGGGCCCAGCTACGGCTCATGGCCCTAGTTCTGACATATCAGAGGATGCGGACCATGGCCGGTCGGACAACCGGGTCACCACGCGATAAGGCTCTGATAGGTGACCTTATCACCGCAGTGCGGGATACTCTAAAGATAGAGGAGCCTGCAGAAACGCAGAGGCGTCGGTCCCTTTGGGTTCCGCAAGCCAACCCGCACTGCTAAGGTGTTACTTGTGCGTCTTAGCTAGACCAGCTTTTATACAAGCAGTGGGACAAACCTCAAAAGGTTTTCGGTCCTCAAAAAAGTTTGGCAATTCCGGTGGAAGGGGCTCCTGCTTTCAAGGACCCTGCGGACAGGAAGGCTGAAGCGGTCATCCGCTACCTATTCGGCCCGGCTGTGCGCCCAATGGTGGTTGGGGCCCTGGTGTCTCAGACACTCTCTGAAGGGGCAAAAAGGCTGCTCCATGGGTTTAAAGCACAGGAAGCTCCCTCGGACGAGGTGGCTATGGCCGACCAGTTTATACTGGGCCTTTAAAATTGTCTGCGAATCAGCCTACACTACGCTATTCCTCTGCTGTCCAGAGCATCAAGCTATGCAGTGGTGTTACGCCGTCTGCTCTGGCTAAAAGGTTGGTCGGCGGACCAATCTTCCAAGAAGCCCCTGACGGATTGCCCTTTAAGGGCGACAGACTTTTTTGGAGCATCCCTGGAGGACATTATTAAATATGCCACAGGAGGTAAGAGCATGCTGCTCCCACAATCCAAAAGAGGTAAGGAGCCACGCCATTTGGCTAGGGCTCTCCTTCACCGCGCCCAAGCATTTTTTTCGTCCGCCTAGTGCGGCAAGTAAACGATCCCAGGCCGATTAAAGCGCCTGCGGATGGACAGAAGCGTCCCTGGTTTCGCAAGCCCAACAAGCCTGCGAACAAATCTATTTCTGCATGAAGGTCTGTCCCCACCCATCTCTCGGGTAGGGGGATGTGTTTGCGAATTCGCAACCTGGTGGACATTTCAGATCCCCGACCGGTGGGTTTGCGTAGTAGTTTCCTCAGGGTACAAGATAGAGTTTTTCTCTTGCCCTCCGAACAGATTATTTTTATTTTATTCCTTTCCCCTCCAACCGCCAGCTTCTGCCGACTTATCGGGAAGCCCTATAGGGGGCGGTTCAAGACCTGCTGATACACAGGGTGATAATTCCTGTTGCAGTACAGGAACGGTTTCAGGGGTTTTACTCAAATCTGTTCGTAGTACCAAGAAGGAGGGGGTTCATCCAATCTTGGACCTCAGTGCCCTCAATTGCTTGTGTAGGTACAAAGATTCCGGAGGAAGTTGGTTCGCTCTGTTGAGGATGCAGACTTGCAGGTCCCCATAGGCAACAGCCATCAGACAGGTCTGCGCCTTGCGGCCGGGGAAGACCACTACCAATTGGTGGTGCCCCCCTTGGCCTGGCATCAGCACCAAAGCTGTTCACCAAGGTGCTCGCCCTGATTCTGGCCCTACCAAGACAGCGTGGCATCGCTATCGTGGGCTACTTGAACGATCTTCTTCTTAGGGCCACTTCAAGCTCAGAATTAGAGGTGAGCGTGTCTATAACCTGTCAGACCCTCTGATACTTTGGTTGGGTGCTGAACACTCAGGAGCCAGTATTGGTACCGACTCAACTTATAGTTTATCTGGGGTTGATTCTAGACTCCTCAGAGGCGAAAGTTTTTCCTCCTATGGGAAAATTGCAGACCCTTCGGGCTGCAGTGCAGCAGTTGACATCCCAGGGATGGTCGTCACGCCGCTTTTGCATGCGAGTCCTGGGCCTCATGGTAGCCTTCTTGGAGGCGGTACCATATGCGCTATTTCACACGTGAGTGTTACAGAAGGTAATTCTTTCCAGAGGGGACAAGTGCCCATCATCCCTGGATTATCAAATCCGGGTGAGCCACCTAGTCAGGATCTCTCTAGTTTGGTGGCTGACATCACCGGCTCTTCTGTCTGGGAAGTTTTTTAACTTTTTACTGGATGGTGGTCACGACGGACGCCAGCCTTACCGGTTGTGGGAGTCTGGGGGGGTTCAGTCGACCAGCGTCCTGGCCCTGTTGGCCGTATACATTCCAGGCGTAGAAAACTGTCAGGCGGAGTCGCCAGATGCTGGACCAAGGAGAATGGTCTCTACACCCGGAGGGGTTTCAGCTCCTTTGCCATAGATGGGGCACGCCAGAGGTAGATCCTGGCTTCTCGACTCAATCGGAAGGTATTGAGGTTTGTGGCCAGGTCAAGAGACCCATGGGCAGATGCAACTGATGCGTTGGTGGCACCGTGGAGTTAGTTGTAAGGTACCTGTGATAGGTAGTGTCCGAAGTGGAACTTGTGTGCTGAGGATTCAGGCGAAAACGTAGTCAGGCAGATTAGGTTGGCAACAGATCAGGCAAAATGGTACACGATCGAAATCCAGAGAGTGGTCAGGCAGGCAAAAAGGTCATACACGAGCTGGCAGTGAAGTACAAAATCAGCAGGCTGGAGAGTAGTCAGGAATTCAGGCAGAAGTTCAACACGAAAATCAGGATCAAAAGCAGTCACAACACCCAGGGAGCTATTCCACACAAACGGGCGCTGAGAGATAGCATCACTTCCTTTTTAAGGGCTGCTTTGATTGAAAATTGTCCACAGCTGGCAGCAGGTGGGGCTAGTGAGTCCTAGGTAATGTTTAACACTGAGAGGACATTTCCAAAAGTCCAGATCTGCTCAGTAGCGCAACAGGTAAGGCTGCAGCTTTGGGACCAGGAAGATCCCGGTTCAAATACACCCAGGTACCTGACATTAGTACCGGCTAATCTATGTCTTCCCTCCTCTGAAGCTCCTTCCTCATCTGCTAAGCAAACTGGAGGATTCCAATGATCCCAATTGCTCTGGATTGCCCTCGGCGTCCTTGGTACGCTGATCTAGTGCGTCTGGTAGCAGACGCCTCTTGGTGCCTACCGCTAAGAAAGGACCTGCTGTTGCAAGGTCCCATACGCCATCCTATTTTTCAGTCACTGGCTTAACGGAATGGCTATTGAGAGCCAGGTGCTAGAGACCGGGGCCTGTCAGTCTCGGTGATCTCTACCATGAGGAGTGCTCGGAAATCGTCCTCCGGAAGATTTACCATCGCACTTGGAAGACCTACATATCCATTTGGAGGAAAGGAGGTGGCATCCGCGTACTTGGTTGGTTCCAGAGTCATGCTGTTCTTACAGCGTGGTGCGGACCAAAAATTTTACTTTAAGTACAATTAAGGGGCAGATATCTGCCCTGGCTGTCTTTTTTTTCAATGACCCCTGGGGGCTCACTCTTTAGTGAGAACGTTTGTACAGGGGGTTCGGCATGCGGCCCTCCGGTCTGCCCTCCACTACCTCCGTGGGACTTGTATAGCAGACGTCCCTTGGCGTCTACCGCTACGAGAGGACCTGCTGTCGCAAGGTCCCATACGCCATCCTGCTTTACAGTCACTGGCTTAACGGCATGGCCTCTCGGTGCCTCAGAAACCACCGTTTGAAAACATAGGGAGATTCCCTTGTTGACACTTTCTCAGAAAGTGGCCCTTTTTGTGGCTGTTGTTAGTTAAGACGGGTTTCTGAGCTGGCAGCCTTGTCATGCAAGGCTCCCTATCTGATCTTCCACAAGGATAGGTGGTGCTGCGTCCGCAGCCTTCTTTTCTTCCTAAGGTCATTTCGACCTTCCATCTCAAGGAAGACATTGTACTGCCATCCTTATGTCCTCATCCGTCGACACCTAAGGAGACTATCTTGTATTTCTTGGACGCTGCATCAAGCGTCTGTTTGCCAGGTGTGTAAGGCGGCGACCTGGTCGTCCATTCACACTTTCACTAAACTTTACAAGTTGATGTGTGCGCCTCTTCGGATGCTTCTTTCGGGCGCAAGGTATTGCAGGCGGCTGTTTAGAGTTGCAACTCCTCCGTTGCGGAGCTCTGTTTTGTTTTGGGGTGAAGTTGTTTTAATGCTGTTCCCACCCCTCGTTTTGACACTGCTTTGGTACGTCCCACTTTGTCAAGATTAAGGCTGTGTTCATCCATGAACGAAAGAGAAAATAGGATTTTTTTACTCACCGTAAAATCCTTTTCTCTGAGTTCATGGACAACCCCCTCTTTTTTAAGTTTGTACTGCTTTTTGACAAACTGGTCTGCTTAGTGCAGGCTGAGAGGATATAGTCAGTAGGACCGCACCCTGGACAGGGCTTTAAAGCTTTGAAGTTGTTAACACTTTCTGCCTAGTCACTCCTGAAGGAAGGCTAATACCCACTTTGTCAAGATTAACCACTTCCCGACCGCGCCATGTACAAAAGACGTCCACAGCGCGGTCGAGTTATCCTGAGTGGACGTCCCAGGGACGTCCTCACAGAATCTTGCTCCCGCGCGCCCCCCGGGGCGCGCTCCAGGATATGTCCGTGACCGCCGGGTCCGGAAGACCCGGCGCATCACGGATCACGGTAGATGGCCGCTAATCGCGGCCGTTTACCACGTGATCGCTCTGTCAAATGACGGAGCGATCACTTGTAAACAGACCGGCGTCATTTGATGACGCCGGTTCCTCCATCCCCTCTCTGTACCGATCGGTACAGTGTGAGAGGAGAGGGGAGGGAGCGGATCATGTCCGCTCCCTCCCCCATGTCAGCTGTGGGCTGGATCTGTGACAATTGCAGTCACAGATCCAGCCATCCATCCATCCCTGCTCAGCCATCCCTGTGCAATACTCTGCAATACACCCTGTGCAATACTCTGCAATACACCCTGTGCAATACTCTGCAATACCCTGTGCAATACTCTGCAATACCCTGTGCAATACTCTGCAATACCCTGTGCAATACTCTGCAATACACCCTGCCAATACTCTGCAATACACCCTGTGCAATACTCTGCAATACACCCTGTGCAATACTCTGCAATACACCCTGTGCAATACTCTGCAATACACCCTGTGCAATACTCTGCAATACACCCTGTGCAATACCCTGCCCATACTGTGCAATACCCCACAATACCCAGCAATACTCCACAATACCCAGCAATACTCCACAATACCCGGCAATACTCCACAATACCCGGCAATACTCCACAATACCCGGCAATACTCCACAATACCCGGCAATACTCCACAATACCCTGCAATACTCCACAATACCCTGCAATACTCCACAATACCCTGCAATACTCCACAATACCCTGCAATACGCCACAATACCCGGCAATACTCCACAATACCCTGCAATACTCCACAATACCCGGCAATACTCCTCAATACCCGGCAATACTCCTCAATACCCGGCAATACTCCTCAATACCCGGCAATACTCCTCAATACCCGGCAATACTCTGCAATAACCACTTCCCGCCCGCCGGCCGTCATATGACGTCCTTGACTTTGTGCGGAGATATCTGAATGATGGGAGGCATCATTCAGATATTCGCTTTTTCAGCTGGCGATTCCCTACACCATAAGAACAATCATAGCGGCTGTTCCACCGCTTGATCGCTCTTACGGAAGGTGAGAGGGGATGCCCCCCCTCCCGCTGCCCTCCGGTGCTTCTACCGACTCACCGCTACGATCAAAGCCAAGATTGTTTTTTTTTTTGTTTTTTTTTTAGGCTTCCCAGCCTAGAGGTGAGATGTGGGGTCTTATTGACCCCATATCTCACTGTAAAGAGGACCTGTCATGCCATATTTCTATTACAAGGGATGTTTACATTCCTTGTAATAGGAATAAAAGTGCTAAAAAAAAAATTTGGGGCGGAAAAACATGTCAAACTAAAATAAATAAAGTAAAATGAACAATAAAATATATATATATTTTTTAAAGCGCCCCTGCCCCCGCGAGCTCGCATGCAGAAGTGAACGCATACGTAAGCCCCGCCCACATATGAAAACGGTGTTCAAGCCACACATGTGAGGTATCGTTGCGAACGTTAGAGCGAGAGCAATAATTTTGGCCCTAGACCTCCTCTGTAACTCAAAACATATAACCAGTAAAAATATTTAAAGCGTTGCCTATGGGGATTTTTAAGTAGCGAAGTTTGGCGCCATTCCACGAGCGTATGCAATTTTGAAGGGTGACATGTTAGGTATCTATTTACTCTGCGTAACTTCATCTTTCACATTATGCAAAAACACTGGGCTAACTTTACTGTTTTTTTTTTTCTTTTAGGCACAAAACAGTTTTTTTTCCGTAAAAAACGCGTTAGAAAAATTTCTGCGCAAATACCGTGCAAGATAAAAAGTTGCAATGACCACCATTATATTCTTTAAGGTCTTTGCTAAAAAAAATATATAATGTTTTGGGGTTCTATGTAATTTTATAGCAAATAAATGATGATTTTTACATGTAGGAGAGAAATGTCAGAATTGGCCTGGGTGCTCCAGAACGCCTGAAGGTGCTCCCTGCATGTTGGGCCTCTCTATGTGGCCACGCTGTGTAAAAGTCTCACACATGTGGTATCGCCATACTCGGGAGGAATAGCAGAATGTGTTTTGGGGTGTAATTTGTGGTATGCATATGCTGTGTGTGAGAAATAACCTGCTAATATGACAATTTTGTGGAAAAAAAAAAAAGAAAAAAAAATCTTGATTTTTGCAAAGAATTGTGGGAAAAAATGACAACTTCAAAAAACTCACAATGACTCTTTCTAAATACCTTGGAATGTCTTCTTTCCAAAAAGGGGTCATTTGGGGGGTATTTGTACTTTTCTGGCATGTTAGGGTCTCAAGAAATGAGATAGGCCGTCAGTACTTCAGGTGTGATCAATTTTCAGATATTGGCACCATAGTTTGTGGACTCTATAACTTTCACAAAGACCAAAAAATATGCACCAATTTGTACTTATTTTTACCAAAGATATGTAGCAGTATAAATTTTGGCCAAAATGTATGAAGAAAAAATACTAATTTGCAAAATTTTATAACGGAAACAAAGAAAAATTCATTTTTTTACAAAATTTTCAGTCTTTTTTCTCTTATAGCGCAAAAAATAAAAAACCCAACAGTGATTAAATACCACCAAAAGAAAGCTCTATTTGTGTGAAAAAAAGGACAAAAATTTCATATGGGTACAGTGTTGTATGACTGAGTAATTGTCATTCAAAATGTGAGAGCACCGAAAGCTGAAAATTCGTCTGGTTAGGAAGGGGGTTTAAGTGCCCAGTTGTCAAGTGGTTAAGGCTGTGTCCGTCCATGAACTCAGAGAAAAGGATTTCACGGTGAGTAAAAAAATCCTATTTTAGCAGTTTATATTTACTAAAATAATTAAATTTCCATGTTCTGTCTACCGTGGGAGACCAGATATGGTGAATGCAGGGTCCTGGGTTTAGTAACACTTTAAAGTGTACATCTGAAAGCTTTTCTGCCTGTTAACAGGAGACAAAAAAAACATAAACAGTTGAAATGAAAACCATTTACAAAGCCTTTTAAAATACATTTTAGTTTTCTGTTCTGAGCGGCCCAGTCAGATAAATTTCCGAAAGAGCAAATGAATTATTAAGACCATTTGTAAGCGCTTAATGTGCATGGAAATATTTGGATGGCTGTTATTCCCAATACTCTGGCTATTTATTTTGCCCAAAGAATTTGTAAAGGACAGCTTTCAAGCTTTGTCAGATGGGTTCCTTTCTAAGACATTAAAAGTCGTTGAAGCAGTTTATGATAGCAAACTTATTTCATGTGAAACAGAGTTTAATACACATTGGCAATATAGTAGAGACCCGACTAATAGAATGTTTTATGTCTTTTCCATTTTCAGATTTATGTGGTTGTGCTAAATCTGGACTTCAGATGGGTACAAAAGATGGAAATTTAATGCAGCGAATAAATATTAAATGTATTTTTTTTATTGTAACTAGTACTTGAGTTTGACTTGGCCTTTTGCAGATTTCTGTACATCAGCACTGAGACCAGAGAGGGAGAGGCAGTACTTGGGGCAAACGGGTACCCTGCATGCAAATGTGCTGATAAAGAATATTTTTATAGGACCAGAACAGACTGGGGAGGAGAAGATGATGCCGCTGTCTTAATCCTACAGTCTAAAACCTAGTACAAAAAAAACTGACCGCTTCTGTCAGAGCGGCTGTACTAACAATCTGCCATTGGCTGAGAGCGCTGATTGGGAGCCGGTCGGCTGCTGGTTTTCCAGCATGCTTGTCTGACAGAAGCTGGCCAAAAGGCTGGCTTCTGTTGCACCGGCTGCCATACACACGGGCCAAATGTCAGCCGTGTTTTATCAAACCGGCCAATGTCGCCCGACATCCCGCCCTTGTGTATTGGGTTTGCGGCAGCAACTCTCAGCAAGGCCTCCTGGATGGAGAGAAAAGAACCCTCAAGGGTTTATGCAGCAGAGGCACCCTTCGTAGTGGTGGTCATGGAAGGATCAAAGTCATCAGCGTTCGCAGCCAATGGCCCCCTGTCAAAATACAATAGCTCAATGGGGAGATCGCTGTACTAACATTGCTTAGCTAGTACAGCGAGTCCCTTGCAATCCCAAAAAAAACGACCTGTGTGTACCAGGCTTATTAAAGAAATATATGGGAATTTTTATTTTATTTTTTTTACATTCATTCTTACCTAGGTGGATGCAACATCGGTCCGATGCTGCATCAGTCTCCTAACCGGTTCTCAGTGTTAGAATTGAGCGATTAAACACCACCAATTGCTCGGTTCTCAGAGATACCTGAGCACAGAGCTAGTGAATGTCAGTCACGGCTCTCTGCTCTGCCCCCTGCTCACTCACTGGAGCGCTGGACTGTGGAGGGGGCAGGAGTGGCCAGCTCAGGCTCTCAGTGGCTCTCTGAGAGGCTGGTCCGGTTGCCAGACCAGGCATGTGGGCGGATCCCGGCTTCATTGTGGCAATCTTGCCCAAGCCTGGACCGGCTCGGTTTCAGCCCACTGCACACAATTCTTTGGGTATTTTACCACCACCAAGAAAAAAAGGGGAACACGAGGCTAATAGAAACAACATTTTTATTTCTGTGCTTCAAATGTGTACCATGTCCTTCCATTTCTTATACACGTAGACACATTAAATATTCTGCACTGGTATTCTGTTTCAAGGGGGCGGGACGCAATCTGAATATTTAGAGTCTGAAAATTTGAGATGAGGGGAAACGTTTAATTGTTATTTCTCTTATGGGAATATGTTGTAGAATGTATAGATCTACATTAGGTTTGGTTTACCACTACAGTATGCTAGGACCATGTCAATAGCCTGAAATTTAATCTGGATTGCAAGGTGACCACTTGGAAGATAGTGACTGACAGAAGATGTAATATCATTTACTTGGACAATAGGTTCACCTTTTTCGGTCTTCTTACAATGGAATGGGGAATCTTGAACCGTTAAGAGTTCCACAGGGACAAGCTATTTAAAAAGCAATAACGGGCAGTGGCTAAAAGGTATTCATTGCAGTAATGGTGATGCACAGGAGAAGTAGGACTATCCAGTGACAATGCTCTGCTCAGTGAATTGCTTGGAAAAACCTAATTAGCCCGTAGAACATTCTCACGATTTGTTAAAATAGATTGAAAGCACATCTCAAATCAAAAATTAAAGTCCCTCCAATAAAAGCTCCCCATTCTGCTCTAATATAAGCCCCCATGTATTTAAAGTGTAACCAAACCTATAAAAATATATGTATAATATACTAGTCCTAAGATGTGGTGGCTGTATTAGTTTTATTTTTAAAGGCCTTTATTTCTACCTAGTGATCCTGCCAGTAAGCTATTTCCTGTCCTTGGGTTACAACGCACGCTCACTGTACTGTAAGTAGGAGAATGGCTGCCACCCTGGGCTGCTTTTCTGGTTTGTACTACAAACCGCTCCCCTTTTCTCATCTCTGTTACATAGAGGGAGGTGTTTGGAAGCTCATTGTCTTACCAAATTGGTCACCTTGTTTTCCAAGGCACGCTGAGGTCTTCCATTTTCATAATATTATTCAGTGTTGTGATCTACTGACCTTCCGCTGGGGCAGTTGTGGCTTTCAATTTAGCTGGTATGCAGGTCCTTGCTTTTTATGCTATTTTTTTATTTTTATGCCTTTTTTCATGTGATCCTGTTCCAATTTGAAGTCTCCAAAAGTTTTATGTGGCTCTAAAAGAAGCACCTACACCTTTTTCCAAGTCGCACAGATGGGTGTTGCATAGGTCTGAATAGATCCCATACTACACTTGCATTTCTCTTGTTGTGCATTGCCTTGCGATGGCCGAAGTGTGGCAAATTGCAAAGGTGTGAATTGGAAAGGTGAGCTTTCGCCTCTGAGGGGATTTCTATTGTTTTCCTGTCTTTTTTTTTCTGGGACAGGAAGAAAATAAGCTTCTAACTCTTCCCCTCTACTGAAACCAGCAAAAAAAAAAGTTTGCCTACGGTCCACTTTTAAATGGTGAGGGACGCCTGCCAATCAAATCGGAGCATCATTTATGAGTCATAGAGTGGCTCACCTGCTATGTGTAAGCAGAGGCTGAGTAATCCAAATCCCCATCACTTTTTCCCTGTGGACCTTGCCTGCCTCTGGTTTCAGTCCTCCATCTGTTGTGCAAGGCATTCTATTGCAGTTTATGTGTACACTGTGATATATCAGTAGATTTTTACATTGTGGAATCCAATCTAGATTGGTACTTGTGTCTAATTATGTTTTACTGGTGTCCGAAGTATCAGTAGTCCTCATTGTAATAGATCCTACTAAGGCTCAGCAAAGACCAGTGTAAATGACTTCAGAGCCGCGATTTGACTACACATAAACCTTGCTTGGAAACAAGATTGACAAATGCATATGTAGCTCACAAACCGCTGTCTTTACCTGCATTTAATTAGGCTCCTCACAGGCAGAGAGAGGCACACCGCACCACAAGCCCATACCCTCCTGTGTGAGGAGGTTGAGCGGTGTTAGTTTTCGGGCCTGCCTGCGGCTGGAGTTGAATCCTCCCGAGGATGATTCTCACCTCTACCTTGAATAGATGCAAGTCTTTATTTTTCCCCCAGTAATGTAACTGTCCACACCAACTGAAAGTCCAACTTCTATATTTATTTCACACGGATAACAAATAGTCTCTTTAACAGCAGACAGGTTGGAACAAGACACAGGACATCTTAGGTGGGAGGAGGTCCAGGCACAAACTCAAATGATTTCTTCAGACTGTTCAGGTTTCATGAACAGTTTGGGCGCACAATCTCTGCCACAGACCGTGAGGTTGGTCTCTACCACAGACCCGGTGAACAAAAGTCACTGCCACTGACTTGGAGAACTGGTCACTGCCACTGACCTGGTGAATAGGGCCTTGCCACTGACTTGAAGCGAGTAGGGTCACTGCCACTAACCTGGTGTACTACCTTCTTAAAGTATCTGGCCCATGTCAAGGAGAAAACCATCCCTCCGGAGAGTTACCACAGGCCCTCACCGTCACCACGACTCTGCGCTGTGTCTTCGGAAAGGGTTACCTCCCTGGCCTCCTCATCTCAGATACAGGTCCCCTCGCAAAGCGGCACCCTGGGAGCTCTCGATCCCTAGCGGACCCCAGCCGAAGGTTACTGGGCCCTGGGCCTTCAAAAATAGTACCTCACCCCAGACTGAAGGTTTCTGGGATGGAACAGGAACTCGACCTTCGGGCCTAGGGAACCCGGAGATAACCCTCCTCATGCCCAGGCCAAAGGCGCCTGGGCGCGGACGAACCACACACACCCAGGCTGAAGGTGCCTGGGCGTGGACAATGGAAGATGGCCGCCCCTTTTTATACCCTCTCCCAACAGGCACAGCAGGTTCCCCGCCCCGCCGTACTACTGCCGAGAGGGGACAAAAAAGGCACAGCCTTGTATCAGTGGTTCAACCCTGGCCTACGGCAACAGCGCCACCTGTAGGCCACAGGGAACTGCACACCAACACCATCTCCCATGAACAGAAATGGTCCATTAACCCTAACAATCAGTGTGTCTGAGCCTAATTACCACTCAGACACTTCCCCTAAATTTAACACCCCGCTACACATACTACTGCTACTATTAATTTTTTAGTTATATAATATAATATTTTATTTAAAAAAAATAAAAAGTGTGTGTATGTATATATAAAAATGAATATATCAGGAGAAGTTTGTATTTAGGGTCACTTTGGGCCCAATTTGGACATTTTTCACTTAGGGTTGTACTCACTTTTGTTGCCAGTGGGAGTTTAGACATTAATAGCGTGAGTTATTTTGAGGGGACAGCAAATTTACACTGTTATACAAGCTGTACACTCACTACTTTGTAGCAAAGTGTAATTTATTCAGTGTTGTCACATGAAAAGATAATAAATTTACAAAAATGCGAGGGTTGTACTCACTTTTGTGAGATACTGTATTTTGTATTTTTACTGCACTGCTTAAAGCTGATCTCCAGGTTTTCAGTGAGTTTAGTTAGTTTGGACCAAGCTGGTCTAAACAAACTATTTCCTTTACCAAGTGCTGCACTGGCTTTAAACGCTGTATGTGCTGCATGTAGCTTCAGCTATATATACTACACATTGCTGGGTTCCAGCTGTAAGACTTCCCGTCTCACACCCAGTACAACGCAGAGTCAGTCTGAGCGGCACTCATCCATTTATAGGCAGCTTTGTATTCTGTGAATGAATACAAAGCTTCCTCTGATTGGCTGGGGTGGAGAGGCGAGCTGAGGACATCACAATCTCTGACTCAGCCAATCAGAGGAAGCCTTCTATTCATTCACAGAATACAAAGCTGCCTATGAATGACTGAGCAACACTCAGACTGACTCTGCATTGTTCTGGGTGTGAGATGGGAAGTCTGTCTCATAGTCGAAACCCAGCACTGTGTACTGTATATAGCTGAAGCTACGTACAGTGCTTAAAGTGGTTGTAAAGCCTTAAAAGAGAAGTATGTTTTTTTTTTTTCCTTTTTATACTTACCTAGGTGGATGCAACATGGGACCGATGCTGCATCTGTCCCCCGGTGTCTCTATCTTAATTTTCTTTTTATTAATCTTTATCACAAGATATTACATACATTCAAGTACATAAAAACACATTCAAAATACATACATACAAATACAATACTAATTTGTTTGGTCTCAATTTACTCCTTACCAATGGGTCCCTTCATGGCATTATTAGTTCATATCATAAAAGAACCGTTTATCCCTATAGGATATATCCGGTCCTATAGCCCCTATGCTCTTTATCTGTTAATTTGGAGAGTCAACAAATAGGATAGGGACAAGAGTGCAGAAGGATAAGAGGGAAAAAGAAGAGCGAGAGGAGAGAAAGAAAAAAGAAAAAAATATATATAAAAAAAATTTAATAAAAAAAAAAAGGGGGGAAAGAAAGAGGAGTGGAGGGGGGAAATCTCCAAGTGCTAGTACTACCTAACCGTGACAACTTCCATATCGAATTTTGTGACAGGGAAAAAAAAAAGAGGAGGAGGGAGCCCCTGCAGTGCTTGTAAAAGTGAGACATTCCCTATTTAATTTATGTCTAAAAATTAAGATAATAAAATTAACACCTTTACTAGTGTTAAGGACCCCCAAAAGTGCTATTACTGACAAAAAATGACACCTTCCATGTTAGATTTTGTGTATAAATTTCAGACAATAAAATTTAGGACTTCCTTCCTAGTGTTTAAAAAAAAAAAAATGGGGGGAAAAAGGAAAAAAAATGGTAACATAAATCAGGGAGGCCCAAACTCCCAACCTAATAGTGAGGTCTCAAGGAAAAAAAAAAAGGGAGGGGGAGGGAGCCCCCAAAGTTCTAATGCTATCTAAAAGTGAGAGATTCCCTATTTAATTTATGTGTAAAAATTAAGATATTAAAGTTATGACACCTTTCCTGGTGTTGGGAAGAGGAAAAAAAAAAAGAACCGTCAAAGTGCTAATACTAACAGAAAATTACACCTTCCATGTTAAATTTTGTGTATAAAATCCAAACAATAAAATTAGGACTTCCATCCTAGTGTTAAAGTCAAAAAAAAAAAAAAGAGAAAAAAGGACAACCACTTTAAAGACAAGACATTGCAGCAACTAACTAAGGCTCCATGCAAACTGGAGCTCAAAAACTTCCGTTTTGAACGCTGGATTGCTGGCAGGAAAACGCTGCTTTAAAAACGAGATTTTATCAGCGTTTTGCATTGCCTTCAATGCACGTTTAGCGGCGCTAGCTTTCAGCTGCGTTTCTCTGGCTCTATTCAAAATCATTGGTTCCCTATGGGAGCCCATTGATTTGAATAGAAGTCGCACCGCAAGTCGGATCATCGTGATCCGACTTGCGGTGAGACTTGCGTGCTGAGGATGAAGGGGAACCTCTGCAAAAAATTTAAAAAACATTTGGCGTGGGGTTCCCCCTTGGACGATAGCAGGCCCTTCAGTCTGGTATGGATTTTAAGGGGAACCCCCTACGCCGAAAAAACGGCGTGGGTGTCTCCCCAAAATTCATACCAGACCCTTATCCGAGCACGCAGCCTGGTCGGTCAGGAAAGGGGGTGGGGACGAGCGAGTGTCCCCCCTCCTGAACCGTACCAGGCCGCATGCCCTCAACATGGGGGGTAGGTGCCCTGTGCCCCCCACCCCAAAGCACCTTGTCCCCATGTTGATGAGGACAAGGGTCTCTTCCCGACAACCCTGGCCGTTTGTCGGGGTCTGCGGGCGGGGGGTTTATCGAAATCCGGGAGCCCCCTTTAGTAAGGGGGCCCCCACATCCCATCCCCATCCACCCTATGTAAATGAGTATGGGGTACATCGTACCCCTACCCATTCACCTGGAGGAAAAGTGCCAATAAAAAAAAAAGACAGACAGGTTTTTAAAGTAATTTATTAGGCAGTTCCGGGGGTCTTCTTCCGACTCTCCGGCCTCTCTTCCCGCTCTCCGGTGCCTTCTCCGCGCTGTCCGGTTCTCTTCCCGCTCTCCAGTGCTTTCTGCCTTCTGCCGGGCTCCTCCGCTATCTTCTGCCAGCTCTTTTGCTAGCGGTGGCCCGGTCTTCTTCGTCGTCTTCTTCCCTCTTCTCTTCTTGAGATGTTGACATGACGATCTCTCCCGCTGTAATGCCGTGTGCGCGGTGCGCAATGATTTATATGGGCATGGGGCGTGGTCATCGGGTGATGTCACCCGGTGACCCCACCCCCTTATGACATCAAAGTCCCAGCATGCCTCGGGACAGTGACGTCATACGGGGCGGGGTCACCGGGTGACATCACCTGGTGACCACGCCCCATTCCTATATAAGTCGTTGCGCACACGACATTACAGCGAGAGAGAGCATTGTGTCAACATCAGAAGAGAAGAGGGAAGAAGACGACCAGGCCAATGCTAGCAAAAGAGCGGGCAGAAGATAGCGGAGGAGCCCGGCAGAAAGCAACAGAGAGCAGGAGGAGAACCAGAAAGCGGGAGGAGAACTGGAGAGCGGGAGAAGACCCCTGAAGCTGCCTAATAAATGACTTTAAAAACCTCCTAGTGTGTTTTTTTTTTTTTTTTATTGACACTTTTCCTCCAGGTGAATGGGTAGGGGTATGATGTACCCCATACTCATTCACATAGGGTGGGGGGCTGGGATCTGGGGGCCCTCTTATTAAAGGGGCCTCCCGGATTTTGATAAGGTTTTAGTTTTTTTTATATTTAGTTTTTTTATGCTTGTTCTTTGTTGCTATTGCATTAAAGAGGAACTTTAGTCCGAAAATGAAGTCCTGTTAGATCATTTCATGCTGACCCCTTTTTCAGTTACTGTATAGCTATGTAAAAAAATAAGTGCTTATACTGTTTAAAATCCAGTAATACACTGCCTCAGTTGCTCTCCATTTTTACACCTAATCACAATCCACCAAAACACTGTTGACTCTTCAGAGAGCAGCGATAGTGTAAACTAGCCCAAACACTGCCTGCAGAGTGCAGCGAGCCTTGTTTTGCAACTGCCCTCATTAATTTCTATTGAAATGTGCCACAAGCGTGCTGTAAATGTGCCTAAAACTGTGGCCCAACTGCATGGTTTCACCACCTCCAACCACTATTGTAAATAAACCCATAGTGTGTATTAGACATGTGCAATTTGTTAAGTTCCGAATTCGTTTTTAACGAATTTTGACAAATTACCGTATTTATCGGCGTATAACACGCGCCGGCGTATAACACGCACCCCAAGTTTAGGAGGAAATTTTAGGGAAAAAAACTTTTAGGAGGGAAGTTTAAGGAAAAATAACTTACATTTAAATGCAGCCTTGTCAGTGTCCATTGCAGCCTTGTCACAGTGCAGCCTTGTCAGTGTCCATTGCAGCCTTGTCACAGTGCAGCCTTGTCAGTGTCCATTTCAGCCTTGCCCCAGAGTCGCCGTGCAGCCTTGCCCCAGAGTCGCCGTGCAGCCTTGCCCCAGAGTCGCCGTGCAGCCTTGCCCCAGAGTCGCCGTGCAGCCTTGCCCCAGAGTCGCCGTGCAGCCTTGCCCCAGAGTCGCCGTGCAGCATTTTAAAATTGGCGCCGAGACTGTGCGGACGCCGCCGAGAACGCCGGGGACGCAGGGACTGGGCGGAGCCGCCACCGAGATACACATAGCCGAGATACACATACATCATATAGTCCCGCCCTATGATGGACATAACACAGGTCCAATGGCGGGACTGGGCGTGACTGTGAGCGGAGCCGAGAAAAGCCGAGTATAGCCGAGTACATTCGGCTATGTGTATCTCGCTCCGCTCCGCTCAGTCAGCGGAGACAGCTCAGGGATGTGGGTATCGGCGTATAACACGCACCCACGATTTTCCCCTGATTTTCAGGGGAAAAAAGTGCGTGTTATACGCCAATAAATACGGTAGTTAATTCCGAAATTTGGAATTTCGGTTAGGAATTTCGGAAATTTGAAAATTCAAAACTTCGAAAATTCTGTTTAGTAAATTTGGAACTTCGGAAATTTGGAAATTCAATAATTCAAAATTCCAAAATTTGAAATCTGGAAATTCAAAAATTCAGGATTTGAAAACCCGAAAATTTCGTAATTACGAGATTTTAAAAACCGAAAATTCAGAATTAAAAAATTTGGATTTTCGAATTTCCGAAAAAAGCAAAAAAAAGTAAACGAAAACGAACAAATTTTTCGACAGTGCACATGTCTGGTGTGTATATGCAGAATTCCCGCTGGTGAATGGAATAGAGCAGGGGTCTCAAAGTGGCGTCCCTCCAGCTGTTGCGAAACTACAAGTCCCTTCATGTCTCTGCCTGTGGGAATCATGCTTGCAACTGTCAGCCTTGCAATGCCTCATGGGTCTTGTAGTTTTGCAACAGCTGGAGGGCCGCCAGTTTGAGACCCCTGGAATAGAGGCTCCAATGATAAATACTGATTTTATTTTTTTCCTATGCAATACAGTGTATGAGTTTTATGGTTTATGTCCATTGCTTTCCGTGGCGTATGCTTAGGTCCTTGCTTAGGAAACTGGTCACAATATCTTTTCATTTGTATAAAATGTTGGCATTCCTTGGTGACATTTTTAAAGCAGAAGACAAAAAAAAAGCAGCATTAGATGTATTTTCAATGCACACGGCAAATTAGGATTGTACTCTAAGCGTGGAACATCTGCTAGGTAGGTTCAGGGATTGCAGTCGCTCTGTGTACGCCAATTATGTGATCCCGCAGTGCTTTTGTACCGTAGCGTTTTTTTATCGTTCTTTTTATTCATTTGCTTTAGTGAAAGGCCCATAGACTTTTAGACTTGCATTGTAAGGGACAGTGAGGCATCCATAGTGTAGCTCTGCAAACTGCTGATCATATAATGTCTTATAAAAAAAAAAAAATGAAATGGATACATATTACGTTTTTATAGATGCAACATTCATTCAAAAAACTACCAGACTCCTAACAGGATGATTTTTATTTCTTCTAAAACTAGATTCTTCAATTTACAAGAAGCTTTTTTTCTTGCTCATATAATGCTGCTCGTTAATATACTGTATATAATAAGCAGAATAATTTGCCCATGCTATTAGTATACCATCTGAAGCCCTGAGGGGAACACTTTTATATTGGCATATGTACATATTCTGAATACTTTATTGCTTAATACATTATTCACATTCACTCTTCTTTTTAAGTAGAAGTGTGTATTAATTTGCTGCCTACTTATGTATTTTTGTAACCCATTAAAATTATATATTGGGAATGTTTTTTTATTTTATGTTAAGCTAACATTTTTTTAGTTATTAAAAGAAGCATATCATTCTTTACTATACTTAAAATGACACAAGTGAATTTTGCTATTATCTCCAGCATTCAAGTACCCCAAACAGGTCATGTGTTTAATGATTTCTTTCATGTAGCATAAGCGGCATTCATTATAAGCTTAGTAATTACAAGTGTAGTATAATATCTCTCCCTATGTAAGTTCTCTCTAATGACTCCAACAGATAGACAATATGCATGCTATTTTTCCATTCTTTTTATAGTAGGTGTAAAAGTTCAAAAGCCTCCTCACTGGCCCTTTTAAGCCTGATTGCCAAGGTTCAAAAGCCATACATTGCATTATGGTTGAAAAACAATTTGCACAGACACATTTATTTTATTTATTTCAGGTACTTATATAGCGCCATCAATTTACGCAGCGCTTTACATATATATTATACATTCATATCAGTCCCTACCCTCAAGGAGCTTACAACCTAAGGTCCCCAACACACATTCATACATATACTAGGGCCAATTTAGGCAGGAGCCAATTAACTTACCAGCATGTCTTTAGAGTGTTGGAGGAAACCGGAGTACATCCACACAGGCACAGGGAGAACATGCAAACTCCAGGCAGGTGGCATCGTGGTTGGGATTCGAACCAGCGACCCTTTTTGCTGCTAGGTGAAACTGAAGTGAAATTCCGCACATAAATTTCCTAGGAATGCAAATATCCAACCTTCCAACTTCCTAAGCTCGTCCCCGATTTTATAACCACTGTTTCATCTGAGAATGTTCACAAAACATATCACTATTTCCATTTGTAAAAAGAATCACGTTTGGTGTAGGTCCATTTGCAGTACTGAGTGCAGTAATACCTACAGGCTGCGAGATAATTACCAAAAACTCTTCTAATTACTGCTAATACCTTAGCTGTCAATGGTGGGTGGAAGCACAAACAAAGCAAGCCTTCCACTAACTGCCGTATTTATCGGCGTATAACACGCACAGGCGTATAACACGCACCCTAACTTTAAGAGGGAAGTTTCAGGGAAAAAAACTTTCCATAGCCCCCTGCGTATAACACAGTTTACCCTCCATGTTCAGGGTAAAAAAGTGAGTGTTATACGCCAATAAATACAGTAATTATGATAAAGTTGAATGAACCTCAACACAAGTCACAAGTCTGGATGTCTATTGTAGACTGTTGGCTAATTGGCGTATTAGCAACTCTTCTGACTTTAGAAAGGTTACAGTTCGATTCCAAACTGCTCTACCATAGTTTTTTTTTTTTTGAGACCAGGGGACTTATTTAAATAATTATAGACATTACATTTTTTAAATAGCTGGGACTATTACTGTATACCTGTGGGATCCCTCTATAAGCTTGAAATCACAGCAGTAGACACTGATACTCCAGTGATCTCCACCAGCTTCCAGGTCCCGTTCGAATAGCTGCCCTGCTGCATTCTGCTTGACACAGGCTCCATTCAGTGGTCGTCCAATTTGCAATTTCTCAATGAACACAAAGTGTTCTCTGGTTGTGCGAGGTGGAAAGATGGGGCAGTGATATCGTGTTCTCCACCTCATCCAATTGGAGAATGGCTTAAAAAGTTTTCGGGGAGTGGAACCAGTGCCGAGTGGCCGACCTCCTTTGTTGAGAATGCAGCAGGGCAGCCGATCAGAATGGGTCTCTAAGGGAAGCGGAGATCACTGCAGTAGCAAAAGAGATTTCTGGCTTCTAGAGGGATTCCACAGCTCTGGTATATGCATGGGTAATTGATCCAAGCTGGAGCAATGTAACTATGTAAAATGCCATACCCAGAGTTCATCTTGAAAGAAGTGCTATTGCCTCAAACTATGGTAGATCCAGTTGGATCTCAATATAATATCTATAACCATTCTGTAATAATAGTCACATAGCTGAACAAAAAAAATATCATTGTGGCAAATACACCTGTAAAGCTTGGTTAATTGAGCTTTATGTGTTACCACAAGCACAATCAACCTTGCGTAACCCTTTGAAGGCCATGTCCTACACATCATGGATATTAGGAGGTCACTATTGTGTCACTTAGTGATGCTAAGGTATACATAAGTAACCACAGCACATAGGGGGACACAGAAGTGTCAGATAATGCATACACGGTTTGAATTTCGAAAGAATTTTCTTTCGAAAATCGTATCTAAGAATTTTCGTAAGAATTTGACACCATTAGTGGGCTGCAGCAACAGCTGATTTTCGTGTGGCAATCAAATTTGAGGAATCGGACATGTTGGAAATTTTTTGAAAAATGAACGGTTTTCTAATCGATGATGGGAGAATCGTGCGAGAAATGTAATAGAAAAAAAAATGCGCATGTGCAAGAAAAGAAAATTCCCGGAGAGAAAAGAAGATTCCCGGCCACGAAAATTATTTTCTGTAGCAACATGAAGGCTTGGTCATTCGAATTTCAAAAATCAATGGTGGCATCATCGGATCACAAAAAACAAACTTTCTGATTTTGAAAAGAAAACTCGTTCGAAATTCGACCGTGTATGGCCTGCTTAATAAGAATGGGCCTGTAGCTCTGTAAGAGATCAAAGAGTAGACCTGCCACCCACTGGATAGTGGTAGGGTTGTTTTAAGAGCATTTTGTCTTTTTAGCACCTACCTTGCTAAAAAACCTCTCACCTAGTGGTTACTTTTGACCTGCTGGCACCATACAGGTCCCAAGTATGTCCGTTACAGTGAAGCTGAAGAGGTACGTTATTCCTTGCCAGTGCATTTGAAAGGTCATTTCAAATACAGATAGTTTTTAAGATTCCTGTCATGAGACAGATTTGTAGTCTGCCAATGTGGACCTGTATCAGAAAATCGTAGTTGGATGGCTTTCTTGATAAAAACTGTGAGGTTCGGATTTAACTTGATGCATTTTTATTTGCTCTCGGTTATTACATACCATAGTTTTTCCTGCAAATGACTTTGGTTTGTGAGGCGGCCCATCACTGTGATTGTCCAGTAGTTATGCACTGCAGGAAGGATAGTTAAAACCAGGCTTTTACCATTCCAAGCTGTGGTTACATAAGCAGACTGCTGCTTTACTAAACATTTACTATTGTGTTTTTGGGCAATCAACATCTGGAACACATTCCATTCCATGGTGGTTGGATTAAAGCTGCACTCCAGGCAGATGTAAAAAAACAATTTATTGCATCTCTGTATTCATTAATATATCATTAACCATTTGACCTCTGGAAGGTTTTACCCCTTTCATGACCAGGGCATTTTTTTGCTATTCAGCATTATGCTACTTTAACTCATGCAACACTGTACCCAAATAAAATTAAAACTTTTTTTTTTTCAAACAAATAGAGATTTCGTTTGGTGCTATTCGATTACCACTGAGTTTTTATTTATTTTTTGCTATATAAATGAAAAAAAAAAATTAGGGTGGAAAAAAACAAAAACCTGTTTTTCTTAGCTTCTGTTATAACATTTTGTAAACAAAAACTGTTTCTTCATAGATTTAGGCCAAAATTTATCCTTATACAATTCTTTGGTTAAAAATAACCCAAATCAGTGTATATTATTTAATTTGTTTGTGAGTTCAGTACTGACGGCCTATCTCACTCTTTGAGGCCCTAAAATGCCAGGACAGTACAAATACCCCCAAATGTCCCATTTGGGACACAGTCCAAGGTACTTAGTAAGAGGCATGGCAAGTTTTTTTAATTTATAATTTTTTGTCACAATTTGTAAAATGAAAGAATTAAATATAATGTGTTTTATCTTTACAATTTATTTTTTCACAAACTGTCACAAGTGCAGTACAGCATTGTCATATGACTGGTGTGGTGATGATCAGGTATACTGGCTGTTGACAGTATGTAAACAAATTAAACAAATATAAAATTACATTTTCAACTTTCTAAGTTTTTCTTTTAAATAGGAAGTAAAGTCTTCCTCTTTAACCACTTCCCTACCCGCCCATAGTCAAATGAGGTCCACAGATGGGATCTCCTGGGCTTTGTGGGGGGATATCTGAATGATGCCTGCAGCTAGAGGCATCATTCAGATATCCTTCTGTACTGCCGGCGATTCTGTGTGCCATAAGAATGATCATAGCGGCGGTCCTGCCGCTTGATCGTTCTTATAGGCGGCGGGAGGGGACATCCCCCCCCCTCCCGGTGCTTCTCCGGGCTCTCCCGTGCCATCGGGGGCCCGGAGAATGAATCATCCGGCACCAGAGGTGAACCATAGAGATGATTGGTGACCAGATGGTCACCAGTCATCTCTGATCCGTCGGAGGCCCGGGTGCGATGTGATGACGTCATGCCCGGGTTCCTTACCTACAGGTAAGTCTATAATGAGGCTTAGTTATAGTTACTGTAAATTCCTCCTAAACTTGCAGGAGATATTTACTATATACGCTGCCGCCAATGTCATCGGCACATGCGCACTGAAGGAAGGGCCCAATGCCGTGACTGGTGGCTCACGTGGGCATGCATGACATTGTCGCGACTCCAGCCAATCACAGCGCCGGAGCCCATAATCCCAGAAGTAACCCAGGGAAAGATGTTGGCTCTGTCAGCGGTGTGCCAGCACCGATTTAGGGCATTGTTCTAAGGTAAGTATTTAACAATGAGCTAGTATGTGATGCATACTAGCTCATTATGCCTTTGTCTTGCAGGTTTTGTTTTTTGGGGATTTTGTTTTTGGAAGTTTACAACCTCTTTTTAAGATCTTGTGTAAATAATGTAAAAACATGTTTTATATACTCTCATCAGAGTAGTTTAGTTTAAAATATATCAACAGGAAGGAAAGTGGCAGGATGCATGTTGGTGTGGAATTGTGATACTACTGGGCACAGAGTGGCCCAAGACTTTGTTTGGACGCAGATTATATAGTTGTTGGACAATATGCATTATCATCAGATTTTGGATGTTTCTTTTATGGACTAAGGAAGTGTTATATTTAATTGTATTTATTTCTTGCTCGTTTGCACATTGAATTTTGTTTTGTTTGCACATGGAATATCAATTTAATGTATTTTATGGCACTTGAAGTGGTTGTAAAGCCTTAAGGGTTTTCACCTTATTGCATGCTATGCATTAAGGTGAAAAACCTTCTGTGCTGCAGCGCCCCCCAGCCTCCCCTTTTTTTTCTTACTTGAGCCTGATCTGATCCAGTGATGTGCACGAGCGCAATGGCTCCAGCTGCTGTCTCTCTCTTCATTGGACAGATTGATAGCAGCGGGAGCCATTGGCTCCTGCTGCTATCATTTGAATCCTGGAGTGAGGGTCGGGGGTGAGTCTCGCTGTCTGTGTCAGTGGACGCAGCAGTGGGACTCGAGCGAGCCCGAACGAGTGCCCCCATGGAAAGTGGCTTTCCGTGGGGGCACCCGATGAAGGGGAGGGGCCTGGAGTGGGCCCCGGGGGAACCCAGAAAAAGAGGATCGGGGCTGCTCTGTGCAAAAGCAATTGCACAGAGCAGGTAAGTATAGACATGTTCGTTATTTTAATACT
This sequence comes from Rana muscosa, assembly GCA_029206835.1. Lineage (NCBI taxonomy): Eukaryota > Metazoa > Chordata > Amphibia > Anura > Ranidae > Rana > Rana muscosa. The sequence continues at coordinate 1,163,691,490 of CM055116.1, forward strand.
ACAAAAAGAAAGATCTATTTGTTTATTTACACTTGTAGGGACACATTTAGATGTGAGCAGCACCCTTTATTCTTATTTTTTTATATAACTGATTAGAGTTTATTATTAATGTAGTGTTAATTATTTAGGGTAGCACGGAAGTTCCACTAGGTTATATTTTTTTAGAGTAATTAGTATAGTGACATCATACAACTCTGAGGGGTGATCAGGGATTTTGTTTTTTACACTGTTATTGCTTATACAGTGATCATCACTGTTATAAGCAATAGTTTTAACTGTCATGAATGGCTTTCACTCATGACAGCTTGCTTACTATTGTGATCTGTGATTGGCTACAGCTAATCACATGGTACAATCGTGCCAGTACCATGTGATAGCTGTGGACCAATCACAGCATCACAATAGTAAGCAGTCATGAATGGCTTCCATTCATTACTGTTTTTTTTTTTTTTTTAATGGTGTGATCACTACGACTGGTCATAGTGATCCCATGCTCACAGCGGGCAGGTACAGAGTGCTGTGGACGGTGGACACAGCGTTCAGGACCTACCAGTACATTTCGGTGCCTGTAGCTGCTGCCCGCTCACAGTAAAAAATACTGTGGGCGGGTGGCAAGTGGTTAAATATAAGCTGTGTAAGTACCTGACTTTGACGTGGTATCAGCCTCTTGCAGTCCCTATACTGCAAAGCTCATACTAGGAGAGGGAGAAGCAGCACAAGGCGCTAGTCAGTTGTGCTGCAGTGCAAGGAGCATGCTGATAGAGCAGAGAGATGAGCTCAGTGTGCTGCTTTTCCTTTCACTGTCCAGTCACAGGATGGGGGAAGGGACTAGACTTGTACATGTGACTTAAAGTGGTTGTAAAGGCAGAAGTTTTTTTTTTTGTTTATCTTAATGCATTAAGATAAAAAGCATTCTGTGTGCAGCAGCCCCCCTAATACTTACCTGAGGTCCCTCTCTGGCCAGCGATGCCCACGAGTGCCTCAGTCGCCCGACATTCTCCCTCCTGATTGGCTGAGACACAGCAGCTACTCCATTGGCTGACGCTGCTGTCAATCAAAGGCAGCTAGCCAATCAGGATAGAGATGGGGCTGGGCCGGGGTTGGAGCTTAATGTCTGAATGGACACAGGAAGCTGTGACTCTGCTCGGGTGCCCCCATAGCAAGCTGCTTGCTATAGGGGCACTGAACAGGAGGGAGAGGGGAGGAGCACAGAAGAGGGACCTGAGAAGAGGAGGAGCTGGGCTGCTCTGTGAAAATCCACTGCAACAGAGCAGGTAAGTGTTATTTTTATAGGAAAAAAAATGAGGCTTTACAATCACTTTAACTGCAGAAAATCAAGGTCTCAGGACTTGAAGAACCAAAAGACAAATCCTACTGCAGCTAAAGCAGCTGTTTTTTTCTCAAAAAACAGGTTCAGGTACTACACCCCCTCTCGCCCCTCCCCCTTTCCGAGTCACTCCTCGACTCTGCACCCTACCCATATCCGGGCACCGTCCCTTGGTTCCACCCCCTAGCCACCTCCCAGGACTGTCCTTCTTAGAGAAAACAGAACCAAGTATCCTTTTTTGTGATGCTTGCTAAGTAATTTGTATGGAATTTGTTAATGATAAGAAAAGCAGTAAAATAAATACCCTGCATCCAGCAAACATAGCCCCCCCCCCAGCAACATAGACCCCATCAGCAACAGTAGATCCCTCCCAGCAACATAAGACCCATTTAGCAATAATAGACCCTTCCCCCAACAACAGATACCCCCAGGGACAATAAATCCCTGAGCAACCAGCATCAATAGACCCTCCAACACACCCCAGTACCCCTCGTTAATACATAGGTTCAATGCTGGAGGCGCCGGAACTAAGTTCCCCCCCTGAAAAATTTTCTGCATATATGTGTCCCATCTGTGTATTTATCTGTTTGGCTAGAGTTCAGCTTTAAGGTGTTGGAGTTAGCCATGTGGCGATCAATGCTGGGGTTTGTTGCGGACACTTAGAATTGAAAAAAAGCTACTTGGATGAGTGGCAAGAATTCATCAACGTCACAGAACAAGTCGTGTTGAATGTGATTAATTACAGCTAACTATACCATGACCTGGATAATTCCAAAGCCTTTGCATACATCAGTGTCGGTCCCTTCTCTTCCACTACAGATTCACTTTATTTTTTTATCTTTTAAGAATGGAACAAGAACATGAAAAAATCCAGTGTTGTTGAAGGTTCACCTAAAAGTCAGGTTATGGGCGTGTAAAACCACAACACTGTTTGCAGTTTAAACAGGCCGTTCAAAAATAGCAACACAAATGTGTTTTTAAAGATAACTTCTGCAGACATGGCACCAGTTCAAAAGTTCTGCTGAATAGCTTGCCTATCTGCCCGAAGACATAGTAATCTAGAGAGCTTTGCTCGCAGTCACCATGAGCAGCACGCAGTTCCTATATTCCTAGAGGCACTTAACACTTGGCTAAATTCCCTAATCGCAAATGAATCACATAAAATGCATACATTGGATTAAGTGGGCTTGTTTACTGGGAAGCCCAGTGCAGCCAAGAGGAGTGGGGAGTGTAGACACGGCGATTGCTGCACACAGGGATATACAGTGCATACAAGCAGAACACTCAGTGCTGGAACAAGAAGCACTGGTTTGCTGGCATGAGTGTTTTTTTTTTTTTTTTTTTTAGAGCAGTGTTTCTCAACTACCATGCTGTGGTACACTGCTGGCCCATAACCTCTTTCCTCCTGTGCCTTCAGCTACCTGCAAATCCCATAACTTCTCATAGTGCCTCTCAGCTCCCATAGTGGTCCTCCATACACCAAGCCCCCTAGCTTGCTGCAGGATCTCCTGCCCCCCATAGTGCCCTGACTTTCAACAGTGTCCCACAGTGCCCCTATTCCTTGCAGTGCTCTCCAGTATACCACCGTACTCTTGGAAAGCCTTGCAGCCTCCTCGAGAGACCCACGGTTGCCCCAGCACCCTCCAGAATCCCCGACAGAGCCACCCAGTCTACTAAAGAGTCCCCAAACCCATTTTAGAACCTCCATCCCCTTACAAAGTCACCCAGCCACATTCAAAACATTCTGACATTTTAGTACATGTTTTGCATTCCAATACTTTAATTCTGCGAATATAAACTTTTTTACTGTCCGGGAATGGGATGTTTAAAAGAATTTACTCGATCTTACCATTGATTTTTTTTTTTTTTTTACTAGAAAAAGTTTATTCAAATTATCTGAAGTACAAGCAGTGTACAAGGCACATTAAGCATTACATTCGTAACAAAAGGGATTACCAAGTAAGCAAACTAACAAATATCCAAGGAAACATAAAAAAAAAAAAAAATCGAATTCACATAGTACAAATTAAGATGATCATCTAGATAAGTGTTCTGTGCTATGGAAATAGAAGGAAACATAGGGAGAGGAAAGGGGGGGGGGGCTGACATTGCGGGAGAGAGGAAGGAAGGGGAAAGGCAAAGGATAGTACTGAATACAAAAACCCTTAAGGGTATTAAGGGGCATGAATACACAAGGGTATATACAAATCAGGGCACAGCATCGTGATCAAGTGGAGGTACATCAGCACTCGTAGAGACCCAGGTATCTATCCATTTAAACCAGAGTTTGTCAATTTTTTTCGGGCAATTCTGAATAAGATAAGTGATCTTATACAGCGATAAAACAGAGCACCAAGTAGATACTGTGGGTGGTGTAGCATCTTTCCAATGAAGAAATATCTCCCTCCGTGCATAGAAGGTGGCATACCCTAAAAAATAGTCTGGTATACCGACCTATATCCTGAGCATCAAAAACATTTAACAGCGTAAACTTTTTTAGAGTAGAACTAAAGGCAAAACCTTTTTTCCATTTTGGATAGTGCAAAGACCCCTCAATTCTTATTTTTTTTTTATTTTTTTTACATCTCTATCCTTCTGGTGAGATTTACCTTAAAGTGTTACTGAAACCCAGGACCCTGCATTCACTATATCTGGTCTCCCACAGTACACGGAACATGGAAATGCAATTATTTTAGTAAATATAAACTGCTAAATACCTTTTCTCATCAGCAGTATATAGCGGTCTTGTGACTTCTATCAGTGCCTGGTTAAAGCTTGTAGGAGGAGTTTGCACTGGCTGTCCTATCAGGATGCAGGACCCCTGACCCTCTGTCTGGACAGTGCTGATTGGCCCTGTGCTGATCACATGCACTCTCCCAAGAAAAAAAAAAAAACTCTCTAGCAATACACACCAAACTGAGCATGTGCAGCCTGACTCCACTAACTAACTCTCTTATCTGGACCTGTTATGGAGTCAGTGGAAGAAGAGGAGGATCTGTGCATACAGGATCAAACAGCCTTTTTACACAATGCAGAGGATTAACCCCTTAGGTTCCACAGTGAATATAACAAGCATGTTTTACAGACTGATTTTACTGTTGTGGGTTTAGTAACACTTTAACTTCCGGTACCTAAGCCAAAACAGGAAGTGAGAAAAAATCCCTCCAAAGTGAGAAAAGTCCCTGGTTGTCACCAAAACTCCTGGACAAGTCGTTAGGAGGAGCGCCCCCTAGCTGTACAGGATCAAACCCCATCTTCTGAGGCCCCCCACATGCGCAGTGAGCTCTCCTGTCGGCACAGGTGAGCTTAGCAGCTGCAACATGACAGAGCACACTGTGCCCATGGGGAGACTCAGGAGCAGGGCAGAGTTCACTCCTGTACTATTAGGGGATGCTCAAATTGTGTGAAAGAGGCCTTATATAGTGCTTTTTCTGCTTGTTCAAAAATCTGTATGTACCAGTCAATAATTGTGTGCACACTCTCTGGGCACAGGTTCACTTTTGCCATTGCCTCCTGATTTATTACACTTGTGGACTGGGTTCTAGCCTTTGTTTCTGTCTCCTGTTCTCTCCTTGTAGCTTCTTTCTTTATTTGTCTTTCTTTCTCTTTTTTTTTTTTTCCAACTCCTTAGTCCCAATGGCCTCCAGCTTTCTATCAGGGCCGGTTCACACTTGTGCGATGCTAGACATCGCATGTGATTTGCAGTGCACTGCTGTTCACATCACATGCGATGTCTGTGCGATGCGATTTCAGCCATACAGATAGTATGGCTGATATCGCACCGCATTTGGTCCAAACACGCACAGGACCCTTTTTTCTGTTCGGACTAGAATCGGAATCGCATGGGTGTTCACACATATGTATGCGATCTGATTCATGTACAAACTGTCAGTTCGCAGTGTGATACGCAAGCTGAAATGGGGGGTGTCGTTAACATATAATGACACTCCCCAGCAGTTCACATATGACAGTGTGAACTGCCATGCGAGTCGGGTGCGATGCGGGAACCCGCAGTGGATTTGCAGGGTTCTCGCATCGCACCAGTGTGAACCAGGCCTTAATATCCCTTTCTAGAACGGGAAACCATTATAAAGGTGATTTTAAAGCGATTTTTGACAATCAAAATTCCTCCCATATAACAGTATATTATACAATATCTCACAAAGTGAGTACACCCCTCACATTTTTGTAAATATTTTATTATATCTTTTCATGTGACAACACTGAAGAAATGACACTTTGCTACAATGTAAAGTAGTGAGTGTACAGCTTGTATAACAGTGTAAATTTGCTGTCCCCTCAAAATAACTCTATCATAACCGCAGGCAAAAAAAGTGAGTACACCCCTGAGTGAAGATATCTAAATTGGGCCCATATAGCCCTTTTCCCTTCCCGGTATCATGTGACTCGTTGGTGTTACAAGGTCTCAGGTGTGAATGGGAAGCAGGTGTGTTAAATTTGGTGTTATCGCTCTCACTCTCTCATACTGGTCACTGGAAGTTCAACATGGCACCTCATGGCAAAGAACTCTCTGAGGATCTGAAAAAAAGAATTGTTGCTCTACATAAAGATGACCTAGGCCAGTGATGGCGAAGCTTGGCACCCCAGATGTTTTAGAACTACATTTCCCATGATGCTCATGCACTCTGCAGTGTAGCTGAGCATCATGGGAAATTTAGCTCCAAAACATCTGGGGTGCCAAGGTTTGCCATCACTGACCAAGGCTATAAGAATATTGCCAAGACCCTGAAAGAGACTGGGCCGCAGGGCAGTATTCCAACATAACGACCCCAAACACACCTCCAAGACGACCACTGCCTTGTTAAGAAGCTGAGGGTAAAGATTATGGACTGGCCAAGCATGTCTCCAGACCTAAACCCTATTGAGCATCTGTGGGGCATTTACAAATGGAAGGTGGAGGAGCACAAGGTCTCTAACGTCCACCAGCTCTGTGATGTCGTCATGGGAAGAGTGGAAGAGAACTCCAGTGGCAACCTGTGAAGCTCTGGGGAGCCCCTTTCCAGCCAGGAAGTGGCTGGAAAGGGGCTGCAGGAGAATGGCAGCAAATGAGATGCTGTAAATGTTAAAATTAAAGCATTTAATTGACTAGAAAGTCAATAGTTTATGATGTGCAATGCTTTAGAAAATTGCATGTAATTCAGTTAGGGCTCATTCACTCCAGCCTGCATGCTTAAAGCGGTAGAAAAGTAAAAAAAAAAAAAAAAATCTAGTTTACTTGTAAGCTAATGTCATAATGTGCTAGTCATCGCATACTTGCACATCATGAAAGACTTGCATCGCATACTAGCACATTATGAAAGACTTGCCTCTTAAACTAAGCACCCCAGTGGAGCACTGTCACCGTTGAAAGGCCTTCAATCTTCACCCAGTCTTCCTTCCGGGTTTGCAGGCTCCGGCCGTTTGAATGGCTGAGCCACAATGACATCTCACTCTCGCATGCGCATGAGAGTCACAGCCTCGGCACAGAGCACATTCGCTGTGCCCTCAACTCAAAGCGCAGTGCGTCTGTGCCAGTGAGGTCACCTGCTGCAAATCATAATAATATCTCCGAAACGGTGCAGGTTGAGGAGATATTCATTTTACCTACTTTATTATAAGCTTACCTGTAGGTAAAAGTAACAAAGCAAAGTTTACCACGGCTTTAGGTCCTTATTACATGGGACAGACTTCTCCAGCTCAGAAGGGGACCCGTCCGCTGATCCCCACTGAGCAAGCAGATGGCTTGTCTGTGTCCACTCCACTTATGCAGAACAGACACAGCCTGCTCACCTCTATGGGCGGTCGAATGTAAAGACCACCTGACGATAATCGGATTCAAGCCACTAGATCCCCATCTGTCTGTTTTTAGGGCAATAGATGGTTGGAATCGGGTCCGCCTGTGTGAAATGGGCCTTAAAGTGTTACTAAACCCACAACAGTAAAATCTGCCTGTATATGCAGTAAAACATGCTTGTTATACTCACTGCGGAACCTAAGTGGTTAATCCTCTGCATTGTGTAAAAAGGTGGTTTGATCCTGTCTTCTCTGATCCTCCCCTTCTTTCACAGTCCCCAATCCATCTGCTGATAATGCTCAGCTTGGTGTGTATTGCTAGAGAGTTTTGTTTTTTTCTTTTGAGAGTGCATGTGATCAGCACTGTCCAAACAGAGGGTCAGGGTTCCTGCAGCATCATAGGACAGTCAGGGGAGAATGAAAACTCCTCCTACAAGCTTTAACCACTGCTTTGCTGGACACTGATAGAAGTCACAAGACTGCTCTAACTGCTGATGAGAAAAGGTATTTAGCAATTTATTTACTAAAATAATTTCTTCTTTTTTTTTTTCTTCCTTCTTCTTTCTTTCTTCCTTTTTCTTTCTTCTTACTTCTTTTTTCTTCTTCTTTATCCAATTGCAGGTTGTTTAAATATTTTCCACACCGCAGGTAGTTACTGAAATCCATGACTTTTTTTTTATTTTCTTTAAAGTGGATGTAAACCCAGAAGAAAAAAAAAACCTGCAAGACAAAGCCATAATGAGCTAGTATGACTAGCATACTAGCTCATTATGTGGTACTTACCTGAAATCAAAGCCCCTGAAGTCCTCCTCGTTCTCCGCCGCCGCCATGTCCCCTCGGAGCTTCTTCCTGGTATCGCCGCAGTGATTGGCCGGAGCGGCAATGACATCACACGCATGCGTGCGGGGCCGGCATGATACCATTTAGAAAAACGCCATGATCCCATTCATGCAGCTGGCCCGCTAGTGCGCACGCGCCGTAGACATTGGTGCAGTGTTTTCAGTAAATACAGTATCTCCTTAACCGTGTAGGTTTAGGAGATGTTTCTTGCACCTACTGGTAAGCCTTGATCTAGGCTTACCTGTACGTGCAAGTTGTCAAAGTGGGTTTACAACTACTTTAAGAAATATTCATTTTTCATAAATCACAAGATTACGAACTGCTTAGTCATCTTTCTAGGAAAAAAACAAAATCATATGGATGAATAATTTAATTTCATTTAGAGCCGACTTTCACATTTTGTTTTTTTAGGACAATTGGCAGTTAATTGGTCACATGACCCCTTCTGTTCCTCTCTTCTCTACACCTCCCAGCTGCTTCAAGATGACAGTTAACAAGGGGTACATATGGCCAAGGATTGCATAACTCCTTCATCAAAGGGTGTTTATTCCATTCCGGCATTTTCATCTTGTCAGTCTGACAGCTGAGTCCAAGTTTATTATGCAACAAGTCTGTAGTATTAATGGTAACACTGAAGCTTCTGAATCAATGGAAGTCCTTTAAACAGCATTATAAAAGAAGTTTCATGAATAGATGGATCTACAAATTACAGATGAATTGCATTCATTAGGTGCTAAATATTTTCTCATTAAAGACATATTGAGTAATTGTTGGTAACAGTGCAGACAGCATTCATTAGTATAGCTTTCATATTAACAGTTACCTAATTGGCTGCTAAGGATTATGGCATAGTGATGAGCCGAACACCCCCGGGTTCGGTTCGCACCAGAACCCGCGAACGGACCGGAAGTTCGAACGAACATTAGAACCCTATTAAATACAATGGATGCGAACGTTCGAATTCTAAAGTGCTAATTATAACAACTATTATGCATGTTATTGTCCTAAAAAGGGTTTGGGAACCCGGGTTCTGCACCAGGGGACATGTATCAATGCAAAAAGAAGTTTTAAAAACGGTCGTTTTTCGGGAGCAGTCATTTTAATGATGCATAAAGTGAAAAAAAAAAAGTCAAATATTCCTTTAAATATCGTACCTGGGGGGTGTCTAAAGTATGCCTGTGAAGTGCCACGTGTTTCCCGTGTTTAGAACTGTCCCTGCACAAAATGACACTTCTAAAGGAAAAAAAAACCATTTAAAACTGCTTGCGGCTTTAATGTAATGTCTGGTCCCGGTAATATGGATGAAATTCTTTAAGAAAAATGGCATAGCTACCCCATGACCCCCCCCCCCTACCCCAGCCCATTACCAGCCCCTTTGGGTCTTGTATGGATATTAAGGGGAACCCCGCACATAAAATAAAAAAGGCCCTATATACTCTGAACAGCCGTATACAGGCGGTGCATACAAGACAGGGACTGTAGGTTTGTTCTTATGTAGAATCTGTTTGTAATTTTGAACAGGTACATTGTTGAAGTGTAGCTCCAGCCCAAAAATCTATTTTTAAACTTTTTGGAAAACATAGGTAAGGGTTATCACCCCTGTAACATTTGTTTTGCTGTCTGTGCCCCTGTTCAGAACATTTCACCTCACTTTCCGTCCCAATGACAACTGTTTTTGAAATGTGGTGTTTTTCTTGAAACAAGGATTGCTGATAAAGCATCAGTACAGAGGAGACACCTTTCTCCCATATTTATTCTTACAGGAGAGAATTTTCCTTCCTAGTGGTAGATTTCCTCTCACTTCCTGTTGTCTTCTTGCGTTTGCAAGTAGGAGTCGTTTGTAAGTTGGATGTTTGAAAGTAGGGACCTGCCGTATATACTCTGCAGAAATAGGCCCCTTAGTTGTTGGTGTTGGCACAACACTGTAAGCACTCACAGTTACTCTTGGTTGGTGCTGGAACGCCCTGCTGTCAACTATTATATCAGGAATTTTAATTACATATAATTGTTGAACAGTGGTAGTAAAAATTGGGCCTTTGATGGTGGTGCTGGTGCCACAACACTGTAAGCCCTGACAGTTACTCTTGGTGGGTGCAGCAATGGGCCCTGCTGTGAATTATTAGATCAAGAATTGTAATTACATGCCCCTGTTGAACAGGGGCTGAAAAATTGGGCCTTAGGCACTGGTGGCACAACACTGCAACCCCTCACAGATACTGTACTTGGAGCACAGCAATGAGCCCTGTTGCAAAGTATTGCTTCAAAAATTGTAATGACACGCCCCTGTTAAACAGGGGCTGAAAAATTGGGCCTTAGGCACTGGTGGCACAACACTGCAACTCCTCACAGATACTGTACTTGGAGCACAGCAATGAGCCCTGTTGCAAAGTATTGCTTCAAAAATTGTAATTACACGCCCCTGTTAAACAGGGGCTGAAAAATTGGGCGTTAGGCACTGGTGGCGGCACCCATAAACAAAAATGATCTTCCAAGCTATCATCATCAATCGTATCATTGAGGACTCGGAGGAGGAGGATAGCCAGTCAACATAACAGCACAGGCACTCAGCATCAGCATCAGTCTTGAAGGGATGTGACATTTTAAAATCAATTAGTCTGTTATATCAGCATCAGGTGTGTGGTAGCTGGTGGTGATCCAAGACTGGTTCATCTTGATGAAAGTCAGTCGATCAACCGAGTCGGTGGACAGGCGCACCCTGTGATCCGTGACAAATCCTCCAGCAGCACTGAATGTGCGTTCCGAAAGAACGCTGGATGCAGGACAGGCCAGTAGCTCAATTGCATACTGTGCAAGCTCTGGCCAGTGATCCATCCTCAAGACCCAGTAAGCCAGAGGATTTTCGGTGGGGAAGGTGTCCAAGTCTGACCTTGCCCCTAGATATTCCTGCACCATGTTTATCAGACGCTGGCGATGGTTGCTGGAACCAATCATACTTTGGGGCTGCGGACTAAAGAATTGTCTGAACGCATCGGTCAGACGGCCACCTTCCCCACCGCTCCTTCTTTGACTGGCCGAAGCCTCAGCAACTCGTTGTCCAGGACCAGGAGTTTGCAACCTCCCAGTCTCTGGGAACGCGTTGCACAGACCTTTCTGCAAGGCCTCCCGGAGTTGTCTCATCCTCTGCTCCCTCTGCGACGGTAACATAAGGTCCGCAACCTTACCCTTGTACCGTGGATCAAGGAGAGTGGCCAGCCAGTAATGGTCCCTCTCCTTGATCCGAAGAATACGAGGATCCTTCCGCAGACTTTGCAGGATCAGGGAGGCCATGCAGCGTAGGTTTGCTGAGGCATTCGCTCCGGAGTCCTCTGGGTCACTAAGGACGACATGATCCGCAGCCACCTCCTCCCAGCCACGTACAAGTCCACTGGTTTCTTGGGACTGTAAATCATCCCTAAAAGACTGCTGCTGCTGATGCTGAGTGCCAGCCTCCACCTCCATGCTGACACAATCCTCCTCCTCCTCCTCCTCCTCCTCCTCTTCCTGTGCGATGGGTGGGACAGAAGGAACACTGTCTGGGTAAAGGGGGCCTTGAGAGGCAAGGAAGTCCTCCTCTTCCTGCCTCTGTTCTGCCTCAAGTGCCCTGTCCATTATTCCACGCAGCGTGTGCTCCAACAGGTGGACAAGAGGTACAGTGTCACTGATGCATGCACTGTCACTGCTCACCATCCTCGTGGCCTCCTCAAATGGTGCCAGGACAGTGCATGCATCCCTGATCATGCCCCACTGGCGTGGAGAAAAAAAACCAAGCTCCCCTGACCCTGTCCTGGTGCCGTAGTCGCACAGGTACTCATTGATGGCCCTCTGCTGCGTGTGCAGCCGCTGCAGCATGGCCAACGTTGAGTTCCACCTGGTGGGCATGTCACATATAAGGCGGTTCTTGGGCAGGTTCAACTCCTTTTGCAGCTCAGCCAGGCGAGCACTGGCATTATAAGATCTGCGGAAATGCACACAGACTTTCCTGGCCTGCCTCAGGACATCCTGTAAGCCCGGGTACCTGCCCAAGAACCGCTGCACCACCAGGTTAAGGACGTGAGCCACACAGGGCACATGGGTCAGTTGTCCCTGTCGGAGGGCGGAGAGGAGGTTGGTGCCATTGTCGCAAACCACCATTCCTGGCTTAAGCTGGCGTGGCGTCAACCACCTCTCGGCCTGGCCCTGCAGAGCAGACAGGACCTCTGCCCCAGTGTGGCTTCTGTCCCCCAAACACACCAGCGCAAGCACGGCATGGCATCTTTTTGCCTGCGTACTTGCGTAGCCCCGTGAACGGCTACGGAGCACCGCTGGTTCATAGGACAAACCACAGGAAGAGGCCATGGAGGAAGAAGAAGAGGAGGGGGTGGAGGAGAGAGGTGTGTCACAACCAGTAGTAGCATTTTGGAGGCGTGGCGGTGGGACAACCTCCAACACTACTGCACCTTGTCCTGAATCCTTCCCAGCTGCCAAAAGAGTGACCCAATGGGCCGTGAAAGAAAGGTAACGTCCCTGTCCATGCCTGCTGGACCATGAGTCAGCGGTAATATGCACCTTACCGCTGACCGCCCTGTCCAGCGAGGCCAAGACATTGCCTTCCACATGCCGGTAGAGAGCCGGAATAGCCTTCCGTGAGAAAAAGTGGCGTTTGGGAACCTGCCACTGAGGAACCGCACATTGCACAAACTCACGGAAGGGGGCCGAGTCTACCAACTGAAAAGGCAGCAGTTGAAGCGCTAGCAATTTAGCCAAGCTAGCATTCAACCGCTGGGCATGTGGATGGCTGGGAGTGAACTTCTTTCGACGGTCCAGCAGCTGGGGCAGGGAAATTTGCCTGCTAGAATCGGACGTCGGTGTACTGCTAGCAGAGTGGGCGCAAGTACTTGGCTGTGACACACCTAATTCTACACCTTCATTCCTCTCAGTGCATGTTTCAGAGAGGACTGAAGTTATAGTGGGGTTGGAGATCCCAGCTGATGCGGTGCAAGGAGAGGTCCGCTTTGTTCTTTGGTGTGGGTCTTTGAGGTAGGCTTGCCAACGAGCTGCATGGCAGGTCAACATATGTCTGGTCAGGCATGTGGTACCCAAGCGGCTGATGTTTTGGCCACGCGATATACGCTTGAGACATATGTTGCAAACAGCAGCTGTGCGATCTGATGCACTAGCCTCAAAAAAGGCCCACACCAAAGAACTTTTTGAATGACGGGCAGAGGCAGCGCCCTGCACAGGCGGAGCTCTGCGGTGTGATTCCGTCGGTGTACTGCCCTTACGCTGGCCACCAAAGGGCATCCTGCCTCGTTGGAGATGTGCCTCCTCCTCATCCTCCTCCTCCTCCTCTCTCCTATTAGGCACCCACGTGGAGTCATTGACCTCATCATCCCCTCCCTCCTCATCACTGGAGCCAATCTGGCAGTATGCTGCAGCTGCTGGAACATGACTGCCAGATTGGTGTCCTTCTTGAGCATCCCCTCTGTCTGCTCTCACGCTACTGCCTTCCTCTAGCTGGGTTTCATCATCAGACCCTTCGAAACGCTGGGCATCCTCCTGGAGCATGTACCCAACACTGTGCTGAAACAGTTCGGGGGACTCCTCAGGAGGAGGACATGGTGGGTCTAGGGAAGGAGTGACTGATGATTTGTCTGACATTGATACCAGGGAAGACGACGCTTTGGCAGCTGCTTTTCCAGTACCCTGAGCCTGGGTGAGAGAGGATGAGGAGGAGGAGGAGGGCTTGGTCATCCACTCTACCAAGTCTTCGGCATGATGTGGCTCAACATGTCCAGCTGCCGAAAAGAAGGACAAGCGTGTCCCATGGCCATGTGCTGATGACAATGCACCGCGTCCACGACCAGCACTGTTGCCCCCAGACACAGAGCCTGCTTGCCCTCTTTTATTGCCTCCTGACTGTCTGCCTCTCCTTGTTTGCCTTCCAGACATTCTAATAGATGGCCTGCAGGGAGATGGGAAAAAAGCAATAAGGGCTACCTTCAGGTGTCCTTCTCTGTCCCTGGAAACAAGGACTTGCAGAGTGAAAGAAAAAAAACACTCTCCCTACCTACAGTTTTCTGTCCCTAGAAAAAATGTTTTTTTTAATCACAATATAGCACAAGGAAAATTAACTCACTGTCCTTACAGGTCCCTGGAAACAAGGACTTGCAGAGTGAAAGAAAAAAAACACTCTCCCTACCTACAGTTTTCTGTCCCTAGAAAAAAATGTTTTTTTTAATCACAATATAGCAAAAGGACAATTCACTCACTGTCCTTCCAGGTCCCTGGAAACAAGGACTTGCAGAGTGAAAGAAACTGACACTGTCCCTACCTAGAGTTTTCTGTCCCTAGAATAAATGTTTTTTTTAATCACAATATAGCACAAGGAAAATTAACTCACTGTCCTTACAGGTCCCTGGAAACAAGGACTTGCAGAGTGAAAGAAAAAAAACACTCTCCCTACCTACAGTTTTCTGTCCCTAGAAAAAAAGGTTTTTTTTAATCACAATATAGCAAAAGGACAATTCACTCACTGTCCTTCCAGGTCCCTGGAAACAAGGACTTGCAGAGTGAAAGAAACTGACACTGTCCCTACCTAGAGTTTTCTGTCCCTGGAATAAATGTTTTTTTCAGCACAATATAGCACAAGGACAATTAACTCACTGTCCTTACAGGTCCCTGGAAACAAGGACTTGCAGAGTGAAAGAAAAAAAATACTCTCCCTACCTACAGTTTTCTGTCCCTAGAAAAAAATGTTTTTTTTAATCACAATATAGCAAAAGGACAATTCACTCACTGTCCTTCCAGGTCCCTGGAAACAAGGACTTGCAGAGTGAAAGAAACTGACACTGTCCCTACCTAGAGTTTTCTGTCCCTAGAATAAATGTTTTTTTTAATCACAATATAGCAAAAGGACAATTCACTCACTGTCCTTCCAGGTCCCTGGAAACAAGGACTTGCAGAGTGAAAGAAACTGACACTGTCCCTACCTAGAGTTTTCTGTCCCTAGAATAAATGTTTTTTTTAATCACAATATAGCAAAAGGACAATTCACTCACTGTCCTTCCAGGTCCCTGGAAACAAGGACTTGCAGAGTGAAAGAAACTGACACTGTCCCTACCTAGAGTTTTCTGTCCCTAGAATAAATGTTTTTTTTAATCACAATATAGCAAAAGGACAATTCACTCACTGTCCTTCCAGGTCCCTGGAAACAAGGACTTGCAGAGTGAAAGAAACTGACACTGTCCCTACCTAGAGTTTTCTGTCCCTAGAATAAATGTTTTTTTTAATCACAATATAGCAAAAGGACAATTCACTCACTGTCCTTCCAGGTCCCTGGAAACAAGGACTTGCAGAGTGAAAGAAACTGACACTGTCCCTACCTAGAGTTTTCTGTCCCTAGAATAAATGTTTTTTTTAATCACAATATAGCAAAAGGACAATTCACTCACTGTCCTTCCAGGTCCCTGGAAACAAGGACTTGCAGAGTGAAAGAAACTGACACTGTCCCTACCTAGAGTTTTCTGTCCCTAGAATAAATGTTTTTTTTAATCACAATATAGCAAAAGGACAATTCACTCACTGTCCTTCCAGGTCCCTGGAAACAAGGACTTGCAGAGTGAAAGAAACTGACACTGTCCCTACCTAGAGTTTTCTGTCCCTAGAATAAATGTTTTTTTTAATCACAATATAGCAAAAGGACAATTCACTCACTGTCCTTCCAGGTCCCTGGAAACAAGGACTTGCAGAGTGAAAGAAACTGACACTGTCCCTACCTAGAGTTTTCTGTCCCTAGAATAAATGTTTTTTTTAATCACAATATAGCAAAAGGACAATTCACTCACTGTCCTTCCAGGTCCCTGGAAACAAGGACTTGCAGAGTGAAAGAAACTGACACTGTCCCTACCTAGAGTTTTCTGTCCCTAGAATAAATGTTTTTTTTAATCACAATATAGCACAAGGAAAATTAACTCACTGTCCTTACAGGTCCCTGGAAACAAGGACTTGCAGAGTGAAAGAAAAAAAACACTCTCCCTACCTACAGTTTTCTGTCCCTAGAAAAAAATGTTTTTTTTAATCACAATATAGCAAAAGGACAATTCACTCACTGTCCTTCCAGGTCCCTGGAAACAAGGACTTGCAGAGTGAAAGAAACTGACACTGTCCCTACCTAGAGTTTTCTGTCCCTGGAATAAATGTTTTTTTCAGCACAATATAGCACAAGGACAATTAACTCACTGTCCTTACAGGTCCCTGGAAACAAGGACTTGCAGAGTGAAAGAAAAAAAATACTCTCCCTACCTACAGTTTTCTGTCCCTAGAAAAAAATGTTTTTTTTAATCACAATATAGCAAAAGGACAATTCACTCACTGTCCTTCCAGGTCCCTGGAAACAAGGACTTGCAGAGTGAAAGAAACTGACACTGTCCCTACCTAGAGTTTTCTGTCCCTGGAATAAATGTTTTTTTCAGCACAATATAGCACAAGGACAATTAACTCACTGTCCTTACAGGTCCCTGGAAACAAGGACTTGCAGAGTGAAAGAAAAAAAATACTCTCCCTACCTACAGTTTTCTGTCCCTAGAAAAAAATGTTTTTTTTAATCACAATATAGCAAAAGGACAATTCACTCACTGTCCTTCCAGGTCCCTGGAAACAAGGACTTGCAGAGTGAAAGAAACTGACACTGTCCCTACCTAGAGTTTTCTGTCCCTAGAATAAATGTTTTTTTTAATCACAATATAGCAAAAGGACAATTCACTCACTGTCCTTCCAGGTCCCTGGAAACAAGGACTTGCAGAGTGAAAGAAACTGACACTGTCCCTACCTAGAGTTTTCTGTCCCTAGAATAAATGTTTTTTTTAATCACAATATAGCAAAAGGACAATTCACTCACTGTCCTTCCAGGTCCCTGGAAACAAGGACTTGCAGAGTGAAAGAAACTGACACTGTCCCTACCTAGAGTTTTCTGTCCCTAGAATAAATGTTTTTTTTTAAGCACACTATAGCAGAAGCACAAAACACACTGACACTCTCCCTACCTATCCTTCTCTTTCCCTAAACTAAAGGAATCCAGGTTAAGCAAGAAAGAAATAACAGTCACTGTCCCTGCCTATGCTACTCTATCCCTGCTCCGGAACACACTACACTAGGCCGCCGTGCTGGCGGCCTTTTATAGTGTGGGGCGTGTACTAAACACCCTCAGCAATAATTGGCCACAGGCATCCTGCCTGTGGCCAATCATTGCTCTCCTCGCTGCCGGCGCTGTGATTGGCCAAGCATGCGGGGTCACAGTGCATGCTTGGCCAATCACAGCGCCTGGATGACACTGCGATGGCGTAGTGCATTGTGGGCCGTTCGCGTCACTCGAATTTGGCGCGAACGGCCCAAATCGTTCGATCTTCGTCGAACGATCGAACAGCCAATGTTCGAGTCGAACGTATGTTCGACTCGAACACGAAGCTCATCCCTATTATGGCACAATGACAGACATTTGTTGGCTGCATATAACACCTTCCAGTTTATTGGATGAACAGTGCAAACTTCAGAAATGCACCAACTCTGTAGAAAATGTGTTTTTGGCAGCTTTAACTTTGACATTAGTGTAAGGCCAACATCGTTGGCAGCATGGCCTCGTAAACAGACTCCTGACCACTACAGCAGTTGGGAGATTGTTTACATTCTCAGCTCCTTTGTGATCACAATAAAGAAAACATTTAAAAAACAATCAATGAAAACAACCAACACATTTTTAAAGATCTGCTCTCAGAAGGTACATACACTATGGCCCCTTTCACACTGGGGCGGGAGGTGCGCTGGCGGTGTAGCGCCGCTATTTTTAGCGGCGCTATACCGTCGTATTTGCGGCCACTAGCGGGGTGATTTTAACCCCCACAAGTGGCCGAAAAAGGGTCAAAACCGCCCGCAAACCGCTGCTACAGCAGCGGTTTGCGGGCGGTATAGCCGCGCTGTCCCAGTAATTTAAATGGGCAGCAGCGGTAAAGGAGCGGTATACACACTGCTCCTTCACCGCCCCAAAGATGCGGCTAGCAGGACTTTTTTTCTCGTCCTGCCAGCGCATCGCCTCAGTGTGAAAGCACTCTGGCTTTCACATTGAGACCGCAGGGCAGGAGTTCTTCAGGTGGTATTTAGGCGCTATTTTTTGCGCTAAAACGCCTGAAAAACTCCTCCAGTGTGAAAGGGGCCTATATGCCACCCCTCCAAATGATTGAGTTAAGATGTCTATAAAGACGTGGTTTGAACTGGGGATGCAGCTGTGTTCAGAATTAAGCAATCCCATTCAAACTCATGTGATATAGAAATCCGTACACACCTGCCATCATTTAAAGTGCCTCTGATTAACCTCAAAGTTCAGCTGTTCTAGTAGGTCTTTCCTGACATTTTCTTAGTCGCATCCTACAGCAAAAGTCATGGTCTACAGGGAGCTTCCAAAGCATCAGAGGGATCTCATTGTTAAAAGGTATCAGTCAGGAGAAGGGTAAAAAAAAAATTCCATGGCATTAGATACTGTATACCATGGAACACAGTGAAGACAGACGTCATCAAGTGGAGAAAATATGGCTCAACAGTGACATTACCCTGAACTAGACTTCCCTCCACAGTTGATGAAAAGACGGAAAGAAAACTGGTCAGGGAGTCTGCCAAGAGGCCTACAGCAACATTAAAGGAGCTGCAGGAACATCTGGCAAGTACTGGCTGTGTGGTACATGTGACAACAATCTCCCGTATTCTTCATATGTCTGGGCTGTGGGGTAGAGTGGCAAGACAGAAGCCTTTTCTTACGAAGAAAAACATCCAAGCCTGGCTAAATTTTGCAAAAAAACACATCTGAAGTCTCCCAAAAGCATGTGGGAAAATGTGGTATGGTCTGATGAAACCAAGGTTGAACTTTTTGGTCATAATTCCAAAAGATATATGTTTGGCACAAAAATAACAGTGCACATCACCAAAAACACCATACTCACCGTGAAGCATGGTGGTGGCAGCATCATGCTTTGGGGTTGTTTTTCTTCAGCTGGAACATGGGCCTTAGTCAAGGTAGAGGGAATTCTGAACAGTTCCAAATACCAGTCAATATTGGCACAAAACCTTCAGGCTTCTGCTAGAAAGTTGAACATGAAGAGGAACTTCATCTTTCAGCATGACAACGACCCGAAGCATACATCCAAATCAACAAAGGAATGGCTTTACCAGAAGAAGATTAAAGTTTTGGAATGGCCCAGCCAGAGCCCAGACCTGAATCCGATTTGAAAATCTGTGGGGTGATCTGAAGAGGGCTGTGCACAGGAGATGCCCTCTCAATCTGACAGATTTTGGAGTGTTTTTGCAAAGAAGAGAGGGCAATATTTGCTAAGTCAAGATGTGCCATGCTGATAGACTCATACCCAAAAAGACTGAGCGCTGTAATAAAATCAAAAGGTGCTTCAACAAAGTATTAGTTTAAGGGTGTGCACACTTATGCAACCATATTATTTAATTTTTCTATTTTTACTTCCCTCCACATAAAAGATTTTAGTTGGTTGTTGAACTGAGTTGTACAGTTTATAGGTTACATTAAAGGTCGAAAAAGTTCTAAAAAGATTTATATTTGTGTCATTTTTTTACATCACAGAAACCTGACATTTTAACAGGGGTGTGTAGACTTTTTTATATCCACATCCGCAGTGTCCACTTTCACTACTCTTTTCTTTCATGACATTACTATAGGACAGGTGATCTTTAACGATCCCAATGAAAGGTTTCTGAAATTCAACAGCTTTTGGGTGTGTAGGTGAATGCTCATTGGGGAGCTTTCTCTACCTCTAATCTCCTATGGTCCCTATGTATTTCTCTGATGATTACCCATATGCGTCATCTTCTCCTTTGGGGTTTTTGTGCACAATTTTGTTTTTTTGGGCAAAGTACAGTCATCCAATTTAACCAATCGGATGTCAGTACACATAAATCAGAATTGGGGCTCATTACTGACTGGCCGCTATCAGTTATTGCATCTGGTCATGGTATATATTGCAACTGACCTTCCTTAGGTCTTGAATTCCTCCATCCCCTTTTTATTATTATTATACAGGATTTATATAGCGCCAACAGTTTACGCAGTGTTTTACAATATAAAAGGGAGACAGTACAGTTACAATAAAATAAAATACAAGGGGGTTATAAGAGCCTTGCTCAAAAGAGCTTACAATCCATTTCTTGCACAAATGTCCTTCTGAAGAATAGAACTTTATAATTAAATGTTGTATTTGGATACTACATTGATTTTACTCTTAAATGTATGTGTTTTAGTCTTGCATCAGTAAGCAAGTCAGCATGACACCAATTATCTTTTCTGTCTGTTTTTTTGGCCGGCCATAGACGGTTCGAGTCTCCTGCTAAACAGGCCAAGATTCAATTGATCAACTTGGGTATGTAGCACTACCCCCAGTTAAGAGAGCTGCTGGTATTGTTTTGGGCCCGTACCTTACTGCTGTCAACCCCAAGAAACTGACTCTACCCCTCCACTGGCACAGCTGTCAAACAAATGGGATTGTGGAACCCACTAGCTATAGGAACCACAATACCGCAATAGGGTATACAATCACAGTTCAAAATTAGTTTTACCTGTGTTGGCCGTCTACCTGTAACAGTTAATACTCCACAACGTGTTTGCTCAATCACAAAAATACTTTACTGTATAAGAAATAACAGGTTAAACAAATATGCGGTTTGCTTATGCAGAGCCCTGCAAAAGCCAAAGTTATGAACATATAAATGTACAAGGATGTAACCGAATCTTATTACACACTAAATGTCTTTGAATAAACTATGCTCGCGAGCTTCCCCCAGTGGGCAATATGGCACCCAAGTACTGTCACAGTGAGTTCCAGTCCGGCCTGACTAATGTTAATGTACAGTTACTTCAATAGAAGGGATCTTCGCTAGCAAACGTTGGTGCACGTAATATTTGTAATCCGAGGGATACCCAAAAAAAAAGAAAGCTGATAATACTTCTGGGCGTGAAGTCACTGGTATTTAAATGCCAAACTGTAACTACGCAGTTACTAAGAAACACACTGTTCCCTGGTGCGCAACGCACTGCTCTTATGGCGGTGGGCCCTAAACAAAGGATCACGGGCCTACTAAACAGTTAAGAGTCCTGGGCAAGTGCCCTCTCACCCGACCAGGCCCAGTCCGTTCAGCTGGTTCCGTTGCTGGTGCTCCGGCACACGATCTCTCCACCACCCGTAGTCTCCGGTCCCTCTGACAACCATATGGAAGTTGATAGATGGGTCGACTTTTGGATGCTCCGAGATGTCAGCAGGCTCTCCGGATGGGATTCCACTCTTTCCGACAAGCAGGCTTTCCAGAATCTGCAGGTCCAGGCTCTACGGCCTAGAAGAACACAACAGGCCTTAACACAGGCTCTGAGCGGCTGGGCGGGCGATGTCCAAAGAGACCGCGTGTTGCTCCTCCTCCCCCTTAAATAACCATCCCCAGCAGACCTTGCGCCGGGCAATGCACTGTGGGCGTACAGCTGCACTGTGGGTATAGTAGTCTACTTAACATCCACGGCATTGGAGTCTGACTCTCCCTGTACCACAAGTCCCACCATGCACCTTTCTCAAGGTTAAACAGTAGCCAATCTATTGTCAAATAGAACTCCGGAGGGATCTGGGTTCACTTGCATATAAAAGTAGTCTTTATCGCATACCATAAAGTGACACCCCGCTACAGGTACAACTAGCTTGCCGGATTTACCTGTGATTATCGCTAGCGGCTGCAATAGCCACTAGCTAATATTTTACTTGTCTTTTCCCTGTTGGGACGTCTTCCCCCGTCGGGAGAATACAATGTCTTGGCAGGAAAGAAATAAGCGCCATCTATAGCCTGCCTAATTCTTGCAATTTTCCTACTGATAGCCAATGTAAAATGCATTTTTGCCATTGACCCCAAAATGTATTGGTCTTGTAATGGTTCCTGAGACATGCAAATTATTTATTTTAGAAGTTCTCTGGGGTAAAAAGGTTGAGAGAGACTGGTATAGCTTTATTAATTTCCAATTTAATAAAGAATTAGCAACATGATAATTTACTTCTATAGTCCATTTAGCAAGAAATGTGACACAGTTGGATGCAAAACTGAAATAGGGCATAGCAGTGTCACCAGCCAGGGACCACAGAATCCGTTCACTTTAGGCCCCTTTCACACTGAGGCGCTTTGCAGGCGCTATTGCGCTAAAAATAGCGGCTGCAATGCGCCCCCAAAAAGCCGCTCAATAGTATCCAATGTGAAAGCCCGAGGGCTTTCACACTGGAGCGTTGCGCTTGCAGGAGGGTCAAAAAACTCCTGCAAGCCGCATCTTTGAAATCAATGGGGTAGCGCCTCCAATATGCCCATAAAACGCCGCAAAGAGGCGTTAGTGCGGGCGTTTTTAACCCTTTTTCGGCCACAAGCGGGGGTTAAAATACCCCCGCTAGCGCCCGCAAATCGCGGCAAAAACTACGGTAAAAATAGCATCCAGCGCCTCAGTGTGAAAGTTGCCTTAAGGAGTCAGGGGAGTCAATTGGCTGAATTGAATTACAAATCCTTTGGCAGGTAAACTCATTTACACACATGTATTTCAACTGTGTATTTAGCTTTGCCTAGAGCTCCACTTTTAGTACGGTGGAATGAAGACATGTTTTGTTTGCACACAAGGGACAGGACTGTTGTAGACTTTGTCAATAATAGCTATTTTCTGTATAAAGATTCACATAGCTGCCAGTAGCCCCCAGGATTTGAACGCAAGGATGTATGTTCACTAATTGGGTGGTCAGGGAACCGTAAAGTAACAGGTACTGAAATCTCAGTCAACAGGACAAGATCACTCAGAGATAAATAATGCCATCCAAGACCAAATCCACAAGTTACACAAAAGGCAGGAGCATGCAAGGAACAGAACTGTAATCCAGAGGGGGAAAGAGGAGTCGAATTCTAAGGGTGAGGGCAACATAAACATGATATGATTCAACGAGCTGGCAATGTGTCATGGTACCACGTCTGCAAAAGTCTTTATAAGAAAAGGGTTGGATTTTCATGGTTAACAAATACGCTCATATTGCTAAAATATTTTTTTTATTGGTTATCAAATCTTAAAAATATTTTATTGCATATGGTCTTATACAATTTTATCAAAATGTTTTGTACTTTTTACATATAGTTACATAGTAGGTAAGGTTGAATAAAGCCAACAGTCCATCCAGTCCAACCTGTGTAGGTGTATGTGTGTCAGTGTCTATCATTATTTCCGATAACCCTGTATGTTGTGTTCTTTAAGATACACGTCCAAGAGTCTTTTAAAAATATCAATACTCTCAGCTGATACCACCACTTGTGGAAGAGAGTTCCACATTCTTACTGCCCTGACAGTTAAAAACCCCCTCCGCTGCTTAAGATTAACCACTTAAGCCCCGGACCATTTGGTAGCTAAAGGACCAGAGGTGAATTCAGAATTTTGCACTGCGCTGCTTTAACTGTAAATTGTGCGGACATGCAATGTTGTACCCAAACGAAATTTGCGTCCTTTTCTTCCCACAAATAGAGCTTTCTTTTAATGGTATTTGATTGCCTCTGCGATTTTTATTTTTTGCGATATAAACAGAAAAAGACCGAAAATTTTGAAAAAAAATGATATTTTCTGATTTTTGTTATAAGAAAAATCGAATAAACTCAATTGTAGTCATACATTTAGGCCAAAATGTATTTAGCCACATGTCTTTAGTAAAAAAATGTCAATAAGCGTATATTTATTGGTTTGCGCAAAAGTTATAGCGTCTACAAACTAGGGTACATTTTCTGGAATTTACACAGCTTTTAATTTATGACTGCCTATCTCATTTCTTGAGGTGCTAAAATGGCAGGGCAGTACAAAACCCCCCCAAATGACCCCATTTTGGAAAGTAGACACCCCAAGGAAATTGCTGAGAGGCATGTTGAGCCCATTGAATTTTTTTTTTTTGTCCCAAGTGATTAAATAATGACAAAAAAAAAAAAAATTACAAAAAGTTGTCACTAAATGATATATTGCTCACACATGCCATGGTTATATGTGGAATTGCACCCCAAAATACATTTTGCTGCTTGTCCTGAGTACGGGGATACCACATGTGTGGGACTTTTTAGGAGCCTAGCCGCGTACGGGACCCCGAAAACCAAGCACCGCCTTCAGGATTTCTAGGCACAAATTTTTGATTTCACTCCTCACTACCTATCACAGTTTCGAAAGCCATAAAATGCCAAAATAGCACAAAACCCCCCCAAATGACCCCATTTTGGAAAGTAGACACCCCAAGCTGTTTGCTGAGAGGCATGGTGAGTATTTTACAGCTCTCATTTGTTTTTGAAAATGAAGAAAAAAATTTTTTTTTTTTTCAATTTTCAAAACTTTGTGACAAAAAGCGAGATCTGCAAAATACTCACAATACCTCTCAGCAAATAGCTTGGGGTGTCTACTTTCCAAAATGGGGTCATTTGGGGGGGTTTTGTGCCATCTGGGCATTCCATGGCCTCCGAAACTGTGATAGGCAGTGAGAAGTGAAATCAAAAATTTACACCCTTAGAAAGCCTGAAGGCGGTGATTGGTTTTTGGGGTCCCGTACGCGGCTAGGCTCCTAAAAAGTCTCACACATGTGGTATCCTCATACTCAGGAGAAGCAACAGAATGTATTTTGGGGTGTAATTCCACATATGCCCATGGCATGTTTGAGCAATATATCATTTAGTGACAACTTTGTGCAAAAAAAAATTAAAAATTGTCTTTTTTCCGCAACTTGTGTCAACATATAAAATATTCCATGGACTCGACATGCCTCTCAGTATATAGCTTGGGGTGTCTACTTTCCAAAATGGGGTCATTTGGGGGGGTTTTGAACTGTTCTGTAGTGATGAGCCGAACACCCCCGGGTTCGGTTCGCACCAGAACCCGCGAACGGACCGAAAGTTCGTACGAACATTAGAACCCTATTAAATACAATGGATGCGAACGTTCGAATTCTAAAGTGATAATTATAACAACTATTATGCATGTTATTGTCCTAAAAAGGGTTTGGGAACCCGGGTTCTGCACCAGGGGACATGTATCAATGCAAAAAGAAGTTTTAAAAACGGTCGTTTTTCGGGAGCAGTCATTTTAATGATGCATAAAGTGAAAAAAAAAAAGTCAAATATTCCTTTAAATATCGTACCTAGGGGGTGTCTAAAGTATGCCTGTGAAGTGCCACGTGTTTCCCGTGTTTAGAACTGTCCCTGCACAAAATGACACTTCTAAAGGAAAAAAAAGCCATTTAAAACTGCTTGCGGCTTTAATGTAATGTCTGGTCCCGGTAATATGGATGAAAATCTTTAAGAAAAATGGCATAGCTACCCCATGACCCCCCCCCCCCTACCCCAGCCCATTACCAGCCCCTTTGGGTCTTGTATGGATATTAAGGGGAACCCCGCACATAAAATAAAAAAGGCCCTATATACTCTGAACAGCCGTATACAGGCGGTGCATACAAGACAGGGACTGTAGGTTTGTTCTTATGTAGAATCTGTTTGTAATTTTGAACAGGTACATTGTTGAAGTGTAGCTCCAGCCCAAAAATCTATTTTTAAACTTTTTGGAAAAAATAGGTAAGGGTTATCACCCCTGTAACATTTGTTTTGCTGTCTGTGCCCCTGTTCAGAACATTTCACCTCACTTTCCGTCCCAATGACAACTGTTTTTGAAATGTGGTGTTTTTCTTGAAACAA
Organism: Rana muscosa; assembly: GCA_029206835.1. Taxonomy (NCBI): domain Eukaryota; kingdom Metazoa; phylum Chordata; class Amphibia; order Anura; family Ranidae; genus Rana; species Rana muscosa. The sequence continues at coordinate 1,163,717,201 of CM055116.1, forward strand.
GGATTGCTGATAAAGCATCAGTACAGAGGAGACCCCTTTCTCCCATATTTATTCTTACAGGAGAGAATTTTCCTTCCTAGTGGTAGATTTCCTCTCACTTCCTGTTGTCTTCTTGCGTTTGCAAGTAGGAGTCGTTTGTAAGTTGGATGTTTGAAAGTAGGGACCTGCCGTATATACTCTGCAGAAATAGGCCCCTTAGTTGTTGGTGTTGGCACAACACTGTAAGCACTCACAGTTACTCTTGGTTGGTGCTGGAACGCCCTGCTGTCAACTATTATATCAGGAATTTTAATTACATATAATTGTTGAACAGTGGTAGTAAAAATTGGGCCTTTGATGGTGGTGCTGGTGCCACAACACTGTACGCCCTGACAGTTACTCTTGGTGGGTGCAGCAATGGGCCCTGCTGTGAATTATTAGATCAAGAATTGTAATTGCATGCCCCTGTTGAACAGGGGCTGAAAAATTGGGCCTTTCGTGGTGGTGGTGGTGGTGGTGGTGTTGCCACAACACTGTAAGCCCTCAGAGTTACTCTTGGTGGGTGCAGGAATGGGCCCTGCTGTGAATTATTAGATCAAGAATTGTAATTACATGCCCCTTTTGAACAGGGGCTGAAAAATTGGGCCTTTCGTGGTGGTGGTGGTGGTGGCGTTGCCACAACACTGTAAGCCCTCAGAGTTACTCTTGGTGGGTGCAGCAATGGGCCCTGCTGTGAATTATTAGATCAAGAATTGTAATTGCATGCCCCTGTTGAACAGGGGCTGAAAAATTGGGCCTTAGGAACTGGTGGCACAACACTACAACCCCTCACAGATACGTTACTTGGAGCACAGCAATGAGCCCTGTTGCAAAGTATTGCTTCAAAAATTGTAATGACATGCCCCTGTTAAACAGGGGCTGAAAAATTGGGCCTTAGGCACTGGTGCCACAATACTCCAACCCCTCACAGATACTGTACTTGGAGCACAGCAATGAGCCCTATGGCAAATTATTGCTAAAAAAATTGTAATTACACGCCCCTGTAAAACAGGGGCTGAAAAATTGGGCCTTAGCCACTGGTGGCGGCACCCATAAACAAAAATGATCTTCCAAGCTATCATCATCAATCGTATCATTGAGGACTCGGAGGAGGAGGATAGCCAGTCAACATAACAGCACAGGCACTCAGCATCAGCATCAGTCTTGAAGGGATGTGACATGTTAAAATCAATTAGTCTGTTATATCAGCATCAGGTGTGTGGTAGCTGGTGGTGATCCAAGACTGGTTCATCTTGATGAAAGTCAGTCGATCAACCGAGTCGGTGGACAGGCGCACCCTGTGATCCGTGACAAATCCTCCAGCAGCACTGAATGTGCGTTCCGAAAGAACGCTGGATGCAGGACAGGCCAGTAGCTCAATTGCATACTGTGCAAGCTCTGGCCAGTGATCCATCCTCAAGACCCAGTAAGCCAGAGGATTTTCGGTGGGGAAGGTGTCCAAGTCTGACCTTGCCCCTAGATATTCCTGCACCATGTTTATCAGACGCTGGCGATGGTTGCTGGAACCGATCATACTTTGGGGCTGCGGACTAAAGAATTGTCTGAACGCATCGGTCAGACGGCCACCTTCCCCACCGCTCCTTCTTTGACTGGCCGAAGCCTCAGCAACTCGTTGTCCAGGACCAGGAGTTTGTAACCTCCCAGTCTCTGGGAACGCGTTGCACAGACCTTTCTGCAAGGCCTCCCGGAGTTGTCTCATCCTCTGCTCCCTCTGCGAAGGTAACATAAGGTCCGCAACCTTACCCTTGTACCGTGGATCAAGGAGAGTGGCCAGCCAGTAATGGTCCCTCTCCTTGATCCGAAGAATACGAGGATCCTTCCGCAGACTTTGCAGGATCAGGGAGGCCATGCAGCGTAGGTTTGCTGAGGCATTCGCTCCGGAGTCCTCTGGGTCACTAAGGACGACATGATCCGCAGCCACCTCCTCCCAGCCACGTACAAGTCCACTGGTTTCTTGGGACTGTAAATCATCCCTAAAAGACTGCTGCTGATGATGCTGGGTGCCAGCCTCCACCTCCATGCTGACACAATCCTCCTCCTCCTCCTCCTCCTCCTCCTCCTCCTCTTCCTCTTCCTGTGCGATGGGTGGGACAGAAGGAACACTGTCTGGGTAAAGGGGGCCTTGAGAGGCAAGGAAGTCCTCCTCTTCCTGCCTCTGTTCTGCCTCACGTGCCCTGTCCATTATTCCACGCAGCGTGTGCTCCAACAGGTGGACAAGAGGTACAGTGTCACTGATGCATGCACTGTCACTGCTCACCATCCTCGTGGCCTCCTCAAATGGTGCCAGGACAGTGCATGCATCCCTGATCATGCCCCACTGGCGTGGAGAAAAAAAACCAAGCTCCCCTGACCCTGTCCTGGTGCCGTAGTCGCACAGGTACTCATTGATGGCCCTCTGCTGCGTGTGCAGCCGCTGCAGCATGGCCAACGTTGAGTTCCACCTGGTGGGCATGTCACATATAAGGCGGTTCTTGGGCAGGTTCAACTCCTTTTGCAGCTCAGCCAGGCGAGCACTGGCATTATAAGATCTGCGGAAATGCACACAGACTTTCCTGGCCTGCCTCAGGACATCCTGTAAGCCCGGGTACCTGCCCAAGAACCGCTGCACCACCAGGTTAAGGACGTGAGCCACACAGGGCACATGGGTCAGTTGTCCCTGTCGGTGGGCGGAGAGGAGGTTGGTGCCATTGTCGCAAACCACCATTCCTGGCTTAAGCTGGCGTGGCGTCAACCACCTCTCGGCCTGGCCCTGCAGAGCAGACAGGACCTCTGCCCCAGTGTGGCTTCTGTCCCCCAAACACACCAGCGCAAGCACGGCATGGCATCTTTTTGCCTGCGTACTTGCGTAGCCCCGTGAATGGCTACGGAGCACCGCTGGTTCATAGGACAAACCACAGGAAGAGGCCATGGAGGAAGAAGAAGAGGAGGGGGTGGAGGAGAGAGGTGTGTCACAACCAGTAGTAGCATTTTGGAGGCGTGGCGGTGGAACAACCTCCAACACTACTGCACCTTGTCCTGCATCCTTCCCAGCTGCCAAAAGAGTGACCCAATGGGCCGTGAAAGAAAGGTAACGTCCCTGTCCATGCCTGCTGGACCATGAGTCAGCGGTAATATGCACCTTACCGCTGACCGCCCTGTCCAGCGAGGCCAAGACATTGCCTTCCACATGCCGGTAGAGAGCCGGAATAGCCTTCCATGAGAAAAAGTGGCGTTTGGGAACCTGCCACTGAGGAACCGCACATTGCACAAACTCACGGAAGGGGGCCGAGTCTACCAACTGAAAAGGCAGCAGTTGAAGCGCTAGCAATTTAGCCAAGCTAGCATTCAACCGCTGGGCATGTGGATGGCTGGGAGTGAACTTCTTTCGACGGTCCAGCAGCTGGGGCAGGGAAATTTGCCTGCTAGAATCGGACGTCGGTGTACTGCTAGCAGAGTGGCCGCAAGTACTTGGCTGTGACACACCTAATTCTACACCTTCATTCCTCTCAGTGCATGTTTCAGAGAGGACTGAAGTTATAGTGGGGTTGGAGATCCCAGCTGATGCGGTGCAAGGAGAGGTCCGCTTTGTTCTTTGGTGTGGGTCTTTGAGGTAGGCTTGCCAACGAGCTGCATGGCAGGTCAACATATGTCTGGTCAGGCATGTGGTACCCAAGCGGCTGATGTTTTGGCCACGCGATATACGCTTGAGACATATGTTGCAAACAGCAGCTGTGCGATCTGATGCACTAGCCTCAAAAAAGGCCCACACCAAGGAACTTTTTGAATGACGGGCAGAGGCAGCGCCCTGCACAGGCGGAGCTCTGCGGTGTGATTCCGTCGGTGTACTGCCCTTACGCTGGCCACCAAAGGGCATCCTGCCTCGTTGGAGATGTGCCTCCTCCTCATCCTCCTCATCCTCCTCCTCCTCCTCCTCTCTCCTATTAGGCACCCACGTGGAGTCAGTGACCTCATCATCCCCTCCCTCCTCATCACTGGAGCCAATCTGGCAGTATGCTGCAGCTGCTGGAACATGACTGCCAGATTGGTGTCCTTCTTGAGCATCCCCTCTGTCTGCTCTCACGCTACTGCCTTCCTGTAGCTGGGTTTCATCATCAGACCCTTCGAAACGCTGGGCATCCTCCTGGAGCATGTACCCAACACTGTGCTCAAACAGTTCGGGGGACTCCTCAGGAGGAGGACATGGTGGGTCTAGGGAAGAAGTGACTGATGATGAGTCTGACATTGATACCAGGTTAGAGGACGCTTTGGCAGCTGCTTTGCCAGTACCCTGAGCCTGGGTGAGAGAGGATGAGGAGGAGGAGGAGGGCTTGGTCATCCACTCTACCAAGTCTTCGGCATGATGTGGCTCAACATGTCCAGCTGCCGAAAAGAAGGACAAGCGTGTCCCATGGCCATGTGCTGATGACAATGCACCACGTCCACGACCAGCACTGTTGCCCCCAGACACAGAGCCTGCTTGCCCTCTTTTATTGCCTCCTGACTGTCTGCCTCTCCTTGTTTGCCTTCCAGACATTCTAATAGATGGCCTGCAGGGAGATGGGAAAAAAGCAATAAGGGCTACCTTCAGGTGTCCTTCTCTGTCCCTTTACTTAAGGATTTCTAAATATGGTTGAGGATTATTGCTTTTGCACAGAATAGCACAACGACAATTTCCCTGACTGTCCAAAAAACAAGGATTTCAAAGATGGTTGATGAGGAATGCTTTGGCACACTATAGCACAAGGAGAATTCCCCTCACTTTACTTCTTTGTCCCTAGAAACAAGGACTGGCACAGTGAAAGAAACTGACACTCTCCCTACCTACAGTTTTCTGTCCCTAGAAAAAATGTTTTTTTAAAGCACACTATAGCACAAGGAGAATTCCCCTCACTTTCCTTCTTTGTCCCTAGAAACAAGGACTGGCACAGTGAAAGAAACTGACACTCTCCCTACCTACAGTTTTCTGTCCCTAGAAAAAATGTTTTTTTAAAGCACACTATAGCACAAGGAGAATTCCCCTCACTTTCCTTCTTTGTCCCTAGAAACAAGGACTGGCACAGTGAAAGAAACTGACACTCTCCCTACCTACAGTTTTCTGTCCCTAGAAAAAATGTTTTTTTAAAGCACACTATAGCACAAGGAGAAATCCCCTCACTTTCCTTCTTTGTCCCTAGAAACAAGGACTCGCACAGTGAAAGAAACTGACACTCTCCCTACCTACAGTTTTCTGTCCCTAGAAAAAAAGTTTTTTTAAAGCACACTATAGCACAAGGAGAATTCCCCTCACTTTCCTTCTTTGTCCCTAGAAACAAGGACTGGCACAGTGAAAGAAACTGACACTCTCCCTACCTACAGTTTTCTGTCCCTAGAAAAAATGTTTTTTTAAAGCACACTATAGCACAAGGAGAAATCCCCTCACTTTCCTTCTTTGTCCCTAGAAACAAGGACTCGCACAGTAAAACACACTGACACTCTCCCTACCTATCCTTCTCTTTCCCTAAACTAAAGGAATCCAGGTTAAGCAAGAAAGAAATAAATGTCACTGTCCCTGCCTATGCTTGTCTTTCCCTGCTCCGGAACACACTACACTAGGCCGCCGTGCAGGCGGCCTTTTATAGTGTGGGGCGTGTACTAAACACCCTCAGCAATAACTGGCCACAAGCATCCTGCCTGTGGCCAATCATTGCTCTCCTCGCTGCCGGCGCTGTGATTGGCCAAGCATGCGGGGTCACAGTGCATGCTTGGCCAATCACAGCGCCTGGATAACACTGCGATGGCGTAGTGCATTGTGGGCCGTTCGCGTCACTCGAATTTGGCGCGAACGGCCCAAATCGTTCGATCTTCGTCGAACGATCGAACAGCCGATGTTCGAGTCGAACGTATGTTCGACTCGAACACGAAGCTCATCCCTACTGTTCTGGCATTTTATACACAACATTAGGAAGCTTACATCCACTCTTCTAACCACTTGAAGACAAAGCCCTTTTTGACACTTTTTGTTTACATGAAAACATATTTTTTTTTGCAAGAAAATTATGTTGAACCCCCAAACATTATATATATATATTTTTAAAGCAAAGGCCCTACAGAATAAAATGGTGGGTGTTGCATTTTTTTTTTCTACACAGTATTTGCGCAGCGATTTTTCAAACGCATTTTTTGGGGAAAAAATACACTTTTTTTAATTTTAATGCACTAAAACACACTATATTGCCCAAATGTTTGATGGAATTAAAAAGATGATCTTAGGCCGAGTACATAGATACCAAACACGACATGCTTTAAAATTTCGCACAAACGCACATTGGCGACAAACTACATACATTTTTAAAAGCCTTTAAAAGCCTTTACAGGTTACCCCGTTAGATTTACAGAGGAGGTCTACTGCTAAACACACTGCTCTCGATCTGACCTTCGCGGTGATACCTCACATGCATGGTGCAATTGCTGTTTACATATGACGCCAGACCGACGCTTGCGTTCGCCATTGGGCAAGAGCAGGGCAGGACAGGGGTGCTTTTTTTTTTTTTTATTATTAATAATTTTGCTTTTTTATTTTATTTTTAAATTGTTCCTTCCATATTTTTTTTATTTTTTTTATCATTTTTATTGTTATCTCAGGGAATGTAAATATCCCCTATGATAGCAATAGGTAGTGACAGGTACTCTTTTTTTGAAAAAAACTGGGGTCTATTAGACCCTAGATCTTTCCTCTGCCCTCAAAGCATCTGACCACACCAAGATCGGTGTGATAAAATGCTTTCCCAATTTCCCAATGGCGCTTTTTATATCCGGGGGGGGTAATTCCCTCCCACTGCTTGTAAAAGCAGTCCAGAGGCTAATTAGCCACTAGCATTGCTTTTACATGAAAGCCGGCCGCTGGCTGAAAAGAATGATACCAAGATGATACCTAAACCCGCAGGCATCAATCTGGTATAACCATTCAAAGTCCAGCAACATACCAGTACGTTGCTGGTCCTTGTTGGACATGTATTGTAATCTTTTTTTTTTTTATGCAGCCAGTTGGCTGAACGAAAAAAGAGATTGATCGGGTGGGTATGCCCACCATTAGAATACCGCCCTTCATCCACCCACTTCTAATGATGGGCATACATGCACCATTTATATATGCCGAAGCATGGGGGCATCCTCCCGCAAAAAAGTTATGCCGCACACACATGGTCGGACTTTTCCACGGGCAAGCCTCCGTCGGAATTTTGACCGTATGTACGCGGCATTAGGAGCAAAATCACTCCTCCGCCCCTGCTGCCCCAATGCTTCGGCATATTTGCTTTTTTTTTTAACTGTGGTGGTGAAATCACCTCCTACAGCACTGGAGTTGCAGGGATCAGGCCTGTCTCTGCGAACGCTGCAGTTATGTGTGTTGTGTTTTGCAAGTGACAGTGATCGATCGATACTGCACTTGGGTGGCCTGGGCTGGACGGAGGGGCAAAACGCAGGTGCTAGCAGGTATCTGGGCTGATCCCGCTAACACTGCATTTTTGAACCCTAAACTGCTGGACGCTAGTATAGATCTGATCAGATCAGATACTATACCACTAAGGAGGGTGTATGCTTTACGCGTGGGTGTTAGCGTTACTGGCACTAACCTGACGCTGCCTGGGGTGTGACGCAGACCCTCTCTGACGCTAAAACCTAATTGATATCACCCGCCGAGCGATCAGGGGGTTAAACCTTTATTGGGTTATATACGGCGGGTGCCCTGACACTATAAAAAGCAAACTAACTAACCAGCGTCACCCGTAACACTTATATGATGATCACTGGTGAAAGGGTTACCTAGGGGCAATTAGGGGGTTAAAACCTTTATTAGATAATATATGGGGGTACCTGACGCTATAAAAACCTGTGGCGAACCTAAAAAAAATTACTGGCTACCGATCTGCATCACCGACGCTAAGACAGCGATCAGAAAAATGATCGCTTAGCGACAGTGGTGATAGGGGGTGAAAGGGTTACCTGGGGGGCGATCAAGGGGGTTAAACCTTTATTAGATAATTTATGGGGGTACCTGACGCTATAAAAACCTGCGGCGAACCTAAAAAAAAATACTGGCTACCGATCTGCATCACCGACGCTAAGACAGCGATCAGAAAAATGATCGCTTAGCGACAGTGGTGATAGGGGTGAAAGGGTTACCTGGGGGGCGATCAAGGGGGTTAAACCTTTATTAGATAATTTATGGGGGTACCTGACGCTATAAAAACCTGCGGCGAACCTAAAAAAAAAATACTGGCTACCGATCTGCATCACTGACGCTAAGACAGCGATCAGAAAAATGATCGCTTAGCGACAGTGGTGATAGGGGTGAAAGGGTTACCTGGGGGGCTATCAAGGGGGTTAAACCTTTATTAGATCATTTATGGGGGTACCCGACACTATAAAAACCTGCGGCGAACCTAAAAAAAATTACTGGCTACCGATCTGCATCACCGACGCTAAGACAGCGATCAGAAAAATGATCGCTTAGCGACAGTGGTAATAGGGGGTGAAAGGGTTACCTGGGGGGCGATCAAGGGGGTTAAACCTTTATTAGATAATTTATGGGGGTACCCGACGCTATAAAAACCTGCGGCAAAGCTAAAAAAAATTACTGGCTACCGATCTGCATCACCGACGCTAAGACAGCGATCAGAAAAATGATCGCTTAGCGACGGCGGTGCTAGGGGGTGAAAGGGTTATCTGGGGGTGATCAAGGGGTTAAACCTTTATTAGGGGGGGTTAGGGGGCTACACTGGACCTAAAACTAAATGTAGTGACACTTTTACAGTCACAAATGTCACTGATTGCAGTGATCACTAAATAAATGGTCACTGCAATCAGTGACACTGTGACTGAGGGCTGGGGGGTGATCTGGGGGGGCCTGGGGGGGGCGATTTATGTGCCTATGTGTGCTGGTGTTAGTGTAGTGTTTGTGCACTAACCTTGATGTCTTCTCTTGTACGGCGCTCGGTATATGTGAGCGCCGCACAAGAGATGACATCACTTCCTCCTGCTTCCTCTGCCTGTGTTTACATTACACAGGCAGAGGGGGCATTCTCATTCGCCGGGAGCGATCACGGGGGGTGGCCGGAATCAAACAGTCGCCCCCCAACTCGGATCGCTCCCAGACGAATTCCGACCGCTCACTGTACAGAAGGGGGGTCCGATTGGACCCCCCAACTGTACAAAGGCGATCACGTACACTCTACGTGATTGTGCCTGTCGGTGCCATTCTGCCGACGTATATATACAGTGAGCGGTCGTTAAGTGGTTAAACCGCTTCTCCAATCTCATTGTTTGGCCATGTGTCCTCTTACACCCCCTGAGATTGAATAGCTTTTTTCTGGGGTCACCATCGAGGCATTTGTAAATCGCCATCATGTCCCATGTCTCAAGTGTCTTTTCTCCAGTGAGAATACATTTAGTGCTTGTAGTTGCTCCTTGTATTTAAGGGTCCTCCACCCACCTTTATTAATTTTAGTTTCCCTTCTTTGGACACTTCTGGTGACCAGAACTGGATGGATTACTCCAGATGCGGCTGGACCAGAGTTGTATAAAGTGGCAGGATTCTAGTTTTATCTCTGGAGTGTATCCCCTTTTTTATGCATGCTAATGTTCTGCCGGCTTTGGTAGCTGCAGCTTGACATTGCATGCTATTGCACAATCTCCCACTAGGACCCCCAGATCTTTCTCCATCCTTGATTCCCCAAAAGGTTCTCCCCCTAGTGAGTGATTTGCATTTAGTTTTTTAACACCCAACTCCATTACTTTGTTCAGGTCTTTCTGTAAAATGTCTACATCCTGATGTTTATTATTGATTATTGCACTGCTTGTTTTTGTGTCTGAGATTGAGCTATTTATCCCACCCTCTATATCCTTTAAACAGAATTGGTCCCAGGACAGAGCCTTGGGGTACCCCACTTACCACTCCAGACCAGTCTGAGTACACGTTATTTATCATCACCCTATGGACGTGCCCCTGTAAGCAGTTTTCTATCCAAGAACAAACCTTATGGTCCAAGCCTGCAAACCTCAGCTTGTAGATTAAGCGTCTATGGGGGACTGTATCGAAGGCTTTTGCAAAATCCAGATACACCACATCCACAGGCCTCCCCCTGTCTAGATGGTAGCTCACTTGCTCATAGAACTTGTTAACAGATTGATCTGGCAAGAAGGCCCTCTTGTAAACCCATGCTGATTACTACTGATACCATTTTCATCAGCAAATGAAAAAAAAAATTACACCAAAATGCAGCCAAAAAAAAACAATTGAAAAAAAAATGTTTTTACTCACCCGAAATTGCTATGCGGAAGTCCCTAATCTGCCTCTTTCTTATCCGCGGTGGGTCTCCTTCCGCATCCTCTTCTAGTGAATGGGGTGCGCTGCCTTCTGGGAACTGTGTGTAATCCCAGAGAGCAGCCGCCCATTCACAAATCGGCGCGAGACTCGCACATGCGCAGTAGGAAACGGGCAGTGAAGCCGTAAGGCTTCACTGCCTGTTTCCCTTTGTGAGGATGATGGCGCGGGACCTGCAGTGATCGAAGGATCGGCATCGGGGGGGCCCATCATGGCGGGAGAGTAGGACAGGTAAGTGTCCTTATTAAAATTCAGCAGCTACAGTGTTTGTAGCTGCTGACTTAAAAAACAAAAAAAACTAATTGCGGGTGGAATCCCGCTTTAAAACTTCATCTATATTACCCTATATATCGCTGAGCAGCTGTATACATATACACAACTGGATTTGTTGTAAACACAACTGTGTTGCACAATAGTACATTTCTGTTTTAAATGCTAATTACCGTATGTCTCCCTTTTTTATAAGTGGTTTCTGGCGTAGAAAAAGCAGCTCTTTTACTTTAAAAAAATGCATGTGAGTAGTTGATATATACTCTTACTAGCCAAGAGGCATCATATTTAGTTATCATGTTCGGTTTATGAAGAATGGATCTCATCCTACCTAGCTATACAAAACTTCTATTTTATTATGTATTTTACTTTTTATTGTTTCTTTAGTATGTTGTTTAGATGCTTAGTATTATGTGGGTTGAGGATGTGGAATGGAGTACAGCTTTTGTGCTTTTTCTGGAGCGTTTTTGTCATTTGTATTTTTTGTTTGTTTTTTCTTTATCAAAACTATTAAAATTTTCATTGATAAAAAAAACAGTATTTAACGCTTTCCCTATTACTTTCCCCTATTACTCATTTTGGGTAGTGCAGTTTTGAAACTTGACATGTTTGGTATCTATTTACTTAACACAATCTCATCTTTTATTTTGTACAGGAAAAGTAGAGGGTTCAGTTGTTTGTGTGCACTAAAATTTATTTTAGATTTTTTTAATTTATTTTTTTCCTAAAAATATAAATGTATTAAACAGTTAAGCAAACATCATGTGACATAAAAAATTGGAACTACCATGTTTTTGTTCTGCGGGGTCAGTGTTCAGAAAATATAATGTTCTGAGCGGGGAAATGGTCAAGAAAACCTATTTTTCTTTTGGATTTCACTGGCCATTTAAATGTGTACTATCAAACAACAAAGATGCAAATAAAAGAAAGCCTGCCTTCCATTGATCAGTGTTTTTGCTTCCTGGATCAAATTTTGAAGCAGGTTTGGCAGTGATAGATTGGTGTATAGCAAATTCAAATAACGTAGAAGTACACAGTACATACGGCGCTCCTAGAAGTGCAGTCACTTGGTCTATTGAAACTTTCATCTGTATCTGTAGACTATCAACAGGGTAGAGGAAGACCTGATGCTACTGGATGGATAGCTCAGCAGGCGAAGGGACCGAAAATGGAACCTCTGAAGCTCCCGCACAAGATCTGGGTAGGATCAGCTCAATGTAGAATAAAACAGCAGGGCGCTGAGTTCGGTATAAAAAAAAAATCGCTTTATTATAAGCAGCACACTTACATTGAAGGTAGCATGGAACCGCATGAATAGGGAATACCTGAGACCAAGCAGCTGTGATCAGTGTGAGGCTGTAGGCATCACTGAGTAAACAGAGACCGAGGATGACAGGGAGCGGGGGTGTGCATAACGTGTTTTCAGGGACGTCGCCCTCTTTTTCAAATGCATTTCTTTCCGAAAATGCACAAAAATGCCTAATCTAATAGAAGTCTATAAGAAAGTGCTGGTAACCCGCATGAAAACCGTGGGGAAAACCTGTGCGGAGCATGAAAGGAGCCTAACACTGGAGTAGACAAAAATTTGAGAAGCTGTTCATAATAACCACTCAGCTTCTATCTTCAGATTGCTTAGTTAAAGTGGATGTAAACCCACTCTTATACCTTTCTAAACTACTGCCATAGTGCCTCCTGCATGTATCCTTATCTGTCAAATGTCTCCCCTCTGTCTGTTATAAGAACTGAAATACTGCAGATTCTGTGGGTGGATCTGTTGTCTGGAGCTCGGTGGGTGGAGTCGTGATGTCAGTAGACTCCCCACCCACCTCTACACTCCCCTTGTCAACATGCATTTTCTCCTGTGTATTCCTTCTGCTATGATCACTAACATCCAGAGAAAATGCAGAAAAGTAACCACATGACTTCAGAAAAGGAGTGGGGGTGGGAATTAAAAAATAAATAAAGCTAGTGCACGAGATATGTAAATAACCTGTCACTCAAAGCAAGGGGGCGGAACGGACAAAGGTTTTTCTCTGTTTGTCCGTTTTATCTCACTGAACAATAAAAGAGGATTGCTCAGAGCTGGATTAACTCTTTGTGGCAAGACTGGGCACAGATGATAGGAAATCTTATACTCTACATTGTGACAGCAAAGCAAAAAAAAAATCGGGTTTACATCCACTTTAAGCTTTGGAAATGAAGGATTGAAGCTGTTTGGTTGACATTTATAGCTGCTCCAGATTCGGTCTGCTCCAGTCTTAATAAATTCCCCTTAAAGTGAAGGGTAATTGAACATTTTTATTTGTCCAAGGACCAGGAGGTGAGGGAAAATCTTTGGATTGTCTGGGGATAGCGGTCTACGAGGGGATGTCCTCTTGCTTCCTTTGGAAGAGGAATTGTATGTAAATCTCCCCAACAGGACACAAAAGAACATATAATAGGGTCCTAATCATTTCTTTTTTTTTTTGTTTCATGAATAACCATTTCTTACTCTATACAAAAAAAATGTTTATTTTGTTTTTAATTTCAATTAAATCAGAACCTTTTTTTATTTTTTTTATTTTTTTTTTACCACTACTATTCCTTTATCCTGCCTTTTGAAATTTACAAATGCAGCAATTTAGAAATTGGATAAAAGCTTTAGCACTTTTTAAAAGGAAAAGAGGTGCATTTTATATACAACTATATAAATCAGACCAAAATGAAGGACAAATGGGGAGGAAAGAGGGTTAATGGTTAGGTTTAGGTTAAGACTTAAACTTGGAGGATAGGTTAAAACTGAATTCCAGGTATGACAGTTTTTATTGGCTTCATAAGCACAGTAAAATTGCAGCAAAATTGTGTGCGTTTTCGGCGCCATTATCTGCACCTTTTTCTCTTATCGGCAAAATGCCGATGACACCATTTTCGGCGAATATGTTTTGGCTGCCAAAATTTCGGTGCATCTCTACTTTTCAATTAGGACTTAATAATTTTTTGCATATTTGATGTAACATACATTACTGTTTGCATGTCCACCCCAATCAAAGTTCATAATCCAATCATTTCCCTTTGGGATTAATAAAGTAATCCAATTCTGATAATATATTATGATTTCTTTTTTAAATTACCAAATCAAATTTTTATTAAAAACTCAAAATAGGTAAAGCACGATTGGTAAAATGCCAAAAAGAAACAGTTTTTAATAAAGATTTTATTGAGATATTTAATAAGTTATGCATTCTTAACTAATGGGAATAGACATGCAAAAAGTAACGTATGTCACGTTCATTACACAAAATTTGATAAATATCTAAACTCAGAGCCCACGGGGGAGATTCATCTCTTTTTGTCATGGCGACTGTTGCCACCGATCTTGAAAGTGATGGAAAAACTAACATTTTACAGTTGCTACCAAATAGGAACAGAGAGAATTTTCCAGTGGGGACACGTGTTTCAGAAACAGTCTAAGAAGGGGTTTCTTCTCATTTTGAAGATATTCCCACTCACTTTCAGTTGCTGCTCCAGGACAAGATGTAAAAGAAAAAGCTGTAATAATAAAAAAAAAAAAAAAAGCACTTCTTGGTTAATACTTCATGTACACTGCTGCTGGTAAACAGACGTTTAGGAGCAGTTCTGTTCTCTTATATAAAAAATGTGTTCAGGATGGATGTTCAGAGGCCTTTAAAACGCCAAATTCCTATAACGGCTTGTAAACGCAGTAACTCGCATTCAGCCGCGTTTAATTTACATGCGTTTTTCATTTTTGGCCATTTGAAAAAAAAAAAAAAAAACTCTCCTAAACGCTTCTATTACGGCTAAATGCGGAGAAATTGACATTTTAAGGCCTCTTGCAGTTAATTTTTTTACTGAGCTAAAATGCAGCCCATTAACCACTTAAGGACCAGCGCACGCCTATTTACGTCAACAGAATGGCACGGACAGGCATAAGGGCGTACAGGTACGTCCCCTTTAAGATGCCGGCCCCGCGACCCTGCCGTGAGCCTGACCGCGGGTTTTATAGCACTGTCGCTGTAAAAATGACAATGGTCTCAAAAATGTGTCAAAAGTGTCCGATGTGTTTGCCATAATGTCGCAGTCACGATAAAAATCGCTGATCGCCGGCATTACTAGTAAAAAAATTTTTTTTTATAAAAATGCCATTAAAACTATCCCCTATTTTGTAGACGCTATAACTTTTGCGCAAACCGATCAAACACTTATTGCGTTTTTTTTTTTTTTTTTTACCAAAAATATGTAGAAGAATACATATCGGCCTAAATTGAGGAATTTTTTTTTTTTATATATATTTTTGGGGGATATTTATTATAGCAAAAAATTTAAAATATTGCATTTTTTTCAAAATCGTCGCTCTGTTTTTGTTTATAGCGCAAAAACCGCACAGGTGATCAAATACCACCAAAAGAAAGCTCTATTTGAGGGAAAAAAAGGACGTCAATTTTGTTTGGGAGCCACATCGCACGACCGCGCAATTGTCTTTTAAAGCGACGCAATGCCGAATCGCAAAAAGTGGCCCGGTCTTTAACCTGCCTAATGGTCCGGGGCTGAAGTGGTTAATTGTAATGTGCCTATGCACAATTGTAATGATATTACATATATGTACCAATATTTCATTTATATGTATCCCTTTTAAATTGACATTTGTTGGTGATATCAATGCATGTATTACTACTTGAATAAAGTTTTATACTGTATTTACTGTTGCTACGCTTATCGGCCAAATGGTGCTCACCTCACTCAAAGTCCCAGGGCGAATTTTCTGTTTTGTTGCATATTTCAGGGATGGAGGTGTCACTGGCGACACCAGATCGATCTTTTTTTTTTTTTTTTTTTATGTGCCTATGCACACAGGCGTGTAAACAAGTTCTGTGTATACTTCAGTAAAAAAAATTTTTTTCAAAATCTGCATTTTTGGTTAGTAATTTACACCTGATTCGCACGCATTTGCACGCAGATGCGCACATTCGCCCAAAATGTACACAGATTTGTCCATTGACATTGTCAATCCATGAACAAGCGTCCACGCATGCGTGAAAATGTGTGCGATGTGGCTTGAAAAAAAAAGACGCAAACGCAGTAGGTAACAAAATAAATATTGCACTGGAGATAAAATTGATGTAGCTACATAAACTGTAAAAATGGTGCGAGTAATACCAAACGGTAGCAAAAGCAGTCATAAAAACATGTAGCCAAGTATGATACTGGTATAAAAATGTGTACAACGATACCACTGCTGAATCCAGATGAGGAGGGGTTAACATCAGTCCGGCATGTAGATGTCCCGTGAAGGGAACTATCACAACTCCCAGTGGATGGCTGTAGAATCCCAGAGGTTGATAGAGGGAAGTGATAGAGGGAAGTGTAACAGCCCTTGCGTGTGGCAGATAGTAAGGTCCCGCCGGCATGCAGATATGAAGGCACAGCAAAGGAGCCCTTCAGATGGACACGGCAAGCCCCGCCGGTGTCCGTGACGTCACCGGATCTCCGACGGAACTCCCTGAAGACCCGGAAGCCGGCGGAGAGGTGAGTATCGATCAAAAGAATTTTGATCGATCAAAAAAATTTATCGATTAATCGAGGCATTAATAGTTAATTTCCACAGCCCTAATTTTTACTTATTTATTTTTGGCTTGAAGCATACATAACATATTAAAGGCTGTCTTTGCTAAATATTTGTGTTAGAAAAGATTTTGGCACCATCGCTCCTGCGCCAAAAACAAATAGCAAATTTCAAAAGCCAAAAACAAATACTATTTCTCTCTTGCAGATGTAAAATGTTGTTTTAAAATGAACATCTGTGTATGTGAACGTGTATTCAGAAAACTGTCCCCACTCTCAGCATAATGTATTACATTTGAAGTGTGCATCCTGCAGTATCTGACGCATGCTAAGCAGGATTATAGACGCAATCAAATGTTTCAAAGGCGACTAAAATCACTTTACACTCGCAGAGAAGCCTTGCCTACCAATGATAATTGCCACTCTATATTTTCTTGAAAGCATTTTAATTACTAGCAGTGTCACAGTTAGGCAATTGAATATAAATTTCCTACAAGATGACCTCGTCAATCAACGGCTCCAGCCCTCAACCTCCTACATACTAAGAAATGCTGGAATCTGTTTGTATTCTCTGCTTTGTGTTACAGAAATATTGCAATTATGTATATTTTTTCTGAGAAATGCAGTCTTCAGCCTTACAGGATATTTACAGGAAAATTGGAATATTCCTTGTCTGCCTAGGACAGTCTTACAGCTTGAAACAGAGATCTGTGTGACCACATGTTGTCAACCTTAACCACTTCAGCTCTGGAAGATTTACCCCCCCCCCCCTTCCTGACCAGGCCATTTTTTACAGTACAGCACTGCATTAATTTAACAATTGCGCGGTCGTGCGACACTGTACCTAAATAAAATGTTTTTTCCCCCACAATTTGAGCTTTGTTTTGGTGGTATTTGATCACCTCTGCGGTTTTTATGTTTTGTGCTATAAACAAAAAAAGATAGACAAATTTGAATAAAAAAACAGTTTTTTACTTAAATTGGATGTAAACCCGAATTTTTTTTATTTATTTTTTGCTGTCACAATGTACAGTATAAGATTTCCTATCATTTGTGCCAGGTCTTGCCACAAAGAGTTAATCCAGCTCTGAGCAATCCTCTTTTATTAGTTCAGTGAGATAAAACGGACAGAGTTACCTTTGTCCGTTCCGCCCCCTTGCTTTGAGTGACAGGTTATTTACAGATCTCGTGCACTAGCTTTAAACTGGCATTATTTTTTAATTCCCACACCCACGCCTTTTCTGAAGTAATGTAGTTACTTTTCTGTATTTTGACTGGATGTTAGTGATCATAGAAGGAATACACAGGAGAAAATGCATGTTGACAAGGGGAAAATGCATCTACTGACATCACGACTCCACCCACCGAGCTCCGGACAACAGATCCACCCACAGAATCTGCAGTATTTCAGTTCTTATAACAGACAGAGGGGAGACATTTGACAGATAAGGATACATGCAGGAGGCATCTATATCCTTATAGATCAGCACTATGGCAGTAGTTTAAAAAGCTGCGTGATAATTATTTTTTTTTTATATATAATATATACCGTATTTATCGGCGTATAACACGCGCCGGCGTATAGCACGCACCCCAAGTTTAGGAGGAAATTTTAGGGAAAAAAACTTTTAGGAGGGAAGTTTAAGGAAAAATAACTTACATTTAAATGCAGCCTTGTCAGTGTCCATTGCAGCCTTGTCAGTGTCCATTGCAGCCTTGTCACAGTGCAGCCTTGTCAGTGTCCATTGCAGCCTTGTCAGTGTCCATTGCAGCCTTGTCACAGTGCAGCCTTGTCAGTGTCCATTGCAGCCTTGTCAGTGTCCATTGCAGCCTTGTCACAGTGCAGCCTTGTCAGTGTCCATTGCAGCCTTGTCACAGTGCAGCCTTGTCAGTGTCCATTGCAGCCTTGTCAGTGTCCATTGCAGCCTTGTCACAGTGCAGCCTTGTCAGTGTCCATTGCAGCCTTGTCACAGTGCAGCCTTGTCAGTGTCCATTGCAGCCTTGCCCCAGAGTCCATTTCAGCCTTGCCCCAGTGTCACCGTGCAGCCTTGCCCCAGTGTCGCCGTGCAGCCTTGCCCCAGTGTCGCCGTGCAGCCTTGCCCCCAGTGTCGCCGTGCAGCCTTGCCCCCAGTGTCGCTGTGCCAGATTTTAAAATTGGCGCCGAGACTGTGCGGAGCGGGGCGGACGCCGCAGAGAACACAGGGACTGGGTGGAGCCGCCGGCGAGATACACATAGCCGAGTGTACTCGGCTATACTCGGCTTTTCTCGGCTCCGCTCACAGTCACGCCGAGTCCCGCCCTATGATGGACAAATTTTAGGGAAAAAAACTTTTAGGAGGGAAGTTTAAGGAAAAATAACTTACATTTAAATGCAGCCTTGTCAGTGTCCATTGCAGCCTTGTCAGTGTCCATTGCAGCCTTGTCACAGTGCAGCCTTGTCAGTGTCCATTGCAGCCTTGTCAGTGTCCATTGCAGCCTTGTCACAGTGCAGCCTTGTCAGTGTCCATTGCAGCCTTGTCACAGTGCAGCCTTGTCAGTGTCCATTGCAGCCTTGTCAGTGTCCATTGCAGCCTTGTCACAGTGCAGCCTTGTCAGTGTCCATTGCAGCCTTGTCACAGTGCAGCCTTGTCAGTGTCCATTGCAGCCTTGCCCCAGAGTCCATTTCAGCCTTGCCCCAGTGTCACCGTGCAGCCTTGCCCCAGTGTCGCCGTGCAGCCTTGCCCCCAGTGTCGCCGTGCAGCCTTGCCCCCAGTGTCGCTGTGCCAGATTTTAAAATTGGCGCCGAGACTGTGCGGAGCGGGGCGGACGCCGCCGAGAACACAGGGACTGGGTGGAGCCGCCGGCGAGATACACATAGCCGAGTGTACTCGGCTATACTCGGCTTTTCTCGGCTCCGCTCACAGTCACGCCGAGTCCCGCCCTATGATGGACATAACACAGGTCCAATGGCGGGACTGGGGCGTGACTGTGAGCGGAGCCGAGAAAAGCCGAGTATAGCCGAGTACATTCGGCTATGTGTATCTCGCTCCGCTCCGCTCACAGTCAGCGGAGACAGCCCAGGGATGGTGGGTATCGGCGTATAACACGCACCCACGATTTTCCCCTGATTTTCAGGGGAAAAAAGTGCGTGTTATACGCCGATAAATACGGTATATATATTTTTTTATATAATATCTGTTTTTTATATTTTATTATATTTTTTGTACTTTCTATGTATGTGAACACATATGAATTATTAGCACTGTGTTTGCTTTTTCTAAGGGTAGCGCATTGTCATTTTTACTTTTTTGCAGTAGTTTAGAAGGGATGAGAGTGGGTTTACATCCGCTTTAATTCTGTAATACATATCCAATAAAATTAAAAAAATAAAAAACAATTTTTTTTCATCAATTTGGGCCAATATATATTCAGCTACATATTTTTGGGAAAAAAATCCCAATAAGCGTATGATTGGTTTGCGCAAAAGATATAGCGTCTACAAACTATGGGATATTTTATATTCTTTTACTTTTATTTACTAGTAATGGCAGCGATCAGCAACTAATAGCGGGACTGTGATATTGTGGTGGACAAATCGGACACTAACTGACACTTTTGGCACTTTTTGGGGGCCAGTGACACTAATACAGCGATTATTGAAAAAAAAAATGCACTGTTAATGTACTAATAACTGGCAGGGAAGAGGTTCACATCAGGGGCAATCAAATGGTTAACGATGTTCCCTGGGAGTGCTTTCTGTGTGTGTGGGGGGGGAGGGGGGGTGCTTTAACACTGGAAAGACAGAGATCCGTGTTCCTGCTTAGCAGAAACACAGGATTACTGCCTTCCCTTGTCACCGAATGGTGGTCTACCTTGTTTACATAGGACAACCGCCATTCTGCCTGACTCCCGAATGATTGTCGGGTCCTGGCAAACATTGCGTCCAATCACAGCGGGAGCTGATTGTAAAATAAATTGGCTGGATAGCCGCACTCCAAATATTCACCTTTTATTGTAAAGTTAAAATCAAGGCATCAAAAGTCGGTACAGACTAACTGCACTGCCGCTGACATGTTTCACACCAGACACGGTGCTTAGTCATAGCTGAGCGTGAGCATGTTGCTGGCGGCACGCGTGTGCGCCCGAGACCCGGAAGTGCCAGAACACGTACCAGTACGTGATCTGGCACAGATTGGCCGCCCTGCCGCATTATACATATGCGTGGGGCAGTCGGCAAGAGGTTAAAGTATACGTAAACCCTCACCCTGTAAAACAACCCATTTCAGTTTAAAATACGTATAAATGAAAGGCAAAACATTTGTGTATAGATATAAAAAAAATATATATATACAAACTATTTCCCTTTTTTATTTGTAGCGCTACCCCCAGTTAAGAGAGCCGCTGGGTTTTGTTTCAGGCCCTGTATACAGCACCGCCAACCCCCGGCAATCTACTCAACCCACACTGGCACAGTTAGTCTAGGGATTGTTACCTTGTAACGGTCTATACCGGATTATACACAATCTGGCAGTCTTAATAGATAACTACTATCTGCAAAGATGACACTAATACCAGGTGATAAAATATAACTGGATTTACTTTGTTATAAGACTTCAAAGTTAAACACATCACACAGTATACATGCAGAGCCCTGCAGCAATAAACATATTCATCAGTGATAGTGCAGAGTGATCACCCGCCACGTGCAACTATCTTCTTTCCCTATGCGCAATATGGCGCAGCAACAAAGTTTTAACCCCCGCCCTGGTCAGGCCTGACTCAGATTAAAACTCAGTCCCTTATGAGAACAATTCTTTGCATGCAACTTGAACGGTGGTGCACTTTCAGGAAACAATATTTGTAATCCAAGGGGTAGTAAATAACAGGGTGGGCCAAGGCAGTCACTAGGCCCAACAAAGTAAAAGGGTAATGAAGTGAGCAAGTGCTCGCTCACCACTCCGGACGCGATCCCAGTCCGGGCTTCCACCACTGTGTATCCGCACACAGTGTCTCCAACGGCCGGGTCTCCGGTCCAGCTGATGTCAGCAAACTCGAGCAGGAACAGGTGCCACCCAGGCTCCGCGGTGGGGTGGAAGGCTCTTTGGTCGGTATGCAAAGCCCAGGCTTCAGGCCTTACACAGCAGCGGATCCGCCCAGGGAGTCCTATTGCTTGCAGCCCGGTGTCCAAAGAGGCCGAGCTTAGCCTCGCCATCTTCTTATATAGCCCCACCCATGAGTCTCTGCGGCGGCCCAATGCACCCTGGGTGCCGAATGGGGTTCTGGGTAACGTAGTCCAGGGGCCTTAAAGGAGACCCCGCTACATATTTTTTTATATAAGTAATTACCCTCTGTTCTCAGCTGCATAAGGAGCTCAGAGAGCTGGGGGAGGAGAAACGGCAGCACACTTGTCTTCCCTGTGAATGGCTGTGAGGGGGGGTCAGGACAAGTCCGATATTTGGAGGAGAGAGAGTTCCCCGCACAGCTAGAGAACTGACCATGCTGTGCTCTCATGCAAAGTGTGGTCATTTTTTTAATAGGAAAGCAGAGGGACTGGCAGGAACACCAGGAAATTCACTCAAAGGAAGAAATAAAACAAGTACAGGATACCTTTTCATACACGTACATGGTACAGCAGGTACATATCAGGAATATGAAATATATTTTCTTTAAAATGCACCTGTGCCCAGACTATGGGCATTAAACTTTTTGCATATTACTAATCACTTGGGGCTGCCTCCTGGCAGCCCTTAAGGGAGATTCACTGTTGGGAGGTGGAGGTGTCTTTCATTCACATGATCACTGATTGGCTGTCACAGCGGTCACATGATCAGGAGCCTGTCCTAATGACTCCCGATCACAGATGGAAACCAAGAGCTTTCAGTGACAGCATGGTTAGTCTGCTGGGAGTTCACTGTGAGCGCGGTCTTAGCACATAACCCAGGAAACGCGGCAGCTGGTCATTAAAGCTGATCTTCGCTGCATCTGAGCACCACATACCAAAAACACCATTTTAATTCATTTTTTATATTCAAAGCAAACTCCATCAATCCATATCTCTATGGTTTATTTGTTGAGAAATCACTTCGAAAAACACCTCCTAGCATTTCTGGTCATGGCCATCTTGAGTAAGGTGCAGATAATTCACATAACATTTACTTCCTGAAATCCATCTGCCTTTAGCTCAAACATGCAGGAGGGAGTTCTTAGCCGAGAAAACTCCTCCTCACCTCCTAAAGTCTCTCGAGATGTATGACATCATTTGCCTAGGCCGGAAATTAGAAAGTTAGGCCCCATGCACACGGGACGCTGTTAAACGGGTGTTCAGAGGTAGTTGGACACTTTTTTTTTTCAACTGCCCCTGAACACATTCAATGTTATCCTATGTGTCCATGCACACAGTCTCGTTTATTGCCGTTTTTAGGCAGTTGCGTTTAACTTAGTTTTTCCAGAAGCAAAAAAATGGGTTCAGACGCAAAAGTTTTCCACGTTTCAGACGCTAAACGCGGTACCGGCGTTTTGCCGTGTTTTCGTTTATAAGCGGTTTTAAGGGTGACCTATTTTTTTTACATTAGAAATCTCAAAAATTATGGCGAATGATGAAAAACCATAAAAAAAACTGTAATTGTTTGCATTGTGGACAATCCACAACTTGTGGCAGGTGGCGTGGCAAGTGGACAATCCACAACTTTTGGCAGGTAACGTGGCAAGTGGACAATCCACAACTTGTGGCAGGTAACGTGGCAAGTGGACAATCCACAACTTGTGGCAGGTAACGTGGCAAGTGGACAATCCACAACTTGTGGCCAGGTGACATAGCAAGTGGACAATCCACAACTTGTGGCAGGTGACGTGGCCAGTGGACAATCCACAACTTGTGGCAGGTGACGTGGCCAGTGGACAATCCACAACTTGTGGCAGGTGACGTGGCCAGTGGACAATCCACAACTTGTGGCAGGTGACGTGGCCAGTGGACAATGCACAACTTGTGGCAGGTGACGTGGCCAGTGGACAATCCACAACTTTTGGCAGGTGACATGGCCAGGTGATGCGGAAAGTGGACAATCCACAACTTGTGGCAGGTGATGTGGCAAGTGGACAATCCACAACTTGTGGCAGGTGACGTGGCCAGGTGACGTGTCAGGTGACGTGGCTAGTGGACAATCCACAGCTTGTGGCAAGTGATACGCTAAATACAAGTACACTGCTGCTCTCTCAGCTGCTGCTACTCACTCTGGTCTCACAAAATGGCTGAATTGGTTAAATAATACTGTTTTTTGAACTTAGGGAGGGTCTTATGATGTTTCTTAACTAAACGCTTATAGACGCAAATGCGGTAAAACGCTGCTAAACATGGCTGCAATTGCGGCAAAATGGGCGTTTCTAAATGCTGGTTTCAGCCTTTAAAAACGTGTGTTCAGCAGAGTTTGCACCGGCATCTCGTGTGCATGGGGCCTAACTGAAGAAATGTAAAAAAAAAAAAGTTGAAAACAAAGGAATATGATATACTTTCCTATCTATTTACTAATGCAAGTAAAATAGATATAAAATAGATATAATGTTGATTGAGAGGGTGTACGCTCCCTGCTGCGGCATATATGCATTCTAACAGCAGGAAGAGGTTAATAAGCACTAAACTAGCTGTATTCTATTCTCATGTAAAAAAAAAATCATTGCATGGATTGTGAATTTTAAAGATTCATTTCTTCACAATGCATATAGATACAACCATCACTGAGGTGTTCGTTTTTTTTTTTTTTTACTGCTTGTTTGGAATATGTAAATACTTTAGTGTGCATGAACTGGGCACAGGTTTACTCTAAAGTCAACGTGAACATTCAAGTTTAAATTAATGTAATACACTTCAGATGCATGAAAACCAAAGTCCTATGGTTGGCTCTCTTTAGAAAGTAGCCATATAGTAGAGAAGGTCATCTACTGTCAACATCCTGCACAGAAGAACCCTTGATCTTTGTGTGGAATGGATGCAGGGGTATCTCTGTAGAGATATGATCCCGAAATCTCCCACCACCACCAACCCCTCATTAAGTCAGACCTTAGCTCTGCAATAGACCAAGCTCATGCTCCCCTTTATAAAGAAAGAACTAAGGCTGCGCAACTGAATACAAAAAGTAAAAAACCAAAATTATGTTATGAAAACACAATATGATATCATTTGTGTATGACGTGAATAAACAATATAACTTATGGAGTAAGGGATGTTGTTCTATGTACGTCTCTGGGTAATAGATGGTACTTAAACTGTATTTCTTGATATTGACATGCAAAAAAAAATTCAAAGATAGTCCATAAGTAACAAAAAGTCCCCAGAAGGAAGAAATAAAGGATTCCAAAACTCTTCAAAACTGCATAAGTGACTTCAAAAATGAAACACCATAGAAGGAGTGATGATATGACAGGAGAGAAATCCACCACCTTGTCCCTTTCAGGCTGCTTACCAGAAATTTTGATCCCTGAAAGAGATCAATCTGAGTAGGTGGCTGTTATCCCCGCCAAGGGCTCTAATTGGCTCTCTCTGTGCTCTCTGTTCATCTAGGTTCCAGTCTGTTAGTCCACCAGGCAGCTCCGTGAGTCACATTTAGGGTAAAAGAGAAAACCCCATAGCGTAATCCAGTATATAAAAAAACGTTTATTATAATAAAATGCACTTACAGCATGTTGAAGTAAAAACAGCAGTGGTTTAGTGTGCGGCCGGCCGGCTCTCACTACCCGTTGCTTCCGGGATTCGTATCCCTGGATGACGACAGGTTTGTCGAAACGACGTAGGGAGGAGCGGCGTGCTGACGTCACCACGATACGAATCCCGGAAGCAACGGGTAGTAAGAGCCGGCCGGCCGCACACTAAACCACTGCTGTTTTTACTTCAACATGTTGTAAGTGCATTTTATTATAATAAACGTTTTTTTATATACTGGATTACGCTATGGGGTTTTCTCTTTTACCCTAAATGTGACTCACGGAGCTGCCTGGTGGACTAACAGACTGGAACCTAGATGAACAGAGAGCACAGAGAGAGCCAATTAGAGCCCTTGGCGGGGATAACAGCCACCTACTCAGATTGATCTCTTTCAGGGATCAAAATTTCTGGTAAGCAGCCTGAAAGGGACAAGGTGGTGGATTTCTCTCCTGTCATATCATCACTCCTTCTGTGGTGTTTCATTTTTGAAGTCACTTATGCAGTTTTGAAGAGTTTTGGAATCCTTTATTTCTTCCTTCTGGGGACTTTTTGTTACTTATGGACTATCTTTGAATTTTTTTTTTGCATGTCAATATCAAGAAATACAGTTTAAGTACCATCTATTACCCAGAGACGTACATAGAACAACATCCCTTACTCCATAAGTTATATTGTTTATTCACGTCATACACAAATGATATCATATTGTGTTTTCATAACATAATTTTGGTTTTTTACTTTTTGTATTCAGTTGCGCAGCCTTAGTTCTTTCTTTATATATCTGTTATTTGTGTGTCCCACATTTTTTGGTTGCTGCATAGATATTAAGTTATCACATATATTTTACATTTTATTCAGACAGCGCAGTATTTTCACACTTTTCATGCTCCCCTTTGACTGGAGCGTTCAAGCTTGAAATCAGCAGGGGTGTGCCAAAGCTCTGCAGAGAGACCATTGCTTCCACACAGAAAGCACATGTGAGTGTAACCATTTTTTAAGTGATTTTTAATGGATTGTGCAACTGTGAGTGAGGCAGGGGTGTGTCCTCTACATATCATGTGCCTGAAATTGTTATCCTCTCTCATCTCAAAAAGTCGATAAGTTAAAATAGTTGTCATTTATCTTCAGAAAGTGTTCTGATGAATGATTCTGTAGAACTTTCTATGACAACCTATATCTTATGTGCTACAAGGGGAGGTGTGTGTAAGTGTGAAGTGGTGTTTTTTTTGTTTTTTTTTTACCTCTTTCATACAATCATTTTCTCACTATAAATATATTGAATGGTTTTAGGGACATGCTACTTGCACAGGGTAGAAGGAGTTTTAGGTGGTATGTTTAATGGATACTGTGGAAGGTGTTGGAAGCATACTCTAATCCAGGGGTCTTCAAACTACGGCCCTCCAGGTGTTCAGGAACTACAATTCCCATCATGCCTAGTCATGTCTGTGAATGTCAGAGTTTTGCAATGCCTCATGGGATTTGTAGTTCTGCAACAGCTGGAGGGCTGTAGTTTGAGGATCCCTGCTCCAACCGGTCACTTATTTCAAGGGACTGTCCCTCATTTGGAGAAAGTCTATCTTTTGGAACCAAATTGCTCTGTTCCTCTAAAAAAACTACTATTAGACTACCAGAAGTGTTTTACTGCACTTTCGTAAGGGGGGAGGGGTGTTGTTGGCAAGGTTATGTCTTTTTACCTATAGTGGGTATAGAAAAGAATCACCTTTACTATGCTTTACTGTAGGAATGGTGTTATTTGGATGGTGAACTGTACTGGATTTCCATGATACATATCGTTTGGTGTTGAGGCCAAATAATTCAATTTTAGTCTCATCTGAATGCACTTTGAAGATTGAGGCCACATTAAAAAGTGTTTTATGGTCAGATGAGACTAAAATTGAATGATTTGGCCTCAACACCAAACAATATGTCTGATGGAAATCCAATACAACTCACCATCCAAATAACACCATTCCTACAGTAAAGCACGGAGGTGGTAATGTCCTGTTATGGGGGGGGGGGGTTCTCTGCAGCAGGGACTGGAGCACTTGTCAGGATAGAAGGAAAATGGATGGGTAAAATCTGCTGCCCTCTGCCAGAAAGTTGTCAATGGGAAGAAGGTTTACCTTCCAACATGACAATGACCCAAAACACACAGCAAAAATTAACACAGTGGTTAAAGGAGAAAAAGGTGAATATCCTTGCATAGCCTAGTCAGAGCCCAGACTTAAACCCCATTGAAAATCTGTGGAATGACTTGAAGACTGCAGTCCACAAACGGTCGCCATCAAATTTAACTGAACTTGAGCAGTTCTGCAAAGAAGAGTGGGCAAATATTGCAAAGTCTAGATGTGCAAAGTTAGTAGAGACATATCCCAACACACTAAAGGCTGTAATTAAAGCAAAAGGGAGTTCAACAAAATACTGACACAAGGGGGGGGGGATCCTTTTTTCAACTCAGTGATTCTGTTTTTGATTTTTTTTCTGACCTGTTGGTGCTAGTTCTTTCACTTGGATGTTTTAGGTTACACTAGTAAATACTGCTGGATGAGACAAAAACGGTGTCTGTCTTAATTTCAGGCTGCAAAGCAACAAAATGTGATTATTTTAAAGGGTGGCGATTCTTTTCTATACCCACTGTACATACTTTGCTATAGGTTGTTCCACTTTATCATCTCCGAAATTTGTGAGGCATTGTTGGAAGTCATAAAGGTTGAGTTGTTGGGCCCTTTTTATTGATTGGGCATGTGGACCGGGCCTTTGGATTATCTCCTGCTTGAGGGCCTAGAAGCTTCAAGCTGTTGTTGCACAAGAGAGATAAAGAGCTGAAAATCTACACACACATCATTATCAAAGTATTTTCTCTTTAGTTTAATGAGACACCGAGCCGAAGCAAAATCCACTAATTTTCTGTATTCACAAAGACCTGGTAAATGTTGAAGAATGAGCTGGGGGATTCTGATTGCTTGTGAAAATGATTCATTATAATGCATTCATGCAGAATCCATTGCTTGTTCTCCTTATTATCATGCAAATGAAATGAGGAAGTACATGATGTGAGCTCTTCTTTCTAATTATTTGCTATTTTGATTTTTTTGCAGGTTTTACTGGGACCTGATAATGCTGATTATGATGGTGGGGAACCTTGTCATTATACCGGTCGGAATAACCTTCTTCACAGAGCAGACGACCACACCGTGGATTATATTCAACGTGGCGTCCGACACCGTTTTTTTATTTGACTTGTTCATGAATTTTAGAACTGGGATTGTCATTGAAGACAATTCTGAGATCATACTAGACCCAAAAGTCATAAAGATGAGTTATTTAAAGAGCTGGTTTGTTGTTGACTTCATCTCATCCATCCCAGTGGATTATATCTTTCTCATTGTCGAGAAAGGCATGGATTCGGAAGTGTACAAGACTGCTAGAGCTCTCCGTATTGTGAGATTTACAAAAATCCTCAGTTTGTTGCGCCTACTGCGATTATCAAGGTTAATCCGATACATTCATCAGTGGGAAGAGGTAAATGAACCAATCAGTTGTTTTTCTATTTAAAGGGGCCTCCTGCTTTATCTATAAATCGGGGGGATTATATCGAACAGCTAAAATTGAACATAGGTGTTGATTTACTAAAACCAGTGAGTGCAAAATCTGGTGCAGCATGGTAGCCAATCAGCTTCTAACTTCAGCTTGTTCAATTAAGCTTTGACAATAAAACCTGGAAGCTGATTGGTTGGTTTCTATGCACAGGTACACCAGATTTTGCACTCTCCCGCTTTAGTAAATCACCTACATAGTATATTTTTGTGTTCCCTTTCCAGAGTTTACTAGTAGAAACTCGTGCATGACTATGATGTTATTTCGAACACCCCAAAAGATATTGATATTTTGTGTGATAAAAGTTAAGTTAATGTTCTCTGGAATATGATATGCAGCTTTGAGGCTGAAAATGAATCTTTGGAAATTGTTTGCTTCTCCCTCTTTCACAATATGGTCTCAAAGGTGGCCATTGCACCACTTAAAGCGGAGGTCTGCCTAAAAAAAAAAAAATATTAAAAGCCAGAAGCTACAAATACTGCAGCTGCTGACTTTTAATAAATGGACACTTACCTGTCCAGAGTGCCCGCGATGTCGGTAGCCAAAGCCGAGCAATCGCTCGGCTCTCGGCTGCCCCCCCCCGCCATCTTCGGTGAGGGAATCAGGAAATGAAGTGTTGTGGCTTCACTTCCCGGTTCTCTACTGCGCATGTCCTAACTGTTCCCCGCTATCTTCTGGAACGTGTGGGGGGGGGGGCGGGACTCCCTCGGGAGTCTATGCCCGGAAGTGGGTGCAAATACCTGTATTATACAGGTATCTGCACCCCCTCCCCCCTGAAAGGTGCCAAATGTGACACCGGAGGGGGGGAGGGATCTGAAAAGTGGAGGTTCCATTTTTGTGTGGACCTCTGCTTTAAAGACATTGTCACCTGCATTGCCTCCTGATAGCCCGTCAAACCAAAGTATACTCACCGATCCATGTTTCCTCACCAACTTCTGCAGCCTGTGTAGGCTTTAACTCTCCCCTGTTCCCCTATATACACATACATGCCAGTGTTCAGACCTGGAGATTGAATAGTCATGTACTCCGCCAAACCTGGAAGCCTTGTTTGGTTTCAGGAACAAGTGAGGGGTCCAAGGATAGCAAGGAAGTGCAGATCGGTGAAATATATCTTGGGGTGTAAGGGTTTCTTGGTGTACCTTCACATTGCCCATTCAATATCCCTTCAACCTCCATCTCCTCCTTCCTGAAAAATGAGATGGTGCATGCTCCCTGTCTCTATTTAATAATGCAGTGGCCAGACGCCAAATGTCCCATCAGCAGATCCAGGTTATTGCCATTTGAATTTGTTTGAAGGAAGGAGAGTATGCAAATGGTAGCTTTGAGAAGATTGCCGTTTTTTATAGTTCTTTCAGGTCAGGGTTGTAGTGGGTAGTGTAGGAGGGAGAGAAGTTATTCTGCATTGCTAAGTTTGTCTTGATGTCTTTTAAAGTATAACTAAAGGCAAAACTTTTTTTAAGTTCAGAGGGATTAGAACCCCTGTCAGTTGTTATTGGTGTCCGTGTCCCATTAAAGCGGAGGTCCACCCGAATTTTTTTTTTTATAAAGCCAGCAGCTACAAATACTGCAGAAGTAGAAGACGAGCAATCACTCGTCTCTAGGCTGCCCCCGCCGCCATCCTCGGTGAGGGAATCAGGAAGTGAAGCGTTGCGCCTTCACTGCCCGGCGCGACCCATCCTCACTGGTCCCCGCTCTCTCCTAGGACCAGTTTGTTTCCCAGGAGACAGCGCGGGGGGACGGGAAGTGGCGTGACTCCCACCGGAGTCTATGCCCGGAAGTGGGTGCAAATACCTGTCTTAGACAGGTATTCGCACCCCCCTCCCCCCTGAAAGGTGCCAAATGTGAGGGGGGGGTTACGAAAAGCAGAAGTCTCATTTTTGGGTGGAACTCTGCTTTAAGGAGGTTCACCCTCTCTTTGTCCTGTTTACCATTATCATTGAAAGTGAAAGTAAAAAATTCCCAAATTTTGGGTTGTCCCCACAAAAGTAATAGAGGGGAAATCTTCCAATAAGGACACTAGATGCCCAAGAAATTCCCCTAATTTGGAGGGATTTCCTCTCACTTCCTGTTTGGCTATGGGACAGGAAGTAAAGGGAAATCTCTGCAATGTGACACAGATGGTGAAAACAAATCTTGCTCTATCCAAAATGGGGGAAAAAACAAAAAAAGTTTTGCCCATAGTTCTACTTTAAGGTTTAATTTGGGTCTGAATGCTAAGATTGTTGCATATGCGGTCACTAGTTTTATTTCAAGTCCCCTTTAGTCTCAGTCATTTTATTTAACTGAAGAGAGTTTTTTTTTCTTTAAAGCAAATTAAATTTTATCCTGGGACCTCAGAAGCTGTGACAGAAGCAATTTTAGGGCATCTGCAATCCAGGCGCCATTGTAAAGTTTCATTACACTGATATTGCCTGTATCTTACCAATTAGAACTCTCTTGTGCTTCCCCTGTCACATAGCACCACTCATTACTGTTGGTACTTGGGGACTGTGCTAACAATGATGTGTCTGCAATAATTAACATTGGGATCATCTCCAAACCTAAACAGAAGGCAGTGGATTGCAGTGATGAATATTGTTTATATGAATTTATAGAGAATTGAAGTATGCCTCATTATTTACAGTTTTCTTCCATCAAAGTGCCCTTGTAGTTTTTGATGCATTGGGTATACTGTGAATGAGAGAGCGATTGATTATAAAGTATGTCGTATAAGATATTTTAAAAGGGTAGCTATGAAGTCCCTCCCAAAGTTATAAAGCCTACACCAGTGGCGACTAGTCCATTAGGGGCACGCTGGCGCCACCCCCTCTCTTCTCTTCACCCCCCTATATACAGGGGATAGATTCATGCATAGCAGACCAATCAATAAACGGTTATTGCGATTTTTTTTTTATTTTTTACCAAAAATATGTAGAAGAATATGTATCGGCTTAAACTGAGGAAAAAAAGTTTTTTTATATATTTTTTGGGGATATTTATTATAGCAAAAAGGTGATCAAATACCACCAAAAGAAAGCTATATTTGTGGGAAGAAAAGGACGTAAATTTTGTTTGGGAGCCACGTCGCACGACCGCGCACTTGTCAGTTAAAGCGACGCAGTGCCGAATCACAAAAAGGGGCCTGGTCCTTTAGCAACAAAATGGTCCAGGGCTTAAGGGGTCTCTACCTTTTTTATGGATCAGTTTCTCAACAGTAATGTATAGAAACCTAAATATGAAAAAACACAATTGGGGATTGATTTATTTAAAGTAAAAGTAAAGATAATATTGTGAACTAATTTTGTGGTGTTTTGAAAGCTTTGCCTGTTAACTCTTCCGCAAGTCAACTTGCTAACCTTATGGAGTTGATCATGTTGAAGGATTTGAGTATGTGTAGCTGCTGACTTTTAATTTTTAAAGGGGCAGACGGAACTCCTCTTTAAGATTATTAAGAGGTAAAATATAAATCTTTCATAGAAAAACTTGCACGTTTGTTATAATTGATAACAGAATAATCAGATTCGGTACAGGATGACACCCTTCTTTAGGTTACAAAATGCAATAAATAAGAGACAGATAATGACAGATTAGTCTAAAAAATACTCACACGTTAACTACTGTAGGTGTTTAGTGTTTTAGAACTTTAGACTTATACCAGCAGAGGGGTGCTTTCTTCCCCTTAACCCACCCTACACGTTTTACCAGAGAGCTGCCTACAAACCTTCACAAACTACCAAGTGCATACTACAAATCTCCAAATAGTCCAGAGTCCCTCATCTTCAACACAGTATCAGGTTTTTATGGTGGTTTGTGTCCCCTTTAGGGATATTCTGTCTCTTAATTGTCCTGATCTACTTTTAAAAAAAAATCTATATGATACTATGATGGAATTATTTATAATAAAATAATTATTATTTTTTGCTAAAAATCGTTTTGTTCCTCTCTGAAGCATCCTGTCCGGGCCTTTGGCCCTCCTTCTCTCGTTTTTTTCTTATGCATTAACCTTGATTCAGAGGGACACACCTAATTCTAATTTAATACATATTTAGGTGAATGGTTTGAGTCTAAGGGCAGTGAAGAATTACTTTGTATTTTTCTTTTTCGTACATCACGGGACACAGAGCGACTTAGTCATTACTAATGGGTTATATAGTTTACCTTCAGGTGCTGGCACTGGCAACTTCCAAACCGGAAGTACCCTCCCCTATATAAGCCCCTCCCATCCGGGAGCACCTCAGTTTTTTGCCAGTGTCTAAGGTGTTGGCCAAAGAGTAACATGTGTTTTCACTGGGCTTGCGTACAGGTTCTTTTACGGGCCTTAGTAAGCTGTTCCGGATCCCACCAAAAAAGCTTCATAGCTAAACGGTCGGTACCCGGGCCTTGCAGCAGAAGAGCAAGGTTTTGCCTGTAAGGCCTCTCTTAGGAGGGCTGGACCCTGGGATCCAGAGCTCTGGTCATACCCACGACCAAGATGTTTTCTGTGCAGGGTGCTATACAGGTCCAGGGGAGTGGAATCCTTGGGAACCCGGTCCCTGAAGGTTTAATTACAATGCCTGCCGTGATAGGTGAAGTTTGGGCTTCTGTGGACCAAACAGAGTCCTGCGGTGGGGAACAGGTAAGTGGGGGCCCCCAGGAACTTGGTTCTATTGGGGGACCCCCAAGCCTAATTTGTCTTTCTGTCTGTTACCTAACGGTATTCCCGCTAATATCTGTGTATGCCTGTAACTACTGAAAATGTAAAATTTTAATAGTAGTCAAGAAAAAAAAAAAAGAGGACCGCGGTACCTGTGTTAAATCACTAGAGGCCGCTGTGGTCCATTTTTCTTGTCATGTGGATCTTTGGTTTTCTCAAGTCAAAAGATCCAGGCAGTTGGTAAGTTTCTCTGTGGGAATCCACTTCCTCTGCCCTGTTGCTGCGTTCATCCACCGCACAGGCCCTCCGGCAAAAAGGGCCCTGGCTCCTAGTCCCTGTTTGATTTTCGAAAAGGGCGCCAATGGCGCACGGGCGCGCGCGCGGGCGTGTGCACGCGCCTCCTATGAAAAAAAGGGGCAGGGCGGGTGGATGACGCTCGATGCGCGCCACGGCGCTTCTGCGCATGTGCAGGCGTCCCAGCTTGTATAAAGACACAGTACAAGTGTCAGCTGGATGCAAACAGAGCTAGCAACAAACAGTGGCACACAGAGGCGGTTGATGCAGGCATCCCCATAGAAAGGCACTTTAGTGGACGCCAGCTGGTATATAGCAGCATCTGTGTTAGACTATTACCAGCAAAATTGGTGTATGACGACGGGAATACCTCAGCTTTGTGCTTAAAGGATATGTCGTCCAGACGCTCCGGAAATAAGTCTTCCAGGAAGCCAAAGGGGTCTCCATCGGGCTCTGAGGATATTGGGCATGCTTGTACTGCACCAATCTCCCCTGAGAATTCAGAGGTCAGTAGCCGTAGAAACCCCGGAGGAGTGCCTGGTGCTGCGGCTGTCCCCAGTCCACCTGCTCCTGTATATATAACAGAGGAGGTTTTATCCTCAACTCTGGGAGGATTGGAAGAGAGATTAACAGCATTGATCGCTGCTTCCCTGTCACAGGGAAAGCGCGTCCGATCTCCGTCTCCTCCTTCAGAGTGCCTGTTAGTGGAGGAACAGCCCCACACAGAGATCGACCTACCTGAAGGGGATCAGGATGAGGTTGATTCAGTTATGGAGGAATCAACAGTGGAAGAACCTTTCTCAGCATCTCAGGCTGAAAGATTATGGGTTCAGTCTCTGACTAACATGGTCCGATCAGCATTTAAAATGCCTCTGGCGGAACCATCAACCACTACGGTTTCCTCGCTGGGGTCGCTAAAAGCTCCCCAGGCTGTCTGTTCCTTCCCAATCCACCCTTTATTAGAAGGGCTTATTTACCAGGATTGGGAGCATCCTGATAAAATATTTGCTCCCCCCAAGAGATTTCCGGTGATCTATCCCATGGAGGATAAGTTCATAAAAAAATGGAGGGTCCCTACAGTGGACGCAGCCATCTCTTCTGTGAACAAATCACTGACATGTCCAGTAGATAATGTTCCAATGTTCAAAGACCCAATAGATAAAAAATTGGAGTCTTTACTAAAATCTGCTTTCTCTACAGAAAGCATGGTGACACAACCTGCGGTAGCAGCGATTGGAGTCTGCCAAGCAGTGAAAGATCAGTTGAAACAAGTCTTGAGGGACTTACCAGATCAGCAGGCTCTTGCCCTAGCTGACCTGCCTAGAGCCTTGTGTTTTGCGGTGGACGCCATAAAGGATACAATCCAACAGGCCTCCCGCTTTACGCTGTCTGTAGTACATATGCGTAGGCTCCTGTGGCTCAAAAACTGGTCTGCTGAAGCTCCCTGTAAGAAACTGCTGGTTAGCTTCCCATTTCATGGAGAACGCTTATTTGGAGAAGATCTGGACAAATATATCCAGAAAATTTCTGCCGGTAAAAGTTCACTCTTACCGGTTAAGAACAAGAGTAGAAGTCCTTCTTTTAAGAGGCCTACTTCTCCAGTCCCGGGCACATCGGCTGTGAAACAGTTCCGACGGCCTCCGCGGTCAAATTCAGGGGGCAGAAATCAGGGACAATCACAGGTTAACAAGAAGCCCTGGATCAAGAGAGGTACAAAACCTCCCCCCAAGTCATGAAGCGTTGCCCCCACTCAATCGGGTGGGGGGAAGGCTTCAGTTGTTCACAGAGACCTGGCGGGACACCATCAGAGACAGATGGGTGCTCTCCGCAGTAAGTCTGGGATACAAGCTGGAGTTAAAAGGCACTCCTCCTGCCCAATTTATGAGGTCAAACGTGCCAAGAGATCCCCAGAAGAGAGGATCCCTCCTTCTGGCACTAGAACAACTATTGCTCCAAGGTGTAATCATGAAGGTTCCCCTGGAAGAAAGCGGATTCGGGTTTTACTCGAACCTTTTCACAGTCCCCAAACCAAATGGGGACGTGAGGCCCATATTAAATCTAAAAGGGCTAAACAAGTTCCTAAATATCAGGACTTTTCGGATGGAGTCGATCTGATCGGTGGCCACCGCCCTACAAGGGCAGGAATGGTTAGCCTCGATCGACATAAGAGATGCTTATCTGCATATTCCCATCTTTCCGGCCCACCAGAAATTTCTACGCTTTGCAGTAGAAGGGCGCCATTTTCAGTTCAGAGCCTTACCTTTCGGTCTGGCCACAGCACCACGAGTGTTCACAAAGGTTCTGGCCCCACTATTGGCCAATCTAAGAACACAAGGTGTAACGATAATGGCATATCTAGACGACCTGCTACTAATAGACCACTCAGTGGAAAAGCTGGAAGTAGCTATTCACAAGACAATCAAGTATCTGGAATATCACGGTTGGATTATCAACCGGGACAAGTCAGCTCTAAGACCAGTCAGAAGTCTGGAATACTTAGGGCTAAGGCTGGATTCAAATCAGAGAAAGATTTTCTTACCTCCAGAGAAGGTGTCGTCTTTAAAAGATTTGACCCACTTAGTGGGTACAAAAAGAAAACCATCCATACGCCTGTGCATGAGGCTGCTGGGAAAAATGGTGGCTTCATTCGAAGCAGTACCCTACGGTCAATTCCATTCAAGGAATTTGCAAAGGGCCATACTGTCAGCCTGGAACAAAAAAAGTTCAGGCTTTAGACTTACCAATGTCCCTTTCCCCTTCCGTTCGCAAGAGCCTCCATTGGTGGTTGGTGCCCCAGAATCTGGAAAAAGGGAAACCCTTCAGTCCGGTTTCTTGGAAGGTGGTCACTACAGATGCCAGCCTCATAGGCTGGGGGGCAGTACTGGAGCAATGGTCTCTCCAGGGCAAGTGGTCAGAAGCAGAAAAGGCCCTGCCCATCAATCTCTTAGAGATACGAGCAGCCCGGTATGCCCTAGTAGCATGGACATCCAAACTCCAAGGGTCCCCTGTCAGAATTCAATCAGACAATGCCACAGCAGTGGCATATATCAATCACCAGGGTGGCACCAGGAGTCGTGCAGCCCAGAGGGAAGCAAATTGCATCCTGGAGTGGGCAGAAAGATATGTCCCAGCCATATCCGCGGTTTTCATCCCAGGAGTGGAAAATTGGAGAGCGGACTTTTTAAGTCGCCAACAATTATGCCCGGGGGAATGGTCTCTTCACCCCGAGGTTTTCCAGGCAATATGCCAGCGGTGGGGAACACCGGATGTAGATCTGCTAGCATCCAGATTCAACGCAAAGGTGGACAGATTTGTGTCTCGCACAAGGGATCCCCTAGCTTGCGGCTCGGATGCCCTAGTGTTCCCTTGGGATCAGTTCAAGCTGATATATGCATTCCCACCGCCACAATTGTTACCGCGATTAATCCGCAGAATCAGGGTAGAAAAGAAACCAGTGATTCTGGTGGCTCCAGC
The DNA here is from genome assembly GCA_029206835.1 of Rana muscosa. Classification (NCBI taxonomy): domain Eukaryota; kingdom Metazoa; phylum Chordata; class Amphibia; order Anura; family Ranidae; genus Rana; species Rana muscosa. Next base: position 1,163,754,059 of record CM055116.1, read on the forward strand.
GTGGCCCCGAAGGGCATGGTACGCGGAGATTGTAAAAATGTCAGTGAGGAGTCCTTGGACCCTCCCACATCGTCCGGACCTGCTGTCGCAAGGACCGATATACCACCCTTCCTTACCAGCCCTAGGTTTGACGGCCTGGCTATTGAAGCCCACATTCTGAAAAGGAGAGGGCTCTCTAATTCTGTGGTATCTACCATGATCAATGCCAGGAAGCCGGTATCCAGGCAGATCTATTATAGGATCTGGAAGGCGTACATTACGTGGTGTGAGGCCAAGAAATTGCATCCACGTAAGTACGTGATAGGTAGGATTTTGGACTTCCTACAGTGGGCTGTAGATAGGAAGCTGGCCTTGAGTACTATCAAGGGTCAGATTTCGGCCTTGTCAATATTTTTTCAAAGGCCCTTGGCTTCGCATTCACTAGTCAAAGCTTTCATACAAGGAGTGATGCGTATTAGCCCTCCGGTTAGTATTCCCATATGTCCATGGGACTTAAACCTGGTTCTGTCGGTTCTACAGAAACAACCGTTTGAACCATTGCAACACATTTCCTTGGTTCTTCTCACCAGGAAATTGATTTTCTTAGTAGCCATTTGTTCGGCTAAAAGAGTATCGGAATTAGCCGCCTTGTCCTGTAAGGAGCCATATCTGGTTGTCCATAAGGACAGAGTAGTATTACGTCCTCATCCAGCCTTTCTTCCTTAGGTGGTATCGAGGTTTCATTTGAACCAAGATGTGGTTCTTCCTTCTTTTTTCCCCAAACCTAGCTCGGTAGAGGAAAAGTTATTACATTCTTTGGATGTAGTAAGAGCAGTTAAAGCTTATCTAAAAGCCACTGCTCAGATTCGCAGAACGGATACTTTGTTTATTCTGCCGGAAGGCCCTAGAAAGGGTCAGGCAGCATCAAAATCTACTTTAGCCAAGTGGATTCGACAGGTCATAATACAAGCCTATAGCTTGAGAAGTAGACCGCCTCCGTTCAAAGTTAGGGCGCACTCCACGAGAGCAGTTGGAACTTCATGGGCAGTGCATCACCAGGCCTCCCTGGCTCAAATCTGTAAGGCCGCAACGTGGTCTTCAGTTCACACGTTTACTAGATTCTACCAGGTAGACGTTAGAAGTCAGGAGGATGTCGCCTTTGGGCGCAGTGTGTTGCAGGCCGCAAAAGATCCTCATGCCTGATTGCGCCCAGCTTATGTATCCCTCCCCTCATTTGGCATTGCTTTGGGACGTCCCATTAGTAATGACTAAGTCGCTCTGTGTCCCGTGATGTACGAAAAAGAAAAAGGGATTTTTATAACAGCTTACCTGTAAAATCCTTTTCTTGGAGTACATCACGGGACACAGAGCTCCCACCCCTCTTTTTGGGACACTTATTGCTTTGCTACAAAACTGAGGTGCTCCCGGATGGGAGGGGCTTATATAGGGGAGGGTACTTCCGGTTTGGAAGTTGCCAGTGCCAGCACCTGAAGGTAAACTATATAACCCATTTGTAATGACTAAGTCGCTCTGTGTCCCGTGATGTACTCCAAGAAAAGGATTTTACAGGTAAGCTGTTATAAAAATCCCTTTTTTACTAATTACCTACACTTCCATGCCCAGACTATTACAATAGGGTGAATCTCCATGACAACCTTTTTGTTTTTTAGTAATTAAAATAAATGTAGATCCAAAATTTTTAGTTGCCACCAGAAATGGAATAGAGGGGAAATCTTGTTCCGCTGTCAACTGTGGGGATATTCCTCACAAACAAGAAGTAACGAAATCTCCCTAATGACACAGATGGCAAAAAGACAGCAGTTTTAGCCTCCCCCTACTCTATCCAAATAGTGGGGGGAAAAAAGGTTTTTTGGTTCTAGATGCGCCTTAATTACTTTTTTTTTTCCCCCAAATTACCAATTTTTTCTACATGTTCATGCAGGGCCAAAGTGACGACAGGGATAAGACAATCTATGAACACCACCAAGAGAACTCGAGCAGTTGTTACAACTTTAAATTAATAAAATATAATTTCTTACTGGTTACTGCAAGTTCTTGTACATCATTGGTCTTTACGCTTACTTAATAAGATGAAATCGAAATCCTAACGCATGCAATTTAATAAGATTAGTTGTCTTAAGATACTAGAGGGCTTATGTTTGAGAAGTATGCTATCAAGAAAACGCCTTCTTTCCCCCTCTGAAATCAGAATACTTGATTGGTCGCTATGGGTAACAAGACATGATCTTATTAGTTTACTTTTAAATATATGAAGTAAAAGTTTAAAAAAATTAATGATTTTTTTTTTTTTTATATATATATCCACGCTTGTAATCTTTTATATGCTATCACAAAAAGAAAAAAAATTAAAATGCATATTAATTTACACAAGAGACCCTATTGTAGTATGCTTTAATTTTTTTTCTACATAAATGCTCTGTATCTTCTGTGCACTTACAAACCAGGAAGATACATTCACACAAAAAAATCGGCCAACTGAGAAATAAAATTGTAACGCACTAAGCAGAAATGCTAAATTTAACTTTGGGTATTAAATAAAATATTAAAACATTATTTAATATCCTTTTTAATTTTTCAAACCCAGCTGGCAATACACATTTTTAATACGACATACATGAAGAATCACCCGGCTTGACCTTGATATATTTATCGCCGTAGGGGAAATTCTGTCAATCGAGGATTGCATTGAGGACGTGGAATAGTTAATTATGTTTGTTGCGGAGTCTGGCTTTATTTTGCCCTCAAACTATTTCTTGGAGTACATTTCATACAGTTTGACTGTTTAATATAAATATATAAGGTGCCATTTTAGCTTCTATGTGATGCATTTTCTAAATTAATATAAGGGTGTTTTTTTTTTTTTTCTAGGATTCTGCGTTCATGCTTCATCTTTTTTTTATTTACAAAGCTGTAACGGACCCATTTCCTATTTGGTAATATATATATATATTGTGACAGCAGGAAGGTAAAGTCACCTGGTTGCATCCAGGGGGGTAGATATATTTCTCCCAGATTCAGGCTTTATGCCGACTTATACAACTAGGGAGGGAGTTGATGAAGCCCAGCTGAGGCTAGTGGGCTCATGGATGATTCATACCTCTAGGGAGAGTGCTGGGCGTCGTGCAGGCAGGGAGTTGATGAGACCAGCTGAAGCTTGTCAGCTCGTTTAAGGCCTCTATAAAAACTCCCAGCTTCATTAGGTGTATGATCATGCCTGGAACCAGACCTGTGTGGACTGTCTAGGGAGAGTGAACCCCTGTGCGGTGAGACAAAGCCTGTGTGGCTATTTGTTTGGACATTTACTAAACCAGGGACTTAGGGACTAGGACAGCACCAGGCTGATCCCAGTTGTTAGTTTAGGAAACCTGCATGTTTAGTCAGAGGTCAAGCTGACCAGGGTTTATTTTGTTTGTTTCTTTTTGCTTTGCTGTGTTTTTGTCACTGTAAATAGAGAAATGAACCGCACCCTTTTGATCTTGAAAACCACAACCTCCGTCTGCTGGGCCTGTTTTTGTGTGGGGAGCCCATCCAGGGGGTCACACACACCCGCTGCCGAGCTAACCCCCTCAGTTGGTGGAGAACCAGTGGCAGTTTTTTTTAAGCCAGCATGGAGGAGATACTGAAACAGCTGGCTCTAGCAAATGCCAATCAACAGCAGACAAATGCAGGTTTGCAAAGGAGCCTTGCAGCCCAGCAACAAGCCCAGCAGCAATCTGAGGCCCGCTTCATAGACCTGTTGCAGAAGCAAGAGCAGAGACTACAACAACAGATGGAAGCAGTAATGCAGCAACGTCCGCAGACCAGTGAGGAAAGCCGTCCCACTAATACCGCGTCATTTGGGGTGAGTCGTTTATTGACAAAAATGACTGGAGAAGATGATCCAGAGGTGTTTTTGACCACATTTGAAAGGACTGCTGAAAGGGAAAAGTGGCCTAAGGATCAGTGGGCTGGACTGCTGGCTCCTCTGTTAACTGGTGAATCGCAGAAAGCTTACTATGACCTAGAGCCTGACCAAGCAAAAGGCTATGTGATGCTAAAAGCTGAAATATTGGCAAGGCTGGGTGTCACCCTGGCTGTCCGGGCTCAGCGTGTGCATAACTGGACTTTCCAGCTTGGAAAACCCCCCAGGTCTCAAATGTATGATCTCATTCACCTGAACAGGAAGTGGCTACAGCCAGAGACTTTGTCCGCACCGGAGATTGTGGAACGTGTTGTGATGGATCGTTTCTTGAGAGCTCTTCCTACCGCCATTCAAAAGTGGGTAAGCCATGGAGACCCAGAAACGGCCGGTAAACTTGTGGATCGTGTAGAGAGATACTTGGCTGCAGAGAACCTGACGGCCTCTTCCAGAGACTCTCGGACTTTCCACCCTAAGACCAGACCATCCCCAGGGGCGGATAAGATGATTCCAAGGGGTGAGGGTGGAGAGAGTGAGAGGGTGGGAGCTCTGCCCAGGGTTTGGCGAGAACAGCCTGGGAAGTCGGGGGCTCAAGAGGCAGCCAAAAGGATTGTTTGCTACCGCTGCCGGCAAGCGGGACATATTGCAGCAAATTGCCCGGTTGTGGAGGAACCCATGCAATGTGACTTTCTGACGGACAGACGTCAGTCGCTGTGTGCGACAGTCGCATGCACTGCCATTCGGGGAACTGAGAAACATTTGTGCAAAATGTGTATTAATGGTAGAAATGTTGTGGTATTACTGGATTCAGGTAGCCTTGTGACCCTGATAAAGGCTGAATTAGTTAAAACAGAGGTCTCTGGGAATAGCAAGGTAGCTGTTATTTGTGTGCATGGGGACACCCGAGAGTATCCAGTGACTACAGTGTGTTTCAAGACCCCCAAAGGTACCCTCTCTCATCCAGTGGGGTTAGTATCTCAATTACCGCATGATGCCATTGTGGGAAGGGATTTTCCGAAGTTCTGGGAACTGTGGGATGATCCTGAGCCCCCCACTGGTGCCCCTATGTACCAGGAAGGTGATAGCCAGAACTCCTCAGAGTGGTGAGGACTCTCCAGAATTTCCCTTGTCAGTATTGGCAGGCGAGACTCAAGAAACTGGAGAGGAGCCCACCTCCTCAGACGAAAACCTACCGTCTGTGGAGTTTTCTGATCTTGAGGTTCACAGGGAAAATTTTGCCACAGAACAGTTAAAAGACCCCGCCCTAATAAAGGCACGGGAAAACGTAGTGGAAATAGATGGCGAGTTAGTGAACCCAGATAATACCTGCACTTACCCATACTTCAGCGTAGAGAAGGACCTACTGTATCGGGTGGCAAAAAGGGCAGAAGAAACCGTTGAGCAGCTTGTGGTGCCCAAACCTTACAGGAAGTTGGTGTTGGAGTTGGCCCATGGGCACATTCTTGGAGGTCATCTGGGGACAGAGAAAACCCGAGAGAGGGTATTACAGAGATTCTATTGGCCTGGGGTGATGAAGGACATAGAAAATTATTGTTCCTCCTGCCCTGTGTGTCAGAGGTCGGCCCCGATGCCACATTTCCGTAGCCAGCTGGTCCCTCTACCCATCATTGAGGTCCCGTTTGAGAGGATCGCAATGGATTTGGTAGGTCCTATAATCAAGTCCGCTAGGGGGCACCAGTACATATTAGTTATAATGGACTATGCCACCCGTTATCCAGAAGCGATCCCTCTCCGAAATACCTCTGCCAAAACCATAGCCAAAGAGCTATCTCTTGTTTTTAGCCGGGTGGGTATTTGTAAAGAACTGCTTACGGACCAAGGTACACCCTTTATGTCCCGGGTTATGAAAGAGCTGTGTAAATTGTTCAAAGTGACGCAATTGCATACGTCTGTGTATCACCCCCAAACCGATGGGCTGGTTGAAAGATTCAACAAAACCCTAAAACAAATGTTGAAGAAAGTGGTGGATAGAGATGGAAAGGATTGGGACTGTCTACTTCCTTATTTGATGTTTGCTATTAGGGAGGTGCCCCAATCCTCTACGGGATTCTCCTCCTTTGAGTTACTGTATGGGATACACCCAAGAGGGCTGTTGGATATTGCCAAGGAAACTTGGGAAAGTGAGAGTTCTCCCCACAGGAGTGTGATTGAGCATGTCGCCCTGATGCAAGATCGAATTGCCCAGGTAATGCCCATCGTGAAGGAACATTTGGCCCAAGCGCAGTTGGCACAGCAGAGAGTGTACAACCGTGGAGCCAAGACCCGTACCTTTTCCCCGGGGGATAGGATATTGGTACTTGTCCCTACGGTTGAAAGTAAATTCCTTGCCAAATGGCAAGGCCCCTACGAGATAATGGAAAAAGTGAGCGAAGTGAATTACAAGGTCAGACAACCAGGAAGGCGAAAGCCCGAACAGATCAATCACGTTAATCTGTTGAAAGCCTGGAGGGATAGAGAGTCCCTAGTCGCAGAAACTTGGTCACCAGCTCAAACTGGTTGCGTGATTCCGGAGGTTGGAATAGCAGCCACCTTGTCACAACCCCAACAACAGGAGGTTAAGGAGTTTGTGCTTCGCAACAAGGAGGTGTTCTCTGAGCTGCCGGGACAAACATCTGGGGTAGAGCATGATATTATTACCCCGCCCGGTGAAAGGGTGAAGTTAAAACCCTATCGGATCCCAGAGGCCCGACGGGAGGCAATACGGGAGGAAGTACAGAAAATGCTGAACTTAGGGGTGATAGAGGAGTCCCAAAGTGATTGGTCTAGTCCCATTGTGTTGGTGCCTAAACCGGATGGGAGCTGGCGATTTTGTAACGATTTTCGTCAGTTGAACAAAGTTACAAAATTTGACACCTACCCCATGCCACGTATAGATGAGTTGATCGACCGGCTGGGAACAGCCCGATACATGACGACTCTTGACCTCACAAAAGGGTATTGGCAAATTCCCCTGGCCAAGTCGGCCAAAGAGAAAACCGCATTTGTAACCCCAGACGGGGCGTTCCAATATAAGAGAATGCCGTTCGGGTTACAGAATGCGCCGGCCACATTCCAGCGGAAAATGGACCAGATACTGAGGCCCCATCGGAAGTATGCTGCGGCTTACCTGGATGACGTAATTGTCCATAGCACAGATTGGGCCTCACATCTGCCAAAAGTGCAAGCAGTCCTAGACTCTATCCGGGAAGCGGGGTTTACGGCTAACCCCAAGAAGTGTACCATTGGGCAGGAGGAGGCCAAATATCTTGGGTACACCATTGGCAGGGGAGTAATAAAACCCCAACTCAACAAAGTCGAGGCCATCCAGAGTTGGCCACGTCCCAACAGCAAGAAGCAGGTACGAGCCTTTCTGGGAATCGCGGGTTATTATCGGCGCTTCATTCCCCACTTTGCTTCTAAGGCTGTGCCCCTAACCAACCTGACGAAAGGGAAAGGGTCGGTCATGATTAAATGGACCCCCGAGGCTGAGGCAGCATTCCAATTCTTGAAACAAGCCTTATGCAGCCAGCCAGTGTTGTACTCACCCGACTTCTCTAAAGACTTTGTCGTACAAAGTGATGCGTCAGATGTGGGGTTAGGAGCAGTATTGTCCCAGGTCTGGAACGGGGAAGAGCACCCAGTCATTTACCTCAGCAGGAAGTTGAAGTCCCATGAGGTAAATTACGCCACGGTTGAAAAGGAGTGTTTAGCGGTGAAGTGGGCTCTAGATTCCCTTCGGTACTATCTGCTAGGTAGGCACTTTGACATGGTTACGGATCACGCTCCGTTAAAGTGGATGGCTCAAAACAAGGAGACAAATAGAAGAGTGAATAGGTGGTTCCTGGCCCTACAGGAATTCAACTTCACAGTAAAGCATCGCCCTGGCGTTCAAATGGGGAATGTGGATGCTTTGTCTCGAGTACATGAATGCCTGATTGCTGGTGTTCCAACACCAAGGTTAAAACAAGAGGGGGGGGTATGTGACAGCAGGAAGGTAAAGTCACCTGGTTGCATCCAGGGGGGTAGATATATTTCTCCCAGATTCAGGCTTTATGCCGACTTATACAACTAGGGAGGGAGTTGATGAAGCCCAGCTGAGGCTAGTGGGCTCATGGATGATTCATACCTCTAGGGAGAGTGCTGGGCGTCGTGCAGGCAGGGAGTTGATGAGACCAGCTGAAGCTTGTCAGCTCGTTTAAGGCCTCTATAAAAACTCCCAGCTTCATTAGGTGTATGATCATGCCTGGAACCAGACCTGTGTGGACTGTCTAGGGAGAGTGAACCCCTGTGCGGTGAGACAAAGCCTGTGTGGCTATTTGTTTGGACATTTACTAAACCAGGGACTTAGGGACTAGGACAGCACCAGGCTGATCCCAGTTGTTAGTTTAGGAAACCTGCATGTTTAGTCAGAGGTCAAGCTGACCAGGGTTTATTTGGTTTATGTTTCTTTTTGCTTTGCTGTGTTTTTGTCACTGTAAATAGAGAAATGAACCGCACCCTTTTGATCTTGAAAACCACAACCTCCGTCTGCTGGGCCTGTTTTTGTTTGGGGAGCCCATCCCGGGGGTCACACACACCCGCTGCCGAGCTAACCCCCTCACAATATATATATATATATATATATTGTGAGGGGGTTAGCTCGGCAGCGGGTGTGTGTGACCCCCGGGATGGGCTCCCCACACAAAAACAGGCCCAGCAAACGGAGGTTGTGGTTTTCAAAATCAAAAAGGTGCGGTTTATTTGCTATTTACAGTGACAAAACACAGCAAAGCAAAAGAAACATAAACAAAATAAATCCTGGTCAACTTGACCTCTGACTAAACATACAGGTTTCCTAACTAACAACTGGGATCAGCCTAGTGCTGTCCTAGTCCCTAAGTCCCTGGTTTTAAATGTCCAAGCAAATAGCCACACAGGCTTTGTCTCACCGCACAGGGGTTCACTCTCCCTAGACAGTCCACACAGGTCTGGGTCCAGGCATGAGCAAACACCTAATGAATCTGGGAGTTCTTATAGAGGCCTAAATGAGCTGACAAGCTTCAGCTGGTCTCATCAACTCCCTGTCTGCACGACGCCCCACACTCTCCCTAGAGGTATGAGTCATCCATGAGCCCACTAGCCTCAGCTGGGCTTATACAACTCTCCACCTAGTTGTATAAGTCGGCGTAAAGCCTGAATCTGGGCGAAATATATCTACCCCCCTGGATGCAACCAGGTGACTTTACCTTCCTGCTGTCACATACCCCCCCCCCCTCTTGTTTTAACCTCGGGGTTGGAACACCAGCAATCAGGCATTCATGTACTCGAGACAAAGCATCCACGTTCCCCATTTGAACGCCAGGGCGATGCTTTACTGTGAAGTTGAATTCCTGGAGGGCCAGGAACCACCTATTCACTCTTCTATTTGTTTCCTTGTTTTGAGCCATCCACTTTAACGGAGCGTGATCCGTAACCATGTCAAAGTGCCTACCTAGCAGGTAGTACCGAAGGGAATCTAGAGCCCACTTCACCGCTAAACACTCCTTTTCAACGGTGGCGTAATTTACCTCATGGGACTTCAACTTCCTGCTGAGGTAAATGACTGGGTGCTCTTCCCCGTTCCAGACCTGGGACAATACTGCTCCTAACCCCACATCTGACGCATCACTTTGTACGACAAAGTCTTTAGAGAAGTCGGGTGAGTACAACACTGGCTGGCTACATAAGGCTTGTTTCAAGAATTGGAATGCTGCCTCAGCCTCGGGGGTCCATTTAATCATGACCGACCCTTTCCCCTTCGTCAGGTTGGTTAGGGGCACAGCCTTAGAAGCAAAGTGGGGAATGAATCGCCGATAATACCCAGCGATTCCCAGAAAGGCTCGTACCTGCTTCTTGCTGTTGGGACGTGGCCAACTCTGGATGGCCTCGACTTTGTTGAGTTGGGGTTTTATTACTCCTCTCCCAATGGTGTACCCAAGATATTTGGCCTCCTCCTGCCCAATGGTACACTTCTTGGGGTTAGCCGTAAACCCCGCTTCCCGAACAGAGTCCAGGACTGCTTGCACTTTTGGCAGATGTGAGGCCCAATCTGTGCTATGGACAATTACGTCATCCAGGTAAGCCGCAGCATACTTCCGATGGGGCCTCAGCATCTGGTCCATTTTCCGCTGGAATGTGGCCGGCGCATTCTGTAACCCGAACGGCATTCTTTTATATTGGAACGCCCCGTCTGGGGTTACAAATGCGGTTTTCTCTTTGGCCGACTTGGCCAGGGGGATTTGCCAATACCCTTTTGTGAGGTCAAGAGTCGTCATGTATCGGGCTGTTCCCAGCCGGTCGATCAACTCATCTATACGTGGCATGGGGTAGGTGTCAAATTTTGTAACTTTGTTCAACTGACGAAAATCGTTACAAAATCGCCAGCTCCCATCCGGTTTAGGCACCAACACAATGGGACTAGACCAATCACTTTGGGACTCCTCTATCACCCCTAAGTTCAGCATTTTCTGTACTTCCTCCCGTATTGCCTCCCGTCGGGCCTCTGGGATCCGATAGGGTTTTAACTTCACCCTTTCACCGGGCGGGGTAATGATGTCATGCTCTACCCCAGATGTTTGTCCCGGCAGCTCAGAGAATACCTCCTTGTTGCGAAGCACAAACTCCTTAACCTCCTGTTGTTGGGGTTGTGACAAGGTGGCTGCTATTCCAACCTCAGGAATGATGCAACCAGTTTGAGCTGGTGACCAAGTGTCTGCGACTAGGGACTCTCTATCCCTCCAGGCTTTCAACAGATTAACGTGATAGATCTGTTCGGGCTTTCGCCTTCCTGGTTGTCTGACCTTGTAATTCACTTCGCTCACTTTTTCCATTATCTCGTAGGGGCCTTGCCATTTGGCAAGGAATTTACTTTCAACCGTAGGGACAAGTACCAGTATCCTATCCCCCGGGGAAAAGGTACGGGTCTTGGCTCCACGGTTGTACACTCTCTGCTGTGCTAACTGCGCTTGGGCCAAATGTTCCTTCACGATGGGCATTACCTGTGCAATTCGGTCTTGCATCAGGGCGACATGCTCAATCACACTCCTGTGGGGAGAACTCTCACTTTCCCAAGTTTCCTTGGCAATATCCAACAGCCCTCTTGGGTGTCTCCCATACAGTAACTCAAAGGGGGAGAATCCCGTAGAGGATTGGGGCACCTCCCTAATAGCAAACATCAGATAAGGAAGTAGACAGTCCCAATCCTTTCCATCTCTATCCACCACTTTCTTCAACATTTGTTTTAGGGTTTTGTTGAATCTTTCAACCAGCCCATCGGTTTGGGGGTGATACACAGATGTACGTAATTGCGTCACTTTGAACAATTTACACAGCTCCTTCATAACCCGGGACATAAAGGGTGTACCTTGGTCCGTAAGCAGTTCTTTACAAATACCCACCCGGCTAAACACAAGAGATAGCTCTTTGGCTATGGTTTTGGCCGAGGTATTTCGGAGAGGGATCGCTTCTGGATAACGGGTGGCATAGTCCATTATAACTAATATGTACTGGTGCCCCCTAGCGGACTTGATTATAGGACCTACCAAATCCATGGCGATCCTCTCAAACGGGACCTCAATGATGGGTAGAGGGACCAGCGGGCTACGGAAATGTGGCATCGGGGCCGACCTCTGACACACAGGGCAGGAGGAACAATAATTTTCTATGTCCTTCATCACCCCCGGCCAATAGAATCTCTGTAATACCCTCTCTCGGGTTTTCTCTGTCCCCAGATGACCTCCAAGAATGTGCCCATGGGCCAACTCCAACACCAACTTCCTGTAAGGTTTGGGCACCACAAGCTGCTCAACGGTTTCTTCTGCCCTTTTTGCCACCCGATACAGTAGGTCCTTCTCTACGCTGAAGTATGGGTAAGTGCAGGTATTATCTGGGTTCACTAACTCGCCATCTATTTTCACTACGTTTTCCCGTGCCTTTATTAGGGCGGGGTCTTTCAACTGTTCTGTGGCAAAGTTTTCCCTGTGAACCTCAAGATCAGAAAACTCCACAGACGGTAGGTTTTCGTCTGAGGAGGTGGGCTCCTCTCCAGTTTCTTGAGTCTCCCCTGCCAATACTGATAAGGGAAATTCCGGAGAGTCCTCACCACTCTCAGGGGAGTTCTGGCTATCACATTCCTGGTACATAGGGGCACCAGTGGGGGGCTCAGGATCATCCCACAGTTCCCAGAACTTCGGAAAATCCCTTCCCACAATGGCGTCATGCGGTAACTGAGATACTAAGCCCACTGGATGAGAGAGGGTACCTTTGGGGGTCTCGAAACACACTGTAGTCACTGGATACTCTCGGGTGTCCCCATGCACACAAATAACAGCTACCTTGCTATTCCCAGAGACCTCTGTTTTAACTAACTCAGCCTTTATCAGGGTCACAAGGCTACCTGAATCCAGCAATACCACAACATTTCTACCATTAACACACATTTTGCATAAATGTTTCTCAGTTCCTCGAATGGCAGTGCATGCGACTGTCGCACACAGCGACTGACGTCTGCCCGTCAGAAAGTCACACTGCATGGGTTCCTCCACAACCGGGCAATTGGCTGCAATATGTCCCGCTTGCCGGCAGCGGTAGCAAACGATCCTTCTTGCCGCCTCTTGAGCCGCTGATTTCCCAGGCTGTTCTCGCCAAACTTGGGGTAGAGCTCCCACCCTCTCACTCTCTCCACCCTCACCCCTTGGAATCCTCTTATCCGCCCCTGGGGATGGTCTGGTCTTAGGGTGGAAAGTCCGAGTGTCTCTGGAAGAGGCCGTCAGGTTCTCTGTAGCCAAGTATTTCTCCACACGATCCACAAGACCATCGGCCGTCTCTGGGTCTCCATGGCTTACCCACTTTTGGATGGCAGTAGGAAGAGCTCTCAAAAACCGATCCATTACAACACGTTCCACAATCTTTGGTGCGGACAAAGTCTCTGGCTGTAGCCACTTCCTGCTCAGGTGAATGAGATCATACATTTGAGACCTGGGGGGTTTTCCAAGCTGGAAAGTCCAGTTATGCACACGCTGAGCCCGGACAGCCTGGGTGACACCCAGCCTTGCCAAAATTTCAGCTTTTAGCATCACATAGTCTTTTGCTTGGTTAGGCTCTAGGTCATAGTAAGCTTTCTGCGATTCACCAGTTAACAGAGGAGCCACCAGTCCAGCCCACTGCTCCTCAGGCCACTTTTCTCTTTCAGCGGTCCTTTCAAATGTGGTCAAAAATACCTCTGGATCATCCTCTCCAGTCATTTTTGTCAATAAACGACTCACCCCAAAGGACGCGGTATTAGTGGGACGGCTTTCCTCACTGGTCTGCGGACGTTGCTGCATTACTGCTTCCATCTGTTGTTGTAGTCTCTGCTCTTGCTTCTGCAACAGGTCTATGAAGCGGGCCTCAGATTGCTGCTGGGCTTGTTGCTGAGCCTCCAGACTCTGTTGCAAAGTTGCGTTTGTCTGCTGCTGGGCTGCAAGGCTCTGTTGATGAGCTTGCTGCTGGGCTGCAAAGTTCTGTTGTTGAGCTGCAAGGCTCTGTTGATGAGCTGCAAGGCTCTTTTGCAAACCTGCATTTGTCTGCTGTTGATTGGCATTTGCTAGAGCCAGCTGCTTCAGTATCTCCTCCATGCTGGCTTAAAAAACTGCCACTGGTTCTCCACCAACTGTGAGGGGGTTAGCTCGGCAGCGGGTGTGTGTGACCCCCGGGATGGGCTCCCCACACAAAAACAGGCCCAGCAAACGGAGGTTGTGGTTTTCAAAATCAAAAAGGTGCGGTTTATTTTCTATTTACAGTGACAAAACACAGCAAAGCAAAAGAAACATAAACAAAATAAATCCTGGTCAACTTGACCTCTGACTAAACATACAGGTTTCCTAACTAACAACTGGGATCAGCCTAGTGCTGTCCTAGTCCCTAAGTTCCTGGTTTTAAATGTCCAAGCAAATAGCCACACAGGCTTTGTCTCACCGCACAGGGGTTCACTCTCCCTAGACAGTCCACACAGGTCTGGGTCCAGGCATGAGCATACACCTAATGAAGCTGGGAGTTCTTATAGAGGCCTAAATGAGCTGACAAGCTTCAGCTGGTCTCATCAACTCCCTGTCTGCACGACGCCCCACACTCTCCCTAGAGGTATGAGTCATCCATGAGCCCACTAGCCTCAGCTGGGCTTATACAACTCTCCACCTAGTTGTATAAGTCGGCGTAAAGCCTGAATCTGGGCGAAATATATCTACCCCCCTGGATGCAACCAGGTGACTTTACCTTCCTGCTGTCACAATATATAATATTTTTTTTTGGATTAAATTAGTTGATGTTGCTTTTTAATGTTTTGTATAGTATATGTGTTTTGGGAAGCAGGAAATCTAAGTACAGCCCTGCTATTGTTTAAATAAGAATGAATGGTATTGTAGGTGAAGTCATTGTTGGTGGAGGGACATTGCTACAGATACCAAATGAATAGGCATGCTTCTGTAAATTCCCTAAGATGAGAATGGAAAAAAAACACATATAGTATGTTCTTTCAGCATAGCACACAAACTCAAAATCCCTGTTGAGCATCTAAACGTTGATATAAACATAACAAATAATAAACGTTTTAATTCACTTGATTGTGGCAGAAAAAGCACGTATTCCACTGCATCCAACCCTGGCCCTGTCGTGTTTAAAAGTCTAGTAATATACACTATGGAAAACCTATCTTCTACATTCAAATATTAAGGAGAAAAGTTTAGGAAAACATGGTTCTATTGGAAAGACTTTACCTACTTCCAAGAAGATAAATCTCTCCCCCTTACAAGCCCTCCTTCACTACTATAGCGGCCTGCTTGATGATAATTTTTTTCCAAAAAAGAGTAGTAGTCTTAGGCAACTGTAGAATGACCCCCAACCAATCTCCCATCCCAACTCCCTCTAAGCCGCCCCTCCCCTCCTTCTATTCGACCACCTCTACCCTCATCCTTAATTATCCTTCCACCCCCTACCCTATCCAACTATACCTACCAACTTTTTTTACTCCCTTACCCTACAACAAATGAAAATGGGAACAATGCAGACCCTACATTGAGCCGAATAGTGTGTAGTACTATAGAGCCCACACTTCCCCCTGCTGGAACTAGCCTGTACCTTCCAGATATATTCCAAGGGCAATCTGGGATTTTGCTACATGGATGTATAGATATTGCACTTTATATAAAAGCTCTTCATTATGACTTGCCTACACTGTGATTTTACTTTTTAAGAAATAATTTATATAACAAAAAATCCCTGTTGATTCGAACATCTCCTGATAATCTTGAAGATGGCAGAAGGGAGCCATCTTTTAAGTACGTACATTGTCAGCTATTGTTTCACTTTGGTCATACTGACTCCAGTGTTATACCTTTGAAGTGGGGAATTAGGAACACATTCTGCATTAAGCCCTTTAATGCCTCCACAGTAGGCTGTGATCTCCATAATTCTCCGTCAGTTCAATATCCAAACTCATCATTCTTCGAATGTAATCGCTTTAATTCATGTTTTCTTCGGGTGACTAGTAAAAGGTTTACCTTTTTTTTTATATTTGCATTTTACATTTTATTATTGTGGAACAATGCACATTTGAAAAAGAAGCAGCTTATCTAATGCTGGTTGTTATTGTGAGGATTGTCTATTAGTGTTGGTTGTATACCTTCAGGGATATTAAAAATAAAAACCAATGCATATGTCAAGTGGTTGTATGGGTTTGTTTCTTTAGTTTTTTTTAAATAACAAGCATGTTATACCTACCTCCACTGTGCAGTTAGTTTTGCACAGAGTGGCCCCGATCCTCCTGTTCTGGGGTCCCTCGGTGGCTGTCTCGGCTCCTCCCCGCAATAGATAACCCCCTCTGGGAAGCTCTACCCCGAGGGAGTTAGCTTGCGGGCGCGCTCCCTGTCAAAAACGCTGCGTCCATAGACACAGAGTGTATGACTCGGTCCCGCCCTCCGGAGGCCGCGTCATTGGATGTGATTGACAGCAGCGTGAGCCAATGGCTGCGCTGCTATCAATGTATCCTATCTATCCAATCAACGGCCAGACTCTGTGGAGAAGAGGACGCTGGGGGGATGCGCACAGCAGGTGAACGGGCTCAGGTAAGTAAACGGGGGTGCTGGGGGGCCATCATTGCCAGGTGTTTTTTCACCTTAATGCATAGGATGCATTAAGGTGAAAAAACACAAATCTTTGCAACCCCTTTAAACTTAGAAATACATTTGTTTTACTGGATCTGGATGTCCATTCTAAGAAATAGCTGTCTTTATTGCTTTGCACCTTTTGCAGCAATACTCCTGTTTTAACTGTAGCTATCCCGCAGTACTCCTTTTTTTTTATTGCAAAATGTCCTAAGTCTTCCAGGTTGAATGGCCAGCAGTGTCCTTGAACCCCATTTCCTGTGAACCCAAGCTCCTCCTGGGTTCACTGTTTCATAACACAGCTTGAACTCCCAGTACTTCTGAACTGAGCAGTGTGCATATATATTTATGTAAGGAAAAACCCATCTTCCCACTGCAGAAGAATAAGCACTGAATCGCAGTGCGAAACGTCAGCTCATACTTGCTGTTTTTTTGCTGTGGCATGTCATTTGTGCTTTTGTTTTAATAAAAGAACCTTTTTTGGAGTGCGGCTGTCCAAGCGTTTTCCTCAGATTTTTTGCATTGTCATATGCATTGCCTGCACCCATGGCTCTGGATCTTGTGAATGAGTCACCAGTCACATCTGAGCAGTAACTCTCTCCAGAAGGAGGACCCTGCTGTCACCAGAACATAAAGCTCAAAAGTGTTGTCACTGAAACAGTGGTAGAAGGAAAATCTTCCTTCTACTAACTGTTTGTGAGAGCTATTAGGCTACATTCACAACTGTGATTTAGGCCAGTACGAATTGCAACAGCAGTCTTCTGATTCCGGTGGCTGTGAGCGGAGCCGCAGTTTTTCGCGGAGTCTGCACAGCCAGCAATTAGTTGCACTGATTGCTGTTGGATGCACACAAAGTGCCTAAAATTTTTGATGTGACTTTGCATATGCTATGGGGCCAAGTCACAATGTAAAGCGCACAAGATTAGTGCAGGAAGTCCCTTGTGTGTATTCACCCTCTGGATCATTGGTATCGTCTAGGGAGGAAATTCTTGATGCTTTCCTTTTTTTATGCCACACTATACTCCTCTATCCCATCCTACCCTAAGGAGAACCTGGTTGCACTTTTGGAACCACTCCACCTTCCCACTTTGCCTTCAGAGAATGGTACAGGCAACATACAGATATTATTATCTCACTGCATCTGATGGCCCTTTATCGGGAATGCTTACGGACGGGCCAGCTGACTCCCTCAATGTATGAAGCGCATATTGTACTTATAGCCAAGCCAGACAAGGACCCCCTACATTACGCCTTCTATAGGCCGATCTCACTACTGAACATGGATTTTAAAATCCTTACGAAAATTCTGGCCAATAGACTTATGTCAGTTATATCCCATTTAGTGTTTGAGGACCAGACGGGGTTCATGCCAGGCAAGGCCACAGATTTTAACCCGAGAAGGGTGTTTACCCATCTACAGCTGGGCCCTGAGACTACCAAAGGGGAATATTTGTCTTTTTAGATTTAGAGAAGGCTTTTGACTCTGTGGATTGGAGCTATATGCAAGAAGTGTTATGGCCGTTCGGGTTTGGGCCTTTATTTTGTAAATGGATTGCGCTGCTGTATCATTCCACGCATTAGATTGCAAGTGTTACAGCAGCCCTGGAGAGAAGGGGGATTGGCGGTACCCAATTGTTTTAGATATTTCTTGGTGGGGCTGTTAGTTTTTGCACATAGATGGCTGACTCAACCAGATGATGCTGCGGTAACTTTGGAAGCTTCAGTAGTTAGCTCCTATGAAGCACTGTCTGGCCTGTTATACAGGGTGTGACAGCAGGCAGGTAAAATCACCAGGTTGCATCCAGGATGGAAGGTATATATGTCCTAGATTCATGCTTTATGCCGATTTTTACCACTAGGGGGAGTGCTGGGAGTCTTGCAGGGGAAGAGTTAATAAGCCCAGCTGAAGTATATGGGCTCATTAGGGCCTCCAGAAGAACTCCCAGCATGCTAAGGGAGATGCTCCAACCTGGAACCAGATCTGTGTGGATAGTCTGGGAAGTGTGATCTCTGTGCGGTGAGCCAAAGCCTGTGTGGTTATTGCTAGAACTTCTAAAAGCAGGGAGCTAGGGACTGGGACAGCACAAGGCTGTACCCAGTTGTTAGGGACACCAACGTGTGTAGTGAGCGGTCAAGTTGACCAGGATTTATTTTCCTGTTTCTTTTGTTTTTGCTGTAGTTTTTTGTCTGTATATAGTTCAAATAAAACCACACCCTTTTGTTTTCTCCTACCACTGTCTGCTGTGCCTGTTTTTGTGTGTTGAACCCATCCAGGGGGTCACACACACACCCGCTGCTGAGTTAACCCCCTCACAAGGGGAAGAGGGGCCCTTTATCCCATAACGGGGTCCATGAGCTTGGTCATCAGAGCATGGGACTTGACTAGAAGGGCTGCTCTTCAGGGTGGGGTAGTGTCACCTTATACTCCTCTGTGGCGAAATCCAGGCTTATCCCACTTTTTTGCATATCCAAATCCAATAGTCTGGACCAGATATGGGATAAAAACAGTGGGTGCAGTGGTTGGAAATGGGGTGTTGTACCAGCTCCCTAGTTCGCACCTGTTCCATTTTTTACTGTTCAGGCATGCTTTTTCGGCCCAGTTTGGGTCTTCCACCCTGAATGTGCGGGCTGGCTACCTGGAATCACTGCTCAGGGACAAGGACCTACCCAAAGCCTTGTCTACTATATACAGTATAAGGAATTATTCACCGATACTACGAAGCTTTTCGCATCCTGTCGTGCTGCATGGACGTTGGATTTCCCGCAGCTTGACAATGATGATTGGGATGACATCTGGAGCACCACGTTTGCCAGACTAGTGTCGGCGCGTGATCACCTCATACAGTTAAAGTTTCTTCATAGGATATACTACACTCCCGCTAAGTTAGCAAGGATTTTCCCTGCGCACCCGTCGAACTGCTGGAGGTGTGATGCACCTGGGGCAGATTTTCTGCACATTTTTTGGCTCTGCCCGCACATCCTGCAGTTCTGGGTGGGTGTGATGGACTGTTAGGTCAGTGACTACAAGCTCCATTACACCATCTATCGAAATCTGTCTGTTGGGCTTGGTAGGCACATTAGCACCCAAAAATGTGAGCCGTACTCTGCTTACATTGCTCCTGTACTATGCTCACAAAGTGGTTATCCTATCGTGGAAGAAACCGTTGGCTCCTACCCTTATGGCCTGGAAGGCATTGATCAACAAGGCTCTACCGCTGTACGAAGCCACGTATCTTAATAGAGGGGTACCTGATAAGTTTAAAAAGGTGTGGGGTGGCTGGATAGACAACAACTCAATCACTACAGATTAACTGCCTCCTGGTGAATGGTTGACCTATGTGGCGGGTAGTGAGGCTTGTGTAAACCTGGATAGGAACATATTACTTCCTTTAATACTGCTGTAGGGGGATATTGTAATGCATACAATGAATGTGCATTGTGTATACTATCCCCACTCTCCCCCTTTTACTATGATTTCTATATGGAAGGATTTCTGATGTCTGCTATTATCTGGTTTGGGAGCCACATTGTACACTGGTGCTGGGAATTGTAGTGCTGAATGTCTATTGTGTTCTAGGTTTGTATACGTCCTTTTTCTATGTAAAAAACCTTTAATAAAAAATTTACAAAAAGATTAGTGCAGGAACCCTTTCAAAAATTGCACCAGGCTAAGTCTCATTGATTAGAACTGCCACCATTGAAAACAATGAGATTTCCTTTTATCTTGCAATTCTGTATGACTCGGGATGCATCAAAAGTCATAGTAGTGTAAACCAGGCCTTGGTCTCAGCTGTCCACAGGCTTTTTTTAATATGTGAACTGACTGATGTTTCCTTCTCTTTTTCATTCTCTCTGCTGTGGGAGCCTGCTGCTGGGTAAAAGGCTGCCAAAACAATAAGTACAAGAACTGCCTGTTTTGAGGAACCAATTAAGGGTAAGGAATGGACTTAAGCTTAGTTAAGCAGCCCGTACTTTGGTTGTGTCCTCAATACTGAGAAATACAGGCAGATACTAATCCAAAATGCCATACCATCAGGTAGGCGTGTGATTGGCCCCATTGTTGTTCTGCACCAGGACAACTTCCCAAAACATACAGCTAATAGCTATCTTCAGTGTAAAGAACAAGAAATCCTGGAAGTGATGGTTTGACCCCCACAGAGCCCTGATCTCAACATCTTTGAGTCTGTCTGGGATTACATGAAGAGACAGAAGGATCTGAGGCAGCCTACATCCACAAAAGATCTGTGTTTAGTTCTCCAAGATGTTTGAAACAACCTACCTGTCGAGTTCCCTCAAACTGTGCACAAACACTGTGTACCTCAGCAGCGGATGCTCCATAAAGGGCGCAGGGGTGCCGCCCCCCTAATCTCCATGTGCCTGGCCCCTAATCTCCATGCAGGGCACCAGACGCAAGGATTTCTGAGTTTTGTTTTTTATTGAAGCACATGATTAGAGCCAGAGAGGCTGAGGAAGCCACTCGTGACCTGGATGGCGTAAGTGCGGGGCTGGCTGGGGTATGTGCAGGGCGGGTGGAGGGTTTGTTTGCCGCTGCTGTACCTAGAAGAATTGATTCGGGTTTGAAGCCAAAGGGTAGTCACACCAAATATTGATTTGATTTAGATTTTTTTTTTCTGTTTGCTCAGTTTTGTATTTTGTAACTTGATAAAAATCAAATATATATTTTTGAACACATTTTTACTTTACAGCATTTCTTCACACCTGCCTAAAACTTTTGCACAGTTCTGTAGAATCCAAGAGCAGTGGTCTCCAAACTGTGGCCCTTTGCTTGCCTTTATCCGGGCCTTGGGACACCATTCTTCCCACTGATTTAAGACACTATTCTGTTAACTAATGTCAACAGCGGGGCACCATTTCTCCCACTGACACCAACCATGGGGAACTCTTTTACCCAATGATACCAACTACGGGGCACTATTTCTACCCCTAGCACCAAATGTGGCAATGTTTATTCCCACTGATGCCTGGAAAATTTCCACTCCAGTCTGGCCCCTCTAAAGTGTGAAGGAAAGTAAGCTGGCCATTTGTTAGGAAAGTTTGGAGACCCCTGATCTAGAGAAAGGCAACCCCCCCCCCCCCCCATAGTCCAATTTTCTCCAGCAGGAGAAAATTACATTTCTTCCTAATCCCAGAAGGCAATCTTCTGTTTCCTGGATCAACAATCTCTGATGTTACCTATAAATATTAATATCCAATTATAGTTTGTGCATTTAGGAATGCATCTAATAAATCTACTAAGCTGACCAGAACTAGTTCCTGAGGGAGTCTATTCGTATTGTAGTAGACACTAAAAAAGGGTGCCACTTATAACTCCTGGCTGCCCCAAAAAACATTAAAAATAATAACTTTCAACTGTTAATTTTTCTATTTATTCTTTAGCGAAAGCATATTTTCGACAGTCCTTGTAAATTATAAAGGAAAAAAGCAGCAATGTTTTTTAACTGATCCTTTTAGTAACTTCACTGAGATGTTAGCAATGGAATCCAGCGAAGTTAAGCCCAAATAAACATTCAGATCCTGCAGAGAATCTGGATAAACAGGAAAAATGTTGAGGGAAGTCAGGTTCTTGTGTGGGTGTTGCTGTTCTGCAGGGAGGATGCTGCCAGCCTGGTACTGATGGGAGTTTGAGAAGCTGCACCTGCTGGAAATCATCCAGGCACGGCATGGCATCTGATGCTGCAGGCTGGTTTATTCCTCTTAATTGATTTTAACCCCACAATATAAAAGTTTTCCCATTAAAACTTTATTTGTTCAATAATTTCAGCACTGATTACAATAGTGCACTGACTCCTAGACAATATGCCAGGCACAGCATATGTTCAGATGTTCCTGAGTAGAAGGCATTAACTAGCTTGAAGTGTTTCAGTTATCTTTAATGTAGTAGGCCATAGGCTCCTTGAGCTATAACGTTGGCAGATCCAGCCATGCCCCAATATGTGGGAGCTGTTCAGCTCTAACCTATCCCAGGGTGGTAAGCCAAATTCTTAGTAATCCTAAAATGTTATCTATATACACTTAATTGGCCACTGTGGGCCTTCATCTTGGTGTATGTACATACAGGCAGCATTAGGACTAAAGCAAATATTCTCAAACTTTGCGCTCCTTTTATTTTAGTATAGCGCACTCACCCCAGCCTTTACCTGCTTTTCTTTATTTGGCTCCTCCGCAGTTAAGACTGAGGCACACCGCACTACAAGCCCGTACCCTCCTGGATGGGGAGGTTGAGCGGTGTTAGTTTTCTCGGGCCTGCCTGCGGCTGGTGTTTGAATCCTCCCGAGCTGATCTAATTTCTGGCTTGGCCAGAAACAAGTCCTTAATTCTCCCCAGTAAAGCCATTGTCCACACCAACTTAAAGTCCAACTTCTGTATTTATTTCACATGGATAATAAATAGTCCCTTTAGGAGCAGACAGCTTGGGACGAGACACAGGTTAGATAAGGTGGGACAGAGGTCCAGGCACAAACACAAATCTTGGTTCTCTTACTGTTCTGATATGTACGAACAGGTTTGGCGTGCGATCTTTATCACAGACCTAATGAATATGAAAGTCACTGCCACTGACTTGGTGTGCGTGGAGTCACTGCCACTATGACGTACAGAACATGCACTGCCTTCTTGGAGAACTTGGCCCATGTCAAAGAGAAAAGCATCCCTCCGGAGAGTTACCAGAGGCCCTTACTGTCACCGCGACTCTGCGCTGGGTCTTCAGAAAGGGTCACCTCCCTGGCCTCCTCGATCCAAGATACGGGTCCCCTCGCAAGGCGGTACCCTGGGAGCTATTCCATCATTAGCGGACCCCAGCCGAAGGTTGCTGGGCTCTGGGCCTCCACTTTAGTACCTCACCCCAGACTGAAGGTGTCTGAGATGGAACAGCAACTCTGCCTCCAGGCCTAGGGCACCTGGAGGCAACACATCCAGGCCTCTGGGCCTAGGGCACCCGGAGGCGACACACGCACCACCCAGGCTGAAGGTGCCTGAGTGCGACCTCGACCCCCTCTGGAAGATGGCCGCCCCTTTTTATACCCTCTCCTGACAGGCACAGCAGGTTCCCCGCTGCACTGCTGTCAAGAGGGGACAAGAAAAGGCACAACCTTGTACCGTGGTTCAACCCGGGCCTATGGCAACAGCGCCACCTATAGGCCTCAGGGAACTGTACATCAGTACTATCTCCCAAGGACAGAAATGGTCCATGAACCCTAACAATTTGTGTATCTGAGCCTTATTACCACTCAGATACTTCCCTTAAATATAGCACCCCGCTACATTAGTGTAGCACTTAACCCCGAAGAAGCGTCTGGTTTTGTTTTGGGTCATGCAAACTACCTCCATGGCTTCCGTTGTCGGGGTAAAGAGTCTTTAGAAAAGTCAATGTCCACACAGATGTAAAACCTAAACAGCAAGGCTTTATTTTACTTTTGCAGTGGGAACTTGAGGAGAAAGCAGGAAACGATAGAAGTATAGGGGAAGGTTCAGGCACACAGCATTAAAAGAACAAACAAATTGTAACGTCGCCACTCAAGCCTGAGTGGGTATTGCTCACCCGGATAGTCCCTTTTTCCTGGTCCTAGCAGCCGGATCTATTCTGAACGGTCTCCGTTACAGACCGTGACGTGACGTGAACTTGAGGATGCGTCCAGGAATCCTCTGCCACAGGATTATTAAAGTCCCGAACCTCCTAGTCAAGCAATAAGAGAGAACCTTTATGCCAGATTGGTGTGTTGCAGGGCCTTTAAGTTCTTGGATCCCTCCTTGAGTAGGTCGCCAAGCCTCTCCCGAGACAGCAGTACTGTCGCTAGTCTCCTCTGGGGAAGGTCCTCCCCTGGCTTTCCTCTTCAAGAGCAGACTTCCCGAATATGGGTAGTATGGGATCCTCCTCAAAGGTGTAGGCCCCAGCCAGCGGAGCTGGGCCTACCAGGCAGCGACGCAGCCTCGGGCTGAAGGTGCTTAGGGCTGGAACACACACACGCACCCCGTGCCATGCGGGTCACGAGGGGCGCACACAGGACGAACCCCAATTAATGGCGTCTGCCCCTTATGTACCCCTTCCCAGCATGCACATCAGGTTAACCACGCCCACCGGACGGCTGCTGGGAAAGGACACCCAATATGTTGTGATATGCCTTGTATTCCAACATGGGCCAGTGGTGACAGTGCCACCTACGGGCAAACAGGGAATTTAACTGCCAGGCAGTATCACAACCAGAGCAGAAGCTAAATGGAAATCAGTAAGTCTGAGCCCAACTATTAGCTCAGAACACCCCCTAAATTGAACATAGTGTGGACCAATTTGGGACCACCGCTACATTAGCAACATCCAACAACCATATACAGAGCTTGTAACTGTCACTAAAGTCAAATGCATGTACATTGATGACTATACTCTAGAGTTAAAGTGGTTGTAAACCCACTTTTTTTTTTTTTTTGGCCCACCTGCAAGAGAAAGGCATAATGACTAGCATAATAGCTCATTATGTTCCACTTACCTTAGATCGGGGCCCCCGAAGCCGTCCTCGTCCCTCTGTTCAGCCGCAGACATTACTGCGGCGATAGCCGGAATGTTACTTCCGGGTATCGCCCGACACCAGCCAATCACAGCGCCGCTCCGGCGCTTTGATTGGCCGGAGCGGCGGAGACGTCACTCTGCGCATGCGCGCGGGAGGCGTCCCACTCGGCTACGCCCAGCGATTGCTGGGAAGTAGCCGAGTATGTGAATGGGATTAACCCCATGAATGCGCCGTTGTCTACGGCGCGCATGCGCCGTAGACAGCGGCGCTTGTCATTTTAGTAAATATCTCCTAAACCGTGTAGGTTTAGGAGATATTTCTTGCACCTACAGGTAAGCCTTAATCTAGGCTTACCTGTAGGTGCAAGTTGAAAAAGTGGGTTTACAACCACTTTTAAAGGAGAATTTTTGGGTTCTGAAAAAAGCAAACCTGCATACTCGCGTAGCGGCCATCCCAAATAGTTCGGACGCTATCCAAATCTAGAGGGATGTCTGAGCCAGTAGTTGGGCTCAGATGGTTGATAATTACATTTAAATTCCCCTCTGTCTCAGTTATGGTTTTCCTGGTAGTGATTTCCCTTTTTGCCTGTAGGTGGCGTTACCACCTCGGGCACCTGTTGGAACACGGGCCACGGGCAGATCATGGTGCATTGAGTGACCCTTCTCGGCAGTGGTTTAGTGGAAGTGGTGAACCTGCTGTGCCTACTGGGAGGGGATACTTAACCACTTAACGACCGCCCACTGTAAATATACGTCGGCAGAATGCCACCGACAGGCAGAATCACGTATATCTACGTGATCGCCTTTGTATAGTTGTGGGGTCCCATCGGACCCCCCTTCTTTACCGTGAGCGGTGGTTAATTGTTCGGGAGCGATCCGGGATGAGGGGACGGCCGTTCGATTCCGGCCACCCCCTTGCGATCGCTCCCGTCGAATGAGAGAGCTTCCTCTGCCTATGTAATGTAAACACAGGCAGAGGAAGTGATGTCATCTCTCCTGCGGCGCTTACATATACCGAGCGCCGTACAAGAGAAGATGCAGGTTAGTGCACAAAACACTACACTGACACCAGGACACATAGGCACATAAATCGCCCCCCCAGACACCCCCAGACACCCCCAGATCACCCCCCAGCCCCTAGTCACAATGTCACTGATTGCAGTGACCATTTATTTAGTGATCACTGCAATCAGTGACATTTGTGACTGTAAAAGTGTCACTAAAGTTAGTTTTAGGTCCAGTGTAGCCCCCTAACCCCCCCCTAATAAAGGTTTAACCCCCTGATCGCCCCCCAGATAACCCTTTCACCCCCTATCACCACTGTCGCTAAGCGATCATTTTTCTGATCGCTGTCTTAGCGTCGGTGATGCCGATCGGTAGCCAGTAATTTTTTTTAGGTTCCCCGTCAGGTTTTTATATAGCGTCAGGTACCCCCATATATTACCTAATAAAGGTTTTAACCCCCTAATTGCCCCTAGTTAACCCTTTCACCAGTGATCACCATATAAGTGTTACGGGTGACGCTGGTTAGTTAGTTTGCTTTTTATAGTGTCAGGGCACCCGCCGTATATAACCCAATAAAGGTTTAACCCCCCTGATCGCCCGGCGGGTGATATCAATTAGGTTTTAGCGTCAGAGAGGGTCTGCGTCACACCCCAGGCAGCGTCAGGTTAGTGCCAGTAGCGCTAACACCCACGCGTGAAGCATACACCCCCCTTAGTGGTATAGTATCTGATCAGATCAATATCTGATCTGATCAGATCTATACTAGCGTCCCCAGCAGTTTAGGGTTCCCAAAAACGCAGTATTAGCGGGATCAGACCAGATACCTGCTGGCACCTGCGTTTTGCCCTTCCGTTCAGCCCAGGCCACCCAAGTGCAGTATCGATCGATCACTGTCACTTACAAAACACAACACACATAACTGCAGCGTTCGCAGAGACAGGCCTGATCCCTGCGACTCCAGTGCTGTAGGAGGTGATTTCACCACCACAGTTAAAAAAAAAAAAAGCATATATGCCGAAGCATTGGGGCAGCAGGGGCGGAGGAGCGGAGGAGCGATTTTGCTCCTAATGCCGCGTACATACGGTCAAAATTCCGGCGGAGGCTTGCCCGTGGAAAAGTCCGACCATGTGTGTGCGGCATAACTTTTTTGCGGGAGGATGCCCCCATGCTTCGGCATATATAAATGGTGCGTGTATGCCCATCATTATTAGTGGGTGGATGAAGGGCGGTATTCTAATGGTGGGCATACCCACCGATCAATCTCTTTTTTCGTTCAGCCACCTGGCTGCATGAAAAAAAAAGATTACAATACATGTCCAACAAGGACCAGCATGTTGCTGGACTTTGAATGGTTATACCAGATTGATGCCTGCGGATTTAGGTATCATCTTGGTATCATTCTTTTCAGCCAGCGGCTGGCTTTCATATAAAAGCAATCCTAGTGGCTAATTAGCCTCTGGACTGCTTTTACAAGCAGTGGGAGGGAATGTCCCCCTCCGGATATAAAAAGCACCATTGGGAAATTGGGAAAGCATTTTATCACACCGATCTTGGTGTGGTCAGATGCTTTGAGGGCAGAGGAAAGATCTAGGGTCTAGAAGACCCAAGTTTTTTCAAAAAAAGAGTACCTGTCACTACCTATTGCTATCATAGGGGATATTTACATTCCCTGAGATAACAATAAAAATGATAAAAAAAAAAAAAAATATGGAAGGAACAGTTTAAAAAAAAAAAATTAATAATAAAAAAAAAAAAAAAAAAAAAAAAAAAAGCACCCCTGTCCTGCCCTGCTCTTGCCCAATGGCAAACGCAAACGTCGGTCTGGCGTCATATGTAAACAGCAATTGCACGATGCATGTGAGGTATCACCGCGAATGTTAGATCGAGGGCAGTAATTTTAGCAGTAGACCTCCACTGTAAATCTAACAGGGTAACCTATAAAGGCTTTTAAAAATGTATGTAGTTTGTCGCCAATGCGCGTTTGTGCGAAATTTTAAAGCATGTCGTGTTTGGTATCTATGTACTCGGCCTAAGATCATCTTTTTTATTTCATCAAACATTTGGGCAATATAGTGTGTTTTAGTGCATTAAAATTAAAAAAGTGTATTTTTTCCCCAAAAAATGCGTTTGAAAAATCGCTGCGCAAATACTGTGTAGAAAAAAAAATGCAACACCCACCATTTTAATCTGTAGGGTCTTTGCTTTAAAAATATATATAATGTTTGGGGGTTTAATATAATTTTCTTGCAAAAAAAAAAAATGTTTTCATGTAAACAAAGTGTCAAAAAGGGCTTTGTCTTCAAGTGGTTAGAAGAGTGGATGTAAGCTTCCTAATGTTGTGTATAAAATGCCAGAACAGTTCAAACCCCCCCCAAATGACCCCATTTTGGAAAGTAGACACCCCAAGTTATATACTGAGAGGCATGTCGAGTCCATGGAATATTTTATATGTTGACACAAGTTGCGGGAAAAAGACAATTTATTTATTTATTTATTTATTTATTTATTTTTGCACAAAGTTGTCACTAAATGATATATTGCTCTAACATGTCATGGGCATATGTGGAATTACACCCCAATACATTCTGTTGCTTCTCCTGAGTACAGGGATACCACATGTGTGAGACTTTTTGGGAGCCTAGCCGCGTACGGGACCCCAAAAACCAAGCACCGCCTTCAGGCTTTCTATGGGTGTAAATTTTTGATTTCATTTCTCACTGCCTATCACAGTTTCGGAGGCCATGGAATGGCCAGATGGCACAAAACCCCCCCAAATGACCCCATTTTGGAAAGTAGACACCCCAAGCTATTTGCTGAGAGGGTATTGTGAGTATTTTGCAGATCTCGCTTTTTGTCACAAAGTTTTGAAAATTGAAAAAAAAAATATATTTTCTTTCTTCATTTTCAAAAACAAATGAGAGCTGTAAAATACTCACCATGCCTCTCAGCAAATAGCTTTTATAGCTACCTATACAGTTGTGCTTATAAGTTTACATACCCTGGCAGAATTTATGATTTCTTGGCCATTTTGCAGACAATATGAATGATAACACAAAAACATTTCTTTCACTCATGGTTAGTGTTTGGCTGAAGCCATTTATTATCAATCAACTGTGTTTACTCTTTTTATATCATAATCACAACAAAAACTACCCAAATGACCCTGATCAAAAGTTTACATACCCCAGTTCTTAATACCATGTATTGCCCCCTTTAACATCAATGACAGCTTGAAGTCTTTTGTGGTATTTGTGGATGAGGCTCTTTATCGTCTAAGATGGTAAAGTTGCCCATTCCTCTTGGCAAAAAGCCTTCAGTTCCTGTAAATTCTTGGGCTGTCTTGCATAAACTGCACATTTGAAATCTCCCCAGAGTGGCTCAATGATATTGAGGTCAGGAGACTGAGATGGCCACTCCAGAACCTTCACTTTATTCTGCTGTAGCCAATGACAGGTCCACTTGGCCTTGTGTTTTGGATCATTGTCATGTTGGAATGTCCAAGTACATCCCATGCGCAGCTTCCTGGCTGATAAGTGCAAATGCTCCTCCGGTATTTTTTGATAACATACTGCATTCATCTTACCATCAATTTTGACCAAATTTCCTGTGCCTTTGTAGCTCACACATCCCCAAAACATCAGCGATCTACCTCCGTGTTTCACAGTAGGAATGGTGTACCTTTCATCATAGGCCTTGTTGATTCCTCTCTAAATGTAGTGTTTATGGTTGTGGCCAAAAAGCTGAATTTCGGTCTCATCACTCCAAATTACTTTGTGCCATAAGGTTTGAGGCTTGTCTCTGTGCTGTTTGGCGTATTGTAAGCGGGATACTTTGTGGCATTTGCATAGAAATGGCTTTCTTCTGGCGGCTCGACAATGCAGCCCATCTTTCTTCACGTGCCTCATTATTGTGCACCTTGAAACAGCCACACCACATGTTTTCAGAGAGTCCTGTAGTTCATAGTTATTTGTGGGTTTTTCTTTGCATCCTGAACAATTTTCCTGGCAGTTGTGGCTGAAATTTTAGTTGGTCTACCTGACCGTGATTTGGTTTCAACAGAACCCCTCATTTTCCACTTCTTGATTAGAGTTTGAACACTGCTGATTGGCATTCTCAATCCCTTGGACATCTTTTTATATCCCTTTCCTGTTTTATACAGTTCAACTACCTTTTCCTGCAGATCCTTTGACAATTCTTTTGCTTTCCCCATGACTCAGAATCCAGAAACGTCAGTGCAGCACTGGATGAAATATGCAAGGGTCTGTCAGGAGTCCAGAAACTCATTGACCTTTTATACACACACTAATTACAAGCAAACAGATCACAGGTGAGGATGGTTACCTTTAATAGCCATTCAAACCCCTTTGTGTCAACTTGTGTGCATGCTATCAGGCCAAAATCGCCAGGGTATGTAAACTTTTGATCAGGGTCATTTGGGCAGTTTCTGTTGTCATTATGATTTTAAAAAGAGTAAACACAGTTGATTGATAACAAATGGATTCAGCCAAACACTAACCATGAGTGAAAGAAAAGTTTGTGTGTTATCATTCATATTCTCTGAAAAATGGCCAAGAAATCATAAATTCTGCCAGGGTATGTAAACTTATGAGCACAACTGTATATTCATATGCAGGTTGCATGGTGCTGGCTCCTAAGTTTTTAAAGCTGACTTCTAGTTCTGGGTGAGATTTGTACATGTCTGAAACATGCTAAAGAAGAGATTTCACTTGTTTTTTTAATAGTATTCTGTTCCCGATGAGACAAAGTGCACGTAGTACTTTGTCCCATCTTTCTGAGTGCCCTGAGACTCTAGCTGTGATGTAAGACAGGGTGTCCTAGAACAAGGAAGCACCCTGACATGCCTCACCTCCCTCTGCATTCCTCTTGCCGGAGCTGGGGTCAGGCACTCTCTAAGAAAGCAGCCATCAATTTGCTAGCTACGGTGTTGAGTGGCCTTGAGCTAAAGGGGTCGCCCTTTCCAACACCGCAGCTAGCGTTACAGGACACCAAAGAAAATGGGGACAAAGTACTATGTGTACTTCGTTTTATCAGGACAAAATATTCTTGATAATGGACAAGGATGCCCTACCAGTGATGGCGATGCTGAAGAGGAATATTTTGTTTTTGGTCAAACAGCTTAGCTGTATGAAGGGCAGGCCAATCCTTGTTACTTTTTGCGAAAAAGCCCCTTTAACAACAGGATTTTCTTACCCAAGAAATGTGACTCAGCTTTCATTCGGCAGCAGCCTTTCCATGAATGCGTTTTGGCTTTGCATTTTTATTGACATGTTTACTCACTGAGCTGAAATGTAAAAATGACTTGACAGCTTCCTATGATTTCCTGAGACATAATCCCGACGAGCAGAACACGCAAATGATATCTGCAATACGCAACGTATTGTTCTCCTATTAGCTAATTAACATGATTAACCTAAATCCAAAAAAGCAGTCGAATTTTTAGACATGTACTTTATAAGTGTGACAGATGAAATAGAACCTAATTTTTTGCCTTTATACAGTAATTGGCACTCATTTTGGAATTGCCTGGAAAGCCAATTTAATTTCATTTCCAAGGCAGAAAATATTTTTAGAAAAATGTTTGCTGTTTCTTTCTTCATTTACTGACTACCCTGAATAATCACTAGAAGTGACAGCTGGAAATAAACGAAGGAATGAAGACTAGGCATTCTCTGGCGGCACGCTAAGAGCTTACTAAATGCCGGGGTGCCTGCAGCCGTTTCCTGATTTTGGAAATGGCAGCCCAAAGCATTTCAAAAGCAACTTTTCAAGTCCATGATGTTTTTAGGACTCGTGGGACTTTGTACTGCGATACAAGTACAGTGTATGTTGCAGTGCCTAGACTGTAGTCTATCATAATAGCAGGCCCTAAGGGTCACCATACTCGTTACAATTGTGACAGGCATGTTCAGACTAGATCTGTACCAGTGATGGCTGGTGAAAATTTAGGATGGGGGGGCGCCAGACCCCGCCCTTCTTTTGACCCCTCCCACTTGGCAAAAATGGGCATGGTTTCAGCGAAATCGTGGGCGTGACTTAAAGGGGTGTGGCTCTAAGGGTGTGTGGTTAGCGTCTCAGATGGAGAGGGAGGGAGAGAGTGAGAGAGAGATCAGGCCCAGATCCTACACAACAATAGAAATATGTATATTCCAGAAAGTTTAACAATCAACAGAAAAAGATACTCCAAACACCTGGTGTCGGCGCTTCAATCATCCCGGCACCATGGTTGTTATGGTGTCAGGATGATTGAAGCGCATTATTTCTATTATTACATTGTAATATAAAATTAAATCATTCAACTCACCATAATGCAGAATCAGTGGAAGCCCTGAGCGTGTCACCTGCCACGTCGCCTGCCACCAGATGCCATCAGGTGCCCCCAGCGGAGTCTGTCCTTACATCAGGTGCCCCCAGCGGAGTCTGTCCTTACATCAGGTGCCCCCAGCGGAGTCTGTCCTTACATCAGGTGCCCCAGCGGAGTCTGTCCTTACATCAGGTGCCCCAGCGGAGTCTGTCCTTACATCCGGTGCCCCCAGCGGAGTCTGTCCTTACATCCGGTGCCCCCAGCGGAGTCTGTCCTTACATCCGGTGCCCCCAGCGGAGTCTGTCCTTACATCAGGTG
Organism: Rana muscosa; assembly: GCA_029206835.1. Taxonomy (NCBI): domain Eukaryota; kingdom Metazoa; phylum Chordata; class Amphibia; order Anura; family Ranidae; genus Rana; species Rana muscosa. The sequence goes on from CM055116.1 coordinate 1,163,786,278, forward strand.
CCCCCCAGCGGAGACCCTCCTTACATCAGGTGCCCCCCAGCAGAGACCCTCCTTACATCAGGTGCCCCCAGCAGAGTCCCCCTCCTTACATCAGGTGCCCCAGCGGAGTCTGTCCTTACATCAGGTGCCCCCAGCGGAGTCTGTCCTTACATCAGGCCCCCACTGGACTGTGCAAAGCTTGCCAGAAAACTGTCATCTGTGCAAGCCAATAATGCACAGCCAGGGCATTCCATTCCGCACCCCACAGCTGCACATATACAAGAGGCATCTGCAGATGTTTGGCCCATATGGATAAACGACACAAAAACAATCTCCTATGCTTGGGGGCTTAGTCTATAGGTAAGTGGTGCAGCCAACCCTCTGGATAGAAAAATGCCTGTGGTCTTGCTGCCCTCCTCAGAACAATGGGTATCCTTAGAACTGAAACATAAAAATATCTGGACCAGATATTGGAGGGGCCAGAGACGCAGTTCCATTTGCTGGTGGACTGACAAGCTTTTTTGTATACGTTATTTTCTGAGTATGACTACTGCTGTAAAATTTATTAAAAAACTGTAACCATTGGTAATGCACAAGGTCGGTGTGCCCTCCTTTCCTCTTTTTTATGGCCCATATGGATGACAGCATCCAGGCAGGGGTCGCACATGTGGATTCTGATCCTAGTCCAGTTATGCCCAAGCTCATCACTGATTTGGGGTGATGTTTAGCTCTATTTGTGTGAACAACATGATAAAAATTTAATTTGGGTACAGTGTTGCATGACCGCACAATTGTCATTCAAAGTGCGACAAAGTGCCCTGTATTGAAGTGGTTAAGGTGTGGAAAACTTTTTTGTTTTAGACTTGGAAGTACTTGGAGGTATGTTGATTGTAAAAAGATGCCCGTCTATTTACATTGCCCTTGCCCATAGAATTGCATGGACCTTCTGACCAGGTCCGCCTAAAAAAGCTGACAGGCGCACCTGATTGCCCGTGTGAAAGGACCACTATTCTGCCTTTTGAAAATAACAAAGGTAAATATTTATATTTTAGTGCTGAATAACGCTTTTGTTAAATAGTACAGCTTTTTTGAGGTTTACAGAATAAAAAGAGTAAAGCCTCGTACACACGGCCGAGATTCTCGTCGAAAAAAACATGTAGTTTTTTTCGACGAGATTCTTGGACAAGAAACTTGTCCCGGCCGAGTGTACAGATGCTCGATTCAAAGAACCCGCGGTTCTTTGAATGGAGCGTACGCGGTGACATCATCGACTAGGACGAGCATGCGCTCGTCACATTCGATGCCGTCGCCGCCATCTTGGTATACCCTATCCTATGCCTAGGAAGCTACCGCGCATGCGTCAAATTCATTTCGAACATGCGCGGGCTTCCCAGAGGACAGGTAAGTGTACACACACACAATTTTCTCGTCGAGAAACATGCCGACGAGAATCTCAACGAGAAAATAGAGAGCAGGTTCTCTATTTTCTCGTCGAGATTACTTGTCGGTTTTCTCGACGAGAAACCATACACACGAACGAATTTCTCGGCAAGACATCTCTGCCAGCAAGTTTCTTGCTGGTTCTTGCAGAGAAACTCGTCGTGTGTATGAGGCCTTAGACTTGAGAAAAAAGGCCCACTTGGGAGCCATGCCTCGTTTTTTCTTTTTATTTGTTTTTTTGGAAATTCGGAAGTTCGAAAATCCGTAATTCCGAAATTCTGAATTTCCGAAAAAAAAGAAAAAATTTTTTTTTTCAAATTTCCCGAATTTCCGAAAAAAGCAAAAAAACGAGAAAAACTAAAACGAAAATTTTATTTTTTTCGGCAGTGCACATGTCTAAAAATAATTGGTGGCTGGAACTCCGCTTTAAGGCTGCATGCACATGGCTGTAAGAATTTTACTGATCATACTCATGACCTTTCTGGCACAAAAGTTCTTACAGAAAAGATTTGTAAAATGGTTGCATTTCGAGGTGTGTTTTTTTATTACTTAAAATTATAGTTTTTATACCCTGTTTTTTTTTTCTAATATCAGAATGCACTTTTCACATCTATGTTCATGGTATACATGTGTTTGGATTCGTGAACATGTTTTTGATTTTTAGTTATAGATCTGAACACAGTGCATGTTTACATACCTGTGTGCATGTCACCATTGAACACAAGACCCATGCATTTAGATCTGTAAACAAAAATGCATGAAATTTTTGTTTTTTTTACTCCCGTGTGCATGAGGGCCGTACAACCAGTGTTAATTTTTAGTTATAGTCTTTTAACTAAAATGCCGGTTTAGTCCCATTTTAGTAATCTGCAATTGTTTTAGTTTGTCGGATTTTAATCGACTAAAATCTGCAGTACATTTTCGTAGAATAAAATAATTTTAGTCAACTAAAATCTAATGTGTTTAGTTAAATTGTAATGCATTATTTAAAAATTTCTATAGAATTTCCAAACTCTTAAGTGCCTCCTTAGATCAGGTGTCCCCAGCGGAGTGCCTCCTTAGATCAGGTGTCCCCAGCGGAGTGCCTCCTTAGATCAGGTGTCCCCAGCGGAGTGCCTCCTTAGATCAGGCGTCCCCAGCGGAGTGCCTCCTTAGATCAGGCGTCCCCAGCGGAGTGCCTCCTTAGATCAGGCGTCCCCAGCGGAGTGCCTCCTTAGATCAGGCGTCCCCAGCGGAGTGCCTCCTTAGATCAGGCGTCGCCAGCGGAGTGCCTCCTTAGATCAGGCGTCGCCAGCGGAGTGCCTCCTTAGATCAGGCGTCGCCAGCGGAGTGCCTCCTTAGATCAGGCGTCGCCAGCGGAGTGCCTCCTTAGATCAGGCGTCGCCAGCGGAGTAGAGTCCCTCGGCTCTGCCTCTAACTGATCGGTGTTGTGCCGAAATCGGCTTCCCCTGGCTCTCGGCTGAGATCGGAACTCCGCCCCTGATTTCCCGGGACAAAAGCAAAATCCCGGGAGTTTAATCGGGATGGCCTCCGATCGGGACAAGGGTCCCAAAATCAGGATTGTCCCGGGAAAATCAGAACTGTTGGCAAGTATGTTTTATATGGTTTTGGTAAATCTACCTAGGTAAGTATGATTTAAAAATAATATAATCCAATGCTGCTCTTTTAAGTCAGCACTTTACCAAATAATTTTCTTTGAAAAAACAGGGAAGAGATTCCTGTGTTGATGCCGCTTTTCAATAAAAGAAGATTTTCAGCATACTAGAGTGCAGTCATCCTTCAAGATTTATATAGTTCCTTAATATCATTTACCATACACACATTGATGCATCCCACAATATAACAAATGACACAAAGGCCTCTTTTATCCAATAGACACATGATAAAACCATCACTCTCACCATGATAGGAAAAAGATGAGCTTTGTTCAGTCACAGTCAGAGTTCAGTCTCCCATACTCCCTGCTACCTCTACAACCTAAATGTAGGCAACAGTGGCGGCTGGGGTGGTGCAAACAAACAGAAAAGTTCTGAAAAAAAAACATCAATTGCAGCCTCACTTTTCCCCCTCAAATGCTGCCACTGTGCCCATCAAATGCCGCCACTGTGCCCATCAAAAGTTTAACACTGTGACCCCCATCCCCCTGCTAGCTCGCCATCTGTCCGGCACTTACCCTATCTCGGTGGGGCAGCGGGTGACGGTGGCGAGCTGTGTCCTCCATGCGTCTCCTCCCCTCCTCCTGATAGGCGTCCAATCACAGTGCCTGTTGTTTCAGCCAATCAGGTGACGAGTAACACACCCACGCTTCTTGATTGGCAGAGAGGCAGTTCAGTGTTAGAACAACAAATATTAATTCGCTATTCTAATGCTCTTTGCTCTCACTCCACCCTATTTTGAAGCCTATAAGAGCCTATGGCTCTAATCAGGTGCTTCAAAAATACACCCCCGCAGCTGTAATTCAGGTGCCCGGTGTCCGAAAAGGGGTCGGACGCTTGAATAGGGGGTGGCGGCGGCCATGGATAGCTTCATGCAATGCATGAAGCTATCCATTATTCATATGGGGGCGGGGGGGCGCTGGAGAGAGGGGGTGGTGCCGTGCGCCCTTAATGCACGGAGTGCCACTGATGGGTGATTTCTACACCTCCCGAAGCCTGGCTGAATAGCTCAGAGATGGCATCAGATTTATTACAGGTATTTATAGTGCCCACATTGTACATGGTGCTTTACATATTGTGAAAATATACTAAAGCGCTAATATGTGAAAATTCGTGAAAAATCCAAATAATTAGATACCTAAATGGTGACTGCTGCAATCAAAAAAGAAAAATCTGTGCTCTCCAAACAATATTAAAATTATATATAAAAAAGATGCGCTGAAACCAACCTATACAATGTGCACAATAAGTGAAATATTATAAATCACTAATAGCAGTGTTAACAACTCAGTATTAATGCCAGTGTTAAAAAGGCAAAACAAAAGAGAACAACATAGGTAGATGGAAAATGACAGACACAGCGGTCCTGGGTGTATGAGCAGGACCGCTGTGTCTGTCATTTTCCATCTACCTATGTTGTTCTCTTTTGTTTTGCCTTTTTAACACTGGCATTAATACTGAGTTGTTAACACTGCTATTAGTGATTTATAATATTTCACTGTATTGTGCACTTTGTATAGGTTGGTTTCAGCGCATCTTTTTGATATATAGCTTTACATATTGTACATTCAACATCAGTCCTTGCTCTCAAGGAGCTTACAATCTAAGGTCCCTAACTAGCATGCATATATACACTTACCAGGGCCAATTTAAACAGCAGCCAGGGAATCTCAGGAGAGCATGCAAACTCCATGCAGGTAGTGTGCTAATTGACATTTGAGCCAGGCACCCTAGCGCTGCAAGGCAGAAGTGCTAACCATTAAGCCTTGGTTCCCACAATGAACCGCATGTGAATCACACAAGAAATGCACCACATTCCTATTCAATTCACATGCAGTCCAGTGCGGTGTGATTTGAGCCCGTTCACTTTGAAAGTTATGCATGCACCAAATTTGGAACTGCACTGCAACCGGAACCGGATTGTGTGGTTGATTTATGACATGCATTCTGATGCATGCAAATGCACTAAATTTGGGGTGTCATTAAGATTGCACTTACACCCACTGCAGATCGCAAGGGCAGTGCAATTCTATGGTGAACCTAGTGTAAGGCACTGTGCTCCTACAAAAGATGGTGGAAGTTGTTAACATTTATACTATACTGTAGCAGAAGAACATTGTCTGCCAGCCCTATTGGTAATGTTTTCTGACAACATCATCTGTCATTCACCTGTTGGGAGCGCATCCAACATATGAACCAATGTACCCATGAATTTTTTATGCCCTCCTTATTTTCACACATAGCCCCAAATCTGCTTTGGCAGAAAAAGGAGAATGTTTATATGTGCTTTGGTCATCATAATGAGAAGATGCTGCTGACACCGGGAAGACATAACCACTAATATTAAGCATCAATTATCTGCATGCGTAGGGAAAACACAGTTGGGTTCCCCCAGCAGCAGGCCTGCCAGTCCTTTGTGCACTCGGAGAAAGAGACACAACATTCCGAATGTCACTGTTGTACTACAAGATGTTTATTGAAGTTAACATGAAAGATAGAGTTCTCAGCTTGGTTATTTTAGGCAGCCTTATAGAGGCTAGGCATGACATTTTTACTGCGGCTTAAGAAAGGTAAATACACATTTCAAAGACGTTTATTGGAAGCTGAGCTGTGAGGATGACCTTGATAAGTGCTGAAGCTCATACTGATGGCTGTACAAAATCGATAAAGTGCATCCGTAAAGTATTCACAGCGATTCACTTTTTCCTTATTTTGTTATGTTATAGCCTTATTTAAAAATGGAATAAATTTATTATTTTCCTTAACATTCTACAAACAATACACCATAATGACACCGTGAAAGAAAGAAGTTTGTTTTAAAATCTTTGCAAATGTATTAAAAAAAAAAAAAAAAAATCCCATGTACAATGCTCAATATTTTGTTGAAGCACCTTTGGCACCAATTACAGCCTCAAGTCTTTTTGAGTATGATGCTACAAGCTTGGCACATCAATTTTTGGGCAGTTTCTATCATTCTTTGCAGGACCTGGCAAGCGCAATCAGGTTGGATGGGGAGCGTCGGTGTACAGCCATTTTCAGATCTCTCTCCAGAGATGTTTAAACCAGCTCAATTCTGGTCTCTGGCTGGGCCACTGAAGGGCATTCACAGAGTTGTTATCTTGGCTGTGTGCTTAGGGTCGTTGTCCTGTTGGAAGAGGAACCTTCGCCCCAGTCTAAAGGTGCAGAGCACTCTGGAACAGGTTTTCATCCAGTATGTGTATGTTTTCATCAAGAAAGGCTTTGTACATTGCTGAATTTATCTTTTCCTAGATCCTGACTAGTCTCCCAGTTGCTGACACTGAAAAACATCCCCACAGCATGATGCTGCCACCACCATGCTTCACTGTGGGGATGGTGTTTGGCCAGGTGATGAGCAGTGCCTGGTTTCCTCCAGACGTGACTCTTGGCATTCAAACCAAAGAGTTAAATTTTTGTTTCATCAGGCCAGAGAATTTTGTTTCTCATTGTCTAAAAGTCCTTCAGGTGCCTTTTAGCAAATTCCAGGCAGGCTATCATGTGCCTTTTACTGAGGAGTGGATTCCGCCTGGCCACTCTACCATACAGGCCTGATTGGTGGAGTGCTTCAGAGATGGTGGTTCTTCTAAAAGGTTCTCTACAGAGAAACGCTGGCGCTCTGTCAGAGTGACCATTGGGTTCTTGGTCACCTCCCTGACTAAGGCCCTTCTCCCCGATCGCTCAGTTTGGCCGGGCGGCCCGCTCTAGGAAGAGTCCTGGTGGTTTCAAAATTCTTCCATTTATGGATGATGGAGGCCACTGTGCTCTTTGGGACCTCCTATGCTGCAGACATTTTACTGTACCCTTCCCCAGATCTGTGCCTCAATACAATGCTGTCTAGAAAGTCTACAGACAATTCCATAGACTTCATGGCTTGGTTTATGCTCTGACATGCACTGTTAACTGTGGGACCTTATATAGACAAGTGTGTGTCTAAACAAATCATGTCAAATCAACTGAATTTACCACAAGTGGACTCCAATCAAGTTGTAGAAACATCTGAAGGATGATTAGTGGAAACATCATGCACCTGAGCTCAATTTTAAGTGTCATGGCAAAGGCTGTGAATACTTATGTACATGTGATTTTGACATTACCAGCTGCATGTAAAGTAAATATCTTCTGAACGGTGCACAATTAGGGGATCTTTACAGTACCGATAGGGAGTTTACTCCTACTTTAATGACATTGACTGTATGTTTGGGGCCAATCACACACTGCCTGATGGTACTGCATGATGGGTAAATACCTGTCTGTATTTCTCAACACTGAGGACACCATTGATCCTATTCCTGACCAAATCCCCAACTCTATTTGCAGGAATGCACCCCCACATTTATAAGGAACCTCCACTATGTTTCACTGTTGCCTGCAAACATTCATTATTGTACCGCTCTCCAGCCCTTTAGTGAACAAACTGCCTCCTGCTACAGCCAAATATTTCACATTTTGACTTGTAAGTCTAGACCTGTTATAGCAAACCTTGGCACCCCAGATGTTTTGGAACTACATTTCCCATGATGCTCGTGCACTCTGCAGTGTGGGTGAGCATCATGGGAAATGTAGTTCCAAAACATCTGGAATGCCAAGGTTTGCCATCACTGGTCTAGAGCACCTGGTGCCTTTTTTTTTTTTGCACCCAAGTTCCTATGCTTTTGTGCATATTATGGAATCCCTTTTTCCAGCGGAGGAGGAGGGGCAGGTCCCCATCAGGAAATTGTACGCAGTTTCACAGAAGATTCAGAGCCAATATCTCTGCAGTGCCTGAAATTCAGCAGCAGGAAGAGAATGGGGCATCTCTGCAGTGAAGATTCTTACAGGACCAGCTGTCTGCACAACATGGGACATCCTTCTTTACAGTAAGTTGGTTCACTAATGTAGGCCATACATGGATTGAATACCAAACAAATTTTCTTTCAAAAATCATACATTTGGCGTTTTTTGTGATCTGATGATGCCACCATTGATTTCAAAATTCGACCAATTAAGCCTTCAATTTCACCTCATGTTGCTACAGAAAAATAAAAAATTGTAGCCGGGAATCTTCTTTCCATTCCAGGTCACTGCTCATGTGCATTTGTTTTTCAATTTTAAATTTCTTGCGCGATTCTCCCATCATTGATTAAAAACTTGTTTTTTTTTAGCTTTAAAAAAGTTGTCATTAGAAAAAAGACAATGTAATTGCGTTATAAAGCACAATATCATCAAATGAAAGCTTAGTTTTATTTTCACCTTGTAATCCTGCCAGTAACATATTACTTGGCATAAGGTGACAACGCTCACTTATGGTACTGTATCTGTGGAGGAGTAGTGTTGTCGCTTTAGGACGGGACTACAGACAACTCCCCCCCCCCTTCCTGTTCTCTACAATATGGATAGAACAGGATGTTGTAGTTCTCAGTGAAAGCTTTGTACAATGTAACCAATGATGCAGCACAGGAACATGGGCGTCCGCTCCATAGGGCAGGGGGGGGGCGATTGCTAGCAGGGTTGCGGGTGAGTGCCATGGATGGAGAGAGCGCTCGGCGGGCGGGTGAGAGCGAGCGGGCCGGGCTGCGGGCAGCTGGGCAGGGTTGTGAGGGAGCGGGTGGCTCGGTGGGCAGGTGACATAGCGTGTGGCTCCACCAGCTAAAAGAGCAGGCGGCTCCGCTGACAGGTGTCGGGTGACGGCGGCGCAGCTTGTGCGGTGTATCTCCGTTCCCACCCGCAAGCTCCACTTCACTGTGCATTCCACGGCCCGGCATAATTCTCTCTCCAGCTGCCTGAGACACACACAAACACTGCAGTGAGTGCACTGCGGAACGGAGCGAACTAAACTCACCCCTCCTCCTCCTGTGCTGTAATGTTTTCATGTGCACAGAGGTCGTAGGAGGAGGGAAGGAGGCACATGTTGTGACCACCTGTACCGAGAGGCGAGCGCGCTGGTCTGAGTAATCTAAAAGTGAGTCTCTTACAGAGGAGGGGAGGGGGGCATGAAGAAGAGGGTGAGGGATGGGACAAGCAAAGAGTTCACTTGGAGTGATTTGGGGGAGAGGATATATCCATAAAGAGGGGGTCCATCTGTGCTGAAGGGGGGGGGTCTGTGCTGAAGGGGGGGTCTGTGCTGAATGCGGGGTCCGTCTGCGTTAAATGGGGGGTCTGCGCTGAAGGGGGGGTCTGTGCTGAAGGGGGGGTCTGTGCTGTGGGGGGCTGTATAATGTAAAGGGGTCCAGAGGTGCATGGTGCTGTGTAATGTAAAGGGGTCCAGTGATGCAGGGTGCTGTGTAATGTAAAGGGGTCCAGTGGTGCAGGGTGCTGTGTAATGTATAGGGGTCCAGTGAAGCATGGTGCTGTGTAATGTAAAGTGGTGCAGGGTGCTTTGTAATGTAAAGTGGTCCAGGGTGCTGTGTAATGTAAAGGGTTCCAGTGGTGCAGGCTGGGTGCTGTGTAATGTAAAGGGGTCCAGTGATGCAGGGTGCTGTGTAATGTAAAGGGGTCCAGTGATGCAGGGTGCTGTGTAATGTAAAGGGGTCCAGAGGTGCAGGGTGCTGTGTAATGTAAAGAGGTCCAGTGATGCAGGGTGCTGTGTAATGTAAAGGGGTGCAGGGTGCTGTGTAATGTAAAGGGGTCCAGTGATGCAGGGTGTTGTGTAATGTAAAGGGGTCCAGAGCTGTGGGGTTCTGTGTAATGTAAAGGGGTCCAGAGGTGCAGTTGTGAAGAGGGGGTACACAGTAGGGACAAAGAGATATTGAAAGATGCAGGGGGCACAGTGGGGTGTTTTTACATTTTAACGTGGGGGGGTCCCTTTTAACCCCCGCTAGTGGTCGGTGAAAGGGTAAAATGCAACTGTATATCGCCGCTGCCGAAGCACCCCCCCCTCCCCCCAGAAAAAAATTCATCAGTGGACGCCCAATGCACAGGAAGTTATCTGCTGACAAGACATTTGGCTGGAACAACATTTTTGTTTTTCTTAGCACTTCTCAAACAGACATAACCTAGGGCTCAATTACAGGGCTCAATTATTAAAAACATGTAGCATTATATGTATTGGCCTAAATTTATGAAGTAATTACATGTTTTAAATTTTTTTTATTGCATATGTTCTCTAGCAGAAAGTAAAACCTTTTTTGTTTTTTAAATTGTCTCTTTTTTTTTTTTGGTTTATACACACTGTTGGAATTTCCAATGGGAAAAAGTCAGTCGGAAATTCTGACGGGAAAATTGAGAACCTGCTCTCAATCTATTTCTGTTGGAATTCCCGACAGAAAAAGTCAGATGGAGCATACCCACGATCGGAATTCCCGACCAAAAGCTCCCATCGGACTTTTTCTGTCGGGAATTCCGACCGTGTGTATGGGGCTTTAGTGGTGATCAGTGGCGGCTGGTGCTCAAAATTTTTGGGGGGGCGCAAACAAACCAAAAAAAAAAATCATTAATTGCCGCCACTGTGCCCATTAAACGCAGCCACTGTGCCCAAACGCCACCAGTTTGCCCCCCCCCCCCCCCAAATGCAGCCAGTTTCTCCCCAAATGCAGCCAGTTTGTCCCCAGCTCTGCACTTATCTTCCTGGGTCAGCGCCATCCTTCTTCCATCCTCGATGTAGCTTCAGCCAATCAGGTTACCGGTAACCAGACCCGGTGAACCTGATTGGCTGAGACGCGTGTCAGTGTTAACCAAGGAACGCACAGCCCGTGCGTCCCCTGGTTAACTATTTGGAAGCTGATTACAGCCCACAGGCTGGCTCTGATAGGCACTTCCAAAAACCAACCAGCCGCTGTTATTCAGATGGCCGGCGCTTGCCAGGGGGTTGGCCATCTGAATAGTGGGTGGCAGCGGCGCCGGCGACAATACATAGGTTCATGCAATGCATAGCCCCCCCCCCCTCTCTCTCCTGCGCCCACTATGGACGCACCGCCACTGGTAGTGATCAAATACCACCAAAAGAAAACTCTATTTGTAGGAAAAAGGACAACCATTTAATTTATGTACAGTGTTGAATGACACGCAATGGACAGTTGAAGTAGCGCGGTGCCATATAGCTTAAAAATGGCCAGGTCAACAGGGTTGGGATAAATTTTCCGGAGGTCAAGTGGTTAAACTTGTGCAAGCTGAGTGGCTGAGTCACTTTTTTTCTTTCCTTTCTCTCTTTTCTTATACCTAATCTCCTGTTTTTTTTTTTCTATTTCCTCTTTTTTATACTGGCTTCCCACCCTATTGAGATTTTTGGTTGGGTAGTTAGAAGGTCGCTCTGCCGATAACGTTTACTTACACTCATGTACATCCAGCCTGGTCGCTTGTCACATATTGTGGTCACAATGCTTTGAGATGTGCACACAACTGTGTGCAATGCATGTAGTTCCAGTGCGTTGGTAAGGCATTTTTAGGATTTCCGGTGTAGCGACCTCACCCCTCACACCCCTTCTCATTCTCAGCTTGTCTTTCGTTGTCTAGGGGTGTTAGTGCTGGGGAGAGGGATGAGATACACTACGGCCCATGTCCTCCATAGTGAAGAGGTGAAGGCCAGAAAGATCGGGCTTTGTGTAGGTGTCCTAGAGTCAAGTCCTGTACTTCGTCCCTGATTCCTTTGCTCCTAGTAACCAGAGTTCCACACACTGAATAGGTCCAACTCAGTTTTATTCTTCTCAGCGAATAAACATACAGCACGGTTAAGTTGGATTCTTTTGCAACAACTTTGTCTTAATGGGAATAGGTCGAGGCACAATCCTTTCCCTTCTCTTGCCAACCACTGTGGTATCACCAGTGGCGAATAGTCACTGCCACTGACTATGTGAGGTAGAACGTGAATTACCTTTGCTAGCACGGCCCCTGTCAGGGGAAGGATATCCGTCCAAGGGAGATACCGGAGGCCTCTCTGTCACCAGCAATGCTGCGCCGGACTCTTCAGAGAAGTTCTGCTCACCAGACCTCACAAACTCAGACACGGGCACCCAAGGAGTTAGGGCCCCCTCGGAATTCAGTCGAAGGTACTGAGCCCCAGGCATCTGCCATAGTACCTCACCCCAGGCTAAAGGTGCCTGGGATAGACTCCATCTCCGCTCCGGCCAGGTCAAGGGCACCTAGGCCTGGAGCACTGGAACGCCAGCACCCAAGCTGAAGGTGCCTGGGTGCGGCCACGTCCTCCGACTTCAACTCTGAACTCTGTGGTAAGGGCGTCCGCCCCTTTTATCTCCTCTCCCTTTGCATCACAGCGAGTTCCCCGGCCCGCTGTACCAGCTCCAGGGGAGGACAAAAAGGCACAGTCCTGCGGTGTGAGTCCAACTCCGGCCCCCGATAAAACAACGCCACCTATAGGCCCAGGGAACCTCACACCACCAGAATCCTCCAAGAACCATAAAAGGGCCTCAGATCCCCTAGCAATCAGTGCATCTGGGTTACACTACCACCCAGATGCTCCCCCTAAATTCAAATACCCTCTACACAGGCAATGAGGACGTTTTATATCACCACCTGTCAAACACCTCAGAACTGATCCGAACGTGGATCGCTTGTCAGGATCGCAACAAATCAGCTGCACATGTAAACTTAGTATAAAAAAAAATACACGCCCTGGCTACTTAATTAGGTACACCTGTTCAATTGCTTGGTAACACAAATTGCTAATCAGCCAATCACATGGCAGCAACTCAACACATTTAGGCATCTAGACGTGGTGAAGGTGACTTGCTGAAGTTCAAACCGCGCATCAGAATGGGGAAGAAAGGAGATTTAAGTGACTTTGATTTTTTTATTTAAAAAACTGCTATTCTTCTGGGATTTTTACGCACAAGCATTTCTCGCGGTTATAGAGAATGGCACGAAAAAGAGAAAATATCCAGTGAGCGACAGTTGTTTGGAGGAAAATGCCTTGCTGGTGTCAGAAGTCAGAGGAGGCTGGGCAGACTGGTTTGAGATGATAGAAAGGCAACTGTAACTCAAATAATCACTTGTTACAACTAAGGTATACAGAATACTATCTCTAAATGCACAACACATGTGAAGCAAATGGGCTACAGCAGCAGAAAAACAGGTGCCACTCCTGTCCGTTAAGAACAGGAAATTGAGACTACAATTCGCACAATCTTACCAAAATTGGACAATAGAAGATTGGAAAAACGTTGCCTGGTCTGATGAGTCTCGATTTCAGCTGCGAAATTCAGATGGTAGGGTCAGAATTTGGCGTAAATAACATGAAAGCATGGATCCATCCTGCCTGGGAGATTTGCATCATGGATGTACAGCGGACAAATCTGCAGTAACTGCGTGATGCAGGAATGTTTCCAACACCTTGTTGAATCTATGCCACAAAGAATTAAGGCTCCTTTCACACTGAGGCAGTTTTCAGGCGGTTTAGCTCTAGAAATAGCGCCTGTAAAGCACCTGAAAACTGCCTCCCATGCCGTCTGAATGTGAAAGCCCGAGTGCTTGCACATTGAGGCAGTGTGCTTGCAGGATGTTAGAAAAAGTCCTGCAAGCAGCATCTTTGGGGCAGTTTGGGAGCGGTGTATACACCGCTCCCAAACGCTCTGCCCATTGAAATGAATGGGAAGCACTTCCAAAGCACCTGAAAAGCGCTTTGGAAGCACCACAACACGGGCGGTTTTAACCCTTTCTTCGGCCGCTAGTGGGAGTTGAAAGCACCCCACTAGCGGACGAAAAGCGTAGCTGAAACGCGTGGCGCTTAAGCGCTGCCGCGGCCCCAGTGTGAAAGCAGTTTTGGGCAGTTCTGAAGGCAAAAGGCGGTCCAATCCGGTACTTTCAAGGTGTATCTAGTAATAAAGTGTCAGGTGAGTGTATATAAAAAGACGCTTCAATGGTATATTTAATAGAGTAAAGGGAGTCAATAAAAAAGTTAATTGTTTGGGTTTACATTCCCTCTTATCTGTCAAACCTCTGATCACTTGCATTAGTTTGCTCCGGGCTTTTTTTCAGCGGGAACGTGGGGGAATGCAGTTCCGGCACCTCCTGGACTGACTGTTTGTAATGGCAAGGGGTGCTGGGGTGTGCTGCAGGGTATTGATGCTCACTGCTGGCGGATCTATTCTAGCTGGAAGGGATCTATTTTTGAAGGGGGGTCTATTGTTGCTGAGGAGGTCTAGTGTTGCTGGGGGGATCTATTGTTGCTGGGGGGTAAGGAGATCTACTGTTGAGGGATGGGGTCTATTGTTGATGGCTGCCAGAGAGTCTATTAATGCTGGCTTTGCGGAGATCTATTGATGGTGCCGGGAGTCTATTGTTGCTGGGGGGGAATTTTGTTGTGGGTGGTACATTGTTAGGGGGATCTATTGTTGCTGGCTGAAGGGGAAACCAAATTCCATACAAATTACTTGGCACAACAAAATGATACTTGCTTCTGTATTGTCTTATAGGGGCGGTACTGGGAGGTGGGTAGGGGATGGAACCAAGGGACGTTGCTTGGAGGTGGGTAGGGGATGGAACCAAGGGACGTTGCTTGGAGGTGGGTAGGGGATGGAACCAAGGGATGTTGCTTGGAGGTGGGTAGGGGATGGAACCAAGGGACGTTGCTTGGAGGTGGGTAGGGGATGGAACCAAGGGACGTTGCTTGGAGGTGGGTAGGGGATGGAACCAAGGGACGTTGCTTGGAGGTGGGTAGGGGATGGAACCAAGGGATGTTGCTTGGAGGTGGGTAGGGGATGGAACCAAGGGACGTTGCTTGGAGGTGGGTAGGGGATGGAACCAAGGGATGTTGCTTGGAGGTGGGTAGGGGATGGAACCAAGGGACGTTGCTTGGAGGTGGGTAGGGGATGGAACCAAGGGACGTTGCTTGGAGGTGGGTAGGGGATGGAACCAAGGGACGTTGCTTGGAGGTGGGTAGGGGATGGAACCAAGGGACGTTGCTTGGAGGTGGGTAGGGTATGGAACCAAGGGACGTTGCTTGGAGGTGGGTAGGGGATGGGACCAAGGGATGTTGCTTGGAGGTGGGTAGGGGATGGAACCAAGGGACGTTGCTTGGAGGTGGGTAGGGGATGGGACCAAGGGATGTTGCTTGGAGGTGGGTAGGGGATGGAACCAAGGGACGTTGCTTGGAGGTGGGTATTGGCGGAGAAAACAAGTGACTCAGAAAAGGGAAGTTCCTGCACCTATTGTCTGAGAAAAAAAGCCATGAGTTTGCTGATGTGAAAACGTAATTATTTCCCAGAAACATTACATAAAATCTATCCATACTCTTTGGGGAAATTCTGTTTTCTGTAACCTCTGGCATAGGCCTCCTATCACATTTTTTTTTCTCCTTGCAGTAACAATATTTTCCATTTTGTATCGGTGGTCCGGCATGTCAGGAGAACAAGCCAAGGGTGTATTTAGTTCAATAATAGCAGCGTGAATGTTCTCTGAGTGCTCCGCTCCTCTTTTCTAAAGGCAAAGGCAGCGGCATTATTCACAGGTCACCGAGTACATTTTCAGCTCCAGAACGTCTCTGGTAACAGTGGGGGCTGCTGCTCGGCATGCCGGGTAATTTAGCAAACCGAAAAGAAACTCAGCCATTACTTGTGTACTTTTAAACTGTAAAAATGCAGCCACGTAGACCGTGCGGCTCATTTGAATTTCCCTGAAACTTCACCATTCGGGGCCTGTTTGTAACCAGAGGCGAAATGCTTGCTGTTCATTTTTCCGCAACTCAGCTAGTTTTCCTCCAGTGTAAAGAAAAAACATGGGGGGCATGTTAATTAAAAAAGCAGTGGAATTCAGCATGTTTGCATGCTTGGCTTCGATTGTGTCCCTTGGCATTTGCCCTTCTTTTACGAGCAAGTTATGTTGTTTTCTGGTGGCGACAAATGCTGCCATACACGTGTAGCGATACCCTCACTTAAGAAGGCCGCAGATTTAGTTTGGGCCCTGAAGACAGCTCCGCCAACCCCCAGCAATATACTCGACCCCCTACTGGCACAGCTAGTTCTGACAGCAATATGTATGTCTTATACTGTATGAGTAATTAAACATCAAGACAATAATAGTATAAAATGGGTATAAGATTTACTTAAGCTTTTGATAAAAAAAAGGGGTTAACATTTATCACAGTTCACAAAATATATATATAATGCAGAGCCCTGCAACACTAACACACTATGAATATGGAGTTAACAGCAACAAGTGCGCCACGTGGGCGACCGTTAGCTAGGCGTCCTGTGGCGCAGTAACCAAACAAATTAGAAAACTGACCAGGCCTGGTTCTGATATCTACAACTTAGTCTATAGGGGATGATGTTCTTTTCTTCACCGGCAGGTCTTTAACGGTGGTGCACATTAACAGAGTATGATTTGTAATCCAATGGGAAAGGTAAAGATGGGGTAAACTCTTTGCTATGCGAACTGAGTTCAGCTCTGATAAGGTTCTTCAGTGAAAGTATCAGGAACAACTTGTGGGCCACGGCAGTCTATAGGCCTATTAGCAGTAACAGTATATGGTTTGGGCATACGCCCTCTCACCCGCCCGGACTGCGGTCCCAGTCTGGGAACTTCCACCAACTGTGTCACACACACACACAGTGTCTCCAGCGATCGGGCCCCCGATCCAACGAATGCTGTAGTTAAGCGAAGTCAGATGCCACCCCGGCTCGCAGAGGGGTGGAAGGCTCTTTGGTGCTGCGCAAGACCTCAGGCTTCAGGCCTTGCACTCCGACACATCCGCACAGGAGGATGATGCCGCGTACACACGGCCGTTTTTCTCGTCGAGAAAAAAGAAATTTTTCCCATTCGACGAGAAAAACGATAGTCTGTGGGCTTTCTGTCGTTTTTTTCGACGAAAAAAATGACATTAAAAACGACGAGAAAAATTAGAACATGTTCTAATTTTTCTCGTCGTTTTTTTCGACATGTTTTCCGCGGCAGGGTTTCCCATAGGGAAACCCTGCCGCGGAGCCCACAGACGGTCGTTTTTCTCGACAAGAGAAAAAACGACGTGAAAAATGACTGTGTGTGGGGAACAAGCCGTTCCCTCATTTTTAATGACATTATTCACGGCGTTTTTTTAACCGCCGTGAATAATGATCGTGTGTACGCGGCATCAGTCTCTGAAGTCTCGTGTCCCAAAGAGGCCGAGCCCAGCCTCGCCTCCTCCTCGCCTCCTCCTCTTATAACCCCTCCAATGAGTCTCTGCAGTGGAAACATTGCCGACCGGGGTTCTGGGTAATGTAGTCTCTCTGCGTTAAAGGGGAACACCCCGCTACACACTCCCCCCACTTAAACTCTTTGGTCCCCAAAGATAAACCTTAACAAAGACTATGTACAACTCTAGTTAATTCTGCAAACGATGTTGGCATAGGGAATTCCCACCAAAACTGAGGGGTAGAATTCCCTTGCCCACAGGTCACATTATCATGGGTGGCCTGCCTAACTGTGCCAGAGAGTGAGTTGGGGTTGCCCTCCACTAAATGGACAGTGGAGGGATCCGGATTTTCAGCATTCCTCCTAGCGGTAACTACAGAGTCCTCTGAGCTATTCCCCATTTGTGGGTAGGTCAGCTTCCTAGGAGGCCGGATGACTCTTCGAGCCCTTTGCTCTCTTGGGATTTCTGGCTCTGGTGCCACTGGCTCCTCTTCCTCTGAGCAACTATCATGGGCATCTTCCCAGTAATCTGTTGAAGGACTAGATGGGATGAACTCTGTGGCTTCTGGGTTCAGTGTTCCATCTGGAGTGTCTTCAGTGGTTGGAAGAGCTATAGTAGAAGTTCCCGGAGTTGGGGAAGGCCACAGCCAATCAAGTTCTCTTTCTTCACTTTCACTAAGTTGAGAGGCCTCTCCATCTTCGGTTTGGGAGGTCTGCGACCGAGTGTTCGGCCTAGGAGTATCCAGGATAGAGACCGGTTCAGGGGAGTCTCTCACGGGAGGTATCCTGACTGCCTCAGCAAGTGGGAGCAGGTGGTTTCGATGCCACGTCTTCAGTGGTCCTACCTTTCCTTCTGGCTTCAACTTGTAGACAGGTAGGCCCGGCAGCTTCCTGCAGATGACATAGGGTTCAGATCTCCATCTGTCTGCAAGTTTGTGTTTTCCAGGGACCCCCAAATTGCGTAGCAGTACTCGGTCCCCGGGCTGTAAGTCCTGCACCCGGACTTTCAAGTCGAAATTTCTTTTGTTTCGAGCTCCCCTTTTGGTCTGAGGCCGCTTGAGCTTGTTCATAGGCTACTTTCAGGCTGTGTCTGAGCCTGTCCACATATCCTTTGTGAGATGTGGCTGAGGAATGGTCCAGAGAGGTGCCAAAGGCCAAGTCTACAGGTAGTCTCGCCTCTCTCCCAAACATGAGTCGATATGGGGAGTAGCCTGTCGCATCACTAATGGTGCAGTTGTAAGCATGTACTAGGGCTGCTATGTGTTTGCTCCAATGTTGCTTTTTCTCACTTTCCAGAGTCCCCAACATGTTAAGCAAGGTTCAGTTAAACCTCTCCGGCTGAGCATCTCCCTGTGGGTGGTAAGGTGTAGTTCGAGTCTTCTTGATTCCCAACGAATCCAGGAGTTTCCGGATCAGTTTACTCTCAAAGTCCCTTCCTTGATCTGAATGAAGTCGCTGGGGCAGCCCATAATGGACAAAGTACTTCTCCATAAGTACCTTGGCTACGGTGGAGGCCTTCTGATCTTTGGTTGGGAAAGCTTGGGCATTACGGGTGAAATGGTCGGTTATCACCAGAACATTTCCTAGTCCACTCAGGTCGGGTTTGAGGCAGAGAAAATCAATGCATACCAGATCCATTGGGCCTTGACTTTGTAGATGGCCCATTGGGGCAGCTTGATGGGGTAAAGTCTTCCTCTGGATGCATCGTGCACATGAGTGGCAGTACTCTTCTACCTCTGCCCTCATGCAGGGCCAATAGAACCGACTTCTGACAAGTTGAAAGGTCCTTTCAGCCCCTATGTGGCCATGATTGTCATGCAGGGCAACCAGAACAGTCTCTCGATGCTTCTCTGGGAGGAACAGTTGCCACTTATCTTCTGAGTCATCAGAGGGGCCCCTTCGGTAGACCACTCCCTGATGTACCTGCAACCTGTCCCATTCTTTCCTCAACAGGCGAGCTTCCTTTGAGGGATGACGCAGGAGTCTGTTTGGTCCTGGAGGCCCTGGAGAATCAGGATCCAATCTCCCCATGGGGTCTTCCAATTGGTCACACCTCAACTCCTTCTTGGACAGTCTTGGCAGGTTGTCTTCTTCCAGTTGAGTCACTCCACAGTAGTGTTTGGGGACTCCCACCATGGTAACTCCTATTTCCTCTGCTCTGGAGCCTCCTCTGGCTTGGAATTCAGCTCCTTGACAAAGGGCCCGCACCCCGTCCGGTGCCACTTGGGTCCAATCTTCTACGTCACTGGTGGGGGCATGAGACCTCCTGGACAGAGCGTCTGCGTCTCGATTCCCAGCCCCTGGCCTGTACTTTAGGCTGAAGTTGAACCCAGACAGTGCGGCCAGCCACCTGTGTCCAATGGCATCCAGTTTGGCCGTGGTGAAAAGGTAGGTAAGGGGGTTGTTGTCAGTCTTCACAGTGAACTCCGCCCCATACAGGTAGTCTTTGAGCTTGTCCACTACTGCCCACTTGAGGGCCAGGAACTCCAGCTTGTGAGTGGGGTAGTTCTTCTCAGAGGGGGTCAGGCTCCTACTCACGTAGGCAACAGGCCGCAGTTGTCCCTCGTGCTCCTGATAAAGCACTCCTCCCAGACCGTCATGACTAGCATCTACTTGTAGTTCATAGGGCTTGGTTGGGTCTGCGTAGGCCAAGACTGGAGCAGTGGTCAGGCTCTTCTTCAACACCTGGAAGGCCTCTTCACACTTCTGATTCCACTGATCTCTGATGGACTCTCCCGGCTTCCTGGGCCCTGAGTCATCCTCTTCTCCCTCAGTCTTGAGCAGTTCATTCAATGGTCTAGCAATTCGGGCAAATCCCTCCACAAACCTCCTGTAATAGGAGCAGAACCCCAAGAAGGATCTGAGTTCTGTTACTGTGGTGGGTCGTGGCCAGGAGGTAACTGCCTCCAATTTCTCGGGGTCTGTGGCCACCCCTTCTTCAGACACTATGTGCCCCAGGTAGTTCACAGAAGACTGGTAGAACCGACACTTCTCAGGCGAAAGTTTAAGTCCCTCCTCACTGAGTCTCCTCAAGACTTTTTCCAGCCTCTCCTCGTGCTCCTCCAGGGTTCTTCCAAAGACAATGACATCGTCCAGGTATACAAGGACTTCAATAAGCTTCATGTCTCCTACAGTCTTCTCCATGAGACGTTGGAAGGTAGCTGGGGCTCCAGACAGACCTTGAGGCATCCGGTCGAATTCCAAGAACCCCACTGGGGTTATGAAAGCTGTCTTCTCCTTGTCTTCTGGGTGCATAGGGATCTGATAGTACCCGCTCTTGAGATCCATAACGCTGAACCACTTGGCTCCAGACAAACTCTGTAGGGCATCCTCTATCCTTGGAGTGGTATACTGGTCGGGTATGGTTCTCCTGTTAAGAGTCCTGTAGTCGATACAGAGCCTCAATGACCCATTCTTCTTCCTGACCACCACTATCGGAGAGGCATAGGGGCTTCTAGACTCCCGTATCACACCAGTCCTCTTGAGTTCTGCAAGTTGTTCCCTTAGATCCTCCAGATCTGCTAGTGGGACCCGCCTGACCCTTTCTCTGAAGGGCTTATCTTCCTGGAGGCGGATCCGATGGGTGGCACTCCTTGCACACCCCACATCAAACTCATCTTTAGAGAAGATCTTCTCCCATCTGTTCAACTGGGCCTTGGCTCTCTCTTTCCAAGCCCTGGGCAGATTCGGGTTTTCCATGGATATCTTCTCCCAAGCATCTCCTCCTTCGCCCACCTCTGACAGGTTGACAGGGGCAGCAGGGCTCACCTGGCCCAGCAGCATCCTGGCTGGGATTTCCATGGGGCCATCTGTATTGTTCCTAACACTCACTGGGACTCTACAATGGGCCTTCTTTAGGGCCTTCAGCGGAATCACTTCTGGTATCACTTCCAGACCGTGGGACCCTTCCCTTGGGTCAGATTCCAACATGACAAAGGGTCCGGGCTGCTCCCAAGTAAGCTTCACAGTGGCTCTGAGACAGGTTACTTCACCGGGCTGCAACACTATCCCTCCTCTTCCAAGTCTCCACACCTTCCCTATCCCCTCTCCTGGGGTCTTCTGCTCTAAGACCAGCCGTTGGTAAGCCGTCTTCAGCATGGGGTGGATCTTGGTGGCCGCTTCCCCTTCTTCTTTCACTATAGGGGTCAGAAGTCTTCAGACCAGATCCGTGTTCGTCCCTATTATAAGGGAACTCGTGTTGGCTCCCAGCGGCCGAGGGCACACAACCGCCAGGGTGTCAAACACTTCGGCTTTTCCAGCCACAGATGGGTCAAAAATCATCCTGACAGGCAGATAGCCATCGTAGGGGAAGTTCTGGGTTCCAATCCCACATATCTCTAGTCCCTCTATCTTCCGGATGGGTAGGTGACTCAAGTGCTTATCGTAGAAATCTCTGTATAGCAGGGTCACTTGCGCCCCAGTATCCAAGATTGCTCTGGTGTAAACTCCCTCCACTTGAATGGATACTATAGGAGATGGGCCTACCAGCTTCTCCGGATAGGGCCCGGTAGGGGTCGCCTTCTTCAGACTTTTTCTCTTTGAACCTTCTCTCGTCCAATCCCCTTTGGACTTCAGTCTTTCTTGAGTCTGGTATGCATTGACTTCCCTCCTTTTACTGGGTGTAGGGACCCGCTGAGGGATACTATTATTTTTCTTAGGTGTGCACCCCCTCTGGGGAGTGCTGTGCCTCTTCTGAGGGGTCTTGCCCCCTTTCTCTGGGGTGTATCTCTGTTGAGGAATGTTGTGTTTCCCCCGAGGCGTTTTATCTCCTGTTGTTTTCTGCTTTGCTTTCAGCTTGGAGCTCACTGAAGGTGATGGGCACCCGGTTGACTCCTTCACCGGGGCCCTCTGAAGTTTCCCGCCGGCTTGCGGTTGTCTATTTTCTTCTTCTTGGGACTGGAGCATGTAGCCGCAATATGTCCAATTCCTCCACAGTTAAAGCAGACTATATCTCCCCATTCTTGTAAAGATGCGGGTGCTGAGGCAATTGGGAATAATTCCTTCCTTGGTACTTCTCTCTTGGGACCCTCTCTCTCTTTTTCCATCAGAGAGGTCAACATCTCTAACACCCTAACACCTTGGACATTTGAGCTTTTAGGGTGTCTATCTCCGAATCTCTTTCAGGGGTCATCACTGGATTGACTAGCACCTGTGCGGGTACAACATTTGTCTTAATCATCTGCTGGTCCTGTTGCAGCGCCTCCTCATCTCTGATGATTTTTATCAAGTCAGCATAAGTCAGCAACGTTCCTCCTCCTGAGGTTTTCAGGTGCAGCCAGACTGGATCCGAGCGTAGCGCTTCCTTTAAGACTTGCTTCATTCTTGCCGCATCTGTATCTTGGGGCTTCATCCCCTTCTTCAACACAATCTTGCACAACAACCTGTTCAGTCTTCTAACATACTCGGAAAGTTTCTCCTCTGGTTGTTGGAAAGTATGTTCAAATTGGTAGAACATCTCTGTCACCTTTTCCAATTGACCAAACTCTTCTTGCAGCATGGCTAGACAGTCTTGAGCCGTGAAATCTGCATTCCCAAACAAAAACTTTTCACTGCTTCTGCTGCTGCGCCTTTAAGGCTTTCCATCACTCATTGCCTCTTCTGTGCTTCAGGCACTTCCCATGCCTCTACTGCCTGCAATGCCTGCTCCACCCAGGTGTCAAAATCGTCTTCCCCTGCGGGGACAGGGAGCTTCCCTGAGAATGTCTTTAGTCTCCGGTAGCTAGTCTCTACATGCACCGTGCTTGCCTTCTGACACTTGGTTAGCAGATCCCCTATTGCACCTATCAGTTCTGGTGATATAGCAGTGACAGGTGCAGGCGCCACCGGAGGCGTCGCCCTGTCTCCTTTTTCCGGTGGGGTACGGGCCGCAGCCTGCGGTGATCCTGTTGGTGATGGTTCCTTTTTTTCAGTTACTGCGTGCGCCAACCTATAGGTTCTGTTGTCTGGCGTCCGCACACACTTGTGCTTACAGGCCTCTGGCATCCCGTCCCAGTACTCCACTAATGCATACTGATATGAGATGTCTGGGTCTGACTTTATCTCCGTCACCCACGGTGTGTGATCTGGGGACACTGACTTCATTAACTCCTCTACCGTCTCAGTCGACCATTCCTCCCCAGGGAGGCTGATGACTATCGACTGGTTTGGCTCTGCGTTAGAGGCTTTGCACCATGCTTCTTCTGTTTGTGGATCCATGCCGGCATTTCTGGCGTTCACCTGCTGCATCAGGATCCCGGACGAGAACCCCCACGTGTAGCGATACTATCACTTAAGAAAGCCGCAGATTTAGTTTGGGCCCTGAAGACAGCTCCGCCAACCCCCGGCAATATACTCGACCCCCTACTGGCACAGCTAGTTCTCACAGCAATATGTATGTCTTATACTGTGTGAGTAATTAAACATCAAGACAATAATAGTATAAAATGGGTATAAGATTTACTTAAGCTTTTGATAAAAAGGGGTTAACATTTATCACAGTTCACAAAATATATATATAATGCAGAGCCCTGCAACACTAACACACTATGAATATGGAGTTAACAGCAACAAGTACGCCACGTGGGCGACCGTTAGCTAGGCGTCCTGTGGCGCAGTAACCAAACAAATTAGAAAACTGACCAGGCCTGGTTCTGATATCTACAACTTAGTCTATAGGGGATGATGTTCTTTTCTTCACCGGCAGGTCTTTAACGGTGGTGCACATTAACAGAGTATGATTTGTAATCCAATGGGAAAGGTAAAGATGGGGTAAACACTTTGCTATGCGAACTGAGTTCAGCTCTGATAAGGTTCTTCAGTGAAAGTATCAGGAACAACTTGTGGGCCACGGCAGTCTATAGGCCTATTAGCAGTAACAGTATATGGTTTGGGCATACGCCCTCTCACCCGCCCGGACTGTGGTCCCAGTCTGGGAACTTCCACCAACTGTGTCACACACACACACACAGTGTCTCCAGCGATCGGGCCCCCGATCCAACGAATGCTGTAGTTAAGCGAAGTCAGATGCCACCCCGGCTCGCAGAGGGGTGGAAGGCTCTTTGGTGCTGCGCAAGACCTCAGGCTTCAGGCCTTGCACTCCGACACATCCGCACAGGAGGATCAGTCTCTGAAGACTCGTGTCCCAAAGAGGCCGAGCCCAGCCTTGCCTCCTCCTCTTATAACCCCTCTCATGAGTCTCTGCGGTGGAAACATTGCCGAACGGGGTTCTGGGTAATGTAGTCTCTCTGCGTTAAAGGGGAACACCCCGCTACACACAAGTGAGGATTTCAGGCTAAAATCTTTGTAATGACAACAATTATGACAGATCTACATTTGGTAACATTGCTGATATCTGAAATGTTTAACCACTTGAAGACCAAAACTTTTCTGGCACTTTGTTTTCAAGTTTAAAATAGTATTTTTTGCTAGAAAATTACTTATAAACGGCAAACATTATATTGCATATACAGCGGGTAAAATAAGTATTGAACACGTCACCATTTTTCAAGGTAAATTTCTAAAGGTGCTATTGACATAAAATTTTCACCACATCGGTAACAATCCATACATACAAAGAAACCAAAACAAATAAGTTAAAAAATAAAGTTGTGTGTAATAAAAATGGAATGGCACAGGGAAAAAGTACTGAACACGCTAACTGAAATGTACAGTGGAACCTCCGATTGCGAGTAACGCGGTTAACGAGCGCTTCGCAATACAAGCAAATTTTTTTTTTTAAATCCTGACTCGGTTTGCAAGTGTTTTTTTTTGCAAAACGAGCAGGATTCAAGCCTCTGCGGTGTGAAGTACCGCATTTGGCTAGAGGTGCAGGGGCGCCAGAGCGTTCGGAAATACTCGTAAACACTCAAAAATACTCTGTTTCAAGGGGTTTTGGAGGGTTTCCAAATGCAGCCGAACGGTCTCTGAGTATTTTCGAGTCTCCCTGGTGCCCCCCCACCTGCAGCCACATGCAATATTGCACGCCATAGAAGTCAATGTGGAACTAATTATTTTATTAGTTTCCATTGACTTCTATACAGAAACTTGCTTTGATATGCGAGTGCTTTGGATTACAAGCATTCTCCTGGAACGGATTATGCTCGTAATCCAAGGTTCCACTGTATTTAATACAAAATCCTTTGTTGGTCATAACAGCTTCAAGACACCTCCTGTATGAAGAAACTAGTCGCATGCATTGCTCAGGTGTAATTTTGGCCGATTCTTTCACACAAACACTCCAACTCTTGAAGGTTCCGTGGGCCTCTTAAATGAACTTAGATCTTTAGTTCTTTCTGTAGATTTTGTATTGGATTCAAGTCATGTGATTGGCTGGGCCACAGCTTTATTTTCTTTCTTTGAAACCAACTGAGAGTTTCCTTGGCTTTGTGTTTGGAATGATTGTCTTGTTGAAATGACCACCCTCGTTTCATCTTCTTCATCCTGGTAGATGGCAGCAGATTTTTATGTCTTGGTACATTTTCCCCTTCATCTTTCCTTCAGTGATATGAAGTTTGCCAGTACCGTATGCTGAAAAACAGTCCCACACCATGATGTTCCCACCTCCAAACTTCACTGTTGGTATGGAGGGTGATATTGGGGTGATGTGCAGTGCCATTTGACCTCCAAACATGGTGTGTATTATGACATCCAAAGAGTACAATTTTGGTCTCATCTGACCAGACTATATTCTCCCAGTATTCCACAGGCTTGTCTTAATGTTGTGCAGTAAACAACTAAACAAGCTTCAACATGCTTTTTCTTCAGCAATGGAGTCTTGCGTGGTGAGCGTGCATACAGACCATGGCGGATGAGTGCATTACTTATTGTTTTCTTTAAACAATTGTACCTTCTAATTTCAGGTCTTTCTGAAGCTCTCCACAAGTGGTCCTTGGCTCTTGGACAGCTCTTATGATGATTCTTTTCACTCCTATGTCAGAAATATTGCGAGGAGCACCTGGTCATGGCCGGTTTATGGTGAAATTATGTTCTTTCCACTTCCGGATTATGACCCCAACAGTGCTCACTGGAACATTCAGAAGTTTAGAAATCCTTCTGTAACCGATGCCATCAGTATGTTTTGCCACAATAAGGTTGCAAAGGTCTTGAGAGAGCTCTTTGCTTTTGCCCATCATAAGATGTTTCTTGTGTAACACCTTGGTAATGAGACGTCTTTTTATATGCCATCAGTTAAGACCAGCTGATATTAATTTGCTCTGACAAGGGGCAGGATTACATTCTAATCAATGATAGATTTCAGCTGGTATCTTTCCATGCCTTTTTGCACCTCCCTTTCTTCATGTGTTCAATACTTTTTCCCTGTGTCATCCCTGTGTCATTCCATTTTATTACACATAACTTCATTTCTGAACTTATTTGTTTTTTGTTTTTTTTTGTATGTGTGGATTACATGGTTTGTTTCCGACGTGGTGAAAACATCATGTCAATAACACCTTTTGAAATATATTTACCTAGAAAAATTATGTGTTCAATACTTCTTTTACCCGCTGTATACTGTATATTTTAAGCAGAGACCCTAGGGAATAAAATGCCGATCATTGCAATTTTTTATGTCACACAATATTTGCGCAGCAGTTTTTCAAACACAATTTTTGCAGAAAAATACTCTTTAACAAACTCAAAAAATGCATTAATATGAAAAGTATATGTGTGTGTGTGTGTGTATATATATATCCCAATCTTTTGTAAAGATGATGTTACGCCAAGTAAACAGATGCCCAACATGTCATGCTTTAAATTAGAGGAGGTCTTGTGCTAGAATTTTTGCTCTCGATCTAACGTTCACAGTGATTCCTCACACGTGTGATGCAAACACCATTTACATATGCATGCGTGACTTGTGTATGCAGCCGCTTCTGCGCGCAAGCACGGAGGAATGGGGGTGCTTTAAAAAATATATATATATTTTTACACTGTCCCTATTTATTTATTTGTTGATAACTTTTATGTCTATTACAAGGAATGTAAACATCCCTTGTAAAATAAATAAGGATGACAGGTCAGACCCCCAAATCTCTTCTTTAGTTTTAAAAGCAAACGATCAAAAAAATAAAACAAATTTGAGCTTTTGCTTTAAAAAAGAAAAAAAAATTGCTTACTTCCACCCTGGACTGAAAGTGACTTAACTCCGGTCCTCCAAGGCCATAGAGGCAAGAAAAGACAATCTGGTCTTTGTTCACCTTTGTGACCAGCCAGCTGCACGGTTGGATCGCTTCCTGGTCCCGCTGGTGAAAATGGTGAGCCCGAGAAACAACGGGGGGGGGGGGGGGGGTATAATCTTACGGAACACCTGAAGTATTTTCTGATTGTTTCTGTTCAGTGAGCTGTCATTTAAACTTAGTGTGAGAATAGCCAGGTGATTTAGAGGTGTTTTTGTTGCGCATTTGTTGTGACTTATGGTACAAGAGCAGAATTGACTTTTTTAAAAAGGGGCGTGCCTTGAAAACAAACTGATTTCCAGACACTATCAATTGGGTGTTAACTGACCCAATTGGGAAAAATGGGATTCCTCATCTTGAATATAGTTGGGAATGCCATGAGAAAATGCTATGAATGGGGTCTTTGCAGAATCATCAGTAAATATTAGTTCTATCTGAGACCTTTTTTGCAAGCCTGTGACTGTTAACAGGCCTGGCCCTTCCACTTAGCACTCACTTTTATAACGACATTCCAGTGTCTACAAAAGTTAGGATCTGCAAAAATAACTTAAAATCCTTGCCATTTTCAGCTAACCTGGAGGAGGCTTTTTTTTTTTTTAACAAAACAGGAATTTCCCCTTAATTTATCATTTGTTCTTTTTGTAGAATCCACAATGTACAGATTACTCCTTATCTTTTCTATACGCTTTTAGCGGTTCCATTCCCTCCAAGGCTGCAAAGATTACTCCAACTTATTTTAGGACTGGAGCAGAGACTCGCGGATTTCCATCCCTGACCCGGGTACTTGTTAGAATGCTTCCTTATCTACTCCTTTGATTAGAGGGGCTGGATGTCAAGCTTTGACTTGTGTGAAGCTCACAGCGCGTCTGGAGAAAAGACGTGATCTCCCTGGGATTGTAGTGGGGTGTTCTGCTTTTCTGCCTGGCTTCAAATAATTACAGTGAATACTTTGAACGCGTTGAAGAATGCGGCTTCTGACTCCAAATCCTCTTCTCAGAGGAAGAGAGGAGACTTTGACTAATTCTAAACACCGGAACCTTTAGAATGGTAAAATCTACACTTCAAACTACAATTTTATTCTTTTCGGAAAATGAATGTCCTTTCATATGGCTTTAGATGATCAGTAGGTGAATCCGTTATCTCTGGCGTAATTATTATCATTATTTCAGGCCAATAAAGCTGACTAACTGGGTGTTTCAGGAGTCATAGCTGTACAGCCTATATTTTTATTTTATATGATCCTTCTCGATGAAATAGAAAAGTGTAAAAAGGCACCGTACTTTTTTCAGTTTGAGATAAATTGGCAGTAGTATTAAATTGGTATTAAAGTGGTTGTTGTAAACCCTGTACAATCACTTTTGCCTACAGGTAAGCCGATAATAAGGCTTACCTGTAGGTACCATGAGCTTTTCCTAAACTTGGAGTTTAGGCGATATTCACTGTATACGAATGTGCCGACATCATTGGCACATGCGCACTGAAGAAATGGCTCCATGCGTGCCATTCCTTCAGCTACTGTGCCGTTACCGCCGGTCGCCGGAGCCCGCAAACCCGGAAGTAACATTCCAGAGACATGCCGCCCGTCACAGTGGTGTACGGGGACCGCTGCAACCGTTTCATTCTAAGGTAAGTATTTCATAATGTAATAAAATAGAAAATAAATGCACAACCTTATAAATGGCAAACAAACTACCAAACAATGTGTCCGTGAACACTAAGGTAAGTGAATACACTTAAAAGTCCATCCGTTTCTGCTGCTTAGAGGAACACACCAAATTTTGCATCAGCAACAAATGAGAAAAAAAAAAATTAATAAAAAAAAAAAAATGTCCTTAAATGAAGTAAAAAAACGAAGTAAAAAAAAAACAGGCATATATCAGGAGATTTGCGGCTCTTCAATAGCTGTACTTCACTTCGGCAAAATGTATACAAGCAGGAGGCTTACCAGAATGGATGGGTCCCTGTCACGGGGACCAAACAGGCTCAGCAAATCCACCAGGTCCGGTTGTCAGCGGCGCAGTCCTTCAGATCTCCACTGGGCTCTCCGGTCTGCGGCTGTTAGTGTACCCCCGATCAGTGGGACACTCATGCAGCGTGGTGAATGCCAGTTTGGTTTAAGGGAGAAAATAAAAATAAAAAGGCTTCATAGTGTAGTATTTAGGTAAAAAAGATTAAGTCCCCTTTATTGAAGCAAGCGGGCAGACTTAGATCTATACAGAGGTAAAAACAACTCTTTCAAAAGGCACTGTAACCCCCACCGCGGCGTGAACCAATCAGCTGGGGGCGTGGTGACGTCAAGCTCCTGGGCTCCACCCTACGCGGCGTTTCTCCGTAAGACGCCTCTTACGGAGAAACGCCGCGTAGGGTGGAGCCCAGGAGCTTGACGTCACCACGCCCCCAGCTGATTGGTTCACGCCACGGCGGGGGTTACAGTGCCTTTTGAAAGAGTTGTTTTTACCTCTGTATAGATCTAAGTCTGCCCGCTTGCTTCAATAAAGGGGACTTAATCTTTTTTACCTAAATACTACACTATGAAGCCTTTTTATTTTTATTTTCTCCTGTAGCGGGGTGTTCCCTTTTAATGCAGAGAGACAAGAAGTTCCAGGTGAGAGGTGAGTCGGGAGGAAGGAGAGAAGAGACATGACTGGAAGTGAAAGCAGAGGAGAGAGACTACATCTCCCAGTACATCTTGCAGCACCCAGGGTGCATTGCTCCGGAACAGAGACTGCTGGGGCAGACTTTATAAAGGGGAGGTGGAGTTTGTTCTGCCTCTTTTGGACACCCCTCTCCTAGCAAGAGGATCTCTGTGCTGAACTGCTGTATGCACAAGGCCTGAAGCCTGGGCCTTGTGCACTTTTCCGAAGAGCCCCTCTGCCAGCCTAGCAGAGCCTTAGAGACATCTTCTCCTCCTTGCTGCAGTACACCAGAAGGATTGAAGACTTGGATGTCGGTGGATTCCTGTTCCCAGACGAATTGGCGGAGGAAACAGACTTGGACTTGTCCGGGTGGTGAGAGCTGTTTAAAGACAGATACTTTTATCTTTACTATTCGTTGGGATTACAAAGTTGTTCTTCAAGTGCACCACCGAAAGATTGCTAGCGAATATTGTTTCACTGAACTTCCATTTAGATCAGTCAGGCCTGACTGCATAGGTAGACATTGCTGGGTGTTAGTCTGCCCATGAGGGGAAGTAGCTGTAAAAGGGCAGCGCTAGAGTTGCATAGCAATACTTTATTATTTTGATTACTCTGTTTATCTTTATTACTGTTTATTGCAGGGATCTGCAATTTGTTATACTGTTTATTACTTGCCCATTAGCCTCAGTAAAATATCTGGGTCAAGTACATGGGTGTCAGTTTCACTTACTTTAATAGAAGTTTTAAAGTATATCACTGTGTGTGTTTGCCATAGGACTGCATCACCTAGAGTTGCGGTCACGCGGTCCTATCTCCCCTTACTAGCTGTGCCACGGGAGGTTAGAGCCGATTGCCAGGGGTTGACAGCGGTGCACTACAGGGCCCAAAACAAAACCAGCGGCTCTCTTAACTGGGGGTAGCGCTACACTCCCTTAAACCAAACTGGCATTCACCACGCTGCACGAGTGTCCCACTGATCGGGGGTACACTAACAGCCGCAGACCGGAGAGCCCAGTGGAGATCTGAAGGACCGCGCCGCTGACACCCGGACCTGGTGGATTTGCTGAGCCTGTTTGGTCCCCGTGACAGGGACCCATCCATTCTGGTAAGCCTCCTGCTTGTATACATTTTGCCGAAGTGAAGTACAGCTATTGAAGAGCCGCAAATGAGTCCTGATATATGCCTGTTTTTTTTTTACTTCGTTTTTTTACTTCATTTAAGGACATTTTTTTTTTTTTTTTTTTTTAATTAATACATTTTTTTCTCATTTATTGCTGATGCAAAGTTTGGTGTGTTCCTCTAAGCAGCAGGAACGGATGGACTTTTAAGTGTATTCACTTACCTTAGTGTTCACGGACCCATTGTTTGGTAGTTTGTTTGCCATTTATAAGGTTGCGCATTTATTTTCTATTTTATTACATAGGTTTCCAGCTGAATATTCCAGCTAAATTTATTTGCAGCACCATCTTTTCTGATTCATTTATGTATCACAGGATGGCTGTTTGACCAGCATATACACCTTTTTTTTTTTTTCACTTGGTTTTGGGGCTCATTCATTGTATATTGCATCTTGTGTGTTAGCACTTAGACAGTAGCACAGCCCTGGTATTTAGCGCGGATTTTCCACTTTACAAGTATTTCATAATGATGCATACTAGCTCATTATGCCTTTGCCTTGCAGTTTTTATTTTTTCTAGGGTTTACAACCACTTTAAAGCGTATATTAATTGGAAGTTAAAACAGGTTTCTGTGGGAGACCAAACTAATAAAAGCAAATTAAAGGTGAACAAGATTTTATATTTTTTGCATACTTACATTGGGTCAGCTTGGCTCCGTATACACACCGATCAGCTATAATATAACCACCCACTATTATACCATTGAGCAGTTCTGGGACAAGGCCATTTGGCACCCAGGGCAAAGATGGCAAACAAGAATCAGTGGTTTAGGAAACATGTGCCCCACATACCTTGAGCTCAGGAGTAGTAAGCACAAACTGCAGTGGGGCGGAAAGTTGTGAGATATATCTCGCAAGTAAGAGTCAGGACAGGAGCAGGGAGCTGGGAGCCGCGAGTAGCAGGGGGATGGGGCGGAGCGTGCACGTGATGTCACACCTGGCCGGGCACTCTTGTGACAGAAAACCAGGAGCCGCGGGTAGCAGGGGGCGGAGTGGAGTATGCACGTGACATCTCACCCGGCCAGGCGCTCTTGTGACAGAAGACTGGGAGTGAGAGCCGCGGTCAGGAGGCAGGGCGCACACACGCAACGTTGCTGGGAAACCCGCAGTCCCAGCAAGCCAGTGACTGCTACTACACTGGCGGTTTGCGGGCCGCCATTTAATGACTGCTGTTTTAGAAGGACACTTCACTGCGCCCCCCACCCCCAATAAATTTTTACCAACCAGGGCATCCGTCCCTTCCGCCCCCCCCTTGTACCACCTCTGCCATTTAGGCATGGACTCCACTAGACCTCTGAAGGTATGCTGTGGTATCTGGCACCAAGTTGTTGTAACAGATTCTTTAAGGCCAATGCGTTTCGAGGTGGGGGCTCTTGTTTTTTCAGCACATTCCACAGATGCTTAATTGGATTGAGGTCTGGAGAATTTGGAGGCCAAGTCAAGGCCTCAAACTTGTTGTGTTCCTCAAACCATTCTTGAATTCATCAGACGACGCCACCTTCTTCCATTGCTCCTGTGATCCAGTTCTGATGCTCACATGATCATAGTAGGTATGCATATCTGATATCCAGAGGGCCGCTTGTGAACGGCGTCTACTGCATCTGTGCACATAGGGTAACACCTTGCTCACCAATGCCTAGCACCAGGCGGAGTGTTGCGGTCACGTGAAAAAAATCAAACATTAAGGCAGTCCCCCGACTTAGAGTTGAGCCACATGTGTGCAGCAATTATGTACAGAGTTCTTCTATAAGGCGGTTGTCCCATGTCACTACACACTTGTACTGATATGTGTTTGCATTAGGAGGGACGTGCAAACCCTTCGCTCACTTTACCGGTTCAGTTTACCTCTGTTACTTTACTCCCAGCAACAGAATGGAGTCCTTCCAGACACATAGGGCCTCATGCATGCTCATTAACACTCTCCTTCCCGTACCTTGAGATCAGGCCGCAGAGCTCCGTAACATTAGTCTGCTGCTGGTGACTGGCAGAGATGGACAGCTAGGGAGGGAGTCAGGGCACAGACCCCCTAGCTACTGGAGCACCTGTCGCCTAACCAGGTACCACGCCAAAGGACTGGTTTCAGTAGCTGGTCTTCCTTTCGGTTACCCATAGCAACTACCTCCTCTTCTTGCCTTGCGAGTTAATCTTTTGAAGTGGTGTTTCACATACCTCACAGTGCTATTACAAACCCAGGTTCTTTAGGAATCTGTCAAGAACTAACACACCATGAACTTCAGACCAGGCTTAAAGCAGTTGGAACACGTTACTGTAAACTTGGCATGTCAATGGAGGTGTCCATTGTCACAGGGTCCCAATGAGTCTGTGTTCCTGCGGGGGGGACAACAGATCCAAGTAATCCTTCAACTTTTGCCATCTGTTGATCTCTCCCCCTTTATAATACATGGGGGGAAAAAAAAGGCCGAACTCCAAAAGCCCACAAGCTTGCTCAGGGAAGGTAGCAAAAACATTAACCCCTTCCCCCCTGGCTTGGGTAGCCGAGATGGCTAACTAAACACAGTAGGCAGCTTGCTACACACTGGAATAGCTGTAAATCATTGTAATAGTCTGAGCTACATATAGTTTGAGCTGCAATCTTCAATATTCTGTTCTAGCGACTTCCCCTCTGCACAGTGACCACAGGCCGTTGCTCACCTGGCAATGCCACCATTTGTACAACATCTTGTGTATATATATATATATTTTTATTGAATACAAGGTATTTTCCAATTAGACGGTGGAGATCAAGATGTCACCACCTCTTCTCTCCAACTCTTCCATTCAAAGAATGTTTCATATACATAACAAAAAAAAAAATACAAGGCATTCAATGAATAGTGAAGGTGTTGAACAAGTGACCCCATGTGGTCAGTATGTAGAGAGGAAGCCACTCACACAGAACCTGGAAGATTGCAGCTGTCACGATATGTAACACCTACTAGTACAGTGATTGTCAGCATCCCCAGTGTGTCTCTAGATATCCGGTATGGATAATTGCATCCAGCCAAGCTGGCCCAATGTAAGTATTCAAAATTGTAATTGCTGGGGTTCAGCAATTGACTCGCCCAGAGGAATACATAGTTATAACAACATGTAGAATTGTATGAAAGTCACATGAAGACAGGGTTTCACTTTCCAGTAATAGTCCTTTAAGTAATCATGTATCCACCTCAGATCAGACTGATAGAAAACATGCCACACACTGTGACTCGTCTTTTCATTTGTTTTATCTCAGCAGTTGTTAGGAAGGGATTCTGTCTATGCTGTTTCATGTACAAGTGTCCACTAGAGGGGGCATTACACCTCTACAAATAGCCTATATTCATAAAAAGCCATCACGGCACACATGTAAAAATGTGAACATCCTTGCCTAAAGTGGATGTAAACCCTCTCCTATAACCCAGTGAAGTGAACAGCCTCAGATGATACACAGAGATTAAACAAATCCTCCTACATAGGTTTTACATGTATATCTGCTGTCTTCAGCTTTATATACTGTTTAGAAAGTGCACGTCCTGATTCACCTGTGGGAGTGGATTCTTGCCATACACTGTGAGACAGCTGATTGGAGGAAAGGCACACACCCCCCTCTCCACATAGGCAGAAAAATAAAGAAACATTGCAGAGCTGTGCTGTGAATAGACCAGCTCTCTTCTAATCTATTTATAGATTACACAACACAAAATTCAGCCTGGTTTTATCACAGTTGAGGGAGAACTTCTTAGAAGTTATCATGCTGATAACAGAGGAACGGAGCAGGTGAAAGCTACGGGACACAGGGCTTTGAAGAGGGATAAGAAAACACTGCAGATATATGTGCCCAGCTCAAATTTCATGAATGGGGTTTACATCCACTTTAAATTCTTGTAGGCTTTACAGTTATACCAATGAGCAGGCATTGACAAAATTTCAGTTTTGTTTTTAGTCAGTTTTATGCTGCTTCTACAAGGACCTTAAATCATTTGACTTGATGCATAAAAAGTGTGTTACGTTTCTTGTTGCCCCTAGCAAACAACCAGCTTCCAAATGTCTTTTTATACTTCCGTTATAAAGTGTGTGTGTGTGTGTGTTGCCAGCTTGATTTTTAGTTTGGAATAACATGGCGAATTGTTTCTGACTCCAACACAGACAGAAGAATTTTTCTAGTATAGTAGGGGAAGGCTAGCACCTCCTTCTTTTTTCCTTCTGTGCCTCTGTAGCAGGTTTTTCCTCACTTCCTGTCTGATGAAACTGTTGTCGCAATGTTGCATAAAACCATTTTTCTATGTTGCATGAAAACATGTGAATAAATGCACAAAAGAACAACTCAATATTACCTGGCTACGCTCATGCTAAGTGTGAATGGGGGGCTAGGGGAATCTCTGTAATGGAGCCCCAGAAAGCAGAGAAAAATACTTGATGGGGGGGTTTTATCCCCCCCCCCCCACTTGATCCAAAAAAAAATAGCAGGATTTCCGGGTGGGGGTACCGGACTTTTCCCTTTACCACAAGGCAACAGTGTTTACCAGAATCCTTGATTGGTTTCACCATTGTTCACCCAAATTGTGGGTTCAACTGGAAGGACATGAACCCTGTAGACCACTGCGCCCTTCCTTGGACACCACCTGTTCTTTGTAAAGGCCTGTTACTCCCATCCCTGACTACAGCTTATTTGCCCGCTGTGCTCATGCACAGTCCTACACAGTGGCTACAGAGGCAACAGGACTTATCTTACATCCGATCTATCCCTTCGCTAATGAACATACACTATATTGTCAAAAGTATTGGGACACCTGCCTTTACACGCAAATTAACTTTAATGGCATCCCAGTCTTAGTCCGCAGGGATCAATATTGCGTTGGCCGACCCTTTGCAGCTACAGTAGGTGCCGCCAATATTGTATATTTATCGCGCTCCCATCGCCGAGATTCTCTGCGACAGGAGTGCCGAGATCTCGGCAACAGGGTGGCGACACGTGTTGCGCTCGCTGCAATAGCGAGGAGACGCGGCACTGTATTGAGCGGGGATCCGACGTGGATTCCCGCCAATACCAGGCACTGCGCTTGGTATGAATCCTGAGCGGAAACTCCACGCCAATTTTTAAAGAAAAAAACGGTGTGGGTTCCCCCTCCAGGAGCATACCAGGCCCTTGGGTTTGGTCTGGATTTGAGGGGGAGACCCTACGCCGAAAAAAACGGCATGGGGGTCCCCCTCAAGGTCCAAACCAGACCCTTATCCGAGCACACAACCTGGCAGGCCGCAGGGGAAGAGGGGGGACGAGAGAGCGCCCCCCCCTCCCTCCTGAACCGTACCAGGCCGCATGCCCTCAACATGGGGGGTTTGGTGCTCTGGGGCCTCCCCACCCCAGAGCACCCTGTCCCCATGTTGATGAGGACAGGGCCTCTTCCCGACAACCCTGGCCGTTGGTTGTCGGGGTCTGCGGGCGGGGGGCTTATCGGAATCCGGGAGCCCCCTTTAATAAAGGGGCACCCGGATCCCTGCCCCCACCCTATTTGAATGAGTATGGGGTACATCGTACCCCTACCCATTCACCTGGTGGAAAAAAATTCCAGAGATTAATATAGGCTTCTCATGACGTCACAGCCACATGTTCCCATGACGTCAGTCACATGCTCCGGGGCCATGTGCCCCGGAGCATGTGACTGTGACGTCATGAGAAGCCTATATTAATCTCTGCAGAGTCAACATCGAGGAGGAGAAGAGGGAAGAAGACGCCGACGGCGACGACGGGAAGACCGGCCCCTCCACTAGCAAAGGAGCTAAAGAAGTTAGTGGAGGGGCCGGCAGAAGGACAACGGAGAGCCGGACGAGACGACGGGGAAGACCGGGCCTCCGCTAGCAAAAGAGCTAAAGAAGTTAGCGGAGGCCCGGCGGAAGAAAGAAAGAAAGAAAGAACCGGAGGGGAGAAGACGACGGAGAAGACCGGGCCTCCGCTAGCAAAAGAGCTAAAGAAGTTAGCGGAGGCCCGACAGAAGAAAGAACCGGAGAGCGCGGCGATGACACCGGAGACCCCCGAAGTCGGAAGAAGACCCCCGGAGCTGTGCAATAAAATACTTTAAAAAGATGTGCGTTTTTTTTATTGCAATTTTTTTCCACCAGGTGAATGGGTAGGGGTACGATGTACCCCATACTCATTCACATAGGGTGGGGGGCCGGGATCCGGGTGCCCCTTTATAAAAGGGGGCTCCCGGATTCCGATAAGCCCCCCGCCCGCAGACCCCGACAACCAACGGCCAGGGTTGTCGGGAAGAGGCCCTGTCCTCATCAACATGGGGACAGGGTGCTCTGGGGTGGGGGGGGCCGCAGGTCGCCCCCCTGCCCCAGAGCACCAAACCCCCCATGTTGAGGGCATGCGGCCTGGTACGGTTCAGGAGGGAGGGGGCCGCGCTCTCGTCCCCCCCCTCTTCCCCTGAGGCCTGCCAGGTTGTGTGCTCGGATAAGGGTCTGGTTTGGACCTTGAGGGGGACCCCCACACCGTTTTTTCGGCGTAGGGTCTCCCCCTCAAATCCAGACCAGACCCAAGGGCCTGGTATGCTCCTGGAGGGGGAACCCACGCCGTTTTTTTCTTTAAAAATTGGCGTGGAGTTCCCGCTCAGGATTCATACCAAACGCAGTGCCTGGTATTGGCGGGAATCCACGTCGGATCCCCGCCTATCGCCAATGCGTGTCGCTCATCGTGAAAGGAACATTTTTCCTTTCCCGATGACGAGACAGCTCGGCGCTGGCTCTCACGACGGAGCTCATAGGGTGTCAATCTCGCGGCTAGAAGTGGTGAGATTGACACAATATCGGCGGCACCTACTGTATAACCGCTTCAACTCTTCTGGGAAGGCTGTCCATAAGGTTTTGGAGTGTTTCTATGGGAATGTTTGACCATTCTTCCTGAAGCGCATTTTTGAGGCCGGGCGCTAATGTGGGCTCACAGTCTCCGCTCTAATTCATCACAAAGGTTTTCTATCAGGTTGAGGTATTGTTGGAACAGGAAGGGCCATCTCCAAACTGTTCTACAAAGTTGGGAGCATGCAAATGCCTTAAGAATTCCCTTCACTGGAACTAAAGGGCCAAGCCCAACCCCTGAAAAACAACCCCACACCATAATCCCCCCCTCCACCAAATGATTTGGACCAGTGCACAAAGCAAGGTCCATAAAGATATGACTGAGGTATATTGTGCTGACCTCTACCTGATAGAAAACCTTTGGGATGAATTAGAGCGGAGACTGCAAGTCGGGCCTTCTCGTCCAACATCAGCGACTGACCTTACAAATGCGCTTCTGGAAGAATGGTCAAACATTCCCATAGACACACTCCTAAACCTTGTGGACAGCTTGAACTCTTTCACAGAAGAGTTGAAGTTTTATAGCTGCAAAGGGGGGCCAACTCAAATGTAAACCTTACGGACTAAGACTGGGATGGCATTAAAGTTCACATGCGTGTAAAGGCAGGTGTCCCAATACTTTTGACAATATAGTGTACTTGCTAAACTGACCGCTTTTAATTACTCTACAGAAAGAACAACCAACACACATGGTCTCATTTATTTTCTATTCTTCTGGACACTGCTTGTCCAGATCTTTCCTTGTACACGCGGACTTGGGAAAAGGAACTTCAACAGACTCTCTCTGACTTTGGGCTATCACTGACCACAAAAAATGCCATAAAAAGGGTTTAAACTTGTAAACAGATGGTATAGGTGTTTTTTGATTCTCCCATCACTTTAATCACATGGTATGTGATGCTTGCTGGTGGCGCCAAGCCTCTAAGGGCACTATGCTCCACATCTGGTGGGACTTCACTCCCATACGACTGTTCTGGAAAAAAAAATCTTTGACCTATATTGCAAGCTCTATCCAGGTGTCCCCCATGATAGCCCTCCTGTCAATGATTCGTAGACCCTTT
Organism: Rana muscosa; assembly: GCA_029206835.1. Classification (NCBI taxonomy): domain Eukaryota; kingdom Metazoa; phylum Chordata; class Amphibia; order Anura; family Ranidae; genus Rana; species Rana muscosa. The sequence goes on from CM055116.1 coordinate 1,163,825,269, forward strand.
AAATCTGCAAAAAAAAGACGTTCTTGGACACTTTCTTGCTGCAGCAAGAATGGTCATCCCCCGCCACTGGAAATCAACCTCTATTCCCTCCCTTGGGGAATGGGCACCTGAATTAGACTCCATTAGGGACCTGGAACAGCTGTTGGTGCAGGAAATGGGAAAAGAGGAACAATTCTCCTACAGCTGGACTGCTTTGTCGGTTTTCCGTTACTCGTCTGAATATCTGGTTTGGACCAAAGTGAACTCTACCTCCACCTCTCCTCAGCCATGATGGCATATCCCTTATCCTTTACCCTTACCTTGGTTTCTTAATCTTTGTTTCTGCAACTTAGCTGTGTCCCTTTCTCTCTACCAGTCTCCTTTAGGTGACCTGCACCTTTCTTCGTGATTTTACATTTTTGCTACTCAGCAAGCAGACAAGCTTGTTCACAATGCACTCATTGACTATATTAATGTTCGAGATCTATCATCCTTCATACTGTCTTCTGTTATTGTTATCTATACTACATATCCATCAGTCTTGGGTTGTGTAACGTATGTCCATTTTTGATGTAGATTGTACTATTTCTCACAACTGTTTTTCTACGAAGTTCTCAAGCATACTATATTTCCTGTTTCTGTTATTGTATGACATAAAAGTTCAATAAAACCAAATTGAACAAAAAATAGCTGGATTTACACCTAAGTTAATCGTAAACTACAAATCCTAGATCAACACTGGCTCAACACTAGTGACCGTTTCATTTCTATGTGTTGAGCTGGTGGTGTTCTATGCAGATCAAGGCAGCTCAATCGTCATGGTATGAGAGTCCCAACAGTTTAAACAGGAAATACAGAACATGGGGGTATCCACTATCCAACAAATACCATTTCTAAGTAAGGATTGGTAAATGGAACATTCGAACACTCACTGCAAGGTGACTTCTATTGCAGTACTGCACCTGGTCTCTAAACATATGGATGCATTGACCTGCTAAGCTGATCCTGAATGACGAAGCATGGGAGATTACGGACATCACTGTACCTATATTATGTAATAGCTAGTTATTTTTACCACAGTGCTGTGACCTCAGCATTATAGTTGTATCCTATATTGTTTGTATGTTAGAACATTGATGGTTGTTTACATTTCAGCAATAATTTTATATATATTTTTATGGTATTCACCACCTCTTTTACATGCATTTCTTAATTGTCTATTGGGGGAGACAAGAATTGTGCATAATCTTAGAAGTTGGGTTATACTGCTGCACATAGGAGGTGGGGACACTGGCAATCAGAAATTGTTAGGCGAACCCACAGTCCACCTCCCCCCCACACAACCCCCAGTATAACCCCACCTCTAACCAACATGCCTCTTTTTGTTAGTTTCATAGAAATTTGGACACCCTTATCTCAGCTCTGGTAAGAAAAACTCTATATTTTTATTCTTCTTTGGATTTTTCAGTGGTTATTGCTCGCCCCTTTAGTTGAACTGCTTTTGGACATCTCAATTGTAAAAGATTACATACAATTCCTGTTTGAAAGGACAATAAATAAAATATGATTTTTGTACTTACTGTAAAATCTTTTTCTTGGAGTCAGTTGAGAGCTACACATTGGCCTCATGTACTGCATGCTCACAAAGGGGGTCATAATGTTTGGAAACAAGGTTATACAGGAGCTAGCTTAAAGGGGCTGTAAAGGTTGGTTTTGTAAAAATAACAAATATATTTTACTTGCCTCCTCTGTGCAAGGGTTTTGCACAGAACGGTCTGATCCTCCTCTTCTGGGGTCCCCCAGCAGCAGTCCTGGCTCCTCCTCTTCTCGAGTGCCCCCACGGAGAGCCGCATTCAATGGGGGCAGTCGTGTGGGCGCGCTCCCGAGTCCTGCTGCTGCATCCATTGACACAGACAGCAGGAATCGGCCCCGCCCCCGTCACCCGTATCATTGGATTTGACTGACGGCAGCGGGAGCCAAGTTCTTTGTTTGCCAGTGTCCCAACCTCCTGTAGGTGGCAATATAATTCAGTTGTCTAGGGCTGTGAGGAAGACACCAGAGGGTACAAAGACAGACAGCTGGGCTAAAACTGTTGTGTTCCTCAGTGGATTAAAAGAAAACTATTTTACAGTAAGTACAAAAATCTTATATTTTTCATTTACTGGAAATCATATTTGCATATATGCATACATTATGGCATCATACTTCTGAAGCCAGAAAAAAAGAAAATGTATGAGGTTAAAAACTCATAAAACTCCAGCCAGGAACAAAAAGAAAAGCTCTCTTAGCAAGCTGTGGCTTTCATTTTCTGATGCAGAATTAATGCCCCAAATCAAAAAATGATGGTACTGTTCTTGGTAACTGTGAATGCTAATTGTTACATCATCCAAACATTTGACTTCTGGTTTTTGAGTTTGCCGTTACTCCGTCCTGAAGTAAGGAACTTTAAAGTTTGCCTTTTTCCTATATTAATAGTAAAATCTAATTTCCTCTATACTTGGTTTTGTAGAGTCCTTGGGATGAAAAATTAATGTGACAAATTTGTATTTAGACATTGTAAAAATATTAATACTTAATAATTAGATCACCTCTAAGCTGTCCTTTTCCCAAACTAAAAAAGCCCAATATTTGTAGTCTTTTATTAAAAGTGAAATCTTCCATTTCTTTTAGCCCAGCTGTCTGTCTTTGTACCCTCTGGTGTCTTCCTCACAGCCCTAAACAGCCCCACGGGCCCAATGCGGCCCCTTGCTTGCGTTTATCCAGCCCTTGAGGCACTATTCTTCCTACTGACACCAACGATAAACCTCCACTCCTTCCACTGTCACCAACAGTGGAGCATAATAATTCCCACTGACACCCAATGATGGGGCGCTATACTTCCCACTGATCTAAATGATGGGTTAGTATTCTTCCCACTGATACCAACAATGGGGCACTATTCCTTCCACTGACACCATCCTCACCCCTTCTTTTCTTTCCTCTTTTTGTAATTTGTGCATAGACATCCTTAAATGTATCCATCAGTATATCACCCATACTTAAGAGTGCCTTTTTGGGAGGATTATATTTTGTTTTATTTTTATTTTCATATGTCAATCTTGTAAGTGAAAGTCAACAGTATTTAAAGTCAACATTATTATATGTATATACGTCCTCGGAGGGGAGTGGTGATATCAAGATCATAACTGCAGCCATGATTAGGGTATCATTTTTTTTTTAGAGCAGGCAACGAGCTTTCATGTAAAAGTGACATGAGTGGCCATGCAGCCACCTGATCACTTGTACAGGTGGCAGAAGGAGTCCCTGGTTGCCTATACTGAGCTCTCCTGTTCCACTGGGGAGCCCGGTACTGATGTGACCGGTCACATTGGATGCATTACACAGAGTGAGAGGAACTTCTGTTGTTCCCTCCCCCTCTGTGACAAAAGAAACCATAAGTGATTAGTATTTTGTCACTACCGGTTTCGGTTAGTTTACAAGCTGGTAATGGATTGTAAAACTCCTGATTAAACTGATCTTGGTTTGATCAGATGCTTTGGAGGCCAAAGGAGCCTAAGAGACCCCAGATCGCTCCGTAAAGAGCACCTGTTACGGCCCATGCTATCACAAGGGATGTTGTACATCCCTTGTGGTGATGATAAAGTTCAATTAAAAAAATGTAAAGGTATAGTGTAAAAAATAAATAAAATAAAATAAATATATAACGCAAATGTGAATGTAGGTCCTGCACGCATATGTAAATGATGACTGCACCACACGTGAGGTGTCGTCATGAACGTCAGAGTGAGAGCAACAATTCTAGCACCAGACCACCTGTGTAACTCTAAACTGGTAACCTGTAAAGGTCCCCTATGGAAATTTTTAGGTATCAAAGATTTTTCGCCGTTTCATGGGCATATGCATTTTTAAAGCATCACGCTTTGGGTATTATTTACTCTAGTGCAACATCATCTTTTGTATTTGACCAAAAATTTGGTATTATATTGTGTTTGTGTTCACTAAAAAACAACGTGAGGGTCCCCCCCCCCCAATCTATACCAGGCCCTTGGGTCTGGTATGGATTTTAAGGGGAACCTCGTGCCAAAATAAAAAAATAAATCCATACCATACTTATCCAAGCATGCAGCACGGCAGGTCAGGAGTCAGGAAGGGGGGGTGGGGATGATCCCTACTCATTCACCAAAAAAAAGTGTAAAAAATAGTTTTTGACGATTTCGTTCCTAAAAAACAAAAACAAAACATAGTCCCCTAATGTAGATCCATAGTCGGTCTTGATGCCTGCCACACTACCAGACCCACGATGAAGGCTAACTGCCAAATGCCTGCTCCGCCATTTGATTGTACTGAAATAGGTAAGGGGCAGGGGCCACCTAGTGATGCCTCCTACCTCCTGTCTTTATTTTTGCCCCCTTGTTAAAGGTTTTAAGGTTGATAAATGTAAAGTTATGCACTTGGGGGCATGCATCATACTTTCTAGGGGGAGTACAACTGGGGGATGCCTTTTGGGGATCAGGAATTTAATTTTTCCCCCTGATGGAGCAAATTGGATAATGGTTTATTGGGGGATTTTTGCCTTCTTCTGGATCAACTGTGGATATAAGATAGTGTACAGTATATGGAGGTTTTCTATTTGGCTGTGTTGGTCTTCTTTTTTGAAGTTTGTTGAACTGGATGTACTTTTTATAACCAGATTAAATATGTATTTAAATAAAAGGTAATTAAATGTATTTAAATACAGATTTTTTTGGTTTCTGAATGTATCTTTATATGGTTTTAATCAAAAAATCTGTATTTTTCCATGTTCCACAAATTGATATCTATTGTGTCCAACAATACTGGATCATAGGTTTAATTCCCTAAACTATAATGCTTATGTCACATGCCATAAAGTTAGTTATTCTTAGCATGGGAATTGTTGCAGTATAGTGGCCCGGGCCTTATGTCTGTTAACAGGGAAATCAATGTGTATCACAAAAATGGCTAAACATTTTTTATTTTTTCCATGGGTACTGTATTATGATAAATGGCAATCTTTGCAGTATAGTGGCTGGGTCTGTTAAAAGGGACGTCATACAATTTTAACTAAAAGTTCATACATAAAGATAGTGAATTGTTTCTGTTAGCAGGATAAGAAAAATCCAGGGCAGGACTAGACTAAGAAAGGTCAGAACAGCTTAACTTTTGTAAGTTTTGAGGTTTTATGTGTTGAAGTGTTACGTTGTCTTAGCCTAACTAATTTGCTTCAGATTCACACCAACCCTGAGCAACTCTGGATTGTGTAATCTTAAAAAGGCTAGGATTAGATGGCATCCTAGGATGACATCAACCATCATGCAACGTGACCTTGTTCTCTAACTGTAAAAAGAGTATTTTATTTTGAGGATAATTAAAGTATCCTGCTGTACCTTTCAGTTCAGCCTCTAAGTAACTGTCTTGCTAATGTTTCTTAATGCAGGGAGGCAGTTGCATCACAACCAATTGATTTATACGTTTAAAGTCTCCTTCAAATTCACATCTGCAGACAGCACATTTGCCGTACCCGAATCTGTTATGTGGTGCAGCATGGGATGTGGTTGTGGATTGACTTTTGGCAACATTTGAGGCACCATGTTCAACTGTGTTTGTTTTTTAATTTCAAAGAGGCCCATTCCTGAGTTTCAATATAGGAGTGGCTCTACCTTAATAAAAATTGCTAAGTTCGAGGACTACTCGTTGAGAAATATACCAGCCTACTTCACATCACAATGACCGCATTTTGCAAGTTTCTTGCTAGGGGGAGAACCTCTGGGGGAATCCAGTATGGAAAACATGCTGGGGGTCCTATTAGGTGACAAACTTAGCAATATCATGCAATGCCATGCTGCAGGAACCAAGGCCAACAGAATATTGGCGTGATTTAAAAAGGTATTTACTCAAGGGAAAACTCTAATTCTAAGGCCCCACACCCACTATTAGATTTTCTGCAGATTTTTGTGTTCAGATTTACCAAAACCATGTAGTGCAAGGGCCTGCCTCATTGCATACCAATTGAAACTCTTAAGGTTTGACCTCATATTATGGTTTTGGTAAAACTGAAGACAAAAATCTGCAGAAAATCTAATAGGGGGTGTGGGGTCTAATGCTTTACAAAACTCTAATTCGACCAAATCTTGAGTATGCTGTCCAGTTTTGGTCACCAGTCCTTAGGAAGGATGTTCTTGAACTAGATGGAGTTCAGAGAAGGGCAAGAAAGCTAGAACGGGGGCTAGAGGACCTCAGTTAGGAGGAGCGACTATCTTCAAAGCAGTAACACCTGCGCTCAGGCCCTCTAAAAATGTATAAAGCAGCTGGCACAATTTGCTGACCACAAATTAAAAATGATTTACCATAAATAAGTGCAGTGCTAAAAGATGAAAATAGACCATGCATAAATTAGTCTCAGAACAAATTTGTGACATTTCAATATAATATAAATAGAAAAACGTGTCCATTCAAAAAGTTCCAATAGAAACTATAGTCTTACAAGAACCAAACTTCAAAACAGAAGAAAGTCCCAAAGTTATCTTCTGTGCAAAGAAATCTTCCAAAAGCCAAACTGCTTACCAGATGGAGTTGACCCTCAAAAACTGATTGGTTGAACGCTTTTGAAACAACTATCACTGGGGCCTCCCATGTTAAACATCCAGCATGTATCAGAATCTCTAGGCAGTTCCTTTAATTGCTCCCCACATAGAAGGTATAGAGTCAACTTCATAGTATAATGAGTGTATGTTATTGTACCTATTGCCCTTAGTGTCAGTAAAAGAATTGTGTTTAATTATAAAGTGCAAACAAAGTCTAAAACCTTCCTAGTATTGGTGAATACACAAATATAAGTGGATCATATATCAATATCATAAAAATCAAACACTGGTTCCTAGATATACTCTAATGCAGTGATTTATAAACGTGAAACACAATGTGTACTGTGAAAAAAATCACAACTGAATGGCGTAATCGCAAAATCACAATAACGCAATATAATCGCAAAAAAGTATTTTAAAAGTGCAACATGTATGGAGTCCATAATAGTACCAAGCGTAAGTGTAAACAAAATCTGAAACCTTCCTCCTAAGACCCCTTTCACACTGGGACACTTTTCAGGCGCTATAACGCAAAAAAATAGCGCCTGCAAAGCGCCCTGAAACAGCCGCTGCTGTCTCTCCAGTGTAAAAGCCCCGAGGGCTTTCACACTGGAGCGGTGCGCTAGCAGGACGGTATAAAAGTCCTGCTAGCAGCATCTTTAAAGCAGTGAAGGAGCGGTGTGTATACCGCTCCTGCCCATTGAAATCAATGGGCACTGCGGCTATACCGCCGGCAAAGCGGTTTTAACCCTTTCTCGGCTGCTGGGGGGGTAAAAGCGCCCCGCTAGCGGCCGAATAGCGCCGCGAAATTGACGGTAAAGCGCTGCAAAAAATAGCAGCGCTTTACCGCCGACGCACCCACCACCCCAGTGTGAAAGGGGCCTTAATGTCCTTGGTAGGAAGTATTGGTGAATACACAAATATAAGTGGATCGTATATCGATATAAAAAAACAAACACTGGTTCCTAGATATACTTTAATACAGTGATTAACGGTGCAAATAAATGTGAAACACAATGTGTACTGCACAATGTGTATCACAATGTCGCAATATAATTGTATAAAAGAAAAACGTCCTTAAAAGTGCAACATGTTTATGCAATTCATAAGTGAGTCCATAATATCTGTAATCAGAAAAGTGCTAGTGCTTCGGTGATCCCCACCACCTCTTCAATAATGTGCTCACCTCTGTTTGACCTCTCTTACTAGGTCAAATTATGCCTTCCTCAATATGCTGGGGTATGCACAGTTGGCTCCTCTGGCATCCTCCTCATTTGTTCCACTGTATATCCAGATACCCTTTCTTTAGTGGGGTGTGTGGCCCTTTAAACCCAAGTTTTTTCCTTCATATAAAGATTCATGGGAAAAAAAGGGGGTCCTCCATGGTGTAGTAATTTCAAAATGTATATTTATTTAAAAGTAGTTAGTTACATTTAAGTTTAAAACAAACAGCTCCTGTAATGGACAACAGGCTGCAAAGGTTCCCACATCGCTTCCTCTGTGCAGCAGTGTCACCTGACTGACTCTACACGTGTCATCACGGTCACATGACTTCCTCAGGGGTATTCAGCCACCCATCACAAGACAAGCCATATAAGGTAGCGCGGGACTGTTACCAAAAGTATTGAATAGTCCACAACAGTGCCTAGGTCACACAAACCCAAGGTTAGAAGCAGTTTGTGCGGTGTCATTGTTTTTTTTTCCCCTGTTCTTCTTCTTTTTTTTTTTATACATTTTTAGGTATATACAGTTATTGTTTAACCACTTAACGACCGCTCACTGTATATATACGTCGGCAGAATGGCACCGACAGGCACAATCACGTAGAGTGTACGTGATCGCCTTTGTACAGTTGGGGGGTCCGATCGGACCCCCCTCCTATACAGTGAGCGGCCGTTAATCATAGGGGAGCGATCAGAGATGAGGGGGTGACCATTCGATTTCAGCCACCCCCTCACGATCGCTCCCGGCCAATGAAAATGCTTCCTCCGCCATGTGATGTAAACACAGGCAGGAGGAAGTGATGTCATCTCCCTCGCGGCGGTCTTTTCGATTCCGGCGCCGAGGAGAGAGGAAGCAGGTTAGTGCACCAACAGTCCACTGACACATAGGTACACATAGGCACACATTTCACCCCCCAGTCACCCCCAGATCACCCCCCAGGTCACCCCCCAGCCCCCAATCACAGTGTCACTGATTGCAGTGATCATTTATTTTACTGATCACTGCATTTAGTGTCATCTGTGATAGTAAAAAGTTGCAGGGCAGTTAGGATTAGGCCCCTTTAGGTCCAGGGTAGCCCCCTAACCCCCCCTAATAAAGGTTTAACCCCTTGATCGCCCCCCAGGTAACCCTTTCACCCCCTAACGCCAGCGTCACTAAGCGATCGTATTTTCGATCGCTGTATTTAGTGCCGGTGGTGCCCTAGATAGCCAGTTATTTATTTTTAGTTTCGCCGCAGGTTTTTAGAGCGTCAGGTACCCCCATATATTATTTTAACCCCCTGATTGCCCCTAGAGTTAACCCTTTCACCAGTGATCACCGTATAAGCGTCACTGGTGACACTGGTTACCCAGTTAGTTATTTAGTTATTTAGGTAACCCGTCAGGTTTTTATATAGCGTCGGGTACCCCCATATTTAACCTAATAAAGGTTTTAACCCCCTGATTGCCCCTAGTTAACCCTTTCACCAGTGATCACCATATAAAGGTTACGGGTGACACTGGTTGGTTAGTTTGCTTTTTATAGCATCAGGGCACCCGCCGTATATAACCCAATAAAGGTTTAACCCCCTGATCGCCCGGCGGGTGAGATCAATTAGGTTTTAGCGCCAGAGAGGGTCTGCGTTGCCCCAGGCAGCGTTAGGTTAGTGCCAGTAACGCTAACACCCACGCGCAAAGCATACACCTCCCTTAGTGGTATAGTATCTGATCAGATCTATACTAGCGTCCCCAGCGGTTTAGGGTTCCCAAAAACGCAGTGTTAGCGTGATCAGCCCAGATACCTGTTAGTACCTGCGTTTAGCCCCTCCGCCCAGCCCAGCCCAGCCCAGCCCAGCCCACCTAAGTGCAGTATCGATCGATCACTGTCACTTACCAAACACAAAACACATAACTGCAGCGTTCGCAGAGACAGTCCTAATCCCTGCGACCGCTAACAGATTTTTTTTGTAGCGTTTGATATATTTGCTGACGACAGTCGGGTGCTTTTTTTCCTGTGAATCTTACTAGTGTACCCCTAAATTTAGAGCCCAAAATGGCAAGTCGAAGGTACACTAGTAAAGAGGCCTACGAGATTCTGAGCATGACAGATAGTGAAGAGGAGGTCACGTATCTGTCAGATTCAGGCTCAGAATATCTTCCCGTAGAAGACAGTGATGTCAGCGGCCCCACGTCAGATAGCTCTGACGATGAAGTTGAGGTCCCTGCTAAGGTCAGGCGTACCCGATCCCGATCTTCTGAGGTTGTTGAGGAGCAAGAACCGCAGGGCTCTCGTATCCTGGAGCAGAGGAGTACTAGCGCCGCTATTCCTTCTGGTGAATTGGCAAGCACCAGCGGCCTAGTACAGCCTGGGCGTACATCCAGCACTGCAGTATCACGTGGTGACGTGGCGAGTCCCATAAGTGCAGTTCAAGCTGGCGAGGTGGCAAGCACAAGTAGTGTCCCACTGCCACCAAGAAGACAAAGGCAGGCCCATCGTACCCATAGTGCTCTTCCTGCAGAATTCGCCTATCCTGATTGGGTCCCCACCACTTCTGCAGAACCCGTACTTCCCCCATTCACTGCCCAACCCGGTATTCAGGTGGAAACAGCTGATTTTATGCCAATCGATTATTATTCGCTGTTTTTCACGGAAGATCTCTATAGATCTATTGTGGACCAGAGTAATTTATATGCTGGTCAATTCATCGCCACTAATCCCCAGTTGCCTTCCATTTCCAAAGATTGGAAACCAATTACGGTTTCCGAATTTAAGACCTTTCTGGGCCTTTCCCTCAACATGGGCACACATAAATTCCCGTCATTGCGTGCTTATTGGTCCACGCACCCAATTGACCACATGCCCGTGTTCTCTGCCTCCATGCCCAGGACACGATATGAGCAGATTTTGCGGTTCATGCACTTCAACGACAATGAACTTTATCGTCCACGTGGGGACCCTGAGTACAACCGGCTCTATAAAATTCAGCCCCTCATAAACCACTTCAACGAACGTTTTGCAGCCTTGTTTATTCCCGATCAAGCTGTCTGCGTTGATGAGTCCCTGATTAAATTTTCTGGCCGCTTGGCTTTCAAGCAGTACCTTCCCAGCAAGCGTGCCAGATACGGGGTCAAGCTCTATAAGTGCTGTGACAGGGCAACAGGCTATGTATGGAGCTTTATGGTTTATGAGGGAAAAGATAGTCAGGTTGAGCCGGTCAACTGCCCGGATTACATAGGGAATGCTGGCAAGATAGTGTGGAACTTGGTGTCACCCTTATTCGGAAAGGGGTACCACTTGTATGTGGACAACTATTACACGAGCGTGCCACTGTTTAGTCACTTGTTTGATCATCAGATTGGAGCATGTGGCACCGTGCGACCTAATCGCCGGGGCTTTCCCCAGCGGCTTGTAGATGCCCGTCTTAGGCTGGGGGAGAGAGCCTGCGTAAAGTGTAATAACTTGCTCGCTATGAAGTGGAGGGACAATAAGAATGTTTTCCTTCTTACCTCCCTTCATGCAGACACGACAGTCCAAATTCGTACGGCGACTGGTGTTGTGGAGAAACCCCTCTGTGTCCACGAATATAACAAAAATATGGGAGGGGTGGACCTCAACGACCAGTTGATGGCGCCGTATCTAATTGACCGTAAGGCGAGACGCTGGTACAAAAAAGTGTCTCTATCCTTATTCCAATTGGCTTTGCTGAACGCTCATGTGCTATACAGAGCTTCAGGCGGGACTTTATCTCTTCTAAAATTCCAGAATGAGATAGTCACAGAACTCCTGTATCCAGGCGGTTCTGCACCTCACCATCCCCTACCAAATGCAGTAAGCCGGCTGCATGAGAGGCATTATACGCATCTCCTCCCGAGTACCCCTACCCAACGAACCCCCCAAAAAAGATGTTGTGTCTGTAGCAAGCGCGGATTTAGGCGTGACACCCGTTATTATTGTCCACTCTGTCCTGACAAACCTGGTCTTTGCCTTGGTGAATATTTTGAACGCTACCACTCAAAAGTGAAGTTTTAGCGTAGGGTACAGCATTTCACAGACTAGGACACACTTACACAGGGTCTCCCAAGATGCCATTACATTTTGAGAGACCCGAACCATTACAGTTGTTAAAGTTTAAAAAAAAAAAGTGTAAAAAAGAAAAAAAAAACGTAAAAAACAAAAACACAAAAAATATATAAAATAAAAAAACCAAAAATAGTTGTCGTTTTATTGTTCTCTCTCTCTCTCTATTTTCTCTCTATTGTTCTGCTCTTTTTTACTGTATTCCATTCTGCAATGTTTTATCATGCTTGCTTTTCAGGTATGTCATTTTTTGTTTTCAGGTGCGCCATTCAACTGCAGCGCGGAATTATTTATCTTGACAGCAACAACGTTTGCTCCCACGATATATAAAGCCGTGACACCACAGTTAAAAAAAAAGAGCATATATGCCGAAGCATGGGGGCAGCAAGGGCGGAGGAGCGATTTTGCTCCTAATGCCGCGTATATACGGTCGAAATTCCGACGGAGGCTTGCCCGTGGAAAAGTCCGACCATGTGTACGCGGCATAACTTTTTTGCGGGAGGATGCCCCCATGCTTCGGCATATATATATTTTAGGCACAGGTTGCGTTAAAAAAATGTTTTATTTTTTACTAGGTTTTGTTTTGGTATTTGCTTTGCAGGTATGGTATGGTAAGGTCTTACTGTTGTACTGTAATGTTACTTTGTTTTAATGTTAACCATCATTTGCTTAGCAGGTACGCCATTCAGTTGCATCGCGGATTTATTTATCTTGACAGCAACAGCGTTTGCTCCCACGATACATAAAGCCGTGACTCCAACGCTGTAGGAGGTGATTTCACCACCACAGTTAAAAAAAGAGCATATATGCCGAAGCATGGGGGCAGCAGGGGCGGAGGAGCGATTTTGCTCCTAATGCCGCGTATATACGGTCGAAATTCCGACGGAGGCTTGCCCGTGGAAAAGTTCGACCGTGTGTACGCGGCATAACCTTTTATGCCGCGTACATACGGTCGAAATTCCGACGAAGGCTTGCCCGTGGAAAAGTCCGACCGTGTGTACGCGGCATAACTTTTTTGCGGGAGGATGCCCCCATGCTTCGGCATATATGCCCATCATTAGAAGTGGGTGGATGAAGGGAGGTATTCTAATGGTGGGCATACCCACCGATCAATCTCTTTTTTTCGTTCAGCCAACAGGCTGCATGAAAAAAAAGATTACAATACATGTCCAACAAGGACCAGCAACGTACTGGTATGTTGCTGGACTTTGAATGTTTATACCAGAATGATGCCTGCAGGTTTAGGTATCATCTTGGTATCATTCTTTTCAGCCAGTGGCCGGCTTTCATGTAAAAGCAATTCTAGTAGATAATTAGCCTCTAAACTGCTTTTACAAGCAGTGGGAGGGAATGCCCCCCCCCCGGATATAAACAGCGCCATTGGGAAATTGGGAAAGCATTTTATCACACCGATCTTGGTGTGGTCAGATGCTTTGAGGGCAGAGGAAAGATCTAGGGTCTAACCCCCCATTTTTTTTCAAAAAAAGAGTACCTGTCACTACTTATTGCTATCATAGGGGATATTTACATTCCCTGAGATAACAATAAAAATGATTAAAAAAAAAATATGGAAGGAACAGTTTAAAAATAAAATAAAAAAGCAAAATAAATAATAAAAAATAAAAAAAATAAAAAAAAGCACCGCTGTCCCCCCCTGCTCTTGCGCAAAGGCGAACGCAAGCGTCGGTCTAGCGTCATATGTAAACAGCAATTGCATCATGCATGTGAGGTATCACCGCGAAGGTCAGATCGAGGGCAGTAATTTTAGCAGTAGACCTCCTCTGTAAATCTAACGTGGTAACCTGTAAAGGCTTTTAAATGCTTTTAAAAATGAATGTAGTTTCTCGCTGCTGCGCGTTTGTGCGCAATTTTAAAGCATGTCGTGTTTGATATCCATGTACTCGGCCTAAGATCATCTTTTTTATTTCATCAAACATTTGGGCAATATAGTGTTTTTTAGTGCATTAAAAATAAAAAAAAGTGGTTTTTCCCCCAAAAAACGCGTTTGAAAAATCGCTGCGCAAATACTGTGTGGGAAAAAAAATGCAACACCCACTATTTTAATCTGTAGGGCCTTTGCTTTAAAAAAATATATAATGTTTGGGGGTTCAACATAATTTTCTTGCAAAAAAAAAATGTTTTCATGTAAACAAAAAGTGTCAGAAAGGGCTTTGTCTTCAAGTGGTTAGAAGAGTGGATGATGTGTGACATAAGCTTCCTAATATTGTGTATAAAATGCCAGGACAGTTCAAAACCCCCCCAAATGACCCCATTTTGGAAAGTAGACACCTCAAGCTATTTGCTGAGAGGCATGTTGAGCCCATTGAATTTTTTTTTTTTTTGTCCCAAGTGTTTGAATAATGACAAAAAGAAAAAAAAAATGTACAAAAAGTTGTCACTAAATTATATATTGCTCAAACATGCCATGGTTATATGTGGAATTGCAACCCAAAATACATTCTGTTGCTTCTCCTGAGTACGGGGATACCACATGTGTGAGACATTTTGGGAGCCTAGCCGCGTACAGGGCCCCGAAAACCAAGCACCGCCTTCAGGATTTCTATGGGTGTAAATTTTTGATTTCACTCCTCACTGCCTATCACAGTTTCGGAGGCCATGGAATGCCCAGATGGCACAACCCCCCCCCAAATGACCCCATTTTGGAAAGTAGACACCCCAAGCTATTTGCTGAGAGGTATGTTGAGTATTTTGCAGATCTCGCTTTTTGTCACAAAGTTTTAAAAATTGAAAAAAGAAAAAAAAAATATGTCTTTCTTCATTTTCAAAAACAAATGAGAGCTGTAAAATACTCACCATGCCTCTCGGCAAATAGCTTGGGGTGTCTGCTTTCCAAAATGGGGTCATTTGTGGGGGTTTTGGGCTATCTTGGCATTTTATGGCCTTCAAAACTGTGATAGGTAGTGAGGAGTGAAATCAAAAAATTGTGCCCTTAGAAATCCTGAAGGCGGTGCTTGGTTTTCGGGGGCCCGTACGCGGCTAGGCTCTCAAAAAGTCCCACACATGTGGTATCCCCGTACTCAGCCAAATGTATTTTGGGGTGCAACTCCGCATATAACCATGGCATGTTTGAGCAATATATCATTTTTTTTTTTTTATAATTATTTTTATTGAAGTTTTCCAACACATACAACACATACAGCTTAAGCACCTACAGTTATAGAAACAGAGCATGCACAGAAGATAATACACTTTGCAATGTGAACCCAGCAATATAATGCATAACCATGTAAGGGCACAGCAGCACCGCCCAAATAAAATCTAGGAGGGCATCCGCTATGATAAAACCCACCAGTCAATAAAGATATATTATAAGTCATTGGAGGAAAGGGGAGGTAGAGGAGCAAGGCAAGACCTTGACACGATGACCTGGTTCACCCCCAACTCACTAAGCTGTTTCAGGCTCGTCTAACCAATTGCGCCAGACCTTGTCGTACTTTAGTGAGCAGCCCCGATTAGCATAAGTATCCTTGTATAAAGGAAGGCTGCTGTTCACTAAGTGTTTCCATTGCGCCAAAGAGGGGGGGCAGGCTTCCTCCACTGCATAGCGATATTCTTACGGGCATAGAAGAGCAGCAAGGTAATTAGTGTGTGCTTGGCAGAGGACGGTACAATGGTCTCAATGAGCCCCAGAAGGCACACCTCCATGGTCAAAGGAGACTCTGTTGACCAAATCCAGCACCCCAACCCAATACTGCTGAACCCCTGAACAACGCCAGAAGATATGGGAGAAGTCGCCCGGTGAGGCGCCGCATCTCCAACACCCTGAGGAATGAGCAGGGTCCATCCTATGAAGTCTGTGTGGGGTGAAATAAGCCCTATGAACTACCTTATATTGCACTAACCTATCACGCATGGAGACTAGGGAGTTGAAGGGGAGGTCCCACACATCTTCCCAGTCATCATTATCCAACGTGGGAATATCAGACTGCCATTCATTCCAGAGTTTGTCCAGAGGTGGAAGAGACACGAAGATCAAGTACGAATAAAGATGCGAGGTGGGCTTTTCTTCACAACTCAATCTAAGTGTCTTCTCCAGTTCCGATTGGGCCATAATGCACGAAGATTGCGAAAATTGCGCCGCAAATGCATGGGCCAGTTGAAGGTATCTGAATAGGAAATGGTTGGGTAGGTTGTATTGGGAGGAAAGGTGTGAGAAAGGGAGTAAAGAGTTTTGAGATACTATGTGTGACACTAGTTTGATACCGTATTTTGTCCACGCGTAGGGGTCTGGGATTTTGTAAATGTGGGATAGACTAGGGTTCAGCCAAAT
Organism: Rana muscosa; assembly: GCA_029206835.1. NCBI lineage: Eukaryota > Metazoa > Chordata > Amphibia > Anura > Ranidae > Rana > Rana muscosa. The sequence goes on from CM055116.1 coordinate 1,163,841,421, forward strand.
AGGGGCGTTGGGGGAGATTTCAGACTGTTTACATTTCTCAATGGCTAATCCTGTCCGCCATGCCCGCAGGGTGGTAAGCATAGAAGGGGTCCGAGGATAAGGGGCGCGAGGGCCCCTAAAAAGTAATAATTGAAGAGCTTCCAGCGAACCGACCACTGTTGCTTCCAGCACAGTCGACGAGTTTGTTCTGTCCGGCTGTAGCCACCATGCCGCCGTCACCAACTGCGCGGAGAGGTAATACTTATAACAGTCCGGGAATGCCATGCCACCCTGCGTACGTGGCCTCATTAAAGTCGTCAGTCGATATCTGGGAGGAGAGGGGCCCCATAAGAAGGAAGAAAAAATGCAGTTCAATTTTTAAAAAAAAGACTTAGGCACCCATTGTGGGGAGTGGCGGAAAAGATATGTTAGTTTGGGAATAATCTTCATTTTTATGAGATTAACTCGCCCCCATAATGACAGGGGCAGGATTTGAGTTTCGCTTGGGACTCCAAAAGTACTGGGGCAAGATTTAAAGATATAAAGTCCGAGGCTGAACTGGAGACATGTACCCCTAAGTATTTAAAGGAATCTACCCACAGGAGGGGGCTATCAGGAGGGGATGTGGACCTGGCCGCTGGATCAATTGGGAATAGGAGGGATTTGGACCAATTTACCCTAAGACCGGTGACCTCAGCAAAGGTGTCCAGAATATTTAGCGCTCCCTGCAATGACGGGCCAGCATCATTCAGGAAGAGCAGCATGTCATCCGCGTATAGGGCTACCCTCTCCTCCAGCAACCCGAGTCGCAGACCCTTAATGTGCGGTGAGGTGCGAAGTGCCTCCGCCATCGGCTCGATAGCAAGGGCGAACAAAGCCGGAGAGAGAGGGCAGCCCTGCCTCGTTTCCCTGGTAAGCCCGAAGGGGACAGACAGTCCACCCCCCAAGTGCACAGAGGAAGTGGGGCATTTGTAAATCACCTGGAGCCACTTGATAAACAACAGAGGAAACCCCATTCTACGTAAAGTTTCCCACAAGAAGGGCCATTCGACCGTATCAAAGGCCTTTTCAATGTCTAGAGAGGCCACTGCTCGCGATCCCTTATTGAGGTGGTGGGCTGTATGTTAGTGAATAGCCTTCTGAGATTAACATCTGTGGATCTACGGGGCATGAAACCCGTCTGGTCTGGGTCTATCACTGAAGGTAGCATGGGATACAACCGAAGGGCCAGAAGCTTAGTCAGAATTTTAAAGTCAGAATTAAGTAGTGCAATAGGACGATATGAAGCACAGGAAGTGGGGTCTTTGGGAGCCTTATATATCAGTGTCAAGTAGGCATGGTACATTGAGCCAGGCAGACCACCGTCTGCCAGACATACAGTATACAATTGTGCCAACAGGGGTGCTAAAAGTTCCACATGAGCCCTATAAAAGTCTATCGGAAGCCCATCTGGCCCCGGCGCCTTGCCGGGAGGGAATGATCGGATAGCCTTTATGACCTCCGAGACCGTAAAAGGCTGGACCAAAGTCTCTCTTTCGTGGTCAGAGAGCCAGCCAAGCGCCAACGGATCCAACAGGCCGTTCAGCGACTCTGGCTGAAACCCTGAGGGCAGACCGGACGAGTATAAAGTGCCATAAAAGGAGTTGAACGTCTGCAGGATATCGGAGGGGGAGGACACCGTCCCGCCCCCCAGGGTCTGTAAGGTGGATACAAGGGTAAGGGGTTGATCGTGTTGTGCCATCATGGCCAGCAGGCGGTCATTTCGGTCACCTTGTTCAAAGACCCTCTGTCTACCCCTATAGGACTCGAGTCGCGTGACCTCAGACAGGTGTAACTGCAGTTCCCTTCGAGCCGACATCAGCAGGTCAAAGTGAACAGGGGTGGGGTCACCACTATACATAGCAGTGTGGTCATGAACAGCCTTCTGCAGCTCCAGAGTCGCTGCCGATTGTTGTTTTTTAACGTTGGCAATAGAAGAAATATATTGTCCCCTCGTGAAGGCTTTAAAGGCATCCCAGACAAAGTCAGGAGAAGAGGAGTCTTTATTCTTTTCCCAGAACTCAGACAGCAGGGGCGGCAGTTTGTCAGCAATGTCAGGATGAGAGACCCATTGTGTGCCCAACCTCCAGAGCGCAGCGCTCCGGGAGGCTGGGGAGCGAAGCACCACCACCAGGGGACTATGATCAGACAGGCCACTAGACAGATAGGACGTCTCCAAAACATCCGCCAACAATGCAGGGTTGGAGAAGGCCAGGTCTATCCGCGACGCAGTCTTATAGGATGCCGAAAAACATGAGTAGGCCCTTGTGGTAGGGTGCTTCCACCTCCAGACCTCTACCAGCCCCACTGCCCGAGCCCAGGCAGAGAGGTCCATACACTGCTTCTTAGGCGGGGCAGGTCTATCTAGTTCAGGTGATAAAATGGCATTGAAGTCTCCCATGACCAGAACCCTCCCCGGACAAAAAGGTGAAATCTTTTCTAGAACCTCATACAGTAAAGCAGATGAAAACGGGGGAGGGATGTACACATTAATAACAATGTATCTGACAGACCATAGCGTGAACACCACTACTGCAAACTTCCCCTGGGGATCAGTACGGATCTCCTCAATAACACAAGGGAAATTCTTGTGAATAAGGACCGATACACCTCTGGCGTATGTGGAATATGTGGCATGTATCGCTCGCTGTATCCACGTTTTTTTGAGAGTCAAAATCTTACTGCCCATGAGGTGAGTCTCCTGGAGGAGAATAATCTGGGGGGAGTGAGATTTTAAGTATTGGAATAAAAGGGCTCGCTTGAATTTAGAGTTAAGACCCCTGACATTCCAGGAGAGGACGGTGAAGGAGTCAGCTAATTGACTAGCCATTGGGTGATGGGGAAGAACAGTTGAGGAGATACTCTAAAGGGCGTGTACCGGTGCACCCCATGAACAGCAAGATCCCGGTCACAGTGCAGAAAATACTGACAGTACTTAAGCATAACACAAAACAGAAATAGACAAATAAGAAATAAAAAAACATAAGAACAAAGGGACAGCTAGATCCCTAATCAAACTTCCCAGGCACAAGTGCCTATCCTACTATACCCCAGCCTTCCCCTTAACAGGGGGGAGGGTCTGGGAATAGTTTTTACCCAAAAAAAAAAAAACTTGAATAAAGAGTGCTAGTTAACCCCTAAACTGGGGCCCTACACTTCTGGTAGTAGGTCATCCACTCTGGCGACGGGCAGTGTCTCTTCCGTCTCGTAAGAACCGGGAGCAGAGGGACGAGGGATAACGATCCCAAAAACCAGTGACGACAGAGTCAGCGAAGAACAAAGTCCGCGACTCAAAAAGCGACAAAAAAAAACAAAAAACAAAGGGCAAACAAAAACACTTGGGTGTCTCGTGTAAATGTACATTTGAGGTAACTCCGGTGGTTGAAGAAAGTATAGTAGGATAGAGCGAATAAGAATGTGGAAGATCCGTGCATCAGATGAACTAGTGAGAAGAACCCTTCAACGCAAGTTGGTCAGCCAGTCGTCAGCGTCCGCTGGGTTGTCGAAGAAGCGGACCGCCCCATCATGTTGGACCCGCAAGCGGCTTGGATAAAGCATGCCATACTTAATGTTCTTATCTCTAAGACGTTTGCGGACATCATTAAAGGTTTTTCTCTTTCTCTGCAAATCCGCCGAAAAGTCAGGGAAAAGGAGGACAGAGGAGTTGCAATAATTGAGCGTAGGATGTTGGCGGGCTTCCGAGAGAATCCTGTCCCTGTCCCGATAGTTAAGGAAGCGGACTAAAAAAGGCCTGGGGGGTTTCCCCGGGATGGCTCGGCCCGTGGGCACCCGGTGGGCCCTCTCCACCACATAAGTAGGGGGAACATCGGTAAGGCCCAGGAGATTTTTAAAGAACTCTTCCACAAATACAGCAGGGTGATCCCCCTCTTCTCCCTCAGGCAGACCCAGGACCCTAACATTATTGCGCCTCAGCCTGTTCTCGGCATCATCTGACTTTGCGACAAGGGACTGTACTGTGTGCTGCAGCTCGGCAATAGAGGCGGCATGGGAGGCCGTAAGATCTTCGGTAACTGACACTCTGGACTCGGTTTCGGACATTCTACCCCTCATTTTGTCAAGGTCATTTCTTATGCGAGGTGGTCGATGCGCACCAGCAGTGAGGTCTTACTCCGCTCGATCGCAGCGAGGATCACAGCTGTACCATCCTGAGCCAGTGGGGCTGGCCTCTCTGCCAGCGGAGCCTCAAGGGGATCCATTTCTAAGTCAGCCAGCAAGGCCCGAAGCCGACCCACAAGTATGGGATCAGATTGTGGGGAAGATGGCGGTGGCAACTGGTGTGGTGCGTCGGTCCTTGCGACTTTAGAGGACCCCCGCCCTTTTTTGGAGGAGGAGGGCATCTGACAGTCAACCAGGGGGACCCACTATACAGGAGATTCGTCCGTGTTCAGATGAGCACCCAGGAGGCAGGTAAGGGGCAACTCAGGCCAACGGCAGGTGTTGAGTCTCAGGAGGGTATATGCCAAACAGGCTGTCAGCGTCCGCCAACAGACCGGACTCCACCGCAGACACCAGGCAGAGACAGCCCACCGACTGGACAGGCCGTCAGTGGTCAGCAGCCCCCCACCCCACAGCAGTCAAATAGGTAGTAAAAAGGTGATTAAGGGTGTGAAGCTGGGACCAGGGCAGCAAGACTGAGGCAGAGGGGTGGCAGAGGACAGGAGAAGTTGGGCTCCAGGAGCAACTCGTCTGACCCAGATTCAGCAGTCCCAATGTTGCAGCACCCCAGGTCCTGGCAGGGGTGACAGGGTGTGAGGAGACAAGTGATCCGCGCTGTAGCGCTCGTCGACGTCGGCCGCGGTGCACCTCCGGCGGGACGGAGGTTCAGGAAACACCGGTGCTTCACAGGCCTCACTAGGCCGCACCAGGCCGCATCCTCCACGGACCCCTCCAGCAGCCAGGCAGGCCTCCGGATCGTGCCAGGAAGGTGGATGGGCAGGCAGATGTGGTCAGAGGACAGTCCCTTACCTCCAGGCAAGCTGGGATTGGGTCTCCTTCGAGCAGCACAGGCCGGAAAGATGGCGGCGGCCGCAGGTGTATAGAAAGTCAGGCGTGTAGGCAATCCGGGCAGCGAGTCTCCGCAATGTCGGCCCAGGATGAGACAGGGGACACAGGGGAATAGACTGGCATGGGTTTTTTTCTGTTTTAGGCAGTGTATGTGCACGGATGGCAAAGGATTTAGGTCAGGATACCCGGAGCTCCCCAGATACACGTCCGCCGGCTCTCACATTAGGACACGCCCCCCCGAGCAATATATCATTTAGTGACAACTTTTTGTACATTTTTTTTTCTTTTTGTCATTATTCAATCACTTGGGACAAAAAAAAAAAATATTCAATGGGCTCAACATGCCTCTCAGCAATTTCCTTGGGGTGTCTACTTTCCAAAATGGGGTCATTTTGGGGGGTTTTGTGCTATCTTGGCATTTTATGGCCTTCAAAACTGTGATAGGTAGTGAGGAGTGAAATCAAAAATGTATGCCCTTAGAAACCTTGAAGGCGGTGCTTGATTTTTGGGGTCCCGTACGCGGCTAGGCTCCCAAAAAGTCCCACACATGTGGTATCCCCGTACTCAGGAGAAGCAGCAGAATGTATTTTGGGGTGCAATTCCACATATAACCATGGCATGTGTGAGCAATATATCATTTAGTGACAATTTTTTGTACATTTTTTTTCTTTTTTTTTTCTTTTTATCATTATTCAATCATTTGGGAAAAAAAAAATATTCAATGGGCTCAAAATGCCTCTCAGCAAATAGCTTGGGGTGTCTACTTTCCAAAATGGGGTCATTTGGGGGGGTTTTGTGCCATCTTGGCATTTTATGGCCTTCAAAACTGTGATAGGTAGTGATAGGTAGTGAGGAGTGAAATCAAAAATGTATGCCCTTAGAAACCTTGAAGGCGGTGCTTGGTTTTTGGGGTCCTGTATGCGACTAGGCTCCCAAAAAGTCCCACACATGTGGCATCCCCGTACTCAGGAGAAGCAACAGAATGTATTTTGGGGTGTAATTTCACATATGCCCATGGCATGTGTGAGCAATATATGATTTAGTGACAACTTTGTGCAAAAAAAATAAAATTTGTCATATTCCCGCAACTTGTGGCAAAATATAAAATATTCCATGGACTAATCATGCCTCTCAGTAAATAGCTTGGGGTGTCTACTTTCCAAAATGGGGTCATTTGAGGGGGTTTTGTGCTATTTTGGCATTTTATGGCCTTCGAAACTGTGATAGGTAGTGAGGAGTGAAATCAAAAATTTGCGCCCTTAGAAATCCTGAAGGCGGTGCTTGCTTTCCGGGGTCCCGTACGTGGCTAGGCTCCTAAAAAGTCCCACACATGTGGTATCCCCATACTCAGGAGAAGCAGCAGAATGTATTTTGGGGTGCAATTCCACATATAAGCATGGCATGTGTGAGCAATATATCATTTAGTGACAACTTTTTGTAATTTTTTTTTTTTCTTGTCATTATTCAATCACTTGGGACAAAAAAAAAATATTCAATGGGCTCAACATGCCTCTCAGCAATTTCCTTGGGGTGTCTACTTTCCAAAATGGGGTCATTTGGGGGGGGGTTTGTACTGCCCTGCCATTTTAGCACCTCAAGAAATGAGATAGGCAGTCATAAATTAAAAGCTGTGTAAATTCCAGAAAATGTACCCTATTTTTTTAGACGCTATAACTTTTGCGCAAACCAATAAATATACACTTATTGACATTTTTTTTACTAAAGACATGTGGCTGAATACATTTTGGCCTAAATGTATGACTACAATTGAGTTTATTCGATTTTTCTTATAACAAAAAGTAGAAAATATCATTTTTTTCAAAATTTTCTGTCTTTTTCCGCTTATATCGCAAAAAATAAAAATCGCAGAGGCAATCAAATACCATTAAAAGAAAGCTCTATTTGTGGGAAGAAAAGGACGCAAATTTCGTTTGGGTACAACATTGCATGTCCGCACAATTTACAGTTAAATCAGCGCAGTGCAAAATTCTGAATTCACCTCTGGTCCTTTAGCTACCAAATGGTCCGGGGCTTAAGTGGTTAAGAAGGTAGCAATTACGTTTCATTCTAAATTAAATAAATCATAGCTTGCCATGTTTAAATATTTTTCTGGAATTTACACAGACTTGTCATAAATTCATAGAGATCATAGTAGTAGTTCTGTATATTTCCCCACCTGGCCTCCACATAATATTACGTAGATGATTTTATATAATGTGTTGCGCTCCTAAAAATGTTTTTTCTTTTGTGATGGTTCCTACAACCCCAACAGTTATTTTTACAGCCCAAGTAAAGAGATTTGTTTAATCTGGCCTATTTTTAAAGCGATAGTGCCATGTGACTTAGGGAATTATTGTTGGAGAACTAGATAAACACATTACAGTAATTAACCTTGTTGGGGAAAATACAGCTTCTGAAATTTACTAAAAGGTATTTCCGGTAATCTTAATCCCTTCAAACTAAAGGAGAACCTGGTACTTGTAAAATTGTTGTCATAGATTATATTTCAAATGTTAAGAACTCATTAATACTTTATCAGATTTTGTTGTAGTTGTTTGAAATGTGGATTGTTTATATCGTAGTGCCTCTCTATGTAGATGAAGTACAGGTATACCTAGTATTATGCTAATTTAGAAATTCAATTATGCTTTGTTTTTAAATTTTTATACAGTATATTCTAAGATGATAAAATGTTGTCAATTTATAAAAAAAAATTTTTTTTATGGCAAAGCCAACTCAAATCAGTCTGTAAACTTTGTGTGAAATCCAAGTATGCCAGTCCAGTATTATGATTTCTTTGTGTCAGGACAGGAGATTACAGACAGCTCAGCATTATAAAAGGGTTGAGACCGGATGAAGACACATTTTTAACTTGCTACGTTATCTGTCATTGGCTGTCAGTACAATGCCAGAAATGAACCAGGATTATATGGAAGTCCTAAAAGTGAAACCCAATATCCAATTAAACTTCTATTTTCTACACAGAATTCCATGCTATTTGGTGGAGTAAATTCTAAGATACACTAGCTTAGAATGAACAGGTGGCATGCAATGTGATCCTAATGCAGCTCAGTAGTGCAATCTACTGTATGTGACTAAAGCGGTATTATTCCCAAAACCCAAACTATATTATATTGCAGCTTACCAATCGTTAGAAGTGGTGGCTGTACTAGTTTTCTTTTCTTTTGACTTTTTTCCCTGCTGTTTTTACCTAGTGATCTGGCCAGTTACACACCTCCTGTATTAGTGAGGCACCACTCTGGATGAAGGAGCACATGGGGCACAGCCAACAGCAGTATTGTCAGTCTGGGGAGGAGGGGGGTGTTGGATACTCTGACAAACTAAAGCCAAATTCAAGCTCACACTTTATAATCCGTTACAGCAAACTTTTTCTTTTGGGATAAAGAATTTGTATGAACAAATAAAAAATAAAATCATCCCTGCCACGACTAAGCTCCGGGGAGGCGGAGTGAAACACATTGGGGGCGTGGCCTCATTGGAGTCCAGGCTGAGGTTGTCACTCTATTAATCTCTGTAGGACATCATAGATGTTCGACTTCCAGGAAGGAAAATGATAAATGGTTTTCAAAATGTTATACAAATATGTGAAAAGTGTGGTGTGCATTTGTATTCAACCCTCCTGAGTCAATACTTTGTACATACCTCCCAACTGGCACGGATTGTGTGGGTTTTATCCGCAGAGGCTCCTCCTTCCCGCACTCCCGCGAGACTACCATGTTTCCCGCACAGCAGGAAACATGAAGAGAAGAAGAGGAACAGCAGCAGCAGGTAAGAACCCCCCCCTGCGATCGACGCACTAGTATGCCCCCCCTGATCGGCGGCCCCCCGCCGCGCCCCAACCCCCCCCCGTTTTTTTTTTTGCAAGTCCTTTTTTTTTTTTAAATGTTCCGGCGGCAACCATCACCCCCCCCCCCCCCGCTCAACAACTCTGGTTGGCAGGGGAGAGGGGACATCAGAATGTCCCGCGAAGGGACTTTACAAAGTTGGGAGGTATGTTTGTAGAACCACCTTTCACTGCAAATCTTTTTGGGGTTGTCTCTACCAGCTTTGCACATCTAGAGAGTGTCATTTTTGCCCAATCTTTGCAAAATAGCTCAAGCTCTGTCAGATTGGATGGAGAGTGTCTGTAAACAGCAATTGTTCATGTTTTGCACAGATTATCATTTGGATTTAGGTCTGGACTTTGGGCCATTCTAACACATGAATATGCTTTGATCTAAACCATTCCATCGTCTGGCTGTATGTTTAGGGTCGTTGTCTTGCTGAAAGGTGAACCTCTGCCCTAGTCAAGTCTTTTGCAGACTCTAACCGGTTTTCTTCTAAGATTTGGTTCCATCCATCTTCCCATCAGCTCTGATCAGCTTCCCTGTCCCTGCTGAAGAAAAGCATCCCCACAACATGATGCTGCCACCACCATATTTCATGGTGGGGTTGGTGTTTTCAGGGTGATGTGCAGTGTTAGTTTTCCGCCACACATAGTTTTGCTTTTAGGCCAAAAAGTTTAATTTTGGTTTCATCTGACCAGAGCACCTTCTTCCACATGTTTGCTGTGTCCCCCACATGGCTTTTCACAAACTGCAAACGGGACTTTTTATGGCTTTTTTTCAACATTGGCTTTCTTCTTGCCACTCTTCCATAAAGGCCAGATTTGTGGGGAACACGAATAATAGTTGTCCTGTGGACAGATTGTCCCACCTGAGCTGTGGATCTCTGCAGCTCCTCCAGAGTTACCATGGGCCTCTTGGCTGCTTCTCTGATTAATGCTCTCCTTGCTTAGCTTGTCAGTTTAGGTGGATGGCCATGTCTTGGTAGGTTTGCAGCTGTGCCATACTCTTTTCATTTTCAGATGATGGATTGAACGGTGCTCTGTGAGATGTTCAAAGCTTGGGGTATTTTATTTCATAACCTAACCCTGCTTTAAACTTTTCCACAACTTTATCCATGACCTGTCTGGTGTGTTCCTTGGTCTCCAGGATGCTGTTTGTTCACTAAGGTTATCTAACAAACCTCTGAGGGCTTGACAGAACAGCTGTATATATACTGAGAGTAAATTACACACAATTAGACTCTATTTACTAATTAGGTGACTTCTGAAGGCAATTGGTTCCAGTAGATTTTAGTTGGGGGCATCAGAGTAAAGGGGGCTGAATACAAATGCACACCACACTTTTCAGATATTTATTTGTAAAACAATTTGAAAACCCATTATCATTTTCCTTCCACTTCACAATTATGTGCCACTTTGTGTTGGTCTATCACATAAAATCCCAATAAAATACATTTACGTTTTTGGTTGTAAGATGACAAGATGTGGAATATCAAGGGGTATGAATACTTTTTTTTTAATGCACTGTAACTTTTATTGCCCACCAATAATAAAAGGTATATCCTTCAGATTACCGTGCCTTTTAACATTCAACTAAAAACCTCAAAAGGCCTTTCACCAGCCAAACTTCGAGGTCTAGTTGCACACAGTCTAATTACTCTCTTTACTTTCTTGTGTAACTTGAGGTCTCTCTCACCTCCTGTCCATGAATAGAGAGTCAATACCTGTGGATGAAAGCAGGTCAGCGTTACATGCCTGATGGGTTTTGAAATGTTCACCTAATCTAATTGTAGTGCACTTCTCATTGTCCTCCTGTGTGCTCTGACCCTAAACCAGAGGCATCCTATTGTTTTAAGCATTTCAATGATTGTGGCTGAGCAGCTCTGCAATTGTTATACAGTCATGCAGAGAGTATATTTTTATGTAAGAAGAGTCCTGAGCTCAGCGTCTTGGAAAGGTTATTGGCTTATGTGCATCAGTTTGCGAGGACCTGATGGCAGGAATGAAGAGTAGTTATATAATACCCAGTGTGGAACTAAAGTAGTATTTAACCCTCTGCTTTTTTTTTGCTTAAATCATTGAGCGCAATAAACATTCCCTACTAACTATTCATACCCCAGGACTGATGACTCCTGCTTTTTCAGTACCTTTTCCCTGAACTGCCAGTCTTTACAGGAAGAAGTTAAAAACTCTTTTGACCATACCCATATTCAGCCGAGAGCGGGCTAAAGTCAGAGATGGTCAAGGCTCTGCAGGGATCCCGACAATTTTGAGATCCACCCAGATGCCTGACCAGCAGCTGGCTCAGCTTCTCAGCATACACATAGAAAGTAAAATACAAGTTTTTGGAACTACACTAAAAAATAGAAATACAGGTACTCCTCACTTAACGAGCAGGTTCCGTTCCATCGATCAGGTCGTTAAACGAAGATGTTGTTAACCACTTGCCGACCGGCTCATGCCGGTATACGTCGGCAAAGTGGCACGGGCACGCAAAACCACGTACCCGTACGTCACTCCGACATCGGCGGCTAGCACGAGCGCCGCTCGCTGCGGGAGCGTGCCCGCGGGTCCCGTGGACTCGATGTCCGCCGGTGGCCCGCGATCATGTCACGGAGAGGCAGAACAGGGAGATGTAAAGGCATTTCCCTGTTCTGCCTAGCAACATGACAGGAATCTACTGCTCCCAGTGATCGGGAGCAGTGATCTGTCATGTTCTAGTGAGCCCTTCCCCCCTACAGTTAGAACACGCTGAGGGAACACACTTAACCCCTTGATCGCCCCCTAGTGTTAAACCCCTTCCCTGCCAGTGTCATTTACACAGTAATCAGTGCATTTGTATAGCACTGATCGCTGTATAAATGTCAATGGTCCCAAAATAGTGTCAAAAGTGTCCGATCTATCTGTCCGCCGCAATGTCGTCATCATGATAAAAATCGCAGATCGCTGCCATTACTAATAAAAAAAAAAAAAAAAAATGCCATAAATCTATCCCCTATTTTGTAGACGCAATAACTTTTGCGCAAACCAATCAATATACGCTTATTGCGTTTTTTTTTTTTTTTACCAAAAATATGTAGAAGAATACATATTGGCCTAAACTGAGGAAGCAATTTTTTTTTTTTTTTATATATATATGTAACGCTACCCCCAATTAAGAGAGCCGCTGATTTGATTTCGGGCCCTGCACGCAGCACCGCCAACCCCCGGCAATCTTACTCGACCCACTCTGGCACAGTCAGTCTAGGGTTAAACTCCTATCACTCTCAGGTGTATTATACTTAATAATTTCTAAACAGTCAGACAACACACTGAGGCAAGTATATAAAATATATATATATGCTTTACTGGTAATGAAGAATTCAAGGTATAACATGCAACATACACATGGGCCTGCAGAGCCCTGCATCAATCAATGTACTAGGTGCAGCACAATAATATGGCGCCGCGCAGTGTCCACCACGCGGTGCTATTATGGCGTGTGCTCGCCTATGGCGTAGTAACACAAACTTTCTAAACTCCTCACCTAAGTCAGGCCTGACATGGAATGGAACTGAGTCTCTTTCCCCTAAGGGAGGAAGGTTTCTTCACCGGCCAGCTTTCGTTGGTGCGCTTAAAGAAATAACCATTTGTAATCCACATTGGGTGTTAACTTGAAATAACAGGGCAAAACGGGGGGGGGGTAGATACTTCAACTCTGTCCCGCTACCGGACCCCCCAAGGAACACTGGTGAGCGAACAGCGGGCCTAGGCAGTCTACAGGCCTGAACACAACTCAGTCTATTGATATGGGCAGGTGCCCGCTCACCACTCCAGGTGCGATCCCAGCCTGGGACTTCCACCTCCTGTGTGGCGCACACAGCGTCTGCTCCGATCGAGTCCTCGATCCAACTCACATCCTGTCACGACGGGTAAGGATCCACCCAGGCTCCGCAGTATGGTGGAAGGCTCTTCGGACTTCAAGCAAGGCCTCAGGCTTCAGGCCTTGCTTCACAGCTGATCCGCACAGGATGACTTGTCACTTGACGCGCCGTGTCCCAAGAGAGCGAGCTCCGCCTCGCCTCTCCCTTAAGTAACCCCTCCCATGAGTCTCTGCGGTGGAACCTCCGCCCTGGGGCCGAATGGGGTTCTGGGTAACGTAGTCCTGGGGCTTTAGAAGAGACCCCGCTACATATATATATATATATATATATATTTTTTTTTTTGGGGGGGGATATTTATTATAGCAAAAAGTAAAAAATATTGATTTTTTTTTCAAAATTGTTGCTCTTTTTTTATTTATAGCGCAAAAAATAAAAACCGCAGAGGTGATCAAATAGCACCAAAAGAAAGCTCTATATGTGGGAAATAATAACTTCAATTTTGTTTGGGTACAACGTTGCACGACCGCGCAATTGTCAGTTAAAGCGATGCAGTGCCGTATCGCAATAAAGGGCTTGGTCAGGAAGGGGGTAAATCCTTCCGGGGCTGAAGTGGTTAAACGAGGAGCCACAAGTAATCAATATTTTAAGCATTCCTAACTACTGTACTGTATTGTGATAAAAAGGTCTAAACACAAAACTCCAGCTCAATAACATTTTAATTTGCATAAGTACAGAACACAAACGAAAATTCTGAACTGTACTATACAGTGATGAATAGCGCTTTGTTTGGGTGGGGAGAGCTGGTCGTAAGTCCGAGTGGTCGTTAAAAAACAGGTAAGTCGTTAAACGAGGAGTATCTGAATACATATTTTAAAATGACAAAAATAAACGCCTTTTTCAGCATGAAGTGATCTCCCTGCTAGTCGTCCCCCAGCTTGCCATTTACTGGCTCGTTTATCAACATCAAAGTGCCACACTTTGTCCCAGCGCTATTTATTATCCGCAGACAAAGCAATCACAGCTCTTATCAGGGCTGTCATGGCTGAGACAGAGCATCCAAAACGATCATTATTGTTAGGATACGATAACTGTTTTAATTGTAATTGCACTGCAGGAAATAGCCTGGGGGCCTCCTCCACATAGTTTCTATTTCTTATTACTTAATTCAAAGTCTTCCCTGACTTGCGATAATGTATACATGCTGCAGTCAATTATGCCGCCCTGCTGGGGCCGCAGTATTTGTTGGATGAAATACATTCATTTATTGTAAAGCTTGGTATATGTACCAGTCCTGCACTGTGTGCCAACATCATGCTGAACTCTAAAAGCACACACGAAAATGCTTTTAAACGCATTTAGAGGACATGTTCTACTTACTGAGCGGCTCTACATCTCTGCAGCTGGCTTCCCCACTAAATCTCTAGAACTGTCTGTCGCCTTATTTCATGAAGGACATAGGCTTGCTATGTACAGGATGATTTGGGGAAATTCAGTGAAGGTGAATCTGATTGTAAATGAATGAAGAACAGTAATATAATTACAATTGTTTTTTTGTTTTTTTTGTTCTCTGTGCAATACTAGGGCGAAAGGATGTACTGTGTTTTCCAATCATTTGCATTTTAAATCGTATCAGACATATATAATGCTAGTGTAGAACACGTGCCCTTTTCTCCTGCCTACCTTCTCCTTGCAGGGATAAAGGCACACTGTGCCACATGCCCGGATCCTCCTGGTATAAGAGGTTGAGCGGTGTTCTTACAATTTTGGGTCCTGCAGTGAGTTGCCTCCCTCCATTGGTTCTTGTCCCCAGAATATAGGGACAAGTCTGTTTTTTTTCCCTGAAAGAAGGCCAATGTCCAAACAGTATTTAAACTCCAACAGACGAGTTTATTTTTATCTTCCTTGAAACAGATTTGGGAATAGGTTGAAGATATTGACAAAAGGAGGTAGAGGGACAGGTTCAGGCACGCGGCACCCAGTTACCCTATTCTTCACTCAAGCCTGAGTGCATTGCTCACCCGGATAGATCCCTCTCACAGTTCTAGCAGCCGGAGTGAAGCACGAACAGTTCCTTTAAGTTAGTCCCCTTCGCGGACAAGTCTAAGAGATCCTCTGCCACAGAATCCCTCAGTTACTGAATTAGAACTTTGAAACTCCCATAGATTAATAGAGACCATAGGTGTCAATGGGACACGCTACAGGAGCTATACTGCAACTCACGAATCCTTCCCTCTGATAGGTAACCAGGCCTCTCCTTCACTGTGAATTCCTTCACCGATCCATCCGACAGGTCCTCCCCCGGTTTCCTCTCCTTCAGAGCGGGCCACCCTCACACGGGTTCCCTGGGACTCCAGTGTGTTGATTGTAGACCCAGTTGAAGGTACTGGGCCTACCTGGAACTCTGTAGCCTTGGGCTAAAGGTGCCCGAGACTCCTCGACCAATTCATGCACCCCAGGCCAGCAAGACCAACGGGTGCGACTTCGCCACCAGGGGTCCTCCCCTGCACTCTCCTCCTCCTCCTACCTCTCGCCTGGTGTCTCCCCTTTTTGTACCCTCTCCCAGCATGCACAGCAGGTCGAACTCCGCCCACTGCACGGCAGCCGAAAGAGGACACCCAATCACACCACAATGTCACCAGTGGTTCAACCCAAGACCTGGGCAACAGCGCCACCACAGGACCAGGGGAACTTTACACCAGACAACAACATGGCAGGGCAGAATCCATATTAAACAGAATTGTAGAGTCTGAGCCATACTATTGCTCAGACTGCCCCTAAATTTGCAACATAGCGATCCCATTTTTGGGGGTCCCGCTACATGTATATGAATGTTCTTGCCCTGGATATCAAATGCATACTTTGTAAAGAATAACTGTCCCCTACTGGTCGTTGTAGTAAAGCAGCAACTAGGGTCAGCGGTTATTATTATACAGGATTTATATAGTGACGACAGTTTATGCAGCACTTTACAACATAAGGGCAGATAGTACAATTACAATACAATTTAAAGTGATTGTAAAGGCAGAAGGTTTTTAATCTTAAAGTGGAGTTCCAGCTGCTTGTGTTTTTTTTTTTTTTAAAACACAGATGTGATGGTTGCACTTACATATATATTAATCAGTATGAGTAGTAAATGTATGTTTTAGTAGCCTCTTTCTGGTAAAAAAAACATGCTTTGGTTTTCTCTGTGAGGTCGCTGACATCTTGAGTGTGGGCATCCGAAGCCCACCCATTGCTTCTTCTGGGATATGGCGCTCGCGCATGCGCATATTGTAGAAAGCAGGGCGCACGAATACCACAGTGCTTCAGGCGGAGGATGGCCATTGGCTCCTGGGATGATATCTCAAGAGCCAATGCGCAGTCAGCGGGCAGAAATTACGTACCTCGCCACGGCTCGGAACAGAACGGAGCATTGCCAGGCGATATAAGGTACATACATTGCTGGAAAAAAAAAGTGGCTAATGCTCAATCGAGCAGTAGTCACGAACGCAGGGGCAAAAAGTTCAAAAGAACTCCACTTTAATGCATTCTATGCATTAAAGTGACACTAAAGGTTCTCGTTTTTTTTTTTTAAATAACAAACATATCATACTTACCTCCACTGTGGAGTTTGTTTTGCACAGAGTGGCCCCGATCCACCCGTTCTGGGGTCCCACAATGGCTCTCGCCGCTCCTCCACACATTAGATGACATCCTCTGGGAAGCTCTCTCCCGAGGGGGTTACCTTGCCGGCGCGCTCCTGTGTCATACACTCAGCGTCCATAGATGCCGAGTGTATGACTCGGCCCCGCCCCCCGGTCATTGGATTTGATTGACATCAGCGGGAGCCAATGGCTGCGCTGCTATCAATCTATCCATTTAAAGCTGGGACTCCAAGGAGAGAAGGACAGCGGGGACGCACCCACGGAAATTCGGGGCTCAGTTAAGTAAAACAGGGGGTTGGGGGGCTGGGGGCCCCGACACTGCAAGGTGTTTTTTCACCTTAATGCATAGGATGCATTAAGGTGAAAAAACACAAACCTTTACAACCCCTTTAAGATAAAAAGCCTTCTGTGTGCAGCAGCCCTTCTAATACTTACCTGAGCCCCAAATAGTTCCAGCGATGTTGTAGGATTGTCTCGACTGGCTTGGACTCCCCTCCTTATTGGCTGAGACAGCAGTGTGGCACCATTGACGCCTGCTGCTGTCAATAAAAATCAGCCATTGAGTAAAGAAAGGGGGGGTGTCTGAATGGACACGGAGCTGCGGCTCAACTCAGGTGCCCCATAGCTTGCTGTGGGGGCACTCGCCAGGAGGGAGGGGCCAGGAGAGCAGAAGAGGGACCCAAGAAGAGGAGGATCTGGGCTGCTCTGTGCAAAACCAACTGCACAGAGGAGATAAGTATAACATGTTTGTTATTTTTAACTAACAAAAAACAAGACTTTAGTATCACTTTAATACAGTAGGAATCAGAGAGCCCTGCTCATTAGAGCTTACAATCTAAGAGGGAGGGTCAAGAAATAAAAGAGGTAATATCTGTGGGGGCTGATGGAGAAAATAAATATGCAGTTGTTAGGTGGGGCCAGATAGGCTTCTCTGAAGAGATGAGTTTTCAGGGATCATCTGAAAGTGGACAGAATAGGAGATGGTCAGACAGCTTGGGGTAGAGAGTTCCAGAGGATGGGAGTGGCTCTGGGGAAGTCCTGGAGGCGAGTATTGGATGAGGTGATAAGGGAGCTAGAGAGCAAGGAGGTCTTTGTAGTAGAGTTGCAACTAACGACTATTTTGTCTGTCGACTAATCTAACGATTATTTCTTCGATTAGTCATGACTATAACGACTATTTTTTATTTATTTTTTTAATTAATCTAGTGTGTTTTTTTTTGTGATTAGCTAATTAATCCTTTGGATAACTTTACAAAAAATGATAAGTACATAATAAAAAAAAGTAAGATAAAAGAATATAACTATATATATATATATATATATATATATATATATATATATATATTTTATATATTATATATATGTATGTAGTTATATTATTTTATCTTAACTTTACAAAAAATAAGTACATAAAAAAAAAGGTAAGATAAAAGAATTTATATTATATATATATATATATATATATATATATATATATATATATATATAAATGTTTTTTTTATCTTACCTTTTTTTTATGTTCTGTTTTTCTTTTCTGTTCAGAAGTTCATGAATGTTTATAATTTATTTTTATTTTTTACAATGCTTTATTTTTTTAAGAGGGGGGGGGGGGGGGGATGTGGGGACAGTGTCAGTGTGCTTTTTTTATTATTTTTTACAATTTGTTTTTATTTATTATTGATTGTTTGTTTTTTTTGTTTTTTTTTAGCAGCCCTGTTGGGGGGCTATGGTGAGATATCAGGGGTCTTAACAGACCTCTGACATCTCCCATTTGAGACAGGGAAAGGGACTAGGGACACAGATTCCCCAGTTCCTTTCTCTGCAGCCTCAGTTGCACTAATAATGAATGGAGAGAAGATAACGGCTTCTCTTCATTCATTAACTGAGACATCGTAATCACAGGTTACGATGTTTCAGTCATGTGAAAGGACAGTCAGTGATCACTGACTCTGTCCATTCAGAAAACGAAGGAGCCGGGTTTACCGGCTCCTACCTCCGCTCTCCATCCTGAGATACGGAGGGGGATGGCAGCACGGAGGGGGAGAAGAGAGAGGGGGACAGCAGCATGGAGGGGGACACGGAGAAGAGAGAGGGGGACGGCAGCACGGAGGGGGAAAAGAGAGGGGGAGGACACGGAGGAGAGAGGGGGAGGACACGGAGGAGAGAGGGAGACACGGAGCAGCATGGAGGGGGACACGGAGAAGAGAGGGGGACAGGGAGCAGCATGGAGGAGAGAGGGAGACACGGAGCAGCATGGAGGAGAGAGGGAGACACGGAGCAGCATGGAGGACGGATGGGGACTGGAGGAGGATAGGGGGCAGTCAGCGGTGATCGTGTGTGGGAGAGAAGCACTGCGCTAAAAGCCGCGGTGGGGGTGTTTTGACCTGCAACTCACAACGTGTGACGCGTCGACGCCTTTCACGCACGTTGACGTATTTTCGTAGTCGACTAAGTCGACGTGTCGTGGCAGCTCTACTTTGTAGGAATGAAGAGGACGATTTGGTTGGTATTTTGAGACTAGGTTGGTGATGTAGCTGGGGGCCGAGTTGTACATGGCTTTGTAAGTTATTGTTAGCATCTTGAATTTAATTTGTTGGGTGAGCGGAAGCTCAGTGGAGAGAGGGGCAGAGGGGAGTAGCAGACGCTGAGCCTTTTGTAAGGGGGATGAGCCTGGCAGCAGCATTCATGCTGGTTATTAAGACAAGCCATTTAAAAACCTCATTATTGTTCACCGTTATGGCCACCCCCAGACTTGGACAATGCTGCTCCCCCTCACTGACCATGGAGAGCATATGCAAAAGCCACAGAGCTGATCAGAGGGGCATTGTGGTATCCAATCACTGTGATGACCTATCACAAATGTAAACCATAGTATTGTTTATATTGGAGAAGCCTGCCCCTTCCTGTGGTAATGGGGGAAGTATGTTTGAACAATTTAATCTAGTCATTAGTTATACTAAACACAAACATTGTCCCTTCTATTTCTGTATGTGGATGATGGTATTGTAATTTTAATTTAAAAAAATTACATCATGCAACGCGATGACATCGTCACGCACACATGCGCTGTGATGTCATGACGTTCTCACATGCAAGATACAAAAGAACAAGCCTTTTGCCTATTTTTTATGACAATTCACTTTGATGCAAGTGAGTGATGTCACAGCGCATACATCATCATGCTGCATAAGTGGCGGCCATTTTGTTCGGCAATGTTATAAATAGTGGAACCTATCAAAATGTTGTCGCATTTGCCATGCAGTTGATTTCATTTTGTTTGGTGCACAGTTAGTATTTTGATTTAAACATGTTGAGTTCGTTTTTGCACCTTTTTGATTTATTTTGCTTTTTTTGGGGGGGGGGTACACATGTTTTTTTGTAGGAGGGTGACCAAATACTCCAGTTGCCCTATGGGCTAGTGGCGGAACCATTTTAAGAGGATTCAGTATTTTCTTACCTCTTTGGCCTTTATTATTGTAGCGGGTACCCCAAAAATAGGGGGTCGCTATGCCTAAATTTAGGGGGATGACCCGAGTAATAGTATGGCTCGGGCCTTCTAATTATGTTCTGGACTATGCTTTGCTGTTATGTGCCTATGTAGAGTTCCCTGTGGCCTGCAGGTGGCACTGCCATGTCAGGTTAGGGTTGAACCGTAGGTTGTATTAATGCGATTAGATGTTTTCTCTCGGCTGCCGTACAGTGGGCGGGTCGGCCTGCTGTGCAGGCCGGGAGAGGATATATAAGGGGCAGACGCCATGAGGTGGGGAGCGAGTACCCGGAGGAGTGTGCCCCCTGAGGGGGGGTGTGTACACTGACCGAAGAGTCTCGGGCACCTTTAGCCCGAGGCTACAACGTTCCAGGTAGGCCCGGTACCTTTGACTGGGTCTACAGGCAGAACTTTGGAGTCCTAGGATGCCTGGGTGAGGGTATCCACTCTGACCAAGAGGAAGCCAGGGGAGGATCGGTCCCATAACAGGAGACGAGTGATAGTAGATTGCTGTCTCGGGAAAGGCCTGGTGACCTGTCAGAGGGAAGGATCCTATGCTCCGCAGAACTGACCCTGTGGAGTGCTGCTGCTCTTGGAGGATATACTGAATTTGTCCTTGGAGGGGATAAAGTGACTGTTCAAGCTCCACACTGGCTGCTAAGACCATTGAGGGACTATCCGGGTGAACGGTGCCCACTCGGGATCGAGTGGTGATGAATCTAGGAGTTCTGTGCCTTAATCTATCTCTTCAACTATCCTCTTTCTCATCAACTCTCTCTTACCTATCAAGCAAATATAAAATAAACTCGGCGTTGGAGTTTAACCACTTCCCGACCGCGCCATGTACAAAAGACGTCCACAGCGCGGTCGAGCTATCCTGAGTGGACGTCCCAGGGACGTCCTCACAAAATCTTGCTCCCGCGCGCCCCCTGGGGCGCGCTCCAGGAAATGTCCGTGACCGCCGGGTACGGAAGACCCGGCGCATCACGGATCACGGTAGATGGCCGCTAATCGCGGCCGTTTACCACGTGATCGCTCCGTCAAATGACGGAGCGATCACTTGTAAACAGACCGGCGTCATGTGATGACGCCGGTTCCTCCCTCCCCTCTCTGTACCGATCGGTACAGTGTGAGAGGAGAGGGGAGGGAGCGGATCATGTCCGCTCCCTCCCCGATGTCAGCTGTGGGCTGGATCTGTGACAATTACAGTCACAGATCCAGCCATCCATCCATCCCTGCTCAGCCATCCCTGTGCAATACTCTGCCAATACTCTGCAATACACCCTGTGCAATACTCTGCAATACCCTGTGCAATACTCTGCAATACCCTGTGCAATACTCTGCAATACACCCTGCCAATACTCTGCAATACCCTGTGCAATACTCTGCAATACCCTGTGCAATACTCTGCAATACCCTGTGCAATACCCTGCCCATACTCTGCCCATACTCTGCAATACCCTGTGCAATACCCTGTGCAATACCCTGCCCATACTGTGCAATACCCTGCCCATACTCTGCCCATACTGTGCAAAACTCTGCCATATTCCGCAATACCCTGCCATACTCCGCAATACTCCTCAATACCCTGCAATACTCCACAATACCCTGCAATACTCCACAATACCCGGCAATACTCCACAATACCCGGCAATACTCCACAATACCCGGCAATACTCCTCAATACCCTGCAATACTCCTCAATACCCTGCAATACTCCTCAATACCCTGCAATACTCCGCAATACCCTGCAATACTCCTCAATACCCGGCAATACTCCGCAATACCCGGCAATACCCCGCAATACCCCGCAATACTCGGCAATACTCGGCAATACCCGGCAATACTCCTCAATACCCAGCAATACTCCTCAATACCCGGCAATACTCCTCAATACCCGGCAATACTCCGCAATAACCACTTCCCGCCCGCCGGCCGTCATATGACGTCCTTGACTTTGTGCGGAGATATCTGAATGATGGAAGCAGCTACAGGCATCATTCAGATATTCGCTTTTTCAGCTGGCGATTCCCTGCACCATAAGAACGATCATAGCGGCTGTTCCACCGCTTGATCACTCTTACGGAAGGTGAGAGGGGATGCCCCCCCTCCCGCTGCCCTCCGGTGCTTCTACCGACTCACCGCTACGATCAAAGCCAGGATTGGTTTTTTTTTTGTTTTTTTTTCAGGCTTCCCAGCCTAGAGGTGAGATGTGGGGTCTTATTGACCCCATATCTCACTGTAAAGAGGACCTGTCATGCCATATTCCTATTACAAGGGATGTTTACATTCCTTGTAATAGGAATAAAAGTGATCAAAAAAAAATTTGGGGCGGAAAAACATGTCAAACTAAAATAAATAAAGTAAAATGAACAATAAAATATATATATTTTTTTTAAAGCGCCCCTGCCCCCGCGAGCTCGCATGCAGAAGTGAACGCATACGTAAGCCCCGCCCACATATGAAAACGGTGTTCAAACCACACATGTGAGGTATCGTTGCGAACGTTAGAGCGAGAGCAATAATTTTGGCCCTAGACCTCCTCTGTAACTCAAAACATGTAACCAGTAAAAATATTTAAAGCGTTGCCTATGGGGATTTTTAAGTAGCGAAGTTTGGCGCCATTCCACGAGCGTGTGCAATTTTGAAGGGTGACATGTTAGGTATCTATTTACTCGGCGTAACTTCATCTTTCACATTATGCAAAAACATTGGGATAACTTTACTGTTTTTTTTTCTTTTAGGCACAAAACATTTTTTTTCCGTAAAAAACGCGTTAGAAAAATTTCTGCGCAAATACCGTGCAAGATAAAAAGTTGCAATGACCACCATTATATTCTTTAAGGTCTTTGCTAAAAAAACATATATAATGTTTTGGGGTTCTATGTAATTTTCTAGCAAACAAATTATGATTTTTACATGTAGGAGAGAAATGTCAGAATTGGCCTGGGTTCTCCAGAACGCCTGAAGGTGCTCCCTGCATGTTGGGCCTCTGTATGTGGCCACGCTGTGTAAAAGTCTCACACATGTGGTATCGCCATACTCGGAAGGAATAGCAGAATGTGTTTTTGGGTGTAATTTGTGGTATGCATATGCTGTGTGTGAGAAATAACCTGCTAATATGACAATTTTGTGGAAAAAAAAAAAAAATCTTGATTTTTACAAAGAATTGTGGGAAAAAATGACAACTTCAAAAAACTCACAATGACTCTTTCTAAATACCTTGGAATGTCTTCTTTCCAAAAAGGGGTCATTTGGGGGGTATTTGTACTTTTCTGGCATGTTAGGGTCTCAAGAAATGAGATCGGCCGTCAGTACTTCAGGTGTGATCAATTTTCAGATATTGGCACCATAGCTTGTGGACTCTATAACTTTCACAAAGACCAAATAATATGCACCAATTTGTACTTATTTTTACCAAAGATATGTAGCAGTATAAATTTTGGCCAAAATGTATGAAGAAAAAATACTAATTTGCAAAATTTTATAACGGAAACAAAGAAAAATTCATTTTTTTACAAAATTTTCAGTCTTTTTTCTCTTATAGCGCAAAAAATAAAAAACCCAACAGTGATTAAATACCACCAAAAGAAAGCTCTATTTGTGTGAAAAAAAGGACAAAAATTTCATATGGGTACAGTGTTGTATGACTGAGTAATTGTCATTCAAAATGTGAGAGCACCGAAAGCTGAAAATTCGTCTGGTTAGGAAGGGGGTTTAAGTGCCCAGTTGTCAAGTGGTTAAAGGAGTAGTAAAGTTACATGTTTTTTCACCTTAATGCATCCTATGCATTAAGGTGAAAAAACATTCGACAATACCGCCCCCCCCCCCCGAGCCCCCGTTTTTCTTACCTGGCCCCTCGAAAGTCCCATGCTCGTCCCCGTCATCCTCTTCGTTTTTCTGCCTGGCCGCCGATTGGCTACACTGGATAGATTGAAAGCAGCGCAGCCATTGGCTGGCGCTGCTGTCAATCACATCCAATGACGCGGCACGCCAGGGGGCGGGGCCGAGTGATACAGTCGGCGGCTATGGCTGCCGCTGTATCACGGGAGCGCGCCCGCAATCACTCCACACCATGCGAGCTCACTCGCATTAAGGTGTGGAGTCCTTGCGGGGAGGAGCCAAGACAGCCGCCGAGGGACCCCAGAAGACCAGGATCGGGGCCACTGTGTGCAAAACGAGCTGCACAGTGGAGGTAAGTATAACATGTTTGTTATTTTAAAGCAAAAAAAAAAAAAAAGGTATAGTGCTCCTTTAAGTGGTCTGGACATTGACTTTCTTAAAGGGGGAAAAGTACAGACTCGTCTCTACATTCTGGAGATGAGAACCAGTGGAAGGAGGTAACTCGCTGCGGGACCCAAATACATAAACACCGCCTGACCTCCAAAACAGAGGACACGGGCTTGTGGCAGGGTGTCTCTTCTTCTTTTTTTTCATTTTTTTTGGGTTGGGGGTGGGGGAGGCATTACTGATATAGGTGAGTAATTTGAGGCATACTGACCACCTCAACAGTTCTTTGGCATCTCCCCTGCGGTGTTGAATGTATTTATTAGGACTGGTCAATACGATGGCAGTGTTTATGTAATCACAGTATAGTCACAGTGATCAGGAAACCCAAGTTGTATTAAATGACTGCAGAGGAGTTGCTGGACTATTTTGGAATATACTGTGTAGCCAAGAGGTATTTTCATGAGATGCCCTGGTTTTATTATATGAGAGATACTTGCGTCTATTATAATGCAGGACTATCACTTTTTTGGATTCTGGTCTTTAATATTATTGAACCTCTTTTTATGGCTCCACAACTTTTGGTTGGAAGTGATTGATATACAGTACATTCTTTAATAGCCCAACTTGTTTTGGTAGATACAGTATATTTAGTTTTGAGTCCCCATTCTAATGCCTTGTACACACGATCGGACTTTTTTCCATCGGAGTAAAAAAATAGGACATGTTTTAAATTTTTCCAATGGGAAATTCCGATCCTCTGTGTGGAATTCCATCGGAGAAAAATCCACGCATGCTCAGAATCAAGTCGATGCATGCTCGGAAGCATTGAACTTCATTTTTCTCGGCTCGTCGTAGTGTTTTACGTCACCGCGTTTTGGACGGTCGGAATTTAGTCTGACAGTGTGTATGCAAGACTGATGGAAGTCAGCTTCATCGGAATTCCGACTGAAAATTCCATCGGAAATCCGATCGTGTGTACAAGGCATAAGAGTATTGGATTACGTTTTTTTTTAATTATTATTATTTTAACAAAGGCTGGAAACTTTATTTTTTATTTTTTTTATTTAAAAGCGGAGTTGGGGTTTAAATATCACCAAAGTGATCATCTTCAGGGAATGACTTTCTGACAAATTGAAAAATAACTTTCTACACATTGTTGAATTTCTCTCATTTTATTTGTTGTCAGTGATGGATTATATATCTAAAATTTTGCAAGATAGGAAACATTCACATTAAACACGCAGAAATGCATGTGACTGCAGGCCAACAGAAGATTTTTTTTTTTTGTAGCTTTTTTATGTGTTATAGTGTCAACGGGTACTAATAGAGGGTCTAATTATTAGCTATTCTATCTAAAACTAAAGAGAAAAAAAAATCTTTACTCCAAGGAGACCCCGTTGCGTCATCGGTTTAGTCAAACCACCCCATGTTTGCTTTAAAATAATTAGAGGAACTTCACCCCCCCATTCTGTTTTTCCCCTATACACTTAATACCTGCCAATGCTTGTTGATTTAACCACTTGCCACCCAGGCCAATTATGACATTTCTCTCCTACATGTAAAAACCATCATTTTTTTGCTAGAAAATTACATAGAACCCCCAAACATTATATATTTTGCAACTTTTTATCTTGCACGGTATTTGCGCAGCCATTTTTTGAACGCGTTTTGTGCTTTAAAAAAAAAAAACAGTAAAGTTAGCCCAATGTTTTTGCATATTGTGAAAAACGAAGTTACGCCGAGTAAATAGATACCTAACATGTCACGCTTCAAAATTGCACACGCTCGTGGAATGGCGCCAAACTTCGGTACTTAAAAATCCCCATAGGCGACGCAGTAAATTTTTTTTACTGGTTACATGTTTTGAGTTAGAGGAGGTCTAGGGCTAGAATTGTTGCTCTCGCTCTAACATTCGCGGCGACACCTCACATGTATGGTTTGAACATAGTTTTCATATGTGGGCGGACTTACGCATGCGTTCGCTTCTGCGTGCGAGCACACAGGGACAGGGGCGCTTTAAAAATATATATATTTTTTTATTGTAATTATACTTTTTTATTTTGTTTAGCTTGACACTTTAAAAAAAAAAAAAAAAGAAGATTATGATCACTTTTATTCCTATTACAAGGAATGTAAACATCCCTTGTAATAGGAATATGGCATGACAGGACCTCTTTACTGTGAGATATAGGTTCAATAAGACCCCACATTTCACCTCTAGAATGGGAAGCCTGAAATAAAACAAAAAACGATCACGGCTTCCCAGCCGAGGCGGCACTGTTTTTTTGGATGCAGAGGCCGGGCGTGACGTCATAACATCGCGCCCGGCCTCCGACGATCATAGAGACTCTGGCGACCATCTGGTCCGCCGGAAATCTCTATCAACATCCAGGGCCGGCGGATCCGTTCTCTGACTCGCCGATCGAAGAGGTAAGTTGGTAGAAGCACCGAAGGGCGGCGGCGTCCCTTCTCGCCTCCTGTAAGAACGATCAAGCAGTGGAACAGCCGCTATGATTGTTCTTATGGTGTAGGGAATCGCTGGCTGAAAAAGATGATATCTGAATGATGCCTGTAGCTACAGGCATCATTCAGATATCCCCGCTCAAAGTCAAGGATGTCATATGACGGCCGGCGGGCGGAAATCCAGCTGTTATGCTGTAATCTGCTCACCTGCTGTCAAACCCAGATCCACACTGCAATCCTTTCCTCTGATGTCATTCGCACCCCTCTCTTCCTTGTTCAGGCAGCCAACCCTCCCTTCCAATGATGATCATAGCTCCGCCATTCATCTCCTTTGTATCTTTGTTCCTAGAATGGCCTAAAATATGTGATAGGTAGTGCATACATTTGCAGCTATTATTTTATTTTTTATCCTTCATTTTTATTTTTTACCTTATTTTTTTTTTTTTATTACGGTACATTTTTTATTTATTTTTATTTAAAAAAAAAATTTTTTTTTTTTTTGCAATTACATTTTTTTAACGGTTCTGTTACATGTTATAAGAGGGGAGCCTTTTATGGGCAATCTTTTCTTGCTTTTAAATGAAAACAGCTTTGTTTAAGCTATGACCTCGGGTCAACATGGTTCACAATTCACTTCCCGGCCGCTTTAAATGTTATTGATAAATGTCCCAGCCCCACTCTCCAATCCCAGATGTAGCCTTATACAGGCAAACGCGTAGGAAGGAGATAGGAGCTGAGAAGTTAGTGTGCTCTGTACTAGGCGGTGTCAGCCGCACTCAGACCCCTCTCTCTACTGCTCATTTTTTTTATCTAATTGCTGTAAGTGCATACATTTTATTAAAAAATTTTTTTTCATGTACTGCATGATGAGTCTTCCTTGTTATAAATACAACATGGCCCAATACTAAGAATAGCTTGCGCGAGGTTCACAACGAGATCTGGTGTAGATATCGAGGCATCTATGGTTGAACATATGACCCCATTCAAAGTGTGAGAGCGCTGAAATCTGAAAATTGGCCTGGTCAGGAAGGGGGTATAATTGCCCAGTAAGCAAGTGGTTAATATTACAATTGTACTTTAATGGCAGGCTAAATTCTAATCAGGTCTCAAAAGAATGCAGTACTGTATGTAATGAAAACACTATTAGTGCTGTGTGCACAATGAGTGCAGTGTGCAATACATAGGAAAAGCATACAAAGTAGAATACAATTTTATACAGAATTTTTCAATTTCCATTACAGCAGCAGCAGCAGCAGCAGCTTAAATTGGATGTAAACCCAAATTTTTTTTTTATTTTTTTTTTGCTGTCACAATGTAGTGTATAAGCTTTCCTATCATCTGTGCCCAGTCTTGCCACAAAGAGGTAATCCAGCTCTGAGCAATCCTCTTTTCTTTTTTCAGTAAGGTAAACGGACAAACAGGAGAAGCTTTGTCCGTTCCGCCCCCTTGCTTTGAGTGACAGGTTATTTACATATCTCATGCACTAAGCCTGAGACAGGCATTATTTTTTAATTCCCACCCCCACTCCTTTTCTGAAGTCATGTGACTACTTTTCTGGATTTGGCTGGATGTTAGTGATCATAGCAGAAGGAATACACAGGAGAAAATGCATGTTGAGAAGGGGAGTGTAGAGGTGGGCAGGGAGTCTACTGACATCACAACTCCACCCACCAAGCTCCAGACAACAGATCCACCCACAGAATCTGCAGTTTTTCAGGTCTCATAACAGACAGAGGGGAGACATTTGACAGATAAGGATACATGCAGGAGGCATCTATATCCTTATAGATCAGCACTATGGCAGTAGTTTAGAAAGGATGAGAGTGGCTTTACATCCACTTTAATGAACAAAATTGACAGATTTTGCTTTGCCAGAATTGCACAACTCATCTCTGGAAGCTTTTGAAATTTGGATTTCCTATCATTGTCTGTCCCTGTGACACCACTGGACAATTTTGTGTACACCAACACCACAGGACAAATCATGTACACAGACAAATACAAACCTGACAGGGGTTCTAACCCATCATAACACAATCCAAAACGAAAAAAAAAAAAAGTTTTGGCACTGTACCTTGTGAGTACTGCTGACATATAACTTGGACATACAATATTTGCTCATTAGAAAATGTAGAAACCGTTCCATGAATAAATCATGCATTTTTCCTCCCGCATACCTCTAAGTAGCATGTACATATGCAGAATGTTCCTTCTTTCTGTAGGTGGACACTCCTCCTCCTCAACATGTCAGATCTGTGACAGAAAGTAAGAAAAGATTCATCTTTTATGGTGCTGGTGGAAGGTTTGTGCAGTTCGGAGCTGTGTGCGCTGTGCTGGCTGTCAGTATGACGGTGTGAAGCCGGTGAGCCCAGACATTGCACACTATATTGAAAAGTGTCACATCCTGGTTGGCATATTAGCTGTTTTCTCTTTGTTAGAAAAGGAAGTGCATGTGCTAATTGGTTGTATTTAGTGATTTCAACAGCTTCTCAGCCCTCAGTTTTAAAACAATGTCCTTCGTTTTAATTAGATGGGAATTCTTCGTGAATTGTTTTGGAAAAGTAGCAGTGGATAAAATGGGGAAAACCGCTCAATCCATTCCTGCTCTAATATACTGTATTTCCCACCTGCAAATCAACAGTTGATTAATACTTTAAATTAGGGGACTGCAATTTAGCAGTGTGTTACCTATAGCAGGGCTTGACAAATTTGCTTGGAATCTAGGAGCCAGCTAAAAAAGTTAGGAGCCAGGAACGCGCCCTGTCCCGCCTAGCTCGCGCGCAGAAGCGAACGCATACGTGAGTAGCGCCCGCATATGAAAGCGGTGTTCAAACCACACGTGAGGTATCGCCGCGATCGGTAGAGCGAGAGCAATAATTCTAGCCCTGGACCTCCTCTATAACTCAAAACGTGCAACCTTTAGAATTTTTTAAACATCGCCTATGGAGATTTTAAAGGGTAAAAGTTAGTCGCCATTCCACGAGCGGACACAATTTTGAAGCGTGACATGTTGGGTATCAATTTACTCAGCGTAACATTATCTTTCACAATATAAAAAAAAATTGGGCTAACTTTACTGTTGTCTTATTTTTTTATAAAAAAAAAAAAAAAGTGTATTTTTTTCCCAAAAAAGTGCGCTTGTGAGACCGCTGCGCAAATACGGTGTGACAGAAAGTATTGCAACGACCGCCATTTTATTCTCTAGGGCGTTAGAATAAAAAATATATATAATGTTTGGGGGTTCTAATTAGAGGGAAGGAGATGGCAGGGAAAACAGACAGGGGAACTCCATTAGCATTGCTGGTTTTCATACCAACTGCCACCACAAGATGGCGCTAGTTCACAGAAGGAAGCATAGGCCTGCAGAAGGCCGCAAAGCCGCGGCCTCAATTACCGGCCGGCGCGGCCCGACGCGATCCCGCGGCGCGGAGGGGGGGGCACGGAGACACAGGATACCCCAGCTGTGCTGCCCCAGGCGCCAGGTCACTAATTCTAGTCGCAATGGCGACCTGGCGCCCGGGGTTTGTCGAGCCCTGACCTATAGCAATGCTTGTTCAAAAATTCATTGTCGCTTCATCACTCTCTCTGTTGATACTGCAAGCAGCCATTCTCACACATATTGGCCACAAGGTCCACTGTTGTCACCAGGAACCTCCTCCCCCGAGAAATGCCATGCGGCCTTCACTGGGATAGATGTAAACAGGAAGTGGCTGCAAGAAGCTGC
This sequence comes from Rana muscosa, assembly GCA_029206835.1. Lineage (NCBI taxonomy): Eukaryota > Metazoa > Chordata > Amphibia > Anura > Ranidae > Rana > Rana muscosa. Next base: position 1,163,871,722 of record CM055116.1, read on the forward strand.
TGGAGATCAAGTCATTTCCACTCCGCAGTTCATTGAAGTTAAATTAATTTGGGTAGAAATGAGTTCAGAGAACACCCAAGTTCACCTCTACCCATGATGGTGTTTGGGCCTGGTGATTAGTATGTAGGGTTGCCACCTGTCCGGGATTCACCCAGACTGTCCAGTTTTAGATCCTATGTCTGGGTTTCAGTCCATTTGAAACCCGGACACATCAGTGACAGCCCTGCAGCACCCTCTCCCCTCCTGTCAGCTTCTAGTGCTTTTAATTATATTGGTGGAGGGGAGATGCTTTAACTGGGGTAGAAACTGGCCTGGGGGGGATTATACTGGGGGACAGACTGAGCTGGGGGAGATTATACTGGGGGACAGATGGACCTGGGGGGATGTACTGGGGGGACAGACTGACCAAGGAGGGAATATACTGGAGGACAGACTGACCTGGGGGGGGATGTACTGGGGTAAAGACTGACCTGGGGGGTGACGGTCTGTACTGGGGGATAGACTGACCTTGATTTAACTACGCTCCGTAAGCTTCTCCCATTAATAACACAATTTGGCCACACCCACTGTTTATCACGGTCGCTACATGCTCTGCAATACTACTCTTATTGGGGCACCCAAAGGTGTCCCAGGTCTTTTACAATCCTGTAGTGCAAACTGCAAAAAAAAAATGCTGTGCGCTGCTAAAGTGGTCGGGTTTGGCTTGATAAAAAGGGGGCAACCCTATTGGTATGTCATATGAGGTCACTTGCTCTCCGTACCAGGAAGCCCCGCTCTGTTAACAGGGGCTTCCAGCAGTGCAGGGAGGCAGCAAGAGTATGTGGCTGGGTAAGTATATAAGCTATACAAAAAGATGACAACCAACCGATTTTATAACTAGCCTTTGCAGTCAGGTGCACATGGAGGGGCTTTGCACATCACAAACAAAAATTTCCCAGTACACTTACCAGCTAGCCTGCAAAAAAACAAAAACAAATTGACCCTGTCTAACAATTCACGTCAAAAACAGAGGGTTTAGTTGCACATGTTTTCAAATATGTGGAGGCCACAGTGCCTTTGTAAATTCAGCCACCCTTGTGCTCGTGCTGGTTGCCCAGTGTGTCCAGGTGCCTTTAAAATGAGCAGACATACCTGCCTTTATGTATCCACTGCTATATGCGCTCCCATTTGGAGACTGTCAAAAATATAGCGTTAGAACCGCAGTATACAAAGGATCCTTGATGTAGACACTTGCGGCTTTCACATAAATTTGCAAATGTGTGCAACTAAACCCTCTGTTTTTAACATGAGTTGTTAGATGGTCAGTTTTTTTTTTTTTTTTTGCAGGCTAGCTGGTAAGTGTGCTGGGAAATTTTGTTGTCTGTGATGGGTAAGTCTACAGCAGTGTTTCTCAACCTCTTTTCAGTCAAGGCACCCTTTAAAATACACAACCTTAAAGCGGAGGTTCACCCACATTTTAAAGATTGCTGTCAACAGTCCCTCTTAGCATGAATATAAACAAAAGACTAACCTTTTTTTTTGCTGTGCAGTTTTCATTAATCTTCTTTCTTCATTCCTACTTCCGGGATTTCCTCCCGCGGGAGTAGGCGTGTCCTTTGCTGTGCTATGGGTTGCTGTGTATGCCGTGTAGAGTGCGCATCCCCGAGATAGAGCCGCAGTGATCTATGGGAGCTCCCGCTGCGTGTACTGGGGATGACGCCGCCCGTTGCTATGACAACCATAATGCTTACGGCGCAGGTCGCCGTAGATAGTGCGCATCCCCGAGATAGAGCGGTGAATGCCGGGAGCCGAGCATTCACTGCATCCAGGAAGCAATTGCTTGTGGGCTTCACAATGCCTACAAGCAAAATGGCAAATGCATAGATAAAATAATATAAGTTTATCTTTACTATGAAAACGGACGGGTGATGCTGCAAGACACCTAAAAATTAAGTACTCAATTGCGATATATAAATCCACTAATTTAATAAAAAATAAAAAAACGAATGGTCACGGAACCTCCGCTTTAAGCACCCCATTCTAAAATGTAAAAAAATTAAAAACAGTGGCGGCCTATCCATTAGGGGTGCCCGGGCACCGCCCCTCTATCCACAGCCACCACCCCCTATTCATGCATCTGGCCCATTTCAGGACACCGGGCTCATGAATTACAGCTGCAGGGGTGTTTTTTTGAAGCACCTGATTAGATCAAGAGGCTTTTATAGACTTCAAAATAGTGTGGGCTCGGGGCGCAAAGCATTGCGATACGAGCCCACGCAGGTGTTACAACAGCGAATGGTATATGTTTGCCCCCCCCAAAAAAAAAAATTACCACTGGCCGCCACTGAACAAAACTAATGCCGCGTACACACAACCGTTTTTAATGTAATTGAAAAAAACAATGTTTTTCTCGACGTGATTCTTCTCAAGCCTGCCTTGCCTACACACTATCGTGAAAAAAAAAATGCTCGAGCAAAGCGCGGTGACGTACGAAATGTACGACGGCACTATAAAGGGGAAGTTCCATTCGGATGGCGCCACCCTTTGGGCTGCTTTTGCTGATCCTCGTGTTAGTAAAGTTTGGTGAGAGACGATTCGCGCTTTTCAGCCTCGTGCTCTTCAGTCCGTTACAGCGCGAGGAATGTGCTATCTCCATTACGAACGCTAGTTTTACCAGAACGAGCGCTCCCGTCTCATCACTTGCTTCTGAGCATGCTCGTTTTTTTTTCACATCGTTACAGCCTACACACGGCCGTTTTTCATGACGAGAAAAATGACGATGTGAAAAACGAGAAAAATTAGAGCATGTTCCAAAATTTTAATGCCCATTTTTCACGTCGTGAAAAATGCTCTGGATTCCACACACGATCGTTTTTAATGACCAAATAAAAAAATTGCATTTTTCTCGTCATGAAAAACGGTCGTGTGTACGCGGCATTATAGTTTTACAAAATGCCGCAGCATTGACGCACGAAGGTCACCCAACATTAGAGGTGATTTATTATTACAAAGCAAATACACCTTTGCACACTGGTGCTGGCTAATATTCTCTTCTTCCTTGGTTTCTCTCCCTCATTCAGCTAATGTGAGCCTTATGAACCAATGACGTCATTAGTCGTTAGGATAATGGCAGCTAGAAGGTTGTAATGGTTCACAATGAAGACCTCTGGTTTTGTGCTACTAAAATGCAGGCTTGATCCACCCACTGTCTTGTATACAGTTTTTTGGGCTTTTTCTAGGCATTTTGCCAAGGCACCCCTGAAGAAACATGAAGGCCCCCCAGGGTTCCTGGGCACCCTGGTTGATAAAGGCTGGTCTACAGTACTAATACCTATCTATGAGGCAGTGAGGTAAATCTGTGTTGTCTGGGTGCTGCTAACTGGGGTGTGAGGTAGTCCCCCTCCCCTGTTTGGGGTTGGAATTCCTCCCATCAACCCCAATGTCACTACTGTGCCCTGTAAGTTGGTTCTACCTTCATCCTCTTTCTGCGTCGACAGGCTCTCTTTATGCTCCTTTATAGGTAGCGATGTATTTGAATATTTGCTACATATTAGTTGTTGCTTAATAAATATAGAAATATATGTTATAAATGAGACCCAGAGGCTTTCTTGTTTAGCCAGCACTGAGAAATCAGGCAAAGCTTGCTAAATATACTTCAACTACTCTGAAACTGTTATATAACCCAGTTACCTTCTTCATATTAACAAATGTAGCAGAGGTAAGTAAGCATTCAGTGGAGAACCTGGACAAGTCTAAATCTTGTCGTTTTCTCCAGCCCCAGCCTTCTTAAAATGCACTTTGAAAACTTGCCAAGCGTGACCTCTCTGTCCTCTTGTCAGATCAATTTATATGCTAGCCTGATCCGGAATCCCCATGCCAGCTACTCACACACTATATTTAAATCTGTCTCCCACCTACACATTGATCAATTATATATTGTGTCCGTTTTCCTGAGTCACAGTGATGGGTAAAACCTTTCGTCATTGAGGGCGAATGTGTCATGTTACTTTGTGCGCTGAACTTATTTTTTTTGCTTTATATTCTCTGCCACAGGAGTAGATGATAATGTTACAGAAGTATCACTTTATATCTCTATCTCTAGAGCCTCTTAAACCCCCCCCCCCCCTTAAATTTCTAGTTCAAAAATATGAATTGCAAGGATTTTTTTAGAGCTTGATTGCTGATTCTTTGATTTGGAACTCCAGGGAAAACAAAATCTCTCCATTGCAGTTAGGCTGGCCCAGCCCTTCAAGGGCTAAATGCACATTTATATCTAAGATACTGGAAAAAAGTATTTTTTGTTACCTTACTCCTTACATCCAAAGGAACCCTTCACTCTGCTAGATTGGTTTCCAGCCTCTTCCCCTCCACGCTTCAGTAGCGTCATGCCCTCTGATCTCTTCAGCACAATGCGGGGCCCATAGGCCACAGTCTACAAACCAGAATGTAGGGGAGTAGAAAAGATGGGGATTAGGTAAGTAAAATAGCTTTTTGCAGTACCCTACAAATCAAGCAAAAAAAAAAAAGTCTCCCTGCTAAAAAAGCGTCAGTGCGCTTACCACTTCCGCCAACACTGACAAATTTATTGTCTTCAAGTTGTCTGGGCATGTAACCCCTGATGGCGGCAGACCTTGCTGATGAAACCCGTTGGACTGGACTTCCGGGACATGTCAGTTATGGGCTTTGGAGCACAGGTGGAGCACAAACCGGTGCTTTCAGTGTCCATTTCCATGCTCATACATGACTGGGTATTTTTATCTTGACAAAAGTGCAAATGTGTGTGTGTGTGTATATGTGTATATATTGTGACACCAGGCAGGTAAAGTCACCAGGTTGCATCCAGGATGGAAGGTATATATGTCCTAGATTCAGGCTTTATGGCGATTTATACCACTAGGGGGAGTGCTGGGAGTCTTGCAGGGGAAGAGTTAATGAGCCCAGCTGAATCAAGTGGCTCATTGAGGCCTCTACAAGAACTCCCAGCATGCTAAGGGAGATGCTCCAACCTGGAACCAGATCTGTGTGAATAGTCTGGGGAGTGTGATCTCTGTGCGGTGAGCCAAAGCCTGTGTGGTTATTATAAGAACTTCAAAAAGCAGGGAGCTAGGGACTGGGACAGCACAAGGCTGTACCCAGTTGTTAGTTAGGGACACTAACGTGTGTAGTGAGCGGTCAAGTTGACCAGGATTTCTTTTCATGTTTCTTTTTGTTTTGCTGTTTTTCCCTTGTAAATAGTTTGAAATAAACCGCACCTTTCGTTTTTGCAACTACAAACTCTGTCTGCTGTGCCTGTTCTTGTGTGGTGAACCCATCCAGGGGGTCACACACACCCGCTGCCGAGTTAACCCCCTCACTATATATATATATATATATATTGTGAGGGGGTTAACTCAGTAGCGGGTGTGTGTGACCCCCTGGTTGGGCTCCCCACACAAAAACAGGGCCAGCAGACGGAGGTTGTGGTTTTCAAAATCAAAAGGTGCGGTTTATTTCTCTATGTACAGTGACAAAAACACAGCAAAGCCAAAAAGAAACATAAACAAAATAAATCCTGGTCAGTTTGACCTCTGACTAAACATGCAGGTTTCCTAAACTAACAACTGGGATCAGCCTGGTGCTGTCCTAGTCCCTAAGTCCCTGGTTTAGTAAAAGTCCAAACAAATAGCCACACAGGCTTTGCCTCACCGCACAGGGGTTCACTCTCCCTAGACAGTCCACACAGGTCTGGGTCCAGGCATGAGCTAACACCTAATGAATCTGGGAGTTCTTATAGAGGCCTAAATGAGCTGACAAGCTTCAGCTGGCCTCATCAACTCCCTGTCTGTACGACGCCCCACACTCTCCCTAGAGGTATGAGTCATCCATGAGCCTACTAGCCTCAGCTGGGCTTATACAACTCTCCACCCTAGTTGTATAAGTCAGCATAAAGCCTGAATCTGGGAGAAATATATCTACCCCCCTGGATGCAACCAGGTGACTTTACCTTCCTGCTGTCACATACCCCCCCCTCTTGTTTTAACCTTGGGGTTGGAACACCAGCAATCAGGCATTCATGTACTCGAGACAAAGCATCCACATTCCCCATTTGAACGCCAGGGCGATGCTTTACTGTGAAGTTGAATTCCTGTAGGGCCAGGAACCACCTATTCACTCTTCTATTTGTCTCCTTGTTTTGAGCCATCCACTTTAACGGAGCGTGATCCGTAACCATGTCAAAGTGCCTACCTAGCAGATAGTACCGAAGGGAATCTAGAGCCCACTTCACCGCTAAACACTCCTTTTCAACCGTGGCGTAATTTACCTCATGGGACTTCAACTTCCTGCTGAGGTAAATGACTGGGTGCTCTTCCCCGTTCCAGACCTGGGACAATACTGCTCCTAACCCCACATCTGACGCATCACTTTGTACGACAAAGTCTTTAGAGAAGTCGGGTGAGTACAACACTGGCTGGCTACATAAGGCTTGTTTCAAGAATTGGAATGCTGCCTCAGCCTCGGGGGTCCATTTAATCATGACCGACCCTTTCCCTTTCGTCAGGTTGGTTAGGGGCACAGCCTTAGAAGCAAAGTGGGGAATGAAGCGCCGATAATAACCTGCGATTCCCAGAAAGGCCCGTACCTGCTTCTTGCTGTTGGGACGTGGCCAACTCTGGATGGCCTCGACTTTGTTGAGTTGGGGTTTTATCACTCCCCTGCCAATGGTGTACCCAAGATATTTGGCCTCCTCCTGCCCAATGGTACACTTCTTGGGGTTAGCCGTAAACCCCGCTTCCCGGATAGAGTCTAGGACTGCTTGCACTTTTGGCAGATGTGAGGCCCAATCTGTGCTATGGACAATTACGTCATCCAGGTAAGCCGCAGCATACTTCCGATGGGGCCTCAGTATCTGGTCCATTTTCCGCTGGAATGTGGCCGGCGCATTCTGTAACCCGAACGGCATTCTCTTATATTGGAACGCCCCGTCTGGGGTTACAAATGCGGTTTTCTCTTTGGCCGACTTGGCCAGGGGAATTTGCCAATACCCTTTTGTGAGGTCAAGAGTCGTCATGTATCGGGCTGTTCCCAGCCGGTCGATCAACTCATCTATACGTGGCATGGGGTAGGTGTCAAATTTTGTAACTTTGTTCAACTGACGAAAATCGTTACAAAATCGCCAGCTCCCATCCGGTTTAGGCACCAACACAATGGGACTAGACCAATCACTTTGGGACTCCTCTATCACCCCTAAGTTCAGCATTTTCTGTACTTCCTCCCGTATTGCCTCCCGTCGGGCCTCTGGGATCCGATAGGGTTTTAACTTCACCCTTTCACCGGGCGGGGTAATAATATCATGCTCTACCCCAGATGTTTGTCCCGGCAGCTCAGAGAACACCTCCTTGTTGCGAAGCACAAACTCCTTAACCTCCTGTTGTTGGGGTTGTGACAAGGTGGCTGCTATTCCAACCTCCGGAATCACGCAACCAGTTTGAGCTGGTGACCAAGTTTCTGCGACTAGGGACTCTCTATCCCTCCAGGCTTTCAACAGATTAACGTGATATATCTGTTCGGGCTTTCGCCTTCCTGGTTGTCTGACCTTGTAATTCACTTCGCTCACTTTTTCCATTATCTCGTAGGGGCCTTGCCATTTGGCAAGGAATTTACTTTCAACCGTAGGGACAAGTACCAATATCCTATCCCCCGGGGAAAAGGTACGGGTCTTTGCTCCACGGTTGTACACTCTCTGCTGTGCCAACTGCGCTTGGGCCAAATGTTCCTTCACGATGGGCATTACCTGTGCAATTCGATCTTGCATCAGGGCGACATGCTCAATCACACTCCTGTGGGGAGAACTCTCACTTTCCCAAGTTTCCTTGGCAATATCCAACAGCCCTCTTGGGTGTCTCCCATACAGTAACTCAAAGGGGGAGAATCCCGTAGAGGATTGGGGCACCTCCCTAATAGCAAACATCAAATAAGGAAGTAGACAGTCCCAATCCTTTCCATCTCTATCCACCACTTTCTTCAACATTTGTTTTAGGGTTTTGTTGAATCTTTCAACCAGCCCATCGGTTTGGGGGTGATACACAGATGTACGCAATTGCGTCACTTTGAACAATTTACACAGCTCTTTCATAACCCGGGACATAAAGGGTGTACCTTGGTCCGTAAGCAGTTCTTTACAAATACCCACCCGGCTAAAAACAAGAGATAGCTCTTTGGCTATGGTTTTGGCCGAGGTATTTCTGAGAGGGATCGCTTCTGGATAACGGGTGGCATAGTCCATTATAACCAATATGTACTGGTGCCCCCTAGCGGACTTGATTATAGGACCTACCAAATCCATTGCGATTCTCTCAAACGGGACCTCAATGATGGGTAGAGGGACCAGCGGGCTACGGAAATGTGGCATCGGGGCCGACCTCTGACACACAGGGCAGGAGGAACAATAATTTTCTATGTCCTTCATCACCCCAGGCCAATAGAATCTCTGTAATACCCTCTCTCGGGTTTTCTCTGTCCCCAGATGACCTCCAAGAATGTGCCCATGGGCCAACTCCAACACCAACTTCCTGTAAGGTTTGGGCACCACAAGCTGCTCAACGGTTTCTTCTGCCCTTTTTGCCACCCGATACAGTAGGTCCTTCTCTACTCTGAAGTATGGGTAAGTGCAGGTATTATCTGGGTTCACTAACTCGCCATCTATTTCCACTACGTTTTCCCGTGCCTTTATTAGGGCGGGGTCTTTTAACTGTTCTGTGGCAAAATTTTCCCTGTGAACCTCCAGATCAGAAAACTCCACAGACGGTAGGTTTTCGTCTGAGGAGGTGGGCTCCTCTCCAGTTTCTTGAGTCTCCCCTGCCAATACTGACAAGGGAAATTCTGGAGAGTCCTCACCACTCTCAGAGGAGTTCTGGCTATCACATTCCTGGTACATAGGGGCACCAGTGGGGGGCTCAGGATCATCCCACAGTTCCCAGAACTTCGGAAAATCCCTTCCCACAATGGCATCATGCGGTAATTGAGATACTAACCCCACTGGATGAGAGAGGGTACCTTTGGGGGTCTCGAAACACACTGTAGTCACTGGATACTCTCGGGTGTCCCCATGCACACAAATAACAGCTACCTTGCTATTCCCAGAGACCTCTGTTTTAACGAATTCAGCCTTTATCAGGGTCACAAGGCTACCTGAATCCAGTAATACCACAACATTTCTACCATTAATACACATTTTGCATAAATGTTTCTCAGTTCCCCGAATGGCAGTGCATGCGACTGTCGCACACAGCGACTGACGTCTGTCCGTCAGAAAGTCACATTGCATGGGTTCCTCCACAACCGGGCAATTTGCTGCAATATGTCCCGCTTGCCGGCAGCGGTAGCAAACAATCCTTTTGGCTGCCTCTTGAGCCCCTGACTTCCCAGGCTGTTCTCGCCAAACTTTGGGTAGAGCTCCCACCCTCTCACTCTCTCCACCCTCACCCCTTGGAATCCTCTTATCCGCCCCTGGGGATGGTCTGGTCTTAGGGTGGAAAGTCCGAGAGTCTCTGGAAGAGGCCGTCAGGTTCTCTGTAGCCAAGTATTTCTCTACACGATCCACAAGACCACCGGCCGTCTCTGGGTCTCCATGGCTTACCCACTTTTGGATGGCAGTAGGAAGAGCTCTCAAAAACCGATCCATTACAACACGTTCCACAATCTCTGGTGCGGACAAAGTCTCTGGCTGTAGCCACTTCCTGCTCAGGTGAATGAGATCATACATTTGAGACCTGGGGGGTTTTCCAAGCTGGAAAGTCCAGTTATGCACACGCTGAGCCCGGACAGCCAGGGTGACACCCAGCCTTGCCAATATTTCAGCTTTTAGCATCACATAGTCTTTTGCTTGGTCAGGCTCTAGGTCATAGTAAGCCTTCTGCGATTCACCAGTTAACAGAGGAGCCACCAGTCCAGCCCACTGCTCCTCAGGCCACTTTTCTCTTTCAGCAGTCCTTTCAAATGTGGTCAAAAATACCTCTGGATCATCCTCTCCAGTCATTTTTGTCAATAAACGACTCACCCCAAAGGACGCGGTATTAGTGGGACGGCTTTCCTCACTGGTCTGCGGACGTTGCTGCATTACTGCTTCCATTTGTTGTAGTCTCTGCTCTTGCTTCTGTAACAGGTCTATGAAGCGGGCCTCAGATTGCTGCTGGGCTTGTTGATGAGCTTGCTGCTGGGCTGCAAGGCTCCTTTGCAAACCTGCATTTGTCTGCTGTTGATTGGCATTTGCTAGAGCCAGCTGTTTCAGTATCTCCTCCATGCTGGCTTAAAAAAACTGCCACTGGTTCTCCACCAACTGTGAGGGGGTTAACTCAGTAGCGGGTGTGTGTGACCCCCTGGTTGGGCTCCCCACACAAAAACAGGGCCAGCAGACGGAGGTTGTGGTTTTCAAAATCAAAAGGTGCGGTTTATTTCTCTATGTACAGTGACAAAAACACAGCAAAGCCAAAAAGAAACATAAACAAAATAAATCCTGGTCAGTTTGACCTCTGACTAAACATGCAGGTTTCCTAAACTAACAACTGGGATCAGCCTGGTGCTGTACTAGTCCCTAAGTCCCTGGTTTAGTAAAAGTCCAAACAAATAGCCACACAGGCTTTGCCTCACCGCACAGGGGTTCACTCTCCCTAGACAGTCCACACAGGTCTGGGTCCAGGCATGAGCTAACACCTAATGAATCTGGGAGTTCTTATAGAGGCCTAAATGAGCTGACAAGCTTCAGCTGGCCTCATCAACTCCCTGTCTGTACGACGCCCCACACTCTCCCTAGAGGTATGAGTCATCCATGAGCCTACTAGCCTCAGCTGGGCTTATACAACTCTCCACCCTAGTTGTATAAGTCAGCATAAAGCCTGAATCTGGGAGAAATATATCTACCCCCCTGGATGCAACCAGGTGACTTTACCTTCCTGCTGTCACAATATATATATATATATATATATATATATATGTGTATGTGTGTGTGTGTGTGTGTGTGTGTGTGTGTGTATATATATATATTGTGACAGCAGGAAGGTAAAGTCACCTGGTTGCATCCAGGGGGGTAGATATATTTCTCCCAGATTCAGGCTTTATGCCGACTTATACAACTAGGGAGTTGATGAAGCCCAGCTGAGGCTAGTGGGCTCATGAATGACTCATACCTCTAGGGAGAGTGCTGGGCGTCGTGAGGCAGGGAGTTGATGAGACCAGCTGAAGCCTGTCAGTTCGTTTAAGGCCTCTATAAAAACTCCCAGCTTCATTAGATGTTAGCTCATGCCTGGAACCAGACCTGTGTGGACTGTCTAGGGAGAGTGAACCCCTGTGCGGTGAGGCAAAGCCTGTGTGGCTATTTGTTTGGACTTTTACTAAACCAGGGACTTAGGGACTAGGACAGCACTAGGCTGATCCCAGTTGTTAGTTTAGGAAACCTGCATGTTTAGTCAGAGGTCAAACTGACCAGGATTTATTTTGTTTGTTTCTTTTTGGCTTTGCTGTGTTTTTGTCACTGTACATAGAGAAATAAACCGCACCTTTTGATTTTGAAAACCACAACCTCCGTCTGCTGGCCCTGTTTTTGTGTGGGGAGCCCAACCAGGGGGTCACACACACCCGCTACCGAGTTAACCCCCTCACAGTTGGTGGAGAACCAGTGGCAGTTTTTTTTAAGCCAGCATGGAGGAGATACTGAAACAGCTGGCTCTAGCAAATGCCAATCAACAGCAGACAAATGCAGGTTTGCAAAGGAGCCTTGCAGCCCAGCAGCAAGCTCATCAACAAGCCCAGCAGCAATCTGAGGCCCGCTTCATAGACCTGTTACAGAAGCAAGAGCAGAGACTACAACAAATGGAAGCAGTAATGCAGCAACGTCCGCAGACCAGTGAGGAAAGCCGTCCCACTAATACCGCGTCCTTTGGGGTGAGTCGTTTATTGACAAAAATGACTGGAGAGGATGATCCAGAGGTATTTTTGACCACATTTGAAAGGACTGCTGAAAGAGAAAAGTGGCCTGAGGAGCAGTGGGCTGGACTGGTGGCTCCTCTGTTAACTGGTGAATCGCAGAAGGCTTACTATGACCTAGAGCCTGACCAAGCAAAAGACTATGTGATGCTAAAAGCTGAAATATTGGCAAGGCTGGGTGTCACCCTGGCTGTCCGGGCTCAGCGTGTGCATAACTGGACTTTCCAGCTTGGAAAACCCCCCAGGTCTCAAATGTATGATCTCATTCACCTGAGCAGGAAGTGGCTACAGCCAGAGACTTTGTCCGCACCGGAGATTGTGGAACGTGTTGTGATGGATCGTTTCTTGAGAGCTCTTCCTACCGCCATTCAAAAGTGGGTAAGCCACGGAGACCCAGAAACGGCCGGTAAACTTGTGGATCGTGTAGAGAGATACTTGGCTACAGAGAACCTGACGGCCTCTTCCAGAGACTCTCGGACTTTCCACCCTAAGACCAGACCATCCCCAGGGGCGGATAAGAGGATTCCAAGGGGTGAGGGTGGAGAGAGTGAGAGGGTGGGAGCTCTACCCCAAGTTTGGCGAGAACAGCCTGGGAAATCAGCGGCTCAAGAGGCCGCAAGAAGGATCGTTTGCTACCGCTGCCGGCAAGCGGGACATATTGCAGCCAATTGCCCGGTTGTGGAGGAACCCATGCAGTGTGACTTTCTGACGGGCAGACGTCAGTCGCTGTGTGCGACAGTCGCATGCACTGCCATTCGAGGAACTGAGAAACATTTATGCAAAATGTGTGTTAATGGTAGAAATGTTGTGGTATTGTTGGATTCAGGTAGCCTTGTGACCCTGATAAAGGCTGAGTTAGTTAAAACAGAGGTCTCTGGGAATAGCAAGGTAGCTGTTATTTGTGTGCATGGGGACACCCGAGAGTATCCAGTGACTACAGTGTGTTTCGAGACCCCCAAAGGTACCCTCTCTCATCCAGTGGGCTTAGTATCTCAGTTACCGCATGACGCCATTGTGGGAAGGGATTTTCCGAAGTTCTGGGAACTGTGGGATGATCCTGAGCCCCCCACTGGTGCCCCTATGTACCAGGAATGTGATAGCCAGAACTCCTCTGAGAGTGGTGAGGACTCTCCAGAATTTCCCTTGTCAGTATTGGCAGGGGAGACTCAAGAAACTGGAGAGGAGCCCACCTCCTCAGACGAAAACCTACCGTCTGTGGAGTTTTCTGATCTGGAGGTTCACAGGGAAAATTTTGCCACAGAACAGTTAAAAGACCCCGCCCTAATAAAGGCACGGGAAAACGTAGTGGAAATAGATGGCGAGTTAGTGAACCCAGATAATACCTGCACTTACCCATACTTCAGCGTAGAGAAGGACCTACTGTATCGGGTGGCAAAAAGGGCAGAAGAAACCGTTGAGCAGCTGGTGGTGCCCAAACCTTACAGGAAGTTGGTGTTGGAGTTGGCCCATGGGCACATTCTTGGAGGTCATCTGGGGACAGAGAAAACCCGAGAGAGGGTATTACAGAGATTCTATTGGCCTGGGGTGATGAAGGACATAGAAAATTATTGTTCCTCCTGCCCTGTGTGTCAGAGGTCGGCCCCGATGCCACATTTCCGTAGCCCGCTGGTCCCTCTACCCATCATTGAGGTCCCGTTTGAGAGAATCGCAATGGATTTGGTAGGTCCTATAATCAAGTCCGCTAGGGGGCACCAGTACATATTGGTTATAATGGACTATGCCACCCGTTATCCAGAAGCGATCCCTCTCAGAAATACCTCGGCCAAAACCATAGCCAAAGAGCTATCTCTTGTTTTTAGCCGGGTGGGTATTTGTAAAGAACTGCTTACGGACCAAGGTACACCCTTTATGTCCCGGGTTATGAAAGAGCTGTGTAAATTGTTCAAAGTGACGCAATTGCGTACATCTGTGTATCACCCCCAAACCGATGGGCTGGTTGAAAGATTCAACAAAACCCTAAAACAAATGTTGAAGAAAGTGGTGGATAGAGATGGAAAGGATTGGGACTGTCTACTTCCTTATTTGATGTTTGCTATTAGGGAGGTGCCCCAATCCTCTACGGGATTCTCCCCCTTTGAGTTACTGTATGGGAGACACCCAAGAGGGCTGTTGGATATTGCCAAGGAAACTTGGGAAAGTGAGAGTTCTCCCCACAGGAGTGTGATTGAGCATGTCGCCCTGATGCAAGATCGAATTGCACAGGTAATGCCCATCGTGAAGGAACATTTGGCCCAAGCGCAGTTGGCACAGCAGAGAGTGTACAACCGTGGAGCAAAGACCCGTACCTTTTCCCCGGGGGATAGGATATTGGTACTTGTCCCTACGGTTGAAAGTAAATTCCTTGCCAAATGGCAAGGCCCCTACGAGATAATGGAAAAAGTGAGCGAAGTGAATTACAAGGTCAGACAACCAGGAAGGCGAAAGCCCGAACAGATATATCACGTTAATCTGTTGAAAGCCTGGAGGGATAGAGAGTCCCTAGTCGCAGAAACTTGGTCACCAGCTCAAACTGGTTGCGTGATTCCGGAGGTTGGAATAGCAGCCACCTTGTCACAACCCCAACAACAGGAGGTTAAGGAGTTTGTGCTTCGCAACAAGGAGGTGTTCTCTGAGCTGCCGGGACAAACATCTGGGGTAGAGCATGATATTATTACCCCGCCCGGTGAAAGGGTGAAGTTAAAACCCTATCGGATCCCAGAGGCCCGACGGGAGGCAATACGGGAGGAAGTACAGAAAATGCTGAACTTAGGGGTGATAGAGGAGTCCCAAAGTGATTGGTCTAGTCCCATTGTGTTGGTGCCTAAACCGGATGGGAGCTGGCGATTTTGTAACGATTTTCGTCAGTTGAACAAAGTTACAAAATTTGACACCTACCCCATGCCACGTATAGATGAGTTGATCGACCGGCTGGGAACAGCCCGATACATGACGACTCTTGACCTCACAAAAGGGTATTGGCAAATTCCCCTGGCCAAGTCGGCCAAAGAGAAAACCGCATTTGTAACCCCAGACGGGGCGTTCCAATATAAGAGAATGCCGTTCGGGTTACAGAATGCGCCGGCCACATTCCAGCGGAAAATGGACCAGATGCTGAGGCCCCATCGGAAGTATGCTGCGGCTTACCTGGATGACGTAATTGTCCATAGCACAGATTGGGCCTCACATCTGCCAAAAGTGCAAGCAGTCCTGGACTCTGTTCGGGAAGCGGGGTTTACGGCTAACCCCAAGAAGTGTACCATTGGGCAGGAGGAGGCCAAATATCTTGGGTACACCATTGGCAGGGGAGTAATAAAACCCCAACTCAACAAAGTCGAGGCCATCCAGAGTTGGCCACGTCCCAACAGCAAGAAGCAGGTACGAGCCTTTCTGGGAATCGCGGGTTATTATCGGCGCTTCATTCCCCACTTTGCTTCTAAGGCTGTGCCCCTAACCAACCTGACGAAAGGGAAAGGGTCGGTCATGATTAAATGGACCCCCGAGGCTGAGGCAGCATTCCAATTCTTGAAACAAGCCTTATGTAGCCAGCCAGTGTTGTACTCACCCGACTTCTCTAAAGACTTTGTCGTACAAAGTGATGCGTCAGATGTGGGGTTAGGAGCAGTATTGTCCCAGGTCTGGAACGGGGAAGAGCACCCAGTCATTTACCTCAGCAGGAAGTTGAAGTCCCATGAGGTAAATTACGCCACGGTTGAAAAGGAGTGTTTAGCGGTGAAGTGGGCTCTAGATTCCCTTCGGTACTATCTGCTAGGTAGGCACTTTGACATGGTTACGGATCACGCTCCGTTAAAGTGGATGGCTCAAAACAAGGAGACAAATAGAAGAGTGAATAGGTGGTTCCTGGCCCTACAGGAATTCAACTTCACAGTAAAGCATCGCCCTGGCGTTCAAATGGGGAATGTGGATGCTTTGTCTCGAGTACATGAATGCCTGATTGCTGGTGTTCCAACCCCAAGGTTAAAACAAGAGGGGGGGGTATGTGACAGCAGGAAGGTAAAGTCACCTGGTTGCATCCAGGGGGGTAGATATATTTCTCCCAGATTCAGGCTTTATGCCGACTTATACAACTAGGGAGTTGATGAAGCCCAGCTGAGGCTAGTGGGCTCATGAATGACTCATACCTCTAGGGAGAGTGCTGGGCGTCGTGAGGCAGGGAGTTGATGAGACCAGCTGAAGCCTGTCAGTTCGTTTAAGGCCTCTATAAAAACTCCCAGCTTCATTAGATGTTAGCTCATGCCTGGAACCAGACCTGTGTGGACTGTCTAGGGAGAGTGAACCCCTGTGCGGTGAGGCAAAGCCTGTGTGGCTATTTGTTTGGACTTTTACTAAACCAGGGACTTAGGGACTAGGACAGCACTAGGCTGATCCCAGTTGTTAGTTTAGGAAACCTGCATGTTTAGTCAGAGGTCAAACTGACCAGGATTTATTTTGTTTGTTTCTTTTTGGCTTTGCTGTGTTTTTGTCACTGTACATAGAGAAATAAACCGCACCTTTTGATTTTGAAAACCACAACCTCCGTCTGCTGGCCCTGTTTTTGTGTGGGGAGCCCAACCAGGGGGTCACACACACCCGCTACCGAGTTAACCCCCTCACAATATATATATATATATACACACACAATTGAGTACTGTCCGTGATACTTATTTTATTTGCACTAACATACAATTTTTTTAGGACAAGCTTTCGGAATATGTCCCCTTCTTCAAGATCCCAGCAGTACCTTGAAGAACGGGACATACCCCGAAAGCTTGTCCTGAAAAATTGTAAGTGCAAATAAATTGTCTCTGTCCCAAGTGCACTAATACGGCTATACTTACTGTATGTATGTGTGTATGTATATATATATATATATATCTATCTATAGATATTACTACACTATAAGAGGTTCATTTTACCTTTTTCTTTTGCGAGTGAGGTTTGCACAGTCTCTCTTAAAGGAGCACTATTAAGTATATGGTGGCGTCCAGTTGTCAATGTATACAGGATACCGCACCCCTTGGTGATACCACAAGCCTGTTTTGACCTTCTTTGAGAAAATAGGTTATATGTTTCCAGTGCAGTGTGCTTCTGCTGGGAAAAGAGGAAGAGCACTACTTTCCTGGGTGTCACCTTTTTTATCACGTTTGGATGTATTCATTTGCAGTGAGCACTTTACTTTGACTGTTAATTATGGATTTTTTGTTTTGCACAATAGTTTATTGGATATTACTTGCATTCCTAGGAGCGCAATC
Organism: Rana muscosa; assembly: GCA_029206835.1. Taxonomy (NCBI): domain Eukaryota; kingdom Metazoa; phylum Chordata; class Amphibia; order Anura; family Ranidae; genus Rana; species Rana muscosa. Next base: position 1,163,888,908 of record CM055116.1, read on the forward strand.
TAGTTTCTAATCCCTTTTCACAATTATACTCCGTTCTCACACTGATGCTGCAGCTGTCCCACATCGGCTCTAAGCCAATGGCTGTTCACTCAGTTCTCGATCTGCTCGGAGCAGAGAGCAGTGACTGTCAGTCACCAATCCCTCCGCTCTGCCCTTCCAAAGAAGACTAGAACTTCAGGCTGGTGAGGGGGCAAGTGCAGCTGACTCTGGCTCTCAGGCACGTGCTGAGGGGTGGAGCCAACTGTCAGTAAGGCAGCTGCATGGATCCCCACAATATTGTCTGGGACCCTTCCAGAGCCTGGTGCAGATCTGCCATGTTAGGTGATAGCGGGCAGTAGCCCACTACCTGTTGATTCTGGGTTACAAAAGAGCTAATGCAAGTGCAAGTGCACTCCTGTGATGCACAGGAGAAGTATCGATGAAAAAGCTTTGGCCATACTTCACCTTTAAATACCTTCAGCACCCAACACTTTAGGGTAGTATTGGATGCCTGGTCCCCCTCTACACTCTGTGGTTCTTTCCACTGGCCCCTACATCAGTACAAAATACAATAGAAATGTAAAAGCAACTTCAGTAAAAACAGGTCTCATTCAACTGATTTTTTTCCCAAGTCTGTACATGTTACCAGTTTTGGAAAACACATATGGTGAGGGGGAGCGCATTTCCATTTCTCTGCATCAGTTTGCATATTGCCTCTTTAAATTGGTCCTTCGACTGTGTTTGTTTTTATTGCATTTTCAGTATCATTGCAATTCTGTAATGAAATGTTATTAGTTCCACTTTAAAATCCGTTCACTAGGACAACAAGAACATGCAATTAAGAACATATTATTTAAGCACTTATTCCCCATTACAATCACATACATTACACATCCAATTACTTTGTTTCCAACAAGCTGCACGGTGTCATGTACATAGTTACCAGCCGTCAAATACGGTTTTCAGGGATGTCTTACTGAAAGGTAAATGTAGCTAAGGCACACTGGGGATCGATTATAGACAATAGATGTGACCTGCTGCACATATTAAAGGGAAAATGAGGGCTTGTCATTGAACATTTCAGCTTTTTCAAACATGTGCATCAAAGCTCTGTGCTGTTACCACTTGATAACTATACCTGTAAAAATGGGACATGTAGTTCTATGGTTCAGTTAAAGCATAGGAGGGATAAAAGATTGTAATAAACACTTTTTTTTGTCATATTTTTTATTTTGTTTCTCTTATTGACGGTTGGGAAAAATGTCCCCTCACTTTCTGTGAAACCAGAGCAGTTGTCACCATGACGGGAAAGCACAGACAACAATGAAAACATTATCAAACATTCTGAACCTTCCTTCCTTCCAAAAATGTAATTTTATTTGTCACCTCCGTCTGTAGATTTCCAGTTTCTGACAAGGGCTTCACCACTTTCATGCTCTAAAACAAAGCACAAAGTTTTGGCTGATGGGCTTTTATAAAAGCAATTGTGAAAGTTGCACAATCTACACCCATTTTTTTTATGTTCATGTTTTAATGTTCTTGTTATCAATCTAATATGAGCATGTGGCATTATTATGTTATTGATACAAGTAGAGATCAGATTGGATGTCCTCTGAATCTCTTTCCCGAACCTAAAACTCACATTTTTTGCACTCCAGTGAGCTGGAGGTCATTCATCGCAGCTCATTGGAGTACAAAAGAAACCCCCGGGGATTCAGGGTTTTGGTTAGGGATGAGTTTGGAGGACACACAAGCTCATCTCTAATCATGAGCATACCCCCCTCCCCCTTTGTGTACATGCATCTGCAGGGTGAGGAAATTAGAAGAAATCCCTCCAAAGTGAATGAAATTCCCATTTTGGAATTGTCATGGGAATATATGTCCCAATTGATGACCATTTTAAAACTTTGGATTTCTTACCAGTGTAGCGGAACCTCACTCTCCCTCTTGGTTATTGTGAATGGCTTGTGTCTAGGGGTACCTGGGAGAGGAGAGTGCAGGAACACTACGCCAAGCTCTCCCTTCATGTGTATGAGGGTTGAGCAAAGTTAGTTGATTTACCTCCCGGGTCTGTCCACTGCATACGAAGCCTTGTTGTTCCCTGGAAGCGTGTCTGCCAATAATAGAGCCCCACACCAATCGAAAGTCCAACACTCCTTTATTTCTCTACTTTCAGGGTGAACACAATCAGTTGAACTTTCAGTAACAGACAGACAGGGGTGTGGGTACGAGTAGGCCCAGGCACAACTGAACTCTCCTATTCCTTTTTAGCGAATAGGCCTGGCGCACGGTCTCTGCCACCGACCGTGAGTTTTGGTCGCTGCCACCGACCGGATGAACTGTTGAGGCCCCTGCCACAGACCTAATTGCAGGCCTCTGCCACTGATCTGAGTGAATAAGTTGGACCGCTGCCACCAGTCATTGAACGTGAGCCACCTTCCTCTCTGAACTTGGCCCCTGTTCGGGAAAGATATCCCTCCGGGCGGTCTCCAGAGGTACACCCGGCACTGGCAATCTGCTGCACCAGGTCTTCGGGTGAGTCCCTCCTCTGGTCCCTTACGCCTCTGGATTCGGGTGCCCCACTCCCGGGGCCCCCTAGGACAATCCCTCCCTCGCGGGACTCAGCAGAAGGTACTGGGCCCCAGGCCTCCAGCTGAGTACCTCACCCCAGACTGAAGGTGTCTGGGATGGAACACGAACTCCAGGTGTCCAGGCCTAGGCCGCCTGGACACCGACCGCAACTACAGCCCTCAGGCTGAAGGTGCCCAGGACTCGAACCTCGTGGTGAAGATGTCAGCCCCCTTTATACCCTCCCCCAGGATGCACGGTGGGTTCCCCGCCCCGCCGTACAACCACTGCGAGAGGTCACAAAGGGTACGGCACTGCAGCGATGGTTCAACCCCGGCCCAAAGTGACAGCGCCACCTGCTGGGCCGCAGGGAACTATGCATCACTGGTGTCTTCACCAGTTTAAAAAAGTACATACCCGCTACACTAGTTTCAGTGGTAAATGATCACCATGACAAATAGAGAGGGGTGAATCTCCCCAGAAGGAACAGGGATAGCAATGCAAACTTGACAATGGGGTCTATACCTTTCCCACCCTATTAAAAAAAAACAAAAAAAAAAAACATCAAATCGCCTATATACAACGTACACCTTATCGGATCAATGGTTTCAATAATGTAAATAAAACCCTTTAAAATGTTCAATCTTAAAGCGGAGTTCCACCCAAAAATAGAACTTCTGCTTTTCGGAGCCCTCCCCCCCCTCAGGAGTCACATTTGGCCCCTTTTTCGGGGGGGGGGGGAGCAGATACCTGTTTAATACAGGTATTTGCTCCCACTTCCGGGCATAGATAGCCGCATTATCTGCCGGTATCTACGCCACGTCCGGCGCCTCCTCCCCCCCGCTGTCTTCTGGGAGACGCACAGGTCCCAGAAGACAGCAGGGACCATTTGGATCACGCAGCGCGACTCGCGCATGCGCAGTAGGGAACCAGAAGATTCCTGATTCCCTTACCGAAGATGGGGGCGGCAGCATCCCAGAGCCGAGGGACAGATCGGCTTCGGGTGCTGACATCGCGGGCGCCCTGGACAAGTAAGTGTCCTTATTTTAAAAGTCAGCAGCTGCAGTATTTGTAGCTTCTGACTTTGAAAAAATAAAATAAAAAATTGGCGGACCTCCGCTTTAATTGCTGAAACAACCTTAAAGTGATATTAAAGTCTTGTTTGTTATTTAAAAAGAAAAAAAAACACGTTATACTTACCTGCTCTGTGCAGTGGTTTTGCACAGAGAAGGCCAGATCCTCCTTGTCTCGGGTTACTCGCCAGCGCTCTTGGTCTCTCCTTCCTGCTGAGTGCCTTTACAGCAAGCAGCTTGCTATGTGGGCACCCAACTGAGCTGCTGCTATGTGTGTCCCGGTCCCCTCTCTCTCCTCACTGACTTTGTTTGACAGCAGCGGGAGCCAGTGGTGCCCGCTGCTGTGTCTCAGCCAATTTGGATCAGCTGAGTCTCTCTTCTGCCTTTAGAACCACTTTAACCATTTAACATAGAACTAAAGTCTTTTTTTAAAAACATTGCGGGCTGGCAGGCTTTTATTGCAGAGTAGACTCTGTATGTCTCACCTGCCTGTCAGCCATGTTTTTTCAAAATGTAAAAGAAAACCGCGCATGTGCAGCTCAGTGTACAGTCCTGCAGGCGACTTAAAGCAGAACTTCATCCAAAAGGGGAAGTTCCACTTTTCCGCCTCTTCCCCTCACCTTCCCACCTTTGGAAAGTTTTTTTTAAGGGGGGGGGGGGGGGGGAGCTGGTACCTTGTTTTGGCTGGTACAGGTTCCCACTTCCTCTTGGATCACCTAGGCAATCCCCCCCCCTACACACACCACCCTTATGGGACACATAACAGGTCCCAGAATGCTGCGGGAACATTCACAAAGCACAGTGGGAAGCTGGCTGTGAAGCCATTAGGAGTCACAGCTGGCTTCCCACAGTAAAGATGCCTGCGCTGGAAACCCAACGACTGGTGAAGAACGGGTTCGGGTGAAGACAGCGCTGCACCCTTGGACAGGTAAGTGTTCCTTTATTAAAAGTCAGCAGCTACAGTATTTGTAGCTACTTACGTTTATTTTTTTTTGTTCGCAAAATTATGATTCTCTTGTGCATAGGCAATGTTATTCTGAGCTGTGGACAGTCAAGATGACTAAAGATGCCATTGTAGTCCTGGAGGGAAAAAGTGTTGAGACAAAACCATTTAACACTGACAAGTGGTCAACTTTCATTCATTTACTTTATGTAAAACCTTTACCCCCCCCAAAAAAAAGTTGCAGTAAGTTTAAAAAGAGTTAGCTGGAGGCCGACTTCAATTTGTTAGTCAAGTCCATCTAAATCTGCTAGTGCAGTGATGGCGAATCTTGGCACCCCAGATGTTTTGGAACTACATTTCCCATGATGCTCCACTACACTGCAGAGAGCATGAGCCACATGGGAAATCTAGTTCCAAAACATCACCAAGGTTCGCCATCACTGTGCTAGTGCATCTAATGCCCTGTACACACGAGCGGAAATCCCGTCGGAAAAAAATTGTATGGTTTTCCGACGGAATTCCGCTCAAGCCTGCCTTGCATACACACGGTCACACAAAAGTTCGGTAAACTTTTGACTGCCAAGAACACGGTGACATAAAAGACTACGATGAGCCGAGAAAATTAAGTTGTATGCTTCTGAGCATGCGTTGATTTTTTTCCGAGCATGCGTCGGAATTTAGCGCGTCGGAATTTGTACACACGATAGGAAATTCCGATCTGATTTTTTTCTGACGGAAAAATAGAGAACCTGCTTTCTATCTAAGTCCGACGGGACATACACACGGTCGGAATATCCGATGAAAAGCTCCCATCTGACTTTTTCCATCGGAAATTCCGACCGTGTGTACGTGGCATAACACTACCCTCTCCCCAGATTGACAATGCTGCTGTCAGAGGGTGGCTCTGTTGCTCCTCCATAGGTTGGAGACACTCAAAGACAGGAAGTGTGTTGCTTTGTACTTGAAACATAAATAGGAAGCTTAACAGGGAAAAATGCCTAAAACCTGGGCCATCCCATTTTTATAGTGTGGATGATGATGGCACATGGATGAGTAAAATGAGCCATTCTTTGCTAACACTGATCAGAAAAGCAGTCATGGTTGACATTTACTGTGCAAGGATCTCGGCGTATTCTTAGCTTTACTGAGAACAACAGATCTTACCTAAATGACTGACAGTTCTTCCGTAGCCCAAGGGAGCCCATGGTGCTGTACTTTTCCCGCCGAAGTCACATTATGACCATTTATTCTGGCTGGGGAGTAGACATTGATGTAAGCGATACAGTAGATAATAACCGTAGAAATACTTGGATCTTTTCCCAAGACAGTATGTGATCAACGCAACACTGCTTGTATCATTAGTCAATGTTTTGACTCACGGATTTCTAACAGGTCACCATTTGACGCACTTCCAGGTAGTTTCACAGGTGATTTAGGTAGTAAGTAAAAGATGCAGAACTACATTGCTTAAAGGAAAAGTGCTCTTTAAGTGAAAGAGCTGAAGCACATATTGTGTAAAATGCATTAAAGGAGTTCTATGGCCACAGCATAAACTTTCATTTTATAGCATCAGCATTGTAATACCAATACTGTATTGTTACAATGCTGATGCTATAAAATTAAAGTTTATGCTGCGGCCTTAGAACTCCTTGCCAGTGGTCTGGTGACTTTATGTACCTTCAATTGCATAGTGTCATTCAAGTTCCCCCACCCCAAAACAAAAGATCAAGTCTTCTGGACAGCAGCACTCCAATAAAAGGCCTTTATTATGTAAAATCTTCAAAAATACAAATACAGCACAGCAAGTCACAAAATTCTGGTTGCAGCTGACTAGTTTCACACTTTTAGTGTTTAATTACACTAAGAAAGTGTGAAACTAGTCGGCTCCAACCAGAATTTTGTGACTTGCTGTGCTGTATTTGGATTTTTGAAGACTTGATCTTTTGTTTTGCCTGAAATTGCATTGCCTGCACCCTTGGCTGTTGGGAGGAGATAGTCACCTGGAGGACGTCTACACCTGAGCGGTTTCTGTTTTTGTTCGTCCTCCACCCCAAACTCGCTCATCCATGTCTTTATGGACCTTGCTTTGTGCACTGGTCCAAATCAAATCGTTTGTTGGAGGGGGGATTATGGTGAGGGGTTGTTTTTCAGGGGTTGGGCTTTGCCCCTTAGTTCCAGTAAAGGGAACTCTTTAGGCATCAGCATACCAAGACATTTTGGACAATTTCATGCTCCCAACTTTGTGGGAACAGTTTGGGGATGACCCCTTCCTTTTCCAACATGACTGCGCACCTGTGCACAAAGAAAGGTCCATAAAGACATGGATGAGCGAGTTTGGGGTGGAGGGACTTAACTAGCCTGCACAGAGTCCTGACCTCAACCTGATGGAACATCTTTGGGATAAATTAGAGCGAAGACTGCAAGCCAGGCTTTCTCATCCTACATCAGTGCCTGACCTCACAAATGCACTTCTGGAAGAATGGTCAAACATTCCCATAGACCAGTGATGGCGAACCTTGGTACCCCAGATGGTTTGGGACTACATTTCCCATGATGCTTAACTACACTGCAGAGTGCATGAGCATCATCGGAAATGTAGTTCCAAAACATCTGGGGTGCCAAGGTTCACCATCACTTCAATAGACTAAAGCCCCATACACACGACCGGTTTTCTCTGCAAGAAAACTGCTGGGAGAGCTTTTTGCAGAAAAAAACGGTCGTGTGTATGGTTTCTCGTCGGGAAAACTGGCAGGAATCTCGACAAGAAAAATAGAGAACCTGCTCTCTATTTTCTCATCGGGATTCTCGTCGGCCTGTTTCCAGATGAGAAAACCGTGATTGTGTATGCTTACCTGTCCATGGTAAACCCGCGCATGCTCGAAAAGACTTTGACGCATGCGCGGTAGCATACAAGGGTAGTGTAGGATGTAGCAAGATGGCGGCGACGGCATCAAATGTGACGAGCGCAGGCTCGTCGTAGTCGATGATGTCGATGGGTTCTTGATATTCAAAAGAACGGTGGTTCTTTTGAATGGCCGTGTGTACACTCGGCGAGCAAGGCAAGCTTGCCGGGAATCTCGTCTGGAAAATCAAAGTTTTTTTTCCCGACGAGATTCCCGCCCGTGTGTACGAGGCTACACTCCTAAACCTTGTGGACAGCCTTCCCAGAAAAGCTGAAACTGTTACAGCTGCAAAGGGTGGGCCAACTCCATATTGAACCCTACGGACTAAGACTGAGATGTCATTAAAGTTCATGCTTGTGTAAAGGCAGGTGTCCCAATACTTTTGACAATATAGTATGTAGATATACATACCATTGTATTCAACTGAAGGCACACCTTGGTGTAGCTGCTGGAGGTTGAGTTTTAGTTAATACATTGGCAAATTTTTTATCTTGTGTGGTTCTCTTTGGTTTGTTTTTTTCTTTTTCTTTTTCTTATATAATAAAATTATCAATGTATGTATATTGTGTTAAATTGTCCTTCAAGTTTCTCTATCCTTGGATCATGTTATAGAATTTTTATACAAAGTTGTTGAGCCTTAGTTCAGTTTTTATTCTTTCTAGTTTTCATAATTGATTCACCCCGATGGCTCCCTCTTGTTGACGAGTCTATTACCTCAGTTGTGGTTCACAGTTGCGTTTTTTTTTCCTTCTCCCTCTGGTGGGTGTTTGTTATTTTAAATTTTTTCTCTTTATGGTACTTGGAGTATTAACTAGATAATACTAAACGAAATCTAAAGAAATTTACGCTAGTTGTGTGTGCCAAAATTAAAAAGCAAAGTGTAATACAAAATATAAATGAAACTGTGAAGGATCCCCTGCAGCTGAGCACTATAACCCTGATATGGGGCACAAAAGATATGTACAGTATATAGAAAAAGAGTGCAGCGCTGGATAATGGACTATGTAGTGTTGAAAAACATATAAAATACAGTGATAATTGCACAAAATATGTACATAAACTCTAAAAAGTGCAAACCATATGTAATTAAAAGTCCATAGAAATCAACTGCATGTGCAGTGAATACGTGTATAAACGCACAAAAAACAAACTTAAATGTTCATAAGTGTAGTCATCCAATGGGTGTTCAGTGGGTGATATCCAATTTGGAACCATAGAGGTAACATTCACCACCAGTGCTGCCCTTCACCTTATGATAAAATGAAGGCTTACCAGAGAGCCAGCGACCAACCTTACTCAGGGGGGTCAAAACAGGCTTAGTAGTGTGACAGGAACGCCATCCGGATAGTAGAGATTCCCTTCTCAGGTTACCGACCTGGCATTTAGAAGTGTCCCCTCCAGGTTGCACTCTCCAGACGCGGTCAAAGTAAAGCTGTAAACACTCCCTTTCACAAATGGGGTGCAGACATCCGGTAAAAAACTCAGCATTCCCTAGAGAAGAAAAAGGGGGAAGAAAAAGACTCCAGTAGTGCAGAGCTTCCTTTTGATGTCTTTTATTTAAAAAGTACCAATAATAGGACCAGCGTCCCAAAGTTTAAAAGCGTTTCCTTGCAAGGATCTAAAAAACACTGTCTACATCAACAGAGATGCTTCGCGCATGCGCAATGCGTGTGTGCGTGACGACCCTACGACCGTTTCGTCACAACTGACGTCATCAGGGGTACGCACACACGCTCATGCCTGCACATTAAGTAACCATCTGGCCGAGCAGAGGAATGCCGCCATTGGTTAACACAAAAACGATGCTTAACATCTATTGGACAGAAATAACAAATTTTCCCGCCATACTTCCGCCCACAGAGAGATGACTCATCATTGGCGCCTGAAGGACAACACTACATTGCTCCAGGTAGATGACATGAAAAGAGGACAGTGCCATCTTGTGGACCATTTTAATAATACAGGGAAAAAAAACATAAGTCATATCTTCAAAGGATTATTTAAAAAATATGAACATTCCAAGACCATTCCAAAAATGTTCAAAAGAATTGAGGGATGCGCTCCTCCGCAGTGCCAAACAGCTAAGAACCACAAAATTATATATACTAAAAAATACACATTTAAAATATATGTTAAAAAATAACTCGTACATAGGGACGAGCTTCGTGTTCGAGTCGAACCCATGTTCGACTCAAACATCAACTGTTTGCCGAATTGCAAACATTATGGGCCGTTGGCGCCAAATTCGAGTGGTGCGTCACGGCCCATAATTCACTGCGACATCGCAGTGCATTGCTGGCTGATGATTGGCCAAGCATGCACTATGACCCGCATGCTTTGGCCAATCACAGCGCGCAAAAAATGGAGAGCCATAATTGGCGCAAGCCAGGGTGGCTTTGGCCAATTATGTTTCAGGGGGTTTAGTACACGCCCCACCCTATATAAGGCCGACCTCTGTGGCGGCCTTGTGTAGTGTGTTGGTTAAAGAGAGAGCTTACAGAGAGAGAGACAGTGTCATTTATATTGAGTTAGATAGAGCAGGCAGGCGAGTCAGTTAGCTGCAGTTACAGTGTGTAGAGGATATACATGCATCCTAGGTGTTGTATATATATTTATACACTGTATTCAGTTTAGCTAGATCCGTTCCTGTTATTCTCTATACTGTGACAGGCAGGCAGGTGATTTTGCTAGCTGCAGTCAGTATTTCACTTAGTGTACTGTGTGCTTTGCACAGCATTCACCTAAAGCTTACCTGAATACAGTTAGTGGTGTTCTCATAATAAAACCACAGGCAGGGAGCTGCATTAATTTCATGTAGTGTGCTTCTGTCCTTTGCACAGCGTTCACGTAAAAGAACCTGAATACAATCTGTGGTGTTCTCATAAAAAAAACACAGACAGAGAGCTGCAAGTATTTTCAGTTAGTGTACTGTGTCCTCTGCACAGTGTTCACCTAAAACTAACTGAAGACAATTGCTGCTTATTTCATACTAATACCACAGCAGGCAGTTCATTCTGATAGCTGCATTATAATCAGTACAGATATATATATATATATATATATATATATATATATATACATCCCACCTTTGTGCAGCTACATCTCACTGCAGGCCATTAGTATGTCTGGAAGGCAAACAAGGAGAGGCAGACAGTCACGAGGCAATAAAAGAGGGCAAGCTTGCTATGTGTCTAGAGGCAACAGTGCTAGTCGTAGACACGGTGCATCCTCATCAGCACGTGGCCATGGGACACGCTTGTCCTTCTTCTTTTCGGCAGCTGGCCATGTTGAGCCGCAACATGCCCAAGACTTGGTAGAGTGGATGACAAAGCCGTCCTCATCCTCTTCATCCTCTCTCACCCAGGCTCAGGGTACTTTTTCTGGCAAAGCAGCTGCCAAAGCGGCCTCTTCCCTCGGCTCAATGGCATCAGTCACTCCTTCCCTAGCCCCACCATGTCCTCCTAAAAAGTCCCCCGAACTGTTTGACCACAGTGTTGGGTACATGCTCCAGGAGGATGCCCAGCGTTTTGAAGGCTCCGATGATGGAACCCAGCTAGAGGAAGGCAGTAACGTGAGCCCAGGGAGAGGGGGTAGTAATGTGAGCCCAGAGAGAGGGGGTGCCCAACAAGGACAGCTATCTGGCAGTCATCTTTCCCCAGCTGCAGCATACTGCCAGATTTGCTCCAGTTATGAGGAGGGAGGGGATGATGAGGTCACTGACTCCACGTGGGTGCCTGATAGGAGAGAGGAGGAGGAGGCACATCTCCAACGAGGCAGGATGCCCTCCAGGGGCCAGCTTAAGGGCAGCACACCGACTGCATCACACCGCAGAGCTCCGCATGTGCAGGGCGCTGCTGTCTCTGCGCGTTATTCCAAAAGTTCTTTGGTGTGGGCCTTTTTTCATACGTGTGCAGCAGATCGCACCATTGCCATTTGCAACATATGTCTGAAGTGGCCAAAACATCAGCCGCTTGGGCACCACGTGCTTGACCAGACATATGTCGACCTGCCATGCAGTTCGTTGGCAATAGAGTTGAGCGGACACCTGGATGTTCGGGTTCGATGGGTTCGGCTGAACTTCGGAAAAAAGTTCGGGTTCGGGACCGAACTTTAACCCGAACCCGAACCCCATTGAAGTCAATGGGGACCCGAACTTCTAAGGACTAAAAAGGCTCTAAAAAAGTAATGGAAAGGGCTAGAGGGCTGCAAATGGCAGCAAAATGTTGTTAAGAGCATGGCAAGTGCTCTGCAAACAAATGTGGATAGGGAAATAACTTAAAATAACATAAAAAAAATAAAAAAATATGCTGGAGGCCCCCTTTTCAGCAGAAGAGGTACGGGAAGTCATTAAGAACCTCAGAAACTCAACGGCACGATGCCACACATATGGTGGGAATGCCCCAGAATACGCCCTTTCTGGAATAAATTATTAAATTTAATGGATAAGCTAGTGGGAAAATAAAATACTTTGAAATAAAAATGTAGCGGGGTGCTAAATTTAAGGGAAGTGTTTGAGTGGTAAATAGGCTCAAACACCCTAATTCTGTAGGATTCATGGACCATTTTGTCCTCGGGGGACAGTATTGGTGTGCAGTTCCCTGCGGCCTACAGGTGGCGCTGCCATGGTAGGCTAGGGTTGAACCGCCGATACAGTGCTGTGCCTTTTGTGTCCCCTCTTGGCAGTAGTACAGCAGGGCGGGGAACCTGCTGTGCATGCCGGGAGAGCATATAAAAGGGGCAGACCTTTGGCCTGGGGGCTGATGTCCAGTGGGGTCCACGTCCAGGTGCCTTCGGCCTGGGTGCATGTGTTCCTGTTCCATCTTGGGTACCTTTAGCCCGGGGTGAGGTACTATCCTGGAGTTCCTGCTGCCCTAGGTATGAAGGCCTAGGTGCCGGAGTAAAGCCTGGAGTCCAGAGCCTTCGTCTGGAGTCCGCTAAGGGTCGAGGAGTCTTAGGGTGCCGCCTCGTGTAGAGGACCATGTTCCAGGGAAGGGAGGATCATTCTGATGGATCGATGCGGGAGTCACAGTGAAGGAAGGGTCTGTTGACTCCCTGGAGAGATGTCTTCCCCTTGATATGGGCTAGGTTCGTAGAAGGAGAAGCTCAAGGTCATCTTGACTGTATCAGAGGCCTTATTCACCCGGCCTGTGAATATAAAATGTGGGCAACTCGGCGGTCATTGCGGAAACACTGCAGCATGTAATCGCTCATGTGTGCCAGGCTGCCCAGAGGCAAAGAAAAGCTGTCCTCTGTGGGAGGTGTATCGTCTGTGTCCTCTGTATCCCCCCAGCCACGCACCAGTGATGGCCACGAGCTGGTCTGGGTGCCGTTCTGCTGTGAAAATGGCTCCTCCTCCTCCTCCATCTCCTCCTCCACCTCGTCATCCTCCAGAACTGTGCCCTTTCTGCCGGACAATTGTGTACCTGGCGTTTGTTGGTGCAGGAACCCACCCTCGTAGCCACTTGTGAAAGACTGCCCTGAAAGCCTTTGAAATGATCCCGCTTCCTCCTCCTCCTCCTCATCCTCCTGTGCCACATCCTCTTCCATCATCGCCCGAAGCGTTTTTTCAAGGAGGCATAGAACTGGGATAGTAACGCTGAGAACGGCGTCATTGGCACTGGACATGTTGGTGGAGTACTCGAAACAGCGCAACAAGGCACACAGGTCTCGCATAGAGGCCCAGTTATTGGTGGTGAAGTGGTGCTGTTCCGCAGAGCGACTCACGCGTGATTGCTGCAGCTGAAACTCCACTATCGCCTGCTGCTGCTCGCACAGTCTGGCCAGCATGTGAAAGGTGGAGTTCCACCTTGTGGGCACGTCACATATGAGGCGGTGAGCGGGAAGGCCGAAGTTACGCTGCAGCGCTGACAGGCGAGCAGCAGCAGGGTGAGAACGCCGAAAGTGCGCACACACAGCCTGCACTTTCTGCAGCAGCTCTGGCATATTGGGGTAATTTTTAAGGAACCTCTGGACCACCAAGTTCAGCACATGTGCCAGGCAAGGGATGTGCGTCAAACCGGCTAGGCCCAGAGCTGCTACGAGATTTCGCCCATTATCGCACACCACCAGGCCGGGCTTGAGGCTCACTGACAGCAACCACTCATTGGTCTGTTGTTCCATGTCCCTTCACAACTCCTGCGCGGTGTGGGGTTTTTCCCCCAAACAGGAAAGTTTTAAAACTGCCTGCTGTCGTTTACCCCTGGCTGTGCTGAAGTTGGTGGTGAAGGTGTTACGCTGACCGGATGAGGAGGCGGTAGAGGATGAGGAAGCGGAGTAGGAGGAGTTAGCAACAGGAGGCAAACTGAAGCGCCCGGCAATCCTCGGTGGTGGAAGGACATGCGCCAAACTGCTATCTGCCTCAGGCCCAGCCGCCACTGCATTTACCCAGTGTGCTGTTAGGGAGATATAACGTCCCTGACCGTGCTTACTGGTCCACGCATCCGTAGTTAGGTGGACCTTGCCACAGATGGCGTTGGGCAGTGCACACCTGATTTTGTCCCCAACTTGGTTGTGCAGGGAAGGGATGGCTCGCCTGGAAAAGTAGTGGCGGCTGGGCACGACGTACTGTGGGACAGCCAATTCCATCAGGCTTTTAAAACTCTGCGTCTCCACCAGACGGAATGACAGCATTTCAAAGGCCAGGAGTTTTGAAATGCTGGCATTCAGGGCCAGGGATCGCGGGTGGCTAGGGGGGTACTTCCTCTTCCGCTCCAATGTTTGGGAGATAGAGAGCTGAACGCTTCCATGGGACATTGTGGAGATGGTTGGTGACCCAGGTGGTAGTGTTGCTGGCAGATCCTCTGTTTGCGGGGTGGCAGGTGCCACTGTCACTACAGAGGTGGATGAAGAGGCCGAGACTGCAGCAGAAGAGGAAGCAGGAGGAGCCAGAGACCTTTCTTGGTTTTTGAGGTGTCTACTCCACTGCAGCTCGTGCTTTGCACTTAGATGCCTGGTCATGCAGGTTGTGCTCGGGTTGAGAACGTTTATGCCTCGCTTCAGGCTCTGATTGCACAGCGTGCAAACCACTCGTGTCTTGTCATTAGCACATTGTGTGAAGAACTGCCATGCTAGGGAACTCCTTGGACCTGGCTTTGGTGTGCTCGGTCCCTTGCTGCGTTGGGCAGTAGCAGACATACTGTCTAGGGGACGGACGCTCCGCTTTTGCACCCTGCTCCCTCTTCTGCTGTGCTGGTGGCTCTGTGCGACCACCGCCTCTTCCTACAAACTACACTGGTCACCTGCATAATGTTGATTCCATGTGGGGTCGAGGACCTCATCGTCCTCCACATCATCTTCCACCCAGTCTTCACCCCTGCCCTCCTTGTCTGTCTGCACAATTGCGAAAGAAGCAGCAGTTGGCACCTGTGTTTCGTCATCATCCGAGACGTACTGCGATGGTCCTCCCATGTACTCATCATGAAACATAAGTGGTTGGACATCGGTGCACTCAATCTCTTCCACTTCTGGGGCAGGGCTAGGTGGATGGCCCTGGGAAACCCTGCTAACAGAGTCATCGAAAAGCAGAAGAGACTGCTGCATGATTTGGGGCTCAGACTGCTTGGCTGATTTGCAAGGGGGTGAGGTGAAAGACTGATGGACATGGGTTTCAGGTGCCAACTCTGATCTTTCATCAGAAGAGTGGGTGGGAGACAATGTGAAGGAACCCGAGGCACTGTCAGCAACCCAATCTACTATCGCCTGTACTTGTCCTGGCCTAAACATTCGTACAGCCTCATTAGGCGCGACAAAATACCACCGCAGGCTCGGTCGCCTACTCGCACCTGAGGAAGGTGTTTCACTTGTGGGTGTATCTGGCACAGATCCACCACGTCCTCTCCCTGCAACAGGAGCTCCACCAGCAGCACCACGACTGGGGCCACCACGTCCCTTTCACCTTCTCCTTATATTTTCCAAATTTAGGATCTTGCCCTAAATGGGTGTTTTTGGAAGAGCAGAACACACCCACAGTACGTAACCGCTGAATCGCACAGCTACAGAACTGCAGAAAATGCTATTCAAAAAAAATTTTGTTTTTTTAGTATAGCACAGTAGGAGAAAACTATATAGAAATTGTTTATTTCACACACCTCCACATATGTATATCACACTGCAAACTATTTTTTGTGCCCCTAAATGGCGTTTTTTGGAAGAGCAGAACACACCCACAGTACGTAACCGCTGAATCGCACAGCTACAGAACTGCAGAAAATGCTATTCAAAAAAAATTTAGTTTTTTTAGTATAGCACAGTAGTAGAAAACTATATAGAAATTGTTTATTTCACACACCTCCACATATGTATAACACACTGCAAAATATTTTTGTGGCCCTGAATGGCTCTTTTTGCAAGCGTACATTAAAGTGCAAATTTTTTTATTTTATTTTTTTTGCCCTATGGGTCTTTTGGAAAAGAGCACAATAAAGTGCCTTTTTTTTTTCCCCCCTAAATGGATCTTTTTCAAAGAGCAGAATACACCCACAGTATGGAAACGGTGTATCTCTCAACGTAATAGATGCAGTGCTGGTGCACTGAGCTTGCAGATAAAAGTTAGATTTTCTCTGACACTGGGCTCATGGCAGTGTAAAAAGACTGTGCACTGCAACACAAACAGGTAAACCTATGCAGATCGCTGATTTTAATCTCTGAATCTGGACTCCTATATAATAAATCTCTCTCCCTGAAAGCACCAACAGGAACCTGGCCCTACACTACACTATCTCTCTATCTTTTCCCTCAGATTGCAGAATCAGGACTACCTCATGTATTTTACAATCTCTCCCTATTAGCAACAGCAGCAGCCAAGATCCTCTCCCTATCTATTCTGAAGCAGAGTGACGTGTGTGCTGTGTGCCTCTAGCTTATATAGAAGCTGGGTCACATGTTGCACTGACCAATCACAGCCATACCATTAGTAGGCATGGCTATGATGGCTTCTAAGGGCACACCAGCTAATCAAAAGGTGATTGGCTGGCCCCTGAAGCATTTCTAACTGCGTAATTAGATTGCCGAACCCGAACCCGGACTTTTGCGCAAAGTCCGGGTTCGGGAAAAAGCTAAAGTTCGGTACGGACCCGAACTTTACAGTTCGGGTTCGCTCAACACTAGTTGGCAAGCGTACCTAAAAGACCCACACCAAAGAACAAAGCGGACCTCTCCTTGCTCCTCATCAGCTGGGATCTCTAACCCCACTATACCTTCAGTCCTCTCTGAAACCTGCACTGAGAGGAATGAAAGTGTAGAATTAGGTGTGTCACAGCCAGGTACTTGCGGGCAATCTGCTATCGGTTCACCGACGTCCGATAGTACCAGGCAAATTTCCCTGCCGCCAAAAGAAGTTTGCTCCAAGCCATCCACATGCCCAGCGGTTGAATGCTAGCTTGGCTAAATTTCTAGCACTTCAACTTCTGCCTTTTCAGTTGGTAGACTCTGCCCCTTCCGTAAGTTTGTGGAATGTGAGGTTCCACATTGGCAGGTTCCCAAACGCCACTTTTTCTCACGGAAGGCGATTCCGGCTCTCTACCGGCATGTGGAAGGCAAGGTGTTGGCCTCGCTGGACAGGGAGGTCAGCGGTAAGGTGCATATTACCTCTGACTCATGATCCAGCGGGCATTGACAGGGATGTTACCTATCTTTCATGGCACATTGGGTGACTCTGCTGGCAGCTGGGAAGGATGCAGGACAAGGTGCAGTTGTTGGAGGTTGTAACGCCACCATGCCTCCAAAATTTTACTACTGGTGATTCTGACACACCTCTCTCCTCCACCCCCTCCTCTTCTTCTTCCTCCATGGCCTCTACATGTGCTTTGTCCTTGGAACCAGCGGTGCTCCGTAGGTGTTCAAGGGGCTAGGCAAGTACGCGGGCAAAAAGATGCCATGCGGTGCTTGAGCTGGTGTGCTTGGGGGACAGGAGCCACACAGGGGCAGAGATTCTGTCAGCTCTGCAGGGGCAGGCTCAGAGGTGGTTGACGCCACGCCAGCTTAAGCCAGGAAAGGTGGTTTGCGACAATGGCACCAACCTCCTCTCCGCCCTCCGACAGGGACAACTGACCCATGTGCCCTGTGTGGCTCACGTCCTTAACTTGGTGGTGCAGCGGTTCTTGGGCAGGTAACCCGGGCTTACAGGAGGTCCTGAAGCAGGCCAGGAAATTCTGTGGGCATTTTTGCCAGTCATAATGCCAGTGCTCGGCTGGCTGACCTGCAAAAGGAATCCAACCTGCCCAAGAACCGCCTAATCTGCGACATGCCCACCAGGTGGAACTCTACGTTGGCCATGCTGCAGCGGCTGCACACGCAGCAGAGGGCCATCAATGAGTATCTGTTGCAATATGGCACCAGGACAGGGTCAGGGGCGCTTAGATTTTTTTCCCCACGCCAGTGGGCCATGATCAGGGATGCATGCACTGTCCTGGCACCATTTGAAGAGGCCACGAGGATGGTGAGCAGTGACAGTGCATGCATCAGTGACACTGTCCCTCTTGTCCACCTGTTGGAGCACATGCTGCTGATGGACAGGGCACTTGAGGCAGAACAGAGGCAGGAAGAGGAGGATTTCCTTACCTCTCAAGGCCCCCTTTATCCAGACAGTGTTCCTGCTGGCCCGCCTATCACACAGGAAGAGGAGGAGGAGGATTGTGTCAGCGTGGAGGTGGAGCCTAGAACTCAGCATCAGCAACAGTCTTCAAGGGATTAATTACAGTCCCAAGACACCCATGGACTTGTACGTGGCTGGGAGGAGGTGGCTGCAGATAATGTCATCCTGAGTGACCCAGAGGACTCCGGACCAAATGCCTCAGCAAACCTACGCTGCATGGCCTCCCTGATCCTGCAAAGTCTGCGGAGGGATCCTTGTATTCATGCGATCAAGGAGAGGGATCATTACTGGCTGGCAACCCTCCTTGATCCACGTTACAAGGGTAAGGTTGCGGACCTTATCTTGCCGTCGCAGAGGGAGCAGAAGATGAAGCATCTTTGGGAGGCCTTGCAGAAAGGTCTGTGCAACGCGTTCCCAGAGGCTGGGAGGCTACAAATTCCTGGTCCTGGACAACGTGTTGCTGAGGCTTCGGTCAGTCAAAGAAGGAGCGGTGGAGAAGGTGGCCGTCTGACCGATGCGTTCAGACAATATTTTAGTACGCAGCCCCAAGGTATGATCGATTCCAGCAACCATCGCCAGCGTCTGGTTTACATGGTGCAGGAATACCTAGGGGCAAGATCAGACTTGGACACCTTTCCCACCGAAAATCCTATGGGTTACTGGGTCTTGAGGATGGATCACTGGCCAGAGCTTGCACAGTATGCAATTGAGCTACTGGCCTGTCCTGCATCCAGCATTCTTTCGGAATGCACATTCAGTGCTGCTGGAGGCTTTGTAACCGATCACAGGGTTCGCCTGTCCACCGACTTGGTCGATCGACTGACCTTCATGAAAATGAATCAGTCTTGGATCACCACCAGCTACCAAGCACCTGATGCTGATGTAACCGAATAATTATTTTTGAAATGTCAGATCCCTTCAAGACTGCCTATGCTGATGCTGAGTGACTATCATGTTATGCCGAGTGACTATCCTCTTCCTCCTCAATGATCATGCTGATAGCTTGTAAGAACATTTTTGGTTCTGGGCACCACCACCAGTGGCTAAGGCCCAATTTTTCAGCCCCTGTTTAACAGGGGCGTGTATTTACAATATTTGATGCAATACTTTGCAGCAGGGCTCATTGCTGCGCTCCAAGTACAGTATCTGTGAGGGGTTGCAGTGTTGTGGCACCAGTGCCTAAGGCCCAATTTTTATGCCCCTGTTTAACAGGGACATGTAATTACAATTCTTGATCTAATAATTAACAGCAGGGCCCATTCCTGCGGCCACCAAGAGTAACTTTGAGGACTTAGTGTTGTGGCACCAGCACCACCACCAAAGGCCCAATTTTTCCTCCCACTGTTCAACAATGGCATGTAATTACAATTCTTGATATAATAGTTCACAGCAGGGTGTTCCAGCACCCACCAAGAGTAACTGTGAGGGCTTTCAGTGTTGTGGCAACACCAACACCTAAGGGCCAAATTTCTGCAGAGTATATACGGCAGGCCCCTACTTTGAAACATCCAACTTACAAACGACTCCTACTTGCAAACGGAAGGAGACAACAGCAAGTGAGAGGAAATCTACCCCTAGGAAGGGAAATGCTCTCCTGTAAGAGTTAATATGGGAAAAACGTGTCTCCTCTCCACTGATGCTTTACCACCAATCCTTGTTTCAATAAAAAACCCACATTTTCAAAAAACATTTGTCATTGGGACCGAAAGTGAGGTGAAATGTTCTGAACAGGTGCACAGACAGCAAAACAAATGTTACAGGGGTGATAACCCTTCCCTATGTTTTCCAAAAAGCTTAAAAATAGATTTTTTGGCTGGAGCTACACTTAAAAAATGTACTTGTTCAAAATTACAAACAGATTCTCCTTAAGAACAAACCTACAGTCCCTGTCTTGTTTGCACCGCCTGTATACTGCTGTTCAGAGTATATAGGGCCTTTTTTTAATTTGGGTGTGGGGTTCCCCTTAATATCCAATGGGCTGGGGGGGGGGGGTGTACCCATGCCATTTTTCTCAATGATTTTCATCCATATTGCCAGGATCAGACATTACATTAAAGCCGCAAGCAGTTTTAAATGACTTTTTTTCTTTTAGAAATGTCATTTTGTGCAGGGACAGTTCTAAACACGGGAAACACATGCCACTTCGCAGGCATACTTTAGACACCCCCCAGGTATGATATTTAAAGGAAAATTTCACTTTTTTTTTCACTTTAAGCATCATTCAAATCACTGCTCCCGAAAAAACGTTAGTTTTTAAAAAAAAATTTGCATTGATACATGTCCCCTGGGGCAGGACCCGGGTCCCCAAACCCTTTTTAGGACAATAACTTGCATATTAGTCTTTATAGTTAGCACTTTTGATTTCGAATGTTCGAGTCCATTGTATTTAATAGGGTTCTAAAGCTTGCGCGAACTTTCGGTCCATTTGCAGGTTCTGGTGCGAACCGAACCGGGGGGGGGGGGGGGTGTTCGGCTCATCCCTACTCATACATATGTGGGATCATACATTTTTATGGATTTTATGTAAGATGATCCTAGCTTTCGCAATAGCATATCATGAAGTCTTGCCGACAAAGGAAAATTTTCCAGATGTAAACAAATGTGTAAAGAATATATCTATATGGGATAAAAATCCTTTATTTGGGACTTTGGTGAAACTAGAGGGGACATCAACAATTGTTTATAAAACAATTGATGTCCCACTCCACGTTCAAGCTGTTGGGAACATGACATCCTAATTCATAAATCCGATTAGTTTCGGATCTAGAGATGCTTCTCTTGCCATTCCCGCCCCGCCCCGCCGGTGTGGTATATATTTTTCTAGGGCTATAAAGATGGTGCCTGTGGGGTCTCTATTATGTTTTAAGGTCAAAATTTTTAGAAACATTATGCTTATCAAAACCCTTCTTTATATTTGTAATGTGTTCCCCAAGTCTGACTTGCAACTTCCGAATGGTGCGGCCCACATATTCTAAACCACATAAACACCTTAAGAGATATACTACACATTTAGTGGTGCATGTCATAAATTATTTGATTGGGTATGTGACACCTGTGCCCACTGATGTAAATTCAGTTAGTCTCCTATCACGAAGTATTCACCCTACAGACTTTGCACTTCCTGCAGGTGTAAAAGCCCTTTAGGTCCCCAAAGAAAATTGGCCTCGTAGGTGGGTCAGGGACATTGGGTGCTATAGAGTGCCTAAGGTTAGAGGCCCCTCTAAAAAGTATTGCGGATTGTCCGACAACAGTGGTCCAAGATTCCTGTCATTTTTTCTTACCGGCTAGTGCCTTTTGATTATTCTTTTGATGACCCAATGCTGACTAGAATAAGTAGTGAGAAAGGCTAATCCAAAGTCCTCTCTGTTTTCTACTTGGGGTGATTTGTCACCCAAGAGGGTTTGGCGATCCCTCGTCCCTACTTCTCTAATGAAAGAATCAAGGGCCACATTGTCATAGCCCTTGGTTCTAAATCTAGATTTAAGAACCTGGGCCTCTCTATGGAACTCCTCTAGATTGGTGCAATTCCGCCTTAGGCGTAAAAATTTACCTTTTGGGACAGCCGACAGCCAGGAACGGTGGTGATAGGAGTCCAATGGGATGTATCTGTTCCTGTCTGTCGCTTTGAAGTGAGTAGATGTAGTAATTCTGTCACTTTCTATTTCAATTTTCAAGTCCACAAAATGGATTTGAGTGGAACTGGTTTCATAGGCGAGTATGATGCCCCTATCATTGTTGTTTAGAAAAGATAGGAATGTGGCAACAGATTCAGCATCACCATTTCCATAAGATGAGCTGGAGTGGCTTATCCTGTAAAACTACATCTTCCTCCCACTTGGCCATAAAAAGATTGGCCATACTGGGAGCAAACTTCGCTCCCATGGCCACTCCCTTTGTTTGAAGATAGTAGGAACCATTGTGCCAAAAATAGTTATGTTCCATCGAGAAGTCCAACAGTTCCATCACGAAGTGACATTGCGTGGTGGAAAAGTTGAAGCCGGATAGAGAAAATTTCGCACAGCCTCATGGCCCAATCGATGAGATATCGCCGTGTAGAGCGATGCGACATCAGCAGTGATGAACATATAAGATGTCTTCCACTCAATTTCCCCCAGCAAATTTATTACATGCTTGGTATCTTTTAGAAAAGGAGTACCCATCACCAGCGGCTGTAGATAATAATCAATATATTTCCCCACACGTGATGTAATGGAGCCTATGCCACTGATGGGCCTTCCTGGGGGGTTGATCAGAGTCTTGTGAACCTTGGAAAATATATACATAACCGGTAGCCGAGGTGCCAAGGGTACCAAATGTTTTTTTTCTTTTTTGTTTAATATACCAATGTCATGACCCTTGTTAATCAAAGTTTTCAAATCCTGTTTAAACTTAATAGTTGGATCTGATGGTAACAAAGAATAAGTATCAGGATCTGATAAAATCCTTGACATTTTTTTCGAATAGGATTCCTTATCAAGAATGACAATAGCTCTGCCCTTATCTGTGGGGCGTACAACTATGTCATTCCAATTACACAAGGTCTCTATTCCAGCCCTAATGTCATGTTGAGGATGTACCAATTTTGTTCTTAAATTGGCTAAGTCTTTAATTACTAGGTCGCGAAAAACGTTGACATTGGGCGCTAAGTTTCCCGGAGGGTTGAAGAGCGAAGCGTTGGACATCCCTGAATGGACAATGGCAGATGCTTCCCTGGCTAGTTGTCTAGCGGGGTTACTCAGAACATATCTTTTAATGTTGAGCTTACGCGTGTATTTTTGCACATCTATAAATGTCTGAAACTTAGACCCCTTTCACACTGGGGCGGGCAGGAGCGGTGGCGGTATAGCAGCGCGATTTTCAGCGCTGCTATACTGTCGTTCTTACCGCGGTATGCGGTCGCTAGGGGGGTTAATTTAACCCCCGCTAGTGGCCAAAAAAGGGTTAATACCGCCCGCAAACCACGGCTATTGCCGCGGTTTGCGGGCGGTATTACCGCGCTGTCCCATTGATTTCAATGGGAGACCGCGGTAAAGGAGCGGTGAACACACTGCTCCTTTACCGCTGTAAAGAAGCGGCTAGCAGGACTTTTGGAGCGGTCCTGCTAGCGCACCGCTTCAGTGTGAAAGCCTTCGGGCTTTCACATTGAAGGCACAGGGCAGGATTTTTTCATGCGGTATAACAGCGCTATTATTAGCGCTAAACCGCATGAAAAACGCCCCAGTGTGAAAGGGGCCTTATTGAGGTTCCGTGGCGGTGCAAATTTTAATCCTTTATTCAAAGTTAGGAGTTCCTCCCTGGAAAATTCCTTGGTACTAAGGTTAATGATACCATTTACATCTAAATTCTCCTTTTTTTTTTGGAGTGAAGGTTCCTCCCCCCTCTGCTCCCTCTCTTGCGTCCCCATTTCTTTTGTTTCTTCCCCTGCTGGCCAACTGAAAATCCTATCCAAATCAATTGTCAGCTGGATGTTGACTGTAAGAGGGGTGGGAGGCCCCATAACTGGCTTCCGATCTGGATTGCAATACCCCTGAGTTATTATCTAGAGGAGTGAATTTATTGCTAGTGTTAACCCCTTGGCGATTCTGACTACCAGTATTACACCTAGGGTCTCGTGTGTCATTATGGTTATGGTAAACATGATTACTTTCCCTATGTCACCATGGAGGTGGTGATTGGTAAAATGGGAGAGAGAAAGAACCTCTCCTGCCACCCCTCCCTCTCGGTTGATTGGGGTGCTGTTGTGAGCCCCTCCCTCTCTGGGGGTTAGGTGAAAAAGACTGATGCGTATGGTATGCATCAGAACAATTTAGTTGGTTTTCTCCCTGTATAATGCTATTTCCTGAGGCTGCAGATGTAGGGTGGGACATGGTAGCTATAACAGCAGATGGAGGTTCAAGAGGCGGTACAACCTGCCATATAAAAAATAAATTTTCTCTGTAATCTTTCACATCCCTATTATACTTTTTCTTTGTTTTTTGTTTGGACTCTTCCTTAATCTATTCCTTTCTATATAGATAATACAAAAAAATATTAAATTAGACCTTAAGGATACATTTTATATTTTTTGCTGATATTGTAATAATACAAACGGCAGTTAGTTTTGACAATCCACTATAAGATTAGCTAAAAAAAAAAATCTCTCATGTTGTGAGATTTGCCTGTTTACTGGCCATATCCCTACACAACTAACTGGATTCCCTGCATGCTTCACCTCTGCTGTTTACTTTTGATTTGTAAGGACTACATAGCCAATGGTACCTTCTTGCCTGCAAGCAGTGATTCCTGTACTGACTCTGCCTTCTGAAACTCCACCTCTCAGCGCCTCTGTAGTTCAGAAGGCGGGTTCTGTAAAAATGTGTGACACAGCTGTGCCTACTCACAGGGTATAATACCTGTCACAGAATTCAAAGAACTAAATGTGTGGAGATCTAACACAGCAAGTTTACAAACATTAAGATTGTTCAAATTAAAGGAGAAGTACGGCCAAAGCTTTTTTGGCCCTACTTCTCCTATGGATCACAGGAGTGCAGTTCATTCTGCACTCCTGTAACCCGGCTTCAGCCAACAGGTAGCTAAAGCTCGCTATCGGCTGCCGTCGCTCAGCCGGTCCAGGTTGGGGAAAGATCCAGACTTTACAGTTGGGATCCACCCAAATGCCTGGAGCGGCATCTGACTCAGCCTCTTAGCTGCTCCACTGGGAGATTGAGCCAGCTGCTCCCTCCCCAGCCCAGAGCTCCAGTGAGCGCTCGAGGGGCAGAGCAGAGAGCCGCTGACTGACAGGGAGAACTGAGCGATCAGCGGTATTTGATCTCTCATTTCTCAGTGCAGAGGCATCGGGGGACAGATGCAGTGTCAGATCAATGCTGTATCCACCTAAGTGAGTATAAGGTTGTTTTTTTTTTATTTTATACCCAATACTTCTCTTCTAATAAGAGTAGGCTAGACAGGCTGGAGATTTGTTGTATGGGGGGGGGGGGGGTTGTGTTTGTGAAACAAACAACAAGCATGAGTTATCTGTGTGAAACCGGTCTATCAATGTTCCTGTAACGTCCTGTCTACGTCTTTTGGCACCTTGACAATAAAGTAACTATTCTACAGAAGTTCTACCTTCCATGGTGTGCGACCAATCTTCTTTTTCTTCAATTACTATTGACGGTGGTGAGCCGAGGCCAGCACCCACGAGAATTTTTATCCACAGCGGTGTTGCACTCTTTCTGGTGTTTGTGAAAGGGGCTGAAATATGATTAAAAAAACTCCATACCTTGAATCTGCTGCTTAACTTCATTCATTAAATACAGTCCCTTTATTTACAAATCCTTCTTCCTTTGTTAGGCAAAGATAGGATGGGCACTTCTATGTAAACACTATCAGTGTTTATTTACATTTGCAACTGTTGTGATTGGCCATCACAGCAATCATATTGCACAAAGTCACTCTGATTGGCTCTGTGCATTTTTCCTGTGGTCTGCACTGCCTGACCACATGATCAGGCATTTTGTGTGTGCCAGACATGTGCACAAAGTAGCAAACAGAGCCATCTTGAGATGGTGCATGTTGTGCAAATATTGTTTATATGTGTGTGTATCTGGGACATATTGCTAGCCATTGCTTTCACTGTGACCAGTGTATGAAACTAGAATATTGTCCAATTTATCATGCACCATACCCATACACAACATTGGGATGTTTGGCTCACGATGACACCATGTTATAGCTCCACCGTTATCAGAAATAGCCAGCACGCCAAGGGTCTGTCACCTTGCTATCACCTTGAGAAGAGTGTTCCATGTGGTCTAGAAATGTCGGTGGATGATATGGGCCTTTCTATCTTTTTCTTGTCATCGAAATTCGGGGTAATTTCACTAAAGCAGAACAAATCTTAAATTACTTTAAAATTTTTACAATGGTACAATATATTATTTTTTTTATAAGTTGCTTATTTATATTTTGGTAAACGGTCCTTATAGTGTCCTGTGAGCAATTTTGCAGGTACAGTAGGTGCCGCCGACATTGTATATTCATCGCGATCCCATCGCGGAGATTCTCGGTGACAGGGTGCCGACATCTCGCGCTCGCTGCAATAGCGAGAAGGAGACGCGGCACTGTATTGAACGGGATCCGACGTGGATTCCCGCCAATACCAGGCACTGTGTTTGGTATGAATCCTGAGCAGGAACCCCACGCTAATTTTTAAATAAAAAACCGGCATGGGACCCCCCTCCAGGAGCATACCAGGCCCTTGGGCCTGGTATGGATTTGAAGGGGAATCCCTAAGCCGAAAAATCGGCGTGGGGGTCCCCCTCAAAACCCAAACCAGACCCTTATCCGAGCACGCAACCTGGCAGGCCGCAGGAAAAGAGGGGGGGACGATAGAGCACCCCCTCCCTCCTGAACCGTACCAGGCCGCATGCCCTCAACATAAGGGGTTTGGTGCTCTGGGGCAGGGGGGCGACCTGCGGCCCCCCACCCCAAAGCACCCTGTCCCCATGTTGATGAGGACAGGGCCTCTTTCCGACAACCCTGGCCGTTGGTTGTCGGGGTGTGCGAGCGGGGGCTGATCGGAATCCGGGAGCCCCCTTTAATAAGGGGGGTCCCCAGATCCCGGCCCCCCACCCTATGTGAATTAGTATGGGGTACATCATACCCTTACCCATTCACCTGGTGGAAAAAAAATGTCAATAAAAAAACACACACAGCTTTTTAAAGTAATTTATTACACAGCTATTTATTACACAGCTCCGGGGGTCTTCTTCCGACTCCGGGGGTCTCTTCCGACTTCGGGTGTCTCCGGTGTCATCTCCGCACTCTCCGGTTCTTCTCGCGCTCTCCGGTTCTTTCTTCCTTCTGCCGGGCCTCCGCTTTCTTCTTCCAGCTCTTTTGCTAGCGGAGAGGCCCGGTCTTCCCCGTCGTCTCGTCCGGCTCTCCGTTGTCCTTCTGCCGGCCCCTCCACTATCTTCTTCCAGCTCTTTTGCTAGTGGAGGGGCCCGGTCTTCCCGTCGCCGTCGCCGTCGGCGTCTTCTTCCCTCTTCTCCTCCTCGATGTTGACTCGTCGCTTCCTCCTGCTGTAATGCTGGCTGTTCAGTCCGCAACGATTTATATAGGCCTCTCATGACGTCAGTCACATGCTCCCATGACGTCACAGTCACATGCTCTGGGGCCACCCAGAGCATGTGACTGTGACATCATGAGAAGCCTATATAAATAGTTGCGGACCGAACAGCCAGCATTACAGCGGGAGGAAGCAACGAGTCAACATCGAGGAGGAGAAGAGGGAAGAAGACGCCAACGGCGTCGGGAAGACCGGGCCCCTCCACTAGCAAAAAAGCTGGAAGGGGATAGTGGAGGGGCCGGCAGAAGGACAATGGAGAGTCGGACGAGACGACGGGGAAGACCGGGCCTCTCCGCAAAAGAGCTGGAAGAAGATAGCAGAGGCCCGGCAGAAGGAAGAAAGAACCGGAGAGTGCGGAGACGACAGCGGAGACCCCCGAAGTTGGAAGAGACCCCCAGAGTCGGAAGAAGACCCGGAGCTGTGTAATAAATTACTTTAAAAAGCTGTGTGTTTTTTTATTGACATTTTTTTCCACCAGGTGAATGGGTAGGGGTATGATGTACCCCATACTCATTCACATAGGGTGGGGGGCCGGGATCTGGGGACCCCCCTTATTAAAGGGGGCTCCCGGATTCCGATCAGCCCCCGCCCGCAGACCCCGACAACCAACGGCCAGGGTTGTCGGAAAGAGGTCTTGTCCTCATCAACATGGGGACAGGGTGCTTTGGGGTGGGGGGCCGCAGGTCGCCCCCCTGCCCCAGAGCACCAAACCCCTCATGTTGAGGGCATGCGGCCTGGTACGGTTCAGGAGGGAGGGGAGGCCGCTCTCTCATCCCCCCTCTTTTCCTGCGGCCTGCCAGGTTGCGTGCTCGGATAAGGGTCTGGTTTGGGTTTTGAGGGGGACCCCCATGCCGATTTTTCGGCTTAGAGGATTCCCCTTCAAATCCATACCAGACCCAAGGGCCTGGTATGCTCCTGGAGGGGAACCCATGCCAATTTATTTAAAAATTGGCGTGGAGTTCCCGTTCAGGATTCATACCAAACACAGTGCCTGGTATTGGCGGGAATCCACGTCGGATCTCCGTCTACCGGCCTCAATGTCAGAAATGCATGTCGCTCATTGCGAAAGGAAAAACAACATTTTTCCTTTCCCGATGACGAGACAGCTCGGCGCTGGCTCTCGCGACGGGGCTCGTAGGGTGTCAATCTCGCCGCTAGAAGAGGCGAGATTGACACAAAATTGGCGGCACCTACTGTACATTGGACTAGCCAGGAGCATTGGGTTTCATTTTTGGCGCACACAGGTACACAGAAGCAGTGATAGCTGCACTTCAGACTAAGCTGTTTAGACTGTAATCATTCAATATATGCAAGACAAAGAAATCAGAGACTGGGCTACAGCAAAAAAAAGGATATCATTAGCATGTAACAAGAGCGATGGAGATTTAATAACAACATTAACTGCACAAACACTGTTGTATCAGGTGAAGGAATTGAAGTGAGACTGTTCCCTTGGGCTGGCAAGGTGCCCACCTTATAGGGAGATTTGCCAGCTTTACTGCTTTGCCGGGTTAAATCTGTATGAAGGTTATGTGAGCCTCTGCTGCAAGCTGAACTTGTAATCTTTACTAATGAATGCTGAAAGATGTTTACTTGTAGACCCACCAACCTAACACTTGTCTACTCACACTGTCCAAACCCTTCTCTACATACACTGACCAAACCCTTCTCTACTCACACCTACTAGACACTTCTCTGCATACACCGACCAAACCCTTCTCTGCATACACCGACCAAACCCTTCTCTGCATACACCGACCAAACCCTTCTCTGCATACACTGACCAAACCCTTCTCTGCATACACTGACCAAACCCTTCTCTGCATACACTGACCAAACCCTTCTCTGCATACACCCACCAAACTCCTCTCTGCATACACCCACCAAACTCCTCTCTGCATACACCCACCAAACCCTTCTCTGCATACACCCACCAAACCCTTCTCTGCATACACCCACCAAACTCCTCTCTGCATACACCCACCAAACCCTTCTCTGCATACACCCACCAAACACTTCTCTGCATACACCCACCAAACTCCTCTCTGCATACACCCACCAAACCCTTCTCTGCATACACCCACCAAACCCTTCTCTGCATACACCCACCAAACCCTTCTCTGCATACACCCACCAAACCCTTCTCTGCATACACCCACCAAACCCTTCACTGCATACACCCACCAAACCCTTCACTGCATACACCCACCAAACCCTTCACTGCATACACCCACCAAACCCTTCACTGCATACACCCACCAAACCCTTCACTGCATACACCCACCAAATAGCAAACCTTCTCTACTCACACCGACTAGACACTTCTCTGCATACATTGAGCAAACCGTTCTCTGCATACACCGACCAAACCCTTCTCTGCATACACCCACCAAACCGTTCTCTGCATACACCCACCAAACCCCTCTCTGCATACACCCACCAAACCCTTCTCTGCATACACCCACCAAACCCTTCACTGCATACACCCACCAAACCCTTCACTGCATACACCCACCACATAGCAAACCCTTCTCTACTTACACCGACTAGACACTTCTCTGCATACACTGAGCAAACCCCTCTCTGCATACACCCACCAAACTGTTCTCTGCATACACCCACCAAACCCTTCTCTGCATACACCCACCAAACCCTTCTCTGCATACACCCACCAAACCCTTCTCTGCATACACTGACCAAACCGTTCTCTGCATACACCCACCAAACCCTTCACTGCATACACCCACCAAACCCTTCACTGCATACACCCACCAAACCCTTCACTGCATACACCCACCAAACCCTTCACTGCATACACCCACCAAATAGCAAACCCTTCTCTACTCACTACGACTAGACACTTCTCTGCATACACTGAGCAAACCCCTCTCTGCATACACCCACCAAACCGTTCTCTGCATACACCCACCAAACCGTTCTCTGCATACACCCACCAAACCCCTCTCTGCATACACCCACCAAACCCTTCTCTGCATACACCCACCAAACCCTTCACTGCATACACCCACCAAACCCCTCTCTGCATACACCCACCAAACCCTTCTCTGCATACACCCACCAAACCCTTCTCTGCATACACCCACCAAACCCTTCTCTGCATACACCCACCAAACCCCTCTCTGTATACACCCACCAAACCCCTCTGCATACACCCACCAAACCCTTCTCTGCATACACCCACCAAACCCTTCTCTGCATACACCCACCAAACCCTACTCTGCATACACCCACCAAACCCTTCTCTGCATACACCCACCAAACCGTTCTCTGCATACACCCACCAAACCGTTCTCTGCATACACCCACCAAACCCTTCTCTGCATACACCCACCAAACCCTTCTCTGCATACACCCACCAAACCCTTCTCTGCATACACCCACCAAAAATTTCTCTGCATACACCCACCAAACCCTTCTCTGCATACACCCACCAAACCCTTCTCTGCATACACGCACCAAACCCCTCTCTGCAAACACCCACCACCATGTGACATGGTGAATTATCCTGCTTCAAGTAGCCATCAGAAGATGGGTACACTGTAGTCATAAAGGGATTGACATGGTCAGCAGCAATACTCAAGTAGGCCGTGGCAAATAAATGATGCTCAGTTGGTACTAACGGGCCCAAAGTGTGTCAAGAAAGTATCCCCAACACCATTACACCACCACCAGTCTGAATCGTAGCTACAGGGCAGGATGGATCCATGCTTTCTTGTTTGTGCCAAATTCTGACGCTACCATCTGAATGTCGCAGCTGAAAATGAGACTCATCTGATCAGGCAACGTTTTTCCAATCTTCTATTATCCAATTTTGGTGAGCCTATGCGAATTGTAGACTCCGTTTCCTGTTCTTAGCAGACCTGCTGCTGTAGCACATCTGCTTCAATGATGTTTGATGTGTTGTGCGTTCAGAGATGATATTCTGCATACATTGGTTGTAACGAGTGGTTATTTAAGTTACTGTTGTCTTTCTATCATCTCGAATGCCCCTTCTCCTCTGACATCAAGAAGGCGTTTTCGTCCACACAACTGCCTCTCACTGGATATTTTCTCTTTTTCGGGCCATTCTCTGTAAACCCTAGAGATGGTTATGCGTGAAAATCCCAACAGATCAGCAGTTTTTGAAATACTCAGACCAGCCGTCTGGTGCCAACAACCACACCACGTTCAAAGTCGCTTAAATCTTCTTTCTTCCCCATTCTGATGCTCGGTTTGAACTTCAGCAAGTCGTCTTCACCACATCTAGATGCCTAAATGCACAGAGTTGCTGCCGTACGATTGGCTGATTAGCAATTTGTGTTACCAAGCAATTGAACAGGTGTACCTAATAAAGTGGCCGGGGGGCTTATGTAGGATAGCCACAGAACATAACCTCTGTGTGTTTTTTAATTAACAGTATCACCTTTCTGTAAATTCCAATTCTGTCCGGTCACGTGCAAAAATTCATAAAACCCGAAGCTCTGTGTCCAAGCCTTTTCCTCATTATATCATTGTTTTTAAATAGTTTTTAAATAGGTAAAGACCAAGAACTTGCAAAGACCATAAATGATTCTGGATGTCTGCTTTAGAAGGTTAGCTAATTTGAATGTTCTAAAGATCTAAACAGTTGAGCAAATAGAAAACAGTTGAGCAACTAGAAGCATAGGAAATATTTTCCTGCAGCTCGGGTTCTTTAAAATGAGATGGTGAATTTTTTCTTGATCCAGCCCTCCTCCCCTCCCTGTGTCTGTGCCTGGCTTTAGCGATGTTGTCACAGCGTCTCTACTGCTAATCCGTTTTTGTGTTCAGTCACGTTTCTGTCCACCGATGGACAGAAGGGCTAAGTACCAGCTTCGGAGCAGACATATGTTGCGGGGATCTCTGGCATATTGCTTTCTCTGGGGTTAGCTTCATTGCCGCGTCATCGTTATTAGATACATTGTAACATTTGTGACCCAACCTGCTTGCAGCAACATTATTTTGCCAATTATTACTACATTTAATGATTGTGTCAAATCATAAAAAACAATGAATGAACTTTGCAAGTGCATTAGCTGAGCATATTGTGACCTAGATTGATGAAGAGGTGTTACAAGTCACACCACAAATTGCCTGGGTGCAATCATCTGCATCTTTAATGCTGCGGCTGAAGTACGGAGTAAGTCCACTGCACAATCCTCCTCCTCCCCGGTCTCTGCACCAAGATTCTTTATTGAGCACTTTACCTGTCTGCCGCAGAAATAATCCTGTGCACAGAGCAGTGTTTGCCAGCTCCGGTGCTACAGATGGACTGAAGAGCGGTCCTAGACATAGAGAATAATGGCCCAATCTGCCCAGTGCACATGCCAAAGGTGGAGAATAGACCAAAAGGCCATCATTTTCTACGATTAGTCCCTTAAGCCTCGTACACACTATTTTTTTTTTTTTTTTTCATTCAACCCAGCAGGCTGAACAACAAAAAAACGAAAGAGCTCAGGAGGAGACGCTGTACTAACTATGCGATGGTAGTACATCGATCTCCACTGAACTATTGTGTTCTGAACACCGTCCCTGTCGGACCACACCGGTCAAAGCTCCCTCATTGGCTGAGAATGCTGATTGGATGCCAATCGGCAGACCTTTTTTGGTCATGCCCCTTTGACTGTCAGGCCGGCTGCTGTACAAAGGGGCCGAATGTCTATTGGACCGGCTGATGCCACCCAATATTCGACCCGTGTGTATGGCCCTTTAAGTTGGCTCAAGAGAGTAGGGGCAGCACAGTGGTGTAGTGGGTAGCACTTTCAGCTAGCAGCAAAAGGGTCGCTAGTTCAAATCCCGACGACGACACCATCTGCCTGAAGTTTGCATGTTCTCCCTGTGTCTGCGTGGGTTTCCTGCTGGTACTTTGGTTTCCTCCCACACTCCAAAGACATGCTGGTAGGTTAATTGGAGCTTGTCCAAATTGGCCCAGTATATATGTGTACGACTGTGTGTCCCAAGCGTATCAAGATCCTACGGGGTAAATGACCGCACCAGCCAGGCCAACACTGGCTGCAAAATGCGCCTAGAGGCAATTCAGTTCGCATGTGTAGCCCTATACAAGTCATTCATTCATTAATTCATTCATTCACTATGCTGGACCCAGGCAGTAAATCTGAGGATTTATTTTTTATGTGGAGGTCAAGGATTCTGCAGGGGCTCGAGGGCAGGAGGGATTTTTTATTTTTTTGTGATTTGGGCGAGTTGTGTTCCTCTAGGAATAATTTCCTTTGATTTTTCAATTTAATGCCAACAGTCATATTCATTGATCTCTCCAACAGGAACACAATATTAATAAAATATGTTCTTTACATTTTTCATACACATTTTCATATACCAGGGTTGATGAATTTCAAAGTGGCCTTGTCATGTCAGTAAAAAACACAACATGGGAAGCCTGTAAAAGAAGCAGATTAATTCTAATCTGTCCAGCATACAGCAAGTCAAGTTTGTTTTAATCAAGAGATATGGACACCTCTACTATCTGACACTTTTTGGTGTCACATGACATGTCCCGTGCTGGCAGGGGGTAGGGCTGGTGAACCCGAATCTCTTTGATCTTTGAGCCTATGAACAGTAAGCTGGGGCACAGTATTAATTGACTTGGGTGGAAAAGTGGCAAGGACGTTTTTTGGAGCTGGTCTACCCTGCGCTTCACATGAAAACACTGCAATGTGTATGTTTGTACTGTATATGTATGTATAAAAGACACTCAGCCAAGCTCTACTGCTGTATCAAGTATATATGAGCAGAGTATCAGTGCTCTGGCTGCAAATTGTAATCAAACAAAAAGCTGACCACTCAATGCTTTTTCCTTTGTAGACTTTATTAATGCACAACAGCAATGACAGAATCCATATGTACTAACGCATTTCGGCCCCGTCTTCTAGGCTACGGCCGAAACACGTTAGAACATATGGATTCTGTCATTGCTGTTGTGCATTAATGAAGTCTACAAAGGAACAAGCATCAAGTGACTGGCTTTTTGTTTGATTACAATTTATATATGTATGCATGTATTCTTTTTTTTAAAGTGTATGTTTCACCAAGAAATCTTTTTAGTTTTGGACAGAGTGGGGAATGGTTAGAATCCCTGTCGAGTTTTTACTAACATCCAGGGCTCCGTGAGATTTATTCACTTTCTATCCTGGTGACAGCGGTTTTAGCAGACAGGAAGTGAGAAAAAAATCTGCAACAGAGACACAGCAATACAAAGCTGACCGGGGGGGGGGGGGGGGAGGTTCCCTACCAAAACAGTTATTTTTATTTCTGACTGTTTTAATGGGCTTGGGCTTTGAAGTGGTGCATCACCCCCCCCCCCCTACTAAATACTTACCTCCTCACTCGATCCACTGCTGTGCCCATCTGTAACTGCTCTCTTTCTGCATTCGCCAGGTGCAAAGAGGCAGCCCCGGGAACCATTGGCTCCCGCTGCTTTCAATCAAATCCTGTAAGCAGAGAGAGGGGGTGGAGCCTAGCCACACTGTGTGTGTCTATGAAGCCCACATGTGCCGTACCATAGGAAGTAGTCTCCTATGGTAGGACAAAAAGATGAGGAGGAGCCAAAAGCGTCATTACTGGACTCCTGAGGAAGAGGTTCAGGGCAATTGCACAGAGCAGGTAAGTATAACATGTTTTTTTTTATATAAAAAAAATACTTTACAACTGCTTTAAGTTGATGTGTAGTACTACAAAGATTATTTGTTGGATTATTAACAAGTACGTCTAATTCCTGTTCTACTAAACATTTACATTCAAAAAATGTAATATATTATAGCTAATCGTTTTTTTTTTTTTTTTTTCAGGTTTTGTTTTTCTTTCTTTTTTTTTAACCTGGTAACAATGTCAGTAGCAAACTTCCTGTCCTAAGATGACAACACTTACTGTACTCAATGCTGTTACTCCAAAGATAGTCACCCTAGGACAGGACTATAGAGAGACCCGTAGGAGAAAATGGACGGAGGGGCGGCATGACTAAGGGAGGAACAGGGTCAGGTACGGGTCAACTAGGTCAGGAGGTTTGGTGGGGGTGTAGCCCTTACCTGATTGGAGTAAGAGGTTGAATGGGCAGGGTTCAGATGAGAGGGTCTTTGTGGGGAGGTAGTTCTCTCACATTCCAAGGAGTCAGGAGAAGTGACAGCTTCAGCTTCGATCGTCTCCCTCCCCTGCAAGAACTGCAGCATGATGTGTGTGTATGAGGCCTTGTTGGATCAAGTCAGGACTGCTGCAGAGGTACAGGGACGTAATGGCTGTGGCTAGCTGACACACTGGGGGAGCGGCTACATCGCTGGCTACTGCATCGCCGACATGAGATGGGGCTAGGAGGGTTGCCCTCCCGAGTGCCTCGTCCGTCACCTATCCCCCAGGTCCGGCATCACGTTAGGAGCCCTAGTCATAGAGACCATCCGGGGCCTGCTGCGGGCTACCAGTACCAGCGGTGGCCCTGGGAGTAATCCACAAGGGTAAGGGGGTCATCCGGCACTTACTCCCCCTCTCTTCAAGTACCAGAACTAGCGGCACCCCCCCCGCAGCGGTACCGAGCGGGGGGGCGGCTCAGCGTGGGAGATGATCGGGAACACACAGTGGGGGGTGTCGCTGCCCCTCAGCTGCTCCTGGCATCCATCCGCCCTTGATGCTAGAGGAGATTGCGTGGAGGGGGGGGTCTGCTTGATCTCCTGCCTGCCGCTGCCGCGGGGTTCTGGAGCTATTGGCTCTCTCTGTGGCTTCAGTGCAGAGAGGGGCCCAGCCAGAATTAAGATCAGCGATGGTCCGCAGGAAGGTGTGGGTGCCCTCTGCTGGACCTCCAGCGCCGCTGCAGCCAGGTGATGTCTGTGGCAGTAGGTCGGAGCCTCGAGCTGGGGGATCCGCCCCCTTAAAGTGACGGCATGTCACTGCTGCAGCTGGGGGTTCTAAGGTGTCCCGCAGCTCATCATCATCATCATCATCATCATCATCCTTAATAAACACAGCTGGTGCAGCCTGGTAAGTTGTATTTTATATCTGTTTTTAATTGTCCGGGTGTGACGGTTAGTTCAGGGGTTCCACATGGGGATTCTTTTCGGTGAAGCCGGGTTGGCAGGGGGTGCCGGCGCCCCCAGATGGGCGGCTTTCGTCAGGCTTTGCGGTAGGGGCCCCAGGTGCGGTGAAGGTTTTGGCAGCAATTTTCGCTGCCTACTGGGGGTACATCTTAGGCGGGTTGTCAGGGACATGAAATATGTAAGAGGCAGTACGTTTCACTGTTCTCCCTCTTGCATTTGGGGGAATTGGATTTGGAGGGGAGTTAGGTGGCCGAACGCCGGACAGAGGATGAGGCGACGCGCCCTGGTGGCCTATCCCCGCCACGTTTATAATTGTCTTCAGGCTTTAGCGTCTTTGAAGGGAGGGCACCGGAACATTGTTCCTCACTTAATGGCTA
Organism: Rana muscosa; assembly: GCA_029206835.1. NCBI lineage: Eukaryota > Metazoa > Chordata > Amphibia > Anura > Ranidae > Rana > Rana muscosa. The sequence goes on from CM055116.1 coordinate 1,163,925,507, forward strand.
TCTTTACGCCATTGGGGAAGCGTATGGAGTTTGTGGGGGCACTGCTTGGCTGAGTTATGATGGGCTGTTCCGTCAGCGGACGGCCTTGCGGCCTGGCTGGTGCTGGGGTCATACTGGGCATTGGGCTTTGGCACATGGCAAGGGTGGGGTCGTCAGTGTGGCCCTTTCTCTCGGGGGCCGGCTGTGCAGGTGCTGCTGGACGGTCGGCCTGCCTTAATACAGGAGTTTGTTGGCAGTTCAGCGAGGGGTCATGCCTTCTTGGCGTGGCCTGTCGTTTCCGCCATGAGGTCTCCAATTGTGGGGGCTCGCATAATTATGCCAAATGATTTAAGCCCGGGGGGGGTCCCTACCAGGTGTGCCTGTTTCAAAAAGGGAGGGCGCCGGTTAGTCTTCCCGCGGTGGGCCGTATTTAAGTAGCTGTCCACGGAGGGTGGCGGCGTATTTCCTGGCTGATGGTTTTGCTTGAGGCGTGCGTGTTCAGTGTTCTGGGCTGGTGGCTCCATCTTCCTGGCCTAGGTATTTGAAGCACACGCAACATTTTTCTTGAGTTTATTTCTGACAACTTGGCAGGAAAGGTGGGACTGGGGGTAATGGCTGGACCATTCGGGCTTCTGACCAGTCCATCTTTGCGTGTGTTTTCGGGGGGGGTGACTCCCAGGAAGGGACCTAAAAAATATTCTTGGTTAATTACACCGTTTCTGGTATCAGACGGGAGCTTCGGTGAACGATGTAATTTCTCTGGACTTATCTGCGAGGTCGGATGTATGGGAAGGAAATGAGCCCTGGGCTGCCGCACTCGGTATAAACGATTTATTTTAGAAATTCCAAAATTAAACTCCAAAGATAATCCATAGGTTCAAAAGTCCAAAAAAACAGACAAAATCAGAAAACTGACATGCAGGGGTGGATGGCTGACGCGTTTCACATCAAAGATAGATGCTTACTCATATCTCCGGTCGGTAGGTGTCGTTCTTTGCCATAGTCGGGTGGGTCCAACGTTGCGGGCGGGGTTCGCTGTCGGTGAAGACGGATACTCTGTCTCCCAGTGGGCTGTTCCGTTTTGGCGCGCTGAGGTTTTTGAGTTTTTGGCACCTTTGTTGGAGGGGTGGTGCGGTAGGACCCGCAGGTATGATCAGTGATGCCCTCTATCGGCGATTTCCTTTGCATTGGCCCCTCAGATTTGTTGTTTTGCTACGCACTTTGGAATCTATTGAACATGGTTTGGTTTCCTCTGGCGCCTGAAGTCACGGAGGCTCCTGCCATGGTGTGACAATTCGGGGGTATTGTCATTTACGTGCCAATGGTGGTCTGTCGTTTTCAGATGGAAACATACTTTGTCTGGATCTATTGCGGTCCTTATTGTATCTGCTTAATTTTGCCTGCGGCATTATGCCTATGGTTTGAAGTAGAGGGACAATTTGTTTTCATTGCGACGACATGGGGGGGGAAGGGGAGTTGTGTCTAGCCTGGCTGTTTTCGGCTCTGCCGGTGGTGCGCTTACTGCGTCACCTGGTCTGGAGGTGTTTCTACGTTGGCTTTGTTTTTGGGCAAGTTGTTCAGGTCCCAGGTGTTATGAATTCCATTGCCGATTCATGGTCTCGTTTCCGGTGGGAGAGTTTCTGAAGGCTGGCATTGGCAGCCGAACAGCGGGGGGTTTTCTTGTCACATGAAGCTGTGCAGACTGGTTTTGGAGTGGCGGGGGAGCTGTTCCGTTGCCCTGTGTGGGTGTGTTCGTGCTCTGGGTCTTCATCGGTTTGGGGGAGTGGTCCGCTGTTTCGGTGTTTGTTTTTCCATCCGGATCAATTGTCTTTGCTATTGTCTTTTATTGGGATGGATTTTTTGCCGGGAGCACGTCAGTTTTAAAACCGGACGGGGAGGGCTTGGCTGCTTTAGCTTTCCTCGTCCGGAGGCATGGCTTGAGTGATGTTACCAAGGACATTATGGTGAGTCAGGCCGGGCAGGGTTGTTCAACGCGGGAGGGTGAAGCTGGATACTGGGCGCTTGGCCTTGTGGAATGGGCATCAGAAATTTCGGAGGTGTTGCCGGGGTCGGCACCTCGGCCCATTAGGTGCGGCTGTTCACCATGGGTTTTTTGCACGGGCCTTCTTTTTAGGGCATCTTGGGTTGGGGAGATGGTTAGCAGGAACAAGTGTGGTGTGGGTGGGCTGCATGCCCGGTGGTGACAATGGTTTCCCACTGCATTGGGAGTTGTATGGGGAACTTTAAAATTCTAGAATTGGATCAGTTGAAAAAGGGGGGTTGGGGTGTCCTTGTTTTGGGCTCTGCCGGACTCTGTCTGGCCAGTTTGCCTTCGGATGGATTGCCCTTGTCACGTTTTAGTTTGTGGCTGTTTCGCCATGGTTTGGCTTGGTTGGGCAAACCCTAGGCAAACCCAGTTTAATACGCATTCTTTTCATGTAGGAATGGCCACGTCGGCGGCCAGATGGGGTTTGTTATCTCAGGTGCGAGACGCATAGGGTGGTAGTCCGATCGTTTTGGATTTAGGTTTGCCCTCATTTGCTCAGACAGGGCGGCTGTTCTTTGCAGGGTTTTTTTTTAGTGTGGCTCTCTATTTTCTTTTCTTTCTGCTCTTCCACCTGGTTTTGTATGGATATTGGCGTTCCTATGTTTGGGGGCGGGGTGGGCTGACGCTCATCCTGGGGGGAGGCGACTGGTCAGTAGGCATAGTAAGGTTATTCTGCAATGATTGGGGGAGTTGAGGCATGATGTGAGCGTTTCATTTCTGTCCTAGAGCCGACTGGCTCCTCAGTGGTTTTTAGTGCTGCAGGAAAAAGGTAATGAGTTGGGGTTCGGGCTGCCAGGGTCCCGGGGAGGAAGGTATAATTGGACGTTGGCACTTGATGCAGAGTTTCCCGAATACATCATTGTATAGTCTGGTATGGTGGCCAGAAAAGTTTGGCATTTTGCTTGTTTCATTGGTCGTCTGCGCGCGGTGAGAATTGAGTTGGACGGAGAGGTAGGCCGGTTGGTGGCTATGCTCGAGGGCATTGTGGTTCGCCACCGGGAGCTGGTGGATCAGCTTGCAGCTTTTGGATGGTTTAATGGTGTTCGCCTGAAGGCGGTTGGGACAGATATTGGGTCTTTTTTGCCGGCAGGAGGGGGTGGCGCTGGCAGGTGTGGAGGGATTCGCTTGAATGAGGTGTCACTCAAGCTCATTGTGGTGGGTCAAGGGGTCTTTGGGGGGTCAGTAATTACATGGTTACAAAAGTGTGGGGGCCCATCTAAGGTATGGCGCTTCCACTTGGTTAGCGGTGGTTCTCCCAGGAGCGAGGTCTCCTGGGGGAGGGGAATATGGAATTATGTGTGATGTCGGAACGTCTTCGAGCCGGTTGGGGCACGGCTGAGGACAGGGACGATTATGGCGCTTACACTTGGTTAGCGGTGGTATTCCCAGGAGCGAGGTCTCCTGGGGGAGGGGAATATGGAATTATGTGTGATGTCGGAGTGTCCTCGAGCCGGTTGGGGCACAGCTGAGGACATGGACGATTCCAGTTAAAATTGTGCCTTAAGGACACCCAAAGACCTCTTGTTGTTGGGCATTACATTGTTGAATTTGGTATGTTTTAAGGTTATGTTATTTTATTCTTTGGTTAATAAAAAGTGGCTGCTGTGGCCGTATAAAACCCATGTCACTCAGTCCGTGTTTTTATTCTAAATAGTAAGGACCCAGGTTGACGAATCCTTTAGTCAAGAGAGACCCGTAGGAGAAAATGGACGGAGGGGCGGCATGACTAAGGGAGGAACAGGGTCAGGTACGGGTCAACTAGGTCAGGAGGTTTGGTGGGGGTGTAGCCCTTGCCTGATTGGAGGAAGAGGTTGAATGGGCAGGGTTCAGATGAGAGGGTCTTTGTGGGGAGGTAGTTCTCTCACATTCCAAGGAGTCAGGAGAAGTGACAGCTTCCCACCCACCCGCCCTGGTATTAGGGGTCACCGTAGTGGATAGATAAGTTGTTGTAATTTTGTGCCTAAGGTTTTTATCAAGTTTTTCCAAACAAAAAAAAAATGTAATAAATAAATAAATGAATTAAAAAAAAAATGCAATAAAAACGTATGAGATAATATTAATAATACTATACGAAAGAATAAAAAATAAATAAAAAAAGACACAACATGGTATATATATATATATATATATATATATATGTATGGAATGATGATTTAAAAATGGGTTATGTTGCTAATTTTGTCACAGCAGTTGGCGGGTCAAGGGGTCTTTGGGGGGTCAGTAATTACATGGTTACAAAAGTGTGGGGGCCCATCTAAGGTATGGCGCTTCCACTTGGTTAGCGGTGGTTCTCCCAGGAGCGAGGTCTCCTGGGGGAGGGGAATATGGAATTATGTGTGATGTCGGAACGTCTTCGAGCCGGTTGGGGCACGGCTGAGGACAGGGACGATTATGGCGCTTCCACTTGGTTAGCGGTGGTATTCCCAGGAGCGAGGTCTCCTGGGGGAGGGGAATATGGAATTATGTGTGATGTCGGAGCGTCCTCGAGCCGGTTGGGGCACAGCTGAGGACATGGACGATTCCAGTTAAAATTGTGCCTTAAGGACACCCAAAGACCTCTTGTTGTTGGGCATTACATTGTTGAATTTGGTATGTTTTAAGGTTATGTTATTTTATTCTTTGGTTAATAAAAAGTGGCTGCTGTGGCCGTATAAAACCCATGTCACTCAGTCCGTGTTTTTATTCTAAATAGTAAGGACCCAGGTTGACGAATCCTTTAGTCAAGAGAGACCCGTAGGAGAAAATGGACGGAGGGGCGGCATGACTAAGGGAGGAACAGGGTCAGGTACGGGTCAACTAGGTCAGGAGGTTTGGTGGGGGTGTAGCCCTTGCCTGATTGGAGGAAGAGGTTGAATGGGCAGGGTTCAGATGAGAGGGTCTTTGTGGGGAGGTAGTTCTCTCACATTCCAAGGAGTCAGGAGAAGTGACAGCTTCCCACCCACCCGCCCTGGTATTAGGGGTCACCGTAGTGGATAGATAAGTTGTTGTAATTTTGTGCCTAAGGTTTTTATCAAGTTTTTCCAAACAAAAAAAAAAATGTAATAAATAAATAAATGAATTAAAAAAAAAATGCAATAAAAACGTATGAGATAATATTAATAATACTATACGAAAGAATAAAAAATAAATAAAAAAAGACACAACATGGTATATATATATATATATATATATATATGTATGGAATGATGATTTAAAAATGGGTTATGTTGCTAATTTTGTCACAGCAGTTGGCGGGTCAAGGGGTCTTTGGGGGGTCAGTAATTACATGGTTACAAAAGTGTGGGGGCCCATCTAAGGTATGGCGCTTCCACTTGGTTAGCGGTGGTTCTCCCAGGAGCGAGGTCTCCTGGGGGAGGGGAATATGGAATTATGTGTGATGTCGGAACGTCTTCGAGCCGGTTGGGGCACGGCTGAGGACAGGGACGATTATGGCGCTTCCACTTGGTTAGCGGTGGTATTCCCAGGAGCGAGGTCTCCTGGGGGAGGGGAATATGGAATTATGTGTGATGTCGGAGCGTCCTTGAGCCGGTTGGGGCACGGCTGAGGACATGGACGATTCCAGTTAAAATTGTGCCTTAAGGACACCCAAAGACCTCTTGTTGTTGGGCATTACATTGTTGAATTTGGTATGTTTTAAGGATATGTTATTTTATTCTTTGGTTAATAAAAAGTGGCTGCTGTGGCCGTATAAAACCCATGTCACTCAGTCCGTGTTTTTATTCTAAATAGTAAGGACCCAGGTTGACGAATCCTTTAGTCAAGAACATCTTGTCCATAAATTGGTGGTGGAGATGATGGTTGTTATATAGCCTTAATATTCTTCCGGTAACATTATTTAAAGTGGTTGTAAACCCTCTCTGAGAACTTTCACCTACAGGTAAGCCTACACGGTTAAGGAGATATTTGCAATAAATAATGCACCCATGTCTATGGCGCTTAGTCGCGTGTAGACAACGGCGCAGGCGCACTGAGCATGCCGTTTTCTGAATGGCAGCATGCCGTAAGTGTCGGCTCCCACGCGCTTGCGCGAGAGTGACGTCACGCGCCATCACGTGACTCCGGCCAGTCACAGAGCCGGAGTTTGCGGACCCCGGAAGAAGAGGGGTAAAGAATTGCTGCTCACTACTAGTGAGGAAGACCGGGACATTGCGGGCTTCTCCTGCAGGTAAGTGACACATAATGGGCTACTATGCGATGCATAGTAGCCCATTATGCTTTACCTTTGCAGGGAAATAAAGAGGAAGTAAACCCATTAGGCAAGATACGGGTATTTTTGTGCGTATTGAACAGACGCTGTAAAACAAATCCCTTTCAATTGTTTATTTACAAAAACAAAAGGCATCAAGAAGAGTAATTTACCCTCAGGAAAATGAACCCAATCACTGCTTTTTGGACATGTATCAAGCATCAGTTTTTTTTGTTTTTTTCTTGGGTTGAGCAAGGAGGGAAGAACAGTTCTAGAATAGGAGAGGACTTCAGGCACACCTATTATTATAGTCTATGGCAGGGTTGTTCAACTTTTTCAACACAGAGGAACCCTTGAAATAACTTTCTGGTCTCAGGGAACTCCTGCTAAAAATGACTATATCTCATGATAAATTAGTGTGATGGTCAGTAGGAAGAATGCTCCTTACACTTGTGGTCATTGGGATGAATCGTCCACTTACAAATGGCTAAAAAGATCAATGGTGTCAATGGAAATTGCTTATTGTTCACGAAACCCCTAGCAACCTCTGGAAGAACCCTATGGTTCCATGGAACCCTGGTTAAGAAACCCTGCTCTATGGGGCCAAAAATGCTAAAAAAAAAAAAAAAAAGTCTTAGGGCCAAAATGCTTAAAGGGTAACTCCACTTTCGTGGGGGAAAAAATAGCAAAGAAAAAATTATAAAGCGTATACAATTGCATCACAAGTCCTATTGTAATTTAATTTTATTAAAAATTACCTTTCCTTTTCAATCTGCAGTGCTGTAATTTTCTGGAAATGCAATATGGCTACCTGGAGGTGTTCTGTATGCAAAATATTTACAGAACGCCCCCCAGATATGTCATTTCCTGCTTGTGTGATTTGGCTCACTGATTTTGCCAGAAGTCTGCACTAAAATACAAGTCCGATTTCGGGCATCCCCTGCAACAAAATTTTATTTTTGATGCTATACTTCCAATATGAAATCACGTCTAAAGGAATGCAGCTTCCCTCATTAGAGCCAACTGATTGATAATTATGAAACCACTCCCATTAGACTCACTCACCCACATGGATACAGACAAACACACAGGGATTTCTTCAGAATAACAAAAGCTAGGAATCTGCATCAAAGTTTGTTAAAATCCCTGCAATGTACATAGGTCACCCAGAGGGGTATGTATTTTTTTCTCAACAAAAGTGGAGTAACGCTTTAAAAAAGCTCATGTACTTTTTTTAAAACCTAGGGGACTGAACATACAAGTATGGGCAGGGAAAATTAGAAATAATAGGATTCTGCATGTTGAGCCTAGTCTGGTGTAAGGAAGCCGTGAATAGAGGTTAAAACATCAGATTTTTTTGTCATCTGTGTCCCATTGGAGAGATTTCCCTTTACTTTCTGTCCTGAAGACGCAACAGAAAATGCGAGCAAATCTTTACAAAATAAGTTGATTTTTTTGTAATTTTTTTGGGCAACTCTTACCCCAATAGGTGTCCACATTGGAATCATTTTCCTGACTCTTGTTCTTGTGACAACTCAAAATTTTAGATTTTTTTTTTCTGTCTGTCACAAGGACACAGAACAGTTTTAATCAGCCTACCTAAACCAACAGCAATAAAAACCTGAGAGGGGGTTCTAATTCTTCCCTGGATTATTATAAATGATTATTATACAAGATTTTTATAGTGGCAACACTTTACAGTATAGGGAAGATAGTAGAGTTACAGTACAGTTCAATACAAGAAGGTTCTGAAGGTCATGCTCATAAGAGTTTGCAATCTAAAAAGGAGGGGCAAATGGTACAAAAGAAAGTAAGTATGGGGGAAGAGTAGGAGGCAGGGGAGTTCCAGAGGATGGGAGAGGCTCTGGAGAAGTCCTGTAGGCCTTCATGGAAGGAGGAGACAAGAGAACGGTTTGGTTGGAGTTGTTGCAAGTAGATTGAATTTTATATGTTGTGCGATTGGAAACCAGTGGAGGGACTGGCAGAAAAGGTTAGAGTGTTCTGAGTGGTTGGTAAGGTGCATAAGGTCTGGTAGCAGCAATAATGATGGACTAATGGGGAATAGCTTTGTAAAGGTAGGCCTATGAAAAGGGAGCTGCAGTAGACGAGACAAGAGTGAATTAGGCGGCTTGGTGGTGTCATTATCCACAACGAAACAAAACATTTTGCTTCTACATACACTTGAAGGTCTCATGCACACTGGGCGTCAAAAGTGCCACTTTTAGGGGGGTTGCCATTTTTTTTTAAATGTCCCTCCATGTTAGCCTATGTGTCCTTGCACACATGGGCGTTTACAGGCATTGAGGCGGAAAGAAAAATCACTTGCACATTCAGAAGGGGAGCGTTCTGGCAGGAATAAAATGCCAGACATGCGTAAACACGTATACACGCTAGACACATTTAGTGCTTGAGTGTTTATTCCTTTTAATGGCCAGAATAAATTAATATTCTAGCCAATGAAATGAATGAACGCCTAAACACCAACGCATCTAAACATGCCTAAATGTGTTTGGAAGATGCGACTTTACATGCGTTTTTATTAATGATTTTCTCCTGTCAGGAGAAAAGGCATTTAGAAGAGCTGGACAAACTCCCAGTGTGCGCAAGATCTAAAGCTAAAACTAGGGATGTAACTTACCTGGCGTGTCCCATGTCCTGCAGGCTGCTGCATCGTAAAGAAATCTTCTCCCTATTGCCGCCACACCTCCCCATAATGCTGATCCTCTGGCACTATGGGGGTTAACCCAGGGGCGTATCTACCACAAAACAAACAAGGCATTTGCCTTGGGCAGCATTTTTCAGGGGGTGGCCGCCCCCAGGCAGAAGGGCAGAGTCGGCTCTTTAATTAGGCCTCGCAGCCACCTACTTTAGCTAATTAAGTAGTCGCCACTACTCCTAAACAGTCAAAACAGCTCAGTCCTTTGTAAAAAAAAAAGAGGTATGGGAAACGCCGCCATCTAAGTGTGGAGCCATGTGAAGGCAGGCGCTGATAACAAGCCAGATCTGAGGCAGCAATGCAGAAGGATCCAAAGGATGACGTTGAATCAGGAAGGATAACAAAATTGATGCTGTGTCCCCCCCACGGTTTAAACTTGGTAATCCTTCCTGATTCAATCTGACAGTGTTGCTTTGCGATCTCATTGCTTTGCATAACTCCCTCCCAGACCCCTCCCTCTTTGCCTTTTTAAAGCACTCTGGCCAATCCTCCCCTATGGTTTGACAAAGGGGCGGTTCTCGTTGCCCCGAAATGCGTTGCCACGCCCCCAATTCATCCTTTGGATCCTTCTGTATTGCTGCCTCGAATCTCACTTGTTACCGGCACCTGCCTTTACATCGCTCCAGCTCACCATTGCATACTTCAACCATCGGCTGCATCGTACTGACCTGCCGCCAATAACGGTGCCTCTACAGCCTGACTGTCATCATTTACCTTCCTCTAGGCCTGACCCAGCCGTGATCCTGCCGAGCTCTGCAGCCTCTCCATCTGGATGCCTTCTTGTTTTTAATCCCCAGGTGCAAACTTTTATATATAATTTATCGGAACTTGCATCTAACAGTCAACACTTAGATGGCGGCACTTTCCATACCTCTCTCTTTTTTACAGAGGACTGAGCTGTCCTGACTGTTTAGGAGCAAAGGCGGCTCTTTTATTAGGTAAATTAGGTGGCTGTGATGCCTAATCAAAGAGCCGACTCTGCCTATTTTCCTGGGGGTGACGCTACCCCCCTGAAAAATGCCAGCCAAGGCAAACGATCCTGGTTTGCCTCATGGTAGATACGCCCCTGGCTGGCCCCGTCCTATGTCCCGCTGACCACAAACTGTATGTGGCACTTAGACGAATCATATCTCAGAGTCTGATGAGGAAGCTGCAGCTGTTCACTGTGTGAGACACGGTATACCACGGCTGGGGTGGGACAAATTTAGATGGGGGAGGGGGCGCCCGATTTTAGTCTTGCCTAGAGCAGCACAAAACCAAAATACACCACTGGGTTAAGTTAAGCCAATGATGGGAGTGTGAAAGGGTTATGCTGCTTTCCAGCCTCTTTTGCCCACCTCCTCCATTCATATAACTTGTAATATGAATTCTATGAATGGAAGATGGGGATGAGTGGCACAACATTCAGGAGAAGAATTCTACACTATGCGGCAGCCAACAGGACTAGGGACACCATTACAGCTATGTTAAGTCCCTGGTGCGATATAGCCCCCAAAAAAACTAAACTTCAGCTTTAAATTCTCCCACATATATACATGCTTCCCACCTTTCACAGATGGAATGCTTTATTTTTAACAAAAGTCAATCCCTTAGCAAACTGCCGTTTACATTGTCATTATTTCCAATAGCCCTGCCATACTGTTGTGTGATTTATACTTTTGCTGTACGTGTTGTTTCTTGACATGTGCTCACTCTTTTATGGAACGATCGGCCTAATAGTAGCACGGTGTGCTGTCTGCCATCTCTACAAAGTAGACGGATTCATTCTTCTGAACTCACCAGCTCCATGTTTCGCAGGCTAGCCTATCAATTATTTAGAAGACACACTTGGCATTTAGCTGTGATGTTATAAGTTTCTTTCAGAGCTGTTTGTGGATGAATTTGGGATACAGATAGAGAATCGCAAGAGTGGTGACACAAGCAATCGTTCTTGTAGAGAGTATGATTAAAGCATGCTGTACTATAGCTTTGTCTCTGAAATCTGTACTCAGTGGCTGTAAAATAGATTTGTGACAGTGAATAAAATGGATATTGTAAATACGGTATTTATAATAAAAGTCCTTTTCTTGTGTTTATATTGAAATATGCTTTTTATTTGCAGTAAGTTTTTATTGCATTTTTACAAGTACTTTGTAATGCTCATTTACGCTGTGCGCTGACATGCGTTAATCTGGCGAATCAACACAGTGATGCAACACAACGAGCCCACACTTTTTTTTAAGCCTATTAGAGCCTCTGGCTCTAATCACTTGCTTAAAAAAAAAAAAATTACATGTGTCCGGCGCCTCACATGTAGATTGGATGCATTGATGGGGGGGGGGGGGGGGGCGGGCCACCACTGGGTGTGAGACAGAACAGGAAATTGGGGTCCCACCACGAGGGCAGTGACAACATTTAAAGTGTCCCACCACCCGCGCTGCTTATCGTTGCTAAACAAAGAGATAAGTTTGCTAAAAAGAGTCTTGTGATAGATTCCTGGTTCCCAATAGTGATTAGTTGATGGTTTGGCCTAAACATTGGCAATAGAAGCGATATTTCTTGGTGCTGGTGTGAATTTTTTGGGGGACCTCACACAGTCTTTTTTTTCTTTTGTGTGACAGTGAGGTACCCTGTTATAATCCATATCTGACTCAAAAGGGGAGATTTACTATAACTTGCGTGAAGGAAATCTGGTGCAACTGTGCATAGTACCCAATCAGCTTCCAACTTCAGCTTGTTCAATGAAGCTTTGATAATAAAACCTTGAAGCTGATTGGTTACTATGCACAGTTGCACCAGATTCTGTGTGCACCAGTTTTAGTAAATTTCCCCTAAAGGGTAGCGCAAGGTTGATCATTTTTGCTGTAGGATGTACTACAGCAAAAGTGCCAATTACAAGACAAAAAAAGATAGTTTAAATTGCCAGGAAATTATATTTCATTGCTGACTGCTTTAAAGGGGGGAAAAAAAAGCACTTAAACCCCTCAAAGGTCCCCCAAAATACATACCATACCATTGAAGAGGTCTCAGTGCTGGGTTATCATTTGCCAGCGATTTTAAACTTTTGTGATCTTCCCACCATAGAAAAATAGCCGGATATCTCACTCCTGTGACAATACTGAAGAAATGACACTTTGCTACAATATAAAGTAGTGAGTATACAGCTTATATAACAGTGTAAATTTGCTGTCCTCTCCAAATAACTCATCACACCGTTTAACAGGACAGGTCCCACTCAGAACAGGCCTCGCCATGGTTGAGCAAAAATGTTGAGTGCACATGCTCCACGTCATATCCAAAGATCTTTGGGAAATAGACGTATGAGTGCTGCCAGTATTGCTGCAGAGGTTAAAGAGGTGGGGGGTCAGCCTGTCAGTGCTCAGACCATACGCCACACACTGCATCAAATTGGTCTGCATGGCTGTCATCCCAGAAGGAAGCCTCTTCTACAGATGATGCACAAGAAAGTCCGCTAACAGTTTGCTGGTGACAAGCCGACTAAGGACTTGACTTACTGGAACCATGTCCCATGGTCTGATGAGACCAAGATAAACTTATTTGTTTCAGATAGTGTCAAGCATGTGTGGTGACAACCAGATGAGGAGTACAAAGACAAGTGTGTCTTGCCTACAGACAAGCATGGTGGTGGGTGTGTCATGGTCTGTTGCTGCATAAGTGCTGATGGCACTGGGGAGCTACAGTTCATTGAGGAAACCACGAATGCCAACATGTACTGTGACATACTGAAGCCAAGCATGATCCCCTCCCTTTGGAGACTGGGCCACATGGCAGTATTCCAACATAATGGCCCCAAACACACCTCCAAGAGGACCACTGCCTTGCCAAATAAGCTGAGGGTAAAGGTGAAGGACTGGCCAAATATGTCTCCAGACCTAAACCCTAATGAGCATCTGTGGGGCATCCTCAAACGGAAGGTGGAGGAGCGCAAGGTCTCTGACATCCACCAGCTCTGTGATGTCGTCATGGAGGAGTGGAAGAGGACTCCAGTGGCAACCTCTGAAGCTCTGGTGAACTCCATGCCCAAGGGGGTTAAGGCAGTGTTGGAAAATAATAGTAGCCACACAAAATATTGACACTTTGGGTCCAATTTGGACATTTTCAGTTAGGGGTGTACTCACTTTTGTTGCCAGCGGTTTAGACATTAATGGCTATGTGTTTGAGTTATTTTGAGGGGACAGAAAATGTACACTGTTATACATGCTCACTACTTTACATTGTAGCAAAGTGTAATTTCTTGCGTGTTGTCAAATGAAAAGATACACATGAAAAGATATAATAAAATATTTACAAAAATGTGAGGGGTGTACTCATTTTTGTGAGATGCTGTGTGTGTGTGTATATATGTATATATGTATATTTTTTTAAATCTACTTCGGAATCTCCTTCGGAAACAGTGGTTCACAGAGTGGGGTACAGGGCCAATGGTTTTACCATGCCTCTTAAAAATACCTTGGGGTGCTTACTATCCAAAATTAGGTAATTTTGTGGATGTTTTCTACTGTCCTGGCACTTCAGGACCTCCAAACATGGATTGAATGCATGATTTATGCCCCTTGAAAGTTGAAGATACTCTTTGGATTTTGGACCCCTCTATGCGGCTAGACTGCAATAAAAGTTTCACACAAGTAGTACCTCCATACTGTATACTCGGGAAGAGTATCATAGAGTGTCTTGAGGTTTAGTTCCAAGTATTCCCTTGCTGTGTGTGATAAATATCCCAATTGATAGCTCACAATGTCTCTAAATACGTTGGATGGTCTATTTTCTGGGTGCATCTCCTGTCCTAGAACTTCAGAGACTTAAGCAATGGGATAGGTAGTCAGGAAATCAGATGCTTTATAAAAGTTTGAAGGCTCTTCTTGGATTTTGGGTCCTTCTGTATCTAGGCAATGAAAAAGTCACACACGTGGTATCCCCTTACTTGGAAGGAGTAGAGCCCATGCTTTGTGTGATAAATAATTTGATAAAATGACAAGTTTGTAAAATATAATTACATTTTATTTGCTTTCTTAATTTTCCTCCAAAAATTGTTGCAAAAAATTACAACTCCAAAATACAATGCTTTTTATTAAATACCTTGGACTGTCTACTTTCCAACAATGGGTCATTTGGGTGTATTTGTACAGCCCTGCCATTTTAGGGCCACAAGAAATGATAGGCAATTGGTACAACAGGATTGATCAATTTTGCAATACATATACCATAGTTTGTAGACGCTAACTTTTACACAGAATATTTAACTAGCAGCCAGTCTGCCTTACATCAATAGTTTGTAAACTTTAAAAAAAAATGGTAAGGGACCATATTCAGAAACTTGCAGATAAGAATAGTATCATTAGTAGTACCCAGCATGGATTTATGAAAGATTGTATTGGCCAGACCAACCTTTTAATACTCTATGAAGGGAAGGCCTGTGGATGTAGTGAATGGAGATTTTGCTAAAGCATTTGACATTGTACCACATAAACTTACTCCACAAATTGAGGTGTGTAGGCATTGACAATATTATATGTACCTGGATAGGAAACTGGTTGCAGGGGCACGCCCAAAGAGTGGTGATAAATAACGTATTTTCTGAATGGACTGCAGTTATAAGTGGGGTACCCCAGGGCTCTGTCCTGGGACCAATTCTGTTTAACTTGTTCATAAATTATATACAGATTGGTAAAAATAGTTCAATCTCAGTGTTTGCTGATGATACAAAGATCTTCACAACAGGATATTGAATCTTTACAGGAAGACCTCAATAAATTAGTGGAGTGGGCAAACACATGGCAAATGAGGTTCAGTGTAGGGAATGGTAAAGTAATGCACTTGGGGTTTAAACATATGAATGCAAGTTACATGCTAGGAGGAGAACCTCTGGGAGAATCAAGGATGGAAAAAGATCTGGGGGTCCTAGTTGATGACAGACTCAGCAATAGCATGCAATGCCAAACTGCAGCAAGCAAGGCCAGCAGAATATTAGCACGCATTAAAACATGTATTTACTCAAGATTTACTCAAGATGTAAACATCCCTTGTAATAGGAATGTGTGTGACAGGTCCTCTTTATTGAGAGATGCGGGGTCAATAAGACCCCACATCTCTCCTCCAGGCTAGAAAGCATGAGATCAGTGAAAAATGTTTCACTGATCTCATACTTACAACCGCAATGGTGGCTTTGTTTACATTTGAGGACCCGGGCGGGACGTCATCACATCGCGCCCGGGCCCCTGACGAGCATAGAGATGACTGGTGACCATCTGGTCACCAGTCATCTCTATGCTCGTCACGTGACCCACCACCGGCGCGGGAAGATTCTCTCCGGGTCCCCGATCGCACGGGAGAGCCCGGAGAAGCACCGGATGGCGGCGGGAGGGGGGGATGTCCCCTCCCACCGCCTATAAGAACGATCAAGCGGCAGAACTGCCGCTATGATCATTCTTATTAAATACAGAATCGCCGGCACGTCAAAAGGATATCTGAATGATGCCTCTAGCTGCAGGCATCATTCAGATATGCCCCTTCAAACGCAGGACGTCATATGACGTCCACCCAGGATGGGAGATCCCATCTGTGGACGTCAATTGACTATGGCTGGGTAGGGAAGTGGTTAAAAGTAGTTTACTATCTGTCAAGGTAAATCGTTCAGGGGAGGTTTTAAAACGTCCCGTTTACATAAGAGCGCTTTTTACTTTAAAGTGCACTTCTCCTTTAGGGAAACTCATTCACTGGCTGTCTTAACACACCAGAAAAGGTGCATGTACCATTTCTAACAGCACACCACTCTGTCACACATGTCTGTAGGCAAGGTGCAGAATGAATGTCACATCGTCACACAAATGCATGTAGCGTGCATTATCACAAGCGCACATTGCTGTTCTCTGGGTGTCACTCAAGGAGTGGTGTTCAGGAGCCATTTAGGATGAAGATTGCTACTCTTGAGATTTGTTTTTAACCACTTGACAACTGGGCACTAAACCCCCTTCGTGCCCGGACCAATTTTTAGCTTTCAGTGCTGACGCACTTTGAATGACAATTGCGCGGTCATACAAAGCTGTACCCAAATGATATTTTTATCATTTTTTCCCCACAAATAGAGCTTTCTTTTGGTGGTATTTGATCACCTCTGCGGTTTTTATTTTTTGCGCTATAAACAAAAAAAAGACAGAAAATTTTGAAAAAAAAACACAATTTTTTTACTTTTTGTTATAATAATATCCCAATTTTTTTAAAAAAAATATTTTTTTTCTCAGTTTAGGCCGATACATATTCTTCTATATTTTTTTGGTAAAAAAAATTGCAATAAGCGTATAGTGATTGGTTTGCGAAAAAGTTATAGCGCCTACAAAATAGGGGATAGAATTATGACATTTTTATTATATATATTTTCTTTACTAGTAATGGCGGCGATCTGCGATTTTTGTCAGGCCTGCAATATTGCGGCGGACATATCGGCCACTTTTGACACTATTTTGGGACCATTCACATTTATACAGCGAACAGTGCTATAAAAATGCACTGATTACTGTATAAATGTGACTGGCATGGAAGGGGTTAACACTAGGGGGCGAGGAAGGGGTTAACTATGTTCCCTATTTGTGATTCTTACTGTGGGGGGAGGGGACTGACAGGGGGAGGAGACCGATCTGTGTCCCTATGTACAAGGGACACAGCATCGGTCTCCTCTCTCCCTGACAGGACATGGATCTCTGTGTTTACACACAGAGATCCACGTCCTGCCTCTGTCACAGCCGATCGCGGGTGCCTGGCGGACATCGCGGCTGCCAGGCACGCGCATCGGCATCACGTGACCGCGGCGGGCACAGCTGTTCCCCCGCCGCGCGCCCTCGGCGGCGCGCAGGGGGAGAGAAACAGCAGGACGTCCATAGACGTCCACTCAGCACTTGAGAGCCGCGCTGCAGACGTCTTTTGTCTATAGCGCGGGTCTTAAGTGGTTAACCCGCGGGGGAATTAAAAAAAAAAAAAAATCCTAAAATAAATAAATTGATTGTTTGATTCTATGTGCTTTAGCAGATTAAATTTGATTTTACATCTACTTTAACATAAGACTTTTTGTATCACTCCCACTATGGCTCATGTGACGTCTTTCATACTTTCCTACTAGGGATGAGCTCGGTGTTCGAGTCGAACATAGGTTCGACTCGAACATCGGCTGTTCGCGCGTTCGCCGAACAACGAATGATTTGGGCTGTTCGCGCCAAATTCGAGTGACGCGAACGGCCCACAATACACTGCACCATTGCAGTGTAATCCCGGCGCTGTGATTGGCCAAGCATGCACTGTGACCCTGCATGCTTGGCCAATCACAGCGCCGGCAGCGAGGAGAGCAATGATTGGCCACAGGCAGGATGCCTGTGGCCAATTATTGCTGAGGGGGTTTAGTACACGCCCCACACTATAAAAGGCCGCCAGCGCGGCGGCCTCGTGTAGTGTGTTCCGGCGCAGGGAAAGAGAAGGATAGGCAGGGACAGTGTCATATTTTTTCTTTGCTAAACCTTGTGTGTAGGGACAGAGAAGGATAGGTAGGGAGAGTGTCGGTGTCATATTCTTTGCTAAACCTTGTTTGTAGGGACAGAGAAGGATAGGCAGGGAGAGTGTCAGTTTCATATTCTTTGCTAAACCTTGTGTGCTGAACCATATTGCTAAACCTTGTGTGTAGGGAAAGACAAGGATAGGCAGGGAGAGTGTCAGTGTCATATTCTTTGCTAAAACTTGTGTGATGAACCATATTGCTAAACCTTGTGTGTAGGGACAGACAAGGATAGGTAGGGAGAGTGTCAGTGTCATATTCTTTGCTAAACCTTGTTTGTAGGGACAGAGAAGGATAGGCAGGGAGAGTGTCAGTTTCATATTCTTTGCTAAACCTTGTGTGCTGAACCATACTGCTAAACCTTGTGTGTAGGGACAGACAAGGATAGGCAGGGAGAGTGTCAGTGTCATATTCTTTGCTAAACCTTGTGTGCTGAACCATATTGCTAAACCTTGTGTGTAGGGACAGACAAGGATAGGCAGTCGAGAGTGTCAGTGTCATAATCTTTGCTAAACCTAGTGTGCTGAACCATATTGCTAAACCTTGTGTGTAGGGACAGACAAGGATAGGCAGTCGAGAGTGTCAGTGTCATAATCTTTGCTAAACCTAGTGTGCTGAACCATATTGCTAAACCTTGTGTGTAGGGACAGACAAGAATAGGCAGGGAGAGTGTCAGTTTCATATTCTTTGCTAAACCTTGTGTGCTGAACCATATTGCTAAACCTTGTGTGTAGGGACAGACAAGGATAGGCAGTCGAGAGTGTCAGTGTCATAATCTTTGCTAAACCTAGTGCGCTGAACCATAATGCTAAACCTTGTGTGTAGGGACAGACAAGGATAGGCAGGGAGAGTGTCAGTGTCATATTCTTTGCTAAACCTTGTGTGCTGAACCATATTGCTAAACCTTGTGTGTAGGGACAGACAAGGATAGGCAGTCGAGAGTGTCAGTGTCATAATCTTTGCTAAACCTAGTGCGCTGAACCATATTGCTAAACCTTGTGTGTAGGGACAGACAAGGATAGGCAGTCGAGAGTGTCAGTGTCATAATCGTTGCTAAACCTAGTGTGCTGAACCATATTGCTAAACCTTGTGTGTAGGGACAGACAAGGATAGGCAGTCGAGAGTGTCAGTGTCATAATCTTTGCCAAACCTAGTGTGCTGAACCATATTGCTAAACCTTGTGTGTAGGGACAGACAAGGATAGGCAGGGAGAGTGTCAGTGTCATATTCTTTGCTAAACCTTGTGTGCTGAACCATATTGCTAAACCTTGTGTGTAGGGACAGACAAGGATAGGCAGTCGAGAGTGTCAGTGTCATAATCTTTGCTAAACCTAGTGTGCTGAACCATATTGCTAAACCTTGTGTGTAGGGACAGACAAGGATAGGCAGTCGAGAGTGTCAGTGTCATAATCTTTGCTAAACCTAGTGTGCTGAACCATATTGCTAAACCTTGTGTGTAGGGACAGACAAGGATAGGCAGGGAGAGTGTCAGTTTCATATTCTTTGCTAAACCTTGTGTGCTGAACCATATTGCTAAACCTTGTGTGTAGGGACAGACAAGGATAGGCAGTCGAGAGTGTCAGTCTCATAATCTTTGCTAAACCTAGTGCGCTGAACCATATTGCTAAACCTTGTGTGTAGGGACAGACAAGAATAGGCAGGGAGAGTGTCAGTTTCATATTCTTGGCTAAACCTTGTGTGCTGAACCATATTGCTAAACCTTGTGTGTAGGGACAGACAAGGATAGGCAGTCGAGAGTTTCAGTCTCATAATCTTTGCTAAACCTAGTGCGCTGAACCATATTGCTAAACCTTGTGTGTAGGGACAGACAAGGATAGGCAGGGAGAGTGTCAGTGTCATATTCTTTGCTAAACCTTGTGTGCTGAACCATATTGCTAAACCTTGTGTGTAGGGACAGACAAGGATAGGCAGTCGAGAGTGTCAGTCTCATAATCTTTGCTAAACCTAGTGCGCTGAACCATATTGCTAAACCTTGTGTGTAGGGACAGACAAGGATAGGCAGGGAGAGTGTCAGTGTCATATTCTTTGCTAAACCTTGTGTGCTGAACCATATTGCTAAACCTTGTGTGTAGGGACAGACAAGGATAGGCAGTCGAGAGTTTCAGTCTCATAATCTTTGCTAAACCTAGTGCGCTGAACCATATTGCTAAACCTTGTGTGTAGGGACAGACAAGGATAGGCAGGGAGAGTGTCAGTCTCATATTCTTTGCTAAACCTAGTGCGCTGAACCATATTGCTAAACCTTGTGTGTAGGGACAGACAAGGATAGGCAGGGAGAGTGTCAGTGTCATATTCTTTGCTAAACCTTGTGTGCTGAACCATATTGCTAAACCTTGTGTGTAGGGACAGACAAGGATAGGCAGTCGAGAGTGTCAGTGTCATAATCTTTGCTAAACCTAGTGTGCTGAACCATATTGCTAAACCTTGTGTGTAGGGACAGACAAGGATAGGCAGTCGAGAGTGTCAGTGTCATAATCTTTGCTAAACCTAGTGTGCTGAACCATATTGCTAAACCTTATGTGTAGGGACAGACAAGGATAGGCAGGGAGAGTGTCAGTGTCATATTCTTTGCTAAACCTTGTGTGCTGAACCATATTGCTAAACCTTGTGTGTAGTGTGACAGCAGGAAGGTAAAGTCACCTGGTTGCATCCAGGGGGGTAGATATATTTCGCCCAGATTCAGGCTTTACGCCGACTTATACAACTAGGGAGTTGATGAAGCCCAGCTGAGGCTAGTGGGCTCATGGATGACTCATACCTCTAGGGAGAGGGCTGGGCGTCGTGCAGGCAGGGAGTTGATGAGACCAGCTGAAGCTTGTCAGCTCATTTAAAGGCCTCTATAAAAACTCCCAGCTTCATTAGATGTTAGCTCATGCCTGGAACCAGACCTGTGTGGACTGTCTAGGGAGAGTGAACCCCTGTGCGGTGAGGCAAAGCCTGTGTGGCTATTTGTTTGGATTTTTACTAAACCAGGGACTTAGGGACTAGGACAGCACCAGGCTGATCCCAGTTGTTAGTTTAGGAAACCTGCATGTTTAGTCAGAGGTCAAACTGACCAGGATTTATTTTGTTTATGTTTCTTTTTGGCTTTGCTGTGTTTTTGTCACTGTACATAGAGAAATAAACCGCACCTTTTGATTTTGAAAACCACAACCTCCGTCTGCTGGCCCTGTTTTTGTGTGGGGAGCCCAACCAGGGGGTCACACACACCCGCTACCGAGTTAACCCCCTCACAGTTGGTGGAGAACCAGTGGCAGTTTTTTTTAAGCCAGCATGGAGGAGATACTGAAACAGCTGGCTCTAGCAAATGCCAATCAACAGCAGACAAATGCAGGTTTGCAAAGGAGCCTTGCAGCCCAGCAGCAAGCTCATCAACAAGCCCAGCAGCAATCTGAGGCCCGCTTCATAGACCTGTTACAGAAGCAAGAGCAGAGACTACAACAAATGGAAGCAGTAATGCAGCAACGTCCGCAGACCAGTGAGGAAAGCCGTCCCACTAATACCGCGTCCTTTGGGGTGAGTCGTTTATTGACAAAAATGACTGGAGAGGATGATCCAGAGGTATTTTTGACCACATTTGAAAGGACTGCTGAAAGAGAAAAGTGGCCTGAGGAGCAGTGGGCTGGACTGGTGGCTCCTCTGTTAACTGGTGAATCGCAGAAGGCTTACTATGACCTAGAGCCTGACCAAGCAAAAGACTATGTGATGCTAAAAGCTGAAATATTGGCAAGGCTGGGTGTCACCCTGGCTGTCCGGGCTCAGCGTGTGCATAACTGGACTTTCCAGCTTGGAAAACCCCCCAGGTCTCAAATGTATGATCTCATTCACCTGAGCAGGAAGTGGCTACAGCCAGAGACTTTGTCCGCACCAGAGATTGTGGAACGTGTTGTAATGGATCGGTTTTTGAGAGCTCTTCCTACTGCCATCCAAAAGTGGGTAAGCCATGGAGACCCAGAGACGGCCGGTGGTCTTGTGGATCGTGTAGAGAAATACTTGGCTACAGAGAACCTGACGGCCTCTTCCAGAGACTCTCGGACTTTCCACCCTAAGACCAGACCATCCCCAGGGGCGGATAAGAGGATTCCAAGGGGTGAGGGTGGAGAGAGTGAGAGGGTGGGAGCTCTACCCAAAGTTTGGCGAGAACAGCCTGGGAAGTCAGGGGCTCAAGAGGCAGCCAAATGGATTGTTTGCTACCGCTGCCGGCAAGCGGGACATATTGCAGCAAATTGCCCGGTTGTGGAGGAACCCATGCAATGTGACTTTCTGATGGACAGACGTCAGTCGCTGTGTGCGACAGTCGCATGCACTGCCATTCGGGGAACTGAGAAACATTTATGCAAAATGTGTATTAATGGTAGAAATGTTGTGGTATTACTGGATTCAGGTAGCCTTGTGACCCTGATAAAGGCTGAATTAGTTAAAACAGAGGTCTCTGGGAATAGCAAGGTAGCTGTTATTTGTGTGCATGGGGACACCCGAGAGTATCCAGTGACTACAGTGTGTTTCGAGACCCCCAAAGGTACCCTCTCTCATCCAGTGGGGTTAGTATCTCAATTACCGCATGATGCCATTGTGGGAAGGGATTTTCCGAAGTTCTGGGAACTGTGGGATGATCCTGAGCCCCCCACTGGTGCCCCTATGTACCAGGAATGTGATAGCCAGAACTCCTCTGAGAGTGGTGAGGACTCTCCAGAATTTCCCTTGTCAGTATTGGCAGGGGAGACTCAAGAAACTGGAGAGGAGCCCACCTCCTCAGACGAAAACCTACCGTCTGTGGAGTTTTCTGATCTGGAGGTTCACAGGGAAAATTTTGCCACAGAACAGTTAAAAGACCCCGCCCTAATAAAGGCACGGGAAAACGTAGTGGAAATAGATGGCGAGTTAGTGAACCCAGATAATACCTGCACTTACCCATACTTCAGCGTAGAGAAGGACCTACTGTATCGGGTGGCAAAAAGGGCAGAAGAAACCGTTGAGCAGCTTGTGGTGCCCAAACCTTACAGGAAGTTGGTGTTGGAGTTGGCCCATGGGCACATTCTTGGAGGTCATCTGGGGACAGAGAAAACCCGAGAGAGGGTATTACAGAGATTCTATTGGCCTGGGGTGATGAAGGACATAGAAAATTATTGTTCCTCCTGCCCTGTGTGTCAGAGGTCGGCCCCGATGCCACATTTCCGTAGCCCGCTGGTCCCTCTACCCATCATTGAGGTCCCGTTTGAGAGAATCGCAATGGATTTGGTAGGTCCTATAATCAAGTCCGCTAGGGGGCACCAGTACATATTGGTTATAATGGACTATGCCACCCGTTATCCAGAAGCGATCCCTCTCAGAAATACCTCGGCCAAAACCATAGCCAAAGAGCTATCTCTTGTTTTTAGCCGGGTGGGTATTTGTAAAGAACTGCTTACGGACCAAGGTACACCCTTTATGTCCCGGGTTATGAAAGAGCTGTGTAAATTGCTCAAAGTGACGCAATTGCGTACATCTGTGTATCACCCCCAAACCGATGGGCTGGTTGAAAGATTCAACAAAACCCTAAAACAAATGTTGAAGAAAGTGGTGGATAGAGATGGAAAGGATTGGGACTGTCTACTTCCTTATTTGATGTTTGCTATTAGGGAGGTGCCCCAATCCTCTACGGGATTCTCCCCCTTTGAGTTACTGTATGGGAGACACCCAAGAGGGCTGTTGGATATTGCCAAGGAAACTTGGGAAAGTGAGAGTTCTCCCCACAGGAGTGTGATTGAGCATGTCACCCTGATGCAAGATCGAATTGCACAGGTAATGCCCATCGTGAAGGAACATTTGGCCCAAGCGCAGTTGGCACAGCAGAGAGTGTACAACCGTGGAGCAAAGACCCGTACCTTTTCCCCGGGGGATAGGATATTGGTACTTGTCCCTACGGTTGAAAGTAAATTCCTTGCCAAATGGCAAGGCCCCTACGAGATAATGGAAAAAGTGAGCGAAGTGAATTACAAGGTCAGACAACCAGGAAGGCGAAAGCCCGAACAGATATATCACGTTAATCTGTTGAAAGCCTGGAGGGATAGAGAGTCCCTAGTCGCAGAAACTTGGTCACCAGCTCAAACTGGTTGCGTGATTCCGGAGGTTGGAATAGCAGCCACCTTGTCACAACCCCAACAACAGGAGGTTAAGGAGTTTGTGCTTCGCAACAAGGAGGTGTTCTCTGAGCTGCCGGGACAAACATCTGGGGTAGAGCATGATATTATTACCCCGCCCGGTGAAAGGGTGAAGTTAAAACCCTATCGGATCCCAGAGGCCCGACGGGAGGCAATACGGGAGGAAGTACAGAAAATGCTGAACTTAGGGGTGATAGAGGAGTCCCAAAGTGATTGGTCTAGTCCCATTGTGTTGGTGCCTAAACCGGATGGGAGCTGGCGATTTTGTAACGATTTTCGTCAGTTGAACAAAGTTACAAAATTTGACACCTACCCCATGCCACGTATAGATGAGTTGATCGACCGGCTGGGAACAGCCCGATACATGACGACTCTTGACCTCACAAAAGGGTATTGGCAAATTCCCCTGGCCAAGTCGGCCAAAGAGAAAACCGCATTTGTAACCCCAGACGGGGCGTTCCAATATAAGAGAATGCCGTTCGGGTTACAGAATGCGCCGGCCACATTCCAGCGGAAAATGGACCAGATACTGAGGCCCCATCGGAAGTATGCTGCGGCTTACCTGGATGACGTAATTGTCCATAGCACAGATTGGGCCTCACATCTGCCAAAAGTGCAAGCAGTCCTAGACTCTATCCGGGAAGCGGGGTTTACGGCTAACCCCAAGAAGTGTACCATTGGGCAGGAGGAGGCCAAATATCTTGGGTACACCATTGGCAGGGGAGTGATAAAACCCCAACTCAACAAAGTCGAGGCCATCCAGAGTTGGCCACGTCCCAACAGCAAGAAGCAGGTACGGGCCTTTCTGGGAATCGCGGGTTATTATCGGCGCTTCATTCCCCACTTTGCTTCTAAGGCTGTGCCCCTAACCAACCTGATGAAAGGGAAAGGGTCGGTCATGATTAAATGGACCCCCGAGGCTGAGGCAGCATTCCAATTCTTGAAACAAGCCTTATGTAGCCAGCCAGTGTTGTACTCACCCGACTTCTCTAAAGACTTTGTCGTACAAAGTGATGCGTCAGATGTGGGGTTAGGAGCAGTATTGTCCCAGGTCTGGAACGGGGAAGAGCACCCAGTCATTTACCTCAGCAGGAAGTTGAAGTCCCATGAGGTAAATTACGCCACGGTTGAAAAGGAGTGTTTAGCGGTGAAGTGGGCTCTAGATTCCCTTCGGTACTATCTGCTAGGTAGGCACTTTGACATGGTTACGGATCACGCTCCGTTAAAGTGGATGGCTCAAAACAAGGAAACAAATAGAAGAGTGAATAGGTGGTTCCTGGCCCTCCAGGAATTCAACTTCACAGTAAAGCATCGCCCTGGCGTTCAAATGGGGAATGTGGATGCTTTGTCTCGAGTACATGAATGCCTGATTGCTGGTGTTCCAACCCCGAGGTTAAAACAAGAGGGGGGGGTATGTGACAGCAGGAAGGTAAAGTCACCTGGTTGCATCCAGGGGGGTAGATATATTTCGCCCAGATTCAGGCTTTACGCCGACTTATACAACTAGGGAGTTGATGAAGCCCAGCTGAGGCTAGTGGGCTCATGGATGACTCATACCTCTAGGGAGAGGGCTGGGCGTCGTGCAGGCAGGGAGTTGATGAGACCAGCTGAAGCTTGTCAGCTCATTTAAAGGCCTCTATAAAAACTCCCAGCTTCATTAGATGTTAGCTCATGCCTGGAACCAGACCTGTGTGGACTGTCTAGGGAGAGTGAACCCCTGTGCGGTGAGGCAAAGCCTGTGTGGCTATTTGTTTGGATTTTTACTAAACCAGGGACTTAGGGACTAGGACAGCACCAGGCTGATCCCAGTTGTTAGTTTAGGAAACCTGCATGTTTAGTCAGAGGTCAAACTGACCAGGATTTATTTTGTTTATGTTTCTTTTTGGCTTTGCTGTGTTTTTGTCACTGTACATAGAGAAATAAACCGCACCTTTTGATTTTGAAAACCACAACCTCCGTCTGCTGGCCCTGTTTTTGTGTGGGGAGCCCAACCAGGGGGTCACACACACCCGCTACCGAGTTAACCCCCTCACAGTAGGGACAGACAAGGATAGGCAGTCGAGAGTTTCAGTCTCATAATCTTTGCTAAACCTAGTGCGCTGAACCATATTGCTAAACCTTGTGTGTAGGGACAGACAAGGATAGGCAGGGAGAGTGTCGGTGTCATATTCTTTGCTAAACCTTGTGTGCTGAACCATATTGCTAAACCTTGTGTGTAGGGACAGACAAGGATAGGCAGTCGAGAGTGTCAGTGTCATAATCTTTGCTAAACCTAGTGCGCTGAACCATATTGCTAAACCTTGTGTGTAGGGACAGACAAGGATAGGCAGTCGAGAGTGTCAGTGTCATAATCTTTGCTAAACCTAGTGTTCTGAACCATATTGCTAAACCTTGTGTGTAGGGACAGACAAGTATAGGCAGTCGAGAGTGTCAGTGTCATAATCTTTGCTAAACCTAGTGTGCTGAACCATATTGCTAAACCTTGTGTGCAGGGAGAGAGAAGGATAGGCAGGGGACAGTGTCAGTGTCATTGTTTTTAAGCCTCCTGCACAGTATACTCCTGAAGCTAGCCCTTATTGCTGGTTTTCCCATCTCCCTGCAGGCCATTAGAATGTCTGAAAGGCAAACAAGGAGAGGCAGTCAGGAGCCAATAAAAGAGGGCAAGCAGGCTCTGTGTCTGGGGGCAACAGTGCTGGTCGTGGATGCGGTGCATTGTCATCAGCACATGGCCATGGGACACGCTTGTCCTTCTTTTCGGCAGCTGGACATGTTGAGCCACATCATGCCGAAGACTTGGTAGAGTGGATGACCAAGCCCTCCTCATCCTCCTCATCCTCTCTCACCCAGGCTCAGGGTACTGGCAAAGCAGCTGCCAAAGCGTCCTCTTCCCTGGTATCAATGTCATCATCAGTCACTCCTTCCCTAGACCCACCATGTCCTCCTCCTGAGGAGTCCCCCGAACTGTTTGAGCACAGTGTTGGGTACATGCTCCAGGAGGATGCCCAGCGTTTCGAAGGGTCTAATGATGATACCCAGCTAGAGGAAGGCAGTAGCGTGAGAGCAGAGAGAGGGGATGCTCAAGAAGGACACCAATCTGGCAGTCATGTTCCAGCAGCTGCAGCATACTGCCAGATTGGCTTCAGTGATGAGGAGGGAGGGGATGATGAGGTCACTGACTCCACGTGGGTGCCTAATAGGAGAGAGGATGAGGAGGAGGCACATCTCCAACGAGGCAGGATGCCCTTGGGTGGCCAGCGTAAGGGCAGCACACCGACGGAATCACACCACAGAGCTCCGCCTGTGCAGGGCGCTGCCTCTGCCCGTTATTCAAAAAGTTCTTTGGTGTGGGCCTTTTTTGAGGCGAGTGCATTAGATCGCACAGCTGCTGTTTGCAACATATGTCTCAAGCGTATATCGCGTGGCCAAAACATCAGCCGCTTGGGCACCACATGCTTGACCAGACATATGTTGACCTGCCATGCAGCTCGTTGGCAAGCCTACCTTAAAGACCCACACCAAAGAACAAAGCGGACCTCTCCTTGCACCGCATCAGCTGGGATCTCCAACCCCACTATACCTTCAGTCCTCTCTGAAACCTGCACTGAGAGGAATGAAGGTGTAGAATTAGGTGTGTCACAGCCAAGTACTTGCGGCCACTCTGCTAGCAGTACACCGACGTCCGATTCTAGCAGGCAAATTTCCCTGCCCCAGCTGCTGGACCGTCGAAAGAAGTTCACTCCCAGCCATCCACATGCCCAGCGGTTGAATGCTAGCTTGGCTAAATTGCTAGCGCTTCAACTGCTGCCTTTTCAGTTGGTAGACTCGGCCCCCTTCCGTGAGTTTGTGCAATGTGCGGTTCCTCAGTGGCAGGTTCCCAAACGGAAGGCGATTCCGGCTCTCTACCGGCATGTGGAAGACAATGTCTTGGCCTCGCTGGACAGGGCGGTCAGCGGTAAGGTGCATATTACCGCTGACTCATGGTCCAGCAGGCATGGACAGGGACGTTACCTTTCTTTCACGGCCCATTGGGTCACTCTTTTGGCAGCTGGGAAGGATGCAGGACAAGGTGCAGTACTGTTGGAGGTTGTTCCACCGCCACGCCTCCAAAATGCTACTACTGGTTGTGACGCACCTCTATCCTCCACCCCCTCCTCTTCTTCTTCCTCCGTGGCCTCTTCCTGTGCTTTGTCCTCGGAACCAGCGGTGCTCCGTAGGCGTTCAAGGGGCTACGCAAGTACGCAGGCAAAAAGATGCCATGCCGTGCTTGCGCTGGTGTGTTTGGGGGACAGGAGCCACACTGGGGCAGAGGTTCTGTCTGCTCTGCAGGGGCAGGCCGAGAGGTGGTTGACGCCACGCCAGCTTAAGCCAGGAATGGTAGTTTGCGACAATGGCACCAACCTCCTCTCCGCTCTCCGACAGGGACAACTGACCCATGTGCCCTGTGTGGCTCACGTCCTTAACCTGGTGGTGCAGCGGTTCTTGGGCAGGTACCCAGGCTTACAGGATGTCCTGAGGCAGGCCAGGAAAGTCTGTGTGCATTTCCGCAGATCTTATAATGCCAGTGCTCGCCTGGCTGAACTGCAAAAGGAGTTGAACCTGCCCAAGAACCGCCTTATATGTGACATGCCCACCAGGTGGAACTCAACGTTGGCCATGCTGCAGCGGCTGCACACGCAGCAGAGGGCCATCAATGAGTACCTGTGCGACTACGGCACCAGGACAGGGTCAGGGGACCTCGGGTTTTTTTCACCACACCAGTGGGGCATGATCAGGGATGCATGCACTGTCCTG
This sequence comes from Rana muscosa, assembly GCA_029206835.1. NCBI lineage: Eukaryota > Metazoa > Chordata > Amphibia > Anura > Ranidae > Rana > Rana muscosa. Next base: position 1,163,953,923 of record CM055116.1, read on the forward strand.
GCACCATTTGAGGAGGCCACGAGGATGGTGAGCAGTGACAGTGCATGCATCAGTGACACTGTACCTCTTGTCCACCTGTTGGAACATACGCTGCGTGGAATAATGGACAGGGCACTTGAGGCAGAACAGAGGCAGGAAGAGGAGGACTTCCTTGCCTCTCAAGGCCCCCTTTACCCAGACAGTGTTCCTTCTGTCCCACCCATCGCACAGGAAGAAGAGGAGGAGGATTGTGTCAGCATGGAGGTGGAGCCTGGCACTCAGCATCATCAGCAGCAGTCTTTTAGGGATGATTTACAGTCCCAAGAAACCAGTGGACTTGTACGTGGCTCGGAGGAGGTGGCTGCGGATCATGTCGTCCTTAGTGACCCAGAGGACTCCGGACTGAATGCGTCAGCTAACCTACGCTGCATGTGTTACCAGCAGTGTTGGCAGCTTCGTTTCACATTATTTCCAGCGCAGTATTACCCTTTTACTTTCCATTACCATTTTCACAATTTCATATTGCCGCAGGAGATCCTTACTTAATTACATTCTACTGTTATTATTTAATTATGGACGTTTTTGACTATCGCGCTTCGCGGATAGTAAATACGGAGGGTGTTTTTGTTGTCACAGGTAATGACACCGAAATAGCAGGTCTATTTCTGAGGTTAAAAAACATCATGGTGTCAGAACTCCATCTCCAATGGGACCTTGTTTTTCTGGAGCAATATGTTGCAGAAAACATGGTACCCCGGAGTCTTAGATGGGATGTACACCCGCAACAGGGAGAACTAGATCTGGATTCCTGGTCTAAATATTTCAACGATGCAGGGACCAAATTTCTCAATTTTCTTATTGCCAGGAAACGTAACCGTCTCTTGGCTTTAGATAGAGAAATTAAGGAACTGAAGGATGGACTACTTGTATTTAAAAATACAGTTGAATATAACACTCTGTCCTCTAACCTTCAAACTTATCTCATCAAGGAAGATAAGGACCAGAGAACCAAAAAACACAAAAAATACTCACGTGACATTGGTGATTATAAATCTGGGAAAGTGTACAGCTGGCAGAAACCGCCTACATTGGATACAGCCATGGAGGTTAATTCCTCACATGCAAGTAGTGCGGCGCCTCCAGTTGTACACCTTAATCAACCCAAACCTTCTATGAATAGGAGTCAACCACCTGGTGATCGTACACAAGGTGGGGTCCCCCATAATACCCATACCCCTAAGAATACCCAAAGGGGAAGGGGACATAGCTCCAATAGAAGAGGTGGAGTAAATCATAGAGGTAATCATTCCAATTATGATTACAACCAACAATATTATGAAAGAGAGAGGTCACACCAAAGAGGATCACCATCCAACTTTCATAATAACTCTCACTCTTCCCAATATGGATATCCAGTCACATCTACTCACAATAGATTTTTTCCTCTTCAGGATCAATATGACGACAGAGTATATCCTTATCCCAATGCTGAGTTTGACCGATCTCCATATCCTAATCCTCATCCCTCTCAGGTTTTTCGGGAGGACCCCCCAAGAAGAAAAAGGGGTCCCGAAACAAGAGAGGGACCAGAGGAGGGAGGAGGACACAAAGGAGGAAAGAAAAGTCGAACATGACCTGTCAAGGTGTGTTCAACTTAAGCAGTGTCACACTTTCCAAAGAAGAAAAGATGGTCTTGGATAAGGGCCTTAAATTTGCCCCACCACATAAACTGAATAAATTTAACACTTTTGTAGATATACATAAGTATGTTAGAAAAATTAATATTCAACGCTATATTACCTCAAATCCAACTAGAAATATAGCGAGAGCAGCTACGTCAGGTACTGTTCACTCAGGGTTGGCTAACCCTTCCCTTTTCAACCCTCCCAATAAGCTTGCTCCAGCTCTCAATATGTTTAGAGATTTAGTCCTTCAGGATTTGGCTAAATTACCCATTAAAAAGATTTCTAATAATCCTATACCTAGTCAGGGCCTAAAAACTCTATGTGACAATAAAGATCTAATCATACGCCCCGCTGACAAAGGCGGAGGCATCGTCCTGCTAGATAAAGCAAGTTATATGGCTGAAATGTATAATATTCTGAGCGATCAAGATACTTATAAGGAAATACATACTAATCCCACCATTAAATATAAAAAAGAGTTGACTAGTCTCATCACTAGAGGATTTGATTCTAAAATTTTAAATTCAAAAGAGAAGTCGTTTCTTGTTCCAGTGGCCCCCAGGATTCCAATCATATATTATTTACCTAAAATCCACAAAGATCCCCTCCATCCTCCCGGACGACCCATCATTAGTGGAATAGACTCCATCACTTCGAGGATAGGTAGATATATAGATTTCTTTTTGCAACCTTCCGTTAAGACCACACCTTCTTATTTGAAGGATACTAAGGATGTTATTCAACGCCTTATGTCAGTGACCTTCGAAGGCGAGCTCATTATGGCCACAGCGGACGTGGCGTCCCTATACACCTGTATCCCACATCACAGAGGCATGGAGGCGTCACAGGAATTTCTCAATAGGGACCCCACGTTGGCAGCTCCACAGGTCAAGTTTATTATGGAATTATTAGAATTCGCGACGCATCACAACTATTTTTGGTTTGATGGACATTATTTCCTTCAACAGAAAGGTGTGGCAATGGGGGCGAAATTCGCACCTAGTCTGGCCAATTTATTCATGGCCAAGTGGGAGGAGGATGTCGTCTATGCCCTACAGGAGCCTCGGCTCCTGTTTTGGGCCAGATATATAGACGACATCCTCCTCCTATGGACCGGCACCTTAGAAACCCTAGATGGCTTTTTTTGTCTGTTGAATGACAACGATAGAGGTATTTCTCTTACGTACGAATCTAGTCAATCTAGGATACATTTTCTAGATCTACAGATTGAAAGATCTGAACAACAATTCAAATTCAGTACCTATTTCAAGCCTACTGATAGGAATGGGTTTATACCCATGACTAGTTGCCATCACAAATCTTGGTTAAAGTCGGTCCCCAAGAGTCAGTTCCTACGTCTCCGTCGGAACTGTACAGAAACCAAAACTTTTGTGGCACAAGCCAATGTGCTCAAAAAGAGATTTCTGGAGAAGGGGTACAATCTGGCAGAGATAGATAATGACCTTAAACAGGTGCTTGATATTGAAAGACCCACATTGTTTGAAGCTAGACCACCTAAAGAAAGAAAGGATACTTTCAAATGGTCTTTTCTCACTACCTTTTCCACTCAATACAGACATATAAAAACCATTTTTGAAAAACATTGGGGGATATTGAAAAATGATAGGATTTTGGGCACATTGATACCAGAAAAGCCCAAAGTTATTTATAAAGGAGTACCCTCCCTTCAGAATCAAATCGCATCGAATATCATCAACCCACCTATAAAACCCACCTTTTTTCACAACTGGATGGGGTACTATCCCTGTAAAAAATGCATTGTTTGTAAACACAACACATGTGGAAGAAGGCCCACTAAGGAATTTAGATCTACGGTAACCAATAAAGTTTATCCCATTAAACATTTTTGTACGTGTGCCACTACCCATGTGGTATACCTGTTGACCTGTCCATGCGGGAAACAGTATGTGGGCAGAACGATCAGATCCTTTACCGCTAGAGTATCCGAACATGTGAATCTGATAAAATTTGGAAGTACTAAACATACTGTCCCCAGACATTACCGGCAATACCATGCCCGTAACCCTGTTGGCACCCAATTTCTAGTTATAGATCAATATGTTGCTCCATGGAGGGGAGGAGCAACTACTAGAGGAGTATCCAGATTAGAAACATTCTGGATATATGAACTTCAGACTTACCAGCCACAAGGAATGAATGTCGAGTGGGACATTAACTCCTTTATTAATGCGTCCTGACCACTCTAAAATTATACGACCTCTCTTTCTTTCTCTCTCCTTTTTTACTGATTTTAAATATTATTTTAAACCTTTTAAAATATGTTTTTCTAAAACATGTTTATGTGTGTACATTTACACATTCATTTTTTATTTTATTAGCGTTTAATACACACATTTACATCTCTGGATGTGTTATATGTACCTCTATGTGCACATTATGTGCACTATATATGATCTGATTGGATTATACAGGTTTACTAAATGCAGGCTGTTTTGTCACATATGCATTATTTCCCACTTTCAATCATGTATAATATATGTATGGTATCAATACCTTTTATATTTGTCAAATAGTTATCCTACACTAACGCCTTTTATTTGATCTGCGCACCCTGTCGGAGATACATTCTTTCCCCTTTAGAAGGGACGAGGTACACGCCCTTTACAGGGGCGGATTGACCAATAGGCGCCTTAATTATGCCTGTATGTGTGTCTCGACGGAGTGACGCAGTTGAGGCAAGAGGCAGCCTAACGTCTCAACTTTAGAGTGAGGCTTGGCTGCCGCTTCCGGTCCTCGTGGTTATGGCGGAAGTGACGTGCGGGTGCTGAGTCCATGCCTCGTTCTCATAGCGAGGCCTGGATACAGCCTGCTTCCTGCCGAGTAACCAGGGGATTGAAAACGAGGCTTGGATAGCGCCAGTATGTAAGGCGATTTAGAGCCCTATTATTACTATTAATGCCGTTTCTTTGTTATTCTGTTTTTTTTTGCATCATGCTGAGATACAGTCATAGATTTGTGCATAAGTATTGTGACCATCCATGACATATATCAAACAGGAAGTGAACCATGTGTGGTTCGCTTCCTGGGTCATGGAGGTCAATATGTTCATAAATTTGCGATGTTTGTGGGACAAGGTCCATACCCCAGATGATGACTTTTTAGTCGAAACTAGTCGGGTGGATTTGTCCATATACATCGCTCTTGTACCTGCATCCATGCTTTTAGACCATCTTAAAATGTGAGTGTTACATTGTATGATTTTTTTATTAAATTCTTTCCAAACGGAATTATGCTATGTGAGCTTTTCTATCTCCACACATATGCATTGGATACCGAGTCCCTACATGAATTGGTGTTTTGTGTTATTGGATGTCCCGTCTGATTGAAGTGCTAAACCCCTTTGACTCCAAACTACCCCTCCACTCAAGACCATCTCCTTTGGCGTCCATTAACCCCCTAAGCAATCTCAGATTTGGGCGGCGTACGCCTCTCCAAATCCGAGACCTCTGGTAAGCCTCCTCAACATATATTTGGTGGCGGATCTCACATCACATCTCTATTTTATTAATGTTTGAGTGTTCACACTCTTCAAGTTTATTTGATTTGGGTGGCTTATGCCCCGCCAAATCCATAACTTCTGGTAAGCCTTCCTCTATTCACTTTGGTGGTGGCTACTTTCTCTCACACACAGAAGACTGTTGATTACAATTTCACGTTTTGATTCATCACGTTCTCTCTGGACTGATCTTCATCACCTTCGTTTTATGGATTCCATTTTTAATGGACATTCATTTGCCTATAATGGACATTAATTTGCATATATTTGCATAATTGTGTTAATATAATTTGAGGACTTTATCACTGGAGTCACCCAGCACGTTATTTTGGGTGATACACGTGTCTATCACTATATTATCATATTCAGTTTTTTGTGTATATTTTCACATTTGTACATATTTATTTAGATAGCGCTACACTTTTAATTTTCGATTATCACTAGCTTTTTGTACCAGCAGTGTTGGCAGCTTCGTTTCACATTATTTCCAGCGCAGTATTACCCTTTTACTTTCCATAACCTACGCTGCATGGCCTCCCTGATCCTGCAAAGTCTGCGGAAGGATCCTCGTATTCTTCGGATCAAGGAGAGGGACCATTACTGGCTGGCCACTCTCCTTGATCCACGGTACAAGGGTAAGGTTGCGGACCTTATGTTACCGTCGCAGAGGGAGCAGAGGATGAGACAACTCCGGGAGGCCTTGCAGAAAGGTCTGTGCAATGCGTTCCCAGAGACTGGGAGGTTACAAACTCCTGGTCTTGGACAATGAGTTGCTGAGGCTTCGGTCAGTCAAAGAAGGAGCGGTGGGGAAGGTGGCCGTCTGACCGAAGCGTTCAGACATTTCTTTAGTCCGCAGCCCCAAGGTATGATCGTTTCCAGCAACCATCGCCAGCGTCTGATATACATGGTGCAGGAATACCTAGGGGCAAGGTCAGACTTGGACACCTTCCCCACCGAAAATCCTCTGGCTTACTGGGTCTTGAGGATGGATCACTGGCCAGAGCTTGCACAGTATGCAATTGAGCTACTGGCCTGTCCTGCATCCAGCGTTCTTTCAGAATGCACATTCAGTGCTGCTGGAGGATTTGTCACGGATCACAGGGTGCGCCTGTCCACCGACTCTGTTGATCGACTGACCTTTAAAAAGATGAACCAGTCTTGGATCACCACCAGCTACCAAACACCTGAAGCTGATATAACAGACTAATTTATTTTCAAATGTCACATCCCTTCAAGACTGATGCTGATGCTGAGAGTTTGTCCTGTTATGTTGACTGACTATCCTCCTCCTCCTCAATGATCCGATTGACGATGATAGCTTGGAAGAACATTTTTGTTTCTGGGTGCCGCCACCAGTGGCTAAGGCCCAATTTTTCAGCCCCTGTTTAACAGGGGTGTGTTATTACAATTTTTTATGCAATGCTTTGCAGCAGGGCTCATTCCCGCACTCCAACTAGAGTATCTGGGAGTGGTTGCAGTGTCGTGGCACCAGCACAAGTGGCTAAGGCCCAATTTTTCAGCCCCTGTTTAACAGGGGCGTGTAATTACAATTTTTGATGCAATACTTTGCAACAGGGCTCATTGCTGTGCTCCAAGTACAGTATCTGTAAGGGGTTGCAGTGTTGTGGCACCAGTGCCTAAGGCTCAATTTTTCTGCCCCTGTTTAACAGGGGCATGTAATTACAATTCTTGATCTAATAATTCACAGCAGGGCCCATTCCTGCGCCCACCAAGACTAACTGTGAGGCCTTACAGTGTTGTGTCAACACCACCACCACCACCAAAGGCCCAATTTTTCAGCCCCTGTTCAACAGGGGCATGCAATTACAATTCTTGATCTAATAATTCACAGCAGGGCCCATTCATGCGCCCACCAAGAGTAACTGTGAGGGCTCACAGTGTTGTGGCAACACCAACATGTAAGGGGCAAATTTCAGCTGAGTATATACGGCAGGCCCCTACTTTCAAACATCCAACTTACAAACGACTCCTCCTTGCAAACGGAAGGATACAACAGGAAGTGAGTGGAAATCTACCCCTAGGAAGGCAAATTCTCTCCTGTAAGAGTTCATATGGGAAAAAAAGTGTCTCCTCTCCACTGATTCTTTATCACCAATTCTTGTTTCAATAAAAACCCCAAATTTTCAAAAAACATTTGTCATTAGGACGGAAAGTGAGGTGAACTGTTCTGAACAGGTGCACACTGCACGGACAGCAAAACAAATGTTACAGGGGTGATAACCCTTCCCTATGTTTTCCAAAAAGCTTAAAAATAGATTTTTTGGCTGGAGCTACACTTAAACAATGTACCTGTTCAAAATTACAAACAGATTCTACATAAGAACAAACCTACAGTCCCTGTCTTGTATGCACCGCCTGTATACGGCTGTTCAGAGTATATAGGGCCTTTTTTATTTTGTGTGCGGGGTTCCCCTTAATATACATACAAGACCCAAAGGGGCTGGTAATGGGCTGGGGTAAGGGGGGTGGGTGTGATGGGGTAGCTATGTTATTTTTCTTAAAGATTTTCATCCATATTACCGGGACCAGACATTTTTTCCTTTAGAAATGTAATTTTGTGCAGGGACAGTTCTAAACACGGGAAACACGTGGCACTTCACAGGCATACTTTAGACACCCCCCAGGTACGATATTTAAAGGAATATTTGACTTTTTTTTTTTCACTTTATGCATCATTAAAATGACTGCTCCAGAAAAACGGACGTTTTTAAAACTTATTTTTGCATTGATACATGTCCCCTGGTGCAGAACCCGGGTTCCCAAACCCTTTTTAGGACAATAACATGCATAATAGTCGTTATAATTAGCACTTTAGATTTCGAACGTTCGCATCCATTGTATTTAATAGGGTTCTAAAGTTCGTGCGAACTTTCGGTCCGTTCGCGGGTTCTGGTGCGAACCGAACCCGGGGGTGTTCGGCTCATCACTATTTCCTACCATGCCATTGATTAATGCCGTTTTTAGTGCAGGCCTTATTGATTGTTTCTTTTTCTCAAAAGTACTGCTCAAAAACCATTACCAAGCTTTTAAGACACCTACTGGTAATATATATATATACTGTATATATATATATATATATATATATATATATATAATATATACACAGTCATGGCTGAAATTGTTGGCACCCCAGATATTTTTCCAGAAATCAAGTATTTCTCACAGAAAAGTATTGCAGTAACACATGTTTTGCTATACACATGTGATTATTCCCTTTGTGTGTATTGGAACAAAACAAAAAAAGGGAGGAAAAAAAGCAAATTGGACATAATGTCACACAAAACTCCAAAAATGGGCTGGTCAAAATTCTTGGCACTCTTATCTTAATATTTGGTTGCACACCCTTTGGAAAAAATAACTGAAATCAGTCGCTTCTTATAACCATCAATAAGCTTCTTACACCTCTCACCCGGAATTTTGGACCACTCTTCCTTTGCAAACTGCTCCAGGTCTCTCTTATTGGAAGGGCGCCTTTTCCTAACTGCAATTTTAAGATTTCCCCACAGGTGTTCAATGGGATTTAGATCTGGACTCATTGCTGGCCACTTTAGAACTCTCCAGCGCTTTGTTGCCATCCATTTCTGGGTGCTTTTTGACGTATGTTTGGGGTCATTATCCTGCTGGAAGACCCAAGATCAAGGACGCAAACCCAGCTTTCTGACACTGGGCTCTACAGTGTGACCCAAAACCATTTGGTAATCCTCAGATTTCATGATGCCTTGCACACATTCAAGGCACCCAGTGCCAGAAGCGGCAAAACAACCCCAAAACATCATTGAACCTCCACCGTATTTCACTGTAGGTACTGTGTTTTTTTCTTTGTAGGCCTCATTCCGTTTTCGGTAAACAGTAGAATGATGTGCTTTACAAAAAAGCTCTATCTTGGTCTCATCTGTCCACAAGATGTTTTCCCAGAAGGATTTTCGCTTACTCAAGTACATTTTGGCAAACTGTAGTCTTGCTTTTTTATGTCTCTGTGTCAGCAGTGGGGTCCTCCCGGGTCTCCTGCCATAGCGTTTCATTTCATTTAAATGTCGACGGATAGTTGGCGCTGACACTGATGCTCCCTGATCTGCAGAACAGCTTGAATTTCTTTGGAACTTGTTTGGGGCTGCTTATCCACCATCCGGACTATCCTGCGTTGCAACCTTTCATCAATTTTTCTCTTCCGTCCACGCCCAGAGAGATTAGCTACAGTTGTAGAAAGTCAACCATCATTGCAGCCCTCCACCAATCGGGGCTTTATGGCAGAGTGGCCCGACGGAAGCCTCTCCTCAGTGCAAGACACATGAAAGCCCGCATGGAGTTTGCTAAAAAAAAAACTCCTGAAGGACTCCAAGATGGTGAGAAATAAGATTCTCTGGTCTGATGAGACAAAGATAGAATTTTTTGCCCTTAATTCTAAGCAGTATGTGTAGGGAAAACCATGCACTGCTCATCACCTGTCCAAAACAGTCCCAACAGTGAAGCATGGTGGTGGCAGCATCATGCTGTGGGGGATGTTTTTCAGCTACAGGGACAGGACGACTGGTTGCAATCGAGGGAAAGATGAATACGGCCAAGTACAGGGATATCCTGGACGAAAACCTTCTCCAGTGTGCTCAGGACCTCAGACTGGGCCGAAGGTTTACCTTCCAACAAGACATCATCATCCCCATCACCTTTTCCTCCCATCATGTGTATCTTTAAATACTCAGCGGACACCCTCCACAGGCTAAGGAATACCGCCCCAACACTTCCAACCTCCACCCAAAAAATACTACAAAAAGAACAACTGCTTAGGATCAATCGACAATCGACTATCAAAACCACAAAGACACCACTTCATCTACAAGATTTATCATGCGCCTTGATTAACACCAGATCGGCAGTCAAGCACAGACAGGAAATTCACGATTTCATCACGCAAAACGACATAGATTGCCTCTTTATCACGGAAAGCTGGCTAACACCGGATTGTAACACCGTCCTAACGGAACTAGTACCTGGGAACTACCGCATCCTAACTGAGCACAGAATAGGACAAAGAGGAGGAGGCCTAGCAGTCATCTTCAAATCGCACCTCTCTCTTACCAAACCAACCCTACAGAACTCATTGCCATTCATGGAAACACTCACCCTGCAACTCCAAACAACACCCCAGGACACCATTCACATACTGCTATGCTACAGACCACCAGGACCAAAGACAAATCTCCTCACACCCTTTGCCGAATTCTTCTCGACATACACTTTAAAAACCAAAAAGTTTTTACTACTCGGGGACTTTAACCTCTGGGCTAACGCCACTCAGGACCCCATCGCCACCGCCTGTATCAACCAATTGGAAGAACTAGGGTTGCAGCAACTGATAAATGCACCCACGCATGGATCGGGTCACATTCTTGACCTCATCTTCAAACAAAATATGGACATCAACATACTGGACAACATGCCGTTACCTTGGACGGACCACCACGCTATCAAATTCAAATTTACCACCAGCACCATCTCCCAAAAACCGGAAGACTCAACAAAAACATACTGGACAAGATCTCAGAATAAACTACACTCAAAACTTTTCAAAACCACTCTATCAAAAAAAATAGGAACGCTAAAGCATAACCACTCAACGGAACAAACACTCAACTCCTTAAACAAAATATTACTACAAACAGCGGACACAGTCGCTCCGAGACGCAGAGCACACATCCGTAAAAACAACTCGGGCTGGTTTAGTGACACTCTTACTCTACTGAAGCAAGAACGCAGAAGAGCTGAAGGAGCCTGGAGAAGAAACCCAATGGAGGAAAACCACACAAACTACAAAGCACTCACTAAGAAATATCACAAAGCAATTTTTAAAGCAAAAAAGGAACATTTCTCAAACACCATAAAAAAAGCCCTAAACCGGCCTCGTGAACTCTTCAAACTGGTCACTCGGACCATGAACCCTACCTGTCTAGAGCCTCCAGCAAACGAAACCCAAGAGTTCTGTAATGAGCTATCGGATTTTTTTATCGACAAAATCGAAAATATTCGGGAAATAATTCAACAGAAAAAAACAACCAACTTCACACAGCCAAAGCAAACAGAGGAAATCAATACGAACATTATACAACTAGCAAAATTTTCGCTGGTCCCGATCACCATTGACACCACCAAAAACATCATCAGAAGCCTCAGAGACACTACATCTTCAAATGACATAATTCCCACAAAACTCCTGAAAGAATGTACCGACATTTTAGCTCCTACCATTACACACATCGTAAATCTATCATTCAAAGAAGGTATGGTTCCGAACTCCCTCAAGCAAGGTATAATCAAACCCCTCCTAAAGAAACCCAATCTTGACCCCAAGGACCCAAATTACCGCAGACCGGTAACAAGCCTCAACACCATTTCCAAGATCATGGAGAAAGCAGTAGTACAACAGCTACAAGGCCATTTGGACACTTACAAACTCTTGGATCCACTACAATCAGGCTTCCGCCCAGGCCATGGCACAGAAACAGCACTTCTCAAAATATAGGATGACGTCCTCGAAGCCGCAGATGACGGAGAATCATGTCTCCTGGTGCTGCTGGACCTCAGTGCAGCGTTCGACACAGTAGACCACAAAACTCTACTCATTCGTCTTAAAGAAGTAGCAGGAGTCGCAGACCCTGACCTTCCTTGGTTCGCTTCCTTTCTTGAGAATCGTTCTCAGACAGTGAAATTAGGAGCCTTCACCTCTGAAACTCGCGCAATTTCTTGCGGAGTTCCTCAAGGATCACCACTGTCACCCCTGCTCTTTAACATCTACCTCCGCCCACTCCTAAAAATCATTAGCAAACAGGACTTGTGCTACCACTCATACGCGGACGACACCCAACTCTACTTTCGTATCACTGGAAAAAAAGACCAATATCACGGATTGGAAACGTGCCTCACATTGATCGATGATTGGATGACTGAGAGTTCACTTAAACTCAACGGATCCAAAACAGAACTGCTTCTCCTCCACGCTAACCGAAAGACAAAAACTAAAACCTCTTGGACACCACCCACCATTCTCGGACAGACCATCACCCCGAGCACCAAAGTCAAAAGTTTTGGAGTCATCTTTGACTCAGAGATGTCGATGGACGCCCAAATAGGATCAGTAATCAGCGGATCTCATCATCTCCTCCACCTGCTGCGTAGACTCATTCCCTTCATCCCAGAAGAGGACACAGCAGTAGTAGTTGGATCAATTATCAACTCCCGACTCGACTACGCAAACTCCCTCTACCTCGGACTACCCAAATACCAGATGTCACGCCTACAAGTCGTCCAGAACACGGCAGCCAGACTGATAACAGGAAAAAAACCCTGTGAATCCATCACCCCTGCACTGAGGACCCTTCATTGGTTAACCGTAAAGGATCGGGTCACATTCAAGACCCTCTGTCTCACCCACAAGTGCACACAAGGAATCGCTCCGCAATATTTATGCGAGAAGATAAAGCATTACACCCCCAAACGCAGTCTCCGATCAACAAACCAAAATCTCCTTCACATCCCCAAATTTCGCTACAAATCAAAGGGAGAACGAAGATTTGCAGTCCAAGGACCACGGCTATGGAACGCGCTACCCACGGATATCCGTATGGAAGAAAACCATCGGGCCTTTAGGAAAAAACTTAAGACCCACCTCTTCTGATGGATCATGATGCTACTGGATGCAAAGCGCCTTGAGGCGATTTAGTTCGCATTTGTTAGCGCTATACAAGTTTTTCACTCACTCACAATGACCCTAAGCACACAGCTAAAATAACGAATGAGTGGCTTCACAACAACTCCGTGACTGTTCTTGAATGGCCCAGCCAGAGCCCTGACTTAAACCCAATTGAGCATCTCTGGAGAGACCTAAAAATGTCTGTCCACCAACGTTTACCATCCAACCTGACAGAACTGGAAAGGATCTGCAAGGAGGAATGGCAGAGGATCCCCAAATCCAGGTGTAAAAAACTTGTTGCATCTTTCCCAAAAAGTCTCATGTCTGTATTAGATCAAAAGGGCGCTTCTACTAAATGCTGAGAAAAGGGTCTGAATACTTAGGACCATGTAATATTTCACTTTTTCTTTTTTAATAAATCTGCAAAAATGTCAACAATTCTGTGTTTTTCTGTCAATATGGGGTGCTATGTGTACATTAATGAGGAAAAAAATGAACTTAAATGATTTTAGCAAATGGCTGCACTATAACAAAGAGTGAAAAATTTAAGGGGGTCTGAATACTTTCCGCACCCACTGTGTGTGTGTGTGTGTGTGTATATATATATACACACTATATTACCAAAAGTATTGGGACACCTGCCTTTGCAGGCACATAAACTTTAATGGCGTCTTAGTCTGTAGCTTTCAATATTGAGTTGGCCCACCCTTTGCAGCTACAACAGCTTTAACTTGTCTGGGAAGGTTGTCCACAAGGTTTAGGAGTGTGTCTATGGGAATGTTTGACCATTCTTCCAGAAGCGCATTTGTGAGGTCAGGCGTTGATGTTGGATGAGAAGGCCTGGCTCGCAGACTCACTCTAATTCATCCCAAAGGTGTTCTATTTGGTTGAGGTCAGGACTCTGTGCAGGCCAGTCAAGTTCCTCCACCCCAAACTCGCTCATCCATGCACTGGCCCAAAATCATTTGGTGGAGGACGGATTATGGTGTGGGGTTGGACTTGGCACCTTGGTTCCAGTGAAGGGAACTCTTAAGGCTTCACCATACCAAGACATTTTGGACATTTTCATGCTCCCAACTTTGTGGGAACAGTTTGGGGATGGGTAAAAGATCTGGGAGCCTTGTCAGACAAAATATGGCAGAATATTCTGGAACAAGTGCCCTCTGTATCTGTATTACCCCAGCAATGCTTATTCCAACTATTTATAATTCATAGAGCATATAGAACGCCATTTAAGTTGTATCAGTGGGGAAGGCGAGATGCACCTGAATGCCTGATGTGCTCAAGATCCCCCACAGATTTACTGCATATGTTGTGCAATTGCCCCAAACTGTTTAGGTATTGGCAAAGTCCGGGGAACATCATTAATCGTTCTTATACAACCTGCATAGAATTAGATCCTAAGGTATGTCTATTGGGCTATTTTTAAGAAGAAATATATTCACCAGAAGTTAAATTACCTGTTAATAGGCTGCTTTTTATAGCGCAAAAAATGATTGCATTAGGCCCGGTTCTCACAGGGGCGGCACGACTTCGGGGGCGACTCGGTGGCGCAATTTCAAGACGACTTGAGACGCCCGCCTGAGGCGATTTGCATAATGAATTCAGTATAGAAGTCAATGCAAGTCGCCCCGAGTCACCTCCAAAAGAAGTACAGGAACCTTTTTCTAAGTCGGAGCGACCTGAGTCGCTCCTATTAGAACGGTTCCATAGCACAGAGCCGGACGCGACTCCTCAGGAGACCGAGTCGCCCGAGGAGTCGCCCCTATGTGAACCGGGCCTTAAGGTGCAGGTGTGAGTTTTTCCTAAAACTTCATTTGAGAGACCTGTTTTTTACTTCTACAAGAGATATTTGGCGTTTTCCATTCCCGAGCAAACGCCAGCTTAGCAACTGTAAGAATATAGGTCACAAGTTTTAATGGGGTAGCTGTAGAGGCTTCAGGTTTTCTGTTATGAATGGAAAGACTAGCCAGTCACTGTGTATAAAAGGTAGTAAACACCAGGGACGTGCAGTGAGGTCAGTGGCTGGTGAAGCACTGGCTAGTATCAGAGCCAGATACACACAAATTACATACAGCGCGATCGTTGGAGCGAGAGCAATAATTCTAGCACTAGACCTCCTCTGTAACTCTCTAAACATGTAACCTGTAAAAAAATTAAAAATAAGGTGCCGTTTATGGAGATTTTTAAGTACTGAAGTTTGGGGCCAATCCACTAGTGTGTACAATTGTAAAGCGTGACATGTAAGGTATCTATTTATTTCATAGTATACAAAAAATCGGGCTAACTTTAGTGTTTTGTTTATTTTTATTCATGAAACAGTTTCTTTCCAAAAACAACGCGTTTGAAAAATTGCTGCGCAAATACCGTGTAACATAATAAGTTGCAACGACCACTGTTTTGATTTTTACATGTAGGAGAGAAGTGTCAGAATTGGCCTGGGTGGCAAGGGGTTAATTACTATAAGTAAGTAATATACAAATGTAGCAGACACCCTCTCCCCAGTCCCCTCTATTAAAGTTCAACTCGCACTGTCTCTGGTCTAGGGGTATGATAGGGGAGGGAGAGGGTGAGCTACGCCAGGCTTCTACCACAGGTATGATGTGGTATCAGCAATGTCTCTGTTGTTTTTACCTTCGGGTCTGTGCTGTGCATCTGGATCCTCCCTCCAAGAGTCTCCGTGAACCTCGTCTGCCAGAAATTGAGCCCCACACCGTTAAAGTCCAACACACCTTTATTGTAGAACATAACATGGACTCCCTTGGCTTCAGAACAGAAAAGGAGGTGTGAGTGCAAATAGGCCCAGACACAAATTCGATCCTCCACTCTCCTCCCTGAGAGTGGGTTATGGTCTCCGCACGAGGGAAATTCTCCTTCCGGACGGTCTCCGACAAGAGACTCACCCGTCCCCGGCAGTATGCTGCACCGGGTCTTCAGATGAGGAGCTCTTCCCGGTCCATTACGCCCACCTCGGATTCAGACATTCATCCCCGGAGTGCCTTAGGATCCTTCCCTCGCGGAAATCAGTGTTGGGCACTGAGCTCCGGACCTTCATCCGAGTACCTCACCCCAGGACTAAAGGTGCCTGAGGTGGAACACGATCTCCGGTGGTCCTCTAGGCCTAGGCCGCCTAGAGGACGAACACGAACCACCGTCCGCAAGCTGAAGGTGCTTGGGACTAAGACCCCGTGACCAAGATGGCCGGCCCCTTTATACCCCCTCCCAGCAAGCACGGCGGGCTCCCCGCCCCACCATACCGCTGCCGAGAGAGGACAAAAAGGAGGCTCAGCACACAGCGATGTCCGTCCGTCGGCCCATGGTGACAGCGCCACCTGGTGGACCGCCAAGAACACACCACTGGTGTCACTGAAAAATTCAAAAATTACCCCGGGAAAGTAAGTACCCGCTACACAAATAATTATTATATATTGTTTTTAAGGTAATTTACTATATTTTCAAAAACTGTACTCAAGCAGGTGGCTTAACTTTCAACCAGTAATTTCACAGTAAATAGATAAATAATACATTATTATGTTATAACATATAGCTTAACAATATGATTTAGCTTGATTCTAACAGTACCATTTCAGCAGCAGAAGATTCTCATTCTCCCTCTTAACACTGTGAGAAAAACATGGGATTATGGGTAAACCTCATACCATGTTTTTTCCTTGTAGTTAAGAGGGCTGGGCTGGAAGGGAGCATGTGTCTTTTAGACACATGGCCCCTTCTATGACACTGCAGTGAGAGGCGGGCCTCCACTGCAGAATTTTCTTTTGGTCCAAGGCTCCAAGCTGTATTGAGCTCAGTGCCTCTGACAAAAAGTGAGGAGAGGCACTGTGAGCTCATCCTCTCAGGCCTCGTACACACGGCCGAGATTCTCGTTGAAAAAAACATGTCGTTTTTTTCGACGAGATTCTTGGACAAGAAACTTGTCCCGGCCGAGTGTACACACGCTCGTTTCAAAGAACCCGCGGTTCTTTGAAAGGAGTGTACGCGGTGACGTCATAGACTACGTCGAGCATGCGCTCGTCACATTCGATGCCGTCGCCGCCATCTTGGTCTACCCTACGTATGCCTAGGAAGCTACCGCGCATGCGTCGAATTCATTTCGAACATGCGCGGGCTTCCGGGAGGACAGGTAAGTGTACACACACTCACTTTTCTCGTCGAGAAACATGCCGAGGAGAATCTCGACGAGAAAATAGAGAGCAGGTTCTCTATTTTCTCGTCAAGGTTTCTTGTCGGTTTTCTCGACGAGAAACCCGATAGCAGCGTACACACGACCGATTTACTCGGCAAGACCTCTCTGCCAGCAAGTTTCTTGCTAGTTCCTGTCGAGAAAATCGGTCGTGTGTACGAGGCCTCAGTCTGCTGGAAACAGAGTGTGCCAGCTTGTATTTAAACTGACCGCTCTGTATGTAGTTTCTGACACCATAGGTCCTCTGAGCCCCAAATTTTGACCAGTGGTGGGTTAGGACTAGGGATGAGCTTCGAGTTCGAGTCTATACATTTAAAATACTGAGAGGGAGTTCCCCATCAGGTCCGCTCAGGCACAACCAATAAAGGACAGCGCTGGACATCGGGATCGCCGCGGGACACTGGATTTCACCGCTGGAATGTTTTTTTTTTTAAATAAAGGACTTTTTCAAGGTGTTTGTGTGTTTTTTTTAAACATTTTTTTATGCTTTCTTCGTGAAATGGTAGGGGTACAATGTACCCCTTACTAATTCACATAGGGGGGGCAGGATCTGGGGGTCCCCTTTGTTAAAGGGGTCTTCCAGATTCCGATAAGCCCCCCGCCCGCAGACCCCCACAACCACTGGGCAAGGGTTGTGGGGATGAGGCCCTTGTCCCCATCAACATGGGGACATCCTCCCCATGTTGAGGGCATGTGGCTTGGTACGGTTCAGGAGGGAGGGGGGGCCGCTCTCTCGTCCCCCCCCTTTTCCCCTGCGGCCGGCCAGGTTGCGTGCTCGGATAAGGGGTCTGGTATGGATTTTTAGGGGGACTCCACGCCATTTTTTTAAAATTTGGGGTGGAGTTCCCCTTAAAATCCATGCCAGATCTGAAGGGCCTGGAATGGATATTTGGGGGAACCCCACGTCAAATTTTTTTTAAATTTGCGGCGGGGTTCCCCTTAATATCCATTCCAGACCTAAAGGGCCTGGTAATTGAATTCTGGGGAACCCCCACGCTTTTTTTTTTTTTTTTATCAATGACTTTTGTATGTATTGCCGGGAGCCGACAATTCATTAATAGCCGCGAGTCAGTTTTAAAATACTTTTTTTCTTTCAAAAATGACATTTTTTGAAGGGACAGTTCTAAGCACGGGAAACATGCGCCACTTCACATGCATATCATACACACCCCCCCAGGTATGAAATTTAAAGGAGTATTTCACTTTTATTTTTTCATTTTAAGCATTATTAAAATCACTGCTCCCGAAAAAACGGCCGTTTTTAAAACTTTTTTTTGCATTGATACATGTCCCCTGTGGCAGGACCCGGGTCCCCAAACACTTTTTAGGACAATAACTTGCATATCAGCCTTTATAATTAACACTTTAGATTTCGAACGTTCGAGTCCATTGTATTTAATAGGGTTCTAAAGTTTACACGAACATTTTGTCTGTTCGCAGGTTCTGGTGCGAACCGAACAGGGGGGTGTTCGGCTCATCCCTGGTTAGGACCCTCGAAGCTCTATTTTTTTTATTTTTTATTTTAATGGCGTCCCCTGACTGCAAATCCCTGGTTTTAAACACTGGTCCAAAATGTTTGAAATTTTTGGCAATTCCACCATATTTGTACAAAGGATCTCTCTGTATGACAACCCTCAAAGCAATATGTTTGGTATTTGGGGATGGAATGACAAAGGAACAAGGTATTAACAAAGGAGGACTTTGCGGTTAGCTAGCAGCTAGCACACTCTTAGACCCCTTTCACACTGCAGCGTTTTTCGGGCGCTTTTGGGCTAAAAATAGCGCCTGAAAAACGGCTCCCCTGTAGTCTCAGTGTGAAAGCCAAAGTGCTTTCACACCGAGGCGATGCACTGGCAGGATGTTAAAAAAACTCCTGCAAGCAGCATCTTTGGAGCCGTGTATACACCGCTCCTGCCCATTGAAATGAATGGGCAGCACGGCCGTTGCAGCGCTTTGCGGGTGGTTTTAACCCTTTTTCGGCCTCTAGCGGGGGTTAAAAGTGCCCCGATAGAGTCCGAAAACCTCTGCAAAAACGATGGTAAAGCGCTGCAAAAAAAAGCGGCGCTTTACCGCCGCCCCCGCCCCAGTGTGAAAGCAGCCTTAGATATAGTAATATATAAACCCAAACTCAAGTGCTGTGCTCGTAAAACAAATCTAATACCAGTCCATTATGTGTGTCTATAGTAGAATGTCCATGCAAACAAACTCCACCATAAATTGCAAATGACATAATATTCATATAGTGTAAAATACTCCTCCAGGTGAAAAGAACAACATTCCAGGCTTGCCGTAATGGTATGATCCTCAAAGTGAGAAGTAATAAAATGCCTGAAAGTGAATGACTCAAATTCTGGAAATATGATGTCGCCACTTTACTCCAACATATACAGCATATCAGCAGCCACTCAGGGGAATGTGCATGGAAAATGAGAACACTCCACATAGTGTAAAATCAATGATATTGAATATTAGAAGCAATGCTACTCACACATATAAAAACGTAGGCAACGCTGTACAAATGGAACTCCCCAGGGGCTTCTGGATTTTGTAATAACATGATGTCGTCACAAGCGTAGCTCCGCCCTACATGTTTAGTCGAAAATGACATCTTCTGGAGTTTGCCCTGTATCGCTTAGACATAGGATGAGCTTTAAGCAGTAGAAACTGTTTTGTTTTTTTCTGTTAAATTCATGGCCCAGAAGTGTGCAATACTTACCTTCTTCCTTCCATCACTCACTGTCATTCAACCCCATGGATTAATGTTTGAAAAATAAAAAATAAAATTGAACCCAAACCATTACAGATTTTACTTTAATGTGTGGGGCACTGACAGCAATAAAGCGGCTTCATTCTATCCATTGCTAAAAATGGAGGTACCACTCCCCGTTCTATAATAGGCAACATTATACTTCATATAGAGAAGCAGCCCACTTTTACAAGTAGTTAAATGCAAATAATGTAAGAAGTAACTTGTGTAAGTATATTTGAAGGTTGAAACGATTAAATAAATCTAATTAGGAAACATCCAGCCCCCTGCCCAGTGTAATGT
The DNA here is from genome assembly GCA_029206835.1 of Rana muscosa. NCBI lineage: Eukaryota > Metazoa > Chordata > Amphibia > Anura > Ranidae > Rana > Rana muscosa. The sequence continues at coordinate 1,163,974,077 of CM055116.1, forward strand.
ACTGTATAAGAGCCTAATGAAGCTTGGATTGCATTACAGCGTTTACTACTGTGGAATACCCACAATGTCTGTACTTATTCCCCGCTGAGTCTGCTAGATGTGAACTGTCAGCCAACACAGCACAGAAATGAAAAGAAAACCTTTTATTTACTCGCAATGTAACTGTACCTAGAAATTATGGGAAGAGGGGGTACAAACCTGTATTGTTCATTGAATACATTTGTTACAGATCCATTCTGCGTACTGTTTAGACACTCAGCACTCATTAAACCAGAATATAATTACAACTATTTTGGTGGCAAAGAGGTAAAAAGGGCATTTTCCCTTGGCTCCTGGAGGCATAGGGTGCTTTAAAAAAATGCATTTAGTGGAAAACAGCGGCACTTTTCAGCCAGCTTCCTAGTGCACTACAAAGAGGGCCACCAATCAAAAGAACTGATCGTTTTAAAATTACCCTGCCAGTTAAAATTTTAAATTATGCTGCTAGCTGGTATAAAGTGCAGACACCTAGAGATTCACATATCTGCAACAGCCAACGTTACCCCAACTACGCCCATTTGCTGGGCCATTCTGTAAAGGCACAGCTGCAATACTGCAAACTCCAATTCTGGAAGTGTTGGCTCCTTGCCTATTCTCCACAACCCAATACAAGCAGTCTCCAGGTTACAAACGTCTGAATTACATATGACTCGTACTTGAGAACGGAGGCAGCATGACGTCACGCTGGTCCTGGAAAACGTTAAACGGCCATCTTGCTGCTCACTGCATGCTGCTACCTACTATCCAGCAGACCATTGGCTGTCACACCGGGAAACAACACAGAGCATGAATGGATGAGTTTGTTGACTATAAATATGTCTTCACAAAATAAGTATTTTTGTAATAACTATAGAATAGGTGGAAGAGGTGTAGGTAGATGCAGTCTGCTTTCTTCTCTTCAGGTGGTGCTCAACTGCAGCGACATTGCAGAGGCACAGGAAATCAGGAGGAACTTGGTTTCTTTTATGACTTACTGGGTCACAGGGGGCAGTTATCCAATTGGATATTGGTGCCCCATGTGGGTCTTGTGGCCATCTTAGGTCAGGCAGAGTCTATTTAAGATCCTGACTCCCGGGCTTGATGTGCATTTTGTGTTTGGATAGAGTAGGGGCGGGTATCCCATCTGGTAGGGAAAGTGCTTAGCATCAGGGAAAGGTTCGGGAGGAGTAAGGAAAGTGCAGGGACACACCATGCTTTCTGGGAGCCTCCCCACTTGGGTACAGACTGGCTAGGATGCATTCTACCCCTCGAGACAGACTCTGTTGGCACACCCAAGGCCTACTTCAACTACACATTTTTGCTTCATGCTGCGGGTGCTCCGTCGGGTTGCCTTACCGCCAGGCCTGTTCTGTATTGCAAACTTTAAATACAATATATTTGTTTCTTCGCACTTGGACTCTTAATGTTTTTCTGTTGCCGCACCAATACCGCACCCACCCACGCGGGGTAGGAGAAAGACATGGAAGGGGCAAGGCATGGAACGTGGCAAAACTATACACTTCTGGGTCAGTTTTATTTTTTTGTTCTTTTTTTGCAGGTTTTTTATATCTGTTTGTAATACATATTTTACAAGTAAACTTTTTATACATGAGTATTCCAAGAGCTCTATGGATAAAGAATAAAAGTAGCCCCCTTTCAGGCAAGATCTTTCTCATTGAATCTGCGTCTGATTAGAGGATCAGAGAGAAGTCACTCCTCTGACTCATTCACTTGCGTGTCCATATTTCACTTATTCTATGGAGCTCTGTAAACCACGGATATTTTCAGCAGATAGAAAAAGGAGATGAAAGCACATGAAAAGAAGGCAAGAGTGCCACCTGCTGGCTGTCAAAATAATTACATAGTATCCAGTTTTAATTATTTCATATTTACCTGAAAAAAAAACAAAAAAACATTTTTACTTCTTATTTTTTTGTCCTAAACAGTGGCGGCCACTCCATATGGGGCGCCGTCATCCTATCCATGCGTCCGGCCCCCTAATCTACATGGGGGGCGCCGGTCGCATGGATTCCAATGTTTTTTGTTTTTTTTTAAAGCACAAATTGGCTTCAAACAATGGTTGGCTCCGGCCCAGAGCACTGCGCCCTGAGCCCACCCACAAATTATTATTCGCTATTGTCTTCCTGCTTCTCCTCCCAGGCCAATCAGGAAGGGGACTGAGCGCGATTGGCAGAGAGGAGAAGTGATTGGATTGGCAGGTACTGGGGCGGGGAGGATGTATAGAGATCCGGAAGATTGCCACCGTCATTGGCTCTGCATCCATCATCTCTGCATCACCGCCAAGAGCCCACACGAGCATCACCCACTGGTGGGGGGGGGGGGGCTGGGTTGGGTGGTCTGTTTGTCACCCCCCCCTCCCAGGGGGCCACCACTGGTCCTGAAAAAAAAAAAAAAGTGAAGCTATGTTCAGGCCACAATATATTTTCTCTTGTAGGAGAAGATGAATATGGATGGAGAGTAGAGTTGAGTGGACACCTGGATGTTCGGGTTCGACGGGTTCGGCCGAACTTCGGAAAAAAGTTCGGGTTCGGGACCGAACTTTAACCCGAACCCGGACCCGAACCCGAACCCCATTGAAGTCAATGGGGACCCGGACTTCTAAGGACTAAAAAGGCTCTAAAAAGGTAATGGAAAGGGCTAGAGGGCTGCAAATGGCAGAAAAATGTTGTTAAGAGCATGGCAAGTGCTCTGCAAACAAATGTGGATAGGGAAATAACTTAAAATAACATAAAAAAAATAAAACACAGAACTGCAGAAAATGCTATTCAAAAAAAATGGGTTTTTTTTAATATAGCAACGTAGGAGAAAACTATAAAGAAATTGTTTATTTCAAACACCTCAAAATATGTATAACACACTGCAAACTTTTTTTTGTGCCCCTAAACGGCGTTTTTTGCAAGCGTACATTAAAGTGCAAATTTTTTTATTTATTTTTTGCCCTAAACGGGTCTTTTTTTACACGAGCAAAATAAAATGCTTTTTTTTTTTGCCCTATGGGTCTTTTGGAAAAGAGAACAATAAAGTGCCTTTTTTTTTCCCCTAAAAGTTAGATTTTCTCTGACACTGGGCTCATGGCAGTGTAAAAAGACTGCACTGCAACACAAACAGGTAAACCTATGCAGATCGCTGATTTTAATCTCTGAATCTGGACTCCTATATAATATTCTCTCTCCCTGAAAGCACCAACACAGGAACCTGGCCCTACACTACACTGTCTCTCTATCTTTTCCCTCAGATTGTAGAATCAGGACTACCTCTTCTATTTTTCTATCTCTCCCTAAAAGCAGCAGCAGCAGACTAGATCCTCTCCCTATCTATTCTGAAGCAGAGTGACGTGTGTGCTGTGTGCCTCTAGCTTATATAGAAGCTGGGTCACATGTTGCACTGACCAATCACAGCCATGCCATTAGTAGGCATGGCTATGATGGCTTCTAAGGGCACACCAGCTAATCAAAAGGTGATTGGCTGGCCCCTGAAGCATTTCTAAATGCATTATTAGATTGCCGAACCCGAACCCGAACCCGGACTTTTGGGCAAAGTCCGGGTTCGGGAAAAAGCTAAAGTTCGGTACGGACCCGAACTTTACAGTTCGGGTTCGCTCAACACTAATGGAGAGGGATGACGTTTCCTTTACTGCACTGACATGGATATACGTTAAATATTAATAAGGATTGTGATTGCTTCTGTGGTTGGGCAAAGGTGATAAATACGAGAGGGGGGGGGGGGGGGGGGGATCATGGTAGTTTTTACATTAAGCCCAAGAATGCTGATATTTTACTCTGTTATATCATCTACTATGTTTCCCTATGAATTTCATGACATATATCATACACCAGTCCTTCTAATGAGAAGCATCTTCTGCCTTCTACAGATCAGTGATATTTCCATTTGATTTAAGCTCGAATTTATGCTGAAATCAGCGTGATCCGCAGAGGGTCACAAATCACGTGCCTCGCTCACAGTCCTCTATTGAAAAGGTGAATAAAGTATTCGCTTTCTAAAAATACATTTGTTTTCATTAGACGTAGTGAGGCGTTGAGCGCACAAAATAATAGCAACATCACATTTCGTGTGACTCACTGCTAATATTGAAGGAAATCTGTTATTACCAACCTTCCAGAGAGCACAGCTTTCAATGTGTTGTTGCTGTTCTATAGTTTTTTTTACAGTTTGTTTTATTTGCTGTTAATGGCCCCCACCCATCCAACCCCCTACGAGAAGGCGCAGAATTGTGTGTGTTGTAAAGTAGAAGATTACTACTTACAGTAAATGTTGTTTGAACGTATCGGGTTATATTTAGACAACATGATGCTCTAGACACAAAAAATGATGATGTCATAGTTATAATATATTATTCTGGCCAGTAGAATGCATTTATGCTTAACACTATACGTGTTTAAGCTCACATACATGCGCAACATAAGATGATTTTTTTTCTCCCAAGTTCTGGCAGAAAGAAATCCAGCATTTTTGGGGCATGAATCCATATGTCTGTGTGGATAAGGCCAAAGTCAGAACATTTTGAAGTTTTATACTGGCCCTATTTTGGCTTAGTATTCTACGGATGATAGAAGAAAGTGTGGACAATAATTATTTGGTGAAAAGCTTTCTCCTTGTGTCTTTTGCCTATAGGCTTGGGTCTACTCTGCCGAACGATAACTCTAGCACTGACCATAGGATTTCTGTGTCCTTGGTAGTGGTAGATGGCTCTGAATGAGGTGGGGTGGTGTCTGGTCTTCACCGGGAAAACCCTAAATGGACGTTTCAGTGTTTTATAGTAGGACTTCCCCAGGGTGCTCCCTTTTGATTCTGCCTTATTAGTTTCAGCTGACACTAGAGTGGAAAGGTTTATGGAACAAGCAAGAGATTTTCAAGCAACATAACATGACACACAAGGCTGCTGGTAATCTGTGTTGGATAATCGGGTTATATTTGGGACACACAGCAGCTAGATTAAGCAGGGTCCAAAAGACAGGACAGGCTCAATCAGAAATAACTGATAAACAGTTGAGCACCAAATACTAGAAGGAACCCTTTTGTTGGGTCACCATCCCAGTACAAATAAATTGTTTCCATCAATGTGCTACTGACATATATTATGTTGGCAGTGGCACCTGAAATATGACCGGAGCAAAAAATCATAGACCACTATGTGGCCAGCTAAGCTTATTAATCTATATTAGGGCTCGCCAAACTTCTAAACTCTAAGTAAACACAGTGCCAGTTTACTGTCCTTCATACTTTCGGGGGGCCAGACTGTGACCAATGGGAGTAGAAAATGTTCTGGTGTTAGTGAGAGTTAACAATGCCACATCATTGGTATTAGGAGGAGAAATAGTGGGCATCATTGGTATCAATGGGAGGAATAATACCCCATCATTAGTATTAGTGGGAGAAATAGTGCTCCTTCATTAGTTTTAGTAGGAGGAATAGTGCCCCTTCACTGGTGTCGGGGAGGAATCATGCCCCATCACTATTGTTAGTGGGAGAAAGAGTGCCCCATCATTAGTATTAGTGGGAGGAATAGTCCTCCTTCATTGATATTAGTAGGAGGAATAGTGCCCTATCACTGGAGTCAGTGGCAGAAATAGTGCTCCATCATTGGTATCAATGGGAGGAATAGTGCCCCACCATTGGTATTAGTGGGAGGAATAGTGCCCCACCATTGGTATTAGTAGGAGGAATAGTGTCCCATCATTGGTATTAGTGGAAGGAATAGTGTCCCATCATTTGTATTAGTGGGAGGACTAGTGCCCCATCATTGGTGTCAGTTGGAAGAATAGTGCCCCATCCCTTGTGTTAGTAGGAGGAATAGTGCCCCATCATTGTTATTAGTGGAAAGAATACTGTAGTGTGCCTTAATTGGTATCAATATGAGGAATAGTGTCCCATTGCTGGTGTCAGTGAGAGGAATAGTCCCCTGTTGGTGTGAGTGGCAGGAACTATGGCCCTCTGTTGCTGACAGTGGGGGGGAATAATGGCTAAGGGACAGATAAAAGCAAGCAAAGGGCCACATCAAGCCTGGGAGGGGTGGATTGGGAGACCACTGATCTACATGATATACAGAGAGCCTTGTAACTCCTCCTTGCTAGCTCTGTACTTGCTGGTACCCGTCAGACAAAGAAAAAACTTGCATTGACTTTACTTCTTCTGTTTACACGATGTACACTGTGACCTAGATTTCACTTGGTTTGGTCAAAGTAGAAGACCTTGTAGTGTCTACATCTACATCTAATTTCCGACAACAAATGTTCGATGTGAGCTTGTTGTCGGAAAATCCGACCGTGTGTAGGCTCCATCGGACATTTGCTGTTGGAATTTCCGACAACAAATGTTTGAGAGCTGGTTCTCTATTTTTCCGACAACAAAAGTTCTTCTCGGAAATTCCGATCATCTGTAGCCAATTCCGACGCACAAATGTTCTACGCATGCTCGGAATCAATTTGATGCATGCTCGGAATCATTGAACTTAATTTTTATCGGTTCGTCGTAGTGTTCGGAATAGTGTACGTAACCGCGTTCTTAGCGTTCGGAATTTCCGACAACATTTGTGTGACCGTGTGTATGCAAGACAAGTTTGAGCGAACATTCGTCGGAAAAAAATCCACGGTTTTGTTGTCGGAATGTCCGATCGTGTATACGCGGCAAAAGGGAGAAATATTACTGAGCTAAATTACCTTAACAGCTGCGTAGGTTTATCTTGCCAGCTGACCAAAAAATAGAATAAAAATAAAGCTTTAAAGCGGAGGTTCCGCCAAATTTTTCCAGCAGCTACAAATACTGCAGCTGCTGACTTTTAAAAAATGGACACTTACCTGTCCAGTGCGCCCGCGATGTTGGCAGACGAGGTCGAGCAGTCGCTCAGTCCTCAGATGCTGCCGCCGCCATTCTCGGTGAGGGAATCAGGAAGTGAAGCCTTGTGGCTTCACTGCCTGGTTCCCTACTGCGCATGCGCGAGTAGCGCGGCGCGCCGTCACTGGTCCCCACTCTGTGTGCTTCCCAGAAGACAGTGGGGGGGGGGGGGGGGTGCGGGTAGGGGCATGCTGCAGGAGTGTATTCCCAGGAGTGGGTGCAAATACTTCTTAGACAGGTATCTGCACCCCCTCCCCCCTGAAAGGTGCCAAATGAGACATCGAAGGGGGGGAGGGTTCCAAAAAGCAGGAGTTCCATTTTTGGGTGGAACTCCGCTTTAGCATGTGCTAAGATGGATATAGATATATATACAGTGTGTGTATATATAGGTAGATACACTATATTGTCAAAAGTATTGGGATGCCTGCCTTTAAACTCACATGAGCTTTAATGGCATCCCAGTCTTCTGGGAAGGTTGTCCACAAGGTTTAAGAGTATGTCTATGGGAATGTTTGACCATTCTATCAGAAGCACATTTGTGAGGTCAGGAACTGATGTGAATGAGAAGTCCTGGCTCGCAATCTTCGCTCTTATTTATCCCAAAGGTGTTCTATCAGGTTGAGGTCAGGACTCTGTGCAGGTCAGTCAAGTTCCTCCACCCCAAACTCGCTCATCCATGTCTTCATGGACCTTGCTTTGTGCACTGGTGCCCATTTATGTTGGAACAGGAAGGGGCCATCCCTAAACTGTTCCCACAAAGTTGGGAACATGAAACTGTCCAAAATATCTTGGTATGTGGACGCCTTAAGAGTTCCCTTCACTGGAACTAAGGGGACAAGCCCAACCGTAATCCCCCCTCCACCAAATGATGTGTGAAAAAGTGATTCATCTGACCAGGTCACCTTCCTTCATTGCTTTGTGGTCCATTTCTGATGCTCACATGCCCATTATAGGCACCTTTGACTGTGGAACATGGGTCAGCATGGGCACCCTGACCGGACTGTGGCTATGCAGCTCCATACACCACAAGCTGTCCATTTTTTTTGCTTTAAACACATCAACTTTAGGGACAGCATGTTTACTTGCTGGCTAATATATCCCACATACTTCCAGAAGCCATTGTAACGAGTTATTCAATAGTATTCACTTAACCTGTCACATAGTTGCCAACAGTCCCGAATTTCCCGGGACAATCCCGAATTTGAGACCCTCGTCCCGGAAGGAGCTTGTCCCGAATGAATTCCCGGTATTTTGTGTTTGTCCCGGGAAAATCGGGAATGTTTTGGCCAAAAACAGCCGGCGGGCTACAGAAACATAGCCGCCGTCACCGCCGCGAGGTGCCTTTCCTCGTGTGTTCAGTGGAGAGGGGAGAGGCAACCAATCGGCTTCCCTGTTCAGTGTACACTTAAACCGATTGGCTCCTCCTACTCTCCACTGAACACATCGCGCCACTTGTGGAGTTTGCTCTGCGGCTGCCATGTCGGTGTTCTTCCCTCTGAAGTGCGGTCCCTGTAAGCTCTGCATCAGACACCAGTGTGCGGGGAGAGGACCCTTCGTTCTGGGATTATGTACACAGCCCAGATACTGAGAAGTGGAGAAGGATTCGGAGCGCCTGTGTGTATGGTGCCCAAAATGAGGGTACGTCATGTCTTCTTATAGGACTGAGCTCTGGGCTCATCCCAGCAATCCCAGTGTGTCCAGTCCTGTGTGCTGTCCCTGGAGGTAGGTGGATGATGTCCCCATCCAGAGATCTCTATGATCATCATCCCCATGTAATGTGGGTTATAGTGTGCTGTGTCCTCCTGGTGACATATGACCTGTCTGCTGTCCTAGGTATGCAGGGATGTCGGTGTTATTACAGCCCGGGCCAGCGATGTATGTACAAGGGGGGGGGGCAACTATGCACAGGGGGTGTATTAACTATGTACAGTGGGGGTATGTACAGGGGGGTATTAACTATGTACAGGGGGGTATGTACAGGGGGGGTATTAACTATGTACGGGGGGGTATTAACTATGTACAGTGGGGGTATGTACAGGGGGTGGTAGTAACTATGTACAGTGGGGGTATGTACAGGGGGCAGTAGTAACTATGTACAGTGGGGGTATGTATAGGGGGCGGTAGAAACTATGTACAGGTAGTATCTATGTACAGGGGGGTAACGGGGGTGTTACTATGCACAGGGGGGGGTAACTATGGCTCTGCTTGGGACACTGATGCAAGGACTGAGGCTGGGTACACTGGTGTAAGGACTGAGGCTCCGCTGGGGGCACCTGATGTAAGGAGGGACTCTGCTGGGGGCACCTGGGGGCAGGCGATGTGGCAGGTGACATGCTTAAGGGTCCCACTGATTCGGCATTATGGGGAGTTATATTACAATGTAATAATAGAAATAATGCGCTTCAATCACCCTGACACCATAACAAACATGGTGTCGGGATGATTGAAGCGCCAACAGGTGTTTTGGAGTATACTTATCTGCCAATTTTGTTACACATTTCTATTGTGGTGTAGGATCTGGCTTCTTTCTTTCTATTTCTTTCTCTCTCTTTCTCTCACCTCGGACTGTAGCCACACCCCTTTGAACCACGCCCATTTAAGCCACACCCACTATCGTGTGTAAACCACACCCATTTTTCGCCGCGGCGCGCGAAGCGCGGTACATTTTTCATTTCAGCATGACACGCCTACAAACGAATGCCCCACCCCCTAATTATAGCAAGGCTCCGCCTCAATACAAAAAAAGTGTCCCAGATGTTTTTTTTGCAATGTTGGCAACTATGCTGTCAGTGGTCACAAAGTTATGGCTGATTGGTGTATCTAGACATTTCTGTGACACTTGTACCCGAGTGTATAAAGCCATAAACACACTTTGTTACAAGTGTCACAGAAATGTGTAGATACAAATAAAAACAGTTACTTGTGAATGGTTCCTCTCACATAGGTAGTTTATTAACTCTATATTAGGAGGAATATACTCAAACAAGACCCCAGGGTCCCCTAAGCTTGGAGTTCTGTGTTAGGAAACCATTGAGATAAAATCTCAGCCACCCGGGGAGTGCGTGGTTTTCAATGAGCAATGATGCACAGCCATTGTAAGGCACTGCAAAGTAGGAAGCGCGGCCTGTGTGTATAATTAGCAGGTTTGTCAGTCTAAATATAAAATGACCAACTATATATAGAAACAAGGGGCTTTAAAAGATGAACACACGTTGATAAGATTATGAATGCATCAAGTACATTTATTTTACATATATAGCTGATAAATCATTAAATACCCTGTACATTCCCCTTACATTAGTCCACTGAGTGTTCAAATAGCAGCAGGAGTCCTCTAGTTTTTTTTGAGCTGCTCATTTTTAATTAAGACACAATTTACTAAAGCAACACATTAAAATGTAATCCTCCAGGGACACTGGTACCACTCCTGCATAGTCAAATAGTCCAAAAGGGATTCCCCAAAGATGGTTAACAGTGCACTATGTAGCATACTTTTCTATTGTAATTAGAGGTGCGCCGAAAGATAATTTTGGTGCCCAAACCGAAAATGACAGTTTAAATATATATATATATATATATTTATATACTGTATGTAGCGGGGTATACCCCTTTAATACAGAGAGACTACATTTCCCAGTACATCCTGCAGCATCCAGGGTGCATTTCCCCGGAGCAGAGACTGCTGGGGCAGACTTTATAAAGCGGAGGCGGAGTTGATTCTCTCTCTTTGGACACCCCCTCTCCTAGCAAGAGGATCTCTGTGCTGAACTGCTGTGTGCACAAGGCCTGAAGCCTGGGCCTTGTGCTCTGTTCCAAAGGGCCCTCTGCCAGCCTAGCTGAACCTGAGAGACATCTTCTCCTCCTTGCTGCAGTACACCAGAAGGACTGAAGGCCCGGATGTCGGTGGATTCTAGGGCCGAAACAACTAATCGATTAATCGACAACTAATCGATTATGAAATTAATCGATTACTATTTTCATAATCGATTAATCGGCCAGTAACATAATGGGGTTAAAAAAAACTAAAATGAGCCCTTTACAGTACAAAAAGAGCAAATCGCTACTGTAAATATTACTTTCACTGTCCCACAGTAAAAAATGAACCCCTTACAGCGATTATTTGTAATTTTTGTACTCATTTTATTTTTTTTAACACCATTATGTTACTAAACATCTCAGGCCTGGGTCACACCTCTGTTTTTTCGTGCTTTTTGCAAAAACACACTACAGGGCATTTACATGGTTTCTTATGGGACAAGTTCACATCCATGATTTTTTCAGCTGCTGCATATTTGGAAAGGGCAAGTACTTTTTTTAACGCAAAACGGTGCCATTTTGTTTTTTTGGTTCAATATACTTGGTACTTTGGTACTTCAATAGATAAGCTGCAGAAAAGCATGTAATAATGTGTTTTTGCGGCAATTTGTGTTTTTTAGTCTGCCCAACAACAAATTGGCCCAAAAAAAAAAAAATGTAAAATGCAGCAAAATTACTTTTTTTTTTTTTTTTTTTTTACGGTTATTAACCGATTAATCGACACAATAATCGGCCAACTAATCGATTATGAAAATAATCGTTAGTTGCAGCCCTAGTGGATTCCTGTTCCTAGACGAATCGGCGGAGGAAACAGACTTGGAATGTCGGGTGGTGAGAGAGCACTTGCTCATAGACAGATACTTTATCCTCACTATTCATTTGGATTATAAGTTTGTTCATCAAGTGCACCACCGAAAGATTGCATGCAAAGTTTTGTGTTCCCTGAACTTCCTTTTAGATCAGTCAGGCCTGACTGTTAGGTAGATACTATTGAGAGTTAGTCTGCCCATGAGGGGAAGTGATTGAAAAGAGGCAGCGCTAGAGACGCATCGCATTACTTGAGCTATCTGATTGTTTGTTCATTTAAATACTGTTTATTTCTAAGATCTGTACTTTGTTATACTGTTATTTTATTACTTGCCCATTAGCCTTAGTAAAACATCTGGGTCAAGTACATTTGGTGTCAGCTTCAGTTACTTTAAAAAGTAGTTTTAAAAGTATATTGCTGTGCATGCTTGCTATAAGACTGCGTCACCAAGAGTTGCGGTCACGCGGTCTTATCCCACTACTACTATCTGTGCCACGGGAGGTTAGAGTCGATTGCCAGGGGTTGGCAGCGGTGCACTACAGGGCCCAAATCAATACCAGCAGCCCTCTTAACTGAGGGTATCACTATATATATAATTGTATTATATTTGACTTTTTAATTAATATTATGAATTTGAATTTATTGTCAGCCATGCTCGGCCATGACCTTTACCGCAAGTAAAGCTCAAGAAAATTGCATCCCTTTAAATTCTATGTATATCTTCACACTGGTCCGTTGCACCTCCGTTGTGTTAAAAAGCTTGCTCGTTGCATTTTTGGTCAGTTAAAAAAAAATTGCACCAAAAACTCACCTCGCTGTCGAAATGCATTGAAGACACAGAAGAACGCACCCCTTGTTATGTTTTTGATGCGGTTTTGACCTTTGAAAAACACACCACAAGCACAGCAAACTCATGGCAAAATCACATGCGTTTTCTGCGCCATTTTTTTGGCACCGTTTTCTCTATCGGCAATATGCCGAAAACACAATTTTCGGCCGATAGGTTTCAGCTGCCAAAATCTCGGTGCATCTCTAATTGTAATTAATGCTGAGCTCTGGAATAAGCAAATATGATCTAAATACATGAAGCATGTATGTAGAATAATACATGAAGCATGTATGTAGAATAATACATGAAGCATGTATGTAGAATAATACATGAAGCATGTATGTAGAATCTTGCTGTGCTCTGTGTATTTCTTCCAGATCTGTGCAGTAATCCAAAGTGAAAATGTCCTCGGTGCTGGAGCTTCCTATATTAAAGACCACTCACTGCTGCTCTCTCTCCTTGTGCAGGGTGACTGGTCTTGTATCCGCCCCCTCCTGTAGTTTTCTGTGGGCAGACTATAATGAGTGGGGCCCCCTACAGGTCTCCTCCCTACACAAACTATGTACAGTGCAGGGATCATATCACCACTACCTCTACAAGGTAATATCTGGATTTAAAGGGTAACTCCACTTTCGTGGGGGAAAAGAAAAATAGAAAATGAAGAAAAAATAATATAGCGTATACAATTGCGACATGAGTCATATTGTAGCAAACAAGGACAAAAAGATCTTCTGGATAGCAGCACTCCAAAAATAAAAGCCTTTATTTAAAAATCCAGGAATCCAAACATATGAATAAGCACTAGTACAGTGTGAAACGCGTTAGCCAGTTTTTGACCAGTGTGTCGTGATGTACAGTGTGTGTTTGGATTCCTGGATTTTTAAATAAAGGCTTTTATTTTTGGAGTGCTGCTATCCAGAAGATCTTTTCGTCCTTGTTTGCTGATATTTGCATTGCTTGCACCCTTGGCTGCTGGGAGGAGGTAATTTGGAGGAGTTCCACACCTGAGCGGCTCTCTTTTCCCTGTTTCTCAATGAGTCATATTGTAACTGAATGTTATTAAAAATGACCTTTCCTTTTCAATCTGCAGCTCTTTAAGTTTCTGAAAATGCAATGCAATATTCCTGCTTGTGTGATTGGCTCACTAATTTTCCCAGAAGTCTACACTAAGATAGAAATCAGATCAGATTTCAGGCATCCCCTGCATTAAAAAATTCATTTTTGGTGAGATACTCCCAATAAAAAATCACACCTAAAGGGATGCAGGCCCAGCAGCTTTCATCATTGGAGCCCTGCCGGTGCACAGCTGATTGATAATTGTTAAACAACTCCCATTAGACTCACTTTACCACATGGGCACAGAGAAACACACAGGGATTTCTTCAGAATAAGAAAAGGTAGGAATCTGCAATGAGGTTTGTTAAAATCCTTGTAATGTACATTGATCACCCAGAGGGGAATGTTTTTTTCTCAATAAAAGTGGAGTTAGGCTTTAACACCAAAACGAAATAATAAAAACTAGTGGTGCACCGAAATGAAAATTTCAATACCAAAACCAAATTCAATTAATTGTTTTATTTTCGACTTTTTAATTAATAATATGACTTTAAGTGAATATAAATTTATTGTCGACCATTATTGGCACCTTTTATCGGCACCTTTTGAAGCAGTGTTAAAAATCCAGCTTGCTGCATTTTTTGTGCAAATTTGGCAAACTGCACCAAAAACGCACCTCCCCATTGAAATACATTTAAAAATGCAGCCATGTTGTGTTTTTGACGCTTTTTTTTTTTCATTTCTCGATCTATGAAAAAATACATGTAGCGGCCTCACCCCTCTCCCCTTCTCATTCTCGGCTTGTCTTTCTTCGTCTAGGGGTCTCAGTGCTGGGGGAAGGGATGATACACCACGGCCCATGTCCTCCATAGCTAAGAGGTGAAGGCCAGAAGATTGGGTTTTGTGTAGGTGTCCTAGAGTCAAGTCCAGTACTTCGTCCCTGACTCCTTTGCTCCTAGTAACCAGAGCTCCACACAGTGAATAGGTCCAACTCAGTTTTATTCTTCTATGCAAACAACAAACAGTTTCTTCTACTGAGTAATGATGGGGAATAGATCGAGGCACAATCCTTTCCCTTCCGTTGCTAACCACTGTAGTATCACCAGTGGTAAATAGTCACTGCCACTGACTAGGTGAGGTAGAACGTGAATTACCTTCGCTAGCACGGCCCCTGTCAGGGGAAGGAAAATCCGTCCAAGGGAGAAACCGGAGGCCTCTCTGTCACCAGCGATGCTGCGCCGGACTCTCCAGAGAAGTTCCGCACACCAGATCTCACGAACTCAGACACGGGCACCCAAGGAATTAGGGCCCCCTCAGATTCCTCCATCCTCGCAGAACTCAGTCGAAGGTACTGAGCCCCAGGCGTCCGCCATAGTACCTCACCCCAGGCTAAAGGTGCCTGAGATGGACTCCATCTTCGCTCAGGCCAGGCCAAAGGCGCCTAGGCCTGGAGCACTGGAATGCCAGCACCCAAGCTGAAGGTGCCTGGGTGCGGCCATGTCCTCCAGACTCTGAACTCTGAACCCCGTGTTAAGGGCGTCCGCCCCTTTTATCCCCTCTCCCTTGGCGTCACAGCGGGTTCCCCACCCCGCTGTACCAGCTCCAGGGGAGGACAAAAAGGTACAGTCTTGTGGTGTGAGTTCAGCTCTGGCCCAGGGCAACAGCGCCACCCGTGAACCGCAAGGAACCTCACACCACCAGAGTCCTCCAAGAACCAGAAAAAAAGGTCTCGGATCCCCTAGCAATTTGTGCATCTGGGTTACACTACCACCGAGATGCCTCCCTTAAATTCAAACACCCGCTACATACACATAAGCAAGGTAAAATCAAGGCAAAATTATGACAAAATCTGCCCTTTTGTTTTCTTTCGGAACATCGCTAAAAAACCCTATTTCCATCCGATAATTTTCAGTGCGTTACTAATGAAAACCTGGTTAAGACTCAGCTGCAACTCCAAAATGACCTTCATTTCAATTTGTCATCTGTACCAAGACAATCCAGCAATACCTTTTCCATTGTTTTGGTACAGAGGTGAAGGTCATTTTGGAGTTGAGTTTTATACATTTTTATTATTTTGTTTTGGTGTTAAGGTTTTATGAGGCATTAGGCCCCATGCACACGAGACGCTGTTATTTGCTGTTAAATGCGCGTTCAGAGGCAGTTGGACACTTTTTTCAACTGCTCCTGAACCCATTCAGGCCTCATGCCCACTGGCGTTTTTACAGCTGCGTTTTTTGCAGCTTAAAAACGCCTGTCCATGTTATTGTAAATATATTTAAAAAAAAACAAAGAAAAAAAAAAAACGTCGGAGCTAAAAACGCGACCGCGCGTTAGTGCGCGTTTTTGCGCGTTTTTTGACGCTCGCGTTTTTTTCTGCCTAATTCTGATGCTGAGGAACGCACTGGTCCTGTTTTTTTTTTACAGCTTACAAACGCCTATGCTCTTTACAGCTCAAAAACGCCTAGGTGGGCATGAAGCTATAGACTAACATGGACAGGCGTTTTTAAGCTGTAAAAAACGCTCAAAAACGCGGCTGAAAAAACGCCCGTGGGCATGAGGCCTCAATGTTATCCTATGTGTCCATGCACACAGTCTCGTTTATTGCCGTTTTTAGGCAGTTGCGTTTAACCTCGTTTTTCCAGAAGCAAAAAAATGGGTTCAGACGCAAAAGTTTTCCACGTTTCAGACGCAAAACACGGCTAAACGCCGCTAAACCGCGTTTTGCCGCAATTTAGTTTATTAGCGTTTTTAAAAGTGACCTATTTTTTTACATTAGAAATCTCAAAAATTATGGCAAATGATGAAAAACCATCAAAAAAATATGAAAAAAAACTGTAATTGCTTGCATTGCACTGTAGACAATCCACAACTTGTGGCAGGTGATGTTGCCAGGTGACGTGGCAGGTGGAAATCCACAAATTGTAGCAGGTGACGTGGCCAGGTGACGTGGCAGGTGACATGGCAGGTGACGTGGCAGGTGGACAATCCACAAATTGTGGCAGGTGACGTGGCAAGTGGACAATTCACAACTTGTGGCAGGTGACGTGGCCAGGTGACGTGGCAAGTGGACAATGCACAACTTGTGGCAGGTGACGTGGCCAGGTGATGTGGCAGGTGACGTGGCAAGTGGACATTCCACAACTTGTGGCAGGTGACGTGGCCAGGTGATGTGGCAGGTGACGTGGCAAGTGGACAATCCACAAATTGTGGCAGGTGATGTGGCCAGATGACGTGGCCAGGTGACGTGGCCAGGTGACGTGGCAGGTGGACAATCCACAAATTGTGGCAGGTGACGTGGCAGGGGACGTGGCAGGTGACGTGGCAAGTGGACAATCCAAAACTTGTGGCAGGTGACGTTGCAGGTGGACAATCCACAAATTGTGGCAGGTGACGTGGCCAGGTGACGTGGCAGGTGACGTGGCAGGTGGACAATCCACAAATTGTGGCAGGTGACGTGGCCAGGTGATGTGGCAGGTGACGTGGCAAGTGGACAATCCACAACTTGTGGCAGGTGATGTGGCCAGGTGATGTGGCAAGTGGACAATCCACAACTTGTGGCAGGTGATGTGGCCAGGTGATGTGGCAGGTGACGTGGCAGGTGGACAATCCACAAATTGTGGCAGGTGACGTGGCCAGGTGAAGTGGAATGTGACGTGGCCAGGTGACATGGCAGGTGATGTGGCAGGTGACGTGGCAAGTGGACAATCCACAACTTGTGGCAGGTGACGTGGTCAGGTGACATGGCATGTGACGTGGCCAGTTGACATGGCAGGTGATGTGGCAGGTGACGTGGCAAGTGGACAATCCACAACTTGTGTCAGGTGACGTGGCCAGGTGACGTGGCAGGTGGAAAGCCACAAATTGTGGCAGGTGACGTGGCATGTGACGTGGCCAGGTGACATGGCAGGTGACGTGGCAAGTGGACAATCCACAACTTGTGGCAGGTGACGTGGCCAGGTGACGTGGCCAGGTGACATGGCAGGTGATGTGGCAGGTGACGTGGCAAGTGGACAATCCACAACTTGTGGCCAGGTGACGTGGCAGGTGGAAATCCACAAATTGTGGCAGGTGACGTGGCCAGGTGACGTGGCAGGTGATGTGGCCAGGTGACGTGGCAAGTGGACAATCCACAACTTGTGGCAGGTAACGTGGCCAGGTGACGTGGCCAGGTGACATGGCAGGTGAGGTGGCAGGTGGACAATCCACAAAATGTGGCAGGTGACGTGGCAGGTGACGTGGCCAGGTGACGTGGCAAGTGGACAATGCACAACTTGTGGCAGGTGACGTGGCCAGGTGACGTGGCAGGTGACGTAGCAAGTGAACATTCCACAACTTGTGGCAGGTGACGTGGCCAGGTGACGTGGCAAGTGGACAATCCACAAATTGTGGCAGGTGACGTGGCCAGATGACGTGGCCAGGTGACGTGGCAAGTGTACGATCCACAAATTGTGGCAGGTGACGTGGCCAGGTGACGTGGCAGGTGACGTGGCAAGTGGACAATCCACAACTTGTGGCAGGTGACGTGGCCAGGTGACGTGGCAAGTGGACAATGCACAACTTGTGGCAGGTGATGTGGCAGGTGACGTGGCAAGTGAACATTCCACAACTTGTGGCAGGTGACGTGGCCAGGTGACGTGGCAGGTGACGTGGCAAGTGGACAATCCACAAATTGTGGCAGGTGATGTGGCCAGATGACGTGGCCAGGTGACGTGGCAGGTGGACAATCCACAAATTGTGGCAGGTAACGTGGCAGGGGACGTGGCCAGGTGATGTGGCAGGTGGACAATCCACAAATTGTGGCAGGTGACGTGGCCAGGTGACGTGGCCAGGTGACGTGGCAAGGTGACGTGGCAGGTGACGTGGCAAGTGGACAATCCACAACTTGTGGCAGGTGATGTGGCAGGTGATGTGGCCAGGTGACGTGGCAAGTGGACAATGCACAACTTGTGGCAGGTGACGTGGCAAGTGAACATTCCACAACTTGTGGCAGGTGACGTGGCCAGGTGACGTGGCAGTTGACGTGGCAAGTGGACAATCCACAAATTGTGGCAGGTGATGTGGCAGGTGATGTGGCCAGGTGACGTGGCAGGTGGACAATCCACAACTTGTGGCAGGTGACGTGGCAGGTGACATGGCCAGGTGACGTGGCAAGTGGACAATCCACAACTTGTGGCCAGGTGACGTGGCAGGTGATGTGGCAAGTGGACAATCCACAACTTGTGGCAGGTGACGTGGCCAGGTAACGTGGCAAGTGAACATTCCACAACTTGTGGCAGGTGACGTGGCAGGTGACATGGCCAGGTGACGTGGCCAGGTGATGTGGTAAGTGGACAATCCACAACTTGTGGCCAGGTGACGTGGCAGGTGACGTGGCAAGTGGACAATTCACAACTTGTGGCAGGTGACGTGGCCAGGTGACGTGGCCAGGTGATGTGGCAAGTGGACAATCCACAACTTGTGGACAGGTGACGTGGCAGGTGACGTGGCAAGTGGACAATTCACAACTTGTGGCAGGTGACGTGGCCAGGTGACGTGGCCAGGTGATGTGGCAAGTGGACAATCCACAACTTGTGGCCAGGTGACATGGCAGGTGACGTGGCAAGTGGACAATTCACAACTTGTGGCAGGTGACGTGGCCAGGTGACGTGGCAAGTGGACAATGCACAACTTGTGGCAGGTGACGTGGCCAGGTGACGTGGCAAATGAACATTCCACAACTTGTGGCAGGTGACGTGGCAGGTGACGTGGCAAGTGGACAATTCACAACTTGTGGCAGGTGACGTGGCCAGGTGACGTATCAGGTGACGTGGCAAGTGGACAATCCACAGCTTGTGGCAGATGATGTGGCAAGTGATACGCTAAATACAAGTACACTGCTGCTCTCTCAGCTGCTGGTCTCCCAAAATGGCTGAAATGGTTAAATAATAATGTTTTTTGAGCTTAGGGAGGGTCTTATGATGTTTCTTAACTAAACGCCTATAGACGCAAACGCGGTAAAACGCCGCTAAAATCGCGGCAAAACGGGCGTTTTTAACCACTTCAATACCATGCACTTATGCACCTTCCCGCCCAGACCAATTTTCAGCTTTCAGTACTCTCACACTTTGAATGACAATTACTTAGTCATGCTACACTGTATCCAAACAAAATTTTTATCATTTTCTTCTCACAAATAGAGCTTTCTTTTGGTGGTATTTAATCGCCACTGGGTTTTTTATTTTTTGCGATATAAGCAAAAAAACAGCAATTTTTTTAAAAAAAAAAAACACTTTTTTTTAGTTTCTATTGTAAAATTTTGCAAATAAGTAATTTTTCTTCATAAATTTGTGCCAAAATGTATACTGCTACATATCTTTGGTAAAATGAACCCAAATTAGTGTATATTATTTGGTCTTTGTGAAAGTTATAGAGTCTACAAACTATGGTGGCAATCACTGAAAATTTATCACATCTGATCACGCCTGATGTACTGAAGGGATATCTCATTTCTTGAGACACTAACAAGCGAGGAAAGTACAAATACCCCAAAATTACCCCTTTTTGGAAAGTAGACAGTCCAAGGTATTTACTAAGAGGCGTGGTGAGTTTTTTGAAGTTGTATTTTTTTCCCACAATTCTTGGGAAAATTTAATTTTTTTTTTTTTTTTACACAAACTGGTCATATTAACAGTTTTTTTCTCTCACACAGCATATGCATAATTGCAACTACACCCCAAAATACATTCTGCTACTCCTCCTGAGTGTAGCGATACCACATGTGTGAGACTTTTACACAGCCTGGCCACATACAGAGGCCCAACATTGAAGTAGCACTTTCAGGCGTTCTACAAGCATAAATCGCACATATCCTTTCTCAACCACCTATTACACTTTTGAAGGCCCTGGAGCACCAGGACAATGGAATTTTCCACAAAATGACCCCATTTTGGAAAGCACACACCCCAATGTATAATCTATGAAGCATTATGAGTCTTTTGAACGGTTCATTTTTTTCCAGAAGGTTTTGGAAAATGTGGAGAAAAAATGAAAATGCATTTTTTTTACACAAAGTTGTCCATTTATAAGATATTTCTAACGCATAGCATATACATAGCAAAAATGACACCCCAAAATGCATTCTGCTACTCCTCCTGAGTATAGCGATACCACATGTGTGAGACTTTTACACAGCCTGGCCATATACAGAGGCCCAACATTGAAGTAGCACTTTCAGGCCTTCTACAAGCATAAATCGCACATATCCTTTCTCAACCACCTATTACAATTTTGAAGGCCCTGGAGCACCAGGACAATAGAATTTTCCACAAAATGACCCCATTTTGGAAAGCACACACCCCAACGTATAATCTATGAAGCATTATGAGTCTTTTGAACGGTTCATTTTTTTCCAGAAGGTTTTGGAAAATGTGGAGAAAAAATGAAAATGCATTTTTTTTACACAAAGTTGTCCATTTATAAGATATTTCTAACGCATAGCATATACATAGCAAAAATAACACCCCAAAATGCATTCTGCTACTCCTCCTGAGTATAGCGATACCACATGTGTGAGACTTTTACACAGCCTGGCCATATACAGAGGCCCAACATTGAAGTAGCACTTTCAGGCGTTCTACAAGCATAAATCGCACATATCCTTTCTCAACCACCTATTACAATTTTGAAGGCCCTGGAGCACCAGGACAATAGAATTTTCCACAAAATGACCCCATTTTTGAAAGCACACACCCCAACGTATAATCTATGAGGCATTATGAGTCTTTTGAACGGTTCATTTTTTTCCAGAAGGTTTTGGAAAATGTGGAGAAAAAATTAAAATGCATTTTTTTTACACAAAGTTGTCAATTTATAAGATATTTCTAACACATAATATGTACATAGCAAAAATTACACCCCAAAATGCATTCTGCTACTCCTCCTGAGAATGGCGATACCACATGTTTGAGACTTTTACACAGCCTGGCCACATACAGAGGCCCAACATCCAAGTAGCACCTCCAGGCATTCTAGCAGCACATATCATTTTCTGACTACCGATCACATTTTTGAAGGCCCTTCATATATCTAACACATAGCAGGTACATACCAAATAACAAAAGATTACCTGTGGTTTTAGAAGTGCAGTGGTCCACAGAGGAGAGCATCGGTCCAGGCAGCAGGCAGGGATGAGGTCAGCGACAGCAAAAGCAATCATCCAGGCAGCAGGCAGGAATACTGTCCATAGTTCGCACAGGCAGAGATACTGTCAGCACAGCCAGAGCACAGCCAAAGCACAGGTCCAGGTAGCAGGCAGAGGTGTCCCGGCAGGAATGCTGTCCAAAGTCAGTAGAGGCAGCAGGCAGATATATGGTCAACACAGCCAAAGTATTGGTCCAAGCAGCAGGAAGAAACATGGTCCATAATGTCATGGGTCATTACAGGCAGTAATATGGTCAGCACAGCCAAATTATTGGTCCAGGCAGCAAGAAGGACCATCAAGCTTAGGGCCAGGGGGACAGGGGTAGAGGCTTCTCCCACCCAAATCGCTTTGAAGCCTCCAGGCAACCAGACCCTGTTCTTGGAGCACAGAAAACGAAAAACTGGTTTTCTCTACTCAGAACGCTATTCTGAAGCCCCTCACATATGTGAGACCCCTGTGTACTAAAAGTAGATGGCCAAAAGATCAGTCCAAGTGGCAGGCAAAAACATGGTCGATTAACAGGCCAAGGTCGGTACACGTGGAAGTCAGAAACGTGGTTTAAATCGGCAGGCAGAGGCATCGTCGGTAAACAGGCCAGGGTCAGTTAATTAACATGGAAGGTAGTTAGTAACATGGTAGCAGGCAAATAGGGAAATGGCAGTCTGTTAATAATAAGGGGAACTAATGGATGTATGATAATTTTTGAAGCAATTTCCGATGCACAGGCCAGGTTGGGAGGGACAATCGGGACAATAATAGCTGGTGTCTCTTCTTACTCCTCCTCTGCTGCATACACGGCATTTCTTTTGGCGTCTTCTTCCAGATTCTGTGGGGGGGATGCTAAAGGGATAGTGTCGCTCGTGAAGCCGACTCACACTATCAGAGCGAATGCTTCCTGGGGCGGGATCTTGTTGGTAAATGAGGGCATCGATGATATCTTCGATATATTGGAGGTAGTGGAGTCAGTGATTTTGAGTTGCTTTTTGGTAGCAGACAAACAAATTAAAAAGGGCCATGTGAAACAGGTGAAACGCAACTTTTTTGTGCCAATAATGGGACTTTCTGGTTGATAAGTAGGGCTGTAGCATCTGGTCGTTTAAATCCACCCCCCCCATGTACAAATTGTAGTCGTGGACACATTCAGGCTTTACAATGGAGCCGCGTCTTCTTGGGATCTCCACCATGGTGTCATTGTGGATCGTAGAGAGGATGTGGACATCTTTCTTGTCCCTCCACTTCATGGCCAACACCTCCTCGTTCCTCATGGATGCCGATTCTCCAGGTCGCAATTTTTTTGTCAATAAATTTTGTGGGAATCCTTTCCGTTTTTTTTTTAAGGTACCGCAGGCCGGGGTTTGTTTACTGTAAAGGTGGCGAAAAAGGGGCAGGCTGGTATAATAATTATCAACATATAAATGGTAACCTTTTCCGAACAGGGGGTATGCCAACTCCCAGACAATTTTCCCACTGGTTCCAATATATGTGGGGCAAACACGGGGCTGGAGCTGGGAGTCTTTGCCTTCGTAGATCCTGAATTTGCAGACGTATCCAGTGGCTCGATCACATAATTTATTTAATTTTAACCCATACCTGGCTCTCTTGCTTGGTATGTACTGCTTGAACTGCAGTCGGCCGGTGAAATGTACGAGGGACTCGTCCACACAAATTTTTTGGTCTGGGATGAAAACTTCTTCAAATCGCTGGGAAAAGGCATTGATTAGGGGGCGTATCTTGTACAATTTGTCGTAGCTGGGATGATCTCGGGGAGGGCACTGTGAATTGTCATTGAAGTGGAGAAAGCGCATAATCATGTCGTATCTTTTCCTGGACATGACAGCGGAATATATGGGCATGTGTTGGATGGGGCGTTTGGACCAATATGAATGGACTTCGTTCTTTTTTGTAAGCCCCATATTGAACATAAGGCCCAAAAATAATTTAAATTCCTCCAATGTTAGACGCCGCCACTGGAACATGCGGGCGTAGGAAGAATCGGGATTGGCAGCAATAAATTGGGATGCATACAGATTCGTTTGATCCACTATATTCTGCAGCAAATCTTGTGGGAAAAATAAACAAAAATAATCAAATTTAGAAAAATTTGTAGTGTCGGGCTGCACACCTGGCTGTGCAGTGAAAGGGGGGATGATAGCGGATCCTGAGTTGGCAGGCAACCATAAGGGGTTTGCCAGGGCATCGGGAAGGTAGGATTGGGGCTGGATTCTTCGGGTTGGGCGTGCATTTCCATTGCTTGTACTGGGCTCCTCTTCCTGGGGTATGGCGCTGCTGGTGGTGGGCAGTTCTCCTGATCTTGGTGCTGATCTTGGTGCCGATCGCATTCTTTTGGGAGGGACGGTTTCCTCCGGGGACTCGGACTCTGAGCCACTATCCTCCACTGGCTCGTATTCCGAACCAGAATCGGATAATGGGAGCTCCCCGCTGCTCTCATCATCCGACATGGCAAGAATGGCATATGCCTCCTCAGGTGTGTAAACCCTTTGGGACATTATGGCAGTGCTTATTGGTGGGCCTGTGTAATGGTACTGCTGGTGGTAGTGGTGGCGGTCTGTGTGGTAGTACCGATGGAGGTATTAGTGGTGGGCCTGTGTGGTGGTACCGATGGCGGTATGGGTGGTGGTGGTACCAATGGCGGTACAGGTGGTGGTGGTGGTGGCGGCGGTACCGATGGTGGTACAGGTGGCGGTACGGGTGGTGGTGATAGCGATGGCGGTATGGGTGGTGGTGGTACCGATGGCGGTACAGTTGGTGGTGGTACCGATGGCGGTACAGGTGGTGGTGGTAGGGGTGGTGATGGTACCGATGGCGGTACAGGTGGTGGTACAGGTGGTGGTGGCACTACCGACGGTGGTACGGGTGGTGGTACTGGTGGTGGTACCGATGGCGGCACTAGTGGTGATACTGGTAGCGGGCCTGTGTGGCAGTATAGATGCTGGGCCTGGTGGCAGTACTGGTGGTGGTACTGGTACCGATGGCGGTACTGGTAGCCTGTGTGGCGGTGCCAATGGCAGTACCGATGGAGGTGGGCCTGTGACAGATGATTGACAGATGGGCTGATTGATTGACAGATGGGCTGATTGATTGATTGACAGATGGGTTGATTGATTGACAGATGGGGTGATTGATTGACAGGTGGGGTGATTGATTGACAGGTGGGCTGATTGATTGACAGATGGGCTGATTGATTGACAGATGGGCTGATTGATTGACAGATGGGCTGATTGACAGATGGGCTGATTGATAGATGGGCTGATTGGCTGGGCTGATTGATGTGCTGGGCTGTGTGACAGGTCCTCTTTATGGGGGGGGGGGCGTGTTGTGCACTGTAAACTTATGTAGACAAACTACACTGAGCTAACTTACTGATCTCTTCTCTCTCCTCACAGATCGGTGTGTGAGGAGAGAGCAGGGATCAGGTAGTAACTCCTGTGGAGTTTGTTTACATTTGTGACCGGCTGTGATTGGACACAGCCGGTCACGTGGTAAACGGCCAATTCATTGGCTGTTTACTCTGATCGGGGACGCGCTGTGTCCAAGGGACACTCGCCTTCCCCGATCCCCGCTCTGCAAGCCTGTGGCGGCGCGCACGGAGCGCGCCGCCGAGTTTGTTTTGACAGGTGATCGGCTGTGACTTTGACACAGCCGATCACATGGTAAACAGCCAATGAAATTGGCTGTTTACCGTGATCGGGGAAGCGCTGTGTCCGAGGGACACATGCCGTCCCCGATCACCGCGCTGCGCGCCCCCGCGGGCGCGCGCAAGGCAATATCCTGCAGGACGTCATATGACGTCCAGTATCGATATTGCAACCACTTCCCGGACGTCAATTCGCTATTGACTGGGCGGGAAGTGGTTAAACGCCGGTTTTAGCCTTTAAAAACGTGTGTTCAGCAGAGTTTGCACCGGCGTCTCGTGTGCATGGGGCCTTAGTGACTCCTACAATTTACTACATTTTGTAACATTGGATTTTGAGGATTTTTTATTGTATTGGAATACATTTCTAATATCTGGGTTTGTAAAGGTTTTTGGAAAACACACATTCGATTCGTAGCATTTGTGGGTTATTGAAATTTTATATTTTATAGTTTGTGCCTGGAGTTAAAGCGGGGTTCCAATCACATTGTTAAATTTAGTAAGTAAGTTCTTTCTTCAGGCAATTCTATTGTACAAGTCATTTAACTTCCTTTTTTTCAAATCCGCCGCCGATCTCCCGAGTTTTTTTGTAAAGAGACTTTAAAAAAATTATTGCCGGAGTTCTCATTTTGCTTGTGGGCATGTGAAGCCCACAAGCACTTACTTCCTGGCCAGTGATGACTATCATGGACCGCCCGTCCCGCCCCATTCTCGCGCAAATGCGCATTATAACCGCAGCGCTGTCAACATCTCGGTTTGCCATCACAACGGGCGGCGGCGGCGGAAGTGCTGCCCCGTTGTGATGGCAACGAAGAACACAATAACGAAATCTTCCTTGAATCGCGTCACTTCCTGTTTTGAAGTCCCGCGATTCTAGCCCTAGGGGAAGTGCACTGCATCCTGGGAAATGGTGCCACAAATTTCCCAGGAGCAGTAGCGAGCGGAGGCGCTGAGGGAGATGACGACACAAACCGAGGAGATGAAGAAGGCAGATTTTGTGGGACCACATAGCAACAGGTATTTCCAGGTGAGTAAAAAAAAAAAAATTATCCAAATGTTTTTTTTTTTACAGTATTATATGCACATTTAAAAAGTGAGTTGAAAAACGGCCTATTCCAAACAAGCGCTCTTGTTGTAAAAAAATCAGATCTGATCTCCCCGCCAACATTAATGGCAACAGCTGCTACCTAAATAGGATCTCAAAGAGAATCTATATAACAGTAAAAATATAAAAAGGTCAAAATAATTATTAATAATTAATTAATTATTATTAATAATAGCAGCAACCACCAGTCCTTTAAATCACTCAGATGCAAATCTTGCTGATGCCAGACAGTGTCACCTCCACACGTGCACAAAACAGAAGGGGGGGGTGTATAGAAACCCCCTCTTGGGTCAACTCTTATCAGAGAAAGCTTGAATTACAGCATGTATGTCAATGGTTAAAAACGGTCTCCACCGGTATCTCCACTCACTGCTCAATCTTAGCCAGCCACTCTGATCACTCAGTGATTACAATGGAAGAGAAAAAGGACAGACATAGTGTAATTCTGTCTTGTAATTTTAATAATAATAAAAACACTTCCCGATGTACACTCACAGGCAGACAAATTCACAGCATTATTCACATATCATATCAGCAACATCAGATATCAATGGCGTCTCCTACCACTCGCTTTGACACAGCGCTTCAGGGATTCGGGCCGTAGTTCCTGATAGCTGACGTCACTACGTTCGTCGTTAGGCTCCACCCTGACTAGTTTCGTCATACTAAAGCGTTGCGCAAACTGTTGGCGCTATATAAATCCTGTATAATAATAATAATTCTACATCATCTGAGGGTGGAGCCTGATGACGTGTCATTCAATGTTATACCACCGAGCCCTCACTCGTAAGTGTTAACCTTATGGCTGAATCGTTCCCGCTGCACTGCTTCACGGCAGGGCGGCTCCAGGCTTCGCCGTGGGGAGGCATTTTTAACATGACAACATTACAACCTCCACACACGAACCAGCAACCACCAATCGCATTCAATCTGCTGTGGCTCGTATTATACATAAGTAGCATTAGAAAATAAGCAATGTAACACCGGCACTGACAGCCGTGTTATCCTAAATGACTCAAGAATTGCAATTTGCAACCCATGAGAATAAATAACCATAAATACAATGACAGTTGGCAAAATACTGCATTAAAAATAAATTAATTATAAATGAAAAATGAAACAATTAACATCCTTATATTGGTAGGCTATAAACCTATACTTATACATTGCCTTTAAATGTCATAAGCCGTACATCTAAAAAAATGGATGTTCAATTAATTTTAATTACCTAGTTATTGATAAAAATTGTATACCAATAAAAGTAATAATCTCTAATATACTCATAATCCAGTACAATATTGTTATTGTTGGCATTGAGTTCTGCCATAAAGTGATGTACAGAGATTTCTGTGCCCTCCCATATGAATAGGAGATCATCAATATACCTTCTGTAAAAAAGCAACTGGTCTCTCTTTTGTGAAAAAACCGACTTGTCTTCCCACTCTCCCATAAACAAATTAGCTAAACTGGGGGCAAATTTTGCCCCGATAGCTACACCCTTTTTTTGTGAATAGAAATTTGCCCCCAGTTTAGCTAATTTGTTTATGGGAGATTGGGAAGACAAGTCGGTTTTTTCACAAAAGAGAGCCCAGTTGCTTTTTTACAGAAGGTATATTGATGATCTATTCAAGAGATAAACAGAGATCAAATCCATTTCTTAGATGTGAATATTATCAGAGAAGGAGGAAGTCTAATAACTACAGTCTATTTTAAACCAACTGACAGGAACAGCTAGCTCCCCATAACCAGTGGTCACCATCCATATTGGTTAAAAAATATCCCAAAAGGTCAAGTATCGAGAATTAGGAGAAATTGTACGTCAGATGCGGATTTTCAATCACAATCAGAAATTATTAAACGATTTTTACAAAAGGGTTACAACGAGCTTGCTTTGAACAAAATTATTACAGACATTGGGACCACACCACGAGAGTCATGTCTGGAAAATAAAGTACACGAGCGGAATCTAAAACATGAGTGGGGATTTATCTCTAACTTTCATGGACAATACAAATGTAGCGGCCTCACCCTCTCTCCAACTTCTTCATCTGTTACACACCAACTCATGTCTAGGGGTTCCTGGGTTGTGAGAGTGAGATGCGCCACGGCCCATGTCCTCCCCATTGTAGTAGGGAGGTGAAGGCCACTTCCTGATGTTTCCTCGGGCCGGTGTGTTCTGTGAATGCACTGAGTCTGTAATTGCAGGCTCACCAGCCTCCCCTTTGTTTCCAGTAACTGGAGTACACACACCGGAGAAAGGTCCAACACTTGTTTATTTCTCACTCCAATACGCAAAGCACAATAAACAGTTCTTTTACAGCAAACTGGTTGGGACCTATAACCTTGCCAACGGTGGGCCGAGCAGATCAAGGCACTTCCTAAAGTTTCAGTTCTATGCCACTGTACTATGACCAGCGGCGCCTAAGCCAATCCGACTGTTACAGAACCGGAAGGATGGGGTCTCTTCCTTCAACCCCTATGAACAGCAATGGAGCCCTCTTCGATGCGCTGTGGCCCCTATCAGGGGGATGTGTCCCCCCAAGAGAGTTCCCAGAGGCCCACTGTCACCGGGTTGGTGCTGCTCCGGGTCTCCAGTGGGTAACCTCTCTGGCCTCCTCACCTCAGGTACGAGTCCCTCCGCTCAGGGACCCTCGGACAGTCCACCCTAGCGGGACCCAGTCGAAGGTACTGGGCCCCAGGCCTCCTCGATAGTACCTCACCCCAGGCTGAAGGTGCCTGGGATGGACGCCAACATGACTCCGGACCAGGCCATGGGCACCTGGACCAGACTCCTGGATCTCCAGCACCCAGGCCTAAGGTGCCTGGGTGCGGGCCGCAGCCCTCCTCCTCCGAGGACCTCCTTCTCCGCAAGACAAGACCTCGTGGTCAGGGCGTCTCCCCCTTTTATCTCCTCCCTTCAACGGCCCGGCGGGTTCCCCGCCCCAGCCATACCATCTCCAGGAAGGGACAAACCAGGGAGCACTGCGAAGATGATTCTACCTGAAGCCTGTGGGTACCTCGCCACCCACAGGCAAAGGAGAATATTACATCCTCCAATCCTCCACGAAACAAAAAGGGGTCTGAATCCTAACACAATTATACACCTGGGTCACACTATTGCCCAGGTGTATCCCATCAATTTGAGGACCCCGCTACACACTCCCCCCTGTAATTTGACGCTGGTCCCCAGCGTCAGGTGCACACCCATACCTCCCATAAAGTGGTGGCATGGAGTGAAACCCCTGAAGCAATTCCTCTAAATTTTTCCCAAGTGCCAAGACCTGCTCAGGGAATGGGGAACATATAAAACAACTTATGTCATAAAACATTTTTAACATCTGCATAATCACAACCCCTCTCCCACACTGTCTAAGAGCCACCCACTCTCAATGATCTTGACTGACGATTCTCCTGCAGGGGAAAGAAAAACAACATCCTAACATAATTTTGTGTCATTTGGGATGAGTGGGCCCGTCAGCCGAGAGACCCACTCACTCCAACAAGCAAGGTGATGTGTGTGTGAAACATTTTCAAACATTTGTTGCGCAACACTGCCACCTGGTGACAGCGCCGCGGTCATGACACTCAACGAATCTTCGTTCTTCCAGCTTTTCCCTACTCTGCCACTATTCCCAAATGTCCTTGCCTTTGGCACATGAAGAAAAGGGGAAACACGAAAACACAACAGTCCCCAAGTCTCCAACGAGAAAAAGAAAAGCCCAAACAAAAACAAAAAAAAACACGGCACAGTCCTGCGTGTCTGGGAATGGCTCTTCCAGAAAGTTCAAGTGCACAAAAGAAATGAACAGGAGTTCTTTTCTCCTATAAGTAAAACTTTGGATCCGGCAGGTACAGGGGTTTCAGGTGTTTGTCAAATGCCTCTATCGAATACTCGACATCTTCTCCTTCTCTTCTGCAAATGACTATCTTGTCAGCATGGATATGGCGCCCCAATTTCCATTCAGCCTTGCAGTCCTCAAACCTCTTAGACACTGCCGGCACACATTCCAGGTACCTGCGAGCATGGGGCACCTTCAACTTGTCCCACACAAACTCGTCATACCATCTTGTTCTCCAGACTTCCACCTCATACAGCAAGTCCCGGGGTAGATACGGGTACTCCCACCCATATTCCCGAGCTACTTTATGGCAAAACAGTCTCTGCAAGCGGGCCAAAGGTGGCATAGTGGCTTTCTCTCCAATTCCAGGCAGCACAATAGCTTCCGGATGCCGAGGTACCTTTACCAGCTCCCTGGAAATGACTTTCGGCGCTCTCAGAGAAGCGCGGGGTGTCCCCACAACCAAAGTAGGTGAGGTAACAGTAGCTGAGGACACAGGTGGAGGGGTAGGTTCCCTCGTAAGCTGCGGGTCTTCCACCCGAGGCGTGCTGTCTCCTGTGTACATAGGTGAATCCCGTACCGCACGGGAAGCAAGAAGTGGCACTCTATCCCAGCCCTTGCGGCTGAACAGTTCGTCTATCTCGCCATCATCTCCGCAATCAGACAGCGACTCTAGGTCGGAGGTGTCATACATCTCCGCAGGCAGATATCTTCCGGTGGACACAGAATCAACCTCCCTGGGGGGCTCCACCTCCAATGGGCCCCCGACACCTCCAACCACCACCACAGTCCCAGCCCCTGGCTCACCTGACCCTTGTAGACTGGGATGTCCGGGACTTCCTTCTCGACCGGCGCCATCCAGGCCAGGCAAGCAGCGGGGTGAAGCTCGACCACGTCCATAGGATGCCTGTACTAGGCCAACTTTCCTCTTCGGGGGTGGGAGCAGAGAACTTGTGGCGACCGAGGCAGCATCCTCGGATTTTTCTCTGTTGGGCAGTCCATCGCCCTGGTCAGCGCGCACGGGAACCTCGACAGAGGCCTTGACCTCCCCTTCCGGAGTAGCAGTACCCGTGAGGTGGTTGAGGCGAAGGGCCCGGGGCCTTGCTGTGGACGACTCAACCTCAAAAAGGAATTCTCTGCACTCCTCACATCGCCCGAATGGCTTCAGGGTGACCACCAGTCCCGAGCAGCCGGGACAGATCACACCGAGGGCCTCCGTGTCTCTGCAAGTGTACAGAGCCAACCGCCCTCGGGGCCTAAGTCTTATCCCCGTGTCTGTGATGGGGGCAGCAAAGGAAGTCATTCTCGTGGGGTGAGGAACCATAATCCACGGGGCACTTGAGGTCATCCCGACTATCTGCTGCTCCATCATGCACTGACCCCGCGCCGGAGTCTCCACGTGTATCCCCACACTTGGCCAGACTCCTCCCATGAGCTGTACATTTTCGCGGGCTTCTTCTTGACTCCGCCCACGAACGATGTCGCCATGGGGTGCCTCGTGGCGCAGTGCGTTAACAGTCCCCACGTGCAGTACGTCACACGGCTGGACCTCTCCCTTTTTCCGCTCCTCCGCATGGGCCTTTCCCTTGTTAGGGTCATTTCCACAACTCCGAGCAGGGACGCACTTTGGCCAGTAATATGGCCGATCTGCTCGGAACTCCTCTGGGCAGCAAAGTTCAAATGTAGACATTCTCAAGTCCATCTTTAGAACACACTCTATCCCGGACGAGCCCCCACGTGTAGCGGCCTCACCCTCTCTCCAACTTCTTCATCTGTTACACACCAACTCATGTCTAGGGGTTCCTGGGTTGTGAGAGTGAGATGCGCCACGGCCCATGTCCTCCCCATTGTAGTAGGGAGGTGAAGGCCACTTCCTGATGTTTCCTCGGGCCGGTGTGTTCTGTGAATGCACTGAGTCTGTAATTGCAGGCTCACCAGCCTCCCCTTTGTTTCCAGTAACTGGAGTACACACACCGGAGAAAGGTCCAACACTTGTTTATTTCTCACTCCAATACGCAAAGCACAATAAACAGTTCTTTTACAGCAAACTGGTTGGGACCTATAACCTTGCCAACGGTGGGCCGAGCAGATCAAGGCACTTCCTAAAGTTTCAGTTCTATGCCACTGTACTATGACCAGCGGCGCCTAAGCCAATCCGACTGTTACAGAACCGGAAGGATGGGGTCTCTTCCTTCAACCCCTATGAACAGCAATGGAGCCCTCTTCGATGCGCTGTGGCCCCTATCAGGGGGATGTGTCCCCCCAAGAGAGTTCCCAGAGGCCCACTGTCACCGGGTTGGTGCTGCTCCGGGTCTCCAGTGGGTAACCTCTCTGGCCTCCTCACCTCAGGTACGAGTCCCTCCGCTCAGGGACCCTCGGACAGTCCACCCTAGCGGGACCCAGTCGAAGGTACTGGGCCCCAGGCCTCCTCGATAGTACCTCACCCCAGGCTGAAGGTGCCTGGGATGGACGCCAACATGACTCCGGACCAGGCCATGGGCACCTGGACCAGACTCCTGGATCTCCAGCACCCAGGCCTAAGGTGCCTGGGTGCGGGCCGCAGCCCTCCTCCTCCGAGGACCTCCTTCTCCGCAAGACAAGACCTCGTGGTCAGGGCGTCTCCCCCTTTTATCTCCTCCCTTCAACGGCCCGGCGGGTTCCCCGCCCCAGCCATACCATCTCCAGGAAGGGACAAACCAGGGAGCACTGCGAAGATGATTCTACCTGAAGCCTGTGGGTACCTCGCCACCCACAGGCAAAGGAGAATATTACATCCTCCAATCCTCCACGAAACAAAAAGGGGTCTGAATCCTAACACAATTATACACCTGGGTCACACTATTGCCCAGGTGTATCCCATCAATTTGAGGACCCCGCTACACAAAGATATAGTGGAGACCGTTTTTAACCATTGACATACATACTGTAATTCAAGCTTTCTCTGGTAAGAGTCGACCCAAGAGGGGGTTTCTATCCACACCCCCCCCCTTCTGTTTTGTGCACATGTGGAGGTGACACTGTCCGGCATCAGCAAGATTTGCATCTGAGTGATTTAAAGGACTGGTGGTTGCTGCTATTATTATTTCTCAACTCACACCTGTATTTCTGTGTACAGGCCTCATATGATGGACATTCATAGACTAGAATGCATATGTACTGAGAAGAACATTTTATATGTATAAGCGCTGCCTGGTTTTATTTTGACCTTTTTATCTATTTACTATTATATGCACATTAATGCCATATTGTGTTTTTGATGGAAACTCCACTTTAAGCTTTAGTGAACAGCCTCAGATGATACACAGAGATTAAGCAAATCTCCCTACATAAGTTCACATGTATATCCTGCTGTCTTCAGCTTTCCAGGCTCTTTAGAAAGTGCACATCATGTTAGAATATTTCTACCTCTTTCAGCAGTGGGAGGACAGTCTTGGCATGCACTGTGTGACAGCTAATTGGAGGAAAGGCACACACCCCCTCCACATAGGCAGAGAAATAAAGAAACTTGCAGAGCTGTGCTGTGAATAGACCAGCTCTCTGAATTTTTTTTTTTTAGCAACCTCCTCGACACAAATTTTCAGCTGGATTTATCTTGTGTCTCGGAGAGCTTGTCAGAAGTTATCATGCTAAAACAGAGGAACGAAGCAGCAGAAAGACACCGCACTTAGGGCTTTGGATAGAGAGAAGTAAACACTATAGATCTATGTGCCTAGATCAAATTTCATGAATCAGGTTTACATTCACTTTAAGATTTATAGCAGCGCAGCCATTGGCTCCCACAGCTGTCAATCAAATCCAATGACGTGGCGCCGGGGGACGGGGCAGAGTCATACACTCAGAGCCTATGAACGCTGACTGTATGACACGGGAGCGCGCCCGCAAGGTAACCCCCTCAGGAGAGAGATTCCCAGAGGGGGTTATCTAATGCGGGGAGGAGCCGCGAGAGCCGCCGAGGGACCCCAGAAGAGGATGTTCGGGGCCACTCTGTGCAAAACGAGTTGCACAGTGGAGGTAATGTTTGTTATTTTTAAAAAATAAAAGAGGAACCTATAGTATCACTTTAAGGTTACCTTCTATAAATTTACTTTATAACCGGTTCAGATGCAAATAGTGACTAGAAGAGATTTCTTGAATCTGAACCCCAAGCGGATATATTAAAACACCTAATCTGGTTACACCAACAACTGCCAGCTTGATTATCAATAATTTAACTTTAAAGCTGGACTGCAAACAGAATAATACACATTTGAAATACATATGAGAACTGTTCTGCTAAGGATTTGTAAGTCTGTTCAGCCAGTTCTGTGATCCACCCCCCCCCCCCCGCCGCCAGAGAGCACATCCATAATAGGCCCTGGAACTCTGGACAGACTTCACAACAGCTAAAGCCTAGTACACACGGCCGAGAATCTCGTCGTAAAAAAACCCGTTGTTTTTCTCGACGAGATTCTTGTCAAGCTTAACGGGATTTTTGTCAAGCTTTCCTTGCATACACACTGTCAATTCCAAATCTCGTTGTTGTAAAGCGCAGTGACGTACAACACATACGATGGCAGTATAAAGGGGAAGTTCGATTCCAATGGTTCCACCCCTTGGGCTGCTTTTGCTGATCTCCTGTTACCGCGTGTTTGTAAAAGTTTGGGAAGAGACGATTTGCGCTTTTCAGCCTCATGCTTTTCAGTCCGTTACAGCGTGACGAATGTGCTATCTCCATTACGAACACTAGTTTTACCAGAAGGAGCGCTCCCGTCTCATACTTGATTCTGAGTATGCACAATTTTTTAAGACTCGGAAAAGCATACACACGACCGGTTTTCTCGTTGGGAATCCCGACGAGAATCCTGACGAGAAAATAGAGAGCAGGTTCTCTATTTTTCTCGTTGAGATTCCCGGCAGTTTTCTCGACGAGAAACCATACACACAAACTGTTTTCTCGGCAAGAAAGCTCTTTTAACAGTTTTCTTGTAGTTTCTTGCCGTGAAAACCGGTCGTGTGTACGAGGCCTAAGCAATGTGGCAGAGGCAGGGGAGACTTGCTCATCACACAATATGATAGAGTGGTGACTTGCACTTTAACATCTTTTCCTTTGGTGCTGGGCCACATGAACAATTTGAGAATGATGGCAAATCACACAACTGGCTTAACAGACTTACAAATCCTTATGTATTTCAAAGGTGTATTATGCTGTTTGCATGGAGCACAGCTTTAAAGTTAAATGAGTAAAAACCATGCTTGGCTGTTGGCTTGCTTTATCTAATGGAAAAGCCAGTACATTTGCTGACACAGCCTTATCCCATGGCACAAGTGAGCATCATGATGATATTACTTTGTTCCAGTATGGCTTAAGAACACTGATCATTTCTGAGCCTGGTTCTCCAGCTGTTGTATATATTTACCTAGTGCCCTATATTTCTTTGTCGAGATTCATTTAGTCTTTTAATGTGCCAGTCTCATTAAAACAAAGTAAGGGGACATATTATTATCCATTATTTCAGCATTTTTGAAATATAAGCCCACTTTGTTGATTATTATGTGCATACCTAATGCAAAAAATAGGGGGATTAATCATATGAAATAATATCTTAGTAGTATCTGTAAAATTGCACTGCAACACATACAAAGCCTATAGCCGGCCTATTAAAAGTTCCCTGCTGGGGTTTTGTATAGCACTTGCATCCAGGTTCTCCTTCTTCAAACCTGGCATATCCTTGTGGCCTCTTTCATAATTGCAGGCTTTGTGAAAATGCTTATTGTTAGTCCCTACCCAGGCTGAATTAAAGGGCTGTGATGAGCCTCCACATATTGGAGATCACACAATGAGTAATAGGCTGGGTTCACACTGGTGCGACACGACAGCCGTCCTACTTTGGATCCGACTTTGCCCTACGACTTAAAGCCAACATACGTCCGACTTTCATTGAACGGGGATCCGACTTGGATCCCCGCCAACACCATGCACTGTGTTTGGCATGAATCTTGAGGGGTAACTCCACGCCAAATTTTAAATAAAAAACCAGCATGGGTTCCCCTCAAAGAGCATACCAGGCCCTTGGGTCTGGTATGGATTTAAAGGGGAACACCTACGCCGAAAAAACGGCGTAGGGGTCCCCCCGAATCCACACCAGACCCTTATCCGAGCACGCAGCCTGGCCGGTCAGGAAAGGGGTGGGGACGAGCGAGCGCCCCCCTCCTGAACCGTACCAGGCCGCATGCCCTCAACATGGGGGGTGAGTGCTTTGGGGCAGCTGGGCGCCCTGCGGCCCCCCCACCCCAAGGCACCCTGTCCCCATGTTGATGAGGACAGGGCCTCTTCCCGACAACCCTGGCCGTTGGTTGTCGGGGTCTGCGGGCAGGAGGCTTATCGGAATCCGTGAGCCCCCTTTAATAAGGGGGCACCCAGATCCTGCCCCCCCACCCTATGTGAATGAGTATGGGGTACATCGTACCCCTACCCATTCACCTGGGGGAAAAGTGTCAATAAAAAAAACACACTAGACAGCTTTTTAAAGTAATTTATTAGGCAGCTTCGGGGGTTTTCTTCCGACTTCGGGGGTTTTCTTCCGACTTCGGGGGTCTTCTTCCGACTTCGGGGGTCTTCTTCCGACTCTCCGGCCTCTTCTCTTGCTCTCTGGTGCCTTCTCTGCGCTCTCCGTTTCTTCTCCCGCTCTCCGGTGCTTTCTGCCTTCTGCCGGGCCCCGCCAGCTCTTTTGCTAGTGGGGGCCCGGTCTTCCCCGTCTTCTTCCCTCTTCTCTTCTTGAGATGTTGACACGACGAGGTCTCCCGCTGTAATGCCGTATACGCGGCGCGCAACGACTTATATAGGCATGGGGCGTGGTCACCGGGTGACGTCACCCAGTGACCCTGCCCCCCTATGGCATCACAGTCCCATAATGCCCAGGGGCTGTGACTCCATAGGGGGCGGGGTCACCGGGTGACATCACCCGGTGACCACGCCCCATGCCTATATAAGTCGTTGCGCGGCATTACAGCGGGAGACCTCGTCGTGTCAACATCTCGAGAAGAGAAGAGGGAAGAAGACGACGGGGAAGACTAGGCCCCGCTAGCAAAAGAGCTGGCAGAAGATAGCGGAGGTGCGGCAGAAGGCAGAAAGCACCGGAGAGCGCGGAGAAGGCACCAGAGAGCGGGAGAAGAGGCCGGAGAGTCGGAAGAAGACCCCCGAAGTCGGAAGAAGACCCCCGAAGTCGGTAGAAGACCCCCGGAGCTGCCTAATTACTTTAAAAAGCTGTCTAGTGTGTTTTTTTTTATTGACACTTTTCCCCCAGGTGAATGGGTAGGGGTACGATGTACCTCATACTCATTCACATAGGGTGGGGGGCTGGGATCTGGGGGCCCCCTTATTAAAGGGGACTCCCGGATTCCTATAAGCCTCCCGCCCGCAGACCCCGACAACCAATGGTCAGGGTTGTTGGGAAGAGGCCCTGTCCTCATCAACATGGGGACAGAGTGCTTTGGAGTGGGGGGGCCCCTGCCCCAAAGCACTCACCCCCCATGTTGAGATTATGCAGCCTGGTACGGTTCAGGAGGGGGGCGCTCGCTCGTCCCCACCCCCTTTCCTGACCGGCCGGGCCGCGTGCTCGGATAAGGGTCTGGTGTGGATTTGGGGTAGACCCCCATGCCGGTTTTTCGGCGTAGAGGTTCCCCTTTAAATCCATACCAGACCCAAGGGCCATGTATGCTCTTGGAGGGAGAACCCATGCCGGTTTTTTATTTAAAATTTGGCGTAGTGTTCCCCCTCAAGATCAGCAGAGCACAAGTCGCATGCCAAAGTCGGATCATGCAAGACGGTGTTCCGACTTTGATCCGACTTCAATGATATTCAATGGAGTGAAGTAGGATCAAAGTCGGACCAAAGTAGTACAGGGAGCATTTTCAAAGTCGGTCCGACATGTGTTGGACCAGTTAAGACGGCTCCCATAGGGAAACATTGATTTTCACATGTCATGTGACATGAGCTCCCAATGTCGGAGCGTTTGTCGGACCAGTGTGAACCCGGCCTAAGGCTGGGTTCACACTGGTACGACACGACAGTCATACAACTTTCATCCTACTTTGCTCTGCGACATCATGAACTTTGAACAGGATACTACTTTGATCCGGCTTTGTGCTAGTCTGACTTGTCCTTTGACCAATCAAAACAATCCCAGGGTGAGATAAATTCCTTTTACTGCTGCTGTAATCACAATGTCGGATGTCAAAAGTCGGATGGTTAGGACAAGGATCCTACTTTGATCCAACTTCAATGATAATTAATGGGCTAAAGTAGGATCAAAGTCGGACCAAAGTAGTACAGGGAGCATTTTCAAAGTCGGACCGACTTGTGTCGGACCAGTTAAGACAGCTCTCATAGGGAAACATTGATTTTCACATGTCATGCGACATGAGCTCCCAATGTCGGAGCGTTTGTCGGACCAGTGTGAACCCAGCCTAAGGCTGGGTTCACACTGATACGACACGACAGTCATATGACTTTCATCCTACTTTGCTCTGCGACATCGGTCCTACATTGGTCCTACATTGGTCCTACATCGGTCCTACATCCATCCGACTTGAATGAACAGGATACTACTTTGATCCAGCTTTGTGATAGTCTGACTTTTCCTTCGACCAATCAAAACAATCCCAGTGTGAGATAAATTCCTTTTACTGCTGTTTCAATCACCATGTCGGATGTCAAAAGTCGGATGGTAAGGACAAGGATCCGACTTTGATCCGACTTCAATGATATTCAATGGGCTGAAGTAGGATCAAAGTCGGACCAAAGTAGTACAGGGAGCATTTTCAAAGTCGGACCGACTTGTGTCGGACCAGTTAAGACGGCTCTCATATGAGCTCCAAATGTTGGAGCGTTTGTTGTACCAGTGTGAACCCTGCCTCAGGCCGGGTTCACACTGGTGCAACAGGACACTTGTCCTACTTTGGATCTGACTTTGCCCTGCGACTTGAAGCCGACATATGTCCGACTTTCAATGAACGGGGATTTGACTTGGATCCCCACTAATACCAGGCACTGTGTTTGGTATGAATCTTGAGGGGGAACTCCATGCTTAATTTTAAATAAAAAACCGGCATGGGTTCCCCCTCCAGGAGCATACCAGACCCTTATCCGAGCACACAGCCCGGCCGGTCAGGAAAAGGGGTGGGGACGAGCGAGCGCCCCCCCTCCTGAACCGTACCAGGCCGCATGCCCTCAACATGGGGGGGGTGGGTGCTTTGGGGCAGGGGGCGCACACGGCATTACAGCGGGAGAGAGCGGAGTGTCAACATCGGGACGAGGGAAGAAGACGACGGGGAAGACCGGGCCACCGCTAGCAAAAGAGCTGGCAGAAGATAGCGGAGGTGCCCGGCAGAAGGCACCAGAGAACGCGGAGAAGGCGCCGGAGAGTCGGAAGAAGACCCCCAGAGCTGCCTAATAAATGACTTTAAAAACCTGTCTAGTGTATTTTTTTTTCTTGACATTTTCCCCCCAGGTGAATAGGTAGGGGTACGATGTACCCCATACTCATTCACATAGAGTGGGGGGCGAGGATCTGAGGGCCCCCTTATTAAGGGGGGCTCACAGATTCCGATAAGCCCCCCGCCTGCAGACCCCAACAACCAACGGCCAGGGTTGTCGGGAAGAGGCCCTTGTTCTCATCAATGGGGGAACCAATGCCGTTTTTTTATTTAAAATTTGGCGTGGAGTTCCCCCTTGAAATCAGCAGAGCACAAGTCGCATGCCAAAGTCGGATCATGCAAGACGGCGTTCCGACTTTGATCCGACTTCAATGATAGTCAATGGGCTGAAATAGGATCAAAGTCGGACCAAAGTAGTACAGGGAGCATTTTCAAAGTCGGACCAACATGTGTCGGACCAGTTAAGACGGCTCCCATAGGGAAACATTGATTTTCACACGTCATGCGTCATGAGCTCCCAATGTCGGAGCGTTTGTCGCACCAGTGTGAACCCGGCCTCGTACATAAAATAATTGTTTGACAAACACTTTTTTGCAGATATAAATCTGAACTTATTGGTTCTTTGTTTGCTATAAAGTGTATCTAAAACCCAAACAGTTTGCTTGTTTTACAAAGAGTATGCACTGGTGAAAGACCTGTGACTTTTTTGTCATTTTCCAACTAGGGAAATTTCCCCTTACTTTTTGTCCTGGAGACAAAGTAGGAGGTGTGAAGTAGTGTCTCCAAAGGGATGGAATCTACCCTTTTGACAGTTGTCCCTGAAACAGGAGCTGCCATTGAAAATTTCCCTCATCTCATGTTATGGGGACTTTCCTAACATATTTAGTTTCACTGGTCACCAGAAAAAATAGAGGGTGAATCCTCCCATAGGGGGCACAGACAGCAAAAATCACTGACAAGTTCAAACCCTTTTTTAATTCCTTGTGTTCAGATTCACTTTAAAATTTACTTGTGTAGCGGCCTCACTCTCTCTCTCTCTTGTATCAGTTGTTTGTGGCTGTTGTCTAGGGGTACTCTGGAGGAGAGAGTGCAGGTCACTATGCCAAGCTCTCACCCTCCGTGTATGTGAGGTTTGAGCAAAGTCCATCCCGACGGTCTCCGGAGGCCCTGTCCCGGCACTGGCAATCTGCTGCACCAGATCTTCGGGAAGGTCACCTGCGCGGTCCCTTACACCTGGATTCAGACACCCGATTCTGTGGGTGCCTTAGGATGGTTCCTCCCGGGCGGATCCCAGTGGAAGAAGCTGGGCCCCAGGCCTGAACGATGCACCTCACCCCAGACTGAGGGTGTCTGGGGTGACTCCCGAACTCCACGTGTCCAGGCCTAGGCCGCCTGGACACCGACCGCTGGACAGCAGCCCTCAGGCTAAAGGTGCCTGGGACTCGGACCTTGTGGCAAAGATGTCCGCCCCCTTTATAGCCTCTCCCAGCTAGCACAACGGGTTCCCCGCCCCACCGTACAACCGCTGCGAGAGACCAAAAAGGGTACGGCACTCCAGCGATGGTTCAACCCCGGCCCAAAGTGACAGCGCCACCTGCTGGGCCGCAGGGAACTGGACATCACTGATGTCTCCACCCGAATCAACATACTGAAAAGTACCTACCCGCTACACTCTCCCCCCGGTTGTTTGACACTGGTCCCCAGTGTCTGGAGCAAACTATGCCCAAAAAAAAAACTGACATAGCCCAATCCAGAAACCAACTATAAATCTCAAAAATGTAAAAAGTTTTTTTTTTTTTTTAAACTTACTAAACCGTTGTGCCTGAGCCTAACATGAAAGGGGAGGGAAGGGAAACAAACAACACCTAACAACAAAACATATTCACAAATCACATTAACATTTTCCCCACCCATCCTAACTAAGACCCGCCCCATTCTCAGCGGTCTTGATGGGACGTTCTCCTGCAGAGGGGAAAATAAACATTAACACACACAACCCTGACATATGTTCGTGTAAGAATGAAAAAACTTCTCCGTAAATAAATCCTTCCCTTCTATAAGTGTGTGTGTGAAAAGTGAATATCGATGCGCAACACTGCCACCTGGTGACAGTGTCGCGGTAACTGCACCTGGGGTGTACTACCCCCCGTTGACATCGGTGGATCCCTGACTCGGCGGGACGAGGAGAGAGGCATCTTGTCCCAACCCTTTTAAACAAAAAGTTTGTCTATGACGACGTTGTCTCCCAATTTGGAGAGCGACTCTAGGTCGGAGGTGTCACACTCCTCCGCGGGCAGGTAGCCTGTAGTAGAGACTGAATCGCTACCTCCCATGAACACACAGGGCCTTGACTCCCCGACACCCCTGCCCGAACACCAAGTCCCTTTGCCCGGCTTACCTCGGCCCATACTTGAGAAGTGATGTCCGGGACTCTTCCTACCAAATCCATCTGGGCCGGGCGTAGGCGGGCAGGATGATCCACCGCGACCGCTGGACGGGGCTACCATGCCGGTCTTCCTCTTTGGCGGTGGATGCTGGGAAGCAGTGGTGACCGAGTCAGCATCCTCAGATTTCTCCCGTGTCTCTCTAATCACGACCTCCCCCGCGGTCGCTGCAGTGCGCACAGGGACGGCTGTCAAAGCAGTGATTCCTCCTTCCTGAGCGGTGGTGCCTGTAGTGCGGTTGAGGTGGATGGTTTTTGGCTTCTCGACAGGTGGCTCCACCTCAAATAAGAACTCCCCGCAGGCCTCGCAGCGCCCGAACGGCTTCAGCTGACACACCAGTCCCGAACAGCCGGGACAAATCAAACCCAGGGCCTCAACGTCCATGCATGAGTACAGGGCGAATCGTCCCCGGGGCTTTAGCCGTATCCCTGTATTCGTTATTGGAGCAGCAGTAGTAGTCAAACTCGTGGTAGAAGGATGAAATGGAATCCACTATGTATTTTCGAACATGGCGACTCTCTGCTGATCCATTGCGCACTGCAAGGTTGGTGCCAAAGTCCCTACGTGTAGTCCTTCACACGACTGGACTCCTCCCCTTTTTCACCCCAGTTCGCGGGCTTTCCTTTCTCGGCCCAGGTCACGCCCACGAACTGAGCAGGGAGGGTGTGCCTCTTGACGCAGTGGCCAACATGGCCGACCTACTCTGAACTTTTCCGGGCAGACACATTCAAATTCCACAACTTCAGCTCCATAGTAACACGAACACATCCCGGACACGATGCCCCCACGTGTAGCGGCCTCACTCTCTCTCTCTCTTGTATCGGTTGTTTGTGGCTGTTGTCTAGGGGTACTCTGGAGGAGAGAGTGCAGGTCACTACGCCAAGCTCTCACCCTCCGTGTATGTGAGGTTTGAGCAAAGTCTTTTTTTAAATTTCCTTCGGGTCTGCATCCTGCATATGGAGCCTCTGCTTATTCCGTGGAGGTGTATCTGCCAGTAATAGAGCCCCACGCCATTAAAAGTTCAACACTCCTTTATTTCTTCAATGCCAGAATGAACATAATCAGTTGAACTTCCATAACAGACAGACAGGGGTGTGGATACGAGTAGGCCCAGGCACAATGAACTCTCCTATCCCTTTCTCGTGCGGATAGGCCTGGCGCACGGTCTCTGCCACCGACCGTGAAGTTGGTAGCTGCCACCTACCGGGTGAACTGTTTGGAGCCCCTGTCACGGGCCTAAGTAACGGTCTCTGCCACCGACCTTAGAACATGGACCACCTTCCGTGTGAATATGGCCCCTGTTTGGCGAGGACATCCATCCCGACGGTCTCCGGAGGCCCTGTCCCGGCGCTGGCAATCTGCTGCACCAGATCTACGGGAAGGTCACCTGCGCGGTCCCTTACGCCTGAATTCAGACACCCGATTCTGTAGGTGCCTTAGGATGGTTCCTCCCGGGCGGATCCCAGTGGAAGAAGCTGGGCCCCAGGCCTGAACGATGCACCTCACCCCAGACTGAGGGGTGACTCCCAAACTCCACGTGTTCAGGCCTAGGCCGCCTGGACACCGACCGCTGGACAGCAGCCCTCAGGCTAAAGGTGCCTGGGACTCGGACCTCGTGGCGAAGAGGTCCGCCCCCTTTATAGCCTCTCCCAGCTAGCACAGCGCGTTCCCCGCCCCGCCGTACAACCGCTGCGAGAGACCAAAAAGGGTACGGCACTCCAGCGATGGTTCAACCCCGGCCCAAAGTGACAGCGCCACCTGCTGGGCCGCAGGGAACTGGACATCACTGATGTCT
The DNA here is from genome assembly GCA_029206835.1 of Rana muscosa. Taxonomy (NCBI): domain Eukaryota; kingdom Metazoa; phylum Chordata; class Amphibia; order Anura; family Ranidae; genus Rana; species Rana muscosa. Next base: position 1,164,017,905 of record CM055116.1, read on the forward strand.
CCACCCGAATCAACATACTGAAAAGTACCTACCCGCTACACTTGTATCACAGTATTCAGAAGTTTCTATTAAATGTATCAAACCACAGTTTTACTGGTTTAGATTAGTGGAAGTGTGTTTAAGCACTGACAGCTTAAAGTGTATGCCCATCCAAAACAGTGCGCAAATAGCATGTCCTGGCAGTTGGGAAAATGTATATAATTTTGGGAACCATCACTAGAGGGATCACCAGCAGGAGAAAGGAGGTTTCTATTCCCCCGTATAGATCTCTTTCACTAGGAGGATGGCCAACTGGAGGAAGGAGGTCCTGGTTTCTTCATAGTAGATCTTTAATTATCATTAGAAGGATCACCAGCAGGTGGAAGGAGGTTTTCATTCATCTGTATAGATCTTCATCACAAGTAGAATTAACAGCAGAAGAAAAGGGGGACCTCATTCCCCTATGTAGATGTTTGGTTATCACTAAAGGAGTCATCAGCAGGAGTCAGGAGGTCTTGATTCCCCTTTATAGATCTTTATATTTTACCAGCAGGAGGAAAGAGGTCCTGATTCCCCTTTTATAGATCTTCAGTTAGACCTCATTTAGAATACTGTGTCCAATTCTGGAGATCTCACTTACAAAAGGAAGATATCGATCAGATAGAATGGGTGCAAAAACAGGTAACAACAATGGTAAAAGGTCTGAGAGATAAAATACAGTGAATTAAAAAAACTAAAAAAACACATACTCAGAAAAAAGGTTAGAGCGGAGTTCCAGCCTCTAAAAAACAAAACAAAACAAAAAAAATGTTAAAAGTCAGCAGCTACAAATAATGCAGCTGCTGACTTTTGATATAAGGACACTTACCTGCCCAGAGATCCCGCAATGTCAGGCTCCCGAAGCCAATGGCGGCACCTGCACCTGTCCATTGGCTCGGGTGCAGGTGCCGCCATTGCAACCAAGGGAAACCAGCAGTGAAGCCTTTGGGCTCCACACCCAGTTTCCTACTGCGCATGCCTGAGTCGTGCTGTGCTTTCTGAATGGCCCCAGAAGGCAGCGGGGGGGGGAGAGGAGGGGTCCGATCCAGAAATGCGGAAATTACTTACGTTGCTGCGGCAGCGTTAGGACGGAAGTACAAGTTTGTACACTTCAAAAGGTACAAAACAAATAGAAAAAAATATCCAAAAACAAGGGGGGGGGGGGGGTCTTTTCTTTAAGACCTAGTTGTATTTTTGACTGGAACTCCGCTTTCAATAAAAAAAAAAAGTAGCAGACCTGAACCACTTTTTTTCTGCCCTGGCTCTTCTGAATGGGAAAGGGTTAGAACCTCTGAGTAGTTTGACTGCAACCTGTGAGTTCAGCTCACTACCTGTTTTGCAAGACTTCAAGTAAAATTGCAACAGGGACCCAGGCAACAATATAAAGCTGAAAGGGGTTCTAGCCTTTCCCTGTTTTACTAAAAAAAAGTTTTGTATTGACATACACTTTAAGCAGGAAAACAAATGTTGGCAAATCCTTTTCCTGGTGCCTCCATGGCAGCATACCTGTGATAGAGCTCCGCCTCGACTCCTCCTTCAGGACTAGTGAATAGCATAAATTAAAGGCATAGCCCCTCCCCCAACATTCTCCTTTTTTTCCTCACACCTTCTTGTGCTGGTGAAGAGTAGCAGTATGTCCATACCTCTGCAGTCGGCAGCGTCCGCCGGGTTTAGCCTTTCCCGTGCGCAGTCCCTGTTCTTGGGCCGCTCACAGCGCTGATAAGACTGGGAACCCCTCTGTGGATCTGTTGGGGTCAATTCGCAGAGTTTCCTCACAGGAACGCAGTCTGCTATCACATCCATGATGAATGCAGTGGAAGTCGCAAAAGGATCAGCTCCATCTTCCCAGGCTGGTGGTTTCCATTTTTTATTACAGGCATTTGTGTTTTTCCCCTTTCTTTTCCTCTCTTCTCCTCCCCTCCCCTTTCCTTTGCTTGTTAGGCGCCTTTAAAATGATTGTTGTCTTACTTTTTTATTCCTTTAAAACTGTGCAACTGGATAGGGCAGGTGTCTCTCTGTGCAACAACATTGTGGTGCTTATTTCCGGGTTCGGGGGGGCTACAGGTGCTCTGTAGGTCCCGCCAGGTAGGAGAGTGTCACGGCGCAGCGTCCTCGCCGCCGTCTGCGCATGCGAGATTCGGGAGTGATACAGAGCCGTAGTTTCTCGGCTCTCTGTACTGGGCGACGCTGGATCTTCTGCGATTGCACATGCACAGACGCTTGGTTCAGTGGCGGCCATCTTGGATTCTGGAAAGAAGGCTAGATTTGCCCTTTTTTTCAATCAATTCCAAATGGTGGTTTATGGGATTAGCCCACGCACCTTGAGCCTAATTAGGTTCAGATTCAGGGATGGCTGTCAGTCTCCTCAGCTGTGCCCTGCTAGGTCTCTCTGATGCTGCTTTGTGGTAGGTACTTTTTATTTTCTCAAAAAAAAAATGTTGCCGATCAGAAATGTTTATGTTAAAAAAAAAAAAGATAACAATATAAAAATGTTTATGTTTAAAAAATAAAATAAAAAATAAAAACAGATGACGATATAAAAATGTTTATTTAAAAAAAAAAAAAGTGACGCCAAAAACTCCTGATTCTTTTCCCTTTCTTACTATATTTCTGGAGCTGATCCTTGTGCCCAACTCCGCAATGAGTCATTCATCTCGCAGCAAAGATCCTCACACTTCTATTAGGTATGTGACCAACCATACGTGAGTATAAAAAAAAAAAGTGCGCTCACTGGTCTAGCGTGAGTTCCTTACACCGTAGCCCTACCCACTCCAAGGGGTCCCGCTCATCAGGGCGTAGGACCCATTCTTCACGTCGTAGATCAGAGAGGTCAAGATCCAGAGGATGTGATCGACCCCCCTCTCCTAGGACCTATAGGAAGAAGAGATGCTGGATATGTGGGGCTACACCGCTACCAGACAGAGTGGTCTGTAAGGACTGTTTTACGGACTATGCGTCCAACCGCGAGCTAGAAAATCAGCACGCTGTAGATCTGCTCAAGCGAACAATGAAGGACTCCTTCTCTGAGCTTTTGGCTTCGGTCCCCGCTCAACCACTTCAGCAGATATCCCTGGTTCAGGATATAGAACCTAATCTCCCTGGTCCGTCAGCAGTCAGTACACCTCTGCCGCCGTCAGGCCGACCAGCTAGAGATTCACCACCTGAAGACTCTTCAGGGGACTCTTGAGAAGAGTCAGAACCTTCTGGCTTCAGTCTCTCCTTGGTAAAGCCATTCATCCAGGCAGTCAAAACTGCAATCGCCTGGAAAGACGCAGAATAGCCTCCCCAAGAGTCTACAAGCTACTTCCCATTCCTCAAAAGGAAGCAGGTTCTTTTCCCGTTGATGGGCAAGATTAGTCAAGTCATTCAGAAGGAATGGTCAAAGACTGATAAAAAAAAAATAATTTTGGGGTCGGTTCAATAAACTATATACCCCTTACCAGAGTCGGGAACGCAGTCACTAAACTCCATGCCAGTGGTAGACGCGTCCGTGGTGCGACTCGCAAAAAAACTTACTCTACCAATGGAGGATTCCGCTTCCTTCAAAGACCCTCTAAACAGGCGAATCGACCTGGAGCTGAAGAGGAGCTACTTAGCCGCGGAAGCAGCATGTAAGCCAGCTATTTCCCTCACATCAGTATCAAATGCCATAAGATCTTGGACAGATAATATTGAGATGGCTTTGCATCAGGATGTCCCCATGGAGGATATAATTAAGGCCTTAGAAGAGCTTAGATTGTTGGCAGACTTTGTCTGCGTAGCGGCCATTGACACGATCAGGTGCTCGGCAAGATCCATGTTGCATTCAGTGATGGCGAAGAGGGCCTTGTGGCTGAAACCCTGGATGGCTGACTTATCCTCCAAACAAAATTGGTGCAAAATCCCGTTTGATGGGAAAGCACTATTCGGAGACAAAATGGATAAAGCTATCTCCAGGCTGTCAGGAGGGAAGTCTGGTATGCTTCCACAGGACAGAAGTATGCGAAGATTCAGAGGTGGTTCCTCTAGGTTCCGCCAGTCAAACCCAAGGGATTTTAGGCAGTCGAGACAGCCCAGAGACAACAAAAGACCTTGGAAAGGTACTCGGGGATCCTTTTTGAACAGGAAGATGAAAGCCCTTCCGGCTCCACAGGAGCAGAAGCAGTCTTTTTGACACCAGAGGAACCCAGGCACTCCCGGTGGGAGCCAGGCTAAAGTTTTTTTTACCCCAGTCTGGGCCACCTGCTGCCACAACCCCTGGGTTCTGTCAACAATTCAATGGGGGCACTTTTCGAATTTTTCTCACCCTCCACCTCGGAACTCTTTCAAAGGAACAGAGATTCCATCCTCTCCACTGAAGGCTCAAGCTCTGAAAAACTTCCTAACGTCACTCCAGCTTCAGGGGGCGGCTGTTCTGGCTCCCTTGGCAGAGCGCTTCGCAGGCTTATACTCCACCCTATTTCTGGTCCCAAAGAGGACAGAGGGGTGGAGGCCTGTGATAGACCTAAAGAGGCTCAACCGGTATATCCGCCCCGAAAGCTTCAAAATGGAGTCCCTGCAGACGATTATTCAGGCAGTCCAGCCATCAGATTGGATGATTTTGGTCGATCTGCAGGATGCGTACCTACATGTTCCAATTCTACCTGCTAGCCATTACATCTGGCAGAAGAATCTCGGAACTTCACTCTTTAGGGATAGGTGACGACCACATCTCCTTCTTCACAGACAGAGTGGAACTTCGTCCCCTTCGGGGGTTCACACCAAAGGTTGCTACTCCAAGCCACCTGTTGGAACCCTGGGCACTACCAGTGTTTACAGACATGGATTCAGAGTCTTGTCATGAACTGGATGTATCCAGAGTGCTCAGGGCCTACCTAGAAGCCACCGGCCCCTTCAGAAATTCTGAGAGACTTTTCATCGTACCGTTCGGTAAATACAGGGGCAAAGAAGCTTCCATCAGAACTCTGGCATCTTGGGTTGTAAAGTTAATCCAGAAGGCCTACAGGGTGAAGAATATGGAGCCTCCATCCCGAGTGAATGCTCATTCTACAAGGGCAGTCTCAGCTTCCTGGGCAGCAAGGGCTAATGTTTCGTTGGAGACAGTGTGCGGGGCCGCCACCTGGTCTTCTCACCATACGTTCCTCAGACACTACCATATTGACCAGGAGCGCTCACGACTGTTGAGTTTGGAAGGAGGGCAGTTCAGGCTGCTATGTCCTCTTATAATTAAACATTTATTGTTAAGCAATTATCCCACCCATGTCAGCTAGTTAGTTATCACAGGTATGCTGCCATGGAGGCACCAGGAAAACGGAAAATTGTATCATACTTACCAGTAATTTTCCTTTCCTGGTGCCTATCCATGGCAGCATACGCTCCCACCCTCGGTATTCTATATTACAGAAAATGTTGGGGGAGGGGCTATGCCTTTAATTTATGCTATTCACTAGTCCTGAAGGAGGAGTCGAGGCGGAGCTCTATCACAGGTATGCTGCCATGGATAGGCACCAGGAAAGGAAAATTACTGGTAAGTATGATACAATTTTCCGTTTTTTGCATGTATAGACCTGCTAGCTGCAATGAGGAAAACACCCCTCCTCCTGCTCCTGTAAACTACCTTTACACAGTGTTGGTCTGCAAATGCGGATTTGACTATTTTTATTTTTAAAGCCCCTGTGACCAGGTGATGATGCAGGAGCACAACTGGGAGACAGAGACAATGTCACCCTATAACAGGAAGTACCTGGCAGGATCATATCTGATTGAATTATTTTAATAAAAGCTGCAGATTTAAAAATGCTGAAAATCACTTTTGAAATTACGTTAACATGTTAACGCTTACATGGGACTTTAGCAATTGAGTTTGCATATAAATCATCCTACTATAAGATAACAATGACATTTATTTAATATTTTTTGTTATTTTTTTTTCCCGATAGCGCAGTCACTTGATATCAGAATATTTTTTTTTTCATCGCAGGTCATGTGGCAGCACATTGCAATGAGTAATCAGTGATGGTTATTTGGTGGAAATTTTTTGAATTGAAGTGTTAATCTGCATTTCTTAAATATTTAATCCTGCAGGGCTGTACACAAATATTCTTGACAGTTATAACTGTAGCGATACCCCCTAGAGGGCTGCTGGATTAAATTTGGGTCCTGCCATTACCCCACCTTTCACCGTCCCAGAACTGATGCCGCATACACAGGGCCGTTTTTAATGTCATTGAAAAAAACAACGTTTTTCTCAACGTGATTCTTCTCAAGCCTGCCTTGCCTACACACTATCATGAAAAAAAATGCTTGAGCAAAGTGCGGTGACGTACGAAATGTATGACGGCACTATAAAAGGGAAGTTCCATTCGGATGGCGCTACCCTTTGGGCTGCTTTTGCTTTGCTGATCCTCGTGTTAGTAAAGTTTGGTGAGAGACGATTTGCGCTTTTCAGCTTCGTGCTCTTCAGTCCGTTAAAGCGTGACGAATGTGCTATCTCCATTACGAACGCTAGTTTTACCAGAATGAGCGCTCCCGTCTCATCACTTCTGAGCATGCACATTTTTTTCACGTTGTTAAAGCCTACACGGACGTTTTTCATGACGAGAAAAACGACAACGTGAAAAATGACGAGAAAAATTAGAGCATGTTTCAAATTTTTAATGCCCGTTTTTCCCGTCGTGAAAAATGCTCTGGAGCCCACACACGATCGTTTTTAATGACCAAATAAAAAAATGGCATTTTTCTCTTCATGAAAAACGGTCGTGTGTACGCGGCTTAAGAGTCTATGTTGGCAAGTTTCAAACAGATGTGAGCGCCAGTCACTTCAGTCTTTTTCCAATGCTTTATTAAACAACTTGCAGCAGTAAAAGGATAGAGGGTTAGGGAAAGTTCAGATACCTTGTTTGCAGATCACTGATGAGGTTCTTGGATCCAGAGGACAAACAGCTTTCTGTCTCTGGATCTTGCAACAACCGGATAGACCTCTCACACCGACCTAGCAGCCGGTACGTTGCATGGACAAGTCTCTGCCACAGACTTAGCAATACGTGGAACTCCTGGATAATCCTCTGCCACAGGATTGTTTAGCCAGTAGTCAGTTAGTTGTAGGTCAGCTGCACAGTACCAGAACCTTTAAGCCATCCGGCAGTACTGTGAGGCTTCTGGGCCTTCTGGGCCCATTCGTAGTAACACAGCCTCGAGCCAGCAGGCCCCGAGGTAGAAAAAAGCAACTGCCGCATACCTAGGCCAGGAGGGCCATGAGGTCAGAGCGAAATAATCATGGCGTCTGTCCCTTAAATATCCTCTCCCAGAATGCACAGCAGTAGAACACTCCCACTGGGCTGTTTCTGGGAAATAACAGTCAATACACTTAGCCTGCTGTATTACTCACACTGGCCTGTGGTGACAGTGACACCTACTGGCAACAGTGAGAAATGCGCAATACACAGCCAAATTGGAACAGAAGGAAAATCACTTTACACAATCACTCTGAGCTGTTTACAGCTCAGATAACACTAAATTTACCACATAGGAACAGGGCGTTACATAACATTTTTTTTTTTTTACTCCGTTATGCCTGTACAGAAATATAGCATTCTACCATGTCCAAAGTAAATTTGCTCAAATTAAGTGAATATGCAAAACACAATAATAAAGTTAAAAAACATAACACTATTATCTTTAGCCTGCTGGACACCAACTTTGAGTTGGTCTTAATTACCTTCAGTGTCGTTAAGACATTTTTCAAATTTGATGCAGTCGCAACAACCGATTGTAATAGTGATGAAAATGAGAACTACCTGAGACTGTTGTACGTGTCATATCTGTTACCAAAACGGTCTCAAGGCTTTCATGTATTTGGCACAGGGACTTCAGAGTCAGAAAAGTGTCATAAATACTTTATTGAATTCTCCCAATGTCTTTATGGAGCTGGCTTTGTACACAAGGGCATAGTCATGCTGGGAAAAGAAAATAGCCAAATTCTCCAAATGGTTGCTACAAGGATGTAAACACGTGTAGCACTACCCCGTAGGGGTTGAAGATGACAGGGTTCCCCAGTCCTGTCCAGCCAGGCAAGTACTTCCACACTTTCTCTAGACACAAGGAACAGTCTTTGATATTGTTTTTTATATTTATTAGGGGATAATAACTTGGATGGGGAATAGGAATTGTGGGATGCCCAACTTGATGGCAACAGAACCAGGGACAACTTCCTATGTACAACTCTGATTGATTCTTCTCCTTTTACTCTCTACGGCTCTAATTGATTCCTCTTCCTTAGTCTGCACACTCAGCTGCCAAGAGAGGAATCAAACAGTCTCTGTTAGAAAAGCAAAAGCCCCTTAAGGACTAGAAACTCTGTTCTTTGAAAAGTAGCACAAAGTGTTGTCAATGGCATCCTGGAGTACCTCCAACTCCCTTGTAGATACCGATCCCAGTTCTACCAACTGCAGGAAATGCTAGCCCACTTGGCTGCTCCTTCACCAGTCTACCCAATTGACTCCCTTCACCAGTCTACCTGACTGCATGCCCTAGAGATCTCCCAGGGCAAGGTTAAAGAAGATTTAAGCACACTGCTATCTTCCAGGGACGGGCTACGTGTGGCAGTCTCTCCCTATGTAGGTTCCTGAACCGGGCTGTAGTACTCACACTGTTCTTGCTCCCGCTGCCACTCGAGAAAGACACATTCCAAGCTTCTCCTGTTGTCAGGATCCTAGTATAAAACTAGGCTGGGGCTCGGGTGCTGGCCTGGGCACCCCTCACTAGAAACCCCTCCCCCATACTAGGGGGTTCGCCTCGAGGGCCACTGACAGTCCCCTCAGCACTTTGTCTCCATCTTCCACCAGACTGCACTGCCAGCATGACTCAGACTCCTTTCACACTGTGGCGTTTTTCAGGCGCTTTAGAGCTAAAAATAGCGCCTGTAAAGCGCCTGAAAGAAGCCTCCTCTGCAATCTCAATGTGAAAGCCCAAGTGCTTTCACACTGGGGTGCTGCACTGGCAGGGCGTCAAAAAAAGTTCTGCAAGCAGCTTCTTTGCAAATCAATGGGAAGCACCTGCAAAACGCCTTGGCAGCGGCGCTTTGTGGGTGCTTTTAACCCTTAATTCGGCCACTAGCGGGGGTTTAAAGCGCTCGAAAAACGCCGGTAAAGCGCCACTAGTTTTGGCAGCGCTTTACCGCTAAAACGCTTTAGCGCTTTACCGGCGTTTTTCAGGCACTGGCAGTGTGAAAGGACTCTCAATCATAGTCAAAGGAAAGTACAACACCGCTCAGGCTACAAGTAATGAACAAGTCCTTTCTGGTGCCCGTCCCGGCTCACCACTGTCAGTTATCAATAAAGAAAAAGAAGGATGGCAGCACACCACAAAGAGATGAAAAATTTGATGAATGTTCTTTATTGTCACCATACCAGAAGATAACACAGGAGCATTTGTTGACATGTTTCACATGAGCAGTTCATGCTTGTTCACAACACAAATGTGGCCCCAAACCAGGCTTATTTAAATGCTCCACCAAGGGAATGCATCCATAACAACTCGGGGTAATTTGCTAACCAATATATAGCAATTAGACACACCAGATAAAATCATTGAATCATCTTAGATACATATAGCTAATATTTGGACAGAAAACTATTATTAGCAGGGGATCTCTGAGTCACAAGTTATTATAAGGGTTCCTTCATATTAAAAAGGTTGGTTGATCACTATCATATTTATATCTGCAGAGATGTAACTTGACCCTAGTTTAATTTGAAGGTGGAGTTATGGCGGTTGATTTTTACTGAAAGTCAATTCTTTGTAGCTCTGTGATTTTATTCTCTGTAAAATAGCTTTTTGATTCAATAACCTTGAACTCAGACTCTTGCAAGTGTAGCATACAAAATGATGCCATTAGTTGCTTTTTATGTGGCCATAATTTACATTCATGAATACATTTACAAATGGTCCATAAAGCTCCAGCCACTGGAAATAAAGAGCACCGTAGAGGAAATTTAGTAATATCGGCAAGCTGAGGAATGTCTTTCTCTTGGCAGGGACGAAGGTTATTTATCAACATAAAAACACATTTTCAGTGCAAGCTCCAGGTCAGGCTACTGACCAGATGCGTGCCTGTGTATGCGTAATGAAGAAGAAAGATTTCTGAGATGTTTTTTTTTTTTTAAATAAAAAGAGCTCCATGGGACTAAAGCTATGTCCAAAAGGTCAGATTTCCCTGTTTATAATCTGAGTGGAAAAAAATCTGCTAAGATTCTACGAGGAAGTGAGCTGTCATCTAGAGAAAGGAAGGCCTGTGGATGTGTTAAATCTGGATTTTGCAAAAGCATTTAATACAGTTCCACATAAACTCTTAAATTACAAACTGAGATATGTAGGCACAGATCACAAGGTACCTGGATAGAAAACTGGTTACAGAGGCGCGTCCAAAGGGTGGTCATAAATAGCTAGTCTGGAGTGGTAAGTGGGGTACCCCATGGCTCTGTCCTGGGACCAATTCTGTTTAATTTATTCATAAATAATATAGAGGTTGATATAAATAGCTTTAAGCGGAGGTCCACCGAAAAAAAAAAAAACAATAAAAGCCAGCAGCTACAAATACTGCAGCTGCTCACTTTTAATATTAGGACACTTACCTGTGCAGGGCGCCTGCGATGTCGGCAGCGGAAGCCGATCTGTCCCTCGGCTCTCGGCTGCTGCCGCCGCCATCCTTGGTAAGGGAATCAGGAAGTGAAGCCTTGAGGCTTCACTTCCTGGTTCCGTACTGCGCATGCGCGAGTCATGCTGCGCGTCCTCACTGGTCCCTGCTGTCATCTGAGACCTGTGTGTCTCCCAGAATACAGCGGGGGAGGACAGAGTAGGCGCAGGTCACCGCGATCACTGTGGTGGTCTATGCCAGGAAGTGGGAGCAAATACCTGTATTAAACCTGAAAGGTGCCAAGTGTGACACCGGAGGGGGGGAGGATTTCAAAAAGTGGAAGTTCCATTTTTGGGTGGAGCTCCACTTTAATATCAGTGTTTTCTGGTGATACAAAGATATGTAGGGCAATAACTTCACTACAGTATATTGAAACTTGACAAAAAAAATAAAAAATAATGGGGTGGATAACTACATGGCAAATGAGGTTTATTGTTGAAAAATGTAAAGTAATGCACTTTGGGGCTAAGAATATGAACACAAGTTACTCAATAGGGGAGAACCTCTGGGAAAATCCAGGATGGTAAAAAATCTGGGGATCTTAGTATATCACAGGCTCAGCAACAGCATGCAATGTCAAGCTGCAGCAAGCAAAGCCAGCAGAATATTGGCATGCATAAAAAAGGATATTTACTCAAGAGATAAAACTATAATCTTACCACTTTATAACATTTTGGTTTGGTCTCATCTGGAGTATGCTGTCCAGTTATGGCCACCAATCCTCAGGGAGGATGTGCTGGAAATGGAGAGAGTCCAGAGAAGGGCAACAAAATTATTAAGGGGACTGGAGGACCTCCGTTATGAGGAAAGACTGCAAACAATAAACTTCTTCTCCCCGGAGAAGAAACACTTGAGGGGGGATATGATAGCAATATACAAATACCTCTATGTTGATACTAGCATAGGGAATAAACTATTCAGTCTCAGGGAGTGTAAGAAGACATTGGCCACTTAATGAAATATGGGAAAAGTGGTTTAATCTTAAACTGCGTAGGGTGTTTTCACTGTCAGAGTAGTAAGGGTGTGGAACTCCCTTCCACAAGTGGTGGTGTCAGGGGGAAGTGTAGATAGTTTAAAAAAAACTCTTAGATGGGCATCTTAGTGAACACAGTATACCGGGATATGAGAAATGTTTTTGACATGAACACACACACCACCCACATAGGTTGAACTTTTTTTCAGCCTTGCCAACTATGTAACTATGGGTTTTATAGCCCATGGTTACCTACAAAAACACCCTTTCAGTCCAGCTTCTTCATCTATGAATTGAGGGGATGGACCTTTTAATCATTTGTCTGTTACTCCATTCATAGATTCTGTTTACCGTATATACTCGAGTATAAGCCAAGTTTTTCAGCACATTTTTTTTGTGCTGAAAATGCTCCCCTTGGCTTATACTCGAGTCTGTGCCCATCTTCAACTTTGTGCGCCTTTTCCTGGCCAGCCGTAGGTCCCCTGGACCCCAAACTTGGCACACATGTAGCCCCACTCTTCCTTTACAAGTGTGTATGGCCGGGGAGCACCGATTTTTCAAAGCCGGGCACCCCTTCCATAGACTCCAATGTTAAACGTCAGTCTAGTCACACAGCGCCGGAGATCAGGTAGGGAGATTGGGCACAGTGAGGCATGGGCACAGTGTGGCATGCACATGGACACAGTGAGGCACAGTGAGGCATGCAGATGGACACCCTAGGCTTATACTCGAGTCAATACGTTTTCCCAGTTCTTTGTGGTAAAATTAGGTGCCTCGGCTTATATTCGGGTCGGCTTATACTCGAGTATATACGGTAAGTCACAGAATATCTAGTAATGGATTCTATGTATAGAGCCAGTGACAGTTCCTCATTTTTTTAACCCCTACCGCACTGGAAGATTATGGTGGTGGGGAGGACAGAAGATTTTGACTAAACTAGAAGACAGAAGCCCAAGGGACTCATCACACCTCTAGGGCACAATGTCCCTTGTGCTTATTTATTTTTTTGGAGGTAAACTTCAGCTTTTATTATTCTTCAAGCCTAAAATGTACATAATAAAAACCTCTCAGATGTTCTAACCTTTCCCCTCTCCTCTTTTTTTGGGGGATTTCACATAACTTCCCATGCCTCTTTCACATTGTCAGCAAAATATAAGCAACACATTTACAAAAGATTATTTAAATGTAATATAATTATAAAAAAAATATGCTAATGGCATTGATATTAAATTGTGTTCTTCATAAAAAGTATGGTATTGTAATACTAAATTACATCTTGTTCTTGTCTTGCAGATTTTCCACATGACCTATGACCTTGCCAGTGCTGTGGTTAGAATATTTAACCTCATAGGAATGATGCTTCTCCTCTGCCACTGGGACGGCTGCCTGCAATTCCTGGTACCATTGCTTCAGGAGTTTCCGAGTGATTGCTGGGTATCTTTAAATAACATGGTTGTAAGTATTTAATGAGCTCTTTAATGAATTCTATATATTGTAATCCTTGCTATATGGCTAAGATTAAACTCTGCCTCTATGGATCTTTTAGATTAATCATGAAAAAATCAGATCATCAGATTTCACATCCAATGTGTTTTTTTTTTCAGTTAGTAATTGATGATAAAAAAAAATACTGTGTGCCTAAGCAATATTTTCAGCAGACTAAAAAGGATAATAGGCAAAGTCAATACGAAACCTAACTTTGTGTTGGGTGAATGTCATTGGAGTCCCGGGTGATGGGACCGTCAGAGCTTTGTATGGAAGGGCCCATTCACATCATATGCGGCTGAGCTTGGTGTTGGATTTTAAGAGGTAAAGTAAGAATTCATTTTAAAGGTTGGGTTAGGGCTGAAACACACCTTTGCCTGCCACAATGCAAGTTAAGGGACATGCCTGGGGTATTGTCCAAGTACCGGCTGTTAAGCCACTTACCCAAATACTACCTTACATTAACCAATAACTCAGACCTGACATTAATTTTGGGTTTAAATGGCCATAGCAGCCCCTTTATTACAATAACCAACCATAAAAAACGCTTTATTACATAATATACAAAATGGTGATAAACCGGAAAACATACCATAACCTCTCTGAACATAAACTGCCTGTTTTTATGTCTTAGAATTTTTGAAGGCACCCTTGACTGACCAACTAGCTGTATCTGGCACCACGTAGCCTTTCCACGGCCCCCAGCCGTAACTTACGCCAGCTTGGGGACAATTGTTTGGCCTATTCACCAACCGATACAGCCAACTGCCCCACCACGTGTTACTTCCGCCCTTATTAGGGGAGGTACACCCATACCATAGATGGGCCCAACCCCCCGTTCTCTAAAGAGCGTAACCATCCCCGCCTTCAAAAACCCTACGACCTCTGCCTGCTGCCATGACACTCTGCAATCCCCGACTAATCTAAAACTAAACAGACAACAAATTAACACACCCGATGACAACCACTTCCAAATGGGGCAGGAGGGCGGGAGAATCTTGTCCGTTGCTGTCCTCTGGTCAGACTGATACTAGGGGGTCGCCTCCCTCCTGGTAACCCCCTAGGACCACCCTGTCCCACCCTACTATCCTCCAATAATTAGATTCTTGAGAATCATGCCACTATTACTAATTCCTTATTAACCCCTACCTTACCATAGCCTTCCTGATCAAACCCCATCATGTAGGCCCTACGCTTATGCTGCGCCTGAGCTCCTGGCTTATACTTTACCTGTGCTAGCACGTTGTGGTGCTATTAATTTTGAATGGCATCCCAAAGCACTAAGGCATCATGGTTCCAACATCCGTGCAATGCAGCACACTGCAACGGGTTACCATGCGTTGTGGTACACTGTTTTTATGCAATGCATGATACAACATGTGTTAATGCAGTGCAAATGATTGGAGAACTGTGAATGGGCCCCAAGGGTATATCAGGTTAGCTTAAGTTAAGGGAGGTTAAAAAGAAGTTTAGTAGCTGACCCTATAAGAGCTGATTAAAGAAGTCACACTAAACTTTTTTTTTTTTTGTTACTCCTGTCCCCCAGGGGACACAGTACATGTAGCAATTTGCCTCTCCTTTCTAGGTGATGGTGATGCCAAGCTAGCGTTGTCGACAGTGTGCCCCACCATCCCCACACTGCTGTTTGACCACACAACTAATAAAGAGACAAATAGGTAAGGATGCTGATCGTCTTAGGCACCAGTGTGAGGGGGCATTTCAGCTACTCGCACCTGGAAAAGTATTTCAGAATTGGGGCTTTAATTCATTTTTTTTTTTTTTGGTGTAGATACATTTTAAAGCGTTTGTTACCCCAACACTCCATATTCCTTATATGTGCCTGCTGTACTTGTATGAGAAAGTATCCTGTTCTTTTTGTATTGGTTCCTTTATGTTTCAATCCCTGGTGTTCCTGCCAGTCCCTCTGCTTTCCTATTAAAAATGGACCACACTAAGCAGGAGAACACAGCGTGGTCAGTTCTCTAGCTATGCTGGGAACTTGGTGGACTCTCTTCCAATGATCAGACTTGTCCTGACACGCCCCCACTGCACAGCCATTCACTGGGAAGCTCAGTGTGCTGCTGCTCTCTGAAAACAGAAGGAATTGTGATCACTTATAAAAAAGGGAAAACAGGTATTTTATAATGTTTTTTTTTATATATATATATATTTATACACAAATGTTTTGGCTTTCATTCCTATTATAAACTGATTAGGTTGTTTTACAAGGTGATCGTTTACAATCACTTTGTGTAATTTTTATTTTAGGTACAGCGTTGTATATGGTTATGTTTAAATGTTAAATATAGCATTGATTATGCCATGCTGTTTGTACTTAGTAATACTGTACTTCATAGTGTGTTTTTCACAGTACATTAAATATGCTTTAATTTTGATAATATAATTACTAATATCTTAAAGTAATGGCTGCTGAATTTTCATATTGTGCAGTACCAGATTTTTTGGGGAAAAACATAAATAAAAATATACTGTAAATGGAAAAACAACTTAAATGTAAATTACAGAGATCTTGCTGGTGTTCAGGAAAATGGATATTTAAACAGTTTAGTCAGTGGAATTCATTAATGGGCCCAGTACTTTAAAAAACCCAATGCATTGCGGCAGTGCTTTGTAAATTGGGCATTTTAAAGCACAATAATGATGTGTGCATCTTATGCGTTGGTATACAGGGTGAACAAATACTTGCGCTAACAGCAAAAATATAAATATATAAAGCAGCGTGCACAGTCTGTGAATAAAGCAAACTCAAAAACATATAAAACCAAAAATGCAGCGCTTCAAAGTGAAAATCAGTCCATATAATTCATGACGAAAGAAATGGATGCAGGAAATTGAAGAACTCCACCACCAAAGACTTCAGTGTGAACAGATAACACACCACCACAAAAAATGTGCTCACAGTCTGCTTACCAAAAAGCGAGCATCATAAGCATGTAGTGAAATGCAGAGGGTCACAGATGGATAAGGCTCTCCTATCTTGATAGAGTAACAACCGAAGTGTCCGATAATTTCAACATCAAAGGAACTTCCAGGATTTGGATATCATATATGCAGACCTCAGCAGGAGATATTAAACCCATACAGAAAGAAAGGCAGCATAGTGAAGCCCGTAAGGTCAAATAAAATGTATTTAAAATTCTACTTACAGGGTAAAAAGATCATCAAGGCAAAAAAAGTATAATCCGCGGTTCTTAGCGTGCTCACATTGGTCAGCCTGACATGTTTCATCCAAAAGGATATCATCAGAGGCGTGGCCAATGATGTGAGCACGCTCATTTATATACAGGAAGTAACAATCACATTTACCTGTGATAGATAAACATGAAAGGTGCACAGCTTTTCCTAATTGTCATCACACTCACATTCATCCATGACAGGGCAACATGAAAGGTGCGCAGCTGTTCCTTATTGTCATGACACACTCACAATTACCTGTGATATGGCAACATGAAAGGTGCACAGCTTTTTCCTTATTGTCATCACACATTCACGGAGCCGCGCATTCGCACCGCGACCGCACTGATAAAAAAAACAAAAAACACGGCCGCGCATACGCGAACCGCCGCGCTTACCATGAAGACAGGAAGGAGAAACCACAATAACAATCGCACTTCCAGAGGGGCGAGGCAGAGGACGGAACAGAGACGCGGACGCAAGTGTCCTGCAATGACATCTCTGTATGAGAATCTCAAACATGATAATGACCTTCCTCGATGGGCGGAACAACAACCCGGAAATGAATCGCCACATCAAAAGGAGGTTCACTCAGATGTAAACATCCGGCCGGGAGGGAGAACAAAAAAACCGGAAGTGACGCAGGTAACACAATACAGCCGGGCTCTGCGTTCCACTGCTCAAAACCGGAAGTGGAAGGTGAAACTGATATTGTATAAAGCCAGCCAAAATAGATGCCAGCAAAAATCAATGGCATTACAAAGGACACATATTAAATAAAAATTCAATATGAAATAAGCGATTTACACTAAAGTGAGGATAAAAAAGGGAGGCTCACTAAAAGCGTAAAGCGCACAAATAGCTATAATAAGAGTATTAAAATGTGTATATATAAAATGGACACTGCCCACTAGTGTCCAAATAAAGGAGTACTATATTGATAAATGAGCTAAATAGAATAGCTACATCACACACATCAAACAGGGAAAAAAATCTCAACCTGTATGGTGCAAATATGAACAAAAATAATGTAAAACCTAATTAAAACACCAGGAAAAAATAGAATAAAAATTAAAAAGGGAGAAAAATCAACTATTAATAATAAAACAATTTATATCCCATTCGACGTTCATGCCGAACAGGGTATAACATTTTAAATCATAAATCCAGCGAGTTTCAAGTCTAGAAATTGGTTTGGGGGAACCCATTACCTGCAAAATAGGGGGGTTGCCATGGGCGCAAAATTTGCGCCTAGTATGGCCAACCTATTTATGGCAAAGTGGGAGGAGGATGTCATCTACACCAACAGGAGATCTGAATTGATCTTCTGGAGGAGGTACATAGATGACATCCTCCTCCTGTGGAATGGTGACATGAAATCTCTGGCCACCTTTATGGAGTCTCTCAATAATAATACATTGGGGATTGTTCTTCAATTTGAGATGAGTTCTGAGGGTATCCATTTTCTGGATCTTGACCTACGGATCAAGAACGGTATTTTCAATATAACAACCTTTTTTAAAAGCACGGATCGCAATGGATATATAGGACGTGATAGTTGCCATCATCCATCATGGCTGAAATCAATCCCAGAAAGCCAATTTGTCCGGTTGAGGCGAAATTGCACTTTAAAGGGAGATTTTTTTACACAGGCCAATGTACTAAAAGAAAGGTTCATGGAGAAGGGATACTTATTAGATGATTTTAATGCTATTATTAAAGAAGTGGGAGACACTGATCGTGCCCTTATCCTTGGAAATAAGGATAGAGTGTCTTCTATGAAGACCAATTTTAATTTTGCTATGGTCACCACTTTTTCAACACAACATACTGACATTAAGAAAATTTTTACGAAACATTGGGGAGTCTTACGTAATGATAAGATTCTGGGACCTGTTTTGCCCGATAGGCCGCAAGTTGTTTTTAGAGGGGTTCCCCCTCTGAAACTGTAAGTGGCTCCCAATATTTTAGACGCTCCTAATAGAGTTTCCTTTTTCAAAAAAACTAAAGGTTATCATCCTTGCCATTACTGTAATGTGTGTATTGTTAATAAAGAAAAAAGTAGGAGAATTTGCCAATTTAGCTCACACACTACTGGAAGGGTATTCGACATTAACACTTTCATTACGCGTACATCTCTCAATGTCGTCTACCTTCTAATTTGTCCGTGCGGTCTCCAATATGTAGGGCGCACGACACGTGCTATGCATGTTCGTGTGAACGAACACATTACCAATATCAAAAAAGGTTTTCCTAAACATACAGTATCTCGGCACTATTTGGAATGTCATAACAAAAATCCCAAAGGCACGATTTTTTTGGCCATTGACCGTTTCACCCCACACTGGCGGGGAAGCATGTCTAAGCGAGAAATTTCTAGACTTGAAACTCGCTGGATTTATGATTTAAAATGTTATACCCCGTTCGGCATGAACGTCGAATGGGACATAAATTGTTTTATTAATAATAGTTGATTTTTCTCCCTTTTTAATTCTTATTCTATTTTTTCCTGGTGTTTTAATTAGGTTTTACATTATTTTTGTTTATATTTGCATCATACAGGTTGAGATTTTTTTCCCTGTTTGATGTGTGTGATGTAGCTATTCTATTTAGCTCATTTATCAATATAGTACTCCTTTATTTGGACACTAGTGGGCAGTGTCCATTTTATATATACACATTTTAATACTCTTATTATAGCTATTTGTGCGCTTTATGCTTTTAGTGAGCCTCCCTTTTTTATCCTCACTTTAGTGTAAATCGCTTATTTCAGATTGAATTTTTATTTAATATGTGTCCTTTGTAATGCCATTGATTTTTGCTGGCATCTATTTTGGCTGGCTTTATACAATATCAGTTTCACCTTCCACTTCCGGTTTTGAGCAGTGGAACGCAGAGCCCGGCTGTATTGTGTTACCTGCGTCACTTCCGGTTTTTTTGTTCTCCCTCACGGCCGGATGTTTACATCTGAGTGAACCTCCTTTTGATGTGGCGATTCATTTCCCGGTTGTTGTTCCGCCCATCGAGGAAGGTCATTATCATGTTTGACATTCTCATACAGAGATGTCATTGCAGGACACTTGCGGCCGCGTCTCTGTTCCGTCCTCTGCCTCGCCCCTCTGGAAGTGTGATTGTTATTGTGGTTTCTCCTTCCTGTCTTCATGGTAAGCGCGGCGGTTTGCGCATGCGCGGCCGTGTTTTTTTTTTTTTTTTTTTATCAGTGCAGTGCGCATGCGCGGCTCCGTGAATGTGTGATGACAATAAGGAAAAAGCTGTGCACCTTTCATGTTGCCATATCACAGTTAATTGTGAGTGTGTCATGACAATAAGGAACAGCTGCGCACCTTTCATGTTGCCCTGTCATGGATGAATGTGAGTGTGATGACAATTAGGAAAAGCTGTGCACCTTTCATGTTTACCTATCACAGGTAAATGTGATTGTTACTTCCTGTATATAAATGAGCGTGCTCACATCATTGGCCACGCCTCTGATGATATCCTTTTGGATGAAACATGTCAGGCTGACCAATGTGAGCACGCTAAGAACCGCGGATTATACTTTTTTTGCCTTGATGATCTTTTTACCCTGTAAGTAGAATTTTAAATACATTTTATTTGACCTTACGGGCTTCACTATGCTGCATCTTATGCGTTGCCATTCATTTAGAATGTGTGTTGTGGTGCACTGCATTACAAAAAAGGAGCATACTTTCCTTTTTAAATGGTAAGGTGCATTAGCGGTTCATTCCAAATGAATAGGTTCCCTTAAAGCAGAACTTCAGTCCACTCTGAACATGCACCTACAGCCTCCTCCCCTCCAGCACTGTCAATTTTCTGTGCAGCTGCTGTAGGCAGGTACAGTCTACTTTCTCCACTGCAGGTGGTGCTCATCACAGCTGACCTGTAGCTGTAGAGGAAGTCAAGAGAAACACAGTTCCTCTATGGTTTCCTGGGTCATTGGGGAAGCAATCCAGTTGGATGTTGCCACCCCATGTGGCTCTGGCAGCACCTAGTTTAACCACTTAAGCCCCGGACCATTAGGCAGGTTAAAGACCAGGCCACTTTTTGCGATTCGGCACTGCGTCGCTTGAACTGACAATTGCACGGTCGTGCGATGTTGCTCCCAAACAAAATCGACTACCTTTTTTTCCTACAAATAGAGCTTTCTTTTGGTGGTATTTGGTCACCTCTGCAGTTTTAATTTTTTTGCGCTATAAACAAAAATAAAGCGACAATTTTGAAAAAAATGCAATATTTTTTACTTTTTGATATATCAAATATCCCCAAAAAATATATAAAAAACATTTTTTATAAATAATGCGTGAAGTGCTGCACACAACTGCATGCTTGATCTGAAGGGACCCTTACCCTACCCTGATCCTACTTTTTAAAATTGATCCAAGTACAACTTTTCTTTCACTGTATTAAACTGAAATCTGCACATCTTGGTAGGATAAAATAACTATTTCATTATATTTGGTCAGTTCCCTTTCAGTGAAAGAACATTTCGCTATAGAAGTAAAAAAACTTTCAAATGGGAATATGTTGGTATTATTTGATATGACTGAGCGTGCTGTCATGTATTTTATGGCATTCAATAGGATTGTTACAGCTTAGCTTTGCGTTGGAGTTTGATTGGTTTGAGATACAGATCAGGATCTCAGGTACTGTAGAGAATACTGCCAGACTGGGATTACATCTGACAAAATTCACTTTCTGAAAGATTCCATTGTGCTGAGAAGATACGTTTTGTCCCCGGACAGACTATTCAAAAGCTGACACTTGACAGTTAATTAGGCGTTTTTCTGTGGTGTCTGTCACTTCCATTTGTTGCAGTAAAACACATTTTACCCCATTTTTCTAAGTTGCATTTTAGGCTGAGCTTTAAAACCTCTCGGCCAAAATCGAGGTAGTAGATGAAGTATCAGATCAATGAGACTGCAAGTAGAAGACTGGTGTGATATAGAAGGTTCTACAGAGCTCCTTGTCTGTAGTGATGAGCCGAACACCCCCGGGTTCGGTTCGAACCAGAACCCGCGAACGGACCGAAAGTTCGTACGAACATTAGAACCCTATTAAATACAATGGATGCGAACGTTCGAATTCTAAAGTGCTAATTATAACAACTATTATGCATGTTATTGTCCTAAAAAGGGTTTGGGAACCCGGGTTCTGCACCAGGGGACATGTATCAATGCAAAAAGAAGTTTTAAAAACGGTCGTTTTTCGGGAGCAGTCATTTTAATGATGCATAAAGTGAAAAAAAAAAAGTCAAATATTCCTTTAAATATCGTACCTGGGGGGTGTCTAAAGTATGCCTGTGAAGTGCCACGTGTTTCCCATGTTTAGAACTGTCCCTGCACAAAATGACACTTCTAAAGGAAAAAAAAGCCATTTAAAACTGCTTGCGGCTTTAATGTAATGTCTGGTCCCGGTAATATGGATGAAAATCTTTAAGAAAAATGGCATAGCTACCCCATGACCCCCCCCCCCCCCTACCCCAGCCCATTACCAGCCCCTTTCCAGCCCCTTTGGGTCTTGTATGGATATTAAGGGGAACCCCGCACATAAAATAAAAAAGGCCCTATATACTCTGAACAGCCGTATACAGGCGGTGCATACAAGACAGGGACTGTAGGTTTGTTCTTATGTAGAATCTGTTTGTAATTTTGAACAGGTACATTGTTGAAGTGTAGCTCCAGCCCAAAAATCTATTTTTAAACTTTTTGGAAAACATAGGTAAGGGTTATCACCCCTGTAACATTTGTTTTGCTGTCTGTGCCTGCCCTGTTCAGAACATTTCACCTCACTTTCCGTCCCAATGTCAACTGTTTTTGAAATGTGGTGTTTTTCTTGAAACAAGGATTGCTGATAAAGCATCAGTACAGAGGAGACACCTTTCTCCCATATTTATTCTTACAGGAGAGAATTTTCCTTCCTAGGGGTAGATTTCCTCTCACTTCCTGTTGTCTTCTTGCGTTTGCAAGTAGGAGTCGTTTGTAAGTTGGATGTTTGAAAGTAGGGACCTGCCGTATATACTCTGCAGAAATAGGCCCCTTAGTTGTTGGTGTTGGCACAACACTGTAAGCACTCACAGTTACTCTTGGTTGGTGCTGGAACGCCCTGCTGTCAACTATTATATCAGGATTTTAATTACATATAATTGTTGAACAGTGGTAGTAAAAATTGGGCCTTTGATGGTGGTGCTGGTGCCACAACACTGTAAGCCCTGACAGTTACTCTTGGTGGGTGCAGCAATGGGCCCTGCTGTGAATTATTAGATCAAGAATTGTAATTGCATGCCCCTGTTGAACAGGGGCTGAAAAATTGGGCCTTTCGTGGTGGTGGTGGTGGTGGTGGTGTTGCCACAACACTGTAAGCCCTCAGAGTTACTCTTGGTGGGTGCAGGAATGGGCCCTGCTGTGAATTATTAGATCAAGAATTGTAATTACATGCCCCTTTTGAACAGGGGCTGAAAAATTGGGCCTTTCGTGGTGGTGGTGGTGGTGGCATTGCCACAACACTGTAAGCCCTCAGACTTACTCTTGGTGGGTGCAGGAATGGGCCCTGCTGTGAATTATTAGATCAAGAATTGTAATTACATGCCCCTTTTGAACAGGGGCTGAAAAATTGGGCCTTTCGTGGTGGTGGTGGTGGTGGCGTTGCCACAACACTGTAAGCCCTCAGAGTTACTCTTGGTGGGTGCAGCAATGGGCCCTGCTGTGAATTATTAGATCAAGAATTGTAATTACATGCCCCTTTTGAACAGGGGCTGAAAAATTGGGCCTTTCGTGGTGGTGGTGGCGTTGCCACAACACTGTAAGCCCTCAGAGTTACTCTTGGTGGATGCAGCAATGGGCCCTGCTGTGAATTATTAGATCAAGAATTGTAATTACATGCCCCTTTTGAACAGGGGCTGAAAAATTGGGCCTTTCATGGTGGTGGTGGTGGTGGTGGCTTTGCCACAACACTGTAAGCCCTCAGAGTTACTCTTGGTGGGTGCAGCAATGGGCCCTGCTGTGAATTATTAGATCAAGAATTGTAATTACATGCCCCTTTTGAACAGGGGCTGAAAAATTGGGCCTTTCGTGGTGGTGGTGGTGGTGGCGTTGCCACAACACTGTAAGCCCTCAGAGTTACTCTTGGTGGGTGCAGCAATGGGCCCTGCTGTGAATTATTACATCAAGAATTGTAATTGCATGCCCCTGTTGAACAGGGGCTGAAAAATTGGGCCTTAGGCACTGGTGGCACAACACTACAACCCCTCACAGATACTGTACTTGGAGCACAGCAATGAGCCCTGTTGCAAAGTATTGCTTCAAAAATTGTAATGACACGCCCCTGTTAAACAGGGGCTGAAAAATTGGGCCTTAGGCACTGGTGGCACAACACTACAACCCCTCACAGATACTGTACTTGGAGCACAGCAATGAGCCCTGTTGCAAAGTATTGCTTCAAAAATTGTAATGACACGCCCCTGTTAAACAGGGGCTGAAAAATTGGGCCTTAGGCACTGGTGCCACAACACTCCAACCCCTCACAGATACTGTACTTGGAGCACAGCAATGAGCCCTATGGCAAATTATTGCTTCAAAAATTGTAATTACACGCCCCTGTAAAACAGGGGCTGAAAAATTGGGCCTTAGCCACTGGTGGCGGCACCCATAAACAAAAATGATCTTCCAAGCTATCATCATCAATCGTATCATTGAGGACTCGGAGGAGGAGGATAGCCAGTCAACATAACAGCACAGGCACTCAGCATCAGCATCAGTCTTGAAGGGATGTGACATGTTAAAATCAATTAGTCTGTTATATCAGCATCAGGTGTGTGGTAGCTGGTGGTGATCCAAGACTGGTTCATCTTGATGAAAGTCAGTCGATCAACCGAGTCGGTGGACAGGCGCACCCTGTGATCCGTGACAAATCCTCCAGCAGCACTGAATGTGCGTTCCGAAAGAACGCTGGATGCAGGACAGGCCAGTAGCTCAATTGCATACTGTGCAAGCTCTGGCCAGTGATCCATCCTCAAGACCCAGTAAGCCAGAGGATTTTCGGTGGGGAAGGTGTCCAAGTCTGACCTTGCCCCTAGATATTCCTGCACCATGTTTATCAGACGCTGGCGATGGTTGCTGGAACCGATCATACTTTGGGGCTGCGGACTAAAGAATTGTCTGAACGCATCGGTCAGACGGCCACCTTCCCCACCGCTCCTTCTTTGACTGGCCGAAGCCTCAGCAACTCGTTGTCCAGGACCAGGAGTTTGTAACCTCCCAGTCTCTGGGAACGCGTTGCACAGACCTTTCTGCAAGGCCTCCCGGAGTTGTCTCATCCTCTGCTCCCTCTGCGACGGTAACATAAGGTCCGCAACCTTACCCTTGTACCGTGGATCAAGGAGAGTTGCCAGCCAGTAATGATCCCTCTCCTTGATCCGAAGAATACGAGGATCCTTCCGCAGACTTTGCAGGATCAGGGAGGCCATGCAGCGTAGGTTTGCTGAGGCATTCGCTCCGGAGTCCTCTGGGTCACTAAGGACGACATGATCCGCAGTCACCTCCTCCCAGCCACGTACAAGTCCACTGGTTTCTTGGGACTGTAAATCATCCCTAAAAGACTGCTGCTGATGATGCTGAGTGCCAGCCTCCACCTCCATGCTGACACAATCCTCCTCCTCCTCCTCCTCCTCCTCCTCCTCCTCTTCCTGTGCGATGGGTGGGACAGAAGGAACACTGTCTGGGTAAAGGGGGCCTTGAGAGGCAAGGAAGTCCTCCTCTTCCTGCCTCTGTTCTGCCTCAAGTGCCCTGTCCATTATTCCACGCAGCTTGTGCTCCAACAGGTGGACAAGAGGTACAGTGTCACTGATGCATGCACTGTCACTGCTCACCATCCTCGTGGCCTCCTCAAATGGTGCCAGGACAGTGCATGCATCCCTGATCATGCCCCACTGGCGTGGAGAAAAAAAACCAAGCTCCCCTGACCCTGTCCTGGTGCCGTAGTCGCACAGGTACTCATTGATGGCCCTCTGCTGCGTGTGCAGCCGCTGCAGCATGGCCAACGTTGAGTTCCACCTGGTGGGCATGTCACATATAAGGCGGTTCTTGGGCAGGTTCAACTCCTTTTGCAGCTCAGCCAGGCGAGCACTGGCATTATAAGATCTGCGGAAATGCACACAGACTTTCCTGGCCTGCCTCAGGACATCCTGTAAGCCCGGGTACCTGCCCAAGAACCGCTGCACCACCAGGTTAAGGACGTGAGCCACACAGGGCACATGGGTCAGTTGTCCCTGTCGAAGGGCGGAGAGGAGGTTGGTGCCATTGTCGCAAACCACCATTCCTGGCTTAAGCTGGCGTGGCGTCAACCACCTCTCGGCCTGGCCCTGCAGAGCAGACAGGACCTCTGCCCCAGTGTGGCTTCTGTCCCCCAAACACACCAGCGCAAGCACGGCATGGCATCTTTTTGCCTGCGTACTTGCGTAGCCCCGTGAACGGCTACGGAGCACCGCTGGTTCATAGGACAAACCACAGGAAGAGGCCATGGAGGAAGAAGAAGAGGAGGGGGTGGAGGAGAGAGGTGTGTCACAACCAGTAGTAGCATTTTGGAGGCGTGGCGGTGGGACAACCTCCAACACTACTGCACCTTGTCCTGCATCCTTCCCAGCTGCCAAAAGAGTGACCCAATGGGCCGTGAAAGAAAGGTAACGTCCCTGTCCATGCCTGCTGGACCATGAGTCAGCGGTAATATGCACCTTACCGCTGACCGCCCTGTCCAGCGAGGCCAAGACATTGCCTTCCACATGCCGGTAGAGAGCCGGAATAGCCTTCCGTGAGAAAAAGTGGCGTTTGGGAACCTGCCACTGAGGAACCGCACATTGCACAAACTCACGGAAGGGGGCCGAGTCTACCAACTGAAAAGGCAGCAGTTGAAGCGCTAGCAATTTAGCCAAGCTAGCATTCAACCGCTGGGCATGTGGATGGCTGGGAGTGAACTTCTTTCGACGGTCCAGCAGCTGGGGCAGGGAAATTTGCCTGCTAGAATCGGACGTCGGTGTACTGCTAGCAGAGTGGCCGCAAGTACTTGGCTGTGACACACCTAATTCTACACCTTCATTCCTCTCAGTGCATGTTTCAGAGAGGACTGAAGTTATAGTGGGGTTGGAGATCCCAGCTGATGCGGTGCAAGGAGAGGTCCGCTTTGTTCTTTGGTGTGGGTCTTTGAGGTAGGCTTGCCAACGAGCTGCATGGCAGGTCAACATATGTCTGGTCAGGCATGTGGTACCCAAGCGGCTGATGTTTTGGCCACGCGATATACGCTTGAGACATATGTTGCAAACAGCAGCTGTGCGATCTGATGCACTAGCCTCAAAAAAGGCCCACACCAAGGAACTTTTTGAATGACGGGCAGAGGCAGCGCCCTGCACAGGCGGAGCTCTGCGGTGTGATTCCGTCGGTGTACTGCCCTTACGCTGGCCACCAAAGGGCATCCTGCCTCGTTGGAGATGTGCCTCCTCCTCATCCTCCTCCTCCTCCTCTCTCCTATTAGGCACCCACGTGGAGTCAGTGACCTCATCATCCCCTCCCTCCTCATCACTGGAGCCAATCTGGCAGTATGCTGCAGCTGCTGGAACATGACTGCCAGATTGGTGTCCTTCTTGAGCATCCCCTCTGTCTGCTCTCACCCTACTGCCTTCCTGTAGCTGGGTTTCATCATCAGACCCTTCGAAACGCTGGGCATCCTCCTGGAGCATGTACCCAACACTGTGCTCAAACAGTTCGGGGGACTCCTCAGGAGGAGGACATGGTGGGTCTAGGGAAGGAGTGACTGATGATGAGTCTGACATTGATACCAGGGAAGAGGACGCTTTGGCAGCTGCTTTGCCAGTACCCTGAGCCTGGGTGAGAGAGGATGAGGAGGAGGAGGAGGGCTTGGTCATCCACTCTACCAAGTCTTCGGCATGATGTGGCTCAACATGTCCAGCTGCCGAAAAGAAGGACAAGCGTGTCCCATGGCCATGTGCTGATGACAATGCACCGCGTCCACGACCAGCACTGTTGCCCCCAGACACAGAGCCTGCTTGCCCTCTTTTATTGCCTCCTGACTGTCTGCCTCTCCTTGTTTGCCTTCCAGACATTCTAATAGATGGCCTGCAGGGAGATGGGAAAAAAGCAATAAGGGCTACCTTCAGGTGTCCTTCTCTGTCCCTTTACTTAAGGATTTCTAAATATGGTTGAGGATGATTGCTTTTGCACAGAATAGCACAACGACAATTTCCCTGACTGTCCAAAAAACAAGGATTTCAAAGATGGTTGATGAGGAATGCTTTAGCACACTATAGCACAAGGAGAATTCACTCACTGTCCTTCCCTGTCCCTAGAAACAAGGACTTGCACAGTGAAAGAAACTGACACTCTCCCTACCTAGAGTTTTCTGTCCCTAGAAAAAATGTTTTTTTAAAGCACACTATAGCACAAGGAGAATTCACTCACTGTCCTTCCCTGTCCCTAGAAACAAGGACTTGCACAGTGAAAGAAACTGACACTCTCCCTACCTAGAGTTTTCTGTCCCTAGAAAAAATGTTTTTTTAAAGCACACTATAGCACAAGGAGAATTCACTCACTGTCCTTCCCTGTCCCTAGAAACAAGGACTTGCACAGTGAAAGAAACTGACACTCTCCCTACCTATCCTTCTCTTTCCCTAAACTAAAGGAATCCAGGTTAAGCAAGAAAGAAATAAATGTCACTGTCCCTGCCTATGCTGCTCTTTCCCTGCTCCGGAACACACTACACTAGGCCGCCGTGCTGGCGGCCTTTTATAGTGTGGGGTGTGTACTAAACACCCTCAGCAATAATTGGCCACAGGCATCCTGCCTGTGGCCAATCATTGCTCTCCTCGCTGCCGGCGCTGTGATTGGCCAAGCATGCGGGGTCACAGTGCATGCTTGGCCAATCACAGCGCCTGGATGACACTGCGATGGCGTAGTGCATTGTGGGCCGTTCGCGTCACTCGAATTTGGCGCGAACGGCCCAAATCGTTCGATCTTCGTCGAACGATCGAACAGCCGATGTTCGAGTCGAACGTATGTTCGACTCGAACACGAAGCTCATCCCTACTTGTCTGCTATGGCTTAGGGCACAGCTATAACTCTAAGGTAACTTAGATGAATTCTATCCACTGTATTGTTCCCCATCAAGATGCATTGCTGACGCATTGTAATAGCCGTGGAAATCTCTTTCAGGAAGACGGCGTGACTTTTCCAAGCATTACAAACCCCTCTGACAACTCTTGGAACACTATTTCTATCTAAAATATCTTCTCAACACAACCCCAATCCTTTGTGTGAAACCTCAGTCACATGTAAGACTATTGGATGGATGCTGGAAATCAACCTTTGTTCTGTTCTGGTACTGATCTTTAGGCCTCATGCCCACGGACGTTTTTACAGCCGCGTTTTTGAGCGTTTTTTACAGCTTAAAAACGCCTGTCCATGTTAGTCTATAGCTTCATGCCCACCTAGACGTTTTTGAGCTGCAAATAGCATAGACGTTTTTAAGCTGTAAAAAAAACCCAGGACCAGTGCGTTCCTCAGCGTCGGAGTTAGGCAGAAAAAAACACGAGCGTCAAAAACGCCCAAAAACGCTCAAAAACGCGCATTAACGCGCGGTCGCGTTTTTTTAGCTCCAACGTATTTTTATTTTTTTTCTTCAAAAAAAAAATAAAAAATTTACAATAACATGGACAGGCGTTTTTAAGCTGTAAAAAACGCAGCTGTAAAAACGTCAGTGGGCATGAGGCAAAAGTAAAAAATCGGTCACTTTGCCCCTATTAGAGTAAGCGCAAAACTTTCATTAGAAAGGTCGCTAGAGATCCCTTCCAGTCTCGCCACCTCCACCGACACATTTCACCCAAGAAATAGTCATAGACTAATGCCGCGTACCCACGATCTGAATTTCCGACAACAAATCTTCGATGTGAGCTTTTGGTCGGATATTCCGACCGTGTGTTGGCTCCATCGGACATTTGCTGTCGGAATTTCCGACAACAAATGATTGAGAGCTGGTTCTCAATTTTTCCGACAAAAGTTCTTGCCGGAAATTCCGACCGTGTATCCAATTCCGACGCACAAAAATCCTATGCATGCTCGGAATCAATGAACTTAATTTTTCTCGGCTTGTTGTAGTGTTGTACGTCACCGCGTTCTTGGCGATCGGAATTTCCGAGCAACATTTGTGTGACCTTGTGTATGCAAGACAAGTTTGAGCGAAAATCCGTCGGAAAAAAATCCACGGTTTTGTTGTCGGAAATTCCGATCGTGTAAATTAAGTACATGGGAGGTATCCTTAAGCTATGACGGAGAACGAACCACAAGAGGTAGCAGGAACTCTTCTACATATTTGCCTATACGCGATGTAATGGAAATGAATGCCACTAATGATAGGGTGTCCAGTGGGGGTAATCAAACTTTTATTCATCCTAGGCAAATATATAACCGGCACCCTGTAAAAATACAGTACCTTGCACCAGGGCTTCTGATCCTTTAGCCTTGGTGAGGGTTATGTCACTGGGCCCTCCAGTGGAATCCTGAGAGAGCTGAGGATCCCAAATCCTGAGGGAATGCAGTGTAGGATCTGGAATCCTGCTTTCCCAAGATTCCAAATAAAGCCAATTAAAAAAAAATAAAAAAAGGAAAATTGGGAGAAAAAAATAATTCTTCTTACACTTAAATTTCAGCATGTTCGATTGGGTGAGGGCGACATCCAAGGATGTCACCCTCACCCAATCAAACATGCTGAAATTTAAGTGTATGAAGAACTATATTTTTCTCACAATCTTTTTTTTCTTTTATTGGCTTTATTTGGGGTGGGGTGTAGGAAATGAGCAGGCTTTGTATTTTCATGTAACACCAGATTTAATATGTAGTGAACTTACATTCCCAGAATCAAGAAAGAGCAGAACTCATATATGTGACAAGGTGGGGGGGGGGGGCGTGTTATCCACCTGCATTAGGTCCAAGTCACTCCTGAATAGAAGCCATAATGTGATGCAATGAAGGGCTTTCCTACCGTATTGTTCAGTTTATTCTTCCTTGAAAATGATTCTCTTTTTAATTTGTGATCCTGAATGTATGGAAATTGCTACTTTGCAGGCCTCCTTTCCTCTCTATGTGTGAATAAATCCCCAACGTTTTAATTTCACTAACAGAAATTCTCTTCTGATCAGATGCATAATCAAGGAACCAGAATCAGAATTATGTGCGGAGTGCTGACTCATTAATGAATTCTGAGGCAGGCATAGGAAAGGATCCAGCCGAGATGCCGTTTACTGAGAATTCACTGAATTGATTAGAGCGTGTATGAATGGGGAATGCAGATGCTGCAAGCTGTAGAGTAATGGATGCAGACTACAGATTGTTTATGGTATAATATGGCATCAGGATCCTATAAATATGCTCCCAGATTGTGAGGAATAATACAAAGAATAAATCTTTCTTTGAATTGTACAGTCATTTGAAAAAAAAAAAAAAACATTTAAAAAGTATTTACGTTTGCATGCTGGTTTAATAGCTTGAGATGAAAAAAAAAACCACGGTAAATTATGCCCTATTCCCTTTCACATATTTCTGTCTAAGAGAATAGCTGCAGTCATTGAAGGCCTTTTAAATTGCTATAAGACCCTGCAGCACAGGAGGTCCACTGCAGTCTAGCCATGCATCCAGACAGCAATAGCATTTTTGTCTGGACCATATGGTCCTATCATATTGCTCTGAATGTTAAGGGTCCATAATAATTTATTCCTTCAGTAGAAGTTCACCATGTACCAAGTATCACCATTTTCCAAGCTTGCCAACCTAAAAAGTGGACAACTTCTCAAGCATTCATGGGAAATATAACATGACTAAACTGCCTTCTTATGGCTAAACTCCAGGAAAAACACAGATTATACTGCTGAAAGGTAGAAAAATTGTATGGGAGCTGTGTTGTATTTTGTGTTTATCCAGTCCCAAGATTATCACAGCCCTACCACTCAGCATAACCACCCTGGTGACCCTATATTTGTCTGCTGCCCGACTGTAGGCAATTTGTCTTTTGGATACAATTGGGCCACTTCAGTTGAGCCTTAATATAAAAAACTGGGCCCCAAAATAAAAAAGCTAAGGCTGCAATACTCCTCTTCAACTCACCTTCAATTCACCTTCAATCCTAAGCTATTTCCCACAGTACTTTTTCTTCACCACAAGATGTCACTGTAATTGGAAGATTGAGGACTCTATTGTGAACGCAGGGTGTTGGGAGCTGCACCCTTCATTCATTGTATAATGATGGAAAGCGCACGTCAGCACCACTCTCTGCATTACTGAGCACTGGGAGAGGAGACTGACATAAACCAGCATCTCTCAATGCACAATTGGTCCAGGGGTAAAAAGAGATACAATTGCCTATTTACTGTGTGTGTGTGTGTGTGTCTATATATATATATATATATATATATATATATATATATATGTGTAACGGTGCACTCTGGGCACAAGTTCAAAAGATCCACACATCACCTTGTTGTCTGACCCTTCATCCATTTCTCTCTTAAGACACAATGAAGAGTCACTTTACCTTGCAGTATTTTTATTATAAAAGGTTTCTTAGGTAGAGTAGGGAAAGTTAGGAATGGCATGGGATGCCCATAGACATTAGTACTTAGTGGATTAGATTCTGAGGATATGGCGTGTAGCGGACCCCCAAAATTGGTGTCGCTATGCCTTAAATTTAAGGACAGCCTGAGCAATAGTTTGGCTCAGGTTTTTCTGATTCTATAGATTGGACTCTGCTCTGCTGTGGTGTTGCCTGGGTGTATAGTTCCCCTTGACCTACGGGTGGTGCTGTCACTCAGGTCTCGGGTTGAACCACAGGTGGCGTTATAGCGTGATTGGGTGTCCTCTCTTGGCAGCCATACAGTGGGCGTGGTCTGCCTGCTGTGCATGCCGAGAGAGGGTACATAAGGGGCAGACGCCATGTTCTGAAGAGATTGGCCGGGGGATTCCAAGGTGGGGACCCCCGGTGGCGAGAGTCGCGCCCGTTGGCCTACTGGCCAGGGGTGCGTGAACTGGTTGAGAAGTCTCAGGCACCTTCAGCCTGAGGCTGTAGTGTTCCAGGTAGACCCAGTACCTTCAACTGGGTCTACAGCTCAACCATTGGAGTCCCAGGGAACCCGAGGGAGGGTGGCCCGCTCTGAAGGAGAGGAAACCAGGGGAGGACCTGTCTGGAGGATCGGTGAAGGAAGTCACTGTCTCAGGAGAGGCCTGGTGGTTGCCTATCAGAGGGAAGGATTCGTGAGTTGCACAATAGCGCCTGTGATGTGCCCCGTTTGCACCTATGGTCTCTAAAGGTTGCAGGTGTTAAAGAGTTCTAGATTCAGGAACTAAAGGATTCTGTGGCAGAGGATCTCTTGAACTTGTCTTTTGAAGGGGACTAAATCTGAAGTAACTGTTCGTGCTCCATTCTGGCTGCTAGAACTGTGAGAGGGGACTATCCGGGTGAGCAATACCCACTCAGGCTTGAGTGGAGAATAGGGTAACTGGGTGCCGCGTGCCTGAACCTATCTCCCTACCCAACCCTATCTCTGTCTTCAACCTTTTTCCCAATCTGTTCCAAGCAAGGAAAAATAAACTCGTCTGTTGGCGTTTAAACACAGTCTGGACATTGGCCTTCTTTTGGGAGAAGAATAGACTTTTCCCTATATTCTTGGGACGAGAACCAATGGAGGGAGGTAACTTGCTGCAGGACCCAAAAATAGTATGAACACCGCTCAACCACTTATACCAGGAGGATATGGGCATGTGGCAAGTGAAGGTAAGCAGGAAAAAAGGGTCTGTGTGCTACAGGCACAACAAAGATTGTAGTTTAGTGAGCTGCGTCACTGCAGACTATTGCTCCCTTGTATGCTGTACTGATTCCTGCAGAATATTACTTTAAGGATTTCTGAGTAAAACCCCTTTTGGATTGCTTGCTTTCTTGTGGAAAAGTCACTCTGAATTACTTTCTGTGGTGATTACAGTTATCCAAATGCTGGCCCTGCGTCCGGAGCGTACCCTCACACACCCCCCTCCGACACCATAGTCCCTCTACTGCAAATGGTAACTGACGGACTACTAGGCCCAAATAGTCCAGTGATATGGAAGTTGAGTTCCCCGGCCACAGCCTTCCATATTGAGTTTAGATAAGGTTAGAGTCTCTCCTTATAACATCCTGCTGTATAGGACTGACCGTGCAACATCCTGTCTAAGACACCCCCTTGTGGCTTTGAGTTACTAGGGTCAACAGCAGATAATCCCAAGCTCCTTGAATAGACTCCTCCGGTCCCATCACTTGCTGTCATGTACCCACTGACCTGTTCCATGTGCCCCGGTCCATGGAAGAGACATGGTTAAACTGCACAGTCCAGCAGTAACAGTTCCAGGTTCCTTTCTCAATACTGAATTCCTCCTCTGCGGTGTTAAAGAAAAGTGGTCCTCCATCAGGACTTTCTCCTCAGCACCTGGTAGGCCCTTAGACCTGGGGCCTTCACACAGACACTACTGCCCCATCTTCTTTCCTCTCACGACTCCTCCCCAGTGGCATGTTACCTCAGCTTATATAGCAGGCCTGCCCCCTGCCAACCCTAGTTGGGGATTGGTCAGAGCTGCCACACAAGCTGCCTGTCACTCAAAACTTCCAGCTCCGCCTCCTTCCAGAACATTCTCCTGAAAGCAGGGGAGGAGTTCCAGAGTCTGAGCACAGGCGGTCACACCCACTGCTACTCTGACACTCCCTGTCCCAGATCAAAACAACCAGGCCTAGCCTACTGCACAGGCCTGGCTAAATTTACCTGCACTGACAGTTTAAAACAAATAAACACTATTTCTACACATACCATAAGGTAGTGGGCGCTATATATATATATATATATATATATATATATATATATAGCACTACCCCTGTAGGAGCTGCTGGTTTAAGTTTTGGGCTTTGCACGTTACCTCTAGGTTCGTTGTCAGGGGAAGAAACTGCAATGTCCACACGAGATGTAAAACCTTCAACTGTTGGGTTTTATTTTTGCTGCAGTAACTTGTAGAGAAAGTAGAAGGTATGAGAAGAGAGGGGAAGGTTCAGGTACTCGTTGCAGAACACACAAAAATGTCTAAAGTCATTCACCTCTCTCTCTTTTGAGTGGGTATTGCTCACCCGGATAGACCCCTCTCACCTGGCCTAGCAGCCGGGATGATGCACGAACCAGTATGAGAACAGTCTCTGCCACAGACCGTTTGAGAACAAATATGGATAGCCAGGAATCCTCTGCCACAGGATTTCAGTCCCGAACTTCCAGCCGTGCAGTAAAAGAACCTTTTAAGCCGATCCGGCAAACTGCTGGGTTTTTAACGTAGTGGATCCCTTCTTAACAAGGTCACCAGGCCTATCCCGAGACATTAGCACTTTGCTGGTCTCCTCCAGGGCAGGTCCTCCTCTGGTTTCCTTTGTTAAGCAGCTTCCTCCCTCTTAGTGGATAGCTTGTGTGACAGCAGGAAGGTAAAGTCACCTGGTTGCATCCAGGGGGGTAGATATATTTCTCCCAGATTCAGGCTTTATGCTGACTTATACAACTAGGGAGGGAGTTGATGAAGCCCAGCTGAGGCTAGTGGGCTCATGGAAGACTCATACCTCTAGGGAGAGGGCTGGGCGTCGTGCAGGCAGGGAGTTGATGAGACCAGCTGAAGCCTGTCAGTTCGTTTAAGGCCTCTATAAAAACTCCCAGCTTCATTAGATGTTAGCTCATGCCTGGACCCAGACCTGTGTGGACTGTCTAGGGAGAGTGAACCCCTGTGCGGTGAGGCAAAGCCTGTGTGGCTATTTGTTTGGACTTTTACTAAACCAGGGACTTAGGGACTAGGACAGCACCAGGCTGATCCCAGTTGTTAGTTTAGGAAACCTGCATGTTTAGTCAGAGGTCAAACTGACCAGGATTTATTTTGTTTATGTTTCTTTTTGGCTTTGCTGTGTTTTTGTCACTGTACATAGAGAAATAAACCGCACCTTTTGATTTTGAAAACCACAACCTCCGTCTGTTGGCCCTGTTTTTGTGTGGGGAGCCCAACCAGGGGGTCACACACACCCGCTACCGAGTTAACCCCCTCACAGTTGGTGGAGAACCAGTGGCAGTTTTTTTAAGCCAGCATGGAGGAGATACTGAAACAGCTGGCTCTAGCAAATGCCAATCAACAGCAGACAAATGCAGGTTTGCAAAGGAGCCTTGCAGCCCAGCAGCAAGCTCATCAACAAGCCCAGCAGCAATCTGAGGCCCGCTTCATAGACCTGTTACAGAAGCAAGAGCAGAGACTACAACAAATGGAAGCAGTAATGCAGCAACGTCCGCAGACCAGTGAGGAAAGCCGTCCCACTAATACCGCGTCCTTTGGGGTGAGTCGTTTATTGACAAAAATGACTGGAGAGGATGATCCAGAGGTATTTTTGACCACATTTGAAAGGACTGCTGAAAGAGAAAAGTGGCCTGAGGAGCAGTGGGCTGGACTGGTGGCTCCTCTGTTAACTGGTGAATCGCAGAAGGCTTACTATGACCTAGAGCCTGACCAAGCAAAAGACTATGTGATGCTAAAAGCTGAAATATTGGCAAGGCTGGGTGTCACCCTGGCTGTCCGGGCTCAGCGTGTGCATAACTGGACTTTCCAGCTTGGAAAACCCCCCAGGTCTCAAATGTATGATCTCATTCACCTGAGCAGGAAGTGGCTACAGCCAGAGACTTTGTCCGCACCAGAGATTGTGGAACGTGTTGTAATGGATCGGTTTTTGAGAGCTCTTCCTACTGCCATCCAAAAGTGGGTAAGCCATGGAGACCCAGAGACGGCCGGTGGTCTTGTGGATCGTGTAGAGAAATACTTGGCTACAGAGAACCTGACGGCCTCTTCCAGAGACTCTCGGACTTTCCACCCTAAGACCAGACCATCCCCAGGGGCGGATAAGAGGATTCCAAGGGGTGAGGGTGGAGAGAGTGAGAGGGTGGGAGCTCTACCCAAAGTTTGGCGAGAACAGCCTGGGAAGTCAGGGGCTCAAGAGGCAGCCAAATGGATTGTTTGCTACCGCTGCCGGCAAGCGGGACATATTGCAGCAAATTGCCCGGTTGTGGAGGAACCCATGCAATGTGACTTTCTGATGGACAGACGTCAGTCGCTGTGTGCGACAGTCGCATGCACTGCCATTCGGGGAACTGAGAAACATTTATGCAAAATGTGTATTAATGGTAGAAATGTTGTGGTATTACTGGATTCAGGTAGCCTTGTGACCCTGATAAAGGCTGAATTAGTTAAAACAGAGGTCTCTGGGAATAGCAAGGTAGCTGTTATTTGTGTGCATGGGGACACCCGAGAGTATCCAGTGACTACAGTGTGTTTCGAGACCCCCAAAGGTACCCTCTCTCATCCAGTGGGGTTAGTATCTCAATTACCGCATGATGCCATTGTGGGAAGGGATTTTCCGAAGTTCTGGGAACTGTGGGATGATCCTGAGCCCCCCACTGGTGCCCCTATGTACCAGGAATGTGATAGCCAGAACTCCTCTGAGAGTGGTGAGGACTCTCCAGAATTTCCCTTGTCAGTATTGGCAGGGGAGACTCAAGAAACTGGAGAGGAGCCCACCTCCTCAGACGAAAACCTACCGTCTGTGGAGTTTTCTGATCTGGAGGTTCACAGGGAAAATTTTGCCACAGAACAGTTAAAAGACCCCGCCCTAATAAAGGCACGGGAAAACGTAGTGGAAATAGATGGCGAGTTAGTGAACCCAGATAATACCTGCACTTACCCATACTTCAGCGTAGAGAAGGACCTACTGTATCGGGTGGCAAAAAGGGCAGAAGAAACCGTTGAGCAGCTTGTGGTGCCCAAACCTTACAGGAAGTTGGTGTTGGAGTTGGCCCATGGGCACATTCTTGGAGGTCATCTGGGGACAGAGAAAACCCGAGAGAGGGTATTACAGAGATTCTATTGGCCTGGGGTGATGAAGGACATAGAAAATTATTGTTCCTCATGCCCTGTGTGTCAGAGGTCGGCCCCGATGCCACATTTCCGTAGCCCGCTGGTCCCTCTACCCATCATTGAGGTCCCGTTTGAGAGAATCGCAATGGATTTGGTAGGTCCTATAATCAAGTCCGCTAGGGGGCACCAGTACATATTGGTTATAATGGACTATGCCACCCGTTATCCAGAAGCGATCCCTCTCAGAAATACCTCGGCCAAAACCATAGCCAAAGAGCTATCTCTTGTTTTTAGCCGGGTGGGTATTTGTAAAGAACTGCTTACGGACCAAGGTACACCCTTTATGTCCCGGGTTATGAAAGAGCTGTGTAAATTGTTCAAAGTGACGCAATTGCGTACATCTGTGTATCACCCCCAAACCGATGGGCTGGTTGAAAGATTCAACAAAACCCTAAAACAAATGTTGAAGAAAGTGGTGGATAGAGATGGAAAGGATTGGGACTGTCTACTTCCTTATTTGATGTTTGCTATTAGGG
The DNA here is from genome assembly GCA_029206835.1 of Rana muscosa. Taxonomy (NCBI): domain Eukaryota; kingdom Metazoa; phylum Chordata; class Amphibia; order Anura; family Ranidae; genus Rana; species Rana muscosa. Next base: position 1,164,055,792 of record CM055116.1, read on the forward strand.
AGGTGCCCCAATCCTCTACGGGATTCTCCCCCTTTGAGTTACTGTATGGGAGACACCCAAGAGGGCTGTTGGATATTGCCAAGGAAACTTGGGAAAGTGAGAGTTCTCCCCACAGGAGTGTGATTGAGCATGTCGCCCTGATGCAAGATCGAATTGCACAGGTAATGCCCATCGTGAAGGAACATTTGGCCCAAGCGCAGTTGGCACAGCAGAGAGTGTACAACCGTGGAGCAAAGACCCGTACCTTTTCCCCGGGGGATAGGATATTGGTACTTGTCCCTACGGTTGAAAGTAAATTCCTTGCCAAATGGCAAGGCCCCTACGAGATAATGGAAAAAGTGAGCGAAGTGAATTACAAGGTCAGACAACCAGGAAGGCGAAAGCCCGAACAGATATATCACGTTAATCTGTTGAAAGCCTGGAGGGATAGAGAGTCCCTAGTCGCAGAAACTTGGTCACCAGCTCAAACTGGTTGCGTGATTCCGGAGGTTGGAATAGCAGCCACCTTGTCACAACCCCAACAACAGGAGGTTAAGGAGTTTGTGCTTCGCAACAAGGAGGTGTTCTCTGAGCTGCCGGGACAAACATCTGGGGTAGAGCATGATATTATTACCCCGCCCGGTGAAAGGGTGAAGTTAAAACCCTATCGGATCCCAGAGGCCCGACGGGAGGCAATACGGGAGGAAGTACAGAAAATGCTGAACTTAGGGGTGATAGAGGAGTCCCAAAGTGATTGGTCTAGTCCCATTGTGTTGGTGCCTAAACCGGATGGGAGCTGGCGATTTTGTAACGATTTTCGTCAGTTGAACAAAGTTACAAAATTTGACACCTACCCCATGCCACGTATAGATGAGTTGATCGACCGGCTGGGAACAGCCCGATACATGACGACTCTTGACCTCACAAAAGGGTATTGGCAAATTCCCCTGGCCAAGTCGGCCAAAGAGAAAACCGCATTTGTAACCCCAGACGGGGCGTTCCAATATAAGAGAATGCCGTTCGGGTTACAGAATGCGCCGGCCACATTCCAGCGGAAAATGGACCAGATACTGAGGCCCCATCGGAAGTATGCTGCGGCTTACCTGGATGACGTAATTGTCCATAGCACAGATTGGGCCTCACATCTGCCAAAAGTGCAAGCAGTCCTAGACTCTATCCGGGAAGCGGGGTTTACGGCTAACCCCAAGAAGTGTACCATTGGGCAGGAGGAGGCCAAATATCTTGGGTACACCATTGGCAGGGGAGTGATAAAACCCCAACTCAACAAAGTCGAGGCCATCCAGAGTTGGCCACGTCCCAACAGCAAGAAGCAGGTACGGGCCTTTCTGGGAATCGCGGGTTATTATCGGCGCTTCATTCCCCACTTTGCTTCTAAGGCTGTGCCCCTAACCAACCTGACGAAAGGGAAAGGGTCGGTCATGATTAAATGGACCCCCGAGGCTGAGGCAGCATTCCAATTCTTGAAACAAGCCTTATGTAGCCAGCCAGTGTTGTACTCACCCGACTTCTCTAAAGACTTTGTCGTACAAAGTGATGCGTCAGATGTGGGGTTAGGAGCAGTATTGTCCCAGGTCTGGAACGGGGAAGAGCACCCAGTCATTTACCTCAGCAGGAAGTTGAAGTCCCATGAGGTAAATTACGCCACGGTTGAAAAGGAGTGTTTAGCGGTGAAGTGGGCTCTAGATTCCCTTCGGTACTATCTGCTAGGTAGGCACTTTGACATGGTTACGGATCACGCTCCGTTAAAGTGGATGGCTCAAAACAAGGAGACAAATAGAAGAGTGAATAGGTGGTTCCTGGCCCTACAGGAATTCAACTTCACAGTAAAGCATCGCCCTGGCGTTCAAATGGGGAATGTGGATGCTTTGTCTCGAGTACATGAATGCCTGATTGCTGGTGTTCCAACCCCAAGGTTAAAACAAGAGGGGGGGTATGTGACAGCAGGAAGGTAAAGTCACCTGGTTGCATCCAGGGGGGTAGATATATTTCTCCCAGATTCAGGCTTTATGCTGACTTATACAACTAGGGAGGGAGTTGATGAAGCCCAGCTGAGGCTAGTGGGCTCATGGATGACTCATACCTCTAGGGAGAGGGCTGGGCGTCGTGCAGGCAGGGAGTTGATGAGACCAGCTGAAGCCTGTCAGTTCGTTTAAGGCCTCTATAAAAACTCCCAGCTTCATTAGATGTTAGCTCATGCCTGGACCCAGACCTGTGTGGACTGTCTAGGGAGAGTGAACCCCTGTGCGGTGAGGCAAAGCCTGTGTGGCTATTTGTTTGGACTTTTACTAAACCAGGGACTTAGGGACTAGGACAGCACCAGGCTGATCCCAGTTGTTAGTTTAGGAAACCTGCATGTTTAGTCAGAGGTCAAACTGACCAGGATTTATTTTGTTTATGTTTCTTTTTGGCTTTGCTGTGTTTTTGTCACTGTACATAGAGAAATAAACCGCACCTTTTGATTTTGAAAACCACAACCTCCGTCTGTTGGCCCTGTTTTTGTGTGGGGAGCCCAACCAGGGGGTCACACACACCCGCTACCGAGTTAACCCCCTCACACTTGGGATCCCCTTTAGGATTGTAGGCCCCAGTCATCATAACTGGGCCTACTCGCTAGAGATGCAGCCTCGGGCCAACGTGGCCCCGGGCTGAGAACACACACACCTCGCGCCAGGAGGGCCACGAGGCAAAGAAGAGGCCCGCACAATGGTGTCTGCCCCTTAAGTATCCCTCCCTAGCATGCACAGCGGGGCACCACTCCCACTGAACCCCTGCCGAGAAGGGACACCCAATACACCACAGTCTGCCTGCGTTCCAACATGGACCTGAGGTGGTACCGCCACCTTCAGGCAACAAGGGAAAATACTACCAGGCACCACCTTAGCCAGGACAGAAGCAATTTGTATATAATTACATAAGTCTGAGCCCAACTATTGGCTCAGACACCCCCTAAATTTACAATAGCACCCAAATCATCGGGGGCAGGGCGCTATATAATATATATATATATATATATATATATATATATATATATATATATATATATATATATATATATATAATGTGTAGCGCACCAACCCCAGACTTAACCTGCTTTTCTCTTCTTGGCTCCTCAGCAGGAAAAGACTGAGGCACACCGCACCACAAGCCCGTACCCTCCTGGATGGGGAGGTTGAGCAGTGTTAGATTTCTCGGGCCTGCCTGCGGTTGGTGTTAGACTCCTCCCGAACTGATCTCGCTTCTGCGGTAGCCAGAAACAAGTCCTTTAGTTCTCCCCAGTAAAACGACTGTCCACACCAACTGAGAGTCCAACTCAATATTTATTTATGAGAACAATAAATAGTCTCTGTGAGAGCAGACAGGTTGGGACAAGAACAGTTCAGATAAGGTGGGAAAAGGTCCAGGCACAAACTTAGCGTTGATTAGGGGAGCACTGTTCTGATTAGCACGAACAGCTTGGTGCAGAGTCACTGCCACTGACTTGGTAAATAGTTGTAGTCCCTGCCACTGACCTGGTGTACAGAACATGCACTTTTCCTTCCTTGAATAGTTAGGCCTCTGTAGGGAGAAAACATCCCTCCAGGGAGTTACCAGAGGCCCCTTCTGTCACCACGACTCTGTGCTGGGTCTTCAGAAAGGGTCACCTCCCTAGCCCCCTCGATCCTGGATACGGGTCCCCTCGCGAGGCGGATCCCTGGGAGCCCTCGATCCCTCGAAGAACCCAGCCGAAGGTTGCTGGGTCCCTGGCCTTCTCAAAAGTACCTTACCCCCAGACCTAAGGTGTCTGGGGATGGAACAGCAGTTCAGTCTCCGGGCCTAGGAGCACCCGGAGACCATCCTCACACACACCCAGGCCAAGGGCACCTGGGTGTCACGAACAACAGCCCCCAGGCTGAAGGTGCCTGGGACTCGGACCTCGACCGGAAGATGTCTGCCCCTTTTATACCCTCTCCCGGCAGGCACGGCAGGTTCCCCGCCCCGCCGTACTACTGCCGCGAGGGGACACAAAAAGGCACAGCCCTCCAATGGTGGTTAAACCCCGGCCTATGGCGACAGCGCCACCTATAGGCCGGAGGGAACTGGACACCATTGATATCCTCTACAAACCAAAATGGTCCACAAACCCTAACAATTAGCGTACCTGAGCCTTTTTACCACTCAGATACTTCCCCTAAATATAAACACCCGCTACATATATATATATATATATATATATATATATATATATATATATAGTGAAACCTTGGTTTACGAGTAACGTGGTTCACGAGCGTTTTAAAAGATGAGCAACTTTAAAAAAAAAAAAATGCCTTGATCTGCAAGCGCTGTCTTGATATACTAGCATTTTTTTTAATGTAAAAAATTACACTCACAATGTGAAGGAGTCTGCTGCTCATCCATGTAAAGCCGCTGTGTATGTACAGTGAAGCCGCTGGTGTACAGTATACAGTACAGCTTTGTATGTGGCCAGAGATTTGCGGGCGATGGTGGCTCCCAGCGCTTCCTGGAGACACTTGGAGACAACCTCTGGCCACATACAGAGCTGTATACTGTACACCAGCGGCTTTACTCTACATACAGTATACACAGCGGCTTTAAATAGATGAGCACCAGACTCCTTAACATTGTGAGTGTGCACATTCTTTTTCTTTACCTTAAAACTTTTGCAATACAGTATTTTGAATTGCAGTTTAATTTGTTTTATGTTTACAGTACACTTTATACTGTATTTTGTTTTGCCGTACTAATTTTTATATGAATAAATGTGGAACGAATCATCTGAGTTTCCATTATTTCCTATGGGGAAATTCACTTTGATATATTGATACGAGTGCTTTGGATTAAAAGCATGCTTCTGGAACTAATTATGCTCGCAAACCAAGGTTTCACTGTATATACCTTTTTTTTTTTTCTTTTTTTTTTTTTCGTGATTTAGGTGAGATCCCTTATGTTTTAGAAATGCTCTACGATGCTTCTTAATGGTTTATTGGAGGATTTTTTTTTTTTGCTTTTCTTTTATCCCACCTCATCACAAACTATCTGGCTATTCGTTTTTGTTGGTCACCAAGCCTTGCTCCACAGAAGCCATGCTTTTCCTAAACTGCCCTGATGATGGTCAACAAGCCTTGCAGTATAAATGGCATTCTAATATGATGCAGTGTCTGTGATGAAAACTGGCTGTAGTAGATGCACAAAGGAATGATTTGCATGCCCTCAACTATCCTAAAATGAGGGTAAACTCCTTATTTTTTTGGATTGGTGACAGACGTGAACTAATGCCATAGTTCACCATAGCATATTGTACTGTACCAGTTTATAGCGCTATCAAGGGAGAAGCAAAAAGCAGGGGAAACACATGAATTTTGTTGGCGCCATCAAAGTCTACACATATATTCCAAGGATTAAGAACATATCTTGCTTTTATTCATTACAAAACCACATTGGTTTAAAAACAGACCCACATACTGTTTTATATAGGCTCCCAACAGCTACCATGAGATTCCAACCATAATAAATATTCTGTAGGTGTTTAACCATGGAATCGGTAAGTATGTTGAGGAACACATGGATAGCTGAATTCACATCTTTACATGTTTCGCTGTAAACCACCGCTTCAGGAATATAGAGAGCATGCAGTATCTCTAGAATAGAATTGGACAATAAGTAATAGCAGAGACAAAATATCATTTGGGCTCATTTACACTTTCTTCGGATTCAACACACATTAACGGCTAGTTTACGCTTGCTTCAAAACAAGGCTTTGGATAGGCTTTGTTAGAGCTCTCTGAATGCCAGTCAAAGCTCCTGTCACTAAATAAAATGTTTAGCTTACAGTCCTGTTTACACCTGCTTTTACTTTGCTTCAGCTTCGCTTCAAAAAGTATAACCCATGTGGCTTTAGTGGTGCTTCAAAGCGTCTTTAAAGAAAGCCTCCATAGAAGACAAAACTCGCTTGAAGCCCCATCGAAAGCCCCACCAAAGCCCCACCAAAGTCTCACCGAAACTTCATCGAAGCACCAAGCAAAAGCAAGGTGTAAACAGGACTGTAAGCTAACCATTTTATTTAGTGGCAGGGGCTTTGACTGCCATTCATAATGTTTTAACAAAGCGTGTCCGAAGCCATGTTTTGAAGCAAGTGTAAACTAGCCCTACAAAACTTTCAGAAACATAAAACATTGCGAGTCACAGATAAACATGACTGGGAATAGCTTAAAAAGCCATATTTTTCTGTGACTCGCAATGCATAATGTTTCTCTGTTTTTTATGATATGTTGCCTCTGCTATTATTGTATAATTCTAATTTAGAGATACTGCAAGCTCTCTATACCCCAGAAGAAGCGGTGGTTGACCGTTAAACATGTAGAGATGTGAATTCAGCTATCCATTCATTCTTCATCTGTATCTCAACATACACTATATTGTCAAAAAATTGGGACGGCTCCCTTTGCACACACATGAACTTTAATGGCATCCCAGTCTTAGTTCGTAGGGTTCAATATTGAGTGGGCCCACTCTTTGCAGCTATAACAGCTTCAACTCTTCTGGGAAGGCTGTCCACAAGGTTTAGGAGTGTGTCTATGGGAATGTTTGACCGTTTTTCCAGAAGCGCATTTGTGAAGTCAGGCACTAATCTGGACGAGAAAGCGTGGCTTGCATTCTCCGCTCTAATTCATCCCAAATGAGTTCTATCAGGTTGGAGTCAGGACATTGTGCAGGCCAGTCAAGTTCCTCCATCCCAAACTCGCTCATCCTTGTCTTTATGGACCTTGTTTTGTGCACTGGTGCGCAGTAATGTTGGAACAGGAAAGGGCCATTCCCAAACTGTTTCCACAAAGTTGGGAGCATGAAATTGTCCAAAATGTCTTGGTGTGCTGACACATTAAGAGTTCCCTTTACTGGAATTTGGGGGCCAAAACCCAACCCCTGAAAAACACCCCCACACCATAATTCCACCTTCACTAAATGATTTGGACCAGTGTACAAAGCAAGGTCCATAAAGACATGGATGAGCAAGTTTGGGGTGGATAGCTCTGTCAGATTGGATGGAGAGCATCTGTGAACAGCAATTTTCAAGTCTTGCCACAGATTGTGAATTGGATTTAGGTCTGGACTTTGACTGGGCTATTCTAACACATGAATATGCTTTGATCTAAACCATTCCATAGTAGCTCTGGCTGTATTTGGCTCCATCCATCTTCCCATCAAATTTGACCAGCTTCCCTGTCCCTGCTGAAAAAAGCATCTCCACAACATGATGCTGCCACCACCATGTTTCACGGTGGGGATGGTGTGTTCAGGGTAATGTGCAGTGTTAGTTTTCTGCCACACATAGCCACTCGTCCATAAAGGCCAGATTTGTGGAGTGCACAACTAACAGTTGTCCTGTGGACAGATTCTCCCACCTGAGCTGTGGATCTCTGCAGCTCTTTCAGAGTTACCATGGGCCTCTTTACCGCTTCTCTGATTATTGCTCTCCTTGCCCGGCCTGCCAGTTTAGGTGGGTGGCCATGTCTTGGTAGCTTTGCAGTTGAGCCATACTCTTTCCATTTTCGGATGATGGATTGAACAGTGGTCCGTGATATGTTCAAAGCCTGGGATATTTGTTTTTAGAACCTACAGTAGGTGCCGCCGATTTTGTGTCAATCTCGCCTCTTTTAGCGGCGAGATTGACACCCTACGAGTCCCATCGCGAGAGCCAGCGCCGAGCTGTCTTGTCATCGGGAAAGGAAACATTTTGTTTTTCCTTTCGCAATGAGTGACACGCATTGCTGACATTGAAGCCGGTGGACGGAGATCCGACGTGGATTCCCGCCAATACCAGGCACTGTGTTTGGTATGAATCCTGAGCGGGAACTCCACGCCAAATTTAATATAAAAAACCGGCATGCGTTCCCCCTCCAGGAGCATACCAGGCCCTTCGGTCTGGTATGGATTTGAAGGGGAATCCCCTAAGCTGAAAAAACGGCGTGGGGGTCGCCCTCAAAATCCAAACCAGACCCTTATCCGAGCACGCAACCTGGCAGGCCGCAGGAAAAGAGGGGTTACGAGAGAGCGCCCCCCTCCCTCCTGATCCGTACCAGGCTACATGCCCTCAACATGGGGGGTTTGGTGCTTTGGGGCAGGGGGCGACCTGCGGCCCCCCCACCCCAAAGCACCCATCCCCATGTTGATGGGAACAAGGGCCTCGCCCCGACAACCCTGGCCGTTGGTTGTCGGGGTCTGCGGGCGGGGGCTTATCTGAATATGGGAGCCCCCTTTAATAAGGGGGCCCCCAGATCCTGGCCCCCTCACCCTATGTGAATGAGTATGGGGTACATCGTACCCCTACCCATTCCCCTGGTGGAAAAAAAATTCAACAAAAAAACACACAGGTTTTTAAAGTAATTTATTACACAGCTCCGGGCGGTCTTCTTCTGACTCTGGGGGTCTTCTCCCGCTCTACGGTGCCTTTTTTCCTTCTGCCGGGCTTTTCCGCTATCTTCTTCCAGCTATTTTGCTAGCGGAGAGGCCCAGTCTTCCCCGTCGTCTCGTCCCGCTCTCCGTTGTCCTTCTGCCGGGCTGCTCCACTATCTTCTTTCAGCTCTTTTGCTAGTGGAAGGACCCGGTCTTCCCGTCGGGAACAATCATCGGGAACGGTCATCAGTGACGTGTCACGTGTAGCCACGCCCCCTCACAGTAAGAATCACTCACTAGGACAAACTTAACCCCTGCAGCGCCACCTAGTGGATAACCCCTTCACTGCCAGTGTCATTTTTACAGTAATCAGTGCATTTTTATAGCACTGATCGCTGTAAAAATTACAATGGTCCCAAAATGGTGTCAAAAGTGTCCGATGTGTCCGCCATAATGTCGCAGTCACGATAAAAATCGCTGATCGCCGCCATAACTAGTAATTTTTTTTTTTTATAAAAATGACATAAAACAGTCCCCTATTTTGTAGAAGCTATAACTTTTGCGCAAACCAATCAATAAACGCTTATTGCGATTTTTTTTAACCAAATAATATGTAGAAGAATACGTATCGGCCTAAACTGTGGAAAAAATATGTTTTTTTATATATTTATTGGGGATATTTATTATAGCAAAAAGTAAACAATATTGCATTTTATTTTCAAAATTGTCGCTCTATTTTTGTTTATAGTGCAAAAAATAAAAACCGCAGAGGTGATCAAATACCACCAAAAGAAAGCTCTATTTTTGGGAAAAAAAAGACGCCAAGTTTGTTTGGGAGCCACGTCGCACGACTGCACAATTGTCAGTTAAAGCGATACCGTGCCGAATCGCAAAAAGAGGCCTGGGTCCTTGACCACCAAAATGGTCCGGGGCTGAAGCGGTTAATATCGGTGGTATACATCCCTGTCGCACGTAATGGAGTATGAAAAGAGAGTGGAACGATAGCTGATATCCAGAAAGACTGCGTTTTATAAGACTGATTTGGTCATTGTGATATAGTGCTGCAATTTTGACCATAATATCTAGAAGACTACAGCACGTTCTTATATCCACTGTGGGTCCTCTAACAAGATGAACTGTAATGAAAATCATCTCGCCTAGATCTGAGTCTGTGACCTGGAGCTTAGTAGAAACAGAGGCCACAACCTACGGCTGATGTGTTGAAGAGGGATTCCATACTCTCATTAGGATGGGATGGAACAATAGAGATTGAGACTTCCCTGAGGTATTGCTACCTTGGATTAAAAAATACAGGGTGGTCTGAACTCTAAATTACATTTACCCCAACAGATGCCAAAACATTAAAAAAATTGCATCTGTGCTCCGAGTTCTGAGAAACTTCCAGCACTTTTGCGAGGCCTGACTTTTTCAATAGGCATGTTGCCGAGTTCACTTATCTCCCAAATCCAGGATCATAGCAACAGGGAGACTTTTTTATTTTCTTCTTTTTTTTTTTTTTTTTTTTTAAGCAAAACTCAAACGTAAAAAGTGCTATATACCCACAATACCACATGTCCTCCAGTGACAATTTTAGTTTGGTAGAGCAATTTAGCTGGTATGTTGTTAATCAAAAAAGGATGCAGACTCTTCCTATGTAACCTGAGCACAAGTGATCACAGTATATGTTGGGATTGTATCCTGCAGGACTACAGATGCCATAGATGTGAGCAAAAGCACAGGTGTCTGTAGGGTTAACTGAACTTGCATCCTGTGGTACTACAAGTGCCAGAACTGTGAACAGGGACAATGATGTCTGTATACAGTGTCTGTAGGGTTAACTGGGCATGTGCCCATTCACCGATATTATAACTTAAGTTTCAGGTAGCGATGAAGATGGTGATGGCCTTTCAGGCTCTCCCTCTGGGTCCTGGCTCAGGAAATGGCCGACCTTTATGGCTCCGCACCGCGACCCACCCGGATCTGATGTGCAGGTAGCGTGGAAGGAACAGGAACAGCCTCCAGACTGCTGCAAGATAGGAAGGCGATGCTGTCCACAGATTTCCCTCTGGATGCCGCTTGATAACTCTCTCTTGTGCAGGCTGCGACTCGGCCACACCACACACAGGCACAGAGTTCCTGCTGGCAGATCCAGGCTGGGGTCCCAAAAAAGCGATCTAGGCCTAGACCAGCCCCTTTATATCTTCTCCCAGCAGTCTGTTTTTCTCTCTCAGCAATCTGGTAGTTGTAGTTCAGGCCAGACCTACTAGAATTGAACCCCCTACATTCTGAACTACACATCCCACAATGCTTTGCTCTATTCTCTACCTTTAGCAAATGACAACATAGAGCCCACACCAACACTAGAGGGAGACAGCTCTACATCAACAGCACTGCACACTGGACCTGTCCGATGGATCAGTGAAGGAATTCATGATGGAGAGGCCTGGTTACCTATCAGAGGGAAGGACTTGTGAGTTGCAGTATAACTCCTGTAGCGTGTCCCATTGACACCTATGGTCTTCATTAATCTATTGGAGTTTCAAAGTTCTAATTCAGTTTCTAAAGGATTCTGTGGCAGAGAATTACTTGGACTTGTCCGTGAAGGGGACTAACTTAAAGGAACTGTTCGTGTTTCACTCCGGCTGCTAGAACTGTGAGAGGGATCTATCCGGGTGAGCAATTCATACTCAGACTTGAGAATAGGGTAGTTGGGTTTCGCGTGCCTGAACCTGTCCCTCTACCTACTTTGTCTCTATCTTCAACATATTCCTCAATTTGTTTCAAGCAAGATAAAATAAACTCGTCTGTTTGGAGTTTAAACACTGTTTGGACATTGGCTTTCTTTGGGAGGAAGAACACAGACTTGTCCCTATATTCTGAGGATGAGAACCAGTGGAGGGAGGTAACTCGCTGCAGGACCCAAAATTGTAAGAACACCGCTCAACCTCTTATACCAGGAGGATCCGGGCATGTGGCACGGTGTGCCTTTATCCCTGCAAGGAGAAGGTAGGCAGGAGAAAAGGGTCGTGTGCTACACTAGCATTATGAGGAGCGGGGGTAATCAGCTGGAGGGAGACCACAGGAAATTGTGGTGAGTCGTCTTTTACCATCTCCTTGCCCATTATGAGCACACATGAGCTGCGGGAAGGGGAATGACCAACCTGCAGCTCATTAAAGTAAAAAAAAAGTCAGAGTTTGGGTTAAAGATGAGTTTGAAGAACGCATAAGCTCATCTCTACTTCCGATCAAGGCAGTGGTATTGTTTCACAGTTGTCCTCAAGTGTTGTAATAAAGTACTTTAACCCCTTCCAGTCCCCTCCCCAGAGGCCCTTTGACTTGGTCTTAATGCGGGTAGATGGGGCAGTCCTCCTAATCACATGATTACTTTGACAATGGTCACATGATGGATAGCCCATCTCACCGCCTCTTGATCGCAGATACTAGGAGCTGTCTGTGACAGCTCGCTCTCTGTGCTGGAAGTGTTTCATGAGCAGGCTCTCAACACAAAAACCTCAGGTGTCTTGGATGCATATGTACAGTGTATGGTCATAAGGCTCATCCTCCCTGCCACTGCACATATGCGTTGCATAGTTGACAAAATGTTAAGGTATGTTCAGCCAGAATACATATGTAATGGAAGAAATTTTAGGGAAAAAAAATTGTCCTGAGGTTTATGTGTGTCTGTTAAAATTACTAGTTTTGGCTCAGTAATTACAGAATAATTTGTAGCTAAAAGGACTGCGGAACATGTGTGCAGTGATTTCTGTATGTAAATTCAGACTCTGTTTACCTACACCCCTTTTAAACCACGCTCAATATTCAGTCTCATGTAGCCATGCCCACTTTTTTGCATGCTGCACAAACCACTTAACCACTTGTTTAGGCTGTGTGCAGCACAGTGATGATGACACTGCTACTTTTACAAGGTAATACCTGGGTTTACAAAGGCATTTAGTGCAAATAAAGTGGATTTATATATTTTATGGCTATTGAGAGATCTATATTCAAAAAAAAGTTATTGCGCCCAGCTTTAAATTCATCAGCTGAAAAGTTCAGCCTATCATAAGTGATCAGATAAGGCCAGATCTCTCCACCAATTTCCCGGACAGCACTAAACCAGTGGGGATCAAATACTGTCCAACTCTATTCAGAATGTAAAGGTCAGATTCACTTTTCAACTTAGAATATTACATATTCTCTATCAGAGATTTGGAAAACTCTGGCATCTCTTTGGTGTATTTTGTTTTTTTCTCTTTGTGCACAGGCCAAAGGAGCGAGAGCCAGACAGGGACTGATGTCGCTGGAGGCTGCAACAGATGGGACAGGAAATTGCACTGAATGGAACTGAAATACGCTTGATCTTTATATTTCCAGTGAATTAGCATGTTAACAGTCACAGTCTTATTCTGTTTAGCCGTCTGCACTCTACTTGAAATCTTTTGTAATTTTCTAGTTATACTTTTCCGGTTCTAAGTATGTAAACCATATAGTATATGTTCCGTAATGGAGAAGTATGATTTTCTTATTTGTATTAAATAATCATACTTGCCTAGGTGGATGCAGCATCGGTCCGATGCTGCATCTGTCCCCCGGTGCTGAAAATTGTGCCATCTAGCACCACAAATCGCTCGGTTCTCAGAGCTCTCCAAGCAGAGAGCTGCTGACCTTCAGTCAGCAGCTCTCTGCTCTACCCCCCCCTTTCACTGGAGTGCTGGTCTGTGGAGGGGAGGGAGCGGCCGGCTCAGGCTCTCAGCGGCATGCTCAGAGGCTGAGCCGAGTGTCGGTCCAGGCATGTGGATGGATCTCAACTCCATTGTCACAATCTTGCCCGAGCCTGGACCAGCTCTGTGACGTCAGCGGACTTCAGCCCGCTGTCTGCTGAAAACAGGTAACTGGAGAGAAGAATGGAGTGCACTACTGGGATCCCAGGAGAAGTACAGTCAAACGAGCTTTGGCTGCACTTCTCCTTTAAAGCTACTAACAACTGTGGCATTCTGGTGCTTTCAATGTGTGGTTCATGGAGTCGTCACAATGTATGCATTTCCTATTTAAAGTGGTTGGTTGCAAATTCATGACAATTTCGCAGTCATGCTACACTGTAACCATGTGAAATTGTTATCATTTTCTTCACACTAATAGAGCTTTATTTTGGTGGTATTTAATAACTTCTGTGTTTTTTTTTATTTCCCCCCCCCCCCCAACAAAAAAAGACCAAAAAAAAAAAGTTTTTCTTAGTTTCTGTCAGTAAATGTTGTTAATAAGTAATTTCTCTTTCACTGATGAGCGCTAATGAGGTGGCACTTATGGGCATTGATAGGCTGCACTGATGAGGTGGCACTGATGAGGGGGCATGAATATGCCGCACTTATGGGCACTGATATGTGGCACTGATATGTGGTACTGATGGGCACTGATGGGTGGCACTGGTGGGCACTGGGCACAGATAGGTGGCACTGGTGGGCACATATAGGTGTCAGTGATGGGCAGCAGTGATGGGCAGCACTGATAGCACTGACTGGCATCACTAATGGCCATTGATTGCTGGCACTTGTGGGCACTAATTGCTGGCAGTGGTGGGCACTGATTGCTGGCAGTGGTGGGCACTTAATTGTAATCAGGGCACTGATGATCAGTGCCCAGATTACATACCTAACTGTCCCCTGTGAGGAGATGCCGCTGATCGGCTCTCCTCTACTCTACTCACACTCTGTCAGTGTGAGGCGAGGAGCGCCGATTACCGGCATCTCCGTGTTTACATGTGACCGGCTGTGATTGGACAGAGCCGATCACATGATTAAAGAGCCAGCCACGGGTCTTTACACAGATCAGGGTCGCGCCGCGACGTTAGGACACAGTGCGGCAGCGATTGCCGTGCTGCGCGCGAGAGCGGTCGTTCTGGGAAGCCATCATTTGATCGTGGGGGGGCGGCAAGTGGTTAAAGTGGGAGTAAGATCTCATGTTTGATTTTTACCTATAGGTAAGTCTATAACCAGCCTTACCTATAGCTACTGTGTAAATATCTCCTTAAACGTGCACCGTTTAGGAGATATTTACTTTACATGCAGTCGGTGACATGACCAGCGCATGCGTCATCAAGGAATGGCATACCCGTGCCGTTCCTCCAGAGCTGTGCTGTAAACAGTGACTTATACGTGCATGCGCATGAATGATGTGCCAATCAGATAGCTGAAGCCTGTGCACCCGGAAAGAAAACCTTGTAAAAATGGAAGAGCCTTCAGCGGTGACCACGTGCCACTGGGGGGCTTTGTTTTCAGGTTAGTCTGTCATAATATGCTAGTATGACTTGAACTGCCCAGGGCCCGATATTTTTATTTTTTTATTTGGATGCGGTTTACTTGTGCTTTAAGCAGTTCATTGCAAAATGTACCCTTTGTCTGGAATTCCTTTTAAAAAATAACAGCGCACTACTTAGTTTGTGATAGTGGCTAGGCACTTCTGTATCTACAGTCCCATAGTTGTATATCTCTAATGTGAGGTCCAAGGCATTGCTTCATCTGATTGTTAGTCCTAGGGTGTCTTGGATGAGATTTGGAGATGTCACTACTGTGCTGCTCACTGTTCTCCTTGTTGGAGGCTCTGACATGGGAAGAAAACTCTATCAAGAGAGCATCTCTATCAAGATGGCTACCTCTATGCAGCGACACCTTACAGAACAAGACATTGTAAAGCCCCATACACACTATTAGATTTTCTGCAGATTTTTGTCTTCAGATTTATCAAAACCATGTAGTGCAAGGGCCTCCCTGATTGCATATAAATTGAAACTCATAAGGTTTGACCTCATAGTATATGGTTTTGGTAAAAATAAAGACAAAAAGCTGCAGAAAATCTAATAGTGTGTATATGGCTTTAGTCCATAATGAGGAAAGTTCAGCTGCAGGGAAATCAATGGCAATACTGCCTTTTTAGGGGGCACAGCTTCCACAGTTCAGTACCTCTTAAAAATAATACCAGGGGACCCCGCCATTAAGGTTCTTGTTTAAGTATGCACAGGTATAGCATAATAACCCTCAGTCACTGTGTCCCTATCCAAATGGAGGCTACAATAGGTAGTGTGGATTGCTGAGCCGCGGATTTAAAAAGATGAAATATTACTACTTTAAAGATGATTTGATATTCAAGGCATTGGGTTTAGATCTACTAATAAAGTAGTCCTAAAGGCAGAAGGTTTTTTTTTTTTTTTTTACCCTTACCTCTTTGCATCAGTGCCTCCCGGCCCTTTAAGGGATTTTTAGCTGTCGGGAGGCGTGGAGGGCTTTATGATCATGTGATCGCTGTGATATAAAACCATCTATTCATAGGTAAGGCCCACACAGTTCAAATATATGATCTTAGTTTCTCAGAAAAGGATAGAGTCCAATAAAAAGCGAACCCATAAAAGTTCACCATGTGAAAAAACTCTTTACGCATTCAAATGTGCTCCAGCCCTAGTGAAATTATAAAGCAGCTTATCAAACGCTCTGACCCCATGTCACATGAGATCCAACAGCGCCTCTATGATGACCGATCCCGTCTGGATGGATGGCTCCAGCCTTCCTTCTTTCACATCTGATTATGCCTCAAGTCTCTCTATCTCAAAGATCAAGTCCCAAACCCCAAACAGACACTAGATCACTTCTTATACAAGTGCAAATAATAAAAGATAAAGAGCATAGTGTACAACCCATTGGCTTTCTGAGCCACTGATAAACTCCACCCTATGCGCGTTTTGTCAGATGGAAGTTTTCCAGGGGCAATAGATAGAGGCTCAAGGCGTAATCCGACGTGAGAGAAGGAAGAATGAAGTGGGATCTGTCATTATAGGGGAGCTGATAGAGCTCATGTGATGTGGGGGTCAGAGTGTTTGAAAAGCTGCTGTATAATTTACACGGTAGCTAGTGCACATTTAAATGTGTGAAAAGTTTTTTTAGATGTTGGTGGACTTTTATGGGTTTGGTTTTTATTGGACTCCTTTTCTGGTGAACTGAGATCATATATTTGAACAGTGTGGGTACTAGCTATGACAGTGCAACACTATTTTTGAGATAATTGTATTCAGATATTTGATGTGTGGATATCAGTCACATTATTTTCATTTTTTATTTCAGTATTTATTGTGGTTATTGAATATATTTTCCTAGCGTAGGTTACACTTGGTATTTGGATTTTGGCCCTCCTATTTAGTGCTTGCATATTTGGGCCTTCAAATAAGAAGATTGTGAAATTTATATTTTCAGTGGACACGGTTAATTTCAGTAAAAATAGCAAAATATGGAAGCAAATAGAAGTCCTTGTGGCCATCTGATGGTGTGAATTCTGCATGTATAATTCAGGGATGAGAAGTGTGTGCTGCACACTTTGAGTGAAATATTACATGTGCTAATCTGCACTTGGCAAGGACAGCGATAGTGGGGCAATCGAGGATGGATGTGATTTGAGTAGACGTGTCATGATCGGTGAAGAGGAAAGAAAAACGTACAATGCTGTTTTGGAACAATCACAATTTACGGAGTCCGACGGAAAGCTCTTTTTTGTTTTAATATCACTGTAAATCCTAGTGAGAGCACAAAGTGTCTAGAACATATTGCTGTCATACCTTAAACTCCAGAAAATGATGAGAGCTGGATGGATTTTATATTACAATTTCTTTTTTCGGGGATTCCAATTATTATTTCAGGTACCGTATATACTCGAGTATAAGCCGAGTTTTTCAGCACATTTCTTTGTGCTGAAAATGCCCCCCTCGGCTTATACTCGAGTCACCTTTTTGCGCCTGATCTCCCGGACTTTGGGGAGCTGGTACCGGCCGGCCATAGGTCCCTTGGACCCCAAACTTGGCACACATGTAGCCCCACTTTTCCTCTACAAGTGTGCAAAGTTTGTTGTCCGGGGGACCTACGGCCGGGGAACACCGTTTTTTTCAAAGCCGGGCACCGCTTCCATAGACTCCCATGTTAAGCGGTAATTTCCCCAGTGAATTTGGGGACCCGGTACTGGCCGTTCGTAGGTCCCCTGGACCCGAAACTTGGCACACATGTAGCCCATAGACTCACATGTTAAACGTCAGTCTAGGCATGGGCGCAGTGAGGCATGGACACAGTGAGGCATGGGCACAGTGAGGCATGCACATGGACACAGTGAGGCACAGTGAGGCATGCAGATGGACAGCCTAGGCTTATACTCGAGTCAATAAGTTTTCCCATTTTTTTGTGGTAAAATTAGGTGCCTCGGCTTATATTCGGGTCGGCTCATACTCGAGTATATACGGTACTTCAATTTACGCACCATCAATATACGCAGCGCTTTGCATGTATATTGTACATTCCCATCCATCCCTGCCTTTGAGGAGCTTACAATCTCAGGTTGCTAACTCACATTCATACATACACATAGTAGGGCCAATTTAGACAGGAGCCTATTGAACTACCAGCATGTCTTTGGAGTGTGGGAGGAAACACACACAGGCACAGGGAAAACATGCAAAAACTCCAGGAAGGCTGTACCGTGGTTTGGATTTGAACCGGAGACCCTAGTGCTGCTAGGTGGAAGTGCCAACCACTTAGCCACTGTGCTGCCCATTTTAATCTTTTTGAATTGTACAGAATAATAGAATGTATTGAAATAAAGTGGACCTTCCCCTCCACTCAATATTTATTGGCAGTGTTTTCTGTTGAAAATATAGCAACAGTGATAGTTACTTGCCCATACCTGGTTATTCAAGATTCTGTAGCTTTTCCCACTCCACCTGCCCCAATTTGAAATACTTACATCATCGATGGTTGGTCTTTACTTTCTTCATGTCTGGGCCAACTCACTGATGATGGCTGTACCAAACCTTACACTTGTACCTGAGATCTGATATGGCTTGTGAATGTTGTCGATAACCAATTCAGGAAAAAACATAAATTAACAATATTTGAGATATTACTTGCAGGGATCTGCTGCCCTTTTCTGTCTGCATTTGTAAGTAATGCTGCTCTTAAGGTAGAACTATAGGCCACACATTTTTGTTTTTCATTTTGGATAAGGGAAGGTTATTACCCCTGTTTGTTTATTTTTTGCCATTTGTGCCCCATTAGGGAGATTTACCTTCACTTCCCATCCCATTGCTAAAGCAAGTAGTAAAAATAAATTCCTTCAAATTAAGGGAAGCCCTTGGGGACCCCCAGGTCACCAGAACTAGTGTCCCCATTGGACGATTTCCCCTCTATTACTTTTCTGGGGACAACCCAAAATTTTAGATTTTCTGTTACTTTTACTTTCACTTTCAATGATAGTTGATGATGGTAAACAGGACACATAGAGAGGGTGAATCTCCCTAATGTGGGCACAGACAGCAATAACAACTGACAAGTGTTCTAATCCCTCTCCACGTTATCCAAAGTTAAAGAAAAGGTTTTGCCTTTAGTTGTACTTAAACAACTGTAGCGGGTGTTTGATTTTCGGGGAAGCATTTGGGTGGTAGTGTAACCCAGATGCATTGATTGTCAGGGAATCTGAGACCTATCTGTGGTTCTTGGAGGACTCTGGTGGTGTGAGGTTCCCTGTGGCCTACGGGTGGCGTTGTCGCCATGGGCCGAGGTTGAACACTCACCACAGGGCTGCTGCCTTTTTGTCCTTGCCTGGTGCTGGTACGGCAGGGCGGGGAACCTGCTGTGACGCAACGGGCGAGGGGATAAAAGGGAGTGGACGCCCTGACGCAAGGGTCAGAGTCGGAGGACGCAGCCGCACCCAGGCACCTTTAGCTTGGGTGCTGGCATTCCAGGGTTCCGGGCCCAGGTGCCCTTGACCTGGCCGGTACTATGGCGGAAGCCTGGATCTCAGTACCTTCGACTGACTTCCGCGAGGGTGGAGGAATCCGAGGGGGCCCTAACTCCTTGGGTGCCTGTGTCTGAGGTCGAGAAGACTGGTGAGCGGAACTTCTCTGAAGAGTCCGGCGCAGAATTGCTGGTGACAGAGAGGCCTCCGGTGAATCCCTTGGACGGATTGCCTTCCCCTGACAGGCTGTGCTAGCGAAGGTAATTCACGTTCTACCTAATATAGTCAGTGGCAGTGACTATTTGCCACTGGTGACACCACAGTGGTTAGCTGTAACTAGAAGAATTGTGCCTTGGCCTACTCCCCGCAAATACTGAAGTGTTACATGGGTCTCAACCTGTCTGTGCTGTATGACTATTTATTGGGAAGAATAAATACGAGTTGGACCTGTTCAGTGTGTGGAACTCTGGTTACTAGGAGCAAAGGGGGAGTCAATCCGAGGAGAGGATTTGGCTCTGGGACACATACACAAAGCCCGATAGTTCTGGCCTTCACCTCTACGCTTTGGAGGACATGGGCCGTGGTGTATCTCATTCCTCTCTCCCAGGTACCCCTAGACAACAGCCGTATAACCGATAAAGCTCGAGAGAGGGTGAGGTCGCTACACAACTTTTGTCATATTAAAGTTTATCACTTGCTGTCTCTGGGTAGCTGTGTTAGAAACCTCAGAAGGTGGATGTGGAGAGAGAGAGAGGAGCTGAGACCACATCTCCCCATGGAAGAACTATTGCTATTCCAGACCAGAAGCAGGGGTTATTAGACAAGTATTCCTATATTAATATTTTTATTAATTCCTATATTAATAGTTTACTATTGTTGTCCATAGCTTCTGGGTGTATACAGTGTATGTATATAGTTAATGACTAGTGTCAGAAGCATATCTGTTCCCTTGTTCTCTCACATGCACTATACCATATACCGGTAGTTAGGTCCGTGACACGGTGTCTGTGTGTAGTGCTCACCTTGCTGTATATTAGTAGGTGAAGCTGTTTGAGTTCATTTGCAGCCCCTGTTAGTCTAGCTAACCCTGCCCCGTGATTCTATAGCTAGTTTTAACTAGGCTAGAGCCAGATTAGGCATCCGACGGCCCATTCCATAGTTAGAGGTCCACTTGCATGACACATAAGATGCTACTAGGGACTAAGAGTAGATAAACTGACTCTGAGTTCCAGTGCCCACACCATAGTTTCTGCTGGTGAAAAGCTGTGTTTCAGGTTGGTTAGCTAATTGCTGGAGAGTCTCCCCATCGACGCAGATCTTGTTTTCAGGTCTCCGACACCAAGACAAAGGCCGCATCTTCAGGGGCCCTTGCAACTGGATTTTGCGGCAAAATGTATTTGGTGGTATGCCTGTTAATTATACTGTATATATCTGGGTATATGTGCACAATTTCACCCTGACTCTTGTTGGGCCCTTAAATGATAATACCTGTAGATGTATTGTTTATTAATTTTTCACATATAATACTTGTATCATTTCTTTACTGGTGTGCATCAATATACTTATGTGCTGGTTGCAGTAGGTCTTCTGCTGCCAATTACATGCCAATTACATGTTGCTGGTTGCTTTCCCAAGACAAACTTAATCCTCCACTTAGCGAAGGTTCTGGTCATCTCATTTACCTACAGATTTAGCGCAATATCCTATTGGGGGGGCACATTTGTTGGAAAATTGAAAGAAGCATTAATACTGATTTATTACAAAAACAAACCAAAAAAAACACATAATTGCATTTTACTACAAAACGTTATAATGTCCACTTTAAGATGAGCCATTGTCCACATTTGTTGATGTTGCAATGCACTCCTAAAGCCATGCACAATGCATTTTTTTTGATGAGTGATAAATGGTTAATTTATTTAGTTACCGGATAGCACAGACTCCCTATTCGTCAAAGTAAACTAGGATACCTTTTTACTCGTTTTTTACCTTAGAAGATATATGGATCAGATGCTGGATGCTTGATGGATATATGAAAAGCTGAAGTTTGTTGCAGTCTTCATATCGGCCAAGCAGTTTCTTAAAGGATATTTAAACGTTTTATTCTTTATTTTAGAAAAGCCTCGTACACACGACCGGTTTTCACGGCAAGAACCAGCAAGAAAACAGCTGGGAGAGCTTTTTGCAGAGAAAACCGTTCGTGTGTATGTTTTCTCATCGAGAAAACTGCCGGGAATCTCGACGAGAAAAATAGAGAACCTGCTCTCTATTTTTTCGTCAGGATTCTCATTTTTCTCGTCGGGATTCTCGTCGGCCTGTTTCCCGACAAGAAAAACGCGTGCGTGTGTACGAGGCTACAAGCTTACCTGTCCTGTGGTAAGCCCGCGCATGCTCGATGAGACTTCGACGCATGCACGGTAGCTTACAAGGGTAGTGTAGGGTAAAGCAAGATGGCGGCGACGGCATTGAATGTGACGAGCGCATGCTCGTCGTAGTCGATGACGTCACCGCGTTCTTGCCATTCAAAAGAATGGCGGTTCTATTGAATGGCTGTCTGTATGCACGGCTTGGCAAGAAAAGCTTGCCAGGAATCTCGTCAGGAAAACCGAAGTTTTTTTCCTGACGGGATTCTCGGCCGTGTGTACAGGGCTAAAGAGTAGGGCAAGGTTGGAAGCATTGCACATGCCCAGGACAGCTGCAAAGGTCTATCGCTAACAAACCTTTACCTTACCTTTCCAAGCTAGAAGTCCGGGAAATGGCACAGAACATGGAGGACCCAGGGGAATTAACAAGGGGCAGTAGGTATGTTGGAATACAGACTTGTAATTTATGCAACGACTACTGTACATTAATATTTAGTAGAGATATATTCTTCAACCAGTAGATGGAAGTGTTTACAAGTTTGTAGCTGCATCTATGGTTAAACTTTGTCTTTTCTCTATAATAAAGTTCCTGTTTCCTGTCTGCAGTTAAGCAGCAAAACCCATGTGGACTGTGTTTTAATAACTGTGCACTACCTGTCTGTTCTGTAGGGCTCTATGTAGAATTTCTAACCACATAAGTGTTTGAGGATTTGTAAATGTACTGGGGCAATTCTTACCTTGATGTTGTGAATGCAATGCATGTATATCTACAATGAAAGTACTGTACAGTAAAACCTTGGATTGCGAGCATAATTTGTTCCAGAAACATGCTTGTAATCCAAAGCACTTGTATATCAAAGCTAATTTACCCATAAGAAATAATGGAAACTCAAATGATTCATTCCAAAACCATTTATTCATAGGTCCTTCAGTTTATAGTCCATATAAAAAGATTATAGCAATGTCATAGGTTGTGTAACCATAAAATGAAGCTTCCACAAGGGGATTAGAAGCAAAATCCAGCAGGAGCTACAGAGCATAAAAGAGAAGAGAGGCGCCTCTAAGTGTAGAAATATGTTGCTAAATGTTGTACCTTCATTAAATATAGCCATATTGCTACACTTAGAGGCGCCTTTCTTCAATTTTATAATCAGTTGTGACATGACGCTACTTGTATATGTCAAAATGTATTAAAAAATGTAGCTTGTCTTGCAAAACGCTCTCAAACCAAGTTACTCTGAAGCCAAGGTTTTACTGTATATCATCAAATTCTAAAATCCCCCCCCCCAAAAAGAAGCTATGCCTATAGTTACACTTTTTTAATGATTTATTAAAAATAACGTTATTAACTTTTTTTGGGATTAGTTCGCTGGGTTTTTATTTTTGGTTCTAATCGATGAGTTTAGCCCCAATTTAACCACTTGCTGACCGCGCTATATGAATGATGGCTAGTTCTGGGAGGGTATCTATCGACGTCCTCCCCGAAGCTTGCGCCTGCTGCCACGCGCTCTGTGATTATTGCTGTGTTCTGCGGACACAGCTAAACACAGATTGGGGTAAAGAGCCAATCACAGTGACTCTTTACCACGTGATCAGCTGTGTCCAATCACAGCTGATCATGATGTAAACACACTTGCAGGTAATCGGCATTCCTTTCCCCGCGCTGTCGCAGCTTGAGGAGGGAGTCGGTAACCAGTAAGTGTGAAAGGGAACATTTACACTGATAATCAGGGCACTGATCATCCATGTCCTGATCATCCGTGCAGCCCCATCAGTGCTGCCTATTAGTGCCCATCAGTGAAGCCTCATCAGTGCTGCCTATTAGTGCCCATGGGTGCCGCCTCATCAGTGCCCACCAGTGCTACCTATTAGTGCCCACCAGTGCTGCCTATTAGTGCCCATCAGTGCAGCCTCTTCAGTGCCCACCAGTACTTCCTATTAGTACCCATCAGTGCAGCCTCATCAGTGCTCACTAGTGCTGCCTATTAGTACCCATCAGTGCAGCTTCATCGGTGTCCATCAGTGAAGGTGAAAGATTATCTGTTTGCAAAATTTTATAACAGAAACTAAGAAAAACTCTTTTTTTTTTTTTTTAAATGTTGGTCTTTTTGTAATTTTTTAGCAGTGGTGATTAAATGCCATCAAAAGAAAGCTTTATTTGTGTGAAAAAAATTGTAAAAAGGTTGTATGAGTGTACAGTGTTACATGACTGAATAATTGTCATTCAAAGTGCGACAGCGCTGAAAGCTGAAAATTGGCCTGGGCAGGAAGGGTGTGAAAATGCCCAGTAGGCAAGTGGCTAAAGTGGAACTAAAGTTCAGTCGGGCTCTTTATTTTATAAAGACACATGCAATGTCTCTTCTGCAAAAACATGCACCTACCTGCCTGCTTGCAGCATTGTCTGGCATGTAAATTGTGCAGGCGCAGCTCAGCTTACAGCACCGGCACGGTCCCTGTGTCCCAGGATGATCTGACCCGCACCGGCACCCAGAAGAAGATACCAGCAAGGTACAGGGACTATTGAAGGAATGGTAAGTTTAGCTCCACTTTAAGCTTTGGAAATGAAAGCTAGAAACTGGTTGGTTGCCATACACAGCTGTTTCAGTTTTGATAAATTCCCCTCCATATGTCCTTGTCGGATCAGCTTTGCATTCTACATGTATCCTCCTATTTTTTCTTGGGACAAGTCCACTTTAAGCACACTCAGATCTATATGGAATGGCAGCCCAGAAGAATGATTTACAGTTGTAACAAAGTATGGCCAACCCCTGAAAATCATGGGCTTGACAAATGATCTGTCATAGAGGGCGGGAATCCTACACCGCATTGGCTTACTGATGAAGAGAGAAATAATTGGCTTTACTTGAAAGTAATTAATTCAAGAAAGGAGATGTAGGTTAGCAGGATTGGAGTACAACCTTTTCCCTATTATCTCCCGAGATATCCAAGCTGACATTGCTTCAAATTGGAATTCTTAGGTGGATGAAAGGACGAGGCATGTGATGGAACATAAATGATTATGCTGTTAAAGTGGTTACAATCACAGGAGGTCACATCACTGGAAATCAACGCCCAAAGCCAAGATCTTATGTCAGCATTCTCTAAGCTGTGCAACACAATAATGTGAATAAAGAAAGACATTTTCTGTGTTTAACCACTTAAAGTGGTACTAAAGGTTCATTTTTTTTTTTTCAACTAAACATGTCATTCTTATCTCCACTGTGCAGTTCGTTTTGCACAGAGTGGCCCTGATCGTCCTCTTCTGCGGTCCCACGGCGGGTCTCACAGCTCCTCCCCGCAATAGGTAACCCCCTCTGGGAAGCTCTCTCCCGAGGGGGTTACCTTGTGGGCGCGCTCCCGTGTCATACATTCTGTGTCCATGGACGCTGAGTGTATTACTCGGTCCCGCCCCCCGGCGGCCGCGTCATTGGATTTGATTGACAGCAGCGGGAGCCAATGGCTGCGCTGCTATCAATCTATCCAATCAACGCAGAGACTCAGTGAAGAAGAGGATGTCGGGGAACAGGCTCAGGTAAGTAAAACGGGGGGGCCATAGGATGCATTTAGGTGAAAAAACACGAACCTTTACAACCCCTTTAAGGACCGGAAGATTTTCCCCCTAACCACTTAAGCCCCGGACCATTTGGCTGGCCAAAGATCAGAGCACTTTTTGCGATTCGGTACTGTCGATTTAATTGACATTTGCGCGGTCATGCGACCTGGCTCCCAAACAAAATTAATGTTCTTTTTTTCCCCACAAATAGAGCTTTCTTTTGGTGTTATTTGATAACCTCTGCGGTTTTTATTTTTTGCGCTATAAACAGAGTGACAATTTTGAAAAAAAATATTTTTTACTTTTTGCTATAATATCCAAAAATGAAAAAAAAAAAACGAATTTCTTCATCAGTTTAGGCCAATATGTATTCTTCTACATATTTTTGGTAAAAAAATAAGCGTATATTGATTGGTTTGCGCAAAAGTTATAGTGTCTACAAAATAGAGGATAGATTTATGGCATTTTTTTTATACTAGTATTGGCGGCGATTAGTGATTTTTAGGGGGACTGCAACATTAGGGCGGACAAATCGGACACCTAACTGACATTTTTTACACTTTTTTTGGGAACCAGTGACATTATTACAGTATTCAGTGCTAAAAATATACACTGACATTGTACTAATGACACTGGCAGGGAAGAGGTTAACACTAGGGGCGATCAAGGGGTTAAATGTATTCCCTCAGTGTGTTTACTAACTGCATGGGGGACTGTGTGACTGGGAAATACACAGATCTGTTTTCCTGCATAGCAAGAAAGACAGGATATGTGTGATCTCCCCTGTCAGAACAGAGATTTGACTTGCTTACACAGGCAAATCCCCGTTCTGTCACTGCGGGGAACGATTGCGGGTGGACATCGAGTCCGCCCCGCCCACTGATTGGCTCTCCCAATGGTGAGTGGGCGTGTCACCCACAAATTGCAGTGTATGAGCCAGCGTACAATGACGCCAAATTGTGGGAACCAGACACATTGCCGCAGTACAACTGCAGCAGCTGGAACCCCCGAAGCAATGAAATCACTTCCAGTTTACTCGAAAGCCATCAGCGCCATTTTAAAAAAATCAGAAGCATTTAAAAACACAGATATTGGTGTTTTGAATGCTTTTAAGTGCAAAGGATGGATTTGGGGCCTTATGAACTCAAGATCTCTCCATAAATAGTACCTGTCACATGCCTATTTCTGTCACAAGGATGTTTACATTCCTTGTGACAACAATTAAAAAATAATATTTTAAGCAACAGGGGGAAAAAAAAAGCGCCCCATCCTATCATGGTCCCGCACGCACTATTTACTCTGTGTAACATATTTTATAAAAAAATTAGGTTATGTATTTTTTTTTTGCATTAAAATTCAAAAAAGTGTATTTTTTCCCAAAATATTGCGTTTTAAAAACCATTGCGCAAATACCATGTGACATAAAAAATTGCAAATCCCACCAATTTATTCTCTAGGGCCTCTGCTTTAAAAAATATATATGTAGCGGGTATATGCTTTTCTCTCATGTTTGAATTTGGTGGGGATATCTGTAATGTATGGTTCCCTCGGGCCCAGCGGGTGGCGCTGTCGCTTTGGGCCCGGGGTTGAGCCATCATTGCAATGCCGTACCCTTTTTGGCCTCTTGCAGCATGAGTACAGCTGGGCGGGGGCTCCGCTGGGCTTGCTGGGGGGAGGATATAAAGGGGTCGGCCATTTTGGTCACGGGATTGTCGAGTCCCAGGCACCTTCAGCCTGAGGGCTGTGGTTCGTGGTCGGTGTCCAGACGGCCTAGGCCTGGACACCCGAAGCTCGTGTCCTCCGCTGGGCTCCGCGAGGGAAGAATTTCCTAGGGGACCCCGGGAGTGGGGTACCCGAATCCAGAGGCGTAAGGGACCGGAGGAGTTACTCACCCGAAGACCTGGTGCAGCAGATTGCCAGTGATGGGTGAGCCTCAGGAGACCGCCCGGAGGGATATCTTCCCAAACAGGGGCCTAGTGCAGTCAGGAGGAAGGTTCACCGTTCCCCCGGTCGGTGGCGGCGACCAAGATTCTCAGCAGGTGGCAGAGACCATGTGCCAAACCAATTCGCTGATAGTGGAATAGGAGAGTTCATTGTGCCTGGGCCTACTCGTATCCACACCCCCCTGTCTGTTCGTTGAGGGAGTCCAACTGATTGTGTTTCATCCTGACATTGGAAAATAAAGGAGTGTTGGACTTTTATTGGTGTGGGGCTCATTTACTGGCAGACACTGTTCCACAGAAGAAGCGGAGGCTCCAAACACCGAACACCGACCCGAAGGTAAAGAAACTTTGCTCACACCACACAAACATCTGCGGTGAAGGCTTGGCCTGGTGACCCCGCACTCTCTCCTCCAGGATACCCCTAGACAAGCAGCAACCAGCCAGCAGAGGAGTGAGAGAGGGGAGGCCGCTACATATATATGATGTTTGGAGGTTCTAAGTAATTTTCTAGCAATAAATACTGACTGTTACTGACAGAAAAGGCCCAGACTGGAGGTGGTTAAACCAGCAAAGGCTGCTTGAGACAATAAGTGCCCTATGTGTGTTCAGGGTGATGGTAGCCATGCTAATCATTGTGGTGTTATAATCCTGAGCTAAAGAATCAAGTAAATGGAATAATAATCGTTTATATGGTATACAGTATAAACAGGGTAGTTGTCTTACAACAGAGAAACTTCTCGCCATCCATAGGCACTGGGTGTTCCATGCTTTTAACACTCCATGCCCAGCTATGCAGAAGAAGTGGCTGCAAAATCCAAGAAACTTTATTTTTTAGCATGTCGGACAAATAGCAGATACACACAGGGTGTAATAAGAACCAAGCCTAACTACCATCTAGACCAGCCATTCTTGAATAGGGTTTTGTGGAACTCTGATTCCTCCAGAGGTCACTAGGGGTTCCTAAAGCTGTGGCTGATTGACCTATCATTTGATGTTGCCTGCATAGTTCTGGGGCAACACCACTGGGCAGAGCCAGCTGCATGACATCAATGATGGTAGCTGTCGGTAAGGGGTGCTTTGTTCCCAATGGCTGTCAATGTAAGGGTCCGATTTCCTCTGCCACCACCCCCCCCCCCCGTGCCTATTTCCTTTGCCACCCCCCCACTATTTATTTGGTTTTAGCAACAGCTCCCTGAAACCTGCAATTACCACAAGGGTTCCTCTGAGACAAAAAGGTTTAAAAGAAGAAGTGCAACCAAAGCTCGTTTGGCTGTACTTCTCCTGTGGTTCACAGGAGTGCAGATCGTTCTGCACTCCTGTGACCCATTTTCAGCAGACGGAGTTGAAGCCAGCAGTCGGCTGACGTCATAGAGCCGAGATCGTGACAATGACGTCAATCTGCCCACATGGCTGGACCGGCACCTTACTCAGCCTCTCAGCGAGACGCTGAGAGCCTGAGCCGGCCGCTCCCACCCCCTCCACAGCCCAGCGCTCCAGTGAGCTGGTGGGGGGTGTCAGAGCCAACAGCAGTGACTGACAGTCATCAGCTCTCTGCTCAGGGAGCCCTGAGAACTGAACGATCAGCTGTGTTTGATTGCTCGGTTCTCAGTGTTAGAGCTGGCGGGAGACAGATGCAGCATCCACCTAGGTAAGTGCAATTCTGAAAAAAAAGCCCATACTTCCCTTAAACTTTGCTTTAACAAAGAATTTGCACAAATGTGTCTTGTTTGTTCTACAGCTGAACGGTTAAGTAGCATTGATCCAATTTCCGCTTCCCCCTTCTTTTATTGTGAATGTTTTTTTACTACTTGACCGCCAGAAGGTTTTACCCCCTTAATGACCAGGTCTTTTTTTGCTATTCAACACTGTGCTACTCTAACTGGCAATTGCGTGGTCATGCAACACTGTACCCAAATAAAATTGATGTAATTTTTTTCAAACAAATACTGTAGAGCTTTTTTTTGGTGGTATTTGATTATCATTGTGTTTTTTTATTACATAAATGATAAAAAGACCGAATATTTAAAACATATCCAATAATTTCAAATTCCTTCATAAATTTAGGTCAAAATGTTATTTGCTACATGTCTTTGGTAAAAAGAAAAATCCCAATAAGTGTATATTTGTGCGAAAGTAATAGTGTCTAAAAACTATGGTATGCACAGACAGTCCCTGAGTTACAAACATCCGAGTTACATACAACTCATACTTAAGAACAGAGGCAGTGTGACATCATGGAAACCGCCGGGTAGCCATCTTGCTGCTCACCGCATACTACTGCCCGGCGGACCTTGTCAGCTATCCCACATCACATGATCACCTTGAGGAAGTCACGTGACTGTTGACTAAACATGTCAGAGGCAGAGTCATCATGCTAAGCAGGAAGTAATTCCCTGTAATCTGGTATATTGTGTTGCTGATGCAACTGATAAAATAAGTATTAAACACGTCACCATTTTTCTAGGTAAATGTATTTCTAAATGTGCTATTGACATGAAATTTTCACCACATGTCAGTAACAATCCATACATACAAAGAACCCAAAACAAATACGTTCAGAAATTTCATTATGTGTAATAAAATGGAATGACACAGGGAAAAAGTATTGAACACATGAAGAAAGGGAGGTGCAAAAAGGAATGGAAAGCCAAAACACCATCTGAAATCTCTCAGTAATTAGAAAGCAATTCTGCCCCTTGTCATCGCAAATTAATATCAGCTGGTTCAGTCTCAACTGATGGCCTATAAAAAGGTGTCTCATTACCAAGGTGTCACACAAGAAACATCTCATGATGGGTAAAAGCTTTCTCAAGCAAGTCCTCCGCAACCTTATTGTTGCAAAACATACTGATGGCATTGGTCACAGAAGGATTTCTAAACTTCTGAATGTTCTAGTGAGGACTGTTGGGGTCATAATCTGGAAGTGGAAAGAACATAATTTCACTATAAATCGGCCTTGACCAGGTGCTTCTCGCAAGATTTCAGACATAGGAGTAAAAAGAATTATCAGAAGTGTTGTCCAAGAGCCAAGGACCACTTGTGGAGAGCTTCAGAAAGACCTGGAATTAGCAGGTACAATTGTTTCAATGAAAACAATAAGTAATGCACTCAATCTCCATGGCCTGTATGCACACTCACCATGCAAGACTCCATTGCTGAAGAAAAAGCATGTTGAATCTCGTTTAAAGTTTGCTGCACAACATTTAGACAAGCCTGTGAAATATTGGGAGAATATAGTCTGGTCAGGTGAGACCAAAATTGTACTCTTTGGATGCCATAATACACACCATGTTTGGAGATCAAATGGCACTGCACATCACCCCCAAAACACCCCCCATACCAACAGTGAAGTTTGGAGGTGGGAACATCATAGTGTGGGGCTGTTTTTCAGCATGCGGTACTGGCAATAGTCATATCACTGAAGGAAGGATGAATGGAAAAATGTACCAAGACATTCTTGATAATCTGCTGCCATCTACCAGGATGATGAAGATGAAACGAGGGTGGACATTTCAGCAAGACAACAATCCCAAACACAAAGCCAAGGAAACTCTCAGTTGGTTTCAAAGACAGAAAATAAAGCTGCTAGAATGGCCCAGCCAATCATCCGATTTGAATCCAATAGAAAATCTATGGAAAGAACTAATGAGCAAAGTTCATCAGAGGCCCGCGGAACCTTCAAGAGTTGAAGACTGTGTGGAAGAATCACACCTGAGCAATGCATGCGACTCGTTTCTCCATACAGGAGGCCTCTTGAAGCCGTCATTACCAACAAAGGATTTTGTATGAAGTGTTAAATAAATTTCAGTTGGCATGTTCAGTACTTTTTTCCTGTGTCATTCCATTTTATTACACATAACTTCATTTCTGAACTTATTTGTTTTGGTTTCTTTGTATGTATGAATTGCATGGGTTGTTACCGACATGTGGTTAACATTTCATGTCAATAGCACCTTTAGAAATATACAGTATATCCGGAAAGTATGCACAGGGCTTCACTTTTTCCACATTTTGTTATGTTACAGCTGTATTCCAAAATGGATTAAAGTCATTATTTTCTAAAGAATTCTACAAACAGTACCCCATAATGACAACATGAAAGAAGTTTGAAATCTATGCAAATTTATAAAAAAATATATATATATTGCATTTACATAAGTATTCACAGCCTTTGCCATGACACTGAGAATTGAGCTCAGGTGCATTCTGTTTCCATTCTGTTTCTGTTCTTAGTCAGGGAGATGACCAAAAACCCAATAGTCACTCTGACAGAGCTCCAGCGTTTCTCTGTGGAGAGAGGAGAACCTTCCAGAAGAACAACCATCTCTGCAGAACTCCACCAATCAGGCCTGTATGGTAGAGTAGCCAACCAGAAGCCACTTCTCAGTAAAAGACACATGATAGCCAGCCTGGAGTTTGCCAAAAGGAACCTTAACAACTTTGACCATGAGAAACAAAATTCTCTGGTCTGATGAAACAAAGATTGAACTCTTTGGCCTGAATGGCAAGTCTCATGTCTGGAGGAAACCAGGCACCGCTCATCACCTGGCCAATACCATCCCTACAGTGAAGCATGGTGGTGGCAGAATTATGCTGTGGGGATGTTCTTCAGCGTCAGGAACTGGGCGACTAGCCAGAATCGAGGGAAAGATAAATGCAGCAATGTACAGAGACATTCTTGATGAAAACCTGCTTCAGAGTGCTCTGGACCTCAGACTGGGGTGCAGGTTCATCTTCCAACAGGACAACAACCCTAAGCACACAGCCAAGATAACAAAGGAGTGGCTACGGGGCAACTCTGTGAATGGCCTTGAGTGGCCCAGCCAGAGCCCAGACTTGAACCCGATTGAACATCTCTGGAGAGATCTGAAAATGACTGTGCACCGATGCTCCCCATCCAACTTGATGGATCTTGTGAGGTCCTGCAAAGGAGAATTGGAGAAACTGACCAAAAATAGGTGTGCCAAGCTTGTAGCATCATACTCAAAAAGACTTGAGGCTGTAATTGGTGCCAAAAGTGCTTCAACAAAGTATTGACCAAAGGCTGTGAATACTTATTTACATGTTTTATTTGTAATAAATTTGCAAAGATTTTAAACAAATCTGCTCTACCTTGCCAGACACAACCAGCCATATCTCTACCCACATCATTTTGACTCCAACTTTAAGATCCATAAGGCACGTCCAGATATTTTGGATACAACCATCTTTAACCCATGATGTTCTGGATGATTTAATTTTTTATATACATTCTCTATCAACCGGACCTGTATCGAGGGGAAAGTACTATGCTACCTCTCCTCTATAGTCATGGTCTATATAGAGTTATACCACTAAGTTACACAATAAGACCATTCCACATTATACGGACCTCTGGCTGATGTCATTCACGTTTTCTGTTGCTTGTGCGCTGCTCTGACAGACATAGCTTTCTTTTTATTTTTGAGTTATTTTCTTCGTCTTTATGGGTGGAGCATCAACATTTGGGATATAAGCCACAGATCTGGAACCTGCAAGCCCGGTGTCCCTGAAGATCTGCATTTTGTTTTCCGAAACACGTCTGACAAAGCTCTGGGCTTTTCCTTGCAGCTGGTTTCCATTTCTGTTCCCAATATTTGTTTGTTGCGTATATCCCCATGTTCATGTTATATATTATCAATGTGCAATAAATTTTAAATACTTTACTATCAAACTGTTTGTGGTCCCGTTTCAAGTCCCAATCTGAGGAATTCATGTTCCGACGCTATGTATCAGGGATGTGGTCTCGTTGCGGTAGAGGGTCTCTCTAAATTTAGATTTTAAACAAACTTCTTTCAAGTTGTCATTATGGGGTACTGTTTGTAGAAGTTTGAGGAAAATAAAGAATTTAACCCATTTTGGAATAAGGCTGTAACATAACAAAATGTGGAAAAAGTGAAGTGCGGTAAATACTTTCCAAACGCACTGTATTTACCTAGAAAAATGGTGTTCAATACTTATTTTACCTGCTGTATGTTGGATTCCTAAAGGGGACAATGATTGTACCCTGGAAAGCCGTATATCTATGTGCACAGATATTGGTGCACGTTCAAATTTAGTGTTTTAAGGTACTTTTAATAAAACCTGAAGCTTTTAAAATTGAAAAACGCTAATGATGATCCATAATCGATTTTGAACCATAATCCATATATTGAGGAGTGGTGATTCCAGAAGTGCATAGTTACCTGTAGAGGAGAGTTGGAGGATCTAATGCCGCGTACACACGATCATTTTTCCCGTCGGGAAAAATAAAAAAAAAATTTTTCGCCGAGAAAAACGATCGTCTGTGGGCTTTATGCCGTTTTTCTCGTTGAGAAAAACGGCAGGAAAAACGACGAGAAAAATTAGAACATGTTCTAAATTTTCTCATCGTTTTTTCCATCATTTTTTTCCGCGGCAGTTTTCCCATAGGGAGACACTGCCGCGGAGCCCACAGACGGTCGTTTTTCTCGTCAAAGAAAAAAATGACGGGAAAAACGGTCGTGTGTGGGGGAACATGCCGTTCCCTCGTTTCTCATTTTTTTTCATGCCGTGATTCACGGCGGTGTTTTCACCGCCGTGAATCACGATCGTGTGTACGCGGCATAAGGAGCCGATAGCCACGGGATAAGACCCATGGACCTGTGAATAGGTCTGAGATTAAGGTGAGAGCATTTACTGACTGATGGTGGATCACAAGGGTTTCTTTGAAATTGGGGCTTGCTGTGTATACATGCAGCTTTCTGGATACATGTATTGGACATTTTACTGACAGTTTATTATTTCTGCTTCACTTTTTTCACTAAATTAAGACATTTTAGTTGGGAGGTTCCCACTATGCTTGCACTTTGGATGTTTTTTGTTTGTGTAGATTGTTACACTGAATTTATAATGCTTTAGTCACTTGAAGTTAATTTTTTTGCAAAAATCTGAACAAGGGGTTTCCACTATCCATGTTAAGTTAATTTATTTTTTATTTTTTTGTGTATTTTATGTGAAGTTGCATATCACAGTCTGGTATTGTGTGGTGATATTGATGCCTATTGAGAAAAACGTATATTAGTTGGTTCCACCATTATAGTTATTAAGTAGTATGGTAGCGCTGCACATTTTTGGTTGTATTGTTTTTAGTGGTGTGGGAACACATAACAGTGCTTAGCAGCAATCATTTTATTCACACTTTTATATTTTAGCTCCAGCAGTTTATTGTTAATAGTAGCGTGGTGGTTGCCTATTATATTTTAATCCCACATCAGTGCCTGACCAGTTAACCCTTCCCTTTGCTGTCCAAAACGTAAAAATAATTTTGTGGCTGGAGTTCTGTCGTATACACGCAATCGGTTTTACCAATGAAAACAGTCCGACGGACAAACCGATCGTGTATGAGCCCCATCGGTCTTTTTTCCATCGGTGAGAAAAAATAGAACATGTTTTAAATGTATCCTATGGGGAAAAAAAACGATAGCAAATTCAGATTGTCTGTGTGGAACTCCACCGGAGAAAAAACCCACGCATGCTCAGAATCAAGTCGACGCATGCTCAGAAGCATTGAACTTAATTTTTCTCGGCTTGTCGGAGTGTTTTACGTCACGGCGTTTGGGACAGTCAGATTTTTGACTGATGGTGTGTAGGCAAGACTGATGTAAGTCAGCTTTATTGGATTTCCGATGGAAAAATCCATTGGATTAGAATCCATAGGAAATCCGATCGTGTGTACAGGGCTTTACACTTAAAAAATTGACCAGTTCTAACTTGCATACAAATTCAACTTAAGAACAAACCTACAGAACCTATCTTGTTCGTAACCCAAGGAAGGCCTGTATACTGGAATTTTTGCAGCTGTAGACTCTATATTGTAATGGCCGTAATCAGCAACTTGTTGTGATAGGGTGGTGAGCAATCTGGCGTTAACGGACAATGACATCACCAGTGACACTAATAGAGTGATCAGTAATACTATACACTGTCACTGTACTAATGACACTGGCTGGGAAGTGGTTAACATCCAGGGGTGATCAAGGGGTTAACTGTGTGCAATATGTGCTGATTTTACTTTCTAATCTGGCAGTTTTTTCTCCCTGCTTTACAGGGAGAAGAAACAGCCAGATTGCTGTTCCTATGCACACAGAGTTCTGTGTCTTTGTAAACACAGAGCTCTGAGTGAGTGAGTGAGTGAGTAACTTGTATAGCGCTGCAATTGCAAACTAAATTGCCTCAAGGCGCTTTGCATCCAGTGTCGTTGAGATCGTTAGAAGAGATGGGTCTTTAGTATTTTCCGGAAGGCCCGATGGTGATTGGACACAGCCGAAAAGCTGATTTCAGCCAAAATCATTGGCTGACATCTGCTGCCAAACTCGTGCTGTGTCCAATCACAACACGGGTCGGCAGGAAGCACGTGCGCCCTGAACCCGACGATGTACAAGTACGTTGTCTGGCCTGTCTGTGCCGCTCACCCACAGTAAAACTATTGTGGGAGGGCGGCAGGTAGTTAAACAAAAAATCTCCATTGTTCATTTAAACATTGCATGTGGTTATTGAACCTTTTTAACTAGGCGTGATAATGTGCCCCTCCAGACCCGCAAACCATCCTGTCCTGCCGCAATGTCACCCGGAGAAATCCCATGCGTCCCAATAACTGAACGTAGAAGGTCATTCAATATCACTCTGAGAGATAAATAGAGCAGTGCAGGAGTGAAAGGGAAAATTAGTATATTTAGCAGCTGAGCAAAGCACAGGTCCATTTTAACCCTTTCGCTGCCAGGTCCGTACGCCATACAGACCTGACAGTGTGGGGTTTCACACACAGGTGGCTTCAGCCACCCGGATTGTGTGTAAAACGGACAGGCAGACTCCTGCCTATCAGGTGGATGCATTCAGGCGGCTATGCTGCCGAAAAGCTGATTTCAGGCAAAATCGTTGGCTGAAATCCGCTGCCAAACTCATGCTGTGTCCAATCACAACACAGGCTGGTACCGGCGTGTCTTTTAGACCCTGGATGTCTCATTAAAGAGAACCTGTCATCTAAAAATCATCACATAGGAGATTTTCTTGTCCACTATGTCAGGGTTTGACAAATTTGCTTGGAATCTAGGAGCCAGTTAAAAAAGTTAGGAGCCAGATACGCGCCCCGTCCCGCCGAGCTCGCGCGCAGAAGCGAACGCATACGTGAGTAGCGCCGGCATATGAAAGCGGTGTTCAAACCACACGTGAGGTATCGCCGCGATTGGTAGAGCGAGAGCAATAATTCTAGCCCTCCTCTGTAAATCAAAACATGCAACCTGTAGAATTTTTTAAATGTCGCCTATGGAGATTTTAAAGGGTAAAAGTTTGTCACCATTCCACGAGCGGATGCAATTTTGAAGCGTGACATGTTGTAGTGTCAATTTACTCGGCGTAACATTATCTTTCACAATATTAAAAAAAATTGGGCTATCTTTACTGTTGTCTTATTTTTTCATTTAAAAAAGTGTTTTTTTTTCCCAAAAAAGTGCGCTTGTAAGACTGCTGCGCAAATACGGTGTGACAAAGTATTGCAATGACCGCCATTTTATTCTCTAGGGTGTTAGAATAAAAAATATATATAATGTTTGGGGGTTCTAATTAGAGGGAAGGAGATGGCAGTAAAAACACAGGGGAAGCTCCATTAGTCTTGTCATGGATGGGGTATCCTGTGTCTCCGTGCGCCCCCACCTCCCCCGCCGTGCAATCGCGTCGGGCCGCGCCGGCCGGTAATTGAGGCCGCTGCTTTGCGGCCTTCTGCAGGCCTAGGCTTCCTTCCTCAGGCACCAGGTTGCTATCTCTAGTCGCAATTGCGACCTGGCGCCCGGATTTCGTCGAGCCCTGCCCTATGTGATGAAAAGTAAAAGATTAAGCAGTAAAAAAAAAATTTGGGCAAACAAATTGTTACACCAAAGCACATAAAATCCCCCCCCAAATAGTTTTTTTTGAGACCCCCCTCACCCCCACATACATGCACACAAGTAACATAAATGCATGCGTTGGGGGGACTTGCGAGTGAAAACGCTGAATGCACGATACACGTAACATACTGCTATGCTCAACAGAGGGAGAGCAATCATTCTGATGGCATATAGAGGGCTTTTGAAGTACCCTATAGAAAATATAGGGTACTGAAGTATTTCGCCATTTCATGGACGCACGCACATTTAAGGTTTGACATGTTGGGTATCTATTTACTCGGCAACCTCGTCTTTTTACTGCGGGGTACTGTGGGTATTTTATTGCGTTTGCTTGCCCTAAAATTCTCTTAAGTGAGTTTTTTACTGAAATTTTGCGATCCCTAGACTTTTACGGTAATATCATGTGATATAAAAAATTGGAACTACCACTATTTTATTCTGTTTTCAGAAAATATATGTTTGGGGGTTTTATGTAATCTTCAGGGCTAAAATATATATATTTTTAAACGTATGCAAAAACTCCTCTGGCATTAAAAAGGTTACACACTATAATGACTTAAAACATCCACCACACTCCCACCATAGTTTTGTTTCTCCTTTAAATTTTATAACAAACAAAAAAAAAGGTAATAATCAGTATCACTTTGGGCTTTTTTTTGATAAAGGTAATGTACCTTTGATGGATAAGTGTTGTAACCCTAATCTAAGGGAAAATCAGTTTGTAAAAACGTGTGTGTTTTACAATAATAAGGAACTGAAGTTCTGGATGTTCCATGCTTAAAGTGGTTGTAAACCCTGTTACACCACTTTTCACTACAGGTAAGCCTATAATAAGGCTGTAGGTACTGTGAATATCTCCTAAATTTGTACCAATTAGGAGATATTCACTGTATCCTCGCTCGTGCCGTTTCTTCAGTAGCCGTACCGTGACCGGCAGCTCCCGAGTGCATACGCGGGAGTGACGTCATCGCGACTCTGGCCAATCACAGCCGAAATAACTACAGGAGACATGTCGTCGGTCACAGCGGTGTGCGGGGACCACTGCAACAGCTTCGATCTAAGGTAAGTAGTATTAGCTCATTATGCCTTTGTCTTGCAGGTTTTTTTGGGTTTTGTTTTTTTGAGTTTACAACCACGTTAAACACTCCATGCACAGCTATACCAAAGATCAGCATAGGGTTTGCTAGGAGGCATGTAGTAGGTCTGTAGACTGCTATTAAACAGAAGTATGTGAGGGAGCTGTCCTATAGTAAAGATCTAAAATTAATAAGAATTATGACAAAGTCCTGATGGAAAAACCTGTTGGACGTGGCTTAGAGACACGTCATGCATGCCAAAGACTCAGACGGTAATACAGCATGGAGATTGTGGCAGCTGTGCATGGTAGACTGAGAGGCGCCATACATCACACACTCTGATATGATAATAACACTCGGTATAATGAAGTTTTGTTGTTTTTTAACCTGATTGGGTTTGAGTAAGCAATCTTTTACTATGAAAGCACTGTGAGCTCCCGAGATATCGATATTGTGGGAAGAACCTGTTTTTGAGTAGGTAGCCAAGTGAAGTGATTCCAAATGGAGTTCAGTGATTTCCATGTTGACTCGCATATTGTGGGGAATCTTGGGTTTATAATATTTGTTTTTATCTATTTATGGGACGTTGGACCACACATATATTATAGTGCTTGCGATTTTGGAAATTATCGCATTGTGATTCTAGAGAAAACATCATTTTTTATAGTGTTACCATTAATTTATAATATCTGTAGCGCCCCTTTACTTTTCAGGGGTGCTATGTACTTAAATTTAGGGGTTGCTCTGAGCTAGTAACCAGGCTCAGACCACTTTGATTGTTAGTACTCGCTTCTGCCTATGTGATGTAACCTGATGTACAGTTCCCTGTGGCCTGTAGGTGGCACTGCCATATCAGGTCAGGGTTGAACCGTGGGTGACATTGCTATGCCTTAGGGTGTCCCCTCTCGGCAGTGGTGCGGTGGGCGTGGTTAGCCTGCTGTACATGCTGGGAGAGGATACATAAGGGGCAGACACCATCTTTAGAGGAGAGTGGGGAGACTGGAGAGTGAGCTGTTCGTGCCACCCGGCCCTTCAGGCCAGGGGTGCGCGTGTATCAGTCTCAGGCACCTTTAGCCTGGGGCTGCAACTCCACTAGTAGGCCCAGCACCTTTAGCTGGGGCCTATCTTAAGAAGAGGAATCCCAGGGTGCCCAGGAGAGGGTGGATCCGCTCTAAGAAGAGAAGACTGGGGGAGGACCTTTAGGAAACCTAAAGTGAATGTCCGAGCATCACTCCGGCTGCTAGGATCCGCTCTTACAGGGGACTATCCGGGTGAGCTAAACCCACTCGGGATCGAGTGGCGACTATTGTATCAGTTTGTGCCTGGACCTATCTCCCAAACCTTACTGTCCTTTCTCTCATCCACCTTTCCTGTCTGTTGAACTTGAACTTTGCTCATAAAAATAAACTCAGTGTTGGAGTTAAAGTGGTGTGGACATTGGCCTTCCTGGGGAGAAATAGAGACTTGTCCCTAGGAGACGAGAACCAGTTGAATGGGATAACTTGCTGCAGGACCCAAAACTGTTAACACCTCTCAACCTCTTAAAACAGGAGGGTACGGGCATATAGCGTGGTGTGCCTTGACCTGCAAGTGAGCCAGAGGCAGGAAAAAGGTTTGTGTGCTACATATCTGTTACATGTGTCAAACCCAAGGCCCGTGGGCCAAATCCGGCTCGCCTGGCCATATCATTTGGCCCTTGCAACGAGAGCTATTTTTCAGTTGAAATGTGGCATTCTTATATTCAAAAGTGGTGCCGCGCTCCAAAATGCTAAATCTATTTGCATAGTATTTTTAAACTCAGCATATCATATTAAACCATATATATAACATTAACAAAACAAACAATGCATCAGTCCATAAAGTGTCCTTTGCTATGAATTTGCTCAATCTTTCATAAGAAACAGGCTTGTGTTCACAAACCAAAACGACTGCTTCCTTAGTGTTTACTATGTGCTTCAGTCATTCACATGCATTAGTGATAATCCCCTCATCCGATGCGCCTTCACATGGGGGATGAGACCAACCAATGGTCTATATGTGCTTTTGTCCCTCTCTGGGGATCTGTTTTATGCTTTTTCACTCCGTTGCTGGCGATTCGGAGATTAAAATCCTCCTCCTCTTACACTGATCTCCATACGCCCAAATCATAAAGAGAGAAAGCTGGACATAGTGCTTTATCTTTTAAAACAACCGGTTTATTAAACACGAAGTATAAAAACACTCACATTTTCCTGGTGCTTAGAGTGCATCAAACTGTAAAGAGCATGCAGTCCTCACAGTGCGGGTATAAGACAATCAGACAGTATTACCATGGAATGCTTACAATGCATGCCTCAGCGTGACAACAGATTGGAGCCTCCCCGTTACATCACAGGGTCACGTGGCTTGCCCAGGGGGATATACATATATAATTTTGCACATTGATACACGTTTATAGAGCGTGTATAGGTGTGAGCGATCCACTTAGTAAGTTTTGGAATCTTATAGTACTCAGTATCACAACAAAGCAGCGCGCAAGTACAATCATTTTTAATTGAAACTTCATTCTGCCACCTTCGGCTCTCGCCTTTCGATCCCCACTCACAACTGTCACTTGAAAACACACAAGCCTTATGTATTACAAGGACCACTTTCCTCTTGGTTGCTCTCACAGATCCCTGCCTGCCCTGCACTTACAGCGGGGACAAGGGATATATGGGAACAGTGTGGCATAGGGCATCACGGGGTAAGCTGCACTGTGATCTCCAACTGTTCACGGGTACACAGATGCTGACCAATTATCTCCCTGCAAGTGAGAGAGAGGTGGAGCCGCCTGCACTGCCGGGAGGTACTAGAGCCAGGCCAGGTAGGTGAGATGCGAGGAAGCTATTGGGCGGGGGGGGGGGGGGGAAGGGCTGTGGAGGGAGATGTGTGCAGGGTTGAGGGATGGGGGAGAGTGGTGCATATGTCAAAGCAGAGGAGGGGGGGAAGGGAGATATGGACAGCATGTGTGCACACTGAATGTAGTGCCCTCTTCAACCTTGCACTCTGTATGTAGCACATTCCTCAACCTTGCACACTGTACACATTGCATCTCTGAACTCCGCACATAACGCAATCCTGGTATTTATTGCTTCTTTAAGATCCTCCCACTTAATGCTTTTCAACGAGGGGTGTGTGGTTCAGTTCTTGCACCTATTCTCTGGAGGGAAAAAAAGCCCTGGATGAATTTATATAGTCTTACAGATGCAGTATCTCACAAGAGTGAGTACACCCCTCACATTTTTTGTAAATATTTCATTATCTTTTCATGTGACAACACGGAAGGAGTAGTGAGTGTACAGCTTGTATAACAGTGTAAATTTGCTGTCCCCTCAAAATAACTCAACACACAGCCATTAATGTCTAAACCACTGGAAACAAAAGTGAGTACACCCCTAAGTGAAAATGTCCAAATTGGGCCCAATTAGCCATTTACCCTTCCCGGTGTCATGTGACTCAGTGTTACAAGGTCTCAGGTGTGAATGGGGAGCAGATGTGTTAAATTTGGTGTTATCGCTCTCACTCTCTCATACTGGTCACTGGAAGTTCAACATGGCACCTCATGGCCAAAAACTGTCTGAGGATCTGAAAAAAAGAATTGTTGCTTTACATAAAGATGGCCTAGGCTATAAGAAGGATGCCAAGACCCTGAAACTGAGCTGCAGCACGGTGGCTAAGACCATACAGCATTTTTTAAAATAGGACAGGTTCCACGCAGAACAGGCCTCGCCATGGTCGCCAAAGAAGTTAAGTGCACATGCTCAGCGTCATATCCAGAGGTTGTCTTTGGGAAATAGACACGTGAGTGCTGCCAGCATTGCTGCAGAAGTTGAAGGGGGTCAGCCTGTCAGTGCTCAGACCATACACCGCACACTGCATCAAACTGGTCTGCATGGCTGTCGTCCCAGAAGGAATCTTCTTCTAAAAATGATGCACAAGAAAGCCCACAGTTTGCTGAATACAGACTAAGGGCATGGATTACTGCTGGAACCATGTCCTGTGGTCTGATGAGACCAAGATAAATTTATTTGGTTCAGATGGTGTCAATCGTGTATGGTGGGGACCAGGTGAGGAATACAAAGACAAATGTGTCTTGCCTACAGTCAAGCATGGTGTGGGAGTGTCATGGTCTGGGGCTGCATGAGTGCTCCCGACACTGGGAAGCTCCAGTTCATTGAGGGAACCATGAATTCCAACATGTACTGTGACATACTGAAGCAAAGCATGATCCCCTATCTTCAGAGACTGGGCCGCAGGGCAGTATTCCAACATAAAAAGACCCCAAACAAACCTCCAAGACGACCACTGCCTTGCTAAAGAAGCTGAGGGTAAAGGTGATGGACTGGCCAAGCATGTCTCCAGACCTAAACCCTATTGGGCATCTGTGGGGCACCCTCAAACAGAAGGTGAAGGAGCGCAAGGTCTTTAACATCCACCAGCTCCGTGATGTCGTCATGGAGGAGTGGAATAGGACTCCAGTGGCAACCTGTGAAGCTCTGGTCAACTCCATGCCCAAGAGGGTTAAGGCAGTGCTGGAAATAATGGTGGCCACACAAAATATTGACACTTTGTGCCCAATTTGGACATTTTTACTTAGGGGTGAACTCACTTTTGTTGCCAGTGGTTTAGACATTATTGGCTGTGTATTGAGTTATTTTGAGGAGACAGAAAATTTACACTGTTATACAAGCTGTACACTCACTACTTTACATTGTAGGAAGGTGTGATTTCTTCAGTGTTGTCACATGAAAAGATATAATAAAATATTTACAAAAATGTGAGGGTTGTGCTCACTTTTATGAGATACTGTACAACCGGCCCATTGAGGGCAACCATAATGCTGATGTGGCCTGCGATGAAAAAAAAATAAAAATTATGGCCAGGCCTTGTTTATATTTAACTTGCTTGCAGATAAAGATGAAAGCATAGTGGTAAGGATTTTCTTGGGTCTCTTGAGGACATCACAATATGCACCACTATTAATTAGCTAATCCATCTTCTAAACCCAGACCATCGCAGGTTATGGATAGCTAAATGGTGCATGGTGTCTTTTGCATGTTCCTTTATAAAGTGAAGGACGTGCGGAATGGAGTTCTTGTAAGAAAGCTTTTCTTTTTATGAAAGTGATGTACTTCACACCAAGTGATTCTATATCCTCAAGCGGTGCCTGTGCCTTGCAGGATATATATATATTTTTTTTAATACCACACTGATTAATTGAACTTTTTGAAGTGGCTACTGTCTGATCATTATTATCACAAGGGCTTGTGCATTGAACTCCTGTGCTCATTTAGTTATAGAAGTACAATTTAACATGGTATACTAATTTTTCAAAATGTAAAACCTTTTACAGGCATAAAAGAACAAAAGAGATTATAACAGTTATTTACCAAATTGATTATTTTGTTGTCCTGGCTTACGGTATTAGTCTAGCCAGCAAGATGTGTAAAACGTGAGAACTTTTAAATCCGTATTAAACCCAAAAGCAAACATTTATTTTATTGCAAATTACCAATTCTCAGATTTAATGGTGGCATTCAATTTTTTTTTTAAGGCTTTCTTACTTCTATTTTAATCTGGTGATCCAGATTTTCAAAAGAACATACTCTTTAGCATATGTATCAGTTACAGTGATGAGATAAACCATTTACCACTGACAGAGGTGCTTACAATGATCAGCATTTATTTGATTATTTATGTAAAACCTTTATCCCAAAAAGGAAAAAAAAGTTTGCGATTTCTTTAACAACTTGCTGACCACCCTATAGCAGTTTTACTGCTACAGGGCAATAGCTGTGCGACGGATCGCGTATATATTTCCGTGATTTGGAATTTCCGATTGCAGGGGGCGCGCAGAATATTCACAGCAGAAAATGATCTGTGGGTGTCGGGTGCTGGCACAAGCCAATTGTTGGTAAAGAACACATAATTTTTTTTTATTCATAGGCAGATTTACATTGGCAGATCGCCAGGGGGGGGGGGGGGGTGGATTCTGTGTTCCTGCAAAGGGACTAGGGACTAGAATCCATTTCTTCCCCCAGTAAATACAGCACACAGTGTACAGCAAAACACTGGCTAGGCACACAGTTAACTATTTGATCGCCCCTGATGTTTAACCTCTTCCCAGCCAGTGTTATTAGTACAGTGACAGTGCATATTTTTAGTACTTATCACTGTATTAGTGTCACTGGTTCCCAAAAAGTGCCAGAGTCAGGATGTCAACTGCAATATTGCAGTCCCACTATAAATCGCTGATTGCGCCCATTATTAGTATAAAAAAACAAACAAATGCAAATTCCATAAATATAC
This sequence comes from Rana muscosa, assembly GCA_029206835.1. Taxonomy (NCBI): domain Eukaryota; kingdom Metazoa; phylum Chordata; class Amphibia; order Anura; family Ranidae; genus Rana; species Rana muscosa. Next base: position 1,164,100,123 of record CM055116.1, read on the forward strand.
AGTTAGGTCCATAAATATTTGGACACAGGCACAATATTCATACTTTTGGCTCTGTATTCCACCAGAATAAAATGAAACAATCCAAATTAATTTGGAGTGCAGACTTTCAGCTTTTATTTAAGGGGTTGAACATAAATATCAAGTACAAATTTTAGAAACTACAACCATTTTTATACACTGTCCCCCAATTTTCATGGGCTCAAATGTAATTGGACAAAATGAATATAATCATAAATAAAATGTTTGTTTTTAACATTTTGTTGGGAATCCTTTACTGGCAATGACTGCCTGAAGTTTGAAATCCATGGGCATTACCAAAGACTGGCTTTCCTCCTTTCTGATGCTTTGCCAGGCTCTAACTGCAGCTGTCTTCAGTTGCTTTTTGTTTGTGGGTCTTTCTGCCTTTAGTTTTGCCTTCAGCAAGTGAAATGCATGCTCAATTAGGTTGAGATTAGGGGATTGACTCGGCCATTGCAGAATATTCCACTTCATTTCCTTCAAAAGCTCCTGGGTAGCTTTTGCAGTGTGTTTTGGATCATTGTCCATCTGTACTGTGAAGCGCCATTCAATCAACTTTGCTGCAGTTGGCTGAATCTGGTCTGACAGTATATCTCTAATTACTGCAGAATTCATCCGGCTGTCTTCTGTCACATCATCAATAAACACCAATGACCCAGTGCCACTGGAAGTCATGCATGTCCATGCCATTACACTGCCTCCACCATGTTTTATAGATGACGTTGTGTGCTTTGGATCATGAGCTGTTCCAAGTCTTCTCCACATTTTTTTCTTCCCGTCATTCTGGTACAGATTAAACTTGGTTTCATTGGTCCGAATAATTATTTTCCAGAACTAGTCTGGCTTTTTTAGATGTTTTTTGGAAAAATCTAATCTGGCTTTTCTATTCTTCAGGCTTATGAATGGTTTGCACCTTGTGGTGAACCCTCTGTATTTGCTCTCGTGAAGTCTTCTCTTGATTGTAGACTTGAAAATGATACACCCACCTCCTGGAGAGTGTCTTCAATTGTCTGAATGTTGTGAATGGATTTTTCTTTACCAGAGAGAGGATCCTGCGATCATTCACCACTGTTGTCTTCTGTGGACATCCAGGCTATTTTATGTTGCTGAGCTCACCAGTGCGTACTTCTTTCCTCAGAATGTACCAAACTGTAGATTTGACAACTCCTAATGTTGCTTCTATCTCTCGGATGGATTTGTTTTGTTTTTGAAGCCTTACAATGGCCTGTTTCACAGCTCCTTTGAACACACGATGTAGATTCACAGCAAATGATTCTAAATGTAAATACCACACTTAGAATCAACTTCAGACCTTTTACCTGCTTAAAGGAGCACTAAAGCTTCCCTTTTTTTTGCTTAAAAATAACAAACATGTTATACTTACCTCCACTGTGCAGCTCGTTTTGCACACAGTGGCCCCGATCCTGGTCTTCTGGGGTCCCTTGGCGGCTGTCTTGGCTCCTCCCCGCAAGGACTCCACACCTTAATGCGAGTGAGCTCGCATGGTGTGGAGTGATTGCGGGCGCGCTCCCGTGATACAGCGGCGGCCATAGCCGCCGACTGTATCACTCGGCCCCGCCCCCCACGTGCCGCGTCATTGGATGTGATTGACAGCAGCGCCAGCCAATGGCTGCGCTGCTTTCAATCCATCCAGTGTAGCCAATCGGCAGCCAGGCTGAAAAACGAAGAGGATGACGGGGACGAGCATGGGACTTTCGAGGGGCCAGGTAAGAAAAACGGGGGCTCGGGGGGGGGGGGCGGTATTGTCGAATGTTTTTTCACCTTAATGCATAGGATGCATTAAGGTGAAAAAACATGTAACTTTACTACTCCTTTAATTGATGAAGACATAACAAATGAATAGCTCACACCTGGCCATGAAACAGCTTTTGATTTAATTGTCCAATTATTTTTGGTCCCTTGAAAAAGGGGGATGGCTATTCTTAAGAACTGTAATTTTTAAACCCTTCCTCCGATTTGGATGTACATGCCCTCAAATGAAACCTGAGAGTGTGCACTTTCAGCCCATATCCGTAATATAACTATAGCTTCAATATGTTATGGTAAATACTTGAGAAAAACTAAAGTTGTGCCTGTGTCCAAATATATATGGACCTAACTGTATATGACAATGCCTAAATCTTTGTCTGTAGTGCATGTTCAAACCTTAATACTATAAATAATACAATGTTACAGCATTACATTTTTACTCCAAGAGTATATAAGGAGTTTGGCAATTCTAGAAAAATGCTTAAAGTTATTGTAAACATATATTTTTTTTAAAACAACAAACATATCTATACTTACCTGCTTTGTGCAATGGAATTGCACAGAATGGCCGCGAACCCTTTTGGGTCCCCTGATGGCGCTCCTGGCCCTTCTCTGTTCAGTGCCCCATGAGAAGCGGATTCCCATGGGGCACTCATGCATGCTCACTTCTGAGCCCCGCTGCTGCGTCTATTGGCACAGGCAGTGGGACTGATCACTGACTTTGACAGCAAAGCCAGTGAGACCCGGAAGTGAGGGGAGAGAGGAGCTGCAGACGTGCACTGCGCTGAATCGAATAAGGGCTCAGGTAAGCAAAAGGGAGGTGAAGGGTGATGCTGACACCTAAAGGAATGCATTAAGGTAAAAAATGTTTAGGCATTACAACCACTTTAAATAATGCGTTAAAATTTAACTAAACCCATTAGTTTTTAGTTGACTAAAATTATTTTAGTTGACTTAAATCTACTAGAGATTTTAGTCTGGTAAAATGTACTGGAGATGTTAGTTGACTAAAAAATAAAACAATTCAGATGACTAAAATATGACAAAAAACAAAATGGCATTTTAGTCAAAAGACTATGACTAAAACAAAATCTAAATTTGACGTCAAAATTAACACTGCTTCGAAGACAGCCAAGGCTCCGAGCTTACACTACAAGCGATTGCAAGAGATCGAGCAATAGCCTCAACCTCGGGTGTGGTTTCTTCTTCTTTTGGTCCTGTGAAGTTTCCTCTGACATAGATCTTCCTTGTTGTTATCTCATTATGGAACCCTACTGTCAGCTTAAGCTGCTGGTCCTTTTATTTAGAAAGTTTAGGTAGACAATCCCACATGGGTGTATCATTACTCACTACTTTTGTATGGACGAGCATTTTCCAACTTAACCTCTAGATAGCACTGTTGTAGCATGCTATAGGTCATATATGTCAAAAGTTTAGGCTATTGTTGACCCATTTGGTTACCTGAATTGTTGACTTTGGTTACAAAAGTAATGTAGAACAATAGAAGCTACAATAGAACTACCAACTGACATTAGCCCAACATACAACAATAGTATCTATGTTCTCCTTCTTTTTAGAGGACAGCTTGTATAAACATTTCCAACAGCATTTGAGAAGTGTCCACTCAAACACCTATTTACATTTCTAATTATATGTATGTGTAGTCAGGAGCTGCGTAAATTGCCTGTGGTGTCAGTGGACACTTCCAACATCTGTCACAGTGAGGCTGTTTTCCCCTGCTCAGCCGGGAATCTGTTCTGTCATTTCCTTAATGTACATAGTTACATAGTAGGTGGGGTTTAAAAAAGACACAAGTCCATCAAGTCCAACCTATGTGTGTGATTATATATTACATAGTATATCCCTGTATGTTGCAGTCGTTCAGGTGCGTAGCTAATAGTTTTTGGAAACTATCGATGCCCCCCGCTGAAACCACCGCCTGTGGAAGGGAATTCCAAATCCTTGCCGCTCTTACAGTAAAGAACCCTCTACACAGTTTAAGGTTAAACCTCTTTTCTTCAAATTTTAGTGAGTGGCCACGTGTCTTATTAAACTCCCTTCCGCAAAAAAGTTTTAGTCCTATTGTGGGGTCACCAGTATGTTATTTGTAAATGGAAATCATATCCCCTCTCAAATGCCTCTTCTCCAGAGAGAATAAGTTCAGTGCTCGCAACCTTCATAACTAATATCCTCCAGGCCCTTTATTAGCTTTGATGCCCTTCTTTGTACTCCATTTCCAGTACATCCTTCCTGAGGACTGGTGCCCAGAACTGGACAGCATACTCCAGGTTAGGTCGGACCAAAGTCTTGTAGAGTGGGATAATTATCGCTTTATCCCTGGAGTTAATCCCCTTTTTAATGCATGCCAATATTCTGTTTGCTTTGTTAGAAGCAGCTTGGCATTGCATGCCATTGCTGAGCCTATCATCTACTAGGACCTCCAGCCCTTTTCCATCCTAGATTCCCCCAGAGGTTCACCCCCTAGTGAGTAGATTGCATTCATATTTTTGTCACCCAAATGCATTATTTTACTTTTTTCTACATTAACCACTTGACCACTGGGCACTTAAACCCCCTTAATAACCAGACCAATTTTCAGCTTTCGGTGCTCTCACATTTTGAATGACAATTACTCAGTCATACAACACTGTACCCATATGAAATTTTTGTCCTTTTTTTCACACAAATAGAGCTTTCTTTTGGTGGTATTTAATCACTGTTGGGTTTTTTATTTTTTGCGCTATAAGAGAAAAAAGACTGAAAATTTTGTAAAAAAATGATTTTTTTTTTCGTTTCTGTTATAAAATTTTGCAAATTACTATTTTTTCTTCATAAATTTTGGCCAAAATTTATACTGCTACATATCTTTGGTAAAAATAAGTACAAATTGGTGTATATTATTTTGTCTTTGTGAAAGTTATAGAGTCCACAAGCTATGGTGCCAATATCTGAAAATTGATCACACCTGAAGTACTGACGGCCTATCTCAATTCTTGAGACCCTAACATGCCAGAAAAGTACAAATACCCCCCAAATGACCCCTTTTTGGAAAGAAGACATTCCAAGGTATTCAGAAAGAGGCATTGTGAGTTTTTTGAAGTTGTCATTTTTTCCCACAATTCTTTGCAAAATCAAGATTTTTTTTTTCTCTTTTTTTTTTTTTCACAAAATTGTCATATTAGCAGGTTATTTCTCACACACAGCATATGCATTCCACAAATTACACCCCAAAACACATTCTGCTATTACTCCCGAGTATGGCGATACCACATGTGTGAGACTTTTACACAGCGTGGCCACATACAGAGGCCCGACATGCAGGGAGCACCTTCAGGCGTTCTGGAGCACCCAGGCCAATTCTGACATTTCTCTCCTACATGTAAAAATCATCATTTGTTTGCTAGAAAATTACATAGAACCCCAAAACATTATATATGTTTTTTTAGCAAAGACCTTAGAGAATATAATGGTGGTTGTTGCAACTTTTTATCTCGCACGATATTTGCGCAGCAATTTTTTTAACGCGTTTTTTACGGGAAAAAAATGTTTTGTGCTTAAAAAAAAAAAAAAACAGTAAAGTTAGCCCAATGTTTTTGCATAATGTGAAAGATGAAGTTACGCCGAGTAAATAGATACCTAACATGTCGCCCTTAAAAATTGCACACACTCATGGAATGGCGCCAAACTTCGCTACTTAAAAAATCCCCATAGGCGACGCTTTAAATATTTTTACTGGTTACATGTTTTGAGTTACAGAGGAGGTCTAGTGCCAAAATGATTGCTCTCGCTCTAACGTTCGCAGAGATACCTCACATGTGTGGTTTGAAAACCGTTTTCATATGTGGGCGGGACTTACGTATGCGTTCGCTTCTGTATGCGAGCTCACGGGGACAGGGGCGCTTTAAAAAAAAAATAAAAAATTATTCTTCATTTTACTTTATTTTAGTTTGACATGTTTTTCCGCCCTAAACATTTTTTTGATCACTTTTATACCTATTACAAGGAACGTAAACATCCCTTGTAATAGGAATATGGCATGACAGGTCCTCTTTACAGCGAGATATGGGGTCAATAAGACCCCACATCTCACCTCTAGGCTGGGAAGCCTGAAAAAAATACAAAAAAAAAAACAACAATCCTGGCTTTGATCGTAGCGGTGAGTCGGTAGAAGCACCGGAGGGCGGCGGGGGGGGGGACATCCCCTCGGGACATCCCCTCTCGCCTCCCGTAAGAATGATCAAGCGGCGGAACAGCCGCTATGATTGTTCTTATGGTGTAGGGAATCGCCGGCTGGAAAAGCTAATATCTGAATGATGCCTGTAGCTGCTCCCATCATTCAGATATCCCCGCACAAATTCAAGGACGTCATATGACGGCCGGAGGGTGGGAAGTGGTTATTGCAGAGTATTGCCGGGCATTGCGGCGTATTGCCGGGCATTGCGGCGTATTGCCGGGCATTGCGGCGTATTGCCGGGCATTGCGGAGTATTGCCGGGCATTGCGGAGTATTGCCGGGCATTGCGGAGTATTGCAGGGCATTGCGGAGTATTGCGGACTATGGCAGGGTATTGCGGTGTATGGCAGGGTATTGCGGTGTATGGCAGGGTATTGCGGTGTATGGCAGGGTATTGCGGTGTATGGCAGGGTATTGCACGGGTATTGCACAGGGTATTGTGGAGGGTATTGCACAGGGTATTGTGGAGGGTATTGCAGAGTATTGTGGAGGGTATTGCAGAGTATTGTGGAGGGTATTGCAGAGTATTGTGGCGGGTATTGCAGAGTATTGTGGCGGGTATTGCAGAGTATTGTGGCGGGTATTGCAGAGTATTGTGGCGGGTATTGCAGAGTATTGCGCAGGGTATTGCAGAGTATTTTGCAGGGTATTGCAGAGTATTTTGCAGGGTATTGCAGAGTATTTTGCAGGGTATTGCAGAGTATTGTGCAGGGTATTGCAGAGTATTGTGCAGGGTATTGCAGAGTATTGCACCAGGGTATTGCAGAGTATTGCACCAGGGTATTGCAGAGTATTGCACCAGGGTATTGCAGAGTATTGCACCAGGGTATTGCAGAGTATTGCACCAGGGTATTGCAGAGTATTTCGCAGGGTATTGCAGAGTATTTCACAGGGTATTGCAGAGTATTGCACCAGGGTATTGCAGAGTATTGCACCAGGGTATTGCAGAGTATTGCACCAGGGTATTGCAGAGTATTGCACCAGGGTATTGCAGAGTATTGCACCAGGGTATTGGCAGGGTATTTTGCAGAGTATTGGCAGGGTGTATTGCAGAATATTGGCAGGGTATAGCACAGGGATGGCTGAGCAGGGATGGATGGATGGCTGGATCTGTGACTGCAATTGTCACAGATCCAGCCCACAGTGCTGCTGCTGCCATCCGCTCCCTCCCCCTCCCCTCTCACACTGTACCGATCGGTACAGAGAGGGGAGGGAGGAACCGGCGTCATCAAATGACGCCGGTCTGTTTACAAGTGATTGCTCCGTCATTTGACGGAGCGATCACGTGGTAAACGGCCGCTATCAGAGGACCCGGCGGTCACGGAGTTTCCCGTGTGCGCGCCCCAGGGGGCGCACGGGAGCGCGATTCTGGGAGGACGTTATATAACGTCCTCCCAGAGTTAAGCAACCACCTTGTCGACGTTATTTGTCGGCAGGTGGTTGTTAAGTGGTTAAACCTCATTTGCCATGTAGTTGGCCACCCCATTAATTTGTTCAGATCTTCTTGCAAGGTTTACACATCCTGCGGAGAAGTTATTGCCCTGCTTAGCTTAGTGTTGTTCGCAAATACAGAGCTTGAGCTGTTTACCCCGTCCTCCAGGTAGTTTATGAACAAATTAATAGGTTTTACTTATTATCTTTGCTGTAAACGGTTTCAGTGAAGATAGATCAGACCAGAAAATTATGGCTATATATATACACATACACACACACACACACACAGTAAGAAAGCGAGGACAGACCATACTGGCCCCATAAAGAATGAGGAAGGACATCTGGTTACAAAGGATGGGGAGATGGCAAAGGTATTGAATTTATTCTTCTCCTCAGTCTTCACAAGGGAATCGGGGGGCTTCAGTAACCAAAACTGCAGTGTCTATCCTCATGACACATCACAGGAAGCACCTATATGGTTAACAGAGGACAGAATTAAAATTAGACTTGGGAAACTTAACATTCATAAATCACCGGGACCAGATGGCTTGCACCCGAGGGTACTTGGGGAACTCAGTCAAGTAATTGCCAGACCATTGTTCCTAATTTTTACTGACTGGAATGGTACCAGCTGATTGGAGAAAAGCCAATGTAGCACCAATATTTTAAAAAGAGCCAAAATACATCCCTGGGAATTACAGACCAGTTAGCTTAACATCAATAGTATGCAAGCTCTTGGAGGGGATGATAATGGACTATATACAAGATTTTAGTAATGAAAACAGTATTATTAGCAGTGATTAGCATGGATTCATAAAGAATTGTTCTTGCCAAACCAATATATTAACATTCTATCTAGATAAAGGAAGGGTCGTAGACGTGGTGTATCTGGATTTTGCAAAAGCATTTGACACAGTTCCCCATAAACATTAACTGTATAAAGTAAGGTGCATTGGCATGGACCGTAGGGTGAGTACATGGATTGAAAACTGGCTATAAGGGCGAGTTCAGAGGGTGGTGATAAATGGGGAATACTCGGAATGGTCAGGGGTGGGAAGTGGGGCCCCCAGGGTTCTGTGCTGGGACCAATCCTAATTGGTTTGCTTTGAATTATTCTGTGTCCGCATTCGCACTTCTTTCAGGAAAAGTCTGAATCCAGGGTGTCAGAAGACTTGCAAGGTCAGAGCAACCATTGGGGTACATTATCTTTAAGTGGCCCTCACGCGGATAGCACTACATATGTATCAAACACAAACTGCTAGCCACTTAGCCACTGTGCTGCCCTCTTCTCAAGCCTAAGCAGCACTAGTGAGCATCCACTTTACGTTTCTGTTGCGTTTTCACCACATGCTCTTGTTCAAATTACTTAAATTACTGGATTGTTTGTTAGCGGTACCCCCGTGTAGGGGCTGCTAAGTCTTGTGGCCCACCTGTCACCCAGCCCACCATTCAATCCTCCGACACTCCAGGGCAATGAACAGTCCATTAGCTTTGTTTTTGTATTTTATTGAGGGGATTGAACTGGGATGGGGTATAGAAAGTATGGGATGCCCAGTGAATTTTGGAACAAATAATTGTGACAACTTATATACACTCCAGTATATACAGGCCTCTCTTCCTTCAGCACAACTCTTACTGCAGACTATTACTCCTCAGCTCCTCCAGCACTCTACTTGCTTGAGCTTCCAGGCACAGCTAGCACATGGTGGTTAGGCCTGACACTGGCTCAGCCAGGCCTCAGCAATTGCCTTTTGCAAGCAGGGATCGTGGGCCCCTATAGTGTAGCAGATAGAAAGTTCTGTTGCTAGCTGTCCTACATGTGGCTACTGAGCCCAGTAACCCATATTCAGGCCCTGCCAGCCCTCCTGGCTGCAGCTGCCCTTCTCCACTGCCCATTACACCACAGTCCACCCCGCTGGCTCTGCACTATCCCAGACTGCATGCTCCCAGTCCTCCTGGCTACGACCAGTTGTTCCTCTCCCTGGAGACTTGCCTGGCAATGCTCTCTCCTGCTGTCCTCTCTTGCTCCTCCTGTCAATAACCTTCATGATTTCTTGAAGGGCTCCATCCTCACCAAGCCTAGGCCCAAGGTCACACCCCCCCCCCCCAGATTGGGGAGCTCTCGCAAAGGCTCTGTCTAGCATTCCATCTCCAAGCTTTGAACAACTCCAACTCCTCCCCAGCTGGGCGGACCCTGGGTATTTAAGGAGGCCTGCCTCCTGCCAATCCAAGTTGGGGATTGGTCAGGGCTCCTTAAAATACCCCAGGCAGCTCCACCTCTCCTCTCCTCCTCTCTTTCCAGTACTTTCCAGAAAGCTCTAGAAAGAAGGAGGTCCCAGTGATGCTGCCTGTGAGTCACCAGCTGCTAACCTGAGCCACTCCCAGGCCAGATCAAAACAAACAGGCCTGGTTGCTTGCAGGCTTGCCTAAATTTGCCTACCCTGCAAAGAAAATCCAATTCTAGTGCCTACCTACCTAGACGGTGCTACAGTTCTATTTTGAAGGGCTGCAGTTAGCAAAATGCAAGTTGTTTTTTTGCTAGAAGACTTTATTTGTCAGTCAGCCAAGCTTGTGTTGGGCTACATTCAGATGTGGAATTTATAGATGTTAATCAGCATGTGAAGTAATTAACAAGTCTTTGTGTATTTAATCAATATATCGAGCAACTAAAAACACAGCCAGAACCTGTAATTTAAGAAGTTGATATATATATTAAATGCTTCTTATGTCCAAAATAGATAAAATATATCATGAATATCACTCCTTAAAATTAACCATAGCTTTTCCAATGCAGGGCAAAGCTACAGGTTAAGATTATCCCCACTTTTTCATTTCAGTCCCCAGCAAATTATTTCCCCCTTTCCTTGGCACTGTTCAACTGCTCTGAGCAGAAGTGTAAGCTATGAGCTGCTCAAGACGTAGCTTACACAGGGCAACAGTGCAGGTAGTTGGTGATTTAACCAGTGTTGTCATTTGCTCCTCCATTCCCAGAACTACCAGGTATTTTCTTTGCTCCCTGAGGCTGAACAGAGTGTTGGGATAGCGAACTGCTGAGAAGGATTAAAGCAAATCTCTACTGGCAAGTTACAAGTTTGAATTAATGCTTGTTGCCACTGCTATTAAAGCGGAACTACACTGCATCTGAGCACCACAAACCAAAAACGCAATTTAATTCATTTTTAACATTTAAAGCAAACTCACCCATCCCATCCATGTCTCCATGCTTTATTTTGCTGAGAATCGCTTTGAAAAACACTGCCTAGCATTTCTGTCCGTGGCCATCTAACTAATAATAACTTAACTATTACTAACTAATAATAATAAAAACGTTTTATTATTATTTATTAGTTCCGTTCCATTTGTTTAGATGCAGCATTCATTATTTCGGATAATTTGTAACTTTGGATAAATTTGTATTTGTTACGTTCACTAACAGCAAAATTTGAAAGGAAGTTCCAATACCTATAATTTAAAGTGGTTGTAAACCCACTTTTTCAACTTGCACCTACAGGTAAGCCTAGATTAAGGCTTACCTGTAGGTGCAAGAAATATCTCCTAAACCTACACGGTTTAGGAGATATTTAGTTAAATGACAGGCGCCGCTGTCTACGGCACATGCGTGCCGTAGACAACGGCGCATTCATGGGGTTAATCCCATTCACAAATGTGGCTACTTCCCAGCAATCGCTGGGCGTAGCCGAATGTGACGGCTCCCGCGCGCATGCGCATAGTGACGTCTCCGCCGCTCCGGCCAATCACAGCGCCGGAGCGGCGCTGTGATTGGCTGGAGCGGCGATACCCGGAAGTAACCTTCCGGCTATCGCCGCAGAGATGGCTGCGGCTGAAGAGGGAGACGAGGACGGCTTCGGGGGCCCCGATCTAAGGTAAGTGATGCATAATGAGCTATTATGTAAGTCTTATTAGCTCATTATGCCTTTCTCTTACAGGTAAAAAAAAATGATATAAGGGTTTACAACCACTTTAATAGTTATTATTAGTTAGTTATTCTTTCGGATTTTCTTTCTTATTTTCAAATTTACAAATTTACGAATTGCGCTCATAACAAATGACCCGAAAAACAAAAAAACAAATGAAACTAAAATGAACACATTTTTCGGCAGTGCACATGTCTATAAAGCGATAATAAACCCAAAAAGCAAACATTTTATTATGTTGAAGCTTACCAGTTCTTATATGTGATGTCTGCATTTGGTGTCTTTTTTAGGCTTGCTTTCTTCTATTTTCATCTGGTGATCTGGCCAGTAAGTCTTTTATTTTGTAGATTTTGGAAGCTCCCTTTCAGATGTATCAGTTTACAGGGATTGGACAAACCATTAACCACTGACGGGGGTGCTTGCAATGATCAGTTTTTATTCACTCATATAAAACCTTTATCCTAAAAGGAAAAATATATATATATTATAAAGTGTGAGCTGGAGTTTGGCTTCAATTTGTTCATCTATAATGCCGCGTACACACGATCGTGATTCACGGCGGTGAAAACACCGCCGTGAATCACGACATGAAATTAAATGAAAAACGAGGGAACGGCATTTTCCCCCACACACGACCGTTTTTCCCGTCATTTTTTTCTTTGTCGAGAAAAACGACCGTCTGTGGGCTCCGCGGCAGTGTCTCCCTATGGGAAAACTGCCGCGGAAAAAAATGATGGAAAAAACGATGAGAAAATTTAGAACATGTTCTAATTTTTCTCGTCGTTTTTCCTGCCGTTTTTCTCAACGAGAAAAACGGCATAAAGCCCACAGACGATCGTTTTTCTCGGCGAAAAAAAAAAATGTCATTTTTCCCGACGGGAAAAATGATCGTGTGTACGCGGCATTAGAATAATATAGATGTAGATTGGTGGTATCAGTCCCTATAGTACTGAAGTTGACACCCATAGAGACTTTGTGATACCGGCACCATTAACATGAACATACAAAATTCATCTAAAAGTACAACATTTTATTGGAACAACATTAAAAAAAAGTCCCTAAAGTTAACGGGGACAAAATAATTCATTAAAAAAAACAAAAAAAACAACTTAAATTGTGTGTGATTTAGATTGTGGTCTTGGATGCACAGGAAACCAGTGCCCCAACAAGTTTCAACTAATTAGGTCTTTCTCAGGGGGATGGTATCCCTTTCAGTTTCAAAAGATTGTTCAATTGTAAGAATAGCAACAGGCCAGGAATAAATGGTATTATAATGTTATCAGCACACCGATGGATAGCATATAACTCACATTCAAGTAAATTACATATATGTTGGATGTCTCCAGGAAAAGGGGGACAGTGTCACATGTACTTCCATTGGTCCATACAAAGCACAAGGGATAACAATTGACTCTGTCACGAGCGATCGCGGGTGCCCGTCGGCCACTAGTGGTCAAAAGGCGAACCAACGTACAGTTACGTCGGGTCGCCCAGGGGAGCCAACCTGCCGCAGTACAACTGTGGCGGCTGGTTGGGAAGGGGTTAAAATCGCTTAAGTGCGTTGCTTCTCCTCTGCATGTATGTCTGCGAAGGTTCTAATTTATCCAGGCCATGGTATATATATTACCTTTTTGATTTTAATGCCGGTTAAAGGGGGACATATATGGGGGTCTGAAATGTAACCCCTTGTCTACCAAGGTACAATTATAACCAGCATGGTAAAGCAAGCTTACAGCTGTTGTTGCAGTAGAGGAAAAATGCTTTCACCATGCTGTTCGGTACAACACGTTTTTGGAAAATAGTAAAGGACTTAATTTTTAGGTTTCTCCTGCATAGGAAGCACCTTTGAAACAAATAAACTGCCCCCTACACGTGATGTGCTTGAAATGGGACTGCGCTCGATCACACCTGTGTAATGTGAACCAAGCCTGAAATGAATGGGCTGCCCCTACAAGCTGCGTTTGAAAACGCGTCCATGCTCGATTGCACCTGTATGGGGTGAACCAAGCCTTACTCTTATGCCGCGTACACACGATCGGAATTTCCGACAACAAATGTTAGATTTGAGCTTTTGGTCGGATATTCCGACCGTGTGTAGGCTTCATCGGACATTTGCCCTCGGAATTTCCGACAACAAATGTTTGAGAGCTGGTTCTCAATTTTTCCGACAACAAAAGTTCTTGTCTGAAATTCCGATCATGTGTATCCAATTCCGACGCACAAAAATCCTACGCATGCTCTGAATCAATTCGACGCATGCTCGGAATCATTGAACTTCATTTTTTTTTTCATTTTTCTTGGCTCGTTGTGGTGTTGTACGCCACCGCGTTCTTGGCGATCGGAATTTCCGAGCAACATATGTGCGACCGTGTGTATGCAAGACAAGTTTGAGCTAACATTCGTCGGAAAAAAAATCCACGGTTTTGTTGTCGGAGATTCCGATCATGTGTACGCGGCATAAATCCAAACTGGAAAAAAAAATTGCTTTTAGTTCTATTTTGAGCAAGGTGTGCGAGACTTAAAGGCTAACTCATACCAGAAATGAATTTTTCCAGTTTGGGTGGTTGCTGGCGTGTTGAATAACCCCCTGATACCTCACATTTCTCAAAAACTGAAGTAGTGAGATCTCCCAGCTGGAGTTCATGGTAGGAAGTCGCAGTTGTCTAGACAGATGTAAATATTCAGGAGTATTAATAGACTGCCCATTAATTGGCACACTGACAGCACCTCTGAGAAACTGCTGAGCTCTACAGGCTCTGAATTGGCTCTGAACAGTTGAAGTGTCAAAGTAATTGTTGTAGCATGATACATATAATGTACTGCAATGGATGGCATAAATGTGGCATGAAAATGGTAGGACTAAACGGTGACTAGAGACTTTACCTGAGTTTTTGCTTATGCTGTTGTTTTTAGTTTTTAATTTTGCATGTATATTGTCACGGTGGTCTTCTAATTTTGACTGTACGGCAGTCTAAGCTAATGCTTTGATCTCAAAGCTGTTTAGAATTACATAATGTCAGGCTAGCATTAAAGCAATTAAACCCAAAAGTAAACATTGATTCTGTTGCAGCTTAGATGTGATGGGCTTTCTTTCTTCTACTTTCATCTGGTAATTCAGCCAGCAAGTCTGTTGTTTTTCACAGCTCAAGCTGTCCAGCAGAATGTATTAGTTTACATGGATGAGACCAACCACCTGGCATAGGTGTGCACCCCAAAGCTCAAGCACACATGCATGCGTGTGTTTGTATGTGTAATGACTACATTGTGCTTACCTTCTCCTGGTAGGCTGAAGTCTGTCCCACACTACAGGCTGTGTTTATTCCTCACTCTCCTGCCTGCTCCAGCTGCCAGCACCTTCTGTTGTAATGTCAAATAAGTCACGCTGGGAAAGGGGGTTGTGCAGTGTCGTTACCATTGTCTAAGGAGGCAGCAGAGACATGGAGCAACTGTAGCCTCCGACTTTTTACAGACACTAAGGCCGGTTTCACACTGGGGCGGTGGCGGTATAGCGCCGCTATTTTTAGCGGCGCTATACCGTCGGGATTGCAGAGGTATTCGGCCGCTAGCAGTGCGGTTTTAACCCCCGCTAGCGGCCGAAAAAGGGTTAATACCACCCGCAAACCGCGGCTACAGCCGCAGTTTGCGGGCGGTATTACCGCGGTTTCCCATTGCTTTCAATGGGAAGGAGCGGTGTAGGAGCGGTAAACACACCACTCCTCTCACCGCTCCAAAGATGCGGCTAGCAGGACTTTTTTTTTAAGTCCTGTTAGCGCACCGCTCCAGTGTGAAAGCCCTCGGGCTTTCACATTGGAGAGACAGCAGCCGCTGTTTAGGCTCGGTTTGCAGGCGCTATTTTTAGCAAAATAGCGCCTGCAAACCGCCCCAGTGTGAAAGGGGCCTACATGGTTGACTACCTTGGTGATTAGGGTGTGCCCAGGCACACCTGGCACACCCCCTGCGCACACTTATCCTGACAGGGTTTATTAAAGTGATCAGCTTTTATTTATTCATGCAAAACCTTTATCCCAAAAGAATAATAACTGTGGTAACTGCTTATGTTTCACGGTGGGGATGGTGTGTTCAGGGTGATGTGCAGTGTTATTTTTCCACCACCACACATAGAACTTTTTTACCTAAAAGCAAAACGCTATTTTAGTCTCATCTGACCAGAGCACCTTCTTCCACATGTTTGCTGTGTCCCCCACATGGCTTCTCACAAACTGCAAATGGGATTTCTTATGGCTTTCTTTCAACAATGGCTTTCTTCTTGCCACTCTTCCTTAAAGGCCAGATTTGTGGAGTGCACGGCTAATAGTTGTCCTGTGTAGGGATGAGCTTCGTGTTCGAGTCGAACATACGTTCGACTCGAACATCGGCTGTTCGATCGTTCGACGAAGATCGAACGATTTGGGCCGTTCGCGCCAAATTCGAGTGACGCGAACGGCCCACAATGCACTACGCCATCGCAGTGTCATCCAGGCGCTGTGATTGGCCAAGCATGCACTGTGACCCCGCATGCTTGGCCAATCACAGCGCCGGCAGCGAGGAGAGCAATGATTGGCCACAGGCAGGATGCCTGTGGCCAATTATTGCTGAGGGTGTTTAGTACACGCCCCACACTATAAAAGGCCGCCAGCACGGCGGCCTAGTGTAGTGTGTTCCGGAGCAGGGAAAGAGAAGCATAGGCAGGGACAGTGACATTTATTTTTTTCTTGCTTAACCTGGATTCCTTTAGTTTAGGGAAAGAGAAGGATAGGTAGGGAGAGTGTCAGTGTGTTTTACTGTGCGAATCCTTGTTTCTAGGGACAGGGAAGGACAGTGAGGGAATTCTCCTTGTGCTATAGTGTGCTTTAAAAAAACATTTTTTCTAGGGACAGAAAACTATAGGTAGGGAGAGTGTCAGTGTGTTTTACTGTGCGAATCCTTGTTTCTAGGGACAGGGAAGGACAGTGAGGGAATTCTCCTTGTGCTATAGTGTGCTTTAAAAAAACATTTTTTCTAGGGACAGAAAACTATAGGTAGGAAGAGTGTCAGTTTCTTTCACTGTGATAATCCTTGTTTCTAGGGACAAAGAAGGAAAGTGAGGGAAATTCTCCTTGTGCTATAGTGTGCTTTAAAAAAACATTTTTTCTAGGGACAGAAAACTATAGGTAGGGAGAGTGTCAGTGTGTTTTACTGTGCGAATCCTTGTTTCTAGGGACAGGGAAGGACAGTGAGGGAATTCTCCGTGTGCTATAGTGTGCTTTAAAAAAACATTTTTTCTAGGGACAGAAAACTATAGGTAGGGAGAGTGTCAGTGTGTTTTACTGTGCGAATCCTTGTTTCTAGGGACAGGGAAGGACAGTGAGGGAATTCTCCTTGTGCTATAGTGTGCTTTAAAAAAACATTTTTTCTAGGGACAGAAAACTATAGGTAGGGAGAGTGTCAGTGTGTTTTACTGTGCGAATCCTTGTTTCTAGGGACAGGGAAGGACAGTGAGGGAATTCTCCTTGTGCTATAGTGTGCTTTAAAAAAACATTTTTTCTAGGGACAGAAAACTATAGGTAGGGAGAGTGTCAGTGTGTTTTACTGTGCGAATCCTTGTTTCTAGGGACAGGGAAGGACAGTGAGGGAATTCTCCTTGTGCTATAGTGTGCTTTAAAAAAACATTTTTTCTAGGGACAGAAAACTATAGGTAGGAAGAGTGTCAGTTTCTTTCACTGTGATAATCCTTGTTTCTAGGGACAAAGAAGGAAAGTGAGGGAAATTCTCCTTGTGCTATAGTGTGCTTTAAAAAAACATTTTTTCTAGGGACAGAAAACTATAGGTAGGGAGAGTGTCAGTGTGTTTTACTGTGCGAATCCTTGTTTCTAGGGACAGGGAAGGACAGTGAGGGAATTCTCGTTGTGCTATAGTGTGCTTTAAAAAAACATTTTTTCTAGGGACAGAAAACTATAGGTAGGAAGAGTGTCAGTTTCTTTCACTGTGATAATCCTTGTTTCTAGGGACAAAGAAGGAAAGTGAGGGAAATTCTCCTTGTGCTATAGTGTGCTTTAAAAAAACATTTTTTCTAGGGACAGAAAACTATAGGTAGGGAGAGTGTCAGTGTGTTTTACTGTGCGAATCCTTGTTTCTAGGGACAGGGAAGGACAGTGAGGGAATTCTCCTTGTGCTATAGTGTGCTTTAAAAAAAACATTTTTTCTAGGGACAGAAAACTATAGGTAGGAAGAGTGTCAGTTTCTTTCACTGTGATAATCCTTGTTTCTAGGGACAAAGAAGGAAAGTGAGGGAAATTCTCCGTGTGCTATAGTGTGCTTTAAAAAAACATTTTTTCAAGGGACAGAAAACTATAGGTAGGGAGAGTGTCAGTGTGTTTTACTGTGCGAATCCTTGTTTCTAGGGACAGGGAAGGACAGTGAGGGAATTCTCCTTGTGCTATAGTGTGCTTTAAAAAAACATTTTTTCTAGGGACAGAAAACTATAGGTAGGGAGAGTGTCAGTGTGTTTTACTGTGCGAATCCTTGTTTCTAGGGACAGGGAAGGACAGTGAGGGAATTCTCCTTGTGCTATAGTGTGCTTTAAAAAAACATTTTTTCTAGGGACAGAAAACTATAGGTAGGAAGAGTGTCAGTTTCTTTCACTGTGATAATCCTTGTTTCTAGGGACAAAGAAGGAAAGTGAGGGAAATTCTCCTTGTGCTATAGTGTGCTTTAAAAAAACATTTTTTCTAGGGACAGAAAACTATAGGTAGGGAGAGTGTCAGTGTGTTTTACTGTGCGAATCCTTGTTTCTAGGGACAGGGAAGGACAGTGAGGGAATTCTCCTTGTGCTATAGTGTGCTTTAAAAAAACATTTTTTCTAGGGACAGAAAACTATAGGTAGGAAGAGTGTCAGTTTCTTTCACTGTGATAATCCTTGTTTCTAGGGACAAAGAAGGAAAGTGAGGGAAATTCTCCTTGTGCTATAGTGTGCTTTAAAAAAACATTTTTTCTAGGGACAGAAAACTATAGGTAGGGAGAGTGTCAGTGTGTTTTACTGTGCGAATCCTTGTTTCTAGGGACAGGGAAGGACAGTGAGGGAATTCTCCTTGTGCTATAGTGTGCTTTAAAAAAAACATTTTTTCTAGGGACAGAAAACTATAGGTAGGAAGAGTGTCAGTTTCTTTCACTGTGATAATCCTTGTTTCTAGGGACAAAGAAGGAAAGTGAGGGAAATTCTCCTTGTGCTATAGTGTGCTTTAAAAAAACATTTTTTCTAGGGGCAGAAAACTATAGGTAGGGAGAGTGTCAGTGTGTTTTACTGTGCGAATCCTTGTTTCTAGGGACAGGGAAGGACAGTGAGGGAATTCTCCTTGTGCTATAGTGTGCTTTAAAAAAACATTTTTTCTAGGGACAGAAAACTATAGGTAGGAAGAGTGTCAGTTTCTTTCACTGTGATAATCCTTGTTTCTAGGGACAAAGAAGGAAAGTGAGGGAAATTCTCCTTGTGCTATAGTGTGCTTTAAAAAAACATTTTTTCTAGGGACAGAAAACTATAGGTAGGGAGAGTGTCAGTGTGTTTTACTGTGCGAATCCTTGTTTCTAGGGACAGGGAAGGACAGTGAGGGAATTCTCCTTGTGCTATAGTGTGCTTTAAAAAAACATTTTTTCTAGGGACAGAAAACTATAGGTAGGAAGAGTGTCAGTTTCTTTCACTGTGATAATCCTTGTTTCTAGGGACAAAGAAGGAAAGTGAGGGAAATTCTCCTTGTGCTATAGTGTGCTTTAAAAAAACATTTTTTCTAGGGACAGAAAACTATAGGTAGGGAGAGTGTCAGTGTGTTTTACTGTGCGAATCCTTGTTTCTAGGGACAGGGAAGGACAGTGAGGGAATTCTCGTTGTGCTATAGTGTGCTTTAAAAAAAACATTTTTTCTAGGGACAGAAAACTATAGGTAGGAAGAGTGTCAGTTTCTTTCACTGTGATAATCCTTGTTTCTAGGGACAAAGAAGGAAAGTGAGGGAAATTCTCCTTGTGCTATAGTGTGCTTTAAAAAAACATTTTTTCTAGGGACAGAAAACTATAGGTAGGGAGAGTGTCAGTGTGTTTTACTGTGCGAATCCTTGTTTCTAGGGACAGGGAAGGACAGTGAGGGAATTCTCCTTGTGCTATAGTGTGCTTTAAAAAAACATTTTTTCTAGGGACAGAAAACTATAGGTAGGAAGAGTGTCAGTTTCTTTCACTGTGATAATCCTTGTTTC
Organism: Rana muscosa; assembly: GCA_029206835.1. NCBI lineage: Eukaryota > Metazoa > Chordata > Amphibia > Anura > Ranidae > Rana > Rana muscosa. The sequence continues at coordinate 1,164,119,732 of CM055116.1, forward strand.
TAGGGACAAAGAAGGAAAGTGAGGGAAATTCTCCTTGTGCTATAGTGTGCTTTAAAAAAACATTTTTTCTAGGGACAGAAAACTATAGGTAGGGAGAGTGTCAGTGTGTTTTACTGTGCGAATCCTTGTTTCTAGGGACAGGGAAGGACAGTGAGGGAATTCTCCTTGTGCTATAGTGTGCTTTAAAAAAACATTTTTTCTAGGGACAGAAAACTATAGGTAGGAAGAGTGTCAGTTTCTTTCACTGTGATAATCCTTGTTTCTAGGGACAGGGAAGGACAGTGAGGGAAATTCTCCTTGTGCTATAGTGTGCTAAAGCATTCCTCATCAACCATCTTTGAAATCCTTGTTTTTTTGGACAGTCAGGGAAATTGTCGTTGTGCTATTCTGTGCAAAAGCAATCATCCTCAACCATATTTAGAAATCCTTAAGTAAAGGGACAGAGAAGGACACCTGAAGGTAGCCCTTATTGCTTTTTTCCCATCTCCCTGCAGGCCATCTATTAGAATGTCTGGAAGGCAAACAAGGAGAGGCAGACAGTCAGGAGGCAATAAAAGAGGGCAAGCAGGCTCTGTGTCTGGGGGCAACAGTGCTGGTCGTGGACGCAGTGCATTGTCATCAGCACATGGCCATGGGACACGCTTGTCCTTCTTTTCGGCAGCTGGACATGTTGAGCCACATCATGCCGAAGACTTGGTAGAGTGGATGACCAAGCCCTCCTCCTCCTCCTCATCCTCTCTCACCCAGGCTCAGGGTACTGGAAAAGCAGCTGCCAAAGCATCCTCTTCCCTGGTATCAATGTCAGACTCATCATCAGTCACTCCTTCCCTAGACCCACCATGTCCTCCTCCTGAGGAGTCCCCCGAACTGTTTGAGCACAGTGTTGGGTACATGCTCCAGGAGGATGCCCAGCGTTTCGAAGGGTCTGATGATGAAACCCAGCTACAGGAAGGCAGTAGCGTGAGAGCAGACAGAGGGGATGCTCAAGAAGGACACCAATCTGGCAGTCATGTTCCAGCAGCTGCAGCATACTGCCAGATTGGCTCCAGTGATGAGGAGGGAGGGGATGATGAGGTCACTGACTCCACATGGGTGCCTAATAGGAGAGAGGAGGAGGAGGAGGATGAGGAGGAGGCACATCTCCAACGAGGCAGGATGCCCTTTGGTGGCCAGCGTAAGGGCAGTACACCGACGGAATCACACCGCAGAGCTCCGCCTGTGCAGGGCGCTGCCTCTGCCCGTCATTCAAAAAGTTCTTTGGTGTGGGCCTTTTTTGAGGCTAGTGCATCAGATCGCACAGCTGCTGTTTGCAACATATGTCTCAAGCGTATATCGCGTGGCCAAAACATCAGCCGCTTGGGTACCACATGCCTGACCAGACATATGTTGACCTGCCATGCAGCTCGTTGGCAAGCCTACCTCAAAGACCCACACCAAAGAACAAAGCGGACCTCTCCTTGCACCGCATCAGCTGGGATCTCCAACCCCACTATAACTTCAGTCCTCTCTGAAACATGCACTGAGAGGAATGAAGGTGTAGAATTAGGTGTGTCACAGCCAAGTACTTGCGGCCACTCTGCTAGCAGTACACCGACGTCCGATTCTAGCAGGCAAATTTCCCTGCCCCAGCTGCTGGACCGTCGAAAGAAGTTCACTCCCAGCCATCCACATGCCCAGCGGTTGAATGCTAGCTTGGCTAAATTGCTAGCGCTTCAACTGCTGCCTTTTCAGTTGGTAGACTCGGCCCCCTTCCGTGAGTTTGTGCAATGTGCGGTTCCTCAGTGGCAGGTTCCCAAACGCCACTTTTTCTCATGGAAGGCTATTCCGGCTCTCTACCGGCATGTGGAAGGCAATGTCTTGGCCTCGCTGGACAGGGCGGTCAGCGGTAAGGTGCATATTACCGCTGACTCATGGTCCAGCAGGCATGGACAGGGACGTTACCTTTCTTTCACGGCCCATTGGGTCACTCTTTTGGCAGCTGGGAAGGATGCAGGACAAGGTGCAGTAGTGTTGGAGGTTGTTCCACCGCCAAGCCTCCAAAATGCTACTACTGGTTGTGACACACCTCTCTCCTCCACCCCCTCCTCTTCTTCTTCCTCCATGGCCTCTTCCTGTGGTTTGTCCTCGGAACCAGCGGTGCTCCGTAGGCGTTCAAGGGGCTACGCAAGTACGCAGGCAAAAAGATGCCATGCCGTGCTTGCGCTGGTGTGTTTGGGGGACAGAAGCCACACTGGGGCAGAGGTCCTGTCTGCTCTGCAGGGCCAGGCCGAGAGGTGGTTGACGCCACGCCAGCTTAAGCCAGGAATGGTGGTTTGCGACAATGGCACCAACCTCCTCTCCGCCCTCCGACAGGGACAACTGACCCATGTGCCCTGTGTGGCTCACGTCCTTAACCTGGTGGTGCAGCGGTTCTTGGGCAGGTACCCGGGCTTACAGGATGTCCTGAGGCAGGCCAGGAAAGTCTGTGTGCATTTCCGCAGATCTTATAATGCCAGTGCTCGCCTGGCTGAGCTGCAAAAGGAGTTGAACCTGCCCAAGAACCGCCTTATATGTGACATGCCCACCAGGTGGAACTCAACGTTGGCCATGCTGCAGCGGCTGCACACGCAGCAGAGGGCCATCAATGAGTACCTGTGCGACTACGGCACCAGGACAGGGTCAGGGGAGCTTGGTTTTTTTCTCCACGCCAGTGGGGCATGATCAGGGATGCATGCACTGTCCTGTCACCATTTGAGGAGGCCACGAGGATGGTGAGCAGTGACAGTGCATGCATCAGTGACACTGTACCTCTTGTCCACCTGTTGGAGCACACGCTGCGTGGAATAATGGACAGGGCACTTGAGGCAGAACAGAGGCAGGAAGAGGAGGACTTCCTTGCCTCTCAAGGCCCCCTTTACCCAGACAGTGTTCCTTCTGTCCCACCCATCGCACAGGAAGAGGAGGAGGAGGAGGAGGAGGAGGAGGATTGTGTCAGCATGGAGGTGGAGGCTGGCACTCAGCATCATCAGCAGCAGTCTTTTAGGGATGATTTACAGTCCCAAGAAACCAGTGGACTTGTACGTGGCTGGGAGGAGGTGGCTGCGGATCATGTCGTCCTTAGTGACCCAGAGGACTCCGGAGCGAATGCCTCAGCAAACCTACGCTGCATGGCCTCCCTGATCCTGCAAAGTCTGCGGAAGGATCCTCGTATTCTTCGGATCAAGGAGAGGGACCATTACTGGCTGGCCACTCTCCTTGATCCACGGTACAAGGGTAAGGTTGCGGACCTTATGTTACCGTCGCAGAGGGAGCAGAGGATGAGACAACTCCGGGAGGCCTTGCAGAAAGGTCTGTGCAACGCGTTCCCAGAGACTGGGAGGTTACAAACTCCTGGTCCTGGACAACGAGTTGCTGAGGCTTCGGCCAGTCAAAGAAGGAGCGGTGGGGAAGGTGGCCGTCTGACCGATGCGTTCAGACAATTCTTTAGTCCGCAGCCCCAAAGTATGATCGGTTCCAGCAACCATCGCCAGCGTCTGATAAACATGGTGCAGGAATATCTAGGGGCAAGGTCAGACTTGGACACATTCCCCACCGAAAATCCTCTGGCTTACTGGGTCTTGAGGATGGATCACTGGCCAGAGCTTGCACAGTATGCAATTGAGCTACTGGCCTGTCCTGCATCCAGCGTTCTTTCGGAACGCACATTCAGTGCTGCTGGAGGATTTGTCACGGATCACAGGGTGCGCCTGTCCACCGACTCGGTTGATCGACTGACTTTCATCAAGATGAACCAGTCTTGGATCACCACCAGCTACCACACACCTGATGCTGATATAACAGACTAATTGATTTTAACATGTCACATCCCTTCAAGACTGATGCTGATGCTGAGTGCCTGTGCTGTTATGTTGACTGGCTATCCTCCTCCTCCGAGTCCTCAATGATACGATTGATGATGATAGCTTGGAAGATCATTTTTGTTTATGGGTGCCGCCACCAGTGGCTAAGGCCCAATTTTTCAGCCCCTGTTTTACAGGGGCGTGTAATTACAATTTTTTTAGCAATAATTTGCCATAGGGCTCATTGCTGTGCTCCAAGTACAGTATCTGTGAGGGGTTGGAGTGTTGTGGCACCAGTGCCTAAGGCCCAATTTTTCAGCCCCTGTTTAACAGGGGCGTGTCATTACAATTTTTGAAGCAATACTTTGCAACAGGGCTCATTGCTGTGCTCCAAGTACAGTATCTGTGAGGGGTTGTAGTGTTGTGCCACCAGTGCCTAAGGCCCAATTTTTCAGCCCCTGTTCAACAGGGGCATGCAATTACAATTCTTGATCTAATAATTCACAGCAGGGCCCATTGCTGCACCCACCAAGAGTAACTCTGAGGGCTTACAGTGTTGTGGCAACGCCACCACCACCACGAAAGGCCCAATTTTTCAGCCCCTGTTCAAAAGGGGCATGTAATTACAATTCTTGATCTAATAATTCACAGCAGGGCCCATTGCTTCACCCACCAAGAGTAACTCTGAGGGCTTACAGTGTTGTGGCAACGCCACCACCACCACCACCACGAAAGGCCCAATTTTTCAGCCCCTGTTCAAAAGGGGCATGTAATTACAATTCTTGATCTAATAATTCACAGCAGGGCCCATTGCTGCACCCACCAAGAGTAACTCTGAGGGCTTACAGTGTTGTGGCAACGCCACCACCACCACCACCACGAAAGGCCCAATTTTTCAGCCCCTGTTCAACAGGGGCATGCAATTACAATTCTTGATCTAATAATTCACAGCAGGGCCCATTGCTGCACCCACCAAGAGTAACTGTCAGGGCTTACAGTGTTGTGGCACCAGCACCACCATCAAAGGCCCAATTTTTACTACCACTGTTCAACAATTATATGTAATTAAAATTCCTGATATAATAGTTGACAGCAGGGCGTTCCAGCACCAACCAAGAGTAACTGTGAGTGCTTACAGTGTTGTGCCAACACCAACAACTAAGGGGCCTATTTCTGCAGAGTATATACGGCAGGTCCCTACTTTCAAACATCCAACTTACAAACGACTCCTACTTGCAAACGCAAGAAGACAACAGGAAGTGAGAGGAAATCTACCACTAGGAAGGAAAATTCTCTCCTGTAAGAATAAATATGGGAGAAAGGTGTCTCCTCTGTACTGATGCTTTATCAGCAATCCTTGTTTCAAGAAAAACACCACATTTCAAAAACAGTTGTCATTGGGACGGAAAGTGAGGTGAAATGTTCTGAACAGGGGCACAGACAGCAAAACAAATGTTACAGGGGTGATAACCCTTACCTATGTTTTCCAAAAAGTTTAAAAATAGATTTTTGGGCTGGAGCTACACTTCAACAATGTACCTGTTCAAAATTACAAACAGATTCTACATAAGAACAAACCTACAGTCCCTGTCTTGTATGCACCGCCTGTATACGGCTGTTCAGAGTATATAGGGCCTTTTTTATTTTATGTGCGGGGTTCCCCTTAATATCCATACAAGACCCAAAGGGGCTGGTAATGGGCTGGGGTAGGGGGGGGGGGTCATGGGGTAGCTATGCCATTTTTCTTAAAGATTTTCATCCATATTACCGGGACCAGACATTACATTAAAGCCGCAAGCAGTTTTAAATGGCTTTTTTTTCCTTTAGAAGTGTCATTTTGTGCAGGGACAGTTCTAAACACGGGAAACACGTGGCACTTCACAGGCATACTTTAGACACCCCCCAGGTACGATATTTAAAGGAATATTTGACTTTTTTTTTTCACTTTATGCATCATTAAAATGACTGCTCCCGAAAAACGACCGTTTTTAAAACTTCTTTTTGCATTGATACATGTCCCCTGGTGCACAACCCGGGTTCCCAAACCCTTTTTAGGACAATAACATGCATAATAGTTGTTATAATTAGCACTTTAGAATTCGAACGTTCGCATCCATTGTATTTAATAGGGTTCTAATGTTCGTACGAACTTTCGGTCCGTTCGCGGGTTCTGGTGCGAACCGAACCCGGGGGTGTTCGGCTCATCACTAGTCCTGTGGACAGATTCTCCCACCTGAGCTGTGGATCTCTGCAGCTCCTCCAGAGTTACCATGGGCCTCTTGGCTGCTTCTCTGATTAATGCTCTCCTTGCCCGGCCTGTCAGTTTAGGTGGACGGCCATGTCTTGGTAGGTTTGCAGTTGTGCCATACTCTTTCCATTTTCGGATGATGGATTGAACAGTGTTCTGTGAGATGTTCAAAGCTCGGGATATTTTTTTATAACCTAACCCTGCTTTGTACTTCTCCACAACTTTATCCCTGACCTGTCTGGCGTGTCCCTTGGAATTCATGATGCTATTTGTTCACTAAGGTTCTCTAACAAATCTCTGAGGGCTTCGCAGAACAGCTGTATGTATGCCAAGAATAAATTATACACAGGTGGACTCTATTTACTAATTAGGTGACTTCTGAAGGCAATTGGTTCCACTAGATTTTAGTTAGGGGTATCAGAGTAAAGGGGGCTGAATACAAATGTACACCACACTTTTCAGATATTTATTTGTAAAAAAAAATTGAAAAACATTTATAATTTTCCTTCCACTTCACAACTATGTGCCACTTTGTGTTGATCTATCACCTAAAATCCCAATAAAATACATTTACGTTTTTGGAACATGACAAAATGTGGAAAATGTCAAGGGGTATGAATACTTTTTCAAGGCAATGGTATGGAGGGAGAAATGGATGCCACCCTGGCTGGACTTCAAACATGTCTTCCTCTGCTTGTCTCCATTACATTAGGCTGGAGATGGAGCAGGAGATGGAGTAGTTTACAGAAGGTAGAAAATATAAGGGTGCTAAACATATGGTAAGATCAACAAATAATTTTCTGTATTTGCTGAATATTTTCTTGGCTTAAAAAAACAAACAAAACAAACAGATGCAACCACCATATATAAGGACTGGTAAATTGCAGTATGCAAAAAAAAATAAAAAAATGCCTGACTGGTTAGTGCTCCCACCACTGTTGGGTGCCACCCTGATGTTAAAGACCACTGTCTGGCAACTGTAAATAAGACGTCCTGCTGAATGGGATGCAGAGGGGAAGCTTGATGTACTGTGTGATACTAGAATCATGCATGACATATTTCATGAAATATAACTGTGAAGATGAAGAACACCGCAAAGAGAAAATGTTTTGAAGTTAAACTTTTATCAGTTCTTCTATAAGGTGGAGCTTTTGGGAAGGACAGCGAGGTACATACAGTGAGGGGAAAAAGTATTTGATCCCCTGCAGATTTTGCACATTTGCCCACTGACAAAGAAATGATCAGTCTATAATTTTAATATTAGGTTTATTTTAACAGTAAGAGACAGAATAACGACAAAAATATCCAGAAAAGTTATAAATTGATTTGCATTTTAATGAGTGAAATAAGTATTTGACCCCTTTACAATACATGACTTAGTACTTAGTGGCAAAACCCTTGTTGGCAATCACAGGGGTCAGACGTTTCTTGTAGCTGGTCACCAGGTTTGCACACATCTTAGGAGGGATTTTGTCCCACAACTCTTTGCAGATCCTCTCCAAGTCGTTAAGGTTTAGAGGCTGACGTTTGGTAACTCCGAACCTTCAGCTCCCTCCACATATTTTCTATGGGATTAAGGTCTGGAGAGTGGCTAGGTCACTCCAGGACCTTAATGTGCTTTTCTTGAGCCACTCCTTTGATGCCTTGACTGTGTTTTGAGTCATTGTCATGCTGGAATACCCATCCATGACCCATTTTCAATGCCCTGGCTGAGGGAAGGAGGTTCTCACCCAAGATTTGATGGTCCATGGTCCATCGTCCCTTTGATGCAGTGAAGTTGTTCTGTCCCCTTAGCAGAAAAACACTCCAAAGCATAATGTTTCCACCTCCATGTTTGACAGGGGGGATGGTGTTCTTGGGGTCATAGGCAGCCTTCCTCCTCCTCCAAACACAGCGAGTTGAGATGATGCCAAAGACCTCGATTTTAGTCTCATCTGACCACAACACTTTCACCCAGTTCTCCTCTGAATCACTCAGATGTCTGTACATGTGCTTTCTTGAGCGGGGGGACTGTGTGGGTGCTGCAGGATTTCAGTCCTACACGGCGTAGTGTGTTACCAATTGATTTCTTGATGACTATTGTCCCAGCTGCCTTGGGATCATTGACAAGATTCTCCCGTGTAGTTCTGGGCCGATTCCTCACCGTTCTCATGATCATTGAAACTCCCTGAGGTGAGATCTTCCATGGAGCCCCAGACTGAGGGAGATTGACTGCCTTTGAGAGAGTGCGCCTAATCTCAGCTTGTTACCTGTATAGAAGACACCTGAAAGCCAGAAATCTTGCTGATTGATTGGGTATCGAATACTTATTTTGCTCATTAAAATGCAAATCAATTCATAACTTCTTTGAAATGTGTTTTTCTGGATATTTTTGTTCTGTCTCTCACTGTTAAAATAAACCTACCATTAAAACTATAGTCTGATCATTTCTTTGTCATTGGGCAAATGTACAAAATCAGCAGGGGATCAAATACTTTTTTCCCCTCACTGTACACAGTGGACAGGGCACCCGGCTGTGAAGCCACAAGCAGTCACAGCCGAGTGCCCATAGTGAAAATGACGGTGTGGGGGGACACAGGGAGAACACGACTGGGGTGAGCACAACGTTGGACCATTTGAGAGGTAAGTGTCTGTTTATTAAAAGTCAGCAGCTATAGTTTTTTTGTAGCTGCTGACTTTTAATTTTCACTTCAAAGACTGGAGCTCTTCTTTAACCACTTCTGGACCAGCTAGCTACCATAACCCTGGTATCCTTTTCAAGAGCGGGCGGTCGGCTTTCATATAAAAGTGGTCTCTGCGGCCCCCCCTCCCGCCGCTCTCCGGTGCCCTCCGCCGCTTACCAAAGCCGTCGGCAGCGGCGGAGGCTATCGGGTCTGTTCCCTGGGCTCACATGGAGACGAGTGAGGGGAAGATATCCCCCACCCGTCTCCATATCATTGCAGGGCGGAAGCAATGTCAAAACGTCACTTCCGCCCAATGCTCTTAAAGGGAATTTTTTTTTTTAAATGACATAAAATGTATTATTTTTTTAATTGCATTTTAGTGTAAATATGAGATCTGAGGTCTTTTTGACCCCAGATCTCATATTTAACCACTTCGCGCCGGGCCATATGAAAAAGACGTCCGCAAAGCGGTCGTCAATTGCTGATAGGACGTCTATGGACGTCCTCCCATTCACTTCCGCGATGCGCGCCACCGCGGGCACGCATCGGTGAAAAGCTGTGCCCGCCGTGTAAGGCGGGTGCCGATGCGCGTGCCTCACGGCTGCGATGTCCGCCAGGTACGAGCGATCGGCTGTCACAGAGCCAGGGACGTGGATCTCTGTGTGTAAACACAGAGATCCACGTCCTGTCAGGGAGAGGAGACTGATGGTGTGTCCCTTGTACATAGGGACACCCATCAGTCACCTCCCCCAGTCAGTCCCCTCCCCTCCCCCCACAGTAAGAACATCTAGCAGGGAACATATTAACCCCTTGATTGCCCCCTAGTGGTTAACCCCTTCCCTGCCAGTCACATTTATACAGTAATCAGTGCATATTTATAGCACTGTTCGCTGTATAAATGTGAATGGTCCCAAAAATGTGTCAAAAGTGTCCGATGTGTCCGCCATAATGTCACAGTCACAAAAAAAAAAAAAACAGATCAACGCCATTACTAGTAAAAAAAAAAAAAAAAATCATAATTCTATTCCCTATTTTGTAGGCGCTATAACTTTTGCGCAAACCAATCACTATACGCTTATTGCGTTTTTTTTTTTTTTTAGCTAAAATATGTAGAATACGTAGCCTAAACTGAGGAAAAAAATAGTTTTAAAAAAAAAAATTGGGATATTAATTATAGCAAAAATTTAAAAATATTGTGTTTTTTTCAAAATTGTCGCTCTATTTTTGTTTATAGCGCAAAAAATAAAAACCGCAGAAATGACCAAATACCACCAAAAGAAAGCTCTATTTGTGGGAAAAAAAGGACGTCAATTTTGTTTGGGAGCCACGTCGCACGACTGCGCAATTGTCATTCAAAGCGTGACAGTGCTGAAACCTGAAATTTCGCCTGGGCAGGAAGGGGGGTAATGTGCCCAGTTGTCAAGTGGTTAAGAGAACCTGTCATGCTTTTTTCTATTACAAGGGATGTTTACATTCCTTGTAAGAGGAATAAAAGTGACCCAATTTTTTTTTCTTTTTTTTTTAAACTGTATCAAAATAAAACATGAAAAGTAAAATAAATAAGAAAAAAAAAGATTTTTTAAAGCGCACCGTCCCGACGAGCTTGTGCGCAGAAGCGAACGCATACGTGAGCAGCGCCTGCATATGAAAACGGTGTTCAAACCACACATGTGAGGTATCTCAGCGATCTTTAGAGCGAGAGCAATAATTCTGAAACTCAAAACATGCAACCTGTAGAATTTTTTAAACGTCGCCTGTGGACATTTTTAAAGGTAAAAGTTTGTCGCCATTCCAAGAGCGGACACAACTTTGAAGCGTGACATGTTGGGTATCAATTTACTCGGCGTAACATTATCTTTCACAATATAAAACAAAAAATGGGCTAACTTTACTGTTGTCTTATTTTTTAATTCAAAAAAGTGTTTTTTTTCCCCAAAAAAGTACGATTGTATGACCGCTGCGCAAATACAGTGTGACAAAGTATTGCAATGACCGCCATTTTATTCTCTAGGGTGTTAGAAAAAAAATATCTGTATAATGTTTGGGGGTTCTAAGTAATTTTCTAGCAAAAAAAAAGTTTTTAACTTGTAAACACCAAATCTCAGAAAGAGGCTCGGTCCTTAAAGTGGAGTTCCATCCCGAAAAAAAAAATTACAGCAAAAAAATTAAATAAAACAATTGGAAAAAAAAAAAAAATTTACTCACCCGAAATAGCGGTTGCTATGCGGAAGTCCCTAATCTGCCTCTTCCTTATTCACAGTAGGTCTCCTTCCGCATCCTCTTCTAGTAAATGGGGCGCGCTGCCTTCAGGGAACTGTGTGTAATCCCTGAGAGCAGCCGCCCATTCACAAATCGGCGCGAGACTCACGCACGCGCTGTAGGAAACGGGCAGTGAAGCCATAAGGCTTTACTGCCTGTTTCCCTTAGTGAGGATGGTGGCACGGGACCTGCAGTGATCGAGGGATCGGCATCGGGGGGGGGGCCATCATCGCGGGCGAGTAGGATAGGTAAGTGTCCTTATTAAAAGTCAGCAGCTACAGTGTTTGTAGCTGCTGACTTTTAAAAAATAAATAAATTGCGGATGGAATCCCCCTTTAAGTGGATAAAGCAGAACTCCATACAAAAATAACAAGATAAAATGAATAGCCAATTAAAATATAAATGAACAAAGCCAACTTTTGTTGCATTATTCACCTTCTGTTTTTGTTAAGCCACTAGATATTCTCAGTGTGATGGCCAACATTCTTCATCTTACTTCCATTTGAGCCCAGGTCATCCTAGACCCCGCCCCAGTCTGTGACTGCACAGTGAAAGGAAAAGCAGTACAGTGATATCTCTGTCACTCCTATCAGCATGCTTCTTGTCAGTACATCAACTGATTGGCTCCTTGTGCTGTTTCCTTCTCTCAAACTCCAGCTCTGCTATACAGGGACTGCAAAATGTTGATACCAGGTCAACTCCAGTTACTGTACTTATACTGCTTGTATTTAAAATAAAAATACTATTATTGATGCATTAAAGTGGGTGTAAACTCACTTTGACAACTTGCACCTACAGGTAAGCCTAGATTAAGGCTTACCTGTAGGTGCAAGAAATATCTCCTTAACCTACACGGTTAAGGAGATATTTGCTGTAAACACTGCACCTATGTCTACGGCGCATGCGCGCCGTAGACAACGGCGCAGGCGCACTAGCGGGCCGGCTTCATGAATGGGATCATGCTGGTTTTCTGAATGGGATCATGCCGGCCCCGTGCGCATGCGTGTGACGTCATCGCCGCTCCAGCCAATCACAGCGCCAGAGCGGCGATACCAGGAAGAAGCTCCGAGGGGACATGGCGGCCGAGGAGAACGAGGAAGACTTCAGGGGCTTCGATTTCAGGTAAGTGACACATAATGAGCTAGTATGCTATGCATACTAGCTCATTATGCCTTTCTCTTGCAGGGGTTTGTTTTTCAGGAAATGTTTTAGAGGGTTTACTTCCTCTTTAATGATTACAGAGCTGCAATAATTTGTGTCTTTTATACAGTGGGGCAAAAAAGTATTTAGTCAGCCACCAATTGTGCAAGTTCTCCCACTTAAAAAGATGAGAGAGGCCTGCAAATATCATCATAGGTATACCTCAACTATAAGAGACAAAATGTGGAAACAAATCCAGACAATCACATTGTCTGATTTGGAAAGATTTTTTTTTGCAAATTATGGTGGAAAATAAGTATTTGGTCACCTACAAACAAGCAAGATCTCTGGCTCTCACAGACCTGTATCTTCTTCATTAACCACTTCCCTACCGGGCACGAAAACCCCCTTCCTGCCCAAGCCATTTTTCAGCTTTCAGCGCTGTCAAACTTTGAATGACAATTGCGCGGTCGTGCGACGTGGCTCCCAAACGAAATTTGTGTCCTTTTTTTTCCACAAATAGAGCTTTCTTTTGGTGGTATTTTATCACCTCTGCGTTTTTTTTTTTTTGCGCTATAAACAAAAGAAGAGCGTCCAGTTTGAAAAAAAACACAATATTTTTAACTTTTTGCTATAATAAATATCCATTTTTTTTTTTATTAAAATTTTCCTCATTTTAGGCCGATACGTATTCATCTACATATTTTTGGTAAAAAAAACCCCGCAATAAGCGTATATTGATTGGTTTGCGCAAAAGTTATACCGTCTACAAAATAGGGGATAGATTTATAGCATTTTTTTTTTAACTAGTAATGGCGGCGATCAGTGATTTTTATTGTGACTGCGATATTGCGGCGGACATATCGGACACTTTTGACACATTTTTGGGACCATTCACATTTATACAGCGATCCCTGCTATAAAAATGCATTGATTACTGTATAAATGTGACTGGCAGGGAAGGGGTTAACACTAGGGGGCGAGGAAGGGGTTAAATGTCTTTCCCAGATGTGTTTTAACTGTGGGGGGAGGGGACTGACTGGGCGAGGTGACCGATGGTTGTCCCTATGTACAAGGGACACACCATCGGTCCCCTCTCCCTGACAGGACGTGGATCTGTGTGTTTACAAGAGGTTAAGAGGCTCCTCTGTCCTCCACTCATTACCTGTATTAATGGCACCTGTCACTACGCCGCCAGGGACTCAGATCCTGCAGTGCCAGACGTGTCCCCCTGCTTAAGCCAGTACATGTCCGGGCCCATCTGAGGTTTGCTAGAGAGCATTTGGATGATCCAGAAGAGGATTGGGAGAATGTCATATGGGCAGATGAAACCAAAGTAGAACTGTTTGGTAGAAACACAACTCGTCGTGTTTGGAGGAGAGAGAATGCTGAGTTGCAACCAAAGGACACCATACCTACTGTGAAGCATGGGGGTGGCAACATCATGCTTTGGGGCTGTTTCTCTGCAAAGGGAGCAGGACGACTGATCCGTGTACATGAAAGAATGAATGGGGCCATGTATCGTGAGATCTTGAGTGCAAACCTCCTCCCATCAGCAAGGGCATTGAAGATGAAACGTGGCTGGGTCTTTCAGCATGACAATGATCCCAAACACACCGCCCGGGCAACGAAGGAGTGGCTTCGTAAGAAGCATTTCAGGGTCCTGGAGTGGCCTAGCCAGTCTCCAGATCTCAACCCCATAGAAAACCTTTGGAGGGAGTTGAAAGTCCGTGTTGCCCAGCGACAGCCCCAAAACATCACTGCTCTAGAGGAGATCTGCATGTAGGAATGGGCCAACATACCAGCAACAGTGTGTGACAACCTTGTGCAGACTTACAGAAAATGTTGGACCTCTGTCATTGCCAACAAAGGATATATAACAAAGTATTGAGATGAACTTTTGATATTGACCAAATACTTATTTTCCACCATAATTTGCAAATAAATTCTTTCCAAATCAGACAATGTGATTGTCTGGATTTGTTTCCACATTTTGTCTGTCATAGTTGAGGTATACCTATGATGACAATTACAGGCCTCTCTCATCTTTTTAAGTGGGAGAACTTGCACAATTGGTGGCTGACTAAATACTTTTTTGACCCACTGTATCTGCCTGGAGTTCAGCTTTAAATTTAGGGCTTGGCGTTCCATATAAATTCAAAACCGATCCCTTTAGAACTGATAATAGTTTTAATTTACTAGTATAAAACAAATTCCTGTGTGAGAGATGGTTATATGAGGATTTTTTTTCTGTAATCCTCAATATGTACGTTATCTCGTGATTCAGCTTTACGCCTATAAAAATGATTTGCCTAATCCTGCCGTTAAATATTTGTCCAACTGCCAAGGCAATCTCTAATTCCATTACAATATGAAAGAGACTTCTCTTCCTCCAGTGACATACAAGTCGTTTATGAAATTCCCATAGGTTGATATTTATCAGCGGGCAGAAGTTTCCATTGTATCATCGATCCATTCTAATATTAGTTAATTGGACGTTCATGTCTGAACGCAGCTTTCTGGCAAGGCTCTTGATGATGATGCCTGTAAACTTTTTTTTTTTTTAGAATGGTTTTCCACATTCAGCAGAAAATAAACTAGGAAATCCTTTTGTTGCCCCTGAACTTGAAATGGCAGCCTTTAGATCTTATGGGTGTATAAACAGGTATCATTATATGAGCCAAGTGATACACCTAGCACTGACCTCATTTTGGGGGATTTATAGCAGTTGGTCTGGAAAATCCGACTTTGCCGATTGATTCTTTAACCACTTCCATACTGGGCCAATTCTGGCACTCCTCTCCTACATGTAATAACCATAATTTTTTTGCTAGAAAATTACTCAGAACCCCCAAACATTATATATATATTTTTAGCAGACCCCCTAGGGAATAAAATGGAGGTCATTGCAACTTTTTATCTCGCACAGTGTTTGCGCAATAATTTTTCAAACGCTTTTTTTGGGGAAAAAAAAGGTTCTATGCATTAAAAAATAACAAAACAGTAAATTTAGCCCAATTTTTTTATATAATGTGAAAGATGATGTTACGCCGAGTAAATAGATACCTAACATGTCACGCTTTAAAATTGCGCACACTCATGGAATGGCGCCAAACTTCGGTACTTAAAAATCTCCATAGGCGACGCTTTAATTTTTTTTACAGGTTACCAGTTTAGAGTTACAGAGGAGGTCTAGTGCTAAAATTGTTGCAAACGCTCTAATGCACGCGGTGATACCTCACATGTGTGGTTTGAACTGCGTTTACATATGTGGGCGGGACTTACGTGCGTGTTCGCTTCTGAGCGTGAGCTACCAGGGACAGGGGCGTTTTAATTTTTTTTTTTTACACTTTTTTTTGATCACTTCTATTCCTATTACAAGGAATGTAAACATCCCTTGTAATAGGAATAGTGTGTGACAGGTCCTCTTTATGGAGAGATGCGGGGTCAATAAGACCCCACATCTCTCCTCCAGGCTGGAAAGCATGAGATTGGAAAAAAAAATTCACCGATCTCATGCTGACAGACGCTATTGCGGCTTTGTTTACTTCCGGGTACCCAGGCATGACATAACGTCGCGCCCGGGCCTCCGACGGTCATAGAGACCAGAAATCTCTATCGTCGTGAGCTGGCGCCGGACGATTCTTTCTCCAGTCCCCCGATGGCACGGGAGAGCCCGGAGAAGCACTGGATGGCGGCGGGAGGGGGGGACATCCCCTTCCGCCGCCTATAAGAACGATCAAGCGGTGGAACTGCTGCTATGATCATTCTTATGGTGCGCAGAATCACCGGCTGCAAATAATGATATCTGAATGATGCCTGTAGCTGCAGGCATCTTTCAGATATCACCCCCGAAAGTCCAGGACGTCATATGACGTCCAGCGGTAGGGAAGTGGTTAATTAAAGAACAACAATTTTTTTCTACTCCTCTGTCTCTTATGGAGCAAACTACACATAGCATTTTGTCCTATGTTTCTAGGTGCTTTATACGTCTAGTTATGAGGTCTGATCTGCGCCCCTCTCCTCCAGCAGCATCCAATCTGACAACAACTATGAAATAGACGGCTGATTCATAAAGGCAGCTTATCTTGGCTGTGAGCACTTTCCACAGGCAAGCAATGGCAAGAGGAATGCAGAGGGAGGGGGGGAAAGTGTCAGCCTTTGCGTTCCTCCTACCATTGCTTGTCTGTGGAAGGTGCTCAGAGCTGAGATAAGCTTCCATTATGAAGCAGCCATTTCCTTTCTTGTTGTTGGATTGGTTGTGGTAGGAGGGGAGGGAGCAGATCGGACCTCGTATCTAGACTTTGAAAGACTTTGAAAGCACCCAGCAACATGGGACAAAATTCACGTACTTCATTCAATGGGAGACAGAAGAGTAAATTCAAACGCAATGATCTTTAATTCATTACACTGGCCAGGAAGACATCAGTTAACGGGGCCGATTCTAGGGTCACAGATGCCTGGGTGCAGAAATACTTCTGGTGCCCCCACATGGGTGTGGCCACCTTACTAACCCCTCCCCTTCGCACATTTTCATATGGCAACGAGTCCTGCAGTAAGTCTCTGATCGCTGCCACTACTAGTAAAAAATGTAAAATATTATCCCATTGTTTGTAGACGCGGTAACTTTTGCGCAAACCAATCAATATACGCTTATTGGGACTTGTCCTCCACTAGTTGGGGGTGGGTGACTCGTCCTCAGCTCTAAGGGGTTCATGCTGGGACTTGCAGTCCTTCAGTTTTGGGAGGGCCACATCCCTCAAAAGTGACAGACTACAAGTCCTAGCATGAACCCCTCAGAGCTGAGGACGTGACGCCCCCCCCACCCCCAAAAAGTGAAGGACTACAAGTCCCAGCATGAATCCCTGAGATCTAAGGATGTGACCCCTGCCCGCCTAAATACAGTACAGCTCTACTGTCTTCTGGTTGCCCACATCTTCTTGTCAAATGTGGCACGCTACGGAAGAGGGTGTGGGTTACAGTAGAGCTCCAATGCTAAGAGGCGGCAGGGGGGGCGGAGCAATTGTGGCAACTGCAGAGGCTCGGATTGGGTCGTCTCGGGCGGCTGGCTTGTGGGCATCTCCGGAACTGAGCCTGTCGCAGGGTGGTTGGCAACACTGCTCAGCTCGTGGCACCTGGGCGCAGTGCACTCTGTGAACCCGCCCAGGATCAGCCCCTGTCAGTTAATGCACATATGTGTTCAATATAAAATAATTACATGCATTTTGAAAAGCATTTAGTGCAAATACCTGAATTTGAGTTGGTATCAGTCTTTTACTGTTAGCTGTGCAGAAGAACTTGAACTGGGAGAGGAAGCAGCATGGCAAAAAACCAATAAGGCGTACTGCTGTGATCATGTCCTGGGAACATGCTGATAGGAGGAGAGAGCAGTGTGACAGAGATGAGCTCATCAGTGGGCTGCTTCTCCTTCATGTCCAGTGACAGACTGTGGGTGGGGACAAGACCTAATTGTAATATGCAACTGCAGTATAGAAAATTCAGGTCTCCAGGCTGTGAACCAGCACTCAAAGAGCTGCTAAGAAATTTTCTACTAAACAGATATAAAACATTTTATCCAAAAACATTTTTATAAGTCTTGATTTGTATGGTATGCTGCGTTTTCAAAGTAATGTCGCGTACACACGATCGGAAATTCCGACAAGAAAAGTTTGATGTGAGCCTTTGGTCGGAAATTCCGACCGTGTGTAGGCTCCATTGGAATTTTTCTGTCGGAATTTCCGCCAAGAAAAATTCGAGAGCTGGTTCTCAAATTTTCCGAAAAGAAAAGTTCTTGGAGGAAATTCCGATCGTCTGTATGCAATTCCGACGCACCAAAAACCACGCATGCTCGAAATAAAGTCGACACATGCTCGAAAGCATTGAACTTAATTTTTCTCGGCTCGTCGTAGTGTTGTACGTCACCGCGTTCTTGACGGTCGGAATTTGGTGTCACCGTGTGTATGCAAGACAAGTTTGAGCCAAGATTCCATTGGAAAAAAATTCACGGGTTTTCTTGTCGGATTTTCCCATTGTGTGTACGTGGCAGAAGTCTTGTTTCAGCTGAATAGGCAGCATTATCCAGCCAGATGGAATATATTTAGTAAGATAAATTACCAGGTGACACGGAGCTCGGGATGTTCTCTATTCTGACCAGGCTTCCATGTGTATGCTATTTGTATGTTGTCTCCGTGCCGGAGATTGCTCATTTTTCTTGCGTAGCCGTGTGTTGCAGCACTATTTTTTTTATTTATTTTTTTATAGCTTCATTAGGTATCACCTGTATTTTTTTTTATTTTACCATTTGTAGTACCCAGGGTTGCTCATAGTCATTGTGCCTAACTAGTATACCTTTGGGCTCATCTACACCAGACGCAGTCAGGTACATTTCTAAACACAGTATGAACGCAGTAAAATCACATATACAGGAACATTTATTTCAATAAGCCTTGTTTACACCATTGCAGTGATTTCATGTGCATTTTAAAAAGTACCGCATATACTCGAGTATAAGCCGACCCGAGTATAAGCAGAGGCACCTAATTTTACCACAAAAAAACTGGCAAAACTTATTGACTCGAGTATAAGCCGAGGGGGGGGGGGGGGGGGCATTTTCAGCCTAAAAAAAGGGCTGAAAAACTCGGCTTATACTCGAGTATATACGATATATACGGTACATGTTTTATGTTTCCACAATGCAAATGTGCATCAACGCAACTTAGCAAAGCAAATAAATTGAATTAAAGGGAACTTAGCAAAGCAAATAAATTGAATTAAAGGGAAAAAAAATGCACCATAAATGCACTAAAAATGCGCTGCAAATGCATATAAACACACTGAAAACTCGAGCACACAAACATGTAGAAAAGCAGTGAACACAGAAATTGTGGTGTGAATGAACTCTCAGGGCCGCTTCACACCTGAATCCACAGGAATGCGGTCGTGTTCCTGCGCGATTCAGTGGGATATGATTTTCAGCCCATTCATTTGAAACACACCGTAACAAATACTGTGGTATCGTGTGATCTGTTGCAGGCAAATGCACCGTGTTTGCAATTAGCACTTGGGGTGTCCTTCAGAATATGCCTGATGAAGGGGTCTTGCGGGGCTCCGAGATGTTGCTTTTATTTTTTGATACTATGTGAATAAAGGACCCAATTTTGGAGCTCCTGGTGTGCTGGTGACACTTCCTTCTCATGATTGCAGTCGGTTCTAGCCATTGGTAATTTCAGCACCCAATCTAAGATACAGCCGTTTGTGCAGGAACGTGTGCATTGGGAGTATTGCATTGGAGTTTAAGAATATATTGATACCCTCAGCTGAGTACCCAGGCAGTGCATTTTGAGAATGGTGCACGTAACGCACATGAAACATGCCTTTTCTGCACCGTATTTTCATGTAAACTGGTCTTTAGGCCTCTTTCCCCCTGCTCTTTCGAAATGCACTACATTCGCCTTTTCTCTCCAGCTTGTCTGAGGGTCGCAGTCATTTATTGGCCTCCTGGTCCAGTGTCATGCTTTCTGGATGACTTCTCTGCATGGCTACCCTATTTTCTCTCATCTGAAGTGCCTGCCATCATCCTAGGTGACTTTAACATTCCAATTGTAGCGGGTATGTACTTTCCCGGGTGTAAATTTAACTGACAGAGACACCAGTGATGTGTAATTCCCTGCAGCCCAGCAGGTGGCGCTGTCACCCTGGGCTGGGGTTGAATCATTGCTGTGTGCCGTGCCTCCTTTTTGTCCTACCTCGGCAGCAGTATGGTGGGGCAGGGAACCCGCCGTGCTTGCTGTGAGAGGGTATAGAGGGGCCGGCCATCTTTGTCACGGGGTTTGGAGTCCCAGGCACCTTCAGCCTGTGGGCGGTGGTTCGTGTCGGTCCTCTAGGCGGCCTAGGCCTAGAGGACAGCCGGAGGTCGTGTTCCATCCCAGGCACCTTTGACCTGGGGTGAGGTACTCGAATGGAGGTCTGGAGCTCAGTGCCCAACACTGAGTTTCGCGAGGGAAGGAGGTCCTAGGGAACCCAGGGATTGGGTACCCGAATCCGGAAGGCGTAATGGACCGGGGGGAGCTCCTCACTTGAAGACCGGGTGCAGCAGATTGCCAGTGACAGGTGAGCCTCCCACCGGAGACCGCCTGGAAGGAAATCCCCCCTCGCTCTGAGACCGCAACCCACTTTCAGGGAGGAAAGTGGAGAATCAATTGTGTCTGGGCCTATTCGCATCCACACCTCCTTTTCTGTTCTGTGAAGCCAAGGGAGCCTAACTGATTATGCTGTTCATTCAAGAAGAATAAAGGAGTGTTGGACTTTAATGGTGTGGGGCTCTTTTATGGTGGACATTGTTCAAGGTAATCTCACGTGGAGGTTTAAGGTGCACAACACTGACCCGAAGGTAAAGAAAGAACTTTGCTTATACCGCACTGACACCTGTGGTGAAGGCCAGGCATGGTGTCCCCGCTTCCTCCCCTCTGAGATACCCCTAGACAAGAAGAGAAACGAGCTGATGCAGAGAGGGGAGTGAGGGGGGCGCTACACAATCAATGTTAATACTGCTACCACTTCTAAACTACTCAACCTAACCTCCTCTTTTAACCCAACACAATGGACCCAAACCACCACTCACTCCAATGGCAACACTTTCGACCTCGTATTCTCCCATCGCTGCATTCCCTGCAACCTCTCTAACACCCCCCTCTCTCTGTTCATAACCTTATCTGTTTCGCAATCTCCTGGTCTCCTACATCCCATGCTGCCAACACACAAACCACTACCCGCAGAAACCTTCGCAACCTCAACCCTTCCCTTCTTCACTCTGCTACTGATGGCCTTATGACAAAATCGCACCCTTGTCCTGCCCAGACCTAACCACTTCCATCTACAACACCACGTTGTCATCCTCCCTAGAGACACTTGCTCCTCTTTCTACATGCAGAACCAGACCCCATCTGCCACAACCCTGGCAAATAGACACCAGAAGTCTCAAGAGGCACAGCCGTGCTCTTGAGCGAGCATGGCGGAAATCTAAATTCCTGCAAGACTTTACCCTCTACAAATCTGCCCTTCTCAAATACAACTCCTGCCTCCACACTGCTAAACAAACCTATTACAACACTCTAATCATAGCCCTCTCATCCAAACCTCATCAACTATTTTCTACCCTTAATTCCTTACTTCACCCCCCACTGCCCCCACCCACCAACTTGCTAACTTGCTTACCGCTCAACAGATTGCCAACCATTTCAATAGCAAAATCAACACAATTCGCAAGGAGATATCCAGCATTCAAATTCCTCCCCTACCCAACACATCGGGTCCAACACCACACTCAATACTCTCTTCCTTTTGCCCAGTTACCACAGATGAAGTCCATGGCCCACCTCACTACCTGCCCCCTGGACCCTGTCCCCTCTCAATTACTGCGACCACCTTCCCGCTCTATCATCAACTCCCTAACCCACATCTTCAACCTCTCCCTCTCCTCCGGCACCTTTCCTCCCCCGTTTAAACATGCGCTTGTTACCCCCATACTTAAAAAACCCTCACTAGACCCCACCTGCTTGAATAACTTAAGACCCATCTCCCTGCTCCCGTTTGCCTCCAAGCTCATCGAACGCCTTGTCCATGACCGAATGAGTCGCTACCTCACAGACAACAACCTTCTCGACCCCCTACAGTCTGGCTTCCGCCCACAACATTCTACTGAAACTGCCCTACTAAAATTCACCAATGACCTACTAACTGCTAAAACCAATGGCCATTACTCCATACTTTTATAACTTTCTGCTGCCTTTGACACAGTTGACCACCTGCTCCTCCTCAGCAAATTACACTCCCTTGGCCTCTGTGATTCTGCTTTATCCTGGTTCTCCTCCTACCTATCTCAGCGCACTTTCAGTGTCACAACTCCATCTCCTCCGCTCCTCTTCCTCTTTCTGTTGGGGTACCCCAAGGCTCCGTCCTTGGGCCCCTCCTCTTCTCACTCTATACCTCTTCCCTGGGCCATTTGATAACCTCCCATGGCTTCCAATACCACCTCTATGCTGACGACACCCAGATCTATCTCTCCACTCCTCGACTCACCTCCTCAATCTCCTCGCAGATTTCAGACTTACTGAATGACATATCGGTATGGATATCACACCACTTCCTCAAACTCAATCTTTCTAAAACTGAGCTTGTTATATTTCCTAGTTTACGGTCTCCCCCTGTGACTTCACCATTAATATAAACAACACAACCATTGGTCCCTCCACAAATGCCAAGGTACTGGGTGTAATCCTTGACTCAGACTTCTCCTTCAGCCCCCATATTCAATCACTGGCTAAATCCTGCCGCCTTAACCTCCACAACATCTCCAGAATTTGACCCTTCCTGACTAATGACACTACAAAGCAACTTATTCACTCCTTGATTATTTCCCGCCTTGACTACTGCAACTCTCTCCTTAATGGCCTACCCTTAAGCAGGCTATACCCCCTTCAGTCTATTATGAATTCTGCCACTAGACTAATACACCTCACTAACCGATCCGTGACTGCTGCTCCTCTCTGCCAATCCCTTCACTGGCTTCCCCTACCCCACCGTGTAAAATTCAAAATGCTAACTATAACATACAAGGCCATTCACAACATCGCCCTCATCTACATCACCAACCTCATCTGCAGATATCGCCCAAATCGTCCCTCCGCTCCTCCCAGGACCTCCTGCTCTTTAGCTCCCTTGTTACCTTCTCCCATGCTGGCATTCAGGACTTCTCCGGAGCCTCTCACTGCCCCAGTATGTCCGATCAGCCCCTACCATGTCCACCTTTAGGAGATCCTTGAAAACTAATTTATTCAGGGAAGCCTATCCCACACCCACCTAACAACTGTCCCTGAGCCACCCCCATCAAATCATTCTCTGCAGCCATTACCTTTTGTACCACCACCCTCTCCCATTAGAATGTAAGCGCTATGAGCAGGGCCCTCCTATACCTTTTGTATTGAACTGTACTGTAATTGTGTTGTCCCCCTATACATTGTAAAGCGCTGCGTAAACTGTCGGCGCTATATAAATCGTGTATCATAATAATAATAATAATATAATAACCGTACACCTTTTGGATTGCCATATTTACCTGTGTACATCCCTGTACAGGCAGTCCAATTGCTGTCAGTTGGGACACAGCGGCTTCTCCCAATGTGATATCTGGATCCAGGATGCGTTTTGGGGGAGTGCACCTGCACAGATATCACAATGGGTACAGTGTCAAAATTGACAGCACTGGTACTGCCTGCACAAGGATGCACAGAACACTTGTGCGTCCCCATGTAGGTAAACACAGCCCTCCAAGGGTGTACTATTATGTATGCACAGCGTGAACAAGGCCTTACAATCTAGGATACCCTGAATTCGCTCTCTACCAAACAGGATATAATTCCTGATATATATAGTATATGATTGTACCACATAGGTATTTGTTAGGCAAATGGTTAAAAAATACACCAAGGCCTCGTACACACGACCGTTTCTCGGCAAGAACCAGCAAGAAACTTGCTGGCAGAGATGTCTTGCCGAGAAATTCGTTCGTGTGTATGGTTTCTCGTCAAGAAAACCGACAAGTAATCTCAACGAGAAAATAGAGAACCTGCTCTCTATTTTCTCGTCGAGATTCTCGTCGGCATGTTTCTCGACGAGAAAAGTGAGTGTGTGTACACTTACCTGTCCTCCGGGAAGCCTGCGCATGTTCGAAATGAATTTGACGCATGCGCGGTAGCTTCCTAGGCATAGATAGGGTATACCAAGATGGCGGCGACGGCATCGAATGTGACGAGCGCATGCTCGTCGTAGTCCATGACGTCACCGCGTACGCTCCATTCAAAGAACCGCGGGTTCTTTGAATCGAGCGTCTGTACACTCGGCCGGGACAAGTTTCTTGACCAAGAATCTCGTCGAAAAAAACGACATGTTTTTTTCGACGAGAATCTCGGCCGTGTGTACGAGGCCCAACAGTTTCAAGTGGACCTCTTTTCAGGTGTACATAGGGAAAACCCTACTTGGGCGGAGGGCCATCTGTACCTGAAGATTATTTTACTCTTTGTGTAATAAATACCTTCTGTTTTAAGGTTTTGCTGTGCTTCATACACTGTTTAAAGTTGAGGACTTTTTGATTACCATAATCCCTTCTCACCATGACGTGTATGGTTATATTTTCTTGTTTTGTGCCACGCCCTACTTCATAGAAACCATGGTGCCAATGCACTGCATTGATAATGGCTAAATCGCCTGAGACAGCTGTATGTAGTTTAGAATAAATGGCTCTATAATATTTGACTATATTTGCACTATACACCAGCCATACTGGATGCGCATTTGTACTGTAAATGACTAGCCTTGCTACGCCCACTGTCCTGAACCTAGAAATAACTCTTATTTTTTTTTGACTTGTGATGGACTAAGACATGTGAATACCTTCTTTTTTTTAAGATGGTCTTAGTTTGCTATATACTGATAAAGGTGATGATTTTTTTATTGCTTCAGTTCCCTAGGCTGGTATAGTCTGTACTTCCCACTGCAAGTGGCGCTCAACTGAAGCGGCACTGCAGAAGAGGAAGGAATCTGAGAAAACTGGTTCGTCTATGACTTGCTGCGGTCACAAGGAGATAGCTGTCCATTGGATGCTGGCACCCCATGTTACTCCAGCGGCCATCTTAAGTCAGTCTATTTAAGACTCTGGCTCCTGGGTTTGGTGTGCTTTATGCTAGTGGCTAATGCAGGGACAGGTTCTCCGTGTGGCGGGGACAGCAATTAGAAGTAGGGAAAGGTTCCTAAAGAGTAGGGACAATGCAGGTATTACATCCTTCCCCCTCTAGGAGGCCTCTCCTCTTGGTGTGGATTGGCCAGGCCGCAGTGCAGGCGCTGTCGGAATTTTTAAGTCTTCAGACCACTGTCACAGTTTGTAAGTGGCTCTGGACAGGTGTGCCTAACCGCTGGGCCCGATTTAAGGAGAAGTCCTTCCAAGGCTTGTTTGGCTGTACTTCTGTGGCTCACAGGAGTGCAGTTCGTTATGCACTCCTGTGACCCATTTTCAGCTGACAGTAGGCTGAAGTCACAGAGCCGGTCCAGGCTGGGGAAAAATTGCAGCCATATGATTGTGATTCACACAGGAGCCTGGACTTGCACCTGGCTCAGCCTCACAGCGAGCCACTCCCGTTACCTTCACAGCCCAGCATGCCAGTGAGTGTGGAGGGGGGGTAAAGCAGACAGCGGTGACTGAACAACTCTCTGCTCACAGATTACGGAGAACTGAGCAATCAGCGGTGTATGATTGCTTGGTTCTCCGTCTTAGAGCCGACAGGGGACAGATGCAGCATCAGACCGATGCTGCATCCACCTAGGTAAATATGATTTCTAAAAAAATAATAATTGTCTTTTAAGTTGTATTGAACCTTTTTTACAATATAACTCTATTGCCTAACTTGAACTCTGCGTGTTCACTGCCTACCACACCACACTGCACCTTACTCACACTCTGCTCACCATAACATTTATGGTTATATTTTACCATTTGCCTAATCCATACATACATGATACTGGCATTTCATATCTTGTACTTGTTATAACTTTCTCCAACTAATGGCCATTCCTCCTTTGTCCTGGGGATCTTTTTTTCTAGGGATCCCTCATTTAGTAATTCCGTGGTCAGCTTTGGCTGGCAAAAAGGAGAGGGGACCACCGGGCCTCTTGGCTAGGTGGACCTGAGTGCCAGAAGCCTTACACCGCAGGTGTCCGGGAAGGGTCCTTCCTCTTTGGGAGGGGTCCAGGGACACAGCAAGTGCAGTTTTGCGTGTGTTTCACATGTCCATCCTTGTTCACTGGATGTGTTGTTTTTTGCATACTTATAGTGGGCTTGAAAAATTAAACATAAAAAAAAACTTCACCCACTGCTAAAAAATGTTCAAATTTCTGCTTTGCTACCTTTCCTTCTCTATTTTTATTTTTATTTTTTATTACAGTGTAGCATATAGCATGTGTTCAAGTCTTTACAACCTTGCATATACCGTATATACTCGAGTATAAGCCAAGTTTTTCAGCACATTTTTTTGTGCTGAAAATGACCTCCTCGGCTTATACTCGAGTCACCTTTTTGCGCCTGATTTCCCAGACTTTGGGGACCAAGAACCGGCCGGTCGTAGGTCCCCTGGACCCCAAACTTAGCACACATGTAGCCCCATTTCTCCTTTACAAGTGTGCAAAGTTTTTTGGCCAGGGGACACACGGCCTGGGAGCACCGATTTTTCAAAGCCGGGCACCCCTTCCATAGACTCCAATGTTAAACTGTAATTTCTCTGGTGACTTTGGGGACCAGGTACTGGCCGGTAGTAGGTCCCCTGGACCCAAAAACTTGGCACACATGTAGCGCAATTTCTTCTCTACAAGTGTGCAAAGTTTGTTGTCTGGGGGACCTACAGCTGGGGAGCACTGATTTTTCAAATCTGGGCACTCCTTCCGTAGACTCCCATGTTAAACGTCAGTCTAGTCATGGACACAGTGAAGCATGCGCACAGTGAGGCATGGGCACAGTGAGGCATGCACATGGACACCCTAGGCTTATACTCGAGTCAATATGTTTTCCCATTTTTTTTGTGGTAAAATTAGGTGCCTCGGCTTATATTCGGCTCGGCTTATATTCGGCTCGGCTTATACTCGAGTATATACGGTACTAATGGTATATTCTCTATTGTTTATTAACAAATGGATTTTATTCATGCCTACATAGGTCCATCTGTATTACACATGTCAAAAGGCTAATGTGCATGCCTCTTTATCCATGCGTTGACTGAGTGATTTATGAATCTAAAATATACTTTGAACATGAAAAAAGATACAATCCAGGAAATACACAAGTTGACAATAAAACAACACATTGCAAATATTTCTGTCTTGAAGATGGAATACTCCAATTGGAAATCCCCAATTGGCACATTCTGTTTATGCAGAGAGAAGATGCAATGTATTTATTCCCATCCTCGTCCTCATTTTACTCCTCGGTGCTAGAGCGATCTCTCTACTGTATAAATACATAACTGTATTATATTTATGGAAATAAGCTTTTCCTGTCTAGTCATTATGGCTCAAGTATGAAATTTGAGCTACTATTTATACTTCAGTTTTCCACGTGCCTACTACTTGTTTGTTTTTAGACTTTCGATAGAGCAGAATAGGTGAGCTACCATTTAAAGTTGGCAACGCTTCCAAGTCTCATTAGGGAAATTTAGTATAACACAGAAAGCATTAGCGATATGGGACCTGACACATAAAATAGGAAGATGGGGACACAATTCACCACTTATACCACTAAAAGACACTAATTATTTTTTACCGGGGTTAGGGAGCATGTTTGGAAACTGGATTAAGAAAGAAAATTCACAATTGAAAGATGGAATGGTGAAAGGTAGACTATGCACTTTTCAGGAGTTGAAACACAAAAAGGAACTGATGGTGATAGATGAGTGGCAGTATTCCCAGCTAAAACATTTAATTGAGGCATTGCCCCAACCAATTAGATCCGAAGAGGACCTACTTCCGCTTGAGCAGCTATGTACTGCCACAGTAAAGAAGAAGGGGATCTCTAGGATATACAACATTTTGAAGGGGGTGACAGAGCGGGGAAGGCCGCCATGTATCGGGAAGTAGGAAGAAGAAATGGGTACACTAATAAATGACTCCGAGGTCGGGGAAATATTAAAAATGGCACATACCACATCAATAGATAGTAACACTATAGAAATGAACTATAAAAGTCTAGCACGCTGGTACATAACCCCAAGATAGGGCGCATAAATTCCAAAGGGAGGCCTCGCATCTATGTTAACGGGGGTGCAAAGAATTGGGTACTATGACCCATATTTGGTGGACCTGCCCTAAAATTAAAATATACTGGAGAGAGGTATTACAAGCAATAAAGGATATAACTATTGTAGCAATAATAGAGGACCCGTGGGGGTGCCTGTTTCACGTGACTAAATTACCAATTAAACACTACAGGAAAACACTGGTCCCTCAGTTATTAAACGCTGCTAAAAGTTTAATTCCTAGACATTGACAGGTCCCAGAAAGCCCTACATGGAGGAATTGGTGTAACAAAGTCAATGAAATCCACAACCTGGAATACCTAAGATTCAGTGGGGAGGAAGGATGGGAAGGGTTCGAAGCGAAGTGGAGTTACTGGATTAGGTTTAAGCACACAAGTTTTGCTGAAAAGATGGGAGTATAACGAACAACAAATGGGAGATGAAAAGAGTCTAGGTGACGTTAGGTGCATGAACGTAGGACCTCTAATGCCCTGAGAGGAGGGGGGAGCAATGTATATTTTAACTTTATTATATGCGATGTAAGGTCGAGAAGGAGTTTCGACTTTTCGGAACTGTATAGGTCTTAAAGAAAATTTTATAAAGAGATTGGAAAAAAAAGAAAAGCTTTTCCTGTCTAGTCATTATGGCTCAAGTATGAAATTTGAGCTACTATTTATACTTCAGTTTTCCACGTGTCTACTACGTGTTTACTTTTAGAGTTTAGAATAGATTAGTATAGGTGAGCTACCATTATATTTGTCAAAGTTTACTTATGAAATCTTTATATTTTGCACCTTCTTTAACTCTTCAAGCCTGGAGAAGAGAGTTGAGTGGCTTCCTGTGCTCTCATAGTCATCTCCCTGTTAAAGCGGAGTTCCACCCTGAAAAAAAAATAATACACGAAAATGCAGCAAAAAAATTAAATTAAATAAAAAATATTTTTTACTCACCCGAAATACCGTGTTGCTATGCGGAAGTCCCTAATCTGCCTCTTCCTTATCCGAGGTGGATCTTCTTCATCCCTCCTACTCGCGGTGTCTTCTGGTGAATGGGCGTGCTGCCTTCTGGGAACTGTGAGTAATCACAGAGAGCAGCCGGCCATTCACAAATCGGCGCGAGACTCGCGCATGCGCAGTAGGAAACAGGCAGTGAAGCCGTAAAGCTTCACAGCCTGTTCCCCTTAGTGAGGATGGCGGCGCGGGACCTGTAATCATCGAGGAATCGGCATGGGGGGGGCATCATCGCGGGCGAGTAGGACAGGTAAGTGTCTTTATTAAAAGTCAGCAGCTACAGTGTTTGTAGCTGCTGACTTTAAAAGAAAAAAAAATTGCGGGTGGAGCTCCGCTTTAACACCAACCCAACCTCATAGCTTCCCAGGGTGCATGATCATATTAAATAGCAACATGTCTCATGACTCCTGAGTGTGCATAATAGTATTAGGCTCCATTCACACATATGCAAATTGGAAGCAGGTTTCTCTGCATCCAATTTGCATGACAGGAAAGTGTGACTGGCTCTCAATGATGCCAGTTTACACAGCTCTAGGGTGGCCGAGGTCCGCATTTGGAAAAGTTCCCGTGTGTCTTTTGGTCTGATTCAGGTGCAAATTCAGGCAAAAATTTGTGCTGAATTCACACCTGAATCAGGGACTAACTGGATGATTTGTTATAAGGGAACTACTATTATTTTGGAAAAACTGATCAATATTACGTAGAGTTGCTTATCTATAACATTTACAAGGCATTGACAATCACATACAGGTATATTATATACATGCTTGTATATTATGCCCATAAATTAAGAAATCATGTTTTTCAGGATCATCAGACTATGGACAGTGCAGGGAAAGTTAGGAGGCTTAATCCAACATCATTTTTTAATGTATAAAAATAATATACATATAATCTGTGATGTGGTAGGGCCCAGTCAAAGACCTAAAGCCAATTGAGAATCTGTGGTAAGACTTGAAAATTGCTGTTCACAGACGCTCTCCATCCAACCTGACAGAGCTTGAGCTATTTTGCAAAGAAGAATGGGCAAAGATTTCACTCTATAGATGTGCAAAGCTGGTAGAGACGTCCCCAAAAAGACTTGTAGCTATAATTGCAGCGAAAGGTGGTGTTACAAAGTTTTGACTCGGGGGGGGGGGGGGTGAATACAAATGCACACCACGCTTTTCACATATTTATTCGTAAAAAAAAAATTGAAAACCACTTCACAATTATGTGCCACTTTGTGTTGGTCTTTCACATAAAATCCCAATAAAACACATTTATGTTTTTGGTTGTAACATGACAAAATGTGGAAAATTTCAAGGGGAATACTTTTTCAAGGCACTGTATTTACCCTGTAATCTTTCAATATTTTGTTATTACCACTTCCTGCCCTTAGTCAATTTATAAATGGCCTGAGGTTGAAGTGGTTATACCGTGATCATGGTTGAGGCTACAACCATGATCCCAGTGTTGTTTTTTTAAAGCCAGCAATTCTCTATAATGTTAAAGTGTCTGGTTGGCTATAGAGCCACTGGATCACGTTTACAGATGGCAGAAAGCCCCCTCCCCTCGCTGGTGCCTTTACTAGGCTCTCCCTTCCAAACATGAGCCCGGTAAGGATACGACCAATGGTATCTGCTTCCTGGGACACAGTGAGAGGAAGCAAGAAGGATTTTGTTACTTACTTACTTTTTGGGTCTCGTGTAAACAAACCTTTACTGGCTTTTGAAAGCATCTGATCATACCGTTCTCAGTTTGATGAGATGTTTTAGAGGCCAGAGGCGAGATATGGGTGGGAGGAAATATCTCTACAAAAAGAGAACCTGTCACAGCCCATCACACGGGATATTGTTCATTCTTTGTGATAGCAAGTAAGTTGACCCCCCCCCCCCAAAAAAAAAAATTGGTACAATGTAAAAAAAAAATGTAAATAATAAAATCTTTTTTAAAGTGCCCTTTCCCCCTGGTGCTCACGAGCAGATGCGAATGTACACATAGGTATGTAAACGGGAATCGCACCACTCTTGAGGTATCACCATGAACGTCGGAGCAAGAGCAACAATTCTAGCACCAGTGTAACTCTAAACTGGTAACCTGTAAATGCTTTTAAAACATCATGAATGGGAACTTTTAGGATACAGCAGTGTGGAGCCAGGTGTAAGCAATTTTAAGGCATGACATGTTGGGTGTCTATTTACTCGGCGTAACATCATCTTTTTATATTTTACCAACAATTGGGTACTATATTGTGTTTTGTGTGCTTTAAAATTCATTAATGTGTATTTTTTCCAAACAAATTTGCATTTAGAAAACCGCTGCGCAAGTATTGTGTGACATAAAAATATGCAACACCCACAAATTTATTCTCTAGGGCCTCTGCTTTAAAAAAACAAACATTTTGGGGGCGGTTCTAAGTAGTTTTCTAGCAAAAAATGCTGATTTTTTACATGTAGCACAGGAATGTCAGAATTGGCCCGGAGTGGAACTGTTTATATATACGTTTGATTTTGTTTTGTTTTTTACACGACAGTGGATGGACTATTGAATTTTAACAGATCTCATCAATAAAATATATTTTTGAAAGTTAATAAAATACAAAAAAATATATTTTAGCACAGTGACATGTAGCTGGGCTTGTTTTGCTTCTGGGTGGAGCTTTGCAAGCCAAGGAAATCTAGGTTTCTCAGTTTAATCTGCATAATGCCAGAAAATGCTGTTGGTGCAGAAAGTACCATATGCACTTCATTGAGAGGTGTAATCAGCAAATTAATTAAAGACTGAACAAAAAACGTTTAGTTTTCTCGTTTGTCCTATTTACCAACATAAATATATGCAGATATACGCTTCATAATTTAGGTAATTAGAATTAACCGGATGCTAATTTATGGTAATGTGCCGTGAATAGAAACAGATGTTTATTTTAAATTAATTTGCACCATAGGAGACCACAGTTCAGGTGTATTAAGAGTGTTTCACCAGTTCAGAATGCAACTATTTACAGTGCAGTGCAGAATGTAGTCCAAATAATGCTCTTTAGATCATTGGGTCTTAGTTGATGATGACAGAATCCATTCACCTGAACTGGGATTCACAGCGGTTTGTACACAGAGGCTGTTTATTTTTTCTTAAGCCATTTGAGAAGTCTTTTGAACCACTATCATGGTCATCTGCGAGTTCTGAAAAACTGCCCACAGCCCATCTACCCCAAGTGTCATTATCCTAGAGGTTCACATAATTTTTCCATGGTGGCCTTAAAGTAGAACTAAAGATAAAGCTTTTTTTAAAAAAAAATTGGATAGAGTAAGGGACGGTTATAACCTCCTATCAGGTTTTTTGTTGGTTCTGTGTACCTTTTTAGGGAGATTTCTCTTCACTTCCTGTCCCATAGCCAACACAGGAAGTGAAAGGAAATCCCTCCAAAGCAATGGAATCCCAGGTTGTAATCAGGGTCCCCAAACTATTCTCCCTATTGGAAGATTTCCCCTCTATTACTGTTCTGGTGACAGCCCAAAATTTGGGATTTTCTTTTCCTTCCACTCTTGATGATAATGGCAAACAGGAAAAAAGAGAGGGTACATCTCCCTAATGGGGGGCACAGACAGCAATAAATACCTAAAAATTTATGTAAATAAATCCAAAATCCTGCACTCCACATCTTAAAGTTGTATGTGCCAGGTCCAGCAGCACTCTAATATTGGAATACTAGATACATAAATTTAGATACAAAATAGTGTTCTATACCTTTTTAAGTGCTCTAATTCAAAGTAAAAAATATTGAATCTAATACATAGTAAATTGCATAAGTGTAGAACAAAGAAGTAAACAAATAAATTAACAAATTAATGTGTGAAAATAAAATATTGCCAGGAAATGTCCCCTGGGAAAAGAAACGCGTTGGCTGAGCCTATCTGTGATGCCATCACACAGGTTGATTTCGATGAGGCGATGCAAGTTTTGCCTGTGTAATATTTTGAGTACCTTTAAGTGAATAATACATTCTATTTTATGACAGTATTACATGATATGGCTTGCTTTGAGGGAACAGTTTGTGGATGGCCCCTTCCTGTTCCAACATGACTGCACACCAGTGCACAAACGAGGTCCATGAAGACATGGATAAGTGAGTTTGGGGTAGAGGAACTTGACTGGCCTGCACAGACTCCTCAACCCAATAGAACACCTTTGGGGTGAATTTCAGCGGAGACTGCAAGCCAGCCCTTCTCGTCCACAGCAGTGCCTGACCTCACAAATGCACTTCTGGAAGAATGGTCAAACATTCCCATAGACACTCTCCTAAACCTTGTGCACAGCCTTCCCAGAAGAGTTGACGCTGTTATAGCTGCAAAGAGTAGGCCAACTCAATATTGAACCCTACGGACTAAGACTGGGATGCCATTAAAAATCATGTGCGTCTAAAGGCAGGTGTCCCAATACTTTTGACAATATAGGGTATTTAATATTTCCACATAGTCTTATAAAGATTTCATAAGTTAACATTGCCAAATATAATGGTAGCTCTCCTATTCTGCTTTATCGAAACTCTGAAAACAAAGCAGTAGTAGACACGTGGAGAACCATAACATACTGTATGAATAAGAATTCCCATGGCGGACTACATCTGGGCCAATTTGGAGATGCCGCTTTCCTCCAAGAGTTTCATTTCTGTGGAGTGTAATGCACTCTGTGAACAAGAGGGTGAATAACCTTAACAGGGACACAGACAGCAATAAAAACCTGTCAGGTGTTCTATTCCTTTTTCTACTCTAATTAAAACGAAACAAAACTTTTTGCCTTTAGTTATACTTTAAACGCTTGGATCTCCCATCACTGACAATGGCTATCAAGACAAACAAAAAGGGTGCTGTGCCTGCATCTTTATCTATGCATTGAGTGATTTATGAATCTAAAATATACTTTGAACAGAAAAAAAGGATACAATCCAGGAAATACACAAGTTAACAAAAAAACAACACAATGCAAATATTTCTGTCTTGAAGATGGAATACTCCAATTGGAAATCCACAATTGGCACATTCTGTTTATGCAGAGGGAAGATACAATGTATTTATTCCCATCCTCCTCATTTTACTCCTCGGTGCTAGAGCGATTTCTCTACTGTATAAATACATAACTGTATTATATTTATGGAAAGACGCTTTTCCTGTCTAGTCATTATGGCTCAAGTATGAAATTTGAGCTACTATTTATACTGCGGTTCTCCACGTGTCTACTACTTGTTTGTTTTCAGATTTTCGATAGAGCAGAATAGGTGAGCTACCATTATAGTTGTCAATGTTAACTTATAAAATCTTTATTTGATACCTTCTTTAGCTTTCCAAGTCTATAGTGGAGAGTTGAGTGGCCTCTTGTGTTCTCCTCCCTGTAAAAACCAACCTGACTTAATAGCTCCCAAGACTACATTGCAGTACTAAATGACAAAATGTCTCAAGGCTTTTTGAGTGTGCATAGCAGTAATAAAGCCTACGTTTAGTTACAGTATATTAAAAAACAGCACAAGGGACAGTACTTAAATTGAATGAGAAGCATCTCTTGTGCTGATGGCTGAAAAATTGTCAGTCCTCTGCAACCCCCCCCCCATTTTCTCACATTAGTAAACGTCTGATGCTGTGGGGGGTTAATACAGCCACAGAGCCTGTCATAGGCATGTGTCAAAAGTGCAGACTATGCTCGCCCTTTCTGCCCCCCTCCTCCATTTATAGAAGCTATAGTATACGTTTTATCAATGGAAAGCGCTCTAGCAATGGAGGATGGTGGTGTGAATGAAGAATGAAATGTTCACCTGCTCCATTCATAAAGCACTTTTCATTGATGAAAGCTATAGTACAGCTTCTATGAATGGAGGTGGGAGGGCTTAGTTGACACCCTTCAAGAATGCTTGTCGGGTCCATTTCCTGATGTTATGATGGCTATAAAAGTTTGGATTTCCTATCACTTTCTTTCACCCGGACAATGTTCACCAGGACAAATAGAGAGGGAGCACAGAAGTCAGTAAAATTTTGACAGAGGGTCTAACCCTTCCTTACTTTACCCAAAACTATAGATACACTTGACTGTAGATACATTTACCAGGGTGGCTAACTGTACTATGAGATATACAGAAAGCCATTAGAGGTAGAATCTTCTAACCCATATATGAAAAATTTGCAATCTTATAACAAAACATGTAATATCACTTTCAGAAAAATGGTACAAAGCAGTATCTTTCATTCTCCCAATACATAGTCAGGTTCTGGTCCTCGCTCTGACTTTTTTCAGAATGATTGTCTGATGACTTCTACATTGATGGTTTCAGACAACAATCAGACAGTATAAAGCCAGGTACAATGGTTTGGGAGACGTCCGACATGGGAATGCTCTATTTCACTTTTCAAATTGTTTGTTCAGAGATAAGCTCATGTGTGTTGTGTTTGGGAACTAAAAAGAAGACTTGCTGTACTTTTAGTATCTAATTTCTAAGGGAGCCTTTGGCGTCAACCAATAAGGCCCTATTG
This sequence comes from Rana muscosa, assembly GCA_029206835.1. Classification (NCBI taxonomy): domain Eukaryota; kingdom Metazoa; phylum Chordata; class Amphibia; order Anura; family Ranidae; genus Rana; species Rana muscosa. The sequence goes on from CM055116.1 coordinate 1,164,155,197, forward strand.
GTAATGATTAGGGATGAGCCGAACACCCCCCCCCCCGGTTCGGTTCGCAGCAGAACATGCGAACAGGCAAAAAATTTGTTCGAACACGTGTATCAATGCAAAAAAAAAGTTTTAAAACTGACGTTTTTTCAGGAGCAGTGATTTTAATAATGCTTAAAGTGAAACAATAAAAGTGAAATATTCCTTTAAATTTCGTACCTGGGGGGTGCCTAAAGTATTGTTTCACTTTAAGCATTATTAAAATCACTGCTCCCGAAAAAACTGCTGTTTTTCAAACTTTTTTTTGCATTGATACATGTCCCCTGGGGCAGGACCCCGGTCCCCAAACACTTTTTATGACAATAACTTGCATGTTAACCTTTGAAATTAGCACTTTTGATCTCTCCCATAGACTTTTAAAGGGTGTTCTTGCGGCTTTCGAATTTGCCGCCAACACCCCAAATTGTTCGCTATTCAGCAAATGGGCGAACAGACAATGTTCGAGTCAAACTCATGTTCGACTCGAACATAAAGCTCATCCCTAGTAATGATTAAATGGGCAAATGAAATCTCAGTTTAAACCAGTTAAATACATCGAAACATAAAAGAGTGACGGCAGAAAAAAGACCAAGTGGTCAATCGAGTCAAGTGCCATATATTAGGCAGCAAGTATACATGTCCATGAAGTTGATGTGTTGAAATCAGAATAAAATGGGCATAACAGTTTGTTGTGTATGTAGATGTGTAGCCACAGACCGGTCAGAGTGCCCATGCTGACCCATGTTCACAGCGCCTACAATTGGCCCGTGAGCATTAGAATTGGACCGTGTAGCTATGGAAGGAGGTAGTTTAGTCACATTTTCTTATACATCATGGGGGTGGCCGGGTGCATGTGTTTCACTTACCTGGGGCACAGATGGTACCAGGTTGCAATATGGGAAGAAGGCAAACCTGCGGAGGCAGTGGGATGGTTTGGGCCATGTTCTGCTGGGAAGCCTTGGGTCCTGCTATTCATGTGGATGTTACTTTGACACGTACCACCTACCTAAATATTGCTGCTGACCAAGTACAACCCTTCATGGTAATTATATTCCCTGATGGCAGTGCTCTCTTTCAGTAGGATAATGTGCACTACCACACTGCAAAAATGGTTCAAGAATGGTTTGAAGAACACAACAATGAAGTTAAGGTGTTGAATTGGCTTCCAAGTTCTCCAGGACTCAATTCAATCGGGCATCTGTGGGACATGCTGGAAAAATCAGATTCCATGTTGACCCCACCTTACATCTTACAGGACTTAAAGCGGAGGTTCACCTTACATAGAAACGTTATATTTCAATTATCTTAACACTATTTACATTAGTATGTCACCAACCTTTTTTAATTTCGGAGGCTCTAATTGTAGATAAGCAGCTGTGTTCCGTTCCACTTCCTGGTCTTCCTCCCGCGGGAGTAGGCGGGTCTTTCTGTTTCCCCGGCGGCGCTAAGTGTGCTGGGATGTCGGCGCAATGTCTCCTGGGAGCAAAGTGTCATGCTTCCCAGGAGACGCCGTCCAGCGAAATCACGTGACTCATATGCCCAGTCATACGCGCATTCACCGCTACCCGGAAGTCTGGCGGAAGTCTGTGCTTGTGGGCTTCACGATGCCCACAAGCAAAATGGAAAAGACAGGAACACTTTTTATAAATCTTTCTTTTTACCGAAAACGGACGTGGGACGATTGAAAGCGCAGGACAAGTGAGTACTTATTAGTCATCTGTAACCACATGTAGTAGACATAAAAAAAAAAAGTATGGACCGCGGAACCTCCGCTTTAAAGTATCTGCTACTGATCGCTTAGTGACAGATACCACAGCATACCTTCAGATGTGTTTTGGCATTCATAGCTCGATGGGTCAGGGATGTTTTTTTGGAAGAAAGGACTGTTTTGACTTCAAAAGGGTGACCTACTCAATATTAGGTGGGGGGTGGTCAGTAAGTTATGGATGAACAATGTGTATACAGTGTGTGTGTGTGTGTGTATATATATATATTAAAAAAATTGTCTAGTGTCGATCTATGTATGTCCCAAATACCGTCCAGTGAAAATAAAAGGTGTTAAAAGCCTTTTCTTTCTTTATATTTTTAAAGTTAAAAAGCAGCCACAGTCTAAAATAGAAAAGATTGCCCCCTGCCAGCATGCTACAGAAAAGAACACTTGCTCTCTGTGTGAAAGCAGTAGTCTCACTGCAGAGATCTGACATGCACTCTGAATGGAATGACGGTGACTGCACCCGACAGCCGATCCAAAAGGTGCCGACATCGCGGGCTGCCTGGAAAGTTAAGTGTCCTAATGTTAAAAGTCAGCAGCTGCAGTATTGGTAGCTTCTGACTTTTAATTTTTCGTGGGGGGCTGGAACTCCTCTTTAAGGGAACGGATGTTGAATTTCTAAACATACTGTACTTATTCAATTATTACATTCTGGAAAAACGTGAATTTTTAAGAATGTACATATAAAAAATTCACGGGATGTGCCAACACAAATAATACAGAAGGTGTTACATGGTGCAATAATCATTGACACCGCTTGCTATGGGAGCTCACTCCGGAACCAGCCCCTCCGATCCCTCCTCACTGGCTGTGATTGATAGCAACAGGAGCAAACGGCCCCCGCTGCAGTGTCTGAGCCAATGAGGAGAGAGAGAAGTCGATCCAGCTTGTGCACAATGCTGGATCGACATTGGGCTCAGGTATGTATAAGGGGGACTGGGAGGAGAGCTGCAAACAGAATTTTTTTTCACCCTAATGCATAGAATGCATTAACTCTTTCGCTGCCAGGTCTGGCGCTGCCACCCGATTGCTCTCACACACCCCCAGTACCAGCACCCCGCCATGCTTTCCGGGCTCCGCTTGCCAATCTGTGGGCCCAAGAGCGATATGTCGGGTGCCAGCGGCTGGGGAGTAAGGGAGGAGGGCGGACACACGTCCGCTTTCCTCCCCTTCTTGCTGTGACCCAGAAAGCGACGTCCGTGCCTATGCATAAAAACGTTGGTTGTGATACACATGTTACATAGTGCCGTGCACAACAGATTGAGAACAATAATTCTAGCACAAGACCACCTCAGCAACACTAAACTTATACCTATATTGGCCCTTTGAAGCATTGCCTATAGAAAATATAGGGTTCTAAAGTTTGTCGCCATTTCACGGGGCCACACAAATTTAAGGTTTGGCATATTTGGTATCTAATTACTCAGCGTAACCTTGTCTGTTTTATTTTAAGAAAAATGTTGGTAATTTATTGCGTTTGTTTGCCCTAGAGTTCACTTTAGTGTGTTTTTTACTGAAATTTTGCTTTTTGCCAGACATTTGCGGTAATATTGTGTGACATAAAAAATTGGAACTACCACTGTTTTAATGTTTGGGGGTTTTACATTATCTAAAATGATTTTTTTAAAAGGCTTTGGCAAAGAGAAGGTTAAAAAGGAGCTTCAGCCCCCCCCCAAAAAAAAATAATAATAAGTCAACAGCTATAAATAATGTAGCTGCTGATTTTTGTTACCGTATATACTCGAGTATAAGCTGACCCGAATATATGCCGAGGCACCTAATTTTTCCACAAAAACATGGGAAAACTTATTGACTCGAGTATAAGCCTAGGGTGTCCATCTGCATGCCTCACTGTTTCCATATGCATGCCTCACTGTGCCCATGCCTCACTGAGCCCATGCCTCACTGTGTCCATGACTAGACTTACGTTTAACATGGGAGTATATGGAAGGGGTGGCCGGCTTTGAAAAATCGGTGCTCCCCAGCCGTAGGTCCCCCAGACAGCAAACTTTTGCACACTAGAGGAGAACTGGGGCTACATGTGTGCCAAGTTTCGGGTCCAGGGGACCTACGGCTGGCCAGTACCGAGGCCCCAAAGTTACCCGAGAAATTACAGTTTAACATGGGAGTCTATGCAAACTTTGCACAATTGTAGAGGAAGAGTGGGGCTATATGTTTGCCAAGATTGGGGTCCAGGGGACCTACGGCCGGCCGGTACCGGGTCCCCAAAGTCCGAGAGATCAGGCGCAAAAAGGTGACTTGAGTATAAGCCGAGGGGGGCATTTTCAGCACAAAAAAATGTGCTGAAAAACTCGACTTATACTCGAGTATATACGGTAAAAGGACACTAATCGGCTTTGGGTGCAGGTGCTGACATCTTAGGTAAGTGAAGCGGTCCGACTTCACAGCTGGTTTCCTACTGCTCCTGCATGAGTCTGTGAATGGTCCTGCAGTCTTCTGTAACCTGTTTGTATCCCAGAAGGCTACGGGGGGAAGAAGGAGGTGCTAGTTTTGACAAGTACCCACTCCCTACTCCACCCCAAAAAGTGCTAAATGTGGCAGTGGAGAGTGCAAACAAGCAGACCTTCCCTTTTTGGGTGGAGCTCTGCTTTAAGGTAAAAAAAAAAAAAACTCCTCTGCCTTTAGATTCACTTTAACTAATACATACCTTCTCCACACTCTATCAGCAACCCATGTACTGGTTGCAGCCCCAAGTAGAAAGTTTTGTGTAAGCTCTATGTTAGTCTGTATCAGAACTTACATAGAGATAAGGACCTTCCACCCACCACCATGTGACACTGCATGGACCTGGTGATTGGCTGCTCAGGCCCCATGCACTGCATAGTGAAATAAGTAGTCACATGCTTCATCATATCCAGAAGTACTAGGTGTCTCCAAGGCCGGCGGCCGCTGACTGGTTAGGTAAGCAGTAGCAGAGAAGGTGGACTTTAAACAGAACCTGTCACTTTGTCCCAAATGTGCTTAGTGCCAGGTTTACTTTAATGTTTTTATGTATATAAAATTAATGTTTTAATTATCGACAGTCTGGGTGACTAATTAGGACAATCCTGTCTTTTCTAGGAAAGAGCTCTTACTTTTGTATATCTGTTTTCTGGCTACAAATTGCAAATATGACGTATTTACATGTAATCTATCATACTTACCTGATGCTAGGGGGACTGGGTATGATGTACTAAAGGCAAGTAGATTGTTAACATAGCAAGTGTTTTTTTTTTTACTTTTTCCCTGCAAGTGATTGGGTAATATTTGCAAGTGAATTTTCACCACATTAAGCTAAGAAAAAAATCCCTTTCAAAGTGAAAATGCTCTTCTCGTTTACCAAATCAACCCCATTGTATCTCCAAAAGAAGGAAAGTTGGCAGCTTATTTCACATTTCATGCCTACTGTGCCTATCTTTAATCGAGTACCAGCCCAGTAATCCTCTGTATTTAGTTTTAAGGAATGTTATTTCCCTTCAGCAAAATGCAATTGATGTGCAAGCATGAGTAGATACACGAGAGAGTTGGGAAAACTATCTAATCATCTTAGTTTATTGTGATAAGAAGCATTGGACAGGCTCTCCAAGGCATAGCCTGGCAGTGCAGGTGGAATGCATACATTTGACATGCATGAGATGGTTTGCACCACAGCTCTGCTCTTACTGAAGCTGGAAATGTATTCATAAAAGACAAATATTTTCCATTAATAATTTTCTTTTTCTTTCTTTTTTTTTTTTCAGAATGATTCCTGGGGAAAACAATATTCTTATGCACTCTTCAAAGCTATGAGTCATATGCTATGCATTGGTTATGGGGCGCGGGCTCCAGTTAGCATGTCGGACCTCTGGATAACTATGCTCAGTATGATTGTTGGCGCAACATGCTATGCTATGTTTGTTGGCCACGCAACAGCCTTAATTCAGTCTTTAGATTCTTCACGTCGACAGTATCAAGAAAAGGTAACGGTTTTACATCCAGTCAAAAAAGTAACACAATTAAGTAATCACAACTGTTTTTTTTTATTTATTTTTTATAAAGTACACAGCTGTTCCTATTTAATTTATTATATTTCTTTCGGTATGGATATATTGTGCAGTTTGTTGAAATCCTATTCTTCAGTTCACCCGACCCGCCGCTTTGCTCTTTGCAGCTACATTAAAGTGTATGTATAGCCAAAACGTTTTCTTTGGATAGTATAGGGAAGGGTTAAAGTGGTTGTAAACCCACTTTGACAACTTGCACCTACAGGTAAGCCTTGATTTAGGCTGGGTTCACACTATACGACACGACTTTCATCCTACTTTGCTCTGCGACATCTGTCCGACATTGGTCCGACATTGGTCCGACATTGGTCCGACATTCATGAACAGGATACTACTTAGATCCGACATTGTGCTAGTCTGACTTGTCCTTTGACCAATCAAAACAATCCCAGGGTGAGATAAATTCCTTTTACTGCTGCTGTAATCACATGTCGGATGTCAAATGTCGGATGGTTAGGACAAGGATCCTACTTTGATCCGACATTAATGATATTCAATGGGCTGAAGTCGGATCAAAGTCGGACAGAAGTAGTACAGGGAGCATTTTTAATGTCGGACCGACATGTGTCGGACCAGTTAAGACGGCTCTCATAGGGAAACATTGATTTTCACACGTCATGCGACATGAGCTCCTAATGTCGGAGCGTTTGTCGCCCCAGTGTGAACCGGGCCTAAGGCTTACCTGTAGGTGCATGAAATGTCTCCTTAACCTACACGGTTAAGGAGATATTTGCTTTTAAAAAATAGCGCTGATGACGTCGCGCGCATGCGCACTAGCAGGCCGGGGTCATTGCCGGTTTTATGAATGGGACTTTGCCGGCCTGCGTGCGACGTCATCGCCGCTCCGGCCAATCAGAGCGGCGATACCCGGAACTAGCAACGAGGGGACATGGCGGTGGACGGACCGAGGAGGACTTTGGGGGCTTCGATCTCAGGTAAGTGACACATAATGAGCTAGTATGCAGTGCATACTAGCTCATTATGCCTTTCTCTTGCAGGTTAGTTTAAAAAATATATATTTACGACGGTTTACTCTTTAAGAGCCCTGTCAAGTTATTTTTTGCTTTTTGCATACTGTAGGAGAGATTCCCATTACTCCCTGTCCCTGAATATTCATTTGCTGTTGGAACACACCGGGGTGGGCTCTGGACGCATCCTCTGCGACCCAAGCCCATGCTATATTGAAGCCGATTAGAGCCTCTGGCTCTAAACCAGTGCTTCAAAAAAAACCTGGCCACTGTAATTTATGTGCCCCGAAAGGGGCCGGACACATAATTAGGGGCGCAGCAGCGGTGGCCGTGGATAGATTCATGCTATGCATGAATCTATCCACTGCATATAGGGGGTGGAGAGAAGAGAGAGGGCGGCACCCTTGTGCCCCTAATGGACTGGCCACCACTGGATACAAGTCAGATTTTTGGCATCCCCTGAAACACAAATGTCATTTTTGGTGAGATACACCCAATAGGAAATCACATCTAAAGGAATGCAGATCCTGCAATTTTCCTCATTGGAGCCCTGCAGGTGCAGCAGCTTATTGATAATTATGAAACCACTCCCATTAGATTCACTTACCACATGGACACAGACAAAAACACAGGGATTTCTTCACAATAACAAAAGGTAGGAATCTGCAACAAAGTTTGTTAAAATCCTTATATACGTAGATCACCCAGAGGGGAATGTTTTTTTTCTCAATAAAAGTGGAGTTACTCTTTAAATTTGGGATTTTCCCTTGTTTCAGAAACAGTGATCACGAGGACAAATAGATGGATGACTCTCCCCTACAGGGGCCCAGATAGCGCTAAAAACGTGGCACAACATGTAACTATTCCCCATTCTATCCAAAACGAGAAACAACGTTTTTCCTTTACAGAACACTGATCTTAATTTTTAAAACCAAAATTGTAGCTTTAGCCACAAAAGGTACCCATCTGTTTTTAGGGCAGGGGGCCCTGTGAGGGTCTGCAAAGAAGTTTGTAAAAGAACAAAGTCCCTGTCTCTATCTTTTCCTTCCCAAACTAAATACTAAGTTAGCTTTGCATAGCATGAATATTTTTCTACCCTCCTGATATGCCCACCCAAGCAAGCTTAGTTTGGTCAGGCTGCTATGCATGAGGTGATTGTAGCCGTATTAGTGCACTTGCGACAAACAATTGAGTACTGTCCGTGATACTTTTTTTTATTTACACTACAAGAGTACTGCTCGGACCTTAAAGAAGGGGACATACCCCGAAAGCTTGTCCTTACTTTTTTTTATTTGCACCAACATAATTTTTTTTATCATGGACAGAACTCCATTGTTTCGGTCTGTGAGAAGAATTGGTGAATAGACAGCAATAGGAGTTATGCCAGGTAAAAAGCTAAGCTGTGTTTCTGTTTTGGTCATTAAAGTGAAGTACATTTATTAGGAATTTCTATATAAACTTTTGGTCGCTAATGTTTTAGGGGTAAATTATATAGGGGAATTATATACTGTGCTACATAGGCCACTACCCAGTATTGCAAAGTTCCAGGTTCACAGAGAAAGATTGCTAATGGTGAACAAGTTGGGGAACCCCATCAAAAAGGTTGCTATGTTGCTAGAGGATTAAATATGTCAATTAGCCAGTCCAGCACTGGAAAACTGTTTAGTCTGGTGTATTAATGTCGGGTAGCGATATTGAATATTTCTTTATCGTACACCACGGGACACAGCGGTGATTGGACACTGGCACAACCAATGGAAGACAGTTCCCCTCCATATAACCCCTCCCATCAGGGAAGTACCTCAGTTTTTTCGCCAGTGTCGAAAGGTGTTGGACGCGTTAGGAGGTGCTAAAGGAAAGCTCTACCAAAGAGACCCTCTGGGGGTAAAAGAGCTATGCTTTCGGATCCATCCAAGACGCCTACAAGTTAAGCCAAAACTGGATGGGATCTGGGCCTCATCCATGAGGCAGCGCCTGTAATGTCTCTCTTCGGAGGACTGGGCTCTAAGATCCAGCACTTTCGCTATTTCGCTAAAAGTCCTGGTAAGAGTCTTGTACAAGGCCCAGGGGAGAGGTATCCTTTAAATAGGAACCCATATCCCTGAAGGTTGGCACACATAGCCCACCGTGAAGGGTGAAGTTTGGTATCTGTCTGAAAATTTTCAGCAGAAAAAACCTGCGGCGTGGATAAGGTAAGATTAGAAGGTCCATAACTAGGTTTGGGACCTTTTTCAAGAAGTGGGTGTCTTCTCTTTTTCCGCCACTGGGGGGAGTAAAGAGCTGAATATACTCACCTCACTCTGTTCAGTGTCGGCTTCGGCGAAGTACACTGCTCGTCACCTCCGCTGCTGAGCTTGCTTGGGCACCCCGCTCCTCCTTTCGGTGGCCGACACAGACACCTGCAGGTGCAAGTAAGTGGGAACAGGGGCTGATGAGAGTCCTCTCTCACTAAGGCCACCGCCATAGCGCTAAGAGCCACGCGCGTGGGAGCGCGCTTTATCGGAGGGGGGGGGGCCGAAGGCGGGCACGTGGGCGCGCGCAGGCACAGAAACGGCGCCAAGTTTAAAGACTGTCAGTGTGAGGCACTGCAGCAGCAAGCAAGCTCGTTTGTTCTCTTATTCCTGGCAGAGAAACACAGCAGCTATACAGGGACGTAAGACTCCATGTGGTTGGACTGGGTACTTCCTAGAAGACATCCATGTTATGCATAGCTATGTGTTAAAAGTTGCATACTTAATGTAAATTGCTAAACCAAGCACGGTAGTATATGCATTTAGGTACCTTGTATTTTGTCTAAACAGTAAGTCTTCCAGGGGAAGTAATGTGGACAAAAAGAGATAAAAGAGCACCGCCGCCTGAGACAGGAGGCTCTAGCTGTGCTGACTCGGTACCTTCCTCTCCTGTGTTGCCAAATGCACCTATACAGGATAAGCCATTACCTCCCCAGTGGAGCCTGGGCCTGCATATGTCACTGAGGACACTTTATCAGCTGCCCTAAATAATCTGGAGGAGAAGATTGCTACCTTAATCGCTAAATCCTCTAAAAAGGACAATACGCGAAGCAGATCTCCTCCAGTATTGGACCTCTCTTCAGAAGTACCTGAAGAGGAGGAGGATGAGGAGGAGGCTACATCAGCAGAGGATGAGGAGTCAGACGGATCAGGGATATCGGATGAGCCTTTTTCGGTATCCCAGATTTTAAAGTCACAGGTACAATGCTATGCAGGAGCTGTGCGATCTGCATTTAAGTTACCCTCTTCTGAGGTAACGGAATCACCTGTCTCCTCCCTAGGATCATTAAGATCCCTGCAAGGTGCATGCTCCTTCCCGGTTCATCCGTTACTAGAGGATCTAATGTACGCAGACTGGCAACATCCAGATAAGCGTTTCTCACCTCCAAAAAAGTTTAACATTCTTTATCCTATGGAGGAAATTTTTTTAAAGAAATGGAGCCTGCCTGCGGTAGATGCGGCTATTTCTTGTGTAAATAAAAACCTGACATGTCCAGTGGATAATGTACAAGTGTTTAAAGATCCTTCTGAGAAGAAGTTGGAATCCCTACTGAAATCCTCCTTCCTTTTGGCCGGCTCAATTATCCAACCTGCAGTAGCAGCAGTCGGTATGTGTCAGGTCATCAGCCAACAGGTAAAGCAGGGGCTGAAGGAGCTGCCTTCAGAGCAGGCTAAAAATTGGGAGAATTTGCCTAAAGCCTTATGCTTCACAGTGGATGCCATGAGAGATTCTATCATACAGGCATCACGCCTTACACTCCAGCTGGTACAGATGCGTAGAGTACTTTGGCTTAAGCATTGGTCAGCGGAAGCCCCATGCAAAAAGTTGTTGGCAAGTTTCCCGTTCCATGGTGAACGCCTGTTTGGGGAAGATTTAGAAAGATATATCCAAAAGATATCAAGTGGTAAAACGACACTTTTACTTGAGAGAAAGAAAAACAAGAGACCTTGTTTTAAACGCTCTCTCTCCCCAGCTCCCGGGAAATCTGACTCCAGCCAGTGGCGACGGCCTTTTCAGCCGCCCACAAAAGCCAAGGGGCCGGCTCAGAAGAACAAGAAGCCGTGGGGTGCAAGAGCTAATAAGCAAGCCCCCAAATCCTCTCAGTGAAGGGGCGCCCCCGCTCGGCCGAGTGGGGGGAAGGTTTCGTCAGTTCTCAGCGACTTGGCGGTCAGAAACCCAGGACAAATGGGTGGTATCCACAATATCCTCAGGGTACAAACTGGAATTTCGAGAAATCCCATCTTCTCAATTCCGAGGTTCAAGACTCTCCAAGGATCCACAAAAAAGAGAATCCTTCTTCAAAGGTTTGAATCACTTAATGGCTCAAGGGGTAGTTACAGAGGTACCCCAAAAAGAGCAAGGTTCAGGTTTTTACTCAAACCTCTTTGTGATTCCAAAGCCAAATGGAGATGTCAGACCCATCCTGGATCTAAAATCCCTAAATCGGTTTCTGAACGTTCGCCATTTTTGAATGGAAACGATCCGATCCGTGGTCGCCACTTTAAAGGGCGGAGAATTCATGGCGTCCATAGATATCAAGGACGCATATTTACACATACCCATCCTCCCCGCTCACCAAAGATTGCTAAGGTTTGCAGTAGAAGATCGCCACTTTCAATTTGTGGCCCTGCCGTTTGGTGTAGCCACCGCGCCCAGAGTATTCACAAAGGTGCTAGCTCCTCTGTTAGCAAACCTGAGAACACGGGGCATTGCGGTAACAGCCTATCTAGACGATCTACTAGTAATAGATCAGTCAAAGGAGGGATTGGATCACGCTGTACACACTACAGTAAGATACCTGGAGCATTTAGGATGGATTATAAATTTACAAAAATCCTCTCTCCAGGCCCAGAAAAGGATAGTGTACCTGGGCATGATCATAGATACAGCCCAAAACAGGGTATACCTGCCAGAGCCAAAGATACAGTCTCTGAAAGACCTGATCCACAAGGTCAAAGCAAACAAAAGGCCGTCTATTCGCCTTTGCATGAGACTTTTGGGAAAGATGGTAGCCTCCTTCGAGGCGGTCCCTTACGCCCAGTTTCATTCGAGACTACTTCAAGGCAATATTTTAGCCTCCTGGAACAGGAAGAGCCAAGCTCTGGATATACCCATGCGCCTGTCCTCACAAGTACGCCACAGCTTCAATTGGTGGCTAGAAGCCAAGAATTTACGGAAGGGAAGGTGCTTCCTCCCAGTGGCCTGGAAGGTGGTGTCTACGGATGCCAGCCTATCGGGCTGGGGTGCAGTATTCGAGGAGGCTTCTACCCAGGGAACCTGGGCCAAGACTCAGGGGATACTGCCCATCAATGTGCTAGAGATCCGGGCAGTATATCTAGCCCTCAAAACCTGGACATACAGGTTACAGGGCTACCCAGTTCGGGTTCAATCCGACAATGCTACTGCAGTAGCTTACATCAATCACCAAGGAGGCACCCGCAGTCGGGCAGCCCAAAGAGAGGTGAACCGGATCTTGGCATTGGCAGAAGAGCATGTACCTTGCATTTCTGCAATCTTCATTCCAGGGATAGAAAACTGGCAAGCAGACTACCTGAGTCGTCAGCAGCTGCTACCAGGGGAGTGGTCTCTTCACCCCGAGATCTTTCAGGCCATATGTCTGAGATGGGGAAACCCAGATGTAGACCTGCTAGCTTCCAGGTTCAACAAGAATTCGGACAACTTTGTGTCCAGAACGAGAGATCCTCTAGCCTACGGGACAGATGCTCTAATAATTCCATGGAATCAGTTCTCACTGATCTATGCATTCCCTCCGATCCCTCTTCTACAAAGACTGCTTCGCAGGATCAAGGAGGAGGGAATACCAGTAATCCTAGTGGCCCCAAACTGGCCCAGGAGGCCTTGGTACGCCGAGATCGTAAAAATGGCGATAGGAAGGCCCTGGAAGTTTCCACTTCGACACGACCTGCTGTCACAGGGTCCTGTATTCCACCCTTCCTTACAAAGGCTAAATTTGACGGCCTGGCTGCTGAGACCCACATTTTGAAAAAGAGTGGGGTCTCTGGTCCGGCTCTTTCTACGCTCATTAATGCTAGAAAGCCAGCCTCCAGACTCATCTATCATAGAGTCTGGAAAGCATACGTTTCCTGGTGTGAATCCAGAAGTTGGAATCCTCAGAAATATGAAATAAGCAGGATTCTTGCTTTTTGCCAGTTAGGAGTGGATATGAAATTAGCCCTTAGCACCATCAAGGGGCAAATATCGGCTCTATCAGTCTTCTTTCAGAGACCATTGGCATCTCATTCCCTAGTTCGGACATTCATTCAGGGGGTACTGAGGATAAATCCTCCAGTTAGGTCTCCCTTGTGTCCATGGGATTTGAATTTGGTATTGTCAGTGTTGCAAAAGCAACCTTTTGAACCTATTCACCATATTCCGTTAATTATATTAAGTAGGAAATTGGCCTTTCTGATTGCTATAGCTTCTGCTAGGAGAGTATCAGAGCTAGCAGCTCTTTCTTGTAAAGAGCCTTATCTAATTTGTCACAAGGACAAAATCGTACTACGACCCCATCCGGCTTTTCTGCCTAAGGTGGTGTCGGCTTTTCACTTGAATCAAGACATTGTTCTGCCTTCCTTTTTTCCAAACCTGCGGACGGCGGGGGAAAAATTATTACACTCTCTAGATCTAGTGAGAGCGGTAAGGGTGTATCTGCAAGCAACCGCTCAGATACGTAAAACAGATGTTTTGTTTATTTTACCAGATGGTCCCAAGAAGGGCCAAGCGGTATCAAAATCCACCATTTCCAGGTGGATTAGACAAGTAATTGTTCAAGCTTATGGTTTAAAGAACAGGACTCCTCCTTTACCTGTTAAGGCGCACTCTACCAGGGCGATAAGTGCTTCATGGGCAGTGCACCACCAGGCTTCGATGGCTCAGATCTGTAAAGCTGCAACTTGGTCTTCAGTCCATACATTTTCCAAATTCTATCAAATAGATGTGAAAGGACATGAGGATTCCGCCTTCGGGCGAAGTGTGCTGCAGGCAGCAGTATAGGGCTTCTGGTCCGCAAGCGGCCTGTTTGATCTGTGTCTCCCCCCCTTCATATGAGCATTGCTCTGGGACGTCCCATTATGTAATGACTAGCTCTGTGTCCCGTGGTGTACGATAAAGAAAGTAGGATTTTTATAACAGCTTACCTGTAAAATCCTTTTCTTGGAGTACACCACGGGACACAGAGGTCCCCCCCTTCTTAGGGGAACCTTACTGCTTTGCTACAAAACTGAGGTACTTCCCTGATGGGAGGGGTTATATGGAGGGGAAGGGAACTGTCTTCCATTGGTTGTGCCAGTGTCCAATCACCGCTGGTGACCCTTAACCCATTATGTAATGACTAGCTCTGTGTCCCGTGGTGTACTCCAAGAAAAGGATTTTACAGGTAAGCTGTTATAAAAATCCTACTTTTTTAACAAGTGCAGTAGCTTCCAATATTATGATGGATACATTGTGCCATACTTATTTGTGAGGTGCCTGACATCCAAAGTCTGCAAATTTTATGGGTTCATTTTGTAAAACTGAGCAAAAAAAACAAAACCTTGTGGCATATATTTTAGAGGAAAAATTCATAAACCAGATTGGAAATAGTTAGAATTGTTTTTGTTTTTCAAATATTGGTGTGAGTCTGCTTATACTGTACATTATGTATTCATACGCCATATCGGTTTTAGAAAAAAAAAGTTCTAGATTTCAAATCTTATCAAACATCTATGCACAATCATACAGGCTTAAAGGGGTTGTAAACCCTCCTGTTTTTTCACCTTGATGCATCCTATGCATTAAGGTGAAAAAACTTCTGGCAGTCACCGGCCCCCCAGCCCTTTTACTTACCTGAGCCCCTGGAATGTCCCACGGTGAGGACGCACAGTCTCTCTGCCCGGGGTTTTCGGCTCTTGATTGGATAGATTGATAGCAGCGCAGCCATTGGCTCCCACTGCTGTCAATCAAATCTAATGACACGGGCACGGGGGAGTGCTTCTCCTAGGGGGTTATCTGATGCGGGGAGGATCCCTCGGGGGACTCCAGAAGACGGTGTTCAAGGCCACTCTGTGCAAAACGAACTGCACAGTGGAGGTAGGTATGAGATGTTTGTTATTTAAAAAATAAATAAATAATGAACCTTTAGTATAACTTTAAGTGTGAATCCCTTGGTGCTTGGTTGTACGTGTGTTCAACATTACCATTATTTGTACTATACCATCTTGAACCTCAGAGGATTCCACACTTTATGATTTTTACTTCCTCTCATGCCGCGTACACACGATCACTTTTCTCGTCTGGAAAAATTTAATTTTTTCTCTTGGACGAGAAAAACGGTCGTGTGTAGGCTTTCCATCATTTTTCCCGACGAGAAAAACGACAAGAATCACGACGAGAAAAATTAGAACATGCTCTAATTTTTCTCGTCGCGAATCGCGGCATTTTTTTCCGCTGCAGTTTTCCCATAGGGAAACACGGCTAGGGAGCCTACACACGGCCGGTTTTCTCGACCAAGAGAAAACATGTCGTGAAAAACAGCCGTGTGTAGGGGACCAAGCCGGTCCTTGTTTTCCCCATCGGGTTTCACGGCGGTGTTTTCACCGCCGTGAAACTCGATCGTGTGTACACGGCATAAGTCTCTTTCAATGGTTTAATTTTCCTTACATGATGTTGCGGGGGATGTTGTGGAGGGAAGCTTCTTGTCTCTATTCCTATTGTTAATTAGCAAATGTACCTCACTGATTAATTTATCTCCAAAGCGCATGCAAAAGATTACTATTGATGGACAATGTATGATATTTTATAGCTGTAGAATGTAACATTCTACGTGGTAGAGGGTTGGAAACCAAATCAAGACTGCTCTTGGCAATTTAAATGAGTTCTTGGTGTGTAGTTAATCAAAATGCTTAACCTCCTAACCCTTGCTCATATTTTTTGGGGACTCTAGTAGTAAGATCTCTGCTCTTGAGTTCCTCAACTGCTGTGGCCATTAAAATTATTTTTATATAATGTAGAATGAATAGAAGGGGCTGAAACAGGTAAGGGTTGGCAAGCAAATATGATTTTTGGTAGGGAGATCTTGCTGATAGTGATTCCAAGATAAATAAAACCTAGGGGATGACTTAGTCCACCGGGCTCCATCATAATTACTAGAATATCACCTTTTAAACATAATTTGCTGAACATGAATAGCTGAAATTCTTCCTGTTATCTTAAATTTATAATTTGCTTTCTGAATATTAATAGGATTGAAATTCTTTTTTCTTTTTACTATATCTCTAAGGAACATATAGTTTAATCATTAGCAGCTACTTTTCTTTAGGACTTAAAATCCAATAGATATGAAAATATATCACAGTTCTTGTGCTCCTGTGTCCCTAATACATAAGACCTCTGTCTTTGACTTGTATTGGTGTAGAATATGTTTACTGCCAGTCCCAAAAGCTCTAAGGTCCAACCCAACATATGTGTTTTTTTAGGTCAGGCCTTATTGGGGGACACAGAATGCTAGAATGTAAATGAAGTCTAGAATAAAAAGAGGAAGGTGTTTTGCTTGCAATATGCTGTAGATTATTCACATGGCCAATTAGGGCTGTGCATTGCCAATAATCAGCTTATTTCTATGGCAGGGATCACAGATGTTTGCATACATGCGATTAGCGACTGATGAGAATTTGTGTCCAGGGTTGCTCATCAGACCCTAACCTCATATACCCGCTCGATGTGCGGTTACATACAAACAGCCGTGGTGCTTGACAGCCTGTCATTGATTTGTTAAGACTTCCTGGCCATTGTTTATCACAAGCACATGCGATCCTTATTTCAGAAATGCACTTGATTATTGGTAGTGTATGGCACTAATCAACCATGTCAATGATGCCTTATTATTTTGATACTCTCAGTATTTTGCAAGTGGAGACAACTGAACTATCCAAATTCAAATACGATTTAAGGCATCGTATTCCTGAAAAGGATTAATAAGTCAGAAAACTGCAGACACATGCAAATCATTGATTGCTTTGGCAGTTTGATCACCAATTACCAATGAGCCCACCACTGATTGGGTTATTATTTATTTGAGGTACTTGTATAGTGCTGTAATTTTAAGCATCACTTTCACGCACGCACGCACACACGCACGCACACGCACATATATATATAGATACAGTATCTGACAAAAGTGAGTACACCCCTCACATTTATGTAAATATTTTATTATATCTTTAAATGTGACAACACTGAAGAAATGACACTTTGCTACAATGTAAAGTAGTGAGTGTACAGCTTGTATAAAATTTGCTGTCTCCTCAAAAAAACTCTACACACAGTCATGTCTAAACCGCTGGCAACAAAAGTGAGTACACCCCTAAGTGAAACTGTCCAAATTGGGCCCAAAGTGTCTATTTTGTGTGGCCACCATTATTTTCCAGCACTGCCTTAACCCTCTTGGGCATGGAGTTCACCAGAGCTTCACAGGTTGCCACTGGAGTCCTATTCCCCCTCCTCCATGATGACATCACAGAGCTGGTGGATGTAAGAGACCTTGCGCTCCTCCACCTTCCGTTTGAGGATGCCCCACAGATGCTCAATAGGGTTTAGGTCTGGAGACATGCTTGGTCAGTCCATCACGTTTACCCTCATCTTCTTTAGCAAGGCAGTGGTTAGCCCTGTACACACGGCCGGGAATCCCGTCAGGAAAAAAACATTGGTTTTCCTGACGGGATTCCTGGCAAGCTTTTCTTGCGTGCCGAGTGTACACACGGCACATTCAAAAGAACCGCCGTTCTTTTAAATGGCAAGAATGCGGTGACGTCATCGACTACGACGAGCCTGCGCTGCTCACATTCAATGTCGTTGCCGCCATGTTGCTTCACCCTACACTACCCTTGTAAGCTACCGCGCATGCGTCAAAGTCTCATCGAGTATGCGCGGGCTTACCTGGGACAGGTAAGCGTACACACTCAGTTTTCTCGGCAGGAAACACTTGCCGAGAATCCCGATGAGAAAAATAGAGAGCAAGTTCTCTATTTTTGTCGTCGAGATTCCCGGCAGTTTTCCCGACGAGAAACCATACACACGGCCGGTTTTCTCGGCAAAAAGCTCTCCTGGCAGTTTTCTTGCCGAGAAAACTGGCCGTGTGTACGAGGCTGTTGTCTTGGAGGTGTGTTTGGGGTTGTTATGATGTTGGAATACTGCCCTGCGGCCCAGTCTCCGAAGGGAGGGGATCATGCTCTGCTTTAGTATGTCACAGTACATATTGGCATTCTTGGTTCCCTCAATGAACTGGAGCTCCCCAGTGCCAGCAGCACTCATGCAGCCCCAGACCATGACACTCCCACCACCATGCTTGATTGTAGGCAAGACACACTTGTCTTTGTACTGTTCGCCTGGTTGCCGCCACACATGCCTGACACCATCTTAACCAAATAAGTTTATCTTGGTCTCATCAGATCACAGGACATGGTTAGACATCTAAGTGCCTAATAATATGTCTTAAAAATGTATAGATAAAATCCCCCCCTGCACCCCTTGAGCCTATCTGGAACGCAGTGCCCATGATCAGGTGGGGAATGTAGTTAGCTGTGGTATCCAAACATCACTGTGAGGTGCAGCCAGCAATAGAACTAAACCTCTTTTAAACCCTGGTGTATTCTGCCAGCATTGGAGGCATGTTCTGGGGAAGTGATAGACACAGCTAATCACTTCTGCTTAGTGCTATTCCATCGGCATTTAATCCTGTAGTCAACCACAAGAGTTTGGCCACAAAAGTGACACTGCTGATTTCAGATTGTATACAAATTATTGACAGTGGGGGGAATAGGGTGAATTCTTAAATGGAAAATGTATAAATTATTTCTGCAGCATTTACCTTTTCGATGTAACCTTTGCATTCTTGCAGGCTTTGTTTTCCATGTTTTCGGTATTGTATTAAATGTGGAGTATATCTGTAGATAAGCCATTAGAGGAATCTCTCAGTAGCCTAATGGAATCTCGCTGCCTCTGCTTGTCAACTTTAGGGAATAGATGCAAGAAGTACACAAGGTGTATTTTCACAGCAACCAAGAAAATCATAGAATTGCATTGTAAGAAGGAACAATAAAGCACAAACATGATATAGCAGAGCTTGCATTTGCAATGAGCAAATATACAGTAGCTACCCCCATGTAAAAATATCCTTACAAACTACACTGATGTTCTTTCCACTAGCACCAGAGATCTGCAGGAGCCCTACATCACGTCTGGTTCCTGTAGGAGTGCTCCGCAGTACTACAGGTCCAATGAGCCCTCTATCTACAGGTAGCCTGTGGCTGGCTCTTGGGAGTCCAATGAGATTATAAAGTAGGATAGAGAGCGGTAAATATTAGTGGTTAGAGGCAAGCTTTATGTTGAGGTTTACGCTGCCTGGTTAGAGCTAAAAGTGGATAGAAAGGTGAGCGATCACCTAGCGCAGGGGTCTCCAAAATTTCCAAACAAATGGGCAGTTTACTGTCCTTCAGACTTTAGAGGGACTGGACTGTGGTCAGTGAGAGTAAAAAATGTCCTGGTGTCAGTAACAATGCCCCTTCATTGGTGCCCATCAGATGAATAGTACCTTGTTATTGGTGTCAGTAGGAGGGATATTGTTCCATCATTAGTCTCAGTGGGAGGAGTAGTGCCCCATCGTTGGTGTCAGTGGGAGAAATAGTGCCCCATCATTGATGTCGGTGGGAGAAATAGTGACCCATCATTGATGTCGGTGGGAGAAATAGTGCCCCATCATTGATGTCACTGGGAGAAATAGTGCCCCATCATTGATGTCACTGGGAGAAATAGTGCCCCATCATTGATGTCACTGGGAGAAATGGTGCCCCATTATTGATGTCACTGGGAGAAATGGTGCCCCATCGTTGGTGTCACTGGGAGAAATAATGCCCCAACGTTGGTGTCACTGGGAGAAATAGTGCCCCTTTATTGGTGTCAGTGGGACAAATACTACCCCATCGTTGGTGTCATTGGCAGGAATTGTACACCCTCTTTAAATGTCATTGGGAGAAAGTGGAGAAAGGCCACCGTTTGGAGACCACTGCCCTAACACATAGAGAGCCAGTTGGGATGACCAGTCTCCTCAGCAGGAAATTGCAAACTTCAGCTACTCTAAAGACATTCTTTTGTTTAACATTGATGGATATAAGCCGGCAACTTTCTGGACTCAAACGTTGAAAATCTTTACTGGCTACACAAGTACATCTAGTAAAACAATGCTAATGTGTTTTGACCACTATGAGTTGCCGGCTTATATTGGTCTAAAGCCCCATACACACTGTAGGACTTTTTGACAACAAACTTCAAAATGAGCAGGTTTTCAAAAAAATCCGCTTTGCAAACGGACAAACTTTTCGTCAACAAAAGTCCTATGGTGCAAGGTTCTATCGTGTCTTCCTGTCCGGATGGTCCCTTTAAGCCTGGAGTGGTGTGCTGTCTTGTATGGGGTGGGAGAGGGGATGGCGAATCCTCTGACCGTGGAGACTCCAAAGTAGTTTGCATAGAATGGGGGGGGGGGAGAACAAAGGAATCCCAGAATAGTGTAATATTGTTTTGGCAAGTAAAGGTTTATTAAAACAATTATTAAAGTACTCACATTTAGCAAGTTAAACCGTGTATATCAGATACGAGCGCCGAGCTTGTCCGCGTCACCTCCGGTGCTTGCACTGTCCCTACGTGTGTCGTCACAGGTCACGTGACTTCATCAGGGGATAAAGGACAAGCATAGGAGATGTCCTTATATTGGTATGTTTGATTGTGTTACGGCGGCCATTTTCCTGAAGTCTAATTACAGGAAGTGTATGGCGGCCATGTTGTTGTGGGTTTGTTTACATCACTGGGCGCGGCCATGTTTTTGGTTGAAATACTAAAGAGAAAGCAAAGGGCGGAAATGTCCGTAATATTGAACAAATCAATAAAAAATTGGACAAACTCATATGTAGCATAAAATATATCCTTGCTAAAAGTATTAAAATAGGTAAAAAATGTTTTGTATAAAAATGTTTAATATATATAAAATAAAGGTTAAATTGAATTTATAACGTTGTCCTAGTACCGGAAATGACACGGCCGTGGTACAATTGGCATATAAATAAATCATATGGATAAAAAAGTGTGCTGTGCAAAAATAGATGAATATAGAGAGGGAAATTGATAGAGAAAATTGTTACCATTAAGAGACACTTTTTTGAAAAAAAGGGGGGGGGCGGTAAAAATAGATGGAGTGGGGGGTGGTAAAACTAACATTGCAAATTTGTTCAAAAATCGCTGAGAAAACAGTTTAAATCGAATTCCACATTGAGGCCCCGGGGTACAAAAGTATCTAATAGGAAAATCCATTTGGCTTAGTGTTCTTACTTTGTGTCCTCCTCTCCAATGTTTGGTATAGGGTTCAAGTCCCCAAAATCTCAAATGCGTAGGGTCTTTGTTATGGTGTAATAAAAAATGTTTGGACACATTGTGTTTATCGAAACCATTTTGAATGTTTTGAACGTGTTCTTTTATTCTAATTCTTAAGAGTCTCTTTGTATGTCCTACGTACTGTAATCCACAGCTGCATTCCAGCATATATACAGCTCCCTCTGTGTTGCAACATATGAATTCTTTTATGTCATATGTGTTGCATGTGCTGTTTGCAGTAAACTTGAATTTTTTCTCATTTGGTTCCTTAGTTCTTTTGCAGGCATAGCAGCGCTTGCACGGAAAGAAACCCTTTCCAGTATAGAAAGTAAAGGCTTTGGTTGGAGGATCTGGTATGTTCTTTACAAGTTTGTCCCGGAGAGTAGGGGCTCTTCTGTATATAAATCTAGGATTTTTTGGTAGTATTTCATGTAATTGGTTGTCTCATAGTAGGACACTCCAGTGTCTCTTTATGATTTGTTCCACTTTTCTTTCTCGTACATCACGGGACACAGAGCGGCATAGTCATTACTATGTGGGGTTATATAGTTTACCTTCAGGTGCTGGCACTGGCAACTTCCAAACCGGAAGTACCCTCCCCTATATAAGCCCCTCCCATCCGGGAGCACCTCAGTTTTTTGCCAGTGTCTAAGGTGTTGGCCAAGAAGTAACATGTGTTTTTCACTGAGCTTGCGTACAGGTTCTTTTGGGCCTCAGTAAGCTATTCCGGATCCAACCAAAAAAGCTTCATAGCTAAACGGTCGGTACCCGGGCCTTGCAGAGAAGAGCAAGGTTTTGCCTGTAATGCTTCTCTTAGGAGAACTGGACCCTGGGATCCAGAGCTCTGGTCATACCCACGACTAAGATGTTGTCTGTGCAGGGTGCTATACAGTTCCAGGGGAGTGGAATCCTTGGGAACCTGGTCCCTGAAGGTTTAATTACAATGCCTGCCGTGAGAGGTGAAGTTTGGGCTTCTGTGGACCAAACAGAGTCCTGCGGCGGGGAAAAGGTAAGTGGGGGCCCCCCAGGAACTTGGTTCTATTAGGGGACCCCCAAGCCTAATATGTCTTTCTGCCTGTTACCTAACGGTATTCCCGCTAAATATCTGTGCTTGCCTGTAACTACTAAAAAAATGTAATAATTTTAAGAAAAAAAAAAAAAATAGACAGACCGCGGTACCTGTGTTAATCCACTAGAGGCCGCTGTGGAACGTTTCTTGTCATGTGGACTTTTTTCTTTTCATCAGAGTCAAGTCCAGGCAGATGGTGAGTTCTCTTGTGGGAAACTGCTTCCTCTGCCATGTTGCAATGCTCGTCCATCCCCCGGCCTGCGGCAAAGGGGCCCTGTCTCCTGTCCCTAGTTTCCTTTTTCAAAAAAGAGCGCCGAAGGCGCACGTGCCCGCACGCGTGCGCGTGCACGCGCCTCTATATATAGAGGTGAGCTGGAAAAGGGGGCGGAGCTTGGGGGATGACGCTCTGTGCGCGCCGCAGCGCTTCTGCGCATGTGCGGGCGTCCCAGCATGTTAAAAGGCACAATTATGTGTTGTGAGCTGGCTATGGAGTGCAGAGACAGAGCTGGCAACATTTAAAAAAGGCATACAGCAAGCGGTTGATGCAGGCATCCCCATAGAAAGGCACATTAGTAGACACCAACCGTTTTTATAGCAGCAATTGTGCTAGACTATTGTCAGTAAGTGGTGTATTTCGGCTGGAATACCTCAGCTTTGGGCTTAGGAATATGCCGTCTAAAAACTCCGGGACTAAAAATCCCAGGAAGCATAGGGGGTCTCCATCGGGCTCTGAGGATCTTGGGCATGCTTCGGCTACACCAATCTCCCCTGAAGAATCAGAGGTTAGTGACCGTAGAGACCCCGCAGGAGTACCTGGTACTGTGGCTGTCCTCAGTTCACCTGCTCCTGTGTATGTAACAGAGGAGGTTTTTTCCTCAGCTCTGGGAGGGCTGGAAGAGAGATTGTCAACATTGATCGCTGCTTCCCTGTCAGAGGGAAAGCGCGCCCGATCTCCGTCTCCTCCCTCAGAGTACCTGTTAGCAGAGCAACAGTCCCATACAGGGATCGACCTACCTGAAGGGGATCAGGATGAGGTTGATTCTGTTGTAGAGGAATCAACAGTGGAAGAGCCATTCTCAGCATCACATGCTGAAAGATTATGGGTTCAGTCCCTGACTAACATGGTCCGATCAGCATTTAAAATGCCCCTTGCGGAGCCATCATCCACTTCTGTCTCCTCGTTGGGGTCGCTAAAAGCTCCCCAGACTGTTTGTTCCTTTCCAATCCATCCTTTACTGGAAGGGCTCATTTACCAGGATTGGGAACATCCTGATAAAATATTTACTCCTCCCAAGAGATTTCAGGTGGTCTATCCCATGGAGGATAAGTTCATTAAAAAATGGAGGGTCCCTACAGTGGACGCAGCCATCTCTTGTGTGAATAAATCACTGACATGTCCAGTGGATAATGTCCAAATGTTCAAGGACCCAATAGATAAAAAATTGGAGTTCTTATTAAAATCTGCTTTTGCTACAGCAGGCTTGGTGACACAACCAGCAGTGGCAGCTATTGGGGTCTGCCAAGCAGTGAAGGATCAGTTGAAACAGGTCTTAAGGGACTTGCCAGATCAGCAGGCCCTTGCCCTAGCTGATCTACCTAGGGCCTTATGCTTTGCGGTTGACGCTATAAAGGATTCAATCCATCAGGCCTCCCGCCTTACGCTGTCTGTAGTACATATGCGCAGGCTTCTATGGCTCAAAAACTGGTCTGCTGAAGCCCCCTGTAAAAAATTGCTGGTCAGCTTCCCATTTCATGGTGAACGCTTATTCGGGGAAGACCTGGACAGATATATCCAGAAAATTTCCAGCGGTAAAAGTACACTCTTGCCGGTTAAAAAAAGTTAGAGGTCCCTCTTTTAAGAGGCCTGCTTCTCCAGTCCCTAGGACATCGGCTGTGAAACAGTTCTGACGGCCTCCTCGGTCAAATCCCGGGGGTAAAAATCAGGGACAATCACAGGGTAACAAGAAGCCCTGGGTCAGGAGAGGTACAAACCTCCCCCAAAGTCAAATGCATGAAGGGTTGCCCCCACTCAATCGGGTGGGGGGAAGACTTCAGTTGTTCGCAGAGACCTGGCGGGACACGATCAGAGACAGATGGGTGCTCTCCGCAGTAAGTCTGGGATACAAATTGGAGTTAAAAGACTCCCCTCCTTCCCATTTTATAAGGTCGAACGTGCCAAGGGATCCCCGGAAGAGAGGATCCCTCCTGTTGGCACTAGAACAACTATTGCTCCAAGCAGTAATTATGGAGGTCCCCCTAGAAGAATGGGGGTTCGGGTTTTACTCAAATAGGAGTCCTCGACAAAGGACTAAAATATGCTCCCACCAAAAACCTAGACAAATTTCACACTTACATCGGAATCCAGAAATACATAAGAAAACTAAATATTAAAAAATACGTTGCAAGCAATACAGCCAAACCCAAGTCAAGAACACAAGAAGAAGACATAATTCACAGCAACTTGAGAAACAAGTCAACATTCAACCCTCCAGTAAAAAATAATAAACACATTGAAGTCTTCAAAAAATTTGTTGTAAAAGATCTAACGAATCTAAAAGTACACAAAAAAGAAGAACCAAGACACATCAAGAGTGGCATCAACAAGCTCACAAAAAGGAAAGATCTAGTGATCCGACCAGCGGACAAAGGAGGAGGAATAGTAGTCTTTACAAAGGAACAATACCAAATCCTAGAAAACATCCCAACAACAGATAAACCTTGGATAATGGCCACAGCCGATGTCTCTTCTCTCTATACAATCATTCCACACCATCTAGCATGTGAGGCTGTAAAATGGGGACTCAGAAAACACACCAATCTACCATGTGCACAAAGAAAATACCTAGTGAAAGGACTGGATTTTTGCCTCAAGAACAACTACTTCTGGTACAATAGAGATTACTACTTCCAACGCACAGGAGTAGCAATGGGAGCGAAATTTGCCCCAAGTGTTGCAGGCCTCTTTATGGCACAATGGGAGGAAGAAGTAGTCTTTTTAGAAATCCCAAATGAATTAATTATCTTTAGACGTTACATTGATGATATTTTCATCCTATGGAAAGGAGAGGAACAAGGATTAGTACTCTTCCTGGAAAACCTCAACCAAAATGATAGAAACATAAAACTAACCTGGGATATTAGTGAGAAGACAATTACATTCCTAGACTTGGAAATTACACAAGAAAATCAAGTCATTTCAACAAAAACACATCTTAAAAATGTAGACAGAAATAGCTACCTACCCATTGAAAGTTGCCACCATAAGAACTGGTTGTGCAACATACCAAAGGGACAACTAATGAGACTAAGACAAAATTGCACAGAAATAGATACATTTACATCCCAGGCCAATCACATAGGGAAGAGATTTATCAAAAAGGGCTACAATCCCAAAACAATTGAAGAAAATATAAAAACAGTGGCAGAAATGAATCGCAGCGACCTACTAAAAGAAAAGAACAAAGGAGAACAGACCCTGGATAGAGTTCCCATCATTCTGGATTACAACATACAATACAAAAAAGTGGAACAAATCATAAAGAGACACTGGAGTGTCCTACTATCAGACAACCAATTACATGAAATACTACCAAAAAATCCTAGATTTATATACAGAAGAGCCCCTACTCTCCGGGACAAACTTGTAAAGAACATACCAGATCCTCCAACCAAAGCCTTTACTTTCTATACTGGAAAGGGTTTCTTTCCGTGCAAGCGCTGCTATGCCTGCAAAAGAACTAAGAAACCAAATGAGAAAAAATTCAAGTTTACTGCAAACAGCACATGCAACACATATGACATAAAATAATTCATATGTTGCAACACAGAGGGAGCTGTATATATGCTGGAATGCAGCTGTGGATTACAGTACGTAGGACATACAAAGAGACTCTTAAGAATTAGAATAAAAGAACACGTACAAAACATTCAAAATGGTTTCGATAAACACAATGTGTCCAAACATTTTTTATTACACCATAACAAAGACCCTACGCATTTGAGATTTTGGGGACTTGAACCCTATACCAAACATTGGAGAGGAGGACACAAAGTAAGAACACTAAGCCAAATGGAATCCAAATGGATTTTCCTATTAGATACTTTTGTACCCCGGGGCCTCAATGTGGAATTCGATTTAAACTGTTTTCTCAGCGATTTTTGAACAAATTTGCAATGTTAGTTTTACCACCCCCCACTCCATCTATTTTTACCGCCCCCCCCTTTTTTTTCAAAAAAGTGTCTCTTAATGGTAACAATTTTCTCTATCAATTACCCTCTCTATATTCATCTATTTTTGCACAGCACACTTTTTTATCCATATGATTTATTTATATGCCAATTGTACCACGTCCGTGTCATTTCCGGCACTAGGACAACGTTATAAATTCAATTTTAACTTTATTTTATATCTATTAATTTTTTTTATACAAAACATTTTTTACCTATTTTAATACTTTTAGCAAGGATATATTTTATGCTACATATGAGTTTGTCCAATTTTTTATTGATTCGTTCAATATTACGGACATTTCCGCCCTTTGCTTTCTCTTTAGTATTTCAACCAAAAACATGGCCGCACCCAGTGATGTAAACAAACCCACAACAACATGGCCGCCATACACTTCCTGTAATTAGACTTCAGGAAAATAGCCGCCGTAACACAATCAAACATACCAATATAAGGACATCTCCTATGCTTGTCCTTTATCCCCTGATGAAGTCACGTGACCTATGACGACACGCGTAGGGACAGTGCAAGCACCGGAGGTGACGCGGACAAGCTCGGCGCTCGTATCTGATATACACGGTTTAACTTGCTAAATGTGAATACTTTAATAATTGTTTTAATAAACCTTTACTTGCCAAAACAATATTACACTATTCTGGGATTCCTTTGTTCTCCCCCCCCCCCATTCTATGCAAACTACTTTGGAGTCTCCATGGTCAGAGGATTCGCCATCCCCTCTCCCACCCCATACAAGGCAGCACACCACTCCAGGCTTAAAGGGACCATCCGGACAGGAAGAGGTCGGACCAACAGAGGGGTCTTGTTCAGCAGTGAGGTAAGGGGCCATCCATACACCACTGGAGTCACAGTGTGACAAGCACGAAGTTTAAAACTACCCATTACTCAGCACCGATCACAGCACTGCTATCCAGTCCACAAGGGATTTCCCTTTTTGTTTTTGGACTTTTGTAGCAACTTATTTGCTCTGATGCACGTTCATTTAATTTTCTCCCACAGTATTTAAAAGGACAGTCACTTTTACTGCATCCAAGGAGGAATTAATTCCTTTTGTTTTCTTTTCTGTTACTGTTTAGTAATACGTAATAATCCTTTATGTCACAGACCCATGCACCTTTGCACTTTACTGGCAATATAGGTACTGCTTAGTACCAACCCTTTCACATATATATGTACCTTGGATAATTTCATTATTTCTGTCTCAGATAATTTCATTTATTATTCTGTGTCACGGATTATTAGCACTTTTGCACTTTATCATTACTACAGCACTTGCTGGTAATATAAGCACCTTATTAAGGCACAATTTTTGATGTTTTTCGTTCATGCTACCTCTGAAAGTATTTATGAATGCAAATTTCTAGCAATTTTATTGGATAATTGAGAACTAGCAACATTTGACACAGAACACCATACATTATTTTCATCAGCTCAGCACTACTTCCATATAATCATTCACACTAAGGGACACAGATATCACCTTTCAGTGCTTTGTAGCAGATGACCTTTCTATTTATATTTTAGTAGCGCGGAATTACTTTCTACGTACAGAGCTTGGATATTGTATTCAATGATTCTTTTATTTAGGTTAAAAAGAGATTAAGGGATGGCCTACTGTAAAAGGAAGTGCATTTATGATAAAGTTAACATGCTGCTCCAATTATGAATTTCATATTACATACAGGAGATTCTACTTTAAGAATTTTGGTGGAGGATGCAGGTGTGTTTCTCCTGCCCCATGCATGTTTTGTTCTTCTTAGGATTACAGTGGTTGTCAAAGATTCTTTTGTTCCTGAACCCATATTTCTCTAGAAATTATTTGATTACAGCGTTTTAGAGCTGTACAAAGTAGTACCCAGAAGAGAACATTTAGAGCAATAAAAATCAATGCAGTTGAATTGAGCAAATGAAACATAAGATTGAACACGTTGGGGCTTGTACTTGAATCAAATGACATTGATCAATGAAAATTACTCTTCTTGTTTGTGTTCCGACTTCTTTAAAACAAAAAAAAAACGAAATTTCATGTCCTTGGGCTTCACATATGCCATGAAAGCACTTTGTTAGACTGTCATTGTAATTGGGTTATGGGTAGCTAATGATGACAAAATTTAAAATATAGATTTATCACACAACATGGTGGTGCCTGTAGTTTCTATGTAGCCTCAGAGCAGCTGGTAGCAGCAAGAGTCCTCAGATAAGTCATATTCACAGTGCTTTTACTCAGTGAACCTACTACTATTTTTATAACCTAATGCTTTCATTCTGTACCCTGATTAATCTTATTTTTGCTGTGTGAGCTGTAAAAATGGCAGAGCCCTGTGTTCAGCTTTTTTACATTTCATTTTTTTTTTTTTTTTTACAGGAGGCAATTATCTTCTTTTCCATGACTACTGTGTTTTTAAAGAGTCACAGGCACAAGTAGACATGGTCTATCAAACAGTTGTAATGTTAGTGTGTTTAAGCATAGCAAAAGATACTCTTTACAAAAACAGTAAAAAGTTGAGTAGTTAGGTTGGTTTTTGTTTTTGTTTTTTTTTTAAAACGCCACTTGATTCTGATTCTTTCCTACCAACTAAATAAACCCAGGATCAATCCAGGGGTGATAACAAGTAAGGAAAGGTCTGAGCTGTGGAGCAGGGGAGCATGTGACCCAGGGGTAAGTTCTTATATGATATGCAGAGCTGGTGGCCCAGAGTGGAGAAACTTCAGACATCAATCAGAGCACGATTCCCAATCAATTAACACACCAAAAAAATCTGTCCTCCCCTATAATAGGCAAAAAACACTCACTGTATTTTCTTGAAACCGTTTTGTTAAATTGTTCATTGAAATTCTGTTCCTTTCAGCATGTCCACCACATACTTCCCCATCCAAACCCATGCTACGAAAGAGACCACAAAGCATGCCAAGCTTCCCTGCCTCCATTCAGTTTAAGTCGCAGTGTACCCCATCAGCATATCTTCTGCACGTGTAGGGCTACCAATTCCTGTCCTCTCTGGACTGGAGACTAGGGATGAGCTCGGTGTTCGAGTCGAACATACGTTCGACTCGAACATCGGCTGTTCGATCGTTCGACGAAGATCGAACGATTTGGGCCGTTCACGCCTAATTCGAGTGACGCGAACGGCCCACAATGCACTACGCCATCGCAGTGTCATCCAGGCGCTGTGATTGGCCAAGCATGCACTGTGACCCCGCATGCTTGGCCAATCACAGCGCCGGCAGCGAGGAGAGCAATGATTGGCCACAGGCAGGATGCCTGTGGCCAATTATTGCTGAGGGTGTTTAGTACACGCCCCACACTATAAAAGGCCGCCAGCACGGCGGCCTAGTGTAGTGTGTTCCGGAGCAGGGAAAGAGAAGCATAGGCAGGGACAGTGACATTTTTTTTCTTGCTTAACCTGGATTCCTTTAGTTTAGGGAAAGAGAAGGATAGGTAGGGAGAGTGTCAGTGTGTTTTACTGTGCTAATCCTTGTTTGTAGGGACAGGGAAGGACAGTGAGGGAAATTCTCCTTGTGCTATACTGTGCTAAAGCATTGATCATCAACCATCTTTAAAAAAACATTTTTTATAGGGACAGAAAACTATAGGTAGGGAGAGTGTCAGTGTGTTTTACTGTGCTAATCCTTGTTTGTAGGGACAGGGAAGGACAGTGAGGGAAATTCTCCTTGTGCTATACTGTGCTAAAGCATTGATCATCAACCATCTTTAAAAAAACATTTTTTATAGGGACAGAAAACTATAGGTAGGGAGAGTGTCAGTGTGTTTTACTGTGCTAATCCTTGTTTGTAGGGACAGGGAAGGACAGTGAGGGAAATTCTCCTTGTGCTATACTGTGCTAAAGCATTGATCATCAACCATCTTTAAAAAAACATTTTTTATAGGGACAGAAAACTATAGGTAGGGAGAGTGTCAGTGTGTTTTACTGTGCTAATCCTTGTTTGTAGGGACAGGGAAGGACAGTGAGGGAAATTCTCCTTGTGCTATACTGTGCTAAAGCATTGATCATCAACCATCTTTAAAAAAACATTTTTTATAGGGACAGAAAACTATAGGTAGGGAGAGTGTCAGTGTGTTTTACTGTGCTAATCCTTGTTTGTAGGGACAGGGAAGGACAGTGAGGGAAATTCTCCTTGTGCTATACTGTGCTAAAGCATTGATCATCAACCATCTTTAAAAAAACATTTTTTATAGGGACAGAAAACTATAGGTAGGGAGAGTGTCAGTGTGTTTTACTGTGCTAATCCTTGTTTGTAGGGACAGGGAAGGACAGTGAGGGAAATTCTCCTTGTGCTATACTGTGATAAAGCATTGATCATCAACCATCTTTAAAAAAACATTTTTTATAGGGACAGAAAACTATAGGTAGGGAGAGTGTCAGTGTGTTTTACTGTGCTAATCCTTGTTTGTAGGGACAGGGAAGGACAGTGAGGGAAATTCTCCTTGTGCTATACTGTGCTAAAGCATTCCTCATCAACCATCTTTGAAATCCTTGTTTTTTGGACAGTCAGGGAAATTGTCATTGTGCTATTCTGTGCGAAAGCAATCATCCTCAACCATATTTAGAAATCCTTAAGTAAAGGGACAGAGAAGGACACCTGAAGGTAGCCCTTATTGCTTTTTCTTTCTCGTACAAAACGGGACACAGAGCGACATAGTCATTACTAATGGGTTATATAGATACCGTCAGGTGCTGGCACTGGCAACTTCCAAAACCGGAAGTACCCTCCCCTATATAAGCCCCTCCCATCCGGGAGCACCTCAGTTTTTTGCCAGTGTCTAAGGTGTTGGCCAAGAAGAAGCATGTGTTTTTCACTGAGCTTGCGTACAGGTTCTTTTGGGCCTCAGTAAGCTATTCCGGATCCGACCAAAAAAGCTTCATAGCTAAACGGTCGGTACCCGGGCCTTGCAAAGAAGAGCAAGGTTTTGCCTGTAATGCTTCTCTTAGGAGAGCTGGACCCTGGGATCCAGAGCTCTGGTCATACCCACGACCAAGATGTTTTCTGTGCAGGGTGCTATACAGGTCCAGGGGAGTGGAATCCTTGGGAACCCGGTCCCTGAAGGTTTGATTACAATGCCTGCCGTGATAGGTGAAGTTTGGGCTTTTGTGGACCAAACAAAGTCCTGCGGCGGGGAACAGGTAAGTGGGGGCCCCCAGGAACTTGGTTCTATTGGGGGACCCCCAAGCCTAATTTGTCTTTCTGTCTGTTACCTAATGGTATTCCCGCAAAATTCTGTGCATGCCTGTAACTACTAAAAAAATTGAATAATTTTTAATGGTGGTCAAGAAAAAAAAAAAAAAAAAAAATGTTTTTATATATATATTTAATATATTAGACTGCGGTACCTGTGTTTGTCCACTAGAGGCCGCTGTGGAATGTTTTCTTGTCATGTGGACTAGTTTCTTCTCAGCAGAGCAAAGTCCAGGCAGATGGTGAGTTCGCTTATAGGAAACTGCTTCCTCTGCCATGTTGCAGTGCTCGTCCATCCCCCGGCCTGCGGCAAAGAGGGGCCCTGGCTCCTGTCCCTTGTTTCCATTTTTTGAAATTAGCGCTGAAGGCGCACGTGGCCGCGCGCGTGCGCGTGCACGCGCCTCTATATATAGAGGTGAGCCGGGAAAGGGGGCGGAGCCTGGGGGATGACGCTCTGTGCGCGCCGCAGCGCTTCTGCGCATGTGCGGGCGTCCCAGCAGTTTAAAAAAAACACATTATTGTAGTGAGCTGGCTATGAAGTACAGAGACAGAGCTGGCAACATTTAAAGGCATACAGCAAGCGGTTGATACAGGCATCCCCTAGAAAGGCACATTAGTAGACACCAACTGTGATATAGCAGCAATTGTGCTAGACTATTCTCGGTAAAAGTGGTGTATTACGGCTGGAATACCTCAGCTTTAGGCTTAGGAATATGCCGTCCAGAAGCTCCGGAACTGAATCTTCCAGGAAGCGAAGGGGGTCTCATCGGGCTCGGAGGATCTTGGGCATACTTCTCCTGCACCAGTCTCCCCTGAAGTTCAGAGGTAAGTGACCGTTGAGACCCCGCAGGGGTACTTGGTACTGTGGCTGTCCTCAGTTCACCTGCTCCTGTGTATGTAACAGAGGAGGTTTTTTTCCTCAGCTCTGGGAGGATTAGAGAGAGATTGTCAACATTTATCGCTGCCTCCCTGTCAGGGAAAGCACGCCCGATCTCCGTCTCCTCCTTCAGAGTGCCTGTTAGCAGAGCAACAGTCCCATACAGGGATCGACCTGCCTGAAGGGGATCAGGATGAGGTTGATTCTGTTATAGAGGAATCAACAGTGGGGGAACCTTTTCTCAGCATCTCAAGCTGAAAGATTATGGGTTCAGTCTCTGACTAACATGGTCCGATCAGCATTTCAAAATGCACCTTGCGGAACCATCAACCACTACTGTATCCTCGTTGGGGTCGCTAGAAGCCCCCAGACTGTCTGTTCTTTTCCACTTCACCCTTTACTGAAAGGGCTCATTTACCAGGATTGGGAACGTCCTGAGAAAATATTTATTCCCCCAAGAGATTTCCGGTGGTCTATCCCATGGAGGATAAGTTCATCAAAAAAAAAAATGGAAGGTCCCTACAGTGGACGCAGCCATCTCTTGTATGTATAAATCACTGACATGTCCAGTGGATAATGTCCAAATGTTCAAGAACCCAATAGATAAAAGATTGGAGTCCTAATGAAAATCTGCTTCTTTCTACAGCAAGCTTGGTGACACAACCAGCAGTAGCAGCTATTGGGGTCTGCTAAGCAGTGAAGGATCAGTTGAAACAGGTCTTGAGGGACTTGACAGATCAGCAGGCTTTGCCCTAGCTGATCTACCTAGAGCCTTAGGCTTTGCGGTTGACGCCATAAAGGATTCAGTCCATCAGGCCTCCCGCCTTACGCTGTCTATAGTACATATGCGTAGGCTCCTATGGCTCAGAAACTGGTCTGCTGAAGCTCCCTGTAAAGAATGGCTGGTTAGCGTCCCATTTCATGGTGAACGCTTATTCAGGGAAAACCTGGACAAATATATCCAGAAAATTTCCAGCGGTAAAAATATGCTCTTGCCGGTTAAAAACAGAGTTAGAGGTCCCTCTTTAAGAGGCCTGCTTCTCCAGTCCCTGGGGCATCGGCTGTGTAACAGTTCCGACGGCCTCCTCGGTCAATTCCCGGGGGTAAAAAACAGGGACAGTAGCAGGGTAATGAGAAACCCTGGGTCAGGGGAGGTACAAAACCTCCCCCAAAGTTAAATTCATTGAAGCCCCCACTCAGTCGGGTGGGGGGAGGACTCCAGTTGTTCGCAAGAGACCTGGCGGGACACGATCAAGACAGATAGGTGCTCTCCGCAGTAGGTTTGGGATACAGTTTGGAGTTAAAAGACTCTCCTCCTTCCCATTTTTGAGGTCAAACGTGCCAAGGGATCCCCGGAAGAGAGAGTCCCTCCTGTTGGCACTAGAACAACTATTGTTCCAAGGAGTAATTATGGAGGTTCCCCTGGAAGAATGAGGGTTCGGGTTTTACTCAAACCTCTTTACAGTCCCGAAGCAAACGCGGACGGGAGGCCCATATTAATTCTAAAAGGGCTATACAAATTCCTGTATATCAGGACTTTCCGATGGAGTCGATCCGATCGGTGGCCACTGCCCTACAAGGGGAGGATTGGTTAGCCGCGATCGACATCAAAGATGCTTATTTGCACATTCCCATCTTTCCAGTCCACCAAAAATTTCTACGCTTTGCAGTAGAAGGGCGCCATTTTCAGTTCAGAGCCTTACCCTTCGGTTTGGCCACAGCACCACGAGTGTTTACAAAAATTCTGGCCCTTTATTGGCCAATCTAAGAACACAAGGTGTAATGATAATGGCATATCTGGATGACTTGTTGCTGATAGACCACTCAGTGAAAAAACTAGACGTGGTCGTTCACAAGACAATCAAGTATCTGGAATCTCACGGTTGGATTATCAACCGAGACAAGTCAGCCCTAAAAACCAGTCAAAAGTCTGGAATACTTGGGGCTAAGGTTGGATTCAGGCCAGAGAAAAATATTCTTGCCTCGAGGAAAGGTGTTGTCTTTGAAAGATTTGATCCACTTAGTGGGTACAAAAAAGACAGCTGTCCATACGCCTGTATATGAGGCTGCTGGGAAAAATGGTGGCATCATTCGAAGCAGTACCCTGCGGTCAATTCCATTCAAGGAATTTGCAAGGGGCCATACTGTCAGCCTGGAACAAAAAAGTTCAGGCCCTAGACTTACAATGTCCTTGTCCCCTTCCGTTCGCAAGAGCCTCCGTTGGTGGTTGGTTCCCCAGAATCTGGAAAAAAGGAAATCCTTCAGTCCGATTTCTTGGAAGGTGGTCACTACAGATGCCAGCCTTATAGGCTGGGGAGCAGTACTGGAGCAATAGTCTCTCCAGGGCAGATGGTCAGATGCAGAAAAGGCCCTGCCCATCAATCTCTTAGAGATACGAGCAGCCCAGTATGCCCTAGTAGCATGGACATCCAAACTCCAAGGGTCCCCTGTCAGAATTCAATCAGACAATGCCACAGCAGTGGCATATATCAATCATCAGGGGGGCACCAGGAGTCGTGCAGCCCAGAGGGAAGTAAATTACATCCTGAAATGGGCAGAAAAATATGTCCCAGCCATATCTGCGGTATTCATTCCAGGAGTGGAGAATTGGAAGGCGGACTTTCTAAGTCGCCAGCAATTAGGCCCAGAGGAAGGGTCCCTTCACCCCGAGGTTTTCTGGACAATATGTCAGCGGTGGGGAACATCAGATGTAGATCTTCTAGCATCCAGATTCAACGCAAAGGGGGACAGGTTTGTCTCTCGGACAAGGGATCCCCTAGCTTGCGGCTCGGATGCCCTAGTGTTCCCTTGGGATCAGTTCAAGCTGATATATGCATTCACACCGCCACAATGGTTACCTCGATAACTCCGCAGAATCAGGGTAGAAAAGAAACCAGTGATTCCGGTGGCTCCAGCGTGGCCCCGAAGAGCGTGGTACGCGGAGATTGTAAAATTTCAGTGGGGAGTCCTTGGACTCTCCCACGTCGTCCGGACCTGCTTTCGCAAGGACCGATATACCACCCTTCCTTACCAGCCCTAGGTTTGACGGCCTGGCTATGGAAGCCCACATTCTAAAAAAGAGAGGGCTCTCTAATCCTGTGGTATCTACCATGATCAATGCCAGGAAGCCGGTATCCAGGCAGATCTAATATAGAATCTGGAAGGCGTACATCGCGTGGTGTGAGGCCAAGAAATGGCATCCACATAAGTACGTAATAGGTAGGATTCTGGACTTCCTACAATGGGCTGTAGATAGGAAGCTTGCCTTGAGTACTATCAAGGGTCAGATTTCGGCCTTGTCAATATTTTTTCAAAGGCCCTTGGCTTCGCATTCACTAGTCAAAGCCTTTATACAAGGAGTGATGCGTATTAGTCCTCCGGTTAATATTCCCATATGTCCATGGGATCTAAACTTGGTTCTGTCGGTTCTACAGAAACAACCATTTGAACCATTACAGCATATTTCTTTGGTGCTTCTCACCAGGAAATTGATTTTTCTAGTAGCCATTTGTTCGGCTAAAAGAGTGTCGGAATTAGCAGCTATGTCCTGTAAGGAGCCATATCTGGTTATCCATAAGGATAGAGTAGTGTTACGTCCTCATCCAGCCTTTCTTCCTAGGGTGGTACCGAGGTTTCATTTGAACCAAGATGTGGTTCTTCCTTCTTTTTTCCCCAAACCTACTTCGGTAGAGGAAAAGTTATTGCATTCTTTGGATGTAGTAAGAGCAGTTAAAGCTTATCTAAAAGCCACTGCTCAGATTCGCAGAACGGATACTTTGTTTATTCTGCCGGAAGGCCCCAGAAAGGGTCAGGCAGCGTCAAAATCTACTTTAGCCAAGTGGATTCGACAGGTCATAATACAAGCCTATGGCTTGAGAAGGAGACCGCCTCCGTTCAAAGTTAGAGCGCACTCCACGAGAGCAGTTGGAACTTCATGGGCAGTGCATCACCAGGCCTCCCTGGCTCAAATCTGTAAGGCCGCAACATGGTCTTCAGTTCACACGTTTACTAGGTTCTACCAGGTGGACGTTAGAAGTCAGGAGGATGTCGCCTTTGGGCGCAGTGTGTTGCAGGCCGCAAAAGATCCTCATGTCTGATAGCGCTCAGCTTATATATGGTGTATCCCCCCCCCTCATTGGGCATTGCTTTAGGACATCCCATTAGTAATGACTATGTCGCTCTGTGTCCCATGATGTACGAGAAAGAAAATAGGATTTTTATAACAGCTTACCTGTAAAATCCTTTTCTTGGAGTACATCACGGGACACAGAGCTCCCGCCCCTCTTTGGGGACACTTATTGCTTTGCTACAAAACTGAGGTGCTCCCGGATGGGAGGGGCTTATATAGGGGAGGGTACTTCCGGTTTTGGAAGTTGCCAGTGCCAGCACCTGACGGTATAACCCATTAGTAATGACTATGTCGCTCTGTGTCCCGTGATGTACTCCAAGAGAAGGATTTTACAGGTAAGCTGTTATAAAAATCCTATTTTTCCCATCTCCCTGCAGGCCATCCATTAGAATGTCTGGAAGGCAAACAAGGAGAGGCAGACAGTCAGGAGGCAATAAAAGAGGGCAAGCAGGCTCTGTGTCTGGGGGCAACAGTGCTGGTCGTGGACGCTGTGCATTGTCATCAGCACATGGCCATGGGACACGCTTGTCCTTCTTTTCGGCAGCTGGACATGTTGAGCCACATCATGCCGAAGACTTGGTAGAGTGGATGACCAAGCCCTCCTCCTCCTCCTCATCCTCTCTCACCCAGGCTCAGGGTACTGGCAAAGCAGCTGCCAAAGCGTCCTCTTCCCTGGTATCAATGTCAGACTCATCATCAGTCACTCCTTCCCTAGACCCACCATGTCCTCCTCCTGAGGAGTCCCCCGAACTGTTTGAGCACAGTGTTGGGTACATGCTCCAGGAGGATGCCCAGCGTTTCGAAGGGTCTGATGATGAAACCCAGCTACAGGAAGGCAGTAGCGTGAGAGCAGACAGAGGGGATGCTCAAGAAGGACACCAATCTGGCAGTCATGTTCCAGCAGCTGCAGCATACTGCCAGATTGGCTCCAGTGATGAGGAGGGAGGGGATGATGAGGTCACTGACTCCACGTGGGTGCCTAATAGGAGAGAGGAGGAGGAGGATGAGGAGGAGGCACATCTCCAACGAGGCAGGATGCCCTTTGGTGGC
This sequence comes from Rana muscosa, assembly GCA_029206835.1. Taxonomy (NCBI): domain Eukaryota; kingdom Metazoa; phylum Chordata; class Amphibia; order Anura; family Ranidae; genus Rana; species Rana muscosa. The sequence continues at coordinate 1,164,192,991 of CM055116.1, forward strand.
CAGCGTAAGGGCAGTACACCGACGGAATCACACCGCAGAGCTCCGCCTGTGCAGGGCGCTGCCTCTGCCCGTCATTCAAAAAGTTCTTTGGTGTGGGCCTTTTTTGAGGCTAGTGCATCAGATCGCACAGCTGCTGTTTGCAACATATGTCTCAAGCGTATATCGCGTGGCCAAAACATCAGCCGCTTGGGTACCACATGCCTGACCAGACATATGTTGACCTGCCATGCAGCTCGTTGGCAAGCCTACCTCAAAGACCCACACCAAAGAACAAAGCGGACCTCTCCTTGCACCGCATCAGCTGGGATCTCCAACCCCACTATAACTTCAGTCCTCTCTGAAACATGCACTGAGAGGAATGAAGGTGTAGAATTAGGTGTGTCACAGCCAAGTACTTGCGGCCACTCTGCTAGCAGTACACCGACGTCCGATTCTAGCAGGCAAATTTCCCTGCCCCAGCTGCTGGACCGTCGAAAGAAGTTCACTCCCAGCCATCCACATGCCCAGCGGTTGAATGCTAGCTTGGCTAAATTGCTAGCGCTTCAACTGCTGCCTTTTCAGTTGGTAGACTCGGCCCCCTTCCGTGAGTTTGTGCAATGTGCGGTTCCTCAGTGGCAGGTTCCCAAACGCCACTTTTTCTCACGGAAGGCTATTCCGGCTCTCTACCGGCATGTGGAAGGCAATGTCTTGGCCTCGCTGGACAGGGCGGTCAGCGGTAAGGTGCATATTACCGCTGACTCATGGTCCAGCAGGCATGGACAGGGACGTTACATTTCTTTCACGGCCCATTGGGTCACTCTTTTGGCAGCTGGGAAGGATGCAGGACAAGGTGCAGTAGTGTTGGAGGTTGTTCCACCGCCACGCCTCCAAAATGCTACTACTGGTTGTGACACACCTCTCTCCTCCACCCCCTCCTCTTCTTCTTCCTCCATGGCCTCTTCCTGTGCTTTGTCCTCTGAACCAGCGGTGCTCTGTAGCCGTTCAAGGGGCTACGCAAGTACGCAGGCAAAAAGATGCCATGCCGTGCTTGCGCTGGTGTGTTTGGGGGACAGAAGCCACACTGGGGCAGAGGTCCTGTCTGCTCTGCAGGGCCAGGCCGAGAGGTGGTTGACGCCACGCCAGCTTAAGCCAGGAATGGTGGTTTGCGACAATGGCACCAACCTCCTCTCCGCCCTCCGACAGGGACAACTGACCCATGTGCCCTGTGTGGCTCACGTCCTTAACCTGGTGGTGCAGCGGTTCTTGGGCAGGTACCCGGGCTTACAGGATGTCCTGAGGCAGGCCAGGAAAGTCTGTGTGCATTTCCGCAGATCTTATAATGCCAGTGCTCGCCTGGCTGAGCTGCAAAAGGAGTTGAACCTGCCCAAGAACCGCCTTATATGTGACATGCCCACCAGGTGGAACTCAACGTTGGCCATGCTGCAGCGGCTGCACACACAGCAGAGGGCCATCAATGAGTACCTGTGCGACTACGGCACCAGGACAGGGTCAGGGGAGCTTGTTTTTTTTTCTCCACGCCAGTGGGGCATGATCAGGGATGCATGCACTGTCCTGGCACCATTTGAGGAGGCCACGAGGATGGTGAGCAGTGACAGTGCATGCATCAGTGACACTGTACCTCTTGTCCACCTGTTGGAGCACACGCTGCGTGGAATAATGGACAGGGCACTTGAGGCAGAACAGAGGCAGGAAGAGGAGGACTTCCTTGCCTCTCAAGGCCCCCTTTACCCAGACAGTGTTCCTTCTGTCCCACCCATCGCACAGGAAGAGTAGGAGGAGGAGGAGGAGGAGGAGGAGGAGGATTGTGTCAGCATGGAGGTGGAGGCTGGCACTCAGCATCATCAGCAGCAGTCTTTTAGGGATGATTTACAGTCCCAAGAAACCAGTGGACTTGTACGTGGCTGGGAGGAGGTGGCTGCGGATCATGTCGTCCTTAGTGACCCAGAGGACTCCGGACCGAATGCCTCAGCTAACCTACGCTGCATGGCCTCCCTGATCCTGCAAAGTCTGCGGAAGGATCCTCGTATTCTTCGGATCAAGGAGAGGGACCATTACTGGCTGGCCACTCTCCTTGATCCACGGTACAAGGGTAAGGTTGCGGACCTTATGTTACCGTCGCAGAGGGAGCAGAGGATGAGACAACTCCGGGAGGCCTTGCAGAAAGGTCTGTGCAACGCGTTCCCAGAGACTGGGAGGTTACAAACTCCTGGTCCTGGACAACGAGTTGCTGAGGCTTCGGCCAGTCAAAGAAGGAGCGGTGGGGAAGGTGGCCGTCTGACTGATGCGTTCAGACAATTCTTTAGTCCGCAGCCCCAAAGTATGATCGGTTCCAGCAACCATCGCCAGCGTCTGATAAACATGGTGCAGGAATATCTAGGGGCAAGGTCAGACTTGGACACCTTCCCCACCGAAAATCCTCTGGCTTACTGGGTCTTGAGGATGGATCACTGGCCAGAGCTTGCACAGTATGCAATTGAGCTACTGGCCTGTCCTGCATCCAGCGTTCTTTCGGAACGCACATTCAGTGCTGCTGGAGGATTTGTCATGGATCACAGGGTGCGCCTGTCCACCGACTCGGTTGATCGACTGACTTTCATCAAGATGAACCAGTCTTGGATCACCACCAGCTACCACACACCTGATGCTGATATAACAGACTAATTGATTTTAACATGTCACATCCCTTCAAGACTGATGCTGATGCTGAGTGCCTGTGCTGTTATGTTGACTGGCTATCCTCCTCCTCCGAGTCCTCAATGATACGATTGATGATGATAGCTTGGAAGATCATTTTTGTTTATGGGTGCCGCCACCAGTGGCTAAGGCCCAATTTTTCAGCCCCTGTTTAACAGGGGCGTGTAATTACAATTTTTGAAGCAATACTTTGCAACAGGGCTCATTGCTGTGCTCCAAGTACAGTATCTGTGAGGGGTTGCAGTGTTGTGCCACCAGTGCCTAAGGCCCAATTTTTCAGCCCCTGTTCAACAGGGGCATGTAATTACAATTCTTGATCTAATAATTCACAGCAGGGCCCATTGCTGCACCCACCAAGAGTAACTCTGAGGGCTTACAGTGTTGTGGCAAAGCCACCACCACCACCACCACCACGAAAGGCCCAATTTTTCAGCCCCTGTTCAAAAGGGGCATGTAATTACAATTCTTGATCTAATAATTCACAGCAGGGCCCATTCCTGCACCCACCAAGAGTAACTCTGAGGGCTTACAGTGTTGTGGCAACACCACCACCACCACCACCACCACGAAAGGCCCAATTTTTCAGCCCCTGTTCAACAGGGGCATGCAATTACAATTCTTGATCTAATAATTCACAGCAGGGCCCATTGCTGCACCCACCAAGAGTAACTGTCAGGGCTTACAGTGTTGTGGCACCAGCACCACCATCAAAGGCCCAATTTTTACTACCACTGTTCAACAATTATATGTAATTACAATTCCTGATATAATAGTTGACAGCAGGGCGTTCCAGCACCAACCAAGAGTAACTGTGAGTGCTTACAGTGTTGTGCCAACACCAACAACTAAGGGGCCTATTTCTGCAGAGTATATACGGCAGGTCCCTACTTTCAAACATCCAACTTACAAACGACTCCTACTTGCAAACGCAAGAAGACAACAGGAAGTGAGAGGAAATCTACCCCTAGGAAGGAAAATTCTCTCCTGTAAGAATTAATATGGGAGAAAGGTGTCTCCTCTGTACTGATGCTTTATCACCAATCCTTGTTTCAAGAAAAACACCACATTTCAAAAACAGTTGTCATTGGGACGGAAAGTGAGGTGAAATGTTCTGAACAGGGGCACAGACAGCAAAACAAATGTTACAGGGGTGATAACCCTTACCTATGTTTTCCAAAAAGTTTAAAAATAGATTTTTGGGCTGGAGCTACACTTAAACAATGTACCTGTTCAAAATTACAAACACATTCTACATAAGAACAAACCTACAGTCCCTGTCTTGTATGCACCGCCTGTATACGGCTGTTCAGAGTATATAGGGCCTTTTTTATTTTGTGTGCGGTGTTCCCCTTAATATCCATACAAGACCCAAAGGGGCTGGTAATGGGCTGGGGTAGGGGGGGGGTCATGGGGTAGCTATGCCATTTTTCTTAAAGATTTTCATCCATATTACCGGGACCAGACATTACATTAAAGCCGTTTTAAATGGCTTTTTTTTCCTTTAGAAGTGTCATTTTGTGCAGGGACAGTTCTAAACACGGGAAACACGTGGCACTTCACAGGCATACTTTAGACACCCCCCAGGTACGATATTTAAAGGAATATTTGACTTTTTTTTTTTCACTTTATGCATCATTAAAATGACTGCTCCCGAGAAACGACCGTTTTTAAAACTTCTTTTTGCATTGATACATGTCCCCTGGTGCAGAACCCGGGTTCCCAAACCCTTTTTAGGACAATAACATGCATAATAGTCGTTATAATTAGCACTTTAGAATTCGAACGTTCGCATCCATTGTATTTAATAGGGTTCTAATGTTCGTACGAACGTTCGGTCCGTTCGCGGGTTCTGGTGCGAACCGAACCCGGGGGTGTTCGGCTTATCACTACTGGAGACCAAAAGCACCCCATCAACACATGCTTTTGGCCGACTGCACCTATGCCCTGTTACTCTACACAGCTCACAGATGACAGTGTCTTTTACCGCTGATTTATGCCATATTGAGACTAGAATGCCTTTACAAGGTACTTAAAGGAAATATCCTCTTATACATTTACTGTACATTGCCAGAACTGTAAATCTTTATTGGTAAAGTATTTCAATTCTTAAAAGCCACATGATTGTGTGGTACCTCCCAAATGTAGCTTTGTACAATTTACACAATCTAATGCAGGTTATTCCCCACAGTTCATGAAAATTATAATTGGTAAACACTACTCACTTTACTGAGCAGTTTTTGTTGAGAGTAGTATTACAATGACTCTTTCCTCTTTACATTCCAGGGACCTTGTTTCTTGGTCAATCGTCACAGTGATAACTAACCTCACTTGCTGCTTTTTGTTCTCCAGCGTTTTGAAAGGAACCTTGGATATATCTCTGTTATCTTGAGAACCCACATTTTTTTAAATGAGTCCATGGCTTTTCAGCTACCTCCCTTTCATGTTGTCAGGGGCACTACAACTAGTGGCAGGAGATGGTCCTTTTTTACCCAAGACAAAAAGGCCAAAGTGTGCCCCTGTGAGCTGTGAGCAGCAGCATAGGCCGCAGGACATGCCCTTCTGCTACTGATCACAGCTCATCCAAGTCACGACACCAATATGTTATAAATATATCAATGACGATGATGACTAATAGATATAAAAATTAGTGTTACTATAGAAACAGGAGTGTATATGATGTAAAGTCCTCCAGTCCAAATTAATCTCTGCAGAAACTTGGTTCTTCAGAGAGATAGCATTTATTGGACCCCAAGAACAGATGACAAACTCCACAGAGTACTTACAAATACAATTGTAGCGCCCCGCCCCCCAATATTTGGGGGCGCTATGTGGAAATTTAGGGGGAGTCTGAGCCAGTAGTCGGGCTCAGACCAATTGATGGTTCATTATTGCTTCTGTTCTGGGTGTGATACTGCCTGGCAGTAGTGTTCCCTGTTGCCTGTAGGTGGCACTGTCACCACTGGCATAGGTGAACCAAGAGGGGTATCACAGCACCTTGGGTGTTCTCTCTCGGCAGCCATGCAGTGGGCGTGGTTGACCCGCTGTGCGTGCTGGGAGAGGGTACATAAGGGGCAGACACCATTGGGGTTGGGGCGGTCCAGGGGACTCTTTGGTCCTGTATGTGTGCCTCGTGGCCTGTATGGCACGAGGTGCGCGAGTGTGTTTGGGCCTCGGGCTCCTTCAGCTCGAGGCTGCGTTGCTGCATGGTAGGCTCAGCTCTGCTGGCAGGGGCCTACACCTCAAAGAAGGATCCAGGCTGCCCATCTGTAGGGAGCCCACCTTTAGGAAAGGAGACCAGGGGAGGATCAGTCCCTGAGGAGATTAGCGATGGTACTGCTGTCTCGGGAAGAGGCCTGGAAACTCGCCAAAGAGGGATTCACTGTCTTGATTATGCATGCTCCATCCCGGTTGCTAGTTAAAGGGACTATCCGGGTGAGCAATACCCACTCAGGCTTGAGTGGCGACGAAAGAATAACACTGTGCTCTAGGTGTTACGTGCCTGAACCTTTTCTTTCCCTTACTTCTCTCATCTTCCTACTTCCTATTTAAGTTCACGGAAATTATAAAAGAATAAAACCTTGCTGCTTGGGTTTTACTCCTGTGTGGACATTGGCCTTATTCTGAGGAACTTCTACCTAGACAATGGAGAGAGATGATCCACTCAAGAGAGGTAATTGCTGCAAGACCCAAACAATAACACCGCTCGCTCCTCTCTATACACAGGGTAGGGATACTGGGCAAGTAGCAGGTGTGCCCCGCTGCAGGTGGAGGAAGGCAGTAGAGAAAACGGGGTCTGTGTGCTACACAATTATCAGAGCATTCAGAGTCCTTTTCTGCCATAGCAAGCATAAAGGCACTCCATCCATCCAGCATATATGTCATTATCCACCTAGATAGCTTCTATGAATGCATTATTGTGTATTATTTTCTAGACCTATGCTTTAATAATCACTAGTTAATTATCCTCCCTTTAACAGGTAAAACTACCTCTCTGAAAAAACAGCTATTGACCTTGGAGGGGTTTCTGATTGGCTGACCAAACACTTTTTTGATCTTGTTGGCAATCTAGATCCGGTTAGGGCCAGCTGTAGAGTTTACAATCCTCAATACCCAATTAACATTTTTCTCATTGCAGTAACCCTTTTAATGTTAAAGTGTGTATATATGTATTCATGTGTATATATGTACTGTGTATATATATATAGTATCTTACAAAAGTAAGTACAGCCCTGCTATTTTTGTAAATATTTTATTATATATTTTCATGTGACAACACTGAAGAAATACACTTTGCTACACTGTAAAGTAGTGAGCGTACAGCTTGTATAACAGTGTAAATTTGCTGTCCCCTCAAAATAACTCAACACACAGCCATTAATGTCTAAACCGCTGGCAGCAAAAGTGAGTGCACCCCAAGGTGAAAATGTCCAAATTGGGACAATTAGCCATTTCCCTCCCCGGTATTATGTGACTTGTTAGTGTTACAAGGTCTCAGGTGTGAATGGGAAGCAGGTGTGTTAAATTTAGTGTTATCGCTCTCACTCTCGTACTGGTCACTGGAAGTTCAACATGGCACCTAATGGCAAAGATCTCTGAGGATCTGATAAAAAGAGTTGTTGCTCTACATAAAGATGGCCTAGACTATAAGAAGATTGCTAAGTCACTGAAGCCGAGCTGCAGCACAGTGGCCAAGACCATACAGGGGTTTAACAGGACAGGTTCCACTCAGAACAGGCCTCGCCATGGTCGACCAAAGAAGTCGAGTGCACGTGCTCAGCATCATATACAGAGGTTGTGTTTGGGAAATAGTCGTATGAGTGCTGCCAGCATTGCTGCAGAGATTGAAGGGGTGGGAAGGTCAGCCTGTCAGTGCTCAGACCATACGCTGAACACTGCCTCAAAATGGTCTGCATGGCTGTCGTCCCAGAAAGAAGCCTCTTCTAAAGATGATGCACAAGAAATCCTGCAAACAGTTTGCTGAAGACAAGCAGACTAAGGACATGGATTACTGGAACCATGTCCTGTGGTCTGATAAGACCAAGATAAACTTATTTGGTTCAGATGGTGACAAGCGTGTGTGGCGGCAGCCAGGTGAGGAGTACAAAGACAAGTGTGTCTTGCCTACAGTCAAGCATGGTGGTGGGAGTGTCATGGTCTGGGGCTACATGAATGCTGCCGGCACTGGGGAGCTACAGTTCATTGAGGGAATCATGAATGCCAACGTACTGTGACATACTGAAGCAGAGCATGATCCCCTCCCTTCAGAGACTGGGCCACAGGTCAGTATTCCAACATAACCACCCCAAACACACCTACAAGACGACCACTGCCTTGCTAAAGAAGCTGAGGGTAAAGGTGATGGACTGCCCAAGCATATCTCCAGACCTAAACCCTATTAAGCATCTGTGGGGCATCGTCAAACAGAAGGTGGAGGAGCGCAAGGTCTCTTATATCCACCAGCTCTGTGATGTCATCATGGAGGAGTGGAAGAGGACTCCAGTGGCAACCTGTGAAGCTCTGGTGAACTCCATGCCCAAGAGGGTTAAGGCAGTACTGGAATATAATGGCGGCCACACAAAATATTGTCACTTTGGGCCCAATTTGGACATTTTCACTTTGGGGTGTACACACTTTTGTTGCCAGTGGTTTAGACATTAATGGCTGTGTGTCGAGTTATTTTGAGGGGACAGCAAATTTACACTGTTATACAAGCTGTACACTCACTACTTTACATTGTAGCAAAGTGTCATTTCTTCAGGGTTGTCACATGATTATGGTTGATTGTCGGTGGAATGCCATTCGCTGTTGTGGGTCATGTGATATTTGAACATAGATATTTATTTGAAGTGTTTTTTATTTGGACTCAGCTATGACTAAGCACTAGTTCCCAGTGCGAAACATGTCAGTTGTACCCCTATTTTGTCTGCTGTGACTTGTAGTGCTTTGCATTTTTTTTAATTAAAGGCTACCTGAACGGTTTTTGGAGTGTGGCTGTCCATACATTCATCCTATTTTTTGCTCCGTGCATTGCCTGCACCCATGGTTTCCGAGAAGACATTGATTGCCTGATTGCACCTACTTGGAGCGGTATCTCTCTCCTTCTCACTTTGGGGTGTACTCACTTTTGTTGCCAGAGGTTCAGACATTAGTGGCTGTGTGTTGGGTTATTTTGAGGGGACAGCAAATTTACACTTATACAAGCTGTACACTCACTACTTTACATTGTAGCAAAGTTTAATTTCTTAAGTGTTGTCGCATGAAAAGTTATGATAAAATATTTACAAAAATTTGAGGGGTGTATTCACTTTTGTAAGATATTGTATATACATATGTAAAATACACATACAATATACTACACTTCTGTGCCTCTTCTGCTTTACCCTCAACTCTCTGTCCCCAACTACAACCTCCCTTTACTCCTTTTAAATTCTTTTCACACCCAGCATGGCAGACTACCATCATATCTCTTTTAGTCATTGAACTCGTGGTGCAATCCTCTCACGCTGTGCCTAAATGCCAGGGCATGCCCATCAGTGGGAACCTCCAACTTGTCCTCTCAGTTTCCTGACTCCTTGCACCCCTTATTTACTTTTTTTTCTAGTGCCCTGGCAGTGTGCCTGCTGCTCTGCCCTCATGCAACCCTATATATTACATCTAAGCACCATATACTTGTTCATAGTGCATACACCTTACTTTTCCCTCACCTGAAGCTACAGTCCAACACATCAACTGGGTAATAGGGAGCCATGTTCATGATGTGAAAACATAAATGGATAGAATCCAGAGCACAACATAATTAGTTGTAGCTGGAGTTAGGCTGGGTTCACACTTGTCCGACAAACGCTCCGACATTGGGAGCTCATGTCGCATGACGTGTGAAAATCAATGTTTCCCTGAGGCTGGGTTCACACTGATACATACAACTTTCATCCTACTTTGCTCTGCAAGGTCCAGTCTTACATCGGTCCTACATTGGTCCTACATCCATCCAACTTGAATGAACAGGATACTACTTTGATCCAACTTTGTGATAGTCTGACTTGTCCTTTGACCAATCAAAACAATCCCAGTGTGAGATAAATTCCTTTTACTGCTGCTGTAATCACCATGTCGGATGTCAAAAATCGGATGGTTAGGACAAGGTTCCTACTTTGATCTGACTTCAATGATATTCAATGGGCTGAAGTAGGGTCAAAGTCGGACCAAAGTAGTACAGGGAGCATTTTCAGGCCGGGTTCACACTTGTGCGACACGACAGCCGTCCTACTTTGGATCCGACTTTGCCCTGCGACTTAAAGCCGACATACGTCCGACTTTCAATGAACGGGGATCTGACTTGGATCCCCACCAATACCAGGCACTGTGTTTGGTATGAATCTTGAGGGGGAACTCCACGCCAAATTTTAAATAAAAAACCAGCATGAGTTCCCCCTTCAGGAGCATACCAGGCCCTTTGGTCTGGTATGGATATAAAGCGGAACCCCTACGCCGAAAAAACAGTGTGGGGGTCCCCCCAAAATCCATACCAGACCCTTATCCGAGCACGCAGCCCGGACGGTCAGGAAAAGGGGTGGGGACGAGCGAGTGCGTCCCCCCCTCCTGAACCGTACCAGGCCACATGCCCTCAACATGGGGGGGTGGGTGCTTTGGGGCAGGGGGGCGCCCTGCGGCCCCCCACCCCAAAGCACCCTGTACCCATGTTGATGAGGACAAGGGCCTCTTCCCGACAACCCTGGCCGTTGCGTGCACACGGCACATGGCACACAGCATTACAGCGGGAGACAGCGGCGTGTCAACATCGGTTCAGGAGAAGAGGGAAGAAGACATCGGGGAAGACCGGGCCCCCGTTAGCAAAAGAGCTGGCAGAAGATAGCGGAGGCGCCCGGGAGAAGGCAGAAAGCACCGGAGATCGGGAGAAGAACCGGAGAGCGCAGAGAAGGCACCGGAGAGCAGAAGAGACCCCCAAAGTCGGAAGAAGACACCGAAGTCGGTAGAAGACCCCCGGAGCTGCCTAATAAATTACTTTAAAGTCTAGTGTGGTTTTTTTTTATTGACACTTTTCCCCCAGGTGAAAGGGTAGGGGTACTATGTACCCCATACTCATTCACATAGGGTGGGGTGCCGGGATCTGGGGGCCCACTTATTAAAGGGGGCTCCCGGATTCCGATAAGCCTCCCGCCTGCAGACCCCGACAACCAATGGCCAGGGTTGTCGGGAAGAGGCACTTGTCCTCATCAACATGGGGACAGGGTAATTTGGGGTGGGGGGGCCGCAGGGCGCCCCCCTGCCTCAAAGCACCCACCCCCATGTTGAGGGCATGGGGCCTGGTACGGTTCAGGAGGGGGGGCGCTCGCTTGTCCCCACCCCCTTTCCTGACCGGCTGGGCTGCGTGCTCGGATAAGGGTCTGGTATGGATTTTGGGGGAACCCCCACACTGTTTTTCCGGCATAGGGGTTCCCCTTAAAATCTATACCAGACCCAAGGGCCTGGTATGCTCTTGGAGGGGGAACCCATGCCGTTTTTTTATTTAAAATTTGGCGCAGACTTCCCCCTCAAGATCAGCAGAGCACAAGTCGCATGCCAAAGTCGGATCATGCAAGACGGCATTCCGACTTTGATCCGACTTCAATGATAGTCAATGGGCTGAAGTAGGATCAAAGTCGGACCAAAGTAGTACAGGGAGCATTTTCAAAGTCGGACCGACATGTGTGGGACCAGTTAAGACGGCTCCCATAGGGAAACATTGATTTTCACACATCATGCGACTTGAGCTCCCAATGTCAGAGCGTTTGTCAGACAAGTGTGAACCCAGCCTGAGGCTGGGTTCACACTTGTCCGACAAACGCTCCGACATTGGGAGCTGAAGTCGCATGACGTGTGAAAATCAATGTTTCCCTATGGGAGCCGTCTTAACTGGTCCGACTTTGAAGATGCTCCCTGTACTACTTTGGTCCGACTTTGATCCTACTTCAGCCCATTGACTATGATTGAAGTCGGATCAAAGTCAGACCGCGGTCTTGCATGATCCGACTTTGGCATGCAACTTGTGCTCTGCTGATCTTGAGGGGGAACTCCACGCCAAATTTTAAATAAAAAAACGGCATGGGTTCCCCCTCCAAGAGCATTCCAGGCCTTTCGGTCTGGTATGGATTTTAAGGGAAACCCCCAAGCCGAAAAAATGGCGTGGGGGTCCCTCTCAAAATCCAAACCAGACCCTTATCCGAGCACACAACCTGGCAGGCCGCAGGAAAAGAGGGGGGACGAGAGAGCGGCCCCCCTCCCTCCTGAACCGTACCAGGCCGCATGCCCTCAACATGGGGGGCTTGGTGCTTTGGGTCAGGGGGGCGACCTGCGGCCTCCCCCACCCCAAAGCACCCTGCCCCCATGTTGATGAGGACAGGGCCTCTTCCCGACAACCCTGGCCGTTGGTTGTCGGAGTATGCAGGCGGGGCTTATCGGAATCCAGGAGCCCCCTTTAATAGGGTGGGGGGCCGGGATCTGGGGGCCCCCTTATGTGAATGAGTATGGGGTAAATCGTACCCCTACCCATTCACCTGGTGGAAAAAAATATCAATAAAAAAACATTACACAGGTTTTTAAAGTAATTTATTACACAGCTCCGGGGGTCTTCTTCCGACTTCGGGGGTCTTCTTCCGACTTCAGGGGTCTTCTTCCAACTTCAGGGGTCTCTTCCGACTTCGGGGGTCTCCGGTGTCGTCTCTGCGCTCTCCGGTTCTTCTCTCGCTCTCCGGTTCTTTCTTCCTTCTGCTGGGCTTCCGCTATCTTCTTCCAGCTCTTTTGCTAGCGGGGCCGGAGCATGTGACTGTGACGTCATGGGAGCATGTGGCCACCCAGAGCATGTGGCTGTGACGTCATGAGAGGCCTATATAAATCGTTGCGGACCGCACACCCAGCATTACAGCAGGAGGAAGCGATGTGTCAACATCGAGGAGGAGAAGAGGGAAGAAGGCGACGAAGAAGGAAGAAAGAACCGGAGAGCGAGAGAAGAATCGGAGAGCGTGGAGACGACACCGGAGACCCCGGAAGTCGGAAGAAGACCCCCGAAGTCAGAAGAGACCCCCGGAGTCGAAAGAAGACCCCCGGAGCTGTGTAATAAATTACTTTAAAAACCTGTGTAGTGTTTTTTTTATTGACATTTTTTTCCACCAGGTGAATGGGTAGGGGTACGATGTACCCCATACTCATTCACATAGGGTGGGTGGCCGGGATCTGGGGGCCCCCTTATTAAAGTGGGCTCCCGGATTCCGATAAGCCCCCGCCCGCATACCCCGACAACAAACAGCCAGGGTTGTCGGGAAGAGGCCCTGTCCTCATCAACATGGGGGCAGGGTGCTTTGGGGTGGGGGGCCGCAGGTCGCCCCCCTGACCCAAAGCACCAAACCTCCCATGTTGAGGGTATGCGGCCTGGTATGGTTCAGGAGGGAGGGGGGCCGCTCTCTCGTCCCCCCTCTTTTCCTGCGGCTTGCCAGGTTGCGTGCTCGGATAAGGGTCTGGTTTGGATTTTGAGGGGGACCCCCACACCGTTTTTTCGGCTTAGGGGGTTCCCCTTAAAATCCATACCAGACCGAAGGGCCTGGTATGCTCCTGGAGGGGAACCCATGCCGTTTTTTTTATTTAAAATTTGGCGTGGAGTTCCCTCTCAAGATTCATACCAAACACAGCGCCTGGTATTGGCGGGGATCCAAGTCGGATCCCCGTTCATTGAAAGTCGGACGTATGTCGGCTTCAAGACGCAGGGCAAAGTCAGATCCAAAGTAGGACATCTGTCGTGTCGCACAAGTGTGAACCCGGCCTAAAAGAGCCGTCTTAACTGGTCCGACACAAATCGGTCCGACTTTGAAAATGCTCCCTGTACTACTTTGGTCCGACTTTGATCCTACTTCAGCCCATTGAATATCATTGAAGTCGGATCCAATTAGGATCCTTGTCCTAACCATCTGACTTTTGACATTCGACATGGTGATTACAGCAGCAGTAAAAGGAATTTATCTCACACTGGGAGGACAAGTAAGACTATCACAAAGTTGGATCAAAGTAGTATCATGTTCATTCAAGTCGGATGGATGTAGGATCAATGTCGTGTAGTATCAGTGTGAACCCAGCCTCAAGCCTCGTACACACGGCCGAGAATCTCGTCAGGAAAAAACTTGTCGTTTTTCTTGACAAGATTCTTGGACAAGAAACTTGTCCCGGCCGAGTGTACACACGCTCGATTCAAAGAACCCGCGGTTCTTTGAATGGAGAAAACGCGGTGACGTAATCGACTACGACGAGCGTGCGCTCGTCACATTCGATGCCGTCGCCGCCGTCTTGCTACACCCTACCTATGCCTAGGAAGCTACCGCGCATGTGTCAAAGTCATTTCGAGCATGCGCGGGTTTCCACGGTGACAGGTAAGTGTACACACACACTTTTCTCGTCGAGAAACATGCTCACGAGAATCTCGACGAGAAAATGGAGAATCCTGACGAGAAAATAGAGAGCAGGTTCTCTATTTTTCTGGTTGAGATTCTTGTCGGTTTTCTTGACGAGAAACCTAATAGCCGCGTACACACGACCGACTCTGCCAGCAAGTTTCTTGTCGTTTTTTGACGAGAAACTCGGTCGTGTGTACGAGGCTTCAGGCTTTGAGAGTCCAACTTTGTTTCATGAATGAAATTTAGATTAATCCAGAGTAAACCCATTCAACATGTTTTCTGTTTGTGGTGAACATTTTTTATCTCCACTGTGAAGTCTCATTGATTTGCTGTCGGCATTCTAGATTTGGGGAACTAAGTCCTACAGAGAAGCTTTGAGCTATACAAATTCCTGCTACTACCAACAATTTTACCTTTTTCTTCACTCATGCAAAATAAAACAAAATGCAAGACTAGACTTGGTAACTGACAGTCTTTGAAGATGAAAGTATGATTTTTTTATTAAATGCTTAAGGTTTCTTGTGTCCTCATTCTGACATCGCTGAGAAGAGAAGACTCACAATTCTACTTACTTTCCATACTTTGTCAAAATTGTCTCTTCATTCCTGCAAGCAACTTCAGTAGTAAATATAGAGTCACTGTGACTGGCATACTTTGAGCAATTTATAGTTTTTAATATGGATCTTTATCTTCTAGAGGCCTACGAGAGTATTCAGACCTGGCACAGTATTTTATACTTGTTTTCTTACATATGCCTTCAACTTCAAGGAGTAAAATAAATTTCCCCTCCTACAGACACCTGCAATAAAGACTAAGACATAATTTCTCATATAGAACTTGTTTTGAACATTCACTGGTTGACCTAGATAGCTCATGCTTCCCAACGTGTAAAAGCAGAAATCATCAACTATCATAATAGTTACCATAGGTGTGCGCAGCCTATTGAATTAGGGTGTGCCCCTCAAAGCTCCAACACCATACGTTTGTGATATATTAACCGGTCTCTTCCCCACTTGTCATCCTGAAACAATGAGGGGGGGGGGGGAGACCACAGGGGGGTCTAGGCAGCAGAAAGAGGGATGGCATATATTGGTACCACAAACCACTGTATTTTTCTCCTGTGGCAGCAAAATGTTGGCTAGAGGGAGAGGAGGAGAAGCCTACTTTCAGCTCTGCAGAAGAAAATACAGATTGGTTCCACTAATTTCCACCCCCGCCGCCTATCCTGTCCAGGTTCTCGAAGCAAGTAAGGATCGCGGCTTACCTGTGACCTGCCCACGTTTGACGGATTGCCAACTCCAGGATTAGGGTGTGCCCAGGCAAACCTGGCACACCCCTTGCACACGCCTATGATAGTAACTCTAATGCCTAAAGGAAACTACTCCTGCATGGACCAAGCCAGGCCTGGACAAATCTCACACAGAATAGGAGCCAACTTTAAAAATCTATGGGGCAGCACTACGCAGCTTACATGTGACCTTATAGGTAGCTGAACGATACATAGAGCAAAAGTTTTCCTGTTAACTGTTCTTTCTAAGCAAATGCAATGTATACGTGTAAATTAAAGTGTAGCGGCCTCACCCCCTCTGACTTGTCTAGGGGTATTTCATATGTGAGGGTGAGATGCGCTACGGCCCATGTCCTCCCCATGGCAGTGGGCGAGGTGAAGGCCAGTACCAGACATCCTCCTCGGGCCTGTGTATTTCGGCCAAGGACCAAGTCCTGCTGTGCCGACACTTCCGTTTGCTCCCATTAACCAGAGTACCACACACCGATAAAGGTCCAACTCTTGCTTTATTGTCACACTCACAATAAACAGTGCTTTAGTAGCCAACTGGTTGAGACCCAATAACAACTCAACACGGTGGGGTGAGCAGGTCGAGGCACTATCCTGATTGTCAACTAAACCACTGTGGTTTCACCTGCGGTTACTATAGCCATCGGCTAAGAGAGAAACTTAGAACTTGTGAGTCTCTACCAGAAACTCAAGAGAATGTAGATAGGAGTACCTTGGCTGCGTTGTGGCCCCTGTCAGGGGAAGATGTCCCTCCAAGGGAGTTACCGGAGGCCCATCCATCACCGGGTTGATGCTGCTCCGGACTCTCCGGACGGGTGACCTCTCTAGCCTCCTCACCTTCAGACTTGGGCCCCATCCACTTCAGGGACCCTCGGACTTCTCCACCCTCGCGGGACCCAGTCGAAGTTACCGGGCCCCAGGCCTCTGATTTAGTACCTCACCCCAGGCTGAAGGTGCCTGGGATGGACGCCAACTCTGCTCCGGCCAGGCCTAGGGCGCCTGGGCCGAAAACTCCGGACCGCCCGCACCCAGGCCTAAGGTGCCTGGGCGCGTGATGAAGAAGATCTCTCCAGAAGACCACGTGGCCAGGGCGTCTCTCCCTTTTATCTCCTCCTTTGACGGCACGGCAGGTTCCCCGCCCTTGCCGTACCATCTCCAGGAAGGGACAAAAAGGACAGCACTGTGGCAGCAAATCTACCTCGAGCCTGTGGGCACCCTGCCACCCACAGGCCAAGGAGAATAATACACCGCCCAATCCTCCACGAATACAAATGGTCCAATTCCTCTCATAATTTACACACCTGGATCATACTACCACCCAGGTGTATCCCACCTAAATTTAGAGACCCCACTACAAAAGTATATCTGATAAATACATCAAATGTGAATATGCTAAATAAATCTACAATGTTTGCAGAAAGTGTTGGATTTCCATTGATTGTTAAAGACTTCCCAAGCCCCCATTCCAAAAGGAGGGAGTCTGGAAAACATCTGAGCTCTACTCCTACTAGCCACCTGTGTAAAGGGCATGAATTTAGACAAATCATTTTAAATTATAATTTTAATCACTGAACTGTAACAGCTACGGTATTGTGAATAAACAGAACTAATAAAAAACGTATTTCAAGTTGCAGCTGACCAATGACAAACCAGTGAGGAATCGGGAGACAAAAAGTGGCAGACAAGTCTGAAAACCCTGGGACTGTTCCTGGCAATAAGGGAATTGATGGTCACTATTCTAGTGACCATTATATATGTATATATATATATATATATATATATATATATATATATATATATATATGTATATGTATATGTATATATATATATATATATATATATATATATATATATATATATATTAGTATTAATAATAACAGTAGTAATACAATAATAATAACCATCCAAACTGAAAAATATATATATTATTAATAATTTATTTTTATTACTACTACTACTAATAATAATAATAATAATAATTTGTTTTGTGTTGTGGTGTTAAATTTATTATTAATATTTTTTTTAAGGATTAGAGGTTACAGTTGGGGGTTAATTTATTATTACATAGTATTTAATATTTGTTTATGATTAGTTTTATTTGTGTATTCATTTTACATGTATTTATTCATTTATTAGTAGTAGCATTATAATTAACACCCTAACCCTAACAAAAAATAACCCCAACCCCTGATCCTAACATTAACTCTAAGGCCCCATGCACACGAGACGCAGGTGCAAACTCTGCTGAACACACGTTTTTAAACGCTGAAACCGGCGTTTAAAAACGCGCGTTTGGCCGCGTTTGCAGCCGCGTTTATTGGCGTTTAGCGGCGTTTTACCGCGTTTGCGTTTATAAGCGTTTCATCATAAGACCCTCCCTAAGCTCAAAAAACAGTAAATTTTAACCATTTCAGCCAGTTTGTGAGACCAGAGTGAGTAGCAGCAGCTGAGAGAGCCGCAGTGTACTTGTATTTAGCGTATCACTTGCCACATCACCTGGCCACGTCACCTGGCCACGTTACCTGCCACGTCACCTGCCACAAGTTGTGGATTGTCCACTTGCCACGTCACCTGGCCACGTTACCTGCCACGTCACCTGGCTACGTCACCTGCCACAAGTTGTGGATTGTTCACTTGCCACGTCACCTGCCACGTCACCTGGCCATGTCACCTGCCACGTCACCTGGCCACGTCACCTGGCACAAGTTGTGGATTGTCCACTTGCCACGTCACCTGGCCACGTCACCTGGCACAAGTTGTTGATTGTCCACTGGCCATGTTACCTGCCACAAGCTGTGGATTGTCCACTTGCCACGTCACCTGCCACAAGTTGTGGATTGTCCACTTGCCACGTCACCTGGCCACGTTACCTGCCACGTCACCTGGCTACGTCACCTGCCACAAGTTGTGGATTGTTCACTTGCCACGTCACCTGCCACGTCACCTGGCCATGTCACCTGCCACGTCACCTGGCCACGTCACCTGGCACAAGTTGTGGATTGTCCACTTGCCACGTTACCTGGCCACGTCACCTGGCACAAGTTGTGGATTGTCCACTTGCCACGTCACCTGGCCACGTCACCTGGCCATGTTACCTGCCACGTCACCTGGCCACGTTACCTGCCACATCACCTGGCCACGTCACCTGCCACAAGTTGTGGATTGTCCACTTGCCACGTCACCTGGCCACGTCACCTGGCCACGTTACCTGCCACGTCACCTAGCCACTTCACCTGCCACAAGTTGTGGATTGTCCACTTGCCACGTCACATGCCACATGCCACGTCACCTGGCCACGTCACCTGGCCACGTTACCTGCCACGTCACCTAGCCACGTCACCTGCCACAAGTTGTGGATTGTCCACTTGCCACGTCACCTGGCCACGTCACCTGCCACGTCACCTGGCCACGTTACCTGCCACGTCACCTGGCCATGTCACCTGCCACAAGTTGTGGATTGTCCACTGACCACGTCACCTGGCCACGTCACCTGGCCACGTCACCTGACACAAGTTGTTGATTGTCCACTGGCCATGTTACCTGCCACAAGCTGTGGATTGTCCACTTGCCACGTCACCTGCCACAAGTTGTGGATTGTTCACTTGCCACGTCACCTGCCACGTCACCTGGCCACGTCACCTGCCACATCACCTGGCCACATCACCTGGCACAAGTTGTGGATTGTCCTCTTGCCACGTCACCTGGCCACGTCACCTGGCCATGTTACCTGCCACGTCACCTGGCCACGTTACCTGCCACATCACCTGGCCACGTCACCTGCCACAAGTTGTGGATTGTCCACTTGCCACGTCACCTGGCCACGTCACCTAGCCACATCACCTGCCACAAGTTGTGGATTGTCCACTTGCCACGTCACCTGGCCACATCACGTGCCACGTCACCTGGCCACGTTACCTACCACGTCACCTGGCCATGTCACCTGCCACAAGTTGTGGATTGTCCACTGACCACGTCACCTGGCCACGTCACCTGGCCACATCACCTGACACAAGTTGTTGATTGTCCACTGGCCACGTTACCTGCCACAAGCTGTGGATTGTCCACTTGCATCGTTACCTGCCACAAGTTGTGGATTGTCCACAATGCAATGCAAGCAATTACAGTTTTCTTTTATATTTTTTAATAGTTTTTCATCATTTGCCATCATTTTAGAGATTTCTAATGTTAAAAAATAGGTCACCTTTAAAAACGCTTATAAACGCAAACGCGGAAAAACGCCGGTACCGCGTTTAGCCGCGTTTAGCCGCGTTTAGCAGCGTTTAGCGTCTGAAACGTGGAAAACTTTTGCGTCTGAACCCATTTTTTTGCTTCTGAAAAAACGAGGTTAAATGCAACTGCTTGTAAACGCCAAAAAACGAGAGTGTGTGCATGGACACATAGGATAACATTGAATGGGTTCAGGAGCAGTTGAAAAAAGCGTCCAACTGCCTCTGAACGCGCGTTCAACAGCAAATAACAGCGTCTCGTGTGCATGGGGCCTAAGGCTCCATGTACACAGAAGCTGATAAACTGCAGTTAATGGGCGTTTTGCCGTTTTTTTAAAAAGCCCATTAACTGCACTCTATGTTAGCCTATCTGTTCATGTACACATAACGTTTTTTAGCTTTAATGAGCAGTGGAGTTAATGGGGTTTTTTCTGAACGCAAGAAATTTGCGTTCAAAGTGCCGTTTTTCGGCAGAAAAAAAATGCAAAACGCTCATAAACGCTCATAAACGCTCAAAAACGCTGGCCGTGGGCGTTTTTTAGCGTTTTTTGGTCCATTGAAAATTTTTTTTTTTTTTTTAAAAGCTAAAAAAAGCTACACTGAAAAACGCTAATAAAAGCTAGTAAAAAAACGCTGATAAAAGCTAGCTTTTTCTGCTGCTTTAAAAACGACCGTTTTTGAGCTTCTGTGTACATGGAGCCTAATCCCTTACCCTAACAATAAATAATACATTAATAATAATAAATAAATAAATAAAAGCTGACGGAAGAGATAAAAAAGCTGAAAAACCTAGCAACAAATGATACAACAGGAGCTCATATGGGACATTTATTGGGACCGTACATTTGTCACTTATCTAATGGAACCTGCAGGAGTTGGGCATTTGCTCTACACATGATTAGGGGAGTGGAGCTTCAATGAGCTGAGTGAGGGTGTTCTTGTTGCCCCTTAAAGCACCATAGGGAGAGCACCTGCACACACACACATATATGTACACACACACATATATGTACACACTGTGACAGCAGGAAGGTAAAGTCACCTGGTTGCATCCAGGGGGGTAGATATATTTCGCCCAGATTCAGGCTTTACGCCGACTTATACAACTAGGTGGAGAGTTGTATAAGCACAGCTAAGGCTAGTGGGCTCATGGATGACTCATATGTCTAGGGAGAGTGTGGGGCGTCGTGCAGACAGGGAGTTGATGAGACCAGCTGAAGCTTGTCAGCTCATTTAGGCCTCTATAAGAACTCCCAGATTCATTAGGTGTTAGCTCATGCCTGGAACCAGACCTGTGTGGACTGTCTAGGGAGAGTGAACCCCTGTGCGGTGAGACAAAGCCTGTGTGGCTATTTGCTTGGACATTTAAAACCAGGGACTTAGGGACTAGGACAGCACTAGGCTGATCCCAGTTGTTAGTTAGGAAACCTGTATGTTTAGTCAGAGGTCAACTTGACCAGGATTTATTTTGTTTATGTTTCTTTTGCTTTGCTGTGTTTTGTCACTGTAAATAGAAAATAAACCGCACCTTTTTGATTTTGAAAACCACAACCTCCGTTTGCTGGGCCTGTTTTGTGTGGGGAGCCCATCCCGGGGGGTCACACACACCCGCTGCCGAGCTAACCCCCTCACAGTTGGTGGAGAACCAGTGGCAGTTTTTTTTTAAGCCAGCATGGAGGAGATACTGAAGCAGCTGGCTCTAGCAAATGCCAATCAACAGCAGACAAATGCAGGTTTGCAAAAGAGCCTTGCAGCTCATCAACAGAGCCTTGCAGCTCAACAACAGAACTTCGCAGCCCAGCAGCAAGCTCATCAACAGAGCCTTGCAGCCCAGCAGCAGACAAACGCAACTTTGCAACAGAGTCTGGAGGCTCAGCAACGAGCCCAGCAGCAATCTGAGGCCCGCTTCATAGACCTGTTGCAGAAGCAAGAGCAGAGACTACAACAACAGATGGAAGCAGTAATGCAGCAACGTCCGCAGACCAGTGAGGAAAGCCGTCCCACTAATACCGCGTCCTTTGGGGTGAGTCGTTTATTGACAAAAATGACTGGAGAGGATGATCCAGAGGTATTTTTGACCACATTTGAAAGGACCGCTGAAAGAGAAAAGTGGCCTGAGGAGCAGTGGGCTGGACTGGTGGCTCCTCTGTTAACTGGTGAATCGCAGAAAGCTTACTATGACCTAGAGCCTAACCAAGCAAAAGACTATGTGATGCTAAAAGCTGAAATATTGGCAAGGCTGGGTGTCACCCAGGCTGTCCGGGCTCAGCGTGTGCATAACTGGACTTTCCAGCTTGGAAAACCCCCCAGGTCTCAAATGTATGATCTCATTCACCTGAGCAGAAAGTGGCTACAGCCAGAGACTTTGTCCGCACCAAAGATTGTGGAACGTGTTGTAATGGATCGGTTTTTGAGAGCTCTTCCTACTGCCATCCAAAAGTGGGTAAGCCATGGAGACCCAGAGACGGCCGATGGTCTTGTGGATCGTGTGGAGAAATACTTGGCTACAGAGAACCTGACGGCCTCTTCCAGAGACACTCGGACTTTCCACCCTAAGACCAGACCATCCCCAGGGGCGGATAAGAGGATTCCAAGGGGTGAGGGTGGAGAGAGTGAGAGGGTGGGAGCTCTACCCCAAGTTTGGCGAGAACAGCCTGGGAAATCAGCGGCTCAAGAGGCGGCAAGAAGGATCGTTTGCTACCGCTGCCGGCAAGCGGGACATATTGCAGCCAATTGCCCGGTTGTGGAGGAACCCATGCAGTGTGACTTTCTGACGGGCAGACGTCAGTCGCTGTGTGCGACAGTCGCATGCACTGCCATTCGAGGAACTGAGAAACATTTATGCAAAATGTGTGTTAATGGTAGAAATGTTGTGGTATTGCTGGATTCAGGTAGCCTTGTGACCCTGATAAAGGCTGAGTTAGTTAAAACAGAGGTCTCTGGGAATAGCAAGGTAGCTGTTATTTGTGTGCATGGGGACACCCGAGAGTATCCAGTGACTACAGTGTGTTTCGAGACCCCCAAAGGTACCCTCTCTCATCCAGTGGGCTTAGTATCTCAGTTACCGCATGACGCCATTGTGGGAAGGGATTTTCCGAAGTTCTGGGAACTGTGGGATGATCCTGAGCCCCTCACTGGTGCCCCTATGTACCAGGAATGTGATAGCCAGAACTCCCCTGAGAGTGGTGAGGACTCTCCGGAATTTCCCTTATCAGTATTGGCAGGGGAGACTCAAGAAACTGGAGAGGAGCCCACCTCCTCAGACGAAAACCTACCGTCTGTGGAGTTTTCTGATCTTGAGGTTCACAGGGAAAACTTTGCCACAGAACAGTTGAAAGACCCCGCCCTAATAAAGGCACGGGAAAACGTAGTGAAAATAGATGGCGAGTTAGTGAACCCAGATAATACCTGCACTTACCCATACTTCAGCGTAGAGAAGGACCTACTGTATCGGGTGGCAAAAAGGGCAGAAGAAACCGTTGAGCAGCTTGTGGTGCCCAAACCTTACAGGAAGTTGGTGTTGGAGTTGGCCCATGGGCACATTCTTGGAGGTCATCTGGGGACAGAGAAAACCCGAGAGAGGGTATTACAGAGATTCTATTGGCCGGGGGTGATGAAGGACGTAGAAAATTATTGTTCCTCCTGCCCTGTGTGTCAGAGGTCGGCCCCGATGCCACATTTCCGTAGCCCGCTGGTCCCTCTACCCATCATTGAGGTCCCGTTTGAGAGGATCGCCATGGATTTGGTAGGTCCTATAATCAAGTCCGCTAGGGGGCACCAGTACATATTAGTTATAATGGACTATGCCACCCGTTATCCAGAAGCGATCCCTCTCCGAAATACCTCGGCCAAAACCATAGCCAAAGAGCTATCTCTTGTGTTTAGCCGGGTGGGTATTTGTAAAGAATTGCTTACGGACCAAGGTACACCCTTTATGTCCCGGGTTATGAAGGAGCTGTGTAAATTATTCAAAGTGACGCAATTACGTACATCTGTGTATCACCCCCAAACCGATGGGCTGGTTGAAAGATTCAACAAAACCCTAAAACAAATGTTGAAGAAAGTGGTGGATAGAGATGGAAAGGATTGGGACTGTCTACTTCCTTATCTGATGTTTGCTATTAGGGAGGTGCCCCAATCCTCTACGGGATTCTCCCCCTTTGAGTTACTGTATGGGAGACACCCAAGAGGGCTGTTGGATATTGCCAAGGAAACTTGGGAAAGTGAGAGTTCTCCCCACAGGAGTGTGATTGAGCATGTCGCCCTGATGCAAGACCGAATTGCACAGGTAATGCCCATCGTGAAGGAACATTTGGCCCAAGCGCAGTTAGCACAGCAGAGAGTGTACAACCGTGGAGCCAAGACCCGTACCTTTTCCCCGGGGGATAGGATACTGGTACTTGTCCCTACGGTTGAAAGTAAATTCCTTGCCAAATGGCAAGGCCCCTACGAGATAATGGAAAAAGTGAGCGAAGTGAATTACAAGGTCAGACAACCAGGAAGGCGAAAGCCCGAACAGATCTATCACGTTAATCTGTTGAAAGCCTGGAGGGATAGAGAGTCCCTAGTCGCAGACACTTGGTCACCAGCTCAAACTGGTTGCGTGATTCCTGAGGTTGGAATAGCAGCCACCTTGTCACAACCCCAACAACAGGAGGTTAAGGAGTTTGTGCTTCGCAACAAGGAGGTATTCTCTGAGCTGCCGGGACAAACATCTGGGGTAGAGCATGACATCATTACCCCGCCCGGTGAAAGGGTGAAGTTAAAACCCTATCGGATCCCAGAGGCCCGACGGGAGGCAATACGGGAGGAAGTACAGAAAATGCTGAACTTAGGGGTGATAGAGGAGTCCCAAAGTGATTGGTCTAGTCCCATCGTGTTGGTGCCTAAACCGGATGGGAGCTGGCGATTTTGTAACGATTTTCGTCAGTTAAACAAAGTTACAAAATTTGACACCTACCCCATGCCACGTATAGATGAGTTGATCGACCGGCTGGGAACAGCCCGATACATGACGACTCTTGACCTCACAAAAGGGTATTGGCAAATCCCCCTGGCCAAGTCGGCCAAAGAGAAAACCGCATTTGTAACCCCAGACGGGGCGTTCCAATATAAAAGAATGCCGTTCGGGTTACAGAATGCGCCGGCCACATTCCAGCGGAAAATGGACCAGATGCTGAGGCCCCATCGGAAGTATGCTGCGGCTTACCTGGATGACGTAATTGTCCATAGCACAGATTGGGCCTCACATCTGCCAAAAGTGCAAGCAGTCCTGGACTCTGTTCGGGAAGCGGGGTTTACGGCTAACCCCAAGAAGTGTACCATTGGGCAGGAGGAGGCCAAATATCTTGGGTACACCATTGGGAGGGGAGTAATAAAACCCCAACTCAACAAAGTCGAGGCCATCCAGAGTTGGCCACGTCCCAACAGCAAGAAGCAGGTACGAGCCTTTCTGGGAATCGCTGGGTATTATCGGCGATTCATTCCCCACTTTGCTTCTAAGGCTGTGCCCCTAACCAACCTGACGAAGGGGAAAGGGTCGGTCATGATTAAATGGACCCCCGAGGCTGAGGCAGCATTCCAATTCTTGAAACAAGCCTTATGTAGCCAGCCAGTGTTGTACTCACCCGACTTCTCTAAAGACTTTGTCGTACAAAGTGATGCGTCAGATGTGGGGTTAGGAGCAGTATTGTCCCAGGTCTGGAACGGGGAAGAGCACCCAGTCATTTACCTCAGCAGGAAGTTGAAGTCCCATGAGGTAAATTACGCCACCGTTGAAAAGGAGTGTTTAGCGGTGAAGTGGGCTCTAGATTCCCTTCGGTACTACCTGCTAGGTAGGCACTTTGACATGGTTACGGATCACGCTCCGTTAAAGTGGATGGCTCAAAACAAGGAAACAAATAGAAGAGTGAATAGGTGGTTCCTGGCCCTCCAGGAATTCAACTTCACAGTAAAGCATCGCCCTGGCGTTCAAATGGGGAATGTGGATGCTTTGTCTCGAGTACATGAATGCCTGATTGCTGGTGTTCCAACCCCGAGGTTAAAACAAGAGGGGGGGGTATGTGACAGCAGGAAGGTAAAGTCACCTGGTTGCATCCAGGGGGGTAGATATATTTCGCCCAGATTCAGGCTTTACGCCGACTTATACAACTAGGTGGAGAGTTGTATAAGCCCAGCTAAGGCTAGTGGGCTCATGGATGACTCATATGTCTAGGGAGAGTGTGGGGCGTCGTGCAGACAGGGAGTTGATGAGACCAGCTGAAGCTTGTCAGCTCATTTAGGCCTCTATAAGAACTCCCAGATTCATTAGGTGTTAGCTCATGCCTGGAACCAGACCTGTGTGGACTGTCTAGGGAGAGTGAACCCCTGTGCGGTGAGACAAAGCCTGTGTGGCTATTTGCTTGGACATTTAAAACCAGGGACTTAGGGACTAGGACAGCACTAGGCTGATCCCAGTTGTTAGTTAGGAAACCTGTATGTTTAGTCAGAGGTCAACTTGACCAGGATTTATTTTGTTTATGTTTCTTTTGCTTTGCTGTGTTTTGTCACTGTAAATAGAAAATAAACCGCACCTTTTTGATTTTGAAAACCACAACCTCCGTTTGCTGGGCCTGTTTTGTGTGGGGAGCCCATCCCGGGGGGTCACACACACCCGCTGCCGAGCTAACCCCCTCACAACACACACACATATATATATATATATATATATACATATATATATATATATATATATATACACACACACATAGTGTGTGTATGTGTTATACACTCACCGGCTACTTTATTATTGGTAATACAAAGTGCTAGTCAGCCAATCACATGGCAGCAGCTCAATGCATTTAGGCATCTAGATGTATTGAAGATGACTTGCTGAAGTTCAAATCGAAGTTTAAACCGAGCATCAGAATGAGGAAGAAATGGGTATTAAGTGGCTTTAAATGTGGCATGGTGGTTGGTGCCAGATGGGCTGGTCTTAATATTTAAAAAATTCCTGATCTACTGAAATTTTCACGTACAACCATCTCTAGGGTTTACAGAGAATGGTCTGAAAAAGAGAAAATATCCAGTGAGCTGCAGTTGTGTGGACGAAAATGCGTTGTTGATGTCAGAGGAGGATGGGCAGACTGGTTTGAGATAATGGACAAAAGTAACTCAAATAACAACCAAGGTATGCAGAATACCATCTCTGAATGCACAACACATCGAAGCAGATGGACGACAGCAGCAGAGAATTGGTTGCCACTCCTGTCAGCTAAGAACAGGAAACTGAGGCTACAATTCGCACCAAAATTGGACAATAGAAGATTGGAAAACGTTGCCTGGTCTGATGAGTCTTGATTTCAGTTGCGACATTCAGATGGTAGAGTCAGAATTTGGCATAAACAACATGAAAGCATGGATCCATCCTGCCTTGTATCAATGGTTCAGGCTGGTGGTGTAATGGTGTGGGGGATATTTTCTTGGCACACTTTGGGCCCCTTAGTATCAATTGAGCATTGTTTAAATGCCATGGCCTACCTGAATATTGTTGCTGACCATGTCCATCACGTTTTGACTACAGTGTTCTCATCTTCTGATGGCTCCTTCCAGCAGGATAAGGCACCATGTCACAAAGCTCAAATCATCTCACCACTGGTTTCTTGAACATGACAATGAAGTCTTTGTACTCCGATGGCCTCCACAGTCACCAGATCTCATCCAATAGAGCACCTTTGGGGTGTGGTGAAATGAGAGTGTCTCATCATGGGTGTGCAGCCAACAAATCTGCAGCAACTGCGTGATGTTATGTCAATATGGACCAAAATCTCTGAGGAATGTTTCCAACACCTTGTCTAATCTATGTCCTTAAGCAGGGGTCTCCAAACTATGGCCCTCCAGTTGTTCAGGAATAGGAATGAGCTTCGAGTTCGAGTCAAACTCATGTTCGTCTCGAACATTGCCTGTTCGCCCGTTCGCCGAACAGCGAACAATTTGGGGTGTTCGCGGCAAATTTGAAAAGTCTATAGGAGAAATTTTAAGTGCTAATTATAAAGGCTTATATGCAAGTTATTGTCATAAAAAGTGTTTGGGGACCCGGGTCCTACCCCACGGGACATGTATCAATGCAAAAAAAAGTTTTAAAAACTGACGTTTTTTTGGGAGCAGTGATTTTAATAATGCTTAAACTGAAACAATAAAAGTGAAATATTCCTTTAAATTTCGTACCTAGGGTGTGTGTATAGTATGCATGTAAAGTCGCGCTTGTCCCTGCACAAAGTGTCATTTATGAAGGAAAAAAGGTCATTTAAAACTCACTCGCGGCTATTAATGAATTGTCGGCTCCCGGCAATACATAGAAAAGTCATTGATAAAAAAAAGCGTGGGGATCCCCCCAAATTCAATTACCAGGCCCTTCAGGTCTGGCATGGATTTTAAGGGGAACTCCACCCCAAATTAAAAAAAAAATGGTGTGGAGTCCCCCCAAAAATCTAGTCCCTTATCCGAGCACGCAACCTGGCATGCCGCAGGAAAAGAGGGGGGACAAGAGAGCACCCCCCCCTCCTGAACCGTACCAGGCCACATGCCCTCAACATGGGGAGGATGTCCCCATGTTGATGGGGACAAGGGCCTCATCCCCACAACCCTTGCCCGGTGGTTGTGTGGGTCTGCGGGCAGGGGGCTTATCGGAATCTGGAAGACCCCATTGTACCCCTACCATTTCACGAAGAAAGTGTAAAAAAATGTAAAAAAAAACGCACAAACACCTTGGAAAAGTCCTTTATTAAAAAAAAAAAAAAAAGTGAGTTTTAATTGACTTTTTTTCCTTCAGAAATGACACTTTGTGCAGGGACAGTTCTAAGCACGGGAAACAAGCGCGACTTTACATGCATATCATACACACCCCCCAGGTACGAAATTTAAAGGAAAATTTCACTTTTATTTTTTAATTTTAAGCATTTTTAAAATCACTGCTCCCGAAAAAACTTCAATTTTTAAAACTTTTTTTGCATTGATACATGTCCCCTGGGGCAGGACCCCGGTCCCCAAATACTTTTTAGGACAATAACTTGCATATTAGCCTTTATAATTAGCACTTTAGATTTCAAACGTTCGAGTCCCATTGTATTTAATAGGGTTCTAAAGTTTGCGCAAACTTTTGGTTTGTTCGCAGGTTCTGGTGCGAACCGAACCGGGGGGTGCCAGCTTTTCATACCTCTCAAAGACTCCATTGGTGAAATTTCACTGCAGTAATTTGTGTCTCTATCCTTACCTGCAATGTCATTGCTAAGGTGTTAATCGCAACTGTACTGAGATGATTAAACCATGAAGCTTAATAAAAGTGTACTAGCTGCATTTATGACTATGGATTGTACACAGCGGTAGAAGGAGGTGAAGGGGTTAGTGTGCAGGATTAGGAAGGTCAATATGCAGGTCACATACAGAGACAAGATGGAGATCAAATGTACAGGAGAGGAGGGAGGCAAGAGTTAAAAAAAACAAAAAAAAACCGATTCTATCCCACCAGGAAGCTTTCACGGTGTACTGCCAATCATAGGCAGCCAAGGCATTCCCCTCCCCACAGCCTCATGTTTTTAAGGGAAGTGTATACTCATGAGTTTCTGGCAGGATAGCTCAGTTGCAGGCCCGGACTGGCCATAGGGCATACCGGGCTGCATGTCAGGTCTCCCCCCAGTGCACTCTCAGCTGCGAGTCGGAGTCGCACTCGAGTGACACCTGTCGGCACATCAGGGGGCCGGGACCCTCTCTCTGGCACGGTGGCCGCGGCTCTGATGATCTGATCTGTCTCCGCTCAGCTGTCTCATAGCCGAGCAGAGTGAAGCCACCTTCCCCTCCTCCTTTATGTCTACACAGGGGGAGGGGACCCAGCATGCAGTCCAGCGGTGATCTGAGGTACATTATGGGTCTGAAGGGGTGGTCTGAAATGTAGGGGGGGTTCTGTATTGTAGGGGGGTTCTGTATTGTAGGGGGTCTGTATTGTAGAGGGGGTCTGTAATGTAGGGGGGTCTGTAATGTAGGGGGGTCTGTATTGTAGAGGGGGTCTGTACTGTAGGGAGGGGGTCTGTACTGTAGGGAAGGGGTCTGTACTGTAGGGAGGTATGTGTAACATGCAGGGGGTCCAGAACTGTTAGAGGGGTGTCTGTGTAACAAACTGTGGGGGGCTGTGTAATGTAAAGGGGTCCAGAGGTGCGGTGCTATGTAATGTAAAGGGGTCCAGGGTGCTGTGTAATGTCAAAGGTTCCAGAGGTACAAGGTGCTGGAACCCCACATCCCATCATTAACCACCGCCGCAAAGTGCCACCCCCCCCCCCCCGGGCTGCTCAGTCTAAAATGCCCGGGCCTATTTTTTGTCCCAGTCCGGGCCTGCTCAGTTGGATTTGGACTAGTATCTGAACACACCTGAGCTCATCCCTGCCTACAATGCAATGACCATGGGATCCTTTGCCTAAGTTCTAGGTCACATGAGAAAGCCCAGATGTAGCATTTTTTAGTTCAAAGCAAGAACAAGGAAGTTTTTGTTCAGTGTAATAGTATGATTTGGTAACGTGATATGGAAATTTTAATGATATCTCCATTTGTAACATGTAACTTGGGCCTCATTTACACCAGGTGCATTGAGTTATATTGATTGGCATTGGTTGCCCTGTGCACACCGTACAGGTGCGTTGATGTGTGTTGAAAGGTACTGTTGTACATAGAGTACTTTAATATACTTACAGTATCGCACACACGCTGGTGTAAATGGGCCCTTTATCTAATTAATGAACTGCCACGTGTCATGGCAGCCCTTCCTGGGAAAGTTTCCCTGGAGTTGCATGAGTATATGACTGAAACGGGCAAAGGCCAAAATCTACTTGAGCATCATTAGTTGAGTTATTATAATCAAAGCGAAACAATCCTCATGACTGAGGCTAAACTTACTGGACCAATGCCTTTAATTAATTTGTGAAATGAAATTGAAATGAAAATTCTTCTCTCTGTGCAAATGACCTTTGGTTTGCAGTGATAAGAAATGCCCGGTGGAAGAATATTAAACATTTTTGCATCTTGCCGGCTGTGGAAACCTTTTATAAGATCAGGTGTGCCCGGGCAATGTTTCATAATTTCGGAGTCTATTTTAATATACGTCAGATCTTTTTTCTTAACATTTTTTAGCATAATTGTAAGTGTAGCACTAACCCCCGAAGGAGCTGCTGATTAGTTTTGGGTCATGCAAACTACCTCAATGGTTTCCGTTGTCAGGGTAAAGGGTTTTCAGAAAAGTCAATGTCCACACAAATGTAAAACCTCAACAGTAAGGCTTTATTTTCTTTTGCTGGAGAACTTTAGAGAAAGTGGGAAACGAGAGAAGTAGGGGAAGGTTCAGGCACAAGAGATGCAAACCGTATATTCGCCACTCAAGCCTGAGTGGGTAATGCTCGCCCGGACAGTCCCCTCTCACGGTCCTAGCAACCAGAATGACGCAGTGATCAGTCTTTAGACAGTTTCTGCCACAAACTGCTATAGATGAACGAAGTTCTCTGCTACAGACCTGGTGAACTTTAGGATGCGTCCGAGAATCCTCTGCCACAGGATTTTAAAGGTCCCGAAACCTCCAGCCGAGCAATAATAGAGCCTTTATGCTGGACCGGCGTATTGCAGGGCTTTTAGTATAGTGGATCCCTCCTTGAATGGGTTGCCAAGCCTCTCCCGAGACATCGGCGTCTCGCCAGTCTCCTCCGGGGCAGGTCCTCCCCCGGCTCCCCTCCTCAAGAGCTTCCTTCCCACGGATGGACAGCTTGGGATACCCTCAGAAATGTAAGCCCAAACCAGCAGAGCTGGGCCTAGCTAACAGCGATGCAGCCTCAGGCTGAAGGTGCTTGGGGCTAGAACACACACACGCACCCCGTGCCATGAGGGCCATGAGGCGCACCAGGAAAGACACCCCTTAATGGCGTCTGCCCCTTGTGTACCCCTCCTCAGCATGCACAGCGGGCTAAACACGCCCACTGCACGGCTGCCGAGAAGGGACACCCAATACGCTGTGATACACCTGAATTCCAACATGGGCCGGTGGTGGCAGTTCCACCTACAGGCGAACAGGGAAAATAACTGCCAGGCAGTATCACAACCAGAAAAAACTTGGGGGATGTTGGGGCAGGAGCCCAACATAAGGTTAAATGGTGAATCAACCACAACACAATCAGCTAATTACAAAGACTTTATTTGTTAAATGCTACATATCAAAAAATCAACTCATCCAAAGGCCTTTGGATGAGTTGATTTTTTGATATGTAGCATTCAACAAATAAAGTCTTTGTGATTAGCTGAGTGGTCTTAGACCACTGGCACCAGATTTTTTTTTCTTGGAATTCTAAGATCTTTAGGCTAATTTACTAAAGGAGTTGAGAATCTGTACTCAAATTCACTTTAATTATCCAATTATGTGAAAAGTATTTGCACATGATTGGGAACTCAAAGTGAACAAAAATGTGCTTTTCATGTTATTGGATAATTAAAGTGAATAATCACACAATTATTTGACTGTTAACTACTTTAGATTGTTAACTACTTTAGTACTTCTAGGGCAACACTAGTGATTTGAATGTCTTGCTTCTATTTGCTTGCAGTCACCTAAATACAGTGGGAAAAAAAATTATTTGATCCCCTGCAGATTTTGTAAATTTGCCCACTTACAAAGAAATAAAGGGTCTATAATTTTTTATCATGGGTGTATTTTAAATGATAGTGACAGAATATCATCCAAAAATCCAGAAAAAAATTAAAAAACATGATACAAATGTGATAAATTGAGTTTCAGTTCAGCAAGTAAAATGAGGATTAGATCCCCAAGCAAAACATGACTTAGTACTTGGTGGTGAAACCCTTGTTGGCAAGCACAGAGGTAAGATATTTCTTGTAGTTGGTGACCAGGTTTGCACACATCTCAGGGGAGATTTTGGTCCACTCTTTTTTACAGATCTTCTCTAAATCCTTAAGTTTTTTGGCTGTCGCTTGGCAACTCTAAGTTTCAGCTCCTTCCATACATTTTCTATAGGATTAGGGTCTGGAGACTGACTAGACCACTCCATGACCTTAATGTACTTCTTCTTGAGCCACTCTTTTGTTGCCTTGGCGGTATGTTTTGGGTCATTGTCAAGCTGAAAGACCCATTGTCAAGCTGAAAGACTGTGTTCTGGCTGAGGGAAGAAGATTCTCATTCAACATTTTACAATACATGGCCCCATCCATTGGCCTCCCAATGCTGCAAAGTCGGTCTGTACCTTTAGTAGAGAAAGAGCCCCAAACATATTGTTTCCACTTCGTGCTTGACTGTAGGGATTGTGTTCTTAGGGTCATAGTCAGCATTTTTCCTCCTCCAAACACAGCGAGTCCCCCTCCTCAAGAAGGCACATGTACAGTCATGCCAATGAACATCTAAATGATTCAGAGAAAGATTGGGAGAAAGTGCTGTGTTCAGATGAGACCAAAATTAAGTTCTTTGGCATTAACTCGACTGTGTTTGGAGGAAGAAAAATGCTGACTATGACCCTAAGAACACAATCCCTACAGTCAAGCACGGAGGTGGAAACATGATGCTTTGGGGCTGTTTTTCTGATAAAGGTACATACTGACTTTGCCGCATTGAGGGGCCAATATATTGTAAAATGAGAGCCTGGGCCAGTTGCTCCTGCACCCTCCACAGCCCAGCACTCCAGTAAGCTGACAGTCACCAGTAGGGTGTTTGCCCAGAACCTGAGTTTGTTTTTTTTTGTTTGTTTTTTCACAAATCCCCTACTTATCTTTTAAGGTAATTTTTTTTTAAATGTCCTAGTATTTGTATCACACCCTCACATCCCATCCCCTGAATACTTACCATTGCACAGAAGAGGTAAGTATAACAAGTGTGTTATTTAAAAAATACAATCTGAGCCTTTACAACAACTTTCATTCAGTAACAATTTAAAGCTCAACTCCAGGCAATTAAAGCATTGTATCCCTTGCAGTTAGACTGAGCCCACAGCATAAGGGTTAATTGCTTGTTTAGGTCCAGGGGAACAACAAAAGATGATTTACTTAGCACAGGACCTGAAAGGAAGTGGAGATCACTAGACTAGCAGTGTCTTTCAGTGATTTCAAGCTTCTGGGGGATAAGCCTGGTTTAGAATATGCATAGTTACATTGGTGGACCAAAATATCCATACCTGGAATTCCTCTTTAACCTTTGCTGTAATCATTTGGGCCCTATTTAGATACATGCATGTGTGTAGAGTGCATTTTTTTTATACATTAAGCAGGTGTGTTATTCGTCGATGTGCATTTCTTTTACGTGTGTTTAAATGTGGATAGCGTTAACAGCCAATTGACCAAGGCTTGTAATACCTGTTCATGCATCTATGCCTTTTGACCTTCAATGAACAAAATAGCAGACATGTTGCAGTCACATTGCAGTGCTGAGGCGGTAACAGACCTGATTTTTATTATGGGAATGTTGGAAACACCAAGGCCAGGGTAGGGGTACAGAGGGATGAAGATGAAAAGAAACATTGGAAAGGTGATGCCAATTTGCCAGCTGTATGTGCTGAGATGCATTATCACATGCCAGCAAGTCGCAATGCAGCCTCAGTGATGATAAAAATACACTATAAAGGGCAAATGATTGTGGACAATATTCCATCACACCTATATAAGCTTGATAGAGATCCCATTTCAGAACCATGACCATTAACAGAGTTGGCCCCTCTTTGTAGTTTTAGGAGCTTCCACTGTTCCTGGAAGGTTTTCAATAAGATTATGAGGAACGTCTGTGTGAATTTGTGCCCATCCGGCTAGAAGAGCATTTGTAAGGTTGGGTACTGATGGATGATAAAACCTTGCAATGGCTGAATGAAACATAGGTCCGCGTACAAGTGGGTTGTAGTCCGTCCATGCATTTCAGAGCCTGTTTTTGCATGCTATTGAAGTCTAACAAATATGGTAAAACTAGGTAGTTGACTCCTAAATAAAAAAAAAAAAAGCATAATAAAACAAGAAATTGGTCGCACACTGGAACTCCAACTTATCTTGATGTCATCTTTATTGTCAAAAGGGTCAGACAGATAAAGGCAACGGTAGACACGTTTCACAACGGAACAAGCAAGCTATCGCTTGTGAAACGCGTCTACCATTGCCTGTGTCTGTCTGACCCTGTTGACAATAAAGATGACATCAAGCAAGATATCGCTTGTGAAACGCGTCTACCACTGACTGTATCTGTCTGACCCTTTTGACAATAAAGATGACATCAAGATAAGTTGGAGTTCCAGTGTGCGACCAATTTCTTGTTTTATTCGTCTTCCACGGTGGTGAGCCGAGGTTTGCACCTGTGATCTACCTTGCACCTGATTCTGCCTGGAGCGGTGTGCTTCTGCTTGTTCTTTGCTGTAAAAAAAAAAAAAAAAAAAGCAGACCAGGGCCTTTTCAGAGACCCACATCTGAGCATTACTTTTTGTATGTAGGCAGATTGGCACTGCAAGGAAGCAAATAAACAGAAAAAGTATTAAATGAAAAAAAAAAAAAAAGTGAAAATGGCAAAAGCTTGTAAGAAACATAACCCAGAAACTCAGGCTTACAGATCTACAACATGAAAGCAATCACGAATCCCACTGGTAGGAAAAAAATGCAATGTTTTTAAAAAATATACCACTGTCAGCAAATTATTATTGCAGGTGTAGGCTCAAAATAGCTGCTGGAATACGTACCTTGCCTGTCCAAACTGAACCTGTTCTGCAGGAGCCGCTCAGACAATTGCTGCTACATTTAGGTCAGTATATTCAGCTTCTCCACCGCAGAGTCATAGCGAGTATAGATAGATTCATAGCTCTGTCATGTAGGGGGAAGGTCAATGGGGGAAGAAAACATGAATGAAAATGTGTCTCATAAATACAGGCTGAGATACCATTTTTCTCTGTCCAGAATGGGCTACATAACGTATAAATAAACATCTGGCTCTGGCTCTATTTAACTTGAATGAAAATGTATTAATTAGTCCATATACTAACAATATTGCACAGATTCTACAGTATTTGCATATCAGTGTACAGCTAAGTGGGCTACTAAAAATCTGCTTTTACAAGCATGCAAGTCCATATGATCCTTGTTGACCTAAGACTGTACGGAGGATTTATGCTGCTGATGACACAGAGAGAGTGGGAGCGATGGCACACTAGGGTTATTGCAACAAACAGTTCATGTAATAGAAATTGTTGAAGTGGTTGGTGTGTCCTCTATAAGATACGGCACCTCATTCCTTAAAGTTAAGTGAGAACAGGGAGGAGACTATGGGATTATAGCGGTGCCAAGAAAGGTATAAACCAGAATATGTAATAAAAATATATATATTTTATTGTTACAGCAATAACATTTTATCATAAGCACATAAGAAAAGCAGTACAAAAAATACACTGATTATACATGACCAGTAAGGTAACCCAACATGTTTCACCAAATCATTGGCTTCGTCAGGGGTAGTCGATTTGTACAGTGTAGCTTAAAAGATGGTCTATAAAAAAAAGTACAAGCAGATAAATTTCACATAATATTTAACTCATCGCAAAAAAAGGACAAAAAAAGGGTGCCCAAAGCAGGAGGTGAGAAAAAAATTAGCAACGCCCAATTCCACCTACCAGAATCCAGAGGCCATGCAGTCCAAGGCTTCCAAAGGCTAGCAAGGAGACCAGACAAAGAGTGGCTACAGGCGGGGCTACTAGAGAGACTGGAATAATAAAATAAATGGAAGCAAGTGATAGGATGACTGCTGGAGCAAAACATAGTGCCACAGCTAAAGGACAGCCTATTAAGGGCTAACATAGCCTCAAATACATACCCAATTATGTATAAAAGACACATAAAAAATGGAGGGGCGCTGAATAGAGTGCTCGGGCAGGAAATGCCAAACACAAGGCAGGGCATCAGAAGATACCTGAAAAATGATTAAAAGGCATTGATCACCTGGACTCATGTAAGAGAGCCCATAAATAGGCTGTTATGATAGGAAGAAACTTACCTAGATCTAAAAGCTTAATGCCTAACGGCACACCAGCCAGGTGTGCGGTTAGGAAGAAGCTAGGGCTAATATTTGATTGTAGCAATTGGATGGCTTCTATAAAATATATTCCCAATAGCAGAAAATGCTTCCGGAAGGTTGTTGAACAGAAAGGCAACAGTCAAAAGCAATGCTTAATAGATTTAAAAAGCAGATAAAGAAAACATACAGCCAAACTTAGAACAGTAAGTCAAGGACACAAGTGGGAATAATGCCTCGATGAGCGAGCCCAATATTAAATAAGCAAAATGAATAAATTACCTGATATACACCTAATCGGTGCGTTAGTGCCCCACACCAGAATACAGCAACTAATAGATGTTCAGGGCATGCAACACAAGTGTGAAACAAAATATAATCAGCGCAATATTCAAACTTAATGCAAAAAATATATATTCAGTGCAACACAATATTAAATAAAGCCAATCACTAGGCTTATCGTGATTGCTGCCAACACCTCTCAGAGTGTATCCACATGTGACTCCCAATTCAATACTAATAAACAAAAAAACTAGTGTAGCACAACCAATATAAGCAATAATTAAAGTCCAAATAATGTGAAAATTCCACTGTTGTGCAACTCTAGGTGAGCGTTCGTAGAATTGTTAATTCATATTATCCAGTGACTTCAGTGATCACCACCTCTAGCTGGAATGCCTGCTTACCTCCGGGTAATGACCCCACTACAATCACACACGCCTGGTATTAAGTCTCTCAGAATGCCACGGGAAAAATGAATCCTTCTCCTGGTGTCCCTGGACAATGTTGACCTCCTCCTGGGATCTCAATCAATCGTGTTTGGCCATAAAATGACAAAGGCAAACCATAGTACTCTCTGCTACAAATATTTATTAAAACTATACACAGGGATTAAAATACTCACATAGATATGTGAAAAACAAGCATATCGTCAACTCTCTGCGTTGATCTGAAAACGGAAAAACGCCCTGAATGGCGGCAACTCACACCTGTTCGTTACTCTCTGATAAACTTGTTCAGACACCAGGTTATATTTTGGTTCACACTTGTGTTGCATGCCCTGAACATCAGGAGGCTGTCCCACTAGGAGAATAGCAATAGCTAGTGGCGGTTTTTCTCAGACCAAGGGAAGTACCAATGATGAGTGCCACGGAAGGGTCCAATGATCTGAACCTATTACATGAACTGTTGTGGATGAATACCTGCATACTGAGCAATACTCACTTAGTAACCGATGTATATTTGTCAGAATTCTATCATCTTTATCTGAATACAGCAGTCTTCCATCTGCAACTTTACCATTTACTACCTTCAGTCAGTTAGGTTCATTTGTTGCAATAACCCTCATGTGCCATCGCTCCTACTCTGTGTCATCAGCAGCATAAATTCTCCATACAGTCTTAAGTCAACAAGGATCATCTGGACTTGCATGCTTGTATGTGTTTGGATAGAGTGGCGAGGGGTTACAACCTCTAGTTCCTCTCCTCCAGATCTATATTGCTGTCTCTATCCCAGTTATGGAGATTAGGGCCAGTTCACACCAAATGCAGTTCCGTATGCTTTTTTTCCTGCACAAAATGCATGCACAGTGTTTTCCATGTATTCCAATGGCTCTAGTTCATACCATGCAGTCAGTTTCCGGTTAGTTTCTGCGCTGATTGCATGGTGTGAACTAGAGCCATTGGAATACATGGAAAACACTGTGCATGCATTTTTAGTGCAGAAAAAAAGCGCACAGAACTGCATCTGGTGTGAACTGGCCTTTACTCTTACTAGTTTTCTAATTCTCTTGATCACCAGTGTCACAGATAAGAAAGGTGAAGGTGAATTCACAATTTTGAGTTGCCACCAGCAACAGAGGAGAAAGGAGAACAGCAATAGAGGAGAAATTTTCCAATGGAAGCACTTGTTCCCATTACAGTTGGAGGAAACTTCCTTCACATTGGAAATTTTTCCTCTCACTTCGTATTGTAGGCAGGTGCAGTCTACTTTCTCCACTGGTGACACTCAACCATAGCGGCATTGCAGATGCAGAAAGGTTTCCTGGGTCACTGGGGGAGCTAGCCGATTGAATGCTGGTGCCCTTTGTGACTTTGGCGGCCATCCTGGGTCAGGCAGAGTCCATTTAAAGAGGAAGAAAACCCTGCAAGAGAAAGGCATAATGAGCTAATATGCATAGCATACTAGCTCATTATGTGGCACTTACCTGAGATTGAAGCCCCCGAAGCGCTCCTCGTTCCCCGCCGCCGCCATGTTGCCTACAAGTCTCTAATGTGTATCGCCGCTCCGGCACTGTGACTGGCCGGAGCGGCGATGACGTCACTCCCGCGCCTGCGTGTGGGACCGGCATAATCCCGGCAATATCCCATTCAAGACCCGGCCCGCTCAGTGCACCTGCTCCGTTTTCTATGGCACGCATGCGCCGTAGACATTGGTGCAGTTTTTTTAAGCAAATATCTCCTTAACCGTGTTGGTTAAGGAGATATTTCTTGGACCTACAGGTAAGCCTTAATCTAGGCTTACATGTAGGTGCAAGTTGTCAGAGTGGGTTTACAACCACTTTAAGACCCTGGCTCCCAGGTTTGGCACGCATTTCACATGTGGGCACTGTAGGAGACAGGTCACCCGTTTGTCAGGGACAGTGGTTAATAGCGGGGAGAGGTTCCAAAGGAGAAGGGAAAGAGGCGGGACACACCATCCTTCCTGGAAGCCTCCCCGCTTGGGTTGGGACTGGCCAGGCCGCATTCCACCCCTCAAGACAGACGCTGACGGTGCACCTGTGACCTACTGCTATACTCTTCTCTGCAACATTCTGTGTGTGCCGGGTCTGGCTGTCTTCTCGCCGGGTAGTTATGCCTTATTGAACTTTTACTTCAATGCAGTTCTGTTACTGCAATTGGACTCCCGCTGTACCTCCCCACATCCCACATACTGGACAGGAACTGAAAGGTAATCTCCCTAATAAGATGACAAAAAAAAACATTTAACATTCCTCTATCCAAAATGTATACTTTAGATATTCTTTGTTGGGGGCTCACTGATTTAGCATTTTTTTTTGCATGGCTACCTCTATGCCATAC
This sequence comes from Rana muscosa, assembly GCA_029206835.1. NCBI lineage: Eukaryota > Metazoa > Chordata > Amphibia > Anura > Ranidae > Rana > Rana muscosa. The sequence goes on from CM055116.1 coordinate 1,164,232,767, forward strand.
CATCACATTGAATGTACAGTACATTACTTTTGTCTCAGAGCTCCAGACTACCTTCATACACATGGGTGCTTTCTTGGCTGGTTACTGTAATGTTGAATCTGGGGCATTTCACTGTTTCTTAGCATAATTGGACTACAATTTTCAGATTTCTTGGACTGCTGAGTTACAACAAAGGGCATTTATTTGCAAGGGTTTTATACTACATTCTCAAATATTTTATTCTACATTGCCTCCATTATTTATGGACTGCCTGCTTATGGACTTTGCCCTCTGGTGAAGGGATGGGCATGCTATCTTACAGCTTTGCTACTGACGTGAATCGATCATATGTCCAGCTATGTATGGTTTTAAAATTGCTAATGTAGATTTACAGCTTCACAAGACTCAGAGCTTTATGTATACATCCTTTGAGGATATTGATCAGTCTGCCAGGACTTATTTTATGTGTAATGTATATAGCTGTCTAGAACTGTGTAAGGCCATTGATTTCGGATATGGACTGCCAACAATCTCAGCTTGCCTATGGTTTACCAAGCTGCATTATAGCTTTATATCCAGCATCTTGCTAATCCAGCTTCCATGCTACATATGTTTCTATTGTGGATTTCTGAGATACAGCTTAATGTTGGAGTATCTGCTACAACCTTTTTTTGCTGCCTGCTAACTTAATGAACTTTTGCTGGGCTTCTGCTTTATTATGTCTTGCTAAACTTTTTTTTTTTTTTTCTGCTTTGCATTCGGAGACTAAGAAGCTTGGCTAACCTATTTAAAACGGCTTTAATGTGACTATTGACCTCTTGACTTTACAGTTGCTCACTAGTTGGGTGATGAACAAAAAAAAAGAGAAAAACTTAAGGTGTCCTAAGAAACCTCAGGAAATGGACTCACAGCATTATTTGTTAAAAAATAAAATTTTATTGAATGCACATCAAAAACACATCATAGGGTGTAGGACAATGACATCCCCTAGGTACATTTGCTAACCCCTGCTAACAGAGCAGACCTGCTATCACTAATGTACCAATGTCACGGTATGTACGGTAAAACGTAATTTAGCAAATACAAAGAATCCTTGAGCTATACATCTGTTTACATATGAGAACTACAGGCTGCCGGTTTACGCAATGGGAGCCATAGAAATTGGAGCTCCAATATATGAGTTATAAACTTAGATCTTGCCAATTCCTATCCAGTGATTCCCCCATTTATTTTAAAGGTGTTTTGTTTAACTTACAAAACCTAGTCAACTCTAGCAGACAAAAGATTTGATATTTGAGATAGACTTTGCATCTATTACAAGAACTTTAATGGATAGATTGGACTATGGAACCCATTTATAGTACTTATTCTGTCTACAAACTATAAAAGTGAAGTGCTTTCTATGTGTCCTTACAAAATGGAGAGATTAGGACATTCCAACAAAAGCCAGTATATTACGTTACATGGTTTATGTGTGTAGTATTAAATGTATAGGCATACTTTATGTTCAATCAATACAGTATTCCTGATGAGGCTGTCCATGCTTATTTTGGTTTGGTTCAGTGGTTCTATATTGCCGTTTACAGGTTTCTAGATTTTTTAAATAAAAACGTGCTTTACTTTTCATTAGGTGTAACCCATATGTAACCGCGGGAGATAGACGACATCCTTACCTCTGCCCTGCCCATCCCCTCCTCGAGCCGGGGAGTGCTGGATGGCTGAGCTGGATGGTGAACCACCCCATGAGTTGTGGCTGGTGGGTCCATCGGTCTTCTCTTGCTTTTCCCCTGGCCACGTGTCTCCTCCCTCCTCCTCCCACTTGGCCAATAACAAAGCTTCACGTTTTGGCCAATCAGGAAACGGGTCTCACGACTCGCTTTCTGATTGGCTGGGAGGAGAAACATTGTGTCATTTGCTATTATCACGCAGCTGGGTAAGATCGGGGTGCAGTGCCCACCCTTTTTTGAAGCCTATTAGAGCCTCTGACTCTAATCATGTGCTTCAAAAAACCAACCCCCCCCATTGGAATCCATAGTCCGGCGCCCTGTATGTAGATCAGGGGGCCAGACGGGTGGATGGGGGGAGCAGCACCCGTGCGCCCTTAATGGATGGGCCGCCACTGTTGGTGACATAGGAAGGAGAACTCCTGAATGAGGAGGATAAGTTGCTAAATTAAAAACTGTCACCTGGCTGACTATGCAGTGTTGCATAAAGTGTGTAATTCACTGTAAAAAATTACAGATCCTTTGCCAGGTAAAGCAGTAAATACTGGTATTTTTTCCTGTCTGTACCGTTGTAGGGTAGATTTTACTTCAATGTATGTCCCAGTGATACTTTGTTACACCCTTGTCTTTTCTTCTTGCATATATGAATTATGGTTTAAATCTTCGAGAGATATCCCTTCACTAGGGCAGGAAATTAAGAAAAATTGCTCCAAAGAAACCATAAACATCAATAATAATTGGCACGCGTTTTGGCTAGAGTGGTACTTTAAGGAACTGACCATGCGCGAAAGCCATTTTAAAAAAATGAAATATGTTCTGCTGACTCCTGATACTCTAGATCAGTGATGGCGAACCTTGGCACCCCAGATGTTTTGGAACTGCATTTCCCATGATGCTCATGCACTCATGCAGTGTAGTTGAGCATCATGGGAAATGTAGTTCCAAAACATTTGGGGTGCCAAGGTTCACTATCACTGCTCTAGATACTCAATTATATGTGTTTGTATTGGGGGGGCTGCTGGCTTTTAAATGTACTTTAAGCAGATAGTTGGCTAGTGTTTTCTAAATTGTGTGACCAGCTTTAAGGACATACCACAGAATAAATTCTTACCTACTTCTTTGGCATCGCTCCCTGTCTGTGACTAGTCCATGGAGATGTTGTGTTATTGCCCATTAGGCAAAGCAGAGTTGTACTTTGGGGATTCAGACTAAGTTGGGATCATTGGATGGTGTATTGATTAAAATGAATCTGTGCCCAGATATTGCACATTAAACTACAGTATGTATTTTTATGCTTTATTTTCTGTGTTTGGCAGAACCTTGACAGTCTGCTAGACTTCTAATTTAAACACACAGCAGATGTTTCTATATTTTTAGAAATGGACTGAAACCTGATTTCAGAGTCTCTTGTTTAGATCTTTGAGCATCTTTGAGGATCAATTTCTTTACAGTATATGAAGCTAGAAAGGATGCTCTTTACAGCCTGACTCCTCGAATTACAAAATTACAAAGAAAAAAAATACCTTTGTAGTGGTGCGCCCCCCCCCCCCGACCCCCACATGCACTACAATGGGTTAAATATTTATCACGTGACTAGGGGATAAAAAATAAGGTGTAATACTTAAAGCGGAGCTCCACCCTAAAGTGGAACTTCCGCTAATCTGATTCCTCCCCCCCCTCCGGTGCCACAATTGGTACCTTTCGGGGGGGAGGGGGGACAGGATACCTGTCTTTGACAGGTATCCTTTCCCACTTCCAGGAGTCCGGCTGCGGCCAGCGGCCCGTGACGTCACCGCGAGGCTCCCTCCTCCTCCTCCTCCCCCGGCCGCCGGGCCAACAGGAGAGAGGAGCGGGGCCTCTCGCATGCGCAGTAGGGTTCCCGTCGTAAAGCCGAAAGGCTACACTGCCGGGTTCCTGTATCCACAATGGTGGTGGCAGCACCCGACAGCTGATGGAAACATCAACCACGGTGCCGACATTGAGGGACTCCAGGACAGGTAAGTGTCCATTTATTAAAAGCCAGCAGCTCTTTTATCTCCTCAGTGGGCAGCATTTAGCAGAAGTGATGGTGGATATGACCTCAGGGGGGCATGATATACATGTGAATGCCGCCGGTCCACGGCTGTTTACATATTAATGCCGCCTCTATTTACATATCAATGCCGGTTATTTACATGTAAACACAGGGTCTGCAGGTGAGTCACCTGTACATGGAATTAGTAACAGAACTTCACACTGAGCTATCGAGGCACAGGACTAAAATTTCAAGGGACAAGGGAATTTAAACTGGGATAGTTGGCAAGTACGAGACAGCTGCTCTGGGCCCCACAACAATGATGGGACCCAGGGCAGCTGCCCATTTCGCCCTGTTTTAAAGACGCCCTGCATAAAGTTTAGGAGTGTGTCTATGGGAATGTTTGACCAGTCTTCCAAAAGCACATTTGTGAGGTCAGGCACTGATGTGGATGAGAAGGCCTGGCTCGCAGTCAGGACTCTGTGCAGGCCAGTCAAGTTCCTCCACCCCAAACTTGCTCATCCATGTGTAGCGCTACCCCCAGTTAAGAGAGCCGCTGATATTGATTTGGGCCCTGCAGTGCACCGCTGTCAACCTCCGGCAATCGGCTCTAACCTCCCGTGGCACAGCTGGTGATAGAGAGATAGGACCGCGTGATCGCAACTGTTGGTGACGCAGTCCTATAACAAACATACACAGAATATACTTTAAAACTCCTATTAAAGTAAGCGGAACTGACACCAAATGTACTTTACCCAGATATTTTACTGAGGCTAATGGCCAAGTAATAAACAACAGTATAACAAGTTGCAGATCCCTGCAATAAACAGTAATAAAGATAAACAGAGTAATCAGAATAATAAAGTATTGCTATGCAACTCTAGCGCTGCCCTTTTACAGCTACTTCCCCTCATGGGTAGACTAACACCCAGCAATGTCTACCTATGCAGTCAGGCCTGACTGATCTAAATGGAAGTTCAGTGAAACAATATTCGCTAGCAATCTCTCGGTGGTGCACTTGAAGAACAACTTTGTAATCCCAACGAATAGTAAAGATAAAGTATCTGTCTTTAAACAGCTCTCACCACCTGGACAAGTCCAAGTCCGTTTCCTCCATCGATTCGTCTAGGAACAGGAATCCACCGACATCCAAGTCTTCAATCCTTCTGGTGTACTGCAGCAAGGAGGATTAGATGTCTCTAAGGCTCTGCTAGGCTGGCAGAGGTCTCTTTGGAAAGGAGCACACGGCCCGGGCTTCAGGCCTTGTGCACACAGCAGTTCAGCACAGACATCCTCTTGCTAGGAGAGGGGGGTCCAAAGAGGCCGACCAAAACTCCGCCTCCCCTTTATAAAGTCTGCCCCAGCAGTCTCTGTTCTGGAGCAATGCACCCTGGGTGCTGCAAGATGTTTATGGGAGATGTAGTCTCTCTCTCCTCTGCTTTCACTTCCATAATGTCTCTTTACTTCCTCCTGACTCACCTCTCCCCTGGAACGTCTTGTCTCTCTGCATTAAAGGGGAACACCCCGCTACACATGTCTTTATGAACCTTGCTTTGTGCACTGGTGTGCAGTAGTGTTGAAACAGGAAGGGGCCATCCCCAAACTGTTCCATCAAATCTGGGAGCATGAAATTGTCTAAAATATCTTGGTATGCTGATGCCTTAAGCGTTCCCTTCACTGGAACTAAGGGGCCAAGCCCAACCCCTGAAAAACAACCCCACACCATAATCCTACTTCACCAAATGATTTGGACCAGTGCACAAAGCAAGGTCCATAAAGACATGGATGAGTGAGTTCGGGATGGAGGAACTTGACTGGCCTAGACAGAGTCCTGACCTCAACTCGATAGAACACATTTGGGATGAATTAGAGCTGAGACTGCGAGCCAGGCCTTCTCGTCCACATCAGTGCCTGACCTCACAAATGCGCTTCTTCTGGACAGCCTTCACAGAAGAATTGAAACTGTTATAGCTGTAAAGAGTGGGCCAACTCAATATTGAACCCTACGGACTAAGACTGGGATGCCATTAAATTTCATGTGCATGTAAAGGCAGGCGTCCTGATACTTTTGGTAATATAGTTTATCTCAAGTCAGGATTTAGTTTTGCAGCTCCTGTGCAGAAGCAGAATAATATGTTGTAGCTCCATGGTCTTCCTGCCGTACACCTCCTCCAGGATCCAATTGTTGCTGGCAGTACGGAAAACCCTACGTATGCTCCTGCTCACTATGTGCTCATTTTTATGTCTTTCTCATTGGAGTCCAAAGAATGTTAACGACAAATAGAAAGAAGTTTGTACTTGCAAATCTAGTAAATGCCATGCAATAGAAAAAAAATCTATCTTGTACATTAAATATAAATCTCATTAAAAACAAATCACTCTTTTGTTAAAATGTAATGTTTTACAGGGTCTCTCCACTAATTTATTAACCACTTAAGCCCCGGACCATTTCGGGCCATTAGGACCAAGCCTGTTTTTGGGATTCGGCACTGCGCTGCTTTAACTGTAAATTGTGCGGACATGCAATGTTGTACCCAAATGAAATTTGCGTCCTTTTCTTCCCACAAATAGAGCTTTCTTTTAATGGTATTTGATTGCCTCTGCGATTTTTATTTTTTGCGATATAAATGGAAAAAGAACGAAAATTTTGAAAAAAAAAGATATTTTCTACTTTTTGTTATAAGAAAAATCGAATAAACTCAATTTTAGTCATACATTTAGGCCAAAATGTATTCAGCCACATGTCTTTAGTAAAAAAAATGACAATAAGCGTATATTTATTGGTTTGCGCAAAAGTTATAGCGTTTACAAACTAGGGTACATTTTCTGAAATTTACACAGCTTTAAATTTATGACTGCCTATCTCATTTCTTGAGGTGCTAAAATGGCAGGGCAGTACAAAACCCCCCCAAATGACCCCATTTTGGAAAGTAGACACCCCAGGGAAATTGCTGAGAGGCATGTTGAGCCCATTGAATATTTTTTTTTTTTGTCCCAAGTGATTGAATAATGACAAAAAAAAAAAAAAAAAAATTACAAAAAGTTGTCACTAAATGATATATTGCTCACACATGCCATGGTTATATGTGGAATTGCACCCCAAAATACATTCTGCTGCTTCTCCTGAGTACGGGGATACCACATGTGTGGGACTTTTTAGGAGCCTAGCCACGTACGGGACCCCGGAAACCAAGCACCGCCTTCAGGATTTCTAAGGGCGCAAATTTTTGATTTCACTCCTCACTACCTATCACAGTTTTGAAGGCCATAAAATGCCAAGATGGCACAAAACCCCCCCAAATGACCCCATTTTGGAAAGTAGACACCCCAAGCTATTTGCTGAGAGGCATGTTCAGTCCATGGAATATTTTATATTTTGCCACAAGTTGCGGGAATATGACAAACTTTTTTTTTTTTGCACAAAGTTGTCACTAAATGATATATTGCTCACACATGCCATGGGCATATGTGAAATTACACCCCAAAATACATTCTGCTGCCTCTCCTGAGTACGGGGATACCACATGTGTGGGACTTATTGGGAGCCTAGCCGCGTACGGGACCCCAAAAACCAAGCACCGCCTTCAAGGTTTCTAAGGGCATAAATTTTTGATTTCACTCCTCACTACCTATCACAGTTTTGAAGGCCATAAAATGCCAAGATGGCACAAAACCCCCCCAAATGACCCCATTTTGGAAAGTAGACACCCCAAGCTATTTGCTGAGAGGCATGTTGACCCCATTGAATATTTTTTTTTTGTCCCAAATGATTGAATAATGACAAAAAGAAAAAAAAATGTACAAAAAGTTGTCACTAAATGATATATTGCTCACACATGCCATGGTTATATGTGGAATTGCACCCCAAAATACATTCTGTTGCTTTTCCTGAGTACGGGGATACCACATGTGTGGGACTTTTTGGGAGCCTAGCCGCGTACAGGGCCCCAAAAACCAAGCACTGCGAACGCTGCAGTTATGTGTGTTGTGTTTGGTAAGTGACAGTGATCGATCGATACTGCACTTGGGTGGGCTGGGCTGGGCGGAGGGGCTAAACGCAGGCGCTAGCAGGTATCTGGGCTGATCCCACTAACACTGCGTTTTTGGGAACCCTAAACCGCTGGGGATGCTAGTATAGATCTGATCAGATCTGATCAGATACTATACCACTAAGGGGGGTGTATGCTTTGCGCGTGGGTGTTAGCGTTACTGTCACTAACCTAACACTGCCTGGGGCGACGCAGACCCTCTCTGGCGCTAAAACCTAATTGATCTCACCCGCCGGGCGATCAGGGGGGTTAAACCTTTATTGGGTTATATACGGCGGGTGCCCTGATGCTATAAAAAGCAAACTAATCAACCAGCGTCACCCGTAACCTTTATATGGTGATCACTGGTGAAAGGGTTAACTAGGGGCAATCAGGGGGTTAAAATCTTTATTAGGTTAAATATGGGGGTACCTGACACTATATAAAAACCTGACGGGTAACCTAAATAACTAAATAACTTACTGGCTAACCAGTGACACCAGTGACGCTTATACGGCGATCACTGGTGAAAGGGTTAACTCTAGGGGCAATCAGGGGGTTAAAATAATATATGGGGGTACCTGACACTAATAAAAACCTGCGGCGAACCTAAAAAAAAATAACTGCCTATCTAAAACACCAGCGACACGAATACAGCGATCGGAAAAACAATCGCTTAGTGACGCTGAAGTTAGGGGGTGAAAGGGTTACCTGGGGGGTGATCAAGGGGTTAAACCTTTATTAGGGGGGGTTAGGGGGCTACCCTGGACCTAAAGGGGCCTAATCCTAACTGCCCTGCAACTTTTTACAATCACAGATGACACTAAATGCAGTGATCAGTAAAATAAATGATCACTGCAATCAGTGACACTGTGATTGGGGGCTTTGGGATGACCTGGGGGGTGATCTGGGGGTGACTGGGGGGTGATTTGTGTGCCTATGTGTACCTACGTGTCAGTGGACTGTTAGTGCACTAACCTGCTTCCTCTCTGCTCGGCGCCGGGAACGGAAAGACCGCGGCGAGGGAGATGACATCACTTCCTCCAGCCTTGTTTACATCACATGGCGGAGGAAGCATTTTCATTGGCCGGGAGCGATCGCGAGGGGGGGGCGGAATCGAGCGCCCCCCCCTCATGCCTGATCGCTCCCGAACACTTAACGGCCGCTCACTGCAGTGAAGGGGGGTCCGGATGGACCCCCCAACTGCACAAAGGCGATCACGTAGATCTACGTGATTCTGCCTGTCCGTGCCATTCTGCCGACGTAAATCGGCGGTGGGCGGTCGTTAAGTGGTTAAGGAATAAGAGAAATAGTGAAGGAATTATTGTAATATGCATAGTTGCGTTTTTTTTTTCATCTAGGACAAGTGAATTACTCAGTGGCCAATATAGAAATAGCTGATTCATCGCATCATTTCTTTCAATTACCATTAGGACTTTTTCACCTGCTTCTGACTGCTGAGGTGTTATACTGGAAGCTTAACAAAATCCATACATTTGCTGTCATCTCTAGGTTGGCATATAATGCAATTAATCTGCATCTTGTTTTCAAAGTGTAACATTTGTTGACCTGTGAACCAAACCAAAGTCTCCTGTGGGAATGTCTTATCAACCTGCATACCAAGAGATGCGTAGCTTTTTATATTGCTTTGGCAATGTTTGTCCTTTTCCTTGTCCCAGTAGACACTTGTATATTTGAAATGGCCTCTAACAAGCAGCACAAAGCCCTTGACAACGTCATCTGTTGCTGCAGTGTCATCAATGCCCTTACTACAGTCATGGCAGAGCATACAATAGCTATGGGAGTAACAGCACAAGAAGATCGCTACAGCGAAAATGACTAATTATTTATTCAGACTGCAAAAGCATGCATGGAAATCTTAAAGGATACCAGCTATGATCGGGCTTGCAAGAATCTTCGTATTCGTTCTTGAATTATAATAGTTGTCCTGTCTAATTTGTCTGACTCTTCAATAAAGCATTTTGTAATTTACATTGATTTTGACCGGGGCGTCCTTTAAAGTTTTATAATTACAGACCCCCCAGCAGATTGGCCAATTTGTCCAATTAACCCTTTAGCTGACTGTTAAAATCGTCATCACCGGTCCTATTTAGTACAAGTATGACTTCAAAAGTTGCCGATAGCTTGGTTTTCCTTTACATGGGAACCGAACAGCTGAAAGTAAATCATAATACAGTATATATTTATATAAAACTGGCAAATTACAAAACATACATACAGTTGTGCTCCTAAGTTTACATACCCTGGCAGAATTTATGATTTCTTGGCCATTTTTCAGAGAATATGAATGATATGACGGATCTCAGATACCCTAGGTGGGCACATCCGCCAGACCTGTGTCTCCTGTCCTCCAAACACACCCGCAGCCTGCAGATTCGCCATAACCAGCTCTTAACCCCTCAATCACGAGACAATCCACACAGGTGTTGAGGGTTAAACATGCAGAGCATCAACCGTTTATTAAATACAAAACATACACTTTTACACACAGTTAGGGACACTCCCCTTAGCCTTGTCATAGAGGGGGGTAGGGGACAAGGAAGAACCAATGGGAACTGAACATTGAAACAGAGACTACAGTTAAACATAAAGGGATTATGGTAAGCAGGCAACCCTTCAATACACATCCCCTGCAGAGAGACGTCTGCAGTCCAGACCATTGTCTATGTGCCATGAACCAACACAATTAAGCACAGCAACAAGAGGGGGGGATGGGGAGAAAGGATGTAGCATTACATTACATTATCTCAATGCCAGCTTGTCCCCAAGTCTCTCAGTCTCTTATGGGCCATAATCTGTGGGTAAGAGGCCAGCCCACAGTCTCTTCCAAAACACACAGTGACAGTGGGTTCTGTCACAAATGATAACACAAACCTTTCATTCACTCATGGTTAGTGTTTGGCTGAAGCCATTTATTATCAATCAACTGTGTTTACTCTTTTAAAATCATAATAACAGAAACTTCTCAAATGACCCTGATCAAAAGTTTACATACCCAAGTTTTTAATACTGTGTATTGCCCCCTTTAACATCAATGACAGCTTTTCAAATTTCCTGTGCCTTTGTAGCTCACACATCCCCAAAACATCAGCGATCCACCTCCGTGTTTCACAGTAGGAATGGTGTACCTTTCATCATAGGCCTTGTTGACTCCTCTCCAAATGTAGCATTTATGGTTGTGGCTAAAAAGCTTAATTTTGGTCTCATCACTTCAAATGACTTTGTGCCAGAAGGTTTGAGGCTTGTCTCTGTCTTGTTTGGCATATTGTAAGCGGGATACTTTGTGCCATTTGCGTAGTAATGGCTTTCTTCTGGCGACTTGGCCATGCAGCCCATCTTTCTTCAAGTGCCTCCTTATTGTGCATCTTGAAACAGCCACACCAGATGTTTTCAGAGAGTCCTGTATTTCACGTGAAGTTATTTGTTAGTTTTTCTTTGCATCCCAAACAATTTTCCTGGCAGTTGTGGCTGAAATTTTAGTTGGTCTACTTGACCGTGATTTGGTTTCAACAGAACCCCTTATTTTCCACTTCTTGATTAGAGTTTAAACACTGCTGATTGGCATTCTCAATTCCTTGGATATCTTTTTATATACCTTTCCTGTTTAATACAGTTCAACTACCTTTTCCCGCAGATCCTTTGACAATTGTTTAGCTTTCCCCATGACTCAGAATCCAGAAACGTCCATGCAGCACTGGTTGAAAGATGCAAGAGTCTGTCAGGAGTCCAGAAACTCATTGACCTTTTATACACACACACACTAATAACAAGCAAACAGATCACAGGGAAGATATTTACCTTTTAATAGCCATTCAATCCCCTTTGTGTCAACTTGTGTGCATGTTGTCATTATGATATAAAAAGAGTAAACACAGTTGATTGATAACAAATGGCTATAGCCAAACACTAACCACGAGTGAAAGAGAAGTTTTTGTGTTATCGTTTATATTCTTTGAAAAATAGACAAAAAATCATAAATTCTGCCAGGGTATGTAAACTTATGAGCACATCTGTACTTGCTACAATTAGTTTGAAAATAAATTGTATAAGTTTAAAAAAAAAAATGTATATGGTACAAACAGCTAAAGGGCTTCTTTGTTGTCACCAAGATAGTGTCAACCATGACGTATTCCTGTAGCTATGGGAGAAGGTGGCATTTTTGAGCAATTGTGAAACTAGGAAGAGTAAAAAACTTAAGACCAAGGAGGGGGAATTAGATGGTTGGGGGTAGGGAAGGAGTGGGAGGAGAGGTTGTACAGTATGTCTAGTTTAATGCCTGGTACGCATGTGGAGTTTGGTTGTTTAATGACCCATGTCAAAACCATAACATTAATATGGAGTTGCCATTATCCCTACGACCGCCCCCCCCCCCTTTACTCTTCGCATCCTCCGCTCTTGCTAAAAAAAGATTCTGGACTGTGGTTTTGGTAATTTGTGACCATTCAGCCAAAAGAGCTGGTACTGATGTTGGACAAGAAGACCTAGCCTGCAATTAGCATTTAAGTTAACCTCAGTGTTCAGTAGGTTTGAAGTCAGTGCTCTGTGAAGGCCCTATAGGCTCATCTACATCAAACTCGTCAAACCATATCTTTGTGAAGTTGCATTTGTACACAAGGACACCGTCATGTTAGATTAAAAAAATGCCTTCCCTAAACTGCTGCTACAAGTTCAGAACACACTGCTGTCTTAAACAGGGACGTCCAATCTTTTGACCTTCCTGGGTATAAGAGGAATGGTCTTGGAACCAACGTAAAATGCACTAACAATAAGGATAGCTGATGAGCAGAAAAAGTTGGGCAGTTGACAAGTTAACAATCGGTGATCTAGATAATGTACCTATCTGAGTAATAAATCTGTTATTTTTGTAATCTTTTTTTTATTATAAAAGTAAAAGTGGACAACATAAAACTAGTGCTGTATTTGACAGGCATCAATATCTGGTTGGATGGATGTAGTAGCAATTCTCAAGGTGCTCGCCAGATATTTTGGTTCTAATTTTGCCCTTCGTTTGCTTCATCCTTGCAAATAGTTGCTCACAAATTTAGGTGCTGCCAAAAACCGATGACATGAATAAGGCATATTTGTGAAGAGTGCGAGATCTTCCTTTAGGAAGATAAAAGTAAAAAGTCCAGGAAAGAGACACTATCAAATTTTTCTTCAACCGCATGTGTTCACTTAAGTGTAAATGCATGTTTGCAAAAATGTCCCCCCAAAAAACAAATTTTCAAGTAAGTTTATGATTTTGTGTTGGGTCGCATTCATAGCCGTCTCGGGCCGCAGGTTGGATACCTCTGGTCTAAAATATCTTGGTATGTTCTAGCACTAAAAGCAGTGGCGGCTGGTGCTCAAAATTTTTTGGGGGGGCGCAAAAAAAACAGAAAAATTCTGAAAAAAACATCAATTGCAGCCCCACTGTGCCCATCAAACTCTGCCACTGTGCCCCATAAAATGCTGCCACTGTGTCCCATAAAATGCTGCCACTGTGCCCCATAAAACGCTGCCACTGTGCCCCATAAAACGCTGCCACTGTGCCCCATAAAACGCTGCCACTGCGCCCCATAAAACACTGCCACTGTGCCCCATAAAACGCTGCCACTGTGCCCATCTAATAGTGCCACTGTAACCCCCCTGCCTGCTTGCCGTCTGCCCGGCACTTACCCTGTCTCTGCGGTGGGTCAGGCATGTGGGTGACGGCGACGAGCGGTGGGACCTTGCAGCGGGTCAGACAGCAGCTCCTGTGTCCTCCATGCATCTCCTCCCCTCTTCCTGATAGGCGTCCAATAGTAGCGCCTGTCCTTTCAGCCAATCAGGTGATGGGTAACAGACCTGCGCACCTGATTAACGGAGAGGCGGTTCAGTGTTAGGAAAGCGAATATTTATTTGCTGTTCTAACACACCTGGGTGAGCTGCGAGCGAAATGCTCTGCGCTCGCAGTTCATCTTTTTTGAAGCTTATTAGAGCCTATGGCTCTAATCAGGTGCTTCAAAAACACCCCCCGTCGCTGTAATTCGGGCACCTGGCATCCAATACATTCATAGATTCATGCAATGCATCCATTATCCATTAGTCTATCCATTAGACTATCCATTAGTCATGGAGGCGGGGGGCGGCTGGAGAGATGCACCGCCACTGACTAAAAGTACCCTTCACTGCTTATTAATAATAATAGTCTTTTAGTTTCACTGTTGTAATCAAAAATATCTGCTGCATGCAAAGAAAACATTTTTTTAATGGGAACTTCTGCACTGAATGTGGGGTAGAAATTTGTGGGTACTTGCACCTACATAACAGAGACATCTCAGGGTAAATGTAAATGTAAATTCCAGCAATGCAATGCTCAGAGTTAATACAGATAGCAGACAGGAGGCAGAGAATGGCACAGAGCATACAGACAGCAGGAGTGAGTAGATCATAAGCAGACTTGCACTCATTTACAAATCGTTTGGCAAGTAAAACAAATCCTCTGTGTCTGTTGCAACCATGCATTTATCTGTTTGGGTTGTGTTGACCTTTAGGGAGTAGGGGGGAGACTGTAGGCCACAGGTGCTCAACCGGTGGCCCTCCAGCTTTTGCGGAACTACAAGTCCCATGAAGCATTTCAAGGCTGACAGTAAGGCCTCGTACACACGACCGATTTTCTCGTCGTAAACAGTCAAGAAAAGTGCCGCGAGAGTTTTTTTGTCTAGAAAAACGTTCGTGTGTATGGTTTTACGACGAGAAACTTGACGAGAATCTCGACGAGAAAATAGAGAACCTGCTCTCTATTTTCTCGTCAGGATTCCAGATTTCCTCGTCGTGTTTCTCGTCGGCCTGTTTTGTGACGAGAAAATGGTTCGTGTGTATGCTTTTACGACTCTTCCAAAAGCGCGCATGCTCACAAGCAACTATGAGACGGGAGCGCATCTTCTGGTAAAACAAGCCTTCATAATGGAGAGAGCACATTCGTCACGCTCATAAATATTTCATCGTTTAAATGTTCTGCATTGAATTCTTCGTTAGAATGTTACATTAATCAAAACGAGAGACCTTCTTTTGCTGCTGATATTCACACAGAGTTCTGCCTTATTTTTAACCTTTTTCATGCTGCTCTTTATAAGATTTATGTGTATTATATCGTGCAAGTTTTTAGGAATAATTTAAATGGTTAGATTTTTCAAAATGATGTTAATTATAATTTCTCAATGTTTTGATAGCGATCTCACATTTAATTTTCTAATCTATATTTTTAAAATTTCACACCATGTTTTTGAGCTAATCAGATTTAGTTATTCTTTTGGGGGGTGATATCTGTGCCTTTTATTGTCAGTCAAATGTATCTGCTTACTCCAAAGCTTTTTTTTTTTTTATTTAAAAATACACATAGTCAAGTATGAACTTAAACAAAAAACACATTTATTCATGTTTATAAATTAAATAAAGAGAAGGCAGCGCTGGAGAAGCTGCTGCCATTTGTGCATCCCAGGGACCCCAGAGCACACACCAACCCTGTGTGGACACTAAAATTGGGAGCTTGAGAAGGCCCACATTTCAGAACACAATCTGATGCTGGCCTCCCAGAGGTCAGGAACAGCAGCAGGTGAGATATATGTCCCAAGTGTGTGGTACTACAACAGGCTGCCTTCTGTCCGACCAGTGCGACCACAATGAAGCAAGGCCATCACTTCCTCTTCTTCCTGGCAACCTTCCCTGCAGCCTTTCCTGAAGCCTTTCCTGAAGCCTTTCCTGCAGCCTTTCCTGCAGCCTTCCTTCTTCGTTTAGCTGGAGGCTGGCCCACTGGAGGGGTACTCCTGTCAGGAGGAGGAGGTGGAGGTGTAGCAGAAGGGGGTGGGGCAGAAGAAGAAGGTGGAGGTGTAGCAGAAGGGGGTGGGGCAGAAGGTGGAGGTGTAGCAGAAGGGGGTGGGGCAGAAGGTGGAGGTGTAGCAGAAGGGGGTGGGGCAGAAGGTGGAGGTGTAGCAGAAGGGGGTGGGGCAGAAGGTGGAGGTGTAGCAGAAGGGGGTGGGGCAGAAGGTGGAGGTGTAGCAGAAGGGGGTGGGGCAGAAGGTGGAGGGGTAGCAGAAGGGGGTGGGGCAGAAGAGGAAGGTGGAGGTGGAGGTTGAGGTTGGGTCAGTTGGGCCACCTCACATATGGCGGTATTGGGGGTAATTTGCTCCATCACCCCCTTGTTGAGCAAGGTGATGAGCAGGGGTTCGCATAGGAGGCGTTGCTCCATGCTCATCACCTTGAACTTAGCCTCCACTAGGCCGGCAATGGCCTCTTCAGGGGATGTGGGCTCCTTGAGGGTGGCATGGGCCTCTTTAATAAGGGCCATTGCTGCCTCACTGGTGGTCCTGTCCCTCCTGCCTCTTTTGTGAAGCCTGATGGGAGGCACCTGGGATCTGGTGCTTCTCCTTTGCCCTGCCACCTCCTGTCTGCCACTGGGCCCTGCCACCTCCTGGCTGCCACTGGGCCCTGCCACCTCCTGGCTGGTACTGGGCCCTGCCACCTCCTGGCTGCCACTGGGCCCTGCCACCTCCTGGCTGGTACTGGGCCCTGCCACCTCCTGGCTGCCACTGGGCCCTTCCTCCTCCTGCCTGACAGTTTCCAGACCCTCCTCCTGGCTGATTTCATCCTGTGTATGAAAAAGAAACATAGTTTAATATGTTGGTTTAATCTTTGCCTCAAACTTTGTAATCCTGATGGAAGCAATTAGAATGTAAATGCATAAATCCTTGCTTTAAATTTACCACTACATCAGCTTGACTATTTACCACACAATTAAGTGCAGAATAATGTCTACATATCATGATTTCACTTGTGGAATACAAAATAATGTATGTTTCTCATCCTGACATATTTGGGAAACATTAATTTTATCCCACTACATTTTCAGTTAATACTATACCTGGCTCCAGATGGACAAATCAGGATCATCCAGGATGGCTGCCTCCTCTTGCTCCAGAGAAGGCTCAGGTTGGCTGCAGGGAAGTCTGGGGGGAAGAGTGGAGAGTGATGGCCTTGGCTCAATGTGGTCATCCAGGAAGGACATCCTGCTGTAGTACCACAAAACCGGGACATAAACATCATCTGCTGCTGCTCCTGACCTCTGAGAAGCCAGCACCTTAGAGCGTTCAGTCCTGTAGGTACCTCTCAAGCTCCCAATTTTAGTGTCCACTTGTTTTGCTGTGGCTGTGGGCACCTTGGTATGCACAAATGGGAGCAGCTTCTCCAGCGCTGCTTTTCTCACCCCTTTTTTTTTATGGATGGGGTTTTTGGTCTCCCACAGAGCCGGCAGCTCCCTTACCCGGTCAATAAATTCCGCCAGGAACTCTTTGTCGCTAATAAAGACATTCATATTGTATCTGCAAGTAAAATAAATTATATTTAAATAATGTGAGGCAAACAGTCTAACCTCCTTCACATCCTAGTCACCATATATATCCTCCACCAATCTCAAGACAGTATAGGCCCACAATTTTTACAAGTCTCACAAAATCACATACCTTCGTTCGCACGTCCGTCACTTGAACTCCTCTCTCCGCACACCGAACGTACTATAGTCACATGTGTGTTTGCTATATACACACCACGCATGCGTCCAAATTCGAACACGTCGCTCCGCACACGTCGCCCGCCCATGACGTTCTAACTAACATCTTTTCCCCGCCCCTTCTCTTTCGGCGCGCAGACAGATATGGCGGAGTTACAGCAGGTGTCTGATAATTCCGCAACTAGCAAGGAGACAATGAAAAGAGAAAATGGGCTGTGGGACTTTAAATGAGGCATGGATGGGCGTAGGAAAAAGTCTAGGATATCAAGAATGAGTAGACATCACTGTCCCGTTGGGGAATAGTCTGTAGCCATATATACATGCTGCATAGTCAGTCTAAAGAATGGAGATCAAGGCATGGATATAAATATAAAAATATATTGTATCATGGTAAAAGTACACATGGATCATGCAAACAAAGGCATAGTATAAATAGGGGTTATCACAAAAACATGATCAAAATTCACTGTTGAGACATGGCTGAAGCAAGTAATGACAGTTAAATGGACATACAGAAACAGTGAAAATGATTATCCGGTTAAAAAGTCAAGAATACACTTAATAGATTCATAGTTGGGCAAGCTTTACTTGACATGCCAGAGCATGGACTCATGGATGGGCATGGGGAAAAGGGTCTAAGATATCAAAAATTGGTAAACATCACTGTCCCGTTGGGGAGTGGTCTGTAGCCAGGTATACATGCTGCATAGTCAGTCTAAAGAATGGAGATCTGTATCATGGTAAAAGTACACATAGATCATGCAAACAAAGGCATAATGTAAATAGAAGTTATCACATAGACATAATCGCAATTCATTGTTGAGACATGGCTGGAGCAAGTAGTGACAGTTAAATGGACATACAGAAACAGTGAAATTAATTATCCAATTGAAATGTCAAGAATACACTTTGTAGATTCGTAGTTGGGCATGCTCAGGGATGCCAAGTAAAGCCTGCCCAACTACGAATCTACAAAGTGTATTCTTGACATTTCAATTGGATAATTAATTTCACTGTTTCTGTATGTCCATTTAACTGTCACTACTTGCTCCAGCCATGTCTCAACAATGAATTGCGATTATGTCTATGTGATAACTTCTATTTACATTATGCCTTTGTTTGCATGATCTATGTGTACTTTTACCATGATACAGATCTCCATTCTTTAGACTGACTATGCAGCATGTATACCTGGCTACAGACCACTCCCCAACGGGACAGTGATGTTTACCAATTTTTGATATCTTAGACCCTTTTCCCCATGCCCATCCATGAGTCCATGCTCTGGCATGTCAAGTAAAGCTTGCCCAACTATGAATCTATTAAGTGTATTCTTGACTTTTTAACCGGATAATCATTTTCACTGTTTCTGTATGTCCATTTAACTGTCATTACTTGCTTCAGCCATGTCTCAACAGTGAATTTTGATCATGTTTTTGTGATAACCCCTATTTATACTATGCCTTTGTTTGCATGATCCATGTGTACTTTTACCATGATACAATATATTTTTATATTTATATCCATGCCTTGATCTCCATTCTTTAGACTGACTATGCAGCATGTATATATGGCTACAGACTATTCCCCAACGGGACAGTGATGTCTACTCATTCTTGATATCCTAGACTTTTTCCTACGCCCATCCATGCCTCATTTAAAGTCCCACAGCCCATTTTCTCTTTTCATTTTCAATGTACCAGGGATGGAGGCATGGGTATGGCATTTATGGGTCTCAATGGATCACCTGCCTTTTCTTAGCAAGGAGACAAGCCCGGAGACCGAGGACACGTCACGATCAAGGAGGAGATTCAAGGCATCGAATATGTCTTTGGCGGAGATGGCGGAGATGGTGGACATCTTGGTCAAGGCTGATTATGATGCCAAGCATGGGCCGTATAGCAAACCAAATAGAAGGAAGGCCAAAATCCTCACTAAAGTTGTGAAGAGTCTGAGGGCGAAGTTCGGGGTGAAACGCTCAAATGAGCAGCTCAGAAAGAGGTGGTCAGACCTCAAACTGAGGGAGCCAGACCAGTTGAGGAGCATAAAGAGGATGCTCGCTAAAAGTAAGTAAAATGACGACCTTTCTGCTATTAATCTTTTTAGAAACTGACTTTTTTTTTTTTTTATCATATTGGACTCCCTTCCAAAATGTAATATTTTGAACTAGGTTGGGCACAGTAATCGTTCGTTACCGACACTTCGTTCGGCCACTATCCGCGGTTTTGGCTTATTTAAGACCCCCAAAAGTAATTAGACATCTGCCATTTTTGATCAAGTATTGTGGCAAATTTTTAAGTCTAGATGATGTTTGTAAGGAGAATGAAATGCAAACTTTAATCAGTGTAAAGGAGAGGACACTCAGCAGCTGCTTCCACATCTGTACTTTGGAGCACTATAGTGTGGGCCACCAGACCCGCCTTTTTTGGGTGTCCCACACAGGTGCATCAGAGTTTATTTGTGGTGCCTCCATGTCCAAAAAATTACATCCAAATGTGAATACTAAACATATTTGGGGTCATAAATAATGCATTTTTCTTTAAATTCCGCACAAACACACACTTGTACCCCACTTCCAAACAATTTAGCCTGTTTTAAGTTTAAAAATGAGATTTTTACAGTGTGATAAATAGACCTTTGGTTTTATTCTCATAGGGGAGAGAAGACTGGGAGGAGGACACTCCAGGGAGCACATGCACCCCACAACTTCCAAGCAACCCCAAACTCCCAAAGATCCACAACCGAAAGATGTGCAGGAAGTTGAGGTGGAGGAAGGAGAAGTGCAGGAAGGAGAGGTGGATGACGTTGTGGATCTGGTCACCACAACAGGTCAGTATCTGACACCACAGCTTAAGGTAAGCGAGGTAGGCCTGCAGAGTTTTATTAATTTTTTTTTATGGTTTTTAGGGGATGGAAATGTTGTGAAGGATAGCACACCGTTCTCTGCTGACAGTGCCCTCCGCCTCATCCAGCAAGTGATGGAATGTAGCACGGAACTGGACCTAATTAAACAAAGAATCCATGTGATGGAACAAACATTTAAAGACATTATCGATGTTTTGGGGAGAATTCAATAAGCCATCCAAACACATTTGTTTTTACATGTTTGTTTTTATATTTTTACTAATTTTTTGAGTAACAAAGCAGCCAAAAATTGAATATGCACACAGTGTGTGAACATGTGCTATCTGCCATCAGGGGATATCCATGTACGTCTTTTGTGGGTGCAACCCCTTCCTCGTATCAAAAGTCGGTGAACTGAGGAAGGGGATGCACCCCCAAAACACGTCCATTGATCACCCCTGATGGCAGATAGCACATGTTGACAATAGGGATCAGGATTGTAAACTTCCTATTTGCAAAAAAGTAAAAATGTGTGCATATTGAATTTTTGGCTGGGCAAGGGGTGGCAGGACCCCATATTAGGACGGGCACATAGAGACATAGTTTGTGTAACTGAATGTCTCAGATTGCTCAGAGGTATCCAATGTTGTCATTTTAGAAATGCAAGTGGTATTTTTGTATTTTCATAAGCCAAAATTTGCCGGGTTGTGGCCAGGCCAACCCCAAAGTAAAAAAAAAAAAAAAAGTGCAGAGAGTAAAATATTTGACCACAAACAACGTGTAGCTTCTTTTTATAATAATCTCTAAGCTTATTTGGTTCTTTTGTAAGGTAACTAACATAGTGAAATTGGTTGTTATTTACTAAAGTAAAATACACTTGCCACTACAAATGCACAAAGACAAACTAGGAGACAGGAAAGAACAAATAATTAAAGGTTTAAACAAGATTTTTATTGGGATACTTAGACATAGGCTGGCATAGGAATTGCCCCCCTACCCGTGAAATACTCCATGTATTTGTCCCGAACCACACGGGCATTTTGGGGGGGCAAGCCAAGACGGGCAGATTCCAGGCCCGGAAGGGGATTTGCAGGGGAAAGTCCAGCCTCTGGCAAAACTGAGGCCATATACGAATTAGATTTTTGGCTCAGAAAGTTGTGTAGCACACAGCAGCATAACACTACATAGTTTATTTTGTAGTCCGCCAAGTGGATGGAAGTCATAAAAAGGCGGAACCGGCTGGCCATTATGCCGAAGGCATTTTCAACGACTCTTCGGGCCCTGGCCAGCCGGTAATTGAACACACTCTTCTCTGGGGTCAGGGTCCTCTGTGGAAATGGCCTCATAAGATGCCGTCCGAGTCCGAAGGCTTCATCAGCCAAGAAAACAAAGGGGAGTCCTTCAATATTCCCTGCATCCGGTGGCAATGCAAGGTCGTCACTCTGGAGACGGAGGGCAAACTCCGTCTGGATGAAGGATCCCCCATCGGACATCCGGCCATTCTTCCCTACATCAACATAGAGGAATTCATACCGTGCTGACACCACCGCCATCAGCACAATGCTATGAAACCCCTTGTAGTTGTAGTAGTAGGACCCAGAACGGGGTGGCGGCACGATGCGGACGTGCTTCCCGTCTATGGCACCACCGCAGTTGGGGAAGTCCCACCGCGTGGCAAACTCCGATGCCACAGTCTGCCATTCCTGTGGCGTGGAAGGAAGCTGTGGAGTGAAACAAGATGAAATAATATTAGAAAAACAAAGGCATACATTACAAGCAAATTCTAAACCAAAAAATTAGAGACCAACATCAATCTAATTATACGTTTATTAAGGTGTGTAAAAAAAGTATAATGGAAGGCTCATTTATCATATTCATCACCACCTCTGATGGGCCATTACTAAATTATTTTGGGGGGGGGGAGATGTGTTTGGCCACAGGATAGCATTGCAGTGGCGGTGCGTCCAGAGTGGGCGCTGGAGCACTGTCCCCTCTCTCCTGTGCCCATCACTCAGAACAATACATAGGTTCATGCGTTGCATGAACCTATGTATTGTCTATGCCGCACACTATTCAGGTGGATGGCCTCTTGTAAAGCGACCGACATATGAATAATTGCGTCATTTAGGGGGTTAAAATTGCAGAGCAGAAACAGGTATTAAAAAAGTCTTGCAAATTACAACCTGAGGGATGTAATTGGCTTCCTCAAAGAAAAATCGGGGACGCAAGGAGGGGGCATTCCTTGTGTAAACACTGACAGGCTGCTCTGGCAATCATGTTCACCAAGTCTGTTTAATGGTAACATGATTGGCTGATGCAACATGAAGGGAAGGAGAAGACATCAAGGACAGAAGAAGGATGGCGCTGACCACAAGAAGGTAAGTGCAGGGCTGGGGGGAAACTGGCTGCATTAGAGGGGACTAAATGGCTGCATTGGAGGGGACAACTGGGGGCGTTTATTAGGCAACAGAGCAAAAAAGGAGGAAGTTTATTTCCGAAATTGGGGTTGGAACCCCCCAACATTTGGAGCAACAGGCGCCCCTGCTGGAAAAGTTAGTGAGGGGAAATATTTAGGGAGGATAAAAAAGGGGCAATCTAAAGCTTCCAACATGCATGTGGACAAAGGGGACATTCTCAGCATATTACAATCATGGTAATTAGGGAAGGATGAAAGAAATACAATACATTAGCATACATGTAATACATAAAATGTGATGTTAAGGGAGAAAACTTACCCTAATATAGTCCTCCTGCAGGACTTGTATAATAGCAGAACAGGTGTCTGGGATTATGAGGCCCAGAGCCTGGGGGGAGATGCCTGTGGTGAACTTCAAGTCCTGAAGACTTCTCCCTGTCGCCAGGTAACGCAACGTGGCGATGAGCCTCTGCTCAGCACTGATGGCTTCCCGCATAACGGTGTCCTTCCTGGTAATATAGGGGGACACCAAAGCCAACAGTTCCTGAAAAACGGGGTCAGACATCCTCAGAAAATTCCTGTAGTCCTCAGGATTATTCTCGACGATCTCCCGCAGCAGAGGCATGTGGCAGAATTGGTCCCGCTGGAGCAACCAATTCTTGGTCCATGAACTCCTCCTCACACCATTCATGGACTGGTCTTGGTCCAAAACAAGCAGACCAACACCAAGCGCACGCACAGCACGAACTCGGCGACGAGAACGTCCAGGCGACATGGCTAGGAAACGGTCGTCTAATCAGAACGTACAGAACAGAACGCACTTTAGAACAGCAAGGCCTATGAATAACAAACTGAAATTCAGAAACGAACAGGCAATAACGCACTGTAAAACAGATACGACCTGCCTAGACGCCCTGAAAGTCAAGATACGAACCCACAAGCACAAACTGAACGGCAGAAAACGATATGAAAAGTACGAAGACTGAAAAGCGCGAATCGTCTCTTCCCAAACTTTTACTTCACACGCGGTAACACGAGATCAGCAAAAGCAGCCCAAGGGGTGGCGCCAAGAAAAAAGATCTTCCCCTTTATAGTGCCGTCGTACGTGCTGGACGTGAGCGCAGAGAACCACGAGGAAATTGGAAAATGACAGTGTGTACGCATAGAAAGCTTGACGAGAAAATCGACAAGCTTAACAAGAATCTCGTCGAAAAAAACGACGTGTTTTTTACGACGAGAAAATCGGTCGTGTGTACGAGGCCTTACAGCTGGAGGGCCACAGGTTGAGCACCCATGCTGTAGGCATTGCTGTCTCTTAAAACAGAGCGATCAGTTTTGGTGTGGACTGTCCTTTAGAGCCTATTCACACCTCTTTGTGTGTGTTTTTTTAATTTATTTTCTGTCCTTTGATGCACTGTGCATTAAGACATTAACACCAGAAAAAATGTACCTGCATTATTTTTGGCAATGTACAGCACCACAACGTAGAGAGCATTCACCATTGTGTCTTATGGTGCCCTATAGAACAGTTTCCTTTTTTGTGTGTCCATTGGGGTATCGTTTAAATGGATTGTTAACTCACATATGCCATGCGTTACTGTGCATGGCATTCACGTGCTGTAAGTAGCACAGCCTCAACTGGTATCGACAGTGGTAAACCATGAATAAGACAGGGACACCCAGGAACAGTTCAAGCAGGTTTATCCCTAAACACAACTTATAATGCAGGAGAACTTTATACAGAAATTCCACATAATTCCATATAAACAAAACATCTGCTTGTCCAAGCCCGTAACTAAACCAAGGTTTGTTCCTGACTAACAGCGTGTCCCCTGAAAGGTTCCCTACAACAAACAGGTGCCTTGTGTACCTGTTTGGTGTTGTTTTTTTTTACTTTCAAAATATTTAAGAAGATAAATAATACAGAACATTACATCATGTTAGCTAAAACTAAATTAAAATAAAGAAAAAAGATTGTTTAGGAATAAACAAAATCATTAGTCAATAAATGGATAAATTAATAAAAACCTTCTAGAAAAAAGGATAGATTCATGTAAGCTATCTGAGAAACGAACTTAAAATGATAAGCAATTAAATGAAGGGTGTGATCCCTAAAACTAAAGCAATCAAAAGTTTGTCAGGGGGAGATCTCTTCATCCTTATAATATAATGGAAGTGAGAAGGGAAACCCTCTCTCTTTGGTAACCTGGAGCCCCTTATCGGGAACTAACTGCTCCAGGCATAAAGACCTCCTTCTGACTCTTAAGCCTTGTACACACGGCCGAGAATCCCGTTGTAAAAAAAAAACGCTGGTTTTCTCGACGAGATTCTTGTTAAGCTTGATGGGATTCTTGTCAAGCTTTCCTTGCATACACACTGTCGATTAAAAATCTCGTCGTTGTAAAGCGCGGTGACGTACAACACGTACGACGGCAGTATAAAGGGGAAGTTTGATTCCAATGACGCCACCCCTTGGGCTGCTTTTGCTGATCTTGTGTTACCGCGTGTTAGTAAAAGTTTGGGGAGAGACGATTCGCGCTTTTCAGTCTTCGTGCTTTCAGTTCGTTACAGCTTGACGAATGTGCTATCTCCATTACGAACGCTACTTTTACCAGAAGGAGCGCTCCCGTCTCATACTTGATTCTGAGCATGCGCGGTATTTTAAGACTTCAAAAGCATACACACGATCGGTTTTCTCGTCGGGAAACAGGCCGACGAGAATCCCGACGAGAAAAACGAGAATCCTGACGAGAAAATAGAGAGCAGGTTCTCTATTTTTCTCGTTGAGATTCCCGCCAGTTTTCTCGACAAGAAACCATACACACAAACGTTTTTCTCGGCAAGAAAGCTCTCCCAGATGTTTTCTTGTAGTTTCTTGCCGAGAAAACCGGTCAGGTGTATGAGGCTTTAGGCCCTGAGAAGATTATCAGGGCCAACAGATCGGGATGGACTAAACAAGGCGAATGAAACCTTTGATAGATAAAGTTAAATAGAAGGTAAAACAGCATCTTCACCAATCGAAATTCCCATATATTTGAGTTAGTATCCAAGATATTTTGGTTTTGGCATCTGTCAGGAAAGGTTTTGTTTTTTTCCATGATTTGGCAATTGTGATTTTGGCGCCTGTAAAGATAAAGTGTATCAATTTTTGTGTAACCTTTGGTATGTGAGGAATATGAGCGTTCAAATTGGCTACTGGTAGGAACCTAGGGACCTGAAAACCTGTTATCTTAAAAATTAATAAAAATATTTTTCTCCAGAAGGGGCAAAATCTGGGGCACTCCCACCATGAGGCATAGAGCCGTAAAGTTGGCAACCTCTGAAACATGTTGGATCTGATGCTGGATATATAGATGCCAGTCTGGAGGGAGTTGGGTGCCATCTGGTTATAACTTTAATATTTGCCCCCATTAGAGAGACATTAGGAAACCTTTGAAAGATTTAGAGAAGGTTGAGTGCCAGGTATCCAAATTCCAACAAAACTGAGCGTCTTTTTCCCAAGCCTCCATATAGGAAGATTTTGATGTAGGGTGTGTGAGGCATGAATATACCATAGATATGCCTCCCCTTTATGAACCGGCCTGGCTGCACCATAACTCGTACTTTGTAAATTGGGAAGGAAGGGGTTTTTCCTTCCATATTTGGTTTAAAAATTTGATTAAATGGCGGTTTTTCAGAATTTGGAAGTTTCAGATGTTTGATGCAGTAACTAAGGGATATAGGCCCTCCAGGATTAAAAAAATGTCCTATACGATACAATCCTTTATCTATCCACCATTTAAATGCCTCTACATTTAGACCCGGGGGCAAGTCAGGGTTATTGAATAAATGAGAAAGAGGTCTTCCAGAGGATATAAGGTTTGGGAGGTTTCTTAGGGAATCCCATAGTGCAAACGATTGAGATAGGGATGGGGACATTATGGGGGGTCTTTTTTTGGGGGGGCACCATAAAAGCTATTCTAAGGATAATGTTGGTGTAGCCTCTTTTTCAATATTGATGCAGTCTGTTTTTTTTTGTTGCAGAATAAATCAAAGAAGTCTGGGCTAGTCTAGCGACTAAGTAGTATTTATGTAGTTCAGGTAGACCTAAACCTCCCTGTTTTTTGTGATGGAGTAATGTGTTTTGGGGGATGCGGTAACCTGAAGCACCCCAGATAAATTTGATTATTTTACTTTGGAGCTTTTTCAAGTGATTCTTCGTAATGAGAATAGGAAGAGATCTAAAGAAATAAAGGATTCTAGGGAGCAGAGTCATTTTTATAGAATTCTACCTAACCAAGATAATTTGTTTTTTGACCAAGATGCTAGATCATTCTCTAATTTTTTGAATAAAGGTGGATAATTATGTAAAAAAAAAGGGTCTCAATGCGGGCTGTTAAGGTAATGCCCAGATATTTGATTGAGGTGTCTGTCCATTCAAAACCAAAGGATTGTTTAAGCAACGAGACACTAGACAAGGGAAGCGAAAAATTTAGAGCTTGTGATTTTGAGTTATTTACCCTAAGGCCTGAGACCTCAGAGAAGGCCTTCATAACCTGGTAGATGTTAGAAAGGAATATCAGCGGAGACATCACGAACAATAAGATGTCATCTGCAAATAGGCCACATTTGTGAATTTGATTAACACAGGAACTCCTTTAATATCGGGATTTTGTCTGATGGCTATGGCTAATGTTTCAATGGCAATAGCAAATATGAGAGGGGAAAGCGGGCATCCCTGTCTAGTGCCTCGTGCTATATTGATTGGGTTGGAATAATGACCCTGTAAATGGATGAGAGCCTGAGGGTGAGAATAACGAGAATGTAAGAGGCCCTTAAAGCGAACTCCAAAGCCCCATCGATCTATTAGGGAAAACAGGTATGGCCATGACACTGAGTCAAAGGCCTTTTGCAGATCCAGTGACCGTAGTAAGCCTTGTTGTTTTTCTCCTCCCTCCCAGTTGGATTGCAGAATAGATACAATATCTATTGCTCGTCTGATTTGGTCGGGGCCCTGTCTTCCTGGGATGAAGCCCACCTGGTCTTTGTGTATGTAATTTTTAATAAAAGATGCTAATCGATTGGCCATGATCTTTGTCATAATTTTAATATTGTTGTTTATTATGGAAATAGGGCGATAATTACTGATGTCTTCAGGATTTTTGTCTGGTTTGGGTATAACTGTAATAAATGCCGTATTACCATGTGTGTCTAATGGTAAGCCATTTGTTTTGTCATTAAAAAATTTGGTTAGATAGGGGGCTAAGGTGTTGGCGAAAGTTTTATAATAGGGTATGGATAAACCATCAGGGCCAGGGGCTGATCCGTTTTTGAGGTGTTTAATAACCCCCATAACCTCCTCTATTGTGAAGGGAGCCTCAAGTAAACTTTTGTGTGAGGGGGTTATGGAAGGGATGGGAAGATCGTCTAAATACCTAGATAGAAAATCTTTGTCTGGCTTCCAGTGAGTGTCATACAATTTAGAATAAAACTCTTGAAATGCTTCTAGGATTTTGACGGGGTTTGCAGTAAGCCGTTGACCTGCTATTCGGATTTTAGGTATAGAATGAATTCTAACTCTAGGAGAGAGTTTTGTAGCAAGTAATGGCCCTATTTTGTTTGCATTTGTGTAAAATTTGTTGCAACTCCATCTAATCACCTTTTATGCTTGCGTTGTAAGGGCTAAATTTAATTCAAGTTTGGCCTTGTCTATGAGTGATATGGGGAACTTAGAGGGATCTTGTTTGTGACGATTTCTAAGGGTTATGTACTCTTCTTCTAAACGTTCTATTTGAGCTTTGCGGTTGCGTTTAGTTTGGGTAGAGATTTGAATGATTTTTCCCCGGTGAAGGCTTTATGAGCCGCCCAAAGCGTTTCAGAGGAGATATCCTCCGTGTCGTTGAGGGAAAAATATTCCTGTAAGGCTTTATTTATTATCTCATTTGTGGTTGGATTTGTAAGGATTAATTCGTTAAGTTTCCAAAACCCTTTCGAGCTTCTAAGAGAACTGGAGTTTAGGGAAATAATTACCAACGAATGATCTGATAGGGCCGTATCCTTGATGTGGGCATTTAGTATGAGCGGAATGAGGTGTGAAGGGGTAAGGATGTGGTTTATTCTTGCGTATGTGTTGTGGGGGTGTGAAATAATGTGTGAATTCCCATTTGGAAGGGTTTAATTCCCTCCAAGCGTCTGCTAAATTGTGATTCAAAAGAATTTTAGCGATTTTGCGGCTTTCATTGGTCGGGCGGGTCAATTGGTCTTTGGAGGGTTTGGACTTATCCAGAGCCTGGTCAAAAGCTACATTCGAGTCTCCCCCCAAAATGACCGTTCCTACTAACATAGGACTCAGTGTGTTCTTCATATTTTTGAAGAATGGGGCTTGGTTTCTATTAGGGGCATAATATGAGACTAGGGTGTATAGTTGACCATCAATAAACTGATGGTCAACTATACACCCTAATAACCTTGTAATAATAGAATTCTTCCATCTGGATCAACATAGTCGAAAGACTTCTCGAATTTGCAGGATTTGGAAAATAGAATGGCTACTCCCTTCCTTTTATTCTCCGCGCTAGCAAAGTGGAATTGCGGAAAATTAGGGTGAATATAATTAGCACTGTATCGTATGGGGAAGTGCGTTTCCTGGAGCAAAAGAATATCTATTTTAAGGGATTTATAGTAATCTAAAAAATGTCTCCTTTTGACAGGAGAATTCAAGCCTTGCACATTATGAGAGGCTATTTTAAGGTGTGTTTGTTGGTTGCTAGCCATGAGATTCAGGGGAGGCATATCCGCTATTACTGACCCCACTCACCCTTAGAGAACCTTGGTACTGAGGATTAATCAGGTGTACTTCCGAGTGGAGATTGAGGTGTTTAACGGTCATCATTGATCCGAGAGCTGGCAACTCTAAAAGAGACAATTGGGTTAGACACACAAGGGAAAGGGAAAAAAAATAACATAACATAGAAAAAAGTAAGAAAAGAGATGGAATATAGAAAATAAGTCTCCTAACATGTAAGGTTAGGACCCTTGAATCCTTTTAACCAGATCAAAAAAAGAGTCTGGACTAAGACGGCCAGACAACCTATCCCCTGAAGACACAAAGATTTCCAGACAATAGGTGGGTACACACGTGAACCACCCCCATACAGGGCGCCCATAGAAAAAATATGATAAAAAAGTAAATTATTTTTGCACGGTAAAACGAGAGTAGGCTTATGTAAAGCTCTATAACTTAGAAAATACTTTACAGTAGTAGAATTATTATAAAATGTTAGTAATATGTTACTAGATATAAAAAAAAAAAAGGGAACATAGAGCTTTATAGAAAAAACTGAAAAACTATGAGAATTGAACTGGAGAGCAGGTTGAATTTTAGGATGGATTTATCCTAACACCTGAGGTACAGAAAAATCTGTGCTCGGATTTTAGATCCGAGGAAAAAAAACGTAGTAACAAAAGAGGTGAAAAAGAGCAAAGTCAAGTAGGGCTATTGTCTTTAATCTTCTTTTTCTTTCCTTTGTTCCAAAGGGGAGATTGTGGGCTTGTTGGAGTAGGTCTTTTAGTAGAACAAGGACCAGTTGTAGAGGTGTCCATGTCAGCTTCCGTAGAAATAAGTTTCAGTTGGAGAAGGATCCGCTCTCCTTCCTGTAGGCTTGAGAAGGAGCAAGGTCTACCATTTTCAGAGAATTTCACTGCAAAGGGAAAGGCCCATCTGTGTTTAATGTCTTTCTGAGACCAGATCAGTAGCAGGGGTTTAGGTGCTTTTCTGCGTTGGATTGTAGAAGGAGATAAATCAGCAAAAAGTTGAATTGGGTGTCCTTGACATAGTATTTGAGGGGTTATTCCAGCTTGTTTCATGATCTCTTCTTTTATTGAGAAGAAATGGGCTTTCCATTCTTTCTAGGAGGACCCAAAGCTCTGTGAGCCCTATCCAGCTCAAGGCCCTGCTGGGGGATATTAGGTAGAAGAGTTTTAATTAGGTCGTGTACTTCTAGTGTGACATCCATTACAGATTCAGGTATACCCCTGATTCTGAGGTTATACCTGTGAGACCTGTTCTCGAGGTGATCGATTCTTGAATTAGCATAGTACAGTTGTTCTTGTACTGAGGATACATTTTGGTGTTCTATCAGCAGTCAGCCTTTTCACCCAGCAGCAGGTTCTCTCAGCAGAGAGAGAGCCCTATGCATATTTTAGCTCACATGTATAAAGGTCTGTAGACAGCTGAGACTAATAATGTCTGGTTAACAGGTAGAATTTGGAATAGAGGCATTATCCCACCCAAAGCTCTAGAAAGCCTCTGGGCTCCATGACTCAAGACATAACTCGGTGTTACTAAACCCTCAACAGTAAAATCAGTCTGTATATGCAGTAAAGCATGCTTGTTATACTCACTGTGGAACCTAAGGGGTTATTTAAAAAAAGGCTGTTTGATCCTCTCTTCTCTGATCATCCCATTCTTTTACTGTCCCCCATTCATCTCCTGGTGGAACAGAGCCTTGGGAGCACTCTGCACGTGCTCAGTAGTTTGGTGTGTATTAATAAGAGTTTTTTGTTTTTTTTTGTTGGGGGAGGGTGCATGTGATCAGCACAGACCCAATCACCACTGTCCAGATAGAGGGTCAGGGGTCCTGCAGCCTCATAGGACAATCAGAGGAGAATAAAAACTCCTCCTACAAGCTTTAACCAGTGCTCAGCCAGACACTGATAGAAGTCACAAGACTGCTATAAACTGCTGATGAGAAAAGGTATTTAGCAGTTTATATTTACTAAAATGATTGCATTTCAATGTTCTGTGTACTGTTGGGGACCAGATATAGTGAAAGCAGGATCCTGGGTTTAGTAACACTTTAAGATTCTGAGAAAAGTTATTTTTTTCTTTAATGAACATAAACCCTGGAGCCCCTCACCATGTGGGATACGTGGGTAACCCATACACACCATTCACAACCCTGCCAGCCAGTGCCTAGCAGTGTTGAAACATACATGTTTTAACACGTTAACATGCATCGAAAGGTGTGAATGGGGCCTCAATGTTCACGAAATAATCTTTTTTTTTTTACTGCAATTTCCTGATTTGTAATTCATTACAGCTTTGAAAGAAAATTGTTCCATTAGCCCCCATGCGACTGTTGCTTGATGATCAACCTCTTATTAAGTTTGCTTCCGCAAATACCAGTAATTAGAAGCTAAAGAATAACTAAAAACCTATTAGCCTGCATTTGAGCACTCCACAGCACATTCCTAATAAAGAGATTTGAAGAGTAATACCAATCTGACCGGGAAATGTACAGATGGCCACACTGCCGCATTTAGATTCTCCTGCCGAGTGCTTCATATTCTGAGCACACAATTTATTTGTTCCTGGTAGGGAGCTAAAATATAATTTGGTTTGGGCACTTGGAGAAAATAAAAAAAGAAACCGCTTTCCATCCATCTCTCTGAAATTCCAGTGTTAGTTGGATGTTTAGAAAGTTATTGACAGCAGCTACAGTTAGAAAATCTGTGCCGATATGAGTTGATTTAAAGTTCTTAAAGGTGAATTGGATTTATTTTTATCTTGTCAAATTTGAATTTAAAGTGCATGTAAAGTTTAAATCTTTTTTAGTATGTTTGGATTTGTGTCTTGCTGTATACAGCATTCTTAGGCAAATCTTTTTTTTTGTGAGTTCATTTAAAAGTTTCCAACCTTCCAGTAACAGCACTTCCTGATGCAAGTGCCTTCAGTTGGCGACTATCTAATACAGCGGTCTGCAACGTTTTGGTGGTAGGGACCGGTATGACGCAGCCAATTTTACCGGGGGGGGGGGTTGGTGGCGATAGGGGCTGTCAAGTGGCAGCTGCTTTCCTCCTTTAGATGCCCTGGGGCACAACAAACACATACAGGTCCCCCCGCTGCCGACCAACAAGAGGCAGAGCCCGGGGGCAATACAAGCGGCTGACAATACAGAACGCGCTGCCGCCAACCCCCTGCCACATGGCCGGCCCCCAACAGGTCACAGACCAGCACCTGTCCCGGGGTTGGGGACCCCTGATCTAATAGATATAATAGATAGCCTAACAGCCAACTGAAGAAGCTCACACAGCAGGCTGACAACGCTGCTGTTAACTGTTAGGCAGTGTTTTCAACCTGCAAAAGGAAGTGTCGTTAGGTTAACATCTCCAGGTAAGAAATCACCAAAAAGTATTTGCTTAACCACTTAAATACTGGACACTTTTACCCGCTTCCTGCCCAGGCCAATTTTCAGCTTTCAGCACTGCCGCAATTTAAATGGCTATTGCGCGGTCATGCGTCACTGTACCCATATGACATTTTTCATCTTTTTTTCCCCACAAATAGAGCTTTTGGTTGGTGATATTTGATTATCACTGGCTTGTTTATTTTTTGCGCTACAAATAAAAAAAGACTGAAATTTTGAAAAAAATTTACTTTTTCTTTCTGTTATAAATTTTTTGTAAATAAATTCTTCTTCTCCTAATATGCAGTACTGATGGGCAGCACTGAAAGGTGGCACTGATATGCAGGACTGATAGGTGGCACTGATATGCAGCACTGATGGGCACTGATAGGTGGCACTGATGGATGGCACTGGTATGCAGCACTGCTGAGGCACTGATAGGCATTACTGATGGGCACTGACTGGCATTACTAATGGGCACTGCTTGGCATCCTATGTGGGTACAGGTGGGCATCACTGGTGAGGCACTGGTGGGCATTTCTGATGGGTCTGCAATTATGGGTGATAATTATGGGTGATAATTATCAGTGCAGACCCCCCCTATTAGGAGGGCTGCTGATCGACTCACCTCTACCTGCACCTTGTCTGTGAGAATGGAGGAATGGCATATATTGAGAATGCAGGAAAGCACTTCCTGGTTACCATGTGATCAGCTGTGATTGGACACAGCTGATCAGGTGGTAAAGAGCCTATGTCATAGGCTCTTTACCCAGATCGGCGATGCATTGTTTTAGATCGATTTTTTTTTTTTTAGCAACTTAGTTGATGCCCCCTACTTATTTGTATGTGGTAGTGCAGTGTTCATTTTATCATCAAATTTAAATTTAGTTTTAGGCATAGTCTTTTCACTAAAATTACGCTTTAGTTTTAGTTGTATTTTAGTCATCTGAATTGTTTCAGTTGTATCTTAGTCAACTAAAGTAGCGTTAATTTCGTAGACGAAAATATTTTCATCAACAGAATTAACACTGGTGCACTGTCCACTGTTAACGCTTTCCTGCGAATACCAGACATTCAAGAAAGCAGCACTGAGAGAGCAGGAGCCAGCAGCACTGAAAGTTGTAAACTGCAAGTGCTGGGATAAGAATTTTAAGAAATAGTTTACTGGGAAAAATGTATTTTAAACACAGCCAATTCACCAAAAGGTGTTCAGTAGGGTTGAGACCAGGACACTGTGAAGGACACTTGAAGGCCAAACTTGTCAATCAATGTCTTTATGGGTTTGGCTTTGTGCACAGGGGGGCAGTTGTGCTTGAACAGAAAAGTGCCTTCCCGGAACTGTTGCTAAGGAGGTTGGGCGTGCACAGTTGTCTAAATTATTTTTGTATGATGGAGCATTAACAGTACCTTTACTTGGATACTCCTTCACTGAATAATTTTGAAACTGTACATCAGGCTTAAAAGAAACACGTCTTGGATGGACAGTGCCCCCCTTTTTATGTCTCTTGTAGTTTTTGTCCTGATTTTTCCCCAATGTCTTCTCGTTTGCTTTTTAAGCAACTTGTTCACCTTTTTCCATGTTCACAAGAGCTTTCATTACACGTTACATAACATTGATGTGAAATGTTCATGAAACGCACAATGTAACTGAACTGGTATCACACACACTCACTGGCCACTTTATTAGGTTACACCTGTTTAATTGCTTGGTAACACAAATTGCTAATCAGCCAATCACATGGCAGCAAGTCAGTGCATTTAGGCATCTAGACGTGGTGAAGGCGACTTGCTGACGTTCAAACCGAGCATCAGAAAGGGGAAGAAAGGGGATTTGAGTGACTTTGAACGTGACATGGTTGTTAGTGCCAGATGTACTGGGATTTTCACGCACAACCATCTCTAGGGTTTACAGAGAATGGTCTGAAAAAGAGAAAATATCCAGTGGGTGGCGGTTGTGTGTAGGAAAATGCCTTGTTGATGTCAGAGGAGAATGGGAAGACTGGTTCGGGATGATAGTAAGGCAACAGTAACTCAAATAACCACTCGTTACAACTAAGGTATGCAGAATACCATCTCTGAATGCACAACACATCGAACCTTAAAGCAGATGGGCTACAGCAGCAGAAGACCACACTGGGTGCCACTGCTGTCAGCTAAGAACAGGAAACTGAGGCTACAATTCGCACTGGATCACCAAAATTGGACAATAGAAGATTGGAAAAACATTGCTTGGTCTGAAAAGTATTGATTTCAGCTGCAACATTCAGATGGTAGGGTCAGAATTTGGTGTAAACAACATGAAAGCATGGATCCATCCTGCCTTATATCAATGGTTCAGGCTGGCGCTGGCAGTGGTGGTGTAATGGTGTGAGGGGGAGGATATTGTTTAAATGCCACAGTCTACCTGAGTATTGTCGCTGACCGTGTCCATCCCTTTATGACTACAGTGAGTGTACCCATCTTCTGATGGCTCCTTCCAGCAGGATAATACTCCATGTCATAAAGCTCAAATCATCTCACCACTGGTTTCTTGAACATGACAATGAGGTCACTCTACTCCAATGGCCTCCACAGTCACCAGATCTTATCCAATAGACCACCTTTGGGATTTAGTGGAACGGGAGATTCGCATCATAGATGTGCAGCCGACAAATCTGCAGCAACTGTGTAATGCTATCCTGTCAATATGGACCAAAATCTGAGGAATTTTTCCAACACCTTGTTGAATCTATGTCATGAAGAATTAGGGCAGTTCTGAAGACAAAAGTGGGTCCAACCCGGTACAAGCAAGGTGTACCTAATAAAGTGGCCGGTGAGTATAGTTTATTATATAACATTGGTAGCTAGTTAGATGGTATGGGTTTTTATGTCATAGAATATACATCAACAAAATATCTATTTTCCTTCTATTGCTGGTCTGTTCAGGTATGTGTGTAAATGCCTGATGCCGATTTTCTAAATGGCATATATTGCGTGTTTTATTGGTTTGTGAAGTATGCAGTGTGTCCTCAGCAGCTGTCTTTCTGACAGTGTTCTTTCAAGGTTGTTAAAGCTTGGTGAAAGTACACAAAACTGTGGCAAACATCCAAAACGTCAGATAAGATGGATAACATGACTGTTAGATGTGAGGCCAATGGGATGCTTAATTTTAGAAGCAGATGGTTTATTATAAGCTGAAAGAGCACAGGAAATTCAAACTCGGCATGCCATATTAAAAATGGGAAACCAGAGTATTCGGTATTTTACATGTGAACATGATCAGCTTATTGTAAACAGTGTTTACAATAGAGTTTGAAATCTTGTTTGTAAGGCCTCGTTTACACTGGCTGAAAACATAGGTGGTTGAGCCGCTGTTTTAGTGCCCCCCGACCATCCAGCCAGAAAAGCTTTAGGCCCCCTTTCACACTTGCAAATGAGTTTATCAGTTACATGCAGGAGACAAAACAAGGGGTCCTTGGTGGTAAGCTTTGAGCAGCAGCCCTATTAAAAGCAGTAGGAGAGCTAACTGCTCTTGAAGTTAATTGTGGCCACTAGCATTTAATCACTCATGGAACGTTTACTTGTGATTGGCTCTGGACAGAGAATGATGAACAATTTTCTTCTACACAGCGTGGATGGATAAATCTTCCACTGTGGCTATTGTATTTTTTCAACCAGTCCCAACAGCTGTCAAGATACCCGGATAGTGGCTGCATCTGATTGGATTACAATTTTTCATCTGACTTCTTTGATTTTTCAGTTGAGGGATGTTGGGTGGGCCTACGGGGCTCCGAATTGCAGCCAGTTTATAATAAACTGTCTGAAATTTGTTCCATGTATGAGCAGCATAAAGTGGATGTAAATCCTCACATTCCCAGTGAAGTGAACAGCCTCAGATACACAGAGATTAAACAAATCTCCCTACACAAGTTTTACATGTATATCTGCTGTCTTCATCTTGCTATATTCTTTAGAATTCTTACATCAGGTTAGAATTTTCACTTCCTCATTCTGCAGTAGGAGTGCATTCTTGTCTTACACTGGGAGACAGCTGATTGGAGGAAACCCCCCCCCCCCCTCCACATAGGTAGAAGAATGAAGATACTTTCAGAGCTGTGCTGTGACAAGACAAGCTCTCTGTTTTATCTATTTATAGCAACCTCCCACGACACACATTTTCAGGCTAGTTTTATCTCCCATCTTGGAGAACTTGTCAGAAGTTATCAAGCTGATAACGGAGGAACGAAACAGCAGAATCACACGGGTGCTTTGGAGAGAGATAAAAAAAACACTACAGATATATGTGCCTAGGTCAAATTTACATCCACTTTAAGTATAATGTAGACTTCTATATGTACCTGGGAAAGCAGCCACATTGCTTATTACTTGCGCAGGTTCTGCTTCCTAAATTGTAGCACTGTCAGTGGTTGTGCCTCACTGTTAGGACTTCTCAATGTAAATATATCATTTGTCTGATTTATTTTTTTCATTCTTCTTTTCAAAGCATTTGTTAAAACTCAGTTGAAACTTTGGGGTCAATTCACTGAGCTTTACTGCATGCGGTAAGGGTATCATATTACTAATTTGCATAAATTATCGCATGCAGTAAATAAAGTTCAACTCATTTTAAAAAAAAAAATATATATATATATATATTGCCCTAAACAACGAAAAATTGTGTGGTAATCTGTTAAGTCCAACTCACAAAGGAAACCAGAACTAAGAAAAGGTGCCAGTGGTGGTAACCAGTGCAGTACCAGAAAGAGGGACATATTACACCTACCGAGAGCCTAATTCAACCCAGAGGAGACCCACAGAAAGGGGCCTAATTCCACCCATGGAAAGGGGTGCAATACAACCCTCAAAGAGGAGTCTAATTCCACCCACAGAGGACCCACAGAATGTTGACACTATTTCACCAGCAGTGGACACAAAAACATGTGGCATCCCGAGTACACAATTTATTTTATTTTTTATTAAATCAAAAAGGCATGACATGCAGTGCAAATTAAATTCAAACATCGGCTGAAATTTAACATCAAGAACTTTAGAAAAAATTAATAAATCATTTTACAAAAGTACAACAATGGAGTATGTCAACCATGCCAATTACTCCATCTAGAAGTGACCTCTTGAAGCGGCCACTGTAATACATTTGATTATATACACCATTACAACAAGTTAACTTTACATAGGAATATGAAAAACAAATAAAAAATTTCAAAAAAATATTAAACAAAATAGTCACGTTTTCTTTAGTTTCCACAATATAAACATAGGCAGCAGCACAGAATTGGGCCAAAAACATAGAACAATCTAGTAAACAACAGCTCTAGCAGGCCATACATTTTCAAAAACAATTATTTTATTTTTATTAATGCATGGCATGATGAATTTAGTCAAGGCTTTTTTTCTCAAAAAATAGGTGCAGGAACTCAACCACGACCCCCCCCCCCCCCCACACACACACACACACACACCCTTCAAACTGCATTAAATAGTGGGTGTGGTCACATTTCACTAACAGTGAGAGGGTCATACAGGGGCATTAAATACTAGGAGTGCATAATGTACAAAGTGCAGCGTTTGGGGGGTTGGTGTGTTACACAGGGTGCAGAGTTAAGGGGTGCGCTGCATGCAGAGTTCTGGGGTGCTCTACACACAGAGTGCAGAGTTCAGCCTTCTTCCACAGCTGCCTACCTCTGCTTCCCCCATCCGCATCTCACTGTCACCCTTCTTTGGCTCTAACCTCTGCATGAAACCCCCCTCCACTGTCCTCATCTCCACCCCCCCTCCTTAAAATATCCACAATCTTCCACATGTCTTACTTTTGTTGCTGTATTAAGCTGACGCTTCCAGCTGGCTCTAGTACCTCTCCACACACTATAGCTGGCTCCTCCTCTTTCGCTTGCAGAGAAATCATTCAATGGGGTGTCAGCATCCACACTCCACCCTGGGCACGTGCATCTTCCTTGTCTCCATCCTGAACTCAGTGGGAGACACTGAGGAGATCAGATCTGTGGGAACCATTGGGAGACAAGCTGTCACTTGTAAAGCCAGACTTCTGTGTTTACAAGTGATAGTGGTAAGCGGGGAGCAAAGGGCCTAAACCGGAGGTGGTGGAACTGAGTTCCACCAAGTTCCAGCTTAAAAAAATCCCCGGATTTAGTAAAAGAGAGACAAACAGCTTAAAGTGGTTGTAAACCCAGATTTTTTTTTTTTTAAACCCTGCAAGACAAAGCCATAATGAGCTAGTATGACTAGCATACTAGCACATTATGCATTACTTACCTTAGATCGAAGCTGTCCTCGTCTCCCCCTCCGGCCGCAGACATCGCTCCGGAAGGTTACTTCTGGGTATCGCTTCATAAAACCGGCATTTACAGTGCGCTTGCGCCGATGTCTACGGCGCGCATGTGCCGTAAACATCGGTGTACTATTTTTGGCAAATATCTCCTAAACCGTGTAGGTTTAGGAGATATTGCAAACACCTACAGGTAAGCCTTAATCTAGGCTTACCTGTAGGTGCAACTAACCCCAGAGGGTTTACAACCACTTTAACAGCTATTTTCAGGCAACAGATCTACATGAAAAAGACACAGCTTGGATTACCAAGCATCAGGAGACATACATTTGAGAAGGTATTCTAAATTGAATGCCTCAAAATACTGTAAAAAAAAAATGTTAGAGTAAAAAATATTTTTTTGCAAAAGAAAAATAACAAACATGTTATAACGTAAAATGTTAAAGAAATTACCTTAAAAAAATCCTTAACCACCGTCACATGCGATAAACTACCGCATGAGAAAATGCGGTAGCTAACGAACAATCAAAAAAATACCTCATTCATTATTTAATGCAAAATTATTAGTGAATTGAACTTTCAGAACTGATTTACCGCATGGGGTATTTTACCACATTTTATTTGGTCGATATTTAACTCTTAGTGAATTGACTCCTTTGTCTTTTTTATTACCGTAATGCAGTCAGGCTACATAAACTTCTATATTTATTTTTTTACTGTACTATTGTGTCGCAGAGTTCCTTGTGCTGGCAGCCCTCTGGAAATCTTTGGCCAACATAGAGTATACATGTCTCGGTCACCAATAATCCCCCCTGCCGCCTGCACAGTGTGCAGGGAGTGTGGGTGCTGTTGATTGGAGCATTGTGCAGGGGGTGTTGGGGACCTGGATGCTGCATTTTGTGTTGAGCAGCAGTCGATATCTTACAGGGCATTTTAATCCTAGCTGCAGCATAAAATAAAAAATAAAAGATGCCCATTATTGCATTACAGTATTAAAATATATACAGATATACAGAAAAGAAAAAACAAGAGAGAAAACAATCCCCTGACTAAACAACCAGTACAAAGCAATGAAATGCTTTTGCCCCAGATTTCACAAATAACAAAATATCGCCATTCTGATGCAATATTTAATTGTAATTACACTAACCTTGCGAGAAATCGATTAAAACAGAGCACAATCAGTAAAGGAGGTCCTTGATAGGTCCACTCGATCTACTCTGTTGCTAACCCACACCATCCATCAGCCACTCATAGCAAACTCGGTGGTTACACGTCAATCACTTAATGCTAACAAATTGATCACCTTACAGTGGTCTTTTATTCTATTTTCTTCCTAAATTCCATGTAAGCTTAAACATATTTGTGACCAACAATATGTTAGAAACCTCATAGACACATCACTGTGAAATGGATGGCAATCTGGGCCTATAGAAGATTAAAGTGCTTTAAATGTATTTATTAGACATGTGCAGAACAAAAAAAAATTGTTCTGTTGTTCTGTTTTCAATTTATTTACATAAATTTAGTTAAATTTGTTTCATTCGTTTTCGGAATTAGTTTTGCTTATAAGAATTTGAATAGATTAACATTTTTCGAATTTCATTTGAATTCAAATAGAATTCCCTTCGAAATTGAATTTATTCTATTCTAAATTAGATTTTCGGAAGATGGTTATATTCTTTCCATTCTATTCTATTTGTATTATCTATTCTATTCTATCCTAGTATATTCTTTTCTATTCTATTCAAATTAAATGTATTCTATTCGAAATTAGAATTTCAGAAACCTGTTATATTGTATTCTTTGTATTCTATTATTTTATATTTATTTTGTTTATTCTATTAATTTTTTTTGTATTCTATTTTATTTTCTATTCTATTGAAATGAATTATTTTCGAAATGCGAATTTCAGAAGTTATATATTCTATTTTATTCAATTTTTTATTCCATTCTATTCTTTTCTATCCCTATTTTGTCAATTCAGTTTTTTTCAATTTCTTTTACTTTGTATTCTGTTTGCATTCGATATTCATGCAGGACAGCACCAGCAGACTTGGATCAGAGGCTATATAGTATAGCTCCAGCCCGTGCAAAACACCATCCACCATTCTAGTGGATGGTGCTATGTAGACACATTTCTGAGATTGGTAAAAGAACAGCTTACAAAAGGAGGAGACACATTTCTGATATTGAGATTAAAGGGGTTGTAAAGCTTCGCATTTTTTCACCTTAATGCATTCTATGCATTAAGGTGAAAAAACATCCAATGCTTACAAACCCCCCAGCCCCCTGGTTTACTTACCCGAGCCCTCGAAAGTCCCGCGTCGTGAACGCGCTGGCTTCTCGCCCCTGTCTTCTCGGCTGTTCTCGGCTCTTCATTGGAGATTGATAGCAGCGCAGTCATTGGCTCCCGCTACTGTCAATCTAATGAATGATGCGGCGCGACGGGTGATACAATTGGCAGCTGTGGCCGCCACTATCACACGGGAGCGCACCCGCAAGCTAACCCCCTTGGGAGAGCGCTTCTTAGAATGGGGGTTTGCTTTTGCGGGGAGGAGCCGAGACAGCTGCCGAGGGACCCCAGAAGACCAGGATCGAGGCCACTCTGTGCAAAACGAGCTGCACAGTGGAGGTAAGTATGACATGTTTGTTATTTAAAAAAAAAACAACCTTTACAACGTCTTTAAGTTACTATATAGCCTCTGATACAAATCTGCTGGTGTTGTCCTGCATGAATATACACATATGGGAGATTTTAATCCCTGAGATATGAGTACGGCCGGTGGATATTATGCTGAACATCGTTTGGGTCATGCAGTCCTGTATGAAACTGAATATCTTGATACTTGCAGTTATCGCTTTGTCTGGGCCTTGTGCGTCATGCTTTAGCGATTAAATATCTAGACTATCTAGTTTATATATTCCTGTATGACTTAACGGCATCACATACTAAGCCACATTTACGAAAAACATATGGCACACCATTCTTTCCTCTTTATCTACTGGTTCACCTTAGATTTATGCCACCTCGATTTTGTGGTCAAGACATTGCAGTGCTTTAGAAGCAATTTTTGCAAAACGCATTGACCTCTTGACACAGTAACAATAGAGTCTATATTATAGTATTCGATTGGCCTATAATATCTGTATTGAACCAATGTTTTTGTGGTTTTATGAATAATAGGTTATGTATATTTTTTAATAAAAACAATACTATATAAACTGCTGGTTATCGTCCTCTCTGGTACCATTATAGTCCGTTCAGCTGTTCTCTAAAAAATTTTGAATTCTAATTTCATCCAAAATTTTTATTTATTATTTCAGATTAGTTTTACATTTGTTACTATTGTAATTTGGATACATCGGAATTTCCGAAAAAATTAAATTTTGGCAGAATTTCAATTGGGAACGAAATGAACCACACATGTCTAGTATTTACACAGGGCTGAACATTTTCACTGTGCCCCTGCCCTCATAAAACTTACAATCTTAGAATGCAAAGAATCAAAACGGACCACGCTGGGATGAATGTGCTTCCATGCCTGACATGGTCAATTTGAAAAGCAGGTAGACTGGCAGGATCAACAGTAGTTTTATGCAAATGAATTCAAAGAGCATAACATACTTGTACAAGTACATGGTAACAAGGACAGATATCAGAAATATACATTTTTGGGGCAAACATAACAACTTTAAGTTAAATTTTGCTAAATACATCCCAAGTGCATGAAAACAAAGGTGTTCAGTGCTTTAGGGCTCATGCACACAGGCTTACAATACACTGTGTTTTGATCCATAATCCATACTTTTTTATGAATCTCAATAAAGCTGTATGCTATATTATGGTACTTATAAAGAATATTACAACACAAAAATAAATATTCTTATATTAACCACTTGCCGACCAGCCGCCGTCATACTGTGGCAGGTTGGCACAATCCCGCGAGCCGTCGTAGCTGTATGCCAGCTCCTTTAAGCAGGATAGCAGGCACATGCACGTTGCACTGCGGGGGTGCCGATGTTCTGGCCGCAATGACCACCGGCCACACGCTTTTGCGGGTACGAGGGGCAGAACAGGGACGTGTGTGTGTAAACACACACATCCCTGTTCTGTGAGTAGAGGACAGGCAGATGGTGAGTTCCTACTAGCTAGGAACCACGATCTGTCATTTCCTCCAGTCACTCCCATCCCCCCACAGTTAGAACACACACTAGGGAACACATTTACCCCTTGTCGTCCCCTAGTGTTAACCCTTTCCCTGGCAGTGACATTTACACAGTAATCAGTGCATTTTTATAGCACTAATCGCTGTATAGTTGTCAATGGTCCCAAAAATGTGTCAAAAGTGTCCGATCTGTCCGCCATAATAATCGCGGATCGCCGCCATTACTAGTAAAAATAATAATAAAAATGCCATAAATCTTTCCCCTATGTTGTAGACGCTATAACTTTTGCGCAAATCAATCAATATACGCTTATTGCGATTTTATTTACCAAAAATATGTAGAAGAATACATATCGGCCTAAACTAAGAAAAAAATTGCCTTTTTTTAAAAAAAATTGGGGATATTTATTACAGCAAAAAGTACAAAATATTGTGTGTTTTTTCAAAATTGTCGCTTATTTTTTGTTTATAGCGCAAAAACTAAAAACCGCACAGGTGATCAAATACTACCAAAATAAATCTCTATTTGTGGGGAAAAAAGGACGTCCATTTTTATTGGGTACCACGTCACACGACCGCGCAATTGTCATTTAAAGCAACGCAGTACCGTATCGCAAAAATTGGCCTGGTCATTGAGCAGCCAAATCTTTCGGGCTGAAGTGGTTAAAGTGCTGTTCAAAAAAACCTTTGTATTTTTGAACAGAACTTTGTTAAAAGATCATGTAGCACATGGACCCTTTTTCCTACCTTTGGCTCACTTGCAGGAAAAGGGCACACCGTACTATATGCCCATACCCTCCTGTTTGAAGAGGTTGAGCGGTGTCATGTATTTGGGTCCCACAGCTAGGTTCTCCATCAGTTGGTTCTCATCTCCTAGGATATAGGGACAAGTCTCTGTTTTCCCCCCAAGTAATTCCAATGTCCACTCCACTCTAAACTCCAACGTTGAGTTTATTTTTCATCAATATTCAGCAGATAGGAAAGGGTGGATAAGAGACAGGACAGCAAGGTTTTGGGAGGTAGGTCCAGGCACAAGTAAATGTTACAATTACTAGACTTGTGCACAACGGAAATTTTTTTTTCGTTTCGGTTCGTTTTTTGTGCACAACGGAAAAATTTGTTTAGTTTCGGTTTGTTTCTTTTCGGTCCTGTTGATTCGTAATCATTCGTAATTTTGCTAGACGGGATTTTTCGTGTTCAGACTAATTCGTATTTTCGCAAGCGTCATTATTCGTTGAATTTTTAGTTGATTTATAATTCGTACTTTCGGTAGGGTACGTTGTTTTTCTTTGATTCTGGACAACACTCCTACTTTCGTAACTTTTTTTGGGTTCGTTGAGTCGTAATTTTCCGTGTCTCTCTCACAACGACGCTGCCTATTATGCCTAATGTGCTTCGAATGGATTTGTACTTTTCTAAATACATTGCGGTT
This sequence comes from Rana muscosa, assembly GCA_029206835.1. Classification (NCBI taxonomy): domain Eukaryota; kingdom Metazoa; phylum Chordata; class Amphibia; order Anura; family Ranidae; genus Rana; species Rana muscosa. Next base: position 1,164,277,369 of record CM055116.1, read on the forward strand.
ATTTGTAACGATTCGAAATCTCGTATTTTACTTTCGTTTTTTACATGCGGCTCTAGCCTCCGCCCCTGTACACCATTTTGAGAGGGAGTTCAGCATGGTGAGGGAGAAGCAGAGAGCAGAGTGAGTGTTATTGTGGTTCGAATGGATTCGTACATTCGTAACTTTTTTCATAACGAATTATGCCGAAGACATTCGGGCATTCGCTATTTTGCGGTATAATTTATTTCGGATTCGGTTTTATTCGTAATTGCTTTGTTCGGAAATTCGAATGCTTCCGAATGTCCGAAAGTTGCTAAATTCGGACGAATTTCGATTAGTTACGAAACGAATTGCACAAGCCTAACAATTACCACTCAATCCCTGAGTGGGTTCAGCTCACCCGGATAGTCTCCTGTAAAAGTGGATCCTAGCAGCCGCAGTGATGCTTGGACGCTTAATTAGGTTCTTTTCTTAGATACGATCGGGAGATCCCCTGCCACAGAATCTATCATGTCCCGAACTTCTCAGCTTTTGCAATACAAGGACAGGAGCCAGCAACAGCACATTACTAGGCCCTTGGTGAATAGATGAATCGCTCCAGAAAGTTACCGGGCCCCTTCTTTCATCGTGAACTCTCACTGGTCCCTCAGAACGGTCCTCCCCCGGGCCTCCTCTTCTTAGAGCGGGCCCCCTCGCAAGGGGCACCCTGGGATTCCTCTTCCCAGAAGTGGGCTTCAGCTAAAGGTGCTGGGCCCAGTGCTGGAGTTGCAGCCCCAGGGCTAAAGGTGCCTGGGACTGATGCGCACGCGGACCCATGGCCTGGAGGGCCAGGCGCCCCGCACTCGGACTCCGACTCCTCTCCTCTCTCCAGCTCCAGACCCCTGCCAGGCAGCGTCTGCCCCTTATGTATCCTCTCCCAGCATGCACAGCAGTCCAACCACACCCACTGTACCGCTGCCGAGAGAGGACACCCTAAGGCACAGCACCATTACTAGTGGTTCAACCCTGATCTGTCATGGCAGTGCCACCTACAGGCCACAGGGAACTGCACACCAGTATACCACCTGCAGAAACAAAGTAACACAACCTATCAATGAGAACGGTCTGAGCCTAACTACTAACTCAGACCAGACCCCTAAAGTTGGGTATATAGCCTTAAAGGGGGTGGGCGATACAATCATATTTATTTTAGCACTGTAAGGGTCCTTTTACACAAGGCGGTCTGCTCAGCGGACTCCGATTTGCTCAGCAGGGGATCGCTCCGCTGATCCCCACTGAGCAGGCGAATGACAGGTCCATCTCTACTCACTGTGCAAGAGATCTATGGGGAGATCAGATGAAAACGAACCGCCTGTCTGTTTTTCATTCAATCCAATCCACCAGATGGATGGAAAATAGGGTCACCATCTGTCTGGATTTCACGGACTGGATCGGATAACAGCGGGTGTCAGAGGACATGTCAACGCTGACATTCACCGCTCCATATGAGTGAATGGAGTGTCCGATCAGGTCCGCCTGAAAAACTGACAGGCAGACCTGATCGGTAAGCCCGTGTGAAAGGGGCCTTATATTCTTTATAAGTATCAAACAGAATATCAGCAGGTATTTTAATACAGCAGCTGAATTTTGGTTTCTTGGTGCAGACATAGTAGTTGATTGTTATTGGCCCATGCACACAGCTGTAGCTCCATAATAGGCTTTAAAAAGCCTGCATCTATGGTTTTTTGTATGGACTGTATTAAATGTTGCATACAGGTAAACAAATGTGCTAATGTTTACGTGTTTTACAGCATTTAGCATAAATGTTCTCTATTGGCTCTGGATAACCAGGATGTTAGGTGGCAGGGTCTGCCTGCATCCTAACAACCCAGCACACTAGGGGCAGGAACTGCCTGCTTCTTAGCAGCCTTGGAAGCTAGGCAGCAGGGTCCATCTGCGTCCTAGCAACCTAAGATGCTAGGCAAGCAGGAACCACCTACGTCTTCTTCACAACCTAGGATTCTAGGTGGCAGAAGCTGCCTACATCCTAGCCACCTAGTTTGTTAGGTATTAGGAACCAACTACATCCTAGCAACATAGGTCACTAGGCAGCAGAAACCATCTACTTCCCAGCAACCTAGCAGGGGCCACCTGTGTTCTAGCGACCAGGAACCCTAGGCAGCAGGTCCCCCTGTGTTCTAGCAACTTAGGACGTTGGGACAGAATGAGCCTGCCTGCATCCTAGGAAACTAGGTGACAAGAGCCTCCTGCATTTTGGCAATATATAATACAAGCTGGCAGGAGCTGCCTGCATCCACATTTTAGCTGTATGCTTGTAAATGTTAGCACAAATGTTACAAGCATACAGTGTACTTACTGCCAGAAAGAATATATGTAAAGCCATACAGCCGCCTTACTGAACCACTACTTTTTTTTTGCAAAGTGGCATTGGCCAGTGGACAATATCAACTCACCTTTTAGCACCAGCCAGTTGGCAATAGCCTATTAGTTTCATCACCAAACCCTATCACCTTTCAGCATTGGACAGTAGACAAAACACTGGCACCTTTCAGTTGCTCGTGTGCAATTGAAGTAACACCTTTTGACATGTAATGTAAAAATGGAAATTTAGAAGTCGCTCTACAGCCCAGCAACCTAGCAGGGGTTGTACATGTTGTGCTATGTCTAGTACAAAATTAGGCTTAATGTGTTATAGTATATGAATGACAAGTCCTCTTCCCTTTGTTGTCTCAAGACACATCAAAGCAGTCACTTTAACGTTGTAATTCACTTTAACAATGTTCTGCCAAGAAACATAAATGAGAAAGTAATTTCCTTTGCTGTTCCTCAGGTGTGAGAAGAGCTAAATGCTTTGTTTATTCTATTATAATTAAGCTTATTGGCACGATGTCACAGACAAAAAGATGTATTCAAAGTCAATAACTTTGTCTGATAGCAAACCCGGGATGTAAATCCATCTTGACCACTTCTGGACCAAGCCTATTTTTGACACTTGTTGCTCACAAGTTAAATTCTGTATTTTTTTGCTAGAAAATTACTTAAAACTCCCAAACAGTATACATAATTTTTTAACAAAGACCCTAGAGAATAACATGGCGGCCATTGCAATATTTTTGTCACACAGTATTTGCGCAGCAGTCTTTCACACACAATTTTTGGGGAAAAAATACAGGTGTTTTGTAGTCCACAGAGAGATCTGAGAACAGCAGTCAGCAGAGACGAGGAACATGGGAAGCTCACTAGATTTCTGGCAAGATCAACAGGTAAAGGGCTTCTTAGTCCTCTGCAACCCCCCACTCCCACATTTATTCTCAGTTTCCTTTTATTAGTAAATCAGTTTGCCCTAGTACTGACAATTTATTGCTCTTTTTGTAAGTTTTAGGACCCATATCTTAAAGTTTAACTCAAGTTTAATTCTCACTGGCACAAATTATTTCAAAGTGTATCCTATGGACAGCCTTAGGCTTTAGATACCTGTAAGCCATCTTGGTAACTTATCCAACTAGGAACTTTAAAGTGATATTAAAGGCTTGTTGTGTTTTTTTTTTAAAATAAAAAACATGTTATACTGACCTGCTCTGTGCAGTGGTTTTGCACAGAGCAGCCTGGATCCTTCTTGGGTCCCCCTGCTGGCGCTCCAGGCCCCTCCCTCCTGCCAAGTGCCCCCACAGGACACAGCTTTCTGTGTGTTCTCTAAAGCATTTTTACAATCAACCCCCCCCCCCCCCAAAAAAAAAACAAAAAACATTTTGAAGTAAGTTTATGCCAAAAGTGTTCTATCGGGTTGAGGTCAGGACTTTGTGCAGGCACAGAAAGGACAAGGTGGGGAAGTGCCCCACCTAAAAGATTACTAAAAACAATTCAGCTTAAGATAAGGGCTATGTGCAGGCCATTCAAGTTCCTCCACCCCAAACTCACTCATCCATGTCTTTATGGACGACATGCTTTGTACGCTGGTCGAAATCATTTAGTGGAGGGGGATTATGGTGTAGGGTTGTTTTTCAGGGGTTGGGCTTGGCCCCTTAGTTCCAGTGAAGGGAACTCTTAAGGTGTCAGCACACCATGACATTTTGGACAATTTCATGCTCCCAACTTTGTGGGAACAGTTTGGGGATGGCCCCTTCCTGTTCCAACATGACTGTGCACCAGTGCACAAAACAAGGTCCATAAAGACATGAATGAGCGCGTTTGGGGTGGAGGAATTTGGCCTGTGCAGAGTCCTGACTTCAACCCGATAGAACACCTTTGGGATGAATTAGAGCAGTGTTTCTCAACTCCAGTCCTCAAGGCGCCCCAACAGGTCATGTTTTCAGGATTTCCCTCAGATGAAACAGCTGTGGTAATTACAAGGCAGTGAAACTGATCAAATAACCTGTGCAAAATAATGGAAAGCCTGAAAACATGACCTGTTGGGGCGCCTTGAGGACTGGAGTTGAGAAACCCTGAATTAGAGTAGAGACTGCAATTCAGGCCTTCTCGTCCAACGTCAGTGCCTAACTTCACAAATGCACAATTCTAGAAGAATGGTCAAACATTTCCATAGACACACTCCTAAACCTTGTGGACATCCTTCCCAGAAGAGTTGAAGCTGTTATAGCTTCAAAGGGTGGGCCAACTCAATATTGAACCCACCAGACTAAGACTGGAATGCCATTAAAGTTCATTTGTGTGTTAAGGCAGGCGCCCCAATACTTTTGGCAATATAGTGTATCAGTGATTAAGTAGTTTTAAATTATTGATAGATATGTTGACATTGGTGTCAACATATCGACATTTACTGTAAGATATTTTTCTTGCTAAATATTTTCTTTACCATTTCTTCAGATTATCTCTCACTGTGTGTTGCTCTCTACATTTACGGACACTGACAGCTGAAAGAACTGTCTTGAGTTTAAGTGACAGCCTGGCTCTGCTTATTTCCCTTGATAGGTAGTTGTCTGTGATCATCAGGTATTTCATGTTACACTTCCACTCTTGTAAGCCACTTGTGTGCGTGAAATGCCGCCTTATCAAGCTACTACAGAACTTGGAATATACACTTTAAAGGCTTTTTTTCTGTTTGTATTTCAGGATCTTTTCTTTAAAACATCTACATCAAAAAATTTGCCCAAACCACCTAAGTTTTTATCTAGATTTTGTTAAGGTGTTTGTATAGATAATATTTGAAAACCATGTCAGATGCTAGCTAAGGTTTAATAGGGTAATAACAGTTTTGTGTTACAATACTTGCCAAATCAGAGTGTACCTAGATTTACATATTCCTTCACTGGGCTCATTTACTTAGCTAATTGTTATGGACAATATCTTGGTACATGAATGGAGAGAAAAGATAAGTTACTTTGACAACTTTTATTTTCACTATAAACAGCAGTACAAAGATTTTTAGAAAGCAATTCTATTTTTTTTTGTACATGATGCCCAGTTTTTATCCATGAATGGAGCTATATTTCTGTTTTACTCATGTATGTGATACAACCATAAACTGGCTTGTTAACGCTCCCGAACATAATATACAGTACCTTTTAAAAATTAAAGTATGCCCTTGAAGGTTTTCATGTTTTATGATCAACATTAATTCACATCTAGACTCTGTCAGGTTGCATGGGGATCAAAATGAACAGCCTTTTTAAATTCAGCCAAAAATGGTTTTATTGGTTGAGATCCGAACCCTGACTTGCCCATTTAATGACTTTAACACAGTTTTTTCAGCCACTGTTGGCAGTTTTGGCTTTATACTTAAGCCGCCTACAGACGATCGGAAATTCCGACAACAAAACCGTGGATTTTTTTTCCGACGGATGTTGGCTCAAACTTGTCTTGCATACACACGGTCACACAAATGTTGTCGAAAATTCCGAACGCCAAGAACGCTGTGACGTATGACGCCACTATTAAAGGGAAGTTCAATAGGTCAATCGTGTTAGTAGAAGTTTGGTGAGAGACGATTCACGCTTTTCAGCCTCATGCTTTTCGGTCCATTACAGCGTGACGAATGTGTCATCTCCATTACGAACGCTAGTTTTACCAGACCGAGCGCTTCCATCTCCTACTTGATTCAGAGCATGCGTGGAATTTTGTGCGTCGAAATTGTCCACACACGATCAGAATTTACGAGAACAGATTTTGTTGTCGGAAAATGTGAGAACAAGCTCTCAAATTTTTGTTGTCGGAAATTCCGACAGCAAATGTCCAATGGAGCCTACACACGGTCGGAATTTCCGACAAAAAGCTCCCATCGAACATTTGTTGTCGGAAATTCCGACCGTGTGTTTGCGGCATAAGGGTGGTTGTATTGTAGGAAGATAAATCTTCCTCTCACTATAGCAGCTTCAATACACTGTCAATGTTGCTGCTGTGAGCCCTCCCTTATGGTGAGGGAGCTGCCTTATCCGGAAGCTCCCCCATATTTGGTTCTTCTAAGCCTGCTGGCTGTAGTTCAAAGGCCATGTAGTGCATTATGGTTTAAAAATTTGCCTGGGTGCATTTGTATGATTTTTCATGAACTCATCGTATGGGGGGTGCAATCTAAAAAAGACCAGTAAGCCAGCTCTCCCCTAGAAGTGGAGCTCTTTGCTGACTTATTGGTTGTGTGCTCTTTCTCTCTTTAATTCTTTCTGGACTCCAATCCAGGACTGCAGGAGAAAACCTCTTTGGAGTTAGACATGGACTCTTGAACTGCAGTCTTCTTTTACGCGGCAGACATCCTCCAATGGCAACTCCATGCATACAGCTAAGCCCATGAAGGCCTAGTCAACCAAATAGGTGACTCAGGCTGGAAATCCTTCCTCATAGGTGCTTAACGTGGTAGTAAAGTCTTATTTTTGACTTGTACCTACATGTAAGCCTATACTAAAGCTTACCTGTAGGTACAGTGAAAATCTCCTAAACTTGCACTGTTTAAGAGATAGTCACACTGCATGTGCCAATGACGTCACCGGCACATGCGCTCTGAAGGGACCGCATACCAATGCCATCCCTTCAAAGCTCCGTGCTGTGGCCGATGCATACTAGCACATTATGCCATTGTCTTGCAGTGTTTTTGCAGTGTTTTTTTTTTTTTTAAAGATGCGGTTTACTACCGCTTTAATCTGACATCCTGCCATACAGGTAGAAGTGTCCTGGTTGGGGTTTGAATTGAGCAATCCAGTGCTGCATGGTGGAAGTGCTGACCACTAAGACATTCTGATGCTCTGTCCTTCTGTTCAATTTTGCACTCTTCTAGAATGAGCTTAAAGAGGTTGTAACCTTATAAAAAAAATAGATTATGTTCCCTATAGCAAACAATATAATAAATGTTAAAGTGCATTGTGCAGATGTTGTCCATATAGTGTTCTTATAAAAATCAATCCATGGTGAAACAATCGTGCCAATTATTTATATGTGCAAGTGCTGTGCATAAATGGGCAAAGTAAAAAATAAAGCAAAATCCCTCCAAAAAAGTGACAAGCATGTAGCCAGTGAAAGTCCGAATTGAATTACAAAAATACAGTCCCAAACACAATTTTCTTCAAAAGTTCTGATGTGCAATCAATATTCCAAAGTGCATGGTGTTTAAATTTCACACAAGTGATTTGTGCTTCACACACCCCCCTAAGTGGTAAGACCCACCAGATCGAATAGACCACTTAGCAGTACTGCATGTGGGTCAATCAGGCTTAGACTGGTGAGCAGTAGGAATGAGCTTCGTGTTCGAGTCAAACCCATGTTGGACTCGAACATCGGCTGTTCGCCGAATTGCAAACATTATGGGCTGTTCGTGCCAAATTCGAGTGGCACGTCACGGCTCATAATTCAATGTGGCATCGCAGTGCATTGCTGGCTGATGATTGACCAAGCATGCACTATGACCCGCATGCTTTGGCCAATCACAGCGCATAAAAAACGGAGAGCAATAATTGGCCAAAGCCAGGGTGGCTTGGGCCAATTATGTCTCAGGGGGTGTAGTACATGCCCCACCCTATATATATATATTTATTTATATTGAGTTAGATAGAGCAGGCAGGCGAGTCAGTTAGCTGCAGTTAGTGTGTAGAGGATATATATGTATCCTAGGTGTTGTATATATATTTATACACTGTATTCAGTTTAGCTAGATCCGTTCCTGTTATTCTCTGTACTGTGACAGGCAGGCAGGTGATTGTGCTAGCTGCATTCAGTGTTTCACTAAGTTTACTGTGTGCTTTGCATAGCATTCACCTAAAGCTTACCTGAATACAGTTAGTGGTATTCTCATAATAACCACAGGCAGGGAGCTGCATTAATTTCATGTAGTGTACTTCTGTCCTTTGCACAGCGTTCACTTAAAGGAACCTGAATATAATTTGTGGTGTTCTCATAATAAAACCACAAGCAGAGAGCTGCAAGTATTTTCAGTTAGTGTACTGTGTCCTCTGCACAGTGTTCACCTAAAACTAACTGAAGACAATTGCTGCTTTTTTCATACTAATACCATAGCAGACAGTTGATTCTGATCAGGCCCGTCGGAACAAGACAGGCAAAACAAGCAACTGCTTGGGGCCCCGAGCTGGCCTGGGGCCCCAGCAGGGCGGGCCCTTGCCGCGCCGCCACTTCGTATAAATGCTGCAGCCTGTAGCGTGGCAGAGCTCCTCTTCCTAGTTCCTCCTGCAGTCCGGCCGGGTACCGTAACCGTGCGGTACAGGGGATTTAGTTTCCTGTTCCCGGCCGGACTGACAGGAAGTGCTCACTTATCACTTCCTACCAGTCCGGCTGGGAACAGCAAACTGAATCTCCTGCTGGTAGGGAGGAGGGGTAAAAGTCATCAAGACCCCCCCCCGCTTATCAGAAGAAATACATAGCAGAATCAATGGCCATTTTTTCACTTATCAAATTGATAAAACAAAATGCCTCCAAAGATAGAACCCCCGCTTATCGGTGGTCGTCGGCAGCTGCATCTCCCCCCCCCCCCCCGCTTCTCAACTTGAACACCCTGTCCCCCGCAAATTCCTTCAAATGGCCCTGATTCTGATAGCTGCATTATAATCAGTACAGACATATATATATAGATATATATATCTATATATATACATACATCCCACCTTTAGTCATTAGTATGTCTGGAAGGCCAAAAAGAAGAGGCAAACAGTCACGAGCCAATAAAAGAGGGCAAGCAGGCTCTGTGTCTAGAGGCAACAGTGCTAGTCGTGGACATGGTACATCCTCATAAGCACGTGGCCATGGGACACGCTTGTCCTTCTTTTCGGCAGCTGGCCATGTTGAGCCGCAACATGCCCAAGACTTGGTAGAGTGGATGACCGAGCCGTCCTCATCCTCCTCATCCTCTCTCACCCAGGCTCAGGGTACTTTGTCTGGCAAAGCAGCTGCCAATGCGGCCTCTTCCCTCAGCTCAATGGCATCAGTTACTCCTTCCCTAGCCCCACCATGTCCTCCTGAGGAGTCCCCCGAACTGTTTGACCACAGTGTTGGGTACATGCTCCAGGAGGATGCCCAGCGTTTTGAAGGCTCCGATGATGGAACCCAGCTAGAGGAAGGCAGTAACGTGAGCCCAGAGAGGGGGGTCATAACGTGAGCCTAGAGAGAGGGGGTGCCCAACAAGGACAGCTATCTAGAAGTCATGTTCCCCCAGCTGCAGTATACTGCCAGATTTGCTCCAGTGATGCGGAGGGAGGGGATGATGAGGTCACTGACTCCACGTGGGTGCCAGATAGGAGAGAGGAGGCACATCTCCAATCGGGTAGGATGCCCTCCAGGGGCCAGCTTAAGGGCAGCACACCGACTGCATCACACCGCAGAGCTCCGCATGTGCAGGGCGCTGCTGTCTCTGCGCGTTATTCCAAAAGTTCTTTGGTGTGGGCCTTTTTTCAGATGTGTGCAGCAGATCGCATCATTGCCATTTGCAACATATGTCTGAAGTGTATCTCGCGTGGCCAAAACATGAGCCGCTTGGGCACCACGTGCTTGACCAGACATATGTTGACCTGCCATGCAGTTCGTTGGCAAGCGTACCTAAAAGACCCACACTCCTCATCAGCTGGGATCTCCAACCCCACTATACCTTTTCAGTCCTCTCTGAAACCTGCACTGAGAGGAATAAAGGTGTAGAATTAGGTTTGTCACTGCCAAGTACTTGCGGGCAATCTGCTATTTGTACACCGACATCCGATTGTACCAGGCAAATTTCCCTGCTCCAGCTGCTGCACCGCCAAAAGAAGATCGCTCCCAGCCATCCACATGCCCAGGGGTTGAATGCTAGCTTGGCTAAATTGCTAGGACTTAAACTGCTGCCTTTTCAGTTGGTAGACTCTGCCCCCTTCCGTGAGTTTGTGGAATGTGCGGTTCCTCGTGGTAGGTTCCCAAACGCCACTTTTTCTCACGGAAGGCGATTCCGGCTCTCTACCGGCATGTGGAAGGCAAAGTCTTGGCCTCGCTGGACAGGGCGGTCAGCGGTAGGATGCATATTACCGCTGACTCATGGTCCAGCAGTCATGGACAGGGACGTTACCCATCTTTCACGATGCATTGGGTGACTCTGCTGGCAGCTGGGAAGGATACAGGACAAGGTGCAGTAGTGTTGGAGGTTGTTCCGCCACCATGCCTCCAAAATGTTACTACTGGTGATTCTGACACACCTCTATTCTCCACCCCTTCTCCTCTTCTTCCTCCATGGCCTCTACCTGTGCTTTGTCCTTGGAACCAGCGGTGCTCCGTAGGCGTTCAAGGGGCTACGCAAGTATGCAGGCAAAAAGATGCCATGCAGTGCTTGAGCTGGTGTGCTTGGGGGACAGGAGCCACACTGGGGCAGAGATTCTGTCAGCTCTGCAGGGGCAGGCTCAGAGGTGGTTGATGCCACACCAGCTTAAGCAAGGAAAGGTGGTTTGCGACAATGGCACCAACCTCCTCTCCGCCCTCTGACAGGGACAACTGACCCATGTGCCCTGTTTGGCTCACGTCCTTAATTTGGTGGTGCAGCGGTTCTTGGGCAGGTACCCGAGCTTACAGGAGGTCCTAAAACAGGCCAGGAAACTCTGTGGGCATTTCCGCCGGTCATATAATGCCAGTGCTCAGCTGGCTGACCTGCAAAAGGAATCCAACCTGCCCAAGAACCGCCTAATCTGTGACATGCCCACCAGGTGGAACTCTACGTTGGCCATGCTGCAGCGGCTGCACATGCAGCAGAGGGCCATCAATGAGTATCTGTTGCAATATGGCACCAGGACAGGGTCAGGGGAGCTTGAATTTTTTTCCCCACGCCAGTGGGACATGATCAGGGATGCATGCACTGTCCTGGCACCATTTAAGGAGGCCACGAGGATGGTGAGCAGTGACAGTGCATGCATCAGTGACACTGTCCCTCTTGTCCACCCGTTGGAGCACACGCTGCGTGGAATAATGGACAGGGCACTTGAGGCAGAACAGAGGGAGGAAGAGGAGGACTTCCTTACCTCTCAGGGCCCCTTTTATCCAGACAGTGTTCCTGCTGGCCCGGCTATCGCACAGGAAGAGGACAAGGAGGAGGAGGATTGTGTCAGCATGGAGGTGGAGCCTAGCACTCAGCATCAGCAGCAGTCTTTAAGGGATCAATTACAGTCCCAAGACACCCATGGACTTGTACGTGGCTGGGAGGAGGTGGCTGCGGATCATGTCGTCCTGAGTGACCCAAAGGACTCCGGACCAAATGCCTCAGCAAACCTACGCTGCATGCATGGCCTCCCTGATCCTGCAAAGCCTGCGGAGGGATCCTCGTATTCATGCGATCAAGGACAGGGATCATTACTGGCTGGCAACCCTCCTTGATCCACGTTACAAGGGTAAGGTTGCGGACCTTATCTTGCCGTCGCAGAGGGAGCAGAGGATGAAGCATCTTCGGGAAGCCTTGCAGAAAGGTCTGTGCAACGCGTTCCCAGAGACTGGAAGATTACAAATTCCTGGTCCTGGACAACGTGTTGCTGAGGATGCGGTCAGTCAAAGAAGGAGCGGTGGAGAAGGTGGCCGTCTGACCGATGAGTTCAGACAATTTTTTAGTCTGCAGCCCCAAGGTATGAACGGTTCCAGCAACCATCAGCAGCGTCTGGTTTACATGGTGCAGGAATACCTAGGGGCAAGATCAGACTTGGACACCTTTTCCACCGAAAATCCTCTGGATTACTGGGTCTTGAGGATGGATCACTGGCCAGAGCTTGCACAGTATGCAAGCCTGTCCTGCATCCAGCGTTCTTTCGGAACGCACATTCAGTGCTGCTGGAGGCTTTGTAACCGATCACAGGGTGCGCCTGTCCACCGACTCGGTCGATCGACTGACCTTCATAAAAATAAATCAGTCTTGGATCACCACCAGCTACCAAGCACCTGATGCTGATGTAACAGAATAATTTTCTTTGAAATGTCTGATCCCTTCAAGACTGCCTATGCTGATGCATAGTGACTATCCTGTTATGCTGAGTGACTATCCTCTTCCTCCTCAATGATCAAGCTGATGGCATGTAAGAAAATGTTTGTTTCTGGGCACCGCTACCAGTGCCTAAGGCCCAATTTTTCAGCCCCTGTTTAACAAGGGCATGTCATTACAATTTTTGATGCAATACTTTGCAGCAGGGCTCATTGCTGTGCTCCAACTACAGTATCTGTGAGGGATTGCAGTGTTGTGGCACCAGTGCCTAAGGCCCAATTTTTATGCCCCTGTTCAACAGGGGCATGTAATTACAATTATTGATCGAATAATTCACAGCAGGGCCCATTTCTGCGCCCACCAAGAGTAACTGTGAGGGCTTACAGTGTTGTGGCAACACCACCACCACCAAAGGCCCAATTTTTATGCCCCTGTTCAACAGGGGCATGCAATTACAATTCTTGATGTAATAATTCACAGCAGGGCCCATTCCTGCGCCCATCAAGAGTAACTGTGAGGACTTACAGTGTTGTGGCACCAGCACCACCACCAAAGGCCCAATTTTTCCTACCACTGTTTAACAATGGCATGTAATTACAATTCTTGATATAATAGTTCACAGCAGGGAGTCCCAGCGCCCACCGAGAGTAACTGTGAGGGCTTACAGTGTTGTGGCAACACCAACACCTAAGGGCCAAATTTCTGCAGAGTCTATACGGCAGGCCCTACTTTCAAGCATCCAACTTACAAATGACTCCTACTTGCAAATGGAAGGAGACAACAGGAAGGGAGAGAAAATCTACCCCTAGGAAGGGAAATTCTCTCCTGTAAGAGTTATAATGGGGAAAAGGTGTCTCCTCTCCACTGATGCTTTATCACCAATCCTTGTTTCAATAAAAACCTCAAATTTTCAAAAAACATTTGTCATTGGGACGGAAAGTGAGGTGAAATGTTCTGAACAGGTGCACAGACAGCAAAACAAATGTTACAGGGGTGATAACCCTTCCCTATGTTTTCCAAAAAGCTTAAAAATAGATTTTTTGGCTGGAGCTACACTTAAAAAATGTACCCGTTCCAAATTACAAACAGATTCTACTTAAGAACAAACCTACAGCCCCTGTCTTGTTTGCACCGCCTGTATACTGTTGTTCAGAGTATATAGGGCCTTTTTTTAATTTGGGTGTGGGGTTCCCCTTAATATCTGTACAAGACCCAAAGGGGCTGGTAGTGGGCTGGGGGGGCTACCCATTTCATTTTTCTCAATGATTTTCATCCATATTGCTGGGACCAGACATTACATTAAAGCCGCAAGCAGTTTTAAATGGCTTTTTTTCCTTTAGAAATGTCATTTTGTGCAGGGACAGTTCTAAACACGGGAAACACATGCCACTTCACAGGCATACTTTAGATACCCCCCAGGTACAATATTTAAAGGAATATTTCACTTTTTTTTTTTCACTTTAAGCATCACTGTAATCACCAATAATTTTTTACTGTCGCTTTAAATTAGGTATTTTCTTTTAATAACCAGAAAAAACGAATGCTTGTTTTTTGGGGGTTTTTTTGTTTTGGATTTTTTGCATACTTTCCGTGAATTAGACCACCCAAGTGCGCTTTTTGCTGGTAATAAACTGATTGAACAGCTTACCATTTTCCTCTTTAGAACTACACGACATCTATCCACTTATTTTCATGAAGAAATAAAAAAATGACATTACAGATTTGCTGCAGTGAAATGATGAGATAGAATGATCTCGAAACTCCCAGCCCCAGAATGCACGTATGAAGGAACTGACATTGATTCCTCACCAGGGCTCATAATTGTGGCTGTCAATCCGCTTTCTCTATGTAAACACAGCAGTAGCACCAGAAACCAGAGCAACAGAGACAAGTGACGACAAGCCCAGGACAAAATATGTGCCAGACAACAATCAAGTGCAATGCATCAACAGGGAAGTAATAGACTCACCAAAAATGAAAAGGCATCTGTAATAAACATTAGCAGTAATAAGAATCTGCTTGACTGTCCATTTTTAGAATTTTACTTAGTACAGTATCTTATTGGACCCCTTTTAACACTGAGGCGCTTTTCAGGCGTTTTCAAGCTAAAAATAGCACCTGAAAAGCTCCCGAAAAACGATTTCCATTGAAATCAATTAATGCTTTCACACTGGGGCAGTGCGCTGGCAGGGCGGTGAAAAAAACGTCCCTCTCCATTGAAATTAATGGAAAGCTCTTCAAAAGTGCTCAGTGTGAAAGGCTACTTTCACACTGAGGCGTTGCGACGCCGGCGGTAAAGCGCCGCTATTTTTAGCAAAGCTTTACCGTCGTTTTTGCGACGCTATTAGTCAGCTAGCGTGGTGCTTTTAACCCCCGCTAGCAGCCGAAAAAGGGTTAAAACCGCCGGAAAAGCGCTGCTGCAACGGCGCTGCCCACTGATTTCAATGGGCTTTCACACTGGAGTGAGCGGAGAGGCTCTTTCAGGGCCCTTGCAGGCACTATTTTTAGCGCTATAGCACCTGCAAAATGCCTCAGTGTGAAAGTAGCCTTACTGGCAGTTTAAAAGCGCCTCAGTGTGAAGGGGGCCTAATGCCGTGTACACACGATCGGATTTTCCATCGGAAAAACCTTGGATGGTTTTTCCGACGGAATTCCGCTCAAGCTTGGCTTGCATACACACGGTCACACAAAAGTTCTCTGAACTTTCGACCGTAAAGATGTACAACACTACGACGAGCCGAGAAAATTAAGTTCAATGATTCCGAGCATGCGTCAAATTGTTTCCGAGCATGCGTCAGATTTTTGCGCGTCGGAATTGCTACAGACGATCGGAATTTCCAATTGGAATTTTTTCCGTTTGAAAATTTGAGAACCAGCTCTCAAATTTTTGTTGGCCGAAATTCCGACAGGAAAAGCCCGATGGGGCCTACACACGGTCGGAATTTCCGACCACAAGCTCACATCGAACTTTTCTTGTTGAAATTTCCGATCGTGTGTACGCGGCATTAGAGTTTATTAGTCTTTAGAATTTTCTAAAGCATTCTTAAACTTTTTTTCTTAGTTAAAAGGCAAATGTGCCATTTCTGCAAATGTCACCTTAAAGTGACCCACCTTTTCTTTTCTTTTTTTCACGTTTCTTTTGCATGTGATGCCTGGGCACATTGATTGATCATGCACAAAAATTGATTATCGTTATTCAGAGATTAGCCCTAATTTGCTTTCCTAGAACTTTCTGAGCTGTATGTTATCAGTCTTGAAAAGCTAATTAATCAATGTATTCGTGCCGCAGGGAGGTTTTTATAGCATTAGAACATTGGCTGCAAGAAGCAGGAGGTCATGTTGGCGAGATGGAGACTTGTGAGGTTTATAGCCACCCTTGTTCCCAGCCTTGGCTGGACACTAAATGTCAATGGTTTCTGATTCATTATAATTAAAAAAAGGTTGTAGCTACCAATTTGATTTCCCCTTTGATTGGGGGAAAATCTATATTCTGATTTATTGTCATAGGCAACATCTCCAATTTTAAGGTCATTTTTATTTTCTGCAGTCTTAAAAAATTAGCACCATTGATGTCTGAAAA
The DNA here is from genome assembly GCA_029206835.1 of Rana muscosa. Lineage (NCBI taxonomy): Eukaryota > Metazoa > Chordata > Amphibia > Anura > Ranidae > Rana > Rana muscosa. The sequence continues at coordinate 1,164,293,292 of CM055116.1, forward strand.
AATCTGGAAGCCCCAACACAGTATTTGCACATGGAATAAAGGTAATATATGGATCAGATAATAATACCAGCAGCTCTGGTATGTATTTATAGAAAAGCTTCATGCCATCGACATCTGAAATTTAGGACATTAGAATATGATCTAGAACAGGGGTCTCCAAACTTTCTAAAAAAAAAAGGGCCAGTTTACTGTCCTTCAGACTTTAGGGGACCAGACTGTGCCCAGTGGGATCTTTGGTATTGGGGTGAGAAATAGTTGGTGTCAGTGGGACGAATAGTGCCCTGTTTTGTTTCTGTGGAAGGAATCAAGCCCCATTGTTGGTTCCAGTGGAAGGAATATTACACCATTGTTGGTGCCATTGGCAGAACATATGCTCCATTGTTGATGTCAGTGGCAGGAAGTATGCTCCATTGTTGGTGTCAGTGAAAGAAATAGTACCCCATTGTTGGTGTCAGTGGCAGGAAGTATGCTCCATTGTTTGTGTCAGCGGCAGGACGTATGCCCCATTGTTGGTGTCAGTGGCAGGAAGTGTGCTCCATTGTTGGTGTCAGTGGAAGAAATAGTACCCCATTGTTGGTGTTAGTGGCAGGAAGTATGCTCCATTGTTGGTGTCAGCGGCAGGACGTATGCCCCATTGTTGGTGTCAGTGGCAGGAAGTGTGCCCCATTGTTGGTGTCAGTGGCAGAAAGTATGCTCCATTGTTGGTGTCAGTTGGTGTGAAGACAAAACTGAAGGGAAAATGCCCCAAGAACAAGCAGGAACTGAAGACAGTTGCAGTAGAGGCCTGGCAGAGCATCACCAGGGATGAAACCCAGCGTCTGGTGATGTCTATGCGTTCCAGGCTTCAGGTTGTAATTGACTGCAAAGGATTTGCAACCAAGTATTAAAAAGTGAAAGTTTGTTAATCTGTCCCATTACTTTTGGTCCCTTAAAAAGTCTGAGGCACATATACAAACTGTTGTAATTCCTACACTGTTCACCTGATTTGTATGTAAATACCCTCAAATTAAAGCTGAAAGTCTGCAGTTAAAGCACATCTTGTTAGTTTCATTTCAAATCCATTGTGGTGGTGTATAGAGCCAAAAAGATTAGAATTATGTCAATGTCCCAATATTTATGGACCTGACTATATATATATATATATATATATATATATATATATATATATATAGTTAAAACAAGTAAATATAATATGCCTCCCTATCTATTTACTAATGCTAGCAGTAGTTAATGTTGACTGAGAAAATGGTTATAACACAAAAGTTTATTTTTATCCTACTGCATTCTCTGCTATACCTGTCCCCTCCCTAAACACTTACCTGAGTCCTTTCTCAAAGTAGTGGGGTTCCTCTCTGCAGCACCGCTGTTCTCTCTTCCTGGTCTCACAAGGGACACTGAGGGCAGCAGTAGCTATAGACTCCTGTGAGGAGCAGCAGAGGCTGCGTGTGTCTATGGATGCACACAGCCCAGCTCAGGAGCGCAGCCGCAAGCCGTATGCTGAGGGGGCATACGGCTGGCGGGGGACCCCAGAATAGGGCGTAAGGGGCCACTCTGTGCAAAAGAATAACTTTTTTCTTAGCTTAACTATAAAAAAAATAGCCTTTGCAACCACTTAAACTATTTGTCATGGAGGATGTCACAGAAAGAGTGGGAGTACTGCTGGAGTCCATAAAGGCTGCAAGATGCAAGTCATCCAACCCACCAGATCACTATATAGTCCTGGCTGCTGCATTCTATAAGCTTTGTCATAAGTTACATACCCCCTACCAAGGCAAATAGGCAATTAGGTTGCCAAGTAGTCCCTTACTATTTTTATAAAGTTCCTATTTAAGGTAGATTCAGACAAAATGTTCACAGTGCAACCAGCAAGTAAGCTCAAGTTCTGTTAAAAGTGGAGAAAAAATAGAAAGGTATCCCTACAGAGCTCTAACCATAATGTGCAAGAATACACTGGATATTTGCAAATTATAGGAGACTTGCCTAACACAGTACCCTCATCCAGGGATGTCACATCTGCACTACCTCTCTCCGCTCTTTCACCGTTTCTTCCATATTCTCCTGGTCTGTTTGTGGGTCCAGGGTCCTTGGCCATCTTGACTGGCCATCCAGTTGATGTACCTCCTATGAATATGAGTTATGTCGTACACGCACTAATCTGCATGCTTATCCCTAAGCTTGAAATCCCCCTCCTCCAAGTACAAATCCGCCCCCCTGCTGAAATCCCCCCTCCTCAGCACAAATCTTTGCCCTCCCATCCCCCAAATCCCCCCATCTCAAATACCCCCTCCCCCAAAAAAATCACCCCCCCCCAGCACAAATTCTTTACCCCTAGTACACATATTCTCCCCCCAGCACAAATTTCCCCCAAATCTTCCCTACTAGCACAAATCATCACCCCCCCCTTGAACACAAATCCCCCTAAATCACCACCCTTAGCATTCTCCCATTCCCCCCCCCCCCCAAAAAAAAAATGTATTCCCCCTTCCAACACAAATCCTCTCCCCCTCCATTTCCTTGTGCCCCGCCCCCCCTCACATGATATCACAGTGCCCAAGGCAGCCACCCCCTCTCCCGACCCTGCCAGCCTCCAGCAAGAAAAAAGAGCAATGCTGGAGGCAATTTACAGCACATAATAATCTTGGTAGTATGATTATTAATGTGAAATTTAGGTTCTTTTATTAATTGCTATCAAACTGTTAGACGTGATCTGGCCATGCCCAGTGCTCGCCCTCCACAGAATTTTTTTCTTCAGTGTGCTCCAGATATTTCACAAGCCCAGCAATTCCCCTGCCTTACTGATAAAAATAAGGCGCTACCGCTGTTGCATTGTTTTTAAAAGTAGCAGCCTCCTTTTCCTTGCCGTTATTAACCTAGAACAAGTTTATGGACAGCACCATTCGCATCAGCTACCTAATACCAGCTCTTGCAAGATGATAATGGCAGAAACACTGTTATTTAAGAGAGATTAGCAAATCATTAATTGATGCTGATCCAGTGGTAGGTTGGTGGATGCAAACGTGTGGTGGGGAATCCTCATCAATAATTTTTTTATGTCCTGGTTCCAACAGCATCCGTTACAAAATGGTTAACTCCTGCTGTGCAGCATCGGTACACATGTGAATTGTGACTAATGGGTATGGGACATATGATTGAGGTGTACGCCATATGCCATAATTATTAAGAAAGCTTAAGAGCAACAGAAGGTAACAAGCGGACTCAGTGATCAAATGGACATTTCTATTAATGTACACTGTGTTTTGTATATGCTTTATTCGTTTATTTATAATGGTCAAGGCTAAAAATAAAATAAAAAATTATTCAATCTAGCCAAATGTAAAAAATTCTAATAAGTGTAGCACTACCCCGAAGGAGCTGCTGGTTTAGTTTGGGTCAGTACTCTGTTTTGCAACCCTTTTAACTGGCTCAGACCCTCCCTTGGCACAACTGGTGTAAGTGGTAATTGTGAGTCCCACTGAATGCTGGGAACACAATTTGGCATGTATAACACAATAACATGTATAAGTAGCGTTACCTTTCTCTGGTAGCAGTCCCTCAGGAAACAAAGATACTTCAACAGAATGTTTTACTTAACCAAGGGCAAACTTTACTCGGTGTGAGAAAAAAACACAGTAATACACTTATGTATACAGTTGACTATGCAGGGCCCTGCAAGAGTCAATATGAATAAGGTAAAAAAGGTTTTCAAACAAAGTTAAGTCTATTTGCAATAAGGAAGAACAATCTATGCTCGCAAGCTCCCCCTAGTGGGCAACACCACCCCGTGTCCCGTAAGTGTTAGTTCCAGTCAGACCTGACAAAGATTATTGTACGAGTTTCTCACGTGGTTGGAGTCTTCACTAGCAAACGTTGGTGCACTTTATATTTGTAATCCAAAGGGAATTTAAAGATGCAACTAAACTTCCACAGCTACAATGTTCATGGAAGTGAAACTCTCAGTTAGTATAACGCCAACTTAAACTGCATAGTAACCACGCACTGCACTATGTACTTGGTGCATGTGGGATGCACTACTCTGGTGTGAATGAGCCCTGAAAAGTCACAGGCCTAGAAACAGTTGCAGAATCTGGGCAGGTGCCTGCTCACCCAAACAGGCCTAGTCCACCTGAGTTTCCTTGCTGCTGGCACCTCGATCCGTGGCCTCTCTGCAACGTGCAGTCTCCGGTCCCTCTCTTGGTAGCAGTAGATGTCATCCGACGGACGACTCCGGTCTCTGGGGAACGCGAGCCGGATGCACAGAAAGAGATCACCCTCCTGGCTTGATGATCCTCCGCAAGGTTGTAGGCCCAGGCTTCCGGCCTAGTCCCTTCGGCAGCAGGCCTCACACGCATGTCTTGCAGGGAGGAGGTGAAGATCCCAAGAGGCCGAACAAAGCTCCTTCCCTCCTTTTTAAGTAACCTCTCCCATAAAGCTGTGCGGGGATGCAATGCACTTTGGGAGGACAACTGCACTGTGGGTACCATAGTCTTATTATTTACTTATGTCAATGGAGTCCCGTTCTCCTGGTACTGCAAGATCCACAATGCATTGCTTCACAAGGTTAATGACAGTCTTATATTACACCACAAGCAAAAAATAGGTTCGCTATCTTTTTAAGCAAAATAAATCTTTATAACTACCCAAAATTACAATACATCAGACATTGAATTGATGCAAATAAATTATGACATATTTCAGAGAACATGAATGATAACACAAAAACTTTTCTTTCACTCATGATTAGTGTTTGGCTATAGCCATTTATTATCAATCAACTGTTTACTCTTTTTAAATCATAATCACAACAGAAACGACCCAAATGACCCTGATCATAAGTTTACATACCCTGGTGATTTTGGCCTGATAACATGCACACAAGTTGACACAAAGGGGTTTGAATGGCTATTAAAGTGGTTGTAAACCCACTTTCTAAACAAACACCTACAGGTAAGCCTAGATTAAGGCTTACCTGTAGGTGTATGAAATATCTCCTTAACCTACACGGTTAAGGAGATATTTGCATTTAAATGCGGCAACGGTGATGTCACGTGCATGCGCATGGGGTTAATCCCATTCACAAATTCGGCTAGGTCGCAGTATTCGACGACGTAGCCGAATTCGACGGGTCATGCGCGCATGCGCAGAGTCACGTCTTCGCCGCTCCGGCCAATCACAGCGCCGGAGCGGCGCTGTGATTGGCTGGTGCGGCGATACCCGGAACTAACATTCCGGCTATCGCCGCAGCGATGGACACGTCTAGATGGAGGGACGCGGACTGCTTCGGGGGCCCTGATCTAAGGTAAGTGGTACATAATGAGCTAATATGCTAGTCATACTAGCTCAATATGCCTTTCTCTTGCAGGTGGGGGAAAAAACAAACAAAACGAAAAGTGGGTTTACAACCACTTTAAAGGTAACCATCCTCACCTGTGATCTGTTTGCTTGTAATTAGTGTGTGTATAAAAGGTTAATGAGTTTCTGGACTCCTGACAGAACCTTGCATCTTTCATCTAGTGCTGCACTGACGTTTCTGGATTCTGAGTAATGGGGAAAGCAAAAGAATTGTCAAAGGATCTGCGGGAAAAGGTAGTTGAACTGTACAAAACAGGAAAGGGATATACAAACATATCCAAGGAATTGAGAATGCCAATCAGCAGTGTTCAAACTCTAATCAAGAAGTGGAAAATGAGGGGTTCTGTTGAAACCAAACCAGGGTCAGGTAGACCAACCACCAGTTCAGCCACAATTGCCAGGAAAAATTTTCGGGGTGCAAAGAAAAACCCACAAATAACTTCAGGTGAACTACAGGACTCTCTAAAAACATGTGGTGTGGCTGTTTCAAGATGCACAATAAGGAGGCACTTGAAGAAAGATAGGCTGCATGGTGCAGTTGCCAGAAGAAAGCTATTACTACGCAAATGCCACAAAGTTTCCCGCTTACAATACGCCAAGCAGCACAGAGACAAGCCTCAAACCTTCTGGCACAAAGTAATTTAGAGTGATGACACCAAAATTTTGCTTTTTGGCCACAACCATAAATGCTACATTTGGAGAGGAGTTAACAAGGCCTATGATGAAAGGTACACCATTCCTACTGTGAAACACGGAGGTGTATCACTGATGTTTTGTGGATGTGTGAGCTACAAAGGCACAGGAAATTTTGTCAAAATTGATGGCAAGATGAATGCAGTATGTTATCAAAAACTACTGGAGGAACATTTGCATTCATCAGCCAGGAAGCTGCGCATGGGACGTACTTGGACATTCCAACATGACAATGATCCAAAACACAAGGCCATGTCGACCTGTCATTGGCTACAGCAGAATAAAGTGAAGGTTCTGGAGTGGCCATCTCAGTCTCCTGACCTCAATATCATTGAGTCACTCTGGGGAGATCTCAAACGTGCAGTTCATGCAAAACAGCCCAAGAATTTACAGGAACTGGAGGCTTGTAAACTTTTGATCAGGGTCATTTGGGTAGTTTCTGTTGTGATTATGATTTAAAAAGAGTAAACACAGTTGATTGTTAGTGTTTGGCTGAAGCCATTTATTATCAATGTGTAGCGGGGGTCTCAATTTAGGAGGCAGCTATGCTAAATTTAGTGGTGATTCGAGTGGTAGTTGGCTCGGATCTTCCAATTTGTTGGACTCTGCCTTGCTGCTGTTTTCACCTGGCGTGCAGTTCCCCTTAGAAGTATGGGTGGCGCTGTCACTTGTACTCAGGGTTGAACCACAGGTGATGGAGTGGCGATTGGGTGTCCTCTCTCGGCAGCCGTGCAGTGGTCTATCCGCTGTGCATGCCAGGAGAGGGTACAAAAGGGGCGGACGCCATGGGAGAGTGAGCAATTTCCGGGGCCCATGCTCGGAGGTAGAACCTACGGTCCAAGTTCAAGTGCATGGCCCTCCAGGCCATGGGGCCACATGCGTCTCAGTCCCAGGCACCTTTAGTCCTGGGACTGCAACTTCAGCCCTGGGCCCAGCACCTTTAGCTGGAGCCCACTTCGGGGAGGAAGAATCTCAGGGTGCCGCCTGGCTATGGGGACCCGCATCTGGAAGAGGAGGCTGGGGGAGGACCGTTCCGAAGGACTGGTGAGAGATCACAGTGAAGGAAGGGGCCCAGTAACTCTCTGTAGGGATGTCATCCATCCAAAAAGGGATTTAAACAACGGGACCATTATGAGGTTCGAGACACTATAGATTCTGTGGCTGGGGATCTCCCAATCGCATCCATTAAGGGAATCTGATTGACTGTTTGAGCTACATGCCGGTTGCTAGTGCCCTTGGGTGACTATCCGGGTGAGCTATACCCACTCGGGATCGAGTGGTGAAGAAGCCAGGAGTGTCTGAATCTGATCTGCTCTTCTAACACTTTTTTTCTTCTCAACTTTGTGGTAATTCATGCATAAGAAAAATCAACTCTACATTGGAGTTAATACTGGTGTGGACCTCGGAGTTGCTTGGGGGTATAGAGACTTGTCCTTGACATTTGTAAGGGACGAGAACGACGAGAACCAACTTTGGTGGAGAACCTTGCTGCAAGACCCGTAAGTTATAAGTGTGCCTAACCTCTGCAAACCAGAGGGTACGCATGGTGGAATAGGGCGCCTTTTCCTCCTGTGAGTGAGCCAAAGAAGGGAGAGAAAAGTGTTTCTGGTTGCTACACATGAGTAAAAGTAAAGTGTTTGTGTTATCATTCATATTCTCTGAAAAATGGCCAAGAAATCATAAATTCTGCCAGGTTACGTAAACTTATGAGCACAACTGTACATCATATCCATAAGTAAAAACCGTAGTTGCAAACAATTGAAAGTGCAAATTCCACTTAAAAGGTGAAACAAATCTTGCAATCAAATCTTGAGAAAATAATATTGTGCCCACAACAAAACACAGAAAACAAATGTGTACTCCATGGTGTCCCACCAGTGCTCGGAGGCTTCTTACCAGATTTTTTTAAACTCAAAACAAAGGGATCAATTGCCCGAGGAGCCTACTGTAGAGACAAAACGCATTGGGTGGGGCTTGGTTTGTGATGTCATCATGCCCACCAGTGGACTTGCAGCGGGGCTGTAATCTGTGTATTTGCCAGTCTTTTGTCTCTCTATGTGAGCGGTATTTTTAAATCTCAACTTTGTTATAAAACACTGCACTATGGGATTTGACCTTGTTCTCTTTATGCCCTGTGTGATTTTGATGGGGAGCAGTGAATAACCAGGAAACCTTAGGATATCATAGCTGTGTGACAGCCAGATACAATTGATCTTTGTTTTGAAATCAAATCTATCTGGTAAGGAGTCTCTGAGATTTTCTGTGTTTTGTCGTGGGCACAATTATCTTTTCTCAAGATTTCATTGCAAGATTTGTTTCACCTTTTCAGTGGGACTTGCACTTTCAATTATTTGCATCTATTGTTTTCACTTATGGATATGATATGGATGTCATAATTTATTCACATAACTTTAATGTGGTATTTTTTGCCATTTTGGGTAGTTGTAAGGATTTTTTTTAGAGATAGAGCACCTATTGTTTTTTAATGCATTTGTGGTCCAATATTTGGTTGATTAGTGTGCTGCTGTTTAGTAATGTAAATTGGTAGGGACCCGTTTTAGAGAAGGCTCCCTGTGGTTTGTCTGGGTTGTATCTGCTAATAGTGGTGTTGTCTCTGAGTCTGTTTTGTGGCTGGAGGTCCAAGTTTGGTGAAGTAGTGGTGCCTACAAGGACTTTGGGGCTCCAAATTTCAGACTGTACTGACTGTTGTTTGTATGAATTGTATATGTTAATTATACAATTTGGTTTAATAAAAGGCTGCTTTGGCCATTAAACTCCAGTTATGGTGTCGTGTGCGGTACCTGGATAAAGTAAAAAGGGGAGTGTTGGTCAAGCAGTCATAGAGACAAAATCATCTTTTATACCCTAATCATGTGTTTTTTTTCCTTTGTTTTTTGTTTGTACACACAGGATCTTCTTCGTTTTTCTAATGTAAAATACTGAATATAATTTTTATTCTCATATGCACTCAGCAGGTTGAGCTGGAGTTTTTTTTTTTTACTTTTTTTAGGGTCCTCTTTACTAGTTTTTGTTAATCTTTTTTTTTTCTAAACTCAATGGTAAGGATGAGCAAAGTAAGATCGGCACAGTTACTATTGTTAATATTTTTACTGTGGGTAACATTTTGCCATAGTGGAAACTTTTTTTCATTGTAAAATGGCAAAACGAATGAATGGTCCTTTTTCGGCACAGGACCAGAACAGGTCCAGGGTACTTGAAAGAAATTACCTCATGAGCAACGTAAAACCCACGTTTTAATTAGTAAGAAATAGGGTGAAGTTAGAAGGAAGTGGTGACATCACCGTTCTCCTCTAACATTGGGTATTTTTGTGGGATCTGTAATGGAGAAAGGAGCAGCGGGGGATCGCTAGAGGTGAGTATCAATAGATCGTGGTGTGGGCTTTACACAGACACTTGTCTATTTAAAGTGGGACTAAACTGTATCTGAGCACCACAAACTGAAAACACTATTTAATTCAATTTTTATAATCAAAGGAAACTCCATCCATCCATCCATCCATGTCTACATGCTTTATTTTCTTGAGAAATCACTTTGAAAAACATCCTCCCTAGAATTTCTAGAAATTGGCCATCTTGAGTAAGGGCAGATGATTCATGTAACATTTACTTCCTGAAATCCCCTAGGTTAGGCATACAGATAGGAGGGTGTACTTAGATGAGAATGCCTCTTCTCCCCACCTGGGATGTAGGACGTCATTTTTGCCAGGAACATGGAAGCAACTTGAGATATGTAAAAAAAAAAAAAAAAAGTTTAAAACAAGTAAATATTATATACCTTCCCATGTATTTACTAATGCTAGCAGCATAAGGATTAAAAATAGTTATTGCTGATTGAGAGAGTTTAGTTCTGCCTTAAGGCAGTTTGAATCCTTTGTATTGTTTCTGAACATTTTTCCATCCATAGCCATTATAAAGAAAATGTTTGACCTCAGATAAGACTGTGCTCATTCATATGCATGCATGTGTTCCTATGTATCTACCCACAGAAAAAAAAAAAAAAGATTGTCCATTGTATTCTTTACTCATCTCTAATTGTATGGCAATGCCTATTGCTATCATAGCTATGCCATGAAATCTCCTCTAGCTTTTTTCCCTCACTGCTAATGCAGGAAAGCCATTCAAAAAAAAATTCACACCTTTTAAAAGATCATTAAAGTTGTAAGATAGCTATAATGGCTTGTGTATCTTGGATGACAGCTCCAGAACCCTTGTTGGCATCTCTACCAGATTGTATTAATGTTTGGGTCACATCCAGTTATAGAAGCACTTTTAATAGGCTGCCAACAGTCTGCCAAGTTTTGTAGCGTTCAGCACTAAACATGTAGACAGGTTAATAAAACAAATGGCACCTCAACGTGACAAAAAATAATGCATCAACCTGCCGCTACTTCACATAAATGACTGAGATTATCTGTATGCATTCCTGCATCTAAACATTAGTATTGTCTATAACAGGGCTAGGCTAGGGTGACCAGACATCCCCGGTTTCCGGGGACAGTCCCTGGATTGAGAACACTGTCCCCGGACCAAGTCTGTCCCCGGTTTTGTCCCCGGATTGGATTTGAATAGGGGCTGGGGCAATTTCAAAGACAGTCAGTGCAGAATAAAAAAAAAATAAAAAATCTGAATTACACATCCCCCCGCTCCGCCACTCTTACTAGCTTAAGGGGTGTATTTTTTTCCATTACCTGTGCCCCTTTCTGATGATCATGTGCTGGTCGGAGTGGAGGGAATATTTCTTCAGTTTCGGGTGCCCATAAAGCTCCGCACGCATGTTCTTCTGCCTTGGCTCAAGTCCCGGCCAGCCGCCTGCCTGTTTATCTCCTTGCCTTCCCTGGCGGAGTGATCTTCCTCCGCTCCCCACCCAGTAGTAGCCAGGGCCCAGAGAGTGAGACTTGACAGGCTGTGAGGCGGGCGGCGGCGGCGGCGACAGGCAGAGAGTCACTGATTGCCGACATTACTAGTAAAAAAAAAAATATGTCCCCGGATTTCATTTTAAAAATCTGGTCACCTTAGGCTAGGCGACCTTTGAGTGGTGGAGATCAACCTGAACAACATGGGAGAAATCAAAAATTACCGGGCACAAAGTACTATTTTTGGGAGCTAACCTAGCAAGTAGGGTTGAGCGGACCCGAACTTTTCAGTTTTGTGGTCCCGGACCCGAACCCGAACAATTGACTGTATGTTCAGGTTCGGGTCCGGTGTTCAGCAATATTCATGTAAAGCAGCGCTTGTTTCCCATTAGAACTGTCCCTGCACAAAGTGTTATTTCTGAAGGAAAAAAAGTAATTTAAAACTCACTCGCGGCTATTAATGAATTGTCAGCTCCCGGCAATACATAGAAAAGTAATTGATAAAAAAAAAATGCGTGCGGTTCCCCCAAATATCCATACCAGGCCCTTTAGATCTGGTATGAATTTTAAGGGGAACTCCACCCCAAATTTAAAAAAAAATGGCGTAGAATACCCCCAAAAATCCAGACCAGACCCTTTATCTGAGCACGCAACCTGGCAGGCCGCAGGAAAAGAGGGGGGGACGAGAGAGCGCCCTCCCCCCTCCCTCCTGAACCGTACCAGGCCACATGCCCTCAACATGGGGAGGATGTCCCCATGTTGATGGGGACAAGGGCCTCATCCCCACAACCCTTGCCCGGTGGTTGTGGGGGTCTGCGGGCGGGGGGCTCATCGGAATCTGGACGACCCCTTTAATAAAGGGGACCCCCAGATCCCGGCCCCCCCTATGTGAATTGGTAATGGGGTACAAATGTACCCCTACCATTTCACAAAGAAAGTGTCAAAAATGTAAAAAATGACAATGGCCGGTTTTTGACAATTCCTTTATTAATGTCTTCTCCTTTCTTCCATCTTCTTCCATCTTCTTCTTTTCTCCATTCGGGTTTCTTCCTCTTCCTCTTCATCTTCATCTTCCTTCTTCCTTCGGTGTTCTCGTCCGCATCTTGCTCCGACTTCTTGTTCCCCATCTTCTTTCTTCGGCCGCTCCGTTTGAACTGGAGGTTCCTGCTGTGTGACGCTTCAGTTCTTCAGTTCTCCTCTGGGCCCGCTGGCACCCGGTGGCCCCGCCCCCCTCTGACACCACTGGGAAAGTCCCCGTGAAATCCATGTGCGTCAGAGGGGGGCGGGGTCACCGGGTGCCAGCAGACCAAGAGGAGAACTGAAGAACTGAAGCGTCACACAGCGGGAACCTCCAGTTCAAACGGAGCGGCCGAAGAAAGAAGATGGGGAACAAGAAGCCGGAGCAAGATGTGGACGAGAACACAGAAGGAAGATGAAGATGAAGAGGAAGAAACCCAAATGGAGAAAAGAATACGCTGGAAGAAGAAGATGGAAGAAGGAAGATGGAAGAAGATGGAAGAAAGGAGAAGACATTAATAAAGGAATTTTCAACATTTTTGACACTTTCTTTGTGAAATGGTAGGGGTACAATGTACCCCATTACCATTTCACATAGGGGGCGGGATATGGGGGTCCCCTTTGTTAAAGGGGTCTTCCAGATTCCAATAAGCCCCCTGCCCGCAGACCCCCACAACCACCGGCAAGGGTTGTGGGGATGAGGCCCTTGTCCCCATCAACATAGGGACATCCTCCCAATGTTGAGGGCATGTGGCCTGGTACGGTTCAGGAGGGAGGGGGGGCCGCTCTCTCGTCCCCCCCTCTTTTGCGTGCTCGGATGAAGGGTCTGTTCTGGATTTTTGGTGGTACTCCACGCCATTTTTTTTACATTTGGGGTGGAGTTCCCCTTAAAATCCATACCAGATCTGAAGGGCCTGGTATGGATATTTGGGGGAACCGCACGCATTTTTTTTTTTATAATTTGTGGCAGGGTTCCCCTTAATATCCATTCCAGACCTGAAGGGCCTGGTAATTGAATTTGGGGGAACCCCCACGCTTTTTTTTAATTTTTTTTATAAATGACTTTTCTATGTATTGCCGGGAGCCGACAATTCATTAAAAGCCGCAAGTGAATTTTAAATGACTTTTTTTCCTTCAGAAATGACACATTGTGCAGGGACAGTTCTAAGCATGGAAAACAGCGCTAATAGTCCTCAGAAGTTCTGGTCCCCATTGACTTCAATGGGGTTCGGGTTTCGGGGTAAAGTTCGGTCCCGAACCTGAACTTTTTTCCGAAGTTCGGCCGAACCCGTCGAACCCGAACATCCAGGTGTCCGCTCAACTCTACTAGCAAGGCCATTAATAAGTAACGCAGTTTTGAAGAAAACTTGTGGCCAATTCACTCCGGGATCATGCAGTAATGCAGAAACACACTCCTGAGCATTTCCCACGTTTTTCCAGTGAGGTGAATTTTGACAGCCCATTCATTTGAATGGGCTACAAATCACACTAGAATATAGAAAAAGTAATGCATGCATTACTTTTAAAAGCACGCTGCAGCAAACCACATGGTATTGTATAAACCATGCGATATGGTGCCCACAAATGCACTGCATTTGCGATCTGCATTTAAGGGGCTGTTACCAATACACTGGCACCTGCATGCAGATCGCAAAGGCAATGTGCTCACCGGCAGTGCGTGAAACGTGCATGGAATGCATGTTTCCTGCACCACATTCTGGTGTGAACGGGCCCTTAGAAAAATATAATAATACAAATGTCAATGTAAAAAGATGAAATTACCCAGGTCAGGAGTAACTAAAGTTCACAGATCAGGAGTATACAGCTCAGCATTGCAGGTCAGGAGTATATAGCCCATTAAAGATCAAGAGTATACAGCTCAGCATCACAGGTCAGAGGTTTACAGCTTAGCGTCACATGTCAGGAGTTTACAGCTCAGCATCACAGGTCAGGGGTTTAATGTTCAGCATCACAGGTCAGGGGTTTACAGCTCAGCATCACATGTCAGGGGTTTAATGTTCAGCATCACAGGTCAGGGGTTTACAGCTCAGCATCACAGGTCAGGAGTTTACAGCGCAGCATCACAGGTCAGGAGTTTACAGCTCAGCATCACAGGTCAGGGGTTTACAGCTCAGCATCACAGGTCAGGAGTATACAGCTCAGCATCACAGGTCAGGAGTATACAGCTCAGCATCACAGGTCAGGAGTATACAGCTCAGCATCACAGGTCAGGAGTATACAGCTCAGCATCACAGGTCAGGGGTTTACAGCTCAGCATCACAGGTCAGGAGTTTACAGCTCAGCATCACAGGTCAGGGGTTTACAGCTCAGCATCACAGGTCAGGGGTTTACAGCTCAGCATCACAGGTCAGGAGTTTACAGCTCAGCATCACAGGTCAGGAGTATACAGCTCAGCATCACAGGTCAGAGTATACAGCCCACTCCTGTTTGCCCTGCCCCAACGATCAGTTCCTTACCTGCTTGGTCAGACATGCTGCTTTCTGTTCCTCCCCTCACATCTACACCGAGTGCCTGTGTGAGATGTAGAAAATGGGTGGGACGGATATGACGGGAGGATCACACAGGAGTTAGTGAAGCCGTGCTGCAGAGCTGGCTGCTTCTGTGTGCTGTTCTGCTCTGAATTTAGGAAGGAATTGTTTTGACAGTGGTGGCGGCACTCCAGAAACGAGATCTACCCGTCACCCTCTCGCGATCAACGGGTTGCCGACCCCCGGTCTATAGCAACTTTGTAAGACTTAAAGTGGAAGTAAAGGAAAAATCTTAACTCTAAATCTACTCTCAGCCACTTTCTAAGCTTAATCTATCTAGCCCTGTAAAGCAAAAATCGCTATACATACCTGTCCTGAAGCAGCTTTGATCCGGTCTCCAGCGGCGCCCTCTGTGTGCAGGAGAAAGCCAAAAACGGCTTTTAAGTGACCTCACCCATAGTTACTATGGGGTTTCCATTGACGGCTGCCTGTCCTACACAGTGAATCTGTTCTGAGAATTTTCGTACAAATTTTCCTAAGACTTTTTCTTTGTAATTTTTTTAATCTATGGCCATTTTAAGAATGTACTATATTTCTCATGTATACAGAGATGAATAAAACTGGTAGGTTTTACTTTTATCCCCTTGTCACATTGTAATCTTTCACCAACTTAAATTTAGACGTCATGCCCTGCCCATTCTATAATGATGTAAAGGAGTTTAGCCCCACACAATGTGTTTCTGTTGTAAGCTACAGGCGCTGTCTCCTAAAATTGCATGGCCAGTGCTGAAATGAGGGCCATTGTACAGTCTCAGTTTCAAGAGCTGCGGAGAACATTTTGAGTATCTCAACTGAAAGCCAACATTGTTGCAAGGGATGCCAGCAACATGACTTCAGAACTCTGTGTAGACTTCTGTGGAAAATTTGGAACCCATCTTAAAAGCATAGCAATGAGAATTCTGCGTATTGTCTATGAAAACTGCAGGTACACTGCCACAAGGAGGGTTTAACAACAAAAAAAAAACACAGGACATGTGTAGCACCCTGCTCCCAATGACTGGGCGCTATGTTAAATTTAGTGGGTGTCTGAGCTGGTAGTTAGCTCAGACTCTGTAAATAATTATGCTAAATCAGCCTCTGTTCCGGCTATGGCTGTGTTGGAAGACTTCCCACTGTTTATCTGTAGGTGGCGTTACCACCCCAGGCCAATGTGGAAGACTGACATGCCAGAGTGCATTGGGTATCTTTCCTCTGGAACAGTTCAGTAGGCGTGGTCTACCCGCTGAGCATGCCAGGGGAAGGGTACTTAAGGGGCAGACGCCATTTTTTGGGGCCCTTCGTCCCCTTGCAGCCCTCCTGGCGTGAGGAGTGTGTCTTGTGATTTCGGCCTCGGGACCATGTTGGTCCGAGGCTGCAACTCTACCAAGTAGGCCCAGTTATGCTGACTGCTCCCAGTCATCTAACAACAAGTAGGAAGACAGTAGGGCAGGCTTCCAATTGCGTGATCACTGTGATAGCCAATCATAGTGATCGAATATTTAGAAATCCCAGGAAGATTCTCTAAAAATGGTAGTTGGAGCTTGCTGAAAGGTTTTAAAGACCTGAACTATTGAATGTCTGCCCAGTAAGACAAATATAATGCAAAGAACTTGTCACCAGTCTAAGGCCTCGTACACACGACCGATTTTCTCGTCGTAAAAAACACGTCGTTTTTTTCGACGAGATTCTTGTTAAGCTTGTCGATTTTCTCGTCAAGCTTTCTATGCGTACACACTGTCATTTTCCAATTTCCTCGTGGTTCTCTGCGCTCACGTCCAGCACGTACGACGGCACTATAAAGGGGAAGATCTTTTTTCTTGGCGCCACCCCTTGGGCTGCTTTTGCTGATCTCGTGTTACCGCGTCTGAAGTAAAAGTTTGGGAAGAGACGATTCGCGCTTTTCAGTCTTCGTACTTTTCAGATCGTTTTCTGACGTTCAGTTTGTGCTTGTGGGTTCGTATCTTGACTTTCAGGGCGTCTAGGCAGGTCGTATCTGTTTTACAGTGCGTTATTGCCTGTTCGTTTCTGAATTTCAGTTCGTTATTCATAGGCCTTGCTGTTCTAAAGTGCGTTCTGTTCTGTACGTTCTGATTAGACGACCGTTTCCTAGCCATGTCGCCTGGACGTTCTCGTCGTCGAGTTCGTGCTGTGCGTGCGCTTGGTGTTGGTCTGCTTGTTTTGGACCAAGACCAGTCCATGAATGGTGTGAGGAGGAGTTCATGGACCAAGAATTGGTTGCTCCAGCGGGACCAATTCTGCCACATGCCTCTGCTGCGGGAGATCGTCGAGAATAATCCTGAGGACTACAGGAATTTTCTGAGGATGTCTGACCCCGTTTTTCAGGAACTGTTGACTTTGGTGTCCCCCTATATTACCAGGAAGGACACCGTTATGCGGGAAGCCATCAGTGCTGAGCAGAGGCTCATCGCCACGTTGCGTTACCTGGCGACAGGGAGAAGTCTTCAGGACTTGAAGTTCACCACAGGCATCTCCCCCCAGGCTCTGGGCCTCATAATCCCAGACACCTGTTCTGCTATTATACAAGTCCTGCAGGAGGACTATATTAGGGTAAGTTTTCTCCCTTCACATCACATTTTATGTATTACATGTATGCTAATGTATTGTATTTCTTTCATCCTTTCCTAATTACCATGATTGTAATATGCTGAGAATGTCCCCTTTGTCCCCATGCATGTTGGAAGCTTTAGATTGCCCCTTTTTTATCCTCCCTAAATATTTCCCCTCACTAACTTTTCCAGCAGGGGCGCCTGTTGCTCCAAATGTTGGGGGGTTACAACCCCAATTTCGGAAATAAACTTCCTCCTTTTTTGCTCTGTTGCCTAATAAACGCCCCCAGTTGTCCCCTCCAATGCAGCCATTTAGTCCCCTCTATTGCAGCCAGTTTCCCCCCAGCCCTGCACTTACCTTCTTGTGGTCAGCGCCATCCTTCTTCTGTCCTTGATGTCTTCTCCTTCCCTTCATGTTGCATCAGCCAATCATGTTACCATTAAACAGACTTGGTGAACATGATTGCCAGAGCTGCCTGTCAGTGTTTACACAAGGAATGCCCCCTCCTTGCGTCCCCGATTTTTCTTTGAGGAAGCCAATTACATCCCTCAGGTTGTAATTTGCAAGACTTTTTTAATACCTGTTTCTGCTCTGCAATTTTAACCCCCTAAATGACGCAATTAATCATATGTCGGTCGCTTTACAAGAGGCCATCCACCTGAATAGTGTGCGGCATAGACAATACATAGGTTCATGCAACGCATGAACCTATGTATTGTTCTGAGTGATGGGCACAGGAGAGAGGGGACAGTGCTCCAGCGCCCACTCTGGACGCACCGCCACTGCAATGCTATCCTGTGGCCAAACACATCTCCCCCCCCCAAAATAATTTAGTAATGGCCCATCAGAGGGGGTGATGAATATGATAAATGAGCCTTCCATTATACTTTTTTTACACACCTTAATAAACGTATAATTAGATTGATGTTGGTCTCTAATTTTTTGGTCTTGAATTTGCTTGTAATGTATGCCTTTGTTTTTCCAATATTATTTCATCTTGTTTCACTCCACAGCTTCCTTCAACGCCACAGGAATGGCAGACTGTGGCATCGGAGTTTGCCACGCGGTGGGACTTCCCCAACTGCGGTGGTGCCATAGACGGGAAGCACGTCCGCATCGTGCCGCCACCCCGTTCTGGATCCTACTACTACAACTACAAGGGGTTTCATAGCATTGTGCTGATGGCGGTGGTGTCAGCACGGTATGAATTCCTCTATGTTGATGTAGGGAAGAATGGCCGGATGTCCGATGGGGGATCCTTCATCCAGACGGAGTTTGCCCTCCGTCTCCAGAGTGACGACCTTGCATTGCCACCGGATGCAGGGAATATTGAAGGACTCCCCTTTGTTTTCTTGGCTGATGAAGCCTTCGGACTCGGACGGCATCTTATGAGGCCATTTCCACAGAGGACCCTGACCCCAGAGAAGAGTGTGTTCAATTACCGGCTGGCCAGGGCCCGAAGAGTCGTTGAAAATGCCTTCGGCATAATGGCCAGCCGGTTCCGCCTTTTTATGACTTCCATCCACTTGGCGGACTACAAAATAAACTATGTAGTGTTATGCTGCTGTGTGCTACACAATTTTCTTTGCCGCAAAGCGAATTCATATATGGCCTCAGTTTTGCCAGAGGCTGGACTTTCCCCTGCAAATCCCCTTCCGGGCCTGGAATCTGCCCGTCTTGGCTTGCCCCCCCAAAATGCCCGTGTGGTTCGGGACAAATACATGGAGTATTTCACGGGTAGGGGGGCAATTCCTATGCCAGCCTATGTCTAAGTATCCCAATAAAAATCTTCTTTAAACCTTTAATTATTTGTTCTTTCCTGTCTCCTAGTTTGTCTTTGTGCATTTGTAGTGGCAAGTGTATTTTACTTTAGTAAATAACAACCAATTTCACTATGTTACCTTACAAAAGAACCAAATAAGCTTAGAGTGTATTATAAAAAGAAGCTACACGTTGTTTGTGTTCAAATATTTTACTCTCTGCACATTTTTTTTTGTTTTACTTTGGGGTTGGCCTGACCACAACCCGTCAAATTTTGGCTTATGAAAATACAAAAATACCACTTGCATTTCTAAAATGACAACATTGGATACCTCTGAGCAATCTGAGACATTCAGTTACACAAACTATGTCTCTATGTGCCCGTCCTAATATGGGGTCCTGCCACCCCTTGCCCAGTCAAAAATTCAATATGCACACATTTTTACTTTTTTGCAAATAGGAAGTTTACAATCCTGATCCCTATTGTCAACATGTGCTATCTGCCATCAGGGGTGATCAATGGATGTGTTTTGGGGGTGCATCCCCTTCCTCAGTTCACCGACTTTTGATACGAGGAAGGTGTTGCACCCACAAAAGACGTACATGGATATCCCCTGATGGCAGATAGCACATGTTCACACACTGTGTGCATATTCAATTTTTGGCTGCTTTGTTACTCAAAAAATTAGTAAAAATATAAAAACAAACATGTAAAAACAAATGTGTTTGGATGGCTTATTGAATTCTCCCCAAAACATCGAGAATGTCTTTAAATGTTTGTTCCATCACATGGATTCTTTGTTTAATTAGGTCCAGTTCCGTGCTACATTCCATCACTTGCTGGATGAGGCGGAGGGCACTGTCAGCAGAGAACGGTGTGCTATCCTTCACAACATTTCCATCCCCTAAAAACCATAAAAAAAAAATTAATAAAACTCTGCAGGCCTACCTCGCTTACCTTAAGCTGTGGTGTCAGATACTGACCTGTTGTGGTGACCAGATCCACAACGTCATCCACCTCTCCTTCCTGCACTTCTCCTTCCTCCACCTCAACTTCCTGCACATCTTTCGGTTGTGGATCTTTGGGAGTTTGGGGTTGCTTGGAAGTTGTGGGGTGCATGTGCTCCCTGGAGTGTCCTCCTCCCAGTCTTCTCTCCCCTATGAGAATAAAACCAAAGGTCTATTTATCACACTGTAAAAATCTCATTTTTAAACTTAAAACAGGCTAAATTGTTTGGAAGTGGGGTACAAGTGTGTGTTTGTGCGGAATTTAAAGAAAAATGCATTCTTTATGACCCCAAATATGTTTATTATTCACATTTGGATGTAATTTTTTGGACATGGAGGCACCACAAATAAACTCTGATGCACCTGTGTGGGACACCCAAAAAAGGCGGGTCTGGTGGCCCACACTATAGTGCTCCAAAGTACAGATGTGGAAGCAGCTGCTGAGTGTCCTCTCCTTTACACTGATTAAAGTTTGCATTTCATTCTCCTTACAAACACATCATCTAGACTTAAAAATTATCCACAATACTTGATCAAAAATGGCAGATGTCTAATTACTTTTGGGGGTCTTAAATAAGCCAAAACCACGGATAGTGGCCGAACGAAGTGTCGGTAACGTAACGAACGATTACTGTGCCCAACCTAGTTCAAAATAATACATTTTGGAAGGGAGTCCAATATGCTTTAAAAAAAAAAAAAGTAAGTTTCTAAAAAGATTAATAGCAGAAAGGTCGTCATTTTACTTACTTTTAGCGAGCATCCTCTTTATGCTCCTCAACTGGTCTGGCTCCCTCAGTTTGAGGTCTGACCACCTCTTTCTGAGCTGCTCATTTGAGCGTTTCACCCCAAACTTCGCCCTCAGACTCTTCACAACTTTAGTGAGGATTTTGGCCTTCCTTCTATTTGGTTTGCTATACGGCCCATGCTTGGCATCATAATCAGCCTTGACCAAGATGTCCACCATCTCCGCCATCTCCGCCAAAGACATATTCGATGCCTTGAATCTCCTCCTTGATCGTGACGTGTCCTCAGTCTCCGGGCTTGTCTCCTCGCTAGTTGCGGAATTATCAGACACCTGCTGTAACTCCGCCATATCTGTCTGCGCGCCGAAAGAGAAGGGGCGGGGAAAAGATGTTAGTTAGAACGTCATGGGCGGGCGACGTGTGCGGAGCGACGTGTTCCAATTTGGACGCATGCGTGGTGTGTATATAGCAAACACACATGTGACTATAGTACGTTCGGTGTGCGGAGAGAGGAGTTCAAGTGACGGACGTGCGAACGAAGGTATGTGATTTTGTGAGACTTGTTAAAATTGTTGGCCTATACTGTCTTGAGATTGTTGGAGGATATATATGGTGACTAGGATGTGAAGGAGGTTAGACTGTTTGCCTCACATTATTTAAATATAATTTATTTTACTTGCAGATACAATATGAATGTATTTATTAGCGACAAAGAGTTCCTGGCGGAATTTATTGACCGGGTAAGGGAGCTGCCGGCTCTGTGGGAGACCAAAAACCCCATCCATAAAAAAAAAGGGGTGAGAAAAGCAGCGCTGGATAAGCTGCTCCCATTTGTGCATACCAAGGTGCCCACAGCCACAGCAAAACAAGTGGACACTAAAATTGGGAGCTTGAGAGGTACCTACAGGACTGAACGCTCTAAGGTGCTGGCTTCTCAGAGGTCAGGAGCAGCAGCAGATGATGTTTATGTCCCGGTTTTGTGGTACTACAGCAGGATGTCCTTCCTGGATGACCACATTGAGCCAAGGCCATCACTCTCCACTCTTCCCCCCAGACTTCCCTGCAGCCAACCTGAGCCTTCTCTGGAGCAAGAGGAGGCAGCCATCCTGGATGATCCTGATTTGGCCATCTGGAGCCAGGTATAGTATTAACTGAAAATGTAGTGGGATAAAATTAATGTTTCCCAAATATGTCAGGATGAGAAACATACATTATTTTGTATTCAACAAGTGAAATCATGATCTGTAGACATTATTCTGCACTTAATTGTGTGGTAAATAGTCAAGCTGATGTAGTGGTAAATTTAAAGCAAGGATTTATGCATTTACATTCTAATTGCTTCCATCAGGATTACAAAGTTTGATGCAAAGATTAAACCAACATATTAAACTATGTTTCTTTTTCATACACAGGATGAAATCAGCCAGGAGGAGGGTCTGGAAACTGTCAGGCAGGAGGAGGAAGGGCCCAGTGGCAGCCAGGAGGTGGCAGGGCCCAGTGGCAGCCAGGAGGTGGCAGGGCCCAGTGGCAGCCAGGAGGTGGCAGGGCCCAGTGGCAGCCAGGAGGTGGCAGGGCCCAGTGGCAGACAGGAGGTGGCAGGGCCCAGTGGCAGACAGGAGGTGGCAGGGCAAAGGAGAAGCAACAGATCCCAGGTGCCTCCCATCAGGCTTCACAAAAGAGGCAGGAGGGACAGGACCACCAGTGAGGCAGCAATGGCCCTTATTAAAGAGGCCCATGCCACCCTCAAGGAGCCCACATCCCCTGAAGAGGCCATTGCCGGCCTAGTGGAGGCTAAGTTCAAGGTGATGAGCATGGAGCAACGCCTCCTATGCGAACCCCTGCTCATCACCTTGCTCAACAAGGGGGTGATGGAGCAAATTACCCCCAATACCGCCATATGTGAGGTGGCCCAACTGACCCAACCTCAACCTCCACCTTCCTCTTCTGCCCCACCCCCTTCTGCTACCCCTCCACCTTCTGCCCCACCCCCTTCTGCTACCCCTCCACCTTCTGCCCCACCCCCTTCTGCTACCCCTCCACCTTCTGCCCCACCCCCTTCTGCTACCCCTCCACCTTCTGCCCCACCCCCTTCTGCTACCCCTCCACCTTCTGCCCCACCCCCTTCTGCTACCCCTCCACCTTCTGCCCCACCCCCTTCTGCTACACCTCCACCTTCTGCCCCACCCCCTTCTGCTACACCTCCACCTTCTTCTTCTGCCCCACCCCCTTCTGCTACACCTCTACCTCCTCCTCCTGACAGGAGTACCCCTCCAGTGGGCCAGCCTCCAGCTAAACGAAGAAGGAAGGCTTCAGTAAAGGCTGCAGGGAAGGTTGCCAGGAAGAAGAGGAAGTGATGGCCTTGCTTCATTGTGGTCGCACTGGTCGGACAGAAGGCAGCCTGTTGTAGTACCACACACTTGGGACATATATCTCACCTGCTGCTGTTCCTAACCTCTGGGAGGCCAGCATCAGATTGTGTTCTGAAATGTGGGCCTTCTCAAGCTCCCAATTTTAGTGTCCACACAGGGTTGCTGTGTGCTCTGGGGTCCCTGGGATGCACAAATGGCAGCAGCTTCTCCAGCGCTGCCTTCTCTTTATTTAATTTATAAACATGAATAAATGTGTTTTTTGTTTAAGTTCATACTTGACTATGTGTATTTTTAAATAAAAAAAAACAAGCTTTGGAGTAAGCAGATACATTTGACTGACAATAAAAGGCACAGATATCACCCCCCCAAAAGAATAACTAAATCTGATTAGCTCAAAAACATGGTGTGAAATTTTAAAAATATAGATTAGAAAATTAAATGGGAGATCGCTATCAAAACATTGAGAAATTATAATTAACATCATTTTGAAAAATCTAACCATTTAAATTATTCCTAAAAACTTGCACGATATAATACACATAAATCTTATAAAGAGCAGCATGAAAAAGGTTAAAAATAAGGCATAACTCTGTGTGAATATCAGCAGCAAAAGAAGGTCTCTCGTTTTGATTAATGTAACATTCTAACGAAGAATTCAATGCAGAACATTTAAACGATGAAATATTTATGAGCGTGACGAATGTGCTCTCTCCATTATGAAGGCTTGTTTTACCAGAAGATGCGCTCCCGTCTCATAGTTGCTTGTGAGCATGCGCGCTTTTGGAAGAGTCGTAAAAGCATACACACGAACCATTTTCTCGTCACAAAACAGGCCGACGAGAAACACGACGAGGAAATCTGGACTCCTGACGAGAAAATAGAGAGCAGGTTCTCTATTTTCTCGTCGAGATTCTCGTCAAGTTTCTCGTCGTAAAACCATACACACGAACGTTTTTCTAGACAAAAAAACTCTCGCGGCACTTTTCTTGACTGTTTACGACGAGAAAATCGGTCGTGTGTACGAGGCCTCAGCCTTGGTCTTCTTTGCTGCCTATGCTTTTCCCTTTACTCACTTAACATGCTTTGTTCTACACTGTGTCTCTGTTTGGAGGCAGCCAACTTAGTAGAGGCAGGACTTTGCTTTTTCATGTTCAAGCTGCCCCCTAGTTGACTGATGATCTGATAACTGATGTACGAATAATCAAGCAGCAGCAAGAGATGTGGAAGAAGCACAGATCCAGAGAATGAAGCAGAAATCAGGGCGATCTTTACACTACAGGTTCTGAGAGACAGCTTCCGCTCCAGCAAAGAGCACAGTGAGCAACACATTACTGTCATTACAGAAACCTACTCCACATCTTGTGAGACAGAGGTACTTTAGATGATCAGTTGTGCTCAAAAGTTAGCGTACCCTTTGGGAATTGGTAATATACAGCATGTACCATTTTTAACCACTTCTCCACTGGGCCTATTCTGGCACTTCTCTCCTTCATGTAAAAATTATCATTTTTTTGCTAGAAAATTAATCAGAACCCCCAAACATAATTTTTTTTTTAACAGACACCCTAGGGAATAAAATGGCGTTCATTGCAACTTTTTATCTTGTACGGTATTTGCGCAATAATTTTTCAAACGCCTTAAAAAATAACAAAACAGTAAAGTTAGCCCAATTTTTTTGTATAATGTGAAAGATTCTGTTACGCCGAGTAATTAGATACCTAACATGTCACGCTTTAAAATTGCGCACACTTATAGAATGGCGGCAAACTTCGGTACTTAAAAAATCTCCATAGGCGACGCTTGAATTTTTTTTACAGGTTACTATTTTCGAGTTACAGAGGAGGTCTAGTGCTAGAATTGTTGCTCGCACTCTACCGCACGCGGCGATACCTCACATGTGGGGCTTGAACGGTGTTTACATATGTGGGCGGGACTTGCATGCATGTTTGCTTCTGAGCGCGAGCTACTGGGGACAGGGGCGTTTAAAAAAAAATATTTTTCATTTTTTTTTATTTTACTGATTTTTTTTTATTTTGACACTTTTATTCCTATTACAAGGAATGTAAACATCCCTTTTAATAGGAATCATTGTGACAAGTCCTTTTTATGGAGAGATGCGGGGTCAGCCTTTTTCCTCCAGGCTGGAAAGCATGAGATCGGTGAAAAAAAATTCACCGATCTCATGCTGAGAGCCGCAATTGCGGCTTTGTTTACTCCTGGGTACCGGGCGTGACATCACAACGTCACGCCCGGGACTCCGACGGTCATAGAGAAATCTCTATGATCCTCATGCGACGCCGGCCAATTCGTTCTCCGGGCCTCCGATGGCACGGGAGAGCCCGGAGAAGCACCGGATGGCGGCGGGAGGGGGAGATGTCCCCTCCCGCCGCCTATAAGAACGATCAAGCGGTGGAACTGCCGCTATGATAGTTCTTATGGTGCGCAGAATCACCGGCATGACAGAATGATATCTGCATGATGCCTGTAACTGCAGGCATCATTCAGATATCCCCCCTCAAAGTCAAAGACGTCATATGACGTCCTTGGTGGAGAAGTGGTTAAGGAAAACATGAGTGAGCATGCAAAACACATTTCTTTTATTTCATATTTTAAAACAAAACATGGCAACAAGTGAACAAATGAAATTACCCTTTTTTTTAAAGTATGCATACCCTTAGTTCTTAATGCTGTGTATTGCCCCATTTAGCATCAATGACCGTGTGCAGTCTTTTGTAATAGTTGTCTGAAGCCTCGTGCACACGACCGGTTTTCTCGGCAAGAAAACTGCTGGGAGAGCTTTTTGCTGAGAAAACCATTCGTGTGTATGATTTCTCGGCAGGAAAACTGCCAAGAATCTCAATGAGAAAAATAGAGAACCTGCTCTCTATTTTTCTTGTCGGGATTCTCGGCAGAGTGTTTCCTGTCGAGAAACCCGGTCGTCTGGGAAACCCCCGCATGCTCGATTAGACTTCGACGGATGCGCGGTAGCATACAAGGGTAGTGTAGGGTGTAGCAATATGGCGGCGACAGCATCTAATGTGATGAGCGCCAGCTCGTCGTAGTAGATGACGTCACCGCGTTCTTGCCATTCAAAAGAACGGCGGTTCTTTAGAATGGCGCGTGTGTACACAAAGCTTGGCAAGACAAGCTTGCCAGGAATCCCGTCGAAAACCAACGTTTTTTTTTTCGACGGGATTCCTGCCCGTGTGTACGAGGCTTGAGGCCTCAAATTCTTGCAGGTGGTATAGCTGCCTGTTTGTTTAGGCAAATGGCTCCAGGTCATGCAAATTCTTTGGTCGTCTTGCATGAACCACAAGTTTGAGATCTCCCCAGAATGGCTGGATGATATTAAGGTCAGGAGACTGTGATGGCCACTCCAGAACCTTAAACTTTTTCTGCTGTAACCACTGGGAGGGTCAACTTGGCCTTGTGCTTAGGGTCATTGTCATACTGGAATGTCCAAGAGCGTCCCATGCAAAGCTTTCATGCAGAAGAAATACATTCACATGAAATGGTGCCAGAATAGCACCAATGCAAAAACAGCCTGTGGTCAACAGATTTGGCTATTCTGGCCCCATTCCATGTGAGTGTATTGGCGCTTTGTTTTATTTGTGGGTTTACTCAATGAAAATTGCTACACTATAAGGATCTTTCTTTCACATGGTATCTGTCACTATCATTTAAAATGGAGAGAGGTTTCTGATGCCTGGGTACTGTTGAAGTCCTTTCTTTGGACTGTCTTTGGAGGACTTAGTTTGCCACATGCTGATTGGGTCAGTTTTGGCCATTGGTGTCTGGTAAGCTTCCAATTTATACTTCACAACGGGGAGCACATACTGAAATAAGAAAGCAGACACACATTTCATATCATCATCTGCACTGTGTTGGGATGTAATCTATTTAATTAGGATTATGGACAGTAAATGGACTTTTATTTATATAATAAGATGTTGATGCACAATAATTTAATAGTGAAAAACCTCGCAGTCAGCCATGACACCTCTGACTGAGAAATATTTAAAAGGAAAGAAATGTTTAAAACAATTTTAGGGATTCTGTATGAAATGGGAACACATAACTTGTGGGGTTTTCTCAAAATTGACTGCAAAAGTGGAAATACACTTTAAAAAAAAAAGCAGATGCTATGAAGCAGTAAACACTTGGCCTGCTCAGCTGTGGTCCCAGATGCAGGAGCATTTGGAAAATAAGTGTAGCAAGGTCTCCGGCCTCCTTCAGTCTAATGAGAACCTCCGCAGCCGGAGATAGCTGACATCCTTCTGTATATGGTGGGTTGTGAGGCATAGTGGGTGCAAGGTGGATAAAGTTATTGGGTGCCAGACACTTCTTGGATGCAAAATAGATGTTTATTTCTCTTACAAACGTTTATAGGGGAAAGAGGGTTAGAGCCAGGACACCCTTAAGTAGATGCAAGTTCAAAAAGCAGACTGAGATTTCAATAGGAGGACGTTCGTGCAGGGAAAGGCCTCCAGCAAGACGCCACATCTGCACGTGCAGGAATGCTGTCTCCTATGGCAGCAGTCTTTAACAGTTCCTAGCACAAAGCGTAACAGTTCTTTCACCTTCACTAAAACTTTTAGTTGTAGTTTTTCAGCCCACTGAGCTCCTGGTCTCTCACTAGACCCGCTGATTCACTGCCACTGATGACCCTTGAGCTCCTTCAATCTTCATGGTGGTATCTTCCTCAAGCGTTATTCCTGCCTCTCTGCTGGGTCCCTAGCTTGGCACATAGATACTTCTCAAGCTTCACCCCACTGGCCTGCTCAGTCCCCGGATTGACACACAAGGCTGCTCTGCAAGCGTCACCTCCGCTGGCTGGATCCCTGACTTGATCACTGCCTGAAGTTTCCCAATTCTCCACTGTGCCCATTCTGCCAGAATATTGCTTTGGTATTTGCTTCAGTTACTCAATGTGGTCCCTGGTAATAAGGTGGATGGTCCCAGTGGCGACAACTTCCCCTTTACCTCCGACCACTGACAGGTCCTCCGGCCGGCAGAACTGTCACTTCTAGTTGGACTGCAAGCCGCAATTCCAACCCTGCACTGCTCTCCTGCTTCTGGATAGGTCCTCAGGCAGCCTAGCAGCCAGATGCCCCCAGAATAGGCACAATCTGTGCCCTAGCAGCCCAGGTCAACTCGACGCACGTCCACCCAGACAGCCGTCCAGGTGGCACAAAACATAGATCACCTGACTCCACCTAAATATATAGGCGCTCCCAGCAGGCCATGGAATTCAAAGAAACCCTTCCCCATTGGCTGAGATACCCACATACCCATAACTTGACCTTGTGTTGCCCTTCTCATATCTAGCACCACCAAGTACCCGGCCACCTAGCGATAGTAGAGACAAGTGCAACCAGGCCAAACTTAGGGAGGAATCAATATATCTCTAACAATCAACCAGGGTAACTACTACTGGCAAGTAAATTTGAGAGGTGCATCCCTGCCTAAACTCCAGGGTGCTACATATGGATACAGATTTAGCAAGCAATGTAGCTAGGTAAAGAATTTAAGGGATGCCCAGTAGTAGTAAGTCACCAACACTTGCACTTCTGTATTATTGTTGACATTCGGCTACTCTCAAATAGCTTCCCCGTCTTATGAGTGTCAGGAGCATTTATAGCCACACTAGTAATTCTGATGTATGCCCGTGACATTATATAGTTTAGGAAGCTACATGGATGAGCAACCACATGTCTTTAACATTACAGAACAAGTCCAGTTATAGGTGACTATCATTAGTTATACAAAGACCTGAATAAATGAGAAAACTATTCAGTAGTTAGGCTGTGTCATATGATTCATGTTTTTTTTTTATCTTGTATAGCTGGAATATACCTAAAAAAAAATATTTATAATAATTATTTTTAAACCATGTATCTGGAATAAGTGATTATTTGTAGGATTTCACCAAAAGAAGATTGGTAAATACCTGGTCATGTAATCTTTATTTTTATATAAAATATAAGAATTCAGTGTAGTGTGTAGCCTGGTATTTTCTAGCCTGATTACAGTGTGGTAGGCAGCTATCCATGTGTGATAATATAGGTGTTTCAATCACTCTCAGCATGACTGGCAGCTCTTCAATATTTTGGGGTGACAGTAGGAATTTGATTTGCTGAGTAGAGCTTGTACTTTGTGACTGCAGTCTAAATAAATTGCTTTATGTCAGCTTTGATAAAATATACTATTTGTTGTATTCCTTTATTTTGGTGGTTTGTATGATATTTACAGAATTAGAATGTGTTAAGGTTATATCACCGTAAATTCCATACAATATTTAATTTAGAAACCATGCATCACTCCTATAGAAGGGTTGTTTATTCCTCTAGATCAGCCTTTCTCAACCATGGTTCCTCAAGAGGTTGCAAAAGGTTCCTTGACTAACCACAAATGTGACCACTAATGCACAGAACATTCTTCTTCCAACTGTCCACCAATGTGAGGACAGTTGTCGCCCTAATAAATGTAAGGGGCTTTTTTTCTGCAGACCACCAATGCAAAGGAGGTCCTTCACAAAGGAAGTTGTAAGGGGTAGGGGGAAAGCACATTTAAATTGAGCATTTATGGGGCTTCTCCACTGATCACTAATCATGAATATAAAGGGAATCCTTCATGTAACTGGCCTTCAATGTATGGTGTTCCTTATCCCACCGACTATAAGGGTAAATGGCCTTTCTGTTGACCGCCAGTGTAAGGAGGCCCTTCTCCACTGACTATCAATGCAAGGGGGGAATTTATTCACTTAACCCTTATGTAAAGGACATTCTTCCTCCAACTGTCTACCAATGTGAGGCGTCACTTACTCCACTAACCATAAACATCAGAGGCCTTCTCTGCTAACCATCAATGTAAGGGGGCCCTTCCCTTTTGATCATTAATGGAACCTTTTCAACTGACCACCAATGTAAGGGTGAATTTCTTCACTGACCATCATTGTGGGGGTACTTTTCAACAGACCACCAATGTGGGGGGGGGGGGCTTTTTTCAGCATCATCTAGCACTTTTCTCACCAGCTAAGCTGTCCCTAGCCCACCCCTTGCATTCATTGGATTTCAGTTCTTTCAATCGTGGAGGCTCAGCTTAACATAATAATATAACCACAGCTTCCTGTTTTCAGGAAAATATGTACTGCACCCTGATGGCCCTTCCCACCAGCCATAATCTATTTGCATTGCATAGAGAAGCACAAAAGCCTAATGATGATGTCACTGGGTCTGAAATAAGGTATGTTACGAAAATAGAAACGTTTTTTAAATAATATCATTAGCATGTTGAGGAGAGGGAAAATGAGGAACCAGAGAAGGCAAAATACAAGCAGATTAAACTTTAGCTTTAAAGTGGTTCTCCTTCCTAATCGGCTGAGATGCAGGAGCTATTTGCTCCCACTGCTGTCAGTCATTATAAAGAGAGTGATTTTATGATTGCATCTACAACTTTATGATCACACTAAAGTACCATAAGCTGTCAGGTGGTACTTATGGGCACAGAAAAGGGCACTTGCAATGCAATGGGGGCACTGAGCAGGGCGCAGGGGCCTGGAGCCCCTTATGGGAGACCTGAGAAGAGGAAGATCGAGGCTGCTCTGTGCAAAACCATTTTCAGACACTTTAAATCAAATCCAGTCTTAATATGATGAGACTATTGAATTCTGATGTAACATTCAGGTATGCTATGAATTGGACAAGCAGGAGGTTGCATTATATTCTCTCTCAGTCTTTAGAGGAATTCACGCAGCAGAGGAAAGGTCCAGACATTAAGTGAGTCCATGTGTAGCCCCTATCTCAAATGTCTCAACCTTATATTACTAATATAGGGAATGTTCGGTTATGTGGCAGATATCTACAGGGATGGACAGTCATATGGTCACTTGTTATTACATACCCAGCCTCTGGCTCAAACCCATGTGTAGATCTAATCATGAACTGTTAAAAGGGTAAAAATCCCATAAAGTAAAGGGTAAAAGTCCTTTGAAAATTAGGAACATCATCTAGGCCAGCTTTTCACAACCTTTTTACCTTGGGGGGACGCTTGAATTAATTTTCAGGTCTCCAGGAACCCCTTGTGAAAACCAATTAAATCGGGAGTCAATGAGAAGCATCCCCCCCCCTTTCAGTTGTGGTCAGAATGCTACCCTTAGAGATAGTTAATAAGATAATTGGTGTGGAATTGGCCCTGGAACTATGCAGGCACCATCAAATTGGAGGTTAATTAGACACAATTCAAGGAACCATTAGCAACCTGTGGAGAAACCCTGGTTGAGAATGGCTGATCTAGGCTGTTAAACAAGGCAGGTTTGCCATTTTATGGACCTTCATTTGAAATGGTTACCCTCTCCTGTACATAATGTCCTGAACGTGCATGTTAACATAAATGTTCTGTAGTAAGATAAGGTATGACTGGAATGGTAGGCACAGGAAACATCCTTTTGGTCAAGTAGGGTTTGGATTTTAGGCCCTGGAAAGGAATGTACCCTATATGTTTCTGTAAAGGTTTTTGTAACAACTGATTGCAAAGGGGTTTCACTGTGGTTAAATATAGTTAGTCACTAAGGTTTTGGGTATACAACTAAGCCTAATGTTACTTTGGCTGTGCAGAATTTCCATGCACTTTATGTTGTATGGAACGCTATTAGAAATAATTTGTTCATAAAGCAGCTTGGTGGATGTACTTCATCTCAGATATGGAATCCTGAAAGCGTAACTGCCTTCTGGAATCTTTTTTTTTATACTTTGGAGGCTTTTTAATCTGAGACTGGAGCACAAAACTTTAAAAGTACTGAATGGAAATTACAGAACACATATACAGGCCTAGCATTATTTTTAGAAGTGGCCATGGAGTGCCAAGGGGCCACACAGCCGATAACTCGCTGGATCATGGACAGGTGAGTATATAATACTGAAAAAGGGCTTAGAGCAGGGCGTATAGAATGAAGTTCAACCCTGAAGCTGGACCACCGAAGGAGGCATACATGGCGCAGAGCTGGAGAATGGATAGAGTAAGTATTTGCTTTGAAAACATTTCCGTTTTTACAGGAGGGGGGTGGCAATAAGAAAAAACAAATATATGCTGGAACTGGGCTACAATACAGATTTTTCAATACAGTTCTAAGGCTTGTTGCACTTGTACAACCTGATCTTTAGGGACACCTCTCAACACCCCATGAATATGGTGTACATTGTAAATTGTGTACTGATCCATGCTGTATGTGTATTATAAAGCCCTTTCAATGTAAAAGCAGGCTATGTTCACACCATAATAAAGTGCAACATCAGACCACTCAGGGTGTGAAGACTTATCCACTGGCTCATAGCAAAGATCCGAAATGTTATTAAAAATAAATAATGGAACCTCTGAATGATTGGCAGATCTCTTCAGTGAGATTTTTAGAAGCATATACGTATTTGCAATTCATTTTTTGTTATCCAGATTACATACAGTATAACAATGTGTGTTTTTGGAACAGCACAAATATCATACTCTTCTGTTTCTCTGAGAAATGTGCTTTTTCCTGGAAAATAATAATTTCTGAACAATTCTTTTTCTTATTTCACAGTACAAACAAGTGGAGCAGTACATGTCATTTCACAAATTGCCTTCCGATATGCGGCAGAAGATACATGATTATTACGAGCACAGGTACCAAGGAAAGATCTTTGATGAGGACAATATTCTGAGTGAGCTCAATGATCCACTGAGGGAGGTGAGACGCATACAAATGAATTTCCTGTGGTTTGCACAGTCAGCTGGACTTAAACAGCTGGCTTCTTTTTTTTTTTTATGGCAAATTCTGACTTCTCTGCACATCTATGTTTTTCAGCATATGTATGATTTTGTTCAGGGCTAGAATACTACTAAGGTGTGGGGAATTTATCAAGATGAAATGCATGTTGTTACACATTCTATAGAATCAATTTTTGTAGTGATTGCTTTGTGAGTACAGAATGTTTTGCAATATCAAAATGACATTTTATGTAATCTAAGTTTCCAGTATGTTTGTCATCGTATCCCTCTGTATGAAAGTCTCTTAAAAAAGTAATTTTTTCCAGAAATCTGTTGTAAAGTTTGATATCCTGCTAGTAAGGACTAATTTACACTTGCTTGTTGGGTTGCAGTAAAAACAGGCTGTTGAACTCTATTTTTTACCATGGCCCCCTCTAAGTTGCAAAGGCACCAAGACGGGTGTACAATTACATGTGGTGCAGCCATGGTGCTCTGTTGTATTAGACAAGCAGTATTGGCATTGAATGCGACCTATTCAAGTGAATGGGTCTGCGCCAGAACTGCTCGGCAACCGTGTGTAGGGCACACGGGTTGTGGCACGGTGGTGCTGCATTTTCTGTGTTAAAACAGGTGGCGAGAAGGTGTCATGTCACTTCCTTATCACTTCTCAAATGCCTTTGACCATGGGTACTTGTCAACTGTGCAGCAATATTAGCATCACGTCTACACATACAAAGAGATTTTCAAGCTCAAACTTACCAACCAGCCAGCAACCAACCAAATTGACCTGTCTTTAGAACAGGGGTTTAGTCTGCACACATTTGCAAATACACGTGTAAGCTACAAGCCCTGTCAAGGCACCCTGATATTTCTGCAGTCAGTAACTCTAACTTCTGAGTCTCCACTAGGGTTACCACCTCATCCCTTTAAAACTGGACACATTAATTACACAGGTTCTGTGGCTGATTAAGGTGGCAATTAAATTTACTTGGTGCCTTATCTTCATTAAATTAGCCTCAGAACCTTCATACGTGTTTGGGTTTCAAGTGGTTGTAAACCCTTACAGACCACTTTTACCTACAGGTAAGTCTAGATTAAGGCTTACCTGTAGGTGCTAGAAATATCTCCTAAACCTACAGGGTTTAGGAGATATTTACACTAGAGTCTTGCGCCGATGTCTACGGTGCATGCGCACTTTAGAAACGGCAATCGTGCCGTTTCTAAAGGGGGTCATGCCGTGACTAGCGGCTCCCGCGCGCATGCACGGGAGTGACTTCATTGCGGCTCTGGCCAATAACAGTGCCATACTAGCTCATTATGCCTTTGTCTTGCAGGTGTTAGTTTTTTTTTTTTTTAAGTGGGTTTACAACCACTTTAAAGGGAAGAGGTGGCAACCCTAGTCACCACAATGGGAGCACATGCATTCTAATGGATAGGCAGAGGGCAGGCTCCTTACTACAAAGACTAGTTATGGGCAGGGGCAGTGAATCAGTGACCACTTGTTTGTAGCACATCTAAACATAGCCTAACTGAACTTCTGTTTCAGGCTGGCAATGCTAAACCACTACCTTGCAGTCAACAGCAGCATTGTCAGGCTTTCATTTATGCTCCTCCAGTTGGTCATCGAGATGCCAGTCTGATAGACTTAATAAGCAACCCAACAGCCAACTGAAGGAGCACACATGGCTCTGCTGACAACTCTGCTGTCAAGTGTGAAGCAAGGCTCAACAATGTCAGCCTGCAAAAGAAAGTGATGCTACTGGCAGGATGTCCAAGTAAAAAAACTTTGCAACAGATTCACCAAAAAAGTGAGATTATGAAAACAAACTGAAAAATAGACTTTGAATTCACATATGCTTTACTCCTTTAGCCGCCATAACTGTTACAGCAGTGACAGCACCGCTTTGTAAACAGTCTCCCAGCCATGCAGCCAATAGGAGACACTCTGAGACACTCGGGAATGGAGTGTTTCCGAGTGTCTCTGAGCAGCTCCAAGTGTCACCAGCGCCCCTGCACCTCTGGCCATATGCGGTACTGCACACCCCATTGGCTTGAATCCTGCTCGTCTTGTGAGACAACGCTTGCAAACTGAGTCAGGATTTTTTTTTTAAATAGCTTGCGTGGCGAAACGCTCGTAAACCGTGTTTTTTGCAATCCAAGGTATTACTGTACCACCATTTTATTTTGAAGGGCCTTTAATTTAAAAAAAATATGTAAGGTTTTGGGGTTTTAAGTGCATTTTCATGTAAAGAAAATGGTGTTGGCAGCAAAATAGTTAAAGCATATTTGAAAGCATCATTTTTTTGTTGGTGGTCTGTCCCCCATTGGAGAGAGTTCTCTTTACTTCCTTCCTTGTAGATGTAGCGGGGGTCTCAATTTAGGGGGCGGCTATGCTAAATTTAAGGGTGATTCGAGTGGTAGTTGGCTTGGATCTTTCCATTCTTATTTGGACTCTGCCTTGCTGCTGTTTCACCTGCTGTGCAGTTCCCCTTAGAAGTATGGGTGGCGCTGTCACTTGTACTCGGGGTTGAACCACAGGTGATGGAGTGGCGATTGGGTGTCCTCTCTCGGCAGCCGTGCAGTGGGCGTGGTCTACCCGCTGTGCATGCTGGGAGAGGGTACAAAAGGGGCGGACGCCATTAGAGGAGAGGCAGTTCCCGGGGCCCATGCCCGGAGGGAGAAACTACAGTCCAAGTTCAAGTGCATGGCCCTCCAGGCCATGGGGCCACATGCGCCTCGGTCCCAGGCACCTTTAGTCCTGGGCCCAAGACTTCAGCCCTGGGCCCAGCACCTTTAGCTGGAGCCCACTTCGGGGAGGAAGAATCTCAGGGTGCCGCCTTGCGAGGGGACCCGTATCTGGAAGAGGAGGCTGGGGAGGACCGTTCCGAAGGACTGGGGAGAGATCACAGTGAAGGAAGGGGCCCAGCAACTCTCTGGAGGGATGTAATCCACCCGAAAAGGGATCCAACAACATAACCATTAGGAGGTTCGGGACACTATAGATTCTGTGGCAGGGGATCTCCCGATCGCATCTATTAAGGGAATCTGATTAACTGTTCGAGCTACATGCCGGCTGCTAGTGCCCTTGGGTGACTATCCGGGTGAGCTATACCCGTTCGGGATCGAGTGGCGAAGAAGCCAGGAGTGTCTGAATCTAATCTACTCTTCTAACACCTTTCTCTCTTCTCAACTTTGTGGTTATTCATGCATAAAAAAAAATATAAATTCTACGTTGGAGTTGCTACTGGTGTGGACCTTGGAGCTACTTGGGGGTATAGAGACTTGTCCTTTACATTCTAAGGGACGAGAACCAACTTTGACGAGAACCTTGCTGCAAGCCCTTTAAGTTATAAGTGTGCCTAACCTCTGCAAACCAGAGGGTACAGGCATGGTGGCATCGTGCGCCTTTTCCTCCTGCGAGTGAGCCAAAGACGGGAGAGAAAAGGGTGCGTGTGCTACATAGACATGACAGAAAAGGAGAGGAAATTGCTCCAAAGTCCCCATTGGATGTTTTCCCTTCACCTACAATGGGAGCAGGACAAATAGAGGGCGACTCTTCCCCTCACAGCAAAAAAAATAAAAAAAGGACAGATGTTCTAACCCTTTGTTAAAGGGGTTGTAAACCCTCGTGTCCGGTCCCCCAGCCCCCCTGTTTTACTTACCTGAGCCCCAATTTTTTGTGGGCGCGATCCTGCGTTGCTCACTCCATGACGCCTCGGCTCTTCATTGGATAGATTGATAGCAGTGCAGCCATTGGCTCCCGCTGCTGTCAATCAAATCCAATGACGCGGCCGCCGAGGGGGGGGGGGTGGGGCTGAGTCATAAACTCGAGTTTATGACACAGGAGCACGCCCGCAAGGTAACCCCCTCGAGAGAGAGCTTCCAGAGGGGGTTATCTAATGTGGGGAGGAGCCGCGAGAGCTGCCGTGGGACCCCAGAAGAGGACGATCGGGGCCAGTCTGTGCAAAACGAACTACACAGTGGAGGTAAGTATGACATGTTTGTTATTTAAAAAAAAAACAATATCAATTTAAGCTTTTTAAAACAAACAAAAGAAAAAATAATAGTTTTGACTTTGGAAATACTTACATTTTTATTTTATGTTATGAAAACCACAAGGTCCATTATGTAATGTGGTTGTATTTACTAACCTAAATCCTAAATCCTTTTTTTTTTTCTATTTTATAGTTTTGTGAGCATGAAATGTCTCTTGACATGGTAAAATTAATTTGAGGTTTATATTAAAAACTGTATTTAAGAAGCAATTCTAGAAACTTGATTGCAATTTTAAGCCGCGATTAGCAGTTTTGCCATATCTGCAAGTATAATTGCTTATAAGGATTATCAAATTTGAGAAATATTCAGTGTGGCATATGCACTTTGTTAGAACTGGTTGATTTGGATTGAAGGGTCGATGGATGAAAACCTTTTCACTAGGTACAAAAGCGGAAAGTCATAGAGCTTTGTGTCATTCTAGGTAAGTTTCCTTCTCATATGTCATACAAAATCTGTTGTGGTATAGAAAATGAAAGTAAGTGAAAATAAATACTGCTTTCCTTTGCTAAGAATGTAATTTGAGCTTTTGGATTCTAAATAAATGTGAGGAGCTGCAATCAGTGCCCCCCTCCCCCATATTACACACTAGACTGCACTGTTGTATTGCACTCCTCCACATGGCTTGGGCCCCTATCTGTTCTGTGCATGCCTCCTGCAGACTTGGTAGGCAGCTAGGTGCCAACTGAAGTGAGCATGACAAGCTGACAAAGTGGCTGCCAATAGCGAGGCAGTGTTTTAGCCCCGTCGGCCTGAAACAGGAAGTGCTGTTACTGGTAGGATCTCCAGGTAATAAAAACTCTACAACAGATTCAGTAAAATATATACTGTACATTTTCTTCAGAAAAGTGTATGCAGTAAGGTATGATTCCAGACATACTGAAAAAGAGATTCTGGGCTTACATATACTTTAAAGGTTAATATTAAATGATTTGTTTACCTTTACCAAAACACTGCCTATGCAGATAAGAGGCATCTGTAGGTAAAAACAAACTGTACAGCTTTAACTAAAGTTGAATACTCTAATGTACTTGCCATAGTTGTGAATCCATTTACTTACCTCTCAAAGTTTGATGGAAATACTCCCAGGACTAGGGATGAGCTTCGTGTTCGAGTCGAACATACGTTCGACTCGAACATCGGCTGTTCGATCGTTCGATGAAGATCGAACGATTTGGGCCGTTCGCGCCAAATTCGAGTGACGCGAACGGCCCACAATGCACTACACCATCGCAGTGTCATCCAGGCGCATGCTTGGCCAATCACAGCGCCGGCAGCGAGGAGAGCAATGATTGGCCACAGGCAGGATGCCTGTGGTCAATTATTGCTATGGGGGTTTAGTACACGCCCCACACTATAAAAGGCCGCCAGCGCGGCGGCCTTGTGTAGTGTGTTCCGGAGCAGGGAAAGAGAAGCATAGGCAGGGACAGTGTCATTTTTTTTCCTTTACTAATCCTGGATTCCTTGTGTTTAGGGACAAATAAGGATAGGTAGGGAGAGTGTCAGTGTGTTATTCTGTGCTAAACCTTGTTTGTAGGGACAGAGAGGTACAGTGACGGAAAGTGTCAGTGTGCTATTCTGTTCTAAACCAATCTTGCTGAACCATATTTTCAATCCTTGAGTTTAGGGACAGAGAGGTACAGTGAGGGAAAGTGTCAGTGTGCTATTCTGTGCTAAATCTTGTTTGTAGGGACAGAGTAGGACAGTGAGGGAAAGTGTCAGTGTGCTATTCTGTTCTAAACCAATTTTGCTGTTCCATATTTGAAATCCTTGAGTTTAGGGACAGAGAAGGACACTCGTG
This sequence comes from Rana muscosa, assembly GCA_029206835.1. Taxonomy (NCBI): domain Eukaryota; kingdom Metazoa; phylum Chordata; class Amphibia; order Anura; family Ranidae; genus Rana; species Rana muscosa. The sequence continues at coordinate 1,164,331,797 of CM055116.1, forward strand.
GAAACTATCAGTGTGCTATTCTGTGCTAAATCTTGTTTGTAGGGAGGGACAGAGTAGGACAGTGAGGGAAAGTGTCAGTGTGCTATTCTGTTCTAAACCAATTTTGCTGAACCATATTTGAAATCCTTGAGTTTAGGGACAGAGAGGTACAGTGAGTGAAACTGACAGTGTGCTATTCTGTTCTAAACCAATTTTGCTGTTCCATATTTGAAATCCTTGAGTTTAGGGACAGAGAAGGACACTCGTGGAAACTATCAGTGTGCTATTCTGTGCTAAATCTTGTTTGTAGGGAGGGACAGAGTAGGACAGTGAGGGAAAGTGTCAGTGTGCTATTCTGTTCTAAACCAATTTTGCTGTTCCATATTTGAAATCCTTGAGTTTAGGGACAGAGAAGGACACTCGTGGAAACTATCAGTGTGCTACTCTGTGCTAAATCTTGTTTGTAGGGAGGGACAGAGTAGGGCAGTGAGGGAAAGTGTCAGTGTGCTATTCTGTTCTAAACCAATTTTGCTGTTCCATATTTGAAATAATTGAGTTTAGGGACAGAGAAGGACACTCGTGGAAACTATCAGTGTGCTATTCTGTGCTTAATCTTGTTTGTAGGGAGGGACAGAGTAGGACAGTGAGGGAAAGTGTCAGTGTGCTATTCTGTTCTAAACCAATTTTGCTGTTCCATATTTGAAATAATTGAGTTTAGGGACAGAGAAGGACACTCGTGGAAACTATCAGTGTGCTATTCTGTGCTTAATCTTGTTTGTAGGGAAGGACAGAGTAGGACAGTGAGGGAAAGTGTCAGTGTGCTATTCTGTTCTAAACCAATTTTGCTGTTCCATATTTGAAATAATTGAGTTTAGGGACAGAGAAGGACACTCGTGGAAACTATCAGTGTGCTATTCTGTGCTTAATCTTGTTTGTAGGGAGGGACAGAGTAGGGCAGTGAGGGAAAGTGTCAGTGTGCTATTCTGTTCTAAACCAATTTTGCTGTTCCATATTTGAAATAATTGAGTTTAGGGACAGAGAAGGACACTCGTGGAAACTATCAGTGTGCTATTCTGTGCTAAATCTTGTTTGTAGGGAGGGACAGAGTAGGACAGTGAGGGAAAGTGTCAGTGTGCTATTCTGTTCTAAACCAATTTTGCTGAACCATATTTGAAATCCTTGAGTTTAGGGACAGAGAGGTACAGTGAGTGAAACTGACAGTGTGCTATTCTGTTCTAAACCAATTTTGCTGTTCCATATTTGAAATCCTTGAGTTTAGGGACAGAGAAGGACACTCGTGGAAACTATCAGTGTGCTATTCTGTGCTAAATCTTGTTTGTAGGGAGGGACAGAGTAGGACAGTGAGGGAAAGTGTCAGTGTGCTATTCTGTTCTAAACCAATTTTGCTGTTCCATATTTGAAATCCTTGAGTTTAGGGACAGAGAAGGACACTCGTGGAAACTATCAGTGTGCTACTCTGTGCTAAATCTTGTTTGTAGGGAGGGACAGAGTAGGGCAGTGAGGGAAAGTGTCAGTGTGCTATTCTGTTCTAAACCAATTTTGCTGTTCCATATTTGAAATAATTGAGTTTAGGGACAGAGAAGGACACTCGTGGAAACTATCAGTGTGCTATTCTGTGCTTAATCTTGTTTGTAGGGAGGGACAGAGTAGGACAGTGAGGGAAAGTGTCAGTGTGCTATTCTGTTCTAAACCAATTTTGCTGTTCCATATTTGAAATCCTTGAGTTTAGGGACAGAGAAGGACACTCGTGGAAACTATCAGTGTGCTATTCTGTGCTTAATCTTGTTTGTAGGGAGGGACAGAGTAGGACAGTGAGGGAAAGTGTCAGTGTGCTATTCTGTTCTAAACCAATTTTGCTGAACCATATTTGAAATCCTTGAGTTTAGGGACAGAGAGGTACAGTGAGTGAAACTGACAGTGTGCTATTCTGTTCTAAAGCAATTTTGCTGAACCATATTTGAAATCCTTGAGTTTAGGGACAGAGAGGTACAGTGAGTGAAACTGACAGTGTGCTTTTCTGTTCTAAACCAATTTTGCTGAACCATATTTGAAATCCTTGAGTTTAGGGACAGAGAGGTACAGTGAGTGAAACTGACAGTGTGCTATTCTGTTCTAAACCAATTTTGCTGAACCATATTTGAAATCCTTGAGTTTAGGGACAGAGAGGTACAGTGAGTGAAACTGACAGTGTGCTATTCTGTTCTAAACCAATTTTGCTGAACCATATTTGAAATCCTTGAGTTTAGGGACAGAGAAGGACACTCGTGGAAACTATCAGTGTGCTATTCTGTGCTAAATCTTGTTTGTAGGGACAGAGAAGGACAGTGAGGGAAACTGTCAGTGTGCTGTTCTGTGCTAAACCAATCTTGCTGAAGCATATTGCAAATCCTTGTGTTTAGGGACAGAGAAGGATAGGCAGGGGACAGTGTCAGTGTCATTGTTGCTAAGCCTCCTGCACAGTATACACCTGAAGGTAGCCCTTATTGCTCTTTTTCCCATCTCCCTGCAGGCCATCCATTAAAATGTCTGGAAGGCAAACAAGGAGAGGCAGACAGTCAGGAGGCAAAAAAAGAGGGCAAGCAGGCTCTGTGTCTGGGGGCAACAGTGCTGGTCGTGGACGCGGTGCATTGTCATCAGCACATGGCCATGGGACACGCTTGTCCTTCTTTTCGGCAGCTGGACATGTTGAGCCACATCATGCCGAAGACTTGGTAGAGTGGATGACCAAGCCCACCTCATCCTCTCTCACCCAGGCTCAGGGTACTGGCAAAGCAGCTGCCAAAGCGTCCTCTTCTCTGGTATCATTATCTTCATTAGTCAATCCTTCCCTAGACCCACCATGTCCTCCTCCTGAGGAGTCCCCCGAACTGTTTGAGCACAGTGTTGGGTACATGCTCCAGGAGGATGCCCAGCGTTTCGAAGGATCTGATGATGATACCCAGCTAGAGGAAGGCAGTAGCGTGAGAGCAGAGAGAGGGGATGCTCAAGAAGGACACCAATCTGGCAGTCATGCTCCAGCAGCTGCAGCATACTGCCAGATTGGCTCCAGTGATGAGGAGGGAGGGGATGATGAGGTCACTGACTCCACGTGGGTGCCTAATAGGAGAGAGGAGGAGGCACATCTCCAACGAGGCAGGATGCCCTTGAGTGGCCAGCGTATGGGCAGCACACCGACGGAATCACACCGCAGAGCTCCGCCTGTGCAGGGCGCTGCCTCTGCCCGTCATTCAAAAAGTTCTTTGGTGTGGGCCTTTTTTGAGGCGAGTGCATCAGATCGCACAGCTGTTGTTTGCAACATATGTCTCAAGCGTATATTGCGTGGCCAAAACATCAGCCGCTTGGGCACCACATGCTTGATCAGACATATGTTGACCTGCCATGCAGCTCGTTGGCAAGCCTACCTTAAAGACCCACACCAAAGAACAAAGCTGACCTCTTCTTGCACCGCATCAGCTGGGATCTCCAACCCCAGTATACCTTCAGTCCTCTCTGAAACCTGCTCTGAGAGGAATGAAGGTGTAGAATTAGGTGTGTCACAGCCAAGTACTTGCGGGCACTCTGCTAGCAGTACACCAACGTCCGATTCTAGCAGGCAAATTTCCCTGCCCCAGCTGCTGGACCGTCGAAATAAGTTCACTCCCAGCCATCCACATGCCCAGCGGTTGAATGCTAGCTTGGCTAAATTGCTAGCGCTTCAACTGCTGCCTTTTCAGTTGGTAGACTCGGCCCCCTTCCGTGAGTTTGTGCAATGTGCGGTTCCTCAGTGGCAGGTTCCCAAACGCCACTTTTTCGCACGGAAGGCGATTCCGGCTCTCTACAGGCATGTGGAAGGCAATGTCTTGGCCTCGCTGGACAGGGCGGTCAGCGGTAAGGTGCATATTACCGCTGACTCATGGTCCAGCAGGCATGGACAGGGACGTTACCTTTCTTTCACGGCCCATTGGGTCACTCTTTTGGCAGCTGGGAAGGATGCAGGACAAGGTGCAGTAGTGTTGGAGGTTGTTCCACCGCCACGCCTCCAAAATGCTACTACTGGTTGTGACACACCTCTCTCCTCCACCCCCTCCTCTTCTTCTTCCTCCATGGCCTCTTCCTGTAGTTTGTCCTCGGAACCAGCGGTGCTCCGTAGGCGTTCAAGGGGCTACGCAAGTACGCAGGCAAAAAGATGCCATGCCGTGCTTGCGCTGGTGTGTTTGGGGGACAGGAGCCACACTGGGGCAGAGGTCCTGTCTGCTCTGCAGGGGCAGGCCGAGAGGTGGTTGACGCCACGCCAGCTTAAGCCAGGAATGGTGGTTTGCGACAATGGCACCAACCTCCTCTCCGCCCTCCGACAGGGACAACTGACCCATGTGCCCTGTATGGCTCACGTCCTTAACCTGGTGGTGCAGCTGTTCTTGGGCAGGTACCCGGGCTTACAGGATGTCCTGAGGCAGGCCAGGAAAGTCTGTGTGCATTTCCGCAGATCTTATAATGCCAGTGCTCGCCTGGCTGAGCTGCAAAAGGAGTTGAACCTGCCCAAGAACCGCCTTATATGTGACATGCCCACCAGGTGGAACTCAACGTTGGCCATGCTGCAGCGGCTGCACACGCAGCAGAGGGCCATCAATGAGTACCTGTGCGACTACGGCACCAGGACAGGGTCAGGGGAGCTCGGTTTTTTTTCACCACGCCAGTGGGGCATGATCAGGGATGCATGCACTGTCCTGGCACCATTTGAGGAGGCCACGAGGATGGTGAGCAGTGACAGTGCATGCATCAATGACACTGTACCTCTTGTCCACCTGTTGGAGCACACGCTGCGTGGAATAATGGACAGGGCACTTGAGGCAGAACAGAGGCAGGAAGAGGAGGACTTCCTTGCCTCTCAAGGCCCCCTTTACCCAGACAGTGTTCCTTCTGTCCCACCCATCGCACAGGAAGAGGAGGAGGAGGAGGAGGAGGAGGATTGTGTCAGCATGGAGGTGGAGGCTGGCACTCAGCATCATCAGCAGCAGTCTTTTAGGGATGATTTACAGTCCCAAGAAACCAGTGGACTTGTACGTGGCTGGGAGGAGGTGGCTGCGGATCATGTCGTCCTTAGTGACCCAGAGGACTCCGGACTGAATGCCTCAGCTAACCTACGCTGCATGGCCTCCCTGATCCTGCAAAGTCTGCGGAAGGATCCTCGTATTCTTCGGATCAAGGAGAGGGACCATTACTGGCTGGCCACTCTCCTTGATCCACGGTACAAGGGTAAGGTTGCGGACCTTATCTTACCGTCGCAGAGGGAGCAGAAGATGAGACAACTCCGGGAGGCCTTGCAGAAAGGTCTGTGCAACGCGTTCCCAGAGACTGGGAGGTTACAAACTCCTGGTCCTGGACAACGAGTTGCTGAGGCTTCGGGCAGTCAAAGAAGGAGCGGTGGGGAAGGTGGCCATCTGACCGATGCGTTCAGACAATTCTTTAGTCCGCAGCCCCAAAGTATGATCGGTTCCAGCAACCATCGCCAGCGTCTGATATACATGGTCCAGGAATACCTAGGGGCAAGGTCAGACTTGGACACCTTCCCCACTGAAAATCCTCTGGCTTACTGGGTCTTGAGGATGGATCACTGGCCAGAGCTTGCACAGTATGCAATTGAGCTACTGGCCTGTCCTGCATCCAGCGTTCTTTCGGAACGCACATTCAGTGCTGCTGGAGGATTTGTCACGGATCACAGGGTGCGCCTGTCCACCAACTCGATTGATCGACTGACTTTCATCAAGATGAACCAGTCTTGGATCACCACCAGCTACCACACACCTGATGCTGATATAACAAACTAATTGATTTTAAAATGTCACATCCCTTCAAGACTGATGCTGATGCTGAGTGCCTGTGCTGTTATGTTGACTGGCTATCCTCCTCCTCCTCCTCAATGATACGATTAATGATGATAGCTTGGAAGATCATTTTGGTTTATGGGTGACGCCACCAGTGGCTAAGGCCCAATTTTTCAGCCCCTGTTTAACAGGGGCGTGTAATTAAAATTTTGGATGCAATACTTTGCAACAGGCCTCATTGCTGTGCTCCAAGTACAGTATCTGTGAGGGGTTGCAGTGTTGTGCCACCAGTGCCTAAGGCCCAATTTTTCAGCCCCTGTTCAACAGGGGCATGCAATTATAATTATTGATCTAATAATTCACAGCAGGGCCCATTGCTGCGCCCACCAAGAGTAACTGTCAGGCCTTACAGTGTTGTGGCACCAGCACCACCATCACCACCACCACCACCACCAAAGGCCTAATTTTTCAGCCCCTGTTCAACAGGGGCATGCAATTATAATTATTGATCTAATAATTCACAGCAGGGCCCATTGCTGCGCACACCAAGAGTAACTGTCAGGCCTTACAGTGTTGTGGCACCAGCACCACCATCAAAGGCCCAATTTTTACTACCACTGATCAACAATTATATGTTATTACAATTCCTGATATAATAGTTGACAGCAGGGCGTTCCAGCACCCACCAAGAGTAACTGTGAGTGCTTACAGTGTTGTGCCAACACCAACACCTAAGGGGACAATTTCTGCAGAGTATATACGGCAGGTCCCTACTTTCAAACATCAAACTTACAAACGACTACTACTTGCAAACGGAAGAAGACAACAGGAAGTGAGAGGAAATCTACCCCTTGGAAGGAAAATTCTCTCCTGTAAGTATTAATATGGGAGAAAGGTGTCTCCTCTCTACTGATGCTTTATCACCAATCCTTGTTTCAATAAAAACACCACATTTCAAAAACAGTTGTCATTGGGACGCAAAGTGAAGTGAAATGTTCTGAACAGGGGCACAGACAGCAAAAAAAATGTGACGGGGGTGATAACCGTTCCCTATGTTTTCCAAAAAGCTAAAAAAAAGGAATTTGGCATGGAGCTACACTTAAACAATGCAGCTGTTCAAAATTACAAACAGATTCTACATAAGAACAAACCTACAGTCCCTGTCTTGTATGCACCGCCTGTATACGGCTGTTCAGAGTATATAGGGCCTTTTTTATTTTGTGTGCGGGGTTCCCCTTAATATCCATACAAGACCCAAAGGGGCTGGTAATGGGCTGGGGTAGGGGGGGGGGAGTTGATGGGGTAGCTATGCCATTTTTCCTAAAGATTTTCATCCATATTACCGGGACCAGACATTGCATTAAAGCCGCAAGCAGTTTTAAATGGCTTTTTTTCCTTTAGAAATGTTATTTTGTGCAGGGACAGTTCTAAACACGGGAAACACGTGGCACTTCACAGGCATACTTTAGACACCCCCCAGGTACAAAATTTAAAGGAATATTTGACTTTTTTTTTTTTACTTTATGCATCATTAAAATGACTGCTCCCGGAAAACGTCCATTTTTAAAACTTCTTTTTGCATTGATACATGTCCCCTGGTGCAGAACCCGGGTTCCCAAACTCTGTTTCGGACAATAACATGGATAATAGTCGTTATAATTAGCACTTTAGAATCCGAACGTTCGCATCCATTGTATTTAATAGGGTTCTAATGTTCGTGCGAACTTTCGGTCCATTCGCGGGTTCTGGTGCGAACCGAACCCGGGGGTGTTTGGCTCATCACTACCCAGGACATTGCTAGGATGTTGCTAAGAGAGGCCTAGTCACTACTGCTCACCTCCACCATCATAAGAGTGAGCGCTGAAGTGCTAAGCTCAGAGCTCCTGCATCAGGAGAGAGGAAGAGTATGTGAGAGGTTTGAATCAAAGAGGGAGCTCACTCCTGTGATGGTGGAGGTTAGCAGTGATTATTAGGCCTCTCTTAGCAATGTCCTAGCAACATCCTGGGCTTATTCCAGTCAGGCTTCATGAGGTACATAAATGGCCTACACCTATAGCAAGGGCATTATACAACTTTAGTCAGAGCTTCACAGTTTGTTGTCCAGTAAACTAGTGGACTGCTTTTAAGTGTAAGCTCGGGGGATCAATATACTCTGTCATGGGGGAACCTGCTTTAAGTATGAATAGCAAACCGGTCCTGCATGAGCCTCCCAAGCCTCCAGTTATGGCTGACTACCATTCTACAGGACAACAGAACAGCTTTAACAGGAAAATCTCCAACACTTTGAGGTATGGTTGGAACTTGCTGTTAACCTTTTGAATGCAGCATTCTAATGTACTAAGCCCTGGGCCCAGCATATTCATGCATGCTCATTTTTTTTCTCGGCATTGGAGAGTGATAATCATTACAGATATACTGCTCATGTGATGTCAATAATATCTGTCAAGAACACATGAAATAAGGAAGTGAGACCTGTCCATGCTGTCTATGGATATCCAAATATTTCAAATTCAAAGTACAACTTATACAGGGCCAACCTGTAGCTCTCGGGTTGCATGAGTCCCTTTGACACTTTTTATGCGGCCCTTGGTGCTCCTGCAGACACTAGTTTGTCTTTTCCTATTGCCCTGTTACAGCAGTGTTTTTTAGCAGTCTCATGCAATACAGTATGTCTCCAGTCAATGATTGTCATCTGAAGTCATCCCTGACCATCTCTTGCATCATGTCTGCAGTCTGTGACCATCTCATGTATCATATATACATAATCTGGTTGAAAAAGGACAAAAAAAAGAACAAAAGTCCATCTAGTTCAACCAATAAAAGGTAAAATATACCATTGAATCCTATATACACAATCCTATACCCACAGTTTATCCAGAGGAATGCAAAAAAAAAACCCCAGCAAAGCATGATCCGAGTTGTTCCAACAGGGGAAAATATTCCTTCCTGATTCCCCAAGAGGCAATTGGATATTCCCTGGATCAACTTTACCTAAAAATGAGTCATATCTGCAATCTCTGACCATATCTTGTATTATTTCTGCAGTCTCTGACCATCTTCTGTATTAAGTCTGCAGTCTTCTGTATTATGCCCATGGTCTTTGACTATATTCTGCTGCGAAACTGCTGTCTCTGACACTGAATATGCTCTGAATTTTATGTGAGGCCTTTTTGCAATGTTGAGCGCCGCACGTGAAGCCCTCCACATCAAGAAAGTTGACCAAACCGGTCCTGCAGCCCGTGAGCAGGATGTGACCCTTTGCTTACTTTTTTTGGCCCTTCAGGCACTATTCCTCCCACTGACACGAACAGCAGGGAAAAAAATCCTGCACTGGCACCAACAATGGGATACTATTACTTCATTTACACCAATGATGGGGTACTATTCCTTCTACTGACACCAACAATGGGGCACTATTCTTCCCTGTAATACCAAAGATGGAACACAGCTTACTCCCACTGCCGCCAGAACATTTTCTACTCCCACTGGCCACAGTCCGGCCCCTCTAAAGTCTTAACAATAATAAACAGGCTCGTTATTTAAAAAGTTTGGAGAACCCTGCTCTTGACAATGGTACCAACATTGTTTACATGCAGCTATATTAATCTGGTGTGGACCTTAGGCACGCTCCAGACATCCAAAAGAAAAACTTAATCGGAATGCAAAGGGTAAATGTACATACCTCCCAACTTTTTGAGGTGAAAACGAGGGACACTTATTAGCAAAAGTATGTAGGCATAGAATACACCCCCTGCCACGCCCCCTTAACCACTTGCCGTCCGCCCTATAGCGAAATGATGGCGGCAAAGTGGTTTCAATATCCTGACCGGACATCATATGATGTCTTCAGGATATTGAGTCTCTGCGTGCCCCTGGGGGTGTGCATCGCGGCGATCGTTGTTGCGGGGTGTCAGTCTGACACCCCGCAACACCGATCTAGGTAAAGAGTCTCTGACGGAGACTCTTTACCATGTGATCAGCCGTGTCCAATCACGGCTGATCACAATGTAAACAAGAAGAGCCGGAGATCGGCTTTTCCTCACTCGAGTCTGTCAGACGCGAGTAGAGGAGAGCCGATCGGCTGCTCCTCTGACAAGGGGGGTTTGTGCTGATCGATTATCAGCGCAGCCCCCTCCCCCCGAGGATGCCCACACTGGACCAGACCAGACCACAAGGGATGCCCACCACCGGGTATGCCACCCTAGACCACCAGGGATGCCAATCAGTGCCCCTAATGGATGCCAATCAGTGCCCACAATGGGCATTACTGATTGGCAGGCATTATTGTTTGGCACTTATTGGCATCCATCATTACAGTACATCAGTGCCGCCTATCAGTGCCCATCCGTGCCGCCTATCAGTGCCCATCCGTGCCGCCGATCAGTGCCCATCTGTGCCGTCTATCAGTGCCCATCTGTGCCGTCTATCAGTGCCCATCCGTGCCATCTATCAGTGCCCATCCGTGCCATCTATCAGTGCCCATCCGTGCCGTCTATCAGTGCCCATCAGTTCTGCATATTAGTGCCCATCATCAGTGCCCATCAGTGCCACCTCATCAGTGCCCATCAGTGCCACCTTATCAGTGCCTGTCAGTGCAGCCCCATCAGTGCTCATCAGTGAAGGAGAAAACGTACTTATTTACAAAGTTTTGTAACTGAAACAAAAAAAAATTATTTTTTCAAAATTTTCGGTGTCTTTTTAATTTTTTTAGCAGAAAATAAAAATCCCAGAGGTGATCAAATACCACCAAAAGAAAGCTCTATTTATGGGAACAAAATGATAAAAATGTAGTTTGGGTACAGTGTAGCATGACCGCGCAATTGTCATTCAAAGTGCAACAGCACTGAAAGCTGAAAATTGGTCTGGGCAGGAAGGTGTATAAGTGCCCTGTATTGAAGTTGTTAAAGGAGAATTATACAAAAACATATTGGTTAAGTGCTTTTTCACTACTATTCCTTTATATTGGCTTTTGAAATTTGCAAATACAGCAATTTAGAAATTCGATGAAAGGTTTAGCACTGGGAAAACACTTTTTGAAAGTTAAATGTTTCAAATACAACTATATAGATCAAACCAAAATGAGGGGCTAATGAATTTGACAGAGGGACTTTGTTCCAAATCAGGGACAGCCTATCAGAATCAGAGACAGTTGAGAGCTATGAATGTAGAACACCCTGTGCTTCTGCCCCACTGTCACACACCTCCAACCTATTGCTTTAGTGAAGTTTAACTAGTTAGTTTGGACCCAGCAGGTCGAAACAAACTATTTCATTCACAAACACATATATACTGCGCTGTGTGCCAGCAGCAGTCAGGGACTACCCATCCTGCTCCAGGAACAAGATCAAGTTAGGTTGAGTGCTGCTCAGCCATTCACAGAAAGCCTTGTATTTTCTGAATGAATACAAACCTACCTCTGATTGGCCGAGGCAGAGATTGTGATGTCATCTGTCCACCTCTCCATCTTAGCAAATTTAGAAGTTCTCATTCACAAAGTACAAGGATTCCTGTGAATGGCTGAGCGGCACTCAGCCCAATTCAATTTTGAACCAGACCTATTTTGATCCATCTATGGGCAGGCTGGTTGTACTGAAGGCGATCCATCCTGTGTTGAATCTGTGGTTGAAGGAAAGAAAATTACATAATGTATGGGCCTATCTTAGATTTTAGGCTTTGAAAATAAAGGATAGAAGTGAATTGGTTCCCAGTTACTCGAGATTCTGGCTGTTCCAGTTTTGATGAATTTCCCTCAAATTACTTTTGTAACCACTTTGCAAGTCAAATGGAAGAGCCTCGATCTAACTATGTCTGTTAAAGCAACCTGACAATTAACATTTTTTGTATAATAATGTGTACCTATTAAACCCATTCTATCAACCCTTAGTGTACCCTAGTCAACCCTTATCAATTATTTCTTCCCTTTCTTCCCTTGAAGTACAACTTAAGGATTTTGGATAGGGTAGTTAGGTGAGAGAACCACTGTCAGGTTTTTATTGCTGTCTGCCATTAAGGAGATTCACTGTCTCTAATTGTCCTGATCATCAATGTCACTAGGACTGAAAAAAAATCTGAAAATTTGTGTTGCCACCAGAACAAGAACACGGAGGAAATGGGGATGCTTGACAACGCTCTAGAAGGGGAGTTCCCTCTCATCGCAGAGATATCCTCTGACTTCTTCTTGAGTCTACAGGACAAAGTAAAGGGAAATAGCTCTCCCATATTCTAGCCAAAATGAAAACAAGTTTTGGATTTTTATTTATATTTATTTTCCTATTTTTTTGTTTATTTCTGCTTTTCTGACCATTAATATTTATTTTATTTTTTTTCTATCGTTTGATTTCATCACATGTTTTTAGCGTCAAATTGAAAAAAGAAAACCCTTTTATTTCATTTGTAAATATTTTTAAATTGGACAAAGTATAGAATAGAAAGTATACTTTTTATCAGCAATAACAATATTTTTTTTAAACAATTAAATAATTTTTTTTTAGTTATGCTTTTGTCTCTTTGGATTGCATAAAAAATGTAATCATTTTTTGCAAGACAATATTATCAAAAAATAGGCCTTTTTTGTCCCAAAAATTTTATTACAGGTGCATCTTATAAATTAGAAAATCATCAAAAAGTTAATTCATTACAGTAATTCAATTCATTCAATGTGGACGAGAAGGCCTGGCTCGCAGTCTCCGCTCTATTTCATCCCAAAAGTGTTCTATCGGGTTGAGATCCGGAGGGGGGATTATGGTGTGGAGTTATTCTTCAGGGGTTGGGCTTGGCCCCTTGGTTCCAGTGAAGGGAACTCTTAAGGTGTCAGCACACAAAGACATTTTGGACAATTTCATGCTCCCAACTTTGTGGGAACAGTTTGGGGATGGTCCCTTCCTGTTCCAACATGACTGCGCACCAGTGCACAAAGCAAGGTCCATAAAGACATGGATGAGCAATTTTGGGGTGGAGGAACTTGACTGGCCTGCATAGAGTCCTGACCTCAACACAATAGAACACCTTTTGGGATGAATTAGTGTGGGTCCCTTGACATAGACAGCGGGACTCGGCCCCGCCTTTTGGGATGAATTAGTGTGGGTCCCTTGACATAGACAGCGGGACTCGGCCCCGCTCCGTCGTCACTGGCTTCGATTGACATCACTGGGAGCCAATGGCTCCCCATGCCCCAGCAAAGCTAGCGAGACCCGGAAGTGAGGGGACAAATGATCTGCCGACATGCAGGGATCGAAAGGGGTCTCAGGTAAGTAAAGAGGGGCTGAGGGGGCGATGCTGACACCTAAACCTTTTTAAACTTTAGACTTTACAACCCCATTAACTGAATTTGGCTTTAATCTGGTAGTGTATCTAAATCTGCTACTACATGTTACTCTCCCCTCCCCCCAGAATGACAATGCTGCTGTCCAAAGGTGTCTCTGCTGCTCCTTCATCCAAAGTGGGGGCACTCTACTACAGGAGGTGTGTTACTGGACATATCACCCGGTAAAAACAGAGAGAAAAGCCTAAAAAAAAAAAAAAAAAATGAATGCAGCCACCATTGATTGCATTGGTGATTGGTAAGAATTTACATAAATAAAAGCTGATCTTTGTAAGCACCCCTGTCAGTGGTAAATGATTTATCTTAGCCCTGTAACTCCTACATCTGCAGAAAAGCTTGTTTTGTTGAAAAACAGACCTACTAGCAGGATCCCCAGGTGAAAATGCAAGGTGCCTAAAAAACAAAACGAATCATCACATCTGAGAATTGGTAAGCTTCAATATTACAGTTACATAGTTAATCAGGTTGAAAAAATAAATAAAATAAAAAATATCATCATAGAATCCCATATACACAATTCTATACCCTCAGTTGATCAAGAGGAAGGCGAAAACCCCCAGCAGAGCATGATCCAATTTACTACAGCAGGGGAAATAATTCCTTTCTGATCAGGCAATCGGATTTTCCACGGATCAACTTTACCTATAAATATTAGTACCGTATATACTCGAGTATAAGCCGACCCGAATATAAGCCGAGGCACCTAATTTTACAACAAAAAACTGGGAAAATGTATTGACTCGAGTATAAGCCTAGGGTGTCCATCTGCATGCCTCACCGTGCCTCACCGTGCCTCACTGTGCCTCACCATGCCTCACTGTGTCCATGCCATACTGTGTCCATGCCTCACTGTGCCCATGCCTCACTGTGTCCATGACTAGACTGACGTTTAACATGGGAGTCTATGGAAGGGGTGCCCGACTTTAAAGAATCAGTTCTCCCCGGCCGTAGGTCCCCCAGACAACAAACTTTGTACACTTGTAGAGGAGAAATGGGGCTACATTTATGCCAAGTTCCGGATCCAGGAGACCTACAACTGTCCAGTACTGGGTCCCCAAAATCACCAGAGAAATGACCGTTTAACATGGGAGTCTATGGAAGGGGTGCCCGGGTTTGAAAAATCGGTGCTCCCCGGCTGTAGGTCCCCCAGACAACAAACTTTGCACACGTGTAGAGGAGGAGTGGGGCCAAATGTGTGCCAAGTTTGGGGTCCTGGGGACCTACGGCCGGCTGGTAACGGGTCCCCAAAGTTCGGGAGATCAGGCGCAAAAAGGTGACTCGAGTATAAGCCGAGGGGGGCATTTTCAGCACAAAAAATGTGCTGAAAAACTCGGCTTATACTCGAGTATATACGGTACTCAGTTATATTATGTACATTTAATGAATCCAGGCCTTTCTTAAAGCAATCTACTGAGCCGGCCAGAACCACCTCTGGAGGGAGTCTATTCCACCTTTTCACAGTTCTTACTGTGAAGAAACCTTTCCGTATTTGGAGGTGAAATCTCTTCCTCTAGATGTAAAGAGTGCCCCCTTGTCCTTTGTGTTGACCGTAAAGTGAATAACTCAACAGCAAGTTCACTATATGGACCCCTTATATATTTGTACATGTTGATCATATCCCCCCTTAATCTCCTCTTCTTAAGAGTGAATAAATTCAGTTCCTCTAGTCTTTCCTCATAGCTGAGCTCCTCCATGCCTCCTATCAGTTTGGTTGCCCTTCTCTGCACTTTCTTCAGTTCCATAATAAATGTTTGGTTTTAATACCGCTTTAAAAGAACAGAAATGCATTCCACAAATTTTGGTCTTCCAGAAAGCCCGTATGATAAACAATGAGGGATTCGGCCAAGTCCATCCAACATTTAATTTAAACACACCGATGGGAGCCAAGAAGCAGCATGATGTAGAGGGCACTGTATAGATCTGGAGCATTTCAGGCTAATGCTGTCTGGGGCATACTTTACTTTACTTTATCTTTCACATTAAGCAGGCTGTAAAATGTTGTGGTGGCTGCACCACGTGAAATATGACCTCTCACCAAGTATAATAGCCTTTCCAATTTAGCAAACCCCAGAACTAATCAAGGTGGATACCAAGAGGATTATGACAGGCTAGTTTCTGTGTGCTAAATGTGAGGGATTTCCAACCTCCAGCCGCTGTGTTTTCTACTCTCTACGCTAATCAGTTCACTAATGGGCTCCATTGTGGCCTGAGCTCTCTTGTTGTCATATCTCTGCTTCCCCTAATATCAGCCTTTCTGCACTGGCTGGAAAGTGTGATTTGGGTATTTGCTTCATTCTTCACTGGACTATAATAGGAACCCTGAAATGAAATCCTTCTTATGCAGAACATTTATTAAAATATTTACTGTAGAAAATGAAAAATCAATGTATCTACATTTTATAGGTGCCACCCATTGGTGCCCCTTTATATGTCTGGCTCCCAGATGGGGCTGATGGGATTTTTGTTCATAGTTATGTAGAACCTCCCTGGAGTTACTGGGTAGGGATGAGCTCCGGCGTGTTCGCATTAAACACGTGCAGAGCCCGCCAGGAAGTCGGCACCGCGCTGCGCTAATCACAGCCAGGGAGACATTTCCCGATCCGAGCATCGGGAAATGTCTCCCTGCCTGTCATTAGCGCAGCGTGGTGCCGACTTCCTAGCAGGCTCTGCACATGTTCAATGCGAACACGCTGGAGCTCATCCCTATTACTGGGACACAGGAGCTACCCAGAAAGAGTTTTCTGGTTAACCCTTTATTTTTTACTAGTAGGCAGCCAGTGCATAAAAAGTCTGCACTGGGTGCAGGAAACCCGTGTACCGGGTATGCAATCTGCTGCAGCTGTCAATATAATCCTAGTGACACTCCAAACGCAGTTTACAAATAGTGTGTTTGTGTTGCACATATGCTGAACGTATGGTCAATAATTCCAATGTGCGAAGAGAGCGGGCCAGGTGAAACCAGAAGTGTTTTTATTAAAAGTTTCTGCAATGACACAAACACATGACCTTCAGACTGATAGACTGGGTAGCAAATGCTATTGTGTTCATACATAATAGTACACATCTATATCTGTAAAACCATTCTCATATACAGGAATAACGTTCTCATAGAAAATTATAAACAATTGCACATGTGTTGATATGTTAATCAGGTGTAAAAATACAACAGAAAAAAATATTTTTGTTAAACACTGCGCTGGATAAAAAAAAATTGTGGTAAATGTGATGTAGTGAAATCAAATATAAGCTGCCAGTACAAAAAATTCAGATACAGAATTCAAAACATATGTGGAAAAAAGATAAGTACAGCGCTAAAAAATGACCATATACCTTAATAAAAAGAATATGATAATATGAATAAAAAATTACACCAGTGATCTATGTATCAAATTAAATCAAACACAATATCGCATGTAAACTAAAACCTTCATATATAACACAATGACCTATTGATTGAACATAGTATCCCAAAGCAATACTATGTGAAAAAAACTCTGGGGAAAAAAAAAAATCAAATAGACAATACAAGAAAGAGTCCCAAATCAGATTGATGTGAATTACATGCTGACAACCCAAAGTGAATACAAACAAGGAAATGAATCCTAAAAAGAAAATAAGTCCTTGAAACAAATTTCCTCAGTATTAAGAGACTTGTGGTAAAAAATATTTGGGAAGAAGATTTCCATCCACCAGTGAGGACACCAAAAAAGCTGATAATGCATTCTCCTTACCAGATCGAATTGACCACTATGACAGTGGTCTATACAGGCACAGGGATTGTAGGTCTCCCTAAGGACCCACAGCCAGTCAGTCACTGGATAGGAATATGGACGATGGTTGGTGTCTCAAAACATAAGAAAAGAGAACTCCATAGTGTGATACTGCGTGGCATTTATTTAAAAGATAGGAAATATTCCACTTACAAAATCACGATCATTCAAAAGCGGTTAGGTAAAGATGGAGCACGAACTCGCGGCATCTCATCCAGGCTTCCTCCGCTCGTGGGACACTTGTTCACATCCGTGTATCTCGTATGGAGAGGACGTAATGACGTCAGTATTGCAGGCCACACCTACGCGTTTCGTCACTAACGGACGTCGTCTGGGATTGGCTGCTCACACAGCAGCCTTTACTGATCACAAGGATGTAAATTAAATCACTTTCACCCTGTTTATAGCCTTCAATATGCTCCCTCTTACCTGCAATGACACAAACACATGACCTTCAGACTGGGTAGCCAACTGCTATTGTGTTCCCACCAGAAACAAAGGT
The DNA here is from genome assembly GCA_029206835.1 of Rana muscosa. Taxonomy (NCBI): domain Eukaryota; kingdom Metazoa; phylum Chordata; class Amphibia; order Anura; family Ranidae; genus Rana; species Rana muscosa. The sequence goes on from CM055116.1 coordinate 1,164,349,191, forward strand.
CAGTCTTTTTGGTTCCCCCTATTATGCGCAGTGGTTTCATTAGAATGTGCTTTCTGTCATTCAGGCTTTTAACTCTATGCTGCCATCTACTGGTGATTTAATAGAATTGCCATGAGTTTTACTTTCTACATTAGCAAACTATAATCCTTTTTTATAGGGTACCTGATTTTGACATCCCTTACATTTGCCTGCACTGGATTGCATGGTACAGATCCAGTGCAGTGCATTTTTTTTTAAAGATTTATTTACCAAGTTTTACACTTACAAATAAAAGAATACGAACAACAAAAGCCCCAAGGGCCACACGCAAATTTAAAACATACACTTCTTCAGCAATTGGCTCATTGTATAACCCTGAGACCCATACCTATGAACATCAGAACGAGAATACCAAAAAAAAAACATATTCAGTGCATTTTTTCAAAGTAGTGTATGCACAACTTTTTGTTTGATCCAACCCATTCAAATGAATCGCTCCAGACTGAGTCGCACAGGAACGCAAACCATGTTCCTGTGAGATTCAGGTGTGAGCCGGCCCCAAGGGTCTGTTCACACCAAGGGTGCACTATATGGTATGTATACCGTGCAAGCAGATTGCATTTTTTCCCAATTCATTCAGCTTCATGCACAGCAGTGCATTGTGACGCGCCACCATGTTTTGGAACGCTTTGTGTGTTGCACTTTGGAAAAATGCAGACAATGTTGTATTTTTATGCAACATGGTATGAACAGGGCATATGCAAAATAATTTTTTCTTTGTCTCTTTGCATTGAGCTAAGATTTTTAAGAGACATGAAAAATTGAGTAAGACCTCATTTATGCGGGAGTACCAAACCAAACACCCATACATAGGGGTCATCTTCACCTGCATGGTAGGCATAGGTGTTCCATGCATACAGCCTATTCAAATCATGGACAGGTGGGTGGCTGCATGGACCTGCAAAAACCTCCATGCGCATACCAGATTCTACATCCATGTGGGTGCGATGCAGAGGTCTGGACGCACCTGTTTTAGGCACATTTTACATACGTTTTTAGAGGCGTTACCATTGAACTCTTTAGAACATGCATTTTGATGAAAGCACATGAAAGATGCAGCATACAGGACTGCATCTAAAACACACAGGTGTGAATAAGCACCAACAAGTGTGGGATCCCTACCAGTTCAACATTTGGCCACGACACAAGGATTTTAGAGGCTGGTCCAGGTATCTGCAGACCCTTCTAGTTTCAGAAAATGTTTTGCTGCTCTTATAAACCCTGTTACACCACTTTTATCTTCAGGTAAGCCTATAATGAGGCGCTTACCTGTAGGTACTGTCAATATCTCCTAAACTTGCACAGTTTAGGAGATATTCACTGTATTCCGCATGTGCCAACATCATCGGCACATGCCACTGAAGAAACGGGCCTGCTCGTCCCGTTTCTTTAGTAGCCAAGCGGTGACAGGTGGCTCGTCCTCGCGGCTCCGGCCAATCACAGCGCCAGAGCCCGCAAACTCGGAAATAACTCCAGGAGACATGTCGCCAGTCACAGCGGTGTGCAGGGACCGCTGCAACAGCTGCAACACAAGGTAAGTATTTCATAATGAGCTAGTATGTGATGCATACTAGCTCATTATGCCTTTGTCTTGCAGGTTTGTTTGTTTTTTTCTGAGTTTACAACCACTTTAACTGAACATGTCACCAACTTAAAGAATGTACTGTAGGTAAAAGCACTGAAAAGTTACGTATTTTAAAATCATACCTGTAGTGTTTTTCTTGTCCTTTACCTACTGTAAATGTTCTTGGTTATTCATCTGCAACATGCCTTTGAACTTGCTAATAAATCTTGATCTATTCAGGAAGTGTCACTTGAATAACAGCTGAGCCTGCCAGGGCTGCTGACATCACTTCCTATTGTTTTCGATGACAACATAAAAAAGGGGAGTTCCAGCCTTTTTTATGTTTATTAAAAGTCAGCAGCTACAAAAAGTGTAGCTGCTGGCTTTTAATAAACAGACACTTACCTGTTCCACTGTCTAGCGACGCGGCCGAACGGAGCTTCGCACCTCTCCCCCCCCTCTCCGCCGGCGCCTCCATTGTAACTGTGGGCACCCGGCCGTGACAGCTTTCGGCTTCACCGCCAGGCACTCACTGCGCTGCGCTCCCTGAGTGGACAGGCGGTCGCCTGGGACCTGTCAGGTGTCCCAGGTGATCGCCTACAGGGAGGGGTCCGCCTTAGGCGATATGACGAGTCGCTTAAGCGGTCCCTGGGCGGAAGGAGGAAGTGGGACAGGAAGTCCCACTCCTACTGAAGCCCCCACTCCCCCCCCCCAAAATAAATTACATTCCAAATGGGGCATGTAAGGGGGCGAGGAGTGATTTAAGCGGAAGTTCCACTTTTGGGTGGAACTCCGCTTTAAGGTCAATAATATGCATAAAATACATTAAATGCAATATAAGCCTAAGGCTGGGTTCACACTAGTGCGACACGACATCTGTCCTACTTTGGATCCGACTTTGCCCTGCGACATGAAGCCGACATATGTCCGACTTTCAATGAACGGGGATCCGACTTGGATCCCCGCCAATATCAGGCACTGTGTTTGGTATGAATCTTGAGGGGGAACTCCAGGCCAAATTTTAAGTAAAAAAACGGCGTGGGTTCCCCCTCCAGGAGCATACCAGGCCCTTGGGTCTGGTCTGGATTTGAAGGGGCGCCCCTACGCCGAAAAAACGGCGTGGGGGTCCCCTCAAAATCCAAACCAGACCCTTATCCGAGCACACAACCTGGCAGGCCGCAGGGGAAGAGGAGGGGTCGAGAGAGCGGCCCCCCTCCCTCCTGAACTGTACCAGGCCCTCAACATGGGGGGTTTGGTGCTCTGGGGCAGGGGGGCGACCTGCGGCCCCCCCACCCCAGAGCACCCTGCCCCCATGTTGATGAGGACAGGGCCTCTTCCCGACAACCCTGGCCGTTGGTTGTCGGGGTCTGCGGGCGGGGGGCTTATCGGAATCCGGGAGCCCCCTTTAATAAAGGGGCCCCCGGATCCCGGCCCCCCCACCCTATGTGAATGAGTATGGGGTACATCATACCCCTACCCATTCACCTGGTGGAAAAAAATTGCAATAAAAAAACCACACAGCTTTTTAAAGTATTTTATTGCACAGCTCAGGAGGTCTTCTTCCGACTTCGGGGGTCTCCGGTGTCGTCGCCGTGCTCTCCGGTTCTTTCTTCTGCCGGGCCTCCGCTAACTTCTTTTTAGCTCTTTTGCTAGCGGAGGCCCGGTTTTCTCCGTCGCCTTCTTCTTCTTCTCCCGCTCTCCGGTTCTTCTCCCGCTCTCCGGTTCTTTCTTCCGCCGGGCCTCCGCTAACTTCTTTTTAGCTCTTTTGCTAGCGGAGGCCCAGTCTTCTCCGTCGTCTCGTCCGGCTCTCCGTTGTCCTTCTGCCGGCCCCTCCACTAACTTCTTGGTAGCCCTTTTGCTAGTGGAGGAGCCGGTCTTCTCCGTCGGCGTCTTCTTCTTTCTTCTCCTCCTCGATGTTGACTCGTCGCTTCCTCTCGCAGTAATGCTAAATCTTCGGTCTGCAAAGATTAATATAGGCTTCTCATGACATCACAGTCACATGTTCCGGGGCACATGGCCCCGGAGCATGTGACTGTGACGTCATGGGAACATGTGACTGTGACGTCATGAGAAGCCTATATTAATGCGGAGCGGAGAGCCAGTATTACAGCGGAAGGAAGCGACGCGTCAACATCGAGAAGGAGAAGAGAGAAGACGCCGACGACGGGAAGACCGGCTCCTCCACTAGCAAAAGAGCTAAAGAAGTTAGTGGAGGGGCCGGCAGAAGGACAACGGAGAGCCGGACGAGACGACGAAGACCGGGCCTCCGTTAGCAAAAGAGCTAAAAAGAAGTTAGCGGAGGCCCGGCGGAAGAAAGAACCGGAGAGCGGGAGAAGAACCGGAGAGCGGCAGAAGAAGAAGAAGGTGACGGAGAAGACCGGGCCTCCGCTAGCAAAAGAGCTAAATAGAAGTTAGCGGAGGCCCGGCAGAAGAAAGAACCGGAGACCCCCGAAGTCGGAAGAAGACCCCCGGAGCTGTGCAATAAAATACTTTAAAAAGCTGTGTGGTTTTTTTATTGCAATTTTTTTCCACCAGGTGAATGGGTAGGGGTATGATGTACCCCATACTCATTCACATAGGGTGGGGGGCTGGGATCCGGGGGCCCCCTTATTGAAGGGGGCTCCCGGATTCCGATAAGCCCCCCGCCCGCAGACCCCGACAACCAACGGCCAGGGTTGTCGGGAAGAGGCCCTGTCCTCATCAACATGGGGGCAGGGTGCTCTGGGGTGGGGGGGGCCGCAGGTCGCCCCCCTGCCCCAGAGCACCAAACCCCCCATGTTGAGGGCATGCGGCCTGGTATGGTTCAGGAGGGAGGGGGGCCGCTCTCTCGACCCCCCCTCTTCCCCTGCGGCCTGCCAGGTTGCGTGCTCGGATAAGGGACTGGTTTGGATTTTGAGGGGACCCCCACGCCGTTTTTTTCGGCGTAGGGGCGCCCCTTCAAATCCAGATCAGACCCAAGGGCCTGGTATGCTTCTGGAGGGGGAACCCATGCCGGTTTTTTATTTAAAATTTGGCCTGGAGTTCCCCCTCAAGAGCAGTACAGCACAAGTCGCATGCCAAAGTCGGATCATGCAAGACTGCGGTCCGACTTTGATCCGACTTCAATGATAGTCAATGGGTTGAAGTCGGATCAAAGTCGGACCAAAGTAGTACAGGGAGCATTCCCAAAGTCGGACCGACATGTGTCGGACCAGTTAAGACGGCTCTCATAGGGAAACATTGATTTTCACACGTCATGCGACATGAGCTCCCAATGTCGGAGCGTTTGTCGCCCCAGTGTGAACCAGGCCTAAGGTAAGATTGTTGTTGAAATAAGTGGTCTTTGGAGACAGGACTTACAGTGCAATTTAGAGATGTACAGTAAGTGCATCCGTTTTAATAGGCACCTTAGAGTCAACAGACTTGTAGTTATTTCTCTTTTCTTTTTTTTCTTTTTTTTTTATATGAAAATGGGTATGTGAATAGATGAGCTTAGGTATATATTCCTATCACTTTTATAAGTGTTTAAAAAATGTTTTTATTTTTATACTTGGCAATACCCGCATAGCTCAGCCTGCATGCAGACTGGAAAACAACACTCCCTACATGGTTCCAGCAATGATACTGAAAACATTGAGACTAAACCCAGAGAGCCTCAACAAAAAAAAAAAGAAGCTATGAGTGAACTATGGCCATGGTGATGTTGTACAGGTAGCAACTGGATTTGTTGGATAAAACCAGGCAACTTCACTTACAGCACAGTTCTCATCATGTAAAAGCCTGCCTCCCTCCCCCACCCACTAAACAATAGGCACCATACTGTCTGCAATTGTGATCATTGCCACAGCACCCTCCATATCCCCGGTATCTTCAGGTATTGATCACATGTTTGTGTTCCGCTGCCCTCTTACAATGCAGCATTCTGGTCCTTAGTGGACACCGACCAGGACTTACTTGTCACGTTGGGGAGAGAAAGGGCCTAATAGTGTGTCTGAGTTGGCTTTCAGAAAGTCAGGTCTTGAACAGATCTGTTAGGGTTCCATGGTATGGATCAGAGAGCTGGATATATGTGTAAAAAAGGAAGTTGGGCAAGTAATGGCACTGGAGGCTGTCTGTTACACAGTAGTAAGACTATGCACGAAGCAAAGGTCTACAAAAATGTGAAATCTGACTGCAATTTGTAATTTCACTTTGCACTCTGATGTATATATAATTTATTAATCCCAGTCATATACTGTATATCAGCTAATTTTGGGTCACCTTACCCCAAACCTGCTTGTCTAGGCTCTGATCATACTATATACCATTGTTGAATAAAATACTTAGATCACTCCTAACAGAAACCTATCAGGACACAAATAAAGAGGCTAGAGTTGCTGACATTTTTTGATGTTGCAAGTCTCAGAGCTAACATGTTAATCTGTTATTCACAACTTGGCTAATTACTGAATGTCAGGGCACCTGATACGCACATGCTTGTTTCAGGTTAGTGACTCAATAAGTACTGAAGTAAGGATAAGCTTGTGAATGGTAGGATGTTGTGCCCACCATCTCATGTCCATGGGTAGCCTTAGATGGAACTTCAGTATCCTATGCACTCGTTTCATTAAGAAGAGTATATCTAAAGGTATTTTTTTAGGGCTGTTACTGATTAAAATTTTCGTGTTCGATTAATCGATTTTTTTTAAATCGATTAATCGACTAATTTCGATTAATTATAACGCACATAGATCCAACTACTTTTAGCTGTTCTCCTTGCAGGCCGATTCCCAGTGCAGCTACCAACCACTGGAAAAATCGATAGCAGGATTAAAAAAACGCACAAAGGCAGCGCTCGATGGGAATAGTATTAAAACTTTTATAGTCTTCAAGTAGGTAACAAAATAAATATTGCACTGGGGATATAATCGATGTAGCTAAATAAACTGTGAAAATGGTGCGAGTAATACCAAACGGTAGCAAAAGCAGTCATAAAAACATGCAGTTAAGTATGATACTGGTATAAAAATGTGTACAACGATACCACTGCTGAATCCAGATGGGAAGGGGCTAACATCAGTCCGTCGGCATGTAGATGTCCCGTGAAGGGAACGATCACAACTCCCAGTGGATGGCTGTAGAATCCCAGGTTGATAGAGGGAAGTGATAGAGGGAAGTGTAACAGCCCTTGCGTGTGGCAGATAGTAAGGTCCCGCCGGCATGCAGATATGAAGGCACAGCAAAGGAGCCCTTCAGATGGACACGGCAAGCCCCGCCGGTGTCCGTGACGTCACCGGATCTCCCTGAAGACCCGGAAGCCGGAATTTTGATCGATCAAAAGAATTTTAATCGATCAAAAGAATTTTAATCGATCAAAACAATTAATCGATTAATCGAGGAATTAATAGTTAATTTCCACAGCCCTATATTTTTTATTTTTGGATAGAGTGGTGAGGGGTTAGGACCCCTGTTACATTTTTATTGTCTGTTTTCTCACTGAGGATTCACCCTTCTAATTTGTCCTGGTGACCACTGCCACTTGAATTGAAAGTGAGGGAAAATCAAAAATTTTGAGTTGCCACCAAAACATGAATAATGGAAAAAACTTTTGGTGGGTCACTTGTTCCAGTGACAACTGTCAGAGAAGTGATTTACCTCTCTTTTGGAGTGATTTTTCTTCTCTTGTTATGGTGTTGTGTCCACAGGACAGAAATTAAAGGGGAAGCTCTTTAACAGGACACACATGGCAAAAAACCGCCAAGGGATTTAAACATCCCCTACCTTACCCAAAATGTAAAAAATAAAAAAACAGGCAAGCACAGGTACACACCACCACACCCCACAATACAATCTGGATACCTCTTAACTGGTTGTAGAGACACCCACAAGAGTTGTAGCAGAGTAACTTTGAAGCTTGCAGCCACTGCTTTCAGTCATTGGATTGTGCTTACTAAACAATTATATTTATTACAGATATGGGTTTGCGTTAAGCTAGCCCACACTGATGAATAAGCAGAATACGCTCAGTACGTTTATGTATGCAATGTGTAAAAGAATATGCCAAGTTGCATTATGGAAACACTGTACCAAACAGTATTGCACTGTTGAGGACTGATTGACTTGGTTATTCAACTCTGGATGGAGAGAGCCTTCATATGTTTCGTTATGTGTCATACATCACATTTAGAGAAGAAATGTAAGAAGGATATGCTCTCTGGCAGGTCTCTACAGCATGATTTGTGTCGTTGGTTTCTTTCAAGCAACCTTTGTTGATGCAATTATGGTACTGCTTACATTTTCTCTGTTCTTACATGCAAATCATTCACAGAGCTGACTGTTGTATTGAAAGCTGGGAGACCAACTGTATATAAATGCCAAACCATAAATAAATATAAGGGAACTGAAGGGGGGGTCATGAAGTTTGCAATCAGTGGTCATCTTTTGAGAGTTCTAGCACTACGGGGCACTTCCTACAATACTGTTGAGGTGAATTACTGTGTATACTGTTATATAACGCAGTGGTCCATAGGTGTGGGCAAATGTGAGTGTGGATTAAGTGGGTGAGATGAAATACCACCTAAGCTTTAAAGCTTGTTTCCCCATTACGTATGATGGTAGGTGGTTAATCTCAGACTACGTTTTGTGAGTGGCCAAGGGAGGAGAGGTGACACCAGTGTTGGTATCGGTGGTGGGGGTAAAAGTACAGCGAGAGCTGTATTGTCTGAAGCAACTAAAAGCCAATTTTTTAAGCTGTAAGAATACAAGTCTTGACTTGCACACCACAGACGTAAAAAGCTACTAACCCTTCCAAATATATTCCAATAATGATGTCCATAATTCAGCTGCAAGGCTCACATGGAGGGGGGTGCCTCATTGCAGCAATAGGGATTTTTTTTTATAGTGATGCTTTAGGAGAGGCCACTAAAGACTGGTGACATCAATGAGAATGGCTCTTATCCACTCACTAAGGACTAGAAAACTCACTAAGAACGAAGTCTGTTTATTTAGTAGACACCGGTGACATCACAGAGTGCACATTCTACCTATTCACTAGAGACTGATGATGTCACTAAACACGCAGCCTACTTATCCACGAGAGATCAGTGACCTCACTTAACATGCAGCCTACCTATTCACTAGAGACCAGTGACTTCACCTAACTTGCAGCCTACCTATTCAATAGAGATCAGTGAATTCACATAATGTGCAGCCCACCTATTCACTAAAGAGCAGTGACTTCACCTAATGTGCAGCCTACCTATTGACTGGAGACCAGTGACTTCATCTAACATGCAGCCTACCTATACACTAGAGACTGGTGACTTCACCTAATGTGCCGCCTACCTATTCACTAGTAGTGATGAGCCGAACACCCCCGGGTTCGGTTCGCACCAGAACCCGCGAACGGACCGAAAGTTCGTACGAACATTAGAACCCTATTAAATACAATGGATGCGAACGTTCGAATTCTAAAGTGCTAATTATAACAACTATTATGCATGTTATTGTCCTAAAAAGGGTTTGGGAACCCGGGTTCTGCACCAGGGGACATGTATCAATGCAAAAAGAAGTTTTAAAAACGGTCGTTTTTCGGGAGCAGTCATTTTAATGATGCATAAAGTGAAAAAAAAAAGTCAAATATTCCTTTAAATATCGTACCTGGGGGGTGTCTAAAGTATGCCTGGGAAGTGCCACGTGTTTCCCGTGTTTAGAACTGTCCCTGCACAAAATGACACTTCTAAAGGAAAAAAAAGCCATTTAAAACTGCTTGCGGCTTTAATGTAATGTCTGGTCCCGGTAATATGGATGAAAACCTTTAAGAAAAATGGCATAGCTACCCCATGACCCCCCCCCCCCCCTACCCCAGCCCATTACCAGCCCCTTTGGGTCTTGTATGGATATTAAGGGGAACCCCGCACATAAAATAAAAAAGGCCCTATATACTCTGAACAGCCGTATACAGGCGGTGCATACAAGACAGGGACTGTAGGTTTGTTCTTATGTAGAATGTGTTTGTAATTTTGAACAGGTACATTGTTGAAGTGTAGCTCCAGCCCAAAAATCTATTTTTAAACTTTTTGGGAAACATAGGTAAGGGTTATCACCCCTGTAACATTTGTTTTGCTGTCTGTGCCCCTGTTCAGAACATTTCACCTCACTTTCCGTCCCAATGACAACTGTTTTTGAAATGTGGTGTTTTTCTTGAAACAAGGATTGCTGATAAAGCATCAGTACAGAGGAGACACCTTTCTCCCATATTTATTCTTACAGGAGAGAATTTTCCTTCCTAGGGGTAGATTTCCTCTCACTTCCTGTTGTCTTCTTTCGTTTGCAAGTAGGAGTCGTTTGTAAGTTGGATGTTTGAAAGTAGGGACCTGCCGTATATACTCTGCAGAAATAGGCCCCTTAGTTGTTGGTGTTGGCACAACACTGTAAGCACTCACAGTTACTCTTGGTTGGTGCTGGAACGCCCTGCTGTCAACTATTATATCAGGAATTTTAATTACATATAATTGTTGAACAGTGGTAGTAAAAATTGGGGCTTTGATGGTGGTGCTGGTGCCACAACACTGTAAGCCCTGACAGTTACTCTTGGTGGGTGCAGCAATGGGCCCTGCTGTGAATTATTAGATCAAGAATTGTAATTGCATGCCCCTGTTGAACAGGGGCTGAAAAATTGGGCTTTTCGTGGTGGTGGTGGTGGTGGTGGTGTTGCCACAACACTGTAAGCCCTCAGAGTTACTCTTGGTGGGTGCAGGAATGGGCCCTGCTGTGAATTATTAGATCAAGAATTGTAATTACATGCCCCTTTTGAACAGGGGCTGAAAAATTGGGCCTTTCGTGGTGGTGGTGGTGGTGGCGTTGCCACAACACTGTAAGCCCTCAGACTTACTCTTGGTGGGTGCAGGAATGGGCCCTGCTGTGAATTATTACATCAAGAATTGTAATTGCATGCCCCTGTTGAACAGGGGCTGAAAAATTGGGCCTTAGGCACTGGTGGCACAACACTACAACCCCTCACAGATACTGTACTTGGAGCACAGCAATGAGCCCTATGGCAAATTATTGCTAAAAAAATTGTAAGTACACGCCCCTGTAAAACAGGGGCTGAAAAATTGGGCCTTAGCCACTGGTGGCGGCACCCATAAACAAAAATGATCTTCCAAGCTATCATCATCAATCGTATCATTGAGGACTCGGAGGAGGAGGATAGCCAGTCAACATAACAGCACAGGCACTCAGCATCAGCATCAGTCTTGAAGGGACGTGACATGTTAAAATCAATTAGTCTGTTATATCAGCATCAGGTGTGTGGTAGCTGGTGGTGATCCAAGACTGGTTCATCTTGATGAAAGTCAGTCGATCAACCGAGTCGGTGGACAGGCGCACCCTGTGATCCGTGACAAATCCTCCAGCAGCACTGAATGTGCGTTCCGAAAGAACGCTGGATGCAGGACAGGCCAGTAGCTCAATTGCATACTGTGCAAGCTCTGGCCAGTGATCCATCCTCAAGACCCAGTAAGCCAGAGGATTTTCGGTGGGGAAGGTGTCCAAGTCTGACCTTGCCCCTAGATATTCCTGCACCATGTTTATCAGACGCTGGCGATGGTTGCTGGAACCAATCATACTTTGGGGCTGCGGACTAAAGAATTGTCTGAACGCATCGGTCAGACGGCCACCTTCCCCACCGCTCCTTCTTTGACTGGCCGAAGCCTCAGCAACTCGTTGTCCTGAACCAGGAGTTTGTAACCTCCCAGTCTCTGGGAACGCGTTGCACAGACCTTTCTGCAAGGCCTCCCGGAGTTGTCTCATCCTCTGCTCCCTCTGCGACGGTAACATAAGGTCCGCAACCTTACCCTTGTACCGTGGATCAAGGAGAGTGGCCAGCCAGTAATGGTCCCTCTCCTTGATCCGAAGAATACGAGGATCCTTCCGCAGACTTTGCAGGATCAGGGAGGCCATGCAGCGTAGGTTTGCTGAGGCATTCGCTCCGGAGTCCTCTGGGTCACTAAGGACGACATGATCCGCAGCCACCTCCTCCCAGCCACGTACAAGTCCACTGGTTTCTTGGGACTGTAAATCATCCCTAAAAGACTGCTGCTGATGATGCTGAGTGCCAGCCTCCACCTCCATGCTGACACAATCCTCCTCCTCCTCCTCCTCCTCTTCCTCTTCCTGTGCGATGGGTGGGACAGAAGGAACACTGTCTGGGTAAAGGGGGCCTTGAGAGGCAAGGAAGTCCTCCTCTTCCTGCCTCTGTTCTGCCTCAAGTGCCCTGTCCATTATTCCACGCAGCGTGTGCTCCAACAGGTGGACAAGAGGTACAGTGTCACTGATGCATGCACTGTCACTGCTCACCATCCTCGTGGCCTCCTCAAATGGTGCCAGGACAGTGCATGCATCCCTGATCATGCCCCACTGGCGTGGAGAAAAAAAACCAAGCTCCCCTGACCCTGTCCTGGTGCCGTAGTCGCACAGGTACTCATTGATGGCCCTCTGCTGCGTGTGCAGCCGCTGCAGCATGGCCAACGTTGAGTTCCACCTGGTGGGCATGTCACATATAAGGCGGTTCTTGGGCAGGTTCAACTCCTTTTGCAGCTCAGCCAGGCGAGCACTGGCATTATAAGATCTGCGGAAATGCACACAGACTTTCCTGGCCTGCCTCAGGACATCCTGTAAGCCCGGGTACCTGCCCAAGAACCGCTGCACCACCAGGTTAAGGACGTGAGCCACACAGGGCACATGGGTCAGTTGTCCCTGTCGGAGGGCGGAGAGGAGGTTGGTGCCATTGTCGCAAACCACCATTCCTGGCTTAAGCTGGCGTGGCGTCAACCACCTCTCGGCCTGGCCCTGCAGAGCAGACAGGACCTCTGCCCCAGTGTGGCTTCTGTCCCCCAAACACACCAGCGCAAGCACGGCATGGCATCTTTTTGCCTGCGTACTTGCGTAGCCCCGTGAACGGCTACGGAGCACCGCTGGTTCATAGGACAAACCACAGGAAGAGGCCATGGAGGAAGAAGAAGAGGAGGGGGTGGAGGAGAGAGGTGTGTCACAACCAGTAGTAGCATTTTGGAGGCGTGGCGGTGGGACAACCTCCAACACTACTGCACCTTGTCCTGCATCCTTCCCAGCTGCCAAAAGAGTGACCCAATGGGCCGTGAAAGAAAGGTAACGTCCCTGTCCATGCCTGCTGGACCATGAGTCAGCGGTAATATGCACCTTACCGCTGACCGCCCTGTCCAGCGAGGCCAAGACATTGCCTTCCACATGCCGGTAGAGAGCCGGAATAGCCTTCCGTGAGAAAAAGTGGCGTTTGGGAACCTGCCACTGAGGAACCGCACATTGCACAAACTCACGGAAGGGGGCCGAGTCTACCAACTGAAAAGGCAGCAGTTGAAGCGCTAGCAATTTAGCCAAGCTAGCATTCAACCGCTGGGCATTTGGATGGCTGGGAGTGAACTTCTTTCGACGGTCCAGCAGCTGGGGCAGGGAAATTTGCCTGCTAGAATCGGACGTCGGTGTACTGCTAGCAGAGTGGCCGCAAGTACTTGGCTGTGACACACCTAATTCTACACCTTCATTCCTCTCAGTGCATGTTTCTGAGAGGACTGAAGTTATAGTGGGGTTGGAGATCCCAGCTGATGCGGTGCAAGGAGAGGTCCGCTTTGTTCTTTGGTGTGGGTCTTTGAGGTAGGCTTGCCAACGAGCTGCATGGCAGGTCAACATATGTCTGGTCAGGCATGTGGTACCCAAGCGGCTGATGTTTTGGCCACGCGATATACGCTTGAGACATATGTTGCAAACAGCAGCTGTGCGATCTGATGCACTAGCCTCAAAAAAGGCCCACACCAAGGAACTTTTTGAATGACGGGCAGAGGCAGCGCCCTGCACAGGCGGAGCTCTGCGGTGTGATTCCGTCGGTGTACTGCCCTTACGCTGGCCACCAAAGGGCATCCTGTCTCGTTGGAGATGTGCCTCCTCCTCATCCTCCTCCTCCTCTCTCCTATTAGGCACCCACGTGGAGTCAGTGACCTCATCATCCCCTCCCTCCTCATCACTGGAGCCAATCTGGCAGTATGCTGCAGCTGCTGGAACATGACTGCCAGATTGGTGTCCTTCTTGAGCATCCCCTCTGTCTGCTCTCACCCTACTGCCTTCCTGTAGCTGGGTTTCATCATCAGACCCTTCGAAACGCTGGGCATCCTCCTGGAGCATGTACCCAACACTGTGCTCAAACAGTTCGGGGGACTCCTCAGGAGGAGGACATGGTGGGTCTAGGGAAGGAGTGACTGATGATGAGTCTGACATTGATACCAGGGAAGAGGACGCTTTGGCAGCTGCTTTGCCAGTACCCTGAGCCTGGGTGAGAGAGGATGAGGAGGAGGAGGAGGGCTTGGTCATCCACTCTACCAAGTCTTCGGCATGATGTGGCTCAACATGTCCAGCTGCCGAAAAGAAGGACAAGCGTGTCCCATGGCCATGTGCTGATGACAATGCACCGCGTCCACGACCAGCACTGTTGCCCCCAGACACAGAGCCTGCTTGCCCTCTTTTATTGCCTCCTGACTGTCTGCCTCTCCTTGTTTGCCTTCCAGACATTCTAATAGATGGCCTGCAGGGAGATGGGAAAAAAGCAATAAGGGCTACCTTCAGGTGTCCTTCTCTGTCCCTTGAAACAAGGACTTGCACAGTGAAAGAAACTGACACTCTCCCTACCTACAGTTTTCTGTCCCTAGAAAAAATGTTTTTTTTAAGCACAATATAGCACAAGGAGAATTCACTCACTGTCCTTCCAGGTCCCTAGAAACAAGGACTTGCACAGTGAAAGAAACTGACACTCTCCCTACCTACAGTTTTCTGTCCTGTGAGGGGGTTAGCTCGGCAGCGGGTGTGTGTGACCCCCCCCGGGATGGGCTCCCCACACAAAACAGGCCCAGCAAACGGAGGTTGTGGTTTTCAAAATCAAAAAGGTGCGGTTTATTTTCTATTTACAGTGACAAAACACAGCAAAGCAAAAGAAACATAACCAAAATAAATCCTGGTCAAGTTGACCTCTGACTAAACATACAGGTTTCCTAACTAACAACTGGGATCAGCCTAGTGCTGTCCTAGTCCCTAAGTCCCTGGTTTAGTAAAAGTCCAAACAAATAGCCACACAGGCTTTGCCTCACCGCACAGGGGTTCACTCTCCCTAGACAGTCCACACAGGTCTGGTTCCAGGCATGAGCTAACATCTAATGAAGCTGGGAGTTCTTATAGAGGCCTAAATGAGCTGACAAGGTTCAGCTGGTCTCCTCATCTCTGTCTGCACGACGCCCCACACTCTCCCTAGAGGTATGAGTCATCCATGAGCCCACTAGCCTTAGCTGGGCCTATACAACTCTCCACCTAGTTGTATAAGTCAGCGTAAAGCCTGAATCTGGGCGAAATATATCTACCCCCCTGGATGCAACCAGGTGACTTTACCTTCCTGCTGTCACATACCCCCCCCTCTTGTTTTAACCTCGGGGTTGGAACACCAGCAATCAGGCATTCATGTACTCGAGACAAAGCATCCACATTCCCCATTTGAACGCCAGGGCGATGCTTTACTGTGAAGTTGAATTCCTGGAGGGCCAGGAACCACCTATTCACTCTTCTATTTGTTTCCTTGTTTTGAGCCATCCACTTTAACGGAGCGTGATCCGTAACCATGTCAAAGTGCCTACCTAGCAGGTAGTACCGAAGGGAATCTAGAGCCCACTTCACCGCTAAACACTCCTTTTCAACGGTGGCGTAATTTACCTCATGGGACTTCAATTTCCTGCTGAGGTAAATGACTGGGTGCTCTTCCCCGTTCCAGACCTGGGACAATACTGCTCCTAACCCCACATCTGACGCATCACTTTGTACGACAAAGTCTTTAGAGAAGTCGGGTGAGTACAACACTGGCTGGCTACATAAGGCTTGTTTCAAGAATTGGAATGCTGCCTCAGCCTCGGGGGTCCATTTAATCATGACCGACCCTTTCCCCTTCGTCAGGTTGGTTAGGGGCACAGCCTTAGAAGCAAAGTGGGGAATGAATCGCCGATAATACCCAGCGATTCCCAGAAAGGCTCGTACCTGCTTCTTGCTGTTGGGACGTGGCCAACTCTGGATGGCCTCGACTTTGTTGAGTTGGGGTTTTATTACTCCCCTCCCAATGGTGTACCCAAGATATTTGGCCTCCTCCTGCCCAATGGTACACTTCTTGGGGTTAGCCGTAAACCCCGCTTCCCGAACAGAGTCCAGGACTGCTTGCACTTTTGGCAGATGTGAGGCCCAATCTGTGCTATGGACAATTACGTCATCCAGGTAAGCCGCAGCATACTTCCGATGGGGCCTCAGCATCTGGTCCATTTTCCGCTGGAATGTGGCCGGCGCATTCTGTAACCCGAACGGCATTCTTTTATATTGGAACGCCCCGTCTGGGGTTACAAATGCGGTTTTCTCTTTGGCCGACTTGGCCAGGGGGATTTGCCAATACCCTTTTGTGAGGTCAAGAGTCGTCATGTATCGGGCTGTTCCCAGCCGGTCGATCAACTCATCTATACGTGGCATGGGGTAGGTGTCAAATTTTGTAACTTTGTTCAACTGACGAAAATCGTTACAAAATCGCCAGCTCCCATCCGGTTTAGGCACCAACACGATGGGACTAGACCAATCACTTTGGGACTCCTCTATCACCCCTAAGTTCAGCATTTTCTGTACTTCCTCCCGTATTGCCTCCCGTCGAGCCTCTGGGATCCGATAGGGTTTTAACTTCACCCTTTCACCGGGCGGGGTAATGATGTCATGCTCTACCCCAGATGTTTGTCCCGGCAGCTCAGAGAATACCTCCTTGTTGCGAAGCACAAACTCCTTAACCTCCTGTTGTTGGGGTTGTGACAAGGTGGCTGCTATTCCAACCTCAGGAATCACGCAACCAGTTTGAGCTGGTGACCAAGTGTCTGTGACTAGGGACTCTCTATCCCTCCAGGCTTTCAACAGATTAACGTGATAGATCTGTTCGGGCTTTCGCCTTCCTGGTTGTCTGACCTTGTAATTCACTTCGCTCACTTTTTCCATTATCTCGTAGGGGCCTTGCCATTTGGCAAGGAATTTACTTTCAACCGTAGGGACAAGTACCAATATCCTATCCCCCGGGGAAAAGGTACGGGTCTTGGCTCCACGGTTGTACACTCTCTGCTGTGCCAACTGCGCTTGGGCCAAATGTTCCTTCACGATGGGCATTACCTGTGCAATTCGATCTTGCATCAGGGCGACATGCTCAATCACACTCCTGTGGGGAGAACTCTCACTTTCCCAAGTTTCCTTGGCAATATCCAACAGCCCTCTTGGGTGTCTCCCATACAGTAACTCAAAGGGGGAGAATCCCGTAGAGGATTGGGGCACCTCCCTAATAGCAAACATCAAATAAGGAAGTAAACAGTCCCAATCCTTTCCATCTCTATCCACCACTTTCTTCAACATTTGTTTTAGGGTTTTGTTGAATCTTTCAACCAGCCCATCGGTTTGGGGGTGATACACAGACGTACGCAATTGCGTCACTTTGAACAATTTACACAGCCCTTTCATAACCCGGGACATAAAGGGTGTACCTTGGTCCGTAAGCAGTTCTTTACAAATACCCACCCGGCTAAAAACAAGAGATAGCTCTTTGGCTATGGTTTTGGCCGAGGTATTTCGGAGAGGGTTTGCTTCTGGATAACGGGTGGCATAGTCCATTATAACTAATATGTACTGGTGCCCCCTAGCGGACTTGATTATAGGACCTACCAAATCCATGGCGATCCTCTCAAACGGGACCTCAATGATGGGTAGAGGGACCAGCGGGCTACGGAAATGTGGCATCGGGGCCAACCTCTGACACACAGGGCAGGAGGAACAATAATTTTCTACGTCCTTCATCACCCCCGGCCAATAGAATCTCTGTAATACCCTCTCTCGGGTTTTCTCTGTCCCCAGATGACCTCCAAGAATGTGCCCATGGGCCAACTCCAACACCAACTTCCTGTAAGGTTTGGGCACCACAAGCTGCTCAACGGTTTCTTCTGCCCTTTTTGCCACCCGATACAGTAGGTCCTTCTCTACGCTGAAGTATGGGTAAGTGCAGGTATTATCTGGGTTCACTAACTCGCCATCTATTTTCACTACGTTTTCCCGTGCCTTTATTAGGGCGGGGTCTTTCAACTGTTCTGTGGCAAAGTTTTCCCTGTGAACCTCAAGATCAGAAAACTCCACAGACGGTAGGTTTTCGTCTGAGGAGGTGGGCTCCTCTCCAGTTTCTTGAGTCTCCCCTGCCAATACTGATAAGGGAAATTCCGGAGAGTCCTCACCACTCTCAGGGGAGTTCTGGCTATCACATTCCTGGTACATAGGGGCACCAGTGAGGGGCTCAGGATCATCCCACAGTTCCCAGAACTTCGGAAAATCCCTTCCCACAATGGCGTCATGCGGTAACTGAGATACTAAGCCCACTGGATGAGAGAGGGTACCTTTGGGGGTCTCGAAACACACTGTAGTCACTGGATACTCTCGGGTGTCCCCATGCACACAAATAACAGCTACCTTGCTATTCCCAGAGACCTCTGTTTTAACTAACTCAGCCTTTATCAGGGTCACAAGGCTACCTGAATCCAGCAATACCACAACATTTCTACCATTAACACACATTTTGCATAAATGTTTCTCAGTTCCTCGAATGGCAGTGCATGCGACTGTCGCACACAGCGACTGACGTCTGCCCGTCAGAAAGTCACACTGCATGGGTTCCTCCACAACCGGGCAATTGGCTGCAATATGTCCCGCTTGCCGGCAGCGGTAGCAAACGATCCTTCTTGCCGCCTCTTGAGCCGCTGATTTCCCAGGCTGTTCTCGCCAAACTTGGGGTAGAGCTCCCACCCTCTCACTCTCTCCACCCTCACCCCTTGGAATCCTCTTATCCGCCCCTGGGGATGGTCTGGTCTTAGGGTGGAAAGTCCGAGTGTCTCTGGAAGAGGCCGTCAGGTTCTCTGTAGCCAAGTATTTCTCCACACGATCCACAAGACCATCGGCCGTCTCTGGGTCTCCATGGCTTACCCACTTTTGGATGGCAGTAGGAAGAGCTCTCAAAAACCGATTCATTACAACACGTTCCACAATCTCTGGTGCGGACAAAGTCTCTGGCTGTAGCCACTTTCTGCTCAGGTGAATGAGATCATACATTTGAGACCTGGGGGGTTTTCCAAGCTGGAAAGTCCAGTTATGCACACGCTGAGCCCGGACAGCCTGGGTGACACCCAGCCTTGCCAATATTTCAGCTTTTAGCATCACATAGTCTTTTGCTTGGTTAGGCTCTAGGTCATAGTAAGCTTTCTGCGATTCACCAGTTAACAGAGGAGCCACCAGTCCAGCCCACTGCTCCTCAGGCCACTTTTCTCTTTCAGCGGTCCTTTCAAATGTGGTCAAAAATACCTCTGGATCATCCTCTCCAGTCATTTTTGTCAATAAACGACTCACCCCAAAGGACGCGGTATTAGTGGGACGGCTTTCCTCACTGGTCTGCGGACGTTGCTGCATTACTGCTTCCATCTGTTGTTGTAGTCTCTGCTCTTGCTTCTGCAACAGGTCTATGAAGCGGGCCTCAGATTGCTGCTGGGCTCGTTGCTGAGCCTCCAGACTCTGTTGCAAAGTTGCGTTTGTCTGCTGCTGGGCTGCAAGGCTCTGTTGTTGAGCTGCAAGGCTCTTTTGCAAACCTGCATTTGTCTGCTGTTGATTGGCATTTGCTAGAGCCAGCTGCTTCAGTATCTCCTCCATGCTGGCTTAAAAAAAAACTGCCACTGGTTCTCCACCAACTGTGAGGGGGTTAGCTCGGCAGCGGGTGTGTGTGACCCCCCCCCCCCCCCCCGGGATGGGCTCCCCACACAAAACAGGCCCAGCAAACGGAGGTTGTGGTTTTCAAAATCAAAAAGGTGCGGTTTATTTTCTATTTACAGTGACAAAACACAGCAAAGCAAAAGAAACATAACCAAAATAAATCCTGGTCAAGTTGACCTCTGACTAAACATACAGATTTCCTAACTAACAACTGGGATCAGCCTAGTGCTGTCCTAGTCCCTAAGTCCCTGGTTTAGTAAAAGTCCAAACAAATAGCCACACAGGCTTTGCCTCACCGCACAGGGGTTCACTCTCCCTAGACAGTCCACACAGGTCTGGTTCCAGGCATGAGCTAACATCTAATGAAGCTGGGAGTTCTTATAGAGGCCTAAATGAGCTGACAAGGTTCAGCTGGTCTCCTCATCTCTGTCTGCACGACGCCCCACACTCTCCCTAGAGGTATGAGTCATCCATGAGCCCACTAGCCTTAGCTGGGCCTATACAACTCTCCACCTAGTTGTATAAGTCAGCGTAAAGCCTGAATCTGGGCGAAATATATCTACCCCCCTGGATGCAACCAGGTGACTTTACCTTCCTGCTGTCACAGTCCCTAGAAAAAATGTTTTTTTTAAGCGCAATATAGCACAAGGAGAATTCACTCACTGTCCTTCCAGGTCCCTGGAAACAAGGACTTGCACAGTGAAAGAAACTGACACTCTCCCTACCTACAGTTTTCTGTCCCTAGAAAAAATGTTTTTTTTAAGCACAATATAGCACAAGGAGAATTCACTCACTGTCCTTCCAGGTCCCTAGAAACAAGGACTTGCACAGTGAAAGAAACTGACACTCTCCCTACCTACAGTTTTCTGTCCCTAGAAAAAATGTTTTTTTTTAAGCACAATATAGCACAAGGAGAATTCACTCACTGTCCTTCCAGGTCCCTGGAAACAAGGACTTGCACAGTGAATGAAACTGACACTCTCCCTACCTACAGTTTTCTGTCCCTAGAAAAAATGTTTTTTTTAAGCACAATATAGCACAAGGAGAATTCACTCACTGTCCTTCCAGGTCCCTAGAAACAAGGACTTGCACAGTGAAAGAAACTGACACTCTCCCTACCTACAGTTTTCTGTCCCTAGAAAAAATGTTTTTTTTAAGCACAATATAGCACAAGGAGAATTCACTCACTGTCCTTCCAGGTCCCTGGAAACAAGGACTTGCACAGTGAAAGAAACTGACACTCTCCCTACCTACAGTTTTCTGTCCCTAGAAAAAATGTTTTTTTTAAGCACAATATAGCACAAGGAGAATTCACTCACTGTCCTTCCAGGTCCCTAGAAACAAGGACTTGCACAGTGAAAGAAACTGACACTCTCCCTACCTACAGTTTTCTGTCCCTAGAAAAAATGTTTTTTTTAAGCACAATATAGCACAAGGAGAATTCACTCACTGTCCTTCCAGGTCCCTAGAAACAAGGACTTGCACAGTGAAAGAAACTGACACTCTCCCTACCTACAGTTTTCTGTCCCTAGAAAAAATGTTTTTTTTAAGCACAATATAGCACAAGGAGAATTCACTCACTGTCCTTCCAGGTCCCTGGAAACAAGGACTTGCACAGTGAAAGAAACTGACACTCTCCCTACCTACAGTTTTCTGTCCCTAGAAAAAATGTTTTTTTTAAGCACAATATAGCACAAGGAGAATTCACTCACTGTCCTTCCAGGTCCCTAGAAACAAGGACTTGCACAGTGAAAGAAACTGACACTCTCCCTACCTACAGTTTTCTGTCCCTAGAAAAAATGTTTTTTTTAAGCACACTATAGCACAAGCACAAAACACACTGACACTCTCCCTACCTATCCTTCTCTTTCCCTAAACTAAAGGAATCCAGGTTAAGCAAGAAAGAAATAAAAGTCACTGTCCCTGCCTATGCTGCTCTATCCCTGCTCCGGAACACACTACACTAGGCCGCCGTGCTGGCGGCCTTTTATAGTGTGGGGCGTGTACTAAACACCCTCAGCAATAATTGGCCACAGGCATCCTGCCTGTGGCCAATCATTGCTCTCCTCGCTGCCGGCGCTGTGATTGGCCAAGCATGCGGGGTCACAGTGCATGCTTGGCCAATCACAGCGCCTGGATGACACTGCGATGGCGTAGTGCATTGTGGGCCGTTCGCGTCACTCGAATTTGGCGCGAACGGCCCAAATCGTTCGATCTTCGTCGAACGATCGAACAGCCGATGTTCGAGTCGAACGTATGTTCGACTCGAACACGAAGCTCATCCCTATTCACTAGAGACCAGTGACTTCATCTAACATGCAGCCTACCTATTCACTACAGATCCGTGAATTCACCTAATGTGCAGCGCACCTATTCACTAAAGACGCGTGACTTCACTATTCACTGAATACACAGCCTACCTACAGTATTTACTAGAGACCTGTGACATCAAGGAACTCACAATCTACTTATTCACTACAGACCGGTGACATCACTAAGCAAAAAAGCCTAACTATATTCACCGGAGAATATAGTATACCCATAAAGTAAAAATGAGAATAGCACACTACAATGTTTTTTTAAACCTGAAGCTATTTATTTATAAAATTCACAATTTTGAATAAAACATTGAAAAATGTTACAGGCGTCCCAACATATTTTTCTGTGTTTTTTATTATGAAATGCAATTGTAGCGGGGTGCTATATTTAAGGGGAGTATCTGAGTAATAATGTGGCTCAGATACACTAATTGTTAGGTTTCTTGGACCATTTCTGTCCTTGGGAGATAGTGTTGGTGTGCTGTTCCCAGTGGCCTACAGGTGGCGCTGTTGCCGTGGGCCAGGGTTGAACCACTGATACAAGGTTGTGCCTTTTCTTGTCCCCTCTCGGCAGCAATACGGCGGGGCGGGGAACCTGCTGTGCCTGTCGGGAGAGGGTATAAAAAGGCGCGCCCATCTTCCATAGGTGGTCGTGCCCAGGCACCTTCGGCCTGGGTGGTGCCTGTGTCGCCTCCGGGTGCCCTAGGCCTGGAGGCCTAGTTCCTGTTCCATCCCAGACACCTTCAGTCTGGGGTGAGGTACTATTTCTGAGGCCCGGAGCCCAGCGGCTTCGTCTGGGTTCCGCCCGGGATTGAGGGCTCCCATGGTGCCGCCTTGCGAGGGGACCCGTATCCAGGATCGAGGAGGCCAGGGAGGTGACCCCTTCTGAAGACCCAGTGCAGAGTCGTTGTGACAGTGGGAGCCTCTGGTAACTCTCCGGAGGGAGGTTCTTCTCCTTAACAGGGGCCAAGTTTCTTGAAGAAGGAAGTGCATGTTCTGTAGGTCATAGTGGCAGTGACTCTACGCACACCAGGTCAGTGGCAGTGACCAAATAGGGCAAGGCCCTATTCACCAGATCAGTGGCAGTGACCAACTGCAACAAGTCAGTGGCAGTGACTTTTCATATTCACCCGGTCTGTGGCAGAGACCGTGCGCCTGTTCATGAAAGCAGAACAGTAAGAGAAGCCTAAATTGAGTTTGTGCCTGGACCTCCTCCCACCTTATCTGACCTGTGTCTCGTGTCAACCTGTCTGCTCTCATAGAGACTATTTGTTATCCATGGTGAAATAAATATAAAGGTTGGACTTTCAGTTGGTGTGGACAGTTACTTTACTGGGGAGAATTAAGGACTTGTCTCTGGCTAATGCAGAGACAAGATCAGCTCGGGAGGATTCTAACACTAGCTGCAGGCAGGCCCGAAAAATTAACACCACTCAACCTCCCCATCCAGGAGGGTACGGGCTGCTAGTGTGGTGTGCCTCATTCTTTCCTGCAGAGGAGCCAAGTAAAAGAAAAAGGCAGGTAAAGTCTGGGGTGAGTGCGCTAGACAATATACCGTATATACTCCAGTATAAGCCAAGTTTTTCAGCACATTTTTTTTGTGCTGAAAATGCCCCCCTCGACTTATACTCGAGTCACCTTTTTGCGCCTGATCTCCCGAACTTTGGGGACCCGATACCGGCCGTTTGTTGTCCGGGGGACCTACGGCCGGGGAGCACCGATTTTTCAAAGCCGGGCACCCCTTCCATAGACTCCCATGTTAAACGGTAATTTCTCCGGTGATTTTGGGGACCCAGTACCGGCCAGTCGTAGGCACACATGTAGCCCCGTTTCTCCTCTACAAGTGTGCAAAGTTTGTTGTCTGGGAGACCTACGGCCGGGAGCAGAGATTTTTTAAAGCCAGGCACCCCTTCCATAGACTCCCATGTTAAACGTCAGTCTAGTCATGGACACAGTGAGGCATGGGCACAGTGAGGCATGCACATGGACACAGTGAGGCAAAGTGAGGCATGCAGATGGACACCCTAGGCTTATACTTGAGTCAATAAGTTTTCCCAGTTTTTTGTGGTAAAATTAGGTGCCTCGGCTTATATTCGGGTCGGCTTATACTCGAGTATATACGGTACATATCAAAGTAAAATAGCAAATTGAAAGCAGACAATGTTTTCATCAAAGTGTACTTACTGCAGCAGTATAGAAGCTTTACAGAAGGTCAAAATTGAAAGTCCCATTACAACTTCTGATATGTCACCAAGGCATCCTTCTTATATCGCACAACAGTTAAATCTGGTGATCACCACAGTTGTATAACGTATTAAAAAACTATTTATGGGTCAGTCCACATAAAATGTAATGCTGCAAGTCTGGTGGGTTCACTCATCCCCTTGGATTTATACATGTCTTGGGCATGCCAATTGAGCTTTGTGCTGTAGTTCCTGGCTGTCTTCCTGCCCACCAATTGTTGTTGCCACCCATCCTGTTGCAGTTGCCATTATATAAAGTGCAATAAAATATATTCCTCATGAGTTAAAAGAATCTGTGTAGCATTCACCAAAAACCAAACTCGGCTATTGGTGTCACTGTCCTTCTGGGTCTTCTGAATTCTCCACAACTGTCATGGGTTCCTCAGGCTCACCTCCACCTTCCTACTGTGCCCTGTAATGCATGGGTTGGTAAGAGGAACCAGTGAGAGATGTGGAGGATCCAGGAGATTGACACTTCTGGAAGGTATGTATGTACAGTTTTTAACACATCTGACTTTATTTAAAAAAATTGTATATTAACAGAAATGCTTTAAGGCAAGCCTTATATTTAAGATTTGCTGTTTTACATCTCTTGGAAAGCCTCAGTTTGGTCTGTTACAGAGAAAATTAAGTACTGTCCGTGATACTTTTTTTATTTGCACTAACATAGAATTTTTCAGGACAAGCTTTCGGGGTATGTCCCCTTCTTCAAGATCCAAGCAGTACTGATTCACAATTTTTTTAGCAGAATGTTAAAACATTCAGAACCTGCATTCAGAACTCATCAATGCGATTCCAGATAATCCAGATATTGGAGACTTCTACATGCTGCCCAAAATTCACAAGCCAGGAAATCCAGGCAGACCCATTATAACAGGTATGAATACACTTACCGAACATATCTCAGGCCTTGTAGAAAACATGTTAAAACCGTTAGTCATGAACACTACTAGTTTCCTGCAAGACACCACTGATTTTCTGAACAAGCTTAACAATATACAACAATTACCACCAAATACACTTCTAGTCACTATGGATGTAGAATCTCTGTACAGTAACATCCCTCACAAGGATGGGTTGGCAGCATGTCACAGATTCTTATCATCCACACCAAACCACAAATACACGGCTGAGGATGTTACACAGCTCATCGAATTTATTCTTACACACTACTTCACTTTCAACAATGACATCTATCTCCAATGTATGGGTACTGCTATGGGAAGCAAAATGGCACCCCAATATGCAAACTTATTTATGGCTGACCTGGAGGACAAATTCCTGAACAGCATACAACAAAAGCCATACAGATATTATCGCTATATTGATGATATCTTCATGATATGGACTGAAGGTGAAGAAAATCTAAACCAATTCTTCTCATTGATCAACACTTTTCACCCATCTATCAAACTAAAAATGGACTATTCGAACACACATGCCAACTTCCTAGACACTACAGTATACATCAGGGATGACAAGCTTCACACTTCCATATACAGAAAACCGACTGACCGATGCAGCTATCTTCATAGTTCCAGTTTTCATCCCCAACACACTAAACGAGCCATCATACACAGCCAGGCCATCAGATACCACCGAATTTGTTCAGACCCAGAAGTCAGAGATAAACATCTCAGAACACTGGCAGGCTCTTTCCAGAAGAAAGGATATAAAGACAAAACCATCAACAACAGCATAAACACAGCCTTGAAAACCCGAAGAGAAAATCTCCTCCAATACAAAGAGAAAAAAACAAATAACAGAGTACCTCTGGTCACCACATACAACCCAACACTAGAAGGGATCAAAAAGATAATCAAAGATTTACAACCCATTATAACAGAGGATGAAACTCTGAAAGAAATATTCCAACAACCCCCATTATTGGCTTTCAGACAACCACCCAACCTCAGACACAAACTAATCAGCAGGAAACTTCACTCTGATTATGAAGTCACAAATAATGGAAGCAAACCCTGCAATAAAAAACGCTGCAAACTGTGCAACCAGATCAATCCATCCAAAAGTGTTACACACACAAATGGGACCTTCACTATCATGGGATCTTACAACTGTACCTCCAGTAATGTTGTGTACCTCATCCAATGCAACAGGTGTGGCAAAGGATCTTATGTTGGTGAAACAGGACAGAAGCTGCAAGCGAGGATGAATTTTCACAGACATACCATCAAAGAACATAAAGAAGACAGTTTCTGCACACCTGTGGGACATCACTTCTCACAACCGGACCACACTATAGAAGACCTCAATGTTTTAGTTCTTAAAGGGAATTTCAGAACTATCCAGGAAAGGAAAACATTTGAACTAAGAATGATAATTATTTTTGACACAAAAACGAATGGCCTAAATTTAGATATTGGTTTCCTTACCCATTATACTAAGGTTTTATGACCCCCTCTGTGACTAGCATCTCCCCCCTCAAGTCTATAGCTCTCCCTCTGTCTTATCTCACTAACTCTGTCTTATCTCACTAACTCTGCTGCTATCTTTATTACCATTGATTTGTATGTGTTTTTTTTTTTCCTTTCCCTCTGAGATTTTTTTCTTGCTTTGTTTTAACATTCTGCTAAAAAAATTGTGAATCAGTACTGCTTGGACCTTGAAGAAGGGGACATACCCCAAAAGCTTGTCCTGAAAAATTCTATGTTAGTGCAAATAAAAAAAGTATCACGGACAGTACTTCATTTTCTCTGTCACAATTGCACTAATACGGCTACAATTACGTCAAGTCTGTTACAGCAAATGTTTTGTAGATTTCTTTGATGTCAGAGTTCTGGGAATCGACAAGCAGCATGATAATGTATTGCAAGCAAGTGACAGGGAGGCGACCTTGAGATAAGTGAATGTGCTTCTGTCAGACCTGCTAATCTTTCACTTGGCTGCAGTATTTATTTATGCTACTTGTCCATTCATAGAACCTCAGCATGGAGGAGATTGGAAAAAAAGTAATACACACACATACCTCTGCTATTAAGCTATATCTTTTTTAAGGCACACTTGCATATAATAAAAATGAAGGGTACAGTTACATAGTGGGTACCATATGTCATATCATGCTTGACAGTTTGTCAGCACAACTTCCCTGAGTCTCCAAAGTTCCTATGCAAATACAAGCCTGCGAAAAGGTCTGTATTTGCATAGGAACTTTGCAAACATCATAGAGTGATGCTTGGGTCCAAAAATAGATTACTAAAGCTGAATTGTGGAATGAGGGAGGGAGCCTGATTTTTCTTTCTGTTTTGTGGAAGTTTATGTAGCCATGCCCTCGAAGGTAAAAAATTATAAAATGCAGCGCTAGCGAATATAAATGTGCTCAATACAAACGTATGTGTGAATGTCAACCATCTAAACCTTTCGGGATGATGGTACACACTATTAGTGAAAAGATTATACACCAGTGATTGGTGTCACCAGAAATGCAGTAGGTGTAATACTAAATGTTACCACTAAAAAGTGATCAACTAAGTAAAACCAGAAAATATACTGTGCAAAACTTTAAATGAACTGAACAACCAGGCAAATAGCTCTAGGAGTAATTCACAGTACTACAGATGGTTTTCAACATCAAAGAAATAATGTCCCATATGCAACAGTGGTTGCAATATAGAAGGAAGGAAAAAAATTTATTTAAAATAAAATAAAAGTCATACAACATCCGACATCTAGGACCGATAATGTTCGGTGAAATTCAACAGTTGGCTCAATAACAGCAGAGATCAGAGGACCACGTGGGGAATAAAAAGAAAAAGCAACTTGTGAAGTACCGCTTAGGAACAGATTAACAATACGCTGTTATTGGGAAAACTCACAAGCCTTCAATGATAACCGAGCGTCAGCGTGTTCCGGGTTCACAACGGCGTGCGTTCCACAAGAACCGGAAGCAGCGTCACTGGTTCTTAGTGTTGACCGGAAATCCTTGATGATGCCCTGGAGGAGGGGCGAAATGAATTGACAAATTTCCAGTCAACACTAAGAACCAGTGACGCTGCTTCCGGTTCTTGTGGAACGCACTCCGTTGTGAACCCGGAACACACTGGCGCTCGGTTATCATTGAAGGCTTGTGAGTTTTCCCAATAACAGCGTATTGTTAATCTGTTCCTAAGCGGTACTTCACAAGTTGCTTTTTCTTTTTATTCCCCACATGGTCCTCTGATCTCTGCTGTTATTGAGCCAACTGTTGAATTTCACCGAACATTATCGGTCCTAGATGTCGGATGTTGTGTGACTTTTATTTTATTTTATTTTAAATAAAAAAAAATCCATCCTTCTATATTGCAACCACTGTTGCATATGGGACATTATTTCTTTGATGTTTAAAACCATCTGTAGTACTGTTAATTACTCCTAGAGCTATTTGCCTGGTTGTTCAGTTCATTTAAAGCGGTTGTATACCGCAAAACTTTTTTTTTTTTTGGTTAACCTGCAAGGCAAAGGTATAATGAGCTAGTATGACTAGCATACTAGCTCATTATCAATCACTTACCTTAGATTGAAGCCCCCGCAGCGGTCCTCCGACGCGTCCTCCGTCGAATCCATGATACCCGGAGTGACTTCCGGGTATCGCCGCTCCGGCGCTGTGATTGGCTGGAGCGGCGATGACGTCACTCCCGCACATGCGCGGGGAACGGCACGATCCCCGCGCATGCGCGAACTACCGGCAGTGTACGGCAGGCTCCCATTCAAGAGCCGCCGCGCTCAGTGCGCCTGCGCCGTTATCTACGGCGCGCATGCGCCGTAGATAGCGGTACAGTTTTTTTTGCAAATATCTCCGAGACTGTGTAGGTCTCGGAGATATTACAAGCACCTACAGGTAAGCCTTAATGTAGGCTTACCTGTAGGTGCTTGTACAAAATTTGGGTATACAACCACTTTAATGTTTTGCACAGTATATTTTCTGGTTTTACTTAGTTGATCACTTTTTAGTGGTAACATTTAGTATTACACCTACTGCATTTCTGGTGACACCAATCACTGGTGTATAATCTTTTCACTAATAGTGTGTACCATCATCCCGAAAGGTTTAGATGGTTGACATTCACACATACGTTTGTATTGAGCACATTTATATTCGCTAGCCCTGCATTTTATAATTTTTTATCTCTCAAGGTGTTAGTGCCTTATGCTGTAGCAGCTGCGCATATAATAATTTCTTTTCACTTGTCATTTATTTTTGTATGTCTCCATAAGCGCGAGTTTTAGTTTTTGTTTACATGCCCTCGAAGGGGTTGCTGAATGTAGTGGTTCATCTGTCACCCTTCCCAGCCAGATAGCCACTTCATAGTCACTCAGAGACATATAACAGCCCATAGCTCTGTTTTGTTTTTTGTTATTTGAGGGGATTAAACTTGGAGGGGAAATTGGAAATTCTGGGATGCCCAGAAATATTCTGTGCAAACTTGCTTGGGACTTCTATATACACTCCAGTATATACACTCCAATCTTCTCCTCCAGCACTTCACTTGCTGCACACCGTTTCTCCTCCAGCACTTCACTTGCTACAGACTATTACTCCTCCAGCACTTCCCTTGCTGCAGACTGTTACTCCCCTGGACTAGCTAGCACCACATGGGTAACCCTGACACTGCTTCAGCCAGGCCTCAATGAGCTGCCTTTTGCGGGCAGGGCCCCTGGGCCCCTGTGGAGTAGAATAGTTCAGATGCTAGCTATCCTCTATTCAGCTACCACTCCCAGATAGACTCTCTTCAGGTCCTGCTAGCCAGCCTGGCTGCAATGACCTCTCTCCACTGTCCTTTCCACAGTCCTCTCTTCTGGTTCTGCACCTATCTCAAACTGCAATCTCCCAGTTCTCTCAGGCGTCCCTCCCTAAACCTCCCGACTGTGCTCACTCACCAGCCCTCCTGGCTGCGACCAGTTGTTCTCCCTGGAGACTCTTAGAAGTGTTCTCTCCCGCTGTCCTCTACTTGCTCTCTCATGTGACTCTCCTTCCAGGATTTTGTCACTCCCCCTGAGTGCACCCGAGCCTCAGCCCATAGTCACCCCCCTCAGACTGGGGAGCTCCCTACAGCCTCTGCACTCTCACTCCAGCTCTTCCACCCAACAACACCTCCCAAGCTGGGCTGACCCCAGGTATTCAAGGAGGCCTGCCCCCTACCAATCCAGGTTGGAAATTGGTCAGAGCTTCCTAAAACACCCCAGGCAGCTCCACTTCACCTCTCCTCCTCCTTCCAGATATTTCTAGCAAGCTCTAGAAAGAAGAGGGAGGTGTCAATGATGCTGCCTGTGAGTCACCAGCTGCTACCCTGAGCCACTTCCAGCCAGAATGAAAACAAACAGACCCAGCTAGGCCTGCCTAAATTTACCTACTCTGCCTGAAAATCCTCACTCTAGCACCTACCTAACTAGAGGGTGCTACATTTAAATTTTAGGCTATTACCCTACAAGTATGTTTTTACCCTTATTTTGGGCAATTTCACAGTTATTAGCAGGCGCTGACAGCACACTTCAAGTACCAGAGAAATGTGTCCTTCACATTCAAAATACTGTCTCTAAAGAAATATGCTCCTGGTAGGGTGGTAGGTCTCATTTCTCCAAACCATATCTTCTAATGGTGGCCATTAAAAGCTTATTTACAGTAAGATGGAAGCAAATGCCGAAGTCAGAACAGAATTTATCTTCATTAAATTTAACTTATCATATTGGCATTCGTGTTAGGCATTCAGGACAAGCACAAATGCATAATGTTTAGTGAAAGTGTGCCACTCTATGAAAATACTAAAAATAAAAGAAGGGATATTGCGTTATTACCATACCAGGGGTTCTTCAAGTCAATTGTTGCAGCGCCATTCCTAAAAAGACAAATACTATACAAATCCACTGGAACTTCATAGGTTTTAATTGTCCATTGGAAAAAAACAAAATAAATAAATAAAATAGCTTTAAAAATGGGCATTTACCTAAATGTAAACTCCCCGTTAATTCTCCAGCACTTCACTTGCTGCAGACTGTTACTCCTCCGTATTAGCTAGCACTGCATGGGTAGGCCTGACACATAGCCCTTCCTCTGTAGTCTTGCAGTAAGACAGAAATTACACATTTACCCCTGTTTTGCAGACTGATGAGTGATCTGCATTCAGATCGCTCTTCAAATAGCATTTTAAACATGGTGAGAAGGAGTTGTATCACCTCCTCATAACCTATTTTAACCTCCTAAATGCTGCAGTACTGCACTGCAAACATGCACACTGTGCACAATTGCAGTATGGCAACATTCACTAGAAATGGTTGTGTCTGACAAGCATAGCAGGAGGTATAAGTTCCCACCACTGCCATGAAGCAGAGTATTGCAGTCGTGTCTTGTGTTCAGCCCCAGCCACTGCCCCTTCAGCTAAAGGGGGAGCAGCTGGGGGTGAGTTAACCTTGTGGGTGTGCTGCATTTTTACACCATTCATTTAAATGGGCACTAAGACTGCAATGATTCTAGTATGGTATTTGCATCCAATGGCCCATACACATGGTTTGAAAATTGACAACCGATCGTTAATTTAAAAAAAAAATTGCATTCTAGTCACATATTGAAAATGGATAGGTTTCTAAAGTTACGAAAGTTCTCAGATTACAAAATAAAAAATCGGAAGTGATGTGATGTGTTGTAGTGTATTTGTATTGTATTTTCGGATAACAACTGTACTGATTAAACGAAAATAACACACAATAGGGAACACAGTTAACCCCTTGATCGCCCCCCTAGTGTTAACCCCTTCCCTGCCATTGACATTTACATAGTAATCAGTGCATATTTATAGCACTGATCGCTCTAAATGTCAATGGTCTCAAAAATGTGTCAAAAGTGTCCGACCTGTCCGCCGCAACGTTGCAATACCGCAAAAAAATGCAGATCACCGCCATTGCTAGTAAAAGAAAAAAAAAAACCCCATATAAATGCCATAAGTCTTTCCCATAGTTTGTAGATGCAATAGCTTTTGCGCAAACCAATCAATATACACTTATTGCAATTTTTTTTTTTTTTACAAAAATATGTAGAAGAATACATATCGGCCTAAACTGAGGAAAAATTATTATTTTATTATATTGTGTTTTCTTCAAAATTGGCTCTTTTTTTAGGTTTATAACGCAAAAAATAAAAACCGCAGAGGTGATCAAATACCACCAAAAGAAAGCTCTATTTGTGGGAAAAAAAGGTCGTCAATTTTTTTTGGGTACATCGTCGCATGACTGTGCAGTTGTCAGTTAAAGCAGCGCAGTGTCGTATTGCAAAAAATGGCCCGGTCATTGAGCAGCCAAATCTTCCGGGGTTGAAGTGGTTAAAGGGTTAGTTCACATTTTAAGAAAGAATTAAAAAGGCGAACTAACTTTAATCTTTCTTCCCCACCCATCCTGTCCTCGCTGCACTTCCCTTTATGGTTTCACCATCCATGCAGCCCAGTGCAGCAGTCCTGGGGTTAGAAAACTGTACTGACCTTCCTCTTCTTTTATTAGGGATGCTGGGACAGATCAGAGCAGTTCTGATTGGTCAGCTCTGATCCATCCTGGCATCCCTAATGAAAGAATAGGAAGAATTGTGTGGTTTGGACAGTGGAACTGTATCACTCACAATGGTAAGTGCAGTAGGTATCAGTAGGGGGTGGGGTGTTTCAGCTTTTCATTATTCCTAGAAAGGTGAGCTTACATTTTACCTTTTCTTCACTATACCTCTCTTTCCTTAGTTCTGCCAATAGCTTTGTGTCATGAATTCCATTTTTGCTAATGAATACCATTGACCAATTATATTCTCCAAATCATCCATTTTATTTTCGTCTATGTAGTTGTGCTAACAAGATCTTATATGCATATACAGTGCCTTGAAAAAGTATTCATACCCCTTGAAATTTTCCACATTTTGTCATGTTACAACCTTGGGATTTTATGTGATAGATAACACAAAGTGGCACATTATTGTGAAGTGGAAGGAAAATGATAAATGTTTTTTGACATTTTTTACAAATAAATATCCTAAAAGTGTGGTGTACATTTGTATTCAGCCCCCGAGTCAATACTTTGTAGAACCACCTTTTGCTGCAATTTCAGCTGCAAGTCTTTTGGGGATGTCTCTACCAGCTTTGCACATCTAGAGAGTGACATTTTTGCCCATTCTTCTTTGCAAAATAGCTCACGCTCTGTCAGATTGGATGGAGAGCATCTCTCAACAGCAATTTTCAAGTCTTGCCACAGATTCTCAATTGGATTTAGGTCTGGACTTTGACTGGGCCATTCTAACACATGAATATGCTTTGATCTAAACCATTCCATTGTAGCTCAGGCTGTATGTTTAGGGTCGTTGTCCTGCTGAAAGGTGAATTTCTGCCCCAGTCTCAAGTCTTTTACAAACTCTAGCAGGTTTTCTTCTAAGATTGCCCTGTATTTGGCTCTATCCATTTTCCCATCAACTCTGACCAGCTTCCCTGTCCCTGCTAAAGAAAAGCATCCCCACAACATGATGCTGCCACCACCATGTTTCACGGTGGGGATGGTGTGTTCAGGAGAATGTGCAGTGTTAGTTTTCTGCCACACATAGCGTTTTGCTTTTAGGCCAAAAAGTTCAATTTTAGTCTCATCTTACCAAAGTACCTTCTTCCACGTGCTTGCTGTGTCCCCCACATGGCTTCTCGCAAACTGCAAACGTGACTTCTTATGGCTTTCTTTCAACAATGGCTTTCTTCTTGCCATTCTTCCATAAAGGCTAGATTTGTGGAATGCGGGACTAATAATTGTCCTGTGGACAGATTCTCCCACCTGAGCTGTGGATCTCTGCAGCTCCTCCAGAGTTACCATGGGCCTCTTGGCTGCTTCTCTGATTAATGCTCTCCTTACCCGGCCTGTCAGTTTAGGTGGACGGCCATGTCTTGGTAGGTTTGCAGTTGTGCCATACTCTTTCCATTTTCAGATGATGGATTAAACATTGCTCCATGAGATGTTCAAAGCTTGGGATATTTTTTTATAACCTAACCCTGCTTTAAACTTCTTTACAACTTTATCCCTGACCTGTCTGGTGTGTTCCTTGGCCTTCCTGATGCTGTTGGTTAACTAAGGTTTTCTAACAAACCTCCAAGGCTTCACAGAACAGCTGTATTTATACTGAGATCAAATTACACACAGGTGGACTCTATTTACTAATTGGGTGACTTCTGAAGGCAATTGGCTCCACTAGATTTTCGTTAGGGGTATCAGAGTAAAGGGGTTGAATACAAATGCATGCCACACTTTTCACATATTTATTAGTAAACTATCCGTAAACAATTATGTGCCACTTTGTGTTGGTCTATTACATAAAATTCCAATAAAATACAGTTATGATTTTGGTTAAAACATGGCAAAATTTGGAAAATATAAAGGGGTATGAATACTTTTTCAAGGCACTGTAAGTGGATAGTTACATAGTAGGATGTCTTTTAACCACTTGACCTCCGAAAGATATACCCCCCCCCCCTTCATGACCAGGCCATTTTTTGCGATATAGCACTGCATTACTTTAACTGAAATCTGTGATAGTTTGTAATTTTTCCCCCCCACAAATAGAGATTTCTTTTGGCGGTATTTGATCACCACTGCATTTTTTATTGTTTGCACTATAAACAAAAAAACATTTAAAAAAAAAAAAAATTTTTCTTTCTGCTATAAAACAATAAAAAAAATAGAAAAATCGAATTTCCTTCAAAAATTTGGGCCAATATATATCCTGCTACATGTTTTTTGGTAAAAAGAAATCCCAATAAGTGTATATTGATTGGTTTACGCAAATGTTCTAGCATCTACAAACTATGGGATATATTTATGGAATTTCTATTGGTTTTTTTTTTTTGTAATGGTGGCAATCGGCGACTTATAGCGGGACTGCGATATTGCGGTGAACATTCTGACTCTGACACTTTTTGGGAACCAGTAACACTAATACAGTAATCAATGCTAAAAATATGCACTGTCACTGTACTAATGACACTGACTGGGAAGGGGCTAAACATCTAGGGCGATCAAGGGATTAAATGTGTGCTTAACCAGTGTTTGTGTTTACTATGTGTGGTGCTTTTACTATGGGAAGACATGGATTCTTGTCCCTGCTTTGCAGAGACACGGGATCCATGTCTCCCCCCCACCCCTGTCAGAACCGGGATCTGCCTTGTTTAAGTAGGCAGACACTCGTTCTGTGTTTACACATGATCGGCGGGTGCCGGAGAACATTGAGTACCCTACACCCGCAGGTCGGCTTCTACTGTGAATCGCAGGTACACTGTGCATTACACCCCCCTGCAGGTGGAAGTCCGGAATCACATATATGTATGTGATCCAGTGCACAGCTGTCGCTCTGTGCGTGAGAAACAACTTGTTAAAGTAACAACGTTGTGGGAAAAATTTTTAATTTGATTTATTTAATTTTTCAAAAAAATGTGGCAAAAATTGACACATTAAAAAAAAACTCACAGGGCCTCTAACAAAATATGTTGGAGTATCTACTTTCCAAAAAGGGGTCAGTTTGGGGGTGTTTTTTTTTTTTTATTGTCCTAGCATTTAAAGCCTTGTGAGAGTCACAACATTAAGATTGATAAATTTTAAATATTCTATATACAGTATACCATAGTTTGAAGTCTCTTTCACAGTTTTTTCTTTTTAAAACCAAAGAAATGTAGCTAAATACATCTTGGAACACAATTTATGCAGAACGTTGTGACGGGAACAGGAGGAAAATTTGTGGGTTTTTTTTTTCAAAATTTGTGGTAGTTTTTTTTCAAAATTTCTGGTCTTTTTTTGCTTTTACATCAGTGGTTCTCAACTCCTGTCCTCAGGACCCACTAACAGGCCAGATTTTAAGTATTACCTTGGTGAGATGCAGACTAGAATACTGCAATCCCTGAGCAGCAAATTATATCACCTGTGATGCATTTCAGTTATCTTGCAAACCTGGCCTGTTGGTGGGCCCTGAGGACTGGAGTTGAGAACCACTGTTTTACATAGTAAAAATAAAAAAAACTGTGGTGATTACCACCAAAAGAAAGCTAAAGCTAAAATGTATTTGGGTACAGGGTTGCATGAACGAGTAATTAGCAAAGTATCCCACTGCTTTAAACGAAACAGTGACCTGGACGGGAAGGGGGTTTACTATGTCGGTCTTCGGGTGGTAAACAGGATGTGTGAAATCTAAAGCCTCGTACACACGGCCGGTTTTCCCGACGGGAAAACTGCGAGGAGAGCTTTTGGCCGGGAATCCCGACTGTGTGTATGCTCCCTCGCAGTTTTTCCGATGGGAAAACTGGCAAAATCGGCTGGACAAAAAAAGAGAACCTGCTCTCTTTTTTCCGGGGGAGTTTCCCGACTGACTTTTATCCGTCAGAAAACCCGGCCGTGTGTAGCAAAAAACTGACATTTTTGGCAGTTTTCCTGTGGGGAAAACCTCGGAGCATAAAACACGATCGGGATTCCAGAGAAAAAGTCCTTACCTGAAATCAGCCTTGCTATGATGAACCGGCTGTTTCAGTACAACTGTACAGAGAGA
This sequence comes from Rana muscosa, assembly GCA_029206835.1. NCBI lineage: Eukaryota > Metazoa > Chordata > Amphibia > Anura > Ranidae > Rana > Rana muscosa. Next base: position 1,164,385,716 of record CM055116.1, read on the forward strand.
AATATACTGTATATCTCGCCATTGCCGACCTCCTTCTGAAAATACTAGCTGCTCGACCCTTATACTGATCCAGTGGCATCAGGACTGTTTGAGTTGCTGGCACTCAAGTATGCAGTGGGAGTCAAAACTCCTGTTTTACTTGGAAAGTGCTTTAGAAATGACTGAAGCCATTGGAACAGCATGACTTTTTTAATAGAAGGAATCCTCGGTGGCATTTACTATATTTTTCTCACTACTGGTATCTCTTTTAAGGGAGGTGCTGTTTTTCAAATATAAATCAGAGTATCTATGGTCATGTTTTTTGTTGCCACCAGTCAATCTTAGCAAGGGTTATTTCAGGCAAGAGGTTAGAGTAAAAAATGCTTGATACGAAAAACTTACTGATGAAAGTGAACTGAAATTGAGCAATTTCACATTTGGGTATACATGTAAAGAAGCTATTGATAATTTTTCTATGGGATTTCAAGAAGGGAAGTGAGCTGTGTAAAATATAGAATTTTATTAAAAAATAACCTTCAATATGTTCAGCCCTGATATTCTTCTGACCCTTTACATTTTAAGTATTAATACATAAAGTCTCTTTTGCCTCTTTGTCGGAAATTAATTTGTTTATGGTGGTCTCTCAATGAGCATTTGGTTCTCCTGTGACTGTCTGCAGAGTGACCACAAAGGATGCCATGCGGTTTGAACTGCATCTTGTGTCAGAAGCCTCCTGTGACTGGCTTTGGGATTGTAAAGGAGGTGGAGCTTTGAGGTAGTTTTACTTTGAAGGTTGTTTTTTTCTTTTACCCTAACTGTAGTTTTCTTAACTTGTATTATGTGAATTGAATTGTTTTTGTTAGTTCAACAGATGGAGGGGTAGCTTTTTTTAAATTGAATATTGAAAAAATATTGACAGACTGGCAAATAAAAACTTAAACCTGACTGCATGAGTAATGACAACGGAGCAGATTTTTAAAGAGGACCTGACCAAAAAAGACACAAAGGACTAGTCATCGGTATGGCCTGTAGGCTCCCTGCAACCTATCTTGTCCCCATTTCTGACTGACCATGCCTTGGTCTACCCAGTGTCTCTGTTTGCAGGCGGTTATCTCGGTAGAGGCAGGGTTTTGCTTCCTTATGTCAAAGCTGTTCCCACTTCACAACCAGTTTGACTGGTTATCTAATGACTGGAGGAGTAATGTTCAAAAAGGAGCAGGAAGCAGTGGCGGTGCATCCATAAGGGGCGCACAGGCGCCACCCCCTCTCTCCTTCCACCCCTCTATCACCAATTGATAGATTCATGCATTGCATGAATCTATCTATGGTTGCTGCTGCCACCCCCTATTCAGGCGCCGGCCCCTTTTCGGGTATCGAGAGCCTGAATTACAGCGGGGGGGGGGGGGGGTTTGAAGCACCTGATTAGAGCTGTAGGCTCAAATAGGCGCCAAAAGGTGAACAGCCATGCTGGGCGCTCGCAGTTAACTCAGCTGTGTGTTAGGAAAGTGAATGAATATTCCATTTTCTTAACACTGAACTGCCTCTCCGCCAGTAAGGTGCTTGGGTCTGTTACCTGTCTATCAGGCATCCAATCATAGCAGAGGACGGGAAGAGAGGACATCGAGGAGCGTGGAGGACACCACCGCAGTGACCCGCTGCCCCACCGAGACAGGTAAGTGCCGGGCGGGCTGGGGATGTACACTGGCGGCAGTTTATGGGCACAGTAGCGGCAATTGATGAGCACAGTGGCAGCAATTGATGGGCACAGTGGCAGCAATTGATGGGCACAGTGGCAGCAATTGATGGGCACAGTGGCGACGTTTGATGGGCACAGTGGCGACGTTTGATGGGCACAGTGGCGGCAATTAATGGGTACAGTGGCTGCATTTGATGGCACAGTGGCGGCAATTTATGGGTACAGTGGCTGCGTTTGATGGGCACAGTAGCTGCGTTTGATGGGCACAGTGGCTGCGTTTGATGGGCACAGTGGCTGCGTTTGATGGGCACAGTAGCTGCATTTGATGGGCACAGTGGCTGAAATTGATGGGGTTTTTTTCAGTTTGTTTGCGCCCTCCCAAAAAATTTTGAGCACCAGCCACCACTGAGCAGGAGAGGTATACAATGCACAGTTCCACAGAATCTTTGAAGAAAAGCAGGGAGATCCTTGCATTGCAGCTTTCTGTCCAGCAAAGAGAACAGTGCACAGCCTATTACATCAGGGTGTGCACCCCAAAGCTCAATCACAGGGCAACAGAGGCAGTGGCTACGGGTGTACACATGCCATGGCTGTGATGCTATGCTTCACAGTCATGGCATAAATTAAAGTGCAAAGCACATCTGAACGAGTTCTTAATTTTTTTCATATTTAATTTTTTTACTTTCTCTTTAGATTTTATTTTTATTTTTTTTTCATTTTTAACTGCCATTTTGTGGAGGCTTTGGTGAAATATCAGGGTTTAAAACAGACCCCTGATTTCTTACATTTAAGACTAAGAAAGGAACAGAGGACAGGATGCCGGAGCAGATGCTAGAACTGTTCCCCCTGCAGGGCAGCTGGAGGGATAGGAGTAGAAGCTGGCAGCACTGCAGGGGAAGGAACAAGAGGATCGTTATCTGCAATAAGGCAGTGCAGGTGGTCCTCCTGCTCGGCAGGTGCCTGGGCCCCCCTTTTGAACTATTAGCACATAGGCCCAGCCTGGTCCAGTACAGGAGGGCAGGCTGTACTGCCTTATCATCATCTCTGGTGCACAGGGTGATTAGGGTGTGCCCAGGCACACCTGGAACACTCCCTGCGCACGCCTATGGTAACAGTGATATCACTAAATATGGCTCCAAATCTAGTGACGCTAGCAGTCAGATGCAGTAGTACCTTAGATGGTGTCAAACTGCAGATATACAGCTATGATGCTGGATACACTAGGCAATGGAAGTGCACTACTATTTTTCAGTAGGAAATGGAGGCAAAAGTATATTTTTTTAGGATAATGTTTGAGCACAATTAACATTCTTGGATGCTTCCTATAACATCGCAGAGATTTTTTTTTTTTTTTTACCAGATTTGACTTCACTAAACTTAAAGAAAAGCCAAAGGGAAAACTTTTATTTTTTTCATTTTGGATACAGTAAGGGAGGGTTATAGCCCCTGTCAGTTTATTTTTTTTGCCATCTGTGTCCCATTGGGGAGATTTACCTTCTCTTCCTATCCCATGACCAAAACAGGAAGTGAGAGGAAATTCCTGCAAATTATGGAAATCCCCTGGGGACCCCCCAGCTCCAACTATTGTGTCTCCATTGGAAGATTTTCCCTCTATTACTTTTTTAGTGGACAACCCCAAATGTGGGTTTTCCTTTTCCTTTTGCTTTCAGTAATTAGCATGGAGAGGTTGAATTTCCTAAAGGGGGCACAGCCAGCTGTAAAAACTGGCAGTGCTTCCATTCCCTCTCCACTCGTTTTAGCGGTGCTTTACCGCTGTTTAAGCAGCACTTTTGCAACGCTTTTCAGTCATTAGCAGGGAGCTTTAAATCCCAAAGAAGGGGTTAAAACTTGTGTTGTGGTGCTTCGGAAGCTCTGCCCATTCATTGCAATGGGCAGGGGCGTTTTGGGAGCGCTGTATACAGTGTTCCCAACCCGCCCCAAAGATGCTGCTTGCAGGACTTTTCCAAACGTCCCGCAAGTGCACCGCCTGGGTGTGAAAGCACCCATTGCAGAGAATGGGAGGCAGTTTTCAGGCGCTTTACAGGCGCTATTTCTAGCGATAAAATGCCTGAAAACTGCCTCAGTGTGAAAGGGGCCTTAGTTATACTTTAAGATTGCTCATGATCTTTGCCCTTTACACCACTTTAAACCTGAAAATGCATTTTACACTATGTGGTCCTCAAGCCCCTCAATTGCTATGTAATAATATATATGGATGTGTGCACAAAACCCTAGTTTTTCCTAGTATTTCCTTAAATATCCACTACCATGGCAATGCCTAGGTCTCAGTAGTACTCTTTCAAAAATTACAAAGGAAAGATCTTCATTTAATCTTTGTTGTTGCCTCTAAACATAAAGCGGCTTCAATTATTCTGAAAAGACTCCTCTTATTGTCTGAGGCAAACTCACTCATTACATTTGATGTTAGTTACCACATCAATACAACCTGTCTCCTTTTGGAGACATTCCCCCAATGTCTGGATCACAGACAAGCTTCTGATCAGTGATGAAGGCCTATAATGAAACAGACAGGATTCAGAGCATCTCCGTTTTATTTTACTGTGCTTTAATATCACCGTGTTTGTTCAGGCTGCAGCACTTTGCAGTACAACGCAGCCACCTGCAGTCTTTGTGTGGATCATCTATTCACTTACAGAGCCGTTTGTTCATCGGGTCCGTCCTGTACAATGTGTTCAGTTTGGCTTGTCAACCTTAAATTCAATATGAATATCCATGTATGAACAATCAGCAAAAGCCCCACTGGCATCTGTATCTCTGTAGCTACAGGCAATGTGGAGCAATTCATTCTTCACAGCAGCTCAACTCGCTCTACTCCTCCCCCCTAAAATTCCAGCTCTGTCTTTACTTTACAGATTGGAAGGCTACCAAGCCACTGCTGGGAGAATGAATTGTTCCAAAATGTCTGCAGCTACAGAGGTCACTGAGGGCTTATTTTAAAGCCCCATGCACATGGACAATTTTTTGTTAATTCCCCATCCAGTGAGCTGCAGGAAATGCGTACATAAGTGAATGGCTGTATGTGGCTATGTTCTCCCTGTGCCTGTGTGGGTTCACTCTGGCTACTCCAGTTTCCTCCCACGCTGTAAAGACATGCTGGTAGGTTAATTGGCTTCTGTGTAAATTGGCCCTTGTATATGTATGGTTGAATATGAGTTAGGACCATAGATTGTAAGCTCCTTGAGGGCAGGGGCTGATATGAATGTACAATATATATGTAAAGTGATGCATAAACTAACAGTGCTCTATAAGTACCTGGAAAAAAGAATACTTGGGTGAACACTGATTCTTTAGTGCATTAGCATAAACACATGCATGTATGATGTAGTCAGGCCAGGATTCTACTATCAAGGATAATTTCAGCCTCAAACTGTCCATGTGCATGAGACCATAATCTAATTTTCTGCTTAATAATAAAAATAAGTAAATGCTTGAATGTCCATAGCTTGGCCAGAGGTTCACTTTAAAGTTCAAATGTACCCAAGTTCTGACCAGGCTAATTTTGTAATTTTGTAAAGCAGGGACGTAAAATCATTCTGTTCCAGAGGCTAGTTATGTAAATGACCCTTTCAAATTTTGCAGGAATTTTATCATGCAGAGGCAAGATTATAATACAGCCAAAGCAGACTGCACACCTACTTATAGGGTAGGGCCTGGTTACATAATGATATATTGAGGCTGCATATAAGATTATAGTAAGAAAGATATACAGTAATAGCGCTAAAATCAACCTATAAATAGTGATCACACCTGAAAGATAAAAATACTGCAAAAAAGCTAGTGCAAAATTAAATAAACATCCATATGTAAAGAGAATAAATACAGTCCACAAACCAGGTACAGCCGGGCTAATCTCATCTCATAGCAATCACTGCGAATGGTGTCCCGGTATGCAGCAAGTAATGCCAAACACAGGCTGATAGATGAAAGGTTAAAATGCTTTGTAATCGTGTTCCAGAGTTGGTGGGGATCTCATGGCTCTCAAAGAAATCAAAAGGAATAGGACATAGCGCAATAAGCTAGTACTCAAAACTACAATCTTATAGTAAGTGCCACTCACATGCGATCAGATGAGTAATAGCGTAAAGAACGATCAGATACGATACTGTGCTCCTCAGCTCCTCAGTTTCCTGGGTCTCGTCACTAGGCTCCCCCCTACGTGTTACGTCACTAGACACGTGACTTTTTCAAGGTACTGAGGAGCACAGTATTGTATCTGACCATTCTTTGCGCTATTATAACAGTCCACGCTCCAAACTATATAAGGCTGCTGCTTACATGGTGGCCGTATATATTGAATGAATGGAGTTTAGGCAGGTAGTGTAGTGTGCAGTCAGTCAGTGTAGTATATACTGTATTATACAGTTCAGAGTCTATAGTGCAGTTATTGTAGTATATATAATACAGTTCAGAGGATATAGTGCAGTTAGTGTAGTATATATAATACAGTTCAGAGTATATAGTGCAGTCGGTGTAGTATATATCTCACAAAAGTAAATACAGCCCTCACATTTTTGTAAATATTTTATTATATCTTTTCATGTGACAACACTGAAGAAATGACACTTTGCTACAATGTAAAGTAGTGAGTGTACAGCTTGTATAACAGTGTAAATTTGCTGTTCCCTCAAAATAACTCAACACACAGCCATTAATGTCTAAACCGCTGGCAACAAAAGTGAGTACACCCCCTAAGTGAAAATGTCCAAATTGGGCCCAAAGTGTCAATATTTTGTGTGGCCACCATTATTTTCCAGCACTGCCTTAACCCTCTTGGGCATGGAGTTCACCAGAGCTTCATAGGTTGCCACTGGAGACCTCTTCCACTTCTCCATGACGACATCACGGAGCTGGTGGGTGGATGTTGGAGACATTGCGCTCCTCCACCTTCCATTTGATGATGCCCCATAGATGCTCAATATGGTTTAGGTCTGGAGACATGCTTGGCCAGTCCATCACCTTTACCCTCAGCTTCTTTAGCAAGGCAGTGGTCATCTTGGAGGTGTGTTTGGGGTTGTTATCATGTTGGAATACTGTCTTGCGGCCCAGTCTCTGAAGGGAGAGGATCATGTTCTGCTTCAGTATGTCACGGTACTTGTTGACACTCATGGTTCCCTCAATGAACTGTACCTCTCTAGTGCCAGCAGCACTCATGCGACCCCAGACACATGACACTGACAGGCTGACCCCCCCCCACCCCTTCAACCTCTGCAGCAATGCTGACAGCACTCATACGTCTATTTCCCAAAGACAACCTCCTGGATATGACGCACATGCACTCAACTTCTTTGGTCGACCACGGCAAGGCCTGTTCTGAGTGGAACCTGTCCTATTAAACTGCTGTATGGTCTTGACCACCGTGCTGCAGCTCAGTTTCAGGGTCTCGACAATTTTCTTATAGCATATTTCATCTTTATGTAGAGCAACAATTGTAACATTGAGTCACATGACATCGGGGGAGGGCGCTAATTGGGCCCAATTTGGACATTTTCACTTAGGGGTGTGCTCACTTTTGTTGCCAGTGGTTTAGACATTAATGGCTGTGTGTTTGTGTTATTTTGAGGGGGCTGCAAATTGGCACTGTTATACAAGCTGTACACTCACTACTTTGTATTGTAGCAAAGTGTAATTTCTTCAGTGTTGTCACATGAAAAGATATAATATTTAAAGGATCATTTTATTTTTATTTATTTTATTTTATTTATAGGCATTATTAAAATCACTACTTCTGAAAAAACGGTTGTTTTAAAAACGTTTTTTGCATTGATACATGGTCCCCTAGGGCAGTACCTGGGTTCCAATACACTCTTTTTGGCAAGAGTTTTTTGGCATATAAGCCTTTAAAATGAGGACTTCTGCTTTTTCATGTTTGTGTCCCACAGACTTTAATAGGTTTTGCATGTTCGCTATAACTTTTTGCCTATTCGAGGCGTTCTGGTGCGAACCGAACCGGGGGGGGTTTGGCCCATCCCTAATTGTGCATGCTATTTTATGGTTTCCTGGTTTATATATATATTAAGGATGAGCTCTGGCGTGTTCGCACAGCCCACATGCAGAGCCCGCCAGGAAGTTGGCACTGCGCTGCGCTAATCACAGGCAGTGAGACATTGTCCCGATGCACGGCTGCAGAGATCGGGAAATGTCTCACTGCCTGTGATTAGCGCAGCGCAGTGCCGACTTCCTGGCTATATTTTTTAATAAACCAGAAGCATTTATTAATCCACTGTAGTAGACCACAAAAGCATAAATGTTTCAGGCATACAGGCCAAAAATTCAAGTCTAGTCAATTCACCCTCTGCTTCCTAAAAGGTTGTATTTAATTTTCTGCTAAATATATTTTCGCTTATAAAAAAGCATCTCTGACTGAGCTAAAAATAACAAAATTGAGCTGTTGCATTATTAAATACTGTATTTAGCTTCGCTTAATGAGCAATAACTTGCTTGGGGTGACATTCAAATAACAGACTTCCCTCATGAATATTGCCTGCAAAGTAAAAGGAAGGTTTTCATCATCTTTTCTTGTTAAAGTATTTTATTAAAAAGAGATGTAACAGAAATGTACAGAACATACATTTATAATGGTTGTAGAACATTGACTACATATTTCTATTATAAAGAATAAGTAGTAAAATCATGGTCTACAATGTGCATATTGCTGTATAGTTTCTAAGGGCTAAGCAGAAATCAACGGTGGATACTTCCACGCACTAGATGTATGTTACAGTAGATGGTAAGATATCGAACAAAGAAATATTATTTGGTTTAGTACAATTGAGAACTAATTACATAGTGCAATATTATAATGCCGCTTAGATAATGCTTTTCAAATAAAAATAAAGATCTAAGTGAACTTTAAATGGACGTAAAAGATAGCGTAAAAATGACATGAAAATAGAAATGGATAAGTAGGTGACCTAAAAATAAGTAGAATAGGATAGTAGGAAAGTAGAGGGAGGGGGGGGTATAGGAGTCCACTCGGATGGCTCCAGTTCATTGGTCTTTGACCTGTGTGTTACAACAGGATAATAGAGTGTTCACGATATGATCCACCTGCTACCATGGCATGAGAATCAAGTCTTCGCGGAATGAAGATAGGTGATATTTAATCCATGGGTTCCATAACTTTTCAAAGATTGGAATTTGATCTCTTTCTAAGGCTAGCATTTTGGCGTGAGCCATAAATTCATTGACTCTACGTATGGTCTCGGCTATTTCCAGTTTAGGGGTCTTCCATGCTTTTGCAATTGTTTGTTTGGCTGCCGTAAACAATTGAGTGAGAAGTTTAAATTGTTTATATGTGATGTAATCTGGTTTTAAATTGAGCAAGGCCGTGGCTGGGTCAGGATGTATAGTGAAGCCAAATATTCTGGAGGCAGTTTCAAATATCTGTTCCCAGTATAGTTGTATCAACGGGCAAGACCACCAAATGTGTAGGTGGGTGCCCGGGTCGGGACAGCCCCGGAAGCATTGGCCTGTTTGGTTTGGCGTAAATTTCGCCAATCTATAGGGAACGAGGTACCAACGGGTTAGAACTTTATAGTTGGTTTCTACCGCCAAAACATTTGGTGAAGAAGATTTTGTTATAGACCATATTTTGGACCAATCAGCCACATCGAATTCTCTTTCCAGGTCCTCCTCCCATTTACGTGCATAAGGTGGTTTGTCTAAACCTGGGTAAATTGTAATGTGGGTGTATATTGACGATATTAGTCATCTTGAATGGGGGTCTTTTAAACATGCAGATTCAAATATTGTAAGTTGGGATAAAGGGGTGTCAGTAATTAACAAAGGTGCGTAAAAGTTTTTAATTTGGAGATATCTGAAAAGTTCAGAGTTCGGCAAGTTATAGGTGTCGCAAAGGGTAGGAAACGTATGAAAAGATGATGTAGAGGTTAGGTAATTAAGCCGAGTAATATTCAATGAATTCCATACCCTAAATGACTTGGGTGAGACCCATGCTGGGTAAAAAGCAGGGTTTTTAAGGAATGATAAGAGAGGGTTGTGAGGTGATTGTAGCTGATGTTTAAATCTAAGGTTATCCCATACGGCTTTCATCATCTTTTCATATCCCTTTCTCTATTTACGGTGTTCTCTGGGCTACCATCCGGAACAAGGTGACCTTCAAGAGTTTAGGAATTGCGGGCATTCTCTTGGCTTAGCCCATCTTTTTTTTATTGATGTCACCTAACACTATCGAATAAATTTTTGGCTACAGATTGGTAAATTGAATAAATTGTCATCATTTGTCCCTGGAGAACAGCAAAGTGATCTGTGCACATTAAGCAAGTCCATGTGATGATGCCAGGGGTACAGCCCCAGATACCTCTAGATATCTATGACATCACTATTCTAAGCAATATTAAATATTATAGTAATAAAAGTATACCTATAAGGACACAATTCCCTTACAGACTTTGGGTCTACTTACATGTGTGTGTTGTGTTTAACCAATGTTAATGTGCTTTTGGATTAAGGCACTCCTTTCATTCGACTGGGCTGCCTAATGCACAAAGCATGCAAAAAATGTTTTTTAGTAATTCAGTGCACCACAAAATATGTATTTACATTACATTACCCTGTGTTGTGGTGCACTGAAACAGTTACTGTAATGCAGCAGGTTGAATCTGGCCTTTATGAGATAAAAAAATATATATATATATATAGTGTAGAGGTTGGCCACCGCAAATGCAAATATTGGCCTGCGTGCAGTCCATAAAAAATTGTGTGAAATATTGAAACATGCAGCAGGTGTACTCAGTGGGACTTACAACAGGGGGAATTTTGGAATTTAGTTTTAATAAATGTTAGTTTTGGTGGGGCACAGAAAATCTGAATTGTGGAAATCAGATTAGGGTGGCTTTCAACATCAACTTTTGTAAAAGTTTAAAGCTACAATTGTTTGGGCTCAAATTTCAAGCAGTGGGTGGCCCTAAAAGCACCATCTGGCTCAACAAAAATCAACTGAGCAAGATAGAAAATTATCGTCTGTATAGCAGTTTTCTCTTCTACAGTAAAGAGCCTGCCGCTTAGCACATTTCCCACTTTAAAGAGGGACAAAAGGTAACAATGTTCACCTTCCAAACCTCCGACGCCCGCAAAGTCCCACAAGCAGTGTGCCAGAATGTAAACTGAGCTTTGCATGTGCAGTTCAGTGTACATTCTAAAGACAATTTCAAATAATTTCTTCTGCAATAAAGACCCTGTCTGTTTGCATTTTTTTTTTTTTTTTTACTTTATTTTTTTTTTGAACCTTAATTTAATGAGGACAGGAGAAAGAAAGTTAAAGTCCAACTAGATTTTTTTAAATTACACTCAGGTGGCTGAATTAGGCACCCCATCCTTGGGTTAAAGCTAAACTCTGGGGGTCTAAATTATTTGCTATATAATCTACAGAAACTTACAGTTCCAGCTGTAGTACAGCTCTGATAGCTAGTCTCCACCTTACCTGTTTATAAAAGTCTTGTGTTCTTTTGATTGGCAGGCATCTGTTTCTATGAACATAGCAAATGGAATTTGTTTCCTTTGTTTTACCTGAAGTTCAGCTTTAAAGCTTTGTGAATTGACTCTGCTGTGTCTTACTGACTAGCAGCATGTGTACACAAACCGTCCAGAAAATATGGTATAGTAGGAATTCTAAGACCCTGGTCAATTAGTTGTGAAGAGGGTTTTTCTAACTAAGGGTCCTTTACACAGGATGGACTCCGGCAGCGATCTGCTTGCTCAGCAGGGAATCTGTCCACTGATCCCCAGTGAGCAGGCAGATGACAGGTCCATGCCTGCTCCGCTTATGCAGAGCAGACACGGACACAGCCTTCTCTCCTCTATGGGCAGTCTTGTCAAGCTGTCCGTTCACACCCGAGTCTCTCCAGTATGATCCAACCAGACAGAGAGAACGACCCCCCCTCCATTTGTTTTTAGGCAAATGGAATTGAAGATGGGCAGGTGTAAACGGAAACATGCCTGTTTAGACCCGCAGCTCTATAGAAGTTAATGGAGGCTCTGATCGGAATGCTTGTGTGAAAGGGCCTAAATATAGAAAATATGACCTGGATCATTGAATTCTAGTTTGATTAACAGAGTTGAAAATGTGTCTGTGGGGGTTCTTATTTATGCAGGTTGTGGTGGAGCTAGTCATTACATTCATCTAGGCTTCTATACTGTTAAAAACATTTCAGCACTCATCCAAATGGCTTCCTCATTTCTAATGAGTGTCAGGAACATACCACAGCATTCATAGCCACATGAGAAATTCTGTCACCTTAATCCAATCACCATGGTGTCATGAAATGTGTTACTGCAGATGTTGACTGGCCAATGACAGAAGTTGTGAAAGTTTGGTAAACCTATCCTATGGTGCTATGAAGTCTGGAACATGTGTTTATTGTCTCCATCATATGGCTCAAAGTGTGACTTGTTGTTAAATCGCTATGATAAAATTTAAAAAAGTGTAGCATTTCATAAATTATAGTTGAATTGCCATCCTACCAATTAGATGTTATGAATTTTGGTCTGTGTTTATAGCACATATAAGATTGTATGTTGGCAAATGCTGAAGATGCTCTTTTGTTTATAATGTTCAGTTTGCCCTTTCATGGTGTTTTATAATGAAAATATATATATATTTTCTTATTTCTAGGAAATAGTGAATTTTAACTGTCGGAAACTGGTGGCCACAATGCCTCTGTTTGCTAATGCGGACCCAAATTTCGTCACCGCCATGCTGAGCAAACTAAAGTTTGAGGTTTTTCAGCCTGGAGATTATATCATCCGTGAAGGGGCTGTTGGGAAGAAAATGTATTTTATTCAACATGGTGTAGCAGGCGTCATTACCAGATCCAGTCGAGAGATGAAACTGACAGATGGCTCTTATTTTGGAGGTCAGTATAATGCATTTGGTGGAAAAATTATTTCGAACACGTTAGGTAATAAGGAAAGACTAGACTGACATTAATAATGATAATGTACAGTCTTTGAAATATATTCCTGCGGCTTTACATGGCAATTTATACCTGTCATTGAATTTTCTTTTATTGGTTTATTTAAAAAAAAAAAAAACAGTTGGTTTAAAGTATATCTTAAAAGAGGAGTATGGCAATGTTGTTTTTTTTGGAATTATGCTTACCTAGGCAGATGCAGCATCGGTCCGATGCTGCAACTGCAACCTGCCGGCTCTAAGACTGAGAATCGAGCGATCAAACACCGCCGATCACTCGGTTCTCAAAGCTCCCTGAACAGAGAGCTGGTGACTGTCAGTCACCGCCACCAGCTCTCTGTTCTGCACTCACTGGGCTGTGAAGGGGGCAGGAGTGGCTGACTCAGGCTCTCAGTGGCTCACTGAGAGGCTGAGCCAGGTGCAGGTCCAGGTCCAGACATGTGAGTGGATCCTGTTCATATGGTCACGATCTTTCCCAAGCCTGAACCAGCACTGTGATGTCAGCCGGCAGTGGGCTTCAGCTGGAAATAGGTCACAAGAGTGCAGAACGAACTGAACTTTGACTGTACTGCTCCTTTAAACCAGTTTTTTTGTTTTGTATAGAATAGGGAATAGTTGAAAAGAAAAAAAAAGCTGTCATTTAAAAAAAAAATTGTCTAAATCCCATTGGGGAGATCTCCCCTCACTTCCTGAGCCAGACACAAGACAGGAAGTGAGGAGACATCTCTTCTTATACAGTCTTTACTGTAACAGCTGCATGAAGATTTTCATCTCTGTCAGAGATATCTGTAAAGTTTCGGATTTCAGTGACAGTGGTCACCAGTACAAAGATAGATGGCAGGTGAGGGTAATATCTTCAATGGATATGCAAAATAGGAAATAAATCTTGTAGAAGGCCTGCCTGCCTGAAAGTGTCACGTACACCAGGAATGGCCTACAGTCAGATATAGGCTTGGCTAGACTATATTTATACAAGCCTGTGTATATATATATATATATATATATATATATATATATATATATATATATATTAAATGCACTGCAGCTAACTGAATCAACTGCCTGCCTGAAATTTATTCTAATATTTTAGAAACAGTACACCAGGAACAGTCTGCAGTGAGATCTAGCTGCACAGGATACAGTACATATATATATACATACAGTAAAACCTTGATTTGAGAGTAACTTGATTTGAGAGCGTTTTGCAAGACAAGCAAAATTATTTAATACATTTTTCCTTGATATACAAGCGATGTCTTGATATAACAGTAGCGTCATGTCACAACTGGAGTATAAAAAAGAAAAGAGGAGCCTCTAAGTGTAGCAATATGGTTACATTTAATGAAGGTACAACATTTAGCAACTTATTGCTACACTTAGAGGAGCCTCTCTTCTCTTTTATACCCTGTAAAAAAAAATGCTTTGATATACAAGTGCTTTGGATTACAAGCATGTTTCTGGAACGAATTATGCTCGTAAACCAAGGTTTTACTGTATATACAAAGCTGGGATGTGTGTATATATATATATATATATATATATATATATATATATATATATACTGAATAGAATACACTGCAGCTAACTGAATCAACTGCCTGCCTGAAGTATTTTAGAAAAAGTACACCAGGAACGGTCTGCAGTGAGATCTAGCTAAACTGGATACAAAGTATGTATGTATGTATGTGTATATATATATATATATATATATATATGCATATATACAAAACCGCATATATATACTAAATACACTGAAGCTAACTGAATCGCCTGCCTGCTCAAAGTAAATGAAATTAAATGTCTCTCTCTCTCTATCTCTATCTCTATCTCTATCTCCCTCAACGCCAGCAACACACTACACAGGGCCGACGTGCAGGCGGCCTTTTATAGTGTGGGGCGTGGACTTAACCCCCTGAGCCATAATTGGCCAAAGGCACCCTGCCTTTGGCCAATTATGGCTCTCTTTGCTGACGGTGATGTGATTGGCCAAAGCATGTGGGTCATAGTGCATGCTTGGCCAATGATCAGCCAGCAATGCACTGCAATCACGCAGTGCATTATGGGCCGTGACGCACCGCTCAAATTTGGTGCGAACGCCCCATAATGTTCGATCTTCGTCGAACAGCCAATGTTTGAGTCAAACTCATGTTCAACCCGAACAGATAGCCCATCCCTAATGATAATTATCCCAGCCGCAGATTGTTTTGCTATGTGTATTTGTAGTATTAGCTACTACATGGTGCAATATCAGTTTGAGATTATTATTTTAATAGGAGTTTATTGTAAATACATGCCTTTACAAGTTACAATATGCAATGTACTTTTATTTCTTTTTGTTCCAGAAATATGCCTTTTGACAAAGGGTCGTCGAACAGCTAGCGTACGAGCTGAGACTTATTGCCGTCTCTACTCCCTTTCCGTGGAGAATTTTAATGAAGTTTTAGAAGAATATCCAATGATGAGAAGAGCCTTTGAAACGGTTGCCATCGACAGACTAGACAGGATAGGTATTATTGCTTAATTTTGTGTCTATTCATGAGCAATAGTTTGTATTTTTTGTTAATAGACATTACAGTATATACAGGTTTTCACCATCTTAATACTTGGTTCTTTTGCATGAGCATGCTGGGCATTTGCTTGTTGTATGTTTATATTTATTGACGCTTATAGACAGCAATTGGGCAGCCTTGTCCAGAATTCTCATTTGAGCTACAGTAGAAATAATGTATAAAGATATGAACAGAAGGGATACAACTGCACATTCTAGTACAAGGTCCAGTTATGGTACTGCAACAGCTATTTTATGTCGGATAAATTAATGGGTAGAACACTAGGAGTAATTAATCCTTATTTCTAAAGGCAGAGTCTTCTTAGAATAGAGTTCCACCCCCCCCTCCAAAATTTTAAAATCAGCAGCTACAAACACTATAGCTGCTGACTTTAACTATTAGGGCACTTACCTGTCCAGGCATCCAGTGTCCTTACCCGAGCCGTTTCTTAAGTCGGCTGTCGGGTGCTGATGCCGCCATTTCGGCTAAGGGAAACCGGTAGTAAAGTCTTGCGGCTTCACGGACGGTTTCCTACTGCGCATGCATGGATCCTGCTGCTGGGGGGAAGGAGGGGACCCAACAATCTGGCTCACTTTGTTGCGGTGAAGTGAGGCGGAATTGGGAGCAGATACCTGTCAAAAGCAGGTATCCCCCCCCTTCCCAAAAAGTGCCAAATGTGGCAGCCAAGGGGGGAGGAGGCAGACAACTGGAGCTTCCTTTTTTGGGTGGAGCTCCGCTTTTAAGGAAAAACTTGCAAACTGGAGTCCAGTTTATGGGTTCTGCCTCCTCATAGAGAAAGAAAAGTTTGAGTTTAGGTATGTTGCTGGCTATCTGCAATTTGTAGCATATTGTCAGCAGCAGCAAGCAAGCATGGTGCCTAAATCCACCTTGTGCCTTTATATTAGCAGAATGCAAAGTGTTACTGGTCTGTTAACACCGCTTTGACACTGCAATTTTAATACATTTGGCTGCTGTTTTTGTTTCAGGCTAGCTGAGGACCATAATCTGTAATAATACATCAAAAATTTACCATCCAGGTAAATGGTGGCCTGCAGCTCTCCTTGGCATATACATGTTTTCTACAGGCATTAACTAAATATGATGGACAAATAAAAACTATCTGAATATTCCAACCCAGTACCCGGTAGAAATTTTCCTTTATTCTGCTGAGGCAGAGCTTATTCGCTGATATATATTCACAAAGTATATTTTCTAGCGAGCCTCAGCTCCATTTTATATAGAATTTAGCAGGCCTGTAATTTTGCAAAATGCTAATTCACAAAATAGTAAAAACAAAATCAGCTGTAATTTTTGTTGCATACAGACATAACAGTATAGCAAATCCCCAGGCAAAACTAAACATTTAATTTGTCGTGTTTATTTCAGAGGTACAAAAGCCAACACTCCCTCTGTGTTTGCCTTATCCATTGGACTTTACGATACATTTCTGCTGTTTTTTTATGTTTCCTATTAACATGAAACAGAATTTTAAGGGTTTACATTCCCTTTAGTCTGAGGAGCATATGGCACTTTTCAGGAGGATATTCTATCAAAATTGTCTTTAGCCCCTCCTCCCCCCCCCCCCGTGTAGCCCAAATGTTAAAATGCTTATCTTCATCCCTACTTATGGGTTCTTCACTACGTGACCCTGACAATGATGCACAAACTCTGCAGGAAAAACAGCCCAGCCAAGCCTTGAGGTGGTCCTCGTCATTCCTGCAGATGGATTGCATTCTGCTAAAGGACTGGGGACCACCATGAGTGTGAGTGTTCGTAATAAAGAATTAGGGTGCATAGCACAGAACTCAGATGGGTTGGGTTGTTTTTATTGCAAAGACTGCACAGTAGACAACTAGATGAAGATAAGTATTTTAATGCAGATTAAGCGGGGGTGTGGTTATATGTAAACGTCAACAAGTGAAGTTGTCCTTTAATGGAGCATTGTGTATGTTTTCAAACTTGAACACTATTAGTGTGGAAGTAGACTAGGAAGCAAATTACTGCGTTAAAGGTTGTTATTGTCTTTTCAAATTTCATGATGTTATATTTTGGGATGCCGTTATTTACAAACATGATTATATGATCATATGTTAAATACTTAATTTATAGTGTATAGCTTAAATATTTGATTTAATATTTGATTTGATACAGTAGTTTGTTTCTATGTTCTATCTACACAACAGGATATACATATTTTTCTCTGCTCTTGTTTTGAATATGCAAAAAACTTTTAGTAAATTAACTGATTCGAAATTTCAATTTTTTTAACAGCGTGTATTTTTCTGCTTTGAAGGTATATTGTGCACATCTATGACCCTCAGGTTTTACCACATGTAGCTGTATCAATGTGTTTATAAATTTTGTATAATATACTGTATATCTCCATTATTTTCCTACAATGTATATTTTACATTTTCTGAATGGTCCCAGATAAGTTAAATTAAGCCAAGAGTTAATGGCCTAATGCCCCGCACACAGCAATTTTCCGGCACTTTTAACCAGCTGATAAAAATGACCAATGGCAATTTACAAAAATAAAATGTGTATTATGTCATCCTTTTTTGAAAATCGTTGGTTGCTTTGATCTGTTCTGGTATTTAGTTTTTTTTTTTTTGTTTTTTCCTAATCGAAACTAATGGTTTCAGTTTCAACTGCTTTGAAATTGCCACAATTATGACCAGCACTTAGATAATCCCAAATTAAAGGTTGATGCATTGGTTCTCAAAATCTATTGACTGCTAATTATGTTTTACTACAATAAATGCAGTAATGTATTTTAAAGACAAAATATAAATTGTAAATGTCAGGGATAAACTTTGTGTTTCCTGTTGTATTTTTCTGAATGACACCTTTGTGTTTTGTTGACAAATACATTTGCAGCTTAAAGCGTATCTATACCCAAAACTTTTCATGTTTTTAATATAATGGGGGATTATTAAAACCCCTGTCTAGTTTTTACTGCTATTCAGAGGTCTTTTAGAGAGATTTTCAACCAGTTTCTGTTCTGAGCACAACCTTTTCATCAGACATGAGGTGAAGGAATCTCTCCAATGGAACCTCTGATGATGACCTGACCTAGCCTAAAAGTGCCTAAGAAGGTAACACAGTGCTGATATAAAGGTACCTTGTGATTGCATGTATGAGTTTTAATCTTTAAATTGATTCCTGTTTCTGTGAATTCATGGTGGCAGTGTCATACCTTGAGACTGTGACTCCTTTTGGTGCCCTTACCTATAGCCCTCTGCATGGATCTCATATTTTACACAAAAAAGTACCTCTTTCCCTGGTCCTAAATGATCAGAACAGGTTCATGCAGTAACCAGCAATTGTTCTCCTTATACTGCTGCTATTTTGAGGAATGGGCACGAACACCAAAACATGTCAATAGCAGCAGGAGATATGCTAACAGCCCTACTTGTAGATTCATCCACAGATCGTGTTAGACATGGAGTTGTGTTTATGCTAAAGCAACAAGGCTGGCTAGAAAAGAGTAAATGGCTTCTGCAGCATTAGACTCCTGCCTGTACCTAAGTAGCCATCTAGTAAACATGTGCATTTGTTTTCGTCCGAATGCATTTTCGTCTGAATTGTGGGGATTTTCGCGTTCGTTTTAACAAACGATAACGAACGTGCAGAATCCGAAATCCGAAAGATCCGACATAAAAAATGCTTTATTTTTGTTTTGTTGCGACAACAATTCGATATAGATAGAAGATTCGACATGATAGTGACAATAGCGATCTGTGTCTATCGAACCTGCGGTCTAATGTGCCTAACCTAACTCTATTAGTCCAAGATTATTCGACATAGAGAGAAAAGATTCGACATTATAGAGATATGAAGATTCGACGAAGCAGCTAAAAACATACGATCAACGTGAGCGGACATTTATGGTCAAATGCTCCGCCCATAGGCTATAGAAGAATTCTAATATTGGTTGACTAGTAATAATAATTAATAAATTATTACGACTCATACAACATTAGAATTCTACTATAGCTTGTGGGCGGAGCATTCGACCGGAAATGTACGATTGCGGCTTAGTACAGTTTAGCTGCTTCGTCAAATATTCTTAGAACATTCGACAGACACCATAAGCCTTCAATTGACAGATTCAACCTTAATTTGGATTTTCGGACTAATGCATTTTTTAACGAAACAAAATAAATAAAAACGAATTTCGGGAGTAACTAAATGGATTTTTCGGACGAAAACGAAATTCCAAAATGTGCAAATTCCAAAATTTGCACATGTCTAGCATCTAGGTACTATCTTGGTGAACCTTTGTATATGCTTGTCTTTCTGATCCTAACCTGGCTTAGAATGTTGTGTAAATAACCTTATATGAGAAAACAATTTGGAACATGGTCTCCAATGGAAAAAAAATGTGTGACTAATACAATTAAGCTGCTTCTTTCCCTCAGCAACCTTTATACATGTGCCTATTGTGCTTAATAGTAACACTGACCCTGCAAGGATTCCAAACATAGTGTGTATAAATAGTGGAAAATAAGCCCTGACTTCTATTTAGATGGAAAATGCTAAATCCTCTGTTGTCCTCCGTGGCTCTTCCACTTAACACTTTAATGAAAGGGTTTCGGTAGGCACATGGGATCGATTTGCAGACTAACATAGATACTTGCAGGTAAGACAATGTGCCTGCACTTGAGCACTGTTGTTACTCTAGGCACTGTATTGGACTGTGTCATCTTCATTTTATTACTGTTCTTCCAAATGGCCAGTGACAAAAGAGCAAATATAAATATTCAAGTGTCTCCTGATTGGAGCTTCCAGCATATATCTGCAATATGTATTTTTCCTCAGTCTGTCACTTAGTCCATGATATTAGCTCACTCTATCAGCTGTTTCACATTCCACCAGAATTCTATTTTTTTGACGTGTTTTCCTGTCTTGATGGCTGTAGTCTGTTTCGAACCCCAAAAGCTGATTGTGGTGAGAAATGTTTGTTGCCTCATACCATATTGGTGTGTTTAATTTATCTGGGTGTAAATTTTGTCTGACATTTCTCTTTCCATTTGTCTCAGTGACTGGTCTTTGCATTTTTGATCCTCTGCTTGTGTGATACATCAATGCAGCTTTTGGTGCATGATCTCTATGTGCAGTGTATTTGTTCATCTGGATGTGGTCAGTCCTCCATTATTACCTTCAGTCTTAAACATATTCTTATGTTTGACACCATCCATCTTCTCGTCTTCTCTCATTACTGAGTAACATTTGTTCTGTGTCTCTTACTTTGTTTTTGAAAGCATATGTAAAGTCAAAATATATATTTTTTATTTTTGGATAGAGTACGAAGAGGTTAAGACCCATTTGTATGAACAGTATCTCACAAAACTGAGTACACCCCTCACATTTTTGTAAATAGTTTATTATATCTTTTCATGTGACAACACTGAAGGAATTACACTTTGCTACAATGTAAAGTAGTGAGTGTACAGCTTGTAGTGTAAATTTGCTGTCAACAAAAGTAAGTACACCCCTAAGTGAAAATGTCCAAATTGGGCCCAATTGCCCATTTTCCCTCCTGTGTGTCATGTGACTACAGGGCTCAGGTGTGAATGGAGAGCAGGTGTGTGCAATTTTCTGTTATCGCTCTTACTCTCTCACACTGGTCACTGGAAGTTCAACATGGCACCTCATGGCAAAGAACTCTGAGGATCTGTAAAAAAAGAATTGTTGCTCTACATGAAGATGGCCTAGGCTATAAGAAGATTGCCAAGACCCTGAAGCTGAGCTGCAGCACGGTGGCCAAGACCATACAGTGGTTTAACAGGACAGGTTCCACTCAGAACAGGCCTCGCTATGGTCGACCAAAGAAGTTGAGTGCACGTACTCCGTGTCATATCCAGAGGTTGTCTTTGGGAAATAGATGTATGAGTGCTGCCAGTATTGCTGCAGAGGTTGAAGGGGTGGGGGGTCAGCCTGTCTATGCTCAGATCATACACCGCACACTGCATCAAATTGGTCTGCATGGCTGTCGTACCAGAAGGAAGCCTCCTCAAAAGATGATGCACACGAAAGCCTGCAAGCAGACTAAGGACATGGATTACTGGAACCATGTCCTGTGGTCTGATGAGACCAAGATAAGCTTATTTGGTTCAGATGGTGTCAGGCGTGTTTGGCAGCAACCAGGTAAGGAGTACAAAGACAAGTGTGTCTTGCCTACAGTCAAGCATGGTGGTGGGAATGTCATGGTCTGAGACTGCATGAGTGCTGCCGGCACTGGGGAGCCACAGTTCATTGAGGGAACCATGAATGCCAACATGTACTGTGACATGCTGAAGCAGAGCATGATCCCCTCCCTTCAGAGATTGGGCCGCAGGACAGTATTCCAACATAATAATGATCCCAAACACACCTCCAAGATGACCACTGCCTTGCTAAAGAAGCTCAGGGTAAAGGTGATGGACTGGCCAAGCATGTCTCCAGACCTAAACCCTATTGAGCATTTGTGGGGCATCCTCAATTTGAAGGTGGAGGAGCGCAAGGTCTCCAACATCCATCAGCCCTGTAATGTCATCATGGAGGAGTGGAAGAGGACTCCTGTTGCAACCTGTGAAGCTCTGGTGAACTCCATGCCCAAAAGGGTTAAGGCAGTCCTGGAAAATAATGGTGGCCACACAAAATATTGACACTTTGGACCCAATTTGGAAATGTTCACTTAGGGGTGTACTCACTTTTATTGCCAGCGGTTTGGACATTAATGGCTGTGTGTTGAGTTATTTTGAGGGGACAGCAAATTGTCACTGTTATACAAGCTGTATACTCACTACTTTACATTGTAGCAAAGTGTAATTTCTTCAGTGTTGTCACATAAAAAGATAATAAAATATTTACAAAAATGTGAGGGGTGTACTCACCTTTGTTAGATACTGTATGTTTTTTTTTGCTGTCTCTGTCCTTTAAATATGATTTCTCGTCACGTCTATTCCTAGACACACAACAGTAACTATAAAAAAAAAAATCTGCCCAATGTGAAGAGAAATATTTTTTTATGGAATAGTTATCTTCATCTCCTGTTCCTGTGGCAACTTTTTAGAATTTCAGATTTCCCATCATTGGTGACTTTGATCAACAGCTCACAGGAAGGGCGAGGACATAGAAAGCATTACAGGGGTTTTGACCCTTCCACACTCTATGCAAAATGTAAAAAAAAATTACACATACTTTAAGGTTTCCAAAAGGCTTTTAATCAGCTGTGTCAGACTAATTTACTTTTTAAGCTTGCCATAAACATTACAATTGGACTGTATAATCTCAATACAATCTTTTTAGTTGAATGGTAGAGCTAAACAAGTTTATATAGTCCGACTGTAATGTGGTAAGCTTTAATTTATGTCAAGAAACATCTTTAAATGTGTGAACAGTTGCATGACGTTGCTCTCTGCTTCTGTATAGAGATAATTGTGTTAATCATCAATTTTTCTTTTAACTCAAATTCTGTTCAAAAGCTTGAAACTTAGCTTTTTAAACTTGTTCCAACTCAAGATTCCAATACGTCCTTATTTGTCAACATTTTTTTTCACGAATTAGTCATTGTGTTACATTGACCTAGATAGATATGCCTATTGCTAACAATCATAGTCATCATTACTAACCTAAATAAGCATTGGGAAACAATGGCCTTCTTGATATTTATTAATTCTATTATATGACCAACTAATTTGCACTCGTTGAATGTAGATATTAACTGTTGGTTCTTATCTGCTGACCAGTTTAAGAAAATTAATCTGTGCCAGGCAAAGAGGCAATCTGGATCTTGGAAACTGCTTACTTGTACAATAAGTTGAATAAGTCCAACAACTCTAATGTTGTTACATGGTCAATCCACACTTCAAAATAAACAGAAAATAAACAAAGTCTAATGACACCATGGTTTCACATTTAGTTACATCCTAAATAGCATTTTGTGATATTGTTTGATATATGATTTTTTTTTATTAGCTATAGTTTACAGCTGAATGCACTGTATTATTTTTAGAAACTTTTTTTATTTGGGGAAAAAAATACTCTATGCCTTTTCACATACTCCAGAAGTTTGTCTGTATGTGCTTTTTCAATATCATTAATTAGACCCAAATAGCTACCCAAGTTTAAATACTTCTGCTAGTCAGTTCATCACATTTTGCACATTTTGATATGCAGCAAACCACAATAAATAATGTATCTGTACTGGTCCATTATTAAGATCTTGTGTGCGACTATAACAAACATGAAATGCATTTATGAGTTAGATTTACTTAAAAGTTGTAAAATAAATACATTTTAGAGAACTGGCAATTCTGTCACGAGCAGACCCCTCTTAACCCCTTTTATTTAAATTTATATTGCAACTGAAGTGTCTCCCTTTATTTTTAAAAAGCACTGTGCAAACTGTTGGTGCTTTATAAATGCTGTAAAGTATTAATAATAATAATTCTCCTGATTTAGTTATCACTAATAAAAAGCACTTTCCTACTAAATCCACATGGCAGG
Source organism: Rana muscosa (assembly GCA_029206835.1). Lineage (NCBI taxonomy): Eukaryota > Metazoa > Chordata > Amphibia > Anura > Ranidae > Rana > Rana muscosa. Next base: position 1,164,409,387 of record CM055116.1, read on the forward strand.
CTATGTGCTGGCTAGATGGTCACGTGTGTGGACACATACAAACAGTTGTGCTCATAAGTTTACATACCCTGGCAGAATTTATGATTTCTTAGCCATTTTTTAGAGAATATAAATGATAACACAAAAACGTTTCTTTCACTTGTGGTTAGTGTTTGGCTGAAGCCATTTATTATCAATCAACTGTATTTACTCTTTTTAAATCATAATGGCAATAGAAACTACCCAAATGACCCTAATGACAAGTTTACTTACCCCAGTTCTTAATACCATGTATTGCCCCCTTTAACATCAATGACAGCTTGAAGTCTTTTGTGGTATTTGTGGATGAGGCTCTTTATCTTCTCAGATGGTAAAGCTGCCCATTTCTCTTGGCAAAAATCCTCCAGTTCCTGTAAATTCTTGGGCTGTCTTGCATGAATTGCACATTTGAGATCTCCCCAGAGTGGCTCAATGATATTGAGGTCAGGAGACTGAGATGGCCACTCCAGAACCTTCACTTTATTCTGCTGTAGCACCAAGGACAGGTCGACTTGGCCTTGTGTTTTGGATCATTGTCATGTTGGAATGTCCAAGTACGTCCCATGGGCAGCTTCGTGGCTGTTGAATGCAAATGTTCCTCCAGTATTTTTTGATGACATACTGCATTCATCTTGCCATCAATTTTGGCCAAATTTCCTGTTCCTTTGTAGCTCACACATCCCCAAAACATTAGTGATCCACCTCCGTGTTTCACAGTAAGAATGGTGTACCTTTCATCATAGGCCTTGTTGACTCCTCTCCAAATGTAGCGTTTATGATTGTGGCCAAAAAGCTAAATTTTGGCCTCATCACTCCAAATGACTTTGTGCCAGAAGGTTTGAGGCTTGTCTCTGTGCTGTTTGGCGTATTGTAAGTGGGATACTTTGTGGCATTTGTGTAGTAATGGCTTTCTTCTGGCGGCTCGACAATGCAGCCCATCTTTCTTCAAGTGCCTCCTTATTGTTATTAAAACAGCCACACCACATGTTTTCAGAGAGTCCTGTATTTCACCTGAAGTTTTTCTTTACATCCCAAACAATTTTCCTGGCAGTTGTGGCTGAAATTTTAGTTGGTCTACCTTACCGTGGTTTGGTTTCAACAGAACCCCTAATTTTCCACTTCTTGATTAGTGTTTGAACACTGCTGATTGGCATTCTCAATTCCTTGGATATCTTTTTATATCCCTTTCCTGTTTTATACAGTTCAACTACCTTTTCCTGCAGATACTTTGACAATTCTTTTGCTTTCCCCATGACTCAGAATCCAGAAATGTCAGTGCAGCACTGGACGAAAGATGCAAGGGTCTGTCAGAAGTCCAGAAACACATTGACCTTTTATAAACACACACTAATTACAAGCAGGCAGATCACAGGTGAGGATGGTTACCTTTTAATAGCCATTTAAACTCCTTTGTGTCAACTTGTGTGCATGTTATCAGGCCAAAATCACCAGGGTATGTAAACTTTTGATCAGAGTCATTTGGGTAGTTTCTGTTGCCATTATGATTTTAAAAGAGTAAACACTTTGATTGATAATAAATGGCTTCAGCCAAACACGAAGAATGAGTGAAAGAAAAGTTTTTGTGTTATCATTCATATTCTCCTTTAAAAATGGCCAAGAACTCATACATTCTGCCAGGGTATGTAAACTTATGAGCACAACTGTATGTGCAAGTATGAGTCCAATAGAGCAATAGAAGAGTTGCCAGCATTCTGATATGTGCAGTAAAAATATTATTGACTGAAATAATTGGAAAAAGCTGTTTGCTTTACTTTAAATGTCTTCAGGACATAATTCAGTACCTTCAAGCATATATTATAAAATTCTAAATGATGTCAGGATCCCTTGTCAAGGCTCAGAGTCAAGGCTTTTGCTAACAACAAACATCCACTTTGAAGAGTTGAATATGAGATATTTTCTGAAAAATTTACATGCTAAACTGTTACTGAACCTAATGGACAATTTGAAATTTCTATCTAAATGTCTAAATGCTTGCATTATAAAATCAGTGGTTGTTTGTCTTGTTTTTTCCCTCTATAAAGTGGGATATTCTGAACATATAATGCAAAATATGAGACTTTAGAGGTACCAAAATAATAAAATGATCTGAACAAGATGTATAAAGGACACACATTTATTTCTGTTCACCTTAAATGTTTTACTATCTCAAATCAATCAATTCAAAGATTAGTGCAATTCCATATTTTGGATTTTACATCTGTATGTAAGCCAACAACAAAACCTTGAATTATCTCATAACCTCCTATGTGGTCAATACAACTGTATCAAGTTGTTAATATCGTGTAAGTGAATTATCAATCAATTTTCCAGCTGATACTTGCGGAGAAGGGAGACCACTTCTCAACACATTTCCCAGATATTAAAAACTTCCTCTTGGGTAGAAAAGCAAGGAGGTAGTAGATCTACAAAGCCATATTGACACAGCTAACATTATGTGTATGGCATAAAAATCTTTTATGATTCAGTCCATAATATGCACTTAAAATTATTGCTTGGGCATTTAGCCAGTCAAGCACACAGTCCAGTTGCACCCAGCATTTTGGATGTATGGCTAGTTGTGTATGATTCCATGGAATCTTGAACTGTGCCAAACCAATGTCCCCATATTTACATTCAATTTTTTGGGCTATGCTGTATGAAGACACCGTACTACAGATGGCAGCTTGCTTGTTAAAATCTCTCCATGTGTAGCACACAATTGGTTTTCATACTTCGAAACCAAAATATAGGGTTAGGGTTTGGAGAGCATTATTCTGTGTCAGCCTCAGAGGTTGCATTAAGGTACTGGTGGAGTCGAGAGACAAGATTCGGGGCAAGAAGGGAACAAAAAGGGGAAGCGCCACCTAAGTGCAGCATCACAGTGAAAGATTTATTGCCAACGGTTAAAAGCACTTACAGGATAAAACTCATAAAAACGCTTATCGCATTAGTGGGGTGTCTGCCATTGTCCTCTGTCCTGCAGGCACCACCAGGGTCCGGTCCACTGTAGATAGATGAAGAAGGAAAAGGCCTTCTGAAGGCACAAAGAGCTCTGTGCGCAAAGCCTGAACTGTCCAGCCTTTCCTTTCCTGGTGACGTCCGCCGATGTGTCTGACGCTGGTCAGCGCGGACTTCCTGTCAACTAGAAATTTGTCCTTCACCCGTCTACAGTGGACTGGGCCCTGGTGGCACCTGCAGGACAGAGGACAATGGTGAACCCTCCACTAATGCGATAAGCGGTTTTATGATTTTTATCCTGTGTTTTTAACCGTTGGCAATAAATCTTTCATTGTGATGCTGCACTTCGGTAGCGCTTCCATTTTTCCTTCCCTTCTTGTCTTCTTTACAGAGCTGGCTTAACTCTGAGGACAGCAGCCTCCAGTGCCTCACATACAGCCCATATTATACTGCCTGCACAAAAAGGCCAAAAAAACGATTACAGCTCCATCTGCTGTATATTTACCAGAACTGTTGTTTGCATGCACTCCTTACGCCTGAATAATTTGACTTTAAGACAATGAGGAGTAATGGGGCTAATTTTCTGAAGTTGTAATGTATACAGTGGCCCAGGGAATGTATTTTATCTAAAATTCTAAATCAAGAGAACAGTTTATTAAAAAAAAAAAAAAAGATAATTGCTCTGCATATGGTGGGCTGTTATAAATGAGAATACTTTCCATACAAATTTCTATAAATTTAATAATTGCTCTATATTTTCTTTAGCTAGATATTCCATTTCATATGTAGATCATGCAAGACCTCATCACCTAACTAAAAGAGCTTTAACTATGCTATGGCAGGGACTAGGACAAGGTAGGGCAACCTCGGTCCTTCAGCTGTTTTGAAACTACAAGTCGCTTGAGACATTGCAAGACCCTGACAATAACAGGCATGACTCCTAGAGGAAGAGGCATGATGGGATTTGCCTACTGGAGGGCCGAGGTTGCCTACCCCTGGACTAGGAGATGCTGTTTCTATAATTCTGTAGTTTTCAGATTACTAGTTTGATATGATCTTTATGAACAACAGAATATATAGCATTTAGGCCCAATTGAAGCCTTCTTTTTTGCTAACTTATTACCATCAGGGTTAAAATGCCCTATGCTAGCAGCACATTGGAATTCTGGACCGCTGATCAACAAAGCAGCAATTTAAGTCTCCAGCAGTTGGACACACCACCTGCACGGTGTTCCAATCAAGAGGGCTCATACTCCCGGGATCCACTCTTTGAGTGTCTGGATCTCCAGTATGCTGCATGCACATGGAATTTATATGCTAGGTACAGCACAACAGTGCATTAAAAAAAAAAATAGGGGCCCGATTGCATTACACTAAAAAATAAACAGGGCTAAAATTGTGCCGTATTCTGCCTTTTAATTATTGTAAAATTAATTTTTTAACTTTTAACAGAAAAATAGGATTTTTTACTCACCGTAAAATCCTTTTCTCTGAGTCCATGGACCGACACAGCTTCTCTATTGACAAAGTGGGTATTATCCGTTAATTAGGAGTGACTAGGCAGAAAACTTGTAAAAAGTGTTGCATCACACCTTCTATAGTACCGCCCAGGGGGCGGACCCTCTGGGTATATCCCCTCAGTCTGCATCTCGCAGATCAGTTCGTCAAAAAGCAGTACAAACTTAAAAGGAGGGGTGGGTGCTGTGTCGGTCCATGGACTCAGAGAAAAGGATTTTACGGTGAGTAAAAAATCCTATTTACTCTTTCGTCCATGGACCGACACAGCTTCTCTATTGACAAAGTGGGACGTCCCAAAGCAGTGTCAGAGAAAAAAACGAGGGGTGGTAACAGCATAAAAATAAACTTCACCCCAAACACAAAACAGCACTCCTCCAACGGAGGAGTTGCAACTCTAAACAGCCGCTTGCAAAACCTTGCGGCCGAAAGAGGCATCTGAAGATGCACCTACATCAACTTTGTAGAATTTTGTGAAAGTGTGAGCGGATGACCAAGTCGCCGCTTTACATAATTGGGAAACAGACGCTTGATGTCGGAAAGCCCAAGAGGCACCTATTGCCCTGGTTGAATGCGCCGTGACAGGAAAGGGGGGCGCTTGACCCTTTAAGGCGTAAGCCTGGATTACTATCTGTCGGATCCACCTAGAGATGGTGGCCGACAAGACTGCTTGGCCCTTCTTGGGACCAGCCACCGAAACAAACAGTGAGTCTGACTTCCGGAACAGGGAAGTAGCAGATAGGTATACTCTCAAAGCTCGGACAACGTCCAAGGAATGCAACGCCGACTCCTTATGCCGCGTACACACGATAATTTTTCCCGTCTGGAAAAATGAATTTTTTTTCCTTTGGACGAGAAAAACGATCGTCAGTGGGCTTTTTGCCGTTTTCCCGACGGGAAAAACGGCATTAATCACGACGAGAAAAATTAGAACATGCTCTAATTTTTCTCGTCGTGATTCCTGTCATTTTTTTCCGCGGCAGTTTTCCCATAGGGAAACACTGCCACGGAGCCTACACACGGTCGTTTTTCTCGCCAAGAGAAAAAATGACCGGAAAAACGGCCGTGTGTGGGGGAACAAGCCGTTCCCTCGTTTTTCCTGTCGTGATTCACGGCGGTGTTTTTACCGCCGTGAATCACGATCGTGTGTACGCGGCATTAGGATTCGACGGATGAGGACACAAGGATGGAAGTACAATGTCTTCGTTGAGATGAAAAGCCGAAACGACCTTCAGAAGAAAGGAAGGCTGCGGCCGCAGCACCACCTTATCCTTGTGGAAAACCAAATAGGGAGCCTTGCAGGACAAGGCTGCCAGCTCAGAGACTCATCTAACTGACGTAACAGCCACCAGAAAGACCACTTTCTGAGAAAGTGTCAACAGGGGAATATCTCTAATATTCTCAGACGGTGCCTTCTGAAGAACCGAGAGGACCAGGTTCAAGTCCCACGGAGGTAGCGGGGGACGGACCGGAGGGGCCACATGTCGAACCCCCTGCACAAAAGTACTCACGAGAGAGTGAGCCGCCAGGGATCGCTGAAAAAAGACAGCCAGGGCAGATATCTGTCCCTTAATCGTACTTAGGGCAAGCCTTTGGTCCACCCCATGCTGTAAAAACAGCAGGATTCTGGAAACCAAATAGGTACGCGGATGCCATTTCATTTCCTCACACATGGAGATGTAGGCCTTCCAAGTGCGGTGATAAACCTTCCTAGAGGATGGTTTTCGAGCACTTCTCATCGTAGAGATTACTGAATCTGACAGGCCCCGGTCTCTCAGTACCTGGTTCTCAACAGCCATGCCGTTAAAGCCAATGACTGTAAAGCAGGATGGAGTATGGGACCTTGCGATAGCAGGTCCTTCCGTAGTGGTAGGCGCCAGGGGACGTCTGCTACCAGATTTACTAGATCGGCATACCAAGGACGCTGAGGCCAATCTGGAGCGATTAGGATCATTGGAATTCCCTCTGCCTCCACTCTGTGGAGCAGAAGAGGAAGAAGCCTTAAGGGAGGGAAGGCATAGATTAGCCGATACTGACCCCACGATGCCACCAACGCGTCCGTTGCGTCTGCCCATGGGTCTCTTGACCGGGCCACAAACCTCAATACCTTCCGATTGAGTCGGGAAGCCAGAAGATCTACGTCTGGTGTGCCCCATCTTTGGCAGAGGAGTTGGAACACCTCCGGGTGTAAGGACCATTCTCCCTGGTCCAGCATCTGGCGGCTCAGGTAGTCCGCCTGCCAGTTTTCCACACCCGGAATGTACACGGCCGACAGTGCCGGTATGCTCCTCTCTGCCCACTTCAGGATGCGAGCGACCTCCGATGCTGCAGCTGAGCTTCTTGTTCCTCCTTGATGATTGACATATGCCACTGCTGTGGCGTTGTCTGACTGGATCCTGACTGGACGCCCTTGCAGCCTCTGAGACCATTTGAAGAGGCACAGCCTGATCGCCCGGATTTCCAGGACATTGATCGGCAAGAGGGCTTCCTCTGGGGTCCAGCGACCTTGCGCCGACTGAACACCCCAGACTCCCCCCCAACCTGTAAGGCTGGCGTCCGTCGTGATCACTATCCAGTAAACCAGAAGAAATGACTTCCCGGCCATAAGAGCCGGTGCTGTCAGCCACCATACCAGGGATCTCCTGACTAGGTGGCTCACTCGGATTTGATAATCCAGAGATGAAGGGCATCTGTTCCATCTGGACAGAACTTCCTTCTGTAACACTCGAGTGTGGTATTGAGCATATGGGACCGCCTCGAAGGAGGCTACCATGAGGCCCAACACTCGCATGCAAAAACGGAGTGACGACAAATTCCTGGAAGTCAGCTGCTGTACTGCAGCCCGGAGGGTCTGCAACTTCTCCACAGGGAGGAATACCTTTGCCTCTGAGGAATCCAGAATCAACCCCAGGTACACTAGGCATTGAGTGGGCACCAATACTGACTTTTGCGTGTTTAGTATCCAACCACAGTCTCGAAGAGTCTGACAGGTAATAGATCCCCTGATGAAGTCACGTGGTCGATGACGATACGCGTAGGGACGTAAACAAGCTCTGGAAGTGACGCGGACGAGCTCGGCGCTCGTATCGTTACATACACAATTTTTTCAATTAAATGTGAGTACATCTATTTTTATCCAATAAAAACGTTACTGTTGTAAAACAATATTACACTATTGGGATTCCTTTCATCTTTCCCTGGCAACACATACCTAACAATTGGAGACCTCATACACCCCCTGGATAGATGGTCGTTTAACACACCCAGAACCCACATCCCCAGGCTCCAAGGTTTCATCCAGGCAGCACCAGGATCCAGATAGGATTAATATACATGCTGTAACCTCACAGCAGTGAGGTAAGGGGCCACCCTATTACACCAATAGCGGGATATACACAGCACTGGAAACCATAAAAGAAACCACCACCCAGCACCCAATCCAGCACTTATCCAGCACTTATTTGTTTTGGACTATAAAACACACCATAAACTTTGCACAATTATCCACCTTCAAGGAATCAATTCTTTTGCCCGGAATTTGCATGTTTGCACTATATTATAATTTCATTTGTGTTGTCACCAACCATTTGCACGTTTGTATTCTATCATTGCTTCAGCACTTGCTGCTAGAGCAATCACCTCATTCATATAGGTAATATTAAGGCTATTTTTGGATTTACTGTATGCCACTATTTTGTGCACTTTATTATCACTTCAGCATTTGCTGACACAGGAAGATATTTTTGTTTCATACAGGCATTTTCTTTGGATTGCTTTATATATGTTTTTTTGCACCATGCACCTAAAGTGCAACACTGTTTAGTACCGTCAGTACACTCAAGTGATTACTATTGATTGCATTATTCACATTTACGGAGATTTATTATCACATTCAATTGCTCAGCACTACCTTTTATACACATTTATACTTACAGGCTATGGTTTCTGCCCTTTCAGTGCTTAGTAGCAGTTGAGAAATTAATTAGCATAGTAGCGTGGCAATATCTTCTTTACAAAATAGACACGCTTACCTCTAATTCTGAGCTTGAAGGGGCCTTCAGTAGAAGGTCGTCCAAGTAGCCCATGATAGCGATACCCTGCTGTCTTAGAAGTGCCAAAATCGGAGTGAGCACCTTGGTGAACGTCCTGGGTGCTGAGGCAAGGCCAAACGGGAGGGCCACAAACTGGTAGTGGTTCTTCCCGATAGCAAATCGCAGAAACCTCTGGTGTCTGGAGTATATGGGGACATGCAGGTATGCGTCCTTGATGTGCAAGGAGGCCAGAAAGTCCCCCGGATTGAGAGCCGTGACTACAGATCGAACCGACTCCATCCGAAATCTTTGTACTTTCACAAAGCAATTGAGGGCTCTGAGATCCAAGATTGGACGAACCCCCTCCTTCTTTGGCACAATGAACAGATTTGAGTAAAAACCCTGACCCCGTTCCTGTTCTGGAACTGGAATAACTACCCCGCGTTCCAGTAGACCCTGGACCGCCCCATACAGGGCCTCCCGACGGGTCGGTAGTAGCTGGAGATCGGAGGTGATGAATCTGTCCGGTGGACAAGAGAGAAATTCTATCTTGTAACCTGAGGAGATTACTTCGCAAACCCACCTGTCGGAGACTAGAGCTGTCCACTGAGTCGCAAATTTGCGAAGACGTCCCCCCACCCGAGAGCTGGGTGGGGGCGGACCTTCATGCGGACGCAGATTTGTCCACAGGCTTGTTGGGTCTGCAGGACCAAGGACGCTTTTTTCTTTCTCGTACATCACGGGACACAGAGCGACATAGTCATTACTAATGGGTTATATAGATACCGTCAGGTGCTGGCACTGGCAACTTCCAAAACCGGAAGTACCCTCCCCTATATAAGCCCCTCCCATCCGGGAGCACCTCAGTTTTTTTTGCCAGTGTCTAAGGTGTTGGCCAAGAAGAAACATGTGTTTTTCACTGAGCTTGCGTACAGGTTCTTTTGGGCCTCAGTAAGCTATTCCGGATCCGACCAAAAAAGCTTCATAGCTAAACGGTCGGTACCCGGGCCTTGCAGAGAAGAGCAAGGTTTTGCCTGTAATGCTTCTCTTAGGAGAGCTGGACCCTGGGATCCAGAGCTCTGGTCATACCCACGACCAAGATGTTTTCTGTGCAGGGTGCTATACAGGTCCAGGGGAGTGGAATCCTTGGGAACCCGGTCCCTGAAGGTTTGATTACAATGCCTGCCGTGATAGGTGAAGTTTGGGCTTCTGTGGACCAAACAAAGTCCTGCGGCGAGGAAAAGGTAAGTGGGGGCCCTCAGGAACTTGGTTCTATTGAGGGACCCCCAAGCCTATTTTGTCTTTCTGCCTGTTACCTAAGGTATTCCCGCTAATATTCTGTGTATGCCTGTTACTACTGAGAAAATGTAAAAATTTTAATAGTAGGCAAGAAAAAATAAATAAAAAAAAATGTAAGACCGCGGTACCTGTGTTAGACACTAGAGGCCGCTATGGTTCTTTTTCTTGTAATGTGGATTTTTTTCTTCCAGAATCAAATCCAGGCAGTTGGTATGTTCTCTGCTGGGAAGCTGTCTCCTCTGCCCTGTTGCTGCGCTCATCCATCCCCGGCCCTGCGGCAAAGGGGGCCCTGGCTCCCGTCTAGCTCCTTATTGTTTTTAAAAAAGGGCGCCGAAGGCGCACGTGCCCGCGCGCGTGCGCGTGCACGCGCCTCTATTCATAGAGGCGATCTGAAAAAAGGGGCGGAGCGGGTGGATGACGCTCAGGTGTGCGCCGCGGCGCTGCTGCGCATGTGCGGGCGTCCAGCGTGTTTTAAAGCACATTATAGCTGGCTATTGAATGCACAGACAGAGCTAGCAACAGATAAAGGCACACAGAGGCGGTTGATGCAGGCATCCCCTAGAAAGGCACTTTAGTAGACACCAACTGTGATATAGCAGCAATTGTGCTAGACTATTCTCAGTAAAAGTGGTGTATTACGGCTGGAATACCTCAGCTTTAGGCTTAAGAATATGCCGTCCAGAAGCTCCGGAACTGAATCTTCCAGGAAGCGAAGGGGGTCTCATCGGGCTCTGAGGTGGGCATGCTTCTGCTGCACCAGTCTCCCCTGAAGTTCAGAGGTAAGTGACCATAGAGACCCCGCAGGGGTACTTGGTACTGTGGCTGTCCTCAGTCACCTGCTCCTGTGTATGTAACAGAGGAGGTTTTTTCCTCAGCTCTGGGAGGATTAGAGAGAGATTGTCAACATTGATCGCTGCCTCCCTGTCAGGGAAAGCACGCCGATCTCCGTCTCCTCCTTCAGAGTGCCTGTTAGCAGAGCAACAGTCCCATACAGGGATCGACCTGCCTGAAGGGGATCAGGATGAGGTTGATTCTGTTATAGAGGAATCAACAGTGGAGGAACCTTTCTCAGCAGCTCAAGCTGAAAGATTATGGGTTCAGTCTCTGACTAACATGGTCCGATCGGCATTAAAAATGCACCTTGCGGAACCATCAACCACTACTGTATCCTCGTTGGGGTCGCTAGAAGCCCCCAGACTGTCTGTTCTTTTCCACTTCACCCTTTTACTGAAAGGGCTTATTTACCAGGATTGGGAACGTCCTGAGAAAATATTATTCCCCCAAGAGATTTCCGGTGGTCTATCCCATGGAGGATAAGTTCATCAAAAAAAAAAAAAACGGAAGGTCCCTACAGTGGACGCAGCCATCTCTTGTATGTATAAATCACTGACATGTCCAGTGGATAATGTCCAAATGTTCAAGAACCCAATAGATAAAAGATTGGAGTCCTTATGAAAGTCTGCTTCTTTCTACAGCAAGCTTGGTGACACAACCAGCAGTAGCAGCTATTGGGGTCTGCTAAGCAGTGAAGGATCAGTTAAAACAGGTCTTGAGGGACTTGACAGATCAGCAGGCCTTGCCCTAGCTGATCTACCTAGAGCCTTAGGCTTTGCGGTTGACGCCATAAAGGATTCAGTCCATCAGGCCTCCCGCCTTACGCTGTCTAGAGTACATATGCGTAGGCTTCTATGGCTCAAAAACTGGTCTGCTGAAGCTCCCTGTAAGGAATGGCTGGTTAGCGTCCCATTTCATGGTGAACGCTTATTCAGGGAAAACCTGGACAAATATATCCAGAAAATTTCCAGCGGTAAAAATACGCTCTTGCCGGTTAAAAACAGAGTTAGAGGTCCCTCTTTAAGAGGCCTGCTTCTCCAGTCCCTGGGGCATCGGCTGTGTAACAGTTCCGACGGCCTCCTCGGTCAATTCCCGGGGGTAAAAAACAGGGACAATAGCAGGGTAATGAGAAACCCTGGGTCAGGGGAGGTACAAAACCTCCCCCAAAGTTAAATTCATTGAAGGGTTGCCCCCACTCAGTCGGGTGGGGGGAGGACTCCAGTTGTTCACAAGAGACCTGGCGGGACGCGATCAAGACAGATAGGTGCTCTCCGCAGTATGTTGGGGATACAGATTGGAGTTAAGAGACTCTCCTCCTTCCCATTTTTGAGGTCAAACGTGCCAAGGGATCCCCGGAAGAGAGGATCCCTCCTGTTGGCACTAGAACAACTATTGCTCCAAGGAGTAATTATGGAGGTTCCCCTGGAAGAATGAGGGTTCGGGTTTTACTCAAACCTCTCTACAGTCCCGAAGCAAACGCGGACGGGAGGCCCATATTAATTCTAAAAGGGCTATACAAATTCCTGTATATCAGGACTTTCCGATGAAGTCGATCCGATCGGTGGCCACTGCCCTACAAGGGGAGGATTGGTTAGCCGCGATCGACATCAAAGATGCTTATCTGCACATTCCCATCTTTCCAGTCTACCAAAAGTTTCTACGCTTTGCAGTAGAAGGGCGCCATTTTCAGTTCAGAGCCTTACCCTTCGGTTTGGCCACAGCACCACGAGTGTTTACAAAAATTCTGGCCCTTTATTGGCCAATCTAAGAACACAAGGTGTAATGATAATGGCATATCTAGATGACTTGTTGCTGATAGACCACTCAGTGAAAAAACTAGAAGTGGTCGTTCACAAGACAATCAAGTATCTGGAATCTCACGGTTGGATTATCAACCGAGAAAAGTCAGCCCTAAAAACCAGTCAAAAGTCTGGAATACTTGGGGCTAAGGTTGGATTCAGGCCAGAGAAAAATATTCTTGCCTCGAGGAAAGGTGTTGTCTTTGAAAGATTTGATACACTTAGTGGGTACAAAAAAGACAGCCGTCCATACGCCTGTGCATGAGGCTGCTGGGAAAAATGGTGGCATCATTCGAAGCAGTACCCTACGGTCAATTCCATTCAAGGAATTTGCAGGGGGCCATACTGTCAGCCTGGAACAAAAAAGTTCAGGCCCTAGACTTACAATGTCCTTGTCCCCTTCCGTTCGCAAGAGCCTCCGTTAGTGGTTGGTTCCCCAGAATCTGGAAAAAGGGAAATCCTTCAGTCTGATTTCTTGGAAGGTGGTCACTACAGATGCCAGCCTTATAGGCTGGGGAGCAGTGCTGGAGCAATGGTCTCTCCAGGGCAGATGGTCGGATGCGGAAAAGGCCCTGCCCATCAATCTCTTAGAGATACGAGCAGCCCGGTATGCCCTAGTAGCATGGACATCCAAACTCCAAGGGTCCCCTGTCAGAATTCAATCAGACAATGCCACAGCAGTGGCATATATCAATCATCAGGGGGGCACCAGGAGTCGTGCAGCCCAGAGGGAAGTAAATTACATCCTGAAATGGGCAGAAAAATATGTCCCAGCCATATCTGCGGTATTCATTCCAGGAGTGGAGAATTGGAAGGCGGACTTTCTAAGTCGCCAGCAATTAGGCCCAGAGGAAGGGTCCCTTCACCCCGAGGTTTTCTGGACAATATGTCAGCGGTGGGGAACATCGGATGTAGATCTTCTAGCATCCAGATTCAACGCAAAGGGGGACAGGTTTGTCTCTCGGACAAGGGATCCCCTAGCTTGCGGCTCGGATGCCCTAGTGTTCCCTTGGGATCAGTTCAAGCTGATATATGCATTCACACCGCCACAATGGTTACCTCGATTACTCCGCAGAATCAGGGTAGAAAAGAAACCAGTGATTCCGGTGGCTCCAGCGTGGCCCCGAAGAGCGTGGTACGCGGAGATTGTAAAATTTCAGTGGGGAGTCCTTGGACTCTCCCACGTCGTCCGGACCTGCTTTCGCAAGGACCGATATACCACCCTTCCTTACCAGCCCTAGGTTTGACGACCTGGCTATGGAAGCCCACATTCTAAAAAAGAGAGGGCTCTCTAATCCTGTGGTATCTACCATGATCAATGCCAGGAAGCCGGTATCCAGGCAGATCTAATATAGAATCTGGAAGGCGTACATCGCGTGGTGTGAGGCCAAGAAATGGCATCCACATAAGTACGTAATAGGTAGGATTCTGGACTTCCTACAATGGGCTGTAGATAGGAAGCTTGCCTTGAGTACTATCAAGGGTCAGATTTCGGCCTTGTCAATATTTTTTCAAAGGCCCTTGGCTTCGCATTCACTAGTCAAAGCCTTTATACAAGGAGTGATGCGTATTAGTCCTCCGGTTAATATTCCCATATGTCCATGGGATCTAAACTTGGTTCTGTCGGTTCTACAGAAACAACCATTTGAACCATTACAGCATATTTCTTTGGTGCTTCTCACCAGGAAATTGATTTTTCTAGTAGCCATTTGTTCGGCTAAAAGAGTGTCGGAATTAGCAGCTATGTCCTGTAAGGAGCCATATCTGGTTATCCATAAGGATAGAGTAGTGTTACGTCCTCATCCAGCCTTTCTTCCTAGGGTGGTATCGAGGTTTCATTTGAACCAAGATGTGGTTCTTCCTTCTTTTTTCCCCAAACCTACTTCGGTAGAGGAAAAGTTATTGCATTCTTTGGATGTAGTAAGAGCAGTTAAAGCTTATCTAAAGGCCACTGCTCAGATTCGCAGAACGGATACTTTGGTTATTCTGCCGGAAGGCCCCAGAAAGGGTCAGGCAGCGTCAAAATCTACTTTAGCCAAGTGGATTCGACAGGTCATAATACAAGCCTATGGCTTGAGAAGGAGACCGCCTCCGTTCAAAGTTAGAGCGCACTCCACGAGAGCAGTTGGAACTTCATGGGCAGTGCATCACCAGGCCTCCCTGGCTCAAATCTGTAAGGCCGCAACATGGTCTTCAGTACACACGTTTACTAGGTTCTACCAGGTGGACGTTAGAAGTCAGGAGGATGTCGCCTTTGGGCGCAGTGTGTTGCAGGCCGCAAAAGATCCTCATGTCTGATAGCGCTCAGCTTATATATGGTGTATCCCCCCCCCCTCATTGGGCATTGCTTTAGGACATCCCATTAGTAATGACTATGTCGCTCTGTGTCCCGTGATGTACGAGAAAGAAAATAAGATTTTTATAACAGCTTACCTGTAAAATCCTTTTCTTGGAGTACATCACGGGACACAGAGCTCCCGCCCCTCTTTGGGGACACTTATTGCTTTGCTACAAAACTGAGGTGCTCCCGGATGGGAGGGGCTTATATAGGGGAGGGTACTTCCGGTTTTGGAAGTTGCCAGTGCCAGCACCTGACGGTATCTATATAACCCATTAGTAATGACTATGTCGCTCTGTGTCCCGTGATGTACTCCAAGAAAAGGATTTTACAGGTAAGCTGTTATAAAAATCCTATTGTCCTTGGGCAGGCGCTTTATCGGCCCGGGGTCTTTTCCCTGTCGCCCTAGGGGGACAAAAAAAAATGCTTGCGTGCAGTAAAGGAGGGCCCTTGCCCTTGGCGTGGCACCTTACCCTTGCTAGTTTGCGGAAGCAAAGTGCTTTTACCTCTTGTGGCATCCTTGATGATGTCATCCAGAGAAGCCCCAAAAAGTCTATCACCCTTAAAAAGCAGATCCAACAGGGCTTTCTTGGAAGTCTGGTCCGCAGACCAGCCCTTTAGCCAGATCAGGCGGCGTATTGCTACTGCATAGACCGAAGCTTTTGACAGCAGGGGAATAGTATCCATGTCTGACTCGCAGACAAACTTAAGGCCCTGGACCAACTGGTCGGCCAAAGTTATCTCATTAGGAGGAGCATCTCGCTCCTTTAACCCCTGGAGTAGCAATTTTGCCCATTCAGTAAGTGTCTGAGACACTAGGGCCCCCGCCAATGCCGGGCGTACTGCCGAGCCTACCACTGAGTATAGGTAGCGAGCGAGTGCTTCAGCCTTTTTATCCACAGGGTCCTTGAAAACAGGAGCCCCTTCTACTGGAATAGTGGTGGCTCTATTAAGTCTGGACACCGGAGGGTCCACTATAGGGGGAGAGGTCAATTTCTTCAGAAAACTCTCCTCAAAGGGGTACCGTACCGCAAACCTCTTTGGGGCTGTAAAGACCCTCAGTGGGTTTTCCCATTCCTTGTATAAGAGTTTGTCAAAATAAGACACACAAGGGAACACCTTAGCAGTGCGGGCAGGTTTACGAAACCCAAAGGGGACTGGAGTTTCTGCTGCTTCTGCAGTATTTTCCAACTTTAGCGTATCCCGCACTGCAATAATAAGGTCAGATACCAAAGCTGTCTCGCGTACTGACCTGGACTTGGAGTCACCCTCACTGTCCGATCGGTCACGGTCTGCAGTTTCTGATGCGTCCAAATCTGGGCCATGAGCCGTAGATGGTTCTGCATCAGAATTATCCCCGGAAGATTGCAGGGGACGGGGGCGTTTACTACCTCCTGTATTCCCGTGTGCTGCTTCCACCCTGGCAGCAAACGCCTCTAGGATTGCCGACATAGCGTTCATAGACACCTCAGGTGCACCAGCTGCTAAATCTGGTGTTTCAGGGGAGAAGACATCTGGCTCAGATGCCATGCTGACCACACGCTGACACCCACGGGGCTCCAGGCAAGATATCAATAGGCCACCCTCCTGCGCTGCAGAGATGCTGGGTTACCCAGAGGACTCACCACCCTGGACCGGTACTGCTATGCTGCCGTGTGCTGCGCCTGTGATGCTGTCCCACTGCTGCTGTGTCAGGCTGCTTCTTTTATCAGCACTTCCTGTGTGAATTTTCGCGTCAGTGTAATACACCCCAGAGACCGGAGACTCTCGCAAAATGGCCGCCAAAAACGTCTGTATGGAAGATAATGTGGGCTCTAAGAAAATGGCCGCCGAGCCGAAGATAGAGGCCAAGCAAACGTAGCCCACAAAAAGATGGCCGCCGAACGGCAATATATACATACAGGGTGGACAAACATGGCCGCCGATCAGTTGATAGGGGCCAGTGGGTGTGGACTACAAGAAAATGGCACCGAAACCACAGGAAGATGGCCGCCGGGCAGTCCCTAGAGGCCGAATCCGGCATGGACAACCCCAAAATGGCCGCCGACAGCATGGAGGAGGAAGCACACACACAGGTAAGCAGAAATGACATTTCTTTTAAATGTTAGTTACAGCCAGCCCCGCTCCAGTGGAACCCCTTAGGTGACCCCCAGCACCCAGCAACCTTTAGCTAGAAGCCCATGGAGGAGGGAAAGGCAGGGAGAGAGGGAAGAAAGGGGCCACAACCACTTACTTGATCTCTCCAGGAATGTCCAGCTAAATCACCCAGCCGAGGCAGGGGAGTTTACTTACCTATCCTGCATGTCTTATGCTGGAAGACATTCCAAACAGATCATCGTCCGCGCACGGAAGGTGACTGTTGGCCAGGCATGCTGTGATTGGACCCAAAAGGGACGATCATATGTATGCCCTGGAGCGTGACGCTCACCGGACCGGCTGCTGCGACTCGGCCGTAAGGTCAGCTGAAGCTGAGCGGTCCGATGCAAGCCTTGGAGCGTAAGCTCACCGGCCAGGCTGCTGCGACTCGGCCGTAAGGTCAGCCGAAGCTGAGCGGTCTGATGCAGGCCCTAGAGTGTAGGCTCACTGGCCACCCGTGGAGCAACGGGCATGTCGTGCAAAACCCAGCGCGTAGCTAGGGTTGGCACACGCTCGATGGCCGAAACTGGGGAGACTACAAGGATCGAGGATCCAGCCTGTCACCCAGTCGGCAGTTGATCGAAGATCGCAGGAAACAAAAAATGTAGCAAAAAAATATATCTTTTTCCCCCAGACCAATGGGCCCGAAGGGAGCCATGTCCTACTCCTTGCTAGACAGAAAAAAACTGATCTGCGAGATACAGACTGAGGGGATATACCCAGAGGGTTTTCTGCCTAGTCACTCCTAATTAACGGATAATACCCACTTTGTCAATAGAGAAGCTGTGTCGGTCCATGGACGAAAGAGTAATGAATGTTCTCATTTGCCACATAGCAACGGGTTTTAGCTTTGAAAGCCAAAAGAGAACAAAGCTAAAACAGTGGTTGGTTTACTAAAGGCAAATAGACTGTGCACTTTGCAAGTACAGTTGCACTGAAGTTGCTCCAGAGCTTAGTAAATGAGGGGAAGTTCTGCTGACTTCCAGCATTCAATCGTGACAGCAAAAATGCTGTTTTTTTATTTTCCTTGCATGTGATTGGGTATTCTTTGTAAGGTGAAGCTCTACTTCATTTACTAGCTCTGGAGCAACTGCACTTGCAAAGCGAACAGTCTGTTTTAGTAAATTACCCTCATAAATTTTGAGCCTCTAGCTGGTCATATTTTAACACTAATGACAGGGGCACTGACTTGAACCTGCAGGGATGTTATGAACACTGCTATCTATTATCTCACCAATCAATTGTAAAACATTACTTTAAAAAAATAAATAAAGCAGAATGTTTTAATTGGTATTTAGTAAATGTAAAATTCCACCCACTTCTTAAAATGTATAAGATTATACAGTGGTATATTTTACCAGTAATTAATTAAATCCACAGTCCTTCATGAATTATTGTTTTGTTTTTTTTTGGCCATTTTTACAAACAATTATGTCTTTTTTTAAATTCATTCTTTACCCCCAGAAAAAAACTTTAAACTAAAAAACTATAATGAGGTGATGAGACACCACACACCACTAGCTCAAAAGAGGAAGAGGAATGTGAACAGCCTAAGCCCAAAAAATATATAATGGTGCAATTTATTATTATTTTTTTTAAGTAGGTTATGTCTAGGTAAAACAAAATGAATTCCACTAATTAGATATACCAAGTGCTTGATTATTAATTTGCATTTATTTGGAAGAGCAGTTGACATTTGCAGTTCGTTTGGTTAGATATTTTAGGTTGTAGACTGAAAAACAAATCTTGAATTAAGAAGCAATACATAAAAAATAATAATAATATATATATATATTTATATATATATATATAGATAGATCATGATAGAGTAAGGATAAACAAAAATAGGTAAAATTTAAAAACCTAGAATTCAAAGCTTATATAGTGATACAATAATATACATCAAGATCCACGTCAGGATCCATTTTACTTATCATGTCACCCTTTTCCCTTACCTCTCCTCTCCTTTTTCCTTGGTAATTTTTCATATATACACTACACATATGGATATAGAACTATTTTGAACTCCTGAAATAAAACACATCAATAACAATATTTGTAATGTTTTATTTTTATTGTAATTTTATATTCAGGCTTCAAAGAGGACCTGGAAAAGAAATTCAGGTTTGTTTTTGTTTTCCTCGGCAATAGCCCAAAGCATTAGTTTATTTTCTCTTGCTTTTATGACATAAATGTTCTCTTTACTCTCCTCTTAGCTGAATGCTTCTCTTAGACGTAATGTTCTTTGTAGAACAGAACTGCATATAACTGTGTTTCTCTCTCAAAACCTGAATGCACAGTAGGTTTCATTAGGCTGTATGTCAAATAAATAAAGTGAAAACGCATGGACGTGTGTAAGTGTGGCTAGATATTTTTTCACTGTCTCTTGGTGAAACTTTGCCCTTTCACTCAGAAAACCACCACTGCTATTCCCCATTTTTTGTCCTGTGGTGCATATTTTTATTTTATTTTTTTCAATTTACCCCTATCTACTTTCACAGTACAATTTTATGTGCTCCTTCTATGGTTTTAGTGAATGAACTGCATATTATTGAACTATCCACCTACCCATTGTGGAAACAATTCTCTATGCTACGTTTTCAAAACATTTAAAATGCGGCTGCATTTTTCTTGGCATGCAGTTTGCTTTAAGTGCAGTAAAATGATCTCAAGTATTTCAGGTTATATGAAATTATATTTGTGAAAGGATACTCTGTTTTTTTTTTTCATAATAATTCATAGACATAAAAAAGAACCTAAAGTGCACCTGTGCCCAGACTAAGGAGAATAAAATTAAGAATAGCTATTAAAAACCTGGAAAGATGGAAAAAATATTTGATCCTTTGTGGATTTTGTACATTGGCCAATGACAAAGAAATGATTAGGCTAAATTTTTAACAGTGAGTGACATAATAACAAAAATATCCAGAAAAACGCATTTCAAAAAAGTTATAAATTGATTTGCATTTTAATGAGTGAAATAAGTATTTAACCCCTTCGCAAAACATGACTTAGTACTTGATGGCAAAACCCTTGTTGGCAATCACAGAGGTCAGACGTTTCTTGTAGTTGGCCACCAGATTTGCACACATCTCAAGGGATTTTGTCCCACTCCTCTTTGCAAATCCTCTCCAAGTCATTAAGATTTCGAGGCTGTTGTTTGGTAACTCGAGCCTTTAGCTCCCTCCACATATTTTCTATGGGATTAAGGTCTGGAGACTGGCTAGGCCACTCCAGGACCTTAATGTGCTTCTTCTTGAGCCACTCCTTTGTTGCCTTGGCCCTGTGTTTTGGGTCATTGTCATGCTGGAATACCCATCCATGACCCATTTTCAATGCCCTGGCTGAGGGAAGGAGGTTCCCACCCAAGATTTGACAGTACATACATGGCCCCTTCCATCGTTCCTTTGATGCAGTGAAGTTGTCCTGTCCCCTTAGCAGAAAAACACCCCAAAGCATAATCTTTCCACCTCCATGTTTGATGGTGTTCTTGGGGTCATAGGCAGCATTCCTGCTCCAAACATGGCGAGTTGAGTTGATGCCAAAGAGATCGATTTTGGTCTCATCTGACCACAGCACTTTCACCCAGTTCTCCTCTGAATCATTCAGATGTTCATTAGCAAACTTCAGATGGGCCTGTACATGTGCTTTCTTAAACCTTGCAGGCGGTGCAGGATTTCAGTCCTTCATGGCATAGTGTGTTACCAATTGTTTTCTTGGTGACTATGGTCCCAGCTGCCTCGAGATCATTGACAATATTTTTCTGTGTAGTTCTGGGCTGATTCCTCACTGTTCTGATCATTGAAGTTATTCATTCTCAAAAATCCTCAAAAAGCACAACAAACTATTAGGCTGGGTTTTTATCAGCTTCTAACAGTTTAGAAATACCTGATGTATGTTTGCATTAGAAGGCTGTGCCAAGATTCTGCTTCCATAGAAAGAAAAAGAGGTACTCTAGAGATAAAACGATAATCCTTCCACTTTATAAAACAATGGTTCAGCCACATCTGGAGTATTCCGTTCAGTTCTGGTCACAAATCCTCAGGAAGGATGTGCTGGAACTGGATAGAATCTGGAGAAGGGCAACAAAATTAATAAGGGAACTGGAGGACCTCAATTATGAGGAACAACTACAAGAGCTAAAATGACTTTCTCTGGAGAAGATACGCTTGAGAGGAGATATAATAGCAGTATACAAATACCTCAATGGTGATCCCAGGGTAGGTAGGAAACTATTCA
This sequence comes from Rana muscosa, assembly GCA_029206835.1. Classification (NCBI taxonomy): domain Eukaryota; kingdom Metazoa; phylum Chordata; class Amphibia; order Anura; family Ranidae; genus Rana; species Rana muscosa. The sequence goes on from CM055116.1 coordinate 1,164,430,554, forward strand.
GTCTCAGGGAGTGTAAGAAGAAACGGGGCCACAAAGTGAGATTAGAGGAGAGGTAAGCTGCGTAGGGTTTTTTTCACTGTCAGGGTCATAAGGATGTGGAACTCTCTTCCACAATCGATGGTGTCAGAAGGAAGTATTAATAGTTTTAAAAGACTCTTGGACATGCATCTTAGCACTCACAATATATAGGGATATGGGAAATGGTTATCGACACGAACACACACCCACAAAGGTTGAACTGGATGGACTAGTGTCTTTATTCAACTTTACCAACTGTAATGTAACTATAGAAGCATTAAGTGCTTTTGAAGTTGTGCAATTTGAAGATTAATTTCTCCACAATGTTTTTAACTACAGATGGTTGCTTGTGCTTTTAATGCTTGTTCAGAATATTTAAATATTGTAATGGGCATGGTCTGGTCACAGGTTCACTTTACGGAAAGCACAGAGATGAATATCTCGCATTGTCCTTACCCTCCCCCCCAGCAGTTTTACAGCTTCTGATTTATAAGGATTCTTTTATGAAAACAATATGGTTTAGAAGATAGCAACCATAAAGTAGGTAGCAAGGATAGTGAGTTGGTTCTTAGCTGACTAATCTGTTCGAAAGAAAATTTATATATTCACATAACAACCCATAAGTTTTGATGGCAGGTTTACAATGTTAAAACCGAACCTAAACTTTATATCCTCCTTCCCCCCTCCTCTAACACTTTTGGACTTTTTTTTTTTTTTGGGGGGGGGGGGGGCGGGGGGAGAATAGGTATCTAGTTTTGGTAGGTACCTGCTCCCACTTTCGATCAGATTGCCTAGGCGATTCCACTGGGTGTTTGACCCCTCCCCCGGTCCGCAACCTCTTGGGACATGTCACAGTTCCCAGGAGGCTGCGGGACCATTCACACAGCGCAGTGCAGCTTGCGCATTCACAGTAGGTAGCCAGCTGTGACGCCGCAACGAGTCACAGCCAGCTTCCCAGATTAAACATACTAATGCCAGGGACATGAAGACCAGCAAAGAACTGGCCTGGGTGAGGATGGCGCTGGATCCTTGAAAAGCTAAGTGTCCTCCTATTAAAAGTCAGCAGCTACAGTATTTGTAGCTGCTGACTTTTTATTGTTTTCAAACAAGTTGAAGATCCTCTTTAATTACATTTATTTCAAGACCTGCAGCTGCAACCATGATCCTGGTATAATTTTTTAGAGGCAGTAATCGGCTTTCCTGTAAAAGTGATCCAAGTGGCTAAACAGTCAATTTTACAGCTTGTTGGAAGGGGAGCCTCCGCTGTTTCAGGGCTCTCCTGTTCATTCGGGGAGCCCAGGACCACTGTCAGTTGGACTGCGCATAGAGGAGAAGTAGTAACATCCATCGCTCCCTCTCCTCTGTAATAAATAATGCTGGGAGTGATGAGGATTTTTTCACTTCTGGTTTCAGCATGGTGTTTGCCTGGCAGTTACTGCCTTGGAGGGTAGCTGATCTCTCAGTAAAGATTACCTGTGTCTGCCCAAACAATCGCCATTTGAGGTTGCAGTAAAGTTGAATGGAAAATGTAAAAGAATCAAATATAAAAAAACAAAAGCACCCCAGTGCTCACGGCAAGCACACTCAAATGTAGACACACACATAGCTCCCGCATGCATATGTAAACAGTGATTGCACCACACATGTGAGGTATCACCGCGAAAAGTAATAATTCTAGTGCCAGATGTCATATTTAAAGTGGTTGTAAACTCCGAAAAAAAAAAAATGCAAGACAAGGACATAATGAGTTAGTATGCATCACATACTAGCTCATTATTAAATACTTACCATAGATCGAAGCTGTTGCAGCAGTCCCTGTACACCACTGTGACCGGCGATATGTCTCCCGGTGTTATTTCCGGGTTTTCGGGCTCCGGCGCTGTGATTGGCTGGAGCCGTGATGACGTCGCTCCCGTGCATGCAAGCGGAGCCGCCGGTCGCGGCATAGGCCCCCTTAGAAAAGGCACGATTGAGACGTTTCTTCAGTGCTCATGTGCCAATGACGGCGGCGCAAGCGTGTTTGGTAAATATCTCTTAAACCGTGCAGGTTTAGGAGATATTTACAGTACCTACAGGTAAGCCTTATTATAGGCTTACCTGTAGGTACAAGTGGTGTAACAGGGTTTACAACCACTTTAAAGTTAAACTGGTAACCTGTAAAGGCTTTTGCGTTGCCTATGGATAATTTTAGGTACCATAGTTTGTCGCTCTTTCACAGGTGTGTGCAATTTTAAAACTTTAAAGTTTGGTATCTATTTGCTCAAGATCATCTTTTATGTTTTACAAAATAATTTAGTATTATATTGTCTTTGTGTGCACAAAATTTATTTAAATGTATTTGTTCCTGAAAAATTGCATTTGATAAATGGCTGCACAAACATCAGGCGACATAAAAAATTGCAGCAACCACCATTTTATTATCCAGGGTTTTCGCTTTAAGAAAATATGTAATGATTGGTGGGCCTTGGTAAAAAAAAAAAATGCTTTTAACATATACAGTTGTGCTCATAAGTTTACATACCCTGGCAGAATTTATCGTTTCATGGCCATTATTCAGAGAATATGAATGATAACACAAAAACTTTTCTATCACTCATGGTTACTGTTTGGCTGAAGCCATTTATTATCAATCAACTGTGTTTACTCTTTTTAAAAACATAATCACAACAGAAACTACCCAAATGACCCTAATCAAAAGTTTGCATACCCTGGTGATTTTGGCCTGATAACATGCACACAAGTTGACACAAAGGAGTTTGAATGGTTATTAAAGGTAACCATCCTCACTTGTGATATGTTTGCTTGTAAATAGTGTGTGTGTGTGTGTATAAAAGGTCAGTGGGTTTCTGGACCCTTGCATCTTTCATCCAGTGCTGCACTGACGTTTCTGGATTCTAAATCATGGGGAAAGCAAAAGAATTGTCAAAGGATTTGTGGGAAAAGGTAGTTGAACTTTATAAAACAGGAAAGGGATATACAAAGATATCCAAGGAATTGAGAATGCCAATCAGCAGTGTTCAAACGCTAATGAAGAAGTGGAAAATTAGGGGTTCTGTTGAAACCAAACCACGGTCAGGTAGACCAACTAAAATTTCAGCCACAACTGCCAGGAAAATTGTTCGGAATGCAAAGAAAAACTTCAGGTGAAATACAGGACTCTCTGAAAACATGTGGTGTGGCTGTTTCAAGATGCACAATAAGGAGGCACTTGAAGAAAGATGGGCTGCATGGTCGAGTCGCCAGAGGAAAGTCATTACTACACAAATGCCACAAAGTATCCCACTTACAATACGCCAACAGCACAGAGACAAGCCTCAAATCTTCTGGCACAAAGTCATTTGGAGTGATGAGACCAAATGGAGCGATGGCCACAACCATAAACGCTTCATTTGGAGAAAAGTCAACAAGGCCTATGATAAAAGGTACACCATTCTTACCGTGAAACACGGAGGTGGATCACTGATGTTTTGGGGATGTGTGAGCTACAAAGGAACAGGAAATTTGGTCAAAATTGATGGCAAGATGAATGCATTATGTTATCAGAAAATACTGGAGGAACATTTACATTCATCAGCCAGGAAGCTGTGCATGAGATGTACTTGGACATTCCAACATGACAATGATCCAAAACACGAGGCCTGGCATTGGCTACAGCAGAATAAAGTGAAGGTTCAGGAGTGGCCATCTCAGTCTCCTGACCTCAATGTCATTGAGCGACTTGGGAGATCTCAAATGTGCAGTTCATGCAAGACAGCCCAAGAATTTACAGAAACGGGAGGCTTTTTGCCAAGAGAAATGAGCAGCTTTACCATCTGAGAAGATAAAGAGCCTCATCCACAAATACAACAAAAGACTTCAAGCTGTCATTGATGTTAAAGGGGGCAATACACGGTAATAAGAACTGGGGTATGTAAAATTTTGATCAGGGACATTTGGGTAGTTTCTGTTGCCATTATGATTTAAAAAGAGTAAATACAGTTGATTGATAATAAATGGCTTCAGCCAAACACTAACCATGAGTGAAAGAAACGTTTTGGTGTTATTCATATTGTCTGAAAAATGGCCAAGAAATCATAAATGCTGCCAGGGTATGTAAACTTATGAGCACAACTGTATGTGAACATTTTTAAATTTGGCCCGGGCTGCAAGTGTTTAATAAGACCCTACAATAGCAAATATACTTTGAGTGTTTTGTTAGACTGGAATGCCCTTGGACCTACCAGGGTAAGATAGTCAAAAAAATGTATGTACATAAATCATCATCGATACAGGGCAATGCGGAATCATAAATGTAAAAAACATGAATAGATGGCTCCCCTCATAACTTGGTCCTTACAGCAATTGGTGTCCAAGTCCAATCTGATGCAATACATACACCGTTTATTTTAAAGTGATATTAAGATTTTTTTTTCTTTTATAACTAGAATGGCAAACATCTCATACTAATCTCTGTGCAATGGTTTTGCACAGAGCTGCCCGATCCTCCTCCTCCTTCGAGTCCCCCACCGGTGATCCTGGCTCCTCTTTTTCGGCAAGTGCCCCCATAAGTAGTCGCTTACAATGGGGGCACTCATGTGGGCTCATTCAGCCCACCCCCCTTTTCTCTCATCACAGGATTCGATTGACAGCAGTGGGAGCCAAGGGCTCCCGCTGTTGTCCATCTGCCCAGTGAGGAGGAAGAAAAGCCAGGAGACCTGCTGCTCTCATGCACAGTGGTGGATAAGAAATTGGATTTAGGCTTTAGAACCATATGTCATTGGGCATAGCGCTGTTATTAAATTCACTAAATGGTAGTTAAAGCAGAGGTCCGCCAAAAAATTAAATATTAAAAGTCAGCAGCTTCAAATACTGCATTAATACTTTAATAAATGGACACTTACCTGTCCACTGTGCCCACGATGTCGGCAGCCGAAGACGAGCAATCGCTCGGCTCTCGGCAGCCCCCACCACCATCCTCAGTGAGGGAATCAGGAAATAAAGCGTTGCGGCTTCACTTTCTGGTTCCCTACTGTGCATGCGTGAGTCGCGCAGCACGTCATCATTGGTCCCCGCTATCTTCTGGGACCTGTGTGTTTCCCAGAAGACAGCGGGGAGGGGGGGCATGAATCCAGCGGGAGTCTATACCCAGAAGTGGGTGCAAATACCTGTATTATACAGGTATCTGCTCCTCCCTCCCCCTGAAAGGTGCCAAATGTGACACCGGAGGGGGGGAGGGTTCCGGTTTAAAATGATTTACACAACTTTCACCCAAAATTCACACATCTTTCCATTTAATCAAATTAGAAAAATGTGTAAATTGTGGGTGAAAACATTTATAAATCAACCCTATATTGTATATGTTCCGTGGATTGACAATTTTCAGCATTTTTGAGCTGTACATTAATTTCCGTTAAATATTTTTTTTTTTTTAAATCATATATTTTTTGAAGTTTATAAAATAATGATATATACATACATACACAGTGTGTGTATGTATGTATATATTTTTAAAAATACATTACGCGTTCACAACAAACCGGTTGCTTGGTTAATAATAATAAGAAAACCTTGCACCGTTGAGTCTTGGCGGACTGAAACATTGGGATGTTTGTCTCTGATAGGACAGAGAGAGAGAAGGGGGTGTGTACCTCCTCTGAGTCATACAAGTCTAATTTTAGCTATGAGAAAAATCCTTCCCAGAACATTTTTATAAGCAATATTTTATATTTATCTGGTTAAAATAAAATGCATTAAAAAATAAATCATTACCTTTAATTATTCATACCGGGCTTTTTTTCATCTAACATGAATTAAAACATTGTGATAGACAACATAAATGTATGCATACAATCAAAATAACACAATAACTCTTGCCATTGAACTCCTAAAGTCTTTTGTCAGTATTTTCTCTAAGTTATTAATTGACTAATTAGGTTGTCTATACTCTCTAAACACATGGTTAGCTAGAATAAATAAAACTGCCTCTTCTCCAAAAGTTTAAATATACGCTATGGCGTATTTTTGGCAAACACGTTTTATTTTGTTTTTTATAATTTACCTGACAGTAATTTGTGATGTCAGTTCACGTTTTTACATGTTTGCTATTCCATGTTTCGATTACTTTTTCATATGGGGATTTTTAAATGTTCCCTCTAGCAGACATCTGTATATCATGAAATGTGATCAACCCTCTTAAACAACGGTTGGCCTTAAAGAAAACATGTGGCTTGTCCATGGAGATCAAAATAGGTTCACTTTAATGCCCCTTGCCCAGTAGTACAGTATATAAAGTACTTAATTTTTATTTACTCCCCCACTACCCTGTTTAGCCAACAAGTGTGGGGAAAGGAAGCCCTGTGTAAGCTTCGAGGCACTCTAGTCAAAGCTTACAAAGGGTTGCTGAGGAAAATGTGAGCTATTAAAATAAACTTGTTGTTTTACCCTACACCAAAGCACAGGTTTTCCATATGTTGTAACCTGCCTGTCCTAGCCCCTGGTTTCAAACTTCACTGTTAATTATCAGACCATTTTAATTACCAAACCATTTGTGTAATCCAAGAGGGGGCAGTAATAACTCTTCTGATAGTGAGGAGTTCTCATAGTTGCACGGAGAGATTGCCTAATTTATTGTAAAACTATTCCTTCAAGCTGGATGATCTGTTCACTAGCAAAAAGCATAAAATTTAAAGGGACTATTTGGACAAGCATCACAATGCATGCCGCCTCATCTGCCAGTCATGTGGGAGTGGATGAATATATCCCCGCCTATAAATTTCATGCAAATATATGAACCATCTATGGCTAGATCTTGACTTTTACGATTAAGCCTTGAAAAGGGCGAAATGCGTCTGAGGAGTTCTCAACAGGTGTAGCAAAGCAGCTAAAGTCATCTCTTTCCCATCTCTTTCCCATCTCATTCACATTTATGCAACAGGTAGTCAGTGTCTATGTGCAGATGACCACCATTTTGTTGTAGATCTTGGCATCTTGCAATTTATACTATGGAGCAGGAAAAAGCAACTGCATTTACAATTAACATATATGGCTGCCCCCATGAGCATTTATAGAGTTACAAATTATGAACTTGAATTAAGAAGTATATATATATATATATATATATATATATATATATATATATATATATATAATATATATATATATAGTCATGGCCGAAATTGTTGGCACCCCAGAAATTTTTCCAGAAAATCAAGTATTTCTCACAGAAAAGTATTACAGTAACACATGTTTTGCTATACACATGTGATTATTCCCTTTGTGTGTATTGGAACAAAACAAAAAAAGGGAGGAAAAAAAGCAAATTGGACATAATGTCTAACAAAACTCCAAAAATGGGCTGGTCAAAATTCTTGGCACCCTTAACTTAATATTTGGTTGCACACCCTTTGGAATAAATAACTGAAATCAGTCGCTTCTTATAACCATCAATAAGCTTCTTACACCTCTCACCCAGAATTTTGGACCACTCTTCCTATGCAAACTGCTCCTGGTCTCTCTTTTTGGAAGGGCGCCTTTTCCCAACAGCAATTTTAAGATCTCTCCACAGGTGTTCAATGGGATTTAGATCCGGACTCATTGCTGGCCACTTTAGAACTCTCCAGTGCTTTGTTGCCATCCATTTTTGGGTGCTTTTTGACGTATGTTTGCAGACATTGTCCTGCTGGAAGACCCAAGATCTCAGGCGCAAAACCCAGCTTTCTGACACTAGGCTCTACAGTGCGACCCAAAATCCTTTGGTTATCCTCAGATTTCATGATCCCTTGCACATATTCAAGGCATCCAGTGTCAGAGGCAGCAAAACAACCCCAAAACATCATTGAACCTCCACCATATTTCACTGTAGGTACTGTGTTCTTTTCTTTGTAGGCCTCATTCCGTTTTCGGTAAACAGTAGAATGATGTGCTTTACCAAAAAGCTCTATCTTGGTCTCATCTGTCCACAAGACGTTTTCCCAGAAGGATTTTGGCCTACTCAAGTACATTTTGGCAAACTGTAGTCTTGCTTTTTTATGTCTCTGTATCAGCAGTGGGGTCCTCCTGGGTCTCCTGCCATAGCGTTTCATTTCATTTAAATGTCGACGGATAGTTTGCGCTGTCACTGATGTTCCCTGAGCCTGCAGGACAGCTTGGAACTTGTTTGGGGCTGCTTATCCACCATCCAGACTATTCTGCGTTGCAACCTTTCATCAATTTTTCTCTTCCGTCCACGCCCAGAGAGATTAGCTACAGTGCCATGGGTTGCAAACTTCTTGATAATGTTGCGCACTGTGGACAAAGGCAAATCTAGATCTCTGGAGATGGACTTGTAACCTTGAGATTGTTCATATTTTTCCACAATTTTGGTTCGCAAGTCCTCAGACAGTTCTCTTCTCCTCTTTCTGTTGTCCATGCTTAGTGTGGCACACACAGACACACAATGCAAATACTAAGTGAACTTCTCTCCTTTTTATCTGCTTTCAGGTGTGATTTTTATATTGCCCACACCTGTTACTTGCCCCAGGTGAGTTTAAAGGAGCCTCACATGCTTGAAACAATATTATTATTATTACTTATTTATCCACAATTTTTAAAGGGTGCCAAGAATTTTGACCAGCCCATTTTTAGAGTTTTGTGTGACATTATGTCCAATTTGCTTTTTTTCCTCCCTTTTTTTTCTGTTCCAATACACACAAAGGGAATAAACATGTGTATAGCAAAACATGTGTTACTGCAATACTTTTCTGTGAGAAATACTTGATTTTCTGGAAAAATTTCTGGGGTGCCAACAATTTCGCCCATGACTGTGTATATATATATATATATATATATATATATATATATATATATATATATATAAATAGAATGAAAAGCTTTCTTTGAAGTGGTCCATGGCTTTTTTGTTCTGAATTTAACTTTCTTGCCAAAAGCCTCTAGCAGTTAAATGTTACGCAGGCTATAGGGTCAGTATAACCTTATGAGTTAAGGTTCTGTTCACTCTGTACAGTGGAGAAAACAAAAACTTTACAATGTTCCATCACTTTTTTTACAGCTCAAGGCTTTTACTAAATAAACAGAGTGCATTTCCATTAGGTGTGTCAAACACGAAGGTAGACTGTTGGAGTCTATCTGTGCCAGACTATCTTACATAGTTACATAGTTAGGTTGAAAAAACACAAGTCCATCCAGTTCAACCATAAAAAAATAAAATAATAATATCATACAATCCCATATACCTAATTCTATACCCACAGTTGATCCAGAGGAAGGCGAAAAACCCCACCAGAGCATGATCCAATTTGCTACAGCAGGGAAAAAAATTCCTTCCTGATCCCCCGAGAGGCAATCGGATATTCCCCGAATCAACTTTACCTATAAATGTTAGTACCCAGTTATATTATGTACAGTTAAGAAAAAATCCAGGCCCTTCTTAAAGCAATCTACTGAGCTGGCCAGAACCACCTCTGCAGGGAGTCTATTCCACATTTTCACAGCTCTTACTGTGAAGAAACCTTTCCATATTTGGAGGTGAAATCTCTTTTCCTCTAGACGTAAAGAGTGCCCCCTTGTCCTTTGTGTTGACCGTAAAGTGAATAACTCAACACCAAGTTCACTATATGGACCCCTTATATACGGTTGCAAAAAAAAGTATGTGAACCCTTTTGGAATGATATGGATTCCTGCACAAATTGGTCATAAAATGTGATCTGATCTTCATCTAAGTCACAACAATAGACAATCACAGTCTGCTTAAACTAATAACACACAAATAATTAAATGTTACCATGTTTTTATTGAACACACCATGTAAACATTCACAGTGCAGGTGGAAAAAGTATGTGAACCCTTGGATTTAATAACTGGTGGAACCTCCTTTGGCAGCAATAACTTCAACCAAACGTTTCCTGTAGTTGCAGATTAGACGTGCACAACGGTCAGGAGTAATTATTGACCATTCCTCTTTACAGAACTGTTTCAGTTCAGCAATATTCTTGGGATGTCTGCTGTGAATCGCTTTCTTGAGGTCATGCCACAGCATCTCAATCGGGTTGAGGTCAGGACTCTGGGCCACTCCAGAAGGCATATTTTCTTCTGTTTAAGCCATTCTGTTGTTGATTTACTTCTATGCTTTGGGTCGTTGTCCTGTTGCAACACCCATCTTCTGTTGAGCTTCAGCTGGTGGACAGATGGCCTTAAGTTCTCCTGCAAAATGTCTTGATAAACTTGGGAATTCATTTTTCCTTCGATGATAGCAATAAGTCCAGGCCCTGACGCAGCAAAGCAGCCCCAAACCATGATGCCCCCACCACCATACTTCACAGTTGGGATAAGGTTTTGATGTTGGTGTGCTGTGCCTCTTTTTCTACACACATAGTCTTGTGTGTTTCTTCCAAACAACTCAACTTTGGTTTCATCTGTCCACAGAATATTTTGCCAGTACTGCTGTGGAACATCCAGGTGCTCTTGTGCAAACTGTAAACGTGCACCAATGTTTTTTTTGGACAGCAGTGGCTTCCTCTGTGGTATCCTCCCATGAAATCCATTCTTTAGTGTTTTACGTATCGTAGATTCGCTAACAGGGATGTTAGCAAATGCCAGAGACTTTTGTAAGTCTTTAGCTGACACTCTAGGATTCTTCTTCACCTCATTGAGCAGTCTGCACTGTGCTCTTGCAGTCATCTTTACAGGACGCCCACTCCTAGGGAGAGTAGCAGCAGTGCTGAACTTTCTCCATTTATAGGCAATTTGTCTTATCGTGAACTGATGAACAGCAAGGCTTTTGGAGATACTTTTATAACCCTTTCCAGCTTTATGCAAGTCAACAATTCATAATCGTAGGTCTTCTGAGAGCTCTTTTGTGTGAGGCATCATTCACATCAGGCAATGCTTCTTGTGAAAAGTGTTTTTTATAGGGCAGGGCAGCTGTAACCAACACGTCCAATCTCATCTCATTGATTGGACTCCAGTTGGCTGACACCTCACTCCAATTAGCTCTTGGAGATCTCATTAGTCTAGGGGTTCACATACTTTTTCCACCTGCACTGTGAATGTTTACATGGTGTGTTCAATAAAAACATGGTAACATTTAATTCTTTGTGTGTTATTAGTTTAAGCAGACTGTGATTGTCTATTGTTGTGACTTAAATGAAGATCAGATCACATTTCATGACCAATTTGTGCAGAAATCCATATCATTCCAAAAGGGTTCACTTACTTTTTTTTGCAACTGTATTTGTACATATTGATCATATCCCCCCTTAATCTCTTCTTCTCAAGAGTGAATAAATTCAGTTCCTCTAATCTTTCCTCATAGCTGAGCTCCTCCATGCCTCTTATCAGTTTGGTTGCCCTTCTCTGCACTTTCTCCAGTTCCCTAATATTATTTTTGAGAACTGGGGCCCAAAACTGAACTGCATATTCCAGATGAGGTCTTACTAATGATTTGTACAGGGGCAAAACAATATCTCTCTCTCTGGAGTCCATACCTCTCCTAATACAAGAAAGGACTTTGCTCGCTTTGGAAACCGCAGATTGCCATTGCATGCCATTATTGAGCTTATGATCTACTAAAACTCCCAGATCCTTCTCCACTATGGATCCCCCCCAGTTGTACTCCCCCTAGTATGTATGATGCATTCATATTCTTAGCCCCCAAGTACATAACTTTACATTTATCAACATTAAACCTCATCTGCCACATAGTTGCCCAATTAGACAGAGCATTGAGGTCGGCTTGTAAAATGGCGACATCCTGTAAGGACGTTATTCCACTGCATAGCTTAGTGTCATCTGCAAAGACAGAAATGTTACTTTTGATCTCAGACCCAAAATCATTTATAAAGATATTAAAAACTTAGGGTCCCAACACTGAACCTTGGGGTACACCACTGATAACCTTAGACCATTCAGAGTAAGAATCATTAACCACGACTCCCTGAATTCTGTCTTTTAGCCAGTTTTCTATCCATTTACAAACTGATATTTCCAATCTTGTAGACTTTACCTTGCACATGAGCCGTGTGTGGGGAACTATATCGAACGCTTTTGCAAAATCCAAGTATACCACGTCCACCGCCACCCCTCTGTCCAAGGTTTTACTTACCTCTTCAAAAAAAGAAATCAGGTTTGTCTGACAACTTCTGTCTTTCATGAATCCATGCTGTCTGTTGCTTAAAATATTTTTTTCCAGCAAGAACTCATCTATGTGGTCTTTTATTAATCTCTCCAGTATCTTCCCAACTATAGAAGTTAAACTAACAGGTCTATAGTTACTTGGTAAAGACTTTGTTCCCTTTTTAAGTCTAAGCACCACATTGGCCTTGCGCCAATCCAGTGGTACTATTCCTGTCATTAATGAGTCCCTAAAAATTTGATACAATGGCTTTGAAATTACAGAACTCAATTCTTTTAGGATCCGTGGGTGGATGCCATCTGGTCCAGGTGCTTTATACACCTTTATTCTGTCTAAATATTTCTGGACCATATCACTTTTGAGCCATTGTGGATTTGGAGCTGTGTCACTACCACTCCCATTTTGGACATGAGCTCCCCCATGCTCCTTTGTATACACAGAGCTGAAGAAAGTATTTAATAAATTTGCCTTCTTTTTGTCCCCAGTCACCTACTCTGGATTATTTTGTAAAGGGCCTACATGCTCAGACTTGACCTTTTTACTATCAATATATTTGAAGAATTTTTGGGAGTTTGTCCTACTATCTTTTGCAATCTGTCGTTCGTTTTGAATTTTTGAATCCTTGATTTCCTTTTTACATATCCTGTTATATTCTTTATAGCCTTTAAATGACACTAGTGTTCCCTCATTTTTTAAAAGCTCTTTTCTTGTAGTTTATAGCTTTTTTAACTTTGGCCGTGAGCCACATAGGTTTTATTTTTAGCCTTTAAAACTTATTGCCCATGGGAATATACTTTGCAGTGAGTTCACAAACAGTCTTTTTGAAGAATTCCCATTTCTGTTCTGTGCCCATTGATGCCAATATTCCCTCTCAGTCTAAGTCCTGGAGAGCAGCGCTCATCCTTGGAAAATTTGCTCTCTTGAAAAAGAGTGTTTTTATCTTTCCCGTATGTGATTTTTGCTTACAGCTAACATCAAATGAAATCATGTTATGGTGACTGTTACCTAGGTGTTCCTTTATCTGAACATTAGTAATACGCTCTGCATGGTTTTAGATTACCAGGTCCAACAGAGCATCATTCCTAGTTGGGGCCTCAATAAACTGGACCAAAAAATTGTCCTGCAATAGGTTTATAAATTTTTGCCCTTTAACTGTCCCAGCAGTGCCATTACTCCAGTCAATTTCTGGGTAGTTAAATTGGCTCCTGTCCACATACTAGTGCCACTTAGGGCAAGGCAAACCTGTGAATCCCACCTTCTGAAACTATATATACAAAATAATGGTTTGCTTGTTCAGCACTAAAACCTTTACATAAAATGAATCAAACATATAAACAACAATCAGTGCATCTCCACACCTAAACAATAAATAACCATAAAGTGCAATAGTGAAAAAAGTCCAATGGTGATTTGAAAGTCCAAATCTCTGATGATTATAAGATGAGTGGGTGACCCTCTCGCTCATAAACAATAAAATTCAATGAGTGCCAAAATTAAAAAAAATGGTTTGCAAAGTCCTCCACCATCCACCCCTGTGTGAATTGGCCGCTCACCTTAGGGGGAGACCCTTGGGGTCTATTCAAGCCTTGTGAATTGATATAGGAAGATCTTCAATTATCAGGAAAACCACCTCAAGTAGTTAGGAACATACACCTCATATGAAGATTGATTCTTGATAATGCTCAGGATATATAAAGAAAATTCATTGCGCAATAACGTTGAAAATTGTAATAAGACATGAATGAAGTGTGCACTCACCTTTTCCACATCTTGTAATCACTGCAAGTACAATCTCCAGAATACGAGCTCCTCGCCTCCTCACCACTAATTCCTAGTGTGCGAGACACCGGAAGTGCCGTCACCGGCTCCAGCTGACGCGTTGCGTCACTTGTCACGTGACTCCTTCAAGGGATAGAAGAAGTCACGTGACAAGTGGAGCCAGTGACGTCACTCCCGGTGTGTCACACACTCGGAATTAGCGGTGAGGAGGTGAGGCGCTCGTATTTTGGAGATCGTACTTGCATTAATTACAAGATGTGTAAAATGTGAGTGCACACTTCATGTTTTAAATTTTCTTTAAACGGTATTAGGCAATGGAATTTCTCTTAATATCCTGAGCATTATCAAGAATCAATCTTCATATGAGGTGTATGTTCCTAACTACTTGAGGTGGTGTTCCTGATAATTGAAGATCTTCCTCTATGTGTACATAATGCTTGAATAGACCCTAAATGTCTCCCCCTAAGGCAGGCATGTCTAAAGTCCGGTCCGTGTGCCAACTGCCCGGCAGTTTTTGGTTTCAAACGGCCCCACTGGTAATTTGGCTATATATATCTTTTGTGGCCCCAATGAATCCCTGAGTGCCGCAGTGGCCACAACAGATATATACCTGTGTATATATATATATGTGCCTCGGAGGGGACAGGGAGGGAGGCGAGATGAGCGCCGACAGAATACATAGAATGAGAAATTCCTGTTTACACAGCACCATCTGTAACAGGAAGTCTCCTGGTCTGCCATTGGACGACTGTTCTGTCTATCATAGGAGGTGAGACTTTGTATTAAAGAGGCCGCTGAGAAAACAGGAGATTCTCCTGTATTTAATCTGTTGGCGCTCGTCCTGTCCCCCTCCCTGTCCCCTCTGAGGCAATGGTGAGGCTGCATTCATGCAATGGAAAGGCTGCATTCATGTCAATGGTGAGGCTGCATTCATGTCAATGGTGAGGCTGAATTCATGTCAATGGTGAGGCTGCATTCATGTCACTGGTGAGGCTGCATTCATGTCAATAGTGAGGCTGCATTTGAGGCTGCATTCATGTCAATGGTGAGGCTGCATTCATGTCAATGGTGAGGCTGCATTCATGTCAATGGTGAGGCTGCATTCATGTCAATGGTGAGGCTGCATTCATGTCAATGGTGAGGCTGCATTTATGGCACTTGTGAGACTGCAGATGGGCACTGATTAGGCTGCATTGATGGGCACTGACCTTTATTTTGTTTCACAGTTCATTATTTAACATTTAAATTTTTTTCCTAAAACTTCCCTCTTAAACTGAAGGTGCTTGTTAAACGCTGATAATTACGGTATATCCAAATAAGACGCCCAAGCTCATCTCTTCACTGCACACAGCCACAAAGGCAAGAGAATTCTTGTTGGGCAGTGTATTAGTGCTCGGACGAACACACTTAGACCAATTTTTTTTTTTTCATTTTGGTACAGATTGAATTTTATTGTTTTTGAGTGAGAGGGTCATCTTATAATCATTAGAGATTTGTACTTTCAAATCACCATTGTACTTTTTTCACTATTGCACTTTATGATTATTTATTGTTTAGGGTGGAGATGTGCTAACTGTTGTTTATATGTTTGATTAATTTTATGTAAAGGTTTTACTGCTGAACAAGCACACCATTATTTTGTATATATTATTTTTGGGAGCGAGTTCACTAATTGAATGGTTGCAGCTGTTCACACATCTATATATTAATTCAACACAAGAAGGTAAAAAGTTATTTTTTACACATAGCAACGCACACGTTTTTTACATATAATTTTTCACCTTCTGAAACTCACATGATAAGCTGTATATCTTAACTTTAGTTTCCATTAACTGATTCCTATTGAAACACAGACTTGTTTTAAGCTGGTCCAATTACTGGGCACCAGACAAGAGTAGATGCTAGAGGAAATTCCAAATTAAGTAGGATTTTGGGAGCAGCATTGAGTTTTTACAGTTTCTCTAACCTATATTCATAACCGCTTGTATATTCTTCTTGTATAAAGTGAACCTATCAAGTCCTTAAAACTGGAAGTTCTAAAATACTGCTAAAGTACTGGCAGATTGAGGTACTTACTTAGTGATTACTTTAGGTTACCTTCAGATCTGATTTTGTGCTTTTGTGGAGCCCTTATATTCTGTCTATTTTGCCTGCTTCTAACCAATCAACAGTTCCATGCTAGAATTTATGCTGGCCAATGCGTGGCGATGGGCTGTTGAATTGCAGGGAAAGGGGGAGGGGGAGATTTAGAGTTAAGTTGAAAAACAGAATATGGATTTGAAGATTTGGAAATTCATGTTCTTAATGCTTCATAGAGTAAAGTGAGCCTGCTACTTAGACCAGTAAAGGCAGATCACAGTTTTGCTTTCATCTTATACCAAAATATATGCAATCACAGTAAAGACAGATTCTTGATAATAGCCCCAAAACCTTTTAATTATTGCCTAGCTTCATATTCAGTTTATTTTTTTATCATATTAAAATCAATTCAATTTTGGTAGTTTAACATTTTTCTAATATTTCCTCATTTATTGGCATTAGCGTTTGCGAAGTCTATATCTTAATCTGCGTACCTCTATCCGTCTTCTCATTCTGTATCTTTTTGTTTTGGGTTTTTTGTCAGACAATAAAAAATGTTTTTTCTCCCCTATTGCTTTATCTCTTACAAGCAATGCGTGGTTTGTACTTGAAAGAATAATGTCTTCGTTTTTTGTGAACCAACAATTCAAACCTTACAAAGCAATAATACAGTGCATATTGATGCCAGTAACTAGCAAATGTTGTGTTTTCCTGTTGATTACTGCAGTTACCGAATTTTACTATACCATAGTGAAATTTGGAAAGGTTTGCACCCAGCTACCTTCTACCTTTTTTAGTGTATTTGCATCTAGCAAATATGCATGCTTACTGCACCTGACATATTTGCTGATTAAACATTCCAAGTCTAGTAATGATCCTATGGGCAACTATAGATCATTATGGAATGGCAAGTAGTAGTAAATTACGGCTTAAAAATGTTATTGTATTTCCAGAGTGGTCATTTTTTTCAGTAAAGCCAAGTAATTAAAATATAATGTTGTATTCCAACAGGGAAGAAGAACTCTATTCTCCAGCAACGGTTTCAAAAGGACCTCAACACAGGAGTATTCAACAACCAGGAGAGCGAGATACTGAATCAGATCGTGAAACAGGACAGGGAGATGATAGAGGGAGCTCCCTCAGTTAGCTACCAGCAACGTCCAGCTCTGAATTCTAGTACCAGCTCATCACTGAGAATGAGGACCCAATCTCCCCCTGTTTATACTGCTAACAGTCTGTCTCATGGGAATCTACAATCTCCCACACCAAGTCCGCAGACACCACAACAAGCGGCTATGTTTTCACCATCTTTCTCAACAGCTGCTTGTAGTCCTTCAATACAGAGTCCACTGGCAGGCCGAACATTTCAATACAGTTCCCCCACCGCTTCACAACTTTCATTATTACAGCATCAGCAGCAACAACAACAACAACAACAGCAGCAGCATCAGCGGCAATCAATATCCGGTTCAACATCTGTCAATGAAGCTCACAAGAGCACTCAAGCTCTACCAAACTCTAACCTAACAAGAGAAGTGAGGCCTCTCTCCGCTTCGCAGCCTTCTTTGCCCCATGAGATCTCTCCTCTAGTGACTAAGCCACACCAAACCGTAGGGGAGTCATTAGCTTCTCTACCACAACCAGTCTCAAATGTGCAGCCTTCAGGTGCTCAGTCTGGGAGCCGGAGCAATGTCCCTCCCCGGGTGGCACTGTTTCGACAGATGTCTTCAGGAGCTTTACCTCCTGCAAGGGCTGGGGCACCAGCCCAACCATCCACATCAGCCCCAGCTCCCAGCAAGGATTCTACCACAGGACCAACCACAGATACAGACACAGACAAACCACGTTATGCTTCAAATTTATGATGCCTCTTATCTGTACATAAAGACAACTCTAAATTTAACTGAAAACATCCCAAAAAAACTGTTTTAATCTATAGAATTCTAATATCTATTATGAAGAAATAATTTAGATGGCTCAACCGTACATAAAGAATGTAAAGAAAAAAAAAAAAAGAAAAAAAAAATATGAACTGATTAGCACTAAAACTACTATGAATATACATTCATATACATATATGTGTCTTCCTTTATTTTAAACATTAAAAACATTTTTTGTAACTTTTTTTTTCTCTTTGAGTAGACATTTTCAATTCATTCTTCTTAATTTTCCTAATTACCAGAAGGGAATTACATTTACATACAACTAGCAATTATTATCATTCAAAATGACTGGTAATTATTTATTTTTTTTCCTCATCTTGTACATTTTAATGTCACAGAAAAAATGAATGCATAATATAACATCGTAGATCAGTGCCTGTCTATTCTTTAATATGTGTTACTGCTAGATTAGGTTTAATAATTACCATCTGCTCCATGTTATCATTAAACCTAAATAGTGCATATTTGCCTACAGATCATAATTTGAAACCCAAATGGCTTGACCTCTGATCTCTCCAGCTCTCCACTTGAATACCATATTCTTGCTCAGGCCTGACACATAATAATAGTTAATGACAAATCCCAGCAACCACCAGGCAGAGGTCAGGACAATGCTGAGAAATGAAGGGCTGCTGGCAAGTATGTCGAAATTTTGGTAGATCCATTTATAGTCATTAGGGGTCATATAAGACAAAGCAAGACACCCAGAATCCCACGATGAAAAGAAACGCACCAATCTTTGCATATGGGTTCCTATGTTTCCAAATCCAGAAATACCCATCTTCATGCAAGGGTAGATGATTAGGGGACACTCCAAATGTCAGATGAAGATAAGTTGGTATTATATTTTCCTCCTTCAATTTGGTGCTCATGATTCAGTATTCAGCCCTCTCTACAAACGTAGAAAAACATTATCATATTTTGGTACAGGGTGGGAACACCATATCTGGAAGGGGCTGGGCAGCAAAGTATGAAAAATGATTAAGTTTAGATTCTTGAGATCTTATGTTCAAAATTTATAACCAGCTATTCAAGCTGAACCCCAAGGAAACCATCAAATACACAGATATATGGGAGCTGTTTTACCTGCCAGAAGATTTGTATTTCTGTGGATCTGGTCCTGAGATATGCACAGCTTTGCACACATCACAGCCCTGTTTGGCGGGACAGGAGACCTAATTATTCCCTGTTGACTTTAAGTAACACCCTAGAGGTCTTGTCCCTGGCCCTATCCAGTGACTGGATGGTGAAAAAAAAAAAGAAGCAGACTAATGAGCGTATCCCTCTGTCCCTCTTATCTATACTTGTATCAACATATTTCTTGTTAGCACATGAGCAGTGCAGCACAGCAGATTGGCTTTTTATATTACTTCTCCCTCTCCCAGTCTGACCTCTGCAGTACGGGGGATTAGCAGTCAAGTTTAAGGTGTGTACACTTTTTTTTTTTTTAAGATGATACATTTATTAAAGTAATAAGTAATATGGAGCTGCAATAATGTGTGTCTTTTATATCTGCCTAGATTTCAGCGTTATATGAATATAGATTAAGCCAAAATTTGCTGGCATGTAAAAGACTTTAAAGGCTAAGTTAACCTTTATAAAAAATAAATAAATGCACATATTTGTTGAGAAATAAATGTGCATTTGTTTTTTTTGCCCAGGAGCCTGCAAAGAAACCGATCAGGGAATTGTTGGTGCAGTCAGGCTCCTGCAAATTCTTCCTCCAGCCACCTGCCCAAACCACTGTACAGGCTTTCAGTTACTGAGCTGGAGTAAGTTTAAATAGACTATGAGTGTAGTGATCACCCCACTTTTATTCTATAAGGAACTACAAGTCTGTCTGCCACGGTGACAGATGGGACTTGTAGTTCATTCATTCACAGATCTGTTTGCACAGACTCTAATGGGCTTATATTGATTGTGTATCATCATTTTTGTTATTGTAAAGAAAGTGCAGCCAAGATATGATTTACAATTGAATGAAGGTGTTTATGCTGACAAGACAGAGGACATCATTTTTCATCAGTAAGACCCCGTTCAGAGATCACGTTGCAAGTGTTGCGCATAGGGAAGCCAATTCACTTCAATAGGCTGCCCTATGCATATTTGTTTCCCAAAAGAAGCTTCTGCTTCTTTTTGGGTAACAAGCTTAGTGTACTTTTTAAATGCATGTTTTGCTGCCATTGCAGCATTATTCTATTTTGCAACAAAAGCAGCGGAATTGCGCCACGTTTGGGATGTCAGTAAGAATAATGGCGCCCTAACGTACATCGTACAGTATTTCTGCCCGTTATTCCAAATTGCCAAATGTGAAGGGGGCCCCTTATTACTGTTACTTTTACTGTTACTTTTAACCTGATTTAAGTTTAAGTTAGGCTAAACTTCAGGCAGATATTGATTTTTATTTATTTTCTTTGTTTTTTTACATGACTGTATAGGGAATCAAAATTCATTTACCACATGCTAATGTAATGTAAAAAACCCAATAAACATTCTTCAAAAAAAAAAAAAATACATTAGCGAAAGCAGTTAAAACTTTGAAAAAAAAAAACATTAAATGTATTTTTAAATGCAACTAAATTGAGTAGCCGAATTAGGCTTAAGCCTGCCATAGATAACTTATTTTTGTTTTCGATCAGCCAGCGTGCTGAATGAAAAAAAAATGGATTCCTCCATCTACACATGCAAGATAAATGGAGGATACCTCCCCGCTTGAACATTGTATTGTGACAGTAGCACTCTCCATTGTTAGAATACACTGATCAGTAGCTGCAGTCGCTATTTTCCTTAATTCCTGTTTGACAGAAGGCGATCTAGCGATCGCCTTCTGTTAAACATAGTTGATCACACATGAATCGATATTCGGCCGGTCCCTGATGAACCCATAGAATTAAGGTCCATCATTGGCCAGCTTCAGTATCTATCATCCTCTTCTAGTCCCCCTCTTGTACATTAGAACAATCAAGGGGCATCAATAGGAACATTCAGCTGTACTACAGTGTATATGTGTGGAAAAAGAAAATGTCAATAGAAGGAAAGGAGCAAAGTGAGAAGAATAATGAGCTGATCAGTCAGGTGCTGCTCCTTCACTATCCAATCACAGTCTGGGGGATGGGAAAATGTTCTAGCAGTACTGCTTTAAATGCAATAAAGAAAAGGTACTAACCTGGCTGTGCTGCCTGTCATGTCTAAATCTCTGGATTAGATTGGCAGATAAAATAGCTCCCATATACAGTAATGGCTAAAAATATTGGCACCCCTGCATTTCTGTTAGATGACACATCTCTTCACCCAGAAAATTGTTGAATTTACAAATGTTTATTTCTTTTGTTTGTATGTTGGCATGACACAAAAAAGTGAAAAAAAAAAAAGCCAAACCTTACACATTCTACGCATAACTCCTAAAATAGACTGGACAAAATTATTGGCACCCTCAATTTTAATATTTAGTAGCACGACCCTTTGAAAAAATAACTGAAATCAATCGCTTCCTGTAATCATCAATCATCAAGTTTTTTACACCTCTCTGCTGGAAGTTCGAACCACTCTTCTTTCGCCAACTGCTCCAGGTCTCTCAGATTGGGTTAATTTTCCCAACTGCTGTTTGCAATATCTCCACAGGTGCTCTATGGGATTTAGATCTGGACTTATTGCTGGCCAGTTCAGTACTCTCCAGTGCTTTGTCTTAAACCATTTCTGGGTGCTTTTTGAAGTGTGCTTTGAGTCATTGTCCTGCTGTAAGACCCATGACCTCTGACAGAGACCCAACTTTCTGACACTGGGCCCTACATTGCACCCCATAATTCTTTGGTAGTCTTTAGATTTCATAATGCCATGCACAGGGTCAAGACATTCAATGCCTGAAGCAACAAAGCCAAAACATCAGTGAACCTCCACCATGTTTGACTGTAGGGACTGTATTATTTTTTCTGAAACCGTAGAATAATGGGCTTTACCAAAAAGCTGTAATTTTGTTTCATCTGTCCACAGCGCATTCTCCCCAAATAATTTTGGCTTCCTCAGGTAAGTTTTGGCAAACTCTTTGATCAATTTTTCTCTTTTGTCCACCTCCATAGAGATTAGCTACAGTGCCATGGGCTGTAATCTTCTTGACAATGTTGCGTACAGTGGACACAGGAACAATAAGATCTCTGGAGATGGACTTGTAACCTCGAGATTGTCCATGCTTTTCTACAATTTTTGTTCTCAAATCCTCAGACAATTCTTTGCTGCTCTTAATATTTTCCATGCTCTGTGTGGCACACAGAGACCCCAACAGAAAGGTTGAGTAACTTTTTCACCATTTTACCTGGTTACCGATGTGATTTCTATATTGTCAGCACCTGTTAATTGATGCATGTGAGTTTAATTACAATTACAGGAGCATCACAAACTTGGAGTGCAACTATTTCTTACAATTTTGAGAAGGTGCCAATAATTGTGTTGAGTCCATTTTTGAAGTTTTGCATGGAATGTGTCAGATTTGGCTTTTCGCTTCTCCACTTTTTTGTGTCATACTAATACAAACAAAATAAATAAACATGAAAATGCCTAAACATTTGTAATTGCAACAATTTTCTGGGCAAAGTGGTGCATTATCGGACAGAAATGCAAGGGTGACAATATTTTTGGCCGTGACTGTATGTGCTTCAGCTAAAAGGTTGCTCCTTTTTCTGTGGGGGGGGGGGGGATGAGCCTTAAGCAAACAGAGAGATGCTGCAAAGTCTTTGGAAGCCCTGACCACTTCCCCATTGGTGATAAAGGGCACCATGACAGTGGCAGGGTATTGCAAATCAAGTGTGGATGGTCCCTTTAGTCTCAAATATTTTACTGCAGGATTTTCTCCACAAGCCATTAAAAATTGAATAATAAGTACATCCTTCTTGAATGGAATTTTCAACACCTGATGTTCCATGTATTTTTGAAGAATGCATAAATGGGTGATTCACAATATAGAAATATTTAGTGCCGATTTCTTTCCAGTTAAGACATGACCCCTATTGTCTATAATTCTTCCTACAAATAACTAACGTTAGCCTGTGTGCTTGAAAACAGCTCCCCTCGTTGTAAAGACTTAAACTGCATGCCCTTTGTATATACAACATGTCCACTACAAAAATGTAAACCAGATCTTCTGACTGCTTTCACTAACCTCACTGCTTTTGCTTTTTGATTTTCTCATAAATACCATAGATGTCTACTGCATGGCTTCTACTAAAGCAAAATCTTATTGAATCCAGTGTATGGATCACAAAGAAAAACAAAAAAATCTATTAGCTCAAAATTTTGAGAATGTAATGAAACACTATTGTTTGCTTGAACAAAATTCTAAAACACTGGTTGTTTGTCTACCATTTGTGTGTTTCTTGTGATATACACTTTGAGACATCCATATGTTGTGTCTTTAGATGTTCCATGACCATTTCAGAAATATAACTTCACTATGCTGTTGAGATACGCACGGTTTGCTCTCTGTGTATGATGTAAAGGATCAGTATATCTTAAGGCATGTAGTATAAAAGCTTAGCCAATAGTTATCAATTTTATTAGGTGTCTTTTTAAACAATGGGGGTGGGCAGTAAGGAAAGGAAAAAAAAAACAGTGGGATCAACTGTTTTGTGAATGCCAAATTCAATGTCTAAACCTTAAACTAGTCTTGTGATTTAGGTGACTTCTTTGTTCTGAAGTTCTTTAGCTATCATTTGTGCCTAAAATCGTCTAGCTATATATTTATTCAAGTGGGTCATCACAACAACATGTGTACCGAATAGTATAAACTAATTGTACATATCTACATTTCTGCAATACAGACCTGTGTGATTAGATCACAATTGCCATAGAACCTTTTTTTAAGGCTGTAAATAATATGCTTTATGTATAGATAAAAATCAAGCAATGGAGACAAAGCTTTACTGACGACCATGTGCAATGTTTTAAATGAGAGATTCTGATACTACACTCCTATGCCTTTTTTTGAGATTATGTAAAGAAATCACATTTTTAAGTACAAGACTGTAATATACTGTAGTGAAATAGCAAAGCCAGTATTGACAATAGAAAGGGGATGGTGCATTGTATATAATGTTTTTAGTTGTAAAGAACTTGATTTTGTTTTTATCTCTATGGTTTCATTCTCAGAGTTGAGTTTAGACTACAGGTTGGATCAGAACATTGATTCAATGATAAGAACTCCCAAGGACACCTCTTTACAAATTTAAAGTATATTCTCGTGTGGGTAATTTTGTGATGACTTGGGTATATGAAATAAATGAATATTCATAAATGAATATTTTACTAATATTGATCATGGCTTTTGTGGCCAATACCCAGCCTGCCCTAGGCACCTAGGGCCACCTTTAAAGGTCAGTTGAGCATGCAGTTTTCCTCCAAGGGGCCTGCACATAGAGATGGTTAAATATGTTGCACTCTTCTATTTTATGTTGCTGAAGTTTCAAAATGTTACTTTTCATAACATTTTGGCATAGACGTTTAAAAAGCAGTTTTGAATAATGGTGAAAGTAGAAAACTTGCCAAATGTGGCTGAGAATTATTGAGGAAAAAAAAACATTCCATTGTCTATAATCTAGATTGGTAGGTTTGGGTGCTGTTATCAGTAACATCCAAAGTGGATATTTCATTTAGGTGGGTTAAATCAGCTGCTTTTTATTTTATCTCTGTGACATCAGTGGTGAGCTCTCTGTGCTTGTTTCCAGGTATGCACACATTCAGGTCTTGTGATGATTTTGCTTTTCATTTAGTTCATATTATGGAGAATGCAATAGGAGTCATAGGACCCCAAAGAGTTTACTGCAAAATTCAAAGATGGCAACAGGGCCAGGAATTATGGCAGGAAGATCTCACTGTTGGTGTTCCCACCAGAAATAAGCCAGCCCTTTAGACTATTATAAAGTAAAATGCCTTTGCAAACAAGCATAAATGGAGTCTTCCATTTCCTTGAGCTAAATAAGTCTTCAGGTGGCAAAATCACTCGGAAATTAAAAGGTTTTACTACATTGCCCCAAAACAAGTATGTACAGTAGATTGGGAGTCAGGAAATAAGATTCAGATTGAAAATTTGTTTAATGGAGGACTTAACAAATACTTGACAGCAGGTTTGGATCTGGCAATCTTCAGTATAGTTTGGACCTGGCAACCTTCTGTGTTTAGTGGGGACTTGTATGCTTACTCCAGAGCTGCACCTTTATATCCACATGATGGGTTACATTACACAGCTCTGAACAAGATCAGGCAATAAGAAAGTAGGCTGGGGGCTTACCATTACTTGCAAGCCAAACTACATAATGTGACCCAGAACGATAATAGGAAAGCGGTGGGAGAAGCTAAAGTAAGTAGTCTAGTATCTTACCTTCAGACACAATAATTGATCACCACTGACTCAAGGGCCACCATTAGACATGTGACTTTTGGATGTAGGGGCTAGAATTAGCAAAACTGAGAGACCACAATTACATACAAGGCCTAGAACAGGGGCCAGTATTGGACATAAAGACCACCAGATGACACAGGGACACTCTGTTACTGGACACATAGATCATGACTGAAGTCAGTCTAAACACAGCTAGACACAGAAACTGATCACCATTGCACATGACAGGGAAGAGACTAGCACTAGCACCATGGATACAAGGATACTGATCATTATAATGGATATACAGGCAGACAATACTGGAAAAGGGAAACAACAATTGGTATGCACCACTTCTAGAAGTAACAAAGGGAACCAAGTACTAAGCACCACAAAATATAGTAAATGACCACCACAAGGACCAGTGACCTTCCCCGGGCATAGAGTGACCACAACAACTTCTTGACCCACCGACTAAAACTACTACATTAAAGAAATGATAAGCACATTACTGTATCAGAGGGCATAGGGAATCACCTCTTGTGTACCAAGACTATACCCAAGAGCTGAACATCTGGAAAATGACCACTAGATGTATTGATCACTGCTGCAGCCAAGACCTGTCTAATAATAGTGGCATTGGTGACCGTCATAAGCCAGAGAGTGACAATTTAGAGGATGAATATTACTACAGTCGGGGAGCTAGCACAAAAGGGTATTTTGCAGCCATTGTATTGGAAGTGTTTTGGAGGAATCCCACCAGCCATGCCTTTGAATTAGATTACATAACAAAAAACAATGCCACCCCATCTCAACATAAAACTAAACTCCGGGTACTATTGTAAAAGGTCTCCAAAATTCTTGTAAGTAGCTCAATTATTTAACCCAAATTTTGTTTTAGATTTATTGACACTTTAAATTTTACATTAGCCTGAAAAGCCACAGGTCAGTGAAAAACTATGTAATGTAAGACTTTGTATTCTGCCCATACATATGTACTTAATACCTCAGTTATTCGCTGGGGCTTTTTTGAATGATTCTTTTGGTTCCACATTTTGCAATAGTTCAGATGCTTTAATTTGGTTTATAGAGTTTGAAATAACTGTTTCAATTGCTCCTATTTAAGAAAGCTTTGCCACCCCAATGGTCTAATGCCCTGACTCTGTGGAATGGTGTTATCGTTCCAGCCTTATGAAGTTTTACTTGTTTGCATTAATTTTTGTAAATACTGAAAACTCCAATGCTTTGGCACACCCATACAGCTTTGATCAGTGGTAATAGGCTGTAAATCTTGATAACTCTTCATTGACTATGGAGTTGTATAGTTGGTAAAACCCAGTTGTGGCTCTGATGAATTAGGATAAATAATATAAAATTGATAAGCTTTATTCAAATACAGTACTCTAACATATTAAAGGTTGGAACTGACATTTAAACTACTCTACATGGTTAACAGCTTAGTCAAGTCAAGCAGTACAGTCTCTAAATAACGAACAATAGTGGATTTTTAATCAATTGTAGTTAAAGCTCAACTCCACCAACCCCCATTACTCTGTGTCTTTGCTTTATCGTACAAGTCCAATCGTACAATGAGTCCCTTCCTATGTACCTAGGTACACTCAATTAGTAAATAAATCCCAATGGAGAGGGAATGCCAGCACAAAAAATATAACAAATATTGTCTGATAGGATATCTGATAAATGTTCACCAGTGTATCTCTTTGGTTGACCTTATTAAAGATTCCAATAGCCATAGAAAATCCACCTCATTTGCATTGCTACTGGCATGAATCATTCCGTCAGACACCTATCTACAAGTACATCCTTCTTTGTGAAGGGATAGGCTGGTGCTAACCCATAGTGCTCCAAAAATCCTTTGTCATGTAGTCATGTTCATTTGTAAACAATAGTTGTATATAGATAATAAACAGCAGCCTAAAGATCTATAAGCATAAAAATAAATAAAAATAACTGACCCAAACCATTATATGTTCTCTTTTAGTAAAAAAGGTGAAAAAAAGCAGAGGTGGACGTTGAATAAGAGTTGCATGTTTTTTTTTCCTCATTGCTTGTTTTATTCTTTAGCGCTGCTAAATAAAATACAAAGCAAATATTTTATTTTTAATTTTTTTTGCAGTTTCTCTTTATTCTTTAGCACCAGGATATCAAAGAGAAATATAATATAAAATAATTGTTAAACTGGCACCTGTTTCATTCTATGGGCATTGGATTTTAGGAACGTTGGTGAACCAGATAAAGATAATAGAAATAATAATAATAATGATTGGTCTTCTTATTAGTTGCTGTTGTGGCATGTTTCATCTGTTTCTTATGTTATTGCCTTTAATTCTGAATGAGCCCATGTAGCTCACTAGTAAACAAACCCTTATTATTATATATTTTAGCAGCAGCTGCTTCTTAATACATATTTCATGCTGTTTTTCTCACACTTACTATAGAAGGCCATTTCTATGAGTGCTGACTCAGAACATCTAATACAAAGGAGAGAGAATTAATAGACCTATAATCATAGTGTCCTATTTCTGTCAACATTTCTGAATTTTAAGTATGCCTCTTCTGAAAACAATCCAGCATCGCAAAGATAGCCTGGTGGAAATAAAAAAAGAAAAGTAATTAGCTATTGTATGAAAATGTACAAAACTGGTAGGTGGCAATGGTATGGTACATAATAATCCCTTAAAATGTGGCTTATTGTATGTAAATACAATGCAGTATATTTAGTGTATTTATTTTCATTTATTAAGATTTGAACTGTGAAGCTAGACCAAGATATTCCCTTTATCTGAATAAACTAAAATAAACTAAAACTTCTATAATTCCAATGGAGAATTATGTGTCTATACCTTGTAATACAGCTGTTAGTTTTGAACCTCTTTCTTAAATTTACATTGCCACCTGTTTGATGCTGAAGATTGAATCTCTAGGGTTAGGGCCACGCAGCCAGTCACTTATTTTGAGATGTTTAGTGTACTGGTGACACTACTTTTTATCTAATACCCAGTCGACTCACACACTCAACCCTGAGCAGATGTGTACGGGTGCATACATGCATGATCCAATGTGTATATCAACCACGGGGCATGGCTTTAAATGCTTCCTTAAAATAGAACTGAGATCAGGTTATGGAAATTCAAATATTTATGTATTCTTAAAAAGCAGTAAAGATGCTTTCAACAACCCCTTTCTGATTTTGCAGTTGAAGGGGAGTAATGGAGTAATGCAAGTAAGGGGGGGTAGTGTTGTGGAGGGGTTGTCACGTCCTCCATGTTTCCCACCTCGTTTGGCACCAAGCAAGAGTCACATGACAGGCCTACCTGGGGTGGGTCCTTCTGGGCTATGCTAGGCTCTTTTTGTACTGGGTTACTGCCATACACATGGGATACCTTTTAATTGAGCCACGCTCATGACCCAGTAGATGACAAACATGAATGAACTCTGGTAAACTCCCTTGATGCAATGTACTTCACCACAGTTACTTGTGCATTTAGAAGGGACATGCACGGACATGCACGGCCAATGCCCTCCCCACCTGTCCAGCATAGCACTGCTACCTCATTCCCAGTAAGGATATGGGGTCCCACTGTGCACCTTGCGCGGACTTCATGCGTGCAGTTCACTTAACTCTTTCTCTTCCGTTCCTGTGTACAGGATGATGGCCCTGGAATTGAAGATCTGCTCTGTTGATACGAGAGACAGATGGTGGCTGAAGGAGTGCCGACAACATCTCCCTCACTGCAAGATGCTATCTCACCTGCCATATATACACATTTAACAGGCTGCTAGAGAAACCTTTGTTAGCCCTAGTAACCCCTTGTATCTTCACACTGTAATAATTCTTCACACTGATGTCTTCGTACCCCTATGTGTTTAGTGACCCGAGCTGTAAGTATATGTGCCAGTTACTTACAATTCACCTCTTTAGTAACTTCAGACTAGGCAAAGTCAAAGTTTCAAAAGCTTTACTTAAAGTGGTTGTAAACCTACTTTTGCAACTTGCACCTACAGGTAAGACTAGATTAAGGCTTACCTGTAGGTGCAAGAAATATCTCCTAAACCTACACGGTTTAGGAGATATTTGCTAAAAATTACATGCACCGATGTCTACGGCGCATGCGCGCCGTAAACAACTGCGCATTCATGGGGTTAATCCCATTCACAAATCCGGCTTAGTCACGTCTTCGCCACTCCGGCCAATCACAGCGCCAGAGCGGCGCTGTGATTGGCTGGAGCGGCGATACCCGGAAGTAACCTTGAGAGGGAGACAAGGACGCCTTTGGGGGCCCCGATCTAAGGTAAGTGATGCATAATGAGCTAGTATGCTAGTCATACTAGCTCATTATGTCTTTGTCTTGCAGGTTAGTTTAAAAAAAAACATTTTTTAAAAGGGTTTACAACCACTTTAGAGAATAATTTAACATGATGCCATTCACAGGTAACAGTTTGGAATAAAATGCAGACATTTCCCTAACATCCCTAGTCCCTAACTCAGGCTTGTGGCTGCCCCATCATACCTGCATAAGCATGAGTCCATATTTGGCAGAATCCAGGAATTGGCGTCTTCAGGAAGGACTGCAAGCTCCAGCAATCCTTTACATCTTGATGGCTGTATTTGTTATTTCTCTCCTGCCTTCTCAACCACCCACTGATTTTTGCCCCCTGTCCCTTTTATAGAACACAGGACTAGAGATCTGGACCCAAGAAAACCTGGGAATTAAGTTACCCCTAACTTCCCACTGCGGCAGCAGTACCCTTTGCCTGCCTACACACATTCTTAATAGAAGCAGTAAGTTGTATATATCGGGCATCAGCACTCTGCTCTCCATGTCCATATGCTCTGGATTTGTATTAGATATTGAAAGGGTGGTAGTCTGCCAAGTTACAGTTGTGAGGAAGAAGTTGCCCTGCTAAAATAAAATTCAAAGTACTTGCTGCCATAAATTGTGTGGGTGAATTACTCCACAGTGCATACAGCTACAGAGATCTGCGAGGGCCTGATTTGAAGCTTGTTATTGCTGGTTCAGAATTGTAAATATTTGAATTCCCTATTTTATTAAAATCAAGTGACTGAAGAAAAAAAATAGGCAGTATTCAATAACATTTATTTTATGAAATTATCTATAGCAATTTTGTATACTAGATCAATTATGTAAAGAAAGTGTAGTTTTCCTTTTAAGGATCTGTGATATCAGATCTAAGCTGGACTTTAGAAGTAAAGGGAGATTTCCATACAACTTCAGCTGTCTGCATGTTTGGACCTACTAATAGTATTGTTCATGATGCTTTAATGGGCATCAATGTCTGTTTTTGCATTTATTTCTCGTAAGCTCAGATTTGTGACAAGTTTACTTTATATATATATTTTTTTTAGTTGAGCAGCTATCCAAAGAACAGTTATATTATTTTTTAGTATAAAGAAAATAATTTTAAGAAGACTTTTATTGTTATGGGGAACAAAAAAGACCTGTTTTTTAGGCATTCTTATAAATATGATGTTGTATCGCCTATTTGTATACATTTTACAGTACTTATCTGAAGTATTAGGACTGCTTCCTAAAGAGACTTTGTCACATTCTCTATTCTTACTATGACCATATCAGTTGACAAATTAACATATGTACTACAATAGGAGAGGGAAATGGGGAAAGCCCTATCTCTGGAGGACTCGAGTGAAAATTTGACCTATATGTCCAAGAGTTCTACTCTTGGAAGTATAGGTCAAATATTTTAGCATCTAAAAACTCTTATAGTATGTCAGTTGTACCTTATTACACCTACATGCATTGCTAAATATGTCCTGTCCTGTAGCCCCTTATGCTTTTGGGGAGTGCAGGACAAGATGCAATGTACCATATATAGTGAGCTTGCCCCAGGGTGCAATGATCATGCATAAGGGTCCTTTACCGAACTAGAACCATACTACACCAGAATTTTTCATAAATGTCCATGAGAAGCTCTAATGCATAAAACCCATCAGTGTGTTAACCAAACCTAAACAAAAAATGTTATACTAATTTTTATATGTGGCATCCAAAAAGACTATTGCAAGGGCAATGTAATGATCCACCCTTAACTATCAAGAAGTACCACAAAAAATAATGAACGATTTTTTACTAAAAGAATGTCGATATGGACATCTTATTAAAAAAAGAGTTGATCTCCCTGCTGTTGAGACCCATTTCACAACAACTGCTCATCTGATCCTCCACAAAGCTGATGCCGGTGCTGATATTAAAGATCATAAACCCTGCGGTTGGCAACATAAAAATCGCCATATGAAATATTTCATATCAACTCGATTACAAAAAAAAAGGTGAAAATATTATTTTTGAAATATTTTTAGACCTGTACATAATAAATAGAGCACATAAATACAAAACACATTCCTGTTGTTAATACCCTGATGACTGCTTTATCTGGAGAATGCTGTGTTTTATATTAATACCTGTGTGTAGAATATAAAAAACATATGCAGATGTAAATCAATTAGGATAATGTATACTTAAAGGAGTTGTAAAGGTTCGTTTTTTATTTGCATTCACAGTATGGTTAGAGCGTTCATTAAAAAAATGCCAAAGCTTTTTGCAAACATGCATTTTTAGGGGGAGAAAATTAATGACTAATGCATTTTGTTTAGTTCAAGCTATTTGTCAAACCAGATAGCACAAACTGATAAAAAGAGATATTTATCATAAATATATTTTGCCCGCTCAGGCTTTTTGTTTTGTAAAGACTCTGAAAGGAAATGTTATTTGGAAGCTTTTGCACTGACACAGATAAAATAACTCCACTCCACTTCTTCTCCTATCTTCGTGCTAAGTCTTTGGTAGTACTGTCCATGTATGAATAAAGTTCATAAAGCACATTTGATGTTTTCTTTATAAAAGTCCATGCAGTATGGTGGCAAAAAAGGTATGTCGCAGATCTACATATTTTATTATCATAGAACAATTTTAATCTCTTTAATCTCTTCATAAGTTTTATGAAATAATGCAGTCTTTTAATGCTGAAAGCTTTCAGTTATTCAAAATATTAAAGTAACACTAAAGGCAAACTTTATTTTCATTTTCAATACAGTAAGGGAAGGTTATAGCCCCTGTCATATTTTTATTTTGCCATCTGTGACCCATTTGGGAGATTTTCCATCGCTTTCTATCCCATAGTCAAAACAGGAAGTGTGGGGAAATCTTTCCAACGTGTTGGAATACTTGGTAGTCACTAGTATTTCCATTAGAATATTTGCCCTGTATTCCTGTTCTAATGACAACCCAAAATCTGGGGTTTTCTTTCACCTTCACTTAATATTTTTTAACCACTTTAGCCCCGGAAGATTTGGCTGCTCAATGACCGGGCCATTTTTGGTGATACGGCACTGCCTCGCTTTAACTGATAACTGCGCAGTCGTGTGATGTTGTACCCAAACAAAAGTGAATTCTTTTTTTTCCCATAATTAGAGCTTTCTTTTGGTGGTATTTGACCACCTCTGCGGTTTTTATTTTCTGTGCTATAAACAAAAGAAGAGCGACAATTTTGAAAAAAACACAATATCTTTTACTTTTTGCTATAGTAAATATCCCAATTTAAAAAAAACAACAAATTTTTTTTTCCTCAGTTTAGGCTGGTATTCTACATATTTTTGGTAAAAGAAAATCGCAATAAGCGTATATTCATTGTTTTTCACAAAAGTTAGAGCGTCTAGAAAGTATTTATGGCATTTATATGGCGTTTTTATAATTTATTTATTTTTTACTAGTAATGGCAGTGATCTGCAATTTTTTGCGGTATTGCGACGGACAGGTAGGACACTTGTGACACATTTATTAACATTGACATTTACAGAGCGATCAGTGTTATAAATATGCATTGATTACTTTGTAAATGTCTCTGGCAGGGAAGGGCTTAACACTAGGGGGCGATCAAGGGGTTAACTGTGTTCCCTATGTGTGTGTTCTAAATGTGGGGGGGTGGTACTAACTAGGAAAGATGACAGATCGCTGTTTCTACTTTGTAGAAACACACAATCTGCCTTCTCTTTTCTGACAGCACAGGGATTTTTCTGTTTACACACACAAACCTCTGTGCTGCCACTCATACATGCGATCGCGCATCTGGTCCCCCGCTGTGCAACGGGCGCACGCTTGCGCCCTCTGGTGGCTCTCCTGGGAAAAGCCGTATATGTACGGGATTTCGCCCAAGAGAGCCATTCTGCTGCAGTATGCAGTATATCTGCGTGAGCCGGTCGGGAACCGGTTAATCCAGCTAGTGAATTTGAATTTATTTCAGCCCTTGGTAATCTCCTATACATCATACAGCACTGGATGAGGCAGGATTGGGAGACAATCAGAGGAGCTGCAGGTGATCTGGTGACTAGGAACATGTTGATAGGAAGAGTAAGCAGAGGGGTGACCTTCACTGTTAGGTCAGAAGTCTGGGGAAGGGAGATATTAACACTACGTTCTTTAACTTTGAAAGAGGAAGTGAAGTCATCTTCTATGCTGTACTGTGTGGCAGGGCTGTTTAAAATTCAGACCTGGATGTACAGAAATACTTTTTTTTTTCAAGATAAAACAGACCAGTTATTTGTGTTTCATCTGTTTATTTTGATATTTGAATGGAGTTTAGCTTTAAGTATTGTCTAAATCCCACAGTGCAGTCAGTGCACATGATTGTCCAGCCTGCTTTATAAAGGTCATGCAAACAAGTGGTGATGAACAAGTATGGATGAACACAAGGTTATGCTCCAACTGAAAGTCTTTTCTCCAATGAAATTAACAGAATGAACATAAATTAAGAAAACTTAGTGGTTGACTTACTAAAGTAGTGAAAACTGATGGTTTAGGAAAGTGAATGCTCACTTGGCTTAGAGCAGGGGTGTCCAAACTTTTCAAAGACGTCCAAATTTGATGAATTAAACATGCGTGAGGGTCGACCATTTTGCCTGACATTCTTTGAACCTTTAAAATTAAATGCCAATTAACTATTTTATGTAAAGTTTATTGCAAACACATTGACTTAACAACTGTTTAGATTTGTCATCTCTCTGCCTTTTATATCTGAAGGCCAGATGAAAAAATAATAGACCGACTGACATTAACTGAGATTTTACAATGTATTCATCTCAATGGAAATAAAAATTGCCTGCACACAGCTGTGTGTGGTGAAGAGTCTAATGCCCTGTACACACGATCGGATTTCCGATGGAATAAAATCCGATGGATTTTTCCAACGGAAATCCGATGAAGCTGAATTTCATCAGTCTTGCCTACACACCATCAGTCAAAATTCCGACCCTCCAAAACGCTGTGAGGTAAAACACTCCGACAAGCCGAGAAAAATTTAGTTCAATGCTTCTGAGCATGCGTCGACTTGATTCTGAGCATGCGTGGGTTTTTTCTCCGGTGGAGTTCCACACAGACGATCGTAATTTGCTATCGTTTTTTTTTTCCATCTGTTAAATTGAAAACAGGTTCTATTTTTTTATACCGATGGAAAAAAGACTGATGGGGCCCACACACGATCGGTTTGTCCGATGAAAAAAGTCTATCTGTCTTTTTTCATCAGAAAAACCGATCGTGTCTACCCGGCATAAGAATGAGCTCAGGCGTGTTATTTGGATATATATCGTTTGTGGCCCGCTCAGGGCTAAGGATGAGTTTGGGTGTGTTCACAACTCCACATGCCCGAGCCTGCCGGGAAGCTGACAGCGCGCAGCGCCAATCACAAGCACTGAGACATTTCCCAAACTCTGCAGCTGCGGACAGGAAATCTCTCAGTGCCTGTGATTAGCGCTGTGTGCTGTCAGCTTCCCGGCGGGCTCAGGCACGTGGAGTTGTGAACGCGCCCGAGCTCATCCTTAGTCTTGAGCGGTGCTCAGGGATTTGTTGGGGCCACAAAAGATATATATATCCAAATTACCAGTGGGGCCGCAATAAAATGGAACACGGGCCACAATTGGCCCACGGGACAGACTTTGGACATGCTTGGCTTAGGGAATAAAGAGAAGTTATGTTCACTTCAATCATCCAATCACCTGCAAGGTACAATCCTGTATTTTAACTTCTCTTGCAAATAATTTGTCATTCAACCTGAACATGGCTTTGCATTATTCACTAAGCTAATGGAAATTGTCTGCTGCTTGGGGTTGATTTACTAAAAAAGTAGATCTGCTTCTTGCAAACTGAAAGTTCACATATCTTAGTGAATAAGGTAAATCTGTATTTACTTAAATCATCTTATTACGTGAAAACAAAATACTTTTTTTTTTTATATATGTCCCAATCACTAAGCAAAGTAAAAACCCACTTTGCAAAGTACACCACCTCTGCTCCTTTAGTAACAGTAACCCTGAAGGGTTGATGGCATGCTTGTCTAACAGATTCATACATTTTATATTGGACTATTAATATAATAAATGTATTATCAATTATAGTAATAAGATTTATTATCATTATTTTACTTTAAGAAATTGAAATCTTACATTTGTTTTGATAATCTACAAATATATTTAATATATTTCTTCCTCTTAGCAATTCTAGATTAAAGCTTTGGCAAGATATTGTTCAAATTGAATAGTTCTTCTATAATGAATCATAACTGACTACCAATAGTTAATTTAATCTCAAAGACTGACCACTTGGAGCAACTGTATCTACCTATGTAAACATGCATGCATGAGATTTTATAGATGGGCAACTCCTATCCTCATATTGATTAGTTATCCAAAATAATAACTACTGCAGTAGGGAACAGACAAAAAAGATACACTCAGCATCTTTCCACATAACTGTTCTGTTTTATTTGACACCATTGAAGTTTTTTTTACACATGATTACGTAGG
The DNA here is from genome assembly GCA_029206835.1 of Rana muscosa. Taxonomy (NCBI): domain Eukaryota; kingdom Metazoa; phylum Chordata; class Amphibia; order Anura; family Ranidae; genus Rana; species Rana muscosa. The sequence continues at coordinate 1,164,466,700 of CM055116.1, forward strand.
TAACAAGGGGCGTAACATAGGCAGGCTAATTCTAATCAGGACTCAAAAGAATTAAAACATTTAATGAAAACATTATTAGTGCCGTGTGCACAGTGAGTGCAGTGTGCAAAACATACAAAATAGAAAATATACAGAACTTACAAATTTTCTTTACACATGAGCATAGATGGAACGCAAGTAAGCAACGTTTTTTAAGAAAGGTGTAAACACTGCTTACTGTTGTTCGCATTATTGGCTTAAATTTAGTAAATCAGACCTCTGATTCTTCAAACGCATCTCTATACCATTTCTCTACCAAGATTCTCAGCAAAGCCTTAATAAGCATCATCAAAGAAATGTTGTTCCCCAAAACTGCACCAATTTTTTCCTCAGCACCTTGTGGCAGAGGTGTCCAAGAAGCATACAATATGCTGTTTTCATACAATACATGTATACACATACATGGATGTGTGGCTATCGGTTGGATCAGCTCAGAATATCAAGCATTATTTGTGGTAATTTTAAAGTGGATGAATAAACTTTCTCCTAATATTAATAAAGGCCTGTACACCAGCCTTTCTCCAGCCACCGTGGAACCTTAGGGGGTTCTGTGGGCAGTTGTAAACTGATCTTTCACTTACACTGAAGGCAAATTTTCCATTAACCACCAATATAAAGGGTCAAATCCACACTGACCACTATAATAAAATGACTTTTTTTCATTTTAAAATGTTTCATTTTAAATTTCTTAATGCAAATTATTTTGTTATTTACAGCTAGAGGATGGAAAACAAATATCTGCTTTGGATGTTAAAAATGCTACGTAGGCCACGTTATTTAATTTATTTAAAACTTTCAACAACTTTCTGACCAAACTAGTTGTATTTTTAATCATTTTTAACAGGGGTTTTCTGTGACCTGACATTTATTTTAAGTTTCTCCAAAGTAAAAAGATTGTGAAAGGCTGCTCTATAACTTTATACAACAATTTATAAGGGGTGCATTTCTGGCAAGGTCAGCAAATATTACAAATTTGTTATATGTTTCTAAATTTAGGGTGGCCATTAACTCAGGTTCTATATTTTCACAAAAATAATTTATCCTTTATAAATTATCTTGTTGCCAGAGTTTGAGAGGATGGATGTCAGTTTTTTTCAGCTACTTAGGAGTGTCACTAAAATTGTTCTATAGCTCACAAAATGTGTATTTCCATTTTTTATTTTATTTGTATGAAGGATGTAGTAAAGTATGATAGTTTTACTACACAAAATAAATTGCTAAATATTTTGTAGTGTTTAAGTTTATATGCTTTTAAATTAACATTTAAATATTTAAATGCTGGCCCTTATTGAGTTAACCAGTCAATTTCGTCATTTGGTTTGGTTCCTTCAATGAAAACTTTAGAATATTTATTTACCAACAATGACACAAAACAGAACAAAATATGCCTATAAAAAATTATAAAGTTTATATACACAAAACAGATAATGTGTAATAAGTGTATTAGATTTAGAACAAAACTACACTGGTATACAAATAAGATGTGTGCAGATATACAACAATAGACTTAAGAGATAGTCAAGTTAAATACATTGAAATATTACCTAAATGATACCTAAATCATTAAAAAAAAACAAGTTTTAGTGATAGGTTCATAGAATAACTTACACTTAAAACCGACAATTCACATATTCTGTTGCACACATGTTATTAAATCTATACCAAAGTAATTACATCTTCTTTAATTAAAGTTTTTTTTTTCACTATAATTGTAAAGATAAATAAGATACTCAATTCTGAGAAAAAAACATGATTCTAAATTGAAATAGACAAAGAAAAGAGACAACAGTTTATTATACTTTTCCTTTAATCAGGAAAAATCATTGTTTTATATTATTTTACGCTATATGCTGTAGAATTTTGCCTTAGATAAAATTTATTCAAAATACATATGATTTTTTATTTTTATATCAATAAATTTGTGGCAAAATATATTTTAGCAAGGTGGTATTATTCACATATTTTTATTTTAGATCATGAAAATTGTAATACAACGACTGCCGGCTTGTAAAAATATGCTACATAATAAAGACTACACTAAAATGGAGTATGCTGGGTTACTGTCTTTAACCATTTCATAATATGCAATGTTTCTGTTAAAAAGGGGGGGGATTGAAGAACCAGTTTTAGCCCTTTCAGCCAATGATAAACACAAATAATATACATTCTTTGAAATATTGATATGTATTCTGATTTAATGTACTAATATATTACAAGTATTACATAATTTTTGTTTTTCATGCAAGTATCGATGATTTTAGTTTTTTTCTGTACTATCAACGACATCTTTGAAAAACACAAATGTATTTTTTAATTTTAAGATATAGTTAAGTTTCTAATTAGATCTATATTATTATGCCCCATTGGTATTATATATCAATTTATGTATTTTATGTAAATGTTAGTATACAATTTTTTACTGGTAGAATTGAAACTGGCTAGAAAAGGGTCACTTTGATACAGTTGGTCAATTCGGGCATGTATATGGTACCAAGAAACCCTGTTTTTAATGCAAAATTTCTGAAAAGTATATTGGTGTAGGCACTGTGCGGATGATTAATTTAGGGTAACAGTTCTATATTACCAAACTGAGGGAAAATGGTATGTAATACTATATTATTATTATTACTATTTTTAACACATATCTGTGTTAGGGTCCAATACCTACTGAGGGTAGAATAATATCATATAAGTTATGCATCATTTTAATTCATTTTTGCACAAACAGTATACTTTTCTGCACAAGGAACAAGAATATACCATTCCTGTTGGTGATGTCTGTTGCTTTATAAATGACAGATATTCGTGATATTTTACTACCACTCTTTCTCTTTTTCTCGCTCTCTCTCTCATATATATATATATATTTATATATATATATATATATATATATATATTTATATATATATATATATATATATATATATATATATATATATTATATATATATATATATATATATATATATATATATATATATATATATATATATAAAAATTAGTAAGTGTTATTAAAAACATATAATATGATTTTGCTTGTTTTTTAAGAAGCACATCTGTATCCCCTGCGTGATAAATCATCCAATAATTCGTTTAACATCAAGTTTTTTTTTTATTTTTTAAACTGTACATTTTTAGAGTGTTATTGCTATTAATAAATCATTTTCATTTTAAGAAAATGTTAATACAAAACTGGATCAGTAAGTAAAGCCAATGTTGCAAAAGGAGTGTTTTAGGATATAAACAGGATGTGTTAAACTTCATCTGTCAAACCAAATGAAATTATATTGGCAATGCTATGTTTCCCTGTTTATGTTTCAATTATACATAAATATATATAATATATATGTATATATGACTTGGATGAACAAACTGTTAACACTCATGTAATATAAAGGTCTATTGTTGCAGACAAGCTGGCCTGTAATCTCTGTATGTATGTACATATATATGGAATTTCACATCTGTACAGGATGAAGTGTATTTTGTAAAGACTGGATATAAATGCTGCTGGAAAAAAAATTCTAGATAAACTGATTCCTACAGATTGACTGTATGATCAGGAAGGATTTTATTTTATTTTGTCTTTGCTTAAAGCCATAAAAACATCTAAAACGTAATTAAAAAATAAAGCCTCTACATATTGTATTATATCATTTTCAATGTGCTGTCATGTTTCTTCATTTAATGAAAGTAATTAAAGAGTAGTGATAAGGAAATTAGTTTGGCTGAACAAGGATGTGACTATTAAACAATATAACAACCACCTATGGCACATAACTGAAGGTTCAATAACACTATAAACAGCCAGTTCCCCCTTGCTCTTTATATCCTTGTCAGTCACTAAACAGTTATTTGGTTAATCCAAATTGTCCATGACTTCTCAGTTATCAAGCGATTCATCAATTGCAGCACATAAAATAAAGTCACACAAGCTGCTGCTTATCTTGCCAGTTCGACTCTCCAGAAAATGAAAAACAGAGTCTTACAATGTGTTGCACCCAATCCATACACCAAATCATAGTGTGGCATCATTCAACCTTGGAAAGGACTGGTGCTGGTCCTTGGGGTGGTTGGTCATTCTCTGAGGGGACAGTGCCATAGGGTGAGTTCTGAAGCAAGAGCTTTTTGTATTTAAAAAAAGTAACGTTCGGTGTGGCTTTAAAGTGGTTGTAAAGTCACGTAACACAATTACTTGTATCCTCTGTTTTTAGCAAGATATAAAGTGCAGTGTGTGTGTTTTTTAAAAATTATAATCCTAAATACCTTTTTGCACATCTCCACTGTGTGGTCACGTGATCTTCCTCCGCTCTCCTTCCCTGATCTAAGGAGAGCAGCAGGAGGGGCTGAGATTCCCCTCTGATGTCAGGAGATAGGGGGTCACGTGACTGCACAGCGGTGCTGTGCAAGAAGGTATATAGCATTATAATAATAATAAAAAACTGACATACTGTACTGAATATCTTGCTAAAACACAGAGGATACAAGTAATTGTGTTATGGATTACATTAGAATAGCGACAGGAGGAGAGGAGAGTGGCGGGGAGGAGATCAGCTTTCACACTCGGACTACAGAAATGACAGGCAGGGAGGGGGAGGGGAGAGCGCCTGTGTATACACAGCATTATGACGGCACGTAATCTTGGATCAGCAGCCATGATTATCGTGGTCTGCACACATAGAGGGACATGGGTACAGGCAGGATCAAACAGGTATTTTAGAACATAGAAAGGAACAAATGACACTGCAAAATCACTATGCTATTGATCATGCCTTAAAGGAACAGGAGAATTTTTTTTTTTTAGGGTTACAACTACTTTAACTTCCTATTGGGTAACAGAGAATGTTCACGTTGTCATAAGGGCATGTATACTTCCTACTGAGCAATGATAGTGTGGGAACCCTCCCATTACTGAACAGATATTCTACTTATTGAGTAATTGCCATAATGGACTGATGGAAAATAGTAAACCTGGTAAGGGGAAATTACCAATTTACCCATTCATTATAAGGAGAGCAATTTATTTAAAATTTTACATTAAAAAAATAAATAAATGCAAAATAGGGCATACCAGAGGATACCAAAGCCGATAGAAGAGATGATAGTAACAGATCAGTGGATTGTCAACAGAGGAGATTTGTACAAGTTGGCTCATCTGTAATAAGCATTACATCTACCCACTAATTTCTTTGGCAGGCACAAGTGGGTTAAAGAAGTAGAAACAGTTCACTTTGCAAAGTGAATGTTCCTTGAGCTTATTAAAGAAAAGATGAAGCTGTGTTCACTTCAGTCACCCAATCATGTGCATGAAAACATCTTACTCCTTTCACATGTTTGGGCACTCAAAGTAAATACAGATTTGGCTTTTTTTTTTACTTCATTAAAGGGGTTGCTCCACCGGAAAAAAATAAATAAAAGCCAGCAGCTACAGCTACAGCAGCTGCTGGCTTTTAATATTTGGACACTTACCTGTCCTGGAGTCCAGCGACGTCCGCAGCAGAGGATGAGCGACCGCTCGTCGCTCTGCTGCTCCCTCCTCCATCCTCGCTGAGGGAACCAGGAAGTGAAGCCCTGCGGCTTCATGCCCGGTTCCCTACGGCGCATGCGCGAGTCACGCTGCGCCGTTCTGATTGGTGCTCCTGTGTTCTGGGAGCCGAGTGTCTCCCAGAACACCAAGGGAAGTCTGCGGGAAGTGACGTAACTCCCGCAGATTCCCGGAGAGAGGACTCCCGGATGTGGGTGAAAATACCTGTCTTAGACAGGTATCTTCACCCCCCTCCCCCCTGAAAGGTGTCAATTGTGACACCGGAGGGGGGGAGGGTTCCAAATAGCAAAAGTTGCTATTTAGGGTGGAGCTCCACTTTAAGTGAACATTTATTTCGCTAAGTGAGCATTCTGAACATGTGCTACTCTACTCCTTTAGTAAATCAACCCCATGATCTTTTTATGTTACAACCATTTGTTTATAATCGCAATGTAAGCTACTTGTGGTCCTTGGACCTGTGTGTCCATATAACCTGACAATGCCTTTGGTTCTAAATAGGATCTACTGTGTTGCACACTGGTTAAAGGGATAGCTTTTTGGTTGCTCACCCACCTCACCCTAACCTGATGGGTTATACTTTCTTGTTGGTCCTCACCCCAACTCTATAGAATCCATAGTATTCATGCACTACACTGACTCAGCTCTCCCTTCTTCTTCCTTTTGTTCTGCTCCTATGTTTAGGAGGGATTACAAGGCTAGCAGGTTGCCAAGTCACATAGCTCATTTCTGCTATGAAATTTGAAGATTCATTGCTCCAAAATGTCAACAAGGCCAACAAGGTTTTGTTTTAAAGCCTATTTATGGCTCGCTTAGACTATGTAAATGTCTGTCTATACTCCAATTGAGTATAAAATGTAAATGTACCTGGTAATTTCAATCTTTTCAAGGGACTTGGGTCTCACACAGCATTTCCTCCATCTCTTCTCCTGCTGCAGTGATGTAATCTCCATTACATATCATTTGTAGCTAGCTCTTTGATAATAATGCATATGTGAATGACATTCAGCAATACTGCAATGTAAGTAATGGGAGAAATGGGAAGAAAGTGTATTAAAACTCATTAGTTAAAAGGGTCTGTCTCCACAAAACATATTTTTCATCTTATGGATGGACTGAGTGACCTCTTGGCTCAACTACTTGCTGCAAATACTGTAAAACCAAGTAAGACTTGTGCTGCAGTATTCTCCTAAATCTAAAATGAAAATGAAAAGTTCCAGCTGTAAGGGTGAGCAAACGCACCTTTAAAAGCTGTGACAGATGGAGCTAGCTAGAAAATAAAGATTTCGCTACTGGAGACCCAAATGATTTTACAAAACTGAATTTATGAAGACTAACATATGGGTTTAATGTACACTGACACTTTAACCACTTGCCGACCGCTGATGTACGTCGGCAGAATGGCACGGCTGGGCATATTGGCGTACAGGTACGTCCTCTTTAATATGCACAGCCGTGGGTCGCGCGTGTGCCACCGCTCTCGCCAAACCCGGTTGGGTACTCCGTGACCGCGCCTGCGGGACCCGCGGACCCGATCGCCGCCGGTGTCCCGCGATCGGGTCACAGAGCTGAAGAACGGCGAGAGGTAAGTGTAAACAAACCTCTCCCCGTGCTTCCTAGTGAGCCTGTCACTGATCGTCTGTTCCCTGTCATAGGGAATGACAATCAGTGATGTCACACGCCAAGCCACGCCCCCCTACAGTAAGAATCACACATTAGGTCAAACTTAACCCCTTTAGCGCCCCTACAGGTTAACCCCTAAACTGCCAGTGTCATTTTCACAGTAATCAGTGCATTTGTATAGCACTGATCGCTGTAAAAATGACAATGGTCCCAAAATAGTGTCAAAAGTGTCCGATGTGTCCGCCATAATGTCGCAGTCACAATAAAAATCACTGATCGCCGCCCTCGGGGCTTTCACATTGGAGAGACAGCAGCCGCTGTTTAGGCTCGGTTTGCAGGCGCTATTTTTAGCACAATAGCACCTGCAAACCGCCCCAGTTTGAAAGGGGCCTAAATGAAGCAGCTAGATTAGAAGGTCTTTTTTGGTGAAACAAAAAAAAAAAAAAAAAAAAGGTCTTTTACTGAATGTGTTCAAAATATGTTACAAATTGTAAATCAAATGGGGAAATAGTATGTGTGGAATTAATAAGCTACACGTATCACAATACATATAAAGAGAATACAAGGCTGACACCACTAGATTTTTGAAAGATAAATGAGTCAGTTTAAAGAATAAATGTTCATTAGAAAAGAAAATGTGTATTCAATATAAAAAGCCCAACTCCATGTTGGGTGCCCCCAGTCTAGCTAACCCCATACTGCATAAAATAGCATACATATACTATATTACCAAAAGTATTGAGACAGCTACCTTTACACACACATGAACTTTAATGGCATCCCAGTCTTAGTCCGTAGGGTTCAATATTGCGTTGGCCCACCCTTTGCAGCTATAACAGCTTCAAATCTTCTGGGTAGGCTGTCCACAAGGTTTAGGAGTGTGTCTATGGAAATGCTTGACCATTCTTCCAGAAGCACGTTTGTAAGGACAAGAAGGCCTGGCTCACAGTCTCCGCTCTAATTCATCCCAAAAGTGTTCTATTGGGTTGAGGTCAGGACTCTGTGCAGACCAGTCAAGTTCCTCCACCCCAAAATTGCTCATTCATCTCTTTATGGACCTTGCTTTGTGCACTGGTCCAAATCATTTGGTGAAGGGGGATTATGGTGTGGGGCTGTTTTTCAGTGGTTGGGCTTGGCCCCCTAGTTCCAGTGAAGGGAACTCTTAAGGCGTCAGACTACCAAGACATTTTGGACAATTTCATGCTCCCAACTTTGTTGGAACAGTTTGGGGATGGCCCCTTCCTAATCCAACATGACTGTGCACCAGTGAACAAAGCAAGGTCTATAAAGACAGGGATGAGTGAGTTTGGGGTGGAGGAACTTGACTGGCCTGCACAGAGTCCTGACCTCAACCCAATAGAAGACCTTTGGGGTGAATTAAATCAGAGACTGTGAGCCAGGCTTTCTTGTCCACATCAGTGCCTGACCTCCCAAATGCACTTCTGGAAGACTGGTCAAACATTCCCATAGACACACCCCTAATCCTTGTGGACAGCCTTCTCAGAAGAGTTGAAGCTGTCATAGCTGAAAAGGTTGGGCCAACTCAATATTGAAACCCTACAGACTAAGACAGGGATGCCATTAAAGTTCATGTGTGTGTAAAGGCACTTCACTCAGGATGATCACTGTGCTTCACTCAGATTTGTGTGCAGGATAAGGGAGCACAGAAAGAAGGCTCATTGCAGAGTATGTAAAAACGGGGTTTATTTAAGCTAAAATTTGCACTTACAATAGAGATATTACACAGTCAAGAGTGGATGATCCAGCATTGAGATCACCAATAAATCTGAATGCTCATTATGTCACAGCTCACGCTCCTTCCAACGCGTTTCCCTTAAACTACGTCTGGGAAAGTCTCTATTCCCAGACGTAGGGGAAACGCGTTGGAAGGAGCTGTGACCTGATGAGCATCCAGATTTGTTGGTGATCTCTATGCTAGATCATTCTCTCTATACTGTCTAATATTATTCTCTGTTGTAAGTGCAAATTTTAGCTTAAATAAACCCCCTGTTTTTACATACCATGCAATGAGTCTTCTTTCTGTGTTCCCTTATCCTGCACACAAACCTGAGTGAAGCACAGTGATCATCCTGAGTGAGGCAAGCTGTGCTGGGATGCTGTAGAGTACAATTTCAGTGTGGAGTCAGAGACCAGAGTGAGCAGTGTGCGGTTGCTAAGCCGGGAGCTGTCAGATCCATCCATCTTGGAGGTCGAGAGAGACACAGAGGATGTCCAGGCATTGGGCATTTACTTACTTTGTGCGTTTGATGATCTCTTATAATCTAGAGATCATCGGGAGTTGGTAAGAGGCCAATTTTTTTCTCATCTGGATTGTTATACTTTATTATCAATGGGAACGGTGGATAGCACATCCAGTTGGTGGAATACCAATGGAATAATTTTTGATACACATGGACACTTGTTTATTGAACTCTTTATTTATCACCAGTTGATACACTGTGTTTGTTGTAATTTTTTGATAAGAGTTTTCTTTTGTTTCTGAGACAGCGCAACCTTTTATATTTTCAACTTTTTTCCCCTTACTTCCTTGTATCCAAGGAGTCTTAAAAGTGCAGCAGTCCACACCTATAATTAGCGTGAGATTTTCACACATATTCATAGTATAGATAGCCATCCTCCAAAAAGGTGCCCAGGAGAAAGTCATAATAAAAGTGCTGAAGCTCTTTCGGATTCGCCGCCTATGCTTATTAGGTATAGCGTGCTTTTTATCTGAGACTTTGTAAATAGATTTTTATATTTAATACATTTTAAAATACTGCACTATGAGGACTCTGTCCTTTCATTTGGTGGATATATGCGCTTTCAAAGAAGCAGCAAGTTGAGGATATAGAAAGATAAGAGAGAAGAATTGTGACACCCCCACCGCCACATATAAGCACGTCTGACCCCAATACTGAAAAGCTCATGGTCCATTTCTTCTGGTAAGTAGAAATACAAGAGGGAATTGTGCCTCACTTCACATTGGTGTCCGTTTATGAAGCAGTGAAATATATTCACTGCTTCATTTGCCAGCATTCACAGTGGAGAGCTTTCTCCTCTGTGTGCCAGTTTATGAAGCAGAGTAGATCGCTTCACCCTTGGAGGAGTAAAGCGATCTACCAACGCTTCCAACACTGGAGAACGGCCCCTGATACTGGAATCTCGTGAGACTCTACGAGATTACAGTACCAGAAATTCACAGAAACACCAAGATGTCAGTTTATTAAGCAGTGATAAATTATCACCCCTCAGTACACTGACAGACGGCGTGGTTAATGTTATTAAAATAACGAGTCCCCCTACATAATATATGAGTATACACACACGTTGTATATACATGTATATACACACACATTATATATATATATACACACACACACATGTACACATTATATATATATATATATATATGTAGCAAAATGGGGGGGGGAGTTGGGACTTTAAATGAGGCCATAGGCCTAGTAAGGCCAATGCCCCTATCCCATTGGGACTTTGAATGAGGCCATAGGCCTGGTAAGGCCATGTGCCTCCATCCCTGTTAATTAGAGAAAAAAAACGAAGCAAAAATATAGCCATATAGGCGTCAGAGTGCAACGAAGGGGGGGAAAAAAGTTGGGACTTTACATGAGGCTCTTGGTAACAAATTGATAGAGTGGTGGCTGGTAAAGCATTTATTAGTACAAGGATGCATGTTAGAATACATTGATTACATATACAGAAAACGCACATTCGATAGTGCCAATTCCTGAAACGGTCATTTCAGGTAGTAACGCATTACAGACATCAATCACATTGTGGGTTAAGAGGGTTCCACCACTATTCATAATAAGGTATGCATGATTAGCAATTGTGGTATGCACGATCTGTGGTCTTTGTGGTCCCTGTAAAATGATAAGTGATAGGCACATAACTAGGGGAGCGTGTAAAGTATACACGGCAGGTAATAGCTCTATGCGTTTCGCGGCTTTAAGTCGCTCGTCAGGAGCATGTATATGAAGGATCTGCAATAAGAAAAATAATGGATGGTAAAAAATCTTGGTAGACTAACTAGTCTGTGAGGCTGGGTTCACACTAGTGCGACACGACATCTGTCCTACTTTGGATCCGACTTTGCCCTGCGACATGAAGCCGACATATGTCCGACTTTCAATGAACGGGGATCTGACTTGGATCCCCGCCAATATCAGGCACTGTGTTTGGTATGAATCTTGAGGGGGAACTCCAGGCCAAATTTTAAATAAAAAAAAAAACGGCGTGGGTTCCCCTCCAGGAGCATACCAGGCCCTTGGGTCTGGTCTGGATTTGAACGGGCGCCCCTACGCCGAAAAAACGGCGTGGGGGTCCCCCCAAAATCCAAACCAGACCCTTATCCGAGCACACAACCTGGCAGGCCGCAGGGGAAGAGGGGGGGATGAGAGAGCGGCCCCCCTCCCTCCTGAACCGTACCAGGCCGCATGCCCTCAACATGGGGGGTTTGGTGCTCTGGGGCAGGGGGGCGACCTGCGGCCCCCCCACCCCAGAGCACCCTGCCCCCATGTTGATGAGGACAGGGCCTCTTCCCGACAACCCTGGCCGTTGGTTGTCGGGGTCTGCGGGCGGGGGGCTTATCGGAATTCGGGAGCCCCCTTCAATAAGGGGGCCCCCGGATCCCGGCCCCCCCACCCTATGTGAATAAGTATGGGGTACATCGTACCCCTACCCATTCACCTGGTGGAAAAAAATTGCAATAAAAAAACCACACCGTTTTTTAAAGTATTTTATTGCACAGCTCCGGGGGGTCTTCTTCCGACTTCGGGGGTCTCCGGTGTCGTCGCCACGCTCTCCGGTTCTTTCTTCCGCCGGGCCTCCGCTAACTTCTTTTTAGCTCTTTTGCTAACGGAGGCCCGGACTTCTCCGTCTTCTCGTCCGGCTCTCCGTTGTCCTTCTGCCGGCCCCTCCACTAACTTCTTGGTAGCTCTTTCGCTAGTGGAGAGGCGCGGTCTTCCCGTCGTCGCCGTCGGCGTCTTCTTCCCTCTTCTCCTCCTCGATGTTGATGCGTCGCTTCCTCCCGCTGTAATACTGGCTCTCCGCTCCGCTCCGCATTAATATAGGCTTCTCATGACGTCACAGTCACATGTTCCGGGGCACATGGCCCCGGAGCATGTGACTGTGACGTCATGGGAACATGTGACTGTGACGTCATGGGAAGCCTATATTAATGCGGAGCGGAGAGCCAGTATTACAGCGGGAGGAAGCGACGCGTCAACATCGAGGAGGAGAAGAGGGAAGAAGACGCCGACGGTGACGACGGGAAGACCGCGCCCCTCCACTAGCGAAAGAGCTAAAGAAGTTAGTGGAGGGGCCGGCAGAAGGACGACGGAGAGCCGGACGAGACGACGCAGAAGACCGGGCCTCCGTTAGCAAAAGAGCTAAAAAGAAGTTAGCGGAGGCCCGGCGGAAGAAAGAACCGGAGAGCGCGGCGACGACACCGGAGACCCCCGAAGTCGGAAGAAGACCCCCCGGAGCTGTGCAATAAAATACTTTAAAAAGCTGTGTGGTTTTTTTATTGCAATTTTTTTCCACCAGGTGAATGGGTAGGGGTACGATGTACCCCATACTCATTCACATAGGGTGGGGGGCCGGGATCCGGGGGCCCCCTTATTGAAGGGGGCTCCCAGATTCCGATAAGCCCCCCGCCCGCAGACCCCGACAACCAACGGCCAGGGTTGTCGGGAAGAGGCCCTGTCCTCATCAACATGGGGGCAGGGTGCTCTGGGGTGGGGGGGCCGCAGGTCACCCCCCTGCCCCAGAGCACCAAACCCCCCATGTTGAGGGCATGCGGCCTGGTACGGTTCAGGAGGGAGGGGGGCCGCTCTCTCGTCCCCCCCTCTTCCCCTGCGGCCTGCCAGGTTGTGTGCTCGGATAAGGGTCTGGTTTGGATTTTGGGGGGACCCCCCACGCCGTTTTTTTGGCGTAGGGGTGCCCGTTCAAATCCAGACCAGACCCAAGGGCCTGGTATGCTCCTGGAGGGGGGAACCCATGCCGGTTTTTTATTTAAAATTTGGCCTGGAGTTCCCCCTCAAGATCAGCAGAGCACAAGTCGCATGCCAAAGTCGGATCATGCAAGACTGCGGTCCGACTTTGATCCGACTTCAATGATAGTCAATGGGCTGAAGTCGGATCAAAGTCGGACCAAAGTAGTACAGGGAGCATTCTCAAAGTCGGACCGGCATGTGTCGGACCAGTTAAGACGGCTCCCATAGGGAAACATTGATTTTCACACGTCATGCGACATGAGCTCCCAATGTCGGAGCGTTTGTCGCCCCAGTGTGAACCAGGCCTGACAAGAAAATATAAATGACAATATAGCCGTCCCTGAAACAGAGAGGGGTCACTTACAATTATATGTGCACTTGGGGGTACACTAGCAGGGACCGTGAGCTGAGGGTAACAGGACCGGGAGCTGAGAGGGCATGACCAGCGGCGGCGCCCCCCACACAGGCAGCGCCCCAGCAGGATCCGTAATATACATAATTTACCCGTTTCACCCTTTTTACTTTTTTACCATATTTTACCTTGGTTATTCATTTATCCAATCATCAGCCTTTTTCTTTATACTAGTACATCTTGTAACACTGTGCCTTGGCCACATAGGGGACACGATGAATTGCCCTGTTTTGCATGGTCGGGAGCTGCAATGCGCACTGCAGGTGTTTCCCTTCCCCCCCCCTTCCCTGGGGCGTTGGGTGCGCCGTCACTGTGCATTGACATCACACACATGCGCCGGACAGCACCAGTGAAGTGCTAAGATCACCGCTTCATAAGCTGTTACTGTGTCATTCAATGAGAATTCTCACTGTGCAGAGATGATCGGCAGGAGAACATGTTCAAACACTTCTCCCCCTGATTATCTCTGTTTCATAAACTGTTTATGGACTGTGATCAGTGGCGATCCTTGGGATCACTGCTGATCACTGCTTCATAAACGGACACCATTGTGTTTACTTGGAGCACTTCAGAACTTTTACTATGACTTTTTACTGAGCACCTTTTTGGAGGATGGATATCCATACTACGGATCACTTTTGGATTCCAATAGACAGTTCACAGTCTACTGCTGCCAGCATAGTACAGACTACCCATTGGAATGAATGGAGGTTATAGATTTTTAGGAAAGATGTGTAGTTTCAAGTAGGACACAAAGCAAAGACTTGACCAAGCTGAGGAAAGGTAAGTGCAGCTTGTGAGATAGGGGAGGGCATCAGAACCCACTAAATGTGACTCAAATAAAACCGGCGTTATACTTAAAACATTGAATGGATTCTTGCTTTAAAAATAACGCAATAGCACATACCTGGGACCCAACAGCACATTCTCTATTTTACTGAGATGGAAAAGTGGGACACCTTCCAGCACAAAGGATATAGGAAAAGAATACACCCCTGTCACATTCCCATTATTCAGACCTGAAAGAATTAATAAGCAAGACATGATTAATTGAAACCACAAGTGTTTTTTTTCACTACTTTTCCTTTAAATTGGATTCTATGGCACATTCACATCATGTCCATTGAAAGCTTAACTCCCCTGGTTTACTTTCACTTAGTTCAGGCCAAGCTGGTCCAAACAAACTATTTCTTTTGCTAATATATGTGCTGTCAGCACTGTATAAACTGTAGGTAGAATTACAGTCTACAGTACTGTGGTTGGGCATCTGGACAGGAACTTCCTGTCTGCTGCTGAACCAAAAGTCGAGCTAAGTACCACTCTGCCATAAACAGGAAGCCTTGTATTTTAACAATGAAAGCGTCTTCCGATTGGCTGAGGTAGAGACTTCATCTGCTTGCCTCTCCACCCCAGCCAATCAGACTTAAAAATTATATATTAATTTCTTTGAATTACCGTAAGCTGAGTTTTTCAGCACATTTTTATATGCTGAAAAAGCCCCCCTCAGCTTATACTCGAGTGAGGGTCCCACTTACTGCTCTCCGGTCTCTCTGGAACCGCTTTGAGCAGTTGCTACGACCTCCTCTAGAGGTCTGGATAGCGCTGGCGATCCGCCTCTAGAGGTCTAACAATGGCCTGCGGTGCCATTTTGTTGTAGCCATGGCTCAAACCCGACAGTACAGTGCACAGTGGGAGACCGTAAACAAGGCGAGGCTGCAAATGGGCACAGTGAGGCTGCAGATGGGCATTGTTTACCAGTAGCTGCTGCATTTCCCACCCTAGGCTTATACTCGAGTCAATACGTTTTTCACAGTTTTTTGTGGTACCATGTTTCCCCGAAAATAAGACCTACCCCGAAAATAAGCCCCATTGTGATTTTCGGGGAGGGCTGCAATATAAGCCCTACCCCGAAAATAAGACCTAGCGCGGTATGTGATGTGGGCTGTGTGTGCTGGATGCATTCAGTTTAGCGCCGCTCGGCACTCAGCTGATGTCCCGCTGCTGTTCTCCTCTCTTCAGCCAGCTGTCAGCGGGGGATTTTGACCCCCCCCTCAGTGCTCAGAGCGGGAACAAGAGCTCCGGCGGGCCATGGAAGTGCATAGTGGTGCTCAGCTGATGTCCCGCTGCTCTTCTCCTCTCTTCAGCCAGCTGTCAGTGGGGGATTTTGACCCCCCCTCAGTGCTCGGAGCGGGAACAAGAGCTCTGGCGGGCCATGGAAGCGCATAGCGGCGCTCAGCGGATGTCCCGCTGCTCTTCTCCTCTCTTCTGCCAGCGGGGGATATCGGGCCCCCCTCCACTTGCAAGTGCTCCGGCGGGACACGGGTGTGGCGCTATGTGAAGGTGTTTGTCACACATGGATTGCAGAAAGGTACAGTTTTTATTATCTGATACTGTAATACAGAACATTCTTGAGTTTTGCAGGCACTTTTACCCATATCCACTGGCCACTGGAGAAATAAGCCCTACCCCGAAAATAAGCCCAACTGGGTCTTTTGTTGCCAAAATTACTATAAGACCCGGGCTTATTTTCGGGGAAACACGGTAAAATTAGGTGCCTCTGCTTATATTCGGGTTGGCTTATACTCGAGTATATACGGTAGGTATTTTAGCTCAGAGTTCTTCCTTAAATTAAAATTAAAAAAAAGTAGAATTCAGTTTGGGATATAATTTCAAAAATGATATTGCCTGATGAAATAAGAAAATGTTTTATGTCGAAACAGCAAAGCAGAGATTGGATGAGTTATGGGAATTACTATTGCCTAATATAGCATTTCTATTTTTATCTCTCTCTAACCAATGTTGCCATCACATTGATTATGCATGAACTTCAACATGCACTGAAGACTTCTCTGTGTTCCCTGCTGGATATTTAACATTTTTTAAATATTATTTCAGCACTCCAGCTTCAGGATGGTTTTACAGATTGTTGAGCCACTCAAGAATATTGCAATGTTAGTGCTAAATATTTTATATACCATGTATGCTGGAAACAGTATTTTTATTACACCTGTTTAAAATAAGTTGAAACAGGCGTGATTGTAAATGTGCTGGATAGCAAAAATGCTGAAAATTTGAGTTAAAAAAAACTCCAACAATAAAGAACAAACTGGTATGTTTTTAACATTGAAATGTAACTTAATTTGCATACATGAAATTGTGGTGATTCCATTGGAAGACCTATTGGAGCTTCACAAATCTGCATTGTGTCTGGAAGACATACTAATTATCTGAAGCCCTGATAACAATTCCTGACCCCATTTTTATGGTAGGATATCATAGGATGCCTTAGCTACAGTAAATGACTGGGATTTATTTATCTATTAAAACCTAGCAATGCTCTCCAACAGACACCGTAAAGCTGGAGCTTTATGTTATAATGGTTAGAAAGTGATGTTTTATTCTGTACAAATTCACATTCACCCCAATCTGTGCAGATTTAAAGTGTAATCGTTTAAACAATTTCACTTATATAACAGCCACAGGAGCAATGTTCTTTAACCGCTTAACGACCGCGCACTGTAGATATACGTCGGCAGAATGGCACGGACAGGCATAATCACGTACCTGTACGTGGCACTTTAAATGCCTGACGTCTGGTCGCGCACCGCCGCCGGTGCGCTCGCGACCCTGCTGCCTTACCCGTGAGTCGGACCGCAGGTCCCGCGGACTCGATCGTCGCGGGGATCACCGTGATCGTCTCACGGAGGTATAGAGCATGGAGATGCTTGTGAAACAAGCATCTCCCTGCTCTGCCTAGTGACAATGACACTGATCTCGGCTCCGTGTACACGGAATGAAGATCACTGTCATGTGACACAGAGCCCAACCCCCCCTCAGTTAGACACACAATGCAGGGAACACTTAACCCCTACAGCGCCACCTAGTGGTTAACCCCTTCACTGCCAGTGTCATTTTCACAGTAACCAATGCATTTTTATAGCACTGATCGCTGTGAAAATGACAATGGTCCCAAAAATGTGTCAAAAAGTGTCCGATGTGTCCGCCATAATGTCACAGTCACAAAAAAAATCACTGATCGCCGCCATTACTAGTAAAAAAAAAAAAAATTAATAAAAATGCCATAAAACTATCCCCTATTTTGTAAACGCTATAACTTTTGAGTAAACCAATCAATAAACACTGATTGTTTTGTTTTTGTTTTTACCAAAAATATGTAGAAGAATACGTATCGGCCTAAACTGAGGAAAAAAAATGTTTTTTTATATATTTTTTGGGGATATTTATTATAGCAAAAAGTTAAAAATATTGAATTTTTTTCAAAATTGTCGCTTTGTTTTTGTTTATAGCGCAAAAAATAAAAACCGCAGAGGTGATCAAATACCACCAAAAGAAATCTCTATTTGTGGGAAAAAAAGGACGTAAATTTTGTTTGGGAGCCACGTCGCATGACCGCGCAATTGTCAGTTAAAGTGACGCAGTGCCGAATCGCAAAAAGGGGCCTGTTATTTAACCAGCCAAAATGGTCCAGGGCTTAAGTGGTTAAAGGGTCAGGCTACCCAATATTTTACTTACAGGGTGAGGCTGGTGAGCTGAAACAGCCGTGGCTTTTATATTTCATGGATTCAACAACAAGACCTCCCAGCCATAAATCCTGACTGTTTCCTGTCCACATTTTATAGGTCTTCCTGGTTGTTTTTGAGTATTCCATCATCTCCTGTTACAGGCTTTAGAATATAAATAAAAAGGGACAATGGGGCCAAAATGGACACAACAGGTGTACAGACCAAGGAGCACAAGGACAGAGCTCTCACCAACAGAGTCAATGGGAACTTAAGGCTGGCCATATATTATACCATTTTTTTTTGTACAGTTTTCCTTTAGATTTACCAAAACCATCTATTATTACCAAAACCATCTATTATTAGGTCAAACCGAAACACGTTCAATGTGTATGCAATCAGGCAGGCCCTTGCACTACATAGTTGAAGGTGAATCTAAAGGAAATTGAATAAGAAAATTGTATAATGTGTGACCAGCTTAAGAGACAGTCATGTGTTTTAACTCTCTAGTACAGTGGGGCAAACAAGTATTTAGTCAGCCACCAATTGTGCAAGTTCTCCCACTTATAAAGATGAGAGAGGCCTGTAATTGTCATCATAGGTATACCTCAACTATGAGAGACAAAATGTGGAAAGAAATCCAGACAATCACATTGTCTGATTTGGAAAGAATTTATTTGCAAATTATGGTGGAAAATAAGTATTTGGTCAATATCAAAAGTTCATCTCAATACTTTGTTATATATCCTTTGTTGGCAATGACAGAGGTCAAACATTTTCTGTAAGTCTTCACAAGGTTGTCACACACTGTTGCTGGTATGTTGGCCCATTCCTCCATGCAGATCTCCTCTAGAGCAGTGATGTTTTGGGGCTGTCGCTGGGCAACATGGACTTTCAACTCCCTCCAAAGGTTTTCTATTGGGTTGAGATCTGGAGACTGGCTAGGCCACTCCAGGACCTTGAAACGCTTCTTACGAAGCCACTCCTCCATTGCCCGGGCGGTGTATTTGGGATCATTGTCATGCTGAAAGACCCAGCCACGTTTCATCTTCAATGCCCTTGCTCATGGGAGGAGGTTTGCACTCAAAATCTCACGATACATAGCCCCATTCATTCTTTCATGTACACGGATGAGTCATCCTGTTCCCTTTGCAATAGAAACAGCCCCAAAGCATGATGTTGCCACCACCATGCTTCACAGTAGGTATGGTGTTCTTTGGTTGCAACTCAGCATTCTCTCTCCTCCAAACACGACGAGTTGTGTTTCTACCAAACAGTTCTACTTTGGTTTCATCTGGCCATATGACATTCTCCCAATCCTCTTCTGGATCATCCAAATGCTTTCTAGCAAACCTCAGACGGGCCCAGACATGTACTGACTTAAGCAGGGGGACACGTCTGGCACTGCAGGATCTGAGTCCCTGGTGGCGTAGTGTGTTACTGATGGTAGCCTTTGTTACGTTGGTCCCAGCTCTCTGCAGGTCATTCACTAGGTCCCCCCGTGTGGTTCTGGGATTTTTGCTCACCGTTCTAGTGATCTTTTTGACCCCACGGGGTGAGACCTTGCGTGGAGCCCCAGATCAAGGGACATTATCAGTGGTCTTGTATGTCTTCCATTTTCTAATTATTTCTCCCACAGTTGATTTCTTCACACCAAGCTGCTTGCCTATTGCAGATTCAGTCTTCCCCGCCTGGTGCAGGTCTACAATTTTGTTTCTGGTGTCCTTCGACAGCTCTTTGGTCTTCACCATAGTGGAGTTTGGAGTGTGACTGTTTGAGGTTGTGGACAGGTGTCTTTTATACTGATAACAAGTTCAAACAGGTGCCATTAATACAGGTAATGAGTGGAGGACAGAGGGGCCTCTTAATGAAGAAGATACAGGTCTGTGAGAGACAGAAATCTTGCTTGTTTGTAGGTGACCAAATACTTATTTTCCACCATCATTTTCAAAAAAAAATATTTCCAAATCAGACAATGTGATTGTCTGGATTTGTTTCCACATTTTGTCTCTCATAGTTGAGGTATACCTATGATGACAATTACAGGCCTCTCTCATCTTTTTAAGTGGGAGAACTTGCACAATTGGTGGCTGACTAAATACTTTTTTTCCCCACTGTATCTACTGGTCACTGAAATATCAGTTTTGGGTGAAAAGACACATTTTGCTTTTCTAGGCCCGAGCGATCGTAATTTTAGCCCCTAGTAGAATGAACCTAACTAAATTTTGAGTGTATTTAGGGGTTTTAAAAATTTGTTGATGGAGAAGATCTCTACAATGCAGAAGGTTTAAGCATGTGTGAAAAATGCTGCAAATTAAGAATATTTTTAGAAATAGAAGTGTTAATAGTATATTTTTATCAATTAATAAAATGGAAAGTAAATGAGAAGAAGATAAATCAAAATGAAATCAATTTTTGGTGTGACCACCCTTTGCCTTCAAAACAGCATCAATTCTTCAGGGTACACTTGTACACAGTTTTTGAAGGAACTTGGCAAATAGTTTGTTCCAAACATCTTGGAGAACTGACCACAGATCTTCTATGGATGTAGGCTGCCTCACATCTTCTATCTCCTCATGTAATCCCTGACACACTTGATGTTGAGATCAGGTCTCTGTGGAGGCCAAAGCATCACTTTCAGGACTCCTTCTTTATCCTGAAGATGGTTCTTAATGACATTAGCTGTATGTTTGGGTTAGTTGTCCTACTGCAGAATACATTTGGGGTCAATCACATGCCTCCCTGATGGTATGGCATGATGGCTAAGAATCTGCCTGTATTTCTCAGCACAGAGGACACCATTGATCCTGACCAAATCTCCAACTCTGATTTCACTGTTGCCTGTAGACACTCGTTATTTTACCGCTCTCCAGCCTTTTACAAAAAAAAAACCTCTTCAGTCCAGAGCACCTGCTGCAATTTTTCAGCACCCCCATTTCTTATGTTTGTGTGCATAGTTGAGTCGCTTAAGTGATACTAAAGGTTCGATTATTATTATTTTTTTATATAACAAACATGTCATACTTACCTCCACTGTGCAGTTCGTTTTGCACAGTGTGGCCCCGATCGTTCTCTTCATAATGCATAAGATGCATTAAGGTGAAAAAACAGGGGGTTTACAACCCCCTTTAGCCTTGTTTCCATGTCAGAGGTATGGCTTTTTGACCATAATTCCTTTATGAAGACCACTTCTGGCCAGACTTCCCTGGACAGTAAATGGATGCATGCCAGTGCTGTGCTAATGGCACTGCTGGGCATCTTCCAATGTTAAAGGAAAATAAGCATGATTTGTCTTTCATTTATTGTCTTAGTGGTTGTAAACCTCAGACATAAAATATGAACAAAGCATTTCCCTCTATAAAGTGTACTTCCTCTACTATCAGCATGAATCACATTTGACAAGTTTTCTTAACACCAGAAAAGGTGACAGGGGAGGGAGCTCCAGCTAAATCACAGGCTCAGCTCTGTTCCTTTTTCCTCCAATCATTTGTCAGAGCTCACCTCACTGAGCTCTGCAGAGTTTAACTTCAGTGCTCCGATCCCTTTTTTCTGACAGCTCATACAAGCTTTATAAATTCATAATTTTAAATGGCTGCAGAGAAGAGAAGACTGCAGATAAACAGGTACACCTTATGTAGAGGGATTTGTTTCTTGTCTGTGAATCACCTGAGGATAGTTACTTCACTGGGTATATATAAGAGTTTACAACCACTTTAAGTTTCTTTGGCTGACCACTGTATCTACGATCCTCAACATTTTCCTTTTCTTGGTGCTTCATCCAAAGAGCTTGAAAAGCACATCTTGAGAACCCCAGTCTGCTTTGAAATCTTTTCTTTGGAGAGACCTTGCTGATGGAGTAAAACAACCTTCTGTCTTGTTGCTGTGCTCATCCTTGCCATGGTGTATGTCCTGTGATATGAAACTGTCTTCCACAACCTCACCTTATTAGCAGGGTTTGGCATTTCCTCACCCAGTTTTAAGTCTCCTACACAGCTGCTTCTGTTTCAGTTAATAACTGTGTTTCAACCTACATATGAAATTAATGATCATTAGCACCTGATTGATATAATTGGTTAATCATACAGATGACTCTAATCCTCCAAAATCCCTGACTTTGTGCAAGTGTAAGAACTGATCCTGATTTGAAGCCAAAAGGTAGTCACACCAAATATTGATTTTATTTATTTTTCTTCTGTTCGCTCACTTTACATTTTGTAAATTGATAAAAATAAACAAATAAAATATGTATTTTTGAAAGCATTCTTACTTTACAGCACTGAAGTACTTAGGCGGGCTAGTTTCTTACCTGGCCGAAAATGGAACTGGACAACTTTCAGCCCGTATGTACAGTTCCTCATCCGACTCTCACGACCGGCTTCTGTCGAGCGTGCATGCTGAAAGACCAGCATCCGAATAGCGCTCACAGCCAATGGCAGTGAGCGCGGATTGCTGTATTCTAGTTGGAGAGCAGTCCCCCTGTCAGAACAAAATGTCTCAGCAGATATATATATATATATATATATATATATATATATATATATATATATATTTGTGCTCATAAGTTTACATACCCTGGCAAAATGTATGATTTCTTGGCCATTTATTATCAATCAACTGTGTTTACTCTTTTTAAATCATAATGACAACAGAAACTACCCAAATGACCCTGATCAAAAGTTTACATACCCCAGTTCTTAATACCGTGTATTGCCCCCTTTAACATCAATGACAGCTTGAAGTCTTTTGTGGTATTTGTGGATGAGGCTCTTTATCTTCTCAGATGGTAAGGCTGCCCATTCCTCTTGGCAAAAAGCCTCCAGTTCCTGTAAATTCTTGGGCTGTCTTGCATGAACTGCACGTTTGAGATCTCCCCAGAGTGGCTCAATGATATTGAGGTCAGGAGACTGAGATGGCCACTCCAGGACCTTCATTTTATTCTGATGTAGCCAATGACAGGTCGACATGGCCTTGTGTTTTGGATCATTGTCATGTTGGAATGTCCAAAAAAGCTTCCTGGCTGATGAATGCAAATTTTGACCAAATTTCCTGTGCCTTTGTAGCTCACACATCCCCAAAACATCAGCGATTCACCTCCCTGTTTCACAGTAAGAATGGTGTACCTTTCATCATAGGCCTTGTTGACTCCTCTCCAAATGTAGCGTTTGTGGTTGTGGCCAAAAAGCTCAGTTTTGGTCTCATCACTCCAAAGGACTTTGTGCCAGAAGGTTTGAGCTCTGTGCTGTTTGGTGTATTGTAAGCGGGATACTTTGTGGCATTTGCATAGAAATGGCTTTCTTCTGGCGACTCGACCATGCAACCCATCTTTCTTCAAGTGCCTCCTTATTGTGCATCTTGAAACAGCCACACCACATGTTTTCAGAGAGTCCTGTATTTCACCTGAAGTTATTTGTGGGTTTTTCTTTGCATCCCAAATATTTTTCCTGGCAGTTGTGGCTGAAACTTTAGTTGGTCTACCTGACCGTGGTTTGGTTTCAACAGAACCCCTCATTTTCCACTTCTTGATTAGAGTTTGAACACTGCTGATTGGCATTCTCAATTCCTTGGACATCTTTTTATATCCCTTTCCTGTTTTATACAGTTCAACTACCTTTTCCCGCAGATCCTTTGACAATTCTTTTGCTTTCCCCATGACTCAGAATCCAGAAACGTCAGTGCAGCACTGGATGAAAGATGCAAGGGTCTGTCAGGAGTCCAGAAACTGACCTTTTATATACACACACTAATTACAAGCAAACAGATCACAGGTGAGGATGGTTACCTTTAATAGCCATTCAAATTCCTTTGTGTCAACTTGTGTGCATGTTATCAGGCCAAAATCACCAGGGTAAACTTTTGATCAGGGTCATTCATATTCTCAGAAAAATGGGCAAGAATTCATAAATTATGCCAGAGTATGTAAACTTGTGAGCAAAACTGTATATATATGTGCAGAGTTTAACATTTCTTTCACACTGTTAATCAGTAAATTTGTCACCACTATTTTTTCAATGAATACAAGATGTTTCCTGATTGGACAAGATGGAGAGGAGAGGTGGTGACATCACAATCTCTATCTTAACCAATCAGAGAATGTTTTTTTTTAAATTGAAAAAATATACAAGGCTTTCTGGTATGAGATACTGGTCCAGTCTAAGCCTGCTTTCACACAGGTGGACAGGAGGTGGTAAAACAAGTTGGTTGATCTGCAGTTTTTGTTGTGTACCTTCTTTCTCTGCTTCCAAAATCCCCAATCATGTTCAGACTTTCAAGGTGGGATTGAATCCCATTGGTGGTTAGGAAAAACTTTTTTGTACTGATGCTGCTTTTTCAAGGGTTTTTTTTATGTATTGGGGGAACAACAAGGAGCCTGCAGTGCGGTTCTTTTCTTTCAACAAAAGTGGAGAGTTCCCAGATCAACAACAAGAGATTGGAAAAGGATCTAAGCACTAAAAAAAATGCCCAGATGAAAAACTGGAGTACTGAATATGTAGGATGTGTTCTCTGTGTGCATTTGAAAGTTGTGTTGGCAGCCTGATATTTGTTGTGCAGAAATGTTCTGTTATTAATACCACAAGGAAGCCTAAATACTTTTTTCCCCACTGTATCTACTGGTCACTGAAATATCAGTTTTGGGTGAAAAGACACATTTTGCTTTTCTAGGCCCGAGCGATCGTAATTTTAGCCCCTAGTAGAATGAACCTAACTAAATTTTGAGTGTATTTAGGGGTTTTAAAAATTTGTTGATGGAGAAGATCTCTACAATGCAGAAGGTTTAAGCATGTGTGAAAAATGCTGCAAATTAAGAATATTTTTAGAAATAGAAGTGTTAATAGTATATTTTTATCAATTAATAAAATGGAAAGTAAATGAGAAGAAGATAAATCAAAATGAAATCAATTTTTGGTGTGACCACCCTTTGCCTTCAAAACAGCATCAATTCTTCAGGGTACACTTGTACACAGTTTTTGAAGGAACTTGGCAAATAGTTTGTTCCAAACATCTTGGAGAACTGACCACAGATCTTCTATGGATGTAGGCTGCCTCACATCTTCTATCTCCTCATGTAATCCCTGACACACTTGATGTTGAGATCAGGTCTCTGTGGAGGCCAAAGCATCACTTTCAGGACTCCTTCTTTATCCTGAAGATGGTTCTTAATGACATTAACTGTATGTTTGGGTTAGTTGTCCTACTGCAGAATACATTTGGGGTCAATCACATGCCTCCCTGATGGTATGGCATGATGGCTAAGAATCTGCCTGTATTTCTCAGCACAGAGGACACCATTGATCCTGACCAAATCTCCAACTCTGATTTCACTGTTGCCTGTAGACACTCGTTATTTTACCGCTCTCCAGCCTTTTACAAAAAAAAAACCTCTTCAGTCCAGAGCACCTGCTGCAATTTTTCAGCACCCCCATTTCTTATGTTTGTGTGCATAGTTGAGTCGCTTAAGTGATACTAAAGGTTCGATTATTATTATTTTTTTATATAACAAACATGTCATACTTACCTCCACTGTGCAGTTCGTTTTGCACAGTGTGGCCCCGATCGTTCTCTTCATAATGCATAAGATGCATTAAGGTGAAAAAACAGGGGGTTTACAACCCCCTTTAGCCTTGTTTCCATGTCAGAGGTATGGCTTTTTGACCATAATTCCTTTATGAAGACCACTTCTGGCCAGACTTCCCTGGACAGTAAATGGATGCATGCCAGTGCTGTGCTAATGGCACTGCTGGGCATCTTCCAATGTTAAAGGAAAATAAGCATGATTTGTCTTTCATTTATTGTCTTAGTGGTTGTAAACCTCAGACATAAAATATGAACAAAGCATTTCCCTCTATAAAGTGTACTTCCTCTACTATCAGCATGAATCACATTTGACAAGTTTTCTTAACACCAGAAAAGGTGACAGGGGAGGGAGCTCCAGCTAAATCACAGGCTCAGCTCTGTTCCTTTTTCCTCCAATCATTTGTCAGAGCTCACCTCACTGAGCTCTGCAGAGTTTAACTTCAGTGCTCCGATCCCTTTTTTCTGACAGCTCATACAAGCTTTATAAATTCATAATTTTAAATGGCTGCAGAGAAGAGAAGACTGCAGATAAACAGGTACACCTTATGTAGAGGGATTTGTTTCTTGTCTGTGAATCACCTGAGGATAGTTACTTCACTGGGTATATATAAGAGTTTACAACCACTTTAAGTTTCTTTGGCTGACCACTGTATCTACGATCCTCAACATTTTCCTTTTCTTGGTGCTTCATCCAAAGAGCTTGAAAAGCACATCTTGAGAACCCCAGTCTGCTTTGAAATCTTTTCTTTGGAGAGACCTTGCTGATGGAGTAAAACAACCTTCTGTCTTGTTGCTGTGCTCATCCTTGCCATGGTGTATGTCCTGTGATATGAAACTGTCTTCCACAACCTCACCTTATTAGCAGGGTTTGGCATTTCCTCACCCAGTTTTAAGTCTCCTACACAGCTGCTTCTGTTTCAGTTAATAACTGTGTTTCAACCTACATATGAAATTAATGATCATTAGCACCTGATTGATATAATTGGTTAATCATTAGGCTTGTGCAATTCGTTTCGTAACGAATTGAAATTCGTCCGAATTTAGCAACTTTCGGACATTCGGAAGCATTCGAATTTCCGAACAAAGCAATTACGAATAAGACCGAATCCGAAATAAATTATACCGCAAATAGCGAATGCCCGAATGTCTTCGGCATAATTCGTTATGAAAAAGTTACGAATGTACGAATCCATACGAAGCACAATAACACTCACTCTGCTCTGCTCTCTGCTTCTCCCACACCGTGCTGAACTCCCTCTCAAAATGGTGTACAGGGGCGGAGGTTATAGCCGCATGTAAAAAACGAAAGTAAAATACGAGATTTCGAATCCATTCGAAGCACAATAACACTCACTCTGCTCTGCTCTCTGCTTCTCCCTCACCGTGCTGAACCCTCTGAAAATGGTGTACAGGGGCGGAGCCTATAGCCGCATGTTAAAAACGAAAGTAAAATACGAGATTTCGAATCGTTACAAATAACCGCAATGTATTTAGAAAAGTACAAATCCATTCGAAGCACATTAGGCATAATAGGCAGCGTCGTTGTGAGAGAGACACGGAAAATTACGAATCAACGAACCCAAAAAAAGTTACGAAAGTAGGAGTTGTGTCCAGAATCAACGAAAAACAACGTACTCTACCGAAAGTACGAACCCAAAAAAAGTTACGAAAGTAGGAGTTGTGTCCAGAATCAACGAAAAACAACGTACTCTACCGAAAGTACGAATTATAAAGCAACAAAAAATTCAACGAAAAATGTCGCTTGCAAAAATACGAATGAGTCCGAACACGAAAAATCCCGTCTAGCAAAATTACGAATGATTACGAATCAACAGGACCGGAAAGAAACGAACCGAAACGGAACGAATTTTTCCGTTGTGCACAAGTCTATTAATCATACAGATGACTCTAATCCTCCAAAATCCCTGACTTTGTGCAAGTGTAAGAACTGATCCTGATTTGAAGCCAAAAGGTAGTCACACCAAATATTGATTTTATTTATTTTTCTTCTGTTCGCTCACTTTACATTTTGTAAATTGATAAAAATAAACAAATAAAATATGTATTTTTGAAAGCATTCTTACTTTACAGCACTGAAGTACTTAGGCGGGCTAGTTTCTTACCTGGCCGAAAATGGAACTGGACAACTTTCAGCCCGTATGTACAGTTCCTCATCCGACTCTCACGACCGGCTTCTGTCGAGCGTGCATGCTGAAAGACCAGCATCCGAATAGCGCTCACAGCCAATGGCAGTGAGCGCGGATTGCTGTATTCTAGTTGGAGAGCAGTCCCCCTGTCAGAACAAAATGTCTCAGCAGAGATATATATATATATATATATATTTGTGCTCATAAGTTTACATACCCTGGCAAAATGTATGATTTCTTGGCCATTTATTATCAATCAACTGTGTTTACTCTTTTTAAATCATAATGACAACAGAAACTACCCAAATGACCCTGATCAAAAGTTTACATACCCCAGTTATTAATACCGTGTATGGCCCCCTTTAACATCAATGACAGCTTGAAGTCTTTTGTGGTATTTGTGGATGAGGCTCTTTATCTTCTCAGATGGTAAGGCTGCCCATTCCTCTTGGCAAAAAGCCTCCAGTTCCTGTAAATTCTTGGGCTGTCTTGCATGAACTGCACGTTTGAGATCTCCCCAGAGTGGCTCAATGATATTGAGGTCAGGAGACTGAGATGGCCACTCCAGGACCTTCATTTTATTCTGCTGTAGCCAATGACAGGTCGACATGGCCTTGTGTTTTGGATCATTGTCATGTTGGAATGTCCAAAAAAGCTTCCTGGCTGATGAATGCAAATTTTGACCAAATTTCCTGTGCCTTTGTAGCTCACACATCCCCAAAACATCAGCGATTCACCTCCCTGTTTCACAGTAGGAATGGTGTACCTTTCATCATAGGCCTTGTTGACTCCTCTCCAAATGTAGCGTTTGTGGTTGTGGCCAAAAAGCTCAGTTTTGGTCTCATCACTCCAAAGGACTTTGTGCCAGAAGGTTTGAGCTTTGTGCTGTTTGGTGTATTGTAAGCGGGATACTTTGTGGCATTTGCATAGAAATGGCTTTCTTCTGGCGACTCGACCATGCAACCCATCTTTCTTCAAGTGCCTCCTTATTGTGCATCTTGAAACAGCCACACCACATGTTTTCAGAGAGTCCTGTATTTCACCTGAAGTTATTTGTGGGTTTTTCTTTGCATCCCAAATATTTTTCCTGGCAGTTGTGGCTGAAACTTTAGTTGGTCTACCTGACCGTGGTTTGGTTTCAACAGAACCCCTCATTTTCCACTTCTTGATTAGAGTTTGAACACTGCTGATTGGCATTCTCAATTCCTTGGACATCTTTTTATATCCCTTTCCTGTTTTATACAGTTCAACTACCTTTTCCCGCAGATCCTTTGACAATTCTTTTGCTTTCCCCATGACTCAGAATCCAGAAACGTCAGTGCAGCACTGGATGAAAGATGCAAGGGTCTGTCAGGAGTCCAGAAACTCATTGACCTTTTATATACACACACTAATTACAAGCAAACAGATCACAGGTGAGGATGGTTACCTTTAATAGCCATTCAAATTCCTTTGTGTCAACTTGTGTGCATGTTATCAGGCCAAAATCACCAGGGTAAACTTTTGATCAGGGTCATTCATATTCTCAGAAAAATGGGCAAGAATTCATAAATTATGCCAGAGTATGTAAACTTGTGAGCAAAACTGTATATATATGTGCAGAGTTTAACATTTATTTCACACTGTTAATCAGTAAATTTGTCACCACTATTTTTTCAATGAATACAAGATGTTTCCTGATTGGACAAGATGGAGAGGAGAGGTGGTGACATCACAATCTCTATCTTAACCAATCAGAGAATGTTTTTTTTAAAATTGAAAAAATATACAAGGCTTTCTGGTATGAGATACTGGTCCAGTCTAAGCCTGCTTTCACACAGGTGGACAGGAGGTGGTAAAACAAGTTGGTTGATCTGCAGTTTTTGTTGTGTACCTTCTTTCTCTGCTTCCAAAATCCCCAATCATGTTCAGACTTTCAAGGTGGGATTGAATCCCATTGGTGGTTAGGAAAAACTTTTTTGTACTGATGCTGCTTTTTCAAGGGTTTTTTTTATGTATTGGGGGAACAACAAGGAGCCTGCAGTGCGGTTCTTTTCTTTCAACAAAAGTGGAGAGTTCCCAGATCAACAACAAGAGATTGGAAAAGGATCTAAGCACTAAAAAAAATGCCCAGATGAAAAACTGGAGTACTGAATATGTAGGATGTGTTCTCTGTGTGCATTTGAAAGTTGTGTTGGCAGCCTGATATTTGTTGTGCAGAAATGTCCTGTTATTAATACCACAAGGAAGCCCACCATAAGCAACAATGTGCAGCCAACACCAAAGGGAGCACATGTAGACAGGAAGTGGTTAAAAGAGGCCTGGAGCAAATCAGCTCTCAGATGTAAAAATTTATAAAAAAGTGGCACAAATAAAACTGATGACAATTGTTTATAATAAATCCCATTATAGAAAACTAAATGGCATCTAGCACTAAAGAAAGATGTGGTTTATATGGGCTGCAGAAGCCCATGTAGAGAAAAAAAGCACTACAGTTCAAACCACATGTAGCGGAGCCTCACTCTCCCTCTCTGTGTTTCCTCGTGTGAGGGACTTGTGTCTAGGGGTACCTGGGAGAGGAGAGTGCAGGAACACTATGCCAAGCTCTCCCCTCGTATGTGTATGAGGTTCAAGCAGAGTTAGTTCAATTACCTCCGGGTCTGTCCACTGCATACAAAGCCTTAGTTGTTCTGTGGAGATGTGTCTGCCAATAATAGAGCCCCACACCAATCGAAAGTCCAACACTCCTTTATTTCTCCTACAATACGGTGAACACAATCAGTTGAACTTCCAATAACAGACGAACAAGGGGGGTGTGGGTACGAGTAGGCCCAGGCACAACTGAACTCTCCTATTCCTTTGCTAGCGAATAGGCCTGGCGCACGGTCTCTGCCACCGACCGTGAGTTTTGGTCGCTGCCACCGACCGGATGAACTGTTGAGGCCCCTGCCACAGGCCTAATAGCAGGTCTCTGCCACCGACCTGATTGGAATCGTTGGACCGCTGCCACCGGTCATTGAACATGGACTGAACTTCCTCTCTGAACTTGGCCCCTGTTCGGAAGAGATATCCCTCCGGGCGGTCTCCAGAGGTTCACCCGGCACTGGCAATCTGCTGCACCAGGTCTTCGGGTGAGTCCCTCCTCCGGTCCCTTACGCCTCTGGATTCGGGTGCCCCACTCCCGGGGCCCCCTAGGACAATCCCTCCCTCGCGGGACCCAGCGGAAGGCACTGGGCCCCAGGCCTCCGGCTGAGCACCTCACCCCAGACTGAAGGTGTCTGGGATGGAACACGAACTCCAAGTGTCCAGGCCTAGGCCGCCTGGACACCGACCGCACAGCAGCCCTCGGGCTGAAGGTGCCTGGGACTCCAACCTCGTGGCGAAGATGTCCGCCCCTTCATACCCTCTCCCAGCAAGCACGGCGGGTTCCCCGCCCCGCCGTACAACCGCTGCGAGAGGTCACAAAGGGTACGGCACTGCAGCGATAGTTCAACCCCGGCCCCGAAGTGACAGCGCTACCCGCTGGGCCGCAGGGAACTATGCATCACTGGTGTCCTCACCAGATTTAAAAGTACATACCCGCTACACACATATGTGCGTTCACAAAGATGTGAACCATCGTTGAAGATCAATGCTGCAAAGCATCACTCAAAGCTCCAATAAATCAGTCTGCAGTCTGTCAGGTGCTGGGTTTCAGGACTTCGCATTGGCTCCACGCTACACAGAAATTTTGCAAAGAGAAGCTGTACACCAAGTCTCACTGCATACATGTTTATTACACTTGACTGGCTAGATAACAGTCCCTGTCTATAGCCATGTCTCTCTAACACATTTCATCTTGATGGGCTTAATTGTAGAGCTTTCAACCTTTACGTATACCTCTATTCTTTAGGTGATAGTAAACATCGCTTGGTGACTTGTACCTACCGGTAAGCTTTAGTGTAAGCTAAACGGTGGGTTAAGGTGACCAGATTTTTTAAATGAAATTTGGGGACATATTTTTTTTGTTTACTAGTAATGGCGGCAATCCGTGACTCTCTGCCCGTCGCCGCCGCCCGCCTCACAGCCTGTCAAGTCTTACTCTCCGGGCCCAGGCTACTACTGGGTGGGGAAAAACAAAAACTCCTGCGCATGAGCGAAACATCAGACAGTCTGTATATCACAATGGTATATGTCACTGGCCTTGCTGCCCTCAGGCAT
This sequence comes from Rana muscosa, assembly GCA_029206835.1. Classification (NCBI taxonomy): domain Eukaryota; kingdom Metazoa; phylum Chordata; class Amphibia; order Anura; family Ranidae; genus Rana; species Rana muscosa. The sequence continues at coordinate 1,164,498,747 of CM055116.1, forward strand.
AGGGGTATCCTAACGAAAACCGACAAATAAAAAGGAAGGCTGCACCAGCCTAGTGCATTATCCTTGGGTAGAGTTTATAAAAAGTGAATAAAAGAATACTACTTACAAACATACGTGGATAATTTGCAATGAAAGATTCCACAAAAAGCATCAATGCGTCTGAACCGAACCCACTCCAGTGAGTCACAGAGGGATTGACAGGGATCGCTGCCGGCTTACGCGTTTCGAAGACGAGTCTTCTCCATCAGAGACCAGCTACTGGGTGGGGAGTGGAGGAAGATCACTCCACTATGGAAAGCAAGGAGATAAGCAGGCTGGCCGGGACTTGAGCCAAGGCAGAAGAACATGTGAGCGGAGCTGAATGGGCATGCACCCGAAACTGAATAAATATTCCCTCCGCTCCGACCAGCACATGATCATCAGAAAGGGGCACAGATAATGAAAAAATACACCCCCCTAAGCTAGTAGGAGCGGTGGAGCGGGGGGGTGTAACTCAGATTTTTTTTATTCTGCACTGACTGTCTTTGAAATTGCCCCAGTCCCTGTTCAAATCCAATCTGGGGACAAAACTGGGGACAGACTACGTCTGGGGACAGTGTCCTCAATCCGGGGACTGTCCTTGGAAACCGGGGATGTCTGGTCACCCTACGGTAGGTACAAGTAATAGCTCCTAAATGTGCACCAATTAGGAGATACTCATTATATCTGAGTATGCCATCCATTCAGAGTGCTGTGCCACGATTGTGCCTCCCATGCACATGTGCAGGGGCGATGTCATTATGGCTCAGCCATTCAAAGGGCCGGAGCCTGCGAACCTGAAGGGAAGGACCGGGTGAAGATGGAAGTCCTGTCAACAGTGACAGCGCGCTGCTGGAGGGCTTTTTTTAAGGTAAATCTTTCATAATGTGCTATTTACATTCTATACTACCGCTTTAACCACTTTAGACCCGGAAGTTTTTACTCACTTCCTGACCAGGCAATTTTTTGCGCTGCTTTAACTAACAATTGCGCAGTTGTGCAACGCTGTATCAAAATAAAATTGATGTCCTTTTTTCCCCACAAATGGAGCTTTCTTTTGGAGGTATTTGATCACCTCTGCGGTTTTTATTTTTTGCGCTATAAACAATAAAAAAAGAGCAATATTCCTCACTTTCTGCTATAAAACATTCCCAATAAAATAAAGTCAAGTCATCAGTTTAGGTCAATATATATTCTGCTACATATTTTTGTTAAAAAAATCCCAATAAGCATTTATTGATAAGTTTGCACAAAAGTTATGGCGTCTACAAACTATGGGTTAGATTTATGGCATTTTAAAAAAAAAATGTTTTTACTAGTAATGGCGGCGAGTGTCGATTTTTAGCGGGACTGCGACATTGTGGCGGATCAACGGGTCGCCGCAACCAACGACCCACTGATTGGCTCTGGCTGTGTCCAATCACAGCAGAAAGTGGCGCTCCGGCGATGTGCGTGTGCTCCCTACACCGCATGCACAAAATCACGTATAGGTACGTGATTTTGCGCCCTACAGCAGTATATGTACGGTGGGCGGTCCGGAAGCAGTTAAAGTGTTACTAAACTCACAACAGTAAAATCAGTCTGTATATGCAGTAAAGCGTGCTTGTTATACTCACTGTGGAACCTAAGTGGTTGATCCTCCGCATTGTGTAAGGCTGTTTGACCCTATCTTCTCTGATCCTTCCCATTCTTTCACGGTCCCCAATCCGTCTCCTAAAAGAAGAGAGCCTTTGGAGTCACTCTGCACATGCTCAGTTTGGTATGTATCGCTAGAGATTTTTTTTTTCCTTGCGGAGGTCAGCACAGGGCCAATCAGCACTGTCCAGACAGAGGGTCAGGGGTCCTGCAGCCTCATAGAACAGTCAGAGGAAAACTCCTTCTACAAGCTTTAACCAGACACTGATAGAATTCACAAGACTTGTATTTACTGCTGATGAGAAAATGTATTTAGCAGTTTATATTTACTAAAACAATTGCATTTCCATGTTCTGTGTACTGTAAGAGACCAGATATAGTGAAGGCAGGGTCCTGGGTTCAGTAACACCTTAAACCCATCAAGATGTAGGGAGGGGCGTGGCCACAGATTGGGACTTGTATGGAGCAAGGTAATCAGTGTGTGGCTTCCCTTTCTTTATAGGGTTGCCACCTGTTTGGTTTTCTCCCAGACAGTCCGCTTTTTGAATGATGTGTTCGGGTTTTCATCTTCCTCAGATGGACCCAGACACATTATTCCCACCGGATTGCACCAAGAGTGACAAGTCTGCTCGCCATCTGATGTGTGTCTCCCCTCTCCGTCACCAGCCTGTTTCAGCACAGCAGAGTGTTAATGGATCAAAGCTGCCTCCTCCCCCTCCTCCTTCTCTGTTACACACAGGAGGAGGAGGGGGGAGCAGGGACGCACTGATCGATGACTGTAGAAAGTTTTCTATGCTATGGGGGGGGGGAGTGGGGGGGAGTGGCTGGGAAGGAGAATAACCTAAAAAATTTAGTGATGGGGGTTAAGATATGTGCTGGGGGGTCGCTTTGGCAGTGGAGGAGACTTATGCTAGAAGGGTGTGTAGCGGGGTATCGTTTTCACCCACAGACTACAGATCCCAGCACGCTTTGAGGCACCCAGGGTGCATTTCCCCGCGCAAGGACTGCTAGGGTGGACTTTAAAAGGGAGAGGCGGAGCCTCTCTCTTTCTCTTTTGACGCCGCCCTCCCTGCAAGAGGATCCCTGCACTGACCTGCTGTGCATGCTAGGCCTGAAGCCTGGGCCTTGCATGTGTTCCAGAGAGCCTTCCGCTCCACCGAGGAGCCTGCGGAGCATCCGATCCACCTGAGGTGCCACCATCTCCTGGAGGACCAAAGACCCAGGCATCGTGGGCACTGTGAAGCGACTCACAGTAGCGGAGGTACCGGACAGGAATCGGTCCGGTCGGGTGAGAGAGCGCCAGCTCAGAACCGCATCTGATTAACTTTGTTGCCTATTAATTTTGCCTAGGCCCATCAGTGATTACAGTTATATTCTGGGGAGACTGTCTGCTGAACTGAGTTTATTAGTCTCTCCAGTTTTACCAAGTTAGCGATCATCGCTACCCCTTTGGATTACAGTTTGTTCTTTATGTGCACCACCGAGTTTTGCTAGCGAAGATTCTTCAACAAATTATACCCCAAGTTATAGTCAGGCCTGACTGGGTAGTATAGGACATTGCTGTGCGACATTGTTTCTTGCTCACGAGGGAGGATAGCTGCAGCGGGGTTATTATACTGTCATTGCATTGCTGAATGTTATACCCTTTTGATGTGTACACCTATATTGCAGGGATCTGCATGAGACACTGTATACTAATTACCCTTTATACTTTTGCCAATAGTAAAAAGTTATAGTTAAGTAATTTGGTTGTCGGTGTCAATTACTGCGCTGGGATATAAAGGGGTTGTGCCATATAACAGTATAGATATAGTACAGTTATACCACCTTTCGCCTTTCCTAACTATGCCACGAGAGGTTAGAGCCGATTGCCAGGGGTTGACAGCGGTGCACTACAAGGCCCAAATCAAACAAGCAGCCCTCTTAAACTGAGGGTGTTGGTATAGGTGGGTTGTATTTGAAATCTGACAACCCCTTCTAGCACTATCCCTCTCCCCTCTCAAAGCACCCCCCCAGCACATATCAGACCCCCAAAGCGACCCCCCCAGCACATATCCGACCCCCCTCTTGCACTAGCCCTCTCCCCTCCTAAAGCGCCCCCAGCACATATCCGTCCCTCCACCCCCATCTTCCACTAGCACACTCCCCTTCCAAAGTGCCCTCCCCAGCACATATCTGACCCTCCCTTGCTAGGACTAGTTCTCTCCCCTCCCAAAGTGCTCCCAAAGCATATATCTGACCCCCCCACCCCATCTTGCACTAGCCGTCTCCCCTCCCGAAGCGCCCCACCAGCAAATATCTAACCCTCCCTTGCTAGCTCTAGCCCTCTCCCATCCCAAAGCGCTACTTAAGCACATATCTGCCCCTCCATTGCTAGCTCTAGCTTTCTTCCCCGTCAAAGCACCCCCCAGCACATATCTGACCCCCCGCTAGCTCTAGCTATCTCCCCTCCTCCAAAAGTGCCACCCCCCTCGCTAGCTCTAGCTCTCTCCCCTCCCAAAGCACCACATAGCACATATCTGACCCCCCAGCATTAGCCCTCTCCCCTCCCAAAGTGTCCCCCCAGCACACATCCAACCCCCCCTGCAGGCACATATCTGACTCCTCCCCAAAACTAGCCCTCTTCCCTCCAAAAGAGTCCCCCCAGCCCAGATCTAACTCTCCCACCCCCCTGCTAGCACTAACCCTCTCCCCAGCACATATCTGACCCTCCGCATTCCATGCAGAACACTCACAATTCGGCCACACGCAGTGTTCACCATGACACGCTATGTACGCGGCATTACTACTCTCAGGCCACCAAAAGTGTCCCAGGTCTTTTACAATCTTATAGTGTATACTCCAAAAAAAAAAATTCCGCTGTTAAAGTGTTCGGGTTTGGGTTGAAGAAAAGGTGGCAACCCTATTTGTTTACAAAATGTGAACTATGTTAAAGGCATAATGATTGACATCATATTAAGCCCCCTCCTGCATCCATAGAAGCTATACTTTAGCTTCCATTCTAAAAACCTTTCTATGAACGGAGGATGAGTGGAGGATGAGTGGCTAAATAAAAGGTCTACCTCTTCCATTCATAGACTGTGTTTCATTTATGGAAACTATAGTACAACTTCAAGGACTGTAATATTGGGCAGAAAGGGTGCATAGAGTCAGAACTTTTGACAAGAGTCCTGAATATGGTATTAACCCCTAAGACACCAGAAGATTTCCGCTGCAGGGGTTGGACAGAACAGGCTCCGTGGACTGAAGATCTAGACAGCAGCACAAGGGACACTGCTCAGTGAATGTAGGTACCACCCCTTGTGCTGATTTGAACAAAAAAAAAAAAAACTCTTGACTTAACTTAGGCTTTAAGCTGAACTTGGGGAAAAACAAATATTGTCTAAATGCCAGCACCATGTGTATTTTGACTTGAATCTTTGTGTACAATAATCCAGTGTAAAACTTTGCCTGTGTGCTGGAGATTTCTGTAACACAGACCGCTCACTGCTGCTCTCTCTCCTTGTACAGGGTGACTGGTCTTGTATCTGATCTCTTCTATAGTTTTATACAGGCAGCCTGTAGTGGGTGGAGCCAGCTTGTCCCTCCCACAGCTCTGCTCTCTGCCTATGCTATGTACAACACAGTGATGATGTCACTACTACTTTTAAAGTAAAAACTATTTTTGCAAGGGCAATTGGTGCTCACAAAGTAGATTTATATGCAAAATGTATATTTAATATGTTTAAATTAAAGTTTTCAAAGTTCAGCTTCAAGTAAAATCAGCAACCCTGTTTGACTTCTATTAGCCATATCTCTCACCGTTAAAAACACCAATCTAATGTAGCCCCCACCATTGTCGTTGGACATGCAGTTTATATTACCAGTCTCTCTGTAACTGCAGTGAGCACAATCCTGCACATGTTGTAACAAAGGACAAGACACATCTGGGACAGGGTGCACCAAACTATCAATCTCCGTGTAATAGCAAGGCCAGCAGAACCAATGTACGGAAATAGTAGTTAATCTCCAGAGAACAAACTATTCCAAAAATAGTTTCAGAGTCGGGAAATATAACCTTTTTTTTCTGCTAAATGTGCAATTTATGAGCCATTTTCTTTCAGTTCTACTCTACAATAGATTGGTGTGAAAATGTGACAGAGTACAGATAGATGATTGCTAATTGCTGATTTTTGTGTGCTTGTTCAGACTTCTTTGTGCTAACCACATGATATTTAATCAGGTTTGTGATTTTAATCAGTGTTGGGCATAGGCTGCAGAGGGTCTCTGTGCAAAACAAAGTTGTGCAAGCTATAATAGCTGCTCAGTTTGTTTAATCTGTACTTCAGGATTTTATTTGATTTTTTTACTATGCTGCCTTGGGCATTGAACATTACTCACCTAGACTTCATCTTTAACTGCCACAACTTACCATTGTTTACCCTTGTCAGAGACTTGCCTTCTTTTATCCAGCTAGGTTGTCAGAAATGGTCAACATTGCGGTCTCCTGTTCTTGCCACCCTGTCCTTCCGGTGCTCTTTGGTCTGCTTCCTGGTTCTCTCCCTTGGCCCTGCTGCTTTGCAGCAAGGCCCTATGGCTCCTTCTGTACTCCATATTGCCCTCTTGCATGAGCAAGCTTGCACCAGTATTCCTTTTAAGCCCTCGATAGTGCTTTCCACCTACTGCACATGGGAGTAGACAAGCATGCTCATGCTAATTCATCAGCGGTCATCAGTGAACATTCAGAATGGTTGGGATTGATTTCAGACTGTCTCTCTCTAATTAAAAGAGAGAGCAGAAAGAGGGACGGGTTTCTTCATTCACTATGTGTCTAATTTTTTAGATAATCCATTTAAATTAGCCTGGTAAAGGAATGCAATATTTAATATTTACCAGCTTCATTTTTTTCAGTCCAGTTCATAATAAAAAATATACAATATAAAAACATTACACTTTTCCTTTAAAAAGGACAATTAGCTTCATTTAAATAAATTAAGTATAAGGGGATACAAGATTAATTTCACACGGGAGACCCATTTATAATATCTGCTGATTGGGAAACAGACCTGGCTGTTAGCATATAAATATGTCCTACATGACCTTGTCTATCGCTAGTATATTATTACACTGAGTGTATTTCCATGAATTTTCCAGCACAGTTGAAATGCACGGATAGTCTAATCAAATCCTTATTTCTAATGGCGATATATCACACCAGTGTTGTAAGTGGGAAAAAAAAACACATGCTGCATTGTGGTGTAGAGACCTACATTTTGCCATGCAAGGCACTAAAATGGAGGGCAAAAAAAAATGCAACATGTCTAGAATCCATGTTACCTCAAGCCATCCTCCCCACACTTTATCACATTTCTGCGGTGCCCCTCTATGTGTATAGGTTGCATTCTACGAGGTGAGCACTCTATTACCCAGAGCCTACCAGGCTGCACCTTTTTACCAGGAAAGAATAATACGTTACCTGGCATAATTCAGTAAATGTGTTAGGAGCATACGTATAACTCTAGTGGGAGCCAACCCATCCACTAAGCTCTGAAGGCATGTTCTGACTGAGGGTCTAAGGGGTATAGTAGTGACGGATTGGATGCACTGAAGCACATTCCTCCATACCTGTATCCACCTGTACATGTGAACATCCCAGAAGATGTGCATAAAGTCTGTTCCTGGGTGCAAACAAGGCCTGCATGAGAAGGAATTATCCCTAAACATTTAAGCAAGCTTATCTAGGTATAAGTGCACTCTGTGAAACAATCTGTAGTGTATTAAGAGGTCCCTTGCAGATACTAGTCTAGAAAAGGGGGCCTTGCATACATCCTCCTAATCCTCATCATTAAAAATTGGTCACTACAGCTGTCCATAGCATTCTGCAGGGATGGTTGTAGCAGTTTGGTAGTTTTGGGGAACAAGTATTTTGAAATAGTAGACAAGGGCTTAGAAAAGTTTTCATCCCACAACATAGATTCCAGCTCAGAGGGGCAGGATTTGGCCTGTGCAGGGCCAAATTGAGCGTAATAGGCATGCCTCAGCTGTATCTAACCCAAACATTTTTTTAGTCCACACCACAGGGTTCTCATATGCATAAAAGTGAGAGAGGTTGGGATTCTTCTATAAAGGTGTGCAAGGTGACATGGTCCTCCAAACTCTGGTCCATGGGTCACCCTCCAGGCCCATATAACAGATTTAATAGAGCAGGTTTAAGTGTGGGGTGACTGGGGACCTCTACCATGTTTCCCCGAAAATAAGCCCGGGTCTTATATTAATTTTGGCAACCAAAAACACGGTAGGGCTTATTTTCGGGGTAGGGCTTGCTATTTAATATGCTGTTTTCTCTACCCCTCCCTGCCTGACAGGAATCCCCTGTGTGAAGTAAAGTAAAAGTGGTTGTGGGCTGCTAGATCCCTCTCTATTACAGTAGTATATGGTGGGAAAGGTGTGTGTATTGTGTAAGGTACCTTATAATAGCACCATTCTGGGCTTCCATAGCCTGTCTGAGCTGTCTTCCATGAGCCAAGCATTGCAGAGGGAGGGGGGCCAGGTTTCCCCACCGACAGACAGGAGAAGGAGATATGAGTGCCGCTCTGGGCTTCCATAGCCCGCCTTAGCTCTCTTCCACGATCCGAGCATTGCAAAGGGAGGAGGGTCGAGATCCCCCACTGACAGGCAGGAGAAGGAGATCTGAGTGCCGCTCTGGGCTTCCATAGCCCGCCTGAGCTCTCTTCCGCGATCTGAGCATTGCAGAGGGAGGGGGCCGAGATCCCCCGCTGACAGGCAGGAGAAGAGGAGGAGACAACCACTTCAAACTAGGTCTTATTTTCGGGTAGGGCTTATATTGCAGCCCTCCTGGAAAACCAAGGTAGTTCTTATTTTCCGGGTAGGTCTTGCTTATGGGGAAACACGGTATGTACTAGATGGGACAATGCTTCATATGACCCTTCTACCGCTGCTTCCAAAGTCACCATGGCATCATCATCATGGCTTGACAGCCACCTGTGTGCAGACACCAATTGTCCAGCAAGAAAATACTTGTAAAAATTTGGGACCGCCAAATCCCCCTCCCTCCAAGGCTTGGCATTGGATGCCATTGCAGCCTGAGCCTGTCATCTACTAAGACTCCCAGGTCCTTTTCCATCCTAGATTCTCCCAGAGGTTCTCCCCCTAGCGAGTAAATTTATCTCCCAAATGCATTACTTTACATGTTTCAAGATTAAACCCTTATTTGCCATGTAGTTGCCCACCCCATTATTTTATTTAGGTCGTCTTGTATGGTTTCCACATCCTGCGCAGAAGTTATTACCATGTATAGCTTTATATCATCCAAAAATTATGATATTGAGCTGTATATCCCATCCTCTATAGCATTTATGAATAAATTAACCACTTAAGCCCCAGAAGGTTTACCCCCTTTCATGACCAGGCCATTTTTTGGGATACGGCACTGTGCTTTTTTAACTGACAATTGTCTTGTGACACTGTACACAAATACATATATTTGTCTTTTTATTTCCCACAAATAGAGCTTTCTTTTGGTGGCATTTGATCACCTCTGCGGTTTTAATTTTTTGTGCTATAAACAAAAATAGCAACAATTAAAAAAAAAAATAGTTTTTGTTTCATTTCTGCTAATAAACATTCCCAATAATAATTCAAATTTATTCATCAATTTAGGCCAATATGTATTCTGCTACATATTTTGCGCAAAACTTATTGTGTCTACAATCTATGAGATACGTGACACTTTTTGGGGACCAGTGACACTAATACAGTGATCAGAGCTAAAAAAAATACACTCTCACTGTACTAATGACACTGGCAGGGAAGGGGTTAACATCAGGGTCGATCAAAGGGTTATGTGTGCTCCTAGGGAGTGCTTTCTAAATGTGTGGGGGATGGCTTAACTGGAGGAAAACAAAAATCTGTGTTTTGCTTAGCAGAAACACAAGATCTCCATCTTCTTCTCTGACAGAAAGGCGGTCTGCCTTGTTTACATAGGCAGGCCGCCGTTCTGCCTCTCCTGTCAATGATCAGCGGGTCCCAGCGGACATTGCGTCCGCCGGACCCGCTGATTGGCTGCCGCTGTGTCCAGTCACAGCGAGAGCGGGTCGCTGGCGGTGCGCGCCCCAGACCCTGTGCACAAAATCACGTATAGGTACGTGATTTTACACAGGAGGGCCACCCTGCCGCAGTATATCTGTGTCTTTAAGTGTTTAAACAGAATTGGCCCCAGGACAGAATCCTGGTGGACCATTCCGAGTACTCCCCATTTATCACCACCCTTTGGACCCACCCCTGTAGCCAGTTTTCAATCCAGGTACTCACCCTAAGGTCCATGTCGACAGACCTCAATTTGTAAAGTGAACGTTTGTGTGAAACTGTATCAAATGCCTTTGCCTAAGTCCAGATACACCACATCCACAGGCCTTCCTTTATCTACAGTCATAGCCAAAATTGTTGGCACCCCAGATATTTTTCCAGAAAATCAAGTATTTCTCACAGAAAAGTATTGCAGTAACACATGTTTTGCTATACACATGTTTATTCCCTTTGTGTGTATTGGAACAAAAAGCAAATTGGATATAATGTCACACAAAACTCCAAAAATGGGCTGGTCAAAATTCGTGGCACCCTTTCAAAATTGTGGATAAATAAGATAGTTTCAAGCATGTGATGCTCCTTTAAACTCACCTGGGGCAAGTAACAGGTGTGGGCAATATAAAAATCACACCTGAAAGCAGATAAAAAGGAGAGAAGTTCACTAAAGCCCTGTACACACGATTTTTACAGATAAAAACAGTCCGATGGACTTTTTTCATCGGACAAACCGATCGTGTATGGACCCCATCGGTCTTTTTTCCATCGGTGTTTAAAAATAGTACATGTTTTAAATTTATCCGATGCTAAAAAAAAACATAGCATATTCCGATTATCTGTGTGGAACTCCATCGTACAAAAAACCCACGCATGCTCAGAATCAAGACGACGCATGCTCAGAAGCATTGAACTTCATTTTTCTCGGCTTGTCGGAGTGTTTTACGTCACGGCGTTTGGGATGGTCGGATTTTTGACTGATGGTGTGTAGGCAAGACTGACGGAAGTCAGCTTCATCAGATTAGAATCCATAGGAAATCTGATTGTGTGTACAGGGCTTTAGTCTTTGCATTGTGTGTCTGTGTGTGCCACACTAAGCATGGACAACAGAAAGAGGAGAAGAGAACTGTCTGAGGACTTGAGAACCAAAATTGTGGAAAAATATCAACAATCTCAAGGTTACAAGTCCATCTCCAGAGATCTAGATTTGCCTTTGTCCACAGTGCGCAACATTATCAAGAAGTTTGCAACCCATGGCACTGTAGCTAATCTCTCTGGGCGTGGACGGAAGAGAAAAATTGATGAAAAGTTGCAACGCAGGATAGTCCGGATGGTGGATAAGCAGCCCCAAACAAATTCAAGCTGTCCTGCAGGCTCAGGGAACATCAGTGTCAGCGCGAACTATCAGTTGACATTTAAATGAAATGAAACGCTATGGCAGGAGACCCAGGAGGACCTCACTGCTGACACAGAGACATAAAAAAGCAAGACTACAGTTGGCCAAAATGTACTTGAGTAAGCCAAAATCCTTCTGGGAAAACGTCTTGTGGACAGATGAGACCAAGATAGAGCTTTTTGGTAAAGCACATCATTCTGCTGTTTACCGAAAACGGAATGAGGCCTACAAAGCAAAGAACACAGTACCTACTGAGAAATATGGTGGAGGTTCAATGATGTTTTGGGGTTGTTTTGCTGCCTCTGGCACTGGGTGCCCTGAATGTGTGCAAGGCATCATGAAATCTGAGGATTAGCAAAGGATTTTGGGTCGCACTGTAGAGCCCAGTGTCAGAAAGCTGGGTTTGCGTCCGAGATCTTGGGTCTTCCAGCAGGAAAATGACCCCAAACATACGTCAAAAAGCACCCAGAAATGGATGGCAACAAAGCGCTGGAGAGTTCTAAAGTGGCCAGCAATGAGTCCAGATCTAAATCCCATTGAACACCTGTGGAGAAATCTTAAAATTGCTGTTGGGAAAAGGCGCCCTTCCAATAAGAGAGACCTGGAGAAGTTTGCAAAGGAAGAGTGGTCCAAAATTCCGGGTGAGAGGTGCAAGAAGCTTATTGATGGTTATAGGAAGCGACTGATTTCAGTTACCGTATTTTTTCCAAAGGGTGTGCAACCAAATATGAAGTTAAGGGTGCCAAGAATTTTGACCAGCCCATTTTTGGAGTTTTGTGTGACATTATGTCCAATTTGCTTTTTTTCCTTCTTTTTTTTTGTTTTGTTCCAATACACAAAAAGGGAATAAACATGTGTATAGCAAAACATGTGTTACTGCAATACTTTTCTGTGAGAAATACCTGATTTTCTGGAAAAATTTCTGGGGTGCCAACAATTTTGGCTATGACTGTAGATGGCAGCTCACTTTTTCAAAGAACATTAATAGATTGGTCTGGCAAGAACCTCCATCCCAGTCTTAGTCCATAGGGTTCAATATTGAGTTGGTCCACCCTTTGCAGCTTCAACTCTTCTGGGAAAGCTGTCCACAAAGTTTAGGAGTGTGTCTATGGAAATGTGTGACCATTCTTCCAGAAGCGCATTTGTGAGCTCAGGCACTGATGTTGGACGAGAAGGCCTGGCTTGCAGTCTCCGCTCGAATTCATCCCGAAGGTGTTTTATCGGGTTGAGGTCAGGACTCTGTGCAGGCCAGTTAAGTTCCTCCACTCCAAACTTGCTCATCCATGTCTTTATGGACCTTGCTTTGTGCACTGGTGGGCAGTCATGTTGCAACAGGAAGGGGCCATCCCCAAACTGTTCCCACAAAGGAATGTCCGACAACAAATGTTGGATAGCCATGCTCTCAAATTGTCCGACAACAAATGTGTTCCGTCGGATTATCCGATCGTGTGTACACAAATCCGTCAGACTAAAATCCAAAGTACAAACACGCATGCTCTGAACCAATGCTAACCATAAGACATTAGCAGACGTTGCCCAAAGGGTGGCGCTAAAGAGCAGAAAAACTATGTCATTTTGTGAATGTTGGCTGAAAAAGTTCTTGTGTGTTTGCAGAACAAGTTCACGGCCAACGTCCTTCAGACAAAAATCCACGGATTTGTCCGATGGAAATCCGATTGTGTGTACAAGGCTTAAGAAAGGAATTTTTTTTCTAAAGCCTCGTACACACGATCGGACTTCCGTCGGACAAATCCATGGATTTTTGTTCAATGGGTGTTGTTTGTGATTTTGGTATGCATACACACGGCAGAACATTTTCAGCCAACAAACACGAACGTAGTGACGTACTACGTGGTGTAGCAGGGTGTCTGTAAAACAAGTTAAAATCACAGGAGAAGTGATTGATGGGATATATGTTCCTCCACGGATGCTTAGATTTACAATCTAAGATAATACCAGCAAAGACTTTAGGATAAAGAAACATAGTTCTTTATCCTGTGTTGGTAAAGTTCGTTCCGGGGCTGGTTTTATTGGGAGTCTGATAGAGCTCTGGGTGGGACAGGCTCCCAGGTCTGTGGAGCCGCAGTTTGTTGGTTTCCTTCCAGGCCTTAATTAAGGCAGCTGGTCTCAGCTCTCAGTGAGAGAGTGTGTGTCTCTGAGTGAGGAGGCATACTGGATTCAAGTTTGTGCAACTGTAAGGACACTTATTACAAAACCAAAGGACTGTTCAGACTACGGATACAGTAAGGCTCGGTAGAGCAGAAGTTTATTTTGTTTGTTTGATGGCAAGATGCCCTTTTTCTTCTGTTGGAAATATCCTGTGCATTAAACATGGTGTTTTCCTAAAGAGACTGAGTTGTCCCTGCCTTGAGTCTAATCCCCCTACAGTGGTTTTTCTGCGGATCATGCATGTTTCTACTTTTGGATTTTAGTCCGACGGATTTGTGTACACATCGATCGAATGATCCGACGTAACACATTTGTTGTCAGGCAATTTGAGAGCATGCACAGCCAACATTTGTTGTCAGAAACTCCGACAACAATTGTCCGATGGAGCATACAGACGGTCGGATTACCCGTCAAAACACGTCCGTTGGACAATTGTTGTCGGGAATATCCGATCGTGTGTACGGGCCTTAAAGCGGAGCTCCGTGGGAAAAAAAAATATTAAAAGCCAGCAGCTACAAATACTGCAGCTGCTGACTTTTAATATTAGGACACTTACCTGTCCTGGAGTCCAGCGACGTCCGCAGCAGAGGACGAGCAATCGCTCGTCACTCTGCTGCTCCCACCGCCATCCTCGGTGAGGGAACCAGGAAGTGAAGTCTTGCGGCTTCACTGCCCGGTTCCCTACGGCACATGCGTGAGTCGCGCTGCGCCGTTCTGAATGGTCCCCGTGTGTTCTGGGAGCCGAGTGTCTCCCAGAACACAACGGGGAATCTTCAGGAAGTGACGTGCTTCCCGCAGATTTCCCGCAGAGAGGACTCCCGGAAGTGGGTGCAAATACCTGTCTTGTACAGGTATATGCACCCCCCTCCCCCCTGAAAGGTGTCAATTGTGACACCGGAGGGGGGGGGAGGGTTCCGATGAGCGGAAGTTCCACTTTAGGGTGGAGCTCCGCTTTAAGTAATGTCGCATGCTGGATCAAGCTCTCTGCTCAGCACCATGCAAAGAATCACAAACAAAAAATGGGGAGTTCCTAATGCAAGATTTATCATAACCTGAATCCAGTAGGATTTTCACTGTTTTAGTTTTAACCGTCAAAAGATTCAAGCGGTCTATGGATTAGTTTATGTGTAATGCCGGAAAACACTTTGTCAAGTATACCAAAAAAAGGCATCATTTGATCATTGTAACACACGTTGGTATGTATAGCTTGAAGGCCACGTTCTATGCAATGGAAAGATTTGGTGCTTAATATAGAACCTGCTGAGAATATGGGAAAATTATGATCAAAATAGAAAAATCCCAGCACAACTAGCATAAAAACAAAATTTTGAGATCAGTGAAAGTGCTGACTCAGCAATACACGTCAGGTTCCATAACCTTTCAGGTATTGCAATGTTTGCAAATGGGCTTTTTCTGCATGTACTGTAGAAAATTGAGATAATTATATATTTTCTTGAGCAAAAAGGGAAAAAATATCTAAAATATGAAAAGCATGAATTTGACATAGCTGTTTTCATAAAAAAATTAGTTCATTCCCTTTTGAATTGTGAAATTGTGTTAAGTCATATACAGCGAGTAAAATAAGTATTGAACACGTTACCATTTTTCTAGGTAAATATATTTCTAAAGGTGCCATTGACAAGACATTTTCACCACGTTGGTAAAAACAAATGCAACCATACATACAAAGAAACCAAAACAAATAAGTTTAGAATTAAAGTTTTATGTGTAAAGTCTCATACACACGATCAGACTTCCATCTGACTTTTCCGTGGATTTTGGTCCGAAGGGCGTTGGCCGTGAACTTGGTATGCATACACACGGCAGGACTTTTTCAGACAACTTTCACCAAATCACGTGTTTTTTCTGCTCTTTCCTGCCACCCTTTGGGCAACTTCTGCTATTGTTGGTTGATCTTTAGCATTGGTTCTGAGCATACGTGTTTGTACTTTGGACTTTAGTGCGATGGACTTGTGTACACGCGATCAGATTTTGCTCCATCGGAAAGTTTGTCTGTTTTCCCAGCGAACATTTGTCCGATGTAAAACACAAAACATTTGTCCAATGGAGCATACATACACACGGTCGGATTGTCTGCTAAAACAGGTCCGTCAGACCTTTGTTGTCAAAAAGTCAGATCGTGTGTATGGGCCTTTAGAAAATGAAATGACACAGGGAAAAAGTATTGAACACGCTAACTGAAATGTATTTAACCACTTCAATACTAGGCACTTAAACCCCCTTCCTGCCCAAGCCATTTTTCAGCTTTCAGCGCTGTCACACTTTGAATGACAATTGCGCGGTCATGCAAAACTGTACCCAAATTACATTTTTAACATTTTTTCCCCACAAATAGAGCTTTCTTTTGGTGGTATTTGATCACCTCTGCGTTTTTTTTTTTTTTTTTGCACTATAAACAAAAATAGAGCGACAATTTTGAAAAAAAAGCAATATTTTTTACTTTTTGCTATAATAAATATCCCCAAAAAATATATAAAAAATGTTTTTTTACTCAGTTTAGGCCGATATGTATTCTTCTACATATTTTTGGTAAAAAAAATTGCAATAAGCGTATATTGATTGGTTTGCGCAAAAGTTATAGCGTCTACAAAATAGGGGATAGATTTATAGCATTTTTTTTTTTTTTTACTAGTAATGGCAGCGATCTGCGATTTTTATTGTGACTGCGATATTGCGACAGACATATCGGACACTTTTAACACATTTTTGGGACCATTCACACTTATACAGCGATTCGTGCTATAAAATCCACTGATTAATGTATAAATGTGACTGGCAGGGAAGGGGTTTACACTAGGGGGCGATCAAGGGGTTAATTGTGTTACCTAGGGAGTGATTCTGACTGTGGGGGGAGGGGACTGACTGGGGGAGGTGACCGATCGGTGTTCCTATGTACAAGGCACACACCATTGGTCTCCTCTCCCTGACAGGACGAGGATCTCTGTGTTTACACTCAGAGATCCACGGTCCTGCTTGGTTACTGGGCAATCGCGGGCGCCCGGTGGACATCGCGGCCGCCAGGCACGCGCATCGGGTCTCCTAGTGGCTCGGGAAGGCGATCACGTCATATGATGTCCGCCCAGAACGAGAGGCTCTTCGTCCCGCCGTCATTTGACGGCGGGCGGTAGAGAAGTGGTTAAAGGCCCGTACACACGATCGAATATTCCGACAACAATTGTCCGACGGACGTGTTTTGTCGGACAATCCGACCTTCTGTATGCTCCATCAGACAATTGTTGGAATTTCCAACAACAAATGTTGGCTGTACAAACACGCATGCTCCGAACCAATGCTAAACATCAGACAACAATAGCAGAAGTTGCCCAAAGGGTGGCGGTAAAGAGCAGAAAAATCACGTGGTTTGGTGTATGTTGGCTAAAAATGTTCTGCCGTGTGTATGCAGAACAAGTTCACGGATAAGGCCCTTTGGGCAAAAATACACGGAAAAGTCAGATGGAAGACCGATCGTGTGTATGAGGCTTAATACTTCATACAAAATCCTTTGTTGGTAATGATAACTTAAAGACGCCTCCTGTATGGTGAAACTAGTCACATGCATTGCTCAGGTGTGATTTTGGCCAATTTATCCATGCAGTCTTCAACTCCTTGAAGGTTCCGTGGGCCTCTTCTATGAACTCTGATCTTTAGTTCTTTCCGTAGATTTTTTTTGGGCCAGTCTAGCAGCTTTGATTTCTTTCTTTGAAGCCAATTGTAAGTTTCCTTGACTTTGTGTTTGGAATGATTGTCTTGCTGAAATGTCCACCCTTGTTTCATCTTCTTCATCCTGGTAGATGGCAACAGATTTTTATCAAGAATGTCTTGGTACATTTTTCCATTCATCCTTCCTTCAATGATATGACGTTTGCCAGTACCGTATGCTGAAAAACAGTCCCACACCATGATGTTCCCACCTCCAAACTTCACGGTTGGTATGGGGGTGTTTTTGGGGTGATGTGCAGTGCCATTTGACCTCCAAACATGGTGTGTATTATGGCATCCGAAAAGCTAAATTTTGGTCTCACCTGACCAGACTATATTCTCCCAGTATTTCACAGGCTTGTCTAAATGTTGTGCAGCAAACTTTAACCATTTAAGCCCCGGCCCATTTTGTAGCTAAAGGACCAGAGCTGTTTTCAGAATTTTGCACTGCGCTGCTTTAACTGTAAATTGTGCGGACATGCAATGTTGTACCAAAACTAAATTTGCGTCCTTTTCTTCCCACAAATAGAGCTTTCTTTTAATGGTATTTGATTGCCTCTGCGATTTTTATTTTTTGCGATATAAACGGAAAAAGACCGAAAATTTTGAAAAAAAATTATATTTTCTACTTTTTGTTATAAGAAAAATCGAATAAACTCAATTTTAGTCATACATTTAGGCCAAAATGTATTCAGCCACATGTCTTTAGTAAAAAAAATGTCAATAAGCGTATATTTATTGGTTTGCGCAAAAGTTATAGCGTTTACAAACTAGGGTACATTTTCTGGAATTTATACAGCTTTAAATTTATGACTGCCTATCTCATTTCTTGAGGTGCTAAAATGGCAGGGCAGTATAAAACCCACCCAAATGACCCAATTTTGGAAAGTAGACACCCAAGGAAATTGCTGAGAGGCATGTTGAGCCCATTGAATATTTTTTTTTTTGTCTCAAGTGATTGAATAATGACTAAAAAAAAAAAATTACAAAAAGTTGTCACTAAATGATATATTGCTCACACATGCCATGGTTATATGTGGAATTGCACCCCAAAATAAATTTTTCTGCTTCTCCTTAGTACGGGGATACCACATGTGTGGGACTTTTTGGGAGCCTAGCCGCGTACGGGCCCCCGAAAACCAAGCACCTCCTTCAGGATTTCTAAGGGTGCAAATTTTTGATTTCACTCCTCACTACCTATCACAGTTTCGAAGGCCAAAAAATGCCAAAATAGCACAAAAACCCCCCAAATGACCCCATTTTGGAAAGTAGACACCCCAAGCTATTTGCTGAGAGGCATGGTGAGTATTTTACAGCTCTCATTTGTTTTTGAAAATGAAGAAAGAAAATTATATATATATTTTTTTTTTCAATTTTCAAAACTTTGTGATAAAGCAAGATCTGCAAAATACTCACCATACCTCTCAGCAAATAGCTTGGGGTGTCTACTTTCCAAAATGGGGTAATTTGGGGGGGTTTTGTGCCATCTGGGCATTCCATGGCCTCCGAAACTGTGATAGGCAGTGAGAAGTGAAATCAAAAATTTACACCCTTAGAAAGCCTGAAGGCGGTGCTTGGTTTTGGGGTCCCGTACGCGGCTAGGCTCCCAAAAAGTCTCACACGTGGTATCCCCGTACTCAGGAGAAGCAACAGAATGTATTTTGGGGTTTAATTCCACATATGCCCATGACATGTTTGAGCAATATATCATTTAGTGACAACTTTGTGCAAAAAAAAAATAATTATTTTTTCCGCAACTTGTGTCAACATATAAAATATTCCATGGACTCGACATGCCTCTCAGTATATAGCTTGGGGTGTCTACTTTCCAAAATGGGGTCATTTGGGGGGGTTTTGAACTGTTCTGGCATTTTATACACAACATTAGGAAGCTTACATCCACTCTTCTAACCACTTGAAGACAAAGCCCTTTTTGACACTTTTTGTTTACATGAAAACATTTTTTTTTTTTTGCAAGAAAATTATGTTGAACCCCCAAACATTATATATATTTTTAAAGCAAAGGCCCTACAGATTAAAATGGTGGGTGTTGCATTTTTTTTTTCTACACAGTATTTGCGCAGCGATTTTTCAAACGCATTTTTTGGGGGGAAAATACACTTTTTTTTATTTTAATGCACTAAAACACACTATATTGCCCAAATGTTTGATGAAATAAAAAAGATAATCTTAGGCCGAGTACATAGATACCAAACACGACAAGCTTTAAAATTTCGCACAAACACGCATTGGCGACAAACTACATACATTTTTAAAAGCCTTTAAAAGCCTTTACAGGTTACGCCGTTAGATTTACAGAGGACATGTATTGTAATCTTTTTTTTCATGCAGCCTGTTGGCTGAACGAAAAAAAAAGATTGATTGGTGGGTATGCCCACCATTAGAATACCGCCCTTCATCCACCCACTTCTAATGATGGGCATACATGCACCATTTATATATGCCGAAGCATCTTCCCGCAAAAGTTATGCCGCGTACACATGGTCAGACTTTTCCACGGGCAAGCCTCCGTCGGAATTTCAACCGTATGTACGCGGCATTAGGAGCAAAATCGCTCCTCTGCTCCTGCTGCCCCAATGCTTCAGCATATATGTTTTTTTCTTTTTTTAACTGTGGTGGTGAAATCACCTCCTACAGCACTGGAGTCGCAGGGATCAGGCCTGTCTCTGCGAACGCTGCAGTTATGTGTGTTGTGTTTTGCAAGTGACAGTGATCGATCGATAATGCACTTGGGTGGCCTGGGCTGGACGGAGGGGCAAAACGCAAGTGCTAGCAGGTATCTGGGCTGATCCCGCTAACACTGCGTTTTTGGGAACCCTAAACTGCTGGGGACGCTAGTATAGATGTGATCAGATCAGATATTGATCTGTTCAGATACTATACCACTAAGGGGGGTGTATGCTTCACGCTTGGGTGTTAGCGCTACTGGCACTAACCTGACGCTGCCTGGGGTGTGACGCAGACCCTCTCTGACGCTAAAACCTAATTGATATCACCCGCCGGGCGATCAGGGGGTTAAACCTTTATTGGGTTATATACACGGCGGGTGCCCTGACACTATAAAAAGCAAACTAACTAACCAGCGTCACCCGTAACACTTATATGGTGATTACTGGTGAAAGGGTTAACTAGGGGCAATTAGGGGGTTAAAACCTTTATTAGGTAATATATGGAGGTACCTGACGCTATATAAAAACCTGACGCGAACCTAAAAAAAAATTACTGGCTAGCTATCGGCATCACCGACACTAAGACAGCGATCAGAAAAACGATCGCTTAGCGACAGTGGTGATAGGGGGTGAAAGGGTTACCTGGGGGGCGATCAAGGGGGTAAACCTTTAATAGGTAATATATGGGGGTACCTGACGCTATAAAAACCTGCGGCGAACCTAAAAAAAATAACTGGCTACCGATCGGCATCACCGACGCTAAGACAGCGATCAGAAAAATGATCGCTTAGCGACAGTGGTGATAGGGGGTGAAAGGGTTATCTGGGGGGTGATCAGGGGGTTAAACCTTTATTAGGGGGGGGTAGGGGGCTACACTGGACCTAAAACTAACTTTAGTGACACTTTTACAGTCAAAAACGTCACTGATTGCAGTGATCAGTAAATAAATGGTCACTGCAATCAGTGACACTGTGACTGGGGGCTGGGGGGTGATCTGGGGTGTCTGGGGGGGCGATTTATGTGCCTATGTGTCCTGGTGTCAGTGTAGTGTTTTGTGCACTAACCTGCATCTTCTCTTGTGCGGCGCTCGGTATATGTGAGCGCCGCAGGAGAGATGACATCACTTCCTCTGCCTGTGTTTACATTACACAGGCAGGGGCATGATTCGATTCGCTGGGAGCGATCGAGAGGGGGTGGCCGGAATCGATTGGCCGTCCCCTCTTCCTGGATCGCTCCCGAAAACTTAACGACAGCTCACTGTAAAGAAGGGGGGTCCGATCGGACCCCCCAACTATACAAAAGCGATCACGTAGATATATGTGATTCTGCCTGTCGGTGCCATTCTGCCGACGTATTTTTACAGTGGGCGGTCGTTAAGTGGTTAAACGAGCTTCAACATACTTTTTCTTCAGCAATGGAGTCTTGCGTGGTGAGCGTGCATACAGGCCATGGCGGTTGAGTGCATTACTTATTATTTTCTTTGAAACAATTGTACCTGCTAATTTTAGGTCTTTCTGAAGCTCTCCACAAGTAGTCCTTGGCTCTTGGACAACTCTTCTATTAATTCTTTTCACTCCTCTGTCAGAAATCTTGCGAGGAGCACCCGGTCGTGGCCGGTTTAGGCCCCTTTCACACTTGTGTGACTTGTCCTGCAACTTGGGACTGCAAAGTCGCATGACAAGTCGTTCCCAATGATAACCATTCATATATGTGCGACTTCAAGTCATGCCCACTTCAAAGTAGTCCCTGTACTACTTTGGTCCAACTTTCATGCGAGTTGAGGTCCATATGCCTTGCATTTACACAGGCATTCCCTGAAATTGCATCAAAATCGTGGTAAAATTGTGTGACTTTTAAGTCGCGGCAGTGTGAAATAGGCCTTATGGTGAAATTACGTTCTTTCCACTTCCGGATTATAGCTCCAACAGTGCTCACTGCAACAATCAGAAGTTTAGAAATCCTTCTGTAACCAATGCCATCAGTATGTTTTGCAACAATAAGGTTGTGAAGGTCTTGAGAGAGCTATTTGCTTTTACCCGTCATGAGATGTTACTTGTGTGACACCTTGGTAATGAGACAGCTTTTTATAGGCCATCAGTTGAGACTGAACCAGCTGATATTAATTTGCACTAACAAGGGGCAGGATTGCTTACTAATTACTGATAGATTTCAGCTGGTGTCTTGGCTTTCCATGCCTTTTTGCATCTCCCTTTTTTCATGTGTTCAATACTTTTTCCTGTGTCATTCCACTTTAACCACTTAAGCCCCGGACCATTTGGTAGCTAAAGGACCAGAGGTGAATTTAGAATTTTGCACTGCGCTGCTTTAACTGTAAATTGTGCGGACATGCAATGTTGTACCCAAACGAAATTTGCGTCCTTTTCTTCCCACAAATAGAGATTTCTTTTAATGGTATTTGATTGCCTCTGCGATTTTTATTTTTTGCGATATAAACGGAAAAAGACCGAAAATTTAGAAAAAAAATGATATTTTCTACTTTTTGTTATAAGAAAAATCGAATAAACTCAATTGTAGTCATACATTTAGGCCAAAATGTATTCAGCCACATGTTTTTAGTAAAAAAAAATGTCAATAAGCGTATATTTATTGGTTTGCGCAAAAGTTATAGAGTTTACAAACTAGGGTACATTTTCTGAAATTTACACAGCTTTAAATTTATGACTGCCTATCTCATTTCTTGAGGTGCTAAAATGACAGGGCAGTACAAAACCCCCCCAAATGACCCCATTTTGGAAAGTAGACACCCCAAGAAAAATTGCTGAGAGGCATGTTGAGCCCATTGAATTTTTTTTTTTTGTCCCAAGTGATTGAATAATGACTAAAAAAAAAAAAAAAAAAAAAAAAATTACAAAAAGTTGTCACTAAATGATATATTGCTCACACATGCCATGGTTATATGTGGAATTTCACCCCAAAATACATTTTGCTGCTTCTCCTGAGTACGAGGATACCACATGTGTGGGACTTTTTGGGAGCCTAGCCGCGTACGGGACCCCGGAAACCAAGCACCGCCTTCAGGATTTCTAAGGGCGCAAATTTTTGATTTCACTCCTCACTACCTATCACAGTTTCGAAGGCCATAAAATGCCAAAATCGCACAAAACCCCCCCAAATGACCCCATTTTGGAATATAGACACCCCAAGCTATTTGCTGAGAGGAATGGCGAGTATTTTACAGCTCTCATTTGTTTTTGAAAATGAAGAAAGAAAATATATATATATATTTTTTTTTTTTTTCAATTTTCAAAACTTTGTGACAAAAAGCGAGATCTGTAAAATACTCACAATACCTCTCAGCAAATAGCTTGGGGTGTCTACTTTCCAAAATGGGGTCATTTGGGGGGGTTTTGTGCTATCTGGGCATTCCATGGCCTCCGAAAATGTGATAGGCAGTGAGAAGTGAAATCAAAAATTTACACCCTTAGAAAGCCTGAAGGCGGTGCTTGGTTTTTGGGGTCCCGTACGTGGCTAGGCTCCCAAAAAGTCTCACACATGTGGTATCCCCGTACTCAGGAGAAGCAACAGAATGTATTTTGGGGTGTAATTCCACATATGCCCATGGCATGTTTGAGCAATATATCATTTAGTGACAACTTTGTGCAAAAAAAAATAAAAAAATTGTCGATTTTCCGCAACTTGTGTCAACATATAAAATATTCCATGGACTCGACATGCCTCTCAGTATATAGCTTGGGGTGTCTACTTTCCAAAATGGGGTCATTTGGGGGGGTTTTGAATTGTTCTGGCATTTTATACACAACATTAGGAAGCTTACATCCACTCTTCTAACCACTTGAAGACAAAGCCCTTTTTGACACTTTTTGTTTACATGAAAACATTTTTTTTTTTGCAAGAAAATTATGTTGAACCCCCAAACATTATATATATTTTTAAAGCAAAGGCCCTACAGATTAAAATGGTGGGTGTTGCATTTTTTTTTTCTACACAGTATTTGCGCAGCGATTTTTCAAACGCATTTTTTGGGTTAAAAAATACACTTTTTTTAATTTTAATGCACTAAAACACACTATATTGCCCAAATGTTTGATGAAATAAAAAAGATGATCTTAGGCCGAGTACATAGATACCAAACACGACATGCTTTAAAATTTCGCACAAACGCGCATTGGCGACAAACTACATACATTTTTAAAAGCCTTTAAAAGCCTTTACAGGTTACCCCAGTAGATTTACAGAGGAGGTCTACTGCTAAAATGATTGCCCTCGATCTGACCTTCGCGGTGATACCTCACATGCATGGTGCAATTGCTGTTTACATATGACGCCAGACCGACGCTTGCGTTCGCCATTGGGCAAGAGCAGGGCAGGACAGGGGTGCTTTTTTTTTTTTCTTTTTTTTTTTCTTATTAATTTTGCTTTTTTATTTTATTTTTAAATTGTTCCTTCCAAGTATTCTTTTTTTTATCATTTTTATTGTTATCTCAGGGAATGTAAATATCCCCTATGATAGCAATAGGTAGTGACAGGTACTCTTTTTTTGAAAAAACTGGGGTCTTCTAGACCCAAGATTTTTCCTCTGCCCTCAAAGCATCTGACCACACCAAGATCGGTGTGATAAAATGCTTTCCCAATTTCCCAATGGCGCTTTTTATATCCGGGGGGGGCATTCCCTCCCACTGCTTGTAAAAGCAGTCCAGAGGCTAATTAGCCGCTAGGATTGCTTTTACATGAAAGCCGGCCGCAGGCTGAAAAGAATGATACCAAGATGATACCTAAACCCGCAGGCATCATTCTGGTATAAACATTCAAAGTCCAGCAACATACCAGTACGTTGCTGGTCCTTGTTGGACATGTATTGTAATCTTTTTTTTTCATGCAGCCAGTTGGCTGAACGAAAAAAGAGATTGATCGGTGGGTATGCCCACCATTAGAATACCGCCCTTCATCCACCCACTTCCAATGATGGGCATACACGCACCATTTATATATGCCGAAGCATGGTGGCATCCTCCCGCAAAAAAGTTATGCCGCACACACATGGTCGGACTTTTCCACGGGCAAGCCTCCGTCGGAATTTCGACCGTATGTACGCGGCATTAGGAGCAAAATCGCTCCTCCGCCCCTGCTGCCCCAATGCTTCGGCATATTTGCTTTTTTTTTTTTAACTGTGGTGGTGAAATCACCTCCTACAGCACTGGAGTCGCAGGGATCAGGCCTGTCTCTGCGAACGCTGCAGTTATGTGTGTTTTTGTTTTGTAAGTGACAGTGATCGATCGATACTGCACTTGGGTGGCCTGGGCTGGACGGAGGGGCAAAACGCAGGTGCCAGCAGGTATCTGGGCTGATCCCGCTAACACTGCGTTTTTGGGAACCCTAAACTGCTGGGGACGCTAGTATAGATCTGATCAGATCAGATATTGATCTGTTCAGATACTATACCACTAAGGGGGGTGTATGCTTCACGCGTGGGTGTTAGCGTTACTGGCACTAACCTGACGCTGCCTGGGGTGTGACTCAGACCCTCTCTGACGCTAAAACCTAATTGATATCACCCGCCGGGCGATCAGGGGGTTAAACCTTTATTGGGTTATATACACGGCGGGTGCCCTGACACTATAAAAAGCAAACTAACTAACCAGCGTCACCCGTAACACTTATATGGTGATCACTGGTGAAAGGGTTAACTAGGGGCAATCAGGGGGTTAAAACCTTTATTAGATAATATATGGGGGTACCTGACGCTATAAAAACCTGCGGCGAACCTAAAAAAAATTACCAGCTACCGATCTGCATCACCGACACTAAGACAGCGTTTAGAAAAACGATCGCTTAGCGACAGTGGTGATGGGGGTGAAAGGGTTACCTGGGGGGCGATCAAGGGGGTTAAACCTTTATTAGATAATATATTGGGGTACCTGACGCTATAAAAACATGCGGCGAACCTAAAAAAAATTACTGGCTACCGATCTGCATCACCGACACTAAGACAGCGTTTAGAAAAACGATCGCTTAGCGACAGTGGTGATAGGGGGTGAAAGGGTTACCTGGGGGCGATCAAGGGGGTTAAACCTTTATTAGATAATATATTGGGGTACCTGACGCTATAAAAACCTGCGGCGAACCTAAAAAAATTTACCAGCTACCGATCTGCATCACCGACACTAAAACAGCGTTTAGAAAAACGATTGCTTAGCGACAGTGGTGATGGGGGTGAAAGGGTTACCTGGGGGGAGATCAAGGGGGTTAAACCTTTATTAGATAATATATTGGGGTACCTGACGCTATAAAAACATGCGGCGAACCTAAAAAAAATTACTGGCTACCGATCTGCATCACCGACACTAAGACAGCGTTTAGAAAAACAATTGCTTAGCGACAGTGGTGATAGGGGGTGAAAGGGTTACCTGGGGGGCGATCAAGGGGGTTAAACCTTTATTAGATAATATATTGGGGTACCTGACGCTATAAAAACCTGCGGCGAACCTAAAAAAAATTACCGGCTACCGATCTGCATCACAGACACTAAGACAGCGTTTAGAAAAACGATCGCTTAGTGACAGTGGTGATAGGGGGTGAAAGGGTTACCCTGGGGGCGATCAAGGGGGTTAAACCTTTATTAGATAATATATTGGGGTACCTGACGCTATAAAAAAATGCGGCGAACCTAAAAAAAATTACTGGCTGCCGATCGGCATCACTGACGCTAAGACAGCGATCAGAAAAATGATCGCTTAGCGACAGTGGTGATAGGCGGTGAAAGGGTTATCTGGGGGGTGATCAAGGGGTTAAACCTTTATTAGGGGGGGGTTAGGGGGCTACACTGGACCTAAGACTAAACTTTGGTGACACTTTTACAGTCACAAATGTCACTGATTGCAGTGATCACTAAATAAATGGTCACTGCCATCAGTGACACTGTGACTGGGGGCTGGGGGGGTGATCTGGGGTGTGATCTGGGGTGTCTGGGGGGGCCTGGGGGGCGATTTATGTCCCTATGTGTCCTGGTGTCAGTGTAGTGTTGTGTGCACTGACCTGATGTCTTCTCTTGTACGGCGCTCGGTATATGTGAGCGCCGCACCAGAGATGACATCACTTCCTCCTGCTCCCTCTGTCTGACACAGACAGAGGGGGCATTTCCATTCGCCGGGAGCGATCGCGAGGGGGTGGCCAGAAACGAATGGCTGCCCCCTCATCCCGGAACGCTCCCGGACACTTAGCCACCGCTCACTGTATAGGAGGGGGGTCCGATTGGACCCCCCAACTATACAAAGGCAATCACGTATGCTCTACGTGATTGTGCCTGTCGGTGCCATTCTGCCGACGTATATATACAGTGAGCGGTCGTTAAGTGGTTAATACATGTAGCCACCTCACCCCTCTCGCCCCTTCTCATTCTCGGCTTGTTGTCTTGTCTAGGGGTTAACACGGGGGAGGGATGAGATACACCACGGCCCATGTCCTCCAGCAGGTATAGAGGTGAAAGCCAGAAACTATTGGGTTTGGTATGTATGTCTCAGGGTCAGATCCTTTCTCTGAAATGACTCCCTCTGCTTCCAATAACCAGAGTTCCACACACTGAAAAGGTCCAACTCGTATTTATTCTTCCCAACAAATAGTCATACAGCACAGACAGGTTGAGACCCGTGTAACACTTCAGTATTTGTGGGAAGTAGGCCAAGGCACAATCCTTTAAGATAGAGCTAACCACTGTGGTGTCACCAGTGGCGCATAGTCACTGCCACTGACTATATAGAACAGAACATGGATTACCTTTGCTAACGTAGCCCCTATCAGAGGGAAGACATCCGTCCAAGACAGTTACCGGAGGCCTCTCCGTCACCAGCGAATGCTGCGCCGGACCCTCCGGAGAAGTTCCGCTCACCGGCCTCCTCGTCTCAGACACGTGCACCCAAGGAGTTAGGGCCCCCTCGGATTCCTCCACCCTCGCGGAACTCAGTCGAAGGTACTGAGTTCCAGGCTTCCGCCATAGTACCTCACCCCAGGCTAAAGGTGCCTGGGATGGACTCCATCTCCCGCTCCGGCCAGGTCAAGGGCACCTGGGCCCGGAACTCCGGAATGCCAGCACCCAGGCTGAAGGTGCCTGGGCGCGGCTGTGTCCTCTCCTCCAAACTCTGAACCCCGTGGTAAGGGTGTCCACCCCTTTTATCCCCTCTCCCTTTGCATCACAGCGGGTTCCCCGCCCCGCTGTACAAGCGCCAGGAAAGGACAAAGGCACAGTCTTGCGATGTGGGTTCAACTCCGGCCCAGGGTGACAACGCCACCTGCAGGCCGCAGGGAACCTCACACCACCAGAGTCCTCCAAGAACCATAAAAAGGTCTCAGATTCCCTAACAATCAGTGCATCTGGGTTACACTACCACCCAGATGCCTCCCCTAAATTCAAATACCCGCTACATACACACAACTTAATTTCTGAACTTATTTGTTTTGGTTTCTTTGTATGTATGAATTGCATGGGTTGTTACTGACATGTGGTGAACATTTCATGTCAATAGCACCTTTAGAAATATATTTACCCTAGAAAAATGGTGATGTGTTCAATATATATTTTACCTGCTGTATACCGATAAAAGATGATATGATATGATCAAAACTAGTAATTTAAAACGTATTATTAGAGATCTCAGTACTGCAGTTGCTATAAAACAGGGCATAAAAAAGGTTGAATGGGTAGGGTTAGCAGGAGGAGCCAATAAAAAAACAAACAAAAAGAAACTGAAATTGCATCTGAAATGCGTGGAAGTACTGATAGGTTTGAGCAAACGTAAGATGCTTATATGTGCATTCAGCTGCATTTGAACTCAATTTGAGACATTTCTGCGTTATCTAGTAGTAGTTACTCACATTAAACTGGACTTCCAGTGAGCCACCCAGGTTGGCTCACTGGAAGAGCAAGTATCATTCTGTTCTGACTACATGTCAGATCCACACCTTACTATAGTGCTGAATCTGGTTCAACACTTTGCATATTACTCAGGGTTTAGGGTCAATTGGACCAAATTGCATATATTCTCTATGGACCCTGACCTCCCCCTTCACTTGCCGTATTATTGCCCACTACAGATTACCGCTATGCATAAATTTAAGTATTTGGAAGTGGAGGTCCAATTAATTACCCTTATCTAAGTTTTTTGATAATAACTTAATTCTCTGTATCTCTTCTTTTCGTATAAAAACAGCTCAATTGGCTAAACGTCCCCCTTTTCTTAGTGGGACGAGTTAATTTGTTTACAAATGCCTTTTCTTCTACATTTTTTGTACATTTTGGCCAATTCCCCACTTTATGTCCCAATGAGAATATTTCGAGAGACTCTATCCTTAATACTTTTCTCTGGCACGCTAAAACACCTAGACCTTTGTTAGTAGCTCTACAACTTCCTACCACTAGAGGAGGCCTGGCACTCCCCAACCTGCGCCTGTCCAATCTGTGTACACACATTGGTGGCTGTTTCCACAACTAAATAATGCTGTCACTGCTCTGGTGCTCTGGAGGCAGCCATGGTTTCATTGTATGAAACATTAGCTAATCTAATTTATAGTCGTACTCTCCATACTACGGATGGTACCCTAATCCTGAAACCATCATTGAGAATTCACAATCATTGTTAAAAATTATTGGTGGAAACAACCCAAGTAAATTCCCCTAATCAACCCCTCTGGTACAATTTTGGTAATCTGTTGTGGGTGAGATGGGGATTAACATATCTGCATTAATTATATTTTAGGGGTACCTTTTTAAGTCCTTTTCACAATTGCAACAAGAGCTGAGAATCCACACACAGTGGCATTTTAGATACCTATAATTCAGACATGCGGTGGAGGTGCAGTTTCAGTTCCAGAATGTGCAGCTTTGTAACGGTAAGTTCGAATTGTCGAATCATACATGACTTATCTCTACATTTTATTCCCCCTTTATGGATAAGCAATCCCCTCCAAATCCTTAAACTACAATCATGTTGGACAGCTGATATACCTGACACCTCTGAGAAAAATTGGCAGGAACTGATTTATACTTTGAAGAACAGGTCATTTTGGTTGGTAATCTGTAAAGTAGTCTGTGCATTACACACTGTTGACCCCTGTACTATATACAGCACACTTGGGGGAAATGATCAAAACTGGAACAGCTGTGCATGGCAACCAATCACCTTTTATATTTTATTTTCTACAAATATTTTTATTGTAATAAAATGGGTACATAAAAAAAAAAGAAAAAATGACCCAGAGGGCCTAATGCCGCGTACACACGATCGGAATTTCCGTCGGAAAAACCTTGGATGGTTTTTCAGACGGAATTCTGCTCAAGCTTGGCTTGCATACACACGGTCACACAAGTTCTCTGAACTTTCGACCATCAAGAACGCGGTGACGTACGACGAGCCAAGATCAATGAAGTTCAATAGGCAGTTTGGCTCTTCTGCTTGATTTTGAGCATGCGTGTTTTTTTTGCGGGTCGGAATTGCATACAGACGAACGGAACTTCCGACAGGAACTTTTTTCCGTCGGAAAAATAGAGAACCTGCTCTCAATCTTTTGCTGGCGGAAATTCCGACAGCAAAATTCCGATGGAGCATACACGCGGTCGGAATTTCCGACCAAAAGCTCACATCGGACTTTTTCTGTTGAAAAATTTCCGATCGTGTGTACGCGGCATAAGTCAACAATACACAGAGTAGACATTGTGCATGGATGGAATGTCAATCTCAAAAATATTGTACAAGGTAAGTTATTCTTAAAAGGAACAACTTGTTAACAGGAATGTATACTCAGGGTAACCGGATATACAACAAATGAAAACCATACAAAATGTAGAACTAATGTCCCCCTGACAGGGAAGGGTGAACCAGATAAAGAGCATCAACCAGATGATGAGCCAGAGTCCTGATGCGATGGGGGCCTGAGTGTCTGGAAAACAAAGGTTTTTGTGCAGGAATGTATAGCAATGGCCAGTATTCTGGTATAGTATGTGTAAAAAGGATGGGGAGGAGAAGGACTTGACCATGAAACTCCTCAAGGGGGGGGGTGACTAGCCAAGAGTTTGAATGCGAACAAGAGAGGAAGAAGAGTATGGAAGATGGTATGGCAACAGGAGGGGGAAAGAGAGAGAAGAAAAAAGACAATGGGGGGGTTGGGAGGGGAGAAGGGCAAAAAGGGAAGAGATGGGGGGTGGGGGTGAAGAGGAAAGGGGGGAGAGGAACAGGGGAGCCGGGTAGGGATGGAATATAGGGCCTAAGAGAAGAATGGAGGAGAGGGGAGTCCCGTACAGGATGCATCACAAGCTTAGGAGCACCCTGAATCCCCTCTCAGTTCCCAGTATCCGTCCCTCTGTATATCTTTTATTTTCAAAGCTTAACTGAACAAGCTGAAGCTAGAAGCTGATTGGTTGCAGCTTTGATACATTTCCCTCACTGTCTTTTACATTTCTTTAAGGTAGGCTGTGTGTAGAAAATGATATGTAATAGAGTTTTATTTAATTAAAATAAGTGTGCTGAGGTTTGTACTGTATGTGTCTGTTAGACTCTTGCTTATGGCACAGTCATGGGGACTGTAGGTCGCACCTTCTATCACTTAATAAAGAAAACACGCTACAACCAGGTGGTGTTTTAATGGCCGCGGCACCTTTATTGGTGTTTAAATAATAATAAATCAAATAACTTTATTCAAAATTAATTCAGTGTATAATAAATGAATTATAATAAAAACTTCCGCTCAGTCATAGGACTCGAGCTGTAAATCAATTTATGAAACCAAAGTCCCCACCAGCCGGATTTGTTGTGAACAAAACGGCTACCCCAGCACCGCGGCCTGTTTGATGCAGTTTTGAAGACCTAAATTAAAAATGTTCAAACCGACATCCGAAAGATGAACACCATCCTGTCGATATAGTCCGGGGAAACCCCCTTCCAGATCAACGTGACGGAAAGAGATCCCCCTGATCATTGGTAAAAAAATTCCATTGGGTGGTTAGTCCTCCGTTTTTAATTTTTTTAAGCGGCCTGCCACCTTCAGCATATAACCAAGGTATACGAGAAACCATTTCAGAAAAAATACCTGTATTAGGAAAAGATAATTTCAAATGATGTAGATCATTTTTCATCAAAAACATCAAATCTAACGTTTTCAATCTGCCAACATCGTTACCTCCCAGGTGCAAAATTATAATAGATGGATAAGGCCAAGAATTAAATAAATCAGAAAGATGAAAGAAAAGATCAGTCCATTGTAGACCTCGAATGCCTTTCCAAAAATAACAAACGTATCTGAAGGTAACGATAGGTTGGAACCGTAGCAACGTTGTGAAGCTCTTTTATGAGCCCAGTGAATATATGAATGGCCAACTATCCATATGTAATATTTGGCACCTATAAATTAAAGAGACAAGTTAGGTCGAATATAAATGTTATATCTACTAGACTCCCATCTACCTAATAACCAAATCACTTAGACCTAATCTAGCCGCTTCAGTGGCGGCTCCAATCCTGAAAGAATGGGTAGAGAATTTAAAATTTGAGAGACCTAAATTAGCCAAACATTGTTTAAGTACTGCAGAAAACTGGAATTTTGTCATAGGGGATGAATCAATATGGACAAAAAATTGATGACCAGAAACTGGTCTAACCGAAGAATATTGTTTAAGAATTATCAAAGGACACAGGATGGAGTCGCCATAAGCAAATAGACTAAGCCACAGGCCCTTACCTGTTCGATCTGTTTTCGATCTTTTAATAAAAAAAAGAACCTTGTCATCAAAAATTTAAACATCTGATAAAAAAGACCTCCTAAACTGTTTGTTATTTGGCAACATTTCAGAAATACAAAGGGCAGCAAAAAACATCAAAACGAAAGCTGCATGAAATAATAAAGCCTCGTAAGCTGAAATGCAGACAAAAGGAGTGGCCAAACACAGCCTAGCTAATAAATCCAATGTAATTGGCCTACGCAAATCTGGCGCAAACCTGACCTTCCTTAAACCTATTAATGCTTGCCTAACTGAGAAGAAGCTGTTGCAAGCTGGGAAGTTATGAAGCTGAAAGAAAAAGGAAACCCCTGCTAAAATTTTATTTATATGACTAAATGAAAATTCCAACTGTATTAATGAACAAAGGAACGCCAGGATTGAATTCTCAGTGGGAGGTAAACTAGGAGAACCCAACTCAGAATTGAAACTCAACCATTTATTCCATGCAACTGAGTAATCAGTCCATGTTTTTGGAGCGATCGAATTCTTAATAGCCGAAAAGACAGGATTTAAATCAAATCCCAAAGATGACTTGGGCAGTGATGTCCTATCAGGTCTGCCTGAGGCAACAGCTGTCTGAAACGTACCATCTGGAATCGAGATAAGGCATCAGCGGTGACATTGAGCTTACCTGGTAAATATTTTGCCTTAATCCAAATGTTCAACCTTAGACATAATAGGACTAAATATCTTAAAAGTTTTATAATCAACAAGGATTTTGAGGAAAGGCAGTTTAATGCGAATAAAATACCTCTATTATCTGTATTGATGATAATTCGCTTGTTGGCAAACTGGTTACCCCATAATTTCAGAGCCACTACGATTGGGAAGAGTTCCAGCAAAACTATATTTTTAGTAATCTTGCTGGAAATCCAATGTGGGGGCCATGAACCTGAACCCAATGAGAACGAAAAATAGCAGCGAAGCCAAGAGAACCAGCCGATTCTGTAAATAATTCTAAATCGTCTGCGAATACAAAATCCTCCTGGAAAAAAGATCTACCATTATAGTCTTGCAAAAATTGAGACCATACTATTAAATAATCCTTAAGATCACTAGTCAGCCTAATATGGGGAAAAAGAAGATTTAAACCCGGAAATCGCCAAAGATCACCTTCTGGAAAATATCCTACCTATAGGCATGATACGAGTGGAAAAGGCCAGCTGACCTAGGAACGATTGAAGTTCTTTTAACAAAAGATTCTTTCTACACAGAAAGAAATTTGAGACTGAAGCCTACAAATTTTTAATGCAGGGAGTTCAAATTGGAAAGATAATGTGTTGATTTTTATGCCCAAAAATTCAATAATTGGAGACGGCCAAGCGGTTTTCTCTTGAGCTAAGAGGACACCAAAGTACTCTGATATGCTGAAAAATAATTTGAGGACTAAGGAACAAACCAAAGAATCAGGAGGACCACTGAACAGAAAGTCATCTAGGTAGTGAATTATACCCTTATGACCAGATTCAAAAGCTAAAACCCACTGAAGAAAAGAAGCAAAAATCTCAAAATAATAACGACAATGAGCAGCCCATTGGCAGGCATTTGTCATAGAAAAATTTGTCCTCAAAGTGGAAACTCACCCAGGGAATTGTAAGATTCAGGTGCAATGGGTAGTAGTCTAAAGGCTGATTGAATGTCGGCTTTTGCTAGTGTAGCGCACTCACCCCCTTCACCTGCCTTTGGCTCCCCCCAGGTAGAGAGGGCACACCATGCCACAAGCCCGTACCCTCCTGTGTAAAGTGGTTGAGCGGTGTTGTTGGTGGGTCTTCACAGCCAGAAACCAGAATCCTCCAGAGAATGATTCTCACCTCTACAATTGACAGAGATAAGTACTTGTTCCCCCCAGTGACTTGAATGTCCACACCAGCTGCAACTCCAACGTAGAGTTTATTTCTCGTAAATAACAGTCTCTGATAGGTAAAGGTTGGAGTAAGAAGACTTCACTGCTCAGCTTCTCAAGCAGACTCAGCCCAGATGGATAGTCTCCCTAGGTAGGGACTAGCAGCCAAATGGTACTCTAACTTAACCGCACAGTCTCTGCCACAGACCTGGTGAACTTGGTGCTTCAAAACTTGACCTCTTTGTAAGGAGAAGACATCCCTCCAGAGAGTTACCGGGCCCCTTCCTTCACCGTGACTTCTCGCCTAAGATACGGGTCCCCTCGCAAGGCGGCACCCTGGGATTCCTCGATCCTTGATGGGCCCCAGCCGAAGGTGCTGGGCCCAAGGCCTTTGCTGCAGTCCCAGGGCTAAAGGTGCCTGGGACTGATTCACCGACCTCCGCCCCTGGGCCAAAGGTGCCCAGGGTGGACAGGAACACACTCCCTGGGGTAGGACCCCCGGCCACGACAGACCGCGCAGAACAGAACCCCAAGCAGGCAGCATCTGCCCCCTTTATATCCTCCCCCAGCATGCACAGCAGGCCTGCCACACCCACTGTACGGCTGCTGAGAGGGAACACACAAGGCACAGCACTGTATTAGCGGTTCAACCCCGGCCTACCATGCCAGCACCACCTGCAGGCCACAGGGAACTATACACTGATACTCTCCCTGCAAAAATGGTTGATAGAATCCTGACAATTGGGGTGTTTGAGCATAACTACCACTCAAACACTTCCCCTAAATTTAGGACCCCGCTACACTAGTAATGCACCGTGACCAAAAGTTCTGATGATTTGAATGGCATCATCAAAGGTAGCATATGTAACTGAAGCAGATTGTCACGTACCTTACAGCGGAGCCGAGGAAGTGGGGGCGGCCTCTTGCACAATCCCAGTCTCCGCACCCCCTGGAGGTGAGGACAGGGAAATGCAGGGGCACAAGAAGGTGCAGGTGCCTGTTGATGCAGATGGAGTCTCTGAGAGATACTGGAAACCTCTTAGAGCACAGGTGCTGCAGGAACCATGCTTCAGATCCATGCAGGGAAGATCCAAGAGAATAAACAGGTGAAGGCAGGAGTCAGCAGCGGGCTAGCAGAGAGGTACCAAATCAAGAGGCAGGTTCGTGGTCAAAGTCCAGGCCGTTGGTCAGTAAAACAGGCAGAGGTAGGAGAACAGGTAAGGAAGATCCGTGAAGGGTAGTCAAACAAGCCAGGTATCTTCAGGAGCAGGTCAATCCAATAACAGGTTTACACAGGACAACAGGTACTAGCTGAAAAGACAATCCAGTACTGACACTTAGGTGATCCAGGTTTAAATAGGGCGCCGTGCGCTAGGATTGGAAGGGGCGCGCGCATTGCGCGCACCTGGTCTGAGTCCTATACGGCCAATTCTAGGTGTCCGCGCATTAGCATTTGCAGAACGGGCATTCCTTGCTGACACCCGGAAGTAAGTGTTTGCAGCACTGGGTCTCTGACACAGATAAAGGGTCAATTTCATCATTTAGTGAATGGCCTGCAGGGAATGAAAGGTGGTGAATTAGCCAGTAACTGTTAGGCTCTTTTTTTTGGACTAAACCTAGCGGAGATACTCGAAAATTAGCGAACGGAGGGGAGATAAAAGGACCAGCAATCCTATTAGCTAAAATTTCTTTCCTTAATTTGTCCCTTACTATATTAGCGTGAATAGATACCAATTTTACATTTTTTGTTAACTGACAACCTGCACCTGCAAAAATAGGCAAATTAAAACCTATCGAGAAACCATCAATTATTAATTGAGCTTTCCCCTTGTCAGGGTACAACATTAGCCATGGACGCATTGTGTGAAGCCTCACTGGCGTGCAAGCTTTTTGAATGATCCCTGCTAACCTGTAAGCTGGAAGCTCTTTTGAAACATTTGGAGACTGGGTGGCTGCCAAAGCAAAAGGAACATTCATGTCGATAACGACATGAATTCAACCATTTGCACTGAGATTTGTTGAATGAAAAACATGTACCTTTCTTATAAACTGAAGTTGTAGAATTCGTATTCAAAGTCGGCTGGAGTTGCTGTCTTGTAAAGACCGGTTTCTGAGGAATAATCAGGTTCAACCACAACCCTACATCCTTATTACCCCATTTAAGTGTGGGATAAATTGAAATTTTTTGGCAAAAGGATTCGTTGTAGTTAACCACTTCAATACAGGGCTTTTTGTACCTATTCAATACCGGGCCTATTTTGGCACTTCTCTCCTACATGTACAAATCATCATTCTTTTGCTAGAAAATTACTCAGAACCCCCAAACATTATACATGTTTTTTTTTAGCAGACACCCTAGGGAATAAAATGACGGTCATTGCAACATTTTTTCTTGCACAATATTTGCGCAATAATTTTTCAAACGCCTTTTTAAAAAAAAAAAAATGGTTTCATGAATTAAAAAATAACAAAACAGTAAAGTTAGCCCAATTTTTGGGGAAAATATGAAAGATAATGTTACGCCGAGTAAATAGATACCTAACATGTCACGCTTTAAAATTGCGCACACTCATGGAATGGCGCCAAACTTCGGTACTTAAAAATCTCCATAGGCGACGCTTTAATTTTTTTTACAGGTTACCAGGTTAGAATTACAGAGGAGGTCTAGTTCTAGAATTGTTGCACGCGCTCTAACGCACGCGGCGATACCTCACATGCGTAGTTTGAACGGCGTTTACATATGTGGGCGACTTACGTGTGCATTCGCTTCTGATCGCGAGCTACCGGGGACAGGGGCGTTTTAATTTTTTTTTTTATTATTTATTTATTTTTTTTACTTATATATTTTTTTTTTTACAATGATTTTACTTTTTTTTTTTTTTATCACTTTTATTCCTATTAACAAGGAATGTAAACATCCCTTGTAATAAGAATGTGTGTGACAGGTTCTCTTTATTGAGAGATGCGGGGTCAATAAGACCCCACATCTCTCCTCCAGGCTGGAAAGCATGAGATCAGTGAAAATTTTTTCACTGATTTCATACTTACAGCCACAATGGCGGCTTTGTTTACATTTGAGACCCGGGCGTGACGTCATCACATCGCGCCCGGGCCTCCGACGATCATAGAGATGACTGGTGACCATCTGGTCACCAGTCATCTCTATGCTCATCACGTGACTCCACCAACGATGCCGGAAGATTCGCTCCGGGTCCCCGATCGCACGGGGGAGCCCGGAGAAGCACCGGATGGCGGCGGGAGGGGGGGTGTCCCCTCCCGCCGCCTATAAGAACGATCAAGCGGCAGAACCACCACTATGATCGTTCTTATGGTGCACAGAATCGCTGGCACTTCAAAAGGATATCTGAATGATGCCTCTAGCTGCAGGCATCATTCAGATATCCCCCTACAAAGCCGAGGACGTCATATGACGTCCACCCAGGATGGGAGATCCCATCTGTGGACGTCATTTGTCTATGGCTGGGTAGGGAAGTGGTTAAACCAACCCATACCGCCAAAACTCTTGTACGCCTCTAGAATATGTTCTAAATGCTGAAAAAGCCCAGTGCATCTATCCGGATATTTTTCACCCATTATTACAGAGAAAATGCAGAAAGCCTGCAACCAATTGAAAGGATCTGGCCACAGGATGGCACCTATCCTCAGCGGCATCCTCTGACCTTTTATCTGATATTGTGAGAAACTCCTTTGAAATTGGCAACAGGGATAAAAGATCTACAAATTCACCCTTCCAAATTTTTTCTTTAATTGTTAAGGGCAGATGAAATCCTAGTGGAGACATCTTGCAAGGAAGCACCTCCTTGAAACATGTCTCAAACAGCAGCAGGCATACATACAGGCTTGTTTGTACATGCATGAACAGGATTAACAGCAGATTTACCTGACCAGACATTAGCTGGAGAAGAAGATACAGGTGCAGACTGATTGATAGCTAAATTTTAATTAAATTTAGTTAGAGAAATAAGCAACTGGTTTATTAAATCATTCTGAGCAGATTCACCCGCATGATTTGACTCAGGGGAACTGCATACCACTGGGATGTGGATTCCTTGGGAGACCTTGCTGACATCTGTACCTGTATGGGAAGAAAGACACACAAGGGCCCTCACTGCATTCAGCCTAGATAGCCTGGATGCAAGTGATGCCACAGCTCTGACCTGAGGTGACTGCCTGGGTTGTAACCCAGCAAGAAAGGGAGACATTAAAGCTCTAGGGAGAGCCATACTGGCCTGAGGAGAAGCAGGAGGAGCGTCTGCTAAGCTAGGTGGTGACAGCTCATCTATGCGAGGGGGGGCCCCCAAGCGATAAGGGCGAGTGGCGGGTCTGACCTCTACCCCCCCCTCTGCTGCAGATAGGAGATGGGGATAGTACTCGTCTGTTTCTCTTCCCTCGCCATCTGAGTCTCCGGTACCGAGTCCTCCTGCTCCGCTAACTGGGGCCGCTCGCTTCCCCTGGCTATTGCCTCTATTACCCTTCTCTCTGGAGGGATGCTCCTCTGTAAGCCATGAGATGGTGACATCTGTGTGGAGGCAGAGTCAGCTGGGAGGGACCCGACAGGCAGCTCTGTTCCACTATGCCTGAACAGCTGTTCGAACGGCACTGACACTGGAGAAGTGTCCTCCTCAGTTAGCGCTAAGCACCGCTGCAGCCACTCATTCCCTCCTTCAGCTTCAGCCCTCTCAAGGACTCGTCTTACTAAGGACTTCATGAGCGAGTACATACAGCGAAGCTCAAGCTTACGCCGCCTCAGGGCAACTGTGAGCGGGTCAGTCAGGCAGGCTATTTATAACCTCGGTGTAAAAAATTAAAGCAATAAACCGCGCTAGCCAGTAACATAAATAAATATACAGCAGCACCTGTGATATGTGATAACATATAAAGTATACAAAAGAATAAAAAAGAACAAGTGCGCTAATGTGAATTGACTAATAATCAAAAATTATGAATCCACACATATATTGAATAAATAAAGTCCAACAGTGATAACAATGAATGTGTCCTGTAAAAATGAATATATCCTAAATAAGTCCCATCAAAAATCAGCAATGAAGGGAAGCCGTGAAGAGGTGAACCGCAAAAAGTTTGAACTTCGGTGCATGCACACCCGTGTCCACCACCAACAATCAAGCTGCTTACCAGAGGTAAGAAACAAATAAGCCCATCAGCAATCCCAGGGGGAGATCCAGAGAAATCCAGATAAACTTCGCAGAGTTCCAACGTCACTTGATAGGCAGTGGATACAGCAAAGATTTCCCAAGGAGAGAGAGGAGGCTCAATAGTGCATTACCCAATGTAAAATTTGTTTTTAAAACCGGTTTAAAAACACTTACACAATGTACAATTTAAAGAACATAACAACCGGCCGGTCCGCCGTACCTGTCCCGTAGTGATGACGTCAGCACGCACACCTCCCGACGTACGTTTCGTGTTCCTACACGTCGTCTTGGGGATTGTTGATGGGCTTATTTGTTTCTTACCTCTGGTAAGCAGCTTGATTGTTGGTGGTGGACACGGGTGTGCATGCACCGAATTTCAAACTTTTTGCGGTTCACCTCTTCACGGCTTCCCTTCATTGCTGATTTTTGATGGGACTTATTTAGGATATATTCATTTTTACAGGACACATTCATTGTTATCACTGTTGGACTTTATTTATTCAATATATGTGTGGATTCATAATTTTTGATTATTAGTCAATTCACATTAGCGCACTTGTTCTTTTTTATTCTATTTATAACCTCCTCTCACCTGTAAAACGTTTCTCCCACTCAATAGCCTCGTGACAAGCCCGCTCAAAATAATTTTTGTTTTATAAATAATAAACACAACATTTTTCATTTTTTTTTTTACTTTATGGCGGCCACAATCCCATGTTGTGGGCACTTTATTGTGCCCACTGTTCATTAGCGCATACCGTATTTTCTTGGTAAAAGGACTGTGGTATATGCATGCTGGGTATAAAGGGGGGGGGTAGGTTCAGGTTTTATTTAACTGTAACCTAGCCCCTCCCACTATTAGTGCAATCTGGAAACACCCACAATACGGCCCAACTTTCATTTTAAATAGGCGAACTTGTGACTTCTTGGAGAAGTGACTGCCATGATAGAAAATCATTTTCACTCTTTAGGTTCAAGCTTTAAAACAAGACAAAAGACCAAAACTGGCTTTACGGAAAATGAAAAAGACGACTTTTTAATGGTCTGAGAGGGTTTCTTTTCTCTTTGTGGCAGTGGATACATTTTTGAAAACTCCTATAAAAGATATTCAACATACTATTCTATATTACAGAAAATTGCTTTTAACTATTGGTACAGTATGTAATTATCTAAAATTTATATGACTAGTACAAAGGGATCTTTTTTTTTTATGAAATAATGTGCCTGAAACTTTGAAAACTAAGGTAATCAAAACATTCTGCCCGTTATAGACAAAAACATGTTCATCAGTAGAACATCACATTATATTCCCACTTGAGACTTTACTTCCATGGCAACTCCACTGTTGAAAAGCACTTATCTATAAACCATCATCAATGCAATCTCTGGAGATACACTATTTCCCTGGCACACTCTTATTTAATGATTATGGCATTTTGAGTTTTTATCCAGTTGAATGTTTGATAAACTCAGCCTGGCTGATTAGAGCAAACCAGTTACACTGAATATATCTTGTGTGGTTAGTTAGTTTTCCGACTATTCCTTTGGAACGCTGACGTTCTTTTCTCTGAAAAGCTTCCTTGTTTTAAAGGGTCATTCCCCCGAAAAGTGATGCTGGTGAGGTGAAATATGGTACCTACGGCTCCTTTTATCACTCAGATTCCAGTGCTGTCATCTCCCTAGGCAGTCATAGACAACAGTGAATCCCCATGTGCAGAATTGATTTGAACCTCCACCAATGGGCTGGCTCAAAGGAGATATAAACGGAATTGCCGTGCTGTAACATGCCATTACTCACGCAATACTGAATTATCAGTTTTAATCAGCCTCAATAGGAGTAACCATTATGATTACAATTTCTTCCTCCTATAACTACTGTATTTAACATGATTCTTGTTTACTTTTTTGTATAGTAATTAATTTTCATTATAACAGGAATATACACTATATAGTCAATGGCATACAATGTACCCCTGCACATAGGGGGGGCGCCAGGATCAGATTCCGATAAGCCCCCCTGCCGCAGACCCCCACAACCACTGGGCAAGGGTTGTGGCCCTTGTTCCCATCAACATAGGGGCAAGGTGCTTTGGGGGGCCTGGTATGGTTCAGGAGGGGGGGGCGCTCGCTCGTCACCACCTTTCCTGGCATGCCATGGCTGCTTGCTCAGATAAGGGTCTGGTATGGATTTTGGGGGGGACCCCCACGCCATTTTTTATTTTTTTTGCATTTTGGCGTGGAGTTCCCTTTTATTTCCATACCAGACCTGAAAGGCCAGGTATGGACTGGGGGGACGGGACCGCACACCGTTTTTTTCAATGTCTTTTTATCTATATTGCCAGGATCCGACAATACATTACAGCCGCAAGCAATTTTAAATGACATTTTTTGCTTTAGAAATTAAAATTTTGCTGAGGTACTGTAATAAACATCGGAAAGATGTGCTACTTTACAGGCAGACTAAGGGGACCCCCAACCACGATATTTAAATAAATATTTCATTTTTATTGTTTCACTTTAAGCATTATTAAAATCACTGCTCCTGAAAAACTTTTGTTTTTAAAACTTGTTTTTGCATTAAAACATTTTCTTCTGGGCAGTACCCGGGGCCCCATACACTTTTTATGGCATAACCTGCATATAAGCATCGAATTTGCCGCGAACACCCCAAATTGTTCGGCGAACATGCGAACAGGCAATGTTCGAGTCGTACATGAGTTCGACTCGAACTCAAAGCTCATCCCTAGTCTTGGCAATCTTCTTATAGCCTAGGCCATCTTTATGTAAAGCAACAATTCAATTTTTTATATCCTCAGAGAGTTCTTTGCCATGAGGTGCCATGTTGAACTTCCAGTGTCCAGTATGAGAGAGTGAGAGCAATAAGATCAAATTTTACACACCTACTCCCCATTCACACCTGAGATCCTCTTACACTAACGAGTCACATGACAGCAGGGAGGAAAAATTGCTAATTTGGCCCAATTTGGACATTTTCACTTAGGGGTGTACTCACTTTTGTTGCCAGCGGTCTAGACATTAATGTCTGTGTGTTGAGTTATTTTGAGGGGATAACAAATTTACACTGTTATACAAGCTGTACACTCACTACTTTACATTGTAGCAAAGTGTCATTTCTTCAGTGTTGTCACATGAAAAGATATAATAAAGTATTTACAACAATGTGAGGGGTGTACTTACTTTTGTGAGATACTGTATGTCTTCTGTATGCTGTAAAACAAAATGCAATATAACAAATCATAACTATCAAATTTATATCTAAATGCCCTAACTCAAAATCTCACCGTGGTGGATGCAGCTTCCCTATGACATCTGTGGATCTATCCTGGGCACTACTCTTTTCAACGTCTCTCT
The DNA here is from genome assembly GCA_029206835.1 of Rana muscosa. Lineage (NCBI taxonomy): Eukaryota > Metazoa > Chordata > Amphibia > Anura > Ranidae > Rana > Rana muscosa. The sequence continues at coordinate 1,164,541,588 of CM055116.1, forward strand.
ACAATCTTTTGTTTTCTTTCATTTGAAGCAATTTTTGTATTGGAACTTTTTTTTAAGGGATGTACTTCCCCACTGTTATTTTATATATTTAATAACTTGGAGCACCTTTTTAGTAACATTCAGTAATATTTGGTAATAGCATTCAGTTATTTTTGCTTGATTTAACACCATACACAATATTGTTTAGTAATACCGTGTAGTAGCTTTCAGGTATTTTTGCTTGACTACACACAAGTGTTACCTTTGCAGGCGCTACATTCATTTAATTAGAGTAGGGGTGTAATCCCTGCACCTGTATATGCATTTTTCTTTTGGGTATTTATATATATATATATATATAAATATATATATATAATTACTCACCTTTATCCATTTATTCACTTTATTTATTCATTCATTCATTCATTCATTTATTTATATGAACTCTCATTAGAGTTCTACTTTTTCACTTTTTTGTGCACAAAATATTTCTATTTGGTATGATTTCACATATTTTTATTTATGTCGCAGCCTAGCTGTTACTAGCACGTTATTTTCATTGTTCACACTAGCGCAGTATTACTTTTACTATAGTCAAAATTTCAGTAGTCCATTGCTTTACTTAAAGAAAGTTTATATATGTAAATTGCATGTTAGAGGTAAACGCTATACCATAACTTTGCATTTCCCCACCATTTATCTTCATGAAGTAACCATTCTTTATGCATGAGCAATTTTGTTCCTGCGTGCCAATGATAACATTTGGCTACCGTATATTATAAACTGTTTGTCTGTATAGATTATTTATTGTCAGGAGAATGCCATAAATTCTATCTGAATAGCTTAGATTTTCCAACCTTTGGTTCTTAAGTCAGGCAGTTACTTCCCTCCAGACTTCACAGCTGCCCCAATTATTTACCAGAAAATGCCCCATGGACTCTGGATGACAGCGTAAAGCGCAGGTTCCATCAGGTACAGACAAGCCTCTCGTGTTCCCCCTCACATATGTCGTCCTATCCAGGGACATCTGTGCAATGTCAAAAAAAAATTAACAGGTAACCAGGGACTATTCAGAAACTTTGAGTACAGCTGTAGGGCAGTCCCTTAATACAAGTGGTGAACAAAATATCCTTGGGTTGTCCTCAAGGAAGGACTTCTCAACCTCCTTAGAGACTTCAGAGCTAAATCTAGATATGACAGGAGGTAACCTTGAGTCCTACTCCCCCTCATGAGAGGGCTGCCTTGCACTCTGCAGAAGGCTATATCCAGACCCTGACACTGCTCACCCATAGAGAGCCAGCACTGGTGTCCAAGCATCCAAAACATTTTTTTTTTAACAAGGCCTTAAAAGGCACCCTAGGATTTATCATAACTAATCCTCTCTTTTCTGCAGGTAAGTAAATCCTCTTTCTTCCAGATGAAAGAAAAGACTTATGCCGCGTACACACGACCGTTTTTAATGTCATTGAAAAAACGACGTTTTTCTCTACGTGATTCTCCTCAAGCCTGCCTTGCCTACACACGATCGTGAAAAAAATGCTCGAGCAAAGTGCGGTGACGTACAACACGTACGACAACGCGTACGATGGCACTATAAAGGGGAAGTTCCATTCGGATGGTGCCACCCTTTGGGCTGCTTTTGCTGATCTCGTGTTAGTAAAGCTTGGTGAGAGACGTTTCGCGCTTTTCTGCCTTGTGCTTTTCAGTCCGTTACAACGTGACGAATGTGCTATCTCCATTACGAACACTAGTTTTACCAGAACGAGCGTCCCGTCTCATAACTTGCTTCTGAGCATGCGCGTTTTTTTCACCGTCATTAAAACGTACACACGGCCTTTTTTCACGACGAGAAAAAAAAGACGACTTGAAAAACGACGAGAAAAAAATAGAGCATGTTCTAAATTTTTAATGCCCATTTTTCTCGTCGAGAAAAAATGCTCTGGAGCCTACACACGATCGTTTTTAATGACCAATTTAAAAAACTGCATTTTTCTCGTCATGAAAAACGGTCGTGTGTACGCGGCATCAGGAGTCTAGCAAAGAGTTTTTGGAAAAAGAAAAACAATGGAGATAATGGAGGAGAAATGTGGGGACCAAATAAAGTGTTCAGTATTGTGACCCTTTCTCTGTAGGTCTGCTTGTAATTCTTCCTTCACTAAACCTTTGTGTTTGCATCCAATATCTCCTCCCAATTTAGCCTAGCATTATCTTCCCTTAAAGTGGTGCTAAAGCCTTAAGGGTTGTCACCTTAATGCATTCTCTGATCCATTGCAACCCAATAATGATGTCCATACCAGACATCAGAAGAGATCAGCACCACACTGCCTGCAGCTGCACTCACAGGCAGTGGCGTAACTAGAGACTTCAGGACCCCAGTGCAAGAAATCATGAAGGCCCCCCCCCCCCCCCACCGAAAAGCCAAATTTTGATACTTAATTTTTTTTACACTGTACAACAAAGGGGGACTTTGTTGTACAAAGAGGGACTGGCCATATCACCAGGGATTTCACATAAATGAAGCAATACATCAGTTGCTGACCCTATGAAGCAATCATAGAATCAATTAAATCTGACCTGGGGAATGGGATCAGTAACAGTGCTGGTGGGGAGGAGGGATGGGATTAGGGTTGCCACCTTTTCTTCAAGCCAAACCCGAACACTTTCGCGGTGCACAGCAATTTTTTTGTACTACGCGCTATAGGATTGTAAAATACCTGGGACACCTTTTGGGTTACCCAAAGAGAGTAGTAATGAGGTGTAGCGGGGTATTCCCCTTTAATACAGAGAGAGGACTTTCTGGGTGAGAGGTGAGTCGGGAGGGAGTAGAGAAGAGGCTTTACTGGAAGTGAAAGCAGAGGAGAGAGACTACGTTACCCAGAACCCCGTTTGGCACCCAGGGTGCAATGTTGTCACCGCAGAGACTCATGGGTGGAGCTTTATAAGGAGGAGGCGAGGCTAGGCTCGGCCTCTTTGGGACACGAGACTTCAGTGGAGAGATCCTCCTGTGCGAACCTGCTGCTGTGCAAGGCCTGAAGCCTGGGGCCTTGCGCAGTTACCAAAGAGCCTTCCACCCCATCTCGAGCCTGGGTGGCATCTGACTTGGTTTTCTTCAACTGCTGCTGAGCCGGAGACCCGACCGCTGTGGACGCTGTGTGTGGAGACACAGCAGGTGGAAGTTCCTGGACTGGGATCGCGTCCGGAGGGGTGAGCGAGTACATGCTCAATCCATAAATACTGTATACCATTGTTAGGCCTACAGACTGTCGTGGCCCACCAGTTCCTATTTCAGTTCTTTTCCCCCACTTAAGATCCAGAGCAGAACTGAGTCAAACGAATCTCTAGTGGAGTGTACTGTGTTGGCATTTTTACCCCCCTTGGATTACAAATGTGTTCCTGAAATGTGCACCACCGTTTAAAGACTTGCATGCGAAGAATTTTACCCCCCCTAGAGACTGAGTTATATGGTCAGGCCTGGCCATCTAGATAGTTTATTTAGTTACTGCGCCATAGGGCGCATAGTGAAGTACTGTTACACATATCTGACTGGTTATAGTGTGTTTATTGCAGATATATTCCTGTGATTTGTGATAACTGTTGATTTTACTGCCAGTAGAAGTAAACTCGTTATTCTTCTATCACTGCATTGGTGTCTGAGTTTAACCATAGAGCATAAGATATATATATATATATATATATATATATATATATATATATTGTGACAGCAGGAAGGTAAAGTCACCTGGTTGCATCCAGGGGGGTAGGTATATTTCTCCCAGATTCAGGCTTTATGCCGACTTATACAACTAGGGAGAGAGTTGATGAAGCCCAGCTGAGGCTAGTGGGCTCATGGATGATTCATACCTCTAGGGAGAGTGCTGGGCGTCGTGCAGGCAGGGAGTTGATGAGACCAGCTGAAGCTTGTCAGCTCGTTTAAGGCCTCTATAAAAACTCCCAGCTTCATTAGGTGTTTGCTCATGCCTGGAACCAGACCTGTGTGGACTGTCTAGGGAGAGTGAACCCCTGTGCGGTGAGACAAAGCCTGTGTGGCTATTTGTTTGGACATTTACTAAACCAGGGACTTAGGGACTAGGACAGCACCAGGCTGATCCCAGTTGTTAGTTAGGGAAACCTGCATGTTTAGTCAGAGGTCAAGCTGACCAGGATTTATTTTGTTTGTTTCTTTTTGCTTTGCTGTGTTTTTGTCACTGTAAATAGAGAAATAAACCGCACCTTTTGATCTTGAAAACCACAACCTCCGTCTGCTGGGCCTGTTTTTGTGTGGGGAGCCCATCCAGGGGGTCACACACACCCGCTACCGAGCTAACCCCCTCACAATATATATATATATTACCCTAGACTAACTGTGCCAGAAGGGGGTCGAGTAAATTGCCGGGGGTTGGCGGAGCTGTCTTCAGGGCCCAAACTAAATCTGCTGCCCTCTTAATTGAAGGTATCGCTACACGTGGGGGTTCTCGTCCGGGATCCTGATACAGCAGGTGAACGCCAGAAGTACCAGCATGGACCCCATCAAAGTAGTCCAATGGTGCGAAGCAGAAGGGACACGCTCAGAAGCGAGCGTGGCCATTGAACTTCCAGGGAGTGACTGGGGAGAGAAACAAATTAAAGAGGTTGTACAAACATTGTCCCCGGATAGAAAGGCTTACGTGGTCGCAGTGAGACCAGACCCAAGGACCAACTGCACCTATGCACTGATAGAGTGGGGATGGGATGTCCCTGAAAACTTCCACGGTGCCAGTATAAAATTGTCCGAAAAGACTGAGTTCCACCTGACACATCCCAGTCAGAAGCAGTTAGAACCCTTGGATAGGAAAGCAGGGGCTGCTGTTAAATCGCAGGCAGAACAACAGCTGGTTGATCTGAAACGACAGTACCGTAACATACAAAAAAGGTTTCAGGAGACTTCCAGTATGATAGCCGAACGCATTAATGGGTTACGTGTTGCTTCTGAGGATCATAAAGATGGTCAGATAACACCCAAACCTGGGAAGGTACCGAAGAAACGAGCTCAGGGCCGCCTGCAGGAAGTAACCATCCGGAAGGATTTCCGCATTGACGGCCAGATAGGAGAAAGAGGGCAGAAGGACAAACTGTCCTACACTAGCCTCCTACACCAAATAGAGTTGGGACTAGAGAAAGGATATCAGGAATCTGACATTAGAGAGGCTGTAATCCATGCCATCAGCCCAGGTTCAAGTGTCAGGGGCATGTTAGAGAGGAAGAGTGGATTGACCCTGAACCAGCTGAAGAGGATACTGAAAAGCTATTATGAGGAGGAAGATGCCGCTGAGTTATTTCATCGACTGATAAATATGACCCAGGATAGTAGAGAGACTCCTCAGAACTTCCTATTCCGGGCCATTGAGCTCAAGGACCGCCTGTTGTCCACATCCAAGGATGAAGGAACTGGGGAGCATTTTGGAGCCGAGCTAGTCCAAAAGAAATTCCGGAGATCTGTGACTACGGGATTGAGGAGTGACTATATCAAGCTACAACTGAAGCAGCATTTGGAAGACCCCTCAACTCCGGATGAGGTCCTCATTGAGAAAGTGAATGAAGCAGATAAGATGGAGATTCAGAGGGACCAAAAACAGAGGAAACTTCAACCTCCCAGCACCACAAGTGCCAAAGTACAGCAGATAGATGTCCCTTCAGACACTCTGGAACTCAGTGTACTGGCAGCAAGCACTGAACAGGGATCATGGTCTTCACCTATTCACCACCTCCCCACAAGTCAGACTGGACTGGAGAAGCTGTTCCAGACCCAGAAAGAAATACTGGAGATGATGACTATGTTGATGACTCGTCTGGTGAAACCCCAGACAGAAGAAGTCTCACCACTCAAGGCACCGGAGACTCCTACCACTAACTGCTCTATGAAACCAATACAGAGAGCCTGCTTCAGATGTGGAGGAGTAGGACATCTCAGGCGAGTGTGCCCAAGCCCAGTAGTTGAGGAAAAGTCCAAACAGCTGGCGGGAAACTTCAGAGGGCCCCGGTGAAGGAGCCAACCATCATCTTCATTGAGCTCCAAACTGAATGAGAAGCTAAGGAAGAGAAAAGACAAAACTCCTCAGAGGACGTACAGTATCCCTCAGCAGGGGTACACCCCAAAGAGAGAGAGCCAGACCCCTCAGAAGAGGCACAGCATTCCCCAAAGGGGATGCACACCTAAGAAAAACAATAATATCCCTCAGCGGGTCTTTACGCCCGTTGAAAAGATGGGAAATCGATGCATACCAGGCCCAAGAAAGACTAAAGTCCAAAGGGAGTTGGACGAGAGAGAGTCCGAAGGGAAAGGACCAGAAGAAGGCGACCGCTGCCAGACCATATCCAGAGGAGCTGGTAGGCCCATCTCCTGTAGTGCCCATTCAAGTGGAGGGAGTCTACACCAGAGCCATCTTGAATACTGGGGCACTAGTGACCCTACTATACCGGTATCTCTACGATAAGCACTTGAGTCATCTGCCCATCCAGAAGATAGAGGAACTGGAAATATGGGGGATTGGAACCCAGAGCTTCCCCTATGATGGCTATCTGCCTATCCAGATGACCTTTGACCCATCTGTGGCTGGGAAGGCCGAAGTGTTTGACACCCTGGCAGTTGTGTGCCCTCGGCCTCCAGGAGCCAACAAGAGCTCCCTTATAATAGGGACGAACACGGACCTGGTCCGAAGACTCCTGACCCCTCTAGTGGAAGAGAAGGGGCAAGCAGCCACCAAGATCCATCCCATGCTGAAGACGGCTTACCAACGGCTGGTCCTAGAGCAGAAGACCCCGGTGGAGGGGATAGGGAAGGTGTGGAGACTTGGAAGAGAAGGGGTAGTGTTGCAGCCCAGCAAAGTAACCTGTCTCAGAGCCACTGTGAAGCTTACTTGGGAGCAGCCTGGACCCTTTGTTGTGCTGGAGTCCGACCCAAGGGGAGAGTCCTCAGGTCTGGAAGTGATACCAGAAGTGATTCCGCTGAAGGTTCTGAAGAAGGCCCATTGTAGAGTTCCAGTGAGTGTTAGAAACACTATCAGAGGCCCCATGGGAATCCCAGCCAGAATGCTGCTGGGCCAGGTGAGCCCTGCTGCTCTGGTTACTTTGTCAGAAGTAAAGGGGACGGGTGAAAGAAAAGATGTTTAGGAGAAGCTGTCCATGGAGAACCCAAATCTATCCAGGGCTTGGAAAGAGAGAGCCAAGGCCCAGTTGACCAGATGGGAGAAGATATTCTCCAAAGATGAGTTCGATGTGGGGTGTGCAAGGAGTGCCACCTATCGAATCTGCCTCCAAGAAGACAGGCCCTTCAGAGAGAGAGTCAGGCGGATCCCACTAGCAGATCTGGATGATCTAAGGGAACAACTCGCAGAACTCAAGAGGACTGGGGTGATCCGGGAGTCTAGAAGCCCCTATGCCTCCCCGATAGTGGTGGTCTGGAAGAAGAATGGGTCATTGAGGCTCTGTATAGACTACAGGACTCTCAACAGGAGAACCATCCCCGACCAGTACACCACTCCGAGGATAGAGGACGCTTTACAGAGTTTGTCTGGAGCCAAGTGGTTCAGCGTTATGGATCTCAAGAGTGGATACTACCAGATCCCTATGCATCCAGAAGACAAGGAGAAGACAGCCTTCATAACCCCAGTGGGGTTCTTCGAGTTTGATCGAATGCCTCAGGGACTGTCTGGAGCTCCTGCTACCTTCCAACATCTCATGGAGAAGACTGTAGGAGACATGAATCTTATTGAAGTCCTTGTATACCTGGACGATGTCATTGTCTTTGGGAGAACCCTGGAAGAACACGAAGAGAGGCTGGAAAAAGTGTTGAGAAGACTCAGTGAGGAGGGACTCAAGCTTTCGCCTGAGAAGTGTCGGTTCTACCAGTCTTCTGTGAACTATCTGGGGCATATAGTGTCTGAAGAAGGGGTGGCCACAGAACCTGAGAAATTGGAGGCAGTTACCTCCTGGCCAAGACCCACCACAGTAATAGAACTCAGATCCTTCTTGGGGTTCTGCTCCTATTACAGGAGGTTTGTGGAAGGATTCGCCCGAATTGCCAGACCATTGAATGAACTACTCAAGACCGAGGGGGAAGAGGATGACTCAGGGCCTAGGAAGCCGGGAGAGTCAGTCAGAGATCAGTGGAACCAAAAGTGTGAAGAGGCCTTCCAGGCGCTGAAGAAGAGCCTAACCACTGCCCCAGTCTTGGCCTACGCAGACCCAACCAAACCCTATGAACTACATGTAGATGCTAGTCATGACGGTCTGGGAGGAGTACTTTACCAAGAACACAAAGGACAACTGCGGCCTGTTGCCTACGTGAGCAGGAGCCTGACCCCCTCTGAGAAGAACTACCCCACTCACAAGCTGGAGTTCCTGGCCCTTAAGTGGGCGGTAGTAGACAAGCTCAAAGACTACCTGTATGGGGCGGAGTTCACTGTGAAGACCGACAACAACCCCCTTACCTACCTTTTCACCACAGCAAAGCTGGACGCCACTGGACACAGGTGGCTGGCCACACTGGCAGGATTCAATTTCAGCCTAAAGTACAGGCCAGGGGCTGGAAATCGAGATGCAGGCGCTCTGTCCAGGAGATCTCATGGCCCCACCAGTGACACAGAAGACTGGACTCAAGTGGCACCTGACGGGGTGCGGGCCCTTTGTCAAGGGGCTGAATTACAAGCCAGAGGAGGCTCAAGGGCGGAAGAGATAGGAGTTACCATGGTAGGAGTCCCCAAACAATACTGTGGAGTAACCCAACTGGAGGAAGACTATCTGCCGAAACTGTCCAAGAAGGAACTGAGATGCGACCAATTAGAAGACCCCATGGGGAAATTGGTTCTGGAAGCCCTGGAGAATCAGGATCCAAATAGACTCCTGCGTCACTCCTCAAAGGAAGCTCGCCTGTTGAGGAAAGAGTGGGACAGGTTGCAGGTGCATCAGGGGGTGGTCTACCGAAGGGGCCCCTCTGATGACCTGGAAGATAAATGGCAATTGTTCCTTCCGGAAAAACATTGAGAGACTGTTCTGATTGCCCTACATGACAATCACGGCCACCTAGGGGCAGAAAGGACCTTTCAACTCATCAGAAGTCGGTTCTATTGGCCCTGCATGAGGGCAGAAGTGGAAGAGTACTGCCATTCATGTGCACGCTGCATCCAGAGGAAGACTTTACCCCATCAAGCTGCCCCAATGGGCCATCTACAAAGTCAAGGCCCAATGGATCTGGTATGCATTGATTTTCTCTGCCTCGAACCCGACCTGAGTGGACTAGGAAATGTTCTGGTGATAACCGATCATTTCACCCGGTATGCCCAAGCTTTCCCAACCAAAGACCAGAAGGTTTCCACAGTAGCCAAGGTACTTATGGAGAAGTATTTTGTCCATTATGGGCTGCCACAGCGACTCCATTCAGATCAAGGAAGGGACTTTGAGAGTCGGCTGGTCCGGAAACTCCTGGATTCGTTAGAAATTAAGAAAACCCGAACCACACCTTACCACCCACAGGGAGATGCTCAGCCAGAGAGGTTTAATTGAACCCTGCTCAATATGTTGGGAACTCTGGATAGTGAGAAGAAACAACATTGGAGCAAACACATAGCAGCTATAGTACACGCTTACAACTGCACCACCAGTGATGCTACAGGCTACTCCCCATATCGACTCATGTTTGGGAGAGAAGCAAGGTTACCTGTGGACCTGGCCTTTGGCACCTCTCTAGACCATTCCTCAGCCACATCCCACAAAGGATATGTGGACAGGCTCAGACACAGCCTGAAAGTAGCCTATGAACAAGCTCAAGCGGCCTCAGATCAAAGGGGAGCTCGAAACAAAAGAAACTTCGACTTAAAGGTCCAGGTGCAAGACCTGCAGCCCGGGGACCGAGTACTGCTACGCAATCTGGGGGTCCCTGGAAAACACAAACTTGCAGACAGATGGAGATCTGAACCCTATGTCATCTGTAGGAAGCTGCCGGGCCTACCTGTCTACAAGTTGAAGCCAGAAGGGAAGGTAGGACCACTGAAGACGTGGCATTGAAACCACCTGCTTCCACTTGCTGAAGCAGTCAGGATACCTCCAGTGGGGGACTCCCCTGAACCAGTCTCTATTTTGGATACCCCCAGGCCAAACACTCGGTCCCAGACTTCTCGGGCTGAAGATGGAGAGGCCTCTGAACTTAGTGGAGATGAAGGAAGAGAACTTGACTGGCTGTGGCCTTCCCCAACTCCAGGAACTTCTGCTATAAATCTTCCAACCACTGAAGACACTATAGATGGACAACCGAATCCAGAAGCCACTGAGTTCATCCCATCTAGTCCTTCACCAGATTACTGGGAAGATGCCTGTGATACCCACTCTGAAGGGGACCCTAGAGACTCTATGTATCCCTCGGCTCCTGAAGCAGATATTCCAGAGCCCGCCGTGTTGCCCGAGCCTGCTACGGAAGAAGAACCTGTGGCGCCAGAGCCAGAAACTCCAAGAGGGCAAAGGGCTCGAAGAGTCATAAGGCCTCCCAAAAAGTTGACCTACCCACAAATGGGGAAGAGCGCAGAAGATTCTGTGGTCACTGACAGGAGGAATGCAGAGAATCCGGATCCCTCCACGGTTCATTTGGTGGAGGGCAACCCCAGCTCACTTCCTGGCACAGTTAGACAGGTCGCCCTCACTGAAGCGACCTGTGGACAGGACAGCTCCCCATCATATGATGATTGGTAGGAGGCTCCTCTGTCAATCCTATGCAACCGTATTGAAGCTAAAATGTTTTGCAGATCTAAAAATGTTAGATGTCTTTGGGGACCAAAGAGTTTAAGTGGGGGGAGTGTGTAGCGGGGTATTCCCCTTTAATACAGAGAGAGAGAGGATTTTCCGGGTGAGAGGTGAGTCGGGAGGGAGTAGAGAAGAGGCTTTACTGGAAGTGAAAGCAGAGGAGAGAGACTACGTTACCCAGAACCCCGTTTGGCACCCAGGGTGCAATGTTGTCACCGCAGAGACTCATGGGTGGAGCTAGGCTCGGCCTCTTTGGGACACGAGACTTCAGTGGACTTCAGTGGAGAGATCCTCCTGTGCGGACCTGCTGCTGTGCAAGGCCTGAAGCCTGGGGCCTTGCGCAGTTACCAAAGAGCCTTCCACTCCATCTCGAGCCTGGGTGGCATCTGACTCAGTTTTCTTCAACTGCTGCTGAGCCAGAGACCCGACCGCTGCGGACGCTGTGTGTGGAGACACAGCAGGTGGAAGTTCCCGGACTGGGATCGCGTCCGGAGGGGTGAGCGAGCACATGCTCAATCCATAAATACTGTATACCATTGTTAGGCCTACAGACTGCCGTGGCCCACCAGTTCCTATTTCAGTTCTTTTCCCCCACTTAAGATCCAGAGCAGAACTGAGTCAAACGAATCTCTAGTGGAGTGTACTGTGTTGGCATTTTTACCCCCCTTGGATTACAAATGTGTTCCTGAAATGTGCACCACCGTTTAAAGACTTGCATGCAAAGAATTTTACCCCCCTAGAGACTGAGTTATATGGTCAGGCCTGGCTATCTAGATAGTTTATTTAGTTAATGCGCCATAGGGCGCATAGTGAAGTACTGTTACACGTGGTGCGTGTGCGCCATATCTGACTGGTTATACTGTGTTTATTGCTGCAGGGCTCTGCAGATATATTCCTGTGATTTGTGATAACTGTTGATTTTACTGCCAGTAGAAGTCAACTCGTTATTCTTCTATCACTGCATTGGTGTCTGAGTTTAACCATAGAGCATAAGATATATATATTACCCTAGACTAACTGTGCCAGAAGGGGGTCGAGTAAATTGCCGGGGGGTTGGTGAAGCTGTCTTCAGGGCCCAAACTAAATCTGTGGCCCTCTTAATTGAAGGTATCGCTACAGAGGTGTGCTACAATGAACAGCGGCTGTGGCCAAATTGCATTAACAGTGGGGGGGGGGGGCTTAAAGAGGCATGGTTAAATAAAAAAAAAGCATTTGTGTACCCATAAAATATGATTCAATTAATAAAAGTAATGTCAGTTAAAATATGAAACTAGTCTACCTTAAAAGTGGACGGTGTCAGTAGGGCAGTGGACGGTGTCAGTAGGGCAGTGGACGGTGTCACCCGGTGAGAACTGTATATATGGATGGTATATGGGGGGGGGGTGGAGAACTGTATTTATGGATGGTGTATGGGGGGGGGAGAATTGTATATACGGGGGGGAGTGTATATATGGATGGTGTATAGGGGGGAACTGTATATATGGGGGGGCTGTATATATGGATGGTGTATGGGGGGGGGGAGGACTGTATATATGGGGGGGGACTGTATATAAGGATGGTGTATGGAGGGGATGATAAATGTGTGTATGAGGAGTAGAGGGAAAACTGGATGGATGGTGCATGGGAGGGGGGTGGCAGAACTGTATGGTAGCGTATGGGGGGGGGCAAAATCAGAGGAGAGTCTCCGGCAACATGGAGGCTCCGTCTCTGCCTCTGTGTCCCGTCTGCAGCACACAGAGTGGACGGAGGTGAACCGACAATGCGGGGGGGTGGGGGGGGGTAGATAGGAAGGCAGCAGTTGCAGAATAAAGCGGACCGAACTCGAGACGCACACGGCGGTGGCGGCACAGCTTCGGCACAGGGACTCAGGGAGCAGCTGGCGGGTCTGAATAATGTGCCTGGGTCTCAGGCGGGCAGAGACCCGGGCACATGTTTCAAAACCCGTACTGTCCGGGTGAATCCCGGACAGGTGGCAACCCTAGATGGGATCAGTGAAGTGCTGGTGTTGAGGGGGGGTGGCAGCGGTTGTACTTAAGGGGGGGTGGCTGTGGTGACAGTGGTGGTGCCATCCTCTCCCACCACCACCTGTGCCTCTTACTGATCCCATCCCTCCCATCACCTCTGTTGTAGAAGTAATGGGGGGATAGGGATGAGATCAGTGGTGGGGGGATGGGATCAGTAAGGAGGCACAGGTGGTGGTGGTGGGAGAGGATGGCACCACCACTGCCACCTCCCTCAAGTACCACCACAGCCACCCCCCCCCAAGTACCACCACAGCCACCCCCCCTCAAGTACCACCGCAGCCACCCCCCCTCAAGTACCACCACTGCCACCCCCCTCAAGTACCACCACTGCCACCCCCCTCAAGTACCACCACTGCCACCCCCCTCAAGTACCACTGCTGCCAACCCCCCCAAGTACAACCGCTGCCACCCCCCTCAAGTACCACCGCTGCCACCCCCCCTCAAGTACCATCGCAGCCACCCCCCTCAAGTACCACCGCTGCCACCCCCCTCATGTACCACCGCAGCCACCCCCCCTCAAGTACCACCGCAGCCACCCCCCCTCAAGTACCACCGCTGCCACCCCCCCTCAAGTACCACCGCTACCACCCCCCCTCAAGTACCACCGCTACCACCGGTGGTGGTGGTAGTGGTGGTACTTGAGGGGGGGTGGCTGTGGTGGTACTTGAGGGGGGGTGGCTGCGGTGGTACTTGAGGGTGGTGGCAGTGATGGTGCCATCCTCTCCCACCACCACCACCTGTGCCTCCTTACTGGCGGCGCCGGCGGAGTACACGGACGGGTTGCGGGGCCCCCCGGACTTGGCGGAATTACAGGGCCCAGTCGCAACTGCGACTGTCGCGACCCTGAAAATTCCGCCACTGCTCACAGGAAGTCCAGAATGAGGCACAATAGCTGTATGTTGTGTGCAATTTTTAGTGTCTTATTCAGTATGTATGGGGGCTTGTAAGTGAGGCTAAAGCCCCGTACACACGGTCGGACTTTTGGCCAACAAATTGTTGGTCCAATTTTGAGCAAGTTGGACCAACAATCCGACCGTGTACGCTCCATCGGACAAACTTTTTTTGCTTTTTTCTTGTTTTCATCGGACAAAAGTTGGGTCTGCAAACGGACAAACTTTTGCCCAACAAAAGTCCGATGGAGCAAAGTCCGACCGTGTGTACAGAAAACCATCGGACTTTTGTCCGATGTACAAAACAACTACTGTTAAAATCAACCAACAATAGCAGAAGTTGACCAAAGGGTGGCGGTAAAGAGCAGAAAAGAGCAGAAAAAACACTTGATATTGCAAAAAGTTTGGAGAAAGTTTGCAGAAAAGTCAGAGCGTGTGTATGCTATGGGTGTTCCAGACCAACTCCGTTCGGACAAAAAACCACGGAAAAGTCCGATGGAAGTCCGACCGTGTGTACGAGGCTTAACTGTGTGACAGTGTGTTGAAGGATACAGGCATGACAACATCTTTTTTTTTTAAATGTAATAGTCAGAAACATTAGCAAAGTGTTACACCAGCCAATGAAGATGCCCAAAGACGAGCATCCAGAATGAGCTGTGGAGATGCTGGTGCTGGAGAGGGACCCCTTGTGGACTTCGGACCCTCATGCCGCGTACACACGACTGTTTTTAACCACTTGACAACTGGGCACTTAAACCCCCTTCCTAACCAGACGAATTTTCAGCTTTCGGTGCTCTCACATTTTGAATGACAATTACTCAGTCATACAACACTGTACCCATATGAAATTTTTGTCCTTTTTTTCACACAAATAGAGCTTTCTTTTGGTGGTATTTAATCACTGTTGGGTTTTTTATTTTTTGCGCTATAAGAGAAAAAAGACTGAAAATTTTGTAAAAAAATGAATTTTTCTTTGTTTCCGTTATAAAATTTTGCAAATTAGTATTTTTTCTTCATACATTTTGGCCAAAATTTATACTGCTTCATATCTTTGGTAAAAATAAGTACAAATTGGTGCATATTTTTTGGTCTTTGTGAAAGTTAGAGTCCACAAGCTATGGTGCCAATATCTGAAAATTGATCACACCTGAAGTACTGACGGCCTATCTCATTTCTTGAGACCCTAACATGCCAGAAAAGTACAAATACCCCCCAAATGACCCCTTTTTGGAAAGAAGACATTCCAAGGTATTTAGAAAGAGTCATTGTGAGTTTTTTGAAGTTGTCATTTTTTCCCACAATTCTTTGCAAAAATCAAGATTTTTTTTTCTTTTTTTTTTTTTCCACAAAATTGTCATATTAGCAGGTTATTTCTCACACACAGCATATGCATACCACAAATTACACCCCAAAACACATTCTGCTATTCCTCCCGAGTATGGCGATACCACATGTGTGAGACTTTTACACAGCGTGGCCACATACAGAGGCCCAACATGCAGGGAGCACCATCAGGCGTTCTGGAGTAGTGATGAGCAGAACACCCCCGGGTTCGGTTCGCACCAGAACCCGCGAACGGACCGAAAGTTCGTACGAACATTAGAACCCTATTAAATACAATGGATGCGAACGTTCGAATTCTAAAGTGCTAATTATAACAACTATTATGCATGTTATTGTCCTAAAAAGGGTTTGGGAACCCGGGTTGTGCACCAGGGGACATGTATCAATGCAAAAAGAAGTTTTAAAAACGGTCGTTTTTCGGGAGCAGTCATTTTAATGATGCATAAAGTGAAAAAAAAAAGTCAAATATTCCTTTAAATATCGTACCTGGGGGGTGTCACGTGTCACGTGTTTCCCGTGTTTAGAACTGTCCCTGCACAAAATGACACTTCTAAAGGAAAAAAAAGCCATTTAAAACTGCTAGCTGCTTTAATGTAATGTCTGGTCCCGGTAATATGGATGAAAATCTTTAAGAAAAATGGCATAGCTACCCCATTACCCCCCCCCCCTACCCCAGCCCCTTTGGGTCTTGTATGGATATTAAGGGGAACCCCGCACATAAAATAAAAAAGGCCCTATATACTCTGAACAGCCGTATACAGGCGGTGCATACAAGACAGGGACTGTAGGTTTGTTCTTATGTAGAATCTGTTTGTAATTTTGAACAGGTACATTGTTTAAGTGTAGCTCCAGCCCAAAAATCTATTTTTAAACTTTTTGGAAAACATAGGTAAGGGTTATCACCCCTGTAACATTTGTTTTGCTGTCTGTGCCCCTGTTCAGAACATTTCACCTCACTTTCCGTCCCAATGACAACTGTTTTTGAAATGTGGTGTTTTTCTTGAAACAAGGATTGCTGATAAAGCATCAGTACAGAGGAGACACCTTTCTCCCATATTAATTCTTACAGGAGAGAATTTTCCTTCCAAGGGGTAGATTTCCTCTCACTTCCTGTTGTCTTCTTGCGTTTGCAAGTAGGAGTCGTTTGTAAGTTGGATGTTTGAAAGTAGGGACCTGCCGTATATACTCTGCAGAAATAGGCCCCTTAGTTGTTGGTGTTGGCACAACACTGTAAGCACTCACAGTTACTCTTGGTTGGTGCTGGAATGCCCTGCTGTCAACTATTATATCAGGAATTTTAATTACATATAATTGTTGAACAGTGGTAGTAAAAATTGGGCCTTTGATGGTGGTGCTGGTGCCACAACACTGTAAGCCCTGACAGTTACTCTTGGTGGGTGCAGCAATGGGCCCTGCTGTGAATTATTAGATCAAGAATTGTAATTACATGCCCCTGTTGAACAGGGGCTGAAAAATTGGGCCTTTCGTGGTGGTGGTGGTGGTGGTGGTGTTGCCACAACACTGTAAGCCCTCAGAGTTACTCTTGGTGGGTGCAGGAATGGGCCCTGCTGTGAATTATTAGATCAAGAATTGTAATTACATGCCCCTTTTGAACAGGGGCTGAAAAATTGGGCCTTTCGTGGTGGTGGTGGTGGTGGCGTTGCCACAACACTGTAAGCCCTCAGAGTTACTCTTGGTGGGTGCAGGAATGGGCCCTGCTGTGAATTATTAGATCAAGAATTGTAATTACATGCCCCTTTTTGAACAGGGGCTGAAAAATTGGGCCTTTCGTGGTGGTGGTGGTGGTGGCGTTGCCACAACACTGTAAGCCCTCAGAGTTACTCTTGGTGGGTGCAGCAATGGGCCCTGCTGTGAATTATTAGATCAAGAATTGTAATTACATGCCCCTGTTGAACAGGGGCTGAAAAATTGGGCCTTAGGCACTGGTGGCACAACACTACAACCCCTCATAGATACTGTACTTGGAGCACAGCAATGAGCCCTGTTGCAAAGTATTGCTTCAAAAATTGTAATGACACGCCCCTGTTAAACAGGGGCTTGAAAAATTGGGCCTTAGGCACTGGTGCCACAACACTCCAACCCCTCACAGATACTGTACTTGGAGCACAGCAATGAGCCCTATGGCAAATTATTGCTAAAAAAATTGTAATTACACGCCCCTGTAAAACAGGGGCTGAAAAATTGGGCCTTAGCCACAAAAATGATCTTCCAAGCTATCATCATCAATCGTATCATTGAGGACTCGGAGGAGGAGGATAGCCAGTCAACATAACAGCACAGGCACTCAGCATCAGCATCAGTCTTGAAGGGATGTGACATGTTAAAATCAATTAGTCTGTTATATCAGCATCAGGTGTGTGGTAGCTGGTGGTGATCCAAGACTGGTTCATCTTGATGAAAGTCAGTCGATCAACCGAGTCGGTGGACAGGCGCACCCTGTGATCCGTGACAAATCCTCCAGCAGCACTGAATGTGCATTCCGAAAGAACGCTGGATGCAGGACAGGCCAGTAGCTCAATTGCATACTGTGCAAGCTCTGGCCAGTGATCCATCCTCAAGACCCAGTAAGCCAGAGGATTTTCGGTGGGGAAGGTGTCCAAGTCTGACCTTGCCCCTAGATATTCCTGCACCATGTTTATCAGACGCTGGCGATGGTTGCTGGAACCGATCATACTTTGGGGCTGCGGACTAAAGAATTGTCTGAACGCATCGGTCAGACGGCCACCTTCCCCACCGCTCCTTCTTTGACTGGCCGAAGCCTCAGCAACTCGTTGTCCAGGACCAGGAGTTTGTAACCTCCCAGTCTCTGGGAACGCGTTGCACAGACCTTTCTGCAAGGCCTCCCGGAGTTGTCTCATCCTCTGCTCCCTCTGCGACGGTAACATAAGGTCCGCAACCTTACCCTTGTACCGTGGATCAAGGAGAGTGGCCAGCCAGTAATGGTCCCTCTCCTTGATCTGAAGAATACGAGGATCCTTCCGCAGACTTTGCAGGATCAGGGAGGCCATGCAGCGTAGGTTTGCTGAGGCATTCGCTCCGGAGTCCTCTGGGTCACTAAGGACGACATGATCCGCAGCCACCTCCTCCCAGCCACGTACAAGTCCACTGGTTTCTTGGGACTGTAAATCATCCCTAAAAGACTGCTGCTGATGATGCTGAGTGCCAGCCTCCACCTCCATGCTGACACAATCCTCCTCCTCCTCCTCCTCCTCCTCCTCCTCGTCCTCTTCCTGTGCGATGGGTGGGACAGAAGGAACACTGTCTGGGTAAAGGGGGCCTTGAGAGGCAAGGAAGTCCTCCTCTTCCTGCCTCTGTTCTGCCTCAAGTGCCCTGTCCATTATTCCACGCAGCGTGTGCTCCAACAGGTGGACAAGAGGTACAGTGTCACTGATGCATGCACTGTCACTGCTCACCATCCTCGTGGCCTCCTCAAATGGTGCCAGGACAGTGCATGCATCCCTGATCATGCCCCACTGGCGTGGAGAAAAAAAACCAAGCTCCCCTGACCCTGTCCTGGTGCCGTAGTCGCACAGGTACTCATTGATGGCCCTCTGCTGCATGTGCAGCCGCTGCAGCATGGCCAACGTTGAGTTCCACCTGGTGGGCATGTCACATATAGGGCGGTTCTTGAGCAGGTTCAACTCCTTTTGCAGCTCAGCCAGGCGAGCACTGGCATTATAAGATCTGCGGAAATGCACACAGACTTTCCTGGCCTGCCTCAGGACATCCTGTAAGCCCGGGTACCTGCCCAAGAACCGCTGCACCACCAGGTTAAGGACGTGAAACACACAGGGCACATGGGTCAGTTGTCCCTGTCGGAGGGCGGAGAGGAGGTTGGTGCCATTGTCGCAAACCACCATTCCTGGCTTAAGCTGGCGTGGCGTCAACCACCTCTCGGCCTGGCCCTGCAGAGCAGACAGGACCTCTGCCCCAGTGTG
This sequence comes from Rana muscosa, assembly GCA_029206835.1. Taxonomy (NCBI): domain Eukaryota; kingdom Metazoa; phylum Chordata; class Amphibia; order Anura; family Ranidae; genus Rana; species Rana muscosa. The sequence goes on from CM055116.1 coordinate 1,164,560,551, forward strand.
GCTTCTGTCCCCCAAACACACCAACGCAAGCACGGCATGGCATCTTTTTGCCTGCGTACTTGCGTAGCCCCTTGAACGGCTACGGAGCACCGCTGGTTCATAGGACAAACCACAGGAAGAGGCCATGGAGGAAGAAGAAGAGGAGGGGGTGGAGGAGAGAGGTGTGTCACAACCAGTAGTAGCATTTTGGAGGCGTGGCGGTGGAACAACCTCCAACACTACTGCACCTTGTCCTGCATCCTTCCCAGCTGCCAAAAGAGTGACCCAATGGACCGTGAAAGAAAGGTAACGTCCCTGTCCATGCCTGCTGGACCATGAGTCAGCGGTAATATGCACCTTACCGCTGACCGCCCTGTCCAGCGAGGCCAAGACATTGCCTTCCACATGCCGGTAGAGAGCCGGAATAGCCTTCCGTGAGAAAAAGTGGCGTTTGGGAACCTGCCACTGAGGAACCGCACATTGCACAAACTCACGGAAGGGGGCCGAGTCTACCAACTGAAAAGGCAGCAGTTGAAGCGCTAGCAATTTAGCCAAGCTAGCATTCAACCGCTGGGCATGTGGATGGCTGGGAGTGAACTTCTTTCGACGGTCCAGCAGCTGGGGCAGGGAAATTTGCCTGCTAGAATCGGATGTCGGTGTACTGCTAGCAGAGTGGCCGCAAGTACTTGGCTGTGACACACCTAATTCTACACCTTCATTCCTCTCAGTGCATGTTTCAGAGAGGACTGAAGTTATAGTGGGGTTGGAGATCCCAGCTGATGCGGTGCAAGGAGAGGTCCGCTTTGTTCTTTGGTGTGGGTCTTTGAGGTAGGCTTGCCAACGAGCTGCATGGCAGGTCAACATATGTCTGGTCAGGCATGTGGTACCCAAGCGGCTGATGTTTTGGCCACGCGATATACGCTTGAGACATATGTTGCAAACAGCAGCTGTGCGATCTGATGCACTAGCCTCAAAAAAGGCCCACACCAAAGAACTTTTTGAATGACGGGCAGAGGCAGCGCCCTGCACAGGCGGAGCTCTGCGGTGTGATTCCGTCGGTGTACTGCCCTTACGCTGGCCACCAAAGGGCATCCTGCCTCGTTGGAGATGTGCCTCCTCCTCATCCTCCTCCTCCTCCTCTCTCCTATTAGGCACCCACGTGGAGTCAGTGACCTCATCATCCCCTCCCTCCTCATCACTGGAGCCAATCTGGCAGTATGCTGCAGCTGCTGGAACATGACTGCCAGATTGGTGTCCTTCTTGAGCATCCCCTCTGTCTGCTCTCACGCTACTGCCTTCCTGTAGCTGGGTTTCATCATCAGACCCTTCGAAACGCTGGGCATCCTCCTGGAGCATGTACCCAACACTGTGCTCAAACAGTTCGGGGGACTCCTCAGGAGGAGGACATGGTGGGTCTAGGGAAGGAGTGACTGATGATGAGTCTGACATTGATACCAGGGAAGAGGACGCTTTGGCAGCTGCTTTGCCAGTACCCTGAGCCTGGGTGAGAGAGGATGAGGAGGAGGAGGAGGGCTTGGTCATCCACTCTACCAAGTCTTCGGCATGATGTGGCTCAACATGTCCAGCTGCCGAAAAGAAGGACAAGCGTGTCCCATGGCCATGTGCTGATGACAATGCACCGCGTCCATGACCAGCACTGTTGCCCCCAGACACAGAGCCTGCTTGCCCTCTTTTATTGCCTCCTGACTGTCTGCCTCTCCTTGTTTGCCTTCCAGACATTCTAATAGATGGCCTGCAGGGAGATGGGAAAAAAGCAATAAGGGCTACCTTCAGGTGTCCTTCTCTGTCCCTTTACTTAAGGATTTCTAAATATGGTTGAGGATGATTGCTTTTGCACAGAATAGCACAACGACAATTTCCCTGACTGTCCAAAAAACAAGGATTTCAAAGATGGTTGATGAGGAATGCTTTAGCACACTATAGCACAAGGAGAATTTCCCTCACTGTCCTTCCCTGTCCCGAGAAACAAGGATTATCACAGTGAAAGAAACTGACACTCTTCCTACCTATAGTTTTCTGTCCCTAGAAAAAATGTTTTTTTAAAGCACACTATAGCACAAGGAGAATTTCCCTCACTGTCCTTCCCTGTCCCTAGAAACAAGGATTATCACAGTGAAAGAAACTGACACTCTTCCTACTTATAGTTTTCTGTCCCTAGAAAAAATGTTTTTTAAAAGCACACTATAGCACAAGGAGAATTTCCCTCACTGTCCTTCCCTGTCCCTAGAAACAAGGATTATCACAGTGAAAGAAACTGACACTCTTCCTACCAATAGTTTTCTGTCCCTAGAAATTTTTTTTTTTTAAAGCACACTATAGCACAAGGAGAATTTCCCTCACTGTCCTTCCCTGTCCCTAGAAACAAGGATTATCACAGTGAAAGAAACTGACACTCTTCCTACCAATAGTTTTCTGTCCCTAGAAATTTTTTTTTTTTAAAGCACACTATAGCACAAGGAGAATTTCCCTCACTGTCCTTCCCTGTCCCTAGAAACAAGGATTATCACAGTGAAAGAAACTGACACTCTTCCTACCTATAGTTTTCTGTCCCTAGAAATTTTTTTTTTTAAAGCACACTATAGCACAAGGAGAATTTCCCTCACTGTCCTTCCCTGTCCCTAGAAACAAGGATTATCACAGTGAAAGAAACTGACACTCTTCCTACCTATAGTTTTCTGTCCCTAGAAAAAATGTTTTTTTAAAGCACACTATAGCACAAGGAGAATTTCCCTCACTGTCCTTCCCTGTCCCTAGAAACAAGGATTATCACAGTGAAAGAAACTGACACTCTTCCTACCTATAGTTTTCTGTCCCTAGAAAAAATGTTTTTTTAAAGCACACTATAGCACAAGGAGAATTTCCCTCACTGTCCTTCCCTGTCCCTAGAAACAAGGATTATCACAGTGAAAGAAACTGACACTCTTCCTACCTATAGTTTTCTGTCCCTAGAAAAAATGTTTTTTTTAAAGCACACTATAGCACAAGGAGAATTTCCCTCACTGTCCTTCCCTGTCCCTAGAAACAAGGATTATCACAGTGAAAGAAACTGACACTCTTCCTACCTATAGTTTTCTGTCCCTAGAAAAAATGTTTTTTTAAAGCACACTATAGCACAAGGAGAATTTCCCTCACTGTCCTTCCCTGTCCCTAGAAACAAGGATTATCACAGTGAAAGAAACTGACACTCTTCCTACCTATAGTTTTCTGTCCCTAGAAAAAATGTTTTTTTAAAGCACACTATAGCACAAGGAGAATTTCCCTCACTGTCCTTCCCTGTCCCTAGAAACAAGGATTATCACAGTGAAAGAAACTGACACTCTTCCTACCTATAGTTTTCTGTCCCTAGAAAAAATGTTTTTTTAAAGCACACTATAGCACAAGGAGAATTTCCCTCACTGTCCTTCCCTGTCCCTAGAAACAAGGATTATCACAGTGAAAGAAACTGACACTCTTCCTACCTATAGTTTTCTGTCCCTAGAAAAAATGTTTTTTTAAAGCACACTATAGCACAAGGAGAATTTCCCTCACTGTCCTTCCCTGTCCCTAGAAACAAGGATTCGCACAGTAAAACACACTGACACTCTCCCTACCTATCCTTCTCTTTCCCTAAACTAAAGGAATCCAGGTTAAGCAAGAAAAAATAAATGTCACTGTCCCTGCCTATGCTTGTCTTTCCCTGCTCCGGAACACACTACACTAGGCCGCCGTGCTGGCGGCCTTTTATAGTGTGGGGCGTGTACTAAACACCCTCAGCAATAATTGGCCACAGGCATCCTGCCTGTGGCCAATCATTGCTCTCCTCGCTGCCGGCGCTGTGATTGGCCAAGCATGCGGGGTCACAGTGCATGCTTGGCCAATCACAGCGCCTGGATGACACTGCGATGGCGTAGTGCATTGTGGGCCGTTCGCGTCACTCGAATTAGGCGCGAACGGCCCAAATCGTTCGATCTTCGTCGAACGATCGAACAGCCGATGTTCGAGTCGAACGTATGTTCGACTCGAACACCGAGCTCATCCATATTCTGGAGCACCCAGGCCAATTCTGACATTTCTCTCCTACATGTAAAAATCATAATTTGTTTGCTAGAAAATTACATAGAACCCCAAAACATTATATATGTTTTTTTAGCAAAGACCTTAAAGAATATAATGGTGGTCATTGCAACTTTTTATCTTGCACGGTATTTGTGCAGAAATTTTCTAACGCGTTTTTTACGGAAAAAAAACTGTTTTGTGCCTAAAAGAAAAAAAAAACAGTAAAGTTAGCCCAATGTTTTTGCATAATGTGAAAGATGAAGTTACGCTGAGTAAATAGATACCTAACATGTCACCCTTCAAAATTGCACACGCTCGTGGAATGGCGCCAAACTTCGCTACTTAAAAATCCCCATAGGCCATGCTTTAAATATTTTTACTGGTTACATGTTTTGAGTTACAGAGGAGGTCTAGGGCCAAAATTATTGCTCTCGCTCTAACGTTCGCAACTAAACCTCACATGTTTGGTTTGAACACCGTTTTCATATGTGGGCGGGGCTTATGTATGCGTTCACTTCTGCATGCGAGCTCGCGGGGGCAGGGGCGCTTTAAAAAATATATATATATTTTATTGTTCATTTTACTTTATTTATTTTAGTTTGACATGTTTTTCCGCCCCAAATTTTTTTTTGATCACTTTTATTCCTATTACAAGGAATGTAAACATCCCTTGTAATAGGAATATGGCATGACAGGTCCTCTTTACAGTGAGATATGGGGTCAATAAGACCCCACATCTCACCTCTAGGCTGGGAAGCCTGAAAAAAAACCAATCCTGGCTTTGATCGTAGCGGTGAGTCGGTAGAAGCACCGGAGGGCAGCGGGAGGGGGGGCATCCCCTCTCACCTTCCGTAAGAGCGATCAAGCTGCGGAACAGCCGCTATGATCGTTCTTATGGTGCAGGGAATCGCCGGCTGAAAAAGCGAATATCTGAATGATGCCTGTAGCTGCTCCCATCATTCAGATATCTCCGCACAAAGTCAAGGACGTCATATGACGGCCGGCGGGCGGGAAGTGGTTATTGCAGAGTATTGCCGGGTATTGCGGAGTATTGCCGGGTATTGCGGAGTATTGCCGGGTATTGCGGAGTATTGCAGGGTATTGAGGAGTATTGCAGGGTATTGAGGAGTATTGCAGGGTATTGTAGGGTATTGTGGAGTATTGTGGAGTATTGCCGGGTATTGTGGAGTATTGCCGGGTATTGTGGAGTATTGCCGGGTATTGAGGAGTATTGCGGAGTATGGCAGGGTATTGCGGAATATGGCAGAGTATTGCACAGTATGGGCAGAGTATGGGCAGGGTATTGCACAGTATGGGCAGGGTATTGCAGAGGGTATTGCACAGGGTATTGCAGAGTATGGGCAGAGTATGGGCAGGGTATTGCACAGGGTATTGCAGAGTATTGCACAGGGTATTGCAGAGTATTGCACAGGGTATTGCAGAGTATTGCACAGGGTATTGCAGAGTATTGCACAGGGTATTGCAGAGTATTGGCAGGGTGTATTGCAGAGTATTGGCAGGGTGTATTGCAGAGTATTGGACAGGGTATTGCAGAGTATTGGCAGGGTGTATTGCAGAGTATTGCACAGGGTATTGCAGAGTATTGCACAGGGTATTGCAGAGTATTGCACAGGGTATTGCAGAGTATTGGTTTGCAGAGTATTGGCAGGGTGTATTGCAGAGTATTGGCAGGGTATTGCACAGGGATGGCTGAGCAGGGATGGATGGATGACTGGATCTGTGACTGCAATTGTCACAGATCCAGCCCACAGCTGACATGGGGGAGGGAGCGGACATGATCCGCTCCCTCCCCTCTCCTCTCACACTGTACCGATCGGTACAGAGAGGGGAGGGAGGAACCGGCGTCATCACATGACGCCGGTCTGTTTACAAGTGATCGCTCCGTCATTTGACGGAGCGATCACGAGGTAAACGGCCGCGATTAGCGGCCATCTACCGTGATCCGTGATGCGCCGGGTCTTCCGGACCTGGCGGTAACGGACATATCCCTGGGACGTCCACTCAGGATAACTCGACCGCGCTGTGGACGTCTTTTGTACATGGCGCGGTCGGGAAGTGGTTAATGTCATTGAAAAAAACTAAGTTTTTCTCGACGTGATTCTTCTCAAGCCTGCCTTGCCTAAACACTATCGTGAAAAAAAATGCTTGAGCAAAGCGAGGTGACCAGGGGCGGATCCTGAGTCTTTTCTCGGGAGGGGCACTACCAAAAAATATGTTTTTTTTGTGGGAAATTTATCGGGGAAATGGCTGGTGTCGGCGCTTCAATCATCCCGGCACCATGGTTGTTATGGTGTCAGGATGATTGAAGCGCATTATTTCTATTATTACATTGTAATATAAATTTAAATAGTTCAATGCAGAATCAGTGGGAGTCCCGAGTGTGTCACTTGCCACCGTCGCCTGCAATTAGTGGGAGCCCTGAGCGTGTCACTTGCCACACGTTGCGGATTGTCACTTGCCACGTCACCTGCCACATCTTGTGGATTGTCACTTGCCACATCACCTGCCACACCTTGCGGATTGTCACTAGCCACACCTTGCGGATTGTCACTTGCCACGTCACCTGCCACACCTTGTGGATTGTCACTTGCCACTCACCTGCCACATCTTGTGGATTGTCACTTGCCACACCTTGTGGATTGCCACTTGCCACATCACCTGCCTCAACTTGCGGATTGTCACTTGCCTGCCGCCAGATGCAGATTGTCCTTGCGACGTCACCTGACACAGTTTGCGGATTGTCACTAACTTGCCTGCTAAGGTGTCGTTTTAGTTGTCTCTTGCTGTGTCCCAGAGTCAGGCAGCAGAGAGATAATGTAATCTCTCTGCTGCCTGCACAGTGAGGGCGGAAGTCACTGTAGGAATGCAGGGCAGGCACGGGCGGTGAGAGATGAGCCTGCTCTCTCACCTGCGCTGCCAACACACTGAGCAGCACGGTCCGCCCACGAACCACGCCGCCCGCCCACAAACCGCGCCGCAAGCGGAGCCGCCCGCTTTCTTACCCGTCTGTGGAGCCGCACACTATCGCACCTGCCTGAGGAGCGGCCCGACGTGACTCACTGACGTCACTCGTTGCTAGACGCCAAGCGGCCCAGACGTTAGCAACGAGTGCAGGGAAGAGGCTCCACCCACCTCCTCCTCTGCTCCTGGTATCGTGTCAGTGTGCCGCGTAACTATATTAGACGAGTCTCTCTCTCGGCGCCGCTGATCGGCTGATGTGAGAAACTGAGAGAGAGACTCAGAGAGGCAGCCGCAGAACAAGTACTGTATATACTCAAGTATAAGCCGACCCGAATATAAGCCGAGGCACCTAATTGTACCCCAAAAAACTGGGAAAACTTATTGACTCGAGTATAAGCCTAGGGTGTCCATCTGCATGCCTCACTGTGCATCACTTTGCCTCACTGTGCCCATGCTTCACTGTGCCCATGACTAGACTGATGTTTAACATGGGAGTCTATGGAAGGAGTGCCCGGTTTGAAAAATCGGTTCTCCTTGGCCGTAGGTCTCCCAGACACCAAACTTTGAACATCTATAGAGGAGACATGGGGCTACATGTGTGCCAAGTTTGGGGTCCAGGGGACCTATGGCCGGCCGGTACCGGGTCCCCAAAGTCCGGGAAATCAGGCACAAAAAAAAACAGCAAGCAATTGTGACAGATGGTCTCGGGGGGAGCAATTGCCCTGTTGCCCCTCCCCCTGGATCCGCCCCTGGCGGTGACGTGCAACACGTTCGACAACACGTACGACAGCACTATAAAGGGGAAGTTCCATTCAGATGGCGCCACCCTTGTGTTAGTAGAGTTTGGTGAGAGACGATTCGCGCTTTTCAGCCTTGTGCTCTTCAGTCCGTTTACAGCGTGACGAATGTGCTATCTCTCTCTATTTCTGAACGCTAGTTTTACCAGAACGAGCGCTCCCGTCTCATAACTTGCTTCTGAGCATGCGCGTTTTTTTCCCGGCATTAAAGCCTACACACGGCCATTTTTCACGACGAGAAAAACGACGAGATAAAATAGAGCATGTTCTAAATTTTGAATGCCCATTTTTCTCGTTGAGAAAAATGCTCTGGAGCCTACACACTATCGTTTTTAATAACCAATTTAAAAAATTGCATTTTTCCCGTCGTGAAAAACGGTCGTGTGTACGCGGCATAAGAGAGGAGGTAAGACTGGCCATACACATATAGATTATCTGCAGATTTTCTATGGTCAGATGGAAAAAGTGGGAGATTCCTCCATCCACACAGTTTAGCATACATGGAGAAATCTGTTGCACTTTTTCCATCTAGGCAAAACAAAAGATCAAGTCTTCTGGACAGCAGCACTCCAATAAAAAGCCTTTATTATGTAAAATCTTCAAAAATCCAAATACAGCACAGCAAGTCACAAAATTCTGGTTAGAGCTGACTAGTTTCACACTTTCTTGATTAAACACTAAGAAAGTGTGAAACTAGTCAGCTCTAACCAGAATTTTGTGACTTGCTGTGCTGTATTTGGATTTTTGAAGATTTTACATAATAAAGGCTTTTTATTGGAGTGCTGCTGTCCAGAAGACTTGATCTTTTGTTTTGCCTGAAATTGCATTGCCTGCACCCTTGGCTGTTGGGAGGAGATAATCACCTGGAGGACGTCTACACCTGAGCGGTTTCTGTTTTTGTTTGTCACTTTTTCCATCTAAGGCCTCGTACACACGAACGAGTTTCTCGGCAAAAACCAGCAAGAAACTTGCTGGCAGAGATTTCTTGCCGAGAAATTAGTTTGTGTGTATTGTTTCTCGTCAAGAAAAGCGACAAGAATCTCGACGAGAAAATAGAGAACCTGCTCTCTATTTTCTCGTCGAGATTCTCGTCAGCCTGTTTCTCGACGAGAAAAGTGAGTGTGTGTACACTTACCTGTCCTCCGGGAAGCCCGCGCATGTTCGAAATGAATTCGACGCATGCGCGGTAGCTTCCTAGGCATACGTAGGGTATACCAAGATGGCGACGACGGCATCAAATGTGACGAGCGCATGCTCGTCGTAGTCGATGACGTCACCGCGTACGCTCCATTCAAAGAACCGCGGGTTCTTTGAATCGAGCGTGTGTACACTCGGCCGGGACAAGTTTCTTGTCCAAGAATCTCGTAGAAAAAAACGACATGTTTTTTTCGACGAGAATCTCGGCCGTGTGTACGAGGCTTGACCATAGAAAATCTGCAGATAATCTATAGGTGTATGGCCAGCTTTAGTATAGAGACTTTAGTTCCACTTTAGGCAAAGCAATTTAAACAATTTAGGGTGTACTACTTCCTTATACCCCTATAATCAGTTCCCATAAATTGACATGTGTGGAGCTGTAGGTGAACTCATAATTCTGGGGTTGGCAGGATTTAAATCTGTAGTATGGGAGTGAGACAAAATGTACCCTTGCTGTGGGAACCTCCTGCACTGCAAGGGTTAAAAACGTATTTAGTCTAGGGGTGCAGGGGTAAGGTGTATCACTTACTTTATTCGTGGCTCTGGTAGGCTCCAGAGCTGTCCTCAAGCTCTGAGCAGACCTCAAAACTGCTTGGAAAGGATGCTGTGTTTGACCAGTTGCGTGGATTGAGGCCAGAAATAAGGCTGGGTTCAAAACCCGCATCCAATTTGCATAGCAGAAGAATGTGACCGGCTCTCTATGGAGCCGACTTACATATCTCCGGGGGGCGGCTGCGAAGTGCACTGCACAGAAAAGCTGTGCATTTTTGGCTCAGTTTCAGGGTCGAATTCAGGCACAGATTCGGCCCTGATTCGTCCCTGAACTGAAGAATCGGGGACGCACAGCGTTGCTGTGCGATCCGCAGCCGGTTCCAGTGTGAACCGAGCCTTAGGTAAATAATACTTTATCCTTGCACCCCTAGACTAAATGAGTATCTAACCCTTGCTGTGTGGGGGCCCCACTGTCAGGGTACATTTAGTCTCATTCAGCTTTAAATAGCAGAATTCTGCATAGGACCATGGGTGGTGAGGATTTGATCACTAGGCTAAGTTCACACTTGTGCGCCTGCATTTTTGTGCGTTTTACATGCACTTCTATTGAAGTTATAGGGCAAAAAATGTGCATTGTCACACCAAAAAAAAGCACGGTTTACAAGATATTTGCAATGTACGAGTGTGCCGATCTAATCGGCGCATGCGCACTTTAGAAAGGGCACGATTCTAAAGGAACCATGCCGTGACTGGCGGCTCCCCCGCACATGCGCGGGAGTGACGTCACACGACTCCGGCCAGTCACAGAGCCGGAGTTTGCGGCCCTCGGAAGGAAGAGGGGTGAAGATGGACGCTTCGTGCCAGAGGGGACAGCGGTGACATTGCAGGCTTTGGTTTCAGGTAAGTGACACATAATGGGCTATTATGCGATGCATAGTAGCCCATTATGCTTTACCCATCAGGGTTTACTTCCTCTTTAAGATCTGTTTCCTGAATGGATTTTTGCCATTTTTTATTTCTGTACCCTACCCTTATTTTTATAACATTTGCTGAAGTTTTGCTTCTGATCTTTTTCTTTGGGACTTTTGTAAGTAGCAATAAAAATCAATTCTGACTGCAGTTCATTCTTGTTCTAGTTTTATAAAAATAAACACACGAGGGCATCATCATCCACGTGAGTCTCAGCTTGACATCTAAATACAGTCCTAATAACTCGCAGTTGTTACTATATAGTATTGTGCTTCGTCCCATTACAATCGGTCTGTAAATCTTAATTGCCGATGAAGATGTCAACAGAAAACAGATGATTACCAAGAAGTGATGTAAGAAATCCTTGATTCTTTTCATAGAGGGTGAGCAATGAGTGATTAAACTTCAGCACATGCAATGTAATAGAATTAACTACCTAATTTCATGTCAGGCTGAGGACAGAGCGGGAGCAGCTTTACTAACCTGCTAATCCGCTTTACGGGAGGAAAAAGAACTTCAAGGTCAGAAGCTTGGCACAACCTGAGCACAGTGCCGGGAGGATGTATGGGTAATACATGCTAGCTCAATAAATGTCACTTTGAACCTGTGACAATCAATGCTATCTATCACACAAAGGTTTTTTTTTTTTTGTCTTAATATTGAGGCAGGTGACCTTTAGGGGCTGACTGCTATGTTTCTGAAAATCCAGAGTTAAGGTGAACTCTAGCAAAAATACAAAATTCTGAAATAATTTTAATAAGTGAATAGCTTATTTAGGGCTCAATTAGTGCACACAGAGGTAATACCTCTGTAGGCACTAACAAGCCCTAAATAAGCTATTCACTTATTAAAATGATTTCTGAATTTAAATTTGTTCCGTTTCGTATTAGACGAAAATTCGTAATTCGTGTCCGAAATTCAATTTGGATTTGTTTCGTACTGTAGCGGGTATTTGAATTTAAGGGAAGCATCTGGGTGGTAGTGTAACCCAGATGCACTGATTGCTAGGGAATCCGAGACCCTTTTTATGGTTCTTGGAGGACTCTGGTGGTGTGAGGTTCCCTGCGGCCTGCAGGTGGCATTGTCGCCCTGGCCGGAGTTGAACCCACACCGCAAGTCTGTGCCTTTTTGTCCTCCCCTGGCGCTGGTACGGCGGGGCGGGGAACCCGCTGTGACGCAAAGGGAGAGGGGATAAAAGGGGCGGACGCCCTTACCACAGGGTTCAGAGTTGGGAGTCGGAGGACGCGGCCTCACTCGGGCACCCTCAGCCTGGGTGCCGGCGTTCTGGTGTTCCGGGCCCAGGTGCCTTTGACCTGGCCGGAGCGGGAGATTGAGTCCATCTCAGGCACCTTTAGCCTGGGGTGAGGTACTATGGCGGAAGCCTGGAGCTCAGTACCTTCGACTGAGTTCCGCGAGGGTGGAGGAATCCGAGGGGGCCCCAACTTCTTGGGTGCCCGTGTCTGAGGTCGAGGAGACTGGTGAGCGGAACTTCTCTGGAGAGTCCGGCGCAGCATTGCTGGTGACAGAGAGGCCTCCGGTGACTCCCTTGGACGGATATCCTTCCCCTGACAGGGGCTGTGCTAGCGAAGGTAATTCATGTTCTACCTCATATAGTCAGTGGCGGTGACTATTCGCCATTGGTGACACCACAGTGGTTAGCGATACTTTAAAGGATTGTGCCTCAACCTACTCCCATTAATACTGAACTGTTGCAAAGGTCCCAGCTTGACTGTGCTGTATGTTTATTTGCTGAGAAGAATAAAACGGTGTTGGACCTATTCAGTGTGTGGAATTCTGGTTACTAGGAGCAAAGGGGGAGTCAAGGACGGAGGAAAGGATTTGACTCTAGGACACCTACACAAAGCCCGATCTTTCTGGCCTTCACCTCTTCACTATGGAGGACATGGGCCGTGGTGTATCTCAACCCTCCCCCCGGTACTAACACCCCTAGACAAAGAAAGACAAGCCGAGAATGAGAAGGGGTGAGAGGGGTGAGGTCGCTACAGTACGAAATACGAATTTTCGTTAGATTTGTTAACTTTTCGTAACAATTACGAACATTCGTTATGATGAATTTAAAAAGCAAAAAATACCTTTCTCAATATGGCAGTCATCGACTCATTATGCTCATTATGAGGGGCTCCCACCATCCCTGTGCTGTGCTGACTTCCTCCTGGGACTGTACCACTGCTGTGCTCATTATGAGGGGCTCCCATCATCCCTATGCTGTGCTGACTTCCTGGGTTGATAGTAGCCCGTTAATTCATATTTCGTGTCCGAAATTCAATTTGGATTCGTACGAAATACGAAAGTTCGTTAGGTTCGTTAACTTTTCGTAACAATTACGAACATTCGTTATGAGGGGCTCCCACCATCCCTGTGCTGTGCTGACTTCCTCCTGGGGCTGTACCCCTGCTGTGCTCATTATGAGGGGCTCCCACCATCCCTGTGCTGTGCTCATTATGAGGGGCTACCACCATCCCTGTGCTGTGCTGACTTCCTCCTGGGGCTGTACCCCTGCTGTGCTTATTATGAGGGGCTCCCATCATCCCCCCTGTGCTGACTTCCTGGGTTTTTAACTTCATCATAACGAATAATCGTAATTATTATGACAATAATAAAATGATATTAACGAACATTCTTATTTTGTCCAATTCTGAATCTCCCATCGACTATCAGTACCAGTCTGAGCAGTCTCCCACTCCCGAAACGAAATTCGTCAACGAAATTTCGTATTTCGTATAAAATTCGTAAGAATAGAAATTTGTATTTCGGATACTTCTGAATGTATGAATTTTCGGAAATTCGTACAAATTTTCGATCCGTACGAAATGAATCGCACATGTCTAAGAGGTATTGATTATAAGGCTGACTGTACAAGATACAATCTGATTGTACAATCTCCTTTAGATCTACCATCAACTATGTGGTGCAAGGACCTGTCTAATTTAATACTAAATGTGAGGCATCCTGGAAAGTCTCTGTACGCACTAATCCATTTCTCACTAATATGAGGACAAACCTAAATAATCAGATGGTTGTTTAGGTTTGTCTTCATATTAGCGAGAAATGGACTACTGCATACAGAGACTTTTCAGGATGCCTCACTTGCCAGGATGCTTCACAATTAGGCACACTATATTCTCTGACACTGTTTCTCCTACAGGAACTTAGCAGTATAAAAACACAGTAAAAAGTTGCATTTTATGCGCGTTAATGCGTCTCGCATAATTTAATCTGTTCATTAGCATGTCTTAACGCGAAAACGCACATAAACGTGACTAGAGTTTATGCGCATTTAGGTGTTTTTGAGCTCCTCTTCTGAATGTGACTTTAGTGGGTTTCTTTTTCTTCTTCTAAACGTCCCTGTCTCCTGTAAATGGCTATAGCGTTCTTGAACACATAGGCTAATATGGAGGGTCATTTAAAGGCAGAGAAAAAAGCTCAAACGCCTGTAAAAGCGGCATTTTTTTTGCATGAGCCCTTAAACCGATACTCAACTCCTATGTTTTGTTTTTTTCCCTCTTCCCTTTGGCCTCGTACACACGGCCGAGATTCTCGTTGAAAAAAACATGTCGTTTTTTTTCGACGAGATTCTTGGCCAAGAAACTTGTCCCGGCCGAGTGTACACACGCTCGTTTCAAAGAACCCGCGGTTCTTTGAATGGAGCGTACGCGGTGACGTCATAGACTACGACGAGCATGCGCTCGTCACATTCGATGCCGTCGCCGCCATCTTGGTATACCCTACGTATGCCTAGGAAGCTACCGCGCATGCGGCAAATTCATTTCGAACATGCGCAGGCTTCCGGGAGGACAGGTAAGTGTACACACACTCACTTTTCTCGTCGAGAAACATGCCGACGAGAATCTCGACGAGAAAATAGAGAGCAGGTTCTCTATTTTCTCGTCGAGGTTTCTTGTCGGTTTTCTCGACGAGAAACCCGATAGCCGCGTACACACGACCGATTTACTCGGCAAGACCTCTCTGCCAGCAAGTTTCTTGCTGGTTCTTGCCGAGAAAATCGGCCGTGTGTACGAGGCCTTAAGTGCTGCATTTTGAAACGCATACTGACCCACATAGCAGATCCAGTGTTGCCTCAATGTAATTTGCTGTTCAGGCGGCATACACTGGGTCCCGCGCCCATTTTGGTTCTCTTCAGCTGGTTGCCGGCAGCTATCTACTGATGACACGCCATGCCTGGTGCCCCTGTGTGCCTGATCCTTCAGCCTCCCGGGAGATGTGATGCAAGTAGGCTGCGGGACCAGGGATATGTCATTCTGGCCTAGGCCAGAAGAACAGCAGGGCCAAAGAAAAGAAAATGCAATTCTATTTGGGGAGGTGGGGGGGGGGTGGGTAAATGGGACTAAGGCCTCGTACACACGGCCGAGATTCTCGTTGAAAAAAACATGTTGTTTTTTTCGACGAGATTCTTGGACAAGAAACTTGTCCCGGCCGAGTGTACACACGCTCGTTTCAAAGAACCCGCGGTTCTTTGAAAGGAGTGTACGCGGTGACGTCATCGACTACGTCGAGCATGCGCTCGTCACATTCGATGCCGTCGCCGCCATCTTGGTATACCCTACGTATGCCTAGGAAGCTACCGCGCATGCGTCAAATTCATTTCGAACATGCGCGGGCTTCCGGGAGGACAGGTAAGTGTACACACACTCACTTTTTTCGTTGAGAAACATGCCGAGGAGAATCTCGACGAGAAAATAGAGAGCAGGTTCTCTATTTTCTCATCGAGGTTTCTTGTCGGTTTTCTCGACGAGAAACCCGATAGCAGCGTACACACGACCGATTTACTCGGCAAGACCTCTCTGCCAGCAAGTTTCTTGCTGGTTCTTGCCGAGAAAATCGGTCGTGTGTACGAGGCCTAACTCCCTTTTTTTGAGTTAAAGCGGTACTAAACCTGACTCTGAGTTACAGCGCAGATCAGTGTAGTGCCCCCAGTTTTATTGGTGGACAGTAGTGATGAGCCGAACACCCCCGGGTTCGGTTCGCACCAGAACCCGCGAACGGACCGAAAGTTCGTACGAACATTAGAACCCTATTAAATACAATGGATGCGAACGTTCGAATTCTAAAGTGCTAATTATAACAACTATTATGCATGTTATTGTCCTAAAAAGGGTTTGGGAACCCGGGTTCTGCACCAGGGGACATGTATCAATGCAAAAAGAAGTTTTAAAAACGGTCGTTTTTCGGGAGCAGTCATTTTAATGATGCATAAAGTGAAAAAAAAAAAGTCAAATATTCCTTTAAATATCGTACCTGGGGGGTGTCTAAAGTATGCCTGTGAAGTGCCACGTGTTTCCCGTGTTTAGAACTGTCCCTGCACAAAATGACACTTCTAAAGGAAAAAAAAGCCATTTAAAACTGCTTGCGGCTTTAATGTAATGTCTGGTCCCGGTAATATGGATGAAAATCTTTAAGAAAAATGGCATAGCTACCCCATGACCCCCCCCCCCCTACCCCAGCCCATTACCAGCCCCTTTGGGTCTTGTATGGATATTAAGGGGAACCCCGCACATAAAATAAAAAAGGCCCTATATACTCTGAACAGCCGTATACAGGCGGTGCATACAAGACAGGGACTGTAGGTTTGTTCTTATGTAGAATCTGTTTGTAATTTTGAACAGGTACATTGTTGAAGTGTAGCTCCAGCCCAAAAATCTATTTTTAAACTTTTTGGAAAACATAGGTAAGGGTTATCACCCCTGTAACATTTGTTTTGCTGTCTGTGCCCCTGTTCAGAACATTTCACCTCACTTTCCGTCCCAATGTCAACTGTTTTTGAAATGTGGTGTTTTTCTTGAAACAAGGATTGCTGATAAAGCATCAGTACAGAGGAGACACCTTTCTCCCATATTTATTCTTACAGGAGAGAATTTTCCTTCCTAGGGGTAGATTTCCTCTCACTTCCTGTTGTCTTCTTGCGTTTGCAAGTAGGAGTCGTTTGTAAGTTGGATGTTTGAAAGTAGGGACCTGCCGTATATACTCTGCAGAAATAGGCCCCTTAGTTGTTGGTGTTGGCACAACACTGTAAGCACTCACAGTTACTCTTGGTTGGTGCTGGAATGCCCTGCTGTCAACTATTATATCAGGAATTTTAATTACATATAATTGTTGAACAGTGGTAGTAAAAATTGGGCCTTTGATGGTGGTGCTGGTGCCACAACACTGTAAGCCCTGACAGTTACTCTTGGTGGGTGCAGCAATGGGCCCTGCTGTGAATTATTAGATCAAGAATTGTAATTGCATGCCCCTGTTGAACAGGGGCTGAAAAATTGGGCCTTTCGTGGTGGTGGTGGTGGTGGTGGTGTTGCCACAACACTGTAAGCCCTCAGAGTTACTCTTGGTGGGTGCAGGAATGGGCCCTGCTGTGAATTATTAGATCAAGAATTGTAATTACATGCCCCTTTTGAACAGGGGCTGAAAAATTGGGCCTTTCGTGGTGGTGGTGGTGGTGGTGTTGCCACAACACTGTAAGCCCTCAGAGTTACTCTTGGTGGGTGCAGGAATGGGCCCTGCTGTGAATTATTAGATCAAGAATTGTAATTACATGCCCCTTTTGAACAGGGGCTGAAAAATTGGGCCTTTCGTGGTGGTGGTGGTGGTGGTGGCGTTGCCACAACACTGTAAGCCCTCAGAGTTACTCTTGGTGGGTGCAGCAATGGGCCCTGCTGTGAATTATTAGATCAAGAATTGTAATTGCATGCCCCTGTTGAACAGGGGCTGAAAAATTGGGCCTTAGGCACTGGTGGCACAACACTACAACCCCTCACAGATACGTTACTTGGAGCACAGCAATGAGCCCTGTTGCAAAGTATTGCTTCAAAAATTGTAATGACACGCCCCTGTTAAACAGGGGCTGAAAAATTGGGCCTTAGGCACTGGTGCCACAACACTCCAACCCCTCACAGATACTGTACTTGGAGCACAGCAATGAGCCCTATGGCAAATTATTGCTAAAAAAATTGTAATTACACGCCCCTGTAAAACAGGGGCTGAAAAATTGGGCCTTAGCCACTGGTGGCGGCACCCATAAACAAAAATGATCTTCCAAGCTATCATCATCAATCGTATCATTGAGGACTCGGAGGAGGAGGATAGCCAGTCAACATAACAGCACAGGCACTCAGCATCAGCATCAGTCTTGAAGGGATGTGACATGTTAAAATCAATTAGTCTGTTATATCAGCATCAGGTGTGTGGTAGCTGGTGGTGATCCAAGACTGGTTCATCTTGATGAAAGTCAGTCGATCAACCGAGTCGGTGGACAGGCGCACCCTGTGATCCGTGACAAATCCTCCAGCAGCACTGAATGTGCGTTCCGAAAGAACGCTGGATGCAGGACAGGCCAGTAGCTCAATTGCATACTGTGCAAGCTCTGGCCAGTGATCCATCCTCAAGACCCAGTAAGCCAGAGGATTTTCGGTGGGGAAGGTGTCCAAGTCTGACCTTGCCCCTAGATATTCCTGCACCATGTTTATCAGACGCTGGCAATGGTTGCTGGAACCGATCATACTTTTGGGCTGCGGACTAAAGAATTGTCTGAACGCATCGGTCAGACGGCCACCTTCCCCACCGCTCCTTCTTTGACTGGCCGAAGCCTCAGCAACTCGTTGTCCAGGACCAGGAGTTTGTAACCTCCCAGTCTCTGGGAACGCGTTGCACAGACCTTTCTGCAAGGCCTCCCGGAGTTGTCTCATCCTCTGCTCCCTCTGCGAAGGTAACATAAGGTCCGCAACCTTACCCTTGTACCGTGGATCAAGGAGAGTGGCCAGCCAGTAATGGTCCCTCTCCTTGATCCGAAGAATACGAGGATCCTTCCACAGACTTTGCAGGATCAGGGAGGCCATGCAGCGTAGGTTTGCTGAGGCATTCGCTCCGGAGTCCTCTGGGTCACTAAGGACGACATGATCTGCAGCCACCTCCTCCCAGCCACGTACAAGTCCACTGGTTTCTTGGGACTGTAAATCATCCCTAAAAGACTGCTGCTGATGATGCTGAGTGCCAGCCTCCACCTCCATGCTGACACAATCCTCCTCCTCCTCCTCCTCCTCTTCCTCTTCCTGTGCGATGGGTGGGACAGAAGGAACACTGTCTGGGTAAAGGGGGCCTTGAGAGGCAAGGAAGTCCTCCTCTTCCTGCCTCTGTTCTGCCTCAAGTGCCCTGTCCATTATTCCACACAGCGTGTGCTCCAACAGGTGGACAAGAGGTACAGTGTCACTGATGCATGCACTGTCACTGCTCACCATCCTCGTGGCCTCCTCAAATGGTGCCAGGACAGTGCATGCATCCCTGATCATGCCCCACTGGCGTGGAGAAAAAAAAACAAGCTCCCCTGACCCTGTCCTGGTGCCGTAGTCGCACAGGTACTCATTGATGGCCCTCTGCTGCGTGTGCAGCCGCTGCAGCATGGCCAACGTTGAGTTCCACCTGGTGGGCATGTCACATATAAGGCGGTTCTTGGGCAGGTTCAACTCCTTTTGCAGCTCAGCCAGGCGAGCACTGGCATTATAAGATCTGCGGAAATGCACACAGACTTTCCTGGCCTGCCTCAGGACATCCTGTAAGCCCGGGTACCTGCCCAAGAACCGCTGCACCACCAGGTTAAGGACGTGAGCCACACAGGGCACATGGGTCAGTTGTCCCTGTCGGAGGGCGGAGAGGAGGTTGGTGCCATTGTCGCAAACCACCATTCCTGGCTTAAGCTGGCGTGGCGTCAACCACCTCTCGGCCTGGCCCTGCAGAGCAGACAGGACCTCTGCCCCAGTGTGGCTTCTGTCCCCCAAACACACCAGCGCAAGCACGGCATGGCATCTTTTTGCCTGCGTACTTGCGTAGCCCCGTGAACGGCTACGGAGCACCGCTGGTTCATAGGACAAACCACAGGAAGAGGCCATGGAGGAAGGAGAAGAGGAGGGGGTGGAGGAGAGAGGTGTGTCACAACCAGTAGTAGCATTTTGGAGGCGTGGCGGTGGAACAACCTCCAACACTACTGCACCTTGTCCTGCATCCTTCCCAGCTGCCAAAAGAGTGACCCAATGGGCCGTGAAAGAAAGGTAACGTCCCTGTCCATGCCTGCTGGACCATGAGTCAGCGGTAATATGCACCTTACCGCTGACCGCCCTGTCCAGCGAGGCCAAGACATTGCCTTCCACATGCCGGTAGAGAGCCGGAATAGCCTTCCGTGAGAAAAAGTGGCGTTTGGGAACCTGCCACTGAGGAACCGCACATTGCACAAACTCACGGAAGGGGGCCGAGTCTACCAACTGAAAAGGCAGCAGTTGAAGCGCTAGCAATTTAGCCAAGCTAGCATTCAACCGCTGGGCATGTGGATGGCTGGGAGTGAACTTCTTTCGACGGTCCAGCAGCTGGGGCAGGGAAATTTGCCTGCTAGAATCGGACGTCGGTGTACTGCTAGCAGAGTGGCCGCAAGTACTTGGCTGTGACACACCTAATTCTACACCTTCATTCCTCTCAGTGCATGTTTCAGAGAGGACTGAAGTTATAGTGGGGTTGGAGATCCCAGCTGATGCGGTGCAAGGAGAGGTCCGCTTTGTTCTTTGGTGTGGGTCTTTGAGGTAGGCTTGCCAACGAGCTGCATGGCAGGTCAACATATGTCTGGTCAGGCATGTGGTACCCAAGCGGCTGATGTTTTGGCCACGCGATATACGCTTGAGACATATGTTGCAAACAGCAGCTGTGCGATCTGATGCACTAGCCTCAAAAAAGGCCCACACCAAGGAACTTTTTGAATGACGGGCAGAGGCAGCGCCCTGCACAGGCGGAGCTCTGCGGTGTGATTCCGTCGGTGTACTGCCCTTACGCTGGCCACCAAAGGGCATCCTGCCTCGTTGGAGATGTGCCTCCTCCTCATCCTCCTCCTCCTCCTCTCTCCTATTAGGCACCCACGTGGAGTCAGTGACCTCATCATCCCCTCCCTCCTCATCACTGGAGCCAATCTGGCAGTATGCTGCAGCTGCTGGAACATGACTGCCAGATTGGTGTCCTTCTTGAGCATCCCCTCTGTCTGCTCTCACGCTACTGCCTTCCTGTAGCTGGGTTTCATCATCAGACCCTTCGAAACGCTGGGCATCCTCCTGGAGCATGTACCCAACACTGTGCTCAAACAGTTCGGGGGACTCCTCAGGAGGAGGACATGGTGGGTCTAGGGAAGGAGTGACTGATGATGAGTCTGACATTGATACCAGGGAAGAGGACGCTTTGGCAGCTGCTTTGCCAGTACCCTGAGCCTGGGTGAGAGAGGATGAGGAGGAGGAGGAGGGCTTGGTCATCCACTCTACCAAGTCTTCGGCATGATGTGGCTCAACATGTCCAGCTGCCGAAAAGAAGGACAAGCGTGTCCCATGGCCATGTGCTGATGACAATGCACCGCGTCCACGACCAGCACTGTTGCCCCCAGACACAGAGCCTGCTTGCCCTCTTTTATTGCCTCCTGACTGTCTGCCTCTCCTTGTTTGCCTTCCAGACATTCTAATAGATGGCCTGCAGGGAGATGGGAAAAAAGCAATAAGGGCTACCTTCAGGTGTCCTTCTCTGTCCCTTTACTTAAGGATTTCTAAATATGGTTGAGGATTATTGCTTTTGCACAGAATAGCACAACGACAATTTCCCTGACTGTCCAAAAAACAAGGATTTCAAAGATGGTTGATGAGGAATGCTTTGGCACACTATAGCACAAGGAGAATTCCCCTCACTTTCCTTCTTTGTCCCTAGAAACAAGGACTGGCACAGTGAAAGAAACTGACACTCTCCCTACCTACAGTTTTCTGTCCCTAGAAAAAAATTTTTTTAAAGCACACTATAGCACAAGGAGAAATCCCCTCACTTTCCTTCTTTGTCCCTAGAAACAAGGACTGGCACAGTGAAAGAAACTGACACTCTCCCTACCTACAGTTTTCTGTCCCTAGAAAAAATGTTTTTTTAAAGCACACTATAGCACAAGGAGAAATCCCCTCACTTTCCTTCTTTGTCCCTAGAAACAAGGACTGGCACAGTGAAAGAAACTGACACTCTCCCTACCTACAGTTTTCTGTCCCTAGAAAAAATGTTTTTTTAAAGCACACTATAGCACAAGGAGAAATCCCCTCACTTTCCTTCTTTGTCCCTAGAAACAAGGACTGGCACAGTGAAAGAAACTGACACTCTCCCTACCTACAGTTTTCTGTCCCTAGAAAAAATGTTTTTTTAAAGCACACTATAGCACAAGGAGAAATCCCCTCACTTTCCTTCTTTGTCCCTAGAAACAAGGACTGGCACAGTGAAAGAAACTGACACTCTCCCTACCTACAGTTTTCTGTCCCTAGAAAAAATGTTTTTTTAAAGCACACTATAGCACAAGGAGAAATCCCCTCACTTTCCTTCTTTGTCCCTAGAAACAAGGACTGGCACAGTGAAAGAAACTGACACTCTCCCTACCTACAGTTTTCTGTCCCTAGAAAAAATGTTTTTTTAAAGCACACTATAGCACAAGGAGAAATCCCCTCACTTTCCTTCTTTGTCCCTAGAAACAAGGACTGGCACAGTGAAAGAAACTGACACTCTCCCTACCTACAGTTTTCTGTCCCTAGAAAAAATGTTTTTTTAAAGCACACTATAGCACAAGGAGAAATCCCCTCACTTTCCTTCTTTGTCCCTAGAAACAAGGACTGGCACAGTGAAAGAAACTGACACTCTCCCTACCTACAGTTTTCTGTCCCTATAAAAAATGTTTTTTTAAAGCACACTATAGCACAAGGAGAAATCCCCTCACTTTCCTTCTTTGTCCCTAGAAACAAGGACTGGCACAGTGAAAGAAACTGACACTCTCCCTACCTACAGTTTTCTGTCCCTAGAAAAAATGTTTTTTTAAAGCACACTATAGCACAAGGAGAAATCCCCTCACTTTCCTTCTTTGTCCCTAGAAACAAGGACTGGCACAGTGAAAGAAACTGACACTCTCCCTACCTACAGTTTTCTGTCCCTAGAAAAAATGTTTTTTTAAAGCACACTATAGCACAAGGAGAAATCCCCTCACTTTCCTTCTTTGTCCCTAGAAACAAGGACTGGCACAGTGAAAGAAACTGACACTCTCCCTACCTACAGTTTTCTGTCCCTAGAAAAAATGTTTTTTTAAAGCACACTATAGCACAAGGAGAATTCCCCTCACTTTCCTTCTTTGTCCCTAGAAACAAGGACTGGCACAGTGAAAGAAACTGACACTCTCCCTACCTACAGTTTTCTGTCCCTAGAAAAAATGTTTTTTTAAAGCACACTATAGCACAAGGAGAAATCCCCTCACTTTCCTTCTTTGTCCCTAGAAACAAGGACTCGCACAGTAAAACACACTGACACTCTCCCTACCTATCCTTCTCTTTCCCTAAACTAAAGGAATCCAGGTTAAGCAAGAAAGAAATAAATGTCACTGTCCCTGCCTATGCTTGTCTTTCCCTGCTCCGGAACACACTACACTAGGCCGCCGTGCTGGCGGCCTTTTATAGTGTGGGGCGTGTACTAAACACCCTCAGCAATAATTGGCCACAGGCATCCTGCCTGTGGCCAATCATTGCTCTCCTCGCTGCCGGCGCTGTGATTGGCCAAGCATGCGGGGTCACAGTGCATGCTTGGCCAATCACAGCGCCTGGATGACACTGCGATGGCGTAGTGCATTGTGGGCCGTTCGCGTCACTCGAATTTGGCGCGAACGGCCCAAATCGTTCGATCTTCGTCGAACGATCGAACAGCCGATGTTCGAGTCGAACGTATGTTCGAGTCGAACGTATGTTCGACTCGAACACGAAGCTCATCCCTAGTGGACAGTATTGTGCCTACATCTACTATGGCACTCAGTGTAGTGTCACCAGTTATATTGGTGGTCATTGTAGTGCCCCCAGGTACATTGGTGGTCATTGTCATGTCAGCCTTTAAATTGCTGGTTCATGCAGTGATCCACTTTAAATTGATGGTCAGTGGTTTTGGTGCTACACTTCAAACTGGTGGTTAGTGTAGTTGGTGGTCCATGTAGTTCCATCCTTTAATTTGGTGGCCAATGTGGGTCCCCTTTTTAGTTTGTGGTCAGTGTAGTGCCCTATTTAGCTGGTGGCCAGTGCAGTGCCATCCTTTAGGTTGGTGAATAATGTGGGGCTCCCTTTGTTGATGGTCAGTGTATTGCCCCCTTATAGTAGGTGGTCCGTGTAGGTTCCTTTTAGCATGTGGTCAGCAGTTTTCCCACTTCTATTTAATGATAAGCAGGGATGAGCCGAACACCCCCCTGTTCGGTTTGCACCAGAACCTGCGAACAGACAAAATGTTTGTGTAAACTTTAGAACCCTATTATATACAATGGACTCGAACGTTCGAAATCTAAAGTGTTAATTATAAAGGCTGATATGCAAGTTATTGTCCTAAAAAGTGTTTGGGGACCCGGGTCCTGCCCCAGGGGACATGTATCAATGCAAAAAAAAGTTTTAAAAACGGCCGTTTTTTCGGGAGCAGTGATTTTAATAATGCTTAAAATGAAAAAATAAAAGTGAAATATTCCTTTAAATTTCGTACCTGGGGGGTGTGTATGATATGCATGTAAAGTGGTGCATGTTTCCCGTGCTTAGAACTGTCCCTGCACAAAATGTCATTTTTGAAAGAAAAAAAGTCATTTAAAACTGACTTGCGGCTATTAATGAATTGTCGGCTCCCGGCAATACATTCAAAAGTCATTGATAAAAAAAAAAAAAAAGCGTGAGGGTTCCCCAGAATTCAATTACCAGGCCCTTCAGGTCTGGAATGGATATTAAGGGGAACCCTGCCGCAAATTTTAAAAAAAATTGACGTGGGGTTCCCCCACATATCCATTCCAGGCCCTTCAGATCTGGCATGGATTTTAAGGGGAACTCCACCCCAAATTTAAAAAAAAAATGGCGTGGAGTCCCCCTAAAAATCCATACCAGACCCCTTATCCGAGCACGCAACCTGCCCGGCCGCAGGGGAAAAGGGGGGGACAAGAGAGCGGGCCCCCCTCCCTCCTGAACCGTACCAGGCCACATGCCCTCAACATGGGGAGGATGTCCCCATGTTGATGGGGACAAGGGCCTCATCCCCATAACCCTTGCCCGGTGGTTGTGGGGGTCTGCGGGCGGGGGGGCTTATCGGAATCTGGAAGACCCCTTTAACAAAGGGGACCCCCAGATCCCGGCCCCCCCCCTATGTGAATTGGTAAGGGGTACATTGTACCCCTACCATTTCACGAAGAAAGCGTAAAAAAATGTTTAAAAAAAACACACAAACACCTTGAAAAAGTCCTTTATTTAAAAAAAAAACAAAAAAACATTCCAGCGGTGAAATCCAGTGTCCTGCGGCGATCCCGATGTCCAGCGCTGTCCTTCATTGGTTGTGCCTGAGCGGACCTGATGGGGAACTCCCTCTCAGTATTTTAAATGTATACACCCGCCCCTTCTAAAGTTCCCCATCAGGTCCGCTCAGCGGACCAGATGCGGAACATGAGAAGGGGCGGGTCTATACATGTATTGCCAAAGTGAGAGCAGTTCCCCATCAGGTCCGCCCCCTCGGTATGTCGGACCCGCCTACGTCATTGGCTTGAGCGGGGAACTTCCTTCACTATGTAAATTTAAATTACACAGTGAAGGAAGTTCCCCGCTCAAGCCAATGACGTAGGCGGGTCTGACATACCGAGGGAGCGGACCTGATGGGGAACTTTAGAAGGGGCGGGTCTATACATTTAAAATACTGAGAGGGAGTTCCCCATCAGGTCCGCTCAGGCACAACCAATGAAGGACAGCGCTGGATATCGGGATCGCTGCGGGACACTGGATTTCAGCGCTGGAATGTTTTGTTTTGTTTTTATTATTTTAAATAAAGGACTTTTTCAAGGTGTTTGTGTGTTTTTTTTAAACATTTTTTTACGCTTTCTTCGTGAAATGGTAGGGGTACAATGTACCCCTTACCAATTCACATAGGGGGGGCCGGGATCTGGGGGTCCCCTTTGTTAAAGGGGTCTTCCAGATTCCGATAAGCCCCCCGCCCGCAGACCCCCACAACCACCGGGCAAGGGTTGTGGGGATGAGGCCCTTGTCCCCATCAACATGGGGACATCCTCCCCATGTTGAGGGCATGTGGCTTGGTACGGTTCAGGAGGGAGGGGGGCCGCTCTCTCGTCCCCCCCTTTTCCCCTGCGGCCGGCCAGGTTGCGTGCTCGGATAAGGGGTCTGGTATGGATTTTTAGGGGGACTCCACGCCATTTATTTAAAATTTGGGGTGGAGTTCCCCTTAAAATCCATGCCAGATCTGAAGGGCCTGGAATGGATATTTGGGGGAACCCCACGTCAAATTTTTTTTTAATTTGCGGCGGGGTTCCCCTTAATATCCATTCCAGACCTGAAGGGCCTGGTAATTGAATTCTGGGGAACCCCCACGCTTTTTTTTTTTTTTTTATCAATGACTTTTGTATGTATTGCCGGGAGCCGACAATTCATTAATAGCCGCGAGTCAGTTTTAAAAGACTTTTTTTCTTTCAAAAATGACATTTTTTGCAGGGACAGTTCTAAGCACGGGAAACATGCGCCACTTCACATGCATATCATACACACCCCCCAGGTACGAAATTTAAAGGAATATTTCACTTGTATTTTTTCATTTTAAGCATTATTAAAATCACTGCTCCCGAAAAAACGTCCGTTTTTAAAACTTCTTTTTGCATTGATACATGTCCCCTGGGGCAGGACCCCGATCCCCAAACACTTTTTAGGACAATAACTTGTGTGAGGGGGTTAGCTCGGCAGCGGGTGTGTGTGACCCCCGGGATGGGCTCCCCACACAAAACAGGCCCAGCAAACGGAGGTTGTGGTTTTCAAAATCAAAAAAGGTGCGGTTTATTTTCTATTTACAGTGACAAAACACAGCAAAGCAAAAGAAACATAACCAAAATAAATCCTGGTCAAGTTGACCTCTGACTAAACATACAGGTTTCCTAACTAACAACTGGGATCAGCCTAGTGCTGTCCTAGTCCCTAAGTCCCTGGTTTAGTTAAAGTCCAAACAAATAGCCACACAGGCTTTGCCTCACCGCACAGGGGTTCACTCTCCCTAGACAGTCCACACAGGTCTGGTTCCAGGCATGAGCTAACACCTAATGAATCTGGGATTTTTTATAGAGGCCTAAATGAGCTGACAAGCTTCACCTGGCCTCATCAACTCCCTGTCTGTACGACGCCCCACACTCTCCCTAGAGGTATGAGTCATCCATGAGCCCACTAGCCTTATACAACTCTCCACCTAGTTGTATAAGTCGGCGTAAAGCCTGAATCTGGGCGAAATATATCTACCCCCCTGGATGCAACCAGGTGACTTTACCTTCCTGCTGTCACATACCCCCCCCTCTTGTTTTAACCTCGGGGTTGGAACACCAGCAATCAGGCATTCATGTACTCGAGACAAAGCATCCACATTCCCCATTTGAACGCCAGGGCGATGCTTTACTGTGAAGTTGAATTCCTGGAGGGCCAGGAACCACCTATTCACTCTTCTATTTGTTTCCTTGTTTTGAGCCATCCACTTTAACGGAGCGTGATCCGTAACCATGTCAAAGTGCCTACCTAGCAGGTAGTACCGAAGGGAATCTAGAGCCCACTTCACCGCTAAACACTCCTTTTCAACGGTGGCGTAATTTACCTCATGGGACTTCAACTTCCTGCTGAGGTAAATGACTGGGTGCTCTTCCCCGTTCCAGACCTGGGACAATACTGCTCCTAACCCCACATCTGACGCATCACTTTGTACGACAAAGTCTTTAGAGAAGTCGGGTGAGTACAACACTGGCTGGCTACATAAGGCTTGTTTCAAGAATTGGAATGCTGCCTCAGCCTCGGGGGTCCATTTAATCATGACCGACCCTTTCCCCTTCGTCAGGTTGGTTAGGGGCACAGCCTTAGAAGCAAAGTGGGGAATGAATCGCCGATAATACCCAGCGATTCCCAGAAAGGCTCGTACCTGCTTCTTGCTGTTGGGACGTGGCCAACTCTGGATGGCCTCGACTTTGTTGAGTTGGGATTTTATTACTCCCCTCCCAATGGTGTACCCAAGATATTTGGCCTCCTCCTGCCCAATGGTACACTTCTTGGGGTTAGCCGTAAACCCCGCTTCCAGGACTGCTTGCACTTTTGGCAGATGTGAGGCCCAATCTGTGCTATGGACAATTACGTCATCCAGGTAAGCCGCAGCATACTTCCGATGGGGCCTCAGCATCTGGTCCATTTTCTGCTGGAATGTGGCCGGCGCATTCTGTAACCCGAACGGCATTCTTTTATATTGGAACGCCCCGTCTGGGGTTACAAATGCGGTTTTCTCTTTGGCCGACTTGGCCAGGGGGATTTGCCAATACCCTTTTGTGAGGTCAAGAGTCGTCATGTATCGGGCTGTTCCCAGCCGGTCGATCAACTCATCTATACGTGGCATGGGGTAGGTGTCAAATTTTGTAACTTTGTTCAACTGACGAAAATCGTTACAAAATCGCCAGCTCCCATCCGGTTTAGGCACCAACACGATGGGACTAGACCAATCACTTTGGGACTCCTCTATCACCCCTAAGTTCAGCATTTTCTGTACTTCCTCCCGTATTGCCTCCCGTCGAGCCTCTGGGATCCGATAGGGTTTTAACTTCACCCTTTCACCGGGCGGGGTAATGATGTCATGCTCTACCCCAGATGTTTGTCCCGGCAGCTCAGAGAATACCTCCTTGTTGCGAAGCACAAACTCCTTAACCTCCTGTTGTTGGGGTTGTGACAAGGTGGCTGCTATTCCAACCTCAGGAATCACGCAACCAGTTTGAGCTGGTGACCAAGTGTCTGCGACTAGGGACTCTCTATCCCTCCAGGCTTTCAACAGATTAACGTGATAGATCTGTTCGGGCTTCCGCCTTCCTGGTTGTCTGACCTTGTAATTCACTTCGCTCACTTTTTCCATTATCTCGTAGGGGCCTTGCCATTTGGCAAGGAATTTACTTTCAACCGTAGGGACAAGTACCAATATCCTATCCCCCGGGGAAAAGGTACGGGTCTTGGCTCCACGGTTGTACACTCTCTGCTGTGCCAACTGCGCTTGGGCCAAATGTTCCTTCACGATGGGCATTACCTGTGCAATTCGATCTTGCATCAGGGCGACATGCTCAATCACACTCCTGTGGGGAGAACTCTCACTTTCCCAAGTTTCCTTGGCAATATCCAACAGCCCTCTTGGGTGTCTCCCATACAGTAACTCAAAGGGGGAGAATCCCGTAGAGGATTGGGGCACCTCCCTAATAGCAAACATCAAATAAGGAAGTAAACAGTCCCAATCCTTTCCATCTCTATCCACCACTTTCTTCAACATTTGTTTTAGGGTTTTGTTGAATCTTTCAACCAGCCCATCGGTTTGGGGGTGATACACAGACGTACGCAATTGCGTCACTTTGAACAATTTACACAGCTCTTTCATAACCCGGGACATAAAGGGTGTACCTTGGTCCGTAAGCAGTTCTTTACAAATACCCACCCGGCTAAAAACAAGAGATAGCTCTTTGGCTATGGTTTTGGCCGAGGTATTTCGGAGAGGGATCGCTTCTGGATAACGGGTGGCATAGTCCATTATAACTAATATGTACTGGTGCCCCCTAGCGGACTTGATTATAGGACCTACCAAATCCATGGCGATCCTCTCAAACGGGACCTCAATGATGGGTAGAGGGACCAGCGGGCTACGGAAATGTGGCATCGGGGCCAACCTCTGACACACAGGGCAGGAGGAACAATAATTTTCTACGTCCTTCATCACCCCCGGCCAATAGAATCTCTGTAATACCCTCTCTCGGGTTTTCTCTGTCCCCAGATGACCTCCAAGAATGTGCCCATGGGCCAACTCCAACACCAACTTCCTGTAAGGTTTGGGCACCACAAGCTGCTCAACGGTTTCTTCTGCCCTTTTTGCCACCCGATACAGTAGGTCCTTCTCTACGCTGAAGTATGGGTAAGTGCAGGTATTATCTGGGTTCACTAACTCGCCATCTATTTTCACTACGTTTTCCCGTGCCTTTATTAGGGCGGGGTCTTTCAACTGTTCTGTGGCAAAGTTTTCCCTGTGAACCTCAAGATCAGAAAACTCCACAGACGGTAGGTTTTCGTCTGAGGAGGTGGGCTCCTCTCCAGTTTCTTGAGTCTCCCCTGCCAATACTGATAAGGGAAATTCCGGAGAGTCCTCACCACTCTCAGGGGGGTTCTGGCTATCACATTCCTGGTACATAGGGGCACCAGTGAGGGGCTCAGGATCATCCCACAGTTCCCAGAACTTCGGAAAATCCCTTCCCACAATGGCGTCATGCGGTAACTGAGATACTAAGCCCACTGGATGAGAGAGGGTACCTTTGGGGGTCTCGAAACACACTGTAGTCACTGGATACTCTCGGGTGTCCCCATGCACACAAATAACAGCTACCTTGCTATTCCCAGAGACCTCTGTTTTAACTAACTCAGCCTTTATCAGGGTCACAAGGCTACCTGAATCCAGCAATACCACAACATTTCTACCATTAACACACATTTTGCATAAATGTTTCTCAGTTCCTCGAATGGCAGTGCATGCGACTGTCGCACACAGCGACTGACGTCTGCCCGTCAGAAAGTCACACTGCATGGGTTCCTCCACAACCGGGCAATTGGCTGCAATATGTCCCGCTTGCCGGCAGCGGTAGCAAACGATCCTTCTTGCCGCCTCTTGAGCCGCTGATTTCCCAGGCTGTTCTCGCCAAACTTGGGGTAGAGCTCCCACCCTCTCACTCTCTCCACCCTCACCCCTTGGAATCCTCTTATCCGCCCCTGGGGATGGTCTGGTCTTAGGGTGGAAAGTCCGAGTGTCTCTGGAAGAGGCCGTCAGGTTCTCTGTAGCCAAGTATTTCTCCACACGATCCACAAGACCATCGGCCGTCTCTGGGTCTCCATGGCTTACCCACTTTTGGATGGCAGTAGGAAGAGCTCTCAAAAACCGATCCATTACAACACGTTCCACAATCTTTGGTGCGGACAAAGTCTCTGGCTGTAGCCACTTTCTGCTCAGGTGAATGAGATCATACATTTGAGACCTGGGGGGTTTTCCAAGCTGGAAAGTCCAGTTATGCACACGCTGAGCCCGGACAGCCTGGGTGACACCCAGCCTTGCCAATATTTCAGCTTTTAGCATCACATAGTCTTTTGCTTGGTTAGGCTCTAGGTCATAGTAAGCTTTCTGCGATTCACAAGTTAACAGAGGAGCCACCAGTCCAGCCCACTGCTCCTCAGGCCACTTTTCTCTTTCAGCGGTCCTTTCAAATGTGGTCAAAAATACCTCTGGATCATCCTCTCCAGTCATTTTTGTCAATAAACGACTCACCCCAAAGGACGCGGTATTAGTGGGACGGCTTTCCTCACTGGTCTGCGGACGTTGCTGCATTACTGCTTCCATCTGTTGTTGTAGTCTCTGCTCTTGCTTCTGCAACAGGTCTATGAAGCGGGCCTCAGATTGCTGCTGGGCTCGTTGCTGAGCCTCCAGACTCTGTTGCAAAGTTGCGTTTGTCTGCTGCTGGGCTGCAAGGCTCCTTTGCAAACCTGCATTTGTCTGCTGTTGATTGGCATTTGCTAGAGCCAGCTGCTTCAGTATCTCCTCCATGCTGGCTTAAAAAAAACTGCCACTGGTTCTCCACCAACTGTGAGGGGGTTAGCTCGGCAGCGGGTGTGTGTGACCCCCGGGATGGGCTCCCCACACAAAACAGGCCCAGCAAACGGAGGTTGTGGTTTTCAAAATCAAAAAAGGTGCGGTTTATTTTCTATTTACAGTGACAAAACACAGCAAAGCAAAAGAAACATAACCAAAATAAATCCTGGTCAAGTTGACCTCTGACTAAACATACAGGTTTCCTAACTAACAACTGGGATCAGCCTAGTGCTGTCCTAGTCCCTAAGTCCCTGGTTTAGTTAAAGTCCAAACAAATAGCCACACAGGCTTTGCCTCACCGCACAGGGGTTCACTCTCCCTAGACAGTCCACACAGGTCTGGTTCCAGGCATGAGCTAACACCTAATGAATCTGGGATTTTTTATAGAGGCCTAAATGAGCTGACAAGCTTCACCTGGCCTCATCAACTCCCTGTCTGTACGACGCCCCACACTCTCCCTAGAGGTATGAGTCATCCATGAGCCCACTAGCCTTATACAACTCTCCACCTAGTTGTATAAGTCGGCGTAAAGCCTGAATCTGGGCGAAATATATCTACCCCCCTGGATGCAACCAGGTGACTTTACCTTCCTGCTGTCACACTTGCATATAAGCCTTTATAATTAGCACTTTAGATTTCTCCCTTAGATTTTTCGAATTTGCCGCGAACACCCCAATTTGTTCGCTGTTCGGCGAACGGGCGAACAGGCAATGTTCGAGTCGAACATGAGTTCGACTCGAACTCGAAGCTCATCCCTAATGATAAGTAAAGTGCCCTATTTAGTTGGTAGTCAGGGACTTTGGTGCCCCATTACACTGACCTGACAGTCAGCGAGAACTAAAAAGTCATTGATGTCAGTGGATTACTTACCTAGGACATTTTTAAACAGTGATTTTAGGGATAATACGACTAATTAGTTTATGCCTTTTATTATTACTATGAGGATGGAGGGGGTGCAGTGAATAAAGGTGTGAGGTGATTTTGATGCACACTGATTTTGCTCTTAGTTTTATGCATTCTTTTTTTTTTTTTTCTTTAAAAATATGCAATAACATGCTGCAAGCAAAAGGTAGTTACCAGATTGCCAACAAAAATGACTCTACACTTTAAGCACCCCAAACTTAAAATCAGGCCTTATCAACATACAACAAAAATAAAGAAACTCCCAAAAGAAACAAAAACCACAAAATACAACCACTTCTAAAACAAAAGGCCATTTTTGAAAATAAAAACCTGGCTGTGAAAATAGCAGTTTAAAACCCGTTACCGACCGGCTCACGCAGATATACTGCGGCAGAATGGTTCTCCTGGGCGAAACCCCCTGACTTATACCGCTTTGACCAGGAGAGCCACCAGAGGGTGCTTGAGCGCCGCCGTGGCCACGCACACACTGTACAGCGGGGAATCCGATGCGCGTGGCCGGCCAGCCGATCGCGTGCACGAGAGCCAGCACGGAGATTTGTGTAAACACACAAATCCCTGTGCTATCAGATGAGAGGAGACAGATCGTGCGTTTCTACAAAGTAGGAACAACGATCTGTCATCTCTCCTAGTTAGTCCCATCCCCACACAGTTAGAACACAGTGAGGGAACACACACACTTAACCCCTTGATCGTCCCCTAGTGTTAACCCCTTCTCTGCCAGTGACATTTATACAGTAATCAGTGCATATTTATAGCACTGATCGCTCTATAAATGTCAATGGTCCCAAAAATGTGTCAAAAGTGGCCAATCAGTCCGCCGCAATACCGCTAAAAATCGCAGATCACTGCCATTACTAGTAAAAAATAATAATAATAATAAAAACGGCATAAAAATACCATAAATCTTTCCCATAGTTTGTAGACTCTATAACTTTTGCGCAAACCAATCAATATACGCTTATTGCGATTTTTTTTTTCTTTTTTAACCAGAAATATGTTGAAGAATACGTATCGGCCTAAACTGATGAAGAAATTTGTTTTTGTTTTTTAAATTTGGGGCATATTTAATATAGCAAAAAGTAAAAAGTATATTATTTTTTTCAAAATTGTCACTTTTTTTTGTTTAATAGCGCAAAAAATAAAAACCGCAGAGGTGGTCAAATACCACCAAAAGAAATCTCAATTTGTGGGAAAAAAGTGCACAAATTTTGTTTGGGTACAGCATTGAATGACCGCGCAATTGTCAGTTAAATCGACGCAGTGCCAAATTGTAAAAAAGTGCACTGGTCAGGAAGGGGGTAAAATCTTCTGGGGCTGAAGTGGTTAATAAAAGCCTTAGTAACAAAATAAAAACCGCATAATGGAAAATAAGTAGACAGCAAAGGGCACAATCTAAGTGTAGTAAACATATATTTATTGAATAAATAAACAATTGGCAACTCCCATGCATCAGAAGAATAAGTGCCTGTTAACAGTACCGTATCTCAATCTGGTGGTCTGCTGCTGGAGCCACATTATCACAGATGTAGGGAATCCAGTCCACAATGTGCAGCTAGCAGCATCGACCCGGAGACAACCAAGAAACAGGGAAGCTCCTCTGACAGCGTGGGAACCAAGTCAGTGATGTCAGAT
Organism: Rana muscosa; assembly: GCA_029206835.1. NCBI lineage: Eukaryota > Metazoa > Chordata > Amphibia > Anura > Ranidae > Rana > Rana muscosa. Next base: position 1,164,594,318 of record CM055116.1, read on the forward strand.
GCCAGGAGGCATTAAGGGAATTCAAGGCGGTCCTGCCTCTTTCTCCAGCACTTTTCAAGACACTTGAAAAAGGAGGCAGGATCGCCTCGAATCACTGATTCTTCCATTCTCTATCCACAACCAAAACATTCAGCTACACAGACAATTTAAAGGGTCCATAGATGAAGACTGAAAAATACTGACCTTGTAAGGGTCACAGATGATGCATTACCACTCCAAAATCTATGTGGGACTTGATGAGTCTACAACTAATGCCATGATGAAAAAATAATGGTAATTTAAGTATTAATTCAACATTCAATATTAAACATTCAGCCTCCCTAATTTGGTGCCATCTCATGCAGTTATTAAGATTAATAGTTTCCTCTTTATTTTAGTATTCCTGCAAGCTTAAATATAGTGCAACCTTTGGAAAAAGTCACTTAGAAGGGGCAGTCTCATGAAATCTGAAGTTAAATAGATGTTGAGACATTTAAAGCGATGTCCTTATATAATAACCAGAGACAACGGACAGAGATATTTGCTTGCTGAACCAATGTGGATTTCTACAGATTAGCCCAACAATTCATAATCAAATTGCATGTGTGCCCTCAACTTTGTTACTTTAGCGAAGCCTTTCTCAACCAGGGTTCCTCCAATGGTTGCTAGGGATTCCTTGAGCAATGAGCAACTTCTGCCACAGATAACCATTGACACAAGTGAAAGTTTTAACTGTAAGAGGTAGATTCTTGATTCTTCCCAATGACCACATATGTTATGAATATTCTTCCAAACACCAGCACACAAATTGACTGTGAGCTGTAGATCCAGCTATTAGGAGGGGTTCCCTGAGCCCGGAAAGTTATTTAAAGGGTTTCACAATGTTCAAAGGATTGAGAAAGGCTGTTTTAGAGGATCAATAGACCATTGGATAGAAGACCATGAGTGCAAGTTTCTTTGGCACAAAAAAAAAAAAAAACCTAAAGCAAGAAAAGGATTAAAAACACCCAAGCAACTACCACTAAAAAATAAAAGAAAAACATTTATTGTATGAATATCGAAAGCAAAAAGCATCGCAAGTCCGGCACTTCCCCCCTGTCAGTCCCAACCATTCCACACAACCACCCCTCAATACCCCAGAGCCACCCAACACTTCAAACCCCCTGAAAAATGACTTCCCCCCGATGGGAGCAAAGGCATCTCTCCCCCTCACACAAAAATCCCCATCTAAGTGCCCCACTCCCTGTACCCCTTCTAGATCCCACTTGAGTTACAAGGATGGATCAAGGGTAGGTTCACTGGGCACCCAATATAAAGTACAAACCACAATGGGCAATATGAATATGGGATGCCCAGAAGTACCCACCCCTGGGCAACGTACTGAGCCAGAAACCAAAGAGGCTAAATGGACCTTAACTTAGCTCAACTGTCCCAGAGTCCATGCATGGATTCTGTGGCTGTGGTCAGAAGACCCAAGTAATGGTGTATAAAAGTAAGAAGAATGCAGGTGTGCCATATGCTGGAAACTGCTGGGTGACAGTATGCACTGTGAAATGGATGGAAAGATGGATTGTAGTGCTTGCTGAGAGAGTAGAGCCCGTTTAGATGATAAAACTGACAGGTATGCAGCCCAAAGCAGTTTGTGTGGCTAGTCTGTCACAGCTGATGGTAAAAGTCCACAGTGGATTTCAGTGTACAAAGTATGCAAAACTAGTGGCGGGATATGAGACAAATGGTGTCAGGAAATGATGCTGGTATATTATTCTCAGCAAAGTCCCATACCAGTCATGTAGGCACAGCTGAATGGGCAGTAATCTTAGAGCCTCAGCGGAGCCAACTGCTACTTAGATCGTCAAATGTCTGCCCGACATCCATAGCTGATCACCACCATGTGTCAAAACTCTCATCCATGGTGTGCTGAGCTGCTGCCCTGCTGGTAATGGCTCCAGGGCCAAAATCTTTGATGTAGAACGCTACAAGGTGGCCATGCGGTACTGAGAGAAGGGGGGGCGTGGCCCCACATTGCCGTGTTTCGCCCCATCCACCAAAACTTCCTTAGGACATAATCGTCAAAGTTTCTTTGGCATCTGGTTACCATGCACTTATGCACAGCTACTGGTAGCCAATGCAATTTCCAGTACACAGTTACAGGGATCAATTTAGGGTCTTTACTCATAAGTCCCCATGATAGCTGGCATCTTCCAGCTTCTTCTGAGCATGATCCAGTGAGCGAGACATTCCTTCTCCAAACCAGATCCCTTGTGGCGAGTGTGACCGACCCTTGGCACCCCGTTTGGGTGCTTCTGCCAAAACAGTACCTCCAGGTCTCTAAACCTTCCAGCAGACCGAGAGCGAATACCAGCCCTTTTACCCCAAGCTTTGTACACAGACTAGATGTTGAGGTAAAACCGAAGGAATGACTGTTTATTGAAGTGAAAAACAGGTTTTTATACACTTCATAGGTAGGTGACCACATGAACAATAAACCAAATATTTTCTAAAGCATCATACAATGGTTAGATAATGAGGTAGAGTTGACACAATATTAACCCCATCATGTAGGAACCTCCAAGAGTGACTCAATTACCAATGGGAATGCACACCTGGGAGGCACATAATGGGAGAGACATACCTAACAATAAACACATACACCTTAAAGCGGAGTTCCACCCAAAAGTGGAACTTCCGTTTTAAGCACTCCTCGTCCCCTTACATGCCACATTTGGCATGTAATTTTTTTGGGGGGGGAGTGGGGGCTTCGTTAGGAGTGGGAGTTCCTGTCCCACTTCCTCCTTCCCCCCAGGGACCGCCTAGGCGACTCATCATCTCGCCTTAGGCGGCCCCTCCCTCTAGGCGATCTCCTGGGACACGTGACAGGTCCCAGGAGATCGCCTGTCCACTCCTGGAGCGAAGCGTGACTCGCGCATGCGCCGTACGTGCCCGGCCGTGAAGCTGACTTTTAATAAACGTAAAAAGCCTGGAACTCCGCTTTAATAAACACACTATATCAGGAGACCGCAGCATCTGGTTGCTTTGAGCTGATCATATTAACATCTGCTCTGAGTCTAGAAGGGGGGGGTGGATGCAGTCAATGCGGTTTGGGGTACAGAGGCGCCAAATATAAATCTGGGACCTTTAGTTCCCAGAGTCTGTGTATTTTGGGGAGACATGGACATAAATCCAAAGAAAAATTACTCTAAAGGTCACTCCCTGGCACACACCTTAAAAGGAATAGAGCTCCCCAGGGCCCATAGTCAATAGACAAGAGGCTAGACTTCAGTCCCTCCATAAGCCCCTGTCCCAGTTGGGTTTGTTACAGTGAGGACTTGCATTCAGCTTATAAGCAGATTCATCCAGGTCCTCAGCCCTGACACTACCAGGGCTTTTATAACAGCTTCACAGTTCATGGGCTGTGTAACGGGTGGGCCAGTGGAACCCAGAAGTTCTTAGAAAGTATGAGCCAGAAAATAATGGACATTGAGAATATGTCTTGGATTGCTTTAAAATGGGTCTGTAATATTATTCCACAATATTCCCCAGGATATCTGTAAAGAACTATTTACTGGTTGTTGATTCTGAACACAACAGGTTAATTGAAAGATGTTTAATGTCATCACCTCCAACCACCTGCCTGCCTGTGTAATGTAAATGAGTCCAGGCTAACTTCTAAAGATCTTTTCATTGTGGATTGTGATAATTAACTCTGTAATTGTATAAAGGGATTAGTTAATGAACTCACCTGTTGTCTGCTAAGGGATGTCAGAATAATGTGTATTGGGGGCTCGTTATGTAACCATTGTGTGATGTTGTGGGTGAAGTTGGGTCATTGTTCAATTGGACTACAGTATTCTTTTAGTGTATATAAGAGCCTGTTTTCTCAATAAAGATTGTCAGACCTGCTGGAAACCTAACAAAAGAGCTGTGTCTCGTTATTAGGGGGGAATTACCATTATGGGTCTCGTTCGCCTGACTGTGGAGTGTCAGTAGCTGCCTTGGTGTTCGGGAATGGCATATCATAAACGGCTTTAACCCCTTTCATACTTGGGGTGTCATTATAGGCTGCCTGAGGGCAGTAGCCCCTCAGGCTTTGGAACCCTCCTGGGGAGAAAAAAACTGTTCTCCAGTGCCTCAAACTATTTATCACCTTTCCAGCCCCCTTCTGGACATTCCTCCTCTCCAGGGATTGGCCAAAGCATGATAAATATTAGCATCCCCCTCCCTAAGCTCTGGAAGCTTCTTCCAGAGGCAGAGGTAGGGGGAAGCAATCAAACTCCCAGCCTATAAAACCTTGAACAGACCAGGACAAATGATCACTGCTCCCCTGATTGCAGAAGGAGCCAAAAACAAATGTTCCTAGAATCCTATGCTTGGAGAGTGCTACACTTATTTTGCTAGTGATAATTTCCTGGACATCATACTGACTTAACGATTTTAATTCTGACTTTCCTTATCTGCATACTTGTTATGGGTCAGTGATTCAGAAAGCACAGAAGCTAGAGGATCAACATTTCCATAAGAAGGTTAACAATGACAGCTCCTGTGTTTCAGCAAAGATTCACTTTACAAAGGTGTTTCTTCAAAGAAAACTTGGAGAGAAAGAATTTAAAGGCCTCCATTAATTAATTTTTCTATAAAAATTAGTTGCCTGGCTGTCCAATATTCTTCAAGTGGCTTCAGTATTATTAAGTCACTGATCTGGAACAAGAAAAGATCAAATATGCATTTGTTGAGTCAGAAAGTATTGAAGCCGCAGTTAGCCAGATAGTTAGCATTCCTGAAAGGAATTAAGCATTGACAGCCCCTGTATTTGCCACGCTATACCTTTCCTTTAAATTTTCTATGAAATCTTCACTTTTTCAGTATAATATTGCTTCGGTCCCAGTCTGTGTCATGTTCCAGCTCTCTCTGCATTCCTGTTATGTCACTTGTTTCAGGCTCTTGTCACTTGGATCATAACAAGCCACACTGTTCAGTTTCCTTTGATATATTTCTTACAGCAGCTGTCAAGTGGCCTGATAGTAAATCTGCTCAATTCCTGAACTCATTTGCTGGGCACATAGCACAGATGGAATCTCTACAGAAAGGATAAGGTGAGCAGCAGATGCATCAGTGTATGGCTGGGGGTTAGGGATGAGCCGAACACCCCCGGGTTCGGTTCGCACCAGAACCTTCGAACGGACCGAAAGTTCGCGCGAATTTTCGAACCCTATTCGTTATAATGGACGCGAACGTTCGAAATCAAAATTGCTAATTACAACGGCCAATATGCATGTTAATGTTATAAAACAGGTTTGGGGACCCGGGTCCTGCCCCAGGGGACATATATCAATGCAAAAAGAAATTTTAAAAACTAAAGTTTTTTCGGGAGCAGTCATTTTAATGATGCATAAAGTGAAAAAAAAAAAAGTGAAATTTTCCTTTAAATACGGTACCTGGGGGGTGTCTAAAGTATGCCTGTGAAGTGGCATGTGTTTCCCGTGTTTAGAACTGTCCTTGCACAAAATGACATTTGTAAAGGAAAAAAAGAAGCCATTTAAAACCACTTGCGGCTTTAATGTCATGTCTTGTCCTGGCCGCCATATGGCTGAAAATCCTTGAGAAAAATGGCATGGCTACCCCATCACCCCCCCCCCCCACCCCAGCCCCTTTGGGTCTTGTATGGATACTAAGGGGGACCCCGCACCCAAAATAAAACCCTATACCTACAACCCTATATACTCTGAACAGCAGTATATAGGTGGTGCAAACAAGACATGGACTGTAGGTTTGTTCTTAAGTAGAATCTGAACAGGTACATTATGAAGTGTAGCTACATCCCAAAAAAATCAATTTTTAAGCTTTTTGGAGAACATAGGGAGGGGTTATCACCCCTGTAACATTTGCTGTCTTTGCACATCTGTTCAGAACATGTCACCTCACTTTCCGTCCCAATGACAAATGTTTTTGGAAAAGTGGGGTTTTAATTGAAACAAGGATTGGTGATAAAGCATCAGTAGAGAGGAGATACCTTTTTCCCAAATTAAATCTAACAGGATAGAATTTTCCTTCCTAGGGGTAGATTTCCTCTCACTTCCTGTTTTCTCTTGCCGTTTGCAAGTAGGAGTCGTTTGTAAGTTGGATGTTTGAAAGTAGGGGCCTGCCGTATATACTCTGCAGAAATTTGCCCTATTAGATATTGGTGTAGCCACAAGACTGGTGGGCACAGGAATGGGCCCTGCTGTGAGTTAATAGATCAAGATTTGTACTTGCATGCACCTGTTGAACTGGGCAGAAAAATTGGGCCTTTGGTGGTGGTGGTGGTGGTGGTGGACGGTGTTGCCACAAGACTGTAAGCCCTCACAGTTACTCTTGGTGGGTGCAGGAATGGGCCCTGCTGTGAGTTATTAGATCAAGATTTGTAATTGCATGCACCTGTTGAACAGGGCAGAAAAATTGGGCCTTTGGTGGTGGTGGTGGTGGTGGACGGTGTTGCCACAAGACTGTAGGCCCTCATAGTTACTCTTGGTGGGCGCAGGAATGGGCCCTGCTGTGAACTATTAGATCAAGATTTGTAATTACACGCCCCTGTTAAACAGGGGCTGAAAAATTGTGCCTTAGGCATTGGTGCTGGTGCCACAACACTGCAACCCCTCACAGATACTGTACTTGGAGCACAGCAGTCACACCTGTTGCGAAGCATCTTTTTAAAAAATTGTAATTACACGCCCCTGTTATACAGGGGCTGAAAAATTGTGCCTTAGGCACTGGTGCTGGTGCCACAACACTGCAACCCCTCACAGATACTGTACTCTGAGCACAGCAATGAGACCTGTTGCAAAGCATTGCCTAAAAATTGTAATTACACGCCCCAACAGGGGCTGAAAAATTGTGCCTTAGGCACTGGTGCTGGTGCCACAACACTGCAACCCCTCACAGATACTGTACTCTGAGCACAGCAGTCACACCTGTTGCGAACCATCTTTTTAAAAAATTGTAATTACACGCCCCTGTTATACAGGGGCTGAAAAATTGTGCCTTAGGCACTGGTGCTGGTGCCACAACACTGCAACCCCTCACAGATACTGTACTCTGAGCACAGCAATGAGACCTGTTGCAAAGCATTGCCTAAAAATTGTAATTACACGCCCCAACAGGGGCTGAAAAATTGTGCCTTAGGCACTGGTGCTGGTGCCACAACACTGCAACCCCTCACAGATACTGTACTCTGAGCACAGCAATGAGACCTGTTGCAAAGCATTGCCTAAAAATTGTAATTACACGCCCCAACAGGGGCTGAAAAATTGTGCCTTAGGCACTGGTGCTGGTGCCACAACACTGCAACCCCTCACAGATACTGTACTCTGAGCACAGCAGTCACACCTGTTGCGAACCATCTTTTTAAAAAATTGTAATTACACGCCCCTGTTATACAGGGGCTGAAAAATTGTGCCTTAGGCACTGGTGCTGGTGCCACAACACTGCAACCCCTCACAGATACTGTACTCTGAGCACAGCAATGAGACCTGTTGCAAAGCATTGCCTAAAAATTGTAATTACACGCCCCAACAGGGGCTGAAAAATTGTGCCTTAGGCACTGGTGCTGGTGCCACAACACTGCAACCCCTCACAGATACTGTACTCTGAGCACAGCAGTCACACCTGTTGCGAAGCATCTTTTTAAAAAATTGTAATTACACGCCCCTGTTATACAGGGGCTGAAAAATTGTGCCTTAGGCACTGGTGTGGTGGCATGGATCATTGAGGAGGAGGAAGAGGATAGTCAGTGAACATAACAGGACAGTCACTCAGCATCAGCATAGGCAGTCTTGAAGGGATGTGACATTATAAATTATTCCGTTATATCCGCTTCAGGTGTCTGGTAGCTGGTGGTGATCCAAGACTGATTCATTTTTATGAAGGTCAGTCGATCAACCGAGTCGGTGGACAGGCGCACCCTATGATCGGTGACAAATCCTCCAGCAGCACTGAATGTGCGTTCAGAAAGAACGCTGGATGCAGGACAGGCCAGTAGCTCAATTGCATACTGTGCAAGCTCTGGCCAGTGATCCATCCTCAGGACCCAGTAAGCCAGAGGATTTTCGGTGGGAAAGGTGTCCAAGTCTGACCTTGCCCCTAGGTATTCCTGCACCATGTATATCAGACGCTGGCGATGGTTGCTGGAACCGATCATACCTTGGGGCTGCGGACTAAAAAATTGTCTGAACGCATCGGTCAGACGTCCACCTTCCCCACCGCTCCTTCTGCTACTGACCGAAGCCTCAGCAACTCGTCGTCCAGGACCAAGAGTTTGTAACCTCCCAGTTTCTGGGAACGCGTTGCACAGACCTTTCTGCAAGGCCTCCCTGAGATGTCTCATCCTCTGCTCCCTCTGCGACGGCAAGATAAGGTCCGCAACCTTACCCTTGTACCGTGGATCAAGGAGAGTGGCCAGCCAGTAATGGTCACTCTCCTTGATCCGAAGAACACGAGGATCCTTCCGCAGGCTTTGCAGGATCAGGGAGGCCATGCAGCGTAGGTTAGCTGAGGCATTCGGTCCGGAGTCTTCTGGGTCACTGAGGATGACATGATCGCCAGCCACCTCCTCCCAGCCACGTACAAGTCCACTGGTTTGTTGGGACTGTACATCATCCCTAAAAGACTGCTGCTGCTGATGCTGAGTGCCAGGCTCCACCTCCATGCTCACACAATCCTCCTCCTCCTCCTCCTCCTCCTCCTCTTCCTGTGTGATGGGTGGGACAGAAGGAACATTGTCTGGATAAAGGGGGCCTTGAGAGACAAGGAAGTCCTCCTCTTCCTGCCTCTGTTCTGCCTCAAGTGCCCTGTCCATTATCCCACGCAGCGTATGCTCCAACAGGTGGACAAGAGGTACAGTGTCACTGATGCATGTACTGTCACTGCTCACCATCCTCGTGGCCTCCTCAAATGGTGAGAGGACAGTGCATGCATCCCTGATCATGCTCCACTGGCGTGGGGAAAAAAAGCCAAGCTCCCCTGACCCTGTCCTGGTGCCGTAGTCGCAAAGGTACTCATTGATGGCCCTCTGCTGCGTGTGCAGTCGCTGCAGCATGGCCAACGTTGAGTTCCACCTGGTGGGCATGTCACATATTAGGCGGTTCTTGGGCAGGTTCAGCTCCTTTTGCAGCTCAGTCAGCCGAGCACTGGCATTATAAGATCGGCGGAAATGCACACAGACTTTCCTGGCCTGCCTCAGGACATCCTGTAAGCCTGGGAACCTGCCCAAGAACCGCTGCACCACCAGGTTGAGGACGTGAGCCATACAGGGCACATGGGTGAGCTGCCCCTGTCGCAGGGCGGAGAGGAGGTTGGTGCCATTATCAGAAACGACCATTCCTGGCTTAAGCTGGCGTGGCGTCAACCACCTCTCGGCCTGCCCCTGCAGAGCTGCCAGAACCTCTGGCCCAGTGTGGCTCCTGTCCCCCAAACACACCAGCGCAAGCACGGCATGGCATCTTTTTGCCTGCGTACTCGCGTAGCCCCTTGTACGCCTACGGAGCACCGCTGGTTCCGAGGACAGAGCACTCGAAGAGGACATGGAGGAAGAAGAAGAGGAGGGGGTGGAGGAGAGAGGTGTGTCACAACCAGTAGTAGCATTTTGGAGGCGTGGTGGCGGAACAACCTCCAACACTACTGCACCTTGTCCTGCATCCCTCCCAGCTACCAATAGAGTGACCCAATGGGCCGTGAAAGAAAGATAACGTCCCTGTCCATGCCTGCTGGACCATGAGTCAGCGGTAATATGCACCTTACCGCTGACCGCCCTGTCCAGCGAGGCATGGACATTGCCTTCCACATGCCAGTAGAGAGACGGAATTGCCTTCCGTGAGAAAAAGTGGCGTTTGGGAACCTGCCACTGAGGAACCGCACATTGAACAAACTCACGGAAGGGGGCCGAGTCTATCAACTGAAAAGGCAGCAGTTGAAGTGCTAGCAATTTAGCCAAGCTAGCATTCAACCGCTGGGCATGTGGATGGCTGGGAGTATACTTCTTTCGACGGTCCAGCAGCTGGGGCAGGGAAATTTGCCTGCTACAATCGGACGTCGGTGTACTGCAAGTACTTGGTTGTGACACACCTAATTCTACACCTTCAGTCCTCTCAGAGCAGCTTTCAGAGAGGACTGAAGATATAGTGGGGATGGAGATCCCAGCTGATGAGGAGCAAGGAGAGGTCCGCTTTGTTCTTTGGTGTGGGTCTTTTATGTGTGCTTGCCAACGAGCTGCATGGCAGGTCGACATATGTCTGCTCATGCTTGTGGTGCCCAAGCGGCTGATGTTTTGGCCACGCGAGATACGCTTGAGACAAATATTGCAAATAGCAGTGGTGCGATCTGATGCACTCGTCTCAAAAAAGGCCCACACCAAAGAACTTTTGTGATAACGTGCAGAGGCAGCGCCCTGCACAGGCGGAGCTCTGCGGTGTGGTACAGTTGCTGTGCTGGCCTCTAGCTGGCCTCCAGGGGGCATCCTGCCTCGTTGGACATGTGACGCTGCATCCTCCTCCTCCTCCTCCTCTCTCCCTTCAGGCACCCACGTGGAGTCAGTGACCTCATCATCCCCTCCCTCTTCACCACTAGAGCAAACCTGGCAGTAAGCTGCAGCTGGTGGAACACTACTGCCAGATTGCTGTCCTTCAGCATCCCCTTTCTCTGCGCGCACACTACTGACTTCCTCAAGCTGGGTATCATCATCCGAGCCTTCGAATCGTTGGGCATCCTCCTGGAGCATGTACCCAACACTGTGCTCAAACAGTTCGGGGGACTCCTCAGGAGGACATGGTGGGTCTAGGGAAGGGGTGGCTGATGATGCCATTGAGTACGCGTTGGCAGCTGCTCTGCCAGTACCCTGAGCCTGGGTGAGAGAGGATGAGGAGGATGAGGAGGGCTTGGTCATCCATTCTACCAAGCCTTCGGCATGATGCGGCTCCACATGTCCAGCTGCCGAAAACAAAGACAAGCGTGTCCCATGGCCACGTGCTGATGACGATGCACGACCACGTCCACGGCCAGCACTGTTGTCTCTAGAAACAGAGCCTGCCTGCCCTGTGTTCTTGCCTCGGCACGCTCTGCCTCTCCTTGGCGGTCTTCCAGCCATTGTAGTCGGTAGTGTATATAGTATAAAAAATAGAACTCCTATGTGTGCTCACAACACACTGTAGGTCCTATGGGTGCTGACACTAACACACTATAGGTACTATATGTGCTGCTGACAAGAAAATATAGGAGCTCTGTTTGCTGCCACTAACACACTAGAAGTCCTATGGGTGCTGCTGAGAAGAAAATATAGGAGCTCTGTTTGCTGCCACTAACACACTAGAAGTCCTATGGGTGCTGCTGAGAAGAAAATATAGGAGCTCTGTGTGATGCCACTAACACACTAGAAGTCCTATGGGTGCTGCTGAGAAGAAAATATAGGAGCTCTGTTTGCTGCCACTAACACACTAGAAGTCCTATGGGTGCTGCTGAGAAGAAAATATAGGAGCTCTGTGTGATGCCACTAACACACTAGAATTCCTATGGGTGCTGCTGAGAAGAAAATATAGGAGCTCTGTTTGCTGCCACTAACACACTAGAAGTCCTATGGGTGCTGCTGAGAAGAAAATATAGGAGCTCTGTGTGATGCCACTAACACAATAGAATTCCTATGGGTGCTGCTGAGAAGAAAATATAGGAGCTCTGTTTGCTGCCACTAACACACTAGAAGTCCTATGGGTGCTGCTGAGAAGAAAATATAGGAGCTCTGTTTGCTGCCACTAACACACTAGAAGTCCTATGGGTGCTGCTGAGAAGAAAATATAGGAGCTCTGTTTGCTGCCACTAACACACTAGAAGTCCTATGGGTGCTGCTGAGAAGAAAATATAGGAGCTCTGTGTGATGCCACTAACACACTAGAATTCCTATGGGTGCTGCTGAGAAGAAAATATAGGAGCTCTGTTTGCTGCCACTAACACACTAGAAGTCCTATGGGTGCTGCTGAGAAGAAAATATAGGAGCTCTGTGTGATGCCACTAACACACTAGAAGTCCTATGGGTGCTGCTGAGAAGAAAATATAGGAGCTCTGTTTGCTGCCACTAACACACTAGAAGTCCTATGGGTGCTGCTGAGAAGAAAATATAGGAGCTCTGTGTGATGCCACTAACACACTAGAATTCCTATGGGTGCTGCTGAGAAGAAAATATAGGAGCTCTGTTTGCTGCCACTAACACACTAGAAGTCCTATGGGTGCTGCTGAGAAGAAAATATAGGAGCTCTGTTTGCTGCCACTAACACACTAGAAGTCCTATGGGTGCTGCTGAGAAGAAAATATAGGAGCTCTGTTTGCTGCCACTAACACACTAGAAGTCCTATGGGTGCTGCTGAGAAGAAAATATAGGAGCTCTGTGTGATGCCACTAACACACTAGAAGTCCTATGGGTGCTGCTGAGAAGAAAATATAGGAGCTCTGTTTGCTGCCACTAACACACTAGAAGTCCTATGGGTGCTGCTGAGAAGAAAATATAGGAGCTCTGTTTGCTGCCACTAACACACTAGAAGTCCTATGGGTGCTGCTGAGAAGAAAATATAGGAGCTCTGTTTGCTGCCACTAACACACTAGAAGTCCTATGGGTGCTGCTGAGAAGAAAATATAGGAGCTCTGTTTGCTGCCACTAACACACTAGAAGTCCTATGGGTGCTGTTGGGGTGCAATGCTGTGCTAACAGCACTGCGGTTGGTACTACTGCAATACTGTACTAACAGTAAGCACGCACCAGACTAATCCCCAGCAGCAGCTAATAACACACTAACTGTGCAATCAGCAGCAATGAACGATCAATGACTTAGGTAGCAATGGTTTAGCAAAGAAATAGCCAATGGTTTAGCAAAGAAGAGCAAATCTTTCAGTATCAAGCAAAGACTGAATCAGCAGACTAATCTCTCCTAAAGCCGGAACTCATGTGACCGGGGCCGATGGCGTGGCGGCCTTTTAAATGGTGGGGCGTGTACTAAAGCCCCTGAGCTGTAATTGGCTACAGGCGTCCTGCCTGTAGCCAATTATTGCTCTCCGAGTTTCGGGCGCTGTGATTGGCCAAGCATGCGGGGTCACAGTGCATGCTTGGCCAATCATCAGCCAGCAATGCACTGCGCCGGCCGCGCCGGCCGCAATGCATTGCGGGGCCGCTCGCATCACACGAATGTGATGCGAACGGCCCAAATAGTTCTGGGCTCGACGAGCGAGCGAACGCCCGATGTTCGATTCGAACATGGGTTCGAATCGAGCACCGGGCCCATCCCTACTGGGGGTAATAAAATCACCTTGTTCTAGTTAACCTCAGTAGTTTTCTGTCTTTGTATCCCCTCCAGGTCTATCACCAATGGTTGAATTTTTTTCTGTCCTTCACCTCTGGTGGGTCCACACAGTGCAGTTTATAGACCAATGGCGGTGGCACAACTATTAAGAGCTCAGTGATTTCAGCAGGACTTACTTTACCTTCCCATTCAATAATCCATCCATCTGTCCATCCATCAATCATCTGTTCATCCATCCATCCACCTATTCATCCATCTGTCAAACCCATACCCCCACCCACCCATCCACACATCTATCCATCCATCCACACTTCCATCCATTTATCTAACCTAGACAAAACATGCTACGATTGGTAAAGGCCTTATTGTTCTTTGCGGGTGAAGGAAGAAACCCTGAATATGGAAGAGTTCAGGACCCATCGGTGGTATGGGTCCCAATGGTGGTATTCCAGCTAACGGGTGTACTGCGGTTAGTGGTTTGTTGTCTCCGAGCTAGTATGTCAGCTGGAGGCCTAGTTCAGTTTAAGGTACCGCAGTGCCGGAGTGGATCGAATGGCAAGATTGTTTTTTTTTTTTCCTGCAAAGACCAACGCAAGTATTTGTCGGGGTGATGCTAACAGATGTATATACAGTTTATGTTCATTTTACTTGAGTGTTAATAATAAAATGGCTGCTACGGCCAATATTTACTCCAGCCTGGTGTGGTCTCCGTTTATGGGCAAAAGGTATGGGGAAGTAGGAGCTGGGGGTTGGTCTGGCAGTAGAAAGTAAGCAGGTAACATCTGTTATACAATAGTCATGTCAAATGAAAATATAGAATAAAATATTTACAAAAATGTGAGGGGTGTACTCACTTTTGTGAGATACTGTAACTTGCATACAATATTTTGGGCTTCTTCACACCATGTGCAGAGAGATGCAGAGACATATTGTAGATCTCTACAAGGTCACAAAGGAGACAATTGTTTTCTATGTGCCCTGTTTACACCAATAAATGTAATCTGCTTTACCTGCCAAAGAATTTGTACTGTATTTCTGTCCATCCAGCCCTAAGTTTTCACAGTTGTGCCACACAGCACAGCCAGATGGTGACCTGACTTTTTCTCTACTGCAGATAAGCTATACGGTTATGTAACCTTCCTGCCCCCCAGCCTTTTAGTTAACAGTAAAGGAGTGTCAGTAGATGGATGAGATTGTCCTTTCTGCTTGATCTGCCCATATATCAGAATGTTCTCTATCCCATGTACATGAACCACGCCTGAATGACTCCTAAGGCTGCCCCTCCCTCTCCTAGTCTGAGTGCTTCTGTACATGATGTAGCATTCTCCTAGGTAGGTGACAGAGTTATAATATCATAGTTGTTGGTTTCTCTGCACAACAGAGAGATAATAGCTCAATTGATTTGCTGTCTGCTTAACAGAGGCTGTGATTGTTTAGCAGGGTCTGCTCAGTGTGCTCTGGTGCTGCTTATGCTGTCTTGAAGTTCACACTGGTCTAATAGCTATGGAATGTACTGGACATGGACAGTAGGTGGAGGTGAGGTGGGGAGGTGGCCCAATGTATGCTGGATGTCTGTGTGTATATTTAATGAGCACATGGGCTCTGGGTGTTCCTCTACAGAGAGAGATCCAGGTGAGGAGGGGGCCTGCCGCCCCTCCTCAGCAGACTGCTATACGGCCTCAGGTGGGTGACCTGAGGACCTGAAACATTGAAGCTGCAACCCACGGATCCTGTCTGGTATCATGGAGGAATGTGACCTGCGGCCAGGGCCTTGTGAGTACAGACCCCCTAAGGCAGTGGTTCTCAACTCCTGTCCTCAGGACCCACTAACAGGCCAGATTTTAGGTATTACCTTGGTGAGATGCAGACTAGAATACTGCAATCCCTGAGCATCAAATTATATCACCTGTGATGTATTTCAGTTATCTTGCAAACCTGGCCTGTTGGTGGGCCCTGAGGACTGGAGTTGAGAACAACTGCTCTAAGGGGATCCTAGAGGCTGGTGTTGCTAAATCCCCCTCTTGGTGCTAGAAGTCAGGATACTGGGTATAAGCTAAATGGGACAATGGCTGGTGTCTTAAAGAAGCAAAGTCTACTAAATTCCTTCTGCTACAAAAGGGACTTGTTCTATTCTGTACAGCCTGCTGCAGAGTTCTATTGACAGTTTGCTACTAGGGATGAGCTCGGTGTTCGAGTCGAACATCGGCTGTTCGATCGTTCGCCGAACAACGAACGATTTGGGCCGTTCGCGCCTAATTCGCGGCCCACAATGCACTACGCCATCGCAGTGTCATCCAGGCGCTGTGATTGGCCAATCACAGCGCCGGCAGCGAGGAGAGCAATGATTGGCCACAGGCAGGATGCCTGTGGCCAATTATTGCTGAGGGTGTTTAGTACACGCCCCACACTATAAAAGGCCGCCAGCACGGCGGCCTAGTGTAGTGTGTTCCGGAGCAGGGAAAGAGAAGCATAGGCAGGGACAGTGACTTTTTTTTTCTTGCTTAACCTGGATTCCTTTAGTTTAGGGAAAGAGAAGGATAGGTAGGGAGAGTGTCAGTCTGTTTTACTGTGCTAAACCTTGTTTGTAGGGACAGGGAAGGACAGTGAGGGAAATTCTCATTGTGCTATACTGTGCTAAAGCATTCATCATCAACCATCTTTAAAAAACATTTTTTATAGGGACAGAAAACTATAGGTAGGGAGAGTGTCAGTGTGTTTTACTGTGCTAAACCTTGTTTGTAGGGACAGGGAAGGACAGTGAGGGAAATTCTCATTGTGCTATACTGTGCTAAAGCATTCCTCATCAACCATCTTTAAAAAAACATTTTTTATAGGGACAGAAAACTATAGGTAGGAAGAGTGTCAGTGTGTTTTACTGTGCTAAACCTTGTTTGTAGGGACAGTGAGGGAAATTCTCATTGTGCTATACTGTGCTAAAGCATTCATTATCAACCATCTTTAAAAAAACATTTTTTATAGGGACAGAAAACTATAGGTAGGGAGAGTGTCAGTGTGTTTTACTGTGCTAAACCTTGTTTGTAGGGACAGGGAAGGACAGTGAGGGAAATTCTCATTGTGCTATACTGTGCTAAAGCATTCATCATCAACCATCTTTAAAAAAAAAAAAAATTATAGGGACAGAAAACTATAGGTAGGGAGAGTGTCAGTGTGTTTTACTGTGCTAAACCTTGTTTGTAGGGACAGGGAAGGACAGTGAGGGAAATTCTCATTGTGCTATACTGTGCTAAAGCATTCATCATCAACCATCTTTAAAAAAAAAAATTATAGGGACAGAAAACTATAGGTAGGGAGAGTGTCAGTGTGTTTTACTGTGCTAAACCTTGTTTGTAGGGACAGGGAAGGACAGTGAGGGAAATTCTCATTGTGCTATACTGTGCTAAAGCATTCATCATCAACCATCTTTAAAAAAACATTTTTTATAGGGACAGAAAACTATAGGTAGGGAGAGTGTCAGTGTGTTTTACTGTGCTAAACCTTGTTTGTAGGGACAGGGAAGGACAGTGAGGGAAATTCTCATTGTGCTATACTGTGCTAAAGCATTCATCATCAACCATCTTTAAAAAAACATTTTTTATAGGGACAGAAAACTATAGGTAGGGAGAGTGTCAGTGTGTTTTACTGTGCTAAACCTTGTTTGTAGGGACAGGGAAGGACAGTGAGGGAAATTCTCATTGTGCTATACTGTGCTAAAGCATTCATCATCAACCATCTTTAAAAAAAAAAAAATATAGGGACAGAAAACTATAGGTAGGGAGAGTGTCAGTGTGTTTTACTGTGCTAAACCTTGTTTGTAGGGACAGGGAAGGACAGTGAGGGAAATTCTCATTGTGCTATACTGTGCTAAAGCATTCATCATCAACCATCTTTAAAAAAACTTTTTTTATAGGGACAGAAAACTATAGGTAGGGAGAGTGTCAGTGTGTTTTACTGTGCTATACCTTGTTTGTAGGGATAGGGAAGGACAGTGAGGGAAATTCTCATTGTGCTATACTGTGCTAAAGCATTCATCATCAACCATCTTTAAAAAAACATTTTTTATAGGGACAGAAAACTATAGGTAGGGAGAGTGTCAGTGTGTTTTACTGTGCTAAACCTTGTTTGTAGGGACAGGGAAGGACAGTGAGGGAAATTCTCATTGTGCTATACTGTGCTAAAGCATTCCTCATCAACCATCTTTAAAAAAACATTTTTTATAGGGACAGAAAACTATAGGTAGGGAGAGTGTCAGTGTGTTTTACTGTGCTAAACCTTGTTTGTAGGGACAGGGAAGGACAGTGAGGGAAATTCTCATTGTGCTATACTGTGCTAAAGCATTCATCATCAACCATCTTTAAAAAAACATTTTTTATAGGGACAGAAAACTATAGGTAGGGAGAGTGTCAGTGTGTTTTACTGTGCTAAGCCTTGTTTGTAGGGACAGGGAAGGACAGTGAGGGAAATTCTCATTGTGCTATACTGTGCTAAAGCATTCCTCATCAACCATCTTTGAAATCCTTGTTTTTTGGACAGTCAGGGAAATTGTCATTGTGCTATTCTGTGCGAAAGCAATCATCCTCAACCATATTTAGAAATCCTTAAGTAAAGGGACAGAGAAGGACACCTGAAGGTAGCCCTTATTGCTTTTTTCCCATCTCCCTGCAGGCCATCCATTAGAATGTCTGGAAGGCAAACAAGGAGAGGCAGACAGTCAGGAGGCAATAAAAGAGGGCAAGCAGGCTCTGTGTCTGGGGGCAACAGTGCTGGTCGTGGACGCGGTGCATTGTCATCAGCACATGGCCATGGGACACGCTTGTCCTTCTTTTCGGCAGCTGGACATGTTGAGCCACATCATGCCGAAGACTTGGTAGAGTGGATGACCAAGCCCTCCTCCTCCTCCTCATCCTCTCTCACCCAGGCTCAGGGTACTGGCAAAGCAGCTGCCAAAGCGTCCTCTTCCCTGGTATCAATGTCAGACTCATCATCAGTCACTCCTTCCCTAGACCCACCATGTCCTCCTCCTGAGGAGTCCCCCGAACTGTTTGAGCACAGTGTTGGGTACATGCTCCAGGAGGATGCCCAGCGTTTCGAAGGGTCTGATGATGAAACCCAGCTAGAGGAAGGCAGTAGCGTGAGAGCAGACAGAGGGGATGCTCAAGAAGGACACCAATCTGGCAGTCATGTTCCAGCAGCTGCAGCATACTGCCAGATTGGCTCCAGTGATGAGGAGGGAGGGGATGATGAGGTCACTGACTCCACGTGGGTGCCTAATAGGAGAGAGGAGGAGGATGAGGAGGAGGCACATCTCCAACGAGGCAGGATGCCCTTTGCTGGCCAGCGTAAGGGCAGTACACCGACGGAATCACACCGCAGAGCTCCGCCTGTGCAGGGCGCTGCCTCTGCCCATCATTCAAAATGTTCTTTGGTGTGGGCCTTTTTTGAGGCTAGTGCATCAGATCGCACAGCTGCTGTTTGCAACATATGTCTCAAGCGTATATCGCGTGGCCAAAACATCAGCCGCTTGGGTACCACATGCCTGACCAGACATATGTTGACCTGCCATGCAGCTCGTTGGCAAGCCTACCTCAAAGACCCACACCAAAGAACAAAGCGGACCTCTCCTTGCACCGCATCAGCTGGGATCTCCAACCCCACTATAACTTCAGTCCTCTCTGAAACATGCACTGAGAGGAATGAAGGTGTAGAATTAGGTGTGTCACAGCCAAGTACTTGCGGCCACTCTGCTAGCAGTACACCGACGTCCGATTCTAGCAGGCAAATTTCCCTGCCCCAGCTGCTGGACCGTCGAAAGAAGTTCACTCCCAGCCATCCACATGCCCAGTGGTTGAATGCTAGCTTGGCTAAATTGCTAGCGCTTCAACTGCTGCCTTTTCAGTTGGTAGACTCGGCCCCCTTCCGTGAGTTTGTGCAATGTGCGGTTCCTCAGTGGCAGGTTCCCAAACGCCACTTTTTCTCACGGAAGGCTATTCCGGCTCTCTACCGGCATGTGGAAGGCAATGTCTTGGCCTCGCTGGACAGGGCGGTCAGCGGTAAGGTGCATATTACCGCTGACTCATGGTCCAGCAGGCATGGACAGGGACGTTACCTTTCTTTCACGGCCCATTGGGTCACTCTTTTGGCAGCTGGGAAGGATGCAGGACAAGGTGCAGTAGTGTTGGAGATTGTTCCACCGCCACGCCTCCAAAATGCTACTACTGGTTGTGACACACCTCTCTCCTCCACCCCCTCCTCTTCTTCTTCCTCCATGGCCTCTTCCTGTGCTTTGTCCTCTGAACCAGCGGTGCTCCGTAGCCGTTCAAGGGGCTACGCAAGTACGCAGGCAAAAAGATGCCATGCCGTGCTTGCGCTGGTGTGTTTGGGGGACAGAAGCCACACTGGGGCAGAGGTCCTGTCTGCTCTGCAGGGCCAGGCCGAGAGGTGGTTGACGCCACGCCAGCTTAAGCCAGGAATGGTGGTTTGCGACAATGGCACCAACCTCCTCTCCGCCCTCCGACAGGGACAACTGACCCATGTGCCCTGTGTGGCTCACGTCCTTAACCTGGTGGTGCAGCGGTTCTTGGGCAGGTACCCGGGCTTACAGGATGTCCTGAGGCAGGCCAGGAACGTCTGTGTGCATTTCCGCAGATCTTATAATGCCAGTGCTCGCCTGGCTGAGCTGCAAAAGGAGTTGAACCTGCCCAAGAACCGCCTTATATGTGACATGCCCACCAGGTGGAACTCAACGTTGTCCATGCTGCAGCGGCTGCACACGCAGCAGAGGGCCATCAATGAGTACCTGTGCGACTACGGCACCAGGACAGGGTCAGGGGAAATTGTTTTTTTTTCTCCACGCCAGTGGGGCATGATCAGGGATGCATGCACTGTCCTGGCACCATTTGAGGAGGCCACGAGGATGGTGAGCAGTGACAGTGCATGCATCAGTGACACTGTACCTCTTGTCCACCTGTTGGAGCACACGCTGCGTGGAATAATGGACAGGGCACTTGAGGCAGAACAGAGGCAGGAAGAGGAGGACTTCCTTGCCTCTCAAGGCCCCCTTTACCCAGACAGTGTTCCTTCTGTCCCACCCATCGCACAGGAAGAGGAGGAGGAGGAGGAGGAGGAGGAGGAGGATTGTGTCAGCATGGAGGTGGAGGCTGGCACTCAGCATCATCAGCAGCAGTCTTTTAGGGATGATTTACAGTCCCAAGAAACCAGTGGACTTGTACGTGGCTGGGAGGAGGTGGCTGCGGATCATGTCGTCCTTAGTGACCCAGAGGACTCCGGACCGAATGCCTCAGCTAACCTACGCTGCATGGCCTCCCTGATCCTGCAAAGTCTGCGGAAGGGTAAGGTTGCGGACCTTATGTTACCGTCGCAGAGGGAGCAGAGGATGAGACAACTCCGGGAGGCCTTGCAGAAAGGTCTGTGCAACGCGTTCCCAGAGACTGGGAGGTTACAAACTCCTGGTCCTGGACAACGAGTTGCTGAGGCTTCGGCCAGTCAAAGAAGGAGCGGTGGGGAAGGTGGCCGTCTGACCGATGCGTTCAGACAATTCTTTAGTCCGCAGCCCCAAAGTATGATCGGTTCCAGCAACCAGCGTCTGATAAACATGGTGCAGGAATATCTAGGGGCAAGGTCAGACTTGGACACCTTCCCCACCGAAAATCCTCTGGCTTACTGGGTCTTGAGGATGGATCACTGGCCAGAGCTTGCACAGTATGCAATTGAGCTACTGGCCTGTCCTGCATCTAGCGTTCTTTCGGAACGCACATTCAGTGCTGCTGGAGGATTTGTCACGGATCACAGGGTGCGCCTGTCCACCGACTCGGTTGATCGACTGACTTTCATCAAGATGAACCAGTCTTGGATCACCACCAGCTACCACACACCTGATGCTGATATAACAGACTAATTGATTTTAACATGTCACATCCCTTCAAGACTGATGCTGATGCTGAGTGCCTGTGCTGTTATGTTGACTGGCTATCCTCCTCCTCCGAGTCCTCAATGATACGATTGATGATGATAGCTTGGAAGATCATTTTTGTTTATGGGTGCCGCCACCAGTGCCTAACGCCCAATTTTTCAGCCCCTGTTTAACAGGGGCGTGTAATTACAATTTTTGAAGCAATACTTTGCAACAGGGCTCATTGCTGTGCTCCAAGTACAGTATCTGTGAGGGGTTGCAGTGTTGTGCCACCAGTGCCTAAGGCCCAATTTTTCAGCCCCTGTTTAACAGGGGCGTGTAATTACAATTTTTGAAGCAATACTTTGCAACAGGGCTCATTGCTGTGCTCCAAGTACAGTATCTGTGAGGGGTTGCAGTGTTGTGCCACCAGTGCCTAAGGCCCAATTTTTCAGCCCCTGTTCAACAGGGGCATGTAATTACAATTCTTGATCTAATAATTCACAGCAGGGCCCATTGCTGCACCCACCAAGAGTAACTCTGAGGGCTTACAGTGTTGTGGCAACGCCACCACCACCACCACCACGAAAGGCCCAATTTTTCAGCCCCTGTTCAAAAGGGGCATGTAATTACAATTCTTGATCTAATAATTCACAGCAGGGCCCATTCCTGCACCCACCAAGAGTAACTCTGAGGGCTTACAGTGTTGTGGCAACACCACCACCACCACCACGAAAGGCCCAATTTTTCAGCCCCTGTTCAACAGGGGCATGTAATTACAATTCTTGATCTAATAATTCACAGCAGGGCCCATTCCTGCACCCACCAAGAGTAACTCTGAGGGCTTACAGTGTTGTGGCAACACCACCACCACCACCACCACCACGAAAGGCCCAATTTTTCAGCCCCTGTTCAACAGGGGCATGCAATTACAATTCTTGATCTAATAATTCACAGCAGGGCCCATTGCTGCACCCACCAAGAGTAACTGTCAGGGCTTACAGTGTTGTGCCACCAGCACCACCATCAAAGGCCCAATTTTTACTACCACTGTTCAACAATTATATGTAATTACAATTCCTGATATAATAGTTGACAGCAGGGCGTTCCAGCACCAACCAAGAGTAACTGTGAGTGCTTACAGTGTTGTGCCAACACCAACAACTAAGGGGCCTATTTCTGCAGAGTATATACGGCAGGTCCCTACTTTCAAACATCCAACTTACAAACGACTCCTACTTGCAAACGCAAGAAGACAACAGGAAGTGAGAGGAAATCTACCCCTAGGAAGGAAAATTCTCTCCTGTAAGAATTAATATGGGAGAAAGGTGTCTCCTCTGTACTGATGCTTTATCACCAATCCTTGTTTCAAGAAAAACACCACATTTCAAAAACAGTTGTCATTGGGACGGAAAGTGAGGTGAAATGTTCTGAACAGGGGCACAGACAGCAAAACAAATGTTACAGGGGTGATAACCCTTACCTATGTTTTCCAAAAAGTTTAAAAATAGATTTTTGGGCTGGAGCTACACTTAAACAATGTACCTGTTCAAAATTACAAACAGATTCTACATAAGAACAAACCTACAGTCCCTGTCTTGTATGCACCGCCTGTATACGGCTGTTCAGAGTATATAGGGCCTTTTTTATTTTATGTGCGGGGTTCCCCTTAATATCCATACAAGACCCAAAGGGGCTGGTAATGGGCTGGGGTAGGGGGGGGGGGGGGTCATGGGGTAGCTATGCCATTTTTCTTAAAGATTTTCATCCATATTACCGGGACCAGACATTACATTAAGGCCGCAAGCACTTTTAAATGGCTTTTTTTTCCTTTAGCAGTGTCATTTTGTGCAGGGACAGTTCTAAACATGGGAAACACGTGGCACTTCACAGGCATACTTTAGACACCCCCCAGGTACGATATTTAAAGGAATATTTGACTTTTTTTTTTTCACTTTATGCATCATTAAAATGACTGCTCCCGAAAAACGACAGTTTTTAAAACTTCTTTTTGCATTGATACATGTCCCCTGGTGCAGAACCCGGGTTCCCAAACCCTTTTTAGGACAATAACATGCATAATAGTTGTTATAATTAGCACTTTAGAATTCGAACGTTCGCATCCATTGTATTTAATAGGGTTCTAATGTTCGTACGAACTTTCGGTCCGTTCGCGGGTTCTGGTGCGAATCGAACCCGGGGGTGTTCGGCTCATCACTATTTGCTACACAGTTCTACTAAGAAAGCTCTCCTCATATGTGAATAGTTAATTTGGAGTATCCTACTAAATCCCTTCTATCTAAGTTCTAGAAAATAAAAACAAATCCCCCAAACTGGTTATTGGAGACAATGAACAGAAGAGTGTGTGCACCTGGCTGTATGTGCAAATACCCTGTAACTGGCTGCAGATTAATCAGCGGGACACCTGGTCACAAATATTTAAGCGGCTCCTGCAGGGGGTAGTGCTACAATGGGATTACAAGAGATCCATGCAAAGTCATGTTCAGATACTTACATTAGTTGCAATAAAAATATATTCAAAGTACAACTAAAGGCTCCAGTATGGCAATCTAAACAGAACCAAATCCAGTTACTCTGGGATGCACAAGCATCATAAAGTAAACAAAAAACTTTGTTCATCTTCCCTGACTTAACCGAATCCTCCATTTGTGTCTCACACGCTCCCCTTCCAGACACTGCAGCTCACAGTGGGAGGGCTTAGTAACCGAGGCAGTGCTGGCAATCCAGAAAGCAGTGGGCAGGCCAAGGTGTGGCCAGGTGCTGATTGATAAGCTACAAGCTTGTGAATAGGAATGGGCTCGGGCGTGTTCGGGATCCCACCTGCCCGATCCTGCCAGGAATCGACACTGTACACCACTAACAGGCAGTGAGACGATTCCCGATCTGGAAATGTCTCACTGCCTGTGATTAGCCGTGTGCAGTGTCGGCTTTCTGGCGGGATCGGGCATGTGTGATCCCGAACATGCCTGAGCCCATCTCTACTTGTGAATCTGCAGTAACAATGCCGATGGCCACAACCCGTGCAACATCATTCCATCCCACTGTGTGCAAACAGGCACACAGTCTACCTGAGAGGGGCAACTCTGCTCTGAATTCAGGAAGAGGGCAGCATCATTGCCACCCCATCACAGGAAGCTGCATTAGATGGACTGAAAGGATTAACAAAAGTTTTGGGACTTTACAAGGGACTAAAAGAAAACTGTTAGTGCAAATGCATTTATCATTAAGTGCTGTAGCACATCATTTTTAAATAAGAGGCCATAGTTCATTATTTTAATACATTGCTGTAAACTACAGAGGAGCATACAAAAGTATATAAGGCACATTTATCCACTGAACTAGAAACTGGAACTCTTTCAGTAAAAATGTCATAGCAAGAGTAGACTTACAATTTTTATAAATTGGTGAAAGTGAAACAAGGGTTTATGTTCTGCGTACTGCCGGTGACTTTTAGACTGCTGCTACACTCATGAAAACCGGGTGACTAGCAATGAAAAGAACATCTGGCTTATCAATAAAAAATGTTTATAAAAACACCTGCCCTTAATTTGATTTACCAAGCATTTCAATATGATTAATTTGCAGATACATTTTATGTTCTTTGGCTAGAAACTCATTACCGGGGATTTTTATTTACATACTGAACGTCATGAGAACACTACAAGACTTCAAGCATGAAGAATTTGGTCTGTGAGACTCCCATCATAATGAAGAAAACACTTCCTAGAGATGACATTTGAAACTTGGGGAACATTATGTCATTTTAAATTGTTCATATTGCCATCTGTTCAATAATGTCATCATGGCTTCACCTTATAATAAAAATCTAAAATCTAATATTAAGTGCCAAGAACATTTTCCTCACTGTTAGAAGTACAACTCTTTCTTTTACTGAGATTTCAGAGATAAAAATATGTCTACATTGAATTTTCTGTCTCTTACATATTATGCCACTTGTCACCTATTACCTTTAACGGTGTTCGCACAAACTTTTTGGCAGTTCGCATGTTCTGCCGCGAACCGAACCGGGGGGTGTTCGGCTCATCCCTATTGCTCAATAACTTAAGTGCATGAACACACAAACACCGTTAAAGTCTATGGGACACGAACGTGAAAAATCAAAAGTGCTAATTTTAAAGGCTAATATGCAAGTTATTGCCATAAAAAGTGTTTGGGGACCCGGGTCTTGCCCCAGGGGACATGTATCAATGCAAAAAAAAGTTATTAAAAACTGATGTTTTTTCAGGAGCAGTGATTTTAAAAATGCTTGAAGTGAAACAATAAAAGTGAAATATTCCTTTAAATTTCGTAGCTGGGGGTGTCTATAGTATGCCTGCAAAGTGGGGCATTTTTCCCGTGTTTAGAACAGTCCCTGCAGCAAAATGACATTTCTAAAGGAAAAAATATAAAACTGCTTGCGGCTATAATGTATTGTCGGGTCCCGGCAACATAGATGAAAATCATTGAGAAAAACGGCATGGGTCCCCCCCCCCCCCCCCCGGTTCATTACCAGGCCCTTTGGGTCTGGTATGAATATTAGGGGAACCCCACACCCAAATAAAATAAAAAAAGGCGTGGGGGCCCCCAGGCCCTATATACTCTGAACAGCAGTATACAGGCGATCCCAAGGTTACAAACAAGATAGGGACTGTAGGTTTGTTCTTAAGTTGAATCTGTTTGTAATTTGGAACAGGTAAATTTTTTAAGTATAGCTCCAGCCAAAAAATCTATTTTTAAGCTTTTTGGAGAGCATAGGGAATGGTTATCACCCCTGTAACATTTGTTTTGCTGTCTGTTCAGAAGATTTTACCTCACTTTCTGTCCCAATGACAATTTGATTTTGAAAATTTTGGGTTAGTAGGGAAACAAGGATTGGTGATAAAACATCAGTGGAGATACCTTTTTCCCATATTAACTCTTACAGGAGAGAATTTCCCTTCCTAGGGGTAGATTTCCTCTCACTTCCTGTTGTCTCCCTCCATTTGTAAGTAGGAGTTGTTTGTAAGTCGTATGTTTGAAAGTAGGGGATCGCCTGTATATACTATACGGCCTGCCCTATATACTCTGCAGAAAATTGGGCCTTAGGTATTGGTGGTACCAGAACACTGAAAGCCCTCACAGTTACTCTTGGTGGGTGCTGGAATGGGCCCTGCTGTGAAATATTATATCAAGAATTGTAATTACATGCCTCTGTTAAACAGGGGCAGAAAAATTGGACATTTGGTGGTGGTGCCACAACACTGTAAGCCCTCACAGTTACTCTTGGTGGGCGCAGGAACAGGCCCTGCTGTGAAATATTAGATCTAAAATTGTTATTACACGCCCCTGTTAAACAAGGGCAGAAAAATTGGGTCTTAGGCAGTGGTGGTGGTGCCCTGAACCAAAAATATTCTTAGAAGCTAGCATCATCAAGATTGAGGAGGAATAGGATAGTCACTCAGCATAATAGGATAGTCACTCAGCATAGGCAGTCTTCAAGGGATCCCACATCCATAGAAAAATCAATCAGTTACATCAGCCTCAGGTGCTTGGTAGCTGGTGATCTAAGACTGATTCATTTTTATGAATGTGAGCCGATCAACAGAGTCTGTGGACAGGCGCACTCTGTGATCGGTTACAAACCCACCAGCAGCACTGAATGTGCATTCAGAAAGAATGCTGGATGCAGGACAGGCCAATAGCTCAATTACATATTGAGCAAGCTCTGGCCAGTGGTCCATCCTCAAGACCCAGTAACTAGGGGTGAGCCGAACACCCCCCGGTTCGGTTCGCAGCAGAACATGCGAAGAGACAAAAAAATAGTTTGAATGCACAAACACTGTTAAAGTCTATGAGACACAAACATGAAAAATCAAAAGTGCTAATTTTAAAGGTTAATATGCAAGTTATTCTCATAAAAAGTGTTTGGGGACCGGGTCCTGCCCCAGGGGACATGTACCGATGCAAAAAAAGTTTTAAAAACTGAAGTTTTTTCGGGAGCAGTGATTTTAATAATGCTTAAAGTGAAACAATAAAAGTGAAATATTCCTTCAAATTTCGTACCTGGGGGTGACTATAGTATGCCTGCCTGTAAAGTCGTGCATGTTTCCCATGTTTAGAACTGTTCCTGCACAAAATGACATTTAAAACTACTCGCGGCTATAATGAATTGTCGGGTCCCGGCAATACAGATAAAAGTCATTGAAAAAAACGGCAAAAAAAAAAAATTTAAATGCATGGGGGTCCCCCCAAATTCCATATCAGGCGCTTTAGGTCTGGAATGGATATTAAGGGGAACCCTGCGCCAATTTTTTTTTAAAAAATGGCGTAGGGGCCCCCCTCAAAATTCATACCAGACCCTTTAGGTCTAGTATGGATTTTAAGGGGAACCCCACGCCAAATTAAAAAAAATACCCTTATCCGAGCACGCAACCTGGCAGGCCGCAGGAAAAGAGGGGGTGACAAGAGAGCGGCCCCCTCCAGAACCGTACCAGGCCACATGCCCTCAACATGGGGAGGATGTCCCCATGTTGATGGGGACAAGGGCCTCATCCCCACAACCCTTGCCCGGTGGTTGTGGGGGTCTGCGGGCGGGGGGCTTATCGGAATCTGGAAGCCCCCTTTAACAAAGGGGACCCTCAGATTCCGCCCCCCCATATGAATTGGTAACGGGGTACATTGTACCCCTACCATTTCACAATAAAAATTTGTCAAAAATGTTAAAAACCACAGTAGACAGCTTGGGACAAGTCCTTTATTAAAAAGTGAAAAAAAAATGAAAAATAAATTCCAACGATGTAATCCATTCTCGAGCAATATGGAGAAAGAAAAAAAACTCGATCCTGCCTCCATGGGAGGCACCCGCAGAATGACGCTTTCCCGCCGTGACAGCTCTTTTATAGCTGAGGGCGGGGCCACCCGTCACGTGCGCGGGTGACCCCGCCCCCCCTCTGACGCAAGGGGAAATGCCGGGGTTACCCAGTGACATGTACGGGTGACCCTGCCCCCTCTTACGCAACGCGGGTTTCCCGTGACACGTCAGAGGGGGGCGGGGGTCACCCGAACATCCCCAAAAAAATGATGACAATAACTTGCATATTAACCTTTAAAATTAGCATTTTTGATTTCTCCCAGAGACTTTTAAAGGGTGTTCCGCGGCTTTCGAATTTGCCGCAAACACCCCAAATTGTTCGCTATTCGGCGAATGGGCGAACATAAAGCTCATCCCTACCAGTAACCCAGTGTATGCTCTGTTGGAAAGGTCTCCAAGTCTGATCATGCCCCTATATATTTCTGCACCATGTAATGCAGACGCTGACGATGGTTGCTGGAACCGATCAGACCTTGGCGCTGAGGACTGAAGAATTGTCTGAAGGCATCGGTCAGCCGGCCACCTTCTCCAACGCTCTTTCTGTGACTGAACCAAGCCTCAGCAACACGTTGTCCAGCACCAGGAAATTGTAACCTCCCAGGTTCTGGAAACGCATTGCACAAACCTTTCTTCAAGGCCTCCTGAAGATGTTTCATCCTCTGCTCCCTCTGCGAAGGCTGGATAAGTTTTGCAACCTTACCCTTGTAACGTGGATCAAGAAGGGTTGACAGCCAGTAATGATCCCTCTCCTTGATACCACGAATCCTAGGGTCCTTTCGTAGACTTTGCAGGATCAGGGAGGCCATGCAGCGTAAGTTTGCAGAGGCATTTGATTCTGAGTCCTCTGGGTCACTAAGGATCACATGATCCGCAACCACCTCCTCCCAGCCACGTACAACTCCATGGTTTTTTGGGGACTGAAAACGATCCCTTGAAGACTGCTGCTGATGCCGAGTGTTATCCTCCACCTCCATGCTGACACAATTCCCCTCCTCTTCTTCCTGTGTGTTCGGCGGGTCCGCAGGAATACTAGCTGGATAAAGGGGGCCTTGAGAGGTAAGGACCTCCTCTCCTCCTCCTCTTCCTCCCGCTGTTCTGCCTCAAGTGCCCTGTCCATTATTCCATGCAGCATGTGCTCCAACAGGAAGACAAGAGGGACAGTATCACTGATGCATGCCAGATGGTCCCCAGTCATCTTTATGACCCTCGGAGGCCCGGGCGCGACATTATGACGTCACGTCCAGGCCGGCGGAAGTAAACAATGCTGGGGACGTGGCTGGAAAGGTCGAGACCGTTTATTTTTTTATATTGGCCTTTCCAGCCTGAAGGAGAGATGTTGGGTCTTATAGACCACACATCTCCCCATAAAGAAGACCTGTCACGCACAATTTCTATTATAAGGGATTTTTACATTCCTTGTAATAGGAATAAAGGTGATCCAAAAAAAAAAACATTTAAAGAGAAAGTGTAAAAATAAAATAAATGTAAAGCGTCCCCGTCCCTGCGCGCTGACGCCCACATATGTAAATGCCATTCAAATCACGCATCACACATTTGAGGTATTGCTGCGTGCATTAGAGCAAGAGCAACAATTCTAGCCCAGAATCTGCTCTGTAACTTTAAACAGGTAACCTGTAAAAAAAAAAAATTAAGTATCACCTATGGAGATTTTTAAGTACCAAAGTTTGGCGCCATTCCACGAGTGTGCGCAATTTTAACCCCTTCCCGCTGAGCGTATGCATATATGCGGCCTCGGCTTAAAGGGTTATACCGGGATGATGCCTGCAGCTGCGGTACCGTTTTTTAGAGCCAGCGGTCCTCTTTCCAGGGATAACAATCGATGCAGCTAAAAGCAGACTCGATCCGCGATGCGCCACTTCCGTAAACGGCTTAGTTCTAGTCTTCTCTCTGTAAACATGGAAGCGACATCACAACGTCACTTCCAGTTTACTCGGCTGCCAATGGCGCCGGATTTAAAAAAGAAAAAACAGTATTCAGACAGAATCGCCGTTTTCGGCGATCTGAATACTTTAAAGTGCAAAGGAGGGATTTTTAGACCCCCGATCCCTCCATAAAGAGTACCTGCCACCACCTATTACTGTCACAAGGGATGTTTACATTCCTTGTGACAGCAATAAAAGTGATCCAATTTTTTTTTTTAAAACACAATGTAAAAATATAAAAATAAATAATAATAAAACATTTTTTTTAAGCGCCACCGTCCCCGTGAGCTTGCGCAGCAAAGAAAACGCATACGGAAGTTGCGCCTGCATATGTAAACGGTGTTCAGATCACACATGTGAGGTATCGCCGCGATCGTCAGAGCGAGAGCAATAGTTCTAGCACTAGACCTCCTCTGTAACTCTAACCTGGTAACCGTAAAAAAAAAAAAAAATCCTATGGAGATTTTTAGGTACTGTAGTTTGTCGCCATTCCACGAGTGCATGCAATTTTAAAGCGTGACATGTTTGGTATCCATTTACTCGGCGTAACATCATCTTTCACATTATACAAAAAAATTGGGCTAACTTTACTGTTTCGTTTTTTTAAAAATTCATGAAAGTGTATTTTTCCCCAAAAAGTTGCGTTTAAAACACTGTTGCACAAATACCGTGTGACATAAAATATTGCAAGAATCGCCATTTTATTCTCTAGATTCTATGCTAAAATATATATAAATAAAATAGTTGGGGGTTCTAAGTATTTTTCTAGCAAAAAATACGGATTTTAACTTGTAAACACCAAATGTCAGAAATAGGCTTAGGCATGAAACGGTTAAAGCAGGGGAATTCGATGTTCGCCGGCGGCCCGCGATCGTGACATGGAGAGGCAGAACGGGGAGATGCCTATGTAAACAAGGCATTTCCCTGTTTTGCCTAGTGACATGACAGGGATCTACTGCTCCCTGTCATCGGGAGTAGTGTTCGCTGTCATGTCAGTGGTAGCCCATCCCCCCCACAGTTAGAATCACTCCCTAGGAAACACTTAACCCCTTGATCACCCCCTAGTGTTTAACCCATTCCCTGCCAGTGTAATTTACACAGTAATCAGTGCATTTTTATAGGACTGATCGCTGTATAAATGACAATGGTCCCAAAATAGTGTCCAAAGTGTCCGATCTGTCCGCCATAATGTCGCAGTCACGATAAAAGAAAAAAAAATCGCAGATCGCCGCCATTACTAGTAAAAAAAATTTTTTCTTAAAAAAATGCCATAAATCTATCCCCTATTTTGTAGACGCAATAACTTTTGTGCAAACGAATCAATACCGGCATACCCCACTTTTAAGTACACAATGGGGTTTATTTACTAAAGCTGGAGAGTGCAAAATCAGGCTCACTTCTGCATAAAAAACAATGAGCTTCCAGGTTTTATTACCAAAGCTTAATTGAACAAGCTGGGGTTAGAAACTCATTGGTTTCTATGCAGAAGTGAACCTGATTTTGTGCTTTTAAGCTTTAGTAAATAAACCCCATTGTGTACTTAACCACTTGCTTACTGGGCACATATACCCCCTTCCTGCCCAGGCGAAATTTCAGCTTTCAGCACTGTCACGCTTTGAATGACAATTGCGCAGTCGTGCGACGTGGTTCCCAAACAAAATTGATGTCCTTTTTTTTCCCCACAAATAGAGCTTTCTTTTGGTGGCATTTGATCATCTCTGCGGTTTTTATTTTTTGCGCTATAATCAAAAAAAGACTGACAATTTTGAAAAAAAACACAATATTTTTTACTTTTTGCTATAATAAATATCCCAATTTTTTTTAAAAAATAATATTTTTTTTCTCAGTTTAGGCCGATATGTATTCTTCTACATATTTTTGGTAAAAATAAATCGCAATAAGCGTATAGTGATTGGTTTGCGCAAAAGTTATAGCGTCTACAAAATAGGGGATAGATTTATGAAATTTTTGTCAGGACTGCGATATTGCGGTGGACAGATCGGACACGTTTGACACTATTTTGGGATCATTCACATGTATACAGCGAACAGTGCTATAAATATGCACTGATTACTGTATAAATGTGACTGGTAGGGAAGGGGTTATCACTAGGGGGCGATTAAGGGGTTAAATGTGTTCCCTGGGAGTGATTCTTACTGTGGGGGGAGGGGACTGACTGGGGGAGGTACAAGGGACACACCATCGGTCTCTTCTCCCTGACAGGACGTGGATCTCTGTGTTTACACACAGAGATCCACGTCCCTGGCTCTGTGACTGCCGATCGCGGGTATCTGGCGGACATCGCGGCCGCCAGGCACTCACATCGGCACCCGCGTGACACGGCGGGCACAGCTTTTACCCGATGCGCGCCCGCGGCGGAGGCTATTGCAGAAGTAAACAGGAGGACGTCTATGGACGTCCACCCGGCAGATAGGCGCCGCACTGTAGACGTCTTTCGTCTATAGCGTGGGCGCCAAGTGGTTAAAAGTGGGGTATGCCTGTATACGCTTATTGCAAAAAAATTTTTACCAAAAATATGTACAAGGTATCATGCACTGATCTTTTTATTGTTTCAATAAAGGAACATTTTGATCTTTAAAAAATATGTAGAAGAATACATATCGACCTAAAGTGAGGAAAAAATTTTTTTTTTGTATATATGTAGCGACCTCATCTCTCACTCCCTCTTTCTCTTCTTGGTAAATGGCTCTCGTCTAGGGGACCAGGGAGGAGAGTGTGGCGCACCACCAGCTCATATCCTCTTGTGTGCAGAGGTGTGAGCTATAACCTTTTACCTTCGGGCCTGTGTCCCCGTCCAGAGCCAAAACTTCCCTTGAGGATGATTTCCACCCTCCATGCAGGTGAAGGTAAGACCCTTTAACTCCCAAAAAGTCAAGTTCCACACCACTGAAAGTCCAACACTTATTTATTCTTCAGAGCAATAAATAGTTTTTTTAAGAGCGCCTGGTTAGACACAGAACAGTTCAGAACAAAGTGGGGAAGAGGTCCAGGCACAATCTTGAACTTGGTTTCTCTCCTGTTCCGTTATAGCGCGAACAGGCTTGGCGCACAGTCGCTGCCACCGACCATGAGGGGGTCCCTGCCACAGACCAGATGAATAAGGCCTCTGCCACAGACCTGGTTGTTGGGTCTCTGCCACCGACCTGATTCACGATGGGTCCGTGCCACAGACCATGAGAACATGGACTACCTTCTATGAGCAATGGCCCCTGTCAGAGAGAGGACATCCATCCGGAGAGTTACCAGAGGCCCCGCCGTCACCAGCAAATGCTGCACTGGGTCTTCGAAGGGTCACCTCCCTGGCCTCCTCGTCCCAGATTTGGGCGTTCACACCGGGGGACACCCTAGGAGCCCTCGATCCCTTGCGGGACCCAGTCGAAGGTACTGGGCCCCAGACCTCCAGAGAGTACCTCAGCCCAGACCGAAGGTGTCTGGGGTGGAACCGCAACTCCGTCCTCAGGCCTAGGGCACCCGGAGACCACCATCACTCACCTCCAGGCTGAAGGTGCCTGGGAGTGGACCCCGAGCGGAAGATGTCTGCCCCCTTTATACTCTCTTCCAGCATGCACAGCAGGTTCCCCGCCCCGCTGTACTACTGCCACGAGAGGACACAAAGGGTGCAGCCCTCCAATGGCGATTCAAGCCCGGCCTATGGCAACAGCGCCACCTATAGGCCGCAGGGAACTAGACACCATTGATATCCTCCACTGGCATAAATTGGTCCAGGAATCCTAACAATTGTTGCATCTGAGCCTGATACCACTCAGATGCCTCCCCTAAATATGACCACCCGCTACATATATTTTTGGGGGATATTTATTATAGCAAAAAGTTAAAAATATTGCTTTTTTTAAAAAAATCGTCGCTCTTCTTTTGTTTATAGCGCAAAAAATAAAAAATAGCAGAGGTGATCAAATACCACCAAAAGAAAGTTCTATTTGTGGGAAAAAAAGGACGTCAATTTTGTTTGGGTGCAACGCCGAACGATTGCGCAATTGTCAGTTAAAGCGACGCAGTGCCGAAACGCAAAAAGTGCTCAGGTCAGGAAGGGGGTAAATTCTTCCGGGGCTGAAGTGGTTAATTATCATAAAAAGTTACTCCCCAGCCCCTCTTGAATTTTGCATAGCAGGGGAAACTTCAGGTTTGGACTTTTCAGAAAAGAGCAAGTAAAAAGTTAAGCAACAATGTATTTTTTATTTATTTTTTATTATGGTATGTAAATGGGAACATGCAACATATAAAACAGGTGTTATCCCAATATGGCTGCAGAAGTGGAGTTACACTTTAAGGTGTTTTGCAACCTTTTATACTATTTGTATCCACGGGAAAGCTGAGGGTTGTTTGAAATCCTTATCAGAGATGAGTTGTGTTAGGAAAGAAGTTGCTGGAGAACTGTGTCGGTATCTATAGCAAGGGAGTGCCTCAGGCAAGTAGTTTTAGTGCATGATATAAGCAGCCCCTATCAAACAGAAACATTTTAGTTGCTTTATAATGAGCAGAAATGAAAGCAATATAGAACGTCTGACTATTATGTATTTTTCATTTCCCAGACACTTGATGGCAGAGATCTGCAGCTGCTTCCTCCCCGATCATGATATCTCAAGAACTCTCCACATGAATCGCTGTCATGAGCTTTCTCCAGGGTAATATTTTATTCCACATATATGCTTAAAATATCCCCTCTCATAAAACGCGTAACAAGAGCGTCTGGGTTATTATTGTATAATTTGTTGATTTCATATGCAGCTGGGGGAATGCTTCAATAGAGAGAAAACAAAAATATTGAGTTCTAGGTCATTCAGTGCCACTTTCTTAATACACTGAATTTATTCCGCTTCAATGAAACGATCAACAATCTTCGGGTTAAAGTGAACCTGTCTTGTCATAAAGGTTATGGGTAACATTACAACCTCATAGATAGAAGTGTTGCCCTATGAGTTTATGTGAAATCTCCATTAATAGCTGTAAAATAATTGTAATTATGAATATATTTTATTTAGATTTGTATCTATGTAGGTGTGTAATATAGCTTCCCAGAAGGCCCTGTTATACAGACGATTCGGTGCCTAAACCTGTGTATCTAAACAATGGGGCCCAAACCACTTTGTTCTACAAATATTCACTTCAAAGGATCCCTCGTTTAGATATACAATGAAGGTGGCCAGCCCATCATCAATACTTCACTTCCCTGAAAAGGTCAAGTTAAATCTCCCGCTCAAAATAGTCTGTGCCAAGGATTTGCATTAAAGGGGGCTGACTTATGCAAAGTATAGGGATTGGAGATGTAGCCAGTCCTTAACCAGGAATAAGGAGGCCCACCAATCAGAGCCATGCCAACCAATGAGGCACCTGCCTGTAATGATATACACAGACTAGATGTGAGGGGAGAGAATACTCTATGGTAGAGTAGTCACCAGAACGGAACCTTTGTGGGAATGGTAACTATGGGAAATCTCCCTTGTACTTGTATCTACATTTTTGTCTTATGTCTTTTCTGTCCTGTTTTGTAGATTAATGTTTTGAGTATTAGTATTATACTCTGTATTCCTTCAGGTAATCTGTGATTTTTACCCTTTTCCTGTACAATAGCTAGATTGCTGTGTATTAGTTTAGGTCTTCTTACTACTTATGAGTACATTTTTGTTGTGTTAACCACTTCAGCCCCGGAAGATTTGGCCGCTCATTGACCAGGCCATTTTTTGCGATACAGCACTGCGTCACTTTAACTGACAATTGCACGGTCGTGCAACGTGGTACCCAAACGAGGTCCTGTTTTTCCCACAAATAGAGCTTTCTTTTGGTGGTATTTGATCACCTCTGCGGTTTTTATTTTTTGCGCTATAAACAATAGAAGAGCGACAATTTTGAAAAAAAACACTATCTTTTACTTTTTAGAAATACAAGGAAAATATTGCACTAGTCTAAATGGACAAAAAAGAAAGGGTGAAAAAATGGAACAAAAAAGAGCAGCTACATACAAAGTGACTAAATTGTAAGAGAATGTGAGTAAAAATGTAGCGCTAGGAATTAGGAGAGACCCAATCTCACTGAATGAGACTGGCCTCAAAGGGCAACAAAGGTAAAAATAAGTGTAGAAGTCCACAAAAACGTCCATTCAGATATCCATGGAATGGAATGCTGGAACCGGGCGTGCAACAGTATAGCTCATCAACATAAACCCTCTGGTAAAGCAGTAAAGTAGAATACTCTTACTGGAACTGATGGATCTACTTATTAGGCAGGTCGTTAGAGCATAGGAAATCCTAGTGGCAAGTCACGTCTGCTTGTCTGAAGACTCAAGGTGGACCAAACGTATCCCAGATGACGACTCTTTGGAAGGTGTCCCAACCTCAAAAGGAGACCCTGGATTCACCGGATTTCCACGTGGTCCTCAGGCGACAAGGAAGCAACTTCCAATCGCAGAATCCTTTTCAGGATTTAGGAGGATGGAAAAGAAACTGGAAGGGGCTCCAAACAGCAACTCAATCAACCCAACATGGAAGAAAAAGATGAAGGAGGTGTTCCAATGGTGCAGGTCAAATGTGGGTTTATTGAAAAACCAACAAGTATAAAAGTGATCACAGTACATATAAAAGATAAAAATTAAAAGTGCAATAAGTGGAGTGGTGTATCTTTTACTTTTCTTTCTCGTACATCACGGGACACAGAGCGACATAGTCATTACTAATGGGTTATATAGTTACCGTCAGGTGCTGGCACTGGCAACTTCCAAAACCGGAAGTACCCTCCCCTATATAAGCCCCTCCCATCCGGGAGCACCTCAGTTTTTTTGCCAGTGTCTAAGGTGTTGGCCAAGAAGAAACATGTGTTTTTCACTGAGCTTGCGTACAGGTTCTTTTGGGCCTCAGTAAGCTATTCCGGATCCGACCAAAAAAGCTTCATAGCTAAACGGTCGGTACCCGGGCCTTGCAGAGAAGAGCAAGGTTCTGCCTGTAATGCTTCTCTTAGGAGAGCTGGACCCTGGGATCCAGAGCTCTGGTCATACCCACGACCAAGATGTTTTCTGTGCAGGGTGCTATACAGGTCCAGGGGAGTGGAATCCTTGGGAACCCGGTCCCTGAAGGTTTGATTACAATGCCTGCCGTGATAGGTGAAGTTTGGGCTTTTGTGGACCAAACAAAGTCCTGCGGCGGGGAACAGGTAAGTGGGGGCCCCCAGGAACTTGGTTCTATTGGGGGACCCCCAAGCCTAATTTGTCTTTCTGTCTGTTACCTAACGGTATTCCCGCTAATATCTGTGCATGCCTGTAACTACTAAAAAAATGTAATAATTTTTAATGGTGGTCAAGAAAAAAAAAAAAAAAAAAAGAATGTTTTTTTTATATATGTTTAGTATATTAAACTGCGGTACCTGTGTTTGTCCACTAGAGGCCGCTGTGGAATGTTTTTCTTGTCATATGGACTAGTTTCTTCTCAGAGAGCAAAGTCCAGGCAGCTGGTGAGTTCTCCTACAGGAAACTGTTTCCTCTGCCATGTTGCAGTGTTCGTCTATCCCCCGGCCTGCGGCAAAGGGGGCCCTGGCTCCTGTCCCTGGTTTCCATGTTTGAAAATTAGCGCCGAGGCGCACGTGGCCGCGCGCGTGCGCGTGCACGCGCCTCTATATATAGAGGTGGCCGGAAAAAGGGGCGGGGCCTGGGGGATGACGCTCTGTGCGCGCCGCAGCGCTTCTGCGCATGTGCGGGCGTCCCAGCAGGTTTTTTAAAAAGCCACATTATTGCAGTAAGCTGGCTATGAAGTACAGAGACAGAGCTGGCAACATTTAAAGGCATACAGCAAGCGGTTGATACAGGCATCCCCTAGAAAGGCACATTAGTAGACACCAACTGT
Source organism: Rana muscosa (assembly GCA_029206835.1). Lineage (NCBI taxonomy): Eukaryota > Metazoa > Chordata > Amphibia > Anura > Ranidae > Rana > Rana muscosa. The sequence continues at coordinate 1,164,632,189 of CM055116.1, forward strand.
GATATAGCAGCAATTGTGCTAGACTATTCTCAGTAAAAGAGGTGTATTACGGCTGGAATACCTCAGCTTTAGGCTTAGGAATATGCCGTCCAGTAGCTCCGGAACTGAATCTTCCAGGAAGCGAAGGGGGTCTCATCGGGCTCTGAGGATCTTGGGCATACTCCTGCTGCACCAGTCTCCCCTGAAGTTCAGAGGTAAGTGACCGTAGAGACCCCGCAGGGGTACTTGGTACTGTGGCTGTCCTCAGTCACCTGCTCCTGTGTATGTAACAGAGGAGGTTTTTTCCTCAGCTCTGGGAGGATTAGAGAGAGATTGTCAAAATTTATCGCTGCCTCCCTGTCAGGGAAAGCACGCCCGATCTCCGTCTCCTCCTTCAGAGTGCCTGTTAGCAGAGCAACAGTCCCATACAGGGATCGACCTGCCTGAAGGGGATCAGGATAAGGTTGATTCTGTTATAGAGGAATCAACAGTGGGGGAACCCTTTCTCAGCATCTCAAGCTGAAAGATTATGGGTTCAGTCTCTGACTAACATGGTCCGATCAGCATTTAAAAATGCACCTTGCGGAACCATCAACCACTACTGTATCCTCGTTGGGGTCGCTAGAAGCCCCCAGACTGTTTGTTCTTTTCCACTTCACCCTTTACTGAAAGGGCTCATTTACCAGGATTGGGAACGTCCTGAGAAAATATTTATTCCCCCAAGAGATTTCCGGTGGTCTATCCCATGGAGGATAAGTTCATCAAAAAAAAAAAAAAAAAAAATGGAAGGTCCCTACAGTGGACGCAGCCATCTCTTGTATGTATAAATCACTGACATGTCCAGTGGATAATGTCCAAATGTTCAAGAACCCAATAGATAAAAGATTGGAGTCCTTATGAAAATCTGCTTGGTGATACAACCAGCAGTAGCAGCTATTGGGGTCTGCTAAGCAGTGAAGGATCAGTTGAAACAGGTCTTGAGGGACTTGACAGATCAGCAGGCTTTGCCCTAGCTGATCTACCTAGAGCCTTAGGCTTTGCGGTTGACGCCATAGAGGATTCAGTCCATCAGGCCTCCCGCCTTACGCTGTCTATAGTACATATGCGTAGGCTCCTATGGCTCAAAAACTGGTCTGCTGAAGCTCCCTGTAAAGAATGGCTGGTTAGCGTCCCATTTCATGGTGAACGCTTATTCAGGGAAAACCTGGACAAATATCCAGAAAATTTCCAGCGGTAAAAATACGCTCTTGCCGGTTAAAAGCAGAGTTAGAGGTCCCTCTTTAAGAGGCCTGCTTCTCCAGTCCCTGGGGCATCGGCTGTGTAACAGTTCCGACGGCCTCCTCGGTCAAATCCCAGGGGTAAAAAACAGGGACAGTAGCAGGGTAATGAGAAACCCTGGGTCAGGAGAGGTACAAAACCTCCCCCAAAGTTAAATTCATGAAGCCCCCACTCAGTCGGGTGGGGGGAGGACTCCAGTTGTTCGCAAGAGACCTGGCGGGACACGATCAAGACAGATAGGTGCTCTCCGCAGTAGGTTTGGGATACAGTTTGGAGTTAAAAGACTCTCCTCCTTCCCATTTTTGAGGTCAAACGTGCCAAGGGATCCCCGGAAGAGAGAGTCCCTCCTGTTGGCACTAGAACAACTATTGCTCCAAGGAGTAATTATGGAGGTTCCCCTGGAAGAATGAGGGTTCGGGTTTTACTCAAACCTCTTTACAGTCCCGAAGCAAACGCGGACGGGAGGCCCATATTAATTCTAAAAGGGCTATACAAATTCCTGTATATCAGGACTTTCCGATGGAGTCGATCCGATCGGTGGCCACTGCCCTACAAGGGGAGGATTGGTTAGCCACGATCGACATCAAAGATGCTTATTTGCACATTCCCATCTTTCCAGTCCACCAAAAATTTCTACGCTTTGCAGTAGAAGGGCGCCATTTTCAGTTCAGAGCCTTACCCTTCGGTTTGGCCACAGCACCACGAGTGTTTACAAAAATTCTGGCCCTTTATTGGCCAATCTAAGAACACAAGGTGTAATGATAATGGCATATCTGGATGACTTGTTGCTGATAGACCACTCAGTGAAAAAACTAGACGTGGTCGTTCACAAGACGATCAAGTATCTGGAATCTCACGGTTGGATTATCAACCGAGACAAGTCAGCCCTAAAAACCAGTCAAAAGTCTGGAATACTTGGGGCTAAGGTTGGATTCAGGCCAGAGAAAAATATTCTTGCCTCGAGGAAAGGTGTTGTCTTTGAAAGATTTGATCCACTTAGTGGGTACAAAAAAGACAGCCGTCCATACGCCTGTATATGAGGCTGCTGGGAAAAATGGTGGCATCATTCGAAGCAGTACCCTACGGTCAATTCCATTCAAGGAATTTGCAAGGGGCCATACTGTCAGCCTGGAACAAAAAAGTTCAGGCCCTAGACTTACAATGTCCTTGTCCCCTTCCGTTCGCAAGAGCCTCCGTTGGTGGTTGGTTCCCCAGAATCTGGAAAAAAGGAAATCCTTCAGTCCGATTTCTTGGAAGGTGGTCACTACAGATGCCAGCCTTATAGGCTGGGGAGCAGTACTGGAGCAATAGTCTCTACAGGGCAGATGGTCGGATGCAGAAAAGGCCCTGCCCATCAATCTCTTAGAGATACGAGCAGCCCGGTATGCCCTAGTAGCATGGACATCCAAACTCCAAGGGTCCCCTGTCAGAATGCAATCAGACAATGCCACAGCAGTGGCATATATCAATCATCAGGGGGGCACCAGGAGTCGTGCAGCCCAGAGGGAAGTAAATTACATCCTGAAATGGGCAGAAAAATATGTCCCAGCCATATCTGCGGTATTCATTCCAGGAGTGGAGAATTGGAAGGCGGACTTTCTAAGTCGCCAGCAATTAGGCCCAGAGGAAGGGTCCCTTCACCCCGAGGTTTTCTGGACAATATGTCAGCGGTGGGGAACATCGGATGTAGATCTTCTAGCATCCAGATTCAACACAAAGGGGGACAGGTTTGTCTCTCGGACAAGGGATCCCCTAGCTTGCAGCTCGGATGCCCTAGTGTTCCCTTGGGATCAGTTCAAGCTGATATATGCATTCACACCGCCACAATGGTTACCTCGATTACTCCGCAGAATCAGGGTAGAAAAGAAACCGGTGATTCCGGTGGCTCCAGCGTGGCCCCGAAGAGCGTGGTACGCGGAGATTGTAAAATTTCAGTGGGGAGTCCTTGGACTCTCCCACGTCGTCCGGCTTTCGCAAGGACCGATATACCACCCTTCCTTACCAGCCCTAGGTTTGACGGCCTGGCTATTGAAGCCCACATTCTAAAAAAGAGAGGGCTCTCTAATGCTGTGGTATCTACCATGATCAATGCCAGGAAGCCGGTATCCAGGCAGATCTACTATAGAATCTGGAAGGCGTACATCGCGTGGTGTGAGGCCAAGAAATGGCATCCACATAAGTACGTAATAGGTAGGATTCTGGACTTCCTACAGTGGGCTGTAGATAGGAAGCTTGCCTTGAGTACTATCAAGGGTCAGATTTCGGCCTTGTCAATATTTTTTCAAAGGCCCTTGGCTTCGCATTCACTAGTCAAAGCCTTTATACAAGGAGTGATGTGTATTAGTCCTCCGGTTAATATTCCCATATGTCCATGGGATCTAAACTTGGTTCTGTCGGTTCTACAGAAACAACCATTTGAACCATTACAGCATATTTCCTTGGTGCTTCTCACCGGGAAATTGATTTTTCTAGTAGCCATTTGTTCGGCTAAAAGAGTATCGGAATTAGCAGCTATGTCCTGTAAGGAGCCATATCTGGTTATCCATAAGGACAGAGTAGTGTTACGTCCTCATCCAGCCTTTCTTCCTAAGGTGGTATCGAGTTTTCATTTGAACCAAGATGTGGTTCTTCCTTCTTTTTTCCCCAAGCCTACTTCGGTAGAGGAAAAGTTATTGCATTCTTTGGATGTAGTAAGAGCAGTTAAAGCTTATCTAAAAGCCACTGCTCAGATTCGCAGAACGGATACTTTGTTTATTCTGCCGGAAGGCCCCAGAAAGGGTCAGGCAGCGTCAAAATCTACTTTAGCCAAGTGGATTCGACAGGTCATAATACAAGCCTATAGCTTGAGAAGTAGACCGCCTCCGTTCAAAGTTAGGGCGCACTCCACGAGAGCAGTTGGAACTTCATGGGCAGTGCATCACCAGGCCTCCCTGGCTCAAGTCTGTAAGGCCGCAACATGGTCTTCAGTACACACGTTTACTAGGTTCTACCAGGTGGACGTTAGAAGTCAGGAGGATGTCGCCTTTGGGCGCAGTGTGTTGCAGGCCGCAAAAGATCCTCATGTCTGATAGCGCTCAGCTTATATATGGTGTATCCCCCCCCTCATTTGGCATTGCTTTAGGACATCCCATTAGTAATGACTATGTCGCTCTGTGTCCCGTGATGTACGAGAAAGAAAATAGGATTTTTATAACAGCTTACCTGTAAAATCCTTTTCTTGGAGTACATCACGGGACACAGAGCTCCCGCCCCTCTTTGGGGACACTTATTGCTTTGCTACAAAACTGAGGTGCTCCCGGATGGGAGGGGCTTATATAGGGGAGGGTACTTCCGGTTTTGGAAGTTGCCAGTGCCAGCACCTGACGGTAACTATATAACCCATTAGTAATGACTATGTCGCTCTGTGTCCCGTGATGTACTCCAAGAAAAGGATTTTACAGGTAAGCTGTTATAAAAATCCTATTTTTTGCTATAATAAATATACCAAATCTTTTTTTTTTTTTTAAACAATTTTTTTTCTTTTTTAAGGCCGATATGTATTCTTCTACAAATTTTTGATTTAAAAAAATAAATAAATAAATAATGATTGGTTTGCGCAAAAGTTATAGCGTCGACAAAATAGGGGAAAGATTTAGGGTATTTTTATTATTATTATTTTTTTTTTTTTTTACTAGTAATGGCAGTGATCAGAGATTTTTATCGGGACTGCAATATTGCGGTGGACAGATCGGACACTTTTGACACATTTTTTGGGACCAGTGACAATTATACAGCGATCAGTGCTGTAAAAATGCACTGATTACTATATAAATGTCACTGGCAGTGAAGGGGTTAACACTAGGGGGCGATAAAGGGGTTGTAAAGGTAAAAGTTTTTTCATCTAATGCATTCTATGTATTAAGGTGAAAAAACATCTGCGGATTAGCTTCCCCCTGTATACTTACCTGACCCCTCAAAAGTCCCGCACCGTGAACGCGCTTGCTTCTCGGCCAGGCTTCTTGGCTCATTCATTGGTGGATTGAAAGCAGCGCAGCCATTGGCTCGCGCTGCTGTCAATCACATCCAATGACACGGCGCGCCGGGGGCGGGGCTGAGTGATACAGTGAGCGGCTATAGCCGCTGGCTGTATCACGGGAGCGCGCCCGCAAGAACTCATCACCGAGCTCGCATGAAGGTGGTGAATTCTTGCGGGGAGGAGCCGAGACAGCCGCCGAGGGACCCCGGAAGACCAGGTTCGGGGCCACTCTGTGCAAAACGAGTTGCACGGTGGAGGTAAGTATAACAGGTTTGTTATTTAAAAAAAAAAAAGGGAAACTTTAGTGTCCCTTTAACTGTGTTCCATAGGTGTGTTCTAACTGTGGGGGGGGATTGGACTGACTAGATCTCGGTTCTCACTCCGTCACGAGTGATCGCGGGTGCCCGGCAGTCATCGTGCCCGCCGGGCACTCGCATCGGCTCAGGCATGCCTTCGGCGGCGCGCGTGTCCCCTAGTGGTCAAAAGGCGAAGCAGTGTAAGGTAACGACGTTTCGCCTAGGGGAGCCGACCTGCCACAGTAAAACTGCGGAGGCTGGTCAGGAAGGAGTTAAAGCTTTCACTCATGGTCAAAGATCTCTCACTAACCCAAATCATATCTGAGAGATATTAAATCTCAAATATAACTTACGGGTAACAGAAGCATGTACTGTAAGTAGCTTTAGTATTCCCCCAAATCCTTTTTGGTGTACTTTGGAAAATGTTGTACACTATAGAGTGAGCTTGACTTGGTGTAGATAGCTGTCTTATCTTCCCTACCATATCACAAGCCACCCAAGAGCATATCTAAACTCCAAAACAAAAAATAAATATATTGTTTATTACCAACCTTAGGTGTGGTGGCCGCATTCGTTTTCTTTTTCTAGGCTTTTTCTTTTTAAAACAAATGATACATTCCCCAGCACACTTACCAGTTAAACACATGTAACCACCTATCACATAACAGTGATAGGAAATAAGGAATAATGAAAAATTAAAATCCACAACAGTCCCAGTGATCTAATCTGAATCCGAGATAAGTTATAGAAATCAAAGCTACAATGACAACTTCCAATAAAACGATGTGCTGTGTCCAGACCTCCACCCAGTGATCAACACAAGGCTTATCAGATAATATTGACCATCCACTTTGGATAGTCAATATGGGCATGTAGTGTGACGATATGCTTCAGGTCCTCAATGATTGTAAACCGTCATGGGCAATATCACCACATACCCCGGTAACTGGATGCTCCGCAATGCATGTATTAGAAACAAACAGAGACCCCACATAGCGTAACTCAGTATAAAGGTGATTTATTGAATAAAAAGTAATAGCACTCACATATCCTCCAAGTAAAAAGTGTTTTTAACAGCTAGCCTGTAAAAAAAAAAAAAAAAAAAAAGCCCTGTCTAACACTTCACGTTAAATACACGTGCAAATATACGTGGAAGTCGCAGTGCCTCATCAAGACTCCTCTGTATACTGTGGTCTTAACTCTAAATTTGAGAGTCATATAGTAGTGAATAATTAAGGGCAGGTTTGCCTGGAGGGGGTCCTCTTTAACAAGTTCCAGCTCAGGTCAATTCTGACATTCCTGGAAAGGACAAAATACTCCCAGGGGCCTAAGCGCAGCTTGCAAGTAATAAAATACTTTTTATTTTATATATTTTATTTTTATTTTAAATTGATAAAAAAAAAATCATCGAATGAAGAGCAATATCAAATAGCAAAAGAAGGAGAAGGGAAGATACATAAACAAAAAAGGACAACAAGAGCTCTGGTGTACATCTTTTTTCATAATGGATGTCCAATATGACAATAACAGTAAGCAATACACAGCAGTGGATTGCCGTTAAAGATAACCCCAACGCGTTTCAATCTTAATGTTATATTCGATCTTCTTCAGGGGTATGTGAACATCTATAATATATCAATACATATGGTTTAAATGCAATTTTTTTTGTAAAATATAAAAGATGATGTTATGCTGAGTAAATAGATACCAAATACATTACGCTTTAAAATTGCGTACGCCCATGGAATGGCGCCAAACTACAGTACCTATAAATCTCCCTAGATGATGCTTAAAAGCCTTACAGCATGGCTGTACATGCATGGTGTGATCACTGTTTACATTGCATGCCGGACTGACACATGTGTGCCTATTTGAGCGCAAGCATGGGGGGATGGGGACGCTTTAAAATGAAGAAAAAAAATAATTATGTATTTTATTCAATTTTTTTACACTGGAGCTTTCTTTACACAAGTGTTCCAGTCCCTGCTGAAGAGAAACACCCCCATACCAGGATATTACCACCTTCATGCTTAACTGTGGGAATGGTGTTATTTGGATGGTGAGTTGTATTGGATTTCCGCCAGACATATCGTTTGGTGTTGAGGCCAAATAATTAAATTTTAGTCTCATATGACCATAACACCTTTTTCCATGTGGCCTCAGAATCTTTAAGGTGCAATTAAGGTGGTCAGATGAGACTAAAATTGAATTATTTGGCCTCAACACCAAACGATATGTCTGAAGGAAATCTAATACAGCTCACCATCCAAATAACACAATTCCTACCGTAAAACATGCAGGTGGTAATATCCTGTTATGGGGGTGTCTCTCTGCAGCAGGGACTGGAACACTTGTCAGGATAGAAGGAAAAATGGATGGGGCAAAATACCATCAACTTCTTGAGGAAAATATGCTGCCCTCTGCCAGAAAGATGTCAATGGGAAGAAAGTTTACCTTCCAACATGACAATGACCCAAAACACACAGCAAAAATTACCACACATTGGTTGAAGGAGAACTAGATGAATATCCTTGCATGGCCTAGTCAGAGCCCAGACCTGAACCCCATTGAAAATCTGTGGAATGACTTGAAGACTGCAGTCCACAAACAGTCACCATCAAATTTAACTGAACTTGAGCAGTTCTGCAAAGAAGAGTGGGCAAATATTGCAAAATCTAGATGTACAAAGTTAGTACAGACATATTCCAACAGACAAAAGGCTGTAATTAAAGCAAAAGGTGGTCCAACAAAATACTGACACAAGGGGGTGATCCTTATTCCAACTCAGTGATTTTTTTTTTCTGACATGTTGGTGTTCTATCTTTCACTTGGATGTTAGAAGTTGCACTGAATAAATTTAGCTGGATAAAACAAAAACTGTGTTTGTTTTCATTTCAGGCTGCAAAGCAACAAAATGTGATTATTTTATATTCCCACTGTATATACTGTATGCACTACATTACCCAAAAGTATTGGGACACTTGCCTTTACACGTACATGAACTTTAATGGCATCCCAGTCTTAGTTCGTAGGGTTCAATATTGAGTTGGCCCACCCTATGCAGCTAAAACAGCAAGGTCGATAAAGACATGGATGAGCAAGTTTGGGGTGAAGGAACTTGACTGGCCTGCACAGAGTCCTGACCTCAACCTAATAGAACTCCTTTGGGATGAATTAGAGAGGAGACTGCGAGCCAGGACGTCTCATCCACATCAGTGCCTGACCTCAAATATGCGATTCTGAAAAAATGGTCAAACATTCCTATAGACACACTCCTAAACCTTATGGACAGCCTTCCCAGAAGATTTGAAGCTGTTATAGCTGCAAAGGGTGGGCCAACTCAATATTAAGCCCTACGGACTAAGACTGGGATGCCATTAACCCTTTTGCCGCCAGGTCCGTACGTCATACAGCAAACCTGACAGTGGGGGGGTAGTACACACAATCCGGTGGCTGCAGCCACTTGGATTGTGTGTGAAACTGACAGCAGACTCCTTCCTGTCAGGTGAAAGCATTTGTGCGGCAGCGCTGCCACCCGATTGCCCTCACACCCCCAGTAGCGGTGCCAACCCCTGCCATTGCACCCCGCCATGCTTACCTGGCTCTGCTTGCCCATCAGTGGGCCCGGTAGCTCCATGGTGGGTTCCGGCGGCTGGAGGGGAAGGAGAAGAGTGGACACACATCCACTCTCCTCCCCCTCTTCTTGTGACCCGGAAAGCGACATCTGACGTCACTTCCGGGTCAAGTTCTTGGTGTCCCCAGCTAGCTCAGCCGGGAAATAATGTTTTGCAATGTGATCTGCATTGCAAAACATTTAGTGGAGCACAGAGAAGACGTGCAGACGTGTTGATCGCATTACAATATTGAGGTCTTTAGACCCTGTATATCTCAATAAAGAGAGCCTGTCACCTAAAAATCATCACATAGGGGACTTTTTGTGCCCTATGTAATGAAAAAAGGTAAGTAAAAAAAAAAATGAATAAATGGATTTGAACAGCGCTTGTAGGATGCAAACCACACACCTGACTAAAATATTAAATGGAAAAATGAATATACTGCATCAGCTGTCGCATAGGTGCTAAGACCTAAAATAACAAATATATATATATATATATATATATGTAGCGGCCCCACCCTCGCTCCATCTTTATCGGTTACACACCAACTCATGTCTAGGGGTTCCTGGGTTGCGAGAGTGAGATGCGCCACGGCCCATGTCCTCCCCAGTGTAGTAGGGAGGTGAAGGCCACTTACTGATGTTTCCTCGGGCCGGTGTGTTCTGTGAATGCACTGAGTCTGTAATTGCAAGCTCACCAGCCTCCCCTTTGCTTCCAGTAACTGGAGTTCACACACCGGAGAAAGGTCCAACACTTGTTTATTTGACACTCCAATACGCAAAGCACAATAAACAGTTCTTTCGCAGCAAACTGGTTGGGACCTATAACCTTGACACCGGTGTGGCGAGCAGATCGAGGCACTTCCTAAAGTTTAAGTTCTATGCCACTGTACTATGACCAGCGGCGCCTAAGCCAATCCGGCTGTTACAGAACAGGAAAGATGGGGTCTCTTCCAGCAACCCCTATGAACAGCAATGGAGCCCTCTTCGATACGCTGTGGCCCCTATCAGGGGGATGTGTCCTCCCAAGAGAGTTCCCAGAGGCCCACTGTCACCGGGTTGGTGCTGCTCCGGGTCTTCAGTGGGTAACCTCCCCGGCCTCCTCACCTCAGGTACGAGTCCCTCCGCTCAGGGACCCTCGGACAGTCCACCCTAGCGGGACCCAGTCGAAGGTACTGGGCCCCAGGCCTCCTCGATAGTACCTCACCCCAGGCTAAAGGTGCCTGGGATGGACGCCAACATGACTCCGGACCAGGCCATGGGCACCTGGACCAGACTCCTGGATCTCCCGCACCCAGGCCTAAGGGCCCTGGGTGCGGGCCGCAACCCTCCTCCTCCGAGGACCTTCTTCTCCGCCAGACGACGACGACGACCACCCCCTCGTGGTAAGGGCGTCTCCCCCTTTTATCTCCTCCCATCAACGGCTTGGCGGGTTCCCCGCCCCAGCCATACCATCTCCGAGAAGGGACAAAACAGGGAGCACTGCAGGAGATGATTCTACCTGAAGCCCGTGGGTACCCCGCCACCCACAGGCAAAGGAGAATACTACATCCTCCAATCCTCCACGAAACAAAAAGGGGTCTGAATCCTAACACAATTATACACCTGGGTCACACTATTGCCCAGGTGTATACCATCAATTTGAGGACCCCGCTACACACTCCCCCCTGTAATTTGACGCTGGTCCCCAGCGTCAGGTGCACACCCATGCCTCCCATAAAGTGGTGACATGGAGTGAAACCCCTGAGGCAGTTCCTCTAAATTTTTCCCAAGTGCCAAGACCTGCTCAGGGAATGGGGAACATATAAAACAACTTATGTCATAAAACACTTTAAACATCTGCATAATCACAACCCCTCTCCCACACTGTCTAAGAGCCACCCACTCTCAATGATCTTGATTGACGATTCTCCTGCAGGGGAAAGAAAAACAACATCCTAACATAATTTCGTGTCATTTGGGATGAGTGGGCCCGTCAGCCGAGAGACCCACTCACCCCAACAAGCAAGGTGATGTGTGTGTGAAACATTTTCAAACATTTGTTGCGCAACACTGCCACCTGGTGACAGCGCCACGGTCATGACACTCAACGAATCTTCATTCTTCCAGCTTTTCCCTACTCTGCCACTATTCCCAAATGTCCTTGTCTTTGGCACATGAAGAAAAGGGGAAACACGAAAACACAACAGTCCCCAAGTCTCCAACGAGAAAAGAAAAGCCCAAACAAAAACAAAAGCAGGGCACAGTCCTGGGTGTCTGGGAATGGCTCTTCCAGAAAGTTCAAGTGCACAAAGGAAATAAACAGGAGTCCTTTTCTCCTATAAGTAAAACTTTGGATCCGGCAGGTACAGGGGTTTCAGGTGTTTGTCAAATGCCTCTATCGAATACTCGACATCTTCTCCTTCTCTTCTGCAAATGACTATCTTGTCAGCATGGATATGGCGCCCCAATTTCCATTCAGCTTTGCAGTCCTCAAACCTCTTAGACACTGCCGGCACACATTCCAGGTACCTGCGAGCATGGGGCACCTTCAACTTGTCCCACACAACTCGTCATACCATCTTGTTCTCCAAACTTCCACCTCATACAGCAAGTCCCGGGGCAGATACGGGTACTCCCACCCATATTCCCGAGCTACTTTATGGCAAAACAGTCTCTGCAAGCGGGCCAAAGGTGGCATAGTGGCTTTCTCTCCAGTTCCAGGCAGCACAATAGCTTCCGGATGCCGAGGTGCCTTTACCAGCTCCCTGGAAATGACTTTCGGCGCTCTCAGAGAAGCGCGGGGTGTCCCCACAACCAAAGTAGGTGAGGTAACAGTAGATGAGGACACAGGTGGAGGGGTAGGTTCCCTCGTAAGCTGCGGGTCTTCCACCCGAGGCGTGCTGTCTCCTGTGTACATAGGTGAATCCCGTACCGCACGGGAAGCAAGAAGTGGCGCTCTATCCCAGCCCTTGCGGCTGAACAGTTCGTCTATCTCGCCATCATCTCCGCAATCAGACAGCGACTCTAGGTCGGAGGTGTCATACATCTCCGCATGCAGATATCTTCCGGTGGACACAGAATCAACCTCCCTGGGGGCTCCACCTCCAATGGGCCCCCGACACCTCCAACCACCACCACAGTCCCAGCCCCTGGCTCACCTGACCCTTGTAGACTGGGATGTCCGGGACTTCCTTCTCGACCGGCACCATCCAGGCCAGGCAAGCAGCGGGGTGAAGCTCGACCACGTCCATAGGATGCCTGTACTAGGCCAACTTTCCTCTTCGGGGGTGGGAGCAGAGAACTTGTGGCGACCGAGGCAGCATCCTCGGATTTTTCTCTGTTGGGCAGTCCATCGCCCTGGTCAGCGCGCACGGGAACCTCGACAGAGGCCTTGATCTCCCCTTCCGGAGTAGCAGTACCCGTGAGGTGGTTGAGGCGAAGGGCCCGGGGCCTTGCTGTGGACGACTCGACCTCAAAAAGGAATTCTCTGCACTCCTCACATCGCCCGAATGGCTTCAGGGTGACCACCAGTCCCGAGCAGCCGGGACAGATCACACCGAGGGCCTCCGTGTCTCTGCAAGTGTACAGAGCCAACCGCCCTCGGGGCCTAAGTCTTATCCCCGTGTCTGTGATGGAGGCAGCAAAGGAAGTCATTCTCGTGGGGTGAGGAACCATAATCCACGGGGCACTTGAGGTCATCCCGACTATCTGCTGCTCCATCATGCACTGACCCCGCGCCGGAGTCTCCACGTGTATCCCCACACTTGGCCAGACTCCTCCCACGAGCTGTACATTTTCGCGGGCTTCCTCTTGACTCCGCCCACGAACGATGTCGCCATGGGGTGCCTCGTGGCGCAGTGCGTTAACAGTCCCCACGTGCAGTACGTCACACGGCTGGACCTCTCCCTTTTTCCGCTCCTCCGCATGGGCCTTTCCCGTGTTAGGGTCATTTCCACAACTCCGAGCAGGGACGCACTTTGGCCAGTAATATGGCCGATCTGCTCGGAACTCCTCTGGGCAGCAAAGTTCAAATGTAGACATTCTCAAGTCCATCTTTAGAACACACTCTATCCCGGACGAGCCCCCACGTGTAGCGGCCCCACCCTCGCTCCATCTTTATCGGTTACACACCAACTCATGTCTAGGGGTTCCTGGGTTGCGAGAGTGAGATGCGCCACGGCCCATGTCCTCCCCATTGTAGTAGGGAGGTGAAGGCCACTTACTGATGTTTCCTCGGGCCGGTGTGTTCTGTGAATGCACTGAGTCTGTAATTGCAAGCTCACCAGCCTCCCCTTTGCTTCCAGTAACTGGAGTTCACACACCGGAGAAAGGTCCAACACTTGTTTATTTGACACTCCAATACGCAAAGCACAATAAACAGTTCTTTCGCAGCAAACTGGTTGGGACCTATAACCTTGACACCGGTGTGGCGAGCAGATCGAGGCACTTCCTAAAGTTTAAGTTCTATGCCACTGTACTATGACCAGTGGCGCCTAAGCCAATCCGGCTGTTACAGAACAGGAAAGATGGGGTCTCTTCCAGCAACCCCTATGAACAGCAATGGAGCCCTCTTCGATACGCTGTGGCCCCTATCAGGGGGATGTGTCCTCCCAAGAGAGTTCCCAGAGGCCCACTGTCACCGGGTTGGTGCTGCTCCGGGTCTTCAGTGGGTAACCTCCCCGGCCTCCTCACCTCAGGTACGAGTCCCTCCGCTCAGGGACCCTCGGACAGTCCACCCTAGCGGGACCCAGTCGAAGGTACTGGGCCCCAGGCCTCCTCGATAGTACCTCACCCCAGGCTAAAGGTGCCTGGGATGGACGCCAACATGACTCCGGACCAGGCCATGGGCACCTGGACCAGACTCCTGGATCTCCCGCACCCAGGCCTAAGGGCCCTGGGTGCGGGCCGCAACCCTCCTCCTCCGAGGACCTTCTTCTCCGCCAGACGACGACGACGACCACCCCCTCGTGGTAAGGGCGTCTCCCCCTTTTATCTCCTCCCATCAACGGCTTGGCGGGTTCCCCGCCCCAGCCATACCATCTCCGAGAAGGGACAAAACAGGGAGCACTGCAGGAGATGATTCTACCTGAAGCCCGTGGGTACCCCGCCACCCACAGGCAAAGGAGAATACTACATCCTCCAATCCTCCACGAAACAAAAAGGGGTCTGAATCCTAACACAATTATACACCTGGGTCACACTATTGCCCAGGTGTATCCCATCAATTTGAGGACCCCGCTACACACATATATATATATATATATATATATATATATATATATATACTGTATATATATCAGCGCTTGCAGGAAAGCTTAAACTAAACAACTTGTTATAGGTGCAAAGACATTAAGTGTCCTAAAATATTATTATTACAATAAACACTCGCAGTGATAAACCATCAAAAATATCAAGGCATGAGAGATAAATATAACAATATTAAAAGTGCTAGGTGATATAAATAAAGTGCATATGTGCTCCAAAAATATGAATGGTGCCGTGTGCCACACTCTCCACTCACCAAAAAACATGGACCCTCAGCTTTGCAGTCTGGGGTCACAAGCGCAGTGATCCAAAATGATCTGGTGAGTGACGGATGGAATTTCAAAATCCATTTTTTTCTCCGCCGGTTGTTCTTAAGGGCATTCAGAGTGGGTCATCCATGTTCAAATGGGAGAAAAGAGAAAGGACTGATAGTGAAGTACTGTTGGGATAGTAAAATTTGCGCAATCTAGGCACCACTTACAAAATAGCTGAATCAACAGGCTTCAGTACAAACATCCGGGTGCGCCGCTGGTCAGCGCACGTTTCACGGAGGGCGGAAGTTGCGTCAGTGGTTTGCGAAACCAGAAGTACATCAACCACTTCAGGTACTTCTGGGTGCGCCGCTGGACAGCGCACTTTCCACGGAGGGTGGAAGTTGCGTCAGTGGTTTGCGAAACCAGAAATACATCAACCACTTCAGGTACTTCCGGGTGCGCTTCTGGTCAGCGCACTTTCCACGGAGGGCGGAAGTTGCATCAGTGGTTTGTGAAACCAGAAGTACATCAACCACTTTAGGTACTTCCGGGTGCGCTGCTGGTCAGCGCACTTTCCACGGAGGGCGGAAGTTGCGTCAGTGGTTTGCGAAACCGGAAGTACCTGAAGTGGTTGATGTACTTCTGGTTTCGCAAACCACTGATGCAACTTCCGCCCTCCATGGAAAGTGCGCTGAACAGCAGCGCACCCGGATGTATAGGGTACTGAAGTTTGATGCCATTCCACAGACGCACAAAAATTTATTGCGTTTGTTTGCCCTAAGATTCACGTTAGTGTGTCTTTTACTGAATTGTTGCATTTCCTAGACCTTTGCGGTAATGTCATGTGACATTAAAAAATTGGAACTAACACAATTTTATTTTCTAGGGTGTCTGCTTTCAGAAATATATAATATCATGTGCGTGTAAAGGCAGGCTTGCCAATACTTTTTGGTAATATAGTGTGTATATATCTATATCCATTTAAAAATATATATATGTATATTATTATTTATTATTTTGCTTTGACATACTCTGTAAGAACCCATGATCTAGACATATTAAACCCCTGCAGGCTATATAATTGCTCTGAGCAGAAATATGTCTATTTTTTTTAGAGCTCATACTGTTCATTTTCAGGGTAGACTATCACATTCTAAACACCCATAAATTATTTAATATACCAATTAAATCAAAGAATATTGTAATACTATGGAATAGAAAGCACTGGTATCCATTTCACATATTAAAAAAAGCATTATATATATATTTATATATATTAGTTCATACAAATAAGAAAATCCTTGTATGCAGTTTCAGACCAGGTTCCTGATGTTATCTTGAACAGTCACATGTACAGTAGATACAAAAATGTGGCTTTGATGTGTGAATTAAACACATACAACAATATTAGACAGTCTTTCTTTTAATATTACTGCTATATCAGCTATATTTCTCATGTTCCAAATTATAGCTTGATATTTTTGTCATCATCATTATGCCCCATATCAGGCAACATCATACAAGCAGTGCCAGGAGGTGGACTAATGAGGCCTAAAGCATAGACTAGATGTCACACCAGGGATCCAATCAGCTCCATCATGATATGCTATCAGCACAGACTGTGATAACATGGACCCGATGAACCTTACCTAATTGTCTCTTGCTCCTTTTTGCTGTATTCTGCATCTGATTTCTGTACTGGGAGTGTTTCTATATACCCCAAAATGATTTTCAGTTGTACTTTATTTTACAAATCAGCATAGCCAGTGTCAATGGAACTGTAAAATATTATATCTTTACATCATGTGTTGGTGGAATGGTGCCCTGCAACTTCACCATCCTTACATGAATTGGAGATCATTGGTCATTATCTTTTGAGTGGGAACGCTTCCAGAAACCCCAGCAATAGCTACAGTAAATGCTTCTTGCATAGCTCCCATCTGTCAATGATTTCGAGGGACTGTCCCTGATTTAGAAAAAAGTCCCTCTGTCCCTGCTTCCTCCTTATTTGTCCCACATTTTGGTCTATAACTGTTTTCTGATCTATATTGTTGTATATAAAATGCACTTTTTATCTTTCAAAAAGTGTTTCCAAGTACTAAACCTTATCTCCAATTTCAAAATTTCAGCATTTGTCAATTCTAGAAGCCAATATAATGGAATAGCAATCAGGGAAATGTGGCGCTTGATGCATAAATAATATAAAAATGTGAATGAGTAACTAGTCAAATTAATAAGACTAGTGCAAATAACGTGTAGCGGGGGTCTAAATTTAGGGGGATACACCTGGGTGGTAGTATGACCCAGGTGTGTGTAAATCATAGAGGATTTAGACCACTTTCAGTCGTGGAGGACTTTGGTGGTGTACTATTCTCCTTAGCCTGGGGTGGCGGTGTTCCCACAGGTCGAGGTAGAATCACTGCCGCAGTGCTGTCCTTTTTGTCCCGTTCCGGCGGTGGTACAGCGGGGGCGGAGAACCTGCTGTGGCGTCACGGGAGGAGATAAAGGGGAGAGACGTCCTCGCCACGAGGTCTTCTGCATCCGGCGCCCAGGCACCTTAGGCCTGGGTGCGGTCGCTCCGGAGTTCCAGCCCAGGCGCCCTAGGCCTGGTCGGAGCAGTGTTGGCGTCCATCTCAGGCACCTTAAGCCTGGGGTGAGGTACTACACTGGAGGCCTGGGGCCCAGTGACTTCGACTGGGCTCTGCAAGGGTGGATGAGTCCGAGGGACCCCGAGGTGGATGGGGCCCATGTCTGAGGTGAGGAGGCCGGAGAGGTTACCCGTCTGAAGAGTCCGGAGCAGCATCAACCCGGTGACGGAGGGGCCTCTGGTAACTCCCTTGGAGGGACATCTTCCCCCTGACAGGGGCCGCAACGCAGCGAAGGTACTCCATTCATATTCTTCAGAGTCGCTGGTAGAGACTCATAAGTTTCAAGTTCCTCGCTCTAGCCAATGGCTATAGCAACCGCTGGTGAAACCACAGTGGTTTAGTTTTATCATTAGGACAGTGCCTCGACCTGCTCACCCCACCGTTATTGAACTGTTTATGGATCTCAACCAGTTGGTTGACAAAGAACTGTTTGTTGTGTGTTACAATAAAACAAGTGTTGGATCCTTATTGGTGTGTGGAACTCTGGTTGATGGGAGTAAAGGGGAGTGTCAGCACAGCAAGACTTGGTTGTGAATAGAAACACACAGGCCCGAGAAGAATACTTGGTACTGGCCTTCACATCACCTGCTGCAATGGGGAGGACATGGGCCGTAGCGCATCTCACCCTCACGTACAACATACCCCTAGACCAAGAGGAGGGGGTGAGGCCGCTACAAACGCAATGTGCAAAATATTAGCAATGATACAAATAATTCAAATAATCCAATGTGCAAAATAACAAATAACAAATGTGCAATTAGAAATATCCAATGTGCAAATAACAATCAGTGAATTAAAAGTATGTGCAAAAAATGTTTTTCCAGAAAAATATACGATTCATAAAAAAATATATTCAGATAAAAAGATATTTTAGTGAATCCACAACGTGCGAATACAGTTCATCACAGGTAAAGTGCAGAGTGCCAATATCCAAAGAATCTCCACCATGCACTTTGTGCGACAATATAAAAAATATATATACCAAAAAATGTTGCTAATTCATCCAAAAATGTACGATTCATCCAAAAAAATATATATATTTATATAGTCCCATATAAAGTGCAAAAAAGATAATCCAGATATTTTAGTGAATTCACATGTGCAAATATAGTT
The DNA here is from genome assembly GCA_029206835.1 of Rana muscosa. Lineage (NCBI taxonomy): Eukaryota > Metazoa > Chordata > Amphibia > Anura > Ranidae > Rana > Rana muscosa. The sequence continues at coordinate 1,164,650,635 of CM055116.1, forward strand.
CATCACAGATAAAGTGTAGAGTCCCAATATCCAAAGAATCTCCACCATCCACTGTGTGTCACATCATTTCCCCCAGCCTCTCACCTCATAAATCCAATTAATGAGCGTCTCTGAGATTTCCAACACCAATCGATCCAAATGGTGGCCGATCGATTCCTAAGATGTTCCCAGCAGAGTCACAGTCACTGGATAGAGCAGGCTCATAAGCATATAAAGGAAGGGGGAGGCTCCATAGTGTAGTATTTCAACAAATAGATTTATTAAAACACAATAGTAACTTACAGTTTCAGTTGTAAACAGCGTTAAAAGCATAGGAACTTCCGGTCTCGTCTGCGACCGGAAGTGACGTCATCTGGCTCTCTCCCTCACGCGCATCGTCACTGATCACATGACTTTCTCAAAGGGCCCTTATTGTCGCACATAGTGGATGGTGGAGATTCTTTGTATATTGGCACTCTACACTTTGTCTGTGATGAACTATATTTGAACGTTGTGGATTCACTAAAATATCTGGACTATCTTTTTATCTGAATATATTTTTTTATGAATCGTATATTTTTCTGCACATCCTTTTAATTCACTGATTGTTATTTGCACATTTGATATTTTGCACATTGGATATTGCTAATTGCACATTTGTTATTTTGCACATTGTATTATTTGAATTATTTGTATGCTAATATTTTGCACATTGCGTTATTTGCACTAGTTTTAATAATTTGACTAGTGATGCCCATACACGTCGGAAAAAGTTCGATGAGAGCTTTTCGTCGGAAATCCCGACCGTGTGTATGCTCCATCGGACTGCCGGAAAAAAAAAAGAGAGCAGGATCTATTTTTTCCCGTCAGGAAAAAATCCTAGCTGGAAAACCGTTTGTCTGTATGCTTTTCCGACGGAAAAAAAACCATGCATGCTCGGAAACAATTCGACGCATGCTCGGAAGCATAGAACTTAATTTTGTTGGCTCGTCCTAGTCTTTTACGTCACCGCGTTCTTGGCAGTCAGAAGTTCACCGGACTTGTGTGACCGTGTGTATGCAAGGCAGGCTTGACAGGAATTCTGTCAGGAAAACCATCTATTTTTTTTCCGACGGGATTTGAATTTCATTTTCCGTTTTCCTGACAGCTCCATGTCAGCACAGCTGGGAACTAACTAGCCAAAACAGGGGAGGGATAATGCTACACACGCCTCAATTCTGACTAAAAAAACAGAAGCCAGGATGCCTCTGCCAAACTCCATTGTCATTAAGCCATGAATATGAATATTTTGGTGCCCACGTTGCTGCCTTGCAGATAGTTTCAGACACTCGGCCTGCTGCCACTCTCAAGGTCAAGACCCTTCTAGTGAAGAGTGCCATGATTCTCCTGGCACAGCCAGCCCTTTCAACTTGTAGGTCAAGGAGATGAGCTTTACCAACCAAGAGGCAATAATCTTGCTAAAAACCATAAAATCATTATGTGTTCTACCGGAAATGACAAACAAATGCTCCGACTTCCTGATGGCAGAAGTCGCCTTCATTAAACATTTTAAAGGTTGGCCCACATCCGATGGGCTAATTTCTTGAGTACTCCCCAAAAAGAACTTAGGAGGACAACCTCTTGTGTGATATGGACTCTGAAAGTCAGTTTGGGCACAAATTCGAGCATTGGCATAAGTACCACCCTGTCTGGGAAGTACGTGAGTATGGGTTCTTTGAACTCCAAGACCACCAATGCTGACTCTCTTTTGACTGATGTAATTGCCCACTGTAAAGCAGTTTTCAGTGAGAGGTACCACAGGGTGATTAAAGGCATCTGATGCAATAACGTCCAACAGCAATGGGAGATCTCATTTTGGAAACAATTTGAGGTTTCAACCAAATTGCATTTTGAAAAACAGTATAATTAGGTGTTGGATGCCCACTGTACGCCGGTGAAGGCAGAGATAGCTGAAATGTGTGCCTATAGCATATTTTGCATAGACCTAAATCAAGCCACGCCTGCAGACATTTCAGAATAGACTTCTGAAGAGTCCAGTGTAAAATCTTGATGAGGCAATAATACTGGGAATTTATGCCATATTCTACTATAGGCACAGTTAGCGCTGTCCTTTCTTGTTTTCGTAAGACTATTCACAATTAGGGATGAGCTCGGTGTTCGAGTCGAACATAGGTTCGACTCGAATATCGGCTGTTCGCGCGTTCGGCGAACAACGAACGATTTGGGCCGTTCGTGCCAAATTCGAGTGACGCGAACGGCCCACAATACACTGCGCCATCGTAGTGTAATCCCGGCGCTGTGATTGGCCAAGCATGCACTGTGACCCTGCATGCTTGGCCAATCACAGCGCCGGCAGCGAGGAGAGCAATGATTGGCCACAGGCAGGATGCCTGTGGCCAATTATAGCTATGGGGGTTTAGTACACGCCCCACACTATAAAAGGCCGCCAGCGCGGCGGCCTCGTGTAGTGTGGTCCTGGAGCAGGGAAAGTGAAGGATAGGCAGGGACAGTGTCAAATCTTGTCAAATCCATTCTTTGCTAAACCTTGTGTGTAGGGACAGAGAAGGATAGGCAGGGAGAGTGTCAGTGTCATATTCTTTGCTAAACCTTGTGTGTAGGGAGAGAGAAGGATAGGCAGGGAGAGTGTCAGTGTCATATACTTTGATAAACCTTGTGTGCAGGGAGAGAGAAGGATAGGCAGGGGACAGTGTCAGTGTCATATTCTTTGCTAAACCTTGTGTGCAGGGAGAGAGAAGGATAGGCAGGGAGAGTGTCAGTGTCATATACTTTGATAAACCTTGTGTGCAGGGAGAGAGAAGGATAGGCAGGGGACAGTGTCAGTGTCATTGTTGCTAAGCCTCTTGCACATTATACACCTGAAGTTAGCCCGTATTGCTGCTTTTTCCTGGTGTGTTACACCAACAGGATTTTGCGGCACTTACAGCGGGCGGAGTGTGCCTCCTGACCATATTACACCTGAACTTAGCCTGTATTGCTGCTTTTTCCTGGTGTGTTACACCAACAGGATTTTGCGGCACTTACAGCGGGCGGAGTGTGCCTCCTGACCATATTACACCTGAACTTAGCCTATATTGCTGCTTTTTCCTGGTGTGTTACACCAACAGGATTTTGCGGCACTTACAGCGGGCGGAGTGTGCCTCCTGACCATATTACACCTGAACTTAGCCTGTATTGCTGCTTTTTCCTGGTGTGTTACACCAACAGGATTTTGCGGCACTTACAGCGGGCGGAGTGTGCCTCCTGACCATATTACACCTGAACTTAGCCTGTATTGCTGCTTTTTCCTGGTGTGTTACACCAACAGGATTTTGCGGCACTTACAGCGGGCGAAGTGTGCCTCCTGACCATATTACACCTGAACTTAGCCTGTATTGCTGCTTTTTCCTGGTGTGTTACACCAACAGACATTTGCGGCACTTACAGCGGGCGGAGTGTGCCTCCTGATCATATTACACCTTAACTTAGCCTGTATTGCTGCTTTTTCCTGGTGTGTTACACCAACAGGATTTTGCAGCACTTACAGCGGGCGGAGTGTGCCTCCTGACCATATTACACCTGAACTTAGCCTGTATTGCTGCTTTTTCCTGGTGTGTTACACCAACAGGATTTTGCGGCACTTACAGCGGGCGGAGTGTGCCTCCTGACCATATTACACCTGAACTTAGCCTGTATTGCTGCTTTTTCCTGGTGTGTTACACCAACAGGATTTTGCGGCACTTACAGCGGGCGGAGTGTGCCTCCTGACCATATTACACCTGAACTTAGCCTGTATTGCTGGTTTTCCCATTTCCCTGCAGGCAATTAGAATGTCTGGAAGGCAAACAAGGAGAGGCAGACAGTCAGGAGCCAATAAAAGAGGGCAAGCAGGCTCTGTGTCTAGAGACAACAGTGCTGGTCGTGGACGCGGTGCATCGCCATCAGCACGTGGCCATGGGACACGCTTGTCCTTCTATTCGGCAGCTGGACGTGTTGAGCCGCATCATGCCGAAGACTTGGTAGAGTGGATGACCAAGCCCTCCTCATCCTCCTCATCCTCTCTCACCCAGGCTCAGGGTACTGGCAAAGCAGCTGCCAAAGCGTCCCCTTCCCTGGTATCAATTTCATCATCAGTCACTCCTTCCCTAGACCAACCATGTCCTCCTGAGGAGTCCCCCGAACTGTTTGAGCACAGTGTTGGGTACATGCTCCAGGAGGATGCCCAGCGTTTCGAAGGGTCTGATGATGATACCCAGCTAGAGGAAGGCAGTAGCGTGACAGCAGAGAGAGGGGATGCTCAAGAAGGACACCAATCTGGCAGTCATGTTCCAGCAGCTGCAGCATACTGCCAGATTGGCTCCAGTGATGAGGAGGGAGGGGATGATGGGGTCACTGACTCCACGTGGGTGCCTAATAGGAGAGAGGAGGAGGAGGAGGAGGAGGATGAGGAGGAGGCACATCTCCAATGAGGCAGGATGCCCTCGGGGGGCCAGCGTAAGGGCAGCACACCGACGGAATCACACGGCAGAGCTCCGCCTGTGCAGGGCGCTGCCTCTGCCCGTTATTCAAAAAGTTCTTTGGTGTGGGCCTTTTTTGAGTCGAGTGCATCAGATCGCACAGCTGCTGTTTGCAACATATGTCTCAAGCGTATATCGCGTGGCCAAAACATCACCCGCTTGGGCACCACATGCTTGACCAGACATATGTTGACCTGCCATGCAGCTCGTTGGCATGCCTACCTTAAAGACCCACACCAAAGAACAAAGCTGACCTCTTCTTGCACCGCATCAGCTGGGATCTCCAACCCCACTATACCTTCAGTCCTCTCTGAAACCTGCTCTGAGAGGAATGAAGGTGTAGAATTAGGTGTGTCACAGCCAAGTACTTGCGGGCACTCTGCTAGCAGTACACCGACGTCCGATTCTAGCAGGCAAATTTCCCTGCCCCAGCTGCTGGACCGTCGAAAGAAGTTCACCCCCAGCCATCCACATGCCCAGCGGTTGAATGCTAGCTTGGCTAAATTGCTAGCGCTTCAACTGCTGCCTTTTCAGTTGGTAGACTCGGCCCCCTTCCGTGAGTTTGTGCAATGTGCAAGTCCTCAGTGGCAGGTTCCCAAATGCCACTTTTTCTCACGGAAGGCGATTCCGGCTCTCTACCGGCATGTGGAAGGCAATGTCTTGGCCTCGCTGGACAGGGCGGTCAGCGGTAAGGTGCATATTACCGCTGACTCATGGTCCAGCAGGCATGGACAGGGACGTTACCTTTCTTTCACGGCCCATTGGGTCACTCTTTTGGCAGCTGGGAAGGATGCAGGACAAGGTGCAGTAGTGTTGGAGGTTGTTCCACCGCCACGCCTCCAAAATGCTACTACTGGTTGTGACACACCTCTGTCCTCCACCCCATCCTCTTCTTCTTCCTCCGTGGCCTCTTCCTGTGCTTTGTCCTCGGAACCAGCGGTGCTCCGTAGGCGTTCAAGGGGCTACGCAAGTATGCAGGCAAAAAGATGCCATGCCGTGCTTGCGCTGGTGTGTTTGGGGGACAGGAGCCACACTGGGGCAGAGGTTCTGTCTGCTCTGCAGGGGCAGGCCGAGAGGTGGTTGACGCCACACCAGCTTAAGCCAGGAATGGTAGTTTGCGACAATGGCACCAACCTCCTCTCTGCTCTCTGACAGGGACAACTGACCCATGTGCCCTGTGTGGCTCACGTCCTTAACCTGGTGGTGCAGCGGTTCTTGGGCAGGTACCCGGGCTTACAGGATGTCCTGAGGCAGGCCAGGAAAGTCTGTGTGCATTTCCGCAGATCTTATAATGCCAGTGCTCGCCTGGCTGAGCTGCAAAAGGAGTTGAACCTGCCCAAGAACCGCCTTATATGTGACATGCCCACCAGGTGGAACTCAACATTGGCCATGCTGCAGCAGCTGCACACGCAGCAGAGGGCCATCAATGAGTACCTGTGCGACTATGGCACCAGGACAGGGTCAGGGGAGCTCGGGTTTTTTTCACCACGCCAGTGAGGCATGATCAGGGATGCATGCACTGTCCTGGCACCATTTGAGGAGGCCACGAGGATGGTGAGCAGTGACAGTGCATGCATCAGTGACACTGTACCTCTTGTCCACCTGTTGGAACATACGCTGCGTGGAATAATGGACAGGGCACTTGAGGCAGAACAGAGGCAGGAAGAGGAGGACTTCCTTGCCTCTCAACGCCCCCTTTACCTAGACAGTGTTCCTTCTGTCCCACCCATCGCACAGGAAGAAGAGGAGGAGGAGGAGGAGGAGGAGGAGGATTGTGTCAGCATGGAGGTGGAGCCTGGCACTCAGCATCATCAGCAGCAGTCTTTTAGGGATGATTTACAGTCCCAAGAAACCAGTGGACTTGTACGTGGCTGGGAGGAGGTGGCTGCGGATCATGTCGTCCTTAGTGACCCAGAGGACTCCGGACCGAATGCCTCAGCTAACCTACGCTGCATGGCCTCCCTGATCCTGCAAAGTCTGCAGAAGGATCCTCGTATTCTTCGGATCAAGGAGAGGGACCATTACTGGCTGGCCACTCTCCTTAATCCACGGTACAAGGGTAAGGTTGCGGACCTTATCTTACCGTCGCAGAGGGAGCAGAGGATGAGACAACTCCGGGAGGCCTTGCAGAAAGGTCTGTGCAACGCGTTCCCAGAGACTGGGAGGTTACAAACTCCTGGTCCTGGACAACGAGTTGCTGAGGCTTCGGTCAGTCAAAGAAGGAGCGGTGGGGAAGGTGGCCGTCTGACCGATGCGTTCAGACAATTCTTTAGTCCGCAGCCCCAAGGTATGATCGGTTCCAGCAACCATCGCCAGCGTCTGATATACATGGTGCAGGAATACCTAGGGGCAAGGTCAGACTTGGACACTTTCCCCACCGAAAATCCTCTGGCTTACTTGGTCTTGAGGATGGATCACTGGCCAGAGCTTGCACAGTATGCAATTGAGCTACTGGCCTGTCCTGCATCCAGCGTTCTTTCGGAACGCACATTCAGTGCTGCTGGAGGATTTGTCACGGATCACAGGGTGCGCCTGTCCACCGACTCTGTTGATCGACTGACCTTCATAAAGATGAACCAGTCTTGGATCACCACCAGCTACCAAACACCTGAAGCTGATATAACAGACTAATTTATTTTCAAATGTCACATCCCTTCAAGACTGATGCTGATGCTGAGAGACTGTCCTGTTATGTTGACTGACTATTCTCCTCCTCCTCAATGATCCGATTGATGATGATAGCTTGGAAGAACATTTTTGTTTCTGGGTGCCGCCACCAGTGGCTAAGGCCCAATTTTTCAGCCCCTGTTTAACAGTGGCGTGTTATTACAATTGTTTATGCAATGCTTTGCAGCAGGGCTCATTCCTGCACTCCAACTAGAGTATCTGGGAGTGGTTGCAGTGTCGTGGCACCAGCACCAGTGCCTAAGGCCCAATTTTTCAGCCCCTGTTTAACAGGGGCGTGTAATTACAATTTTTGATGCAATACTTTGCAACAGGGCTCATTACTGTGCTCCAAGTACAGTATCTGTGAGGGGTTGCAGTGTTGTGGCACCAGTGCCTAAGGCCCAATTTCTATGCCCCTGTTTAAAAGGGGCATGTAATTACAATTCTTGATCTAATAATTCACAGCAGGGCCCATTCCTGCGCCCACCAAGAGTAACTGTGAGGCCTTACAGTGTTGTGTCAACACCACCACCACCACCAAGGGCCCAATTTTTTAGCCCCTGTTTAACAGGGGCATGCAATTACAATTCTTGATCTAATAATTCACAGCAGGGCCCATTCATGCGCCCACCAAGAGTAACTGTGAGGGCTCACAGTGTTGTGGCAACACCAACATGTAAGGGGCAAATTTCAGCTGAGTATATACGGCAGGCCCCTACTTTCAAACATCCAACTTACAAACGACTCCTCCTTGCAAACGGAAGGATACAATAGGAAGTGAGAGGAAATCTACCCCTAGGAAGGCAAATTCTCTCTTGTAAGAGTTAATATGGGAAAAAAAGTGTCTCCTCTCCACTGATGCTTTATCACCAATTTTTGTTTCAATAAAAACCCCAAATTTTCAAAAAACATTTGTCATTAGGACAGAAAGTGAGGTGAACTGTTCTGAACAGGTGCACACTGCACAGACAGCAAAACAAATGTTACAGGGGTGATAACCCTTCACTATGTTTTCCAAAAAGCTTAAAAATAGATTTTTTGGCTGGAGCTACACTTAAACAATGTACCTGTTCAAAATTACAAACAGATTCTACATAAGAACAAACCTACAGTCCCTGTCTTGTATGCACCGCCTGTATACGGCTGTTCAGAGTATATAGGGCCTTTTTTATTTTGTGTGCGGGGTTCCCCTTAATATCCATAAAAGACCCAAAGGGGCTGGTAATGGGCTGGGGTAGGGGATGGGGTGTGTGATGGGGTAGCTATGCCATTTTTCTTAAAGATTTTCATCCATATTACCGGGACCAGACATTACATTAAAGCCGCAAGCAGTTTTAAATGGCTTTTTTTCCTTTAGAAATGTAATTTTGTGCAGGGACAGTTCTAAACACGGGAAACACGTGGCACTTCACAGGCATACTTTAGACACCCCCCAGGTACGATATTTAAAGGAATATTTGACTTTTTTTTCACTTTATGCATCATTAAAATGACTGCTCCAGAAAAACGTCCGTTTTTAAAACTTCTTTTTGCATTGATACATGTCCCCTGGTGCAGAACCCGGGTTCCCAAACCCTTTTTAGGACAATAACATGCATAATAGTCGTTATAATTAGCACTTTAGATTTCGAACGTTCGCATCCATTGTATTTAATAGGGTTCTAAAGTTTGTGCGAACTTTCGGTCCGTTCGCGGGTTCTGGTGCGAACGGAACCCGGGGGTGTTCGGCTAATCACTATTCACAATCTTCACACAGCATTCAAAATCCATTAGCCTCTGCCTCTCCAGACCCAGACCCAGGCCATAAGCCTGAGACCGTCGGATGCTGGATGAATGGGATTTTGGAGAAGATTTGATCTTACACTCATAAGGATGGGCAGAGGGTACCAAGGCAATCTGGGATCATCACCAGAACTGTCACCTTCCCCCCACCACAGCTTCAGATGGAAGCTGAGAATCAGAGGGAGCAGCAGAAAGGCATAAGCTGTCGTGGAGATCCACTCTGCGGTCAGCACCTCCACTAGGGGTGTGCATCTTCACTGGTCTCACGATTCGATTTGATTACGATTATCTGGTCAATGATTCCGTGATGCATCACGATGCATCACGATTACCGACGAGCTCTCACTTCCACTTGGGCCACCTAGGCGGCCCTTCCTCCCTGCAATCTTCTGAGACACATCACAGGTCTCAGAAGATTGCCCGGCTATGCAGGACAGCGCAGTGAGACATGCGCACCCGGCTGTGAAGCTGCAAGCTGTCACAGCCGGATGCCCACAGTAGGGATGAGCTCGGTGTTCGAGTCGAACATACGTTCGACTCGAACATCGGCTGTTCGATCGGTCGACGAAGATCGAACGATTTGGGCCGTTCGCGCCAAATTCGAGTGACGCAAACGGCGCACAATGCACTACGCCATCGCAGTGCAATCCAGGCGCTGTGATTGGCCAAGCATGCACTGTGACCCCGCATGCTTGGCCAATCACAGCGCCGTCAGCGAGGAGAGCCATAATTGGCCACAGGCAGGATGCCTGTGGCCAATTATAGCTCAGGGGGATTTAGTACACACCCCACACTATAAAAGGCCGCCAGCGCGGCGGCCTTGTGTAGTGTGTTCCGGTTCAGGGAGAGAGAAGGATAGGCAGGGACAGTGTCAGTGCTATTTGTTCATTTAACTTGTGTGCAGGGAGAGAGAAGGATAGGCAGGGACAGTGTCAGTGACATTCTTTGCTAAACCTTGTGTGCAGGGAGAGAGAAGGATAGGCAGGGACAGTGTCAGTGATATTCTTTGCTAAACCTTATGTGCAGGGAGAGCGAAGGATAGGCAGGGGACAGTGTCATTTTTGCTAAGCCTCCTGCACAGTATACACCTAAAGCTAGCCCTTATTGCTGTATTTTCCTGTTGTGTAACACAGGCAGGCATCTGCAGCACTTACAGTGGGCGTAGTGTGCTTCCTGCAAAATATACACCTGAAGCTAGCCCTTATTGCTGTGTTTTCCTGTTGTGTAACACAGGAAGGCATCTGCAGCACTTACAGCGGGCGTAGTGTGCCTCCTGCACATTATACACCTGAAGCTAGCCCTTATTGCTTGTGGTTTTTTTCTTTTGTGTTACACTAACAGGCATCTGTAGCACTTACAGCAGGCGTAGTGTGCTTCCTGCAAAATATACACCTGAAGCTAGCCCTTATTGCTGTGTTTTCCTGTTGTGTAACACAGACAGGCATCTGCAGCACTTACAGCGGGCGTAGTGTGCTTCCTGCAAAATATACACCTGAAGCTAGCCCTTATTGCTGTGTTTTCCTGTTGTGTAACACAGACAGGCATCTGCAGCACTTACAGCGGGCGTAGTGTGCCTCCTGCACATTATACACCTGAAGCTAGCCCTTATTGCTCAGGGTTTTTTTATTTTGTGTTACACTAACAAGCATCTGCAGCACTTACAGCGGGCGTAGTGTGCTTCCTGCAAAATATACACCTGAAGCTAGCCCTTATTGCTGTGTTTTCCTGTTGTGTAACACAGGCAGGCATCTGCAGCACTTACAGCGGGCGTAGTGTGCTTACTGCAATATATACACCTGAAGCTAGCCCTTATTGCTGTGTTTTCCTGTTGTGTAACACAGGCAGGCATCTGCAGCACTTACAGCGGGCGTAGTGTGCCTCCTGCACAGTACACACCTGAAGCTACCCCTTATTGCTGGTTTTCCCATCTCCCTGCAGGCCATTAGAATGTCTGGAAGGCAAACAAGGAGAGGCAGACAGTCAGGAGCCAATAAAAGAGGGCAAGCAGGCTCTGTGTCTAGAGACAACAGTGCTGGTCGTGGACGCGGTGCATCGTCATCAGCACGTGGCCATGGGACACGCTTGTCCTTTTTTTCGGCAGCTGGACGTGTTGAGCCGCATCATGCCGAAGACTTGGTAGAGTGGATGACCAAGCCCTCCTTATCCTCCTCATCCTCTCTCACCCAGGCTCAGGGTACTGGCAAAGCAGCTGCCAAAGCGTCCTCTTCCCTCGTATCAATGTCATCATCAGTCACTCCTTTCCTAGACCCACCGTGTCCTCCTGAGGAGTCCCCCGAACTGTTTGAGCACAGTGTTGTGTACATGCTCCAGGAAGATGCCCAGCGTTTCGAAGGGTCTGATAATGATACCCAGCTAGAGGAAGGCAGTAGCGTGAGAGCAGAGAGAGGGGATGCTTAAGAAGGACAGCAATCTGGCAGTCATGTTCCAGCAGCTGCAGCATACTGCCAGATTGGCTCCAGTGATGAGGAGGGAGGGGATGATGAGGTCACTGACTCCACGTGGGTGCCTGATAGGAGAGAGGAGGAGGAGGATGAGGAGGAGGCACATCTCCAACGAGGCAGGATGTCCTCGGTGGGCCAGCGTAAGGGCAGCACACCGACTGAATCACACCGCAGAGCTCCGCCTGTGCAGGGCGCTGCCTCTGCCAGTTATTCCAAAAGTTCTTTGGTGTGGGCCTTTTTTGAGTCGAGTGCATCAGATCGCACCGCTGCTGTTTGCAACATATGTCTGAAGCGTATCTCGCGTGGCCAAAACATCAGCCGCTTGGGCACCACCTGCTTGACCAGACATATGTTGACCTGCCATGCAGCTCGTTGGCAAGCGTATCTTAAAGACCCAAACCAAAGAACAAAGCGGACCTTTTCTTTCTCCTCATCAGCTGGGATCTCCAACCCCACTGTACCTTCAGTTCTCTCTGAAACCTGCACTGAAAGGAATGAAGGTGTAGAATTAGGTGTGTCACAGCCAAGTACTTGCGGGCACTCTGCTAGCAGTACACAGACGTCCGATTCTAGCAGGCAAATTTCCTTGCCCCAGCTGCTGGACCGTCGAAAGAAGTTCTCTCCCAGCCATCCACATGTCCAGCGGTTGAATGCTAGCTTGGCTAAATTGCTAGCAATTCAACTGCTGCCTTTTCAGTTGGTAGACTCTGTGAGTTTGTGCAATGTGCGGTTCCTCAGTGACAGGTTCCCAAACGCCACTTTTTCTCACGGAAGGCGATTCCAGCTCTCTACCGGCATGTGGAAGGCAATGTCCATGCCTCGCTGGACAGGGCGGTCAGTGGTAAGGTGCATATTACCGCTGACTCATGGTCCAGCAGGCATGGACAGGGACGTTACCTTTTTTTCACGGCCCATTGGGTCACTCTTTTGGCAGCTGAGAAGGATGCAGGACAAGGTGCAGTAGTGTTGGAGGTTGTTCCGCCGCCACGCCTCCAAAATGCTACTACTGGTTGTTGTGACAAACCTCTCTCCTCCACCCCCTCCTCTTCTTCTTCCTCCATGGCCTCTTCCTGTGCTTTGTCCTCGAAACCAGCGGTGCTCCGTAGGCGTTCAAGGGGCTACGCAAGTACGCAGGCAAAAAGATGCCATGCCGTGCTTGCGCTGGTGCGTTCGTGGGACAGGAGCCACACTGGGGCAGAGGTTCTGTCTTCTCTGCAGGGGCAGGCGAGAGGTGGTTGACGCCATGCCAGCTTAAGCCAGGAATGGTGGTTTGCGACAATGGCACCAACCTCCTCTCCGCCCTCCGACAGGGACAACTGACCCATGTGCCCTGTGTGGCTCATGTCCTTAACCTGGTGGTGCAGCGGTTCTTGGGCAGGTACCCGGGCTTACAGGATGTCCTGAGGCAGGCCAGGAAAGTCTGTGTGCATTTCCGCAGATCATATAATGCCAGTGCTCGGCTGGCTGAGCTGCAAAAGGAGTTGAACCTGCCCAAGAACCGCCTTATATGTGACATGCCCACCAGGTGGAACTCAACGTTGTCCATGCTGCAGCGGCTGCACACACAGCAGAGGGCCATCAATGAGTACCTGTGCGACTACGGCACCAGGACAGGGTCAGGGGAGCTTGTTTTTTTTTCACCACGCCAGTGGGGCATGATCAGGGATGCATGCACTGTCCTGGCACCATTTGAGGAGGCCACGAGGATGGTTAGCAGTGACAGTGCATGCATCAGTGACACTGTACCTCTTGTCCACCTGTTGGAGCATACGCTGCGTGGAATAATGGACAGGGCACTTGAGGCAGAACAGAGGCAGGAAGAAGAGGACTTCCTTGCCTCTCAAGGCCCCCTTTACCCAGACAGTGTTCCATCTGTCCCACCCATCACACAGGAAGAGGATGAGGAGGAGGAGGAGGAGGATTGTGTCAGCATGGAGGTGGAGCCTGGCACTCAGCATCAACAGCAGCAGTCTTTTAGGGATGATTTACAGTCCCAACAAACCCGTAGACTTGTACGTGGCTGGGAGGAGGTGGCTGCGGATCATGTCGTCCTTAGTGACCCAGAGGACTCCGGACTGAATGCCTCAGCTAACCTACGCTGCATGGCCTCCCTGATCCTGCAAAGTCTGTGGAAGGATCCTCGTATTCTTCGGATCAAGGAGAGGGACCATTACTGGCTGGCCACTCTCCTTGATCCACGGTACAAGGGTAAGGTTGCGGACCTTATCTTTCTGTCGCAGAGGGAGCAGAGGATGAGACATCTCCGGGAGGCCTTGCAGAAAGGTCTGTGCAACGCGTTCCCAGAGACTGGGAGGTTACAAACTCCTGGTCCTGGACAACGAGTTGCTGAGGCTTCGGTCAGTAGCAGAAGAAGCGGTGGAGAAGGTGGCCGTCTGACCGATGCGTTCAGACAATTTTTTAGTCCGCAGCCCCAAGGTTTGATCGGTTCCAGCAACCATTGCCAGCGTCTGATATACATGGTGCAGGAATACCTAGGGGCAAGGTCAGACTTGGACACCTTTCCCACCGAAAATCCTCTGGCTTACTGGGTGTTGAGGATGGATCACTGGCCAGAGCTTGCACAGTATGCAATTGAGCTACTGGCCTGTCCTGCATCCAGCGTTCTTTCGGAACGCACATTCAGTGCTGCTGGAGGCTTTGTCACGGATCACAGGGTGCACCTGTCCACCGACTCGGTTGATCGACTGACCTTCATAAAGATGAACCAGTCTTGGATCACCACCAGCTACCAAGCACTTGAAGCTGATATAACAGAATAATTTATTATCAAATGTCACATCCCTTTAAGACTGATGCTGATGCTGAGTGACTGGCCTGTTATGTTGACTGACTATCCTCCTCCTCCTCAATGATCCGATTCTTGATGATAGCTTGGAAGAACTTTTTTGTTTCTGGGTGCCGCCACCAGTGGCTAAGGCCCAATTTTTCAGCCCCTGTTTAACAGGGGCATGCAATTAAAAATTTTGATGCAATGCTTTGCAGCAGGGCTCATTCCTGCACTCCAACTAGAGTATCTGGGAGAGGTTGCAGTGTCGTGGCACCAGCACCAGTGCCTAAGGCCCAATTTTTCTGCCCCTGTTTAACAGGGGCGTGTAATTACAATTTTTGATGCAATACTTTGCAACAGGGCTCATTGCTGTGCTCCAAGTACAGTATCTGTGAGGGGTTGCAGTGTTGTGGCACCAGTGCCTAAGGCCCAATTTTTCTGCCCCTGTTTAACAGGGGCATGTAATTACAATTCTTGATCTAATAATTCACAGCAGGGCCCATTCCTGCGCCCACCAAGAGTAACTGTGAGGGCTTACAGTGTTGTGACAACACCACCACCACCACCAAAGGCCCAATTTTTCAGCCCCTGTTCAACAGGGCCATGCAATTACAATTCTTGATCTAATAATTCACAGCAGGGCCCATTCATGCGCCCACCAAGAGTAACTGTGAGGGCTTACAGTGTTGTGGCACCAGCACCACCACCAAAGGCCCAATTTTTCCTACCACTGTTCAACAATGGCATGTAAATACAATTCCTGATATAATAGTTCACAGCAGGGCGTTCCAGCGCCCACCAAGAATAACTGTGAGGGCTCACAGTGTTGTGGCAACACCAACATGTAAGGGGCAAATTTCAGCAGAGTATATACGGCAGGCCCCTACTTTCAAACATCCAACTTACAAACGACTCCTACTTGCAAACGGAAGGAGACAACAGGAAGTGAGAGGAAATCTACTCCTAGGAAAGGAAATTCTCTCCTATAAGAGTTAATATGGGGAAAAAGGTGTCTCCTGTCTACTGATGCTTTATCACCAATCCTTGTTTCAATAAAACCCCCACTTTTCAAAAACATTTGTCATTGGGACGGAAAGTGAGGTGAAATGTTCTGAACAAGGGGCACAGACAGCAAAACAAATGTTACAAGGGTGATAACCCTTCCCTATGTTTTCCAAAAAGCTTAAAAATAGATTTTTTGGCTGGAGCTACACTTAAACAATGTACGTGTTCAAAATTACAAACAGATTCTACTTAAGAACAAACCTACAGTCCGTGTCTTGTTTGCACCGCCTGTATACTGCTGTTCAGAGTATATAGGGCCTTTTTTATTTTGTGTGCGGGGTTCCCCTTAATATGCATTCAAGACCCAAAGGGGCTGGTAATGGACTGGGGTAGGGGGTGGGGGGGGGGGGGGCTGGTGGGGTAGCCATGGCATTTTTCTCAAAGATTTTCATCCATATTACCGGGACCAGACATGACATTAAAGCCGCAAGCAGTTTTAAATGGCTTTTTTTCCTTTAGAAATGTCATTTTGTGCAGGGACAGTTCTAAACACGGGAAACACATGCCACTTCACAGGCATACATTAGACACCCCCCAGGTACGATATTTAAAGGAATATTTCACTTTTTTTTTTCACTTTATGCATCATTAAAATGACTGCTCCAGAAAAAACTTCCGTTTTTAAAACTTCTTTTTGCATTGATACATGTCCCGTGGGGCAGGACCCGGGTCCCCAAACCCTTTTTAGGACAATAACATGCATATTAGTCGTTATAATTAGCACTTTAGATTTCGAACGTTCGCGTCCATTGTATTTAATAGGGTTCTAACGTTCGCGCGAACTTTCAGTCCGTTCGAAGGTTCTGGTGCAAACCGAACCGGGGGGTGTGCGGCTCATCCCTAGCCCACAGTGGTATTGCCAGCGCCATGGACAGAATGGAGGGTTCGGGTGGCCACGTCGCTCGATTGTGGGACAGGTGAGTGTCTTTTATTAAAAGTCAGAAGATACACTTTTTTTGTAGCTGCTGACTTTTAATAAAACAAAAAATTTACTGAACTCTGCTTTGAAATAAAAATAACCTCACTCCCTTAATGTGGAGTTCCACCTAAAAGTGCAACTTCCGTTTTTAGCACTCCTCGCCCCCTGACATGTCACATTTGGCATGTAATTCTTTTTGGGGGGTGGGGTGTCCTCTTTTTAGTGGGACTTCCTGTCCCGACCGCCTAGATGACTCCTTCTCTTGCCCTAGGTTGCCCCTCCTTGCCAGCGATCTTCTGGGACACAACACATGTCCCAGAAGATTGGCTGGCAAATGGCAGAGCACAGTGCTCGCCTGGCCATGAAGCCATAAGCTATCATGGCCAGGTGCCCACAGTAGATATGATGGCGTCGAGGAGAGGAGGGGGAAAGTCGCGGGGCTCCGTGCGGCCGCATTGCTGGACTGTGGGACAGGTAAGTGTTGGTTTAATAAAAGTCAGCAGCTACACTTTTTGTAGCTGCTGACTTTTAATAAACGAAAAAACAGTGGAACTCCGCTTTAAAAAGTGCACTAATCCGGTGCACTACAGGGTACAGGAATTCATGCATGTGGCTGGTGGGAGGTCAGGAGAGATTAGACTCCACAGCAAACAGCCCTGTGAAGTTCCCTGTACTGTCTCTGTGCTGAAATTTCTCTGGGCTCCCAAGTTTGCACATTCCAGCACAATGGGAGTTAACACAGTGGAATGTGCAAACGGGAAGCCGGGGGAAATCTCAGCACAGAGCAAGTGTAGGAGCCAGTGTAAGAATACTGCTGTTAAAATACCCATTTTGTAATAAATGCTGTTATAATCCATTAAGTGGCCACCGCTGTATGTGCCTTTTAAAATATATGCAGCTTCTCATACCTGCATTTCTGTCTGTGTATAACTGTATATTCCTCTCATGTGACTCTGTCCGGTCCAGCCCGCCTCTCACCTCTCACCTCACGTCTCTCGTTCTCCTCTCTCCGGACGTCAGTGGGAGTTCTCAGCCCCGCCCACCGACTGTAGCTATTAGATCAGAAGAGAGGTCGGCGGGGCTGATGTCAGGAGAAACGTGAGAGGTGGGAGGCGGGCTGGAGCAAACAGTCACATGAGCAGAGTATACACTGTATACAGACAGAAATGCATATGAAGCTGCATATATTTTAAAAAGCACATGCAGCGGTGGCCACTTAATGGATTATAACGGCATTTATTACAAAACTGGCATTTTAATAGACATGCTCGGAGCGCTCTCCCGGGAGGGGCGGGGCAAGTCGGGATGATGTCACCCGACATCGATTATTGGGGTCACACGCATCAATGCCGCATCGGGGAGCCCCGAATCGCTATGCATCGATGCAACGATTAAATTCAGAACCCCTAACCTCCACCCCGATTTCTTGCAGATTCTGGGCCCTGGAATGGAACTTCAGCAACTTGGTGTTGACTGGGGATGTACCTCTGGAAGAAAAATACCAAGCACTGTTAGTTCTTGGAAGACTCGCAGTAGTCTGGACCATTCATTGTCATTCAGACTTGTCCTGGACAAATAGTTTGCCTGAAGATTCTTCTGACCAGGCACATAGGCCGCAGATAGCTACAGAAGATTAACTTGGGCAGATTCTATAATTAGAGAAACCTCTTTCAGAGGGGAGAGACTGAGCCTTATTTCCAGATGTAGACCACAGTCATTGTGCTGTCCAACTTTACCAGGACAGGCTTACCCCGGATGAGGTAACTGAAGGCTAAGAGCCTAAAATGCTGCTCTCAACTCCAGGACATTGGACACCATCTTGGACCCTTGAAAAAGACCATTTGCCCTGAGCCCATTGCTCTTGAAGTAGGGCTCCCCTACTACTTTGCTGGTGTCTAACTGCACCACCAGCCACTAGGTCGTTAGAAGGAAATTACATTGCAGATGATTTAGTTTCTTCAACCACAAGTTTAGGCCACTGGTCCAGAAACCCGTCTTGAACAGGAGCGAGAGTTAAACTAAGCCTACCTGAGCTGCTGGAGTGAGCCGATTTCTATGGCTCAATCTGAGACAAGAAGGATGAAAGATCTCCAAATATGGCCTAAAATGCTTGCCTTAAGGGACCAGGTGTCAATCACCAAAGCCATACCTATGTCCACAGAGGAGCCACAAAGTGCCCCTAAGGCATGTATGTGTGCACAATCCCAAAATACCAGAAAGCATCCCGACATGGAACTCTTTACTTCCCAGTTTTTCCTGGTCTCCCAGACAGAAATGCCTAAGCTAACCTCTCTGGAGTGAGTGTGAGCGTGGAAACTGACTCTTGAGTTTTTCGGTCTCCTTTAACTCAGCAGACATTCATCTTAAGGCAGGAAGCCAAACTGACCACTATTAAAATTAGGCTTCACCTTATGCGATCAAGAAAAATGCAGTGATAGCGCTTGTCCTTGAATGCCACAACATCTTCTGATGGTAAGGTCATGTATATGGCCAATTCCACAAGTGACAGGCACTGACCAGAGGGTTGATCCCAACCCCTGGACATCTTTCAGTTCAAAGGGGCATAACTTTGACATCCTGCTGTGACAACATACTCCAATCTTGTAGAACGAGCACTTGATCCATCCAACATAAGGTAATTGTCAAGTTGTCATCTGGAGGTATTTACAAAAACTTCCAAAGCTTCACTTCTATTTAAAGGCATGTCACTAACCTTACCAATCTGAACAATGGTCTTCCTCATCTTCCTGTTCAGAAGAGACTGAAGAGGATTGATTGGCTTGAGAAGGCCCTGCATAGAAGACTGGACATTGCCAGAATAGATGGCCCTTGCAGGAGATGAATTCAGCCATTCCTTTAGAGTGTCTTGACCATATGCTTAATTGTGACAACTTGGTCACCATCATCTTAATCACAGCCTGCCTGAACAAAGTAGGAATCACATGTTCATTCACCTCCTCTTGGGAAGAAGCTGACAAGGGTTAATTTGCCTGAGGAGGTTCTGAGACTACTCATTGGCACCATATATGACCCCTTCACAGAGTAAGTGGAAACAACTCCTTCAGAATGTGTTCAATGAATGTGACAACCTGGCAGGTGTGGACATTTTTATCCCTGGCTGCTTGAATCAGCAGGGCTTATAATCTCATACTCATCTGTCTCTTCTTTTTGGAAGACCCCGAAGAAGATGGTTTGCCTGGAAGGCTAGAAAACTGCTCACTGATAGAAAGGATAGCCCTTTCACAGGGTGAGGGGAAACACTTTTTTAGAGCGTATTAGCCTCATGTAACAATCTGTTTAGATGTCTTATCCATGGTTGCTTGAACAAAGCAAAATGTATGCAGTCATGTCCATTCGGAAAATGGGCTGTTTCACCTGGTATGGCTAGACAGCTTCTCATTGCCAGAGCAGATAACCCTTTCAAAGGGTGAGCAGAAACCACTCCTTTAGAGTGTATTGACAATTAGTTTATTAAATGTGACATCATATTAGGTGTCATCTTTATCCCTGGCTGCTTGAGCCAGTGGGATACATACTGTCATGCCTATCCGTGTATTCCTCTTATAGAGGCTGAAGAGGGATGTTTGCTTGGGAAAGCTATGAGACTGCTAATTGCCAGAGAATTTAACCCCTTCACAGGGTACGTATTGGCCACTTGTTTGATAAATAAGACACCCTGTTCGGTATCATAATCCTTATTCTCTGGTTGCTTATTCAAAACAAGATTCACACAGTCACGTTTCTCCACATCTTCCCCTTTTGGAGAGTCTAAAGAGGCTAATTTACCTGGAAAGGCTATTAGACTGGTCATTGCCAGAACATATAACCATATAAAAGCAAGATTCATACCGCCATGTTCATTCATCTCTTCTTTATTGAAGAGCCTGAAGAGGGCTGTTTTGCTCTGAGACTGATTGCCAATAGATAACTTTCTCACAGAGTTTTGCGTGCCATTTAAGAAATCAGCCAATAAAAATAATTAAATGCTGTAAAATAGCTTGCTCAGTAACAAACCCTAAAGGGTTAACCACCGCTAGGGGGAGAAAGAAGCTGCCATGTACAGCCCTGATTCACCAGGTGGTTAATGAACTAAACCTTGCCCTGCCAGGACATATTGAAAGAGTTTTGTTCAGAACAGCAACAAAAGGGTAGGAATTTGCAACAGAATCACAATAATATTCTGCAATGTACACAAACCAAGGGAATTGTAGACATCATAAACATGCTTCTCCCCCTTTTTTTTTTTTTGGGTGAAAAACTGAAGAGCACAAAGAAATATAAAAGGATATCCCATATCTCAACAGGCCATGGCTGGCTCCAGTAATCATCCACAGGTGACCCCCTCTACCTTCTCTGGAAATGATGGTCTTTTGAGGGGGTTGGCTAAATGACACAGTAGTAAAGCAAACATGAGAAGCCACCAACAGGTTATTGCCATGTGTGAACAGAGAGAGGGGTTGATTTACTAAATGGAAATTCACTCTGCACTACAAGTGCACTTGTAAGTGCAGTCGCTGTAGATCTGAGAGGAAGATCTGAAATTAGGGGAAGCTCTGCTGATTTTATCATCCAATCATGTGCAAGCAAAAATGCTGTTTTTTATTTTCCATGCATGTCCACCTCAGATCTACAGCAACTGCACTTCCAAATGCACTTTCAGTGCACTTGTAGTGCAAAGTGGATTTGCCTTTCATAAATAACCTCCAAAGTATTACTTTGTCCACCTGTTATGCAGAGTACTCCCTGTGGAGGAGCTCAGGCTATGCATGGTGGCTGCAGGGAGCAAGGCACAACAATACCCAGCAATGCAGCATTCATTTGGATTCAAAGCAATTTAAAAATTTAGCTCACCCAACCATAGCCATCCGACTGTAAATACTGGCACAGCGCGAGTACACGTGCATAAGGGAGACTATGCCAACACCGCTACCCACTTTACATGGACCCAACGGACCCCAGACAAGGCTGTTAGCCATGATAAAAGCTGCCCGAGGACTCCCTGGATTATGGGTGATTTAGCCGAGACACCAGGGACTGCGTCCAGCTTAATCCACACACATGGACGGATGACCAGCCCTTTAGACCATCCAGATAGTGGAGCACACCTAGGTCCTGCGCATAGGAGAAAAAGAAGAACGCTGAGGCTGTAGGTGAGCTCAAATTTATATGAGTTAAGTCCTGGAGGCATGGGGGGCGGAGCCTATACCCCAGCTGTGCCGACATGGAGCCGTCAGGAAAGCATGGTACGTGATTCAGCGGGGATGTGCCGCATGCCTGCAGTATAACTATTGTTGGCGGGCGGCAAGCAGTTAAACATAATAAAATGTATTTAAATAATGCTTATGTGCAAATAAACAAAATATAAAATAATTTGATTAAACACCCCTCCTCTAAGATTCTCCTCTTCTTTTTATTCTTATCCTGCTACATCCTCTATTTGTTCTTCTTCTTTGTTTCTAAAAAGTCTCTGTTGTTATTCATAGAAACATAGAAAAGTGACGGCAGAAAAAGATGGAGTAGTCCATTAAGTCTGTTCATTTTATTTTGCTTTTGTTTTTTAGTGTTTTTCTGAGTATTCCCATCTGTTACCCTTAATTTTTTCTTTGAGTCTGTGTGGACTCCTTGGTTCTCTCCAACCCCTTCCAAAGTTTCCTTGGTGCCCTCCTGGAAGTCTTTGTTGATATACCCTACTAAAAACCTCAGTGTTAAAGTGTCTGTTCACCAACGCCAGAAGTCTGCCAAGTGAGTTGGAAGCTCTGGTGCATGAGGAGAGCTATGATGTAATCGGTATTGCTGAAACTTGGCTTCATTCCTCACATGACTGGGCTATTAATATTCCTGGCTATGCACTCTTTCGGAAAGACAGGGTAAAAAGGAAGGGTGAAGTGGTCTGTCTCTATGTGAGAAGTGATCTCAAAGCGAGTGTGAAAGAGGACCTGGTGGATGGAGAGTGTGATGAGTCTGAAGCATTATGGGTGGAACTGCATACAGATGTGCGTAGTTCAAAGCTAATCATTGGAGTTTGTTATAGACCACCCAATGTTAATGAGGAGTTAGAGACTCAGCTCCTTGCACAGATGGAAAGGGCTGCAAGGGCTGGGACGGTGATAATAATAGGGGATTTTAACTACCCAGAAATTAACTGGAGTAATGGAACTGCTGGGACAGTTAAAGGGCAAAAATTTATAAACCTATTGCAGGACAATTTTATGGTCCAGTTTATTGAGGCCCCAACTAGGAATGATGCTCTGTTGGACCTGGTAATCTCAAACCATGCAGAGCGTATTACTAATGTTCAGATAAAGGAACACCTGGGTAGCAGTGACCATAACATGATTTAATTTGATGTTAGTTGTAAGCAAAAATCACATACAGGAAAGATAAAAACACTTAATTTCAAGAGAGCAAATTTTCCAAGGATGAGCGCTGCTCTCCAGGACTTAGACTGGGAAGGAATATTGGCATCAATGGGCACAGAACAGAAATGGGAATTCTTCAAAAAGACTGTTTGTGAACTCACTGCAAAGTATATTCCCATGGGCAATAAGTTTAAAAGGCTAAAAATAAAACCTATGTGTCTCACTGCCAAAGTTAAAAAAGCTATAAACTATAAGAAAAGAGCTTTTAAAAAATATAAAAATGAGGGAACACTAGTGTCATTTAAATGTTACAAAGAATATAACAGGATATGTAAAAAGGAAATTAAGGATGCAAAAATTCAAAATGAACGACAGATTGCAAAAGATAGTAGGACAAACCCCCAAAAATTCTTCAAATATATTAATAGTAAAAAGGTCAAGTCTGAGCATGTAGGCCCTTTACAAAATAATCTAGATTGGGTGACTGGGGACAAAGAGAAGGCTAATTTATTAAATACTTTCTTCAGTTCTGTGTATACAAAGGAGCATGGGGGAGCTCATGTCCAAAATGGGGGTGGTAGTGACACAGCCCCAAATCCACAATGGCTCAAAAGTGATATGGTCCAGAAATATTTAGATGGAATAAAGGTGGATAAAGCACCTGGACCAGATGGCATACACCCACGGATCCTAAAAGAATTGAGCTCTGTAATTTCAAAGCCATTGTATTTAATTTTTAGGGACTCATTAATGACAGGAATAGTACCACTGGATTGGCGCAGGGCCAATGTGGTGCCTATATTTAAAAAGGGAACAAAGTCTTTACCAAGCAACTATAGACCTGTTAGTTTAACTTCTATAGTTGGGAAAATACTGGAGAGATTAATAAAAGACCACATAGATGAGTTCTTGCTGGAAAAAAACTATTTAAGCAACAGACAGCATGGATTCATGAAAGACAGAAGTTGTCAAACAAACCTGATTACTTTTTATGAAGAGGTAAGTAAGACCTTGGACAGAGGGGTGGCTGTGGACGTGGTATACTTGGATTTTGCAAAAGCGTTCGATACAGTTCCCCACACACGGCTCATGTGTAAGGTAAAGTCTACAGGATTGGAAATATCAGTTTGTAAATGGATAGAAAACTGGCTAAAAGACAGAATTCAGAGAGTAGTGGTTAATGATTCTTACTCTGAATGGTCCAAGGTTATCAGTGGTGTACCCCAAGGTTCAGTGCTGGGACCCTTACTTTTTAATATGTTTATAAATGATATTGGGTCTGAGATCAAAAGTAACATTTCTGTCTTTGCAGATGACACCAAGCTATGCAGTGGAATAACGTCCTTACAGGATGTCGCCAATTTACAAGCCGACCTCAATGCTCTGTCTAATTGGGCGACTATGTGGCAGATGAGGTTTAATGTTGATAAATGTAAAGTTATGCACTTGGGGGCTAAGAATATGAATGCATCATACATACTAGGGGGAGTACAACTGGGGGGATCCGTAGTGGAGAAGGATCTGGGGGTTTTGGTAGATCATAAGCTCAATAATGGCATGCAATGCCAAGCTGCGGTTTCCAAAGCGAGCAAAGTCCTTTCTTGTATTAAGAGAGGTATGGTCTCCAGAGAGAGAGATATCATTTTGCCCCTGTTCAAATTATTAGTAAGACCTCATCTGGAATATGCAGTTCAGTTTTGGGCCCCAGTTCTCAAAAAGGATATTGGGGAACTGGAGAAAGTGCAGAGAAGGGCAACCAAACTGATAAGAGGCATGGAGGAGCTCAGCTATGAGGAGAGATTAGAGGAACTGAATTTATTCTCTCTTGAGAAGAGGAGATTAAGGGGGGATATGATCAACATGTACAAATATATAAGGGGTCCATATAGTGAACTTGGTGTTCAGTTATTCACTTTACGGTCAACACAAAGGACAAGGGGGCACTCTTTGCGTCTAGAGGAAAAGAGATTTCACCTCCAAATACGGAAAGGTTTTTTCACAGTAAGGCCCCTTTCACACTGAGGCGCTTTGCAGGCGCTATTGCGCTCTAAATAGCGCCTGCAATGCGCCCCAAAAAAGCCTCTCAATACTATCCAATGTGAAAGCCCGAGGGCTTTCACACTGGAGCGTTGCGCTTGCAGGAGGCTCAAAAAACTCTTGCAAGCCGCATCTTTGAGGCGCAATAGGAGCGCTAAAAATAGCGCTCCTATAGCGCCCCTGCCCATTGAAATCAATGGGGTAGCGCCTCTAATACGCCCGCAAAACGCCTCAAAGAGGCGTTATTGCGGGCGTTTTTAACCCTTTTTTAAAATACCCCCGGTAGCGTCCGCAAATCACGGCAAAAAAAATGGTATAGCGGCGCTAAAAATAGCGCCGCTATACCGCCAGTGCATCCAGCCCCTCAGTGTGAAAGTAGCCTAAGAGCTGTGAAAATGTGGAATAGACTCCCTGCAGAGGTGGTTCTGGCCAGCTCAGTAGATTGCTTTAAGAAGGGCCTGGATTCTTTCTTAAATGTACATAATATAACTGGGTACTGACATTTATAGGTAAAGTTGATCCGGGGAATATCCGATTGCCTCTCGGGGGATCAGGAAGGAATTTTTTCCCCTGCTGTAGCAAATTGGATCATGCTCTTCTGGGTTTTTTTGCCCTCCTCTGGATCAACTGTGGGTATAGAATTGGGTATATGGGATTGTACGATATATTTTTTTATTTTATTTTTTTATGGTTGAACTGGATGGACTTGTGTCTTTTTTCAACCTGACTAACTATGTAACTATGTAACTATGTAACTATGTTATTTTGGTATCCCCTTCTCGGGGGTTCTTACTGAGGAGTTATACAGCAGCTGATATCTTTTAGACCCCTTTCACACTGGCACCGCTCTGCGTCAGCGGTAAAGCGCCGCTAATTTTAGCGGCGCTTTTTGTTCGCTAGCGGGGCACTTTTAACCCCCGCTAGTGGCCGAAGACAGGATTAAATGCACCCGAAAAGCACCGCTCCCGAAGCGCTTTGCAGGTGCTTCGGCAGCAGTGCCCATTCATTTCAATGGGCAGGGGTGGTGGAGGGGCGGTGGAGGAGTGGTGCGGCTCCAAAGATGCTGCCTGCAGGACTTTTTCAAATTTTTTCTAACGTCCTGCAAACGCACCACTCCAGTGTGAAAGCACTCGGGCTATCACACTAGGGCTGCAGGGGAGGCGTTTTACAGGCACAATTTTTAGCCCTTTAGCGCCAAAAAACGCCTTCAGTGTGAAAGGGGTCTTAAAGGGAGGTATTCTCTCATCATAGTTACCAACCCGCTTGTTCTGGAAATATGTTTGTCCTTCCATCGGCATTGTGTGATGTTCTAAAGCTATTTGGGGTAGATTGGTTTCCATATATTACTCTCCCCAAATTGTTTCCTCTCTGGTATTGTTCTTTCTCATTTATTCATCCTACTTTATCTACATTCTTTTTAACACTCAATACTGTTATCCATTCTTCCTCTTTTGTTTCTTTCCTCTCAATTGATGATTCTTTGGTTTTGTATAGTT
Organism: Rana muscosa; assembly: GCA_029206835.1. NCBI lineage: Eukaryota > Metazoa > Chordata > Amphibia > Anura > Ranidae > Rana > Rana muscosa. The sequence continues at coordinate 1,164,676,703 of CM055116.1, forward strand.
GTATGGTTTAGCACAGAAATTGAAGACACAGTAGGGATTGAAGGTTATTTTTATTTTTTCATTTCATTACATTTTAAGAATGAAATATTAACACAAACAAATCATAGGTTTTCTAAAAAGTTTTATTTGTTTTTACACATGGTTTATGCTTAGCACTGCACCTTTTTTCACTTGCATTGCATTTGTGTACCAGTCTGGGCCACAAAATTCTGATCAGCTGCTGACCATATAACAAAAAGAACATACAAACTGAGGCTTCTGTAGCCCTGGCTGGCAGCCCTTTATTCCTAGGTTCACACCTATGTGTTTTTTTTTTTTTGTAAAATCTTTTTATTGAAGTTTTTATAGACACACACATTTTGCCCACACATAGGCACAACATCTGCCCACGTAGGGGCCGTTACCCTGTGTCGGCAACATACCAACACAGGGCCACAAATAACACATACACTTTAACTTAACTTACACTGTAACTCCAGACTGGGGGAGAGGGTCCATTCAAGATAAGTCATGCTCAAAGTGATATCAATAGAGGATGGTAGCCTGAAAAAATTGTTTGGGTTAAGAAAATGATAACCTAGTGATACGTTACAAGTTTAGGCATTGGTCACTATTCACTTGCCGTGTTTCTGTCCTCTAGCCAACAACTCCACACCTTTTCAAATTTGTGCGGACAACCTCTGGACGAGTAAGTGGCTTTATATAGGGGCAAACTGGCATTAACTAATCTTTTCCAGAATTTAACAGAGGGGGGAGACGGTTGTTTCCAGTTCATCGTAATGGCTTTGCGCGCATAGTATAGTAGCAGGGATATGAGTGCTTTCCTGGCTCTGATCATTGGCAGTTGATCAACTAGTCCTAGCAAACAGTATATAGGTTCATATGGGACGCAAGTCCCAGTGGCCTTAGTGATCACCCGTAGCACTTCATTCCAATAGTGTACGATTGCTGGGCAAGCCCAGAAAATGTGGAAGAAACCCCCTGGTTGGTAGGAGCAACGCCAGCACTCCGGAGAATGCTCCGGCGACATCTGGTGAAGCCTGTGAGGTGTGTAGTGAGCTCTGTGTACAATTTTATATTGGACTAATTTATCCCTCGCTGAGACCAGTGGGGAGAAGGGAAAATCCCAAACCTCCCGCCAGTCGTCGTCGTCCAGCCCCGGTATGTCCTCCACCCATTTCCTGCGAAGGGAAGACAGCTCGGGGATAGCAGCAACCAGCAGGGATCCATAGATCTGAGACGTAGGCTTCTCCAGGTCTTTCACCCGGATGGTAGATTCTAGCTCGGAGTATGCCAGTTCAACTGGCCTGCTCAAAAATTGGCACCTGTAGGCATGTGCAATTTGGAGATATCTAAAGTGGGCTCGTTCAGGCATGTTAAATTTGGCGCATAAAGTGTGAAAGGGGGTGAGATCTCCGTTGGTGATGATATGTTTGAGGGTCAGTATTTTGTATTTGGCCCAGGCCTGCGGATCTGGGATAGTGTGGAATTGCGATAGGTTAGGATTCAGCCACAAGGGGGTGTGAGGAGACCAAGAGTTCGGCTGGAGTGTCCTCAGCGCCTCACCCGCCTTCCATGCCCGCATAGTGGTACACATCGAAGGGGTGAGATTGTGAGGCGTTTTAGGCCCCCTGAACAGCAGCCCCTCCAGTGCCTCCAAGGACCCCACTATGGCTGCCTCCAGCACCGTTGCAGAGTTGGTCAGGTCCGGTCGTAACCACCAATGGGCAGTCACAAGCTGAGTGGCCAAATAATACTTGTAACAATCAGGGAGGGCCAGGCCTCCACTGTCCACAGGCCTGGTCAAGGTGGAATATTTGAATCTAGGCGGCCTGGACCCCCAAATAAAGGAGAGGAAGAGTTGCCTGAGGGAATTAAAGAAAACATTAGTCAGCCAGTGAGGGGAGTTCCGAAAAATGTATGTGAGTTTAGGGAGGACTTTCATCTTGAGCAAGTTAATACGCCCAATGAGCGAAAGGGGGAGATTACTCCACGCCTTAAGTTTGGCTTTAATGGCTACCAAGACAGGGTCGAGATTGAGCCGCACAAAGTCCCCACTCTCTCTTGAGACAACAATTCCCAAATAGGTGAACTGCTCAACCCATTGAAGCGGGAGAGAGGAGGGTGAGGAGGACTTGGCCCCCGCATCCACTGGAAACAACTGCGACTTGTGCCAGTTCACTCTCAGCCCCGTGAAGGCGGCGAAGGCATCCATGATACTAAGTGCGCCCCGCAGAGAGTCACCAGCGTCATTCAAGAACAGGAGCATATCGTCCGCGTAAAGAGCCACCCTCTCCTCCAGCCAGCCCACCCTAATGCCGCGTACACACGATCATTTTTCCCGTCGGGAAAAATTACATTTTTTTTTTTCGCCGAGAAAAACGATCGTCTGTGGGCTTTATGCCGTTTTTCTCGTTGAGAAAAACGGCAGGAAAAACGACGAGAAAAATTAGAACATGTTCTAAATTTTCTCATCGTTTTTTCCATCATTTTTTTCCGCGGCAGTTTTCCCATAGGGAGACACTGCCGTGGAGCCCACAGACAGTCGTTTTTCTCGACAAAGAAAAAAATGACGGGAAAAACGGTCGTGTGTGGGGGAAAATGCCGTTCCCTCGTTTTTCATTTTTTTTCATGTCGTGATTCACGGCGGTGTTTTCACCGCCGTGAATCACGATCGTGTGTACGCGGCATAAGACCACGGACCTCGGCCGAGCTCCTAAGGGCTTCAGCAATAGGCTCCATGGCCAGGGCGAACAGAGCCGGGGAGAGAGGGCATCCTTGTCTGGTGCCCCTCTGCAGGGGGAACGGAGGAGACAGGGAGCCATTCAGCTTAATGCATGCCGTGGGACCAGTGTAAAGTGTGCGTATCCAACCTATGAATTTTAACGGGAACCCCATTCTTCTAAGCACCTCCCATAGATAGACCAATTCCACTGTGTCGAATGCCTTCTCTATATCTAAGGTGGCAATGGTTCTAGTGCCTTGGTTAGTATGAGGAGCATGAATATTAGTGAATAATCTGCGTATGTTAATGTCTGTAGATCTACCGGGCATAAAGCCCGTTTGGTCAGAGTCAATCAGGGATTTTATTACTACGTTAAGTCTAGTGGCCAATAGCTTGGTCAAGATTTTAAGGTCACAGTTGAGAAGTGCAATTGGCCTGTAAGAGGCGCATAACTTAGGGTCTCTATGAGGCTTTGGAATGAGAACTATGTGGGCCTCTCTCATAGAGGGTGGTAAGGAGTCTTGGTTCAAGCAAGTTTGAAACATCTGAGCTAGTTTGGGGGCAAGCAATTCTGTGTGGGCCCTATAGTACTCAATGGGCAGGCCGTCCGGCCCTGGGGTTTTACCTGCCGGAAAAGACTTAATGGCCAATGTGACCTCTTCTGGAGTGATTTCCGAGACAAGGAGTTGCCTCTCCGTGTCAGAGAGCCATCCCAGGGCTAGCGTGTCTAGTAGGGAGATCATAGGTGTAGGGTCAAACCCGTCAGGAAGTGAAGAGACATACAAGGAGGTGTAAAATGTGGTGAACGCAGCCAGAATATCCTCCTGAGAGGTGACTAAAGCGCCATCTGTCGTGAGGATCTCCGGTATAACCACTGAGGGCCTGTCCTGCTGCGTTAGCAGCGCTAGTAGTTTGCTGTTTTTGTCTCCATGTTCAAAGTATTCCTGTCTGCTACTTTGTATACCAAGCCTAGTGGTATCTGAAACATGGAGATGTAGTTCTCGCTTAAGCGATGAAAGGTGCTCAAAATTGGAGACCGTTGGCGAGGCTGAATAACGATTCAGTGCCTCGTCCACCCTACGCTGCAGGTCAGACACCCCATCTCCTAGTTCCGCCTTTACCGCCGCCACAGCCGAGATGTACCGACCCCTGCTGTGAGCCTTGGAGGCATCCCAGGTCATCTCCAGAGAAGCCGACCCCGCATTGTGTGCCCAATATTCCCCCAGGGGAGAGAGAACCTTGTCATGTACAGCATCATTGTTGATCCAATGGGGTTGTAACCTCCAAAGGGTATTGTTCCGCGACCTGGTGGTCCTAATGGTCAATTTAAGTGGGTGATGGTCAGAGAGGCCAGAGGGAAGGTAACATGCCTCCTGAATGTTAGCCAGCATGGTGGAATTGGCAAAAGCCAGATCAATGCGGGAGGAGGTTCGAAATGTGGTTGAAAAGCATGAATACGTTCTATCATGGGGATGAAGCCACCTCCACGCCTCCTGGAACTCCATGGCCTGAGCCCACGTTCCGAGGTCAGAACTAAAATTGGACTGGGGGGAAGGCCTGTCCAGGTCACGGGACAGTGTAGCATTAAAATCTCCCATGAACAGAACCCGTGCTGGGCAATGCGGAGCCAGCCTCTCATAGAGAGTGTACAAAGTCTGTATCTGACTCGGGGGAGGCAGATAAACATTCACAATAACATACTTTTTGTTATATACACTTAGCACAACCATAACAAATTTTCCCTGGGGGTCCAGATGAACATCATGAATCACACACGGTATACGTTTGCTAATCAGGATAGACACCCCACGAGAATACGAAGAGTAGGTTGCATGAAGCGCCCTCTGTACCCAGGGCTTCTTCAGAGCCAGAACCTTGCTACCGGTTAAATGTGTCTCCTGCAGTAACACTATATGGGGATTATGTAATTTCAAATATTGGAATAATAGTGACCTTTTACATTTTGAGTTGAGCCCCCGAACATTCCATGACAGAATGGTCAGGAGTTCAGCGTCCGGGGGAGCCACCTATGTGTTTTTTAGTGCGTTTTGCAGTTTGCAGAAACGCACTACAGTCCATTTAACATGGTTTCCTATGGTACAAGTTCACATCTATGCGTTTTGCAGCCGGTGCATTTTTGGAATGGATCGGAGACTTTTTTCCCATGATTTGCGGGTAATAGACTTCAATGGAACCGCACCAGAATAGCAAGTGTTGTGTTTGTGATGTGATTTTTGATGTGTTTTGCATTTTTCGGTTTTTATTTTAACACATAGCTGGTTGCTAAGCAGGGGGCCATTCAGCCGGCTGCCGCGTCCTTAACAACCGATGAGTCATCAGCTGCCAGTTTTCAGCTGGCCATCCAATGATTTTTACCTGGAGAGCTCGCCCCTTGTCACGTGACGTGACAAGGGGCGGGCCCACTGGGCGACGTCATTGGATGGCCAGGCCCCATGCCTATATAAGAGGTGTTGGACAGCGGGAACATCACAACGGAGAAAGACAGCTTCACAACAAGACCAGATTTTTTTTGACAGAATTTGTCAGAAGTTATAATGCTGATAACAGAAGAATGGAGCAAGAGAAAGACACTTAGTGCTTTGAAGAGAGATAAGAAAACACTACAGATATATGTGCCCAGCTCAAATTTCATGAATCAGGTTTACACCCACTTTAAATATTAAGAAACAAAATAAGAAAAGTATTTTTCTTCTTTTTTCTTTTCTTTCAGCAGCTCAGTAGTACTTATTGTTATAGTATGTGGTAGTGTAGTGTTTATTTTGACATCAAATTTCAATTTGTTTTAGTCATAGTCTTTTGACTAAAATGCCATCTTAATTTTAGTCCTATTTTAGTCATCTGAATTGTTTTAGTTTTAGACGTATTTTAGTTGACTTAAATAGTGTTAATTTAATCGACAAAATTAACACTGCCCCCTTCATGACCAGGCAATTTTTTGCTATTCAGCACTCTGCTACTTTACCTGGAAATTGCGCGGTCATGCAACACTGTGCAAATACATTTTTTATTAAAAAAAAATTACATAAATAGTGCTTTCTTTTGGTGCCATTTGATCACCACTGGGTTTTTTAATTTTTGTCATATAAATGAAAAAACCCCAATATTATCTACTTTCTGTTAAAACATATCCAATAAAAAAAATAACATTTCTTCATACATTTAGACCAAAATGTATTCTGCTACATGCCTTTGGTAAAAAAAAAATCCAATAAGTTTACATTAATTTGTTTATACAAAACTTATAGTGTCTACAAGCTATGGTATATACGTATAGTGGAATTTATGCAGCTATAGATGCTATACTGGTATTGGCGGTGATCAACGAATTACAGCATAGTGGGGCTGTAATAGTGTGTTGGGAAATCTGGTGCTAGCTGACGCTGGTTGGGAGGTACACTAACTGACACTGACATCAATAGTGACACTAACGCACATAAGAAGAAAGGACGTGACGCACAGGTACATTGCCCGGCTTAGAGCTGCTGCCCACTCACAGTACAACTACTGTGGACAGGCTGCAAATGGCTTAAGTGTATCTATAACCAAGACTTTGTATTGTAGTTTTGGATAGACTAGGGAAGGGTTTAAGTTTTGGCTAGAGATACACTTTTAGGGTACATGCAGTTCTGCCACCTGGTGTTTTTCTGTTGGTAGGCAGGCGGCTCCCTAAAGCCCATCAGGAGTCCACCAGAGTTCACACTTCCATTCATCTTCCAGACCACTACAAAGCCAAAAGATCCTATTGCAGTGATTTTTGTATCTCTAGATTCAATTTTTTCATCATAGAGATTGTTGTAGGTCTCTGTAAATAAATGAATATGAAAAGTATAACCGAAAGGGTCCTTTTGGAAGTGTGTGTGTGAGGATATAAAATTGCTGCTCTGAGTATGGGGAACATAAACTTCAGAACAGTAAATGCTAAGCGGAAAGGAGGCACACATCTGCATCAAGTACCACTTGTTTTTTAAAGCTGGGTGTTCTGTAAGCAGTTTTCTGTCTGTGATTTATTAGCGCTTTCCAATACTGGCAAAACATAGTAAAATGGAAATGTGAAAAACAGGATGGTTTAACTGAACTTTGAAACAAAGTGCTGCTTTTAGTTAAATGTATAATAACATGAAAGGGAACATACTGTAATGTCTGCTTGCTCATATGAAGGCAATAAATACCATTTCATAACACTGTTGAAAAATTGAAAAATGTACTTACATTGGCCACATGCATACATCCACCCATCTTGGAATAACCAGTCTTGAGCGAGTGATCTTCTCGACAAGGGTATTTCAAAGGGAGGCTGCCCCTACTACCCCTAGGCCATATTCAGACCTTACAACCTTTACTAGATTACAAAAAAAAAAGAGATTTAATTGCCATAGCAGCCACTTATTACAAAATCCAGTTCAATAAATAACAATAATTAACAATAAATAACAAAAATTATAAGTTGGTGGTCCTTGAAGGCACCAGTAAGAAATATCCAACCAAAGACAAATTTAACAACTAGGTTGGCCCCCAGCTGCACTATACTGCCTCAGGGACACAAGTACAGAAACATACTAAAAAATACCTATATGTAGGTGTAGCGCCCTCACCTCTCCCCCTACCTGCCTTTTTGTGTGTTTTCGGCTCCTCGCAGGGAGGGGAGAGGCACACCGCACCACAAGCCTGTACCCTCCTGAGTAAGGAGGTTGAGCGGTGTTAGTTTTCGGGCCTGCCTGCAGCTGGAGTTGAATCCTCCCGAGGATGATTCTCACCTCTACCTTAGGTAGATGCAAGTCCTTATTTTTCCCCCCAGTAATGTAACTGTCCACACCAACTGAAAGTCCAACTTCTATATTTCACACGGATAATAAATATGCCTCTTTGACAGCAGACAGGTTGGAACAAGACACAGGACAGCTTAGGTGGGAGGAGGTCCAGGCACAAACTTGAATCAGGTTCTTTGACTGTTTAGGCTTCACAAACAGCTTGGGCGCACAATCTCTGCCACAGACCGTAAGGTTGGTCTCTGCCACAGACCGGGTGAATAAGAAGTCACTGCCACTGACTTGGAGAACAGGTCACTGCCACTGACCAGGTGAATAGAGTCACTGCCACTGACTGGGTGAATAGGGCACGGCCCTATTAGGCCACTGCCACTGACCTGGAGCGAACTTCCTTCTAGAGAGTACTTGGCCCGTGTAAAGGAGAAGACATCCCTCCGGAGAGTTACCAGAGGTCCTCACCGTCACCACGACTCTGCGCTGGGTCTTCGGTACAGGTAACCTCCCTGGCCTCCTCATCCCAGATCCGGGTCTCCTCGCAAGGCACCCTGGGAGTCCTCGACCTCCGGTGGAACCCAGCCGAAGGTGCTGGGCTCCGGGCCTCCAAATTAGTACCTCACCCCAGACTGAAGGTGTCTGGGATGGAACAGGAACCAGGCCTCCGGGCCTAGGGCACCCGGAGACGACCCACACACACACCCAGACTGAAAGTGCCTGGGCGCAGATGAACCCTGCATGGAAGATGGCCGCCCCTTTTTATACCCTCTCCCGACAGGCACAACAGGTTCCCCGCCTCACCGTACTGCTGCCGAGAGGGGACAAGAAAAGGCACAACCTTGTACTGTGGTTCAACCCGGACCTATGGCGACAGCGCCACCTGTAGGCCCCAGGGAACTATACACCAATACTAGCTCCCATGGCACAGAAATGGTCCATTAACCCTAACAATAATGTGTCTGAGCCTAACTACCACTCAGACACTCACCTAAAATGATCAGCCCGCTACACAGGTCAATCGTGTGTTTTAACAACTAAACCACACTAAAACAGGATGTGATGCCTGAAACAGGTCCCCTACCCACTTTACACAAACAAAATGCCTTCAAAGACCCTCAAACTGCACATTAGCTGCCATGATAGTTTAAAACAAAGAGTTAATGCCAGCAGTAAACAAATTGCACAGCAGGAGAGTGGGAAGCTCTTTGGCTACTGGTCAAACTGAGAATGCCACTGTCCTGCTCTTAAGCACTAATCAGCTCAGAAGGTCCCTCCTCCTTGAGACACCAATCGGGTAAAGGACCTTATCCTATTTTCTATTTTTTTTAACACTTACAGCTGCCTGGCTCCCATTCATCTGTACAATGTGCCCCTACACCTACAGTATGTTTTTCTTCTTACTTGCTCTGGGTTCTTCCTTAATGTTGGGGCTTGTCATTGTCTTAATTCAGTCAAAAGGCTTCAGCTTCTTTTTATCTAGAGCTCCAGTGCTCATACAATGTGGCTGAATGTCCAAAGGAGCTGGGAAAGGTCATTTGGGGCAGTGAATAATTCAAGTATCCAATCATGTGCAAGAGAAGATTTCTTGTTTTTTAAGTCTCTGTGTAGCACCCCCTTGTGTACATAGTTTGTTAGTGTGGGCAAATTTAGTTGGGCTTCACTATAGCTTGTGAAGTTGTGAAGCCAGGTTATTTGGGGTCATTGTAAAAGTTAGCTGTCAGACTCTGAGGGCTGGGTCTCAGTCACCCCCCCCCCCGGCTTCTGGAAGCTTCTAGAAGGTTCCAGAACTAAGTGGGTAGATGGGTGGAGACCTCAGCACGAATATTCATGCGGACTCTGCCAGTAGGTAGAGAGTGGCCCAGATGTTTTCATTAGCCTGGCCATGTGGGGGGCAGAATCCTGGATCCAGAGGCCTGGAGGAGACCCCTGTGCTGGGGGGTTCTGCCTCTGGGTAGATGGGTGATGCTGTTGAGAGAGAGAGAAACAGAAAGATAAGAGAAGGAGACAGAGACTTCCTCACCCCCTGCAGTCTCAGTCAGCCCTGGCTGTGACACCCTGCTAGCAAGAGGGACCTGTACAGCAGAAGGCCTAAACAGAAGTCGCCATATTTGCTCCCGGAATCATCAGGGACTGATTAATCTCTATTTTGTTCAGCCCCCCAAGCCTTCAAGGGAGAAAGCAGCCAAGTGCAAGAAGTAGCTTGCATTCCTGAGGGATAATGTTTAGCCTACCTTCATCATTGCTGGGGAAATTTCAAGTATTGAGCTGCCTGCATTAGATTTCTTCTTTGGAAAAGTTCAGGATCCCTACAGTCAGTCTGGAAGTTTATCTTATGCCGTGTACACACGATCGATTTTCTCGATGGTGAAAACACCGTCGAGAAAATCGACGGGAAAAACAAGGCGGTTTTCCCGACATTTTTTCTCTTGGTCGAGAAAAACGACCGTGAATGGGAAAACTGCAGCGAAAAAAAATGGCGTGAATCACGACGAGAAAAATTAGAGCATGTTCTAATTTTTCTCGTCGTGATTCATGCCGTTTTTCTCGTCGGGAAAAATTATGAAAAGCCCACACACGGTCGTTTTTCTCGTCAAAGAGAAAAAAATTAATTTTTCCCGACGAGAAAAATGGTCATGTGTACGTGGCATTAAAGGAGTTTGGGATTTTCTGCCAGGAGTCTGCAATCATTATACAGTTTGTCCTCACAGTTTGTGCTTTGAATTCAGTTCTGGGCATCCCATACTACCCTAACCCTGTCCAAGTTACATTCCCCTAATAAGTTATCAAAACCAAGCTCATGGAATGGATTATTCACTATGGAGTGCTTGCTGAAAATTTGTGTTGCCTGGCTGTGCAGGTGAAGGAGGACCCAAAACCCAGCGGCCCTTTGATGGCTAGCTCTACATCTGGCTATGGATTGGGTATTCTCCTTTTTTAGTAGGCTAACAGAACATGAACATAGTTATATACTGTACTTCCATTATGATCTAGTTCTTGGTCATAAGGAGCATAAAAACATACATTTAAGACAAGATTGGTTGTAGGCAAATCTGTTTCATCATGCTCAGTGGTGGCTGGTGCTCAAAATTTTTTGGGGGGCGCAAACAGACTGAAAAAACAAAACATCAATTGCAGTCACTGTGCCCATCAAACGCAGCTACTGTGCCAAACGCAGCTACTGTGCCATCAAACGCAGCCACTGTACCCATAAATTGCCGCCACTGTGCCGTCAAATGCAGCCACTGTACCCATGAATTGCCGCCACTGTGCCATCAAATGCAGCCACTGTACCCATCAATTGCTGACACTGTGCCCATCAATTGCCGCCAGTGTGCCCCATCAAATTCTGCCAGTGTGCCCATCAATTGGCGCTACTGTGCCCCATCAGATACTGCCAGTGTGCCCATCAATTGCCGCTACTGTTTCCCATCAGATGCTGCCAGTGTGCCCATCAATTGCCGCAACTGTACCCCATCAAATGCTGCCAGTGTGCCGATCAATTGCCGCTACTGTTCCCCATCAAATGCTGCTAGTGTGCCGACCAATTGTCGCTATTCTGCCCCATCAAATGCTGCCAGTGTGCCCATCAATTGCCGCTACTGTGCCCCATCAGATGCTGCCAGTGTGCCGATCAAGAGCTTGATAGCTTAATACTATTAGCGTGATACTGTGCCCCATCAATTGCCGCTACTGTGCCCCATCAAATTCTGCCAGTGTGCCCATCAATTGCCACTACTGTGCCCCATCAGATGCTGCCAGTGTGCCCATCAATTGCCGCTACTGTGCCCCATCAGATGCTGCCAGTGTGGCACTTACCTGTCTTGCAGCGGGTCAGCGGTGGTCTCCTACATGTCCTCCATGTCTTCTTCTGTCCTCTCTCAGGCGTCCAATCACAGCGCCTGATGTTTCAGCCAATCAGGTGACCGGTAACAGACTCGGCAACCTGATTGGCTGAGAGGCGGTTCAGTGTTAGCAAAGCAAATTCCATCGCTTTGCTAACACACAGCTGAGTGAACAGCGAATGCCCAGCATGGCACCCGCTGTTCACCTTTTTGGGCGCCTATTAGAGCCTATGGTTCTAATCAGGTGCTTCCAAAAAACACCCCCACCACTGTAATTCAGGTGCCCTGCGCCCGAAAAGGGGCCGGACACCTGAAAAGGGGGTGTCAGCGGCGACCATAGATAGATTCATGCAATGCATGAATCTATCTATGATGGTAGAGCGGTGCAGGAGAGAGGGGGCGGCGCTCCTGCGTCCTTTATGGATGCACCGCCACTGATCATGCTACAACTGTCAATCGACCGTGATCACCTCCAGAGAGTCAAAGATTTGGCGTTCCAGTACCTTCAGCATATGTATGCTTGTCTGATGCCGCATACACACGACCGTTTTTCACGACGTTAAAAATGCCATTTTTTAAATTGGGCATTAATAATGATCGTGTGTAGGCTCCAGAGCATTTTTAGCTACGTGAAAAATGGGCTAAAAAAAATGAGAACCTGCTCCATTTTTTCACGTCGTTTTTCACGTCGTTTTTTTTAACGACGTGAAAAACGGTAGTGTGTATGCTTTTACGAGGGGAAAAAAACGCGCATGCTCAGAATCAAGTATGAGACGGGAGCGCTCGTTCTGGTAAAACTAGCGTTCGTAATGGAGATAGCACATTCGTCACGCTGTAACGGACTGAAAAGCACGAGGCTGAAAAGCGTGAATCGTCGCTCAACAAACTTTACTAACATGAAGGGTGGTGCCATCCGAATGGAAGTTCCCCTTTATAGTGCCGTCGTACGTGTTCTACGTCACTGCGCTTTGCTCAAGCGTTTTTTTTAATGAACATGTGTATTCAAGACAGGCTTGAGAGGAAACAAGAAAAATCACGTCGAGAAAAACGTCGTTTTTGAAAATGACTTTAAAAACGATCGTGTGTACGCGGCATGAGACACTTATTACAAAATAAACTGCTTATTTCTTCATATGGTTTACCAATTCTTTTTAATTTAGGATTTTCTGTGCTCCTTCTGTATTTTACTTATGTCTAAATATGTGGTGTCACCACCAGTGCTCATAAAGTCAGAGGAGTAAAGTTAGCTAGATGTGCTATATTTCTTTAGTCTTGGCAAATAACTGTGAGTGCCCTTACACTTTCTCAAAGAGATCCATCTGGGCCATTTTGCTTTGGCTCACTGCTTGCCTCTTAAAGTAGTGACCTGAAATCAAAAAGTTTCCAGCTTCCAGAGTTCAGTTTCTCTTTGGAGACTCTGGACAGCTGTACAGACCCTTTTAATCAGCTGGTCACCAAATCCAGTCAAAATTATTGGGCAGGCTACGGGGGTGCCACCACAGGCCTACAGGAAAGCCAAGCACATTAACCTATATTATGAAAAATGGTGCAGTGCATTTATACATACTGAGGCCCCTTGTCTGCATGGGACAATTTTGGTTAAAATGATGAAAATTGCTTTTTATTTGTTTGTTTCTTACTTAATTTTAAAACTATATGTCCCTCTAAGACCGCCTTGTCCACTGGGTGACAACACTCCTGCACAATTTCACTGCAGTGTTGTCACCCTGTAAAAGGATGTAGACAAATAATAGATCTATTAGCAGGATCATCATGTTACAGTGGTAACCCAGGAAAGCAAAAACTGCTGTAAGGGTTCATCTACATTAGCAGCTCCTAAACTTGAGTTTAGGATAGGGTGACCAGACATCCTCGGTCTCCGGGGACAGTTCCCAGACCAAGTCTGTCCCCGGTTTTGTCCCCGAATTTGATTTGAACAGGGGCTGGGGCAATTTCATAGACAGTCAATGCAGAATAAAAAAATATATAAAATCTGAATTACACCCCCCCACTCCTACTAGCTTAGGGGGGTGTATTTTTTCCATTATCTGTGCCTCTTTGTGATGATCATGTGCTGTTCGAAGCAGAGGGAACATTTCTTCAGTTTCGGGTTCATGCCCATTCAGCTCTGCTTGCATGTTCTTCCGCCTTGGCTCAAGTCCCGGCCAGCCGCCTGCCTGCTTATCTCCTTGCCTTCCCTGGCGGAGTGATCATCCTCCGCTCCCCACCCAGTAGTAGCCGGGGCCCGGAGAGTAAAACTTGACAGGCTGTGAGGCGGGCGGCGGCGTCGGGCAGAGAGTCGCTGATTGCTGCCATTACTAGTAAAAAAAAAATATGTCCCCGGATTTCATTTAAAAAATCTGGTCACCTTAGTTTAGGAGCTGTTGGCGTTTTTTTGCCAAAGCTCCTAAACTCAACTCCATAAAAGCCTATGGGGCTGATTTACTAGGCAAATTGACTCCAGAGCTTGGTAAATGAGGTAAGGCTTCACTTTGCAAAGAGAACCCAATCACGTGCAAGGAAACAAAAAAAAACAGCATTTTGCTTTCACATAATTAAATAATGGAAGTCAGCAGAGCTTTTGCTCATTTACTAAGCTCTGGCGCAACTGCACTTGCAGAGAGCAACTGCACTTTGCAAAGTGCACAGCCTTTTTGCCATTAGTAAATCAATCCCTATGTGTCAATGTACACATAGGCTTTTAGCAGAGTTTAGGAGCTGCTGCAGTTAGATGGGGTTCAACCTCCCTTTCCTGAACGAGAAAGAATCCCGTTCAGGATAGAAGCGTTTTGACCGCCAGCCGTGGGCAATCGCTAATTTTTCCCTGTTTTGCGCTTGCGTATACATGAAGCCTTAACACATCATATACATGTAGCACCCATCCCAAATGATTAGGACGCTATTTACATTTAAAGGGATGTCTGAGCCAGTAGTTGGGCTCAGACATTTGAATTACAACTTGTTTTGCCTCTGCTTTAGCTGTGGTTTGCCCGATAGTAGTTTTCCCTTATTGCCTGTAGGTGGAGTTACCACCTCAGGCACCTGTTGGAACACGGGCAAGCTATGGTGCGTTGAGTGGCCCTTCTCGGCAATGGTACAGGGGGAGTGGTGAACCCACTGTGCCTGCTGGGAAGGCATACTTAAGGGGCAGACGCCATTGATTGGGGTCTTTCTTCGCCTCGTGGCCCTCAGGACTCGAGGTATGTGTGTGGTTTTGGTCTCGGGGCCACTCCGGCCCGGGGCTGCATCGCTGTCTAGTAGGCCCAGCTAACCTGGCTGGGGCCTACATCCAGAAAAAGGGATCCCAAGCTGTCCATCCAAATGGGGAGGAAGCATCTTAGTGAAGGAGACCAGGGGAGTATCAAACCGGAGGAGACCGGCAACTTACCTCTCTCTCGGGAGAGGCCTGGAACCTTTAGTAAGGAGGGATTCACTATATTACAAGCCCTGCAGTTCGCCGATACGGCTTAAAGGCTCATTGACTGTACGGCTGGAAGTCTGGGGCGGGGAAATCCTGTGGCAGAGGGTTCCTGGACTATCATTTAATTTAATCCTTCATCTAATTCTAAAGGTCTGAGGCGGAGGTTGTCCCGCTGTTGTTTCGTGTGTCATCCTGGCTGCTAGGCCCTGTGAGAGAGGACTATCCGGGTGATCAATGCCCGCTCTGACATTGAGAGTGGTCAGTGATTTTGCACTGACATTGTGACATTTTGTGGCGAGTGCCTGAACCTTCCCCTGCTCTTCTATACCTTCTGCTTTCTCAACGTTAATTGCAAAAGAAAATAAAGCCTAACTGTTTGAGGTTTTACATCTGTGTGGACATTGCCATTACTACAGACTTTCCTATCCGGACAACGCAGCTGAAAGAGGTAAAGTGCAAAACCCAAAACTAATCAGCGGCCCTCTAGGGGCTATTGCTACATACAGTATGTCATTTTTTATTTTGCCCATAGTTCCATCTGAAACATAGGAAAAGGGGTTTGGGGCTGAGGTTTTGCACAGGAGGTGGATTTGTCACCTTATGGCCAGCTAACTTTATTTATTGAAAGTTCAAATTGTCCAAACGTGTTTTTCTTTATATAAAAAGAAAATAAACCCTCCAGGACTTATACAGTCGCAGGGGAGTAGATGAAACGTGAAGATGGAGCATATGAATGACTCATGAGGAGGTGAAAGTTTCAGCTTTTCTGACAGACACCGGGTGAACAATGTAGGTAGAGAAGCTGTGGAATCCCCCCACACAGCCAGCTGTCACCGGATAATAAACTGCACACAGGAGCGCCATCATCAGTATAATTATCCCTTTCAGCCACCATTACTTCAGGTAAATGGCCCTACAAATGGCCCCGGCCACTGGTAATTGCACTGAAATTTAAGCAGGTTGCAGTTCAACAGGAGAAGAGAAAGAAAAGCAGCAAATGTGCAGCCGAGCCGAACGCTTCAACATATTAGAGAAGAAGATAGCTCAGAGAAGGAAGCAGCAGCTATGTCTGCAAATGTCTTTTCCCTAGAATCACTATTATCATTATAAATGTACATCATATATAAAATCTGTAATATAAATATATATATATAGTTACATAGTTAGGTTGAAAAAAGACACAAGTCCATCCTGTTCAACCATAAAAAAATAAAATAATAATATCATACAATCCCATATACCTAATTCTATACCCACAGTTGATCCAGAGGAAGGCGAAAAACCCCAGCAGAGCATGATCCAATTTGCTACAGCAGGGGAAAAAATTCCTTCCTGATCCCCCGAGAGGCAATCAGATATTCCCCGGATCAACGTTACCTATGAATGTTAGTACCCAGTTATATTATGTACATTTAAGAAAGAATCCAGGCCTTTCTTAAAGCAATCTACTGAGCTGGCCAGAACCACCTCTGCAGGGAGTCTATTCCACATTTTCACAGCTCTTACTGTGAAGAAACCTTTCCGTATTTGGAGGTGAAATCTCTTTTTCTCTAGACGTAGAGAGTGCCCCCTTGTCCTTTGTGTTGACCGTAAAGTGAATAACTCAACACCAAGTTCACTATATGGACCCCTTATATATTTGTACATGTTGATCATATCCCCCCTTAATCTCCTCTTCTCAAGAGAGAATAAATTCAGTTCCTCTAATCTTTCCTCATAGCTGAGCTCCTCCATGCCTCTTATCAGTTTGGTTGCCCTTCTCTGCACTTTCTCCAGTTCCCCAATATCCTTTTTGAGAACTGGGGCCCAAAACTGAATTGCATATTCCAGATGAGGTATTACTAATGATTTGTACAGGGGCAAAATGATATCTCTCTCTCTGGAGTCCATACCTCTCTTAATACAAGAAAGGACTTTGCTCGCTTTGGAAACCGCAGCTTGGCATTGCATGCCATTATTGAGCTTATAATCTACCAAAACCCCCAGATCCTTCTCCACTACGGATCCCCCCAGTTGTATTCCCCCTAGTATGTATGATGCATTCATATTCATAGCCCCCAAGTGCATAACTTTACATTTATCAACATTAAACCTCATCTGCCACATAGTCGCCCAATTAGACAGAGCATTGAGATCAGCTTGTAAATTGGTGACATCCTGTAAGGACGTTATTCCACTGCATAGCTTGGTGTCATCTGCAAAGACAGAAATGTTACTTTTGATCTCAGACCCAATATCATTTATAAAGATATTAAAAAGTAAGGGTCCCAACACTGAACCTTGGGGTACACCACTGATAACCTTAGACCATTCAGAGTAAGAATCATTAACAACGACTCTCTGAATTCTGTCTTTTAGACAGTTTTCTATCCATTTACAAACTGATATTTCCAATCCTGTAGACTTTACCTTGCACATGAGCCGTGTGTGGTGAACTGTATCGAACGCTTTTGCAAAATCCAAGTATACCACGTCCACCGCCACCCCTCTGTCCAAGGTTTTACTTACCTCTTCATAAAAAGAAATCAGATTTGTCTGACAACTTCTGTCTTTCATGAATCCATGCTGTCTGTTGCTTAAATAGTTTTTTTCCAGCAAGAACTCATCTATGTGGTCTTTTATTAATCTCTCCAGTATCTCCCCAACTATAGAAGTTAAACTAACAGGTCATTAGATACAATGGCTTAGAAATTACAGAGCTCAATTCTTTTAGGATCCGTGGGTGTATGCCATCTGGTCCAGGTGCTTTATCCACCTTTATTCTGTCTAAATATTTCTGGACCATATCACGTTTGAGCCATTGTGGATTTGGGGCTGTGTCACTACCACCCCCATTTTGGACATGAGCTCCCCCATGCTCCTTTGTATACACAGAGCTGAAGAAAGTACTTAATAAATTAGCCTTCTCTTTGTCCCCAGTCGCCCACTCTAGATTATTTTGTAAAGGGCCTACATGCTCAGACCTGACCTTTTTACTAATAATATATTTGAATAATTTTTTGGGGTTTGTCCTACTATCTTTTGCAATCTGTCGTTCGTTTTAAATTTTTGCATCCTTGATTTCCTTTTTACATATCCTGTTATATTCTTTGTAACATTTAAATGACACTAGTGTTCCCACATTTTTATATTTTTTAAAAGCTCTTTTCTTGTAGTTTATAGCTGTTTTATTTTTAGCCTTTTAAACTTATTGCTGTCATGGATATGCATTAATGTCTGTCTGCCATCTTACCTTTCCTCCTCATGTGTTCATCTTAGAGGCCAGAACCCTTTCACCTGGC
Organism: Rana muscosa; assembly: GCA_029206835.1. Taxonomy (NCBI): domain Eukaryota; kingdom Metazoa; phylum Chordata; class Amphibia; order Anura; family Ranidae; genus Rana; species Rana muscosa. Next base: position 1,164,694,753 of record CM055116.1, read on the forward strand.
TTCCTTTATAATCTCCTCCCAGCCTGACTCCACCCCAGGCCCTATCACAGAACACTATATTAACCTGTGCACTGCAAGCCTGCTTTGCTGATCAACGTGTTTGTTAGGCATTGTGTGTTTGGGTTCCTGCCTGCCGTGTGCTACGTCTGTCTCTCTGTTATGTTATTGGCTTGTCCCCGACTATCCCTGTCTGCTCGTGACCCTTGACCTTCGGCTTGTCTTTCGTTATCCTTGTCTGCTTGTGGCCCTTGACCTTCAGCTTGTTATTCGTTACTCTTATATCTTGTGCTGCTGCTTCCCCTCTTGTCCCCTTATCCTACGGGGCGTGAGCTAGGAGACTCTAGGGGCCGCGACCTGGACCCAGCCTGCAGCATAACATCTTCACCACTAGAGGCTCTGGAGAAGACCTGCTGGTTCTTAGACTCTGCGCCCTGGGGAATCTTGGCTCTAGCTTCCTATAGGATCCCGGTTGTGCTCCTCTGGTCCCGCTTTCCACAACCACCCAGTTTCCTATCCGCAGCAGTCAGCCATAGGGTTCACTACCTTGCGGTGCACTCGTGTCCGCCTACGGTGTGCATCTGTCACCTGGCCGTAGGTGACCTGACAGTTTGATCAGCCATGAACCCGGCTGACATGCCGCTCCCCGCGGATGATCCATTGCAGGGCATAGTTCGCAGACTTGAAACCCAGGAATCGAATCAGACTCAGGTGATGCGATTCCTCCAGGATCTGGCTTCTCGATTCGAGCAGCTTCAGGCCTCCTTGGGAACCCCGAATCCGCAACCTCAAGTACAACCAGCGGTTGTACCTATCGCACCAGTCGCAGCCACACACTCACTAACACTGCCAGCTCCGTTCCGTTTCTCTGGGGACTCCAAGGCCTGCAGGGGGTTTCTCAGCCAATGCACAATTCATTTTGAGCTTCAGCCTCAAAACTTCCTGTCTGACCGGGCTAAGGTAGCCTATATCATTTCCCTCCTCTCCGGTGAAGCTTTGGCCTGGGCTGCCCCCCTGTGGGAGAGGAATGATCTGGTGGTTTCCAGCCTGTCCGACTTCTTGAAGCTCTTTCGTAATATCTTCGAAGAGCCGGCTCGGGTTTCTTCAGCGGCTAGTGCTGTCTTACGTCTTCGCCAAGAATCTAGTTCAGTGGGACAATATGCTCTTCAGTTCCGTATCCACACAGCTGAATTGAGCTGGAATAATGAGGCCCTGGTCGCTACCTTTTTACATGGCCTCTCTGACCGAGTGAAAGACGAATTAGCGAGAAGAGCCATTCCCGTCGGTCTGGACGATGTAATTTCGTTATGCAATCAGATCGACATTCGTTTTCAAGAGAGGTCCTTAGAAAAAAGACGCCAGCACTCTCTGGGTTCTAGCCAGTCTGAGCTCCCCTCCCTTTGTCCCGTGCAGCATCCTCTACCTGCTGAGGAACCTATGCAGCTGGGCCGGACCAGACTATCCCCCGAAGAACGTGCTAGGCGCAGAACTCTGGGCTTGTGCCTCTATTGTGGGGACAAGGGTCATTTTCGTGACTCCTGCTCGCTTCGTCCGGGAAACGCTCGGGTCTAATACATTTGGAAGGTGGAGTATTGGACCAAGAAACATCACCTTCTCGCCTTCTCTTGCCGGTGTTCCTTCATGTAGGCACTTCTCCTCAGTCAACCCTTGCATATCTGGATTCTGGGGCTGCCGGCAATTTTATGGATTGGAGAACTGCTTCTTCTATGAAGCTTACCCTTTCACCTCTCACTACCCCATTGGTAGTCTCGGCAATTGATGGCACTGTTCTCCCAGGGGGCCCTATTCGCTTCCAGACGCTACCCATTAGGATGTCAGTAGGGATTCTCCACCAGGAGTGGATATCCTTTCTTATTCTACCCAAGGCCTCTACCCCAGTTGTATTGGGCCTCCCTTGGCTACAGCTCCACTCTCCACATGTGGACTGGGTCTCTGGGCAGATCCTGGCCTGGGGTTCCTCATGTTTCTCGTCATGTCTTCTCAAGGTGACCCCCAAGGAGAGTCTTCCGGTTGCTGCCACTTCTGTTTCTTCTGATCTTCCCGCTGCATACAGTGATTACCGGGATGTGTTCTGTAAGAAATCAGCTGAGGTGCTTCCTCCCCACAGGTCTTTTGACTGTGCTATTGATCTTGTCCCCGGAGCAACTCTACCCAGGGGTCGTACCTACCCTCTGTCCATCCCAGAGACCCAGGCCATGTCTGAGTATGTCGCAGAGAATTTGGAGAGAGGTTTCATCCGGAAATCCTCTTCGTTTGCAGGGGCAGGGTTCTTTTTTGTTGCCAAAAAGGATGGTACCTTAAGACCCTGCATCGATTATCGGGGTTTAAATGCGGTTACTATTAAAAATCGATACCCCTTACCCTTAATATCTGAGCTATTCGATAGGTTGAAGGGTGCCTCCATTTTCACCAAGTTGGATCTCAGAGGCGCGTACAATCTCATTTGAATACGGGAGGGTGACGAATGGAAGACTGCATTCAACACTAGAGACGGGCATTACGAATACCTGGTGATGCCTTTTGGTCTGTGTAATGCTCCAGCCGTGTTCCAAAACTTTGTCAATGAAATCTTCAGAGATCTGCTGTACCAGTTTGTTGTCATCTATCTGGATGACATTCTGATCTTTTCTGAAAATCTGCTCGTCCACAGAAACCATGTCCGCACTGTACTTCAGCGTCTTAGAGAGAACAATCTCTATGCCAAGCTGGAGAAATGTTCCTTTGAATGTTCTGAGGTCCTGTTTCTGGGGTGCTTTGTCTCATGTTCGGGTCTTCGTATGGATCCTGGGAAGGTCTTGGCTATTACCAACTGGCCTCTTCCTGCTAGCCTCAAGGCCACGCAGCGCTTTCTTGGCTTCACTAATTATTATAGGCAGTTCATAAGGAACTACTCTTCCATTGCCGTGCCTATTATCGCTTTGACCAAGAAGGGTGTGAATGCCAAAGACTGGCCTCCCGAAGCTGTCTCTGCATTTCACAACCTGAAACAGGCCTTTGTTTCTGGCCCCCTCTTGAGGAGACCAAATCCTGGGAATGCATTTTTTATTGAAGTGGACGCTTCCTCAATGGGGGTGGGAGCTGTGCTTCTTCAAATCTTTGAGAAGAGACGTCAACCATGTGCGTTCTTCTCCAAAAAGTTTTCTCAGGCAGAGAGGAATTATGCCATCGGTGATCGGGAACTTCTCGCAATTAAATTGGCGTTAGAGGAGTGGCGTCATCTCTTGGAGGGTTCCCCTCACTCCATAACGATCTTTACCGATCACAAAAATTTACAGTATCTACAGAATGCTAAACGTCTGAATCCTAGACAGGCCAGGTGGAGTCTCTTCTTTGCCCGTTTTAATTTCACGATTACTTACAAACCTGGTTCCTGCAACGGTCGGGCTGATGCGCTCTCTAGGTCATTTGACACTTTGGACGAGGAGTACGCCCCTGAACCTGAGCCGATCATTCCAACCTCATGCATTGTTGCCCACTCTACCACCCTGAAGTCAAAAATTCCGCCTGGTAAGACCTTTGTCCCCACTGAGCTAAGAGCTAAGATCCTTCGTTGGGGACATGATTCTAAGGTGGCAGGCCATTCTGGATTCCTCCGTTCCTTCCTACTCATCAGTCGTCACTACTGGTGGCCTAATCTCCGCTCAGACGTCAAAGACTACATTAAAGCTTGTCATGTCTGCGCTCAGTCCAAATCCTCCACACAAGCTCCTGCTGGTCTCCTCATGCCCTTGCCCATTCCTAAGGAGCCCTGGGCTCATATTGCCATGGATTTTATCACCGACCTCCCACTGTCTGAGAATAATACAGTCATTTGGGTGGTAATCGATCGGTTCTCCAAGATGGCTCATTTTGTTCCTCTTCCTGGTCTTCCTTCTGCCCCTGCCTTGGTTCCCATTTTCATTCGAGAAATTCTCCGCCTTCATGGGGTTCCTTCTCATATTGTTTCCGACGGGAGTCCAATTCACGTCTCGTTTTTGGAGAGCCTTTTGCAAATCCCTCAAGATTGTCTTGGATTTTTCTTCTTCTTACCATCCCCAATCCAATGGACAGACTGAGAGGGTTAATCAGGAGTTAGAGGTCTTTCTTCGCACCTTTGTGTCTTCTCACCATGACGATTGGTCCTCTCTACTCCCGTGGGCAGAATTCTCCCATAACAATCATGTGAATACCAGTTCGCAGAAGACACCCTTTTTCACAGTTTATGGAAAACACCCTCAACTTCCTCTTCCCATGATCTGTTCTCCAGATATTCCAGCTTTGGCTTCGGTTCAGGAGTCTCTCAATTCCGTTTGGGGTGACGTTCATGATTCCCTCCGGGCAGCTGCTGAAAAATTCAAAGGCTTTGCTGACCGCCGCAGGCGTAAACCGCCTTCTCTTCAGCCAGGGGACAAAGTCTGGCTCTCTACCAGGAACATCAAGCTCCGAGTTCCTTCTCTGAAGTTTGCTCCACGATTCATTGGTCCATACACGGTAACTGCTAAACTGAATCCGGTTTGTTTCAAACTCCAGATTCCTAAAAGCCTTAAAATCAATAACTCCTTCCATGTTGCTCTTCTAAAGCCTTTAGTCCTCAATAAATTCTCTCGTCCTCTCCTTACCGTGGCACCTGTCTCTGAGGATAATCAGGAGTACGAGATCAGTCAAATTCTGGACTCCCGACTCTGTAAAGGCGTTCTTCAGTACCTCGTCTGTTAAAGGAGTTTCATCTGAAGTTTCCCTCTAAACCTGGGCCCAGGCGGCGAAGGGGGAGCCCTCGTAAGAGGGAGGGTACTGTCATGGATATGCATTAATGTCTGTCTGCCATCTTACCTTTCCTCCTCATGTGTTCATCTTAGAAGCCAGAACCCTTTCACCTGGCTTCCTTTATAATCTCCTCCCAGCCTGACTCCACCCCAGGCCCTATCACAGAACACTATATTAACCTGTGCACTGCAAGCCTGCTTTGCTGATCAACGTGTTTGTTAGGCATTGTGTGTTTGGGTTCCTGCCTGCCGTGTGCTACGTCTGTCTCTCTGTTACGTTATTGGCTTGTCCCCGACTATCCCTGTCTGCTCGTGACCCTTGACCTTCGGCTTGTCTTTCGTTATCCTTGTCTGCTTGTGGCCCTTGACCTTCAGCTTGTTATTCGTTACTCTTATATCTTGTGCTGCTGCTTCCCCTCTTGTCCCCTTATCCTACGGGGTGTGAGCTAGGAGACTCTAGGGGCCGCGACCTGGACCCAGCCTGCAGCATAACATCCTCACCACTAGAGGCTCTGGAGAAGACCTGCTGGGTCTTAGACTCCGCGCCCTGGGGAATCTTGGCTCTAGCTTCCTATAGGATCCCGGTTGTGCTCCTCTGGTCCCGCTTTCCACAACCACCCAGTTTCCTATCCGCAGCAGTCAGCCATAGGGTTCACTACCTTGCGGTGCACTCCTGTCCCCCTACGGTGTGCATCTGTCACCTGGCCGTAGGTGACCTGACAATTGCCCATGGGAATATACTTTGCAGTGAGGTCACAAACAGTCTTTTTGAAGAATTCCCATTTCTGTTCTGTGCCCATTGATGCCAATATTTCCTCCCAGTCTAAGTCCTGGAGAGCAGCCCTCATCCTTGGAAAATGTTCTCTCTTGAAAATAAGTGTTTTTATCTTTCCCGTATGTGATTTTTGCTTACAGCTAACATCAAATGAAATCATGTTATGGTCACTGCTACCCAGGTGTTCCTTTATCTGAACATTAGTAATACGCTCTACATGGTTTAAGATTACCAGGTCCAACAGAGCATCATTCCTAGTTGGGGCCTCAATAAACTGGACCATAAAATTGTCATGCAATAGGTTTATACATTTTTGCCCTTTAACTGTCCCAGCAGTGCCATTACTCCAGTCAATTTCTGGGTAGTTAAAATCCCCCATTATCCCACAATATATATTATCATTATTATACAGGATTTATATAGGATTTATATAGGGTCAACAGTTTGCGCAGTGAAATGTAAAGGGGTATACTGCGCTGGGCTTGTGTATATACCAAAGGAAGCTGCCAACACTGCTAATAGAAAAAAAGCTGGAATAGTGTGAAAAATAAAAAATGTAGCGCTACCTAGGCAAAATGATATATGTGAGCAAATTAATACACAACATAAACATATGGTAATCATATATAGTGAACACGTGTAACACCCAAAAAATCGTGCGTGCTGAGTGTCTCTATTGCTAGAGTGGTCAAACAATAATATGATAACCCATATTAATAAACAGAATGAGAATTATAATCAAATAAAATCCATCAGATAGAATAAAGTCCATCAGACAAAAATCAATACAATGTCCAAATGGTGAAGATCAATCCAAAAAGAAAAGAAAACGTGTTCAATCAAGATGTGAACTTGCGATACAGAATATTCGGTGTATAGGACTAATGTGAAAACCACCACCAAGGATAAGTTGAAGGAGGCTTACCAAAGATCTCGGATTTGGAGAGGCATACGCCACCCAAATCGGAGAAAGCTTGAGGGTTAATGGAACCCAGTATGGATGGTCTTGAGTTGGAGGGTGGTCAGGAGTCAAAGCGGTTGATCAGCTTCAATCATACAGGGTATCCAACACACAGATCACCAATGCATATAAGAACTCGGTATCCAAGAAGCATATGTGTAGAGATGGAGAAAAATCCACATAGCATGATACCGTTTGTAAAGGGTTTTAATGGCAAAACATAACAGTGGAACACTCACATTTAAGATGGTTTATAAAAACATGGATGCAGGTACAGGAGCGATATGTACGGACAAGTCCACCCGACTAGTTTCGACTAAATAGTCATCATCTGGGGTAAGGACTTTGTCCCACACACATCGCAATTAAATGGACCACTTGACCTCCCTGATCCCGGAAGTGAACCGCCAATACCTCACTTCCGGTTTGGATTTTGTATCCTGGATGGCCAAATGGCACACAAAATAATATGTATTATGACTATACACATTACATCTAAAACGCTATATATATAAGTTAAAAATGGACATGGAAATGGAAGAAGGCTATAGGTCACCTGTATAACAGTGTTGACCGAGCCTCTATATCATACATAAGGGTGTTTACATTGACTGAGCTGCGCTGGACGGGATCCAAGCCTCGCTATGAAAACGAGGCCTGGATCTAGCGCCTGCGCGTCACTTCCGTCATGGAAAAAACCGGAAGTGGCAGCCAAGCCTCGCTTCAGAAAGCGAGACGTAGGCCTGCCGCACAGCGCGGCCAGTAAGCACAATGATATGCCCCTAATGGAACCAGACCCCGCCCTGAAAACGAGGCCTGGATGTCAACTCCCACACGTGACATAAGCCAATAGAGATGCGCTGGAAGAAAACGGAAGTGGCAGCCACGCCTACACCAGATGCTGCTATGGAGGTAAATTCTTCAGACACTGGGGTGGCAGCACTCCCTACTACACACTTTAATCAACCCAAACCTTCTATGAATAGGAACCAACAACCTGGTGATCGTGCACAAGGGGTTGTACCCCAAAATACCCATACCCCTAAGAATTCTCAAAGGGGGAGGGGACATAGTTCCAATAGAAGAGGTGGGGGGAATCATAGAGGTAATCATTCCAACTATGATTACAATCAACAGCATTAATCTCATCACTAGAGGTTTTGATTCTAAAATTTTAAATTCTAAAGAGAAGTCGTTTCTTGTCCCTCTGGCCCCCAGGATTCCAATTATATACTATCTACCTAAAATTCACAAAAATCCCCTCCATCCCCCTGGGCGTCCCATTATTAGTGGGATAGATTCCATTACGTCGAGGATAGGTAGATATATAGATTTCTTTCTACAACCCTCTGTTAAGACCACACCATCTTATTTGAAGGACACTAAAGACGTCATTCAACGCCTCACGTCACTGACCTTTGAGAGTGATTTTATTATGGCCACAGCTGACGTGGCATCCCTATACACCTGTATCCCGCATCATAGGGGGATGGAGGCTGCTCAGCAATTTTTGAATAGGGATCTTACTTTGGCCGCCCCACAGGTTAATTTCATTATGGAACTATTAGAGTTTGCGACACAACACAATTATTTTTGGTTTGATGGACATTACTTCCTTCAACAGAAAGGGGTAGCAATGGGTGCCAAATTCGCACCAAGTCTGGCCAATCTATTTATGGCCAAGTGGGAGGAGGATGTCGTCTATGCCCTGCAGGAGCCTCGGCTTCTGCTTTGGGCCAGGTATATAGACGACATCCTCCTCCTATGGGCCGGCACTTCACAAACGTTACAAACCTTTTTTTCTACGTTAAATGTTAATGATAGAGGCATTACCCTTACATATGAAGCTAGTCAGTCCATGATACACTTCTTAGATTTGCAGATAGTAAGATCACAGCACCAATTTAAGTTCAGTACTTATTTCAAACCTACCGATAGAAATGGCTTCATACCCATGGGCAGTTGCCATCACCAGTCATGGCTGAAGTCGGTCCCTAAGAGTCAGTTCCTGCGTCTTCGCCGGAACTGTACAGAAACAGACACTTTCGTACTTCAAGCGAATGTGCTTAAAAATAGATTCTTAGATAAGGGATATAACAAGGTAGAAATAGATAATGATTTGAAGAGGGTGTTAGATATAGAAAGATCCACTTTGCTGGAAGAGAGACCACCTAAAGAAGAGGATGATACCTTCAGATGGTCTTTCCTTACCACCTTTTCTACCCAACATAAGCATATAAAGGCCATTTTTGAGAGACATTGGGGGATACTGAAAAATGACAGGGTGTTGGGTGCGTTGATACCAGAAAGGCCCAAGGTTATCTATAAAGGAGTACCCTCCCTTCAAAGCAAAATTGCACCCAACATCATAAACCCACCCATAAAACCCACATTCTTTCATAATTGGATGGGATACTATCCCTGCAAAAAATGTATTGTTTGCAAACACAATACAAGTGGAAGAAGACCTACAAAGGAATTTAGATCCACAGTGACCAATAAAGTCTACCCTATAAAACATTTTTGTACGTGTGCCACAACTCATGTGGTATATCTGTTGACCTGCCCTTGCGGTAAACAGTATGTGGGCAGAACAATAAGATCTTTCACCGCTAGGGTATCCGAACACGTGAGTCTAATCAAATTTGGGAGCATCAAACATACTGTCCCCAGACATTATCGGCAACACCATGCCCGAAACCCTGATGGCACTCAATTTCTAGTTATAGACCATTTCGTTGCCCCATGGAGGGGGGGAGCAACTACCAGGGGGGTATCCAGACTGGAAACATTCTGGATATACGAGCTTCAGACTCATCAGCCACAGGGAATGAATGTCGAGTGGGACATTAACGCCTTCATTAATGCGTCATGAAAACTATACAATATTACACGACTTCTTTTAGATTTTTTATACTTTTTATTAAAATTCAATTTTAATTTTATATAATTTATTAACTTTTTTATTTAACATTATATGTCATAATGTGTGCATGTATATATGAGTTCGTAGTATAGTATGTTAGTCATACACATATATTTAGGAATGCATCATTGCATCCTATTACGTTTCATGCATCCATGTATATAATGTTTTATATATATTCTTTCAATATAATGGCATTATTAATCCTAACGTTAATTTATGTTTTCATTACAGTTTTTATAAACTCCTTTTCGTGCTTCTAGTCTGCCCTCCAGCCAGTTAAACACTTTTCTTCCCTTCAGGGAAGTTGTGGGTTGCGTCCTTTAGAGGGGCGGCCCTATTATTATGGGCTCTTAGAGCGCTGGGTGTGTAACTCGATGGAGGGGTGTGGCTGTGGTATGAGGCAGTCTTAGGTCTCGTTCTTCTGAACGATGCGTGGCTGCCACTTCCGTTTTCTTCCAGCGCATCTCTATTGGCTTATGTCACGTGTGGGAGTTGACATCCAGGCCTCGTTTTCAGGGCGGGGTCTGGTTCCATTAGGGGCATATCATTGTGCTTACTGGCCGCGCTGTGCGGCAGGCCTACGTCTCGCTTTCTGAAGCGAGGCTTGGCTGCCACTTCCGGTTTTTTCCATGACGGAAGTGACGCGCAGGCGCTAGATCCAGGCCTCGTTTTCATAGCGAGGCTTGGATCCCGTCCAGCGCAGCTCAGTCAATGTAAACACCCTTATGTATGATATAGAGGCTCGGTCAACACTGTTATACAGGTGACCTATAGCCTTCTTCCATTTCCATGTCCATTTTTAACTTATATATATAGCGTTTTAGATGTAATGTGTATAGTCATAATACATATTATTTTGTGTGCCATTTGGCCATCCAGGATACAAAATCCAAACCGGAAGTGAGGTATTGGCGGTTCACTTCCGGGATCAGGGAGGTCAAGTGGTCCATTTAATTGCGATGTGTGTGGGACAAAGTCCTTACCCCAGATGATGACTATTTAGTCGAAACTAGTCGGGTGGACTTGTCCGTACATATCGCTCCTGTACCTGCATCCATGTTTTTATAAACCATCTTAAATGTGAGTGTTCCACTGTTATGTTTTGCCATTAAAACCCTTTACAAACGGTATCATGCTATGTGGATTTTTCTCCATCTCTACACATATGCTTCTTGGATACCGAGTTCTTATATGCATTGGTGATCTGTGTGTTGGATACCCTGTATGATTGAAGCTGATCAACCGCTTTGACTCCTGACCACCCTCCAACTCAAGACCATCCATACTGGGTTCCATTAACCCTCAAGCTTTCTCCGATTTGGGTGGCGTATGCCTCTCCAAATCCGAGATCTTTGGTAAGCCTCCTTCAACTTATCCTTGGTGGTGGTTTTCACATTAGTCCTATACACCGAATATTCTGTATCGCAAGTTCACATCTTGATTGAACACGTTTTCTTTTCTTTTTGGATTGATCTTCACCATTTGGACATTGTATTGATTTTTGTCTGATGGACTTTATTCTATCTGATGGATTTTATTTGATTATAATTCTCATTCTGTTTATTAATATGGGTTATCATATTATTGTTTGACCACTCTAGCAATAGAGACACTCAGCACGCACGATTTTTTGGGTGTTACACGTGTTCACTATATATGATTACCATATGTTTATGTTGTGTATTAATTTGCTCACATATATCATTTTGCCTAGGTAGCGCAACAGTTTGCGCAGTGCTTTACAACATGAGGGTAAACCTACAAATACAATTTAATAAAATAGGAATCAGAGGGCCCTGATTGTTTAGAGCTTATATACAGTATCTCACAAAAGTGAGTACACCCCTCACATTTGTAAATATTTTATTATATCTTTTCATGTGACAACACTGAACAAATTACACTTTGCTACAATGTAAAGTAGTGAATGTACAGCTTGTATAACAGTGTAAATTAGCTGTCCCCTCAAAATATCTCAACACACATCCATTAATGTCTAAACGACTGGCAACAAAAGTGCCCATTTAGCCAATTTCCCTCTCCGGTGTCATATGACTCGTTAGTGTTACAAGGTCTCAGGTGTGAATGGGGAGCAGGTGTGTTAAATTTGGTGTTATCACTCTCACTCTCTCATACTGGTCACTGGAAGTTCAACATGGCACCTCATGACAAAGAACTCTCTGAGGATGTGAAAAAAAGAATTGTTGCTCTACATAAAGATGACCTTGGCTATAAGAATATTGCCAAGACCCTGAAACTGAGTGGCAGCACAGTGGCCAAGACCATACAGCAGTTTAACAGGAGAGGTTCCACTCAGAACAGGCCTCGCCATGGTCGGCGAAAAAAGTTGAGTGCATGTGCTTAGCGTCATATCCAGAGGTTGTCTTTGGGAAATAGACATATGAGTGCTGCTAGCACTGCTGCAGAGGTTGAAGGGGTGGGGGTCAGCCTGTCAATGCTCAGACCATACACTGCACACTGCATAAAATCGGTCTGTATGGCTGTTGTCCCAGAAGGAAGCCTCTTCTAAAGATGATGCACAAGAAAGCCTGCAAACAGTTTGCTAAAGACAAGCAGACTAAGGACATGGATTACTGGAACCATGTCCTGTGGTCTGATAAGACCAAGATAAACTTATTTGGTTCAGATGGTGTCAGGCGTGTGTAGCGACAACCAGGTGAGGATGGAGTACAATGACAAGTGTATCTTGGTGGGAGTGTCATGGTCTGGGGCTGCATGAGTGCTGCCAGCACTGGGGAGCTGCAGTTCATTGAGGGAACCATGAATGCCAACATGTACTGTTACATACTGAAGCAGAGCATGATCCCCTCCCTTTGGAGACTGGGCCACAGGGCAGTATTCCAATATGATCACATGGTACCAAGGGGCCCAAAGTGTGCCAAGAAAATAGTGTGCAGATTAGGCTTACTGAAAATAAGGCTCTGGGGGCGGGTGGTCTATTTATAATTATTTTCAAACAACTTTAACCCAAGATTTACACATTTTTCTAACTGGATTTATTTAGAAATATGTGTGAATCCTCCTGGGTGACAGCTATGTGAATCTTTTGTGAAAACATTTAGAAATAGACCCCTTGGTTTGGATTTTCCTCTCATGTCAGCCATATATCAGGGATTAGGAATGTTGCTAAGTTGTCTGATATACAGATGACTGCTACAGGGAGAATCTACAAGTCTGCATATCTGTAATACAAACATGAAAATATGCAAGTGTGCTAAATGTGAGATTTGAAATCAACAAAAAAAAGTACATTCAGGTAAACGTTATAGTAAGCCCAGTGGCTGCCCTGTGGCATTCTAAATGCAAGAGGTCGACCGCTCGGCATGTAGGCAGGTTGAAAATGTGTATAGTTAAGTTAGCTAGCCACTGGCCCAGGCCAGGGAAAGGGTTAAAGTGGTTGTAAACCTCAGACATTAAATATGAACTAAGCATATCCCTCTATAGTGTGTACATGTCTCAATTAAGAGCACTAAGTGTCATATCTGTCTCTCTTCTGCCCGATTTCTCTGCTATCAACATGAATCACTTATGACAAGTTTTCCTGACACCAAGAGAAAAAATGGTGACAGGGGAGGGAGCTCCAGCTGATTGACAGCCTCAGCTCTGTTTCTGCAAGCTGTGTGGAGAGGGGCGTGCCACTTCCCTCCAATCAGCTCTCAGAGCTCTCCTCACTGAGCTTTGCAGTGTGTTGTTTCAACTCTCTGATCCCTTTTTTCTAAACACTCAGACAAGCTTTATACGTTCTGGACTTTGAACAGATGTAGAGAAGAGATTTCTGCAGATAAACAGGAACAACTTATGTAGGAGGATTTGTTTCATCTTTGTGTATCACCTGATGCTAGTGACATTGCTGGGTATATGTAAGGGTCTACAACCACTTTAATTGTTTTTAGCTCTGATCCTAGCTAGCCAACCTGTGCTATATATAGGGATACGGCTAAGGTTCGGAGAGCGGAGACGCTGGTACCGGCGAGTCCTGGAGTTACAGCCTCATCTGTGGGCGCTGAAGCCAGGGATTGTGGAGGAGATCCAAGCCATGGACAATGCCATCACGGACACTCCCCTCATGGAGATATGCCTGGGCCACTATATTATTCCAGTTAAGATTAGGAAAAGAACATTGTTCATATTGAACTGTTATGCTGCATCTCTCCAGTAAAGTTACATTAATCATTCTGAGCCTGAAGTTATTCAAAGTAGCGCGTGATGGTTCTGGCGTATCAAAAGAACTTGGGTTTGTAAATGCACTATGGTATATGAACTAATACCCTTACAAAAGGGTTAACTCGGCAAGACACAGAGAAGGGGAGTGTAGTTGCTTTGGGTAACCAAGTGAAGGAACAAGCTACAAGCAACCAGTTGTTAAGGGTGGTACCTGGTAAGGTAAAAGGTCCTCCAGTAGCAAGGGGGTCGATGTTCTGGCTCCCTCCCTAGTGGTTAGTTTCCAATAGCATCCAGTTCAAAAACTCAGGTTACAGAGATCTGTGGCCTGGTCAAAAGGTACGAGAAGGGAAGAGTTAAGTGAGGGCAAGCTATCTGCTTGGTGGGACTCCATTCTGTTACTGGGAGTGAGGTAACAGAGGTACACTAGGCTGGTGGAGTGCGCACAGGCTCAGCACATCCCCCCTAATGCAACATACAAGTTACAGTCTGTGGTGTGTAACATCAAGTTACAGTGTGTAGGGATATGGCATAAGTCGCTTTTCAGAGGAACTCTGTACATTATTACTGCACACAGTACTCATCTCTAAGTCATTGAACTGCCTTAATGTTAGATTCTTCACATGATGGCAGTCTCCACCTGAGGAGGTACCCCCACATGCATGGGCACAGAAGGCCCCATCCACAGGTACAATTAGAGAATGCTTTTCATTTTCTAAATGAATGCAAAGCTTTCTCTGATTGGACAAGGTGGAGAGCGTGATGTCACCGCCATACTGCTCCACCTCATCCAATCAGGGAACGCTTTGCATTCATTCAAAAAATGCAAAGCATTCTGTGAATGGTGCCCATGCCAAGCAGCCAACCTCCTATGCTCAGAATGCAGTAGGGCAGCACATGACCTTAGAAGCAAGTGGAGGTGACTGGAGTAGTGGTGTCCAGCGATTTCCAGCTTCTAGGGGAATCACCAGGTATGGTATATACATAATTACAGTACAAACTGGAAGAATGTTACTATGTATAAAATATCTGTACCTGTAATTCTTCGTTAAAAGCAACCACTAAAACTACAGTATATCATTGTTTCAGACAGTTGTGTCCTTTGTTAAGCCTTTCCCTTCAGTATCCCAAAAATAAAAGTTTTAACTTTAGATATCCTTTAAATTGTAAAAAAATAGTCTCTTATACAGGTATTTTTATGTTCCCAAAGTTTGTCTTTAAATGGAAGCCTGTTCAAAACGTTAAAGTGATTGTAAAGGCTCATTTAAAAATAAATAAATAAATAAATAACATGTTATACTTACCTCCAATTTGCAGTTGGTTTTGCACAAAGCAGCCCAGATCCTCCTTTTCTCGGGTCCCTCTTTGCTGCTCCTGGCCCCTCCCTCCTTTGAGTGTCCCCTCAGCCAGTAGTTTGCTACAGGGGGCCCCAAGCCGAGTCAGAGCTCTGTTTATCCATTAAGACACAAAGCCCCGACCTGGCCCCTGTCACCACTCTCCCCTGATTGGCTGACTAACTTTGATTGATAGAGCAGCGGCGCCATTGGCTCCCGCAGCTGTCTCAGCCAATCAGGAGGAGTGTTCTGGATGGCTGAGGAAATCATGGACATCACTGGAGAGAGATGGGGCTCAGGTAGGTAACTGGGGGGTTGGTGGGGAGGCTGCTACACACAGAAGGTTTTTTTTATCTTAATGCATAGAATGCGTTAAGATAAAAAAAACCTTATGCCTTTACAACTCCTTTAATTAAAGAATTGTGAACTAATTTGCTGAAAATAAAAATGTATTCTACTCCTTACAAATGAACCAGCAAAGATGCCATTACTTCCCTCCTTTAGAAAACGGTCTTCTGTGATGCCACTGATGCTTTCATTCTCCTAAACACAATATCGAGATGGCGGAAATGCTGATAGATGGCAGCCAAGGCGATCATTTTAGTCCAAGGAGACAAATCTTTTGTTTGCCATTAGTGTTGTGCTAAATTCTGTAGCTGCCTAATTATTTTCTTTTTTAGGCAGTGCTGACTGTTCACTTGTACCGCAGGTGCACAAGAAAAATGGCCAGTGGCAGTGTGGAATAATAATTAATCTCATCACACAGCAAATGTTAGATTTATGTCACTGCACAAATCTTGTGACCTTCTCCATTTATTGCGTGCAAAGAAGTACTGTCGTCATATACAAAGATGTCAGAGCAGTTGTACTTTACATTTGCCTGAAAAAAAAATGAATATTTGAGTAATATAAAAAGAAAACATATGCAAGAAATTTACATTACACTTCCAGCAACTAAAAAATAACCCTTGCATCTGGGCTGTGCCTGCACTGCAAGAGATAATTGCTTATTTTGGTCCAGAGGAACAAAAAGAGAAGATTTACTTACCCAATCCTCCACTCCTCCCTGTAGCTAGACTGGTTCTCTCAACTTCTTCTACTCCATGCTCCAGTGGTCTAAGGTCCTGGTCTATAGCCCTGCATTGGACGCAATGAGGCCAAGGGATAGTCTACTGCTGGAGCATGAGGGAGCTCCATCTCCCCGGGAAGCGGAGGATCAGGCAAGTAAAATGTTTTCTCCTCTCCTCCTTTAGACAAAACAAGCTATTAAACCCGGCAGTACTGCAAGGGATCATTTAAAATTTTCCTAGAGTTGGGCTTTAAAACCCAACTCCAGGTTGGGCCCCCATCCTTCCCCCATATTTATTTTTTAGTGTTCCTTATTTTGATAGATTTCAGCAATGTCCTGAAGTTCTAAGTATGCATAGGCAAAGTAACTATGTAACATAATGCCTCTACATATCAAAATGTACATGTTCAGAGACGGCTTATCATAAGGTTAAGAACAGAAAGACCATAAAAACTGAATTTGAGAGGTAGTGTACAACATCTCTGGAGAGCATTAATCTGGGGGTAGACTATCAGTAAAGGGTACCAACCATTCAAAGTTATACAACTGAACAGAAAGATATTTGACTTTGCTGTCCTTCATCAGATAATCAGGGGCACAGTAAGGACTACCAACCAAGTAGCCAAAAGTCACATAGGTAAAGACAGGGGAAACAAGTTAAAGGAAAGGGATAGAGTATTGGGCAGGAGACGGGGAAGGGAAAATGAAAAATAAATGGTGTGGGATCTCAGAGTTGGGGGTCTAGGAGTGGGTGGACATAACTCCCTGGACTAACAGAAAGTGGGCTGAATAATTCTGAGTGTCATTGAACCTGGAAGAGGTCCAGTAGGTGGAGGATGGAACTGAGAGTCTTTGGTTTTCAGTATCAGGAATGAGTTAAGTATTGTAGTAAAAGCTTCATTTTGTAAACCAGAGTTATGATCTAAAGGTATCAATAGGTGTAAAGTTGGCTGTGCATTCTACAATCTACAATTTTGTATTATGGAGCATAACTGATTCATCATAATAGTTTTTTTAGGCAGACCATTTTACTTCACAGTAGCTGATAAAATTAAGGAGATCGTACAGAGATTATAAAATCAGTTTATATTGTGTATAGCCAGCTATAGACCATGTGATCTAGATTTGTAGTTGATTCCATGGGTGATCGACCCTTTGTGCGAAAAAGTGTTCCATAGACAATAACAATTTCCTTTACTACAAATGTCACCTGAAAGAATTTTCAGTAGCAAGTAATATTGAACACAATAGGCCTGTGCATTTCATGTGATTACAAATTGCAGAGAGTCGGTTGTTTTCAGTCAAGCAGATCCTGTACATGGAAAAATAGACATTCACAAAGATTATACCTTCAAAGGAAAATGATCAAAGGAAAACAGACTTTACTGATACAGTTTATTGTTGATATTTGTATAGGAAAAATCAATCATATCAAATTATTTTTAATGGATGTGTAGCCATTTAACATCTAATGGGAAAAAAGCGTTCTTATCCACTTGAGTATCAACCTGTGTAAACCCCTTCACTACCAGGCCATTTTTCAGTTTTCAGTGCTGTGATAGTTTGATAGTTACTTGGTTATGCAACACTGCGCACACATAAATTGTATTTATTTTTTTGGACAGAGCTTTCTTTTTGTTCTATTTAAATACCACAGTTTTTTAGTTTTTTTGCTATATAACGGAAAAAAGACCAAAAAAACCTCCCTAACTTTGTACTTATCTACTTCAGATCCGCGCTATAGCCGAAAGACCTAATTTGCCGGGAGGGCGTCCATGGATGTCCTCCCGTGCTCGAGCGGCGTGCTCTGTGATCAGCGAGTCTCTGAGACTCAGCTGATCACAGATCAGAGTAAGGGGTCGATCCCGACCCCTTACCATGTGATCAGCTGTCAGCCAATGACAGCTGATTATGTGATGTAAACAGAGCCAGTAATCGGCAATTTTTTCTCCTCACTCTGATAACTTGAGGAGAAAAAAAAAGCCGATCACCGGTGGCTGTTAGAGGGACATCGGTTCCGATCAAGGAGAGCAGCCCCTGCTCATCTATGCCACCTGCCAGTGCCATTTACCAGTGCACAACAGTGCTGCCTACCAGTGCCCACCAGCGCCACCTACCAGTGCCACCCATTAGTGCCCACAGTGCTCAGTGCCCACAGTGCCACCCATTAGTGCCCACAGTGCCACCTGTCAGTGTCACCAATCAGTGTCACCTACCAGTGCCGCCCATCAGTGTCACCTACCAGTGCTTATCAGTGCCACCTATCAGTGCTTATCAGTGCCATCTATCAGTGATACCTATCAGTGCCCATCAGTGCCGCCTTATCTGTGCCCATCAGTACTGCCTTATCTGTCCCCATCAGTGCCCCCTTATCTGTGCCTATCAGTGCCCATCAGTGCAGCCTATCAGTGTCCACCAGTTCTGCCTCATCAGAGCATATCAATGAAGGAGAAAAATTACCTGTTTGCAAAATTTTATAACAAACTATGAAACATGATTTTTTTTTCCATCTTTTTTTGTTTGTTCAGCAAAAAATAAAAAGCCCAGCGGTGATTGAATACCACCAAAAGAAAGCTCTATTTGTGTGAAAAAAATTATAAAAATTTCATTTGGGTACAGTCTTACATGATCGCGCAATTGTCATTCAAAGTGAATCAGCGCGGAAAGCTGAAAATTGGTCTGGGCAGGAGGGGGGTTTAAGTGCCCAGTAAGGAAGTGGTTATTTATGTATGTATTTATTTCATTATTTATTTATTTATTTATTTATGGTTAGGGTTATGGGTTAGGATTAGGCATTTCAATAAAAGAAAGTACATATATTAATTGCATGCAAAGTTGTGGATAATATTATTTCTGGGTAGGGGGTCCATAGCTTTCATCCAATTCTTAAAAGGATGCGTGACTCAAAAAATAATAATAACCACTGATTAGTTTAAAAAAATAAAAAAGTAACTTTTTTTTGCTTTTACTTACAATTATTGTTTTTCCAATTCCAGGTTAAATGAGGCACTGGTGATGTAACTAGGGCCTTACAGATGTGCCCTGGGAGGCCACATCACCAGTGCCTTCCCTTCAGATGATGTGCACATCTGCCCTTAATAAAAATGGCCACCGTGAGAAGAATGGGGGGAAAAATAAAAATTAGGTATGCAAAGAATCAAAAGCCTGCAATTATCTATAAGTGCCTATTTATAGCTTGCCATTACTAAACATCAAACACAAAAAAACAAGAATCGGACAGTACAGGCCAGACAAGGAGGTCTTAAAGGGGTTTTAAAGGTTCCTGTTTTTTTCACCTTAATTCATCCCTAAGTCCACTTGGTGCCACTCTAGTGGCAGGCGCACATACGTTCGCATATGCGTATACATGCACGTGCGGCAAACTGAGATTTTCTGTGCACAGTTTTGGCTAATAGGATTTCTCCGTCTATGGATTTGGCTAACTGAAACTCTCCTTCTGCCCATAATTATGTGCCTGAGCATATTCCTCCTTTCCTGACACAAACTTACCTGCTTGTTCACAATGTTCTTTGGAACATACACTGAGCTGCCCATGCATAGCTGAGCATATATTCTTGGCAAACCACGGTGCTATTGTCTAGTTAGTTAGATTTATTGCTAACTCACTGTGGTCAGTGGAGCTGTATTTTTGTTTGTTAGGTAAATTTTGCTTGTCTCACTGTAACCAGTGCGGCTGTAATTATTGTGTTTGGTAAATTTGGATGTGCTCACTGTAATCAGTGCAGCTGCATGTGATTATATACTGTAAGTCTGCTCAGTGTTTCAGCTGCAGCTAGTTTTGACTGTCATCTGCTTTCTAAAAACTCTCTGGAACATAGTTGTGAAGAAATGTAAATAGCAGCATGAATATTTATACAGCCCTGGCCAATCACTTGGGAGGATGGCGCTGGAGACTGCTGGCAGGCTGTATAAATACTTTGAGGAACAGAGCTTCTGGGTCTTTGCCAGCAGAGGAAAGGTTCAGCCTAGAGAGCTTGCTGCCCTCCAGGGCTACGCTGCCATGTGCTTGCCTCAGGTGGACGACCTGAGGGGCTGGAGCAGAAATCTACAGAGAACTGACTGAGGTGCTGTCTGCTGAAGATCTAGTCTGGTATTACTGAAGAAAGGTGTCACTTGGAAATTGGTAGGAGGCAACCAACTGTCCCTGGACATTTTGTGAGTACAGACTGCTCTAAGAGATCTTTATTTTTTCCGGCTGCTGCCACCCCTCTTGTGCTAGTGAGTCAGCTACAGGCCCAGACTGGCCATAGGGCATATGCCCGGTGGGCCACGGCGGCCTGCCGGCGGCCGGACTGCATGTCACGTCTCCCCCCAGTGCAGAGGCGTTGCTATGGAGGTG
Source organism: Rana muscosa (assembly GCA_029206835.1). Taxonomy (NCBI): domain Eukaryota; kingdom Metazoa; phylum Chordata; class Amphibia; order Anura; family Ranidae; genus Rana; species Rana muscosa. The sequence goes on from CM055116.1 coordinate 1,164,715,123, forward strand.
CGCGGGGGGGCGGGCCACACCGGGTGACACCCACCACTACACATTGTACTTCTGCTTGCAGAGCTGCAGCGGAGCGGTGTGAGCAGGGCACCAAGCGGGGGGGGGGGCGCTGCCTGTAATACTCCAATGTCTCCCGAGGCAGCCTGAGTTGGTGGGCGTGGGCGGAGCTGGGGGTTTGGCTGCCCATCCACTCCTCCCACAGACTCGTTCTCTCTTGCTGATCCCACAGCTGAAGGAGAAAGAAACAAGGACACAGCAGCCAGAGTGTCTTCATCTCCAGGCATGCTGTAAGTTACTGCACTGCTGCACATGTCACTACATAGAGTCCTAATCTGGCACCATACCACCCCAGCCTGCCCTATGCCACAGCACCCTGCCTTATGCCACCGCACCCTGCCCTATGCCACTGCAACCTGCCTTATGCCACGCACCCTGCCCAATGCTACCGCAACCTGCCCTTTACCACCCCAGCCTGCCCTATACCACCCCAGCCTGCCCTATATCATAGGGTGACCAGACATCCCCAGTTTCAGGGGACAGTCCCCGGATTGAGGACACTGTCCCCGGACCAAGTCTGTCCCCGGTTTTGTCCCCGGATTGGATTTGAACAGGGGCAGGGGCAATTTCAAATAAAGTCAGTGCAGAATTTAAAAAAAAAATCTGAATTACACACCCCCTACTAGCTTAGGGGGGTGTATTATCTGTGCCCCTTTCTGATGATCATGTGCTGGTCGGCGCGGAGGGAATATTTCTTCAGTTTCGGGTGCATGCCCATCCAGCTCCGCTCGCATGTTCTTCTGCCTTGGCTCAAGTCCCTTCCAGCCGCCTGCCAGCTTATCTCCTTGCCTTCCCTGGCAGAGTGATCTTCCTCCGCTCCCCACCCAGTAGTATCTGGGGCCCGGAGAGTAAGACTTGACAGTCTGTGAGCGATGGACAGAGAGTTGCTGATTGCCACCATTACTAGTAAAAAAAAATATGTCCCCGGATTTCATTTGAAAAATCTGGTAACCTTACTATATCACCACAACCTGCCCTATGCCACCGCACCCTGCCCTATGCAACCGCATCCTGCCCTATGCCACCGCAACCTGCCCTATGCCACCGCAAACTGCTCTATACCATCCCAACCTGCCCTATGCCACCGCAAACTGCTCTATACCACCCCAACTTGCCCTATGCCACCGCAATCTGCCCTATACCACAGCAAACTGCCCTATACCACCCCAGCCTGCCCTATGCCACCACAACCTGCCCTATGCCACCGCAAACTGCTCTAAACCACCCCAACCTGCTCTATACCACCCAAACCTGCCCTATGCCACCGCAACCTGCTCTATGCCACCACACCCTGCCCTATATCACCCCAGCCTGCCCTATGCCACCCAGCCTGCCATATACCACCCCAACCTGCCCTATACCACCGCAAACTGCCGTTTACCGCCCAAACCTGCTCTATACCACCCCAGCCTGCCCTATACAACCCCAACCTGCCCTATGCCACCCCAGCCTGCCTTATATCACCCCAAACTGCACTATACCACCGCAACCTGCCCTATATTACCCCAACCTGCCCTATATCGCCCCAGCCGGCCCAATACCACCCTATACTTTAATTTACAGGGGTCATTTGGGGGTGCGCCTCGTGACCGAGGGCGCAGGGCAGGATAGACAGGAGGGGGTGACACCATGTTTTGCCGCACCAGGTGACACCAACCCTAGTGACGCCACTGCCCCAGTGCACTCTCAGCTGCGAGTCGGAGCCGCACTCGAGTGACAGTGACACCCGTCGGCACATCAGGGGGCCGGGATCCGCAACGATCCCCTTCTCTCTGGCAAGGTGGCCGCGGCACTGATGATCTGATCAGTCTTGGCTCGGCTGTCTCACACGAGCAGAGTGAAGCCGCCTCCCCCTCCTCCTTTATGTCCACACAGGGGGAGGGGACCCAACAAGCAGTCCCGCGCTGATCTGAGATACATTATGGGTCTGAAGGGGGGGTCTGTATTGTAGGGGGGGGTTCTGTATTGTAGGGGTGGTCTGAAATGTAGGGGAGTTCTTTATTGTAGGGGGGTCTGTAATGTAGGGAGGGTTCTGTATTGTGGGGGGTTCTGTATTGTGGAGGGGTTCTGTATTGTAGGGGGGTCTGTAATGTAGGGGGGTTCTGTATTGTAGGGGGGTTCTGTATTGTAGGGGGGTCTGAAATGTAGAGGGGTTCTGTATTGTAGGGGGGTCTGAAATGTAGGGGGTTCTGTATTGTAGGGGGGTCTGAAATGTAGGGGGGGTTCTGTATTGTAGGGGGGTCTGAAATGTAGGTGGGTTCTGTATTGTAGGGGGGTCTGTAATGTAGGGGGGTTCTGTATTGTAGGGGGGTCTGTAATTTAGGGGGGTCTGTAATTTAGGGGGGTCTGTATTGTATGGGGGTCTGTATTGTAGGGGGTCTGTATTGTAGGGGGGTCTGTAATGTAGGGGGGTTCTGTATTGAAGGGGGGTCTGAAATGTAGGAGGATTCTGTATTGTAGGGGGGGTCTGAAATGTAGGGGGGTCTGAAATGTAGAGGGGGTTCTGTATTGTAGGGGGGTCTGTAATGTAGGGGGTTTTGTATTGTAGGGGGGGTCTGAAATGCAGGGGGTTCTGTATTGTAGGGGGGTCTGAAATGTAGGGGGTTCTGTATTTTAGGGAGGTCTGAAATGTAGGAGGGGTCTGTATTGTAGGGGGTCTGTATTGTAGGGGGGTTCTGTATTGTAGGGGGGTCTGTATTGTAGGGGGGTCTGTAATGTAGGGGGGTCTGTACTGTAGGGAGGGGGTCTGTACTGTAGGGAGGGGGTCTGTACTGTAGAGGGGGTCTGTAATGTAGGGGGGTCTGTAATGTAGGGGGGGCTGTAATGTAGGGGGGGCTGTAATGTAGGGGGGTCTGTATTGTAGAAGGGGTCTGTACTGTAGGGGGGTCTGAACTGTAGGGAGGTCTGTGTAACATGCAAGGGGTCCAGAACTGTTAGGGGGGGTGTCTGTGTAACAAACTGTGGGGGGCTATGTAATGTAAAGGGGTCCAGACGTGCGGTGCTATGTAATGTAAAGGGGTCCAGAGGTGCAGGGTGCTGTGTAATGTAAAAGGGTCCAGAGGTGCAGGGTGCTGTGTAATGTAAAGGGTCCAGAGGTGCAGTGCTATGTAATGTAAAGGGGTCCAGGGTGCTGTGTAATGTAAAGGGGTCCAGAGGTGCAAGGTGCTGTGTAATGTAAAGGGGTCCAGAGGTGCAGGGTGCTGTGTAATGTAAAGGGGTCCAGAGGTACAAGGTGCTGGAACCCCACATCCCATCATTAACCGCCGACGTGAAGCGCCGCCACCCGCGCACCCCCCCCCCCCGGGCTGCTCAGTCTAAAATGCCCAGGCCTATTTTTTGTCCCAGTCCCGGCCTGGTCAGCTGTGTGTGTTTGACCAAAAGGGACATCGGCTGGTGTCCTGAAGAGCTTAGTCTATCCAGTTCTTTGTGAAGTGCTCTTGGTGCTCTACAGAACTATGCTTGCTTTTCACTGCTTTTTCTACAAGCCAAGTCCACAGTTTGCTATTGCAAGGACTTCTGCGTCAGCTTTTCAGAAAGGAGTTTACTGTCCTCAACCTGTTCTCATTTTTGGAGTATCCCACTCAATTCCTTCAACCCTATTCCAGTTACTGCAAATATAAAAACAACAAAAAGAACACACCTGGACTTGTAATTGAGCCAAAGAGTGACTGTGAATGTGTGCCTGGCTGCAGGGCAATCCACTGGGAAAAGAACCTGTCCTGGACAGATAGATAGACAACTCTAAGGCCCCTTTCACACGGACGTTCCGTATGTCCGTTTTTCATCCTTTTTCATAAAAACGGACCTACATGTATCCCCATGGGATAGCGGATGTCAGCGGATGAACATCCGCTGACATCCGATGACATCAGTCTCCGCTATGGTCCGTTTAGCATGACGGAGGAAAATCATATTTTTCCATCCGTCATCGGATCGGATGAAAACGGACAGACGGTCCGTTTTCATCCGATCCCCCCATAGAGGAGAGCGGCGATCTGACCGGTCCGTTACTGCACAGTGTGCAGAGATGGACAAGTCATCTGCCGGCTCAGCGGGGATCAACGGAGTGATCCCCGCTGAGCAAGCAGATGTTCACGGGGCGGATCATCACGGGATCCGCCCGTGTGAAAGAGCCCTTATTCTAATATTTAACAGAGATTTCAAATTAATAATAACTACTGCAATAGGGAACAGACACAAAAAGAAACACCCAGCATTTTTCCAAATAACTTTTATTTATTCAGCAAATTAGAGTTTTTTTGTAACCATGATTATGTAGGTAGCACATTAGTATTAGTATTACAATGGTAAGCAGTACAGTACAGTTCCAGAGGTGGAATAGTTTCTTATCAAGATCTTATGAATGTGAGTACTTGGCAGAAGAGTTAGTATAATGCCAGGGTTGTTGGCTGCCGTAGACAAAGCATACAAAATTAAATACAGGTATACAGTATACAGAGAATTTAACCACTTGCTGACCGCGCTATAGCCGAATGATGGCTACAGCACGGTTATCCAGTTGTGGGAGGCAGTCATATGACACCCACTGTGGCGTGCTGGTCGGCACGCTCTGTAATTGCTGCGTCCTCCGGACACTGATGATCACAGATTGAGTTAAAGAGCCAATCAACGGTTCTTTACCACGTGATCAGATCACGATGTTAACAGAAGCTAACTGGCTTTTGTAAAAGGGACATGTACACTGATTATCAGCATCCATTTAGCCAATCAGTGCCCATCAGCGCCACCTACCAGTGCCTATCAGTGCCTCCTATCAGTGCCACCTCATCAGTGCCCACCAGTGCCGCCTCATCAGTGCCCATCAATGCCCGTCAGTGCTGCCTCATCAGTGACGCCTCATCAGTGCCCACTGCCCATCAGTGCAGCCTATCAGTGCCCATCAGTGCAGCCTCATCAGCGCACATCAGTGAAGTAGAAAAATTACCTGTTTGCAAAATTTTAAAACAAACTATGAAAATATTTTTATTTCTTTTTTCCACATTTTTCATTTTTCTTTTGGTCTATTTAGCAAAAAAACAAACAAAAAGAAAACAGTGGTGATTTAATACCACCAAAAGAAAGCTCTATTTGTGTGGAAAAAAATGATAAAAACTTCATATGGGTACAGTGTTGCATGACCGAGCAATTGTCATTGGAAGTGTGACAGCGCTGAAAGCTGAAAATTTGGCCTGGGGGTAAAAGTGCCCAGTAGGCAAGTGGTTAAAATTCCTTTCACACTAGAATGAATTGCTTATGCCTAGGAGCTACATAATTCCCTCCCTGACCAATCAAGGATGCCAAGATGTTGGTGCCAGAGAGGGGACTGTTTGTGCCCTGTTTACGCCATACAGGTTTGTTGCCTAAAAACACACACATTTTTATGAAGTGCAGCACACTTCAATGCATTACAGCACACTGAGGTGCAAAGAATTCATTAAAAAAAGGGATAGAAACAAAAAGATAACCAGTGTAATATGTTATGACAACACATCACACCCCCATCACAGCACACACCAGTGGGTACGTGTCATACAGAGCATACCACACATGGGCTGATGTAAACGACAGCACTGTATCCTGGCCTAGGCCAACAAGGCCCAGGCCTAGGGCTGCACTTTGCAGGGGGGCAGCACGGAAAGAGTCCCCGCCGGCTTGCGCTACACTATTAGTGTAGCGCCAGTCTTATGGGGGGGACTGGGCTGAGAGGCAAATTAGTGTAGCGGCCTCACCCCTCTCCCTTGCTTTATCGGTTATATGGCTGTTGTCTAGGGGTACCTGGGAGAGAGAGATGATACACACCACGGCCCATGTCCTCCGTAACTAAGAGGTGAAGGCCAGAAGATTGGGCTTTTGTGTAGGTGTCCTAGAGTCAAGTCCAGTCCTTCGTCCCCGACTCCTTTGCCTTAGTAACCCAAGTTCCACACAGTGAATAGGTCCAACTCAGTTTTATTCTTCTTGCCAAGCAATAAAAAAATCTTTCTCCTTTGAAAAATGGGGGACAGTTCGAGGCACAAACCTTTCCCTTCTTGCTGCTGCCCACTGTGCTGTCACCAGTGGTGAATAGTCACTGCCACTGACTAGGTAATATAGAACGTGAATTACCTTCGCTCACTTTGCCCCTGTCAGAGGAAGAAATCCGTCCAAGGGAGAAGTGGAGGCCTCTCCGTCACCAGCGATGCCGCGCCGGGCTCTTCGGAGAAGTTACTGCGCACCAGTCCTCACGAACTCAGACACGGGCACCCAAGGAGTTAAGGTCCCCTTGGATTCCTCCACCCTCGCGGAACTCAGTCGAAGGTACTGAGCCCCAGGCATCCGCTATAGTACCTCACCCCAGGCTAAAGGTGCCTGAGATGGACTCCATCTCCGTTCCAGATAGGCCAAGGGCGCCTAGGCCTGGAACACCGGAACGCCAGCACCCAAGCTGAAGGTGCCTGGGTGTGGCTGCGTCCTCCAACTCTGCCCCAAAATCAGGGCGTCCGCCCCTTTTATGACCTCTCCCTTTGCATCACAGCGGGTTCCCCGCCCCGGTGTACCAGCTCCAGGGGAGGACAAAAAGGCACAGTTTGCGGTGTGAGTTCAGCTCCGGCCCAAGGCAACAACGCCACCTGTAGGCCCCAAGGAACCCCACACCCCAGAGTCCTCACATAAATTCAAATACCCGCTACACTCTCCCCCTGGTGATTTGACACTGGTCCCCAGTGTCTGGTACAAACTTATACCCCACAAGGGTGGTGACATAAGTTCAGCCCAGAAACCAAACTACACAATTTAGCCCTGAATTGTGCCAAGACCTGAATGGGAAAGGGAAAACTTAAAACAATACAACTATAAAACTTTTTAATCAAACACTTTAAATATCTCACAAATTTACATTCTTCCCTCCCTCTGGCTATCTAAGGACCACCCATTCTCAGTAGTCTTGACAGACGAGTCTCCTGCAGAGGGAAAGAAAAGAAACATACATCCTACCAACATGTGTGTTTGCTTGGAATGAATGGGTCCATCCTAGAAGAAACCCATTCACTCCAATAAGTGCTGCATAATGTAAAAAAAAAAAAACAATCGTTGCGCAACACTGCCACCTAGTGACAGTGCTGCGGTCAAGACACTCATCACTTCCAGATGAACTTTCCTCTTGATCATTTTCTCTGTGACCCTACACTATCTAAAACCCAAAGTCACTGATTTCTTTTGAGCGCCAGGAGAAGGAGGGAGAACAAACAAAAAAAAAAACGCTCCCATATCTCCAACGAGTAGAACTGCCCAAATACAAAAAAAAACTAGGGCACAGTCCCTGTGTTCAAGAAAAGGCACTCCGGAAAGTTCAGCCAGGAATAGAAAAGAAAAGCACACGGAAGTCTTTTTTCCCTTACAGGTAAAACCTTGGATGAGGCAATGATATAGGCTTCAGACGATCATCAAAAGCCTCCACATGGTACTCAACACTCTTTCCTTCCTTGCGGCAGATCACCACTTTGTCCGCATGAATGTGTCTTCCCAGCATCCATTTAGCTTTACAGTCCTGAAACTTCTTGGTGACCGTTGGTGAACAGGAAAGGTACCGCCGTGCTTGCTGTACTTTCAGTTTGTCCCATACAAAGGTGTCATACCATCTTTGCCGAAAGACCTCCACCTCATAGAGCAGTTCCCGAGGCAGATACGGGTATTCCCACCCATATTCCTGAGTAGGGATGAGCTGGTGTTCGAGTCGAACATAGGTTCGACTCGAACATCGGCTGTTCGCAGCGTTCGGCGAACAACGAACGATTTGGGCCGTTCGCGCCAAATTCGAGTGACGCGAACGGCCCACAATACACTGCGCCATCGCAGTGTAATCCCAGCGCTGTGATTGGCCAAGCATGCACTGTGACCCTGCATGCTTGGCCAATCACAGCGCCGGCAGCGAGGAGAGCAATGATTGGCCACAGGCAGGATGCCTGTGGCCAATTATAGCTGACTCGGTTTAGTACACGCCCCACACTATAAAAGGCCGCCAGCGCGGCGGCCTCGTGTAGTGTGTTCCGGAGCAGGGAAAGTGAAGGATAGGCAGGGACAGTGTCAAATCCATTCTTTGCTAAACCTTGTGTGTAGGGACAGAGAAGGATAGGCAGGGAGAGTGTCAGTGTCAAATTCTTTGGTAAACCTTGTGTGTAGGGAGAGAGAAGGATAGGCAGGGAGAGTGTCAGTGTCATATACTTTGATAAACCTTGTGTGCAGGGAGAGAGAAGGATAGGCAGGGGACAGTGTCAGTGTCATATTCTTTGCTAAACCTTGTGTGCAGGGAGAGAGAAGGATAGGCAGGGGACAGTGTCAGTGTCATTGTTGCTAAACCTCCTGCACATTATACACCTGAAGTTAGCCCGTATTGCTGCTTTTTCCTGGTGTGTTACACCAACAGGATTTTGCGGCACTTACAGCGGGCGGAGTGTGCCTCCTGACCATATTACACCTGAACTTAGCCTGTATTGCTGCTTTTTCCTGGTGTGTTACACCAACAGGATTTTGCGGCACTTACAGCGGGCGGAGTGTGCCTCCTGACCATATTACACCTGAACTTAGCCTGTATTGCTGCTTTTTTCTGGTGTGTTACACCAACAGGATTTTGCGGCACTTACAGCGGGCGGAGTGTGCCTCCTGACCATATTACACCTGAACTTAGCCTGTATTGCTGCTTTTTCCTGGTGTGTTACACCAATAGGATTTTGCAGCACTTACAGCGGGCGGAGTGTGCCTCCTGACCATATTACACCTGAACTTAGCCTGTATTGCTTCTTTTTCCTGGTGTGTTACACCAACAGGATTTTGCGGCACTTACAGCGGGCGGAGTGTGCCTCCTGACCATATTACACCTGAACTTAGCCTGTATTGCTGCTTTTTCCTGGTGTGTTACACCAACAGGATTTTGTGGAACTTACAGCGGGCGGAGTGTGCCTCCTGACCATATTACACCTGAACTTAGCCTGTATTGCTTCTTTTTCCTGGTGTGTTACACCAACAGGATTTTGCGGCACTTACAGCGGGCGGAGTGTGCCTCCTGACCATATTACACCTGAACTTAGCCTGTATTGCTGCTTTTTCCTGGTGTGTTACACCAACAGGATTTTGCGGAACTTACAGCGGGCGGAGTGTGCCTCCTGACCATATTACACCTGAACTTAGCCTGTATTGCTGCTTTTTCCTGGTGTGTTGCACCAACAGGATTTTGCGGATTTTACAGCGGGCGGAGTGTGCCTCCTGACCATATTACACCTGAACTTAGCCTGTATTGCTGCTTTTTCCTGGTGTGTTACACCAACAGGATTTTGCGGCACTTACAGCGGGCGGAGTGTGCCTCCTGACCATATTACACCTGAACTTAGCCTGTATTGCTGCTTTTTTCTGGTGTGTTACACCAACAGGATTTTGCGGCACTTACAGCGGGCGGAGTGTGCCTCCTGACCATATTACACCTGAACTTAGCCTGTATTGCTGCTTTTTCCTGGTGTGTTACACCAATAGGATTTTGCAGCACTTACAGCGGGCGGAGTGTGCCTCCTGACCATATTACACCTGAACTTAGCCTGTATTGCTTCTTTTTCCTGGTGTGTTACACCAACAGGATTTTGCGGCACTTACAGCGGGCGGAGTGTGCCTCCTGACCATATTACACCTGAACTTAGCCTGTATTGCTGCTTTTTCCTGGTGTGTTACACCAACAGGATTTTGTGGAACTTACAGCGGGCGGAGTGTGCCTCCTGACCATATTACACCTGAACTTAGCCTGTATTGCTTCTTTTTCCTGGTGTGTTACACCAACAGGATTTTGCGGCACTTACAGCGGGCGGAGTGTGCCTCCTGACCATATTACACCTGAACTTAGCCTGTATTGCTGCTTTTTCCTGGTGTGTTACACCAACAGGATTTTGCGGAACTTACAGCGGGCGGAGTGTGCCTCCTGACCATATTACACCTGAACTTAGCCTGTATTGCTGCTTTTTCCTGGTGTGTTGCACCAACAGGATTTTGCGGATTTTACAGCGGGCGGAGTGTGCCTCCTGACCATATTACACCTGAACTTAGCCTGTATTGCTGCTTTTTCCTGGTGTGTTACACAACAGGATTTTGCGGCACTTACAGCGGGCGGAGTGTGCCTCCTGAACATATTACACCTGAACTTAGCCTGTATTGCTGCTTTTTCCTGGTTTGTTACACCAACAGGATTTTGCGGCACTTTACAGCAGGCGGAGTGTGCCTCCTGACCATATTACACCTGAACTTAGCCTGTATTGCTGCTTTTTCCTGGTGTGTTACACCAACATGATTTTGCGGCACTTACAGCGGGGGGAGTGTGCCTCCTGACCATATTACACCTGAACTTAGCCTGTATTGCTGCTTTTTCCTGGTGTGTTACACCAACAGGATTTTGCGGCACTTACAGCGGGCGGAGTGTGCCTCCTGACCATATTACACCTGAACTTAGCCTGTATTGCTGCTTTTTCCTGGTGTGTTACACCAACAGGATTTTGCGGCACTTACAGCGGGCGGAGTGTGCCTCCTGACCATATTACACCTGAACTTAGCCTGTATTGCTGGTTTTCCCATTTCCCTGCAGGCCATTAGAATGTCTGGAAGGCAAACAAGGAGAGGCAGACAGTCAGGAGCCAATAAAAGAGGGCAAGCAGGCTCTGTGTCTAGAGACAACAGTGCTGGTCGTGGACGCGGTGCATCGCCATCAGCACGTGGCCATGGGACACGCTTGTCCTTCTTTTCGGCAGCTGGACGTGTTGAGCCGCATCATGCCGAAGACTTGGTAGAGTGGATGACCAAGCCCTCCTCATCCTCCTCATCCTCTCTCACCCAGGCTCAGGGTACTGGCAAAGCAGTTGCCAAAGCGTCCTCTTCCCTGGTATCAATGTCATCATCAGTCACTCCTTCCCTAGACCAACCATGTCCTCCTGAGGAGTCCCCCGAACTGTTTGAGCACAGTGTTGGGTACATGCTCCAGGAGGATGCCCAGCGTTTCGAAGGGTCTGATGATGATACCCAGGTAGAGGAAGGCAGTAGCGTGAGAGCAGAGAGAGGGGATGCTCAAGAAGGACACCAATCTGGTAGTCATGTTCCAGCAGCTGCAGCATACTGCCAGATTGGCTCCAGTGATGAGGAGGGAGGGGATGATGAGGTCACTGACTCCACGTGAGTGCCTAATAGGAGAGAGGAGGAGGAGGAGGAGGCACATCTCCAACGAGGCAGGATGCCCTCGGGGGGCCAGCGTAAGGGCAGCACACCGACGGAATCACACCGCAGAGCTCCGCCTGTGCAGGGCGCTGCCTCTGCCCATTATTCAAAAAGTTCTTTGGTGTGGGCCTTTTTTGAGTCGAGTGCATCAGATCGCACAGCTGCTATTTGCAACATATGTCTCAAGCGTATATCGCATGGCCAAAACATCACCCGCTTGGGCACCACATGCTTGACCAGACATATGTTGACCTGCCATGCAGCTCGTTAGCAAGCCTACCTTAAAGACCCACACCAAAGAACAAAGCGGACCTCTTCTTGCACCGCATCAGCTGGGATCTCCAACCCCACTATACCTTCAGTCCTCTCTGAAACCTGCTCTGAGAGGAACGAAGGTGTAGAATTAGGTGTGTCACAGCCAAGTACTTGCGGGCACTCTGCTAGCAGTACACCGACGTCCGATTCTAGCAGGCAAATTTCCCTGCCCCAGCTGCTGGACCGTCGAAAGAAGTTCACTCCCAGCCATCCACATGCCCAGCGGTTGAATGCTAGCTTGGCTAAATTGCTAGCGCTTCAACTGCTGCCTTTTCAGTTGGTAGACTCGGCCCCCTTCCGTGAGTTTGTGCAATGTGCGGTTCCTCAGTGGCAGGTTCCCAAACGCCACTTTTTCTCATGCAAGGCGATTCCTGCTCTCTACCGGCATGTGGAAGGCAATGTCTTGGCCTCGCTGAACAGGGCGGTCATCGGTAAGGTGCATATTACTGCTGACTCATGGTCCAGCAGCCATGGACAGGGACGTTACCTTTCTTTCACGGCCCATTGGGTCACTCTTTTGGCAGCTGGGAAGGATGCAGGACAAGGTGCAGTAGTGTTGGAGGTTGTTCCACTGCCACGCCTCCAAAATGCTACTACTGGTTGTGACACACCTCTGTCCTCCACCCCCTCCTCTTCTTCTTCCTCCGTGGCCTCTTCCTGTGCTTTGTCCTCGGAACCAGCGGTGCTCGGTAGGCGTTCAAGGGGCTATGCAAGTACGCAGGCAAAAAGATGCCATGCCGTGCTTGCGCTGGTGTGTTTGGGGGACAGGAGCCACACTGGGGCAGAGGTTCTGTCTGCTCTGCAGGGGCAGGCCGAGAGGTGGTTGATGCCACGCCAGCTTAAGCCAGGAATGGTAGCTTGCGACAATGGCACCAACCTCCTCTCCGCTCATGTGGCTCATGTCCTTTACCTGGTGGTGCAGCGGTTCTTGGGCAGGTACCCGGGCTTACAGGATGTCCTGAGGCAGGCCAGGAAAGTCTGTGTGCATTTACGCAGATCTTATAATGCCAGTGCTCGCCTGGCTGAGCTGCAAAAGGAGTTGAACCTGCCCAAGAACCGCCTTATATGTGACATGCCCACCAGGTGGAACTCAACGTTGGTCATGCTGCAGCGGCTGCACACGCAGCAGAGGGCCATCAATGAGTACCTGTGCGACTACGGCACCAGGACAGGGTCAGGGGAGCTCGGGTTTTTTTCACCACGCCAGTGGGGCATGATCAGGGATGCATGCACTGTCCTGGCACCATTTGAGGAGGCCACGAGGATGGTGAGCAGTGACAGTGCATGCATCAGTGACACTGTACCTCTTGTCCACCTGTTGGAACATACACTGTGTGGAATAATGGACAGGGCACTTGAGGCAGAACAGAGGCAGGAAGAGGAGGACTTCCTTGCCTCTCAAGGCCCCCTTTACCCAGACAGCGTTCCTTCTGTCCCACCCATCGCACAGGAAGAAGAGGAGGAGGAGGAGGATTGTGTCAGCATGGAGGTGGAGCCTGGCACTCAGCATCATCAGCAGCAGTCTTTTAGGAATGATTTACAGTCCCAAGAAACCAGTGGACTTGTACGTGGCTGGGAGGAGGTGGCTGCGGATCATGTCGTCCTTAGTGACCCAGAGGACTCCGGACCGAATGCCTCAGCTAACCTACGCTGCATGGCCTCCCTGATCCTGCAAAGTCTGCGGAAGGATCCTCGTATTCTTCGGATCAAGGAGAGGGACCATTACTGACTGGCCACTCTCCTTGATCCACAGTACAAGGGTAAGGTTGCGGACCTTATCTTACCGTCGCAGAGGAAGCAGAGGATGAGACAACTCCGGGAGGCCTTGCAGAAAGGTCTGTGCAACGCGTTCCCAGAGACTGGGAGGTTAAAAACTCCTGGTCCTGGACAACGAGTTGCTGAGGCTTCGGTCAGTCAAAGAAGGAGCGGTGGGGAAGGTGGCCGTCTGACCGATGCGTTCAGACAATTCTTTAGTCCGCAGCCCCAAGGTATGATCGGTTCCAGCAACCATCGCCAGCGTCTGATATACATGGTGCAGGAATACCTAGGGGCAAGGTCAGACTTGGACACCTTCCCCACCGAAAATCCTCTGGCTTACTGGGTCTTGAGGATGGATCACTGGCCAGAGCTTGCACAGTATGCAATTGAGCTACTGGCCTGTCCTGCATCCAGCGTTCTTTCAGAACGCACATTCAGTGCTGCTGGAGGATTTGTCACGGATCACAGGGTGCGCCTGTCCACCAACTCTGTTGATCGACTGACCTTCATAAAGATGAACCAGTCTTGGATCACCACCAGCTACCAAACACCTGAAGCTGATATAACAGACTAATTTATTTTCAAATGTCACATCCCTTCAAGACTGATGCTGATGCTGAGAGACTGTCCTGTTATGTTGACTGACTATCCTCCTCCTCCTCAATGATCCGATTGATGATGATAGCTTGGAAGAACATTTTTGTTTCTGGGTGCCGCCACCAGTGGCTAAGGCCCAATTTTTCAGCCCCTGTTTAACAGGGGCGTGTTATTACAATTTTTTATGCAATGCTTTGCAGCAGGGCTCATTCCTGCACTCCAACTAGAGTATCTGGGAGTAGTTGCAGTGTTGTGGCACCAGCACCAGTGGCTAAGGCCCAATTTGTCAGCCCCTGTTTAACAGGGGTGTGTAATTACAATTGTTGATGCAATACTTTGCAACAGGGCTCATTGCTGTGCTCCAAGTACAGTATCTGTGAGGGGTTGCAGTGTTGTGGCACCAGTGCCTAAGGCCCAATTTTTCTGCCCCTGTTTAACAGGGGCATGTAATTACAATTATTGATCTAATAATTCACAGCAGGGCCCATTCCTGCACCCACCAAGACTAACTGTGAGGCCTTACAGTGTTGTGTCAACACCACCACCACCACCACCACCAAAGGCCCAATTTTTCAGCCCCTGTTCAACAGGGGCATGCAATTACAATTCTTGATCTAATAATTCACAGCAGGGCCCATTCATGCGCCCACCAAGAGTAACTGTGAGGGCTCACAGTGTTGTGGCAACACCCACATGTAAGGGGAAAATTTCAGCTGAGTATATACGGCAGGCCCCTACTTTCATACATCCAACTTACAAACGACTCCTCCTTGCAAACGGAAGGATACAACAGGAAGTGAGAGGAAATCTACCCCTAGGAAGGCAAATTCTCTCCTGTAAGAGTTAATATGGGAAAAAAAAGTGTCTCCTCTCCACTGATGCTTTATCACCAATTCTTGTTTCAATAAAAACCCCAAACTTTCAAAAAACATTTGTCATTAGGACGGAAAGTGAGGTGAACTGTTCTGAACAGGTGCACACTGCACAGACAGCAAAACAAATGTTACAGGGGTGATAACCCTTCCCTATGTTTTCCAAAAAGCTTAAAAATATATTTTTTGGCTGGAGCTACACTTAAACAATGTACCTGTTCAAAATTACAAGCAGATTCTACATAAGAACAAACCTACAGTCCATGTCTTGTATGCACCGCCTGTATACGGCTGTTCAGAGTATATAGGGCCTTTTTTATTTTGTGTGCGGGGTTCCCCTTAATATCCATACAAGACCCAAAGGGGCTGGTAATGGGCTGGGGTAGGGGGGGGGGGGGGCTGTGATGGGGAGCTATGCCATTTTTCTTAAAGATTTTCATCCATATTACCGGGACCAGACATTACATTAAAGCCGCAAGCAGTTTTAAATGGCTTTTTTTCCTTTAGAAATGTAATTTTGTGAAGGGACAGTTCTAAGCATGGGAAACACGTGGCACTTCACAGGCATACTTTAGACACCCCCCAGGTATGATATTTAAAGGAATATTTGACTTTTTTTTTTCACTTTATGCATCATTAAAATGACTGCTCCCGAAAAACGGCAGTTTTTAAAACTTTTTTTTGGATTGATACATGTCCCCTGGTGCAGAACCCGGGTTCCCAAACCCTTTTTAGGACAATAACATGCATATTAGTCGTTATAAATAGCACTTTAGATTTCGAACATTCGCATCCATTGTATTTAATAGGGTTCTAAAGTTTGTGCAAACTTTCGGTCCGTTCGCGGGTTCTGGTGCGAACCGAACCCGGGGGTGTTCGGCTCATCACTATTCCTGAGCAACCTTCTGGCCAAAGAGACGCTGCAGCCTTGACAAAGGTGGCATAGTAGCTCGGTCTCCTTCTCCAGGTGGAACAATCGCTTCTGGGTGGCGAGGTGCGTTCACCACCTCGGTAGACCTGGGCCTAGGAGCCCGCAATGATTGACGTTGCACTCCCGCAACAGGAGGAGGTGAAATGGATGTTGAATCCAGAAGGGGAACTTCAGACAGAGGACCAGCTTCTTCCCTTGGCGCCGAGGCCTCCACCCGAGGTGTACTATCTCCAGTAGACATGGGCAAGTCCCTTGTGACACGGGCCGAGGGTAGCTTCATTCTGTCCCATCCCTTCTGTTGGAAGATTTCGTCTATCTCCCCATCATCGCCATTGTCAGACAATGAATCCAGGTCAGAGGTGTCGTAGCACTCAGCGGGCAGATAATTCCCAGTCACGGAACTATCCCCCTTGACGGCCTCTACCGACTGTGGGCTACCGCCACTTTCTACCACACAGACAGTCCCAACCCCTGGCTCACCTGGACCTTTAAACGAGCAGGGATGTCCAGGACATTGTCTACCGAATCCATCCAGGTCAGGCAAGCAGTGGGGCGAAGCTCTTCCACGACCACACAAGGCCATCACTAGGCCGACTTTTCTCTTTGGCGGCCGGAGCAGGGAGCTGCTGGTGACCGAGGCAGCATCCTCGGATTTCTCTCTTTTCACTTCCGCTTGGGCAGTCACTTCGCCCGGATCAGTGCGCACGGGGAACGCACCAGCATCGATCTCTCCCTCCGGAGTGGCAGTCCCTGTGAGGTAGTTGAGGTGGAAAGCCCGAGGCTTTTCTGTGGATGGTTCCACCTCGAAGAGAAATTCTTTGCAGACCTCACAGCGCCCGAACGGCTTCAGCTGGACCACCAGTCCCGAACAGCCGGGACAGATCACACCGAGGGCTTCCATGTCTCTACAGGTAAAGAGAGCCAATCGCCCCCCGGGCCTTAGTCTTATCCCCGTATCCATAATCGGAGCAGCCAGAGAAGACATATCCGTGAAGGAAGAAACAGAAATCCACGGAGCACTTGAAGCCATCCTCTCTCTTTGCTGCTCCATTGCGCACTGACCCACCTGCGCCGGAATCTCCACGTGCGTACGTCCACGTGGCCAGACTCCTCCCACCTTCTGCACTTGTTCGCAGGCTTTTCACTTGTTCGCAGGCTTTTCCCTTGCCCCGCCCACGAACTACACAGTTATGGGTTGCCTCGTGGCGCGTTGGCCAATATGGCCGACCTACTCGGAACTCCTCCGGGCAGCAAAGTTCAATTTCAGACACCATACACACATCCCGGATACGATGCCCCCACGTGTAGCGGCCTCACCCCTCTCCCTTGCTTTATCGGTTATATGGCTGTTGTCTAGGGGTACCTGGGAGAGAGAGATGATACACACCATGGCCCATGTCCTCCGTAACTAAGAGGTGAAGGCCAGAAGATTGGGCTTTTGTGTAGGTGTCCTAGAGTCAAGTCCAGTCCTTCGTCCCCGACTCCTTTGCTTTAGTAACCCAAGTTCCACACAGTGAATAGATACAACTCAGTTTTATTCTTCTTGCCAAGCAATAAAACAATCTTTATCCTTTGGAAAATGGGGAACAGATCGAGGCACAATCCTTTCCCTTCTTGCTGCTGCCCACTGTGCTGTCACCAGTGGTGAATAGTCACTGCCACTGACTAGGTAATATAGAACGTGAATTACCTTCGCTCACTTTGCCCCTGTCAGAGGAAGAAATCCATCCAATGGAGAAATGGAGGCCTCTCCGTCACCAGCGATGCCGCGCCGGGCTCTACGGAGAAGTTACTGCGCACCAGTCCTCACGAACTCAGACACGGGCACCCAAGGAGTTAGGGTCCCCTCGGATTCCTACACCCTCGCGGAACTCAGTCGAAGGTACTGAGCCCCAGGCATCCGCCATAGTACCTCACCCCAGGCTAAAGGTGCCTGAGATGGACTCCATCTCCGTTCCAGATAGGCCAAGGGCGCCTAGGCCTGGAACACCGGAACGCCAGCACCCAAGCTGAAGGTGCCTGGGTGCGGCCGCGTCCTCCAACTCTCTGCCCCAAAATCAGGGCACAGTTTGCGGTGCGAGTTCAGCTCCGACCCAAGGCAACAACGCCACCTGTAGGCCCCAAGGAACCCCACACCCCAGAGTCCTCACATAAATTCAAATACCCGCTACATTAGTATAGCGCCCCCATAAAGCGGCCACACTGCTTCCAGTATGTGGGCGCCCTGCATTCCGCAACTGTGAGGGGGGGGGCTGCTTATAATTTTGACTGTCCTAACATCCTGGACCACAAACCTTCCTCACTGTGCTATATGTTTTCTGCTGCACCATTCACATGGTTATATCTTCTTAGTCGGATCAGTAAAATTATCAGAAATGTGTGCTTAAAAGTAGAACTATAGGCAACACTTTTTTTAAATTTTGGACAGAGTAAGTGAGGGTTTTAGCCCCTGTCATTTTATTTTTTTAACCATCCCTGTCGCAGAGATTTCCCTTCAATTCCTGCCCCATAGCCAAACAGGAAGTGAGAGGAAATATATGCAAATTAAGCAAATCCATTGCACACCCCCCCCCCCCCCCCGCAGGCCCTCAGAACTAGTGTCCCCACTCAAAACTTTCAGGGCGTGTCTTAAAGAGAAAGGGGTGTGGCCTTGACAGGAAGGGATGGGTCATATTTAAATTAGGGGGTGCACGAGTTTAGTCAGGCCTAGGGCAGCACAAAACCTAAATACACTACTGCTGCTACGTGATACAAAGTTTAGTTCCAGGATTCTGTCTGTAAAAAATTCAATGATATAAAAAAAAAAAATTTGTACTGATTGCAAAAGAATGTTTATGCTTTGGTTTGAATTTCTCTTTTGGGGATAGTTTAGTAATAAGCTGATACATTTTATACATTTAGTATGGCAGCTAAAATGCATATTTCTGGTAAATGGAAAACAGGGGAATTTCCACTTATGAAAAAATAAACACTTTGATTAGGAAACAGATTGATGCAAAACATTACGGCACTCCCGAGATCCTGAAAAATATGGATTCAAGAAAGCCTGGACATTCTTCCAAATACATAGGGGTTGATTTTTTACTAATAGAGCAGATAATATTAGCTTATTGAAGGGAATTAAAGAGGAAGTAAACCCTCTCTGTAAAAAATAAAATAAAAATACACCCTGCAAGACAAAGGCATAATGAGCTAGTATGCATAGCATACTAGCTCATTATGAATTACTTACCTGAGATCGAAGCCCCCGCAGCGGCCCTCGTTCACCTCCTCCGACACCGCCATCTCTCCCGGAGTGACTTCCGGGTATCGCGGCTCCAGCGATGTGACTGGCCGGAGCCGCGATGACATCACTCCCGTGCATGCGCGCTGGTGCTGCCACTAACGGTATGTAGTGTTGAGACCCACTATTGGATAATATCATACACGTTTAAATCATATAAACTATATGTTCACAAGTCCACATTTTACGGTCCAACACAAACACATATCTCCTTGACACAATTTTTCACGGTTTTAATCACCAGTTCATTCTTACATATTTTTTTCGTTCAAGGACTTGTTTTTTCTTTGACCATACACGCATGTGATCCCAATGTTGAGGGCAAGTGGCCTGGAATTGTTTAGGAGGGGGGGCACTCACTCGCCCCCCCCTTTCCTGGCCTGCCAAGCTACTTGCTCGTATAAGGGTCTGGTATGGATTTTGGGGGGGGGCCCACTCCAATTTTTTTTTTTAGTTTTGGCGTGGAGTTCCCCTTAAAATCTATGCCAGACCCAAAGGGCCTGTTATGGACGGGTGGACGGGGGCACGCCAATTTTTTCCTTACGTTACATTTTCCTACATTTTTCCAATACATTACATTTCCTTTAGAAATGTCATTTTGCTGCGTCACTGTTCAACACATCAGACAGATGCGCCACTTTACAGGCAGACTAAGGGGACGATATTTAAAGGAATCTTTCATTTTTATTGTTTCACTTTAAATATTAAAATCACAGCTCCTGAAAAAAACGGTAATTTTAAAAACTTTTTTTGGCATTGATACATGTCTCCCAGGGCAGTACCCAGGTCCCCATACACTTTTTATGGCAATAACATGCATGAACATCATGAACATCTGTCTGGCATATTTCTTTTACTTTTATTTACTTTTTTTTTGTCTCCATCTTTTCACTACCTATAAACCAGGTCATATAACCGAAGAGTCCTAGCAGAATGCCATTTTTAAAGCTGTCCTCAGTTTACCTCACTAATTTCCGAACGGCATTAAGACACCATAGCAAAGTGGTACAATTCAGTAGACAGAACCATTTATTAGATATCTTCTGCAATACGCTGCCACAGGCAAGTTTAAAGCAGTCCCCTACTCTGAACTTAACTTAAAGTATATCTAAATCCAAGAACAAATGCACTGTAATCTATTGCAGCTTACCAGTTCTTATTTCAGGCTTTTTATTTTATTTTCAGTAACACACTTAGGCTGGGTCACATTATTGTGAATTGGATGTGGGTTTCCCTGCATCCAATTCGCATAGCAGGAGATTGTGACTGGCTCTCTATGGAGCCTGTTCACATATCTCCACAGCAGCTCCGGTGCGAATTACACAGGGGTCCTGTGCATCTTTTGGTCTGTTTAAGGTCCAAATTCAGCCAAATATTTGGGCTGAAATCAGACGTGAAACGGTGAATGGAGACGCACCGGACTCCTGCTGTGAGCCGCTGCGTTCTCCAGTGTGAACCCAGCCTTAATGTCCTAGGGTCAAAAAGCTCACTCACTGTACTGTATTTAGAGAGAAGCAGTGTTGTCACCCTAGCCTAGGACATCAAGTGTGCTAGGACAGGAAAACACCTCCTCCTCTTCTCATTTCCATATTATGGGGAGGAAGTGTTTTATAGTCCATGGAGAGAGTTGGTAATAATACTAACTGATAACAGTCAGTCTGGATTTCTGTCAGAATCAACTGGTATTTTTGCACTTGCTGAACGCATATCAAACAATGCTTACAATGATAGATTTGTAGTGCTACCCCCTAGAGGGCCGCTAGGTTTTGGGTCCCCCTAATCCTGCACAGCCAGGCAACACGCATTGTCCATCTTGCATTCTCAGTCAATAAGCAATCCTTTGGCTTGTTTTTATATTTTACTGAGGGAATATGAACTTGGATGGGGGTAAGAGGGTTTGGGATGCCCAAACTGAGTTCAGCAACAACTTTTGCAGGTCCCCTTTAGTGTAGCAAAAATAGAATAGAAAGTCTTTAGTGTTAGCTATCCTATGGTGGACTACTGCTCCCAGTAAGCCCTCTTCAGGCCCTGCCAGCCCTCCCGGCTGCAGCTGCCCGACTACACTGCCCGTGACATCACAGTCCTTACTGCTGGCTCTGAATCCATCCCACACTGCACTCTCCCAGTCTTCTCCGGCGTGCCTCCCAAGTCCTCCCCACTGTGCCTGTCACTCACCGACCCTCCTGGCCACACATTCACCAGTGAAAACTTGCCTGTCAGTACTAACTCCTGCTGTCCTTTCTGACTCCTCTCCTACTCTGAGCCACTCCCAGCCCACACAGATCAAAACAAACAGGCCTAGCTTCCAGCTAGGCCTGCCTAAATTTACCTGTACTCTCCAAAAATCTACCTCTAGCATAGTTGCCAACATTGCAAAAAAAACATCTGGGACACTTTTTTTGTATTGAGGCGGAGCCTTGCTTTAATCAGGGGGCGGGGCATTTGTTTTTAGGCGTGTCATGTCGGAGTGAAAAATGTGGCGCGTGAAGCGCTCCGAAAAATGGGTGTGGTTTACGCACGATAGTGGGTGTGGTTTAAATGGGCGTGGTTCAAAGGGGTGTGGCTAGAGTCCGAGGTGAGAGAAAGAGAGAGAAAGAAATAGAAAGAAAGAAGCCAGATCCTACACCACAATAGTAATGTGTAACAAAATTGGCAGATAAGGATACTCCAAAACACCTGTTGGCGCTTCAATCATCCCGGCACCATGGTTGTTACGGTGTCAGGATGATTGAAGTGCATTATTTCTATTTTTACATTGTAATATAAAATGAAATCATTCAACTCACCATAATGCCGAATCAGTGGAAGCCCTGAGCGTGTTACCTGCCACGTCGCCTGCCACCAGATGGCCTCCCCAGCAGTCCGTCCTTGCATCAGGTGCCTCCCCAGCAGTCCGTCCTTGCATCAGGTGCCTCCCCAGCAGTCCGTCCTTGCATCAGGTGCCTCCCCAGCAGTCCGTCCTTGCATCAGGTGCCTCCCCAGCAGTCCGTCCTTGCATCAGGTGCCTCCCCAGCAGAGCCCCCTCCACACTTGTGGACAAGGGTCCAAAAATCATGATTGTCCCGGGAAATTCGGGACTGTTGGTAACTATGCAGGCGTCCCCAGTGGAGTCCCCCCTTACATCAGGCGTCCCCAGTGGAGTCCCCCCTTACATCAAGTGTCCCCAGAGGAGTCCCTCCTTACATCAGGCGTCCCCAGCGGAGTCCCTCCTTACATCAGGCGTCCCCAGAGGAGTCCCTCCTTACCTCAGGCGTACCCAGCGGAGTCCTTCCTTACATCAGGTGTACCCAGAGGAGTCCCCCTTACATCAGGCGTCCCCAGCAGAGTCCCCCCTTACATCAGGCGTCCCCATCGGAGTCCCCCCTTACATCAGGCGTCCCCAGCGGAGTCCCCCCTTACATCAGGCGTCCCCAGCGGAGTCCCCCCTTACCTCAGCCGTCCCCAGCGGAGTCCTCCCTTACCACAGGCGTTCCCAGCGGAGTCCCCCCTTACCACAGGCATCCCCAGCAGAGTCCCCCCTTAACCACAGGCGTCTCCTGTCTCGGCCGCCATTATTGTTTCCCCTTCCCCGAAGGGGAACAAAATAGAGGCGGAGCCGACAGTGTGGCTGAAAAAAAAAAAATTAAGCTGTGGCGCTGCCGACCCCCGCCCCTTTCCATTACAGACAGACCTGCAGCGGGGCGGGGCGGGGCGGGGCGGGGGGGTGGCCTGCCGGCCAGCCAAAACACAGATGTAGTACAATAGAAGATAAAGCTGCTGCGGCGCCGCCCACCCCCGGGGAGGTGCGGGGTGTGGGCGGCGCCGCAGCGGCTTTATTTTCTATTGTACTACATCCGTGTTTTGGTCTTCTTGAACATGGCGGCCGGCCGAGACATTGTCTCCGCCAGCCGTGGACCTCTAGCGGCGGCGGCCTGCGGCGTCCAAATTCGGGGAAAACGGGAAAAATCGGATTGGCCGGGACATTGGCCGGGACAAAATAAATCCGGGAAAAGGGTTTGAATCCCGGGAATGTCCCGGCCAATCCGTGACTGTTGGCAACTATGCTCTAGCATCTACCTAAGTAGAGAGTGCTACACAAATATCCAATCTGCTTTTAGGAGCCCGGTGTCCCCTTAGTAGAAAACAGCAAAGTCCCAACTGTATGCAGGAGCTCTATGTCCTCTTAATGGAAAATAGCAAAGCCTCAACTGTATGTAGAAGCTCTGTGTCCCCTTAGTAAAAAATAGCAAAATGCCAGTGCACCTGGCTTCATGAAATAGATCTCAGATTAGGGGTTAAGGTAAGCTGTAAAAAGTAGAAGGGATACACCACGCACGTCTTCGGTGCCTGGATGCCATAGACTTTTCCTGCTGACACACCGCAGACCTGCCTCCAGCTCCTTCTTCATCTGGGATCTACACCATCCCTGCAGACTGCCATAGATGACCCCGGACCATTCTTACCATATAGGGATGGGCCCGGTGCTCGATTCGAACCCATGTTCGAATCGAGCATCGGGCGTTCGCTCGCTCGTCGAGCCCAGAACTATTTGGGCCGTTCGCATCACATTCGTGTGATGCGAGCGGCCCCGCAATGCATTGCGGCCGGCGCGGCCGGCGCAGTGCATTGCTGGCTGATGATTGGCCAAGCATGCACTGTGACCCCGCATGCTTGGCCAATCACAGCGCCCGAAACTCGGAGAGCAATAATTGGCTACAGGCAGGACGGCTGTAGCCAATTACAGCTCAGGGGCTTTAGTACACGCCCCACCATTTAAAAGGCCGCCACGCCATCGGCCCCGGTCACATGAGTTCCGGCTTTAGGAGAGATTAGTCTGCTGATTCTGTCTTTGCTTGATACTGAAAGATTCTTTGCTAAACCATTGGCTATTTCTTTGCTAAACCATTGCTACCTAAGTCATTGATCGTTCATTGCTGCTGATTGCACAGTTAGTGTGTTATTAGCTGCTGCTGGGGATTAGTCTGGTGCGTGCTTACTGTTAGTACAGTATTGCAGTAGTACCAACCGCAGTGCTGTTAGCACAGCATTGCACCCCAACAGCACCCATAGGACTTCTAGTGTGTTAGTGGCAGCAAACAGAGCTCCTATATTTTCTTCTCAGCAGCACCCATAGGACTTCTAGTGTGTTAGTGGCATCACACAGAGCTCCTATATTTTCTTCTCAGCAGCACCCATAGGACTTCTAGTGTGTTAGTGGCAGCAAACAGAGCTCCTATATTTTCTTCTCAGCAGCACCCATAGGACTTCTAGTGTGTTAGTGGCAGCAAACAGAGCTCCTATATTTTCTTCTCAGCAGCACCCATAGGACTTCTAGTGTGTTAGTGGCAGCAAACAGAGCTCCTATATTTTCTTCTCAGCAGCACCCATAGGACTTCTAGTGTGTTAGTGGCATCACACAGAGCTCCTATATTTTCTTCTCAGCAGCACCCATAGGACTTCTAGTGTGTTAGTGGCATCACACAGAGCTCCTATATTTTCTTCTCAGCAGCACCCATAGGACTTCTAGTGTGTTAGTGGCAGCAAACAGAGCTCCTATATTTTCTTCTCAGCAGCACCCATAGGACTTCTAATGTGTTAGTGGCATCACACAGAGTTCCTATATTTTCATCTCAGCAGCACCCATAGGACTTCTAGTGTGTTAGTGGCATCACACAGAGCTCCTATATTTTCTTCTCAGCAGCACCCATAGGACTTCTAGTGTGTTAGTGGCAGCAAACAGAGCTCCTATATTTTCTTCTCAGCAGCACCCATAGGACTTCTAGTGTGTTAGTGGCAGCAAACAGAGCTCCTATATTTTCTTCTCAGCAGCACCCATAGGACTTCTAGTGTGTTAGTGGCATCACACAGAGCTCCTATATTTTCTTCTCAGCAGCACCCATAGGACTTCTAGTGTGTTAGTGGCAGCAAACAGAGCTCCTATATTTTCTTCTCAGCAGCACCCATAGGACTTCTAGTGTGTTAGTGGCAGCAAACAGAGCTCCTATATTTTCTTCTCAGCAGCACCCATAGGACTTCTAGTGTGTTAGTGGCATCACACAGAGCTCCTATATTTTCTTCTCAGCAGCACCCATAGGACTTCTAGTGTGTTAGTGGCAGCAAACAGAGCTCCTATATTTTCTTCTCAGCAGCACCCATAGGACTTCTAGTGTGTTAGTGGCATCACACAGAGCTCCTATATTTTCTTCTCAGCAGCACCCATAGGACTTCTAGTGTGTTAGTGGCAGCAAACAGAGCTCCTATATTTTCTTCTCAGCAGCACCCATAGGACTTCTAGTGTGTTAGTGGCAGCAAACAGAGCTCCTATATTTTCTTCTCAGCAGCACCCATAGGACTTCTAGTGTGTTAGTGGCAGCAAACAGAGCTCCTATATTTTCTTCTCAGCAGCACCCATAGGACTTCTAGTGTGTTAGTGGCATCACACAGAGCTCCTATATTTTCTTCTCAGCAGCACCCATAGGACTTCTAGTGTGTTAGTGGCAGCAAACAGAGCTCCTATATTTTCTTCTCAGCAGCACCCATAGGACTTCTAGTGTGTTAGTGGCAGCAAACAGAGCTCCTATATTTTCTTCTCAGCAGCACCCATAGGACTTCTAGTGTGTTAGTGGCAGCAAACAGAGCTCCTATATTTTCTTCTCAGCAGCACCCATAGGACTTCTAGTGTGTTAGTGGCATCACACAGAGCTCCTATATTTTCTTCTCAGCAGCACCCATAGGACTTCTAGTGTGTTAGTGGCAGCAAACAGAGCTCCTATATTTTCTTCTCAGCAGCACCCATAGGACTTCTAGTGTGTTAGTGGCAGCAAACAGAGCTCCTATATTTTCTTCTCAGCAGCACCCATAGGACTTCTAGTGTGTTAGTGGCAGCAAACAGAGCTCCTATATTTTCTTCTCAGCAGCACCCATAGGACTTCTAGTGTGTTAGTGGCAGCAAACAGAGCTCCTATATTTTCTTCTCAGCAGCACCCATAGGACTTCTAGTGTGTTAGTGGCAGCAAACAGAGCTCCTATATTTTCTTCTCAGCAGCACCCATAGGACTTCTAGTGTGTTAGTGGCAGCAAACAGAGCTCCTATATTTTCTTCTCAGCAGCACCCATAGGACTTCTAGTGTGTTAGTGGCAGCAAACAGAGCTCCTATATTTTCTTCTCAGCAGCACCCATAGGACTTCTAGTGTGTTAGTGGCAGCAAACAGAGCTCCTATATTTTCTTCTCAGCAGCACCCATAGGACTTCTAGTGTGTTAGTGGCATCACACAGAGCTCCTATATTTTCTTCTCAGCAGCACCCATAGGACTTCTAGTGTGTTAGTGGCAGCAAACAGAGCTCCTATATTTTCTTCTCAGCAGCACCCATAGGACTTCTAATGTGTTAGTGGCATCACACAGAGTTCCTATATTTTCATCTCAGCAGCACCCATAGGACTTCTAGTGTGTTAGTGGCATCACACAGAGCTCCTATATTTTCTTCTCAGCAGCACCCATAGGACTTCTAGTGTGTTAGTGGCAGCAAACAGAGCTCCTATATTTTCTTCTCAGCAGCACCCATAGGACTTCTAGTGTGTTAGTGGCAGCAAACAGAGCTCCTATATTTTCTTCTCAGCAGCACCCATAGGACTTCTAGTGTGTTAGTGGCATCACACAGAGCTCCTATATTTTCTTCTCAGCAGCACCCATAGGACTTCTAGTGTGTTAGTGGCAGCAAACAGAGCTCCTATATTTTCTTCTCAGCAGCACCCATAGGACTTCTAGTGTGTTAGTGGCAGCAAACAGAGCTCCTATATTTTCTTCTCAGCAGCACCCATAGGACTTCTAGTGTGTTAGTGGCAGCAAACAGAGCTCCTATATTTTCTTCTCAGCAGCACCCATAGGACTTCTAGTGTGTTAGTGGCATCACACAGAGCTCCTATATTTTCTTCTCAGCAGCACCCATAGGACTTCTAGTGTGTTAGTGGCAGCAAACAGAGCTCCTATATTTTCTTCTCAGCAGCACCCATAGGACTTCTAGTGTGTTAGTGGCAGCAAACAGAGCTCCTATATTTTCTTCTCAGCAGCACCCATAGGACTTCTAGTGTGTTAGTGGCAGCAAACAGAGCTCCTATATTTTCTTCTCAGCAGCACCCATAGGACTTCTAGTGTGTTAGTGGCAGCAAACAGAGCTCCTATATTTTCTTCTCAGCAGCACCCATAGGACTTCTAGTGTGTTAGTGGCAGCAAACAGAGCTCCTATATTTTCTTCTCAGCAGCACCCATAGGACTTCTAGTGTGTTAGTGGCATCACACAGAGCTCCTATATTTTCTTCTCAGCAGCACCCATAGGACTTCTAGTGTGTTAGTGGCAGCAAACAGAGCTCCTATATTTTCTTCTCAGCAGCACCCATAGGACTTCTAATGTGTTAGTGGCATCACACAGAGTTCCTATATTTTCATCTCAGCAGCACCCATAGGACTTCTAGTGTGTTAGTGGCATCACACAGAGCTCCTATATTTTCTTCTCAGCAGCACCCATAGGACTTCTAGTGTGTTAGTGGCAGCAAACAGAGCTCCTATATTTTCTTCTCAGCAGCACCCATAGGACTTCTAGTGTGTTAGTGGCAGCAAACAGAGCTCCTATATTTTCTTCTCAGCAGCACCCATAGGACTTCTAGTGTGTTAGTGGCATCACACAGAGCTCCTATATTTTCTTCTCAGCAGCACCCATAGGACTTCTAGTGTGTTAGTGGCAGCAAACAGAGCTCCTATATTTTCTTCTCAGCAGCACCCATAGGACTTCTAGTGTGTTAGTGGCAGCAAACATAGCTCCTATATTTTCTTCTCAGCAGCACCCATAGGACTTCTAGTGTGTTAGTGGCAGCAAACAGAGCTCCTATATTTTCTTCTCAGCACAGCAGCACCCATAGGACTTCTAGTGTGTTAGTGGCAGCAAACAGAGCTCCTATATTTTCTTCTCAGCAGCACCCATAGGACTTCTAGTGTGTTAGTGGCATCACACAGAGCTCCTATATTTTCTTCTCAGCAGCACCCATAGGACTTCTAGTGTGTTAGTGGCAGCAAACAGAGCTCCTATATTTTCTTCTCAGCAGCACCCATAGGACTTCTAGTGTGTTAGTGGCAGCAAACAGAGCTCCTATATTTTCTTCTCAGCAGCACCCATAGGACTTCTAATGTGTTAGTGGCATCACACAGAGTTCCTATATTTTCATCTCAGCAGCACCCATAGGACTTCTAGTGTGTTAGTGGCATCACACAGAGCTCCTATATTTTCTTCTCAGCAGCACCCATAGGACTTCTAGTGTGTTAGTGGCAGCAAACAGAGCTCCTATATTTTCTTCTCAGCAGCACCCATAGGACTTCTAGTGTGTTAGTGGCAGCAAACAGAGCTCCTATATTTTCTTCTCAGCAGCACCCATAGGACTTCTAGTGTGTTAGTGGCATCACACAGAGCTCCTATATTTTCTTCTCAGCAGCACCCATAGGACTTCTAGTGTGTTAGTGGCAGCAAACAGAGCTCCTATATTTTCTTCTCAGCAGCACCCATAGGACTTCTAGTGTGTTAGTGGCAGCAAACATAGCTCCTATATTTTCTTCTCAGCAGCACCCATAGGACTTCTAGTGTGTTAGTGGCAGCAAACAGAGCTCCTATATTTTCTTCTCAGCACAGCAGCACCCATAGGACTTCTAGTGTGTTAGTGGCAGCAAACAGAGCTCCTATATTTTCTTCTCAGCAGCACCCATAGGACTTCTAGTGTGTTAGTGGCATCACACAGAGCTCCTATATTTTCTTCTCAGCAGCACCCATAGGACTTCTAGTGTGTTAGTGGCAGCAAACAGAGCTCCTATATTTTCTTCTCAGCAGCACCCATAGGACTTCTAGTGTGTTAGTGGCAGCAAACAGAGCTCCTATATTTTCTTCTCAGCAGCACCCATAGGACTTCTAGTGTGTTAGTGGCAGCAAACAGAGCTCCTATATTTTCTTCTCAGCAGCACCCATAGGACTTCTAGTGTGTTAGTGGCATCACACAGAGCTCCTATATTTTCTTCTCAGCAGCACCCATAGGACTTCTAGTGTGTTAGTGGCAGCAAACAGAGCTCCTATATTTTCTTCTCAGCAGCACCCATAGGACTTCTAGTGTGTTAGTGGCAGCAAACAGAGCTCCTATATTTTCTTCTCAGCAGCACCCATAGGACTTCTAGTGTGTTAGTGGCAGCAAACAGAGCTCCTATATTTTCTTCTCAGCAGCACCCATAGGACTTCTAGTGTGTTAGTGGCAGCAAACAGAGCTCCTATATTTTCTTCTCAGCAGCACCCATAGGACTTCTAGTGTGTTAGTGGCAGCAAACAGAGCTCCTATATTTTCTTCTCAGCTGCACCCATAGGACTTCTAGTGTGTTAGTGGCAGCAAACAGAGCTCCTATATTTTCTTCTCAGCAGCACCCATAGGACTTCTAGTGTGTTAGTGGCAGCAAACAGAGCTCCTATATTTTCTTCTCAGCAGCACCCATAGGACTTCTAGTGTGTTAGTGGCAGCAAACAGAGCTCCTATATTTTCTTCTCAGCAGCACCCATAGGACTTCTAGTGTGTTAGTGGCATCACACAGAGCTCCTATATTTTCTTCTCAGCAGCACCCATAGGACTTCTAGTGTGTTAGTGGCAGCAAACAGAGCTCCTATATTTTCTTCTCAGCAGCACCCATAGGACTTCTAATGTGTTAGTGGCATCACACAGAGTTCCTATATTTTCATCTCAGCAGCACCCATAGGACTTCTAGTGTGTTAGTGGCATCACACAGAGCTCCTATATTTTCTTCTCAGCAGCACCCATAGGACTTCTAGTGTGTTAGTGGCAGCAAACAGAGCTCCTATATTTTCTTCTCAGCAGCACCCATAGGACTTCTAGTGTGTTAGTGGCAGCAAACAGAGCTCCTATATTTTCTTCTCAGCAGCACCCATAGGACTTCTAGTGTGTTAGTGGCATCACACAGAGCTCCTATATTTTCTTCTCAGCAGCACCCATAGGACTTCTAGTGTGTTAGTGGCAGCAAACAGAGCTCCTATATTTTCTTCTCAGCAGCACCCATAGGACTTCTAGTGTGTTAGTGGCAGCAAACAGAGCTCCTATATTTTCTTCTCAGCAGCACCCATAGGACTTCTAGTGTGTTAGTGGCAGCAAACAGAGCTCCTATATTTTCTTCTCAGCAGCACCCATAGGACTTCTAGTGTGTTAGTGGCATCACACAGAGCTCCTATATTTTCTTCTCAGCAGCACCCATAGGACTTCTAGTGTGTTAGTGGCAGCAAACAGAGCTCCTATATTTTCTTCTCAGCAGCACCCATAGGACTTCTAGTGTGTTAGTGGCAGCAAACAGAGCTCCTATATTTTCTTCTCAGCAGCACCCATAGGACTTCTAGTGTGTTAGTGGCAGCAAACAGAGCTCCTATATTTTCTTCTCAGCAGCACCCATAGGACTTCTAGTGTGTTAGTGGCAGCAAACAGAGCTCCTATATTTTCTTCTCAGCAGCACCCATAGGACTTCTAGTGTGTTAGTGGCAGCAAACAGAGCTCCTATATTTTCTTCTCAGCAGCACCCATAGGACTTCTAGTGTGTTAGTGGCATCACACAGAGCTCCTATATTTTCTTCTCAGCAGCACCCATAGGACTTCTAGTGTGTTAGTGGCAGCAAACAGAGCTCCTATATTTTCTTCTCAGCAGCACCCATAGGACTTCTAATGTGTTAGTGGCATCACACAGAGTTCCTATATTTTCATCTCAGCAGCACCCATAGGACTTCTAGTGTGTTAGTGGCATCACACAGAGCTCCTATATTTTCTTCTCAGCAGCACCCATAGGACTTCTAGTGTGTTAGTGGCTAGTGATGAGCCGAACACCCCCGGGTTCGGTTCGCACCAGAACCCGCGAACGGACCGGAAGTTCGAACGAACATTAGAACCCTATTAAATACAATGGATGCGAACGTTCGAATTCTAAAGTGCTAATTATAACAACTATTATGCATGTTATTGTCCTAAAAAGGGTTTGGGAACCCGGGTTCTGCACCAGGGGACATGTATCAATGCAAAAAGAAGTTTTAAAAACGGTCGTTTTTCGGGAGCAGTCATTTTAATGATGCATAAAGTGAAAAAAAAAAAGTCAAATATTCCTTTAAATATCGTACCTGGGGGGTGTCTAAAGTATGCCTGTGAAGTGCCACGTGTTTCCCGTGTTTAGAACTGTCCCTGCACAAAATGACACTTCTAAAGGAAAAAAAAGCCATTTAAAACTGCTTGCGGCTTTAATGTAATGTCTGGTCCCGGTAATATGGATGAAATTCTTTAAGAAAAATGGCATAGCTACCCCATGACCCCCCCCCCCCCCTACCCCAGCCCATTACCAGCCCCTTTGGGTCTTGTATGGATATTAAGGGGAACCCCGCACATAAAATAAAAAAGGCCCTATATACTCTGAACAGCCGTATACAGGCGGTGCATACAAGACAGGGACTGTAGGTTTGTTCTTATGTAGAATCTGTTTGTAATTTTGAACAGGTACATTGTTGAAGTGTAGCTCCAGCCCAAAAATCTATTTTTAAACTTTTTGGAAAACATAGGTAAGGGTTATCACCCCTGTAACATTTGTTTTGCTGTCTGTGCCCCTGTTCAGAACATTTCACCTCACTTTCCGTCCCAATGACAACTGTTTTTGAAATGTGGTGTTTTTCTTGAAACAAGGATTGCTGATAAAGCATCAGTACAGAGGAGACACCTTTCTCCCATATTTATTCTTACAGGAGAGAATTTTCCTTCCTAGTGGTAGATTTCCTCTCACTTCCTGTTGTCTTCTTGCGTTTGCAAGTAGGAGTCGTTTGTAAGTTGGATGTTTGAAAGTAGGGACCTGCCGTATATACTCTGCAGAAATAGGCCCCTTAGTTGTTGGTGTTGGCACAACACTGTAAGCACTCACAGTTACTCTTGGTTGGTGCTGGAACGCCCTGCTGTCAACTATTATATCAGGAATTTTAATTACATATAATTGTTGAACAGTGGTAGTAAAAATTGGGCCTTTGATGGTGGTGCTGGTGCCACAACACTGTAAGCCCTGACAGTTACTCTTGGTGGGTGCAGCAATGGGCCCTGCTGTGAATTATTAGATCAAGAATTGTAATTACATGCCCCTGTTGAACAGGGGCTGAAAAATTGGGCCTTAGGCACTGGTGGCACAACACTGCAACCCCTCACAGATACTGTACTTGGAGCACAGCAATGAGCCCTGTTGCAAAGTATTGCTTCAAAAATTGTAATGACACGCCCCTGTTAAACAGGGGCTGAAAAATTGGGCCTTAGGCACTGGTGGCACAACACTGCAACTCCTCACAGATACTGTACTTGGAGCACAGCAATGAGCCCTGTTGCAAAGTATTGCTTCAAAAATTGTAATTACACGCCCCTGTTAAACAGGGGCTGAAAAATTGGGCGTTAGGCACTGGTGGCGGCACCCATAAACAAAAATGATCTTCCAAGCTATCATCATCAATCGTATCATTGAGGACTCGGAGGAGGAGGATAGGCAGTCAACATAACAGCACAGGCACTCAGCATCAGCATCAGTCTTGAAGGGATGTGACATTTTAAAATCAATTAGTCTGTTATATCAGCATCAGGTGTGTGGTAGCTGGTGGTGATCCAAGACTGGTTCATCTTGATGAAAGTCAGTCGATCAACCGAGTCGGTGGACAGGCGCACCCTGTGATCCGTGACAAATCCTCCAGCAGCACTGAATGTGCGTTCCGAAAGAACGCTGGATGCAGGACAGGCCAGTAGCTCAATTGCATACTGTGCAAGCTCTGGCCAGTGATCCATCCTCAAGACCCAGTAAGCCAGAGGATTTTCGGTGGGGAAGGTGTCCAAGTCTGACCTTGCCCCTAGATATTCCTGCACCATGTTTATCAGACGCTGGCGATGGTTGCTGGAACCAATCATACTTTGGGGCTGCGGACTAAAGAATTGTCTGAACGCATCGGTCAGACGGCCACCTTCCCCACCGCTCCTTCTTTGACTGGCCGAAGCCTCAGCAACTCGTTGTCCAGGACCAGGAGTTTGCAACCTCCCAGTCTCTGGGAACGCGTTGCACAGACCTTTCTGCAAGGCCTCCCGGAGTTGTCTCATCCTCTGCTCCCTCTGCGACGGTAACATAAGGTCCGCAACCTTACCCTTGTACCGTGGATCAAGGAGAGTGGCCAGCCAGTAATGGTCCCTCTCCTTGATCCGAAGAATACGAGGATCCTTCCGCAGACTTTGCAGGATCAGGGAGGCCATGCAGCGTAGGTTTGCTGAGGCATTCGCTCCGGAGTCCTCTGGGTCACTAAGGACGACATGATCCGCAGCCACCTCCTCCCAGCCACGTACAAGTCCACTGGTTTCTTGGGACTGTAAATCATCCCTAAAAGACTGCTGCTGATGATGCTGAGTGCCAGCCTCCACCTCCATGCTGACACAATCCTCCTCCTCCTCCTCCTCCTCCTCCTCTTCCTGTGCGATGGGTGGGACAGAAGGAACACTGTCTGGGTAAAGGGGGCCTTGAGAGGCAAGGAAGTCCTCCTCTTCCTGCCTCTGTTCTGCCTCAAGTGCCCTGTCCATTATTCCACGCAGCGTGTGCTCCAACAGGTGGACAAGAGGTACAGTGTCACTGATGCATGCACTGTCACTGCTCACCATCCTCGTGGCCTCCTCAAATGGTGCCAGGACAGTGCATGCATCCCTGATCATGCCCCACTGGCGTGGAGAAAAAAAACCAAGCTCCCCTGACCCTGTCCTGGTGCCGTAGTCGCACAGGTACTCATTGATGGCCCTCTGCTGCGTGTGCAGCCGCTGCAGCATGGCCAACGTTGAGTTCCACCTGGTGGGCATGTCACATATAAGGCGGTTCTTGGGCAGGTTCAACTCCTTTTGCAGCTCAGCCAGGCGAGCACTGGCATTATAAGATCTGCGGAAATGCACACAGACTTTCCTGGCCTGCCTCAGGACATCCTGTAAGCCCGGGTACCTGCCCAAGAACCGCTGCACCACCAGGTTAAGGACGTGAGCCACACAGGGCACATGGGTCAGTTGTCCCTGTCGGAGGGCGGAGAGGAGGTTGGTGCCATTGTCGCAAACCACCATTCCTGGCTTAAGCTGGCGTGGCGTCAACCACCTCTCGGCCTGGCCCTGCAGAGCAGACAGGACCTCTGCCCCAGTGTGGCTTCTGTCCCCCAAACACACCAGCGCAAGCACGGCATGGCATCTTTTTGCCTGCGTACTTGCGTAGCCCCGTGAACGGCTACGGAGCACCGCTGGTTCATAGGACAAACCACAGGAAGAGGCCATGGAGGAAGAAGAAGAGGAGGGGGTGGAGGAGAGAGGTGTGTCACAACCAGTAGTAGCATTTTGGAGGCGTGGCGGTGGGACAACCTCCAACACTACTGCACCTTGTCCTGAATCCTTCCCAGCTGCCAAAAGAGTGACCCAATGGGCCGTGAAAGAAAGGTAACGTCCCTGTCCATGCCTGCTGGACCATGAGTCAGCGGTAATATGCACCTTACCGCTGACCGCCCTGTCCAGCGAGGCCAAGACATTGCCTTCCACATGCCGGTAGAGAGCCGGAATAGCCTTCCGTGAGAAAAAGTGGCGTTTGGGAACCTGCCACTGAGGAACCGCACATTGCACAAACTCACGGAAGGGGGCCGAGTCTACCAACTGAAAAGGCAGCAGTTGAAGCGCTAGCAATTTAGCCAAGCTAGCATTCAACCGCTGGGCATGTGGATGGCTGGGAGTGAACTTCTTTCGACGGTCCAGCAGCTGGGGCAGGGAAATTTGCCTGCTAGAATCGGACGTCGGTGTACTGCTAGCAGAGTGGGCGCAAGTACTTGGCTGTGACACACCTAATTCTACACCTTCATTCCTCTCAGTGCATGTTTCAGAGAGGACTGAAGTTATAGTGGGGTTGGAGATCCCAGCTGATGCGGTGCAAGGAGAGGTCCGCTTTGTTCTTTGGTGTGGGTCTTTGAGGTAGGCTTGCCAACGAGCTGCATGGCAGGTCAACATATGTCTGGTCAGGCATGTGGTACCCAAGCGGCTGATGTTTTGGCCACGCGATATACGCTTGAGACATATGTTGCAAACAGCAGCTGTGCGATCTGATGCACTAGCCTCAAAAAAGGCCCACACCAAAGAACTTTTTGAATGACGGGCAGAGGCAGCGCCCTGCACAGGCGGAGCTCTGCGGTGTGATTCCGTCGGTGTACTGCCCTTACGCTGGCCACCAAAGGGCATCCTGCCTCGTTGGAGATGTGCCTCCTCCTCATCCTCCTCCTCCTCCTCTCTCCTATTAGGCACCCACGTGGAGTCATTGACCTCATCATCCCCTCCCTCCTCATCACTGGAGCCAATCTGGCAGTATGCTGCAGCTGCTGGAACATGACTGCCAGATTGGTGTCCTTCTTGAGCATCCCCTCTGTCTGCTCTCACGCTACTGCCTTCCTCTAGCTGGGTTTCATCATCAGACCCTTCGAAACGCTGGGCATCCTCCTGGAGCATGTACCCAACACTGTGCTGAAACAGTTCGGGGGACTCCTCAGGAGGAGGACATGGTGGGTCTAGGGAAGGAGTGACTGATGATTTGTCTGACATTGATACCAGGGAAGACGACGCTTTGGCAGCTGCTTTTCCAGTACCCTGAGCCTGGGTGAGAGAGGATGAGGAGGAGGAGGAGGGCTTGGTCATCCACTCTACCAAGTCTTCGGCATGATGTGGCTCAACATGTCCAGCTGCCGAAAAGAAGGACAAGCGTGTCCCATGGCCATGTGCTGATGACAATGCACCGCGTCCACGACCAGCACTGTTGCCCCCAGACACAGAGCCTGCTTGCCCTCTTGTATTGCCTCCTGACTGTCTGCCTCTCCTTGTTTGCCTTCCAGACATTCTAATAGATGGCCTGCAGGGAGATGGGAAAAAAGCAATAAGGGCTACCTTCAGGTGTCCTTCTCTGTCCCTGGAAACAAGGACTTGCAGAGTGAAAGAAAAAAAACACTCTCCCTACCTACAGTTTTCTGTCCCTAGAAAAAATGTTTTTTTTAATCACAATATAGCACAAGGAAAATTAACTCACTGTCCTTACAGGTCCCTGGAAACAAGGACTTGCAGAGTGAAAGAAAAAAAATACTCTCCCTACCTACAGTTTTCTGTCCCTAGAAAAAAATGTTTTTTTTAATCACAATATAGCAAAAGGACAATTCACTCACTGTCCTTCCAGGTCCCTGGAAACAAGGACTTGCAGAGTGAAAGAAACTGACACTGTCCCTACCTAGAGTTTTCTGTCCCTAGAATAAATGTTTTTTTTAATCACAATATAGCACAAGGAAAATTAACTCACTGTCCTTACAGGTCCCTGGAAACAAGGACTTGCAGAGTGAAAGAAAAAAAACACTCTCCCTACCTACAGTTTTCTGTCCCTAGAAAAAAATGTTTTTTTTTATCACAATATAGCAAAAGGACAATTCACTCACTGTCCTTCCAGGTCCCTGGAAACAAGGACTTGCAGAGTGAAAGAAACTGACACTGTCCCTACCTAGAGTTTTCTGTCCCTGGAATAAATGTTTTTTTCAGCACAATATAGCACAAGGACAATTAACTCACTGTCCTTACAGGTCCCTGGAAACAAGGACTTGCAGAGTGAAAGAAAAAAAATACTCTCCCTACCTACAGTTTTCTGTCCCTAGAAAAAAATGTTTTTTTTAATCACAATATAGCAAAAGGACAATTCACTCACTGTCCTTCCAGGTCCCTGGAAACAAGGACTTGCAGAGTGAAAGAAACTGACACTGTCCCTACCTAGAGTTTTCTGTCCCTAGAATAAATGTTTTTTTTAATCACAATATAGCAAAAGGACAATTCACTCACTGTCCTTCCAGGTCCCTGGAAACAAGGACTTGCAGAGTGAAAGAAACTGACACTGTCCCTACCTAGAGTTTTCTGTCCCTAGAATAAATGTTTTTTTTAATCACAATATAGCACAAGGAAAATTAACTCACTGTCCTTACAGGTCCCTGGAAACAAGGACTTGCAGAGTGAAAGAAAAAAAACACTCTCCCTACCTACAGTTTTCTGTCCCTAGAAAAAAATGTTTTTTTTAATCACAATATAGCAAAAGGACAATTCACTCACTGTCCTTCCAGGTCCCTGGAAACAAGGACTTGCAGAGTGAAAGAAACTGACACTGTCCCTACCTAGAGTTTTCTGTCCCTAGAATAAATGTTTTTTTTAATCACAATATAGCACAAGGAAAATTAACTCACTGTCCTTACAGGTCCCTGGAAACAAGGACTTGCAGAGTGAAAGAAAAAAAACACTCTCCCTACCTACAGTTTTCTGTCCCTAGAAAAAAATGTTTTTTTTTATCACAATATAGCAAAAGGACAATTCACTCACTGTCCTTCCAGGTCCCTGGAAACAAGGACTTGCAGAGTGAAAGAAACTGACACTGTCCCTACCTAGAGTTTTCTGTCCCTGGAATAAATGTTTTTTTCAGCACAATATAGCACAAGGACAATTAACTCACTGTCCTTACAGGTCCCTGGAAACAAGGACTTGCAGAGTGAAAGAAAAAAAATACTCTCCCTACCTACAGTTTTCTGTCCCTAGAAAAAAATGTTTTTTTTAATCACAATATAGCAAAAGGACAATTCACTCACTGTCCTTCCAGGTCCCTGGAAACAAGGACTTGCAGAGTGAAAGAAACTGACACTGTCCCTACCTAGAGTTTTCTGTCCCTAGAATAAATGTTTTTTTTAATCACAATATAGCACAAGGAAAATTAACTCACTGTCCTTACAGGTCCCTGGAAACAAGGACTTGCAGAGTGAAAGAAAAAAAATACTCTCCCTACCTACAGTTTTCTGTCCCTAGAAAAAAATGTTTTTTTTAATCACAATATAGCAAAAGGACAATTCACTCACTGTCCTTCCAGGTCCCTGGAAACAAGGACTTGCAGAGTGAAAGAAACTGACACTGTCCCTACCTAGAGTTTTCTGTCCCTGGAATAAATGTTTTTTTCAGCACAATATAGCACAAGGACAATTAACTCACTGTCCTTACAGGTCCCTGGAAACAAGGACTTGCAGAGTGAAAGAAAAAAAATACTCTCCCTACCTACAGTTTTCTGTCCCTAGAAAAAAATGTTTTTTTTAATCACAATATAGCAAAAGGACAATTCACTCACTGTCCTTCCAGGTCCCTGGAAACAAGGACTTGCAGAGTGAAAGAAACTGACACTGTCCCTACCTAGAGTTTTCTGTCCCTAGAATAAATGTTTTTTTTAATCACAATATAGCAAAAGGACAATTCACTCACTGTCCTTCCAGGTCCCTGGAAACAAGGACTTGCAGAGTGAAAGAAACTGACACTGTCCCTACCTAGAGTTTTCTGTCCCTAGAATAAATGTTTTTTTTAATCACAATATAGCACAAGGAAAATTAACTCACTGTCCTTACAGGTCCCTGGAAACAAGGACTTGCAGAGTGAAAGAAAAAAAACACTCTCCCTACCTACAGTTTTCTGTCCCTAGAAAAAAATGTTTTTTTTAATCACAATATAGCAAAAGGACAATTCACTCACTGTCCTTCCAGGTCCCTGGAAACAAGGACTTGCAGAGTGAAAGAAACTGACACTGTCCCTACCTAGAGTTTTCTGTCCCTGGAATAAATGTTTTTTTCAGCACAATATAGCACAAGGACAATTAACTCACTGTCCTTACAGGTCCCTGGAAACAAGGACTTGCAGAGTGAAAGAAAAAAAATACTCTCCCTACCTACAGTTTTCTGTCCCTAGAAAAAAATGTTTTTTTTAATCACAATATAGCAAAAGGACAATTCACTCACTGTCCTTCCAGGTCCCTGGAAACAAGGACTTGCAGAGTGAAAGAAACTGACACTGTCCCTACCTAGAGTTTTCTGTCCCTGGAATAAATGTTTTTTTCAGCACAATATAGCACAAGGACAATTAACTCACTGTCCTTACAGGTCCCTGGAAACAAGGACTTGCAGAGTGAAAGAAAAAAAATACTCTCCCTACCTACAGTTTTCTGTCCCTAGAAAAAAATGTTTTTTTTAATCACAATATAGCAAAAGGACAATTCACTCACTGTCCTTCCAGGTCCCTGGAAACAAGGACTTGCAGAGTGAAAGAAACTGACACTGTCCCTACCTAGAGTTTTCTGTCCCTAGAATAAATGTTTTTTTTAATCACAATATAGCAAAAGGACAATTCACTCACTGTCCTTCCAGGTCCCTGGAAACAAGGACTTGCAGAGTGAAAGAAACTGACACTGTCCCTACCTAGAGTTTTCTGTCCCTAGAATAAATGTTTTTTTTAATCACAATATAGCAAAAGGACAATTCACTCACTGTCCTTCCAGGTCCCTGGAAACAAGGACTTGCAGAGTGAAAGAAACTGACACTGTCCCTACCTAGAGTTTTCTGTCCCTAGAATAAATGTTTTTTTTAATCACAATATAGCAAAAGGACAATTCACTCACTGTCCTTCCAGGTCCCTGGAAACAAGGACTTGCAGAGTGAAAGAAACTGACACTGTCCCTACCTAGAGTTTTCTGTCCCTAGAATAAATGTTTTTTTTTAAGCACACTATAGCAGAAGCACAAAACACACTGACACTCTCCCTACCTATCCTTCTCTTTCCCTAAACTAAAGGAATCCAGGTTAAGCAAGAAAGAAATAACAGTCACTGTCCCTGCCTATGCTACTCTATCCCTGCTCCGGAACACACTACACTAGGCCGCCGTGCTGGCGGCCTTTTATAGTGTGGGGCGTGTACTAAACACCCTCAGCAATAATTGGCCAC
The DNA here is from genome assembly GCA_029206835.1 of Rana muscosa. NCBI lineage: Eukaryota > Metazoa > Chordata > Amphibia > Anura > Ranidae > Rana > Rana muscosa. Next base: position 1,164,755,029 of record CM055116.1, read on the forward strand.
AGGCATCCTGCCTGTGGCCAATCATTGCTCTCCTCGCTGCCGGCGCTGTGATTGGCCAAGCATGCGGGGTCACAGTGCATGCTTGGCCAATCACAGCGCCTGGATGACACTGCGATGGCGTAGTGCATTGTGGGCCGTTCGCGTCACTCGAATTTGGCGCGAACGGCCCAAATCGTTCGATCTTCGTCGAACGATCGAACAGCCAATGTTCGAGTCGAACGTATGTTCGACTCGAACACGAAGCTCATCCCTATTAGTGGCAGCAAACAGAGCTCCTATATTTTCTTCTCAGCAGCACCCATAGGACTTCTAGTGTGTTAGTGGCAGCAAACAGAGCTCCTATATTTTCTTCTCAGCAGCACCCATAGGACTTCTAGTGTGTTAGTGGCATCACACAGAGCTCCTATATTTTCTTCTCAGCAGCACCCATAGGACTTCTAGTGTGTTAGTGGCAGCAAACAGAGCTCCTATATTTTCTTCTCAGCAGCACCCATAGGACTTCTAGTGTGTTAGTGGCAGCAAACATAGCTCCTATATTTTCTTCTCAGCAGCACCCATAGGACTTCTAGTGTGTTAGTGGCAGCAAACAGAGCTCCTATATTTTCTTCTCAGCACAGCAGCACCCATAGGACTTCTAGTGTGTTAGTGGCAGCAAACAGAGCTCCTATATTTTCTTCTCAGCAGCACCCATAGGACTTCTAGTGTGTTAGTGGCATCACACAGAGCTCCTATATTTTCTTCTCAGCAGCACCCATAGGACTTCTAGTGTGTTAGTGGCAGCAAACAGAGCTCCTATATTTTCTTCTCAGCAGCACCCATAGGACTTCTAGTGTGTTAGTGGCAGCAAACAGAGCTCCTATATTTTCTTCTCAGCAGCACCCATAGGACTTCTAGTGTGTTAGTGGCAGCAAACAGAGCTCCTATATTTTCTTCTCAGCAGCACCCATAGGACTTCTAGTGTGTTAGTGGCAGCAAACAGAGCTCCTATATTTTCTTCTCAGCAGCACCCATAGGACTTCTAGTGTGTTAGTGGCAGCAAACAGAGCTCCTATATTTTCTTCTCAGCAGCACCCATAGGACTTCTAGTGTGTTAGTGGCATCACACAGAGCTCCTATATTTTCTTCTCAGCAGCACCCATAGGACTTCTAGTGTGTTAGTGGCAGCAAACAGAGCTCCTATATTTTCTTCTCAGCAGCACCCATAGGACTTCTAATGTGTTAGTGGCATCACACAGAGTTCCTATATTTTCATCTCAGCAGCACCCATAGGACTTCTAGTGTGTTAGTGGCATCACACAGAGCTCCTATATTTTCTTCTCAGCAGCACCCATAGGACTTCTAGTGTGTTAGTGGCAGCAAACAGAGCTCCTATATTTTCTTCTCAGCAGCACCCATAGGACTTCTAGTGTGTTAGTGGCAGCAAACAGAGCTCCTATATTTTCTTCTCAGCAGCACCCATAGGACTTCTAGTGTGTTAGTGGCAGCAAACAGAGCTCCTATATTTTCTTCTCAGCAGCACCCATAGGACTTCTAGTGTGTTAGTGGCATCACACAGAGCTCCTATATTTTCTTCTCAGCAGCACCCATAGGACTTCTAGTGTGTTAGTGGCAGCAAACAGAGCTCCTATATTTTCTTCTCAGCAGCACCCATAGGACTTCTAGTGTGTTAGTGGCAGCAAACAGAGCTCCTATATTTTCTTCTCAGCAGCACCCATAGGACTTCTAGTGTGTTAGTGGCAGCAAACAGAGCTCCTATATTTTCTTCTCAGCAGCACCCATAGGACTTCTAGTGTGTTAGTGGCAGCAAACAGAGCTCCTATATTTTCTTCTCAGCAGCACCCATAGGACTTCTAGTGTGTTAGTGGCAGCAAACAGAGCTCCTATATTTTCTTCTCAGCAGCACCCATAGGACTTCTAGTGTGTTAGTGGCAGCAAACAGAGCTCCTATATTTTCTTCTCAGCAGCACCCATAGGACTTCTAGTGTGTTAGTGGCATCACACAGAGCTCCTATATTTTCTTCTCAGCAGCACCCATAGGACTTCTAGTGTGTTAGTGGCAGCAAACAGAGCTCCTATATTTTCTTCTCAGCAGCACCCATAGGACTTCTAGTGTGTTAGTGGCAGCAAACAGAGCTCCTATATTTTCTTCTCAGCAGCACCCATAGGACTTCTAGTGTGTTAGTGGCAGCAAACAGAGCTCCTATATTTTCTTCTCAGCAGCACCCATAGGACTTCTAGTGTGTTAGTGGCAGCAAACAGAGCTCCTATATTTTCTTCTCAGCAGCACCCATAGGACTTCTAATGTGTTAGTGGCATCACACAGAGTTCCTATATTTTCATCTCAGCAGCACCCATAGGACTTCTAGTGTGTTAGTGGCATCACACAGAGCTCCTATATTTTCTTCTCAGCAGCACCCATAGGACTTCTAGTGTGTTAGTGGCAGCAAACAGAGCTCCTATATTTTCTTCTCAGCAGCACCCATAGGACTTCTAGTGTGTTAGTGGCAGCAAACAGAGCTCCTATATTTTCTTCTCAGCAGCACCCATAGGACTTCTAGTGTGTTAGTGGCAGCAAACAGAGCTCCTATATTTTCTTCTCAGCAGCACCCATAGGACTTCTAGTGTGTTAGTGGCAGCAAACAGAGCTCCTATATTTTCTTCTCAGCAGCACCCATAGGACTTCTAGTGTGTTAGTGGCAGCAAACAGAGCTCCTATATTTTCTTCTCAGCAGCACCCATAGGACTTCTAGTGTGTTAGTGGCATCACACAGAGCTCCTATATTTTCTTCTCAGCAGCACCCATAGGACTTCTAGTGTGTTAGTGGCAGCAAACAGAGCTCCTATATTTTCTTCTCAGCAGCACCCATAGGACTTCTAGTGTGTTAGTGGCAGCAAACAGAGCTCCTATATTTTCTTCTCAGCAGCACCCATAGGACTTCTAGTGTGTTAGTGGCAGCAAACAGAGCTCCTATATTTTCTTCTCAGCAGCACCCATAGGACTTCTAGTGTGTTAGTGGCATCACACAGAGCTCCTATATTTTCTTCTCAGCAGCACCCATAGGACTTCTAGTGTGTTAGTGGCAGCAAACAGAGCTCCTATATTTTCTTCTCAGCAGCACCCATAGGACTTCTAGTGTGTTAGTGGCATCACACAGAGCTCCTATATTTTCTTCTCAGCAGCACCCATAGGACTTCTAGTGTGTTAGTGGCAGCAAACAGAGCTCCTATATTTTCTTCTCAGCAGCACCCATAGGACTTCTAGTGTGTTAGTGGCAGCAAACAGAGCTCCTATATTTTCTTCTCAGCAGCACCCATAGGACTTCTAGTGTGTTAGTGGCAGCAAACAGAGCTCCTATATTTTCTTCTCAGCAGCACCCATAGGACTTCTAGTGTGTTAGTGGCATCACACAGAGCTCCTATATTTTCTTCTCAGCAGCACCCATAGGACTTCTAGTGTGTTAGTGGCAGCAAACAGAGCTCCTATATTTTCTTCTCAGCAGCACCCATAGGACTTCTAGTGTGTTAGTGGCAGCAAACAGAGCTCCTATATTTTCTTCTCAGCAGCACCCATAGGACTTCTAGTGTGTTAGTGGCAGCAAACAGAGCTCCTATATTTTCTTCTCAGCAGCACCCATAGGACTTCTAGTGTGTTAGTGGCATCACACAGAGCTCCTATATTTTCTTCTCAGCAGCACCCATAGGACTTCTAGTGTGTTAGTGGCAGCAAACAGAGCTCCTATATTTTCTTCTCAGCAGCACCCATAGGACTTCTAGTGTGTTAGTGGCAGCAAACAGAGCTCCTATATTTTCTTCTCAGCAGCACCCATAGGACTTCTAGTGTGTTAGTGGCAGCAAACAGAGCTCCTATATTTTCTTCTCAGCAGCACCCATAGGACTTCTAGTGTGTTAGTGGCAGCAAACAGAGCTCCTATATTTTCTTCTCAGCAGCACCCATAGGACTTCTAGTGTGTTAGTGGCAGCAAACAGAGCTCCTATATTTTCTTCTCAGCAGCACCCATAGGACTTCTAGTGTGTTAGTGGCAGCAAACAGAGCTCCTATATTTTCTTCTCAGCAGCACCCATAGGACTTCTAGTGTGTTAGTGGCAGCAAACAGAGCTCCTATATTTTCTTCTCAGCAGCACCCATAGGACTTCTAGTGTGTTAGTGGCATCACACAGAGCTCCTATATTTTCTTCTCAGCAGCACCCACAGGACTTCTAGTGTGTTAGTGGCAGCAAACAGAGCTCCTATATTTTCTTCTCAGCAGCACCCATAGGACTTCTAGTGTGTTAGTGGCAGCAAACAGAGCTCCTATATTTTCTTCTCAGCAGCACCCATAGGACTTCTAGTGTGTTAGTGGCAGCAAACAGAGCTCCTATATTTTCTTCTCAGCAGCACCCATAGGACTTCTAGTGTGTTAGTGGCATCACACAGAGCTCCTATATTTTCTTCTCAGCAGCACCCATAGGACTTCTAGTGTGTTAGTGGCAGCAAACAGAGCTCCTATATTTTCTTCTCAGCAGCACCCATAGGACTTCTAATGTGTTAGTGGCATCACACAGAGTTCCTATATTTTCATCTCAGCAGCACCCATAGGACTTCTAGTGTGTTAGTGGCATCACACAGAGCTCCTATATTTTCTTCTCAGCAGCACCCATAGGACTTCTAGTGTGTTAGTGGCAGCAAACAGAGCTCCTATATTTTCTTCTCAGCAGCACCCATAGGACTTCTAGTGTGTTAGTGGCAGCAAACAGAGCTCCTATATTTTCTTCTCAGCAGCACCCATAGGACTTCTAGTGTGTTAGTGGCAGCAAACAGAGCTCCTATATTTTCTTGTCAGCAGCACACATAGTACCTATAGTGTGTTAGTGTCAGCACCCATAGGACCTACAGTGTGTTGTGAGCACACATAGGAGTTCTATTTTTTATACTATATACACTACCGACTACAATGGCTGGAAGACCGCCAAGGAGAGGCAGAGCGTGCCGAGGCAAGAACACAGGGCAGGCAGGCTCTGTTTCTAGAGACAACAGTGCTGGCCGTGGACGTGGTCGTGCATCGTCATCAGCACGTGGCCATGGGGCACGCTTGTCTTTGTTTTCGGCAGCTGGACATGTGGAGCCGCATCATGCCGAAGGCTTGGTAGAATGGATGACCAAGCCCTCCTCATCCTCCTCATCCTCTCTCACCCAGGCTCAGGGTACTGGCAGAGCAGCTGCCAACGCGTACTCAATGGCATCATCAGCCACCCCTTCCCTAGACCCACCATGTCCTCCTGAGGAGTCCCCCGAACTGTTTGAGCACAGTGTTGGGTACATGCTCCAGGAGAATGCCCAACGATTCGAAGGCTCGGATGATGATACCCAGCTTGAGGAAGTCAGTAGTGTGCGCGCAGAGAGAGGGGATGCTGAAGGACAGCAATCTGGCAGTAGTGTTCCACCAGCTGCAGCTTACTGCCAGGTTTGCTCTAGTGGTGAAGAGGGAGGGGATGATGAGGTCACTGACTCCACGTGGGTGCCTGAAGGGAGAGAGGAGGAGGAGGAGGAGGATGCAGCGTCACATGTCCAACGAGGCAGGATGCCCCCTGGAGGCCAGCTAGAGGCCAGCACAGCAACTGTACCACACCGCAGAGCTCCGCCTGTGCAGGGCGCTGCCTCTGCACGTTATCACAAAAGTTCTTTGGTGTGGGCCTTTTTTGAGACGAGTGCATCAGATCGCACCACTGCTATTTGCAATATTTGTCTCAAGCGTATCTCGCGTGGCCAAAACATCAGCCGCTTGGGCACCACAAGCATGAGCAGACATATGTCGACCTGCCATGCAGCTCGTTGGCAAGCACACATAAAAGACCCACACCAAAGAACAAAGCGGACCTCTCCTTGCTCCTCATCAGCTGGGATCTCCATCCCCACTATATCTTCAGTCCTCTCTGAAAGCTGCTCTGAGAGGACTGAAGGTGTAGAATTAGGTGTGTCACAACCAAGTACTTGCAGTACACCGACGTCCGATTGTAGCAGGCAAATTTCCCTGCCCCAGCTGCTGGACCGTCGAAAGAAGTATACTCCCAGCCATCCACATGCCCAGCGGTTGAATGCTAGCTTGGCTAAATTGCTAGCACTTCAACTGCTGCCTTTTCAGTTGATAGACTCGGCCCCCTTCCGTGAGTTTGTTCAATGTGCGGTTCCTCAGTGGCAGGTTCCCAAACGCCACTTTTTCTCACGGAAGGCGATTCCGTCTCTCTACTGGCATGTGGAAGGCAATGTCCATGCCTCGCTGGACAGGGCGGTCAGCGGTAAGGTGCATATTACCGCTGACTCATGGTCCAGCAGGCATGGACAGGGACGTTATCTTTCTTTCACGGCCCATTGGGTCACTCTATTGGTAGCTGGGAGGGATGCAGGACAAGGTGCAGTAGTGTTGGAGGTTGTTCCGCCACCACGCCTCCAAAATGCTACTACTGGTTGTGACACACCTCTCTCCTCCACCCCCTCCTCTTCTTCTTCCTCCATGTCCTCTTCGAGTGCTCTGTCCTCGGAACCAGCGGTGCTCCGTAGGCGTACAAGGGGCTACGCGAGTACGCAGGCAAAAAGATGCCATGCCGTGCTTGCGCTGGTGTGTTTGGGGGACAGGAGCCACACTGGGCCAGAGGTTCTGGCAGCTCTGCAGGGGCAGGCCGAGAGGTGGTTGACGCCACGCCAGCTTAAGCCAGGAATGGTCGTTTCTGATAATGGCACCAACCTCCTCTCCGCCCTGCGACAGGGGCAGCTCACCCATGTGCCCTGTATGGCTCACGTCCTCAACCTGGTGGTGCAGCGGTTCTTGGGCAGGTTCCCAGGCTTACAGGATGTCCTGAGGCAGGCCAGGAAAGTCTGTGTGCATTTCCGCAGATCTTATAATGCCAGTGCTCGGCTGACTGAGCTGCAAAAGGAGCTGAACCTGCCCAAGAACCGCCTAATATGTGACATGCCCACCAGGTGGAACTCAACGTTGGCCATGCTGCAGCGACTGCACACGCAGCAGAGGGCCATCAATGAGTACCTTTGCGACTACGGCACCAGGACAGGGTCAGGGGAGCTTGGCTTTTTTTCCCCACGCCAGTGGAGCATGATCAGGGATGCATGCACTGTCCTCTCACCATTTGAGGAGGCCACGAGGATGGTGAGCAGTGACAGTGCATGCATCAGTGACACTGTACCTCTTGTCCACCTGTTGGAGCATACGCTGCGTGGGATAATGGACAGGGCACTTGAGGCAGAACAGAGGCAGGAAGAGGAGGACTTCCTTGTCTCTCAAGGCCCCCTTTATCCAGACAATGTTCCTTCTGTCCCACCCATCACACAGGAAGAGGAGGAGGAGGAGGAGGAGGAGGAGGATTGTGTGAGCATGGAGGTGGAGCCTGGCACTCAGCATCAGCAGCAGCAGTCTTTTAGGGATGATGTACAGTCCCAACAAACCAGTGGACTTGTACGTGGCTGGGAGGAGGTGGCTGGCGATCATGTCATCCTCAGTGACCCAGAAGACTCCGGACCGAATGCCTCAGCTAACCTACGCTGCATGGCCTCCCTGATCCTGCAAAGCCTGCGGAAGGATCCTCGTGTTCTTCGGATCAAGGAGAGTGACCATTACTGGCTGGCCACTCTCCTTGATCCACGGTACAAGGGTAAGGTTGCGGACCTTATCTTGCCGTCGCAGAGGGAGCAGAGGATGAGACATCTCAGGGAGGCCTTGCAGAAAGGTCTGTGCAACGCGTTCCCAGAAACTGGGAGGTTACAAACTCCTGGTCCTGGACGACAAGTTGCCGAGGCTTCGGTCAGTAGCAGAAGGAGCGGTGGGGAAGGTGGACGTCTGACCGATGCGTTCAGACAATTTTTTAGTCCGCAGCCCCAAGGTATGATCGGTTCCAGCAACCATCGCCAGCGTCTGATATACATGGTGCAGGAATACCTAGGGGCAAGGTCAGACTTGGACACCTTTCCCACCGAAAATCCTCTGGCTTACTGGGTCCTGAGGATGGATCACTGGCCAGAGCTTGCACAGTATGCAATTGAGCTACTGGCCTGTCCTGCATCCAGCGTTCTTTCCGAACGCACATTCAGTGCTGCTGGAGGATTTGTCACCGATCATAGGGTGCGCCTGTCCACCGACTCGGTTGATCGACTGACCTTCATAAAAATGAATCAGTCTTGGATCACCACCAGCTACCAGACACCTGAAGCGGATATAACGGAATAATTTATAATGTCACATCCCTTCAAGACTGCCTATGCTGATGCTGAGTGACTGTCCTGTTATGTTCACTGACTATCCTCTTCCTCCTCCTCAATGATCCATGCCACCACACCAGTGCCTAAGGCACAATTTTTCAGCCCCTGTATAACAGGGGCGTGTAATTACAATTTTTTAAAAAGATGCTTCGCAACAGGTGTGACTGCTGTGCTCAGAGTACAGTATCTGTGAGGGGTTGCAGTGTTGTGGCACCAGCACCAGTGCCTAAGGCACAATTTTTCAGCCCCTGTTGGGGCGTGTAATTACAATTTTTAGGCAATGCTTTGCAACAGGTCTCATTGCTGTGCTCAGAGTACAGTATCTGTGAGGGGTTGCAGTGTTGTGGCACCAGCACCAGTGCCTAAGGCACAATTTTTCAGCCCCTGTATAACAGGGGCGTGTAATTAAATTTTTTTAAAAAGATGCTTCGCAACAGGTGTGACTGCTGTGCTCAGAGTACAGTATCTGTGAGGGGTTGCAGTGTTGTGGCACCAGCACCAGTGCCTAAGGCACAATTTTTCAGCCCCTGTTGGGGCGTGTAATTACAATTTTTAGGCAATGCTTTGCAACAGGTCTCATTGCTGTGCTCAGAGTACAGTATCTGTGAGGGGTTGCAGTGTTGTGGCACCAGCACCAGTGCCTAAGGCACAATTTTTCAGCCCCTGTATAACAGGGGCGTGTAATTACAATTTTTTAAAAAGATGCTTCGCAACAGGTGTGACTGCTGTGCTCCAAGTACAGTATCTGTGAGGGGTTGCAGTGTTGTGGCACCAGCACCAATGCCTAAGGCACAATTTTTCAGCCCCTGTTTAACAGGGGCGTGTAATTACAAATCTTTATCTAATAGTTCACAGCAGGGCCCATTCCTGCGCCCACCAAGAGTAACTATGAGGGCCTACAGTCTTGTGGCAACACCGTCCACCACCACCACCACCACCAAAGGCCCAATTTTTCTGCCCTGTTCAACAGGTGCATGCAATTACAAATCTTGATCTAATAACTCACAGCAGGGCCCATTCCTGCACCCACCAAGAGTAACTGTGAGGGCTTACAGTCTTGTGGCAACACCGTCCACCACCACCACCACCACCACCAAAGGCCCAATTTTTCTGCCCGGTTCAACAGGTGCATGCAAGTACAAATCTTGATCTATTAACTCACAGCAGGGCCCATTCCTGTGCCCACCAGTCTTGTGGCTACACCAACATCTAATAGGGCAAATTTCTGCAGAGTATATACGGCAGGCCCCTACTTTCAAACATCCAACTTACAAACGACTCCTACTTGCAAACGGCAAGAGAAAACAGGAAGTGAGAGGAAATCTACCCCTAGGAAGGAAAATTCTATCCTGTTAGATTTAATTTGGGAAAAAGGTATCTCCTCTCTACTGATGCTTTATCACCAATCCTTGTTTCAATTAAAACCCCACTTTTCCAAAAACATTTGTCATTGGGACGGAAAGTGAGGTGACATGTTCTGAACAGATGTGCAAAGACAGCAAATGTTACAGGGGTGATAACCCCTCCCTATGTTCTCCAAAAAGCTTAAAAATTGATTTTTTTGGGATGTAGCTACACTTCATAATGTACCTGTTCAGATTCTACTTAAGAACAAACCTACAGTCCATGTCTTGTTTGCACCACCTATATACTGCTGTTCAGAGTATATAGGGTTGTAGGTATAGGGTTTTATTTTGGGTGCGGGGTCCCCCTTAGTATCCATACAAGACCCAAAGGGGCTGGGGTGGGGGGGGGGGGTGATGGGGTAGCCATGCCATTTTTCTCAAGGATTTTCAGCCATATGGCGGCCAGGACAAGACATGACATTAAAGCCGCAAGTGGTTTTAAATGGCTTCTTTTTTTCCTTTACAAATGTCATTTTGTGCAAGGACAGTTCTAAACACGGGAAACACATGCCACTTCACAGGCATACTTTAGACACCCCCCAGGTACCATATTTAAAGGAAAATTTCACTTTTTTTTTTTCACTTTATGCATCATTAAAATGACTGCTCCCGAAAAAACTTTAGTTTTTAAAATTTCTTTTTGCATTGATATATGTCCCCTGGGGCAGGACCCGGGTCCCCAAACCTGTTTTATAACATTAACATGCATATTGGCCGTTGTAATTAGCAATTTTGATTTCGAACGTTCGCGTCCATTATAACGAATAGGGTTCGAAAATTCGCGCGAACTTTCGGTCCGTTCGAAGGTTCTGGTGCGAACCGAACCCGGGGGTGTTCGGCTCATCCCTATTACCATATATATGCCTTATATATTCCATCATCCTGTGAGTAGCCATTTGGCTGTTTTTACTATTTGCTATTAAAATCGTAATACTGCACTTAGTTTGGCGCACCTTCCTTTTCTTATCTTGTTAAGGTAAGCTGTCCCTCTTAAATGCTAGCTAAATATTTCTTCTACCAAGTGCGGCAGGATGGTCTTTCTTTCATCGCCTGTGTGATATGGGCACTTTCTATTGACTATCCAGCAGCATGGTCTTTTCAGGATCCAGAATAGAGACTGGAGGTGATGATGATGTCAACTGGAGTAGACTGGCTGGCATTGGCACATCTGCAGTGCTGGATTACCAGTTTCCCACACCTGGAAACAGCAGACTAAGGTGGGTATAAAAGTGCTTCAGAATGGGTGAAAGGGTAGTGGGAGGAAAGGATAGGAGGAGGTTTAGGTTTTGCCATCTTGAACCATTTGCTGTATGGGAGTAGAGCCGTCTTAGAAGGTAAGATGGGTCCACAGGCATGGTTAAAGTACTGACCTTGAGTCAGTGTGCAGCCAGTTATGTCAAATAGAAGCCAGAACTACAGGCCTGAATACTCAGTCTTGTCAGAAAGCAATAAACCTAGAGGATCAGGAAACTAGCCAGGCACAAGGAGGAGGGGTGCTACACAAGACAGTGGGATCATATGACCTGATCTTAGCATATGCTTTTATTGTACTCTCTCTAACCATTTATAAGTGAAGGTTTGTTTTGTTCTGTTTTGTCCTTTATACCTGCATTTGCCACTATTCTCATGCCTATAACTCCAGCTAATGAATGTGGTGACTGGAGCTCTCCATAGTGCTGAAACTTTGTGGCTAATGCAATTTACATGGACTTTCTTTTGTGAGTAAAGCAAACTTGTTATCAGCAAAAAGTTTTTCAAGTGACAAGAAAGCTAATAAAGCATATGTGGACCCAACAATGAATGTTTCCTTTTTGCTTCCTTTTGGTATGTTGAATTTACCATCAAAAATGTTTTGTTATACGTGTTTGATAAAACCTGTTGATCCAGACAGAAATTAATTGAGCTAATAACAGCCTGTGTTTTTTGACTGAGCTGCACTGAAATCCCAAGCAATGTTATTAGCCCTTCCCATTGTTCCACTGTGACCTACAGAACACCTCCCCCTTATGTTAAAAGGAGGAGTGGGGGTGTTCTGTAATCCAATTTGGGTAAGCAACCTAGGAATCGCTGCTCCTCCAGCACTGAACTGACAATTGTGCAGTCAGGCTGTACCCAAACAAAATTGACGTCCCTTTTTCCCCACAAATAGAGCTTTCTTTTGGTGGAATTTGATCACCTCTGCAGTTTTTATTGTTTGCGCTATAAACAAAAAAAAGAGCGACAATTCTGGAAATATATATATTTTTGTTACTATAATAAATATCCCCCAATTTTTTTTAATTTTATTTCTTCATCAGTTTAGGCCAATATGTATTCTTCTACATATTTTTGGTAAAAAATTGCAATAAGTGTAAATTGATTGATTTGCGCAAAAGTTATAGCGTCTACAAAATAGGGGATAGATTTATGGCATTTTTATTATAAATTCTTTTTTTTGTACTAGTAAGGGCAGTGGTCTGTGATTTTTATCAGGACTACGACATTGCGGTGGACAGATTGGACACTTTTGACACTTTTTTGAGACCAGTGACATTTATACAGAGATCAGTGCTAAAAATAGCCACTGATTACTGTATAAATGTTACTGGCAGGGAAGGGGTTAACACTAGGAGCGATCAAGGGGTTAAATGTGTGTCCTAGGGAGTGTTTCTAACTGTGGGGGGATAGGACTGCCTGGGGGAGGAGACCGATTGCTGTTCCTATGCGGTAGGAACAACAGATCAGTCTCCTCATCCCTGACAGAACGGAGATTTGTCTGTTTACATTGACAGACCTCCGTTCTGTCTCTCTCAGGAGCGATCGCGGGGGCCCAGCGGACATCATGGCCACAGGGCATGTGCATCGGCTCCGTCATCAAGCGCGCCCCCTAGTGCTCTTAAAGCGGCCGATGTACAGCTACGATGGCTCACCCAGGGTAGCCAACCTGCCGCAGTATAACTGCAGTGGCTGGTCCTCAAGTGGATAAAATGGATTAACAATGGTAATAACACAATTTAGCATACAAAGTGATTAACAGTAAGAACTAGGCATAAGATGACATTTGGTGCCTAGATCAGCATAAACAGTATTCAAAAACCACAGTGTACGAACGCAGATAAGATCAGTTGACGCATTTCCGCCTATGAGGACTTAGTCATAACTCAAAAGACCTGCCAGTCCCTTTTGTCCTCTATGACTTATTAGGGATATTTTTGCTTTTACTTCCTGTCCTACAGACTCTACAAAAAAGTTGGAGCTTATAAATGCCATGGTGAAGAAAAATTTCTCTTAGGCAGTTATCACAAGAACAAGTGTTCCCATTAGAAGATATCCTTTGTATTCCTGTTCTGGGAGAAACTCAAAATTTTGAATTTACCCTCACCTTTACTTCTGGTTACTATGGTCTTCAGGTCAGGTAGAGAGGGTGAACCATTCAGAGAGATGATCCGCACACCAGTTCTTGCTCTTAAAAAAATCTTCCTTTTTATTCTAAAACTACAGTGTACAAATGCAGATAAGATCAGTTGGTGCATTTCAGCCTATGAGGCCTTAGTCATAACTCAAAAACTCTGCCAGTCCCTTTTGTCCTCTATGACTTATTAGGGAAATTTTTTGCCTCCAATTATACTTGAATCGCCTGCAGAATAAGCTCACTGACCTCTATACAGGATTGGTAGGGCCGTAGGGGGGCAGCAGGAGAGTGTTTCCTCTGCTACATAACGTCCTATCTCTCTGCTTTTTGTATCTCTAGTATCATTAAATTCCAAAGCAGGTTTAAATCTTATAAGTGGCTGTTAAAAGCCTATTAGAACGTGTATGTTTTTTAAATCAGGAGTAATGATCCATCACCAGCATATGTGTTCCAGGATCCCCAGATTACAGACAAAAGAGTTAGGGGTGGACTTGTTGAGCCCCATTGTACATTGTTACTGCTCAGGTTTCTAACCCCCTGCCTTGTAAGTGAATGCAGTTACATTCACAGCTAAATAGATACTATAAAGACATTTTACTGATGTCCGTGACCTTTTGGCTTCTTTGCCGATTAATCCTGTTGTGATCATTGTGTCAAACTGGTTCATCACACATGCAGTTCTGTAAATCTGATTAATCACACAATGGCCATCTGTTAGTAATGCTCGGACTGTGTGCTTAAATTATGGTGAGCTTTAAAGACACTTTGGAAAGCATTCAATGACACTAGAAGCTTTTCTGTAAAAAAATAAATAAAAAAAAAGGTTTATTTTCCATATTCACTAAACCCTTTTATTAGGGGATTATTGTCCGAAGACAAGGTTTCCCAACCCCTTCCTAAACATTGGAGTCATTGCAACGGAAAAGGGAACTGTTCCAGGCACAAGATACATGCAGTATATAATTGGTAATGTTTAAATATTTTCTGTTCACCCCTATCATAAATCAAAATTAAAACAAAGTTCCATATGATTTTTTTTTTTAAAGTAGGAAAGTGTCATAATTCATGTCAGGATTTAAATACTATATTGGAAAAACACCCACCTACAGTGGATATAAAAAGTTTACACACCCCTGTTAAAATTTCAGGTTTCTGTGATGTAAAAAAAAAATTAGACAAAGATAAATCATTTTAGAACTTTTTCCACCTTTAATGTGACATATAAACGGTACAACTCAAATGAAAAACAAACTGAAATCTTTGAGGGGGAGGAAGTAAAAATAAATAAAATATTGGAATATGTCAGGAGTAGGGATGAGCCGAACAATCCCCGGTTCGGTTCGCACCAGAAAATGCGAACAGGCAAAAAATTAATTCTAACACGCGAACACCATTAAAGTCTATGGGACACGAACATGAAAAATCTAAAGTGCTCATTTTAAAAGGTTAATATGCAAGTTATTGTCATAAAAAGTGTTTGGGGACCCGGGTCCTGCCCCAGGGGACATGTATTAATGCAAAAAAAAAAGTTTTAAAATACGGCCGTTTTTTCGGGAGCAGTGATTTTAATGATGCTTAAAGTGAAACAATAAAAGTGAAATATTCCTTTAAATTTCGTACCTGGGGTGTGTGTATAGTTGGCCTGTAAAGTAGCGCATGTTTCCCGTGTTTAGAACTGTCCTTGCACAAAGTGTCATTTCTAAAGGAAAAAAAGTCATTTAAAACTACTAGCGGCTATTCATGAATTGTCGGGTCCGGCAATACAGATCAAAGTCATTGAAAAAAACAGCAGGGCCCCCCCCCCCCAGTCCATTACCAGGCCCCTTGGGTCTGGTATGAATATTAAGGGGAACCCCAAACAAAACAAAAAAGTGTGGGGGTCCCCCCCCAAAATTCCATATCAGGCCCTTCAGGTTTGGTATGGATATTAAGGGGAACCCCGCACCAAAATGTAAAAAAAAATGGCGTGGGGTCCCCCCAAAAATCCATACCAGACCCTTATCCGAGCACGCAACCTGGCAGGCCGCAGGAAAAGAGGGGGGGACGAGAGAGCGCCCTCCCCCCCTGGACCGTACCAGGCCACATGCCCTCAACATGGGGAGGATGTCCCCATGTTGATGGGGACAAGGGCCTCATCCCCACAACCCTTGCCCAGTGGTTGTGGGGGTCTGCGGGCGGGGGGGCTTATCGTAATCTGGAAGCCCCCTTTAACAAAGGGGACCCCCAGATTCCGACCCCCTATGTGAATTGGTAACGGGGTAAATTGTACCCCTACCATTTCACAAAGAAAGTGTAAAAAAAAAAACACACAGACACAGTTGGGATAAGTCCTTTATTAAAAATAAAGAAATAAAAACTCAAAAAAACATTCCAGCGATGTTATCCAGTCTGTCCAGTGTTGTTATCTATGTCCCGTGGTGATCCAATGTCCAGCGTTGCAGTCTCCAGTCTCCACTCCACTCTACACGAAACCCCCATGACGTAAGAGGGGGCGGGTCACCCATCCACATCATAGGGTAAGCCCCGGCTTTCCCCAGCAAGCGGGGACTTACCCTATGATGTGGACGGGTGACCCTGCCCCCTCTTACGTCATGAGGGTTTCGAGTGGAGTGGAGACTGCAGCGCTGGATATCGGATCACCGTGGGACATAGAGAACAACGCTGGACAGACTGGATTACATCGCTGGAATGTTTTTTTTATTTTTTATTTTTTTATTTTTAATAAATGTGCCTGTGTGGTTTTTTTTACAATTTTTTACACTTTCTTTGTGAAATGGTAGGGGTACAATGTACCCCATTACCAATTCACATAGGGGGGGTAGAATCTGGGGGTCCCTTTTGTTAAAGGGGGCTTCATGATTACGATAAGCCCCCCGCCCACAGACCCCCACAACTACCGGGCAAGGGTTGCTGGGATGAGGCCCTTGTCCCCATCAACATGGGGACATCCTCCCCATGTTGGGGGCATGTGGCCTGGTACGGTTCAGGAGGGGGGTCGCTCTCTCGTCCCCCCCTCTTTTCCTGCGGCCTGCCAGGTTGCGTGCTCAGATAAGGGTCTGGTATGGATATTTGGGGGGACCCCACGCCATTTTTTTTTTAATTTTGGTGCGGGGTTCCCCTTAAAATTCATACCAGACCTGAAGAGTCTGGTATGGATTTTGAGGGGGACCCCACGCCATTTTTTTTTTAAATGGGCACAGGGTTCCCCTTAATATACATACCAGACCTGAAGGGCCGCAGAGACTCATGGGGTGGGCTATAAAGGTGAAGCGGAGGCGGAGCTCGGCCTCTTTGGACGCCGCCCTTCTAGCAAGAGGATCCCCTGTGCGGACTTGCTGCTGGTGCGAGGCCTGAAGCCTGGGCCTTGCGCACTTCCAAAGAGCCTTCCACTCCACTGCGGAGCCTGTGTGGCACCTGATCTTCATTCGTTTCTCACTGACATTAGGAGGACCGAAGACCCGGCTATCGCAGACCCTGTGTGCGGATACACAGTGGTGGAAGTTACGGACGGGGACTAAGTCCGGTGTGGTGAGAGAGCACTTGCTCAAAGTTATAGCCAAGTACTTTGTTTAGGCCTACTGACTGCCTTGGCCCTTAGTGCTATATCAACTATTCTAGCAGGAGACTATTTCCAGAACTGAGTTTGATAGTCTCCTGGGAGTTGTTACTTTGCTGAGACACTGTCCCGTTGGATTACAATCATTGTTCCTGATGTGCACCACCGTTTTCCTTGCATGCGAAGATTCTTCACCCTTATGCCGCGTACACACGATCGATTTTCTCGACGGTGAAAACACCGTTGAGAAAATCGACGGGTACAACGAGGAACGGCTTGTTTCCCTACACACAGCCGTTTTTCCCGTCATTTTTTCTCTTGGTCAAGAAAAACGACCGTGTGTAGGCTCCCCGGCAGTGTTTCCCTATGGGAAAACTGCAGCGGAAAAAAATGCCATGAATCACGACGAGAAAAATTAGAGCATGATCTAATTTTTCTCGTCGTGATTAATGCCGTTTTTCTTGTCGGGAAAAATGACCAAAAGCCCACACATGGTCGTTTTTCTCGTCAAAGAGAAAAAATTTCATTTTTCCCGACGAGAAAAATGGTCACGTGTACGCGGCATAAGACTATACCTTACTTTAAGTCAGGCCTGACTGGGTAGCGTAGAACATTATTGGGTGCCATATTGCTCACGGGGAGGATAGCTGCAGCGTGGTGTGCTAGTATATTTTATACAGTATTGCTAAGTGTCACTAATATTGCAGGGCTCTGCATGTGTTATTATGTACTGTACTTCTACCTAACTTTTAGACAAAAGTAAAGTTGCTATAGTTAAGTACTCCGGTATCAGTGTCAATTACTATACTTTATTACTGTTTGTTTTATTGTGGTGCTGAATCATAGATGATCGCAGAGACATTACCAGTCTATCATTCCCTAGACTAACTGTGCCAGGGGAGGGTCGAGTAGATTGCCAGGGGTTGGCAGTGCTGTGTAAAGGGCCCGAAACAATATCAGCGGCTCTCTTAAGTTGGGGGTATCGCTACAGTGCATTTTTACAAGTGCTCTTTTACATGAAGTAGGAGTGTTAAAAGGGGAGCACACCCCATTACACATGTGCATTGCACTCCACTTGCTTTTATTATATACTGCATTTCATCTTGGTAAAATTTACTATAAGCAAAGCGCCAAGTGGGTAGCACTTCTGCTTTGCAGCACTGGGGTCCTCAGTTCAAATCCTAGTCAGGTCACTATCAGTATGGAGTTTCCTTCCATGCTAAAGGTTAATTTACTTCTTTTGAAAGTGGCCCTAGTACGCATATGAGATAGAGACATTAGATTGTATGTTCCTTGAGGGCATACCTCCCAACTTTTGAACTTGAGAATGAGGGACATTTCAGCGAGAAATGACCAGCGGTGGGTGTGGCCAAACATGGTAGTGGAAGGGGCTTAAGAGCCATGGTTAAACAAAACCTGGGCTTCCTTGTACCTATAAAATGTTTTGATTGCTGTGCCACAAGCTGGAGTCTTAGGGGTACATTTACACTATGGTACATGGAAAACAGCAAGGATCACTATGGTACATGAAAGAAAGGAAGGAAGGATCACTATGGTACATGGAGGAAAGAAAGGAAAGATCACCATGGTACATGGAAGCGAGGAAGGATGGATCACTATGGTACATGGAAGCGAGGAAGGATGGATCACTAAGGTACATTGAAGGCAGGAAGGATGGATCGCTACAGGGCATGGAAGGCAGGAAGGATGAATCACTACAGGGCATGGAAGGCAGGAAGGATGAATCGCTACAGGGCATGGAAGGATGGATCACTACAGGGCATGGATGCATGGATCACTACAGGGCATGGATGCATGGATCACTACAGGGCATGGATGCATGGATCACTACAGGGCATGGACGGATGGATCACTACAGGGCATGGAAGGATGGATCACTACAGGGCATGGAAGGATGGATCACTACATGGTATGGATTGATGGATCACTACAGTGCATGGAAGGATGGATCACTACAGGGCAAGGATGCATGGATCACTACAGGGCATGGATGCATGGGTCACTACAGGGCATGGAAGGATGGATCACTACAGGGCATGGAAGGATGGATCACTACAGGGCATGGAAGGATGGATCACTACAGGGCATGGAAGGATGGATCACTACAGGGCATGGATTGATGGATCACTACAGTGCATGGAAGAATGGATCACTATAGTGCATGGATGACAGATCACTACAGGAAATGGATGATGGATTACTACAGGGCATGGATGGATGGATTACTACAGGACATGGAAGGATGGATCACTACAGGGCATGGATGGATAGATCACTACAGGGCATGGATGGATCACTACAGAGCATGGATGGGTGGATCACTTCAGGGCACGGAAGGATGGATCACTACAGGGCATGGATGGATGGATCACTACAGGGCATGGATGGATCACTACAGGGCATGGGTGGATCACTACAGGGCATGGATCGATGAATCACTACAGAGCATGGATGGATAGATCACTACAGGGCATGGATGGATCACTACAGGGCACGGAAGGATGGATCACTGCAGGGCACGGAAGGATGGATCACTACAGGGCACGGAAGGATGGATCACTACAGGGCATGGATCGATCACTACAGGGCATAATCAATCACTACAGGGCATGGAAAGAAGAGAGAGATCGGAGGGTTCACTTACCCCAGGCTCAGGCAGGCATTGTGTACACTGGCTGCTCGGTGCCCACCCACACAACCCCTTCACAGCACAGCATTGGCTGCAAGCCGGGGATTGAGGGCAGGCACAGGGGGACATGGGGAGGAGGTGGAGGAGCATTAGCCTACTTCCTCCTCCCTCCTCGTATTCGTACTGGACCTAGAGCCAGCGGGGCGGGTGAGTGGGTAGGCTGTGTAGTGAGCGAGCTCCAGCCTCGTCAGCTGTGGAGCGGCGAGCATCGGATAGAGAAGGATTAGTGGGACGCAGCCTGGATACACAGGACACTGGGATTTACTTGAAATTCCGGGACAGTCCCAGCGAATCCGGGAAGGTTGGGAGGTATGCTTGAGGGCAGGAACGGATGTGAATGTACAGTATGTATAAAGTGCTGCATAAAATTGTCAATGCTATAAAAATACCTATAATAAATTCTATGAGACCTTAAAGCATGCATTCCTTTAATAAAATTCATGCAGGCCACGTATTCTATAATATTTTCCACTGCAGCCCTGAGATATGAACAGGACTGATTAACCTGTATAGCCGTTCTATGCTGGCTGCAGTTTGCCTGTAGTAACTGACTGTCTTCTCCTGCTGGAGACCATTTAGATGTGAACAAAACCTTTTAAGTCACAAGACACCTCTATGACCTCAGCAGTACTTAAAGCTGGTCAATTTTCTTCTGGTGAGCAGAAAGACTATGCAGCTTCCACTTTGAAAATCCATTATACTGAATGTGTAAAAACCCTTTTAATGTATTTCATGTAAATTCCATGGTATGGCAGCGGAAACAGAATCTTTTTAACCATTCTATGGCTAGGGAGTTTTTTTCCATTAATGATCATAGCAATTGTTACAACTGAAGATTTGGCGGTTTTACCCAGAATAGTTATACTTCAATTTGCAGGAAAGATTCGGCAGTTAAAAAAAAGTTACTAATTCTATGAATTTAATTAGGTAGGTGAAGAAAATGTACTTAATTAGCTTATTTTCTGTGTGTGGAGTAGGGATGAGCTTTATGTTCGGGTCTAACATAAGTTCGACTCGAACATTGGCTGTTCGCCCGTTTTGGACCACAATTTGGGGTGTTCGCGGCAAATTCGAAGGCCGCGGAACACCCTTTAAAAGTCTATGGGAGATATCTAAAGTGCTAATTTTAAAGGTTAATATGCAAGTTATTGTCATAAAAAGTGTAGCAAGGTTGTGTATTTGAACATATCTTAACAGACTACAATTTGTGCCTAATTAGGAACTTAGCTCCCTCTGGTGCTTGTTTGTATTATAGTTTGGAAGTTGTTTGGTTCTGTCATAAGAACAAAGCATGGTGGGCATTGTAGTACAAGGGACAGAGACTCTATTGCCGTGGGATGGTTTGAGACTACAATACCCACAAATCCCATTGTGCTACCAAGCTGCTGTGCGCCACGCACAGCCTGCTGGGAGAACTTATTTAAGGCAGAGGCGGGGCCTCAGCCCGCTCTCTCGGGACGCCATCTTCAACAGGCAAGAGGCCTGCTGTGAGCGCGCCTAGGCCGGAGAAGCCTGGGCCTAAAGTTACCAAGGGACAGGATCACCTGACGAGGGATCCTTGTGGGCAGCCTCGCTGATCGAGCCAGAGAGGGATCGGTAAACACTTCACAGCACCCGGAGTCTCGGCTATCCACCGGCACCTTGTGAATGGCTGCGCGGAGAACCAGAGGCCTCATGTTACAGAGAGACTGTTACAAGGAGAGGTTCCAGGCAGAGTGTTCCGGCGAGGCGAGGCCTCATATGGTGAGAAGGCACTTGCCTACTGACATAGTTAACTGGGTCTCAGGAAGGGGGTTTCCATAGCTCCACATGTACTTGCTGGCGTCTGTAGTGTCGCAAGTAGGGATACCTTACACTTCAGAGTGTTACAATGGCTGGGAAGAACTAGTGTTTGTTCTACCAACATGCCATAAACAAGTTATTATCATTTCTCCTCACCCTGTTTATTTGATTACAAATAGATAAGTGCACCAACGAGGCTAACAGAAGACTAACTGACATTTAAAGGAACAGTCATCAGCTTACTTTGTTGCAGAAGCTTCCGGGATGGGACACTCATCAGTTGAACAGTCCATTAGGGGGAGCCCTATAGTTTGGGAGCCTATGTGTGTAATATAATCTGTTTTGCATTGCATTGTTATTTGCTATTTTGGGTGAGCTGTGTGTGACTTGGTGGAGAGGTGTCTCAGTGCTGGTATAATTGCATTGGGAGATTCCTCCACCCTGCATTTGCTCATATCTGGCCCCAGGTTGTGTTATTTGGGTCTAGTAACAAAGACCTTCTGTGTCAGTGGTGTCACATTGACTGTTACAGGGAGCTGTGGGTAGTCAATCTTAACTGTGTAACCTTTTGTTTTATTCTTTTGCCAAGTAAACACATTACCACTGGTTAAGCTACATCTTGTGTGGAACTCTGTCTATTACAGCTGTGGGGTCAGGTGACCAGCACCAAGGTAACAATATTTACATATATATATATATATATATATATATACATTACTGTGTGGTGTTATTGTGGTCTCCTACTGCCATAGGGTTCCACAATCATATTATTGTCCAGTTGTGCCAAGGATGGGATCGAGCCAAACTTCAAGGGGTTGACAGGCAGAGTGCAGACCCAAAACGAACCAGCAGCCCCTACGGGGGTAGTGCTACAAAAGTGTTTGGGAACCTGGGTCCTGCCCCAGGGGACATGTATCAATGCAAAAAAAGTTTTAAAAACGTCAGTTTTATCGGGAGCAGTGATTTTAATAATGCTTAAAGTGAAACAATAAAAGTGAAATATTCCTTTAAATTTTGTACCTGGGGGGTGTCTATAGTATGCCTGTAAAGTAGCGCATGTTTCCCGTGCTTAGTAAAGTCCCTGCACAAAATTACATTTTGAAAGGAAAAAAAGTAATTTAAAACTTCTTGCGGCTATAATGAATTGTCGGGTCCCTTTTTGTACTATCCTGTTGATGTGTATTTTCAATAAAACCCTTTGTACAAGAACTGTCGGGTCCCGGCAATACAGATAAAAGTCATTGAAAAAAACGACATGGGCCCCCCCCCCAGTCCATTACCAGGCCCATTGGGTCTGGTATGAATATTAAGGGGAACCCCGAACCAAACAAAAATGCATGGGGGTCCCCCCAAATTCCATTACCAGGCCCTTTGATGAGCACTTTTGATTTTTCATGTTCATGTCCCATAGACTTTAACGGTGTTCGCACAAATTCTTTGCCTGTTCGCATGTTCTGCTGCGAAACAAACAGGGGGGTGTTCAGGTCATCCCTAGTGTGGAGCATAGGGTTGCCACTTTTTCTTCTAGCCAAACCTGAACACTTTAGTAAAAAAATATTTTCAGTATACACTATAGGGATGTTACAGACCTGGGACACCTTTGAGCGCCCAAAGGAGAATAGTAATGTGGCGCACATCGTGCCCCTCACCCTCCTGTTAGGCCCTGTTTCGAGCCACATTCCTGTTGGAATAATGTGTCCGGGTTTCAGGTGGACTGAAACCTGGACACATGATTCAAAACCCGCACTGTCCAGGTAAATACCACACAGGTGGCAACTCTTGTGGAGCCTCAAAATTTAGGATAGTCCATAAAACTTCACAGCACATTGAACATTTTTAAAGCTGAACTCTAGGCAAATGGCTAAATGCAAACATGAAATATGTGTAGCGCACATCTCCCTCTCCCCACTCCCCTCTATTAAAGTTTTCCAACTCGCACTGTCTCTGGTCTAGGGGTATGATAGGGGAGGGAGAGGGGGTGAGCTACGCCAGGCTTCCACCACAGTTATGTATGTGGTCTCAGCAATGTCTCTTGTTACCTTCGGGTCTGTGCTGTGCATCAGATCATCCCTCCAAGAAGAGTCTCCTTGAACCTCGTACGCCAGAAATTGAGCCACACACCGTCAAAGTCCAACACTCCTTTATTCAGAACATAACATGGACTCCCTTGGCTATAGAACAGAAAAGGAGGTGTGTGTACGAATAGGCCCAGACACAAGTTCTATCATCCACTCTCCTCCCTGAGAGTGATCTATGGTCTCCGCATGAGGGAAATTCTCCTTCCGGACGGTCTCCGACAAGAGACTCACCCGTCACCGGCAGTCTGCTGCACCAGGTCTTCAGATGAGGAGCTCTTCCCGGTCCATTACGCCCACCTCGGATTCAGGCATCCATCCCCGGAGTGCCTTAGGATCCTTCCCTCGCAGAACTCAGTGTTGGGCACTGAGCTCCGGACCTCCATCCAAGTACCTCACCCCAGGACTAAAGGTGCCTGGGATGGAACACGATCTCCGGTGGTCCTCTAGGCCTAGGCCGCCTAGAGGATGGACACGAACCACCGTCCGCAAGCTGAAGGTGCCTGGGACGAAGACCCCCGTGACCAAGATGGCCGGCCCCTTTATACCCTCTCCCAGCAAGCATGGCGGGTTCCCCGTCCCACCATACCGCTGCCGAGAGAGGCCAAAAAGGAGACTCGGCACACAGCGATATCCGTCCGTCAGCCCATGGTGACAGCGCCACCCAGTGGACCGCCGGAATATACCACCGGTGTCACAGAAAGATTCAAAATTTTACCCCGGGAAAGTAAGTATCCGCTACACTCTCCCCCCTGTCATTTGACACTGGTCCCCAGTGTCTGGAGTGAATCATGCCCTCAACGGCTGACACAACAAAACCAGAAACCAACTATCAATTTGAAAAAAACAAAAATTTTTAGGAAACTATCCTAACTGAGAAATTGTGTCTGAGCCCTTGTAACAAAAGAGGAGTGAAAGACAACATTAAACATGAACTCACATTTCAACATTATACCTTTCCCTCCCATCCTAACTAAGAACCACCCCAGGTTCCATAATCTTGACGAGATGCTCTCCTGCAGAGGGAAAAGAAAAAGAAAACAAATACACAAAAACCCTGACACATGTATTCATGTAAGAAGAAAAGAAACCTCTACAAGGAGAAATTCCTTTCCTCCAAAGAGTGAGTGCATGAAAAGTGTTTAAAAGAAACGTTGCACAAGACTGCCACCTGGTGAAAGCCTCGCGGTACTGCACTCGTGGAGCTTCTTCTTCTTCTTTCTGGCCCTATCTAACCCCAGAGTCTGTGAACTCTTTGCAGGAAGATGGGAAAAAAGCACAGGAATAGTTCCTCGTTCCTTTGGGCACACAACAACAACTGCCCCGAAAAGTTCAATCAGCATGATAAGAGCGGAGTCTCTGTCTCCTATAAGTAAAAGCGGGGATGCGGCAAGATCAGTGGCTTCAAGTGTTGATCTACGGTCTCCAGATGATACTCCACATCTTCACCTTCCTTGCGTCGGATCAACACTTTATCTGCATGGATGTGTCTTCCTAACATCCATTCGGCCTTGCAATCCTTGAAACGTTGTGAAGCCTTGGGAGAGCATGCCAGGTACCTGCGAGTGTGTGTGGAACTTTCAGGTGGGTGCACACGAAGTCATTGTACCAGCGCTCTCTGTACACCTCCACCTCGAAGAGCAAGTCCTTCGATAAGTAGGGATACTCCCATCCGTACTCCTCTGCAACTTTCTGGCCAAATAGGCGTTGTAGTCTTGCCAAAGGGGGCATGGTAGCTCTGTCTCCCTCACCAGGCATAGCTACTGAGTCTGGATGACGAGGCGCTTTGACCACCTCCAATCTGGGCATGGGTGCCCGCAGCAACAGTCTCTTTACCCCAGCATCAGATGCAGGCTGCGCTGGGGATGTAGGGACAAGCTGGGGACTGGACCCCTCTTCAGGCACTGGCGCCTCCACCCGGGGTGTACTTTCCCCTGTTGACATGGGTGAATTCCGAGGTCTGCGGAATGAAGCAAGCGGTACCTTGTCCCAGCCTTTCTCAGCAAACAAATCATCAATGATGGCATCATCTCCCAGGTCCGAGAGCGATTCCAGGTCGGAGGTGTCACACTCCTCCGCGGGTATGTAGCTCTTTGTAGAAACGGAGCCTCCACACTCCGCAGACTTACTAGGCCATGCCTTCCCGACACCTCCTCCCACACACCAAGTCTCTTCGCCTGGCTTACCTCGGCCTTTCCTTGAAGCGGGACGTCCGGAACCCTCGTCAACGGATCCATCCGGGCCTGGCGTAAGCGGGCGAGACGGTCCACCACCACCGCTGGTCGGGGCTACCACGCTGGTTCTTTTCTTCGGTGGCGGACGCTGCGAGACAGTGGCAACCGAGTCAGCATCCTCGGATTTCTCCCGCAAAGTTTTAACGACCTCTTCCCTGGTCGCTGCAATGTGCGCTGGGGCGACTCTCACAGCAGTGATTTCTCCTCTCTGAGTGGTGGTACCTGAAGCCCGGCCTGGGTAGATGGTTTTCGGCCTCTCAACTACCGAATCCACCTCAAACGTGAACTCCCCACAGGCCTCACAGCGTCTGAACGGCTTCAACAGGCACACCAGTCCCGAACACCCGGGACAAATCATACCCAGGGCCTCAACGTCCATACATGAGTATAGGGCGAATCGACCCTTGGCTTCAGTCGAATCCCTGTATCTGTTATTGGAGCAGCAGCAGTCAGTGTCGCGGTGGAAGGATGAACCGGAATCCACGAGGTGTGTCCAAACATGGTGACCTGTTGCTGATCCATCGCACACTGCAGAGTTTTCGCGCCAATGTCCCACGTGTAGTCCCTTCACACGTATTGGACTCCTCCCCTTTGCTCCAGTTCGCGGGCTTTCTTCACTTTTCTTGGTTGAGCCACGCCCACGAACTAAGCGGCGGGGTTGTGTCTGATGGCGCAGTGCAATTAGAAGCCCCCACGTGTACTACTTCATACGGCTGAGCTTCCCCCCGTTCACCGCTCTTCCTGCGCGGGCCTTTCCCTTCTTGGGGTCATGTCCACGGCTTCAAGCAGGGCTGCACTTTGGCCTATTCGTTTAACTCTTCCAGCAGACACGTTCCATACAGTAATGCACAACACAATACCGAACCCGACCCCCCACGTGTAGTGCACATCTCCCTCTCCCCTCTATTAAAGTTTTCCAACTCGCACTGTCTCTGGTCTAGGGGTATGATAGGGGAGGGAGAGGGGGTGAGCTATGCCAGGCCTCCACCACAGTTGTGTATGTGGTCTCAGCAATGTCTCCTGTTACCTTCGGGTCTGTGCTGTGCATCGGATCCTCCCTCCAAGAGTCTCCTTGAACCTCGTCCGCCAGAAATTGAGCCACACACCGTCAAAGTCCAACACTCCTTTATTCAGAACATAACATGGACTCCCTTGGCTATAGAACAGAAAAGGAGGTGTGTGTACGAATAGGCCCAAACACAAGTTCTATCATCCACTCTCCTCCCTGAGAGTGATCTATGGTCTCCGCACGAGGGAAATTCTCCTTCCGGACGGTCTCCGACAAGAGACTCACCCGTCACCGGCAGTCTGCTGCACCGGGTCTTCAGATGAGGAGCTCTTCCCGGTCCATTACGCCCACCTCGGATTCAGGCATCCATCCCCGGAGTGCCTTAGGATCCTTCCCTCGCGGAACTCAGTGTTGGACACTGAGCTCCGGACCTCCATCCAAGTACCTCACCCCAGGACTAAAAGTGCCTGGGATGGAACACGATCTCCGGTGGTCCTCTAGGCCTAGGACACCTAGAGGACGGACACGAACCACCAGCCGCAAGCTGAAGGTGCCTGGGACGAAGACCCCTGTGACCAAGATGGCCGGCCCCTTTATACCCTCTCCCAGCAAGCATGGCGGGTTCCCCGCCCCACCATACCGCTGCCGAGAGAGGCCAAAAAGGAGACTCGGCACACAGCGATATCCGTCCGTCAGCCCATGGTGACAGCGCCACCCAGTGGACCGCCGGAATATACCACCGGTGTCACAGAAAGATTCAAAATTTTACCCCGGGAAAGTAAGTACCCGCTACATACATATAGGAGTTGTTTTATCTGCTATAGGGTTTTTTTTCTGTCCATCCAGTCATGAGATTTACAAAGCTTTGGCTACACAGTACAGATTTTTCTGGCAGGGAAGAAGACAGTAGGCTTGTGCAATTCGTTTCGTAACGAATTGAAATTCGTCCGAATTTAGCAACTTTCGGACATTCGGAAGCATTCGAATTTCCGAACAAAGCAATTACGAATAAGACCGAATCCGAAATAAATTATACCGCAAATAGCGAATGCCCGAATGTCTTCGGCATAATTCGTTATGAAAAAGTTACGAATGTACGAATCCATTCGAAGCACAATAACACTCACTCTGCTCTGCTCTCTGCTTCTCCCACACCGTGCTGAACTCCCTCTCAAAATGGTGTACAGGGGCGGAGGCTATAGCCGCATGTAAAAAACGAAAGTAAAATACGAGATTTCGAATCGTTACAAATAACCGCTATGTATTTAGAAAAGTACAAATCCATTC
This sequence comes from Rana muscosa, assembly GCA_029206835.1. Lineage (NCBI taxonomy): Eukaryota > Metazoa > Chordata > Amphibia > Anura > Ranidae > Rana > Rana muscosa. Next base: position 1,164,782,745 of record CM055116.1, read on the forward strand.
GAAGCACATTAGACATAATAGGCAGCGTCGTTGTGAGAGAGACACGGAAAATTACGAATCAACGAACCCAAAAAAAGTTACGAAAGTAGGAGTTGTGTCCAGAATCAACGAAAAACAACGTACTCTACCGAAAGTACGAATTATAAAGCAACAAAAAATTCAACGAAAAATGTCGCTTGCAAAAATACGAATGAGTCCGAACACGAAAAATCCCGTCTAGCAAAATTACGAATGATTACGAATCAACAGGACCGGAAAGAAACGAACCGAAACGGAACGAATTTTTCCGTTGTGCACAAGTCTAGAAGACAGTATCTTTTTCAGCTGCAGTTTCACTTTCAATTACAGGTCTCCTCCCCACCCCCACCTTGTGGCTGAACAGTTATAAGAGAAGCAGCACACTGATGAGCTCAACTCTCTGTTCTCCCCAACCTGACGGTTCTACTATTCCGCTTTATTTAGTTTTGAAGGGCTAAAGCTCCTGTCAGTTTGAGGGAGGGGTTCAGGCGCCCTAGTAGGAACAAGTGGAACTGCACTCACTACTCACCGTACAGCCTGGTTACCCCTAACTTTCAGGCAGACCTGAGGACACAGGAAAACATCAAAACATTGTAACATTGGCTGAGTGTCTACAGGTGTGAGGGAGGCTGAATGCATACAGGTGTGAGGGGGGCTGAATGCATACAGGTGTGTGGGTGGGCTGAGTGCATACAGGTATGAGGAGGGCTGAGTGTATACAGGTTTGAGGGGGGCTGAGTGCGTTCAGGTTTATAGGGGGCCAAGTGCATACATGTATGAGGGGGGCTGACTGAGTACGTACAGGTATGAGGGAGGCTTAGTGCATACAGGTGTGAGGAGGCTGAGTGTGTAGAGGTGTGACAAGGGGGCTGTATGTATACAGGTATGAAGGGGGCTTAGTGCGTACATATATGGGGATTTGGTAGGGCGGCCAGTGGGTGGGCTCTGGGGAATGTTGGTGGTCAGGCCTGGGAGGCCAAGCCCTAAAGGTGTGTAAGGGGCTCCAAAATTTATGATGGCTGCCCTGACTGGGGGTGTCTAACTTAGCAGACAAGACCAGCATCACATCACAGACAATCCGAGTCCTGTCACACTGCTCCACCACAATTATCTCAATAAAGTTACCGTATTTATCGGCGTATAACATGCACTTTTTCCCCCTTAAAATCAGGGGAAAATCGTGGGTGCGTGTTATACGCCGATACTCCGTCGAATTCCCCTGCTGAAAACGAGCGAGAGGAGCGAGCAGAGCCGAAGCCGAAGTACAATCGGCTTTACTCGGCTCCTCTCGCAGTCCCGCCCATCTCTGACTGCGCCGCTGACATAGAGAAAGCCGAGTGTACTTCGGCTAGTCTCGGCTCCTCTCGCAGTCCTGCCTGTGACTGTGAGCAGAGCCGAGTCTAGCCGAAGTACACTCGGCTTTCTCCGTCAGCGGCGCAGTCAGTGGAGATGGGCGGGACTGCGAGAGGAGCCGAGTCTAGCCGAAGTACACTCGGCCCCGCTCGCTCCTCTCCACAGAAATCGGCGCCAAATTTTAAAAAACGCCGGGACTGACACGATCGCAAAGGCACTGGGCAAGGCTGCAGATGGACAGATGGACACTGGGCAAGGCTGCAGATGGACAGATGGACACTGGGCACGGCTGCAGATGGACAGATGGACACTGGGCAAGGCTGCAGATGGACAGATGGACACTGGGCACGGCTGCAGATGGACAGATGGACACTGGGCAAGGCTGCAGATGGACAGATGGACACTGGGCACGGCTGCAGATGGACAGATGGACACTGGGCAAGGCTGCAGATGGACAGATAGACACTGGGCAAGGCTGCAGATGGACAGATGGACACTGGGCAAGGCTGCAGATGGACAGATGGACACTGGGCAAGGCTGCAGATGGACAGATGGACACTGGGCAAGGCTGCAGATGGACAGATGGACACTGGGCACGGCTGCAGATGGACAGATGGACACTGGGCAAGGCTGCAGATGGACAGATAGACACTGGGCAAGGCTGCAGATGGACAGATGGACACTGGGCAAGGCTGCAGATGGACAGATGGACACTGGGCAAGGCTGCAGATGGACACTGGGCAAGGCTGCATGCTGCATTTAAATGTAAGTTTTTTTTCCTTGAATTTCCCTCCTAAAAGTTTTTTTCCTTAAAATTCCCTCCTAAACTTGGGGTGCGTGTTATACGCCGGTGCGTGTTATACGCCGATAAATACGGTATTTGGAAAAAAAAAAAAAGCTGCCTTCAGCCCCGCCCCTCATGGTGATTGGGTGACGTATCGCATGGGGTGGATGTTTATACTCAAATGTGTCAGAGGGGGTGGGGAGAGCTGGCCGTGCAGAAGATTCAAACTGAGAGAAACAGACCGACAGGAAGAGTAACGTGTACCGGGCTAGAGGAGGGGAGAGCACCGGCCGGGTGTATGACCACAGAGCCTGACCCTGCATGATGAGTGTGAGAATTCTGAGTGTGTTATGGGGGATTATAGAGGATGTGGGGGCATAGGGGCGGATTATTGAAGATGGGGGGTGTAGAGAATGCTGGGTGTGGGACAGAGTGACTGTGTCTTCTCCTAAGTCACCTTTACTCACCTCACCACCTCCACTTCTGTCACAGCTGGTGAGAGTACCCGGTACTTCCAGGTATGGTGGACCATGTGACGATGCTCAGGTCTAGCAGCCAATCGTATTGCCTGTACGATGTCACATGATCAGTGAATAGGGGTGCCAGATATAGGATACGCCCCGGCTGCCAAATGCTCTAGGTACGCCTCTGACTGTGGGGACCAGTTGTGGGTCCTGAATTACATAGTGGCTTTTTATAGCTTTTTGGCCACTGAGAGGGGACATTTGGTTTTCTTTCCAGCTCTGGCAAAGCCCTTTCCCAAATTCTGGGTACTTGTATGTGTACCGAGGAGCGCCTGGTATAATAGTTCATCTCACTTGAAGGACCTTTTGAAACATATAATGATTAAAAGAATCAAATGCAGCCAATGTGTTTCAGGGAAAAAAGCGTACCCCTTCTTCAGGACTTGAGCAGCCGATGTTATTAAAATCACGACAGAATGCACTAGGGAACCCGTGTTAAGACTTGATGAAGACTAACATTCACCGGCAGCATTAAAGGCAGTCGTCTACCTTTAATGTCATCAAAAGACATTAGTGTAAATGTGTCCTGCTTACCAGACACCATGGTGGATGGACCCTGATTCTTTGGTTTTTGGGGAATCCTTACCAACAGAAATCAAGGAGGAAAACATTTTGTCAGGGGTTCAGGGACTGGAGAGCTACATCTATACATGTTCTCCTATTACAGTGGAATTCCCATGTATGTTAGCCTCCCTCTAATTTTGTATTCAGTCCCAAAACTCGCTTTTACAGGTAAAGACTTAGTCCTTATTTACATTTTTATTTACATTTTGTAGATTTAATTTACACAAATCACAGTGAAAATCATGTTTAAACCTCAATGGAGTCTGCAAAATTCCAGTACAATTAAACTGTTTCATTTTGTCTTTCTTGAACATAAGATTTATTGTGAAGGTGTACAAGCATACATAGATAAACCAACATCAAAGAAGAAACCTAATTGTAAGGTGCTTAGCCTATTATCATTGCTCAGAATAACTAGGGGAAGTAAAGAAACCTCCCTGAGACAATTTTGCCAATTATGAAATAGGGGGGGAGGGGGGAATGCTTCCTGACCCCAAATTGGCAATCAGATAACACCCTGGATTCCAGACATATGCCTACTATTGCTATCTTACTGCTTTTCTTCCAAAAGAGGAGATAAAAAATGCAAGGCAAAAAAAAAGTAATGCATACAACAAATACACCTCTGCTAGTCAGAGCTACTAACTAAATTTTTATCCATTTAGTCCCTGAATACACTAATTAGAAGTAGAAATTCTGTTTTATCTATATATAACTCTGAATTACAATACATTAAAGCCCATCTCTGGGTACAATCGAATCGATATGAACCCATCACACTCCTACTCACCACAAATCCTTTTAAAAAACCATCCTAAATCTTTTTTTACATACCAGAGTTCTTCATCACATAACCCTCTGTGGTGCCTCTTTCGTGGTAGAGATTGGTGATCTAGAGATTGGTGATCTGCCACCTCAGCAGGGCCAGACTTACCATTGGGCTTGACTGGGCTCAAGCCCATGGGCCCCGCCCAATAGGGGGCCCCGCGCTTGCGCACATTAGCCCCTTTAAACCGGCATTTAAAGCTTGCCGGAATGCAGTCTGTGAGAACTTCCCCTCTGTCCAACACAGAGGAGAAGTCTTGCAGTGTTTAGCTCCTTCCACTCTTCCTGATACTCCCCGTGTGACTAAAGAAGACGTCCCAAAAGGGGTGTGAAAGAAAACAGCAGCCGCAGACACAGCAACGAATGGTCACGGCGCAACGGCGCATGCGCGAGATTACCGACAGGGACACGGTAAGGGCGGAAGCGACGTCATAATTTTAATCACATAACAGCAGTACAAATGGCGCTTAAGATACCCCAAAATACAGAGAATGAAACCATGCTTAAAAAGGTATTTGCAGGCCTCGTTTTTGGGGTATATATATATATATATATATATATATATATATATATATATATATATATTGCATTGCGATGAGCTGTTATAACTTAATAATTGAAAAACTGCAAAAATCAGCCGGGGTTTACTTCCTCTTTAATTTTTCATTGAATTGTTCTATTTAAAGTAATGTATAGAAGGTAGGGCCCGAAAGTGACTCAAGCCCAGGGGCCCCCACCACCATAAGTCCTGCCCTGCGATTCAGCCCATACCTTTGCGTCATGATTTCATACTACCACCACTGAAAGTTTTCAGATCCATTTGAGGACTCCACTGAAGAACTCTCTTTACAGCCGATAGGAAGCTTCCACATCACCATGGATCAGGGACCCTCCCACAAGACAGACCTAAGCAAAGAAGTCTCAGGATAAAGCCGGCAATGCGACTGCAGATTCAGATAAGAATTTAGGGGTACTTAGACATATATTTTTTTCTAATAAAAGATACAGTAAAACCTTGGTATGAGAGTAACTTAATTTGAGAGCATTTTGCAAGACAAGCAAAACATTTTTAAGAAATTTTGACTTGATATACAAGCAATGTCTTGATATAAGAGTAGCGTTATGTCCAAACTGAGTTTAAAAGAGAAGAGAGGCACCTCTAAGTGTAGCAATATGGTTACATTTAATGAAGGTACAGTACAACATTTAGTAACATATTGCTACACTTAGAGGTGCCTCTCTTCTCTTTTATACTCTGTAGCTCCTGCTGGAGTTTGCTTCTAATCCTCTTGTGGAGGCTTCCATTTGTGGATGGACATTTTATGGTTACACAACCTATCGCATCGCTATAATCTTTTTATATGGACTATAAACTTAAGGACCTATGAATAAATGGTTGCGGAACGAATCATCTGAGTTTCCATTATTTTTTATGGGGAAATTCGCTTTGATATACAAGTGCTTTGGATTACAAGCATGTTTCCGGAACAAATTATGCTTGCAATTCAAGGTTTTACTGTATAGCTTATTTAGATGGGGGTAGGGTATATGGGCTAGGTATTTTGCTTTTTAGTCCACACCTAGCTTTATTATAGGGTCAGTTTACCTTTACCAAAAAAGTGCCTATGCAGATAAGGAGCACCTGTAGATAAAAACAAACTGTTCACCTTTGACTGAAAGTAAATAATTCCCTTGCTGTAGATGTAGGCCACTTACGTATCTCTCGAAGCTTGGCTGAAAAATCTCGCAGAGATGGCATCATCCTATCCTGCCTTGTTGCTAGAACGTTGCTAAGACACTCCCAGCCCATTCAGACCCCCTCACATGTGCTTTTTCTCCTGGTCACAGTATCTTTAACCACTTCCCGCCCAGTCAATAGCGAATTGACGTCCGGGAAGTGGTTGCAATATCGATACTGGACGTCATATGACGTCCTGCAGGATATTGCCTTGCGCGCGCCCGCGGGGGCGCACAGCGCGGTGATCGGGGACGGCATGTGTCCCTCGGACACAGCGCTTCCCCGATCACGGTAAACAGCCAATTTCATTGGCTGTTTACCATGTGATCGGCTGTGTCAAAGTCACAGCCGATCACCTGTCAAAACAAACTCGGCGGCGCGCTCCGTGCGCGCCGCCACAGGCTTGCAGAGCGGGGATCGGGGAAGGCGAGTGCCCCTTGGACACAGCGCGTCCCCGATCAGAGTAAACAGCCAATGAATTGGCTGTTTACCACGTGACCGGCTGTGTCCAATCACAGCCGGTCACAAATGTAAACAAACTCCACAGGAGTTACTACCTGATCCCTGCTCTCTCCTCACACACCGATCTGTGAGGAGAGAGAAGAGATCAGTAAGTTAGCTCAGTGTAGTTTGTCTACATAAGTTTACAGTGCACAACACGCCCCCCCCCCCATAAAGAGGACCTGTCACACAGCCCAGCACATCAATCAGCCCAGCCAATCAGCCCATCTGTCAATCAGCCCATCTGTCAATCAGCCCATCTGTCAATCAGCCCATCTGTCAATCAATCAGCCCATCTGTCAATCAATCAGCCCATCTGTCAATCAATCAGCCCATCTGTCAATCAATCACCCCACCTGTCAATCAATCACCCCATCTGTCAATCAATCAACCCATCTGTCAATCAATCAATCAGCCCATCTGTCAATCAATCAGCCCATCTGTCAATCATCTGTCACAGGCCCACCTCCATCGGTACCGCCATTGGCACCGCCACACAGGCTACCAGTACCGCCATCGGTACCAGTACCACCACCAGTACCGCCACCAGGCCCAGCATCTATACTGCCACACAGGCCCGCTACCAGTATCACCACTAGTGCCGCCATCGGTACTACCACCCGTACCACCGTCGGTAGTGCCACCACCACCTGTACCACCACCTGTACCGCCATCGGTACCATCACCACCCGTACCACCACCACCTGTACCGCCATCGGTACCACCACCACCTGTACCGCCATCGGTACCAACACCACCCATACCGCCATCACTACCACCACCACCCGTACCGCCACCTGTACCGCCATCGGTACCGCCGCCACCACCACCACCCGTACCGCCATCGGTACCACCACCACCTGTACCGCCATTGGTACCACCACCACACATACCGCCATCGGTACCACCACACAGGCCCACCACTAATACCTCCATCGGTACTACCACACAGACCGCCACCACTACCACCAGCAGTACCATTACACAGGCCCACCAATAAGCACTGCCATAATGTCCCAAAGGGTTTACACACCTGAGGAGGCATATGCCATTCTTGCCATGTCGGATGATGAGAGCAGCGGGGAGCTCCCATTATCCGATTCTGGTTCGGAATACGAGCCAGTGGAGGATAGTGGCTCAGAGTCCGAGTCCCCGGAGGAAACCGTCCCTCCCAAAAGAATGCGATCGGCACCAAGATCAGCACCAAGATCAGGAGAACTGCCCACCACCAGCAGCGCCATACCCCAGGAAGAGGAGCCCAGTACAAGCAATGGAAATGCACGCCCAACCCGAAGAATCCAGCCCCAATCCTACCTTCCCGATGCCCTGGCAAACCCCTTATGGTTGCCTGCCAACTCAGGATCCGCTATCATCCCCCCTTTCACCGCACAGCCAGGTGTGCAGCCCGACACTACAAATTTTTCTAAATTTGATTATTTTTGTTTATTTTTCCCACAAGATTTGCTGCAGAATATAGTGGATCAAACGAATCTGTATGCATCCCAATTTATTGCTGCCAACCCCGATTCTTCCTACGCCCGCATGTTCCAGTGGCGGCGTCTAACATTGGAGGAATTTAAATTATTTTTGGGCCTTATGTTCAATATGGGGCTTACAAAAAAGAACGAAGTCCATTCATATTGGTCCAAACGCCCCATCCAACACATGCCCATATATTCCGCTGTCATGTCCAGGAAAAGATACGACATGATTATGCGCTTTCTCCACTTCAATGACAATTCACAGTGCCCTCCCCGAGATCATCCCAACTACGACAAATTGTACAAGATACGCCCCCTAATCAATGCCTTTTCCCAGCGATTTGAAGAAGTTTTCATCCCAGACCAAAAAATTTGTGTGGACGAGTCCCTCGTACATTTCACCGGCCGACTGCAGTTCAAGCAGTACATACCAAGCAAGAGAGCCAGGTATGGGTTAAAATTAAATAAATTATGTGATCGAGCCACTGGATACGTCTGCAAATTCAGGATCTACGAAGGCAAAGACTCCCAGCTCCAGCCCCGTGATTGCCCCACATATATTGGAACCAGTGGGAAAATTGTCTGGGAGTTGGCATACCCCCTGTTTGGAAAAGGTTACCATTTATATGTTGATAATTATTATACCAGCCTGCCCCTTTTTCGCCACCTTTACAGTAAACAAACCCCGGCCTGCGGTACCTTAAAAAAAAAACGGAAGGGATTCCCACAAAATTTATTGACAAAAAAATTGCGACCTGGAGAATCGGCATCCATGAGGAACGAGGAGGTGTTGGCCATGAAGTGGAGGGACAAGAAAGATGTCCACATCCTCTCTACGATCCACAATGACACCATGGTGGAGATCCCAAGAAGACGCGGCTCCATTGTAAAGCCTGAATGTGTCCACGACTACAATTTGTACATGGGGGGGGTGGATTTAAACGACCAGATGCTACAGCCCTACTTATCAACCAGAAAGTCCCATTATTGGCACAAAAAAGTTGCGTTTCACCTGTTTCACATGGCCCTTTTTAATTCGTTTGTCTGCTACCAAAAAGCAACTCAAAATCACCGACTCCACTACCTCCAATATATCGAAGATATCATCGATAGGATAGGATAGGACACCTCTGCCTGCTACCTGGACCTGTGCTTTGGCTGTGCTCTGGCTGTGCTGACAGTATCTCTGCCTGTGCGAACTATGGACAGTATTCCTGCCTGCTGCCTGGATGATTGCTTTTGCTGTCGCTGACCTCATCCCTGCCTGCTGCCTGGACCGATGCTCTCCTCTGTGGACCACTGCACTTCTAAAACCACATGTAATCTTTTGTTATTTGGTATGTACCTGCTATGTGTTAGATATATGAAGGGCCTTCAAAAATGTGATCGGTAGTCAGAAAATGATATGTGCAATTAATGCTGCTAGAATGCCTGGAGGTGCTACTTGGATGTTGGGCCTCTGTATGTGGCCAGGCTGTGTAAAAGTCTCAAACATGTGGTATCGCCATACTCAGGAGGAGTAGCAGAATGCATTTTGGGGTGTCATTTTTGCTATGTACATATTATGTGTTAGAAATATCTTATAAATTGACAACTTTGTGTAAAAAAAATGCATTTTAATTTTTTCTCCACATTTTCCAAAACCTTCTGGAAAAAAATGAACCGTTCAAAAGACTCATAATGCCTCATAGATTATACGTTGGGGTGTGTGCTTTCAAAAATGGGGTCATTTTGTGGAAAATTCTATTGTCCTGGTGCTCCAGGGCCTTCAAAATTGTAATAGGTGGTTGAGAAAGGATATGTGCGATTTATGCTTGTAGAACGCCTGAAAGTGCTACTTCAATGTTGGGCCTCTGTATATGGCCAGGCTGTGTAAAAGTCTCACACATGTGGTATCGCTATACTCAGGAGGAGTAGAAGAATGCATTTTGGGGTGTTATTTTTGCTATGTATATGCTATGCGTTAGAAATATCTTATAAATGGACAACTTTGTGTAAAAAAAATGCATTTTCATTTTTTCTCCACATTTTCCAAAACCTTCTGGAAAAAAATGAACCGTTCAAAAGACTCATAATGCTTCATAGATTATACGTTGGGGTGTGTGCTTTCCAAAATTGGGTCATTTTGTGGAAAATTCTATTGTCCTGGTGCTCCAGGGCCTTCAAAATTGTAATAGGTGGTTGAAAAAGGATATGTGCGATTTATGCTTGTAGAACGCCTGAAAGTGCTACTTCAATGTTGGGCCTCTGTATATGGCCAGGCTGTGTAAAAGTCTCACACATGTGGTATCACTATACTCAGGAGGAGTAGCAGAATGCATTTTGGGGTGTCATTTTTGCTATGTATATGCTATGCGTTAGAAATATCTTATAAATGGACAACTTTGTGTAAAAAAAATGCATTTTCATTTTTTCTCCACATTTTCCAAAACCTTCTGGAAAAAAATGAACCGTTCAAAAGACTCATAATGCTTCATAGATTATACGTTGGGGTGTGTGCTTTCCAAAATGGGGTCATTTTGTGGAAAATTCCATTGTCCTGGTGCTCCAGGGCCTTCAAAAGTGTAATAGGTGGTTGAGAAAGGATATGTGCGATTTATGCTTGTAGAACGCCTGAAAGTGCTACTTCAATGTTGGGCCTCTGTATATGGCCAGGCTGTGTAAAAGTCTCACACATGTGGTATCGCTACACTCAGGAGGAGTAGCAGAATGTATTTTGGGGTGTAGTTGCAATTATGCATATGCTGTGTGAGAGAAAAAAACTGTTAATATGACCAGTTTGTGTATAAAAAAAATAAATTAAAAAAAAAAAAAAAATTCCCAAGAATTGTGGGAAAAAAATACAACTTCAAAAAACTCACCACGCCTCTTAGTAAATACCTTGGACTGTCTACTTTCCAAAAAGGGGTAATTTTGGGGTATTTGTACTTTCCTCGCTTGTTAGTGTCTCAAGAAATGAGATATCCCTTCAGTACATCAGGCGTGATCAGATGTGATAAATTTTCAGTGATTGCCACCATAGTTTGTAGACTCTATAACTTTCACAAAGACCAAATAATATACACTAATTTGGGTTCATTTTACCAAAGATATGTAGCAGTATACATTTTGGCACAAATTTATGAAGAAAAATTACTTATTTGCAAAATTTTACAATAGAAACTAAAAAAAAGTGTTTTTTTTTTAAAAAATTGCTGTTTTTTTGCTTATATCGCAAAAAATAAAAAACCCAGTGGCGATTAAATACCACCAAAAGAAAGCTCTATTTGTGAGAAGAAAATGATAAAAATTTTGTTTGGATACAGTGTAGCATGACTAAGTAATTGTCATTCAAAGTGTGAGAGTACTGAAAGCTGAAAATTGGTCTGGGCGGGAAGGTGCATAAGTGCATGGTATTGAAGTGGTTAAACTCAGTGATGCTGCAACTGAGGAGATAGTGGATCACACATGTGAAGAGATTTGAAAGCTTACTTCTGTCATGGTGGGGGTAAGCAATAACAGCAGGGTGTGTCTTAGCAACATCCTAGCAACAAGACAGGATGGGATGATGCAATCTCTGGGAGTTTTTCAGCCAGGCTTTTGGAGGTATGTAAATGACCTATACCTACATCAAAGGCAATATCCAACTTAAGTCAAAGTTGCACAGTTTATTTTTATCTACAGACCCCCCTTACCTGCATAGGAAGTTTTTTGGTAAAGGTGAACAAACCCTTTAAAGTTAAACTGTAATGAGGGAAATCTGTAGAGTCGGTTCACACAGGGTCGACTCGGGATCCGACTTCAAGTCGCCCCAAGTTGCCCCAAGTCGCGCTGTTTTTAAAACTAATAGAAGTGAATGGAGTCGTTTTAATGTACACGACTGCAGTCACTCCGACTTCAAAAAAGGTTCCTGTACGACTTCTAGGCGACTTGTACCCATTGATTTTAATGGAAGCCACCTCCAAGTCGAATCCCCATTCATAGAGAGGCAACTTTACAGGAAGTCGCTCCTCTGTGTACCGGCTCTAAGGCAAACCCCTCCCACCGAGCTGGTATTTGGTATGAATCATGAAGGGGAACTCCACGCCAAATTTTAAATAAAAAACCGGCATGGGTTCCCCTCCAAGAGCATACCAGGCCCTTAGGTCTGGTATGGATTTTAAGGGGAACCACTACACTGAAAAAAAGGCGTGGGGGTCCCCCCAAAATCCATACCAGACATGGGAGACATGGGGGGTGGGTGCTTTGGGGCAGGGGGGAGCCCTGCGGCCCCCCCACCCCAAAGCACCCTGCCCCCATGTTGATGGGGACAAGGGCCTCTTCCCGACAACCCTGGCCGTTGGTTTTCGGGGTCTGCGGGTGAGGGGCTTATCGGAATCCGGGAGCCCCCTTTAATAAGGGGGTCCCCAGATCCCGGCCCCCACCCTATGTGTATGAGTATGGGGTACATTGTACCCCTACCCATTCACCTGGGGGAAAAGTGTCAATAAAAAAACACACTAGACAGCTTTTTAAAGTAATATATTAGGCAGCTCCGAGGGGTCTTCTTCCGACTTCGGGGGTCTTATCCGACTTCGGGGGTCTCTTTCGACTCTCCGGTGCCTTCTCCGCGCTCTCCGGTTCTTCTCCCGCTCTCCGGTGCTTTCTGCCTTCTGCCGGCCCCTCCGCTATCTTCTTCCAGCTCTTTTGCTAGCAGGGGCCCGGTCTTCGTCGTCTTCTTCCCTCTTCTCTCTTGGAGATGTTGACTCGTCGCTCTCTGCCGCTATAATTCCGTGTGCGTGGAGCGCAACGACTTATATAGGCATGGGGCTTGGTCACCGGGTGATGTCACCCGGTGACCCCGCCCCCCCCATGACGTCACAGCCCGGGGCATTATGGGACTGTGACGTCATAAGGGGGCAGGGTCACATCACCCGGTGACCACGCCCCATGCCTATATAAATGATTGCGTGCCGCGCACACGGCATTACAGCGGGAGACCTCGCCGTGTCAACATCTCCAGGAGAGAAGAGGGAAGAAGACGACGATGAAGACCGGGCCCCCGCTAGCAAAAGAAGGCAAAAAGCACCGGAGAGCGCTGAGAAGTCACCGGAGAGTCGGAAGAGACCCCCGAAGTCAGAAGAAGACCCCCGAAGTTGGAAGAGACCTCCGAAGTCGGAAGAAGACCCCCGAAGTCGGAGGAAGACCCCCGGAGCTGCCTAATAAATTACTTTAAAAAGCTGTCTAGTGTGTTTTTTTATTGACACTTTTCCCCCAGGTGAATGGGTAGGGGTATGATGTACCCCATACTCAGTCACATAGGGTGGGGGCCGGGATCTGGGGGCTCACTTATTAAAGGGGGCTCCCGGATTCCGATAAGCCCCCCCGCCCGCAGACCCCGACAACCAACGGCCAGGGTTGTCGGGAAGAGGCCCTTGTCCCCATCAATATGGGGGCAGGGTGCTTTGGGGTGGAGGGGCCGCAGGGCGCCCCCCTGCCCCAAAGCACCCACCCACCCCATGTTGAGGGCATGCGGCCTGGTACGGTTCAGGAGGGGGGGCTCGCTCGTCCCCATCCCCTTTCCTGACCGGCCGGGCTGCGTGCTCAGATAAGGGTCTGGTATGGATTTTGGGGGGACCCCCACATCGTTTTTTCTGGCATAGGGGGTTCCCCTTAAAATCCATACCAGACCTAAGGGCCTGGTATGCTCTTGGAGGTGAACCCATGCCGGTTTTTTATTTAAAATTTGGCGTGGAGTTCCCCCTCATGATTCATACCAAACACAGGGGGCAGCCTGTCCTGGAGGCGACTTCAAGTCGCTCCAGGTCGCGTTGTGGTTCAGGCTCAAGTCGTATCCAAGTTGCCTCTTTGCGCTCAAAGTCGTGTTGCCCCTGTGTGAACCGGCTCATAGGCTACCATTGCTGGCCTCCCACTGAAAATGCCAGTTGCCTAAGGCCTCGTACACACGACCGATTTTCTCGTCCAAAACAGTCAAGAAAAGTGCCGCAAGAGTTTTTTTGTCTAGAAAAACGTTCGTGTGTATGGTTTTACGACGAGAAACTTGACGAGAATCTCGACGAGAAAATAGAGAACCTGCTCTCTATTTTCTCGTCAGGATTCCAGATTTCCTCGTCGTGTTTCTCGTCGGCCTGTTTTGTGACGAGAAAATGGTTCGTGTGTATGCTTTTACGACTCTTCCAAAAGTGCGCATGCTCACAAGCAACTATGAGACGGGAGCGCATCTTCTGGTAAAACAAGCCTTCATAATGGAGAGAGCACATTCGTCACGCTCATAAATATTTCATAGTTTAAATGTTCTGCATTGAAATCTTCGTTAGAATGTTACATTAATCAAAACGAGTGACCTTCTTTTGCTGCTGATATTCACACAGAGTTCTGCCTTATTTTTAAAATTTTTCATGCTGCTCTTTATAAGATTTATGTGTATTATATCGTGCAAGTTTTTAGGAATAATTTAAATGGTTAGATTTTTCAAAATGATGTTAATTATAATTTCTCAATGTTTTGATAGCGATCTCCCATTTAATTTTGGAATCTATATTATTAAAATTTCACACCATGTTTTTGTGCTAATCAGATTTAGTTATTCTTTTGGGGGGGGGGGGTGATATCTGTGCCTTTTATTGTCAGTCAAATGTATCTGCTTACTCCAAAGCTTGATTTTTTTTATTTAAAAATACACATAGTCAAGTATGAACTTAAACAAAAAACACATTTATTCATGTTTATAAATTAAATAAAGAGAAGGCAGCGCTGGAGAAGCTGCTGCCATTTGTGCATCCCAGGGACCCCAGAGCACACAGCAACCCTGTGTGGACACTAAAATTGGGAGCTTGAGAAGGCCCACATTTCAGAACACAATCTGATGCTGGCCTCCCAGAGGTCAGGAACAGCAGCAGGTGAGATATATGTCCCAAGTGTGTGGTACTACAACAGGCTGCCTTCTGTCCGACCACAATGAAGCAAGGCCATCACTTCCTCTTCTTCCTGGCAACCTTCCCTGCAGCCTTTCCTGAAGCCTTTCCTGAAGCCTTTCCTGCAGCCTTCCTTCTTCGTTTGGCTGGAGGCTGGCCCACTGGAGGGGTACTCCTGTCAGGAGGAGGAGGTGGAGGTGTAGCAGAAGGGGGTGGGGCAGAAGAAGAAGGTGGAGGTGTAGCAGAAGGGGGTGGGGCAGAAGAAGAAGGTGGAGGTGTAGCAGAAGGGGGTGGGGCAGAAGGTGGAGGTGTAGCAGAAGAGGGTGGGGCAGAAGGTGGAGGTGTAGCAGAAGAGGGTGGGGCAGAAGGTAGAGGTGTAGCAGAAGGGGGTGGGGCAGAAGGTGGAGGTGTAGCAGAAGGGGGTGGGGCAGAAGGTGGAGGTGTAGCAGAAGGGGGTGGGGCAGAAGGTGGAGGTGTAGCAGAAGGGGGTGGGGCAGAAGGTGGAGGTGTAGCAGAAGGGGGTGGGGCAGAAGAGGAAGGTGGAGGTGGAGGTTGAGGTTGGGTCAGTTGGGCCACCTCACATATGGCGGTATTGGGGGTAATTTGCTCCATCACCCCCTTGTTGAGCAAGGTGATGAGCAGGGGCTCGCATAGGAGGCGTTGCTCCATGCTCATCACCTTGAACTTAGCCTCCACTAGGCCAGCAATGGCCTCTTCAGGGGATGTGGGCTCCTTGAGGGTGGCATGGGCCTCTTTAATAAGGGCCATTGCTGCCTCACTGGTGGTCCTGTCCCTCCTGCCTCTTTTGTGAAGCCGGATGGGAGGCACCTGGGATCTGGTGCTTCTCCTTTGCCCTGCCACCTCCTGTCTGCCACTGGGCCCTGCCACCTCCTGTCTGCCACTGGGCCCTGCCACCTCCTGGCTGCCACTGGGCCCTGCCACCTCCTGGCTGCCACTGGGCCCTTCCTCCTCCTGCCTGACAGTTTCCAGACCCTCCTCCTGGCTGATTTCATCCTGTGTATGAAAAAGGAACATAGTTTAATATGTTGGTTTAATCTTTGTATCAAACTTTGTAATCCTGATGGAAGCAATTAGAATGTAAATGCATAAATCCTTGCTTTAAATTTACCACTACATCAGCTTGACTATTTAACACACAATTAAGTGCAGAATAATGTCTACAGATCATGATTTCACTTGTGGAATACAAAATAATGTATGTTTCTCATCCTGACATATTTGGGAAACATTAATTTTATCCCACTACATTTTCAGTTAATACTATACCTGGCTCCAGATGGACAAATCAGGATCATCCAGGATGGCTGCCTCCTCTTGCTCCAGAGAAGGCTCAGGTTGGCTGCAGGGAAGTCTGGGGGGAAGAGTGGAGAGTGATGGCCTTGGGTCAATGTGGT
Source organism: Rana muscosa (assembly GCA_029206835.1). Lineage (NCBI taxonomy): Eukaryota > Metazoa > Chordata > Amphibia > Anura > Ranidae > Rana > Rana muscosa. The sequence continues at coordinate 1,164,798,841 of CM055116.1, forward strand.
CATCCAGGAAGGACATCCTGCTGTAGTACCACAAAATCGGGACATAAACATCATCTGCTGCTGCTCCTGACCTCTGAGAAGCCAGCACCTTAGAGCGTTCAGTCCTGTAGGTACCTCTCAAGCTCCCAATTTTAGTGTCCACTTGTTTTGCTGTGGCTGTGGGCACCTTGGTATGCACAAATGGGAGCAGCTTCTCCAGCGCTGCTTTTCTCACCCCTTTTTTTTTTATGGATGGGGTTTTTGGTCTCCCACAGAGCCGGCAGCTCACTTACCCGGTCAATAAATTCCACCAGGAACTCTTTGTCGCTAATAAAGACATTCATATTGTATCTGCAAGTAAAATAAATTATATTTAAATAATGTGAGGCAAACAGTCTAACCTCCTTCACATCCTAGTCACCATATATATCCTCCACCAATCTCAAGACAGTATAGGCCAACAATTTTTACAAGTCTCACAAAATCACATACCTTCGTTCGCACGTCCGTCACTTGAACTCCTCTCTCCGCACACCGAACGTACTATAGTCACATGTGTGTTTGCTGTATACACACCACGCATGCGTCAAAATTCGAACACGTCGCTCCGCACACGTCGCCCGCCCATGACGTTCTAACTAACATCTTTTCCCCGCCCCTTCTCTTTCGGCGCACAGACAGATATGGCGGAGTTACAGCAGGTGTCTGATAATTCCGCAACTAGCGAGGAGACAAGCCCGGAGACCGAGGACACGTCACGATCAAGGAGGAGATTCAAGGCATCGAATATGTCTTTGGCGGAGATGGTGGACATCTTGGTCAAGGCTGATTATGATGCCAAGCATGGGCCGTATAGCAAATCAAATAGAAGGAAGGCCAAAATCCTCACTAAAGTTGTGAAGAGTCTGAGGGCGAAGTTCGGGGTGAAACGCTCAAATGAGCAGCTCAGAAAGAGGTGGTCAGACCTCAAACTGAGGGAGCCAGACCAGTTGAGGATCATAAAGAGGATGCTCGCTAAAAGTAAGTAAAATGACAACCTTTCTGCTATTAATCTTTTTAGAAACTGACATTTTTTTTTTTTTTTATCATATTGGACTCCCTTCCAAAATGTAATATTTTGAACTAGGTTGGGCACAGTAATCGTTCGTTACGTTACCGACACTTCGTTCGGCCACTATCCGCGGTTTTGGCTTATTTAAGAGCCACAAAAGTAATTAGACATCTGCCATTTTTGATCAAGTATTGTGGATAATTTTTAAGTCTAGATGATGTGTTTGTAAGGAGAATGAAATGCAAACTTTTATCAGTGTAAAGGAGAGGACACTCAGCAGCTGCTTCCACATCTGTACTTTGGAGCACTATAGTGTGGGCCACCAGACCCGCCTTTTTTGGGTGTCCCACACAGGTGCATCAGAGTTTATTTGTGGTGCCTCCATGTCCAAAAAATTACATCCAAATGTGAATACTAAACATATTTGGGGTCATAAATAATGCATTTTTCTTTAAATTCCGCACAAACACACACTTGTACCCCACTTCCAAACAATTTAGCCTGTTTTTAGTTTAACAATGAGATTTTTACAGTGTGATAAATAGACCTTTGGTTTTATTCTCATAGGGGAGAGAAGACTGGGAGGAGGACACTCCAGGGAGCACATGCACCCCACAACTTCCAAGCAACCCCAAATTCCCAAAGATCCACAACCGAAAGATGTGCAGGAAGTTGAGGTGGAGGAAGGAGAAGTGCAGGAAGGAGAGGTGGATGACGTTGTGGATCTGGTCACCACAACAGGTCAGTATCTGACACCACAGCTTAAGGTAAGCGAGGTAGGCCTGCAGAGTTTTATTAATTTTTTTTTATGGTTTTTAGGGGATGGAAATGTTGTGAAGGATAGTACACGGTTCTCTGCTGACAGTGCCCTCCGCCTCATCCAGCAAGTGATGGAATGTAGCACGGAACTGGACCTAATTAAACAAAGAATCCATGTGATGGAACAAACATTTAAAGACATTCTCGATGTTTTGGGGAGAATTCAATAAGCCATCCAAACACATTTGTTTTTACATGTTTGTTTTTATATTTTTTTATAATTTTTTGAGTAACAAACCAGCCAAAAATTGAATATGCACACAGTGTGTGAACATGTGCTATCTGCCATCAGGGGATATCCACGTACGTCTTTTGTGGGTGCAACCCCTTCCTCGTATCAAAAGTCGGTGAACTGAGGAAGGGGATGCACCCCCAAAACACGTCCATTGATCACCCCTGATGGCAGATAGCACATGTTGACAATAGGGATCAGGATTGTAAACTTCCTGTTTGCAAAAAAGTAAAAATGTGTGCATATTGAATTTTTGGCTGGGCAAGGGGTGGCAGGACCCCATATTAGGACGGGCACATAGAGACATAGTTTGTGTAACTGAATGTCTCAGATTGCTCAGAGGTATCCAATGTTGTAATTTTAGAAATGCAAGTGGTATTTTTGTATTTTCATAAGCCAAAATTTGCCGGGTTGTGGCCAGGCCAACCCCAAAGTAAAACAAAAAAAAAATAAAAAAAGAGAATGTGCAGAGAGTAAAATATTTGACCACAAACAACGTGTAGCTTCTTTTTATAATACTCTCTAAGCTTATTTGGTTCTTTTGTAAGGTAACATAGTGAAATTGGTTGTTATTTACTAAAGTAAAATACACTTGCCACTACAAATGCACAAAGACAAACTAGGAGACAGGAAAGAACAAATAATTAAAGGTTTAAACAAGATTTTTATTGGGATACTTAGACATAGGCTGGCATAGGAATTGCCCCCCTACCCGTGAAATACTCCATGTATTTGTCCCGAACCACACGGGCATTTTGGGGGGGCAAGCCAAGACGGGCAGATTCCAGGCCCGGAAGGGGATTTGCAGGGGAAAGTCCAGCCTCTGGCAAAACTGAGGCCATATAGGAATTAGATTTTTGGCTCAGAAAGTTGTGTAGCACACAGCAGCATAACACTACATAGTTTATTTTGTAGTCCGCCAAGTGGATGGAAGTCATAAAAAGGCGGAACCGGCTGGCCATTATGCCGAAGGCATTTTCAACGACTCTTCGGGCCCTGGCCAGCCGGTAATTGAACACACTCTTCTCTGGGGTCAGGGTCCTCTGTGGAAATGGCCTCATAAGATGCCGTCCGAGTCCGAAGGCTTCATCAGCCAAGAAAACAAAGGGGAGTCCTTCAATATTCCCTGCATCCGGTGGCAATGCAAGGTCGTCACTCTGGAGACGGAGGGCAAACTCCGTCTGGATGAAGGATCCCCCATCGGACATCCGGCCATTCTTCCCTACATCAACATAGAGGAATTCATACCGTGCTGACACCACCGCCATCAGCACAATGCTATGAAACCCCTTGTAATTGTAGTAGTAGGACCCAGAACGGGGTGGCGGCACGGTCTGCCATTCCTGTGGCGTGGAAGGAAGCTGTGGAGTGAAACAAGATGAAATAATATTAGAAAAACAAAGGCATACATTACAAGGAAATTCTATCCCAAAAAATTAGAGACCAACATCAATCTAATTATACGTTTATTAGGGTGTGTAAAAAAAGTATAATGGAAGGCTCATTTATCATATTCATCACCCCCTCTGATGGGCCATTACTAAATTATTTTGGGGGGGGGGAAGATGTGTTTGGCCACAGGATAGCATTGCAGTGGCGATGCGTCCAGAGTGGGCGCTGGAGCACTGTCCCCTCTCTCCTGTGCCCATCACTCAGAACAATACATAGGTTCATGCGTTGCATGAACCTATGTATTGTCTATGCCGCACACTATTCAGGTGGATGGCCTCTTGTAAAGCGACCGACATATGAATAATTGCGGCATTTAGGGGGTTAAAATTGCAGAGCAGAAACAGATATTAAAATAGTCTTGCAAATTACAACCTGAGGGATGTAATTGGCTTCCTCAAAGAAAAATAGGGGACGCAAGGAGGGGGGCATTCCTTGTGTAAACACTGACAGGCTGCTCTGCCAATCATGTTCACCAAGTCTGTTTAATGGTAACATGATTGGCTGATGCAACATGAAGGGAAGGAGAAGACATCAAGGACAGAAGAAGGATGGCGCTGACCACAAGAAGGTAAGTGCAGGGCTGGGGGGAAACTGGCTGCATTAGAGGGGACTAAATGGCTGCATTTGAGGGAACAAAATGGCTGCATTGGAGGGGACAACTGGGGGCGTTTATTAGGCAACAGAGCAAAAAAGGAGGACGTTTATTTCCGAAATTGGGGTTGGAACCCCCCAACATTTGGAGCAACAGGCACCCCTGCTGGAAAAGTTAGTGAGGGGAAATATTTAGGGAGGATAAAAAAGGGGCAATCTAAAGCTTCCAACATGCATGGGGACAAAGGGGACATTCTCAGCATATTACAATCATGGTAATTAGGGAAGGATGAAAGAAATACAATACATTAGCATACATGTAATACATAAAATGTGATGTTAAGGGAGAAAACTTACCCTAATATAGTCCTCCTGCAGGACTTGTATAATGGCAGAACAGGTGTCTGGGATTATGAGGCCCAGAGCCTGGGGGGAGATGCCTGTGGTGAACTTCAAGTCCTGAAGACTTCTCCCTGTCGCCAGGTAACGCAACGTGGCGATGAGCCTCTGCTCAGCACTGATGGCTTCCCGCATAACGGTGTCCTTCCTGGTAATATAGGGGGACACCAAAGCCAACAGTTCCTGAAAAACGGGGTCAGACATCCTCAGAAAATTCCTGTAGTCCTCAGGATTATTCTCGACGATCTCCCGCAGCAGAGGCATGTGGCAGAATTGGTCCCGCTGGAGCAACCAATTCTTGGTCCATGAACTCCTCCTCACACCATTCATGGACTGGTCTTGGTCCAAAACAAGCAGACCAACACCAAGCGCACGCACAGCACGAACTCGACGACGAGAACGTCCAGGCGACATGGCTAGGAAACGGTCGTCTAATCAGAACGTACAGAACAGAACGCACTTTAGAACAGCAAGGCCTATGAATAACGAACTGAAATTCAGAAACGAACAGGCAAGAACGCACTGTAAAACAGATACGACCTGCCTAGACGCCCTGAAAGTCAAGATACGAACCCACAAGCACAAACTGAACGGCAGAAAACGATCTGAAAAGTACGAAGACTGAAAAGCGCGAATCGTCTCTTCCCAAACTTTAACTTCACACGCGGTAACACGAGATCAGCAAAAGCAGCCCAAGGGGTGGCGCCAAGAAAAAAGATCTTCCCCTTTATAGTGCCGTCGTACGTGCTGGACGTGAGCGCAGAGAACCACGAGGAAATTGGAAAATGACAGTGTGTACGCATAGAAAGCTTGACGAGAAAATCGACAAGCTTAACAAGAATCTCGTCGAAGAAAACGACGTGTTTTTTACGACGAGAAAATCGGTCGTGTGTACGAGGCCTCACTGTCATCCTGATGCAATGGCTTCAGCATTTTCAGAAGTACTGACTTAGTTAAAATATGTTGATCAGGTGCCCTGAATTCACTAGGTCTATGCTTGCCCTGGGTAAGTGACACACAAAATGTAACGCCAGAGGTATTTAATTTTTTTTAAAGTAGATCACTAATGGTAGCCCATGTATTTCACCTACGATCACAGAGATGCATTCATTTCTGCTTTTTATATCTGTCTGGAGTTCAGCAAGTCTAAGTTTTACCAGTCACGCTTCTCTGTGGACATAAAGTAAATATAGAAGTTACAAATTGGGAATAAATACAGAACCTGTTAGAACTATACTAAGAGATTGCTTTGTGTGAATAAACATTTCTCTCACAGCTCGTGCAAAATTGTGAAAAGTGCTTATGTAATGTTATTTCACATTTTATTACGGTTTGCATCCTGTGTTACTGAGAGATTACTTGTTGCCGTAGCAACTGACGAACGGGAGTCCTGCCAACTACCGCTGGTTGTAACAAGTTTGATAAATTCTGCTGTGTATACTAGCAGGAGCAAAAAGAACACGTTCACTCAGCCGTCACTGATGCATCACAAATTAGTAACACTTAAAGGGTAAGTTCATCTTTATATACACTTTATACATTTGAGTTGCTTATGACCCCACTGCTGTTATCTTTTACAAAATGACTAGGTGCAGCTTTCATAAACCTTTTACAAAAGTGTTCTTAGTGAAAACATTTTTCTTATTTATTAAGAAAAATAATAGACCATATGTTTTCTCTGGACAGTAGTGTTGCCAAATTGGATGGTTTGCAGTCATTTAATATTAATTAATTGCACATTTAGAAATAGAAATAAACTCATAACTGATTTTAAAAGATGCTATCAATGGAATTGAAACAGACACAGTTAAAGACTAGGGACAGTAAAAAAAAAAAAAAACTTTTATTAAAGAAGACAGTCATAATAATGCAGTTCTACACTGCACTTTCAAAGTGATTTCTAAGGGGCCTTTTGCAATTTTAAGGGGTCTTTTATCAATGGCTCTTCACACGATTTACCAAACTTTCACTCAGGATTCACACATTTTTCTATGGGAGTCCTATTTGGAAATACATTCTCAGCATAAATGAGTACACCCCTTTTGAAAAGTAAAATGTTTATCAATATCTCAATGAACACAAGAACAATTTCACAAATTTTGACAAAACTGAGTTTTATAGAACATTTGTTTAGCTCATTACATGAAAGTAAGGGTAAAAATATAACTTATGTAGCGGCCTCACCCCATCTCCTTTGTCTAGGGGTATGTCACACGACAGGGTGAGATGCGCTACGGCCCATGTCCTCCCCATAGCTGTGAGTGAGGTGAACGCCAGTACCAGATAATTCCTCGGGCCTATGTGCTTTTGTCTAGAATCAAGTCCCGCTGTGTCAACACTTCCCTCTCCTCCAATTAACCAGAGTTCCACACACCGATCACAGTCCAACTCTTGTTTTATTGTATATCTCACAATAAACAGTGCTTCAGTAGCCAACTGGTTGCGAATTGATAACATTTTGATACGGGGAATGAGCAGGTCGAGGCACTATCCTGATTATCAGCTAAACCACTGCGATCTCGCCAGCGGTTACTATAGCATTAGCTAGAAAGGATTTAGAACTTGAGAGTCTCTACCAGCGACCCAAGAGAACGTAGATAGGAGTACCTTCGCTGCGTTGTGGCCCCTGTCAGGGGAAGATGTCCCTCCAAGGGAGTTACCAGAGGCCCATCCGTCACTGGGTTGATGCTGTTCCAGACTCTCCGAATGGGTAACCTCCCCGGCCTCCTCACCTCAGACATGGGCCCCATCCACCTCAGGGACCCTCGGACTTCTCCACCCTCGCGGGACCCAGTCGAAGTCACTGGACCCCAGGCCTCCTAGTTTAGTACCTCACCCCAGGCTGAAGGTGCCTGGGATGGACTCCAACTCCATTCCGGTCAGGCCTAGGGCGCCTGGGCCGGAATCCGGAACCGCCCGCACCCAGGCCTAAGGTGCCTGGGCGCGTGAAGAAGATCCTCCTGAAGACCTCGTGGTTAGGGCGTCTCCCCCTTTTATCTCCTCCCATCGACACCACGGCAGGTTCCCCGCCCTCGCCGTACCATCTCCGGAAAGAGACAAAAAGGGTAGCACTGTGACGGCCAATCAACCTTGAGCCTCCAGGTACCCCGCCACCCAGAGGCCAAGGAGATTATTACACCGTCCAATCCTCCACGAACACAAATGGTCCACTATTCCCATACTTACACACCTGAGTGTCCCACCTAAATTTAGAGACCCCGCTACACTTACATTACAAAATCTTCAGTTTTACTCAAATTAGTTGATGCAAAAATGAATACACCACACAACAAAAACTACTACATCTAGCATTTTGGATGACCTCCATGATTTGTAAGGACAGCATCAAGTCTTCTAGGCAACGACTGAACAAGTTGGCGACATATTGCAACATCTATGTTTTTCCATTCTTCAAGAACTACCTCTTTTAGAGCCTGGATGCAGAGCGATGCTCAACTTGTCTCTTCAGAATTCCCCATAGGTGTTCCCCAATTGGGTTCAGATCAAGACACCTACTTGGCCACTGAATCACTTTCACCCTGTTCTTCTTCAGAAATGCAACAGTGGCCTTAGATGTGTGTTTTGGCTCATTGTCATGTTGGAAATGCACGATGACCAAGGGCATGGAGTGATGGTAGCATCTTCTCTTTCAATATAGAACAGTGCATCTGTGAATTCATAATACCATCAATGAGATGAGGCTCCCCAACACCAGCAGCACTCATGCAGCCCTACAGAAGGACACTGCCACCACCAGGGGCGGTCTGGAGCGGGGGGCAGGCATGCATTTCCCTCCCCAGGCCGCTCTTATTCCCCGTAAAAAGGCCGATGTGCTGGCAGCTGGGAACTGAGCATGTGCAGTTGGCCGAGTCACTGCTGCGGGTGACTTCGGAGGGAGGCTGGCAGGGCTGGATAACAGCCCAGAAGCATGCAGGAATGTGCGTGCTGTGTGCGGACATCTGTCCTGTCACAGTGCTGTTCCCTGGTGCTTCTGAGCTGACAGTCTGTGTGCAGAGAACAGCCGAATGGAAGGGGGTGGATCCGCTCTGCCTCCTCCAGCCCCCTCTCTCACTGTGCCCGCCCACACTCCGGCCAGCCTGTGTGCTCCATCTGTAAATAGGACGTGTGGGCGGGAACGTTTAAACTGAGATCCAACGGTGCTCTGTATGGGACGCTCTGGAAGCTGATGACCGAGCTAGTGAGTCTTCTGCCTGCTGGGTCCTTCCTTCCAAGTGAGTGAGCTGTGACCGGCCTCTCCCCTTCTCTCCTAAATTCCTCTCCCCCTCTCTCTGCAGATAAGGAGGTTTCTTTCAGCAGCCTTGTGCAATACCTGGTCTTGTGTGCTATGATTTGGGCTCACGCTGGTCTGCTGCAGTGTTGGTGATCTGCATGTTACCCTCCCCCCCCCCCCCCAGTCCCATAGACTTCTATTAGTTTGCACATTTTTGCTGCATTTTCTGAAAGTGCACAAAAACGGCTGCTTCTTTGGTGTGCTATAAAAAAAAAACTGCAGCAAAAACGCACAACCTAAAAGAAGCCTATGGGACTGCGGCTAAGGAAAACTGTGTACATAAGCACTGCGGGGCAAACCGCAGCACACTAGTGTGCGCCCAAAGGCTTGTACACACTTGCAGCAGGCACTGCCACTCTGCTGAAAAGTGATCCATGCTCAGGTCACTTTTGCTCATGCTCAGCGGCTCCAACCAGAGCTGTCGTTTTTTTTTTTTTTGTTTAACTAGCTGGTTTAAGCAAAAAAAAAAAAAAAAACAGTAGTGGTTTGTAAGGACGAGCTCCGGTGTGTTCGCAAAGCCCACGTGCAGAGCCCGCCAGGAAGTCGGATCTGCGCTGCGCTAATCACAGGCAGTGAGACATTTCCCGAAGTGCGGCTGCAGAGATTGGGAAATGTCTCACTGCCTGTGATTAGCGCAGCGCTGTGCCGACTTCCTGGCGGGCTTTGCAAACACGCCGGAGCCTATCCTTAGTGAAGTGTACAGGGCTTTACTATGTTGATAAAGGAATCAAGCAATTTTCTTGAGGAATGGTCTCTCTGACCGGACAATTTGGAGCAATGTCTCTCTCTGTCAGTGGTGGCTGGTGCTCAAATTTTATTTGGGGGGGTGCAAACTAAAAAATCCTGAAAAAAACCCCCATCAATTGCAGCCTCACTCTGCCATTAAATGCAGCCACTGTGCCATCAATTGCAGCCTCACTGTGCCGATCAATTGCAGCCTCACTGTGGCCATCAATTACAGCCTCACTGTGGCCCATCAATTGCAGCCTCACTGTGGCCCATCAATTGAAGCCTCACTTTGGCCCATCAATTGCAGCCTCACTGTGGCCCATCAATTGCAGCCTCACCGTGCCCATCAAATGCAGCCACTGTGCCCATCAAATGCAGCCAATGTTACCCCCCATCGGCATTTAACCAGCACCCCACCCCGCCCGCTCGCTGTCTGACCGACACTTACCCCATCTTGGTGGCAGGTCAGGTAGTGGGTGATGGTGGTGAGCTGTGGGATGGGCAGCGGGTCAGGCAGCGACTCCTGTGTGCTCTATGCTTCCTCCATGCTTTTCCTCCTGCTAGACATCCAATAGGAGAGCCTGTCCTTTCAGCCAATCAGGTGACGGGTATCAGACCCGCTCTTTCTGATTGGCGGAGAGGCGGTTCAGTGTTAGAAAAGCAAATATTAATTTGCTTTTCTAACACACCTGGGTGCGCTCTGAGTCCATCCTATTTTGAAGCCTATTAGTGCCTATGGCTTCAATCAGGTGCTTAAAAAAAACAGCCCTGCTGCTGTAATTCAGCCACCTGGCATCCTAAAAGACACCTGAATAAGGTATGGCTGCAGCGGTCATGGATAGATTCATGCTGTGCATGAATCTATCCATTAAGCATATAGGGAGTGTCCTGGACAAGGGGGTGGTGCCCCTAATGGACAGGCCGCCCCTGCTTTTTCTGCAGGGAAATGTGGAGCGGGGTCTCTCTCTGTGCAAGGAAATGTGGAGCGGGGTCTCTCTCTGTGCAAGGAAATGTGGAGCGGGGTCTCTCTCTGTGCAGGGAAATGTGGAGCGGGGTCTCTCTCTGTGCAGTGACATGTGGAATTGGAGCCTGCCTGAGGGAAGGGAACTGTCACTGACTGACTGTGCCAGAAATGCCTCTCCAGAGTCAAGCTGCCTGAGGTGAGGTTGGGAGCAGTGAATGAATTAGAACATATGTGTGTCATGGGAGCATGAGCCGGCAGCAGAGGAGGAGATCACATCCTTAAATCTCAGCCAGGGTTCATGCTGGGACTTGTAGTCCTTTACTTTTGGGGAAGTGACACCCCAAAAGTGAAGGACTAAAGTTACCAGCATGAACCCCTCAGAGCTCAGGATGTGTCACACACCCCTGCCCCCCAACTATTGAAAGACTACAGGTCCCACTGTCCCAGCTTAAACCCCTCAGAGTTGAGGATGTGCCCCCCCCCCAAATAGTGAAGGACTACAGGGCACAGCATGAACCTGTGGGATCTAAGGGACACATCCTTAGATCTCAGGGGTTCATGCTGGGACTTGTAGTTCGTCAGTAGTTGGGGGGGTCACATCCTTATATCTCAGGCATTAATGCTTGGACTTTTAGTCCTTCACTAGTTGCGGAGAGGGGGGTCAGGTCCTCAGCTCTGAGGGATTCATACAGGGACTTGCTTGCAGTTTATTTCCTGGAGGCTATGGTAGTACAAGTCCCCCACAGGCCCTGGAGGGCCACATTGTCCTCCCTGCCCCCCCCCTCACCTTTGTGATTATGAAAAACCTTAGAGACTGTTTTCACGATCCATCACTTTGCCTCCACCGGGTCTATGGGCCACTTGACTGGTCTTGCCCCCCAGGCCTAAGGCTGCCAGCCCTCCCCTGGCCACCACCATGTTTCACTGTAGGCACCATGCATTTTTCTTTTACTCCTCCCATTTGCAAAGCCATACAGTTTTGAAGCCATCAGTTCAAAAAACATTTATCTTGGTCTCATCACTTCAGAGTACAGAGGCCCAATTGTCTTCTTCTTTTTCAACATGGGCGCTGGCAAATTCTAGGCAGGCTTTTTTTGTACATGGGCTTTAGGAGAGGCTTCCATGCATGCCATTGCTCTGCAGTGTATGCTGTATTGTGTAACGAGAAACAATCACCCCAGTTTGGCTTTTTACTTCTTTAGCCAACTGCAGTGAACATGCATGGCAATTTTCTTCAACCCTTCTGATCAGAAGATGCTCCTGTGGCAAGGTTTTAACTTCCATGGATCGCCTGGATGTCTCTGTGAGAGGGTTGCAGCAGTGGCGTAGCGTGGGTTTCCAGCGCCCGGGGCAAGGCAGGAAATTTGCACCCCCTAATCCGCTGACTTTTAACACTCCCTGAGTCCCTTCTGAGTGTGTGTGGCTTGCAGGGTTGAGGGGGTGCGCTGTGTGCGGTCGTGCAGGGTTGAGGGGCAGCACTGTGTGCAGCGTGCAGAGTTGAGGGGGTGTGCTAGGTGCGGCATGCAGGGTTGAGGTCGTGCGCTGTGTGCGACCTGTGGGGTTGAGGGGGTGCGCTGTGTACGGAGAGCAGGGTTAAGGGGGTGCAGGGTTGAGAGGGTGCGCTGTGTGTGGCGTGCAGGGTTAAGGGGGTGTGCTGTGTGTGGCTTGCAGGGTTGAGGGGGGGTGCACTGTGTGTGGAGTGCAGGGTTGAGGGGGTGCACTGTGTGCAGCATGTAGGGTTGAGGAGCAGTGCTGTGTGTGGCGTGCAGGGTTGAGGGGGTGCACTGTGTGCGGTGTGCAGGGTTGAGGAGGTGCGCTGTGTGCGGCTTTCAGGGTTGAGGGGGTGCGCTGTGTGCGGCTTGCAGGGTTGAGGGGGTGCACTGTGTCTGGCATGCATAGTTGAGGGAGTGCGCTGTGTGCAGGGTTGAGGGGGTGCACTGTGTGTGGCGTGAAGAGTTGAGGGGCAGCGCTATGTGCAGCGTGCAGAGTTGAGGGGGTGCGCTGTGTGCAGCGTGCGGGGTTGAGGGGGTGCGCTGTGTGTGGCATGCGGGGGTGCGCTGTATGCGGCGTGCAGGGTTGAGGGGTTACATCTGTGTACATCTCCCCCAAATACAAAGCTCTCTTCCCCTCAGCTCAGCTCCCCTCCTAGGCTCGGCTGCCACCATGCAGTACATACAGAGCGAGTACTCACAGTGTCCGTGCAGGCTGACGGTGAGGAGGGGGCTGGGGCTTCTGTCTGTGTGGATACTGCATCCTCTCCCTCCTGGCCTGGGTTTCCTCCAGACAGTCCTGGGGTGATCCGGTCGGTGCAGTGTCAGAGTGTCAGGGCCCCGTAGCAGCACAGTGACAAGCAGGAGTCAGACTCGCCACTCAGAAGAAGCAACGGCGGAAGTCCGGGATGTGGGGCGGGCTAAGAGAATGCGGGGAGAGCGAGCGGGGATCCTGGAGGACTCGGAGTCACGTGTAATGGAGACGGAGGATGCCGCCCTCAGCTGCCCTGAATTCCCCCCAGCCCCCACTCTCCGCCCGCTGCACGGTCACATTCCCTGGCATCATCGTCTTCACTCACTCTGCACTGTTCAATCACTCACTGCGGTGTCACTGACACCGCAGTGAGTGACTGAATAGTGCAGAGTGAGTGAAGACGGTGATGCCGAAGACGAAGTTGCGGTGTGGTCCCGGCTTAGGCTCCAGCGCCGCGGTAACACTGACACCGTGTCAGTGTTACCGCGGCGCTGGAGCCTAAGCCGGGACCACACCGCAACTTCTGTTTTATTATAGCGAACAGCTGCTCACAGTCTCCTAAACGGATCTCCTGCCTGTCACTGCGCCCCTCCAAATGTTGCACCCGGGGCAACGCTCCCCCTGCCCCCCCCCACGGTATGCCACTGGGTTGCAGTTCCATCTTTGTTAAAATTTTGTATCACTTTTGCTACAGTACTCTGACTGATAAGTAAAGCTTTGCTGATCTTCTTGTAGCCTTCACCTTTCTTGTGTAAAGAAATTATTTTCTTTCTCAGGCCTTGTGACATTTTTCTTCCATGTCGCTGAAAGCATGAAATGGGAAGGGTTTTTTTTTTTGGTTAAGTAATGCCCTTTTATAATCAACTGTCTGCTGGATACCTGTTTAATGAATAATTAGACTCATCTGTGGTTGAATTCTTGTTATTTAGGATTTTATTGCCTTAAATTTAGCTTTGCTCCTAAGTATTTCTTTGCGGTGTATTCATTTTTGCAACATGGTCTTGAATTAATTTGTTAGAAAAATACTTTTTTGTGTGTGCAAATTAACAAATTTCGGTTGCAATCAATGGCCCGAATTTGTGAGTATTTTGTAGTATAGTGTCCCATAGAAAATGTTGATTCTGAAAGTAAAGGTTTTCTGACAAATGTGTTGGGGTCTACTCATTTATGCTGAGCACTGTATGTGACTCTTGGGTGAAATTTGGTTAAATCTCGGATGAAATTAAAAAAAGAAAAGATAAATAAGCCCATAAGGGCCCCTTTACATGGGATTTCTGATCAGACCTGCCTGTCCAGTTTTCTAGTAAACCTAAACAGAAGCTCCATGTGGGTCTATGGGCAGGCAGATGTAAACAGACTTGTGTCCATTGACGTCACCATCCTGCACAGTCACATGACGTTGTTCCATGTGGAGTGAGCGGAAGAGAGCGAAGGACACTATGAACCGATGCGGCTATCGAGCCAGAACTAGCACTCGTGGGACTGGGAGAGAGTCGGCCACTTGCCAAAGTCCCGTTGAAGGGACGGGCTACCGGGAACTCTGCCTGGACACTTTCCAAGTTAAACGTGCAGACCCGACTGCCTCTTCACCCTCTCCCTGATACACCACCATGGATGCCAAACTTCAGCAAGCCGCTGACCCGGTAAATCGCCAACACCATTGAGAGTGACAGCGAGTAACCCAGCGGTAACGTATGACTCTTCATACTAATTCGCAATTGTTGCCAGTCAATTGAACAACCTAATACCGCTGCCATTCTCAGCCTATAGTGGGTCATGACCTGCTGACCTAGCCCAATTAAGGGCAATTTAATGACTAAATGTACCCTGATCAGTGAGCTTATGACCTAAGTTTACCATCCAATCCCACTACTGATGAAGTAACATCACTCCAATATTTTGGAGGTTCACATGTGAGATCAAAACAAGCACTTTATACTGGAATTCCAGTATCTTTTTGGTCGCCTTGGATAATTGACTTTTTGCTCATCTAATCACCTTGCTCCATTTTGGTTTATTCCAGCAGTCAGCATCATTACAAGTGACTTATCATCCATGAGCGCTCGCTCATATTGTTTTCATCCGATACAAATTTAAACGGATAAGAAGCCTTTGATTTCTCCTCCCCTCGTTCCTCCTTTCTCCCTCCACACCTGGTCCAGCCCCCAGTGAGTAGCACCAATTTGACTAATATAAGAGAATATAATATAGTAATTTTTCATTCAGTTAGGTGTCCTCCCAATAAGGGTTCCCTAATATAACCTTGATTGGAATAGGGTCCTCACAACTCGTGGCTGAACCAAAACGTCCGGACTAGTGTTGTGTTTTATGTACTGTCATTGTATGTCCTGTGTGTCATTTATGTCCAAGGTAATTAATCTCCATTTGTTATCACTTACTAACCGGTTCTACAAAACTGCAATTTTAATATATCTATATTGTTGATATTGGAATAAACTTAATGAACTTTAGAATATTCCAGCTTGATCATTATTTATTGCTAAAAGTTACCCCTTCCAGTCGGCCTACACTATAGGCTAACCCCCCCTTTTCCCCCCCTTTTTGTTGTGTCCATTTACACCCCACTGCTTCCAAGTCCTTCCAGCTCTGGGGAAAAAAAAACACATGAAGCATCAGGGGTAGCCTAATGTAAATGGACACAAGTCTGTTTACATCCAGCTGCCCAATAAGCCATCACAAGTCCGCCCCTTTCTGCTGTTTAAATGCGACACAAACTGAATGGGCATGGTTGTAAAAAAACTGACATCTGTCCTGTTCAACTTAATTTCAGTATCCCCTGCTGAACAGAGCGGAGCAGAGCGGCACTGGGGGAAAAGGCCCTACGTGTTCAGTAATGATCTACACAATCACCTATAGATTCCTCACAAATCTGGAAATGATTTTCTTAGATTTGGTATAGTTGCTAAGAAAGGATTAAATATCCCAACTCCCCACTCTCTTACCTTTTTTCCAGGTGTTTTCAGTCCGGTCATGTGATGTTACAGGTTGTCTTCTTCCTCCTTCTGTGATGTGTAGCCCCCATAGGGCAAGTCCTGACACTTTGGGCCCACAGGATATGGGTTAAATGATGCTGGGCATCACTAAACCCGGAGAAAAAGACTGGGGCTGAATTGCAGAATGATGATTCTGGTGGACACAGTGCTATAAAGAAGGCATATCAAGGAGAATGTGTTTATTACTTTATCAGTGTCTCGGGAATTATTTTTAAGCATATTTATAAAGGAACTCCTGGAGATGGAGTCACTAAACTGTAACAAGAAGGTGACTGAAGTCCAGGGCAATGTATTGCTACAGTGTTTATATTATCTGCATAGAAACCCCTTTGTCCCTAAGTGCCGGTTCACACTAGTGCGATGTGAGAACCCTTCAAATCCAGTGGGGGTTCCCGCATCGCACCTGAATCACACAGTGGTTCACACTGAGATCTGTGAACCGCTGCGGGTGTCAATGTAAAGTTAACAACACCCCCAGATTGGTCAGCAGATAGCAGTGCGAACTGTGAAATGGTGCAGGAATCAGATTGCATAAGTGTAAACACCCAGTGCGGACCAAAAAAAGGGTCCTGCACCATCTTGGTGGGAATGTGATACGATTTCAGCCATACAGTTTGTATGGCTAAAATCGCTTTGCACAGACATCGCATGTGATCTTAACAGCAATGTGGCGCGAAACACATGCGATATCTGGCATTGCACTAGTGTGAACCGGGCCTAAGGGTAAAACAAATCTAAATGCCTAAGCCCAGTTTTGCAATTTTGACATGTTATTGAAACCCGTACATATCATCATAACTATTTTGTGCATCCGGGTGGATTATACCTTGTTTTTTTCGGAACAAATTGGGCTTTCATTTGGTGGTAAATGGTAAAGGATATCTCCTGATTTTTTTTTTTATTATCAAAGTCAAACTGGCCCAACTACTTTACGGAATCACAGGCTTCAGCCGTATGAATGGGCGAGCCTCGATGACATCACTCCTGCGCATGTTCTGAATGGATGGCACCATCTATTTAGAGCCCAGAGCGCATGCGCAGATGACACTACCAGACACTTCTAAAGTAAATGTCTCCTAAAAGATGAACGTTTGGGGAGATATTTACTGTACCTACAGGTAAGCCTTATTATAGCCTTACTTATAGGTAAAAATCAACAAAGGGAGTTTACTTCCACTTTAAGGTCTGCTGGCAAGAGGTGTTAGGCTGTGATTCAAATGTGAATGGGCCTTAAAGTAATACTAGACTAGTTTAAAAAATCTATATACATATGTATTTATAACTGAAAAAAAAGGCCTTCTGTTGCCCTCAGCCTCCTCCAAAATCCCAAATTCCCCCTTTGTGTTGTGATCTAATTTGCTGTTAGAGGGTGACTACATTTGTTTTCCATGGTCCTACTGTACAGTACCTTGCAAAAGTATCCCCCCCCCCCTGGCATTTTTCATGTTTTGTTGCCTCACAACCTGGAACTAACATGGATTGTTTGAGGATTTGCATCATTTAATTTACAGAACATGCACACAACTTTGAAGATGTTTTTTTTTTATTGTGAAGCAAACAACAAATAGGACAGAATAACAGAGAAAGTCAATGTGCAAAACTATTCACCCCCCTAAAGTCAATACTTTGTAGAGCCACCTTTTGCGGCTATCACAGCTCCAAGTCGCTTTGGATAGGTCTCTATGAGCTTGCCACATCTTACCTCTGGGATTTTGCCCATTCCTCCTTGGAAAACTGCTCCATCTCCTTCAAGTTGGATGGTTTGCACTTGTGAACAGCAATCTTTAAGTTTGACCACAGATTTTCTATTGGATTGAGGTCTGGGCTTTGACTAGGCCATTCCAACACATTTACATGTTTCCCCTTAAACTACTCAAGTGTTGTTTAGAAGTGTGTTTTGGGTCATTGTCCTGCTGGAAGGGTAACATCTGTCCTAGCCTCAAATCACACACAGAGTGGAAAAGGTTTTGCTCAAGAATATCCCATTATTTAGCACCATCCATCTTTCCCCCAACTCTGACCAGTTTCCCAGTTCCAACTGCTGAAAAACATCCCCACCGCATGATGCTGCCACCACCATGTTTCACTGTGGGGATGGGGTTCTTTGGGTGATGTGAAGTGTTGAGTTTGCGCCAGACATAGCTTTTTCTTTTATGGCCAAAAAGTTCAATTTTAGTCTCATCAGACCAGAGCACCTTCCTCCATACATTTTGGGAGTCTCCCAAATGCCTTTTTGCAAACTCAAAACGTGCCATTTTGTTTTTTGCTGAAAGTAATTGATTTCTTCTGGCCACGCTGTCATAAAGCCCAACTCTATGGAGCGTACAGCCTATTGACGTCCTATGTACAGATACTCCAGTCTCTGCTGTGGAACTCTGCAGCTCCTCCAGGGTTACCTTAGGTCTCTGTGCTGCCTCTCTGATTAATGCCCTCCTTGCCCAGTCTGTGAGTTTTGGTGGTGTGCGGCCGTGTCTTGGCAGGTTTGCTGTTGTGCCATGTTTTTTCCATTTGGTTATGATAGATTTGATGGTGCTTCTAGAAATCATCAAAGATTTGGATATTTTTTTATAACCTAACCCTGACTTGTACTTCTCAACAACATTGTCCCTTACTTGTTTGGAGAGTTCATTGGTCTTCATGGCAGTGTTTGGTTAGTGGTGCCTCTTGTTTAGGTGTTGCAGCCTCTGGGGCCTTTCAAAAAGGTGTGTATATGTAATGACAGATCATGTGACGCTTACATTGCACACAGGTGGACATCATTTCACTAATTATTTGACTTCTGAAGGTAATTGGTTGCACCAGAGCTTTTTATGGGCTTCATAACAAAGGGGGTGAATACATACAAAACAGGCCAATTATCAGTTTTTTATTTCTGAAAAATAGTTTTATGTATATATTTTTCTAATTTTACTTCAACAACTTAGACTATTGTTTTCTGATCCATTACATATAATTCATATTAAAAAAACATTGAACTAAAGGCTGTAATGTAACAGAATAGGTAAAAAGCCAAGGGGGGTGAATACTTTTGCAAGGCACTGTATGTAAGGATGTAGCCACCCTGTCCTCCTCACTCCTGAGGTGAGCTGTGGAATAAGGGACTTGTAGGTTTCGGGATAAAAGGTTTGGGAACTCATGGAGGACATTTCAAGGAGACCGAAATCACAGTCAGAAACTTAATGAAAAAAAGATTACATGCGATTAAGTAGTGGATGTGTATGAATTATTTATGGAGAATAAGGATATTGTTTGGTATCACTTTAAATGTAATGACTAAAAAACTTCTAAACAACAAAAAAATAAATCACAAATGGCTCCAAGGCTAACAGGTTATTGGTTGCTAATATTTAAAGTATCATCAGGTTCAAAAAATTCCTGCAACTAATGGAAAGACAATTATTTTCACTATCTTAAAGCATAATTAATAAAATAAATATGCGTTTATTCATTACAATAGGAAACCTCATTCACTTCACACATAGAAGTCTCATATTAGACTAGTGAAAGCACAGTGCAGGGATCAGAGAATAATGATGGATGTGTTACATCCAATGTCTTCGTTTCCAATTTTAAAAGAGCTGTAAAAAAAATGAATTTTAATTAAAACAGAGCAGCCCAATACATTTTATTACCATAATCACTTTTTTTGTTGCTTGCTGTCAATTTTCTGGTAGAGTTACAAATTAATTAGTTATAAATATTTGCAGCTTCAAACCACAGTCCGAGGGATTTGTATTTTTATTACAATGCTGAGGTTATAAAATGAAAGTTTATTTCTGTGACTGTAAAATGTTATTCCAGGGGGTAACTGGATTGCCATTGAGTATAAGGAAGGTTTTTTTTTTTTTAACAGGAGATCTACAAAGTTAATACATATAAGTATATATGTACTGTATATATGTTTGTATGTATGTGTGTATATATATATATATATATATATATATATATATATATATATATATATATATATATATATATATAAAAAGAATTGGGCCATTTTATATTTGAACTCTTGCAGTAAATAGTCCTTTCTTTATGAGTCGTTTAAAGCATTTCCAAAAACAATTTTTTTAAATTAAAATAATAAACATGTTATGCTTACCTGCTCTGTGAAATGGTATTGCACAGAGAGGCCTCAAACCTCATCTGGGGTGCCTCGGCGGCGCTGTCAGTTTCTCTTCTCCTGTGTCTGACCCCATAACAAGCCACTTAGTATGAGGACAAATGTGCATGCTCACTCCAGAGCTGGGTTGTGTGAGTCCATAGATATACACAGCATGGCTTGGTCCTACACCCTGCTGTCTGACAGCAGCAAGAGCCAATGGCTCCCGGACACCAGATACAAGATACAGATGCTTCATATGAACCTGGGCATCACTTGATAACAAGCAAACAGGTTGATGTGTTTCAAGGGCAAAACCCTCTTCCTCAGAGCTTAGGCACCTGTCAGTGTGAACCATGGCGAAAGGGTTTGTTCACCTTTACCAAAAAGCAACTATAATGTACCTGACTCTGGAGCCTGAGATGATGAGGGTGGCCTCTTGCACAATTCCTATCCAAGCACCCCTGGTAGTGGAGGCAGGGCCTGCTAGGGCAGTGGAAGGGCGCAGTTACCAGGAAGCTGTAGTAGTGAGCTTGGAGACACAAGAGTCCTTCCAGTGGTGGTATTGAGTCTGGTTACAAGCCTTGTTCAGCGGCAGCCAGACAGATAGGTGCAGGGTCAGGATCAGGTTCAAGGTCGGAAACAGGTAGAAGTTAGTAACGTGCTGGCAGTGGAGTATCAAATCAAGAAGTGGAGACATAGTCAGAAATCCGAGCCGAGGTCGATAACATAAGCGAGCAGCAGGTCTAACAGGCAGGGGTGATCCAAGAGAGGTGTCAGACGGAGCCAGCTCAGGAACAAGGTTAGCAGCCTCCCACCATAACCCTATAGAGATAATCTTGATGAAAGCAAGAATTGGCCTTGCTGTAAAAAATTGCAATGATATGCACCTGTCAAACAGGTGCTGAAAAATTGGTCTTTGGGTGTTAATTGTGCCCATGAAACCTATACCCAAAACATTCTTCCAGATGAAATGATTGAACACCCTCAAAGCTAAACAGCCTCGAAGACCTGCAGAGATTCCACATCCCAAAAAGACTTAATCAGTGACATCGGCATCAGGGGCTTCTTAGCTGGTAATCCAAGACTGATTCATTTTCATAAAAGTCAAACGGTCCACGGAGTCTGTGGACAGACGCGTTCTATGATCAGTAACGAAACCTCCTGCAGCACTGAATGCACGTTCTGAAAGCACGCTGGATGCAGGGCAGCCCAACAACTCAATAGCATACTGGGCAAGTTCTGGCCAGTTGGTCTATTCTCATGACCCAGTAAGCCAGTGTATCGTCAGCTGGAAAGCTCTCCATCTCTGTTTTGGCCCTGAAGTAATCGTCCACTGTGTGATGCAGACGCTGCCGATGGGATGTGGAAGCTGACAGCCCTGGGTGGCGAGGACTAAAAAAATTCTGAAATGCCTCACTTAGGCGGACGCCTTCTCCAACGCTCCATTCTTGACCAGCGGAAGACTCAAAACTACGTTTTCCACCACATTGTAACCTACTAAAGTCAGGAAAAACATTCAATAAAATCCTCTTTATTGTGTCCTCAAGAGATTTTATCCTCTGCACTAGGGATGAGCTTCGTGTTCGAGTCGAACGCATGTTGAAAACCGTACATATCATCATAACTATTTTGTGCATCCAGGTGGAACATAGCCTACGAACATTATGAGCCGTTCGCGCCAAATTCGAGTTGCGCGTCACGGCCCATAATACACTGCGTCATCGAAGTGCATTGCTGGCTGATTGGCCAAGCATGCACTATGACCCGCATGCTTTGGCCAATCACAGCGCCGTCAGCACAGAGAGCCATAATTGGTCAAAGGCAGGGTGCCTTTGGCCAATCATGGCTCAGGGGGACTAAGTACACGCCCCCCACTATATAAGGCCGCCTGCTTGTCGGCCTTGAGTGGTGTGTTCCGGCAGCGTTTAGAGACAGACAGAGAGAGAGAGAGAGAGAGAGAGAGAGAGATAGGGATTTTTGTTCTATTTCAGTTAGCAATAGCTAGATTGAGCAGGCAGTTGATTGAGCTAGTTAGATCCAGTATATTTAGTATATATATATGCACTGCACGCTTTGTATATATATGTATATATATATATATATATATATATATATATATATACTGTATACAGTTTAGCTAGATCTCATTGCAGAGCATTCCTGTTATTCTATTCCTACTAATAATACAGGCAGGCAGTTGAGCTAAGCTGCAGTATATTAAGTCAGTGTACTGTATACTGGGCACAGTGTTTAGCTAAACCTGACTGCAGACATTCCTGTTCTATTCATAATAATACAGGCAGGCAGTTGAGCTAAGCTGCAGTATATTAAGTCAGTGTACTGTATACTGGGCACAGTGCTCAGCTAAAGCTGACTGCAGACCATTCCTGTTTTCTTTCAAATAATACAGGCAGGCAGTTGAGCTAAGCTGCCGTATATTAAGTCAATGTACTGTATACTGGGCACAGTGTTCAGCTAAAGCTGACTGCAGAACATTCCTGTTCTCTTTCAAATAATACAGGCAGGCAGTTGAGCTAAGCTGCAGTATATTAAGTCAGTGTGCTGTATACTGGGCACAGTGTTCAGCTAAAGCTGACTGCAGACCATTCCTGTTCTCTTTCAAATAATACAGGCAGGCAGTTGAGCTAATCTGCAGTATATTAAGTCAGTGCACTGTATACTGGGCACAGTGTGCAGCTAAAGCTGACTGCAGACAATTCCTTGTGTAACTATTCCAATACATAAAATAAAGTATGTCTGTAAGGCCAACAAGGAGAGGCAGACACACACAGGCCAATAAAAGAGGGCAAGCAGGCTCTGTGTCTAGAGGCAACAATGCTGGTCGTGGACACGGTGCATCCTCATCAGCACGTGGCCGTGGGGCACGCTTGTCCTTTTTTTCAGCAGCTGGCCGCGTTGAGCCGCAACATGCTGAAGAGTTGGTAGAGTGGATGACCAAGCCGTCCTCATCCTCCTCATCCTCTCTCACCCAGCCTCAGGGTACTTTGTCTGCCAAAGCAGCTGCCAAAGCGGCCTCTTCCATTGGCTCAATGGCATCAGTCACTCCTTCCCTAGCCCCACCATGTCCTGAGGAGTCTCCCAAACTGTTTGACTACAGTGTTGGGTACATGCTGCAGGAGGATGCGCAGAGTTTTGAAGGCTCCGATGATGGTACCCAGCTTGAGGAAGGCAGTAACGTGAGCCCAGAGGGAGGGGGTGCCCAAGTAGGACAGCAAACTGGCAGTCATGTTCCCCCAGCTGCAGCATACTGCCAGGTTTGCTCCAGTGACGAGGAGGGAGGGGATGATGAGGTCACTGACTCTACATGGGTGCTTGATAGGAGAGAGGAGGAGGCACATCTCCAATGAGGCAGGATGCCCTCCAGGGGCTAGCTTAAGAGCAGCACACCGACTACATCACACCGCAGAGCTCCTCATGTACTGTCTCTGCACGTTATTCTAAAAGTTCTTCGGTGTGGGCCTTTTTTCAGATGTGTGCAGCAGATCGCACTATTGCTATTTGCAACATATGTCTGAAGCGTATCTCGCGTGGCCAAAACATCAGCCGCTTGGGCACCACATGCTTGACCAGACATATGTCGACCTGCCGAGCAGTCCGTTGGCAAGCATACATAAAAGACCCACACCAAAGAACAAAGCGGACCTCTCCTTGCTTCTCATCAGCTGGGATCTCCAACCTCATTATACCTTCAGTCCTCTCTGAAACCTGCACTGAGAGGAATGAAGGTGTAGAATTAGGTGTGTCACTGCCAAGTACTTGCGGGCAATCTGCTATCGGTACACCAACGTCCGATTGTAGCAGGCAAATTTCACTGCCCCAGCTGCTACACCGCCGAAAGAAATTCGCTCCTAGCCATCCACATGCCCAGCGGTTGAATGCTAGCTTAGCTAAATTGGTAGCACTTCAACTGCTGCCTTTTCAGTTGGTAGACTCTGTCCCCTTCCGTGAGTTTGTGGAATGTGCGGTTCCTCAGTGGCAGGTTCCCAAACGCCACTTTTTTTCACGGAAGGTGATTCCGGCTCTCTACCGGCATGTGGAAGGCAATGTCTTGGCCTCGCTGGACAGGGCGGTCAGCGCTAAGGTGCATATTACCGCTGACTCATGGTCCAGCAGACATGGACAGGGACGTTACCTATCTTTCACAGCCCACTGGGTGACTCTGCTGGCAGCTGGGAAGGATGCAGGACAGGGTGCAGTAGTGTTGGAGGTTGTTCCGCCACCACGCCTCCAAAATGCTACTAGTGGTGATTCTGACACACGTCTCTCCTCCACCCCCTCCTTTTCTTCTTCCTCCATGGCCTCTTCCTCTGCTGATTTGTCCTCGGAACCAGCGTGCTCGGTAGGCGTTCAAGGGGCTACGCAAGTACGCAGGCAAAAAGATGCCATGCGGTGCTTGAGCTGGTGTGCTTGGGGGACAGGAGCCACACTGAGGCAGAGATTCTGTCAGCTCTGCAGGGGCAAGCTCAGAGGTGGTTGACGCCACGCCAGCTTAAGCCAGGAATGGTGGTTTGCGACAATGGCACCAACCTCCTCTCCGTCCTCTGACAGGGACAGCTGACCCATGTGCCCTGTTTGGCTCATGTCCTTAACTTAGTGGTGCAGCGGTTCTTGGGCAGGTACCCGGGCTTACAGGATGTCCTGAGGCAGGCCAGGAAAGTCTGTGTGCATTTCCGCCGGTCATATAATGGCAGTGCTCAGCTTGCTGACCTCCAAAAGGAATACAACCTGCCCAAGAACCGCCTAATCTGTGACATGCCCACCAGGTGGAACTCAACATTGGCCATGCTGCAGCGGCTGCACACGCAGCAGAGGGCCATCAATGAGTATCTGTGTGACTATGGCACAAGGACAAGGTCAGGGGAGCTTGTTTTTTTTTTGCCACGCCAGTGGGTCATGATCAGGGATGCATGCACTGTCCTGTCACCATTTGAGGAGGCCACGAAGATGGTGAGCTTTGACAGTGCATGCATCTGTGACACTGTCCCTCTTGTCCACCTGTTGGAGTCAACACTGCGTGGAATAATGGACAGGGCACTTGAGGCAGAACAGAGGGTGGAAGAGGAGGACTTCCTTACCTCTCAAGGCCAGGAATGGCGGTGTCCAATAATGGCTCAAATCTCCTGTCCACCCTTAGACAGGGAAAGTTGACACATGTCCTTAATTTGGTGGTGCAGGGTTTCCTAAGTACATACCCAGGGTTGCAAGATGTACTAAAGTAGGCCAGAAGAGTCTGTAGCCATTTCAGACAGTCATACACAGCCAGTGCTCGGTACAGCGGGAATTCCACCTCCTCGTAAACCGCCTGATTTGTGACATGCCCACCAAGTGGAACTCAACTTTGGAAATGCTGCAGCGGCTATACATGCAGCAGAGGGACGTCAACAAGTACTTGTGTCAGTACTGCACGACGACAGGCTCAGGCCGCCTCAACTTTTTTCCCCTACGCCAATGGCTGATCATTAAGGATGCATGCACTGTATTGTCACCATTTGAGGAGGCCACAAGGATGGTTAGCAGTGACAGTGCATGCATCAGTGACACAATCCCTGTTGTGTTCCTGCTGGAGCAGACTCTGCATGGCATTATGGACAGGGCACTGGAGGCACAAGGATGGTGAGCAGTGACAGTGCATGCATCAGTGACACTGTCCCTCTTGTCCACCTGTTGGAGCACACACTGAGTGGAATAATGGACAGGGCAGGGAGGAGGAGGATTGTGTCAGCATGGAGGTGGAGCCAAGCACTCAGCATCAGCAGCAGTCTTCAAGGGATCATTTACAGTCCCAAGAAACCCATGGACTTGTACGTGGCTGGGAGGAGGTGGCTGCGGACCATGTCATCCTTAGTGACCCAGAGGACTCCGAACCGAATGCCTCAGCAAACCTACGCTGCATGGCCTCGCTGATCCTGAAAAGCCTGTGAAAGGGTCCTCATATTCGTGGTATCAAGGAGAGGGATCATTACTGGCTGGCAACCCTCCTTGATCCACGTTACAAGGGTAAGGTTGCAGACCTTATCCAGCCATCGCAGAGGGAGCAGAGGATGAAACATCTTCGGGAGGCCTTGCAGAAAGGTTTGTGCAACGCGTTTCCAGAGCCTGGGAGGTTACAAATTCCTGGTCCTGGACAACGTGTTGCTGAGGCTTCGGTCAGTCACAGAAGGAGTGGTGGAGAAGGTAGCCGTCTGACAGATGCGTTCAGACAATTTTTTAGTCCACAGCCCCAAGGTATGATCGGTTCCAGCAACCATTGCCAGCGTCTGATTCACATGGTGCAGGAATACCTAGGGGCAAGATCAGACTTTGACACCTTTCCCACCGAAAATCCTCTGGGTTACTGGGTCTTGAGGATGGATCACTGGCCAGGGCTTGCACAGTATGCAATTGAAGTACTGGCCTGTCCTGCATCCAGCGTTCTTTCGGAACGCACATTCAGTGCTGCTGGAGGCTTTGTAACCGATCACAGGGTGCACCTGTGCACCGAATCGATCGATCGTCTGACCTTCATAAAAATGAATCAGTCTTGGATCACCAGCTACCAAGCACCTGATGCTGATGTAACCGAATCATTTTTTTTTTAATGTGAGATCCCTTCAAGATTGCCTATGCTGATGCTGAGTGACTATCCTGTTATGCTGAGTGACTATCCTCTTCCTCCTGATTATGTTGATAGCTTGTAAGAACATTTTTGGTTCTGGGCACCGCCACCAGTGCCTAATACTTTGCAGCTGGGCTCATTCTTGCGCTCCAACTAGAGTATCTGCGAGGGGTTGCAGTGTTGTGGCACCAGCACCAGTGCCTAAGGCCCAATTTTTCTGCCCCTGTTTAACAGGGGCGTGTAATTATAATTTTTGCTGCAATACTTTGCAACAGGGCTCATTCCTGCGCTCCAACTAGAGTATCTGTGAGTGGTTGCAGTGTTGTGGCACCAGCACCAGTGCCTAAGGCCCAATTTTTCTGCCCCTGTTTAACAGGGGCATGTAATTACAATTTTTGCTGCAATACTTTGCAGCAGGGCTCATTCCTGCGCTCCAACTAGTGTATCTGTGAGGGGTTGCAGTGTTGTGGCACCAGTGCCTAAGGCCCGAATTTTTTCTGCCCCTGTTCAACAGGTGCATGTAATTACAATTCTTGATATAATATTTCACAGCAGGGCCCATTCCAGCGCACACCAAGAGTAACTGTGAGGAATTACAGTGTTGTGGCACCAGCACCACCATCACCACCAAAAGCCCAATTTTTCTGCCACTGTTCAACAATGGCATGTAATTACAATTCTTGATATAATCGTTCACAGCAGGGCGTTCCAGCGCCCACCAAGAGTAACTGTGAGGGCTTACAGTGTTGTGGCAACACCAACACCTAAGGCCCAAATTTCTGCAGAGTACATAGGGCAGGCCCCTACTTTCAAACATCCGACTTTCAAACGACTCCTACTTACAAACAGAGGGAGTCAACAGGAAGTGAGAGGAAATTTACCGCTAGGAAGGGAAATTCTCTCCTGTAAGAGTTAATATGGGAAAAAGATGTCTCCTAGTCTCTACTAATGCTTTATCACCAATCCTTGTTTCCCTAAAAACCCCAAGTTTACAAAATACAATTGTCATTGGGACAGAAAATGAGGTGAAATCTTCTGAACAGGTGCACAGACAGCAAAACAAATGTTACAGGGGTAATAACCCTTCCCTATGTTTTCCAAAAAGCTTTAAAATAGATTTTTTGGCTGGAGCTACAATTTAAAAATATACCAGTTCAAAATTACAAACAGATTCTACTTAAGAACAAACCTACAGTCCCTGTCTTGTTTTCACCGCCTGTATACTGCTGTTCAGAGTATATAGGGCCTGGGGCCCCACGCCTTTCCTTTTTTTCATTTGGGTGCAGGGTTCCCCTTAATATCCATACAAAACCCAAAGGCCTGGTAATGGGCTGGGGGAGGGGGGTACCCATGCCGTTTTTCTCAATTATTTTCATCCATATTGCCGGGACCAGACATTACATTAAAGCCGCAAGCAGTTTTAAATGACTTTTATTCCTTTAGAAATGTCATTTTGTGCAGGGACAGTTATAAACACGGGAAACACGCGCCACTTTACAGGCATACTTTAGACACCCCCCAGGCACGATATTTAAAGGAATATTTCACTTTTATTTTTTCACTTTAAGCATCATTAAAATCACTGCTCCTGAAAAAACGTTTGTTTTTATAACTTTTTTTTGCATTGATACATGTACCCTGGGGCAGGACCCGGGGTCCCCAAACCCTTTTTAGGACAATAACTTGCATATTAGCCTTTAAAATTCACACTTTTGATTTCTCACGTTCGAGTCTCATAGACTTTAACGGGGTTCGAAAGTTTGCGCGAACTATCGATCCGTTCGCATGTTTTGGATGCGAACTGAACCGGGGGGTGTTCGGCTCATCCCTACTTTGCACTCTCTGTGGGGACAGGATGAGTTTTGAGACATTCCCCTTATAATGGTGGTCAAAGAGGATCGCCAACCAGTAATCATCCTTCTCCTTTATGCCACGTATTCTTGGGTCCTTTCGCAGGCTTTGAAGCATGAGGTTGCCCATGCGCCTTAAATTTGCAGAGGCTTGAGAAGCAGACTCCTCGGGGGTACTCAGGATGACAGCATATGGAAATTCCTCCTCCCAGCCACTTACTACTCCCAAGGGTCCTGGGGTTGGAAAGCCATCGCTTACAGATTGACGCATGTCTTCCTCTTCTTCGAAGCCTATGAAAGTGCCAGAATCCTCCTCCTCATCCTCCTCCCTCTCTCCTCCTGTGTGTTCTGTGACATAGGAATGATATTGTCTAGATAAAGTGGGCATTGAGAGGAAAGGAAGTCTTCCTCTTCCTCCTGCTGCTGCTCTGCCTCCAGTGCCCTGTCCATAATGCCACGCAGAGTCTGCTCCAGCAGGAACACAACAGGGATTGTGTCACTGATGCATGCACTGTCACTGCTCACCATCCTTGTGGCCTCCTCAAATGGTGACAATACAGTGCATGCATTCTTAATGATCAGCCATTGGCGTGGGGGAAAAAAGTCGAGGCAGCCTGAGCCTGTCGTCGTGCTATACTCACACAAGTACTCGTTGACGTCCCTCTTCTGCATGTATAGTCGCTGCATAATTTCCAAAGTTGAGTTCCACTTGGTGGACATGTCACAAATTTACGGGCAGGTAGAATTCCTGCTGTACCGAGCACTGGCTGTGTATGACTGTCTGAAATGGCTACAGACTCTTCTGGCCTACTTTAGTACATCTTGCAACCCTGGATATGTACTTAGGAAACGCTGCACCACCAAATTAAGGACATGTGTCAAATTTCCCTGTCTAAGGGTGGACTGGAGATTTGAGCCATTATTGGACACCACCATTTCTGGCTCCAGCTGGCGTGGTGTGAACCACCTCTGGGCCTGTCCTTGCAGAGTTGCAAGAATATCTGCTCCGGGGTGGTTCCTGTCCCCTAAACACACCAGCTGAAGCACTGCATGGCACCTTCTAGCCTGAGTCTGGTAATAGCCCTTTGAACTCTTAGGGGGTACCTGATGTTAATAGGACAATTCTGCAGAGGAGGGTATGGAGGTGGCGGAGGAGGAGGGGGTAGAGCTCACAGGTCTGGCATTATCACCACCAGCTGTATGGAGACGTGGGGGCACAACAAGCTGCAGCACCGAGCCCTGTCCTGCATCCTTTCGAGCTGCAAGCAGCGTTACCCAGTGTGCTGTGAACAAAATATATCGTCCCTGCCCATGCTTGCTAGACCACGTGTCAGCAGTAAGGTGGATTTTACGACTGACTGCCTTGCCCAACGATGCCAGAACATTCCCTTCCACGTGATGGTAGACAGATAGAATGGCTTTAGGTGAAAAGTAGTAACGATTGGCAACCTGCCATTGTGGTACAGCACATTGTGCGAATTCACGGAAGGGGGCAGAATCAACCAGGCCGAAAGGCAGAGAAGTTGGAGAGCCAACAGATTTGACAAGCTTGCATTCATACGCTGGGCATGTGGGTGGCAGGGACTGTATTTTTTTTTCCGCTGCAGAAGTTGGGGCAGAGAAATTTGCCGGCTACAGTCTATAGCTGGTAGTGTGCTGCTGGCAGATGAGCTGCTAGGACCTGGGACACCCTATGCTATACCATCATCCCTGTCAGTGGAGGCTGATGAAAGGTAATGACTCAGTATCGCAGGGGCAGACTGAAGTGGGTAAGGAGGAGGAGGGACAGATTTGTGCCCCTTTTGTGTGGCTTTTAGGTGCTCTTGCCAATGGGCTGAGTGGTTGGATGTTAAATGCCTTGTTAGGCATGTGGTACCCAAATGGTTGGTGTTTTTGCCATGTTTGATGTGCCTTAGACACAGTTTGCATATGGCAACAGTGCGATCTGCTGCAGATGTGCTGAAAAAGGCCCGGGCAGCTGAGCTTTGGGAAGTGGGCCGAGAGATGACAGCTACAGAATGTGATGGAATAGGGTGGCTGCTCTCTACTCTTTCTTGATTTCGGCCTCCTTGGGGTTGTGCCACCTCACCTTCAGTTTCCTCCTCTGCTCTATCTGGCACCCAAGTCGCATCAGTGACCTCATCATCATCATTAGGCTGTTCGCCGAATTGCGAACATTATGGGCCGTTCGTGCCAAATTTGAGTGGCGCGTCACGGCCCATAATTCACTGCGGCATCGCAGTGCATTGCTAGCTGATAATTGGCCAAGCATGCACTATGACCTGCATGCTTTGGCCAATCACAGCGAGGTAAGAACGGAGAGCCGTAATTGGCCAAAGCCAGGGTGGCTTTGACCAATCCTGGCTCAGATGAGTAGGTACACGCCCCACACTATATAAGGCCGCCGGCTTGGTGGCCTTGTGTAGTGTGTTGGCTAGAGTAAAGAGACAGAGAGAGAGAGACAGTGTCATTTATATTGAGTTAGATAGAGCAGGCAGGCGAGTCAGTTAGCTGCAGTTACAGTGTGTAGAGGATATATATGCATCCTAGGTGTTGTATCTATATTGTGAGGGGGTTAACTCGGCAGCGGGTGTGTGTGACCCCGTGGATGGGTTCACCACACAAAACAGGCACAGCAGACAGAGTTTGTAGTTGCAAAAACGAAAGGTGCGGTTTATTCAAACTATTTACAAGGGAAAAACAGCAAAACAAAAAGAAACATGAAAAGAAATCCTGGTCAACTTGACCGCTCACTACACACGTTGGTGTCCCTAACTAACAACTGGGTACAGCCTTGTGCTGTCCCAGTCCCTAGCTCCCTGCTTTTTGAAGTTCTTATAATAACCACACAGGCTTTGGCTCACCGCACAGAGATCACACTCCCCAGACTATCCACACAGATCTGGTTCCAGGTTGGAGCATCTCCCTTAGCATGCTGGGAGTTCTTGTAGAGGCCTCAATGAGCCACTTGATTCAGCTGGGCTCATTAACTCTTCCCCTGCAAGACTCCCAGCACTCCCCCTAGTGGTATAAATCGGCATAAAGCCTGAATCTAGGACATATATACCTTCCAACCTGGATGCAACCTAGTGATTTTACCTGCCTGCTGTCACAATATTTATACACTGTATTCAGTTTAGCTAGATCCATTCCTGTTATTCTCTATACTGTGACAGGCAGGCAGGTGATTGTGCTAGCTGCAGTCAGTGTTTCACTTAGTGTACTGTGTGCTTTGCATAGCGTTCACCTAAAGCTTACCTGAATACAGTTAGTGGTGTTCTCATAATAAAACCACAGGCAGGGAGCTGCATTAATTTCATGTAGTGTACTTATGTCCTTTGCACATCATTCACTTAAAGGAACCTGAATACAATTTGTGGTGTTCTCATAATAAAACCACAGGCAGAGAGCTGCAAGTATTTTCAGTTAGTGTACTGTGTCCTCTGCACAGGTTCACCTAAAACTAACTGAAGACAATTGCTGCTTTTCCCATACTAATACCACAGCAGGCAGTTGATTCTGATAGCTGCATTATCAGTACAGATATATATATATATATGTATATATATATACATCCCACCTTTGTGCAGCTACATCTCACTGTAGGCCATTAGTATGTCTGGAAGGCAAAGAGAGGCAGACAGTCACGAGGTAATAAAAGAGGGCAAGCAGGCTCTGTGTCTAGAGGCAACAGTGCTGGTCGTGGACACGGTGCATCCTCATCAGCACATGGCCGTGGGACACGCTTGTCCTTCTTTTCGGCAGCTGGCCATGTTGAGCCGCAACATGCCCAAGACTTGGTAGAGTGGATGACCAAGCCGTCCTCATCATCCTCATCCTCTCTAACCCAGGCTCAGGGTACTTTGTCTGGCAAAGCAGCTGCCAAAACGGCCTCTTCCCTCGGCTTAATGACATCAGTCACTTCTTCCCTAGCCCCACCATGTCCTCCTGAGGAGTCCCCCGAACTGTTTGACCACAGTGTTGGGTACATGCTCCAGGAGGATGCCCAGCGTTTTGAAGGCTCCGATGATGGAACCCAGCTAGAGGAAAGCAGTAATGTGAGCCTAGAGAGAGGGGATGCCCAACAAGGACAGATATCTGGCAGTCATGCTCCCCCAGCTGCAGCATACTGCCAGATTTGCTCCAGTGATGAGGAGGGAGGGGATGATGAGGTCACTGACTCCACGTGGGTGCCTGATAGGAAAGAGGAGGAGGCACATCTCCAACGAGGCAGGATGCCCTCCAGGGGCCAGCTTAAGGGCAGCACACCAACTGCATCACACCGCAGAGCTCCGCATGTGCAGGGCGCTGCTGCCTCTGCGCGTTATTCCAAAAGTTCTTTGGTGTGGGCCTTTTTTCAGACATGTGCAGCAGATCGCACCGTTGCCATTTGCAACATATGTCTAAAGCGTATCTCGCGTGGCCAAAACATCAGCCACTTGGGCACCACGTGCTTGACCAGACATATGTCGACCTGCCATGCAGTTCGTTGGCGAGCCTACCTAAAAGACCCACACCAAAGAACAAAGCGGACCTCTCCTTGCTCCTCATCAACTGGGATCTCCAACCCCACTATACCTTCAGTCCTCTCTGAAACCTGCACTGAGAGGAATTAAGGTGTAGAATTAGGTGTGTCACAGCCAAGTACTTGCGGGCAATCTGCTATCGGTACACCGACGTCTGATTGTACCAGGCAAATTTGTTCGTTCCCAGCCATCCACATGCCCAGCGGTTGAATGCTAGCTTGGCTAAATTGCTAGCACTTCAACGGCTGCCTTTTCAGTTGGTAGACTCTGCCCCCTTCCGTGACTTTGTGGAATGTGCGATTCCTCAGTGGCAGGTTCCCAAACTAAACATTTTCTCACGGAAGGCGATTCTGGCTCTCTACCGGCATGTGGAAGGCAATGTCTTGGCCTCGCTGGACAGGGTGGTCAGCGGTAAGGTGCAAATTACCACTGACTCATGGTCCAGCAGGCATATACAGGGACGTTACCTATCTTTCGCGGCGCATTAGGTGACTCTGCTGGCAGCTGGGAAGGATGCAGGACAAGGTGCACTAGTGTTGGAGGTTGTTCCGTCACAACGCCTCCAAAATGTTACTATTGGTGATTCTGATACACCTCTCTCCTTCACCCCCTCTTCTTCTTCCTCCATGGCCTCTACCTGTGCTTTGTCCTTGGAGCCAGCGGTGCTCCGGAGGCGTTCAAGGGGCTACGCAAGTACGCAGGCAAAAATATGCCATGCAGTGCTTGAGCTGGTGTGCTTGAGGGATAGGAGCCACACTGGGGCAGAGATTCTGTCAGCTCTGCAGGGGCAGGCTCAGAGGTCGTTGACGCCACGCCAGCTTAAGCCAGGAATGTGGTTTCTGACAATGGCACCAACCTCCTCTCCGCCCTCCGAAAGGGACAACTGACACATGTGCCCTGTTTGGCTCACGTCCTTAACTTGGTGGTGCAGCGGTTCTTGCGCAGGTACCCGGGCTTACAGGAGGTCCTGAAGCAGGCCAGGAAACTCTGTGGGCATTTCCACCGGTCATATAATGCCAGTGCTCGGCTGGCTGACCTGCAAAAGGATTACAACCTGCCCAAGAACCGCCTAATCTGTGACATGCCCACCAGGTGGAACTCAACGTTGGCCATGCTGCAGCGGCTGCACACGCAGCAGAGGGCCATCAATGAGTATCTGTTGAAATATGGCACCAGGACAGGGTCAGGGGAGCTTGGATTTTTTTCCCCACACCAGTGGGCCATGATCAGGGATGCATGCACTGTCCTGGCACCAGTTGAGGAGGCCACAAGGATGGTGAGGTGTGACAGTGCATGCATCAGTGACACTGTCCCTCTTGTCCACCTGTTGGAGCACACGCTGCGTGGAATAATGGACAGGACACTTGAGGCAGAACAGAGGCAGGAAGAGGAGGACTTCCTTTCCTCTCAAGGCCCCCTTTATCCAGACAGTGTTCCTGCTGGCCTGGCTATCACACAGGAAGAGGAAGAGGAGGAGGAGGAGGAGGATTGTGTCAGCATGGAGGTGGAGACTAGCACTCAGCATCAGTAGCAGTCTTCAAGGGATCAATTACAGTCCTAAGACACCCGTGGACTTGTACGTGGCTGGGAGGAGGTGGCTGCGGATCATGTCGTCCTCAGTGACCCAGATAACTCTGCACCGAATGCCTCAGCAAACCTTTGCTGCATGGCCTCCCTGATCCTGCAAAGCCTGCGGAAGGAGCCTCGTATTCGTGCGATCAAGGAGAGGGATCATTACTGGCTGGCAATCCTCCTTGATCCACGTTACAAGGGTAAGGTTGGGGACCTTATCTTGCCGTCGCAGAGGGAGCAGAGGATGAAGCATCTTCGGAAGGCCTTGCAGAAAGGTCTGTGCAACGCGTTCCCAGAGACTGGGAGGTTACAAATTCCTGGTCCTGGACAACGAGTTGCTGAGGGTTCCGTCAGTCAAAGAAGGAGCGGTGGAGAAGGTGGCCGTCTGACCGATGCGTTCAGACAATTTTTTAGTACGCAGCCCCAAGGTATGATTGGTTCCAGCAACCTTTGCCAGCGTCTGGTTTACATGGTGCAGGAATACCTAGGGGCAAGATCAGACTTGGACACCTTTCTCACCGAAAATCCTCTGGGTTACTGGGTCTTGAGGATGGATCACTGGCCAGAGCTTGCACAGTATGCAATTAAGCTACTGGCCTGTCCTGCATGAAGCGTTCTTTCGGAACGCACATTCAGTGCTGCTGGAGGCTTTGTAACTGATCACAGGGTGCGCCTGTCCACCGACTTGGTCGATCGACTGACCTTCATAAAAATGAATCAGTCTTGGATCACCACCAGCTACCAAGCACCTGATGCTGATGTAACAGAATATATTTTTTTTAAATGTCAGATCCCTTCAAGACTGACTATTCTGATGCTAAGTGACTATCCTGTTATGCTGAGTGACTATCCTCTTCCTTCTCAATGATCATGCTGATAGCTTGTAAGAACATTTTTGGTTCTGGGCACCGCCACCAGTGGCTAATGCCCAATTTTTCAGCCCCTGTTTAACAGGGGCGTGTATTTACAATTTTTTATGTAATGCTTTGCAGCAGGGCTCAACTACAGTATCTGTGAGGGGTTGCAGTGTTATTGCACCAGCACCAGTGCCTAAGGCCCAATTTTTCTCCTCCTGTTTAACAGGGGCGTGTAATTAAAATTTTTGATGCAATACTTTGCAGCAGGGCTCATTGCTACGCTCCCATTACAGTATCTGTGAGGGGTTGCAGTGTTGTGGCACCAGTGCCTAAGGCCCAATTTTTCTGCCCCTGTTCAACAATGTAATTACAATTCTTGATCTAATATTTCACAGCTGGGCCCATTCCTACGCCCACCAAGAGTAACTGTGAGGACTTACAGTGTTGTGGCACCAGCACCACCACAAAAGGCCCAATTTTTCCTACCACTGTTCAACAATACCATATGTGACAGCAGGCAGGTAAAGTCACCAGGTTGCATCCAGGATGGAAGGTATATATGTCCTAGATTCAGGCTTTATGCCGATTTATACCACTAGGGGGAGTGCTGGGAGTCTTGTAGGGGAAGAGTTAATGAGCCCAGCTGAATCAAGTGGCTCATTGAGGCCTCTACAAGAACTCCCAGCATGCTAAGGGAGATGCTCAAACCTGGAACCAGATCTGTGTGGATAGTCTGGGGAGTGTAATCTCTGTGCGGCGAGCCAAAGCCTGTGTGGTTATTGTAAGAACTTCAAAAAAACAGGGAGCTAGGGACTGGGACAGCACAAGGCTGTACCCAGTTGTTAGTTAGGGACACCAACGTGTGTAGTAAGCGGTCAAGCTGACCAGGATTTATTTTTGTTTGTTTCTTTTTGTTTTGCTGTTTTTTCCCTGTAAATAGTGAAAATAAACCACACCTTTTCTTTTTGCAACTACAAACTCTGTCTGCTGTGCCTGTTTTTGTGTGGTGAACCCATCCAGGGGGTCACACACACCCGCTGCCGAGCTAACCCCCTCACACATGTAATTACAATTCTTGATATAATAGTTCACAGCAGGGCGTTCCAGCGCCCACCAAGAGTAACTGTGAGGGCTTACAGTGTTGTGGCAACACCAACACCTAAGGGCCAAATTTCTGCAGAGTACATAGGGCAGGCCCCTACTTTCAAACATCCAACTTACAAACGACTCCTACTTGCAAACGGAAGGAGACAACAGGAAGTAAGAGGAAATCTACCGCTAGGAAGGGAAATTCTCTCCTGTAAGAGTTAATATGGGAAAAAGGTGTCTCCTCTCCACTGATGCTTTATCACCAATCCTTGTTTCAATAAAAACCCCAAATTTTCAAAAAACATTTGTCATTGGGACGGAAAGTGAGGTGAAATGTTCTGAACAGGTGCACACTGCACAGATAGCAAAACAAATGTTACAGGGGTGATAACCCTTCCCTATGTTTTCCAAAAAGCTTAAAAATAGATTTTTGGGCTGGAGCTACACTTAAAAAATGTACCTGTTCCAAATTACAAACAGATTCTACTTAAGAACAAACCTACAATCCCTGTCTTGTTTGCACCGCCTGTATACTGCTGTTCAGAGTATAGGGCCTTTTTTTTTATTTGGGTGCGGGGTTCCCCTTAATATCCCATACAAGACCCAAAGGGGCTGGTAGTGGGCTGGGGGGGGGGGGGTACCCATGCCATTTTTCTCAATGATTTTCATCCATATTGCCGGGACCAGACAATACATTAAAGCCGCAAGCAGTTTTAAATGACTTTTTTTCCTTTAGAAGTGTCATTTTGTGCAGGGACAGTTCTAAACACGGGAAACACATGGCACTTCACAGGCATACTTTAGACACCCCCCAGGTACGATATTTAAAGGAATATTTTACTTTTTTTTCACTTTAAGCATCATTAAAATCACTGCTCCCGAAAAAACTTTATTTTTAAATCTTTTTTTTGCATTGATACATGTCCCCTGGGCAGGACCCGGGTCCCCAAAACCTTTTTAGGACAATGACTTGCATATTAGCCTTGATAATTAGCACTTTTGATTTTGAACGTTCGAGTCCATTGTATTTAATAGGGTTCTAAAGTTTTCGCAAACTTTCGGTCTGTTCGCAGGTTCTGGTGCGAGCCGAACCGGGGGGGTGTTCTGCTCATCCCTAATCATCAACATCATCATCTCCATCTCCTCCATATTCATATTTACTGCTGGAGACAATTTGGCAATACGCTGCAGGTTGGGGAACATGAATGCCAATTTGTCTACCAGTGTTCCTCCCTCTCTCTAGACTCATGTTCCTGTCATCCTCAACCTCAGAACCAACGTCTGAATCCAGTAATGGCTGGGCATCATCAAAGAGCAAGTGGATGATGCTGTGGTCAAATAACTCAGCTGACTCCTCAATGGCTAATGTTGGGGCTATGGCAGGAATCAGGGCCGCCATCAAGGGGGTACAGGCAGTACCCCTGTAAGGGGCCTGAGCGTCCCAAGGGGCCCGTCTGACCTGGCCCCCCTTCCCCCCTCCAGCGCCCGCTACAGAGAGGGAAAAGGGAGGATACACAAGTCTGAATAGCCTTTCTTTTACTAGCACCCCGCCCCCCCACCCGAGCGGCCACTATAGAGAAGAAGCTAGGGAGCCAGGGCCATCTTTACCGCAGGGCAGGGCCCAGGGCCTATTCATTGTTGGGGGCCCAAGCTGCCCCTAGTGCCCGCACTGGCTATACCTGGCAACTGTCAAAAATCAGAGTCGTGATCGGCGCGGCACATCGCTGATCACTGTACCACAGTGTAATGGATTACTGCCCACTGTCTCCGCACCGACTGAATCTCCGCCCCTGTACCTCCCCCTACCTCGCTCGAGTCTCTCCCCCGGCTGTTTTGCATGCGCTCTCCTGAAGGGACATCAGTGAGGCGGACCCACATGGCTATTGATATTTGCGTGGGAGGGATCGGGATGTGCCCGACCACCTATGAGATCGTGCCTGCCGAGATGAGGGTAATGTGATGGTGAGCTGAGCAGAGGGAGCAGAAGCAGTGGTGGTATGTCCATAGTGGGCGCAGGAGCGCCGCCCCCTCTCTCCCCTGGACCGCCACTCAAGTGAACAATACATACATTCATGAATTGCACGAATGTATGTATTGTCTCCAGCGCCGCTCCCGCCCACTATTCAGATGGCCGGCCCCCTGACGAGCGCCGGCCATCTGAATAACAGCAGCTGGTTGGTTTTTGGAAGTGTCTATCAGAGCCAGTGGCTCTGATAGGCTTCCCGATTACAGCCTGTTGGCTGTAATCGGCTTCCAAATAGTTAACCAGGGTACGCACTCTGTGTGCGTTCCTTGGTTAACTATCCAGCCAATCAGGTTCACCGGGTCTGGTTACCGGTAACCTGATTGGCTGAAGCGACATTGAGGGTGGGAAAAGATGTTGAGGGAACGTGGAGGGAGGATGGCTGACCCGAGAAAGGTAAGTGCCGGGTGGGGGGGGGGGGCGCAAACTGGCGGCATTTGAGGGGGCAAACTGGCGGTATTTGAGGGGGCAAACTGGCAGCAATTGATGGGCACAGTGGCGACAATTGATGGCACAGTGGCGACAATTGATGGGCACAGTGGCTGCGTTTGATGGCATGGCACAGTGGTGGCAATTGATGGCACAGTGGCTGCGTTTGATGGCACAGTGCCGACATCTGATGGCACAGTGGCTACAATTGATGGCATGGCACAGTGGTGACAATTGATGGCATGGCACAGTGGCGACAATTGATGGCATGGCATGGCACAGTGGCGACAATTGATGGCATGACACAGTGGCGACAATTGATGGCACAGTGGCGACAATTGATGGCACAGTGGCTGCGTTTGATGGCACAGTGGCGACAATTGATGGCACAGTGGCGACGATTGATGGCACAGTGGCTGCGTTTGATGCCACAGTGGCGACAATTGATGGGCACAGTAGCTGCGTTTGATGGGCACAGTGAGGCTGCAATTGATGATTTTTTTTTTGTTTGTTTGCGCGCCCCCCCCAAAAAAAAAATTTGAGCACCAGTCGCCACTGGAGCAGAGTCCTGAGCTAGTGTGTCCGGACTCTGGAGGTAAACTCATCTACAGTAGAAGTACATCATGGATTAGCTTGCATGTACCTCCTATGCTAAGTCTGATTAGTTACTGCAGCTTAGCATAGAAGTGCTGTATGTTAGCTGACAATGGGAATAATGATTTTCACTGCCCCCAGGTTTATACCGCCCCCTGCTGTGTGTCCTCCCAGCCCCTATACTGTGCCCTCCCACCCCCCGTATTGTGCCCTCCTGACCCCTGTATTGTGTTCTGCCACTTCCGTACTCTTCCCTCCTGACCCCCCTGGTGTGTGCCCTCCCACCCCCATACTGTGCCTTTCCTGACCCCCGCACTGTGCCCTCCTGACCCCCGCACTGAGCCCTCCTGACCCCCGTTTGATGGCACAGTGGCGGAAATTTATGGGTACAGTGGCTGTTTTTGATGGCACAGTAGCTGCGTTTGGGCACAGTGGCTGCAATTAATGGGGTTTTTTTTCAGTTTGTTTGCGCCCCCCCAAAAAATTTTGAGCACCAGCCGCCACTGGACAGACATG
This sequence comes from Rana muscosa, assembly GCA_029206835.1. Lineage (NCBI taxonomy): Eukaryota > Metazoa > Chordata > Amphibia > Anura > Ranidae > Rana > Rana muscosa. The sequence goes on from CM055116.1 coordinate 1,164,838,783, forward strand.
AATGGAAATGTGGACTATCTCAATCTGCCTGCTGGCATGGCTTTTTCCCTAAAGACGGGGTTCTGACAGGTCCCCTTTGTAATGTATGTTACATTGTAGGCAGAACTATGACAGCTCCTCTTTGTATTGCATGATACATTATAGTCAGGGCTTTGTAATGCACCTGAGCCTATAGGAGGGCTCAGACACACCCCCTTTACCAACCTCAAGGTGTGGTTCCAACATTACCCCTTGTAATGCATTCTAAACTATAAGCAGGACAAATGGGCCCCATGCCATCCAATAGGCAGGGCTCTGACAGGTCCCCTTTGTAATGCATGCTTCCCTATAGTCAAGAGACTCAGATACACATCCTCTATAATTCATGCCCCCTCCCCACTGTAATGCATAATGCATTATAGGCAGTACTGTGATGGGCCACCTTTGTAATGCATGCTAGGCTATAAGCAGGAATCTGACAGGTACACTTTGTAATGCATGCTACACTATGGGCAAGACTTTGAGGGGGTCCCTTTGAAATGCATGCTAAGCATAATCGATCCCTCTCCACAATGTATCCATGTCCAGAATCATCCATCCCTCCAGTCTCCACAATGTATCCACGCCCAGCATTATCCATCCATCCCTCCAGTCTCCACAATGTATCCACGCCCAGCATCATCCATCTATCCATCCCTCCAGTCTCCACGATGTATTCACATCCACGCCCAGCATCATCCATCCCTCCAGTCTCCACAATGTATCCACGCCCTGCACCATCCCTCCAGTATCCACATCCAAGCATCATCCATTCATCCATCCATACCTCCAGTCTCCAAAATGTGGGCGGATTCGGTGGGACGGCCAGTGGGCAGGCCCCTGGGGAATGTTGGTGGTCAGGCCCCGGGGGGCCCAGGCCTAAAGCTGTGTAAGGGGCCCCAAAATTTCTGATGGCTACCCTGGCAGGAATAGATGTGGAGAAGGAGGCAGGTTTATCCACTCTAGCAACTGCAGGGGACTACACACTTGTCTCTGCTTGCGTGACAGAGGATGAGGAGGATGAGGAAAGTTTAGTAAGTCAGTCCACCACCTCCTCTGCATGCTGTGGCTGGATAGCACGGGCAAACTCACTAAACAGAGGAAATTATGCCCTGCCTGAGGACTGGCCACCACGTCCACCTTTGCCTGTGGACACATTTGTTGCTGGCCCCCTTACAGTGCCAAGGGAACGTCTGCCTCTGCCAGTTTAACGCCATATAGTTCTGTGTGCGTTACTGCCAGTTTAACGCCATATAGTTCTGTGCGTCACTGTACGTTTGGCGCAGTATATTATAGTGTATCCATGGAGTGTGTCTGTGTAATGTTAGTACTCAAATTAAAGGGCACCAAACACCTTTTTGCATTGATTAAAGTGCATCTACGTACAGATTTCAGGCACTATAGCCTTCACACAAATCAATCAATATACACTTATTGGCATTTTTTTTTACCAAAGACATGTAGCAGAATACATGTTGGCCAATGTTTATTAAGAGATTTGTTTTTGTTTAAAAAATAATAATTTATGGGATAGTATGTTTTATAGCAGAAAGCAAAACATCTTGTTTTTTTTTTTTCATGATTGTTGGTCTTTTTTCGTTTATATATATATAAAAAATAAAAAAAATAAACCAGAGGTGATCAAACAGCACCAAAAGAAATCTCTATTTGTGGGGAAAAAATATATATATAAATTTAATTTGGCGTTGCATGACTGCACAATTGTCAGTTAAAGTAATGCAGTGCCACATAGCAAAAAAAAGACTGGCTCCACTTTACAGTAATTTGGAATGTACCTTTTCATCTAAAACCGTTAAAAAAAATTATAATAATAATATCTCACTTTCTTTTATCCATGTCAATGCTGGGGACAATCTGTATATTTTGTGTAGACCCAATCCCAACTGCTGGGATAGATGCCTATCCTGTTTGTTTTTATCTTATTACAACCAAGATCATGTTTTGCAAACTGGCAGACCCTCTCACTAAGCCAGGGACGTGCGGTGAGGTCAGTGGCTGGTGAGGCACTGGCTAGTATCAGAGACAGATACACACAGGTTACATACGCCGCGATGATTAGAGCGAGAGCAATAATTCTAGCACTAGACCTCCTCTGTAACTCTAAACATGTAACCTGTAAAAATCTTTACAGTGTCGCCTGTGGAGATTTTTAAGTACTGAAGTTTGACGCCATTCCACAAGTGTGCGCAATTTTAAAGCGTGACACGTTAGGTATCTATTTACTCGAGGTAACATCATCTTTCACATTATATAAAAAAAATCAGGCTAACTTTAGTGTTTTTTTTATATTTTTTATTCATGAAACAGTTTCTTTGCAAAACAAAAAAAGGTGTTTGAAAAATTGCTGCACAAATACCGTGTGACATAAAAAGTTGCAACGACCACCATTTTATTCCCTAGGGTGTCTGCTAAAATCTATCTATCTATCTATCTATCTATCTATCTATCTATCTATCTAATGTTTGGGGTTCTGAGTAATTTTCTAGCAAATAAATGATGATTATGACATGTAGGAGAGAAATGTCAGAATGGGTCTGGGTGGCCAATAAGTAATATACAAATAATTATTATATATTGTTTTTAAGGTAATTTACTATATTTTCAAAAACTATATTCAAGCAGGTGGCTTAACGGACAAATTACTGAAGTTTGAAGTTATAACTTCCATCCAGTAATTTCACAGTAAATAAATAAATAATAAATGATTATGTTATAACATATATAGCATAATAATATATTATTTAGCTTGATTATAACAGTACCTTTTCAGCAGTAGAAGATTCTCATTCTCCCTCTTAACTGTGTGAGAAAACATGGGATTATGGGTAAATATTATACCCATAAACCCATGTTATTTCCTTGTTGTTAAGAGGGCTGGGCTGGAAGGGAGCATTTTTCTTTCAGACACATGCCCCCTTCTATGACCTTGCAGTGAGAGGCGTGCCTCCACTGCAGTATTTTTATTGGACAGCTTGGGCTAATTGTACTTTACCATTGGTCCAAGACTCCAAGCTGTCCATTGAGCTCAGTGCTTCTGACAAGAAGTGAGGAGAGGAACTGTGAGCTCATTCTCAGTCTACTGCAGAGTGTGCCAGCTTGTATTTAACCTGGCTGCTCTGTATGTAGCTTCTGACAGGCTGCACAATGAGCCCGGTATCTCCGGAACCATAGGTAGTAGGATCCCCATATTTTGACCAGGGTAGAACAAATTTGGGGTCTCTGTGACCCCAGGTTGCCGAACTATGACCCTCGAAGCTTGATTGTTTTTTTTTTTTATGTTCGAGGCTCTGCCTCACCTGCCTCCCCTGACTGCACGTCCCTGCACATAGGAAGGAAAAATGGACTGGAATGCATGATTCTTTTACCGCAGAAGGATAGCCAGTGGGACAGGATGACAGCCAGGCAGATAGCATTTTCAGAACAGGTCAGCAAATGTTGCCCACATGTTCTATTCAGTGCATTTTTTCCTTTTAGTCTCTTCCCAGGGATCCGTCTGATTCTATTCAACATGATGTAACCATTCTCAGTGGGCAGCATCTTAGGAAATATGTATGAATATCCAGTGCGCCCTCTAGAGGCCAAACTTGCAGCACAACTATACTGCATAACCTATCCCAATATAAATCGCACTGGTAATGTATTCATACTGCAGGCTACCAACCTTTATATTAAGATCAACTACAACAGTCATTTTCTAGCGTTGGATCGTTTCTGCATTTTGTTTTCTAAAACTACTCTAATCTCTTAGGCTCCATGCACACTGGACGTTAAAATAACGTTATAAAAACGGCAGTAGCTTTGCAGTGAGTCTTTCAACTTTTTTTTTAACGTTTTTGCAATAGCGTTTATTATCGGGTTTTTAGCATTTTTCCATGTTAGCGGTTTTTAGCGGTTCTTTTTCAAAGGACCAAAAATTTAAAAAAACGCTGGTGAGCCACGGTTTTGAGCGTTTAACTTCGTTTATCAGCGTTTTTGAGCGTTTGGCATTTTTTGCGGTTTTTTTGTGGTCAGACAAACAACTCCTGAACAACTCCTGAACGCGTTTTTACGGCGTTCAGAAAACAGCCCATAAACTCCACTGCTGATAAACGTCTAAAAACGTCAATGTGTGCATGGACACATAGGATAACATAGAGTGGAGTTAATGGGCTGTTAAAAAAAATGGCTAAACTCCCAAAAACGGCCGTTTATGAGCTTCAGTGTGCATGGAGCCTAAGGGCCCTTCCACGCCTGGCTGTCCGTGTGCGGGCTCCGCTTTGCTCAGCGGGGATCGCTCCGTCGATCCCCGCTCAGTAGGCAGTTGACAGGTCTGTCTCTGCACACTGTGCAGGGACTGACCTGTCAGAGCACCGCTCTCCCCTATAGGGGATCGGATGACGACGGACCGTAGAGCCCGTTGTCATCTGATCCGCTAGACGGATGGAAAATAGGGTTTTCCTCCGTCACACTTTGGCGGATCAGAAAGGGTCGGATGTCAGCGGGCATGTCACCGCTGACATCCGTAGCTCCATTGGGGTGCACGGAGCGTCCGTTCAGGCAGGGACGTCGCAACAAGCAATTGCTTGGGGCCCCGAGCTGGCCTGGGGCCCCAGCCTAGGGTGCCTGCCTGCTGCCTGTCACTGTCCTAAATTTACGCCCTGGGTCCAGAGCTCGAGTCCTGCAGGAACACATGGGAACGGCGTCCCTGCACTTTTTTCACAGCAGGAACGCTGTTCCCTTTGCAGGACTCGAGCAGCCGAGCCGCCCAAGCCGATCCGCGGATTGCGGCCATAGGAAAGGCCGCGGCTTCGGCCTAGCTCCGGAGCGGCAGCCATCTTGGTACACCCAGCGGCAGCGGCCGAGGTGAGATGTGGGAGATGTGTACAGGGGGGAGATGTGGACATTACAGGAGGGAGATGTGGACATTACAGGGGGGAGATGTGGACATTACAGGGGGGAGATGTGGACATTACAGGGTGGAGATCATGTGGATATTACAGTGGGGGAGATGATGTGGATATCACACAGTCCCCGTCCATCCCACGGTCCCCCTGTCCATCCCACGGTCCCTCTGTCCCTCCCACGGTCCCCCTGTCCATCCCACGGTTCCCCCTGCCCATCCCACGGTCCACAAACAGTCCTAAACAGCATCTTAATGTTAATGTGTATCTGTATTGCTATGCTGTGGTTCCTGTAGGCTTTGCGTGAGTGTGGGGGGGGGGGGGGCCTCCATGTCCATTTTGCTTGGGGCCCCCAAAGGGATACAGCTGTATCATCTCTCCACCCCAAAAGCTGCTTAATTAAAAGTGGGTACCAGCAGAGGACTGATTAGGTCATCCCCCTGCTCATTTTGCTCTTTATATTTGGTATGAAAATATACTTGTTACTGCATTATGTGCATTACATAGTTAGGTTGAAAAAAGACACAAGTCCATCTAGTTCAACCAATGAAATAGTGTTAGGCCTCGTACACACGACCGGTTTTCCCGGCAAGAAACCAGCAAGAAAACTGCTGGCAGAGCTTTTTGCAGAGAAAACCGGTCGTGTGTATGGTTTCTCGTCGAGAAAACTGCCGGGAATCTCGACGAGAAAAATAGAGAACCTGCTCTCTTTTTTCTCGTCGGGATTCTCGCCGGCCTGTTTCCTGACGAGAAAACTGTGTATGTATATGCAGCTACAAGCTTACCTGTCCTCCGGTAAGCCCGCCCATGCTCGATGAGACTTCGACGCATGCGCGGTAGCTTACAAGGAGTAGTGTAGGGTGAAGCAAGATGGCGGCGACGGCATCGAATGTGACGAGCGCATGCTCGTTGAAGTCGATGACATCACTGAGTTCTTGCCATTCAAAAGAACGGCGGTTCTTTTGAATGGCCATCTGTATGCACGGCTTGGCAAGAAAAGTTTGCCAGGAATCTCGTTTTTTTCCTGGCGGGATTCTCGGCCGTGTGTACTAGGCTTGAGTGCACTGTGGTGCCATTCATTCATTGCGTTGTAATTTGTTGCTAAACATTTAAGGCAAAAATACAATACCATATATACTCGAGTATAAGCCGACCCGAATATAAGCCGAGGCACCTAATTCTACCACAAAAAACTGGGAAAACGTATTGACTCGAGTATAAGCCTAGGGTGTCCATCTGCATGCTACACCATGCCTCACTGTGCCCATGCCTTACTGTCACTGTGCCCAATCTCCCTACCTGATCTCCAGCGCTGTGTGACTAGACTGACATTTAACATGGGAGTCTATGGAAGGGGTGCCCGGCTTTGAAATATCGGTGCTCCCCAGCTGTAGGTCCCCTGGACAACAAACTTTTCACACTGTAGATGAAGAGTGGGGGCTACATGTGTGCCAAGTTTGGGGTCCAGGGGACCTAGGGCCAGCCGGTACCGGGTCCCCAAAATCACCAGAGAAATTACTGTTTAACATGGGAGTCTATGGAAGGGGTGCCCGGCTTTGAAAAATCGGTGCTCCCCGGCCGTAGGTCCCCCGGACAACAAACTTTGCACACTTGTAGAGGAAGAGTGAGGCTACATGTGTGCCAAGTTTGGGGTCCACACACTCTGTGTGTAATGAATCTATATAAAATAAATGAGTTTAACTTGAATTTACGGAAATAAACTATGTTTTTGATGATATTCAAATTTTTTGAGATTCACCTGTAGGCGAGTTTTACCTATATGTAAAATTCATGCATGGGAGTTTACTCCCACTTTAAAAAGTTTGTTTAGGCAAAGCTGGCCTAAACTAAATTTCCCTTACTAACATGTATAGTGATGCTGTGCTGTATAAACTATATGTAGCTGAGGCTACATACAGTATACAGCACTGTGTTCCAGGTGTGTTCCAGGTGCGGGAGGAGACCTTCCTGTCTCACATCTGGAAATAAAAAGCATCGGTCTGAGCAGCACTCAGCCATTCATAGGCAGCTTTGTATCCAATCACTCAATCAATACAAAGATTCCTCTGATTGGCTGAGTCAGAGAGGCAGACCGTTATGTCACAATCTCTGACTTGAGCTGTGGTTTTATCACCCTCCTTGGCCTCCCACCCACAAACAAAAATGTAGACACTCAGGGCTGTACACAAACAGCTGCAAAAAAACAGTGTAACGCATTCGGACCACCATCAATTCAAGTGAATAGGGCCGAGCCACATGCTCGGCCACCACAGTGGAGTGTGCAAGCTGAAAGATTTTATGTCTTTGATTATATTAATTTCTGTTTCATCATCGCCATCTGGTGGCCAAAATGCAGTACAGATTTCTAAAATACCTCAAATGATAAAAAAAAATACCATATTTTGGCAACTGGATGGAGCTGATGATTCAGAAGTTATTCTTTTCAAAATTATATTGTTACATTTCTTCCACATGCACAAATGTTTCTTAAATTCGTACAACAAAGGCTTTATGAATATCCCCCGTACCTTTCTATTTTTGAAAGGGAACGTGCATGCTCTAAGCTCGATGAGGCCCCCTGCCACACTGCACATGCATGTCCTAAGCAAGGCACACAAACGTGAACAGATTAGGAAAAGCCCAGCCGGAAGCGTGCACATCAGGGTGGCTCCAGGGAGATCTGCTATGGAATGGAGCCATCCTTATGGGCAGACCATGTTTACCATCCACTGCAAAAGCTAATTATGCTGCAAACACGGAAATAATAGAAAAAGAGGACTGAAAACAAACATCAATTCATCAATTTATGGCAATGGCGGGCAGTGTCATTTTTTTTCAGGGGGGGGGGGGCAGAAAACAGCATGCCAACCACCCCCCCCTTACTCCATCACCGGCGGCGACCTCCCGTTCTCCTGCTCTCCACTGGTCATCACGGCAGCAGTGCATTCCGTTTCCTCCCTCCTCCTCAGCGGCCAATCCGGAGTCTTCTTTTTTCGGCCAATAGGAAAACGGAAAGCTTCTGATGATTGGCCGGATTGAGGATCAGTGTTTCAAAAGCGAATATTAATTGGCGGTTGTAACACACCTTGGTGGGATCGGAGCGCATTCTCTGTGTCCTGAGCCCACCCGATTTTGAAGGCCATCAGAGCCTCTGGCTCTAATCTGGTGCTTAAAAAAAAAAAAAACCCAGCCACTTTAATTCATGTGCCTGGTGTCCTGAAAGGGGCCGGACGCATGAATAAGGAGTGGCCGCGGCAGCGAATATATTTTGCTATGCGTGAATCTATCCATTAGGCATAAAGGAGGGTGGTGTGGAAAGAGGGACACCCCTCCACTGATTTATGGTACACTGCTACATTTTTAACCCTTTGACTGCCACTGACATATGTCATACATCAGCAGCAGCATAAGCGTGGGGGGTGCTGCAAGGTTTTACACATTGAGGGAGATTTACTAAAACTGGAGCACACAGAATCTGATGCAGCTGTACATGGTAGACAATCAGCTTCTAACTTCAGTTTATTCAATTAAGCTTTGGCAATAAAACCGGAAAGCCGATTGGTTACTATGCAAAGCTGCACCAGATTTTGCACTTTCCAGTTTTAGTAAATAACCCCCCACACTTCCAGCTGCTGTGGCGTGTAAATCTGACAAGCCTGTTTGCTTTGTCAGGTGGAAGCTGGTCCATTTGTAACATGTTACCCTGAATATGGGTATAACATGTCACATGCTACGGAAATGGAGCTTATCCTGTAGGGGCTAAAAGCATCATTTATCATCACTCTGCAGTTTTAGTGAATCTCCCCCATTGGGTATCTATTTCCTCAGCGCAACCTTATCTTTTATACTTTACCAAAAGATTGGGTAATATATTTCAGTTGCTGCCGGAACCACAGGTACATTTATCCTACTGCAGGACGACAGCTTTAGATACAAGTATCCTGCTGTGCAGAGAGTCTGTGTCCCTGGGTAATGAGTTCATTGCAAAACTTTGTTTTCTGGTCCTTGAATGCTCCCTATGGTCACCTATAGCTCTTGATCTCCTTGACGCTGACAGACATCTTGACCCATATAGTTGCTTGATCATAGTATTAGACATGTGCAATTTGTTTTGTTTCTAATTCGTTTTTAACGAATTTTGAGAAATTCGTTATTTCCGAAATTTCCGAATTTCTGGATTTTCAAAATTCCGAATTTCCAGCAAAAAAACTAATAAAACTAAAAACGGAAAAAAACACATTTTTCTAATTTACGAAAAAAGCAAAAAAACGAATTAACCTGAAAACAACAAATTTTTCGGCAGTGCACATGTCTACATAGTATACAATATTTCAAGAGATCTGGAAGGTTTGTAACTCAAATGGATAGCATCCCCTGAAGAAGCCCAGAATGTGGGTTCAAAAGTGCTGTATCCATAAAACTGTGTCTTACGTACTTGCCATAATTGTTTTTAAAACAATATACCGTATATACTGGAGTATAAGCTGACCCGAATATAAGCCGAGGCACCTAATTTTACCACAAAAAACTGGGAAAACTTATTGACTCGAGTATAAGCCTAGGGTGTCAATCTGCATGCCTCACCGTGTCCATGCCTCACTGTGTTCATGACTAGACTGATGTTTAACATGGGAGTCTATGGAAGGGGTGCCCGGCTTTGAAAAATCGTTGCTCCCTGGTCGTAGGTCCCCCAGACAAAAACCTTTTCACACTCAGAGGAGAAATGGGGCTACAGGTGAGCCAAGTTTCGGCTCCTGGGGACCTACAGCCGGCCGGTACCGGGTCCTCAAAGTCCGGGAGATCAGGCGCAAAAAGGTGACTCGAGTATAAGCCGAGGGGGGCATTTTCAGCACAAAAAAGTGCTGAAAAACTCGGCTTATACTCGAGTATATACGGTATGTATTCTGCCTTCAAATAAAACTTTTTACATTATCTCTTGAGATCCCCTATATCTATTCAGTTAAAGGAGAATTCCAGCCTTTTTTTTATGTTTATTAAAAGTCAGCAGCTACAAAAAGTGTAGCTGCTGGCTTTTAATAAACATACACTTACCTGTTCCACTGTCCAGCGACGCGGCCGCCCGGAGCTTCGCTCATCTCCCCCCCTCTCCGCCGGTGCCTCCATTCTAACTGTGGGCACCCGGCCATGACAGCTTTCGGCTTCACGGCCGGGCACTCACTGCGCATGCACGAGCGGCGCTGCGCTCCCTGAGTGGACAGGCGATCGCCTGGGATCTGTCAATGTCCCAGGTGATCGCCTACAGGGAGGGGTCGCCAAAAGGCGATATGACGAGTCGCCTAAGCGGTCCCTGGGCGGAAAGAGGAAGTGGGACAGGAAGTCCCATTCCTACTGAAGCCCCCACTCCACCTCCCAAAAAATGACATGCAAAATAAGGGGGTGAGGAGTGGTTTAAGCAGAAGTTCCACTTTTGGGTGGAACTCCGCTTTAAGGGATGTGGTGCTAATAATAGTGGTTTGCTCGTGGTTATAAAATCCATTTCCCAATGTATTTCAGTTGTTAACATAAATGTGTGCTTGATAAACCATTGTGTTAATATCATGTGACATGAAAATTTAGCACCACCATCATTTCACCCTCCAAGGTCTCTGCTTTCGGAAAATATATAATGTTGAGGGTTTTAGCGAATGTTCAGGCCTAAAATGATTTTAAAGTATTCCAGGCATGGGCATGTTATTCAACCTATTTGCACAGATGGCACTTTATGCTGTGTATGGGGGAATTAAATAGGCGTTTAATTTTAATGACTTTTTACTCTGCCTTCTTGGCGAAATTGCACCTGGACCTGGCTGGAAAAATGGAGGGAGAGTGATAACTATAGAATACCAGTGAAGGAAAGGAGTTGCGGACCTGTGGGGCAAGGGGCAAAAGTGACGCATAAATTGATGGTTATGTTATTAGTGATGAATGAAAGGTGGAAGGAGGGGACTAATGGCCACATCACACTGGTCAGTTTTTCATGCGCTTTTTTTGAGATGTGAAGAGTTAAAAAGGGATTCATTGAACAAAAACTGATGAGTGTGAAAGCAGCGTTACTGTCTGATCAGAAACAATTGCATACTGACAGGGAGATAGATGTGTGTTGGAGGGGAAAATGCTTCATATGCAGCGGTGCCCTTCTCAGCAATCCATCAGCAGGCAGGTCCAGAGAAACAGGAGGTCGGCAGCGGCATGTCTCTGCGACTTATAAAATACAGAATGAACCTTTGACTATTATAGTGCCATTGGGAAGATATGCTGTTGCTGACCTCTTTCTCGAAGCTGGCCTACTGATGAATTACAGAGGACACCCGAGTATATTATAGTGCAGACGAGTAGACATGCTACCAGCCTCCTGCTGCCCGTCAATGGCGGGGAAGGATTGTAACAATCTCTGTGTAATACAGTTGGTGCCCTCATGCTGCACTAACAGGAAGCCACAGCCTATAGGAGAGAGTCTGCGGCGTGGTGATTGAAAACCACCGACAGTGTACATTACATCCGATAATAGCAGAAAGCATCACAATATAATTAGAGTGAAGTGCATCATATTGTAACATTATCTGACCAGTCACATCAGAATAGTGGCACCTTAAAGCAGTGGTAAAACTTTATTAAAGAAATAGGTGCGCCCCCTACAGGTTAACACCAGTAAGCGACGCACACCAGCATTTTATGACATACTTATCTTTTAAACGAAGCCCTCAAGTGGCACGCCGTCACCACTCCTGACACTTCCACCTTTGTCCAGTTTCCTTTGGGGGTCTGCACGCTCCAGCCGTTTGAATAGTCGAGCTGTTATTATGACATCACCCATGCAAGGGAATCACAATTTGGGGCACGTCACTCTAAATTAATGGCACGCTCAGTGTGCCTTCAATGCAGAACGCAATGTGTATGCGCCAGCGACATCACTAGCTGCGGCAACTGTGAAAATCTCCTAAAAAGAGCGCAAGTTTAGGAAATATTCACAGCACCTACAGGTAAGCCTTATTATAGATTTTCCTGTAGGTACAAGTGAGTTTACTAACACTTTACCCCTTTCGTAACCAGAGGTCAATAATGCTTAGATGCCAGGGCCAAATAAAGCAGCATTAGAATGTGTTCATTAACGATAATGTTATGACTAGTTTGCATATCCCCAAATTTAAAAATATTTTTAAAGAACACTACCGCTACATTGACACTTTCATGTAGCGGGAACAAGCATTCCACGCAGCCAGCTTATTCACTTGAATAGGCTTCCCCATGCGCTTTGTTGCCTGAAAAGAAGCTACTGCTGCTTTTTTTGGTTGAAAAGCTTCATACCATTTTTTGAAAATGTGATTGCTGTGCGATCCTGTTGCTGCAGAATGGCATTGCATTTAGGGTGCTATTAAAAGGGTAATGGCACCCAAAACGCAAGCTGTGAATCGATTGCCACACAATTTGGATTAGTGGGCAGGATCACAGCGATTCTGCTCACAATTCCAAATCATGAAATGTGAATGGAGCCTACAGAATGCACAAGTTGGTGGTTGGGGTAGGGGGCCTATGTATATTTCTCACCCAGAGGGGTCAAATGCCTGTAAAAGCTGGGGAGCAATGAAGTGGTAGCATTCCAAGACATGGGGTACACAAAAGGTTTATTTTAAATAAGCCCAAAAAGCAGGATTTTTTTTTATAAATGGCAGCTTACACCACAGGTAAAAAGCCGCAGCAACTGGCAGAACAATGGATTAAAGTGATTGTTATTTTTATAGAGAAAACAGAGACTGTACAAACTTGTTATACTTACCTGCTCTGTACAGTGGATTTGCACAGAGCAGCCCAGATCCTCCTCTTCTCTGATCCCTCACCAGCTCTCCTGGTTCCTCCCTCCTGTCAAGTGCCCCCACAGCAAGCAGCTTGCTATGGGGGCACCCGAGCCGAGGCTCTGTGTGTTCATTCAAAACACGGAGCCCCAGTTCGGGCCCCACCTCTCCTGATTGGCTAACTGACTTTGGTTGACAGCCAATGGTGCCACTGTGGTCTTTCAGCCAATCAGGAGGGAGAGTCCTGAATGTTCACGAGTGCCTTGGCCAACATAGAGATGGGGCTCAGATAAGTATTAGGGGGTTCTGGAGGGCAGCTGCTGCACACAGAATGCTTTTTATTCTAATGCATAGAATGCATCAAGATTAAAAAAAAACAAAAAAACCTGCCTTTACAACCACTTTAAGCTTACAGAAGAAAGAATACAATGGGATACATTTACTAAATGAAAACAGACTACAAGTGTAGCTGCTTCAAAGCTTAGTAAACGAGGGGCAGCTCTGCTGACTCCCATCATCCAATCAAGTGCAAAAATGCTGTTTTTTTTTATTTTCTTTGCACGTGATTGGGCATTTTTTGCAAAGTGAAGCCTTACCTCATTTACTAAGCTCTGGAGAAACTGCACTTACAAAATTCACAGTCTATTTGCTTTTAGTAAATCAACCCCACTGAATGTCACAATAGGATTACACTTTGGGTATCTTTCCCCCAAAAAAAAAAAAGGGGGGAGAACACACCAAATAAACATTGCTTTTAGAAACAAAGCCACAGACACTTTATTTGAACAATAATTGTTAAGTGCATTCAGAGATCTGTAAATATATACATTTTATATAACTGCTATTCTGGACGGTTCTGAAAGAAGGCAACAAGCTGCCTAAAGACGTCCTCATTAAACCCTTTAATGTCCCCTTCTTCCACGGCCTCAAAGAGAGGAGCGCTCTCTGTTCCCCAACAAATGTTCTTGCGGTTGGGATCCTTATCAGAGTCCACTGCCAGAGCGATTGTATTGAGCTGGTAGCAAAAAAATGAAAAATACTTCCCATCGGAAATAACTGCTTGCGAGACGAATGGCCGTGTCACATCTGCCTGACTCCAGAAACCTGCAAAACAAACAAACACTGCTTACCTTAACCACTTAAGCCCCGGACCATTTTGTAGCTAAAGGACCAGAGGTGAATTCAGAATTTTGCACTGCGCTGCTTTAACTGTAAATTGTGCGGACATGCAATGTTGTACCCAAACGAAATTTGCGTCCTTTTCTTCCCACAAATAGAGCTTTCTTTTAATGGTATTTGATTGCCTCTGCGATTTTTATTTTTTGCGATATAAACGGAAAAATACCGAAAATTTTGAAAAAAAATGATATTTTCTACTTTTTGTTATAAGAAAAATCGATTAAACTCAATTTTAGTCATACATTTAGGCCAAAATGTATTCAGCCACATGTCTTTAGTAAAAAAAATGTCAATAAGCGTATATTTATCGGTTTGCGCAAAAGTTATAGCGTCTACAAACTAGGGTACATTTTCTGGAATTTACACAGCTTTAAATTTATGACTGCCTATCTAATTTCTTGAGGTGCTAAAATGCCAGGGCAGTACAAAACCCCCCCAAATGACCCCATTTTAGAAAGTAGACACCCCAAGGAAATTGCTGAGAGGCATGTTGAGCCCATTGAATATTTTTTTTTTGTCCCAAGTGATTGAATAATGAGAAAAAATAAAAATAAAAATTTACAAAAAGTTGTCACTAAATGATATATTGCTCACACATGCCATGGTTATATGTGGAATTGCACCCCAAAATACATTCTGCTGCTTCTCCTGAGTACGGGGATACCACATGTGTGGGACTTTTTAGGAGCCTAGCCATGTACGGGACCCCGGAAACCAAGCACCGCCTTCAGGATTTCTAAGGGTGTAAATTTTTGATTTCACTCCTCACTACCTATCACAGTTTCGAAGGCCATAAAATGCCAAAATAGCACAAAACCCCCCCAAATGACCCCATTTTGGAAAGTAGACACCCCAAGCTGTTTGCTGAGAGGCATGGTGAGTATTTTACAGCTCTCATTTGTTTTTGAAAATGAAGAAAGAACATTTTTTTTTTTTCTTTTTTTTTTTCAATTTTCAAAACTTTGTGACAAAAAGAAGCGAGATCTGCAAAATACTCACAATACCTCTCAGCAAATAGCTTGGGGTGTCTACTTTCCAAAATGGGGTCATTTGGGGGGGGGGGGGTTTTGTGCCATCTGGGCATTCCATGGCCTCCGAAACTGTGATAGGCAGTGAGAAGTGAAATCAAAAATTTACACCCTTAGAAAGCCTGAAGGCGGTGATTGGTTTTTGGGGTCCCGTACGCGGCTAGGCTCCCAAAAAGTCTCACACATGTGGTATCCCCGTACTCAGGAGAAGCAATAGAATGTATTTTGGGGTGTAATTCCACATATGCCCATGGCATGTGTGAGCAATATATCATTTAGTGACAACTTTGTGCAAAAAAAAAATTGTCTTTTTTCCGCAACTTGTGTCAACATATAAAATATTCCATGGACTCGACATGCCTCTCAGTATATAGCTTGGGGTGTCTACTTTCCAAAATGGGGTCATTTGGGGGGGTTTTGAACTGTTCTGGCATTTTATACACAACATTAGGAAGCTTACATCCACTCTTCTAACCACTTGAAGACAAAGCCCTTTTTGACACTTTTTGTTTACATGAAAACATTTTTTTTTTGCAAGAAAATTATGTTGAACCCCCAAACATTATATATATTTTTAAAGCAAAGGCCCTACAGAATAAAATGGTGGGTGTTGCATTTTTTTTTTCTTCACAGTATTTGCGCAGCGATTTTTCAAACGCATTTTTTGGGGAAAAAATACACTTTTTTTAATTTTAATGCACTAAAACACACTATATTGCCCAAATGTTTGATGAAATAAAAAAGATGATCTTAGGCCGAGTACATAGATACCAAACACGACATGCTTTAAAATTTCGCACAAACGCGCATTGGCGACAAACTACATACATTTTTAAAAGCCTTTAAAAGCCTTTACAGGTTACCCCGTTAGATTTACAGAGGAGGTCTACTGCTAAAATTACTGCCCTCGATCTGACCTTCGCGGTGATACCTCACATGCATGGTGCAATTGCTGTTTACATATGACGCCAGACCGACGCTTGCGTTCGCCATTGGGCAAGAGCAGGGCAGGACAGGGGTGCTTTTTTTTTTTATTATTAATTTTGCTTTTTTATTTTATTTTTAAACTGTTGCTTCCATATATTTTTTTTTTTTTATCATTTTTATTGTTATCTCAGGGAATGTAAATATCCCCTATGATAGTAATAGGTAATGACAGGTACTCTTTTTTTTAAAAAACTGGGGTCTATTGGACCCTAGATCTTTCCTCTGCCCTCAAAGCATCTGACCACACCAAGATCGGTGTGATAAAATGCTTTCCCAATTTCCCAATGGCGCTTTTTATATCCGGGGGGGGGGGGGGGGGTCATTCCCTCCCACTGCTTGTAAAAGCAGTCCAGAGGCTAATTAGCCACTAGGATTGCTTTTACATGAAAGCCGGCCGCTGGCTGAAAAGAATGATACCAAGATGATACCTAAACCCGCAGGCATCATTCTGGTATAAATATTCCATACCAGTACGTTGCTGGTCCTTGTTGGACATGTATTGTAATCTTTTTTTTCATGCAGCCTGTTGGCTGAACGATAAAAAAAGATTGATCGATCGGTGGGTATGCCCACCATTAGAATACCACCCTTCATCCACCCACTTCTAATGATGGGCATACATGCACCATTTATATATGCCGAAGCATGGGGGCATCTTCCCGCAAAAGTTATGCCACGTACACATGGTCAGACTTTTCCACGGGCAAGCATCCGTCGGAATTTCGACTGTATGTACGCGGCATTAGGAGCAAAATCGCTCCTCCGCCCCTGCTGCCCCAATGCTTTGGCATATATGCTTTTTTTTTTTTTTTTAACTGTGGTGGCAAAATCACCTCCTACAGCAGGGATATGCAATTAGCGGACCTCCAGCTGTTGCAAAACTACAAGTCCCATCATGCCTCTGGTGTCATGCTTGCTGCTGTCAGTCTCGCTATGCCTCATGGGACTTGTAGTTTGGCAACAGCTGGAGGTCCGCTAATTGCATATCCCTGTCCTACAGCACTGGAGTCGCAGGGATCAGGCCTGTCTCTGCGAACGCTGCAGTTATGTGTGTTGTGTTTTGCAAGTGACAGTGATCGATCGATACTGCACTTGGGTGGCCTGGGCTGGACGGAGGGGCAAAACGCAGGTGCTAGCAGGTATCTGGGCTGATCCCGCTAACACTGCGTTTTTGGGAACCCTAAATTGCTGGGGACGCTAGTATAGATCTGATCAGATCAGATATTGATCTGTTCAGATACTATACCACTAAGGGGGGTGTATGCTTCACGCGTGGGTGTTAGCGTTACTGGCACTAACCTGACGCTGCCTGGGGTGTGACGCAGACCCTCTCTGACGCTAAAACCTAATTGATATCACCCGCCGGGCGATCAGGGGGTTAAACCTTTATTGGGTTATATACGGCGGGTGCCCTGACACTATAAAAAGCAAACTAACTAACCAGCGTCACCCGTAACACTTATATGGTGATTACTGGTGAAAGGGTTAACTAGGGGCAATTAGGGGGTTAAAACCTTTATTAGGTAATATATTGGGGTACCTGACGCTATATAAAAACCTGACGGCGAACCTAAAAAAAAAATTACTGGCTACCGATCTGCATCGCCGACGCTAAAACATCGATCAGAAAAATTATCGCTTAGTGACCCTGGTGATAGGGGGTGAAAGGGTTACCTGGGGGGCGATCAAGGGGGGTTAAACCTTTATTAGGTAATATATGTGGGTACCCGACGCTATAAAAACCTGCGGCGAACCTAAAAAAAATTACTGGCTACCGATCAGCATCACCGACGCTAAGACATCGATCAGAAAAATTATCGCTTAGCGACGGCGGTACTAGGGGGTGAAAGGGTTATCTGGGGGGTGATCAGGGGGTTAAACCTTTATTGGGGGGGGTTAGGGGGCTACGCTGGACCTAAAACTAAATGTACTGACACTTTTACAGTCACAAATGTCACTGATTGCAGTGATCACTAAATAAATGGTCACTGCAATCAGTGACACTGTGACTGGGGGCTGGGGGGTGATCTGGGGGGGCCTGGGGGGGCGATTTATGTGCCTATGTGTCCTGGTGTCAGTGTAGTGTGTGCACTAACCTGCATCTTCTCCTGTACGGCGCTCGGTATATCTGAGCGCCGCAGGAGAGATGACATCACTTCCTCCAGCCTGTGTAAACAAGTACACAGGCAGGGGAAGCTCTCATTCGCCGGGAGCGATCGAGAGGGGGGGGCCGGAATCGAACGGCCGTCCCCTCATGCCGGATCGCTCCCGAAGGTAAAACGACCGCTCACTGTAAAGAAGGGGGGTCCGATCGGACCCCCCAACTATACAAAGGCAATCACGTACATATACGTGATTCTGCCTGTCGGTGCCATTCTGCCGACGTATATTTACAGTGGGCGGTCGTTAAGTGGTTAAAAGCATCCAATAATAATAATGTTAATTTCAAGTAAAAAAAGTGCAATTTATGTTAGGAAGCAACATACGCACCCCTGGTTCTAGAGATAATCAGTGAGACACGGGGGGGGTTTACTAAAACTGAATGCAAAATCTGGTGCAACTGCATAAAAACCAATCAGCTTCCAGATTTTTAATTGAACAAGCTAAAGTTAGAAGACGATTGGCCACCATGCCCAAGGGGTGGGCAGGAGGGACAGCTGCCCTGGGCACTGTGGTATAATAAGGGGGGGGGGGGCTCACAAAGAGATTGGAGGGCAGCAGGGGGTAAGTATTGTTCTAGGAGGGGAAATTGGGGGGTGAGTGCGAAGAGTGGCGATTTAGGGCAATTTGTGTTGGGAGGGGGAGGGAAGATGTGTAACTAGGAGTGGAAATTTTAGGGGTAGAGCATTTCAGAAATTTGTATTGGGAGGATGAGGAATTTACGATTAGAGGGTAAGCTTGCAGGTTAGTGCTAGATTTTTGTGGAGCGATTTTTGCTGACATATAATGCTCATACATTAGAAGTTTCCCTGTACCCGTTGTCACTTTGAGAACAGCACAGCCAATGTGGGGCTCTGCCTACACGGCCGTCTCATTCATACACAGAGCTCTGTGTATGAATGAACTACAAGTCCTGACATTACTTGCGGCTGTCGGCTTGTAGTTTACAATGAACTACCAGCGTGCTGTGGTAGTGCATTGATTCTTCCAGTCATGCATGGCATCTGTGATATGCTGAACACTGGTGCGGTGCTTTACAGGCTCCAGCAAAAAAAAAAAAAAAAGAACTTTTTTTTACCTGCAAAAGAAATGTGATTTCTTTTTTTAACCACTTAAGCCCCGGACCATTTTGTAGCTAAAGGACCAAAGGTGATTTCAGAATTTTGCACTGCGCTGCTTTAACTGTAAATTGTGCGGACATGCAATGTTGTACCGAAACGAAATTTGCGTCCTTTTCTTCCCACAAATAGAGCTTTCTTTTAATGGTATTTGATTGCCTCTGCGATTTTTATTTTTTGCGATATAAACAGAAAAAGACCGAAAATGTTGAAAAAAAAAAAAAGATATTTTCTACATTTTGTTATAAGAAAAATCTAAATAAACTCAATTGTAGTCATACATTTAGGCCAAAATGTATTCAGCCACATGTCTTTAGTAAAAAAAATGTCAATAAGCGTATATTTATTGGTTTGCGCAAAAGTTATAGCGTCTACAAACTAGGGTACATTTTCTGGAATTTACACAGCTTTTAATTTATGACTGCCTATCTCATTTCTTGAGGTGCTAAAATGCCAGGGCAGTACAAAACCCCCCCAAATGACCCCATTTTGGAAAGAAGACACCCCAAGGAAATTGCTGAGAGGCATGTTGAGCCCATTGAATATATTTTTTTTTTTTTTTGTCTCAAGTGATTGAATAATGACAAAAAAAAATAAAAAATTTACAAAAAGTTGTCACTAAATGATATATTGCTCACACATGCCATGGTTATATGTGGAATTGCACCCCAAAATACATTTTGCTGCTTCTCCTGAGTACGGGGATACCACATGTGTGGGACTTTTTGGGAGCCTAGCCGCGTACGGGACCCCGGAAACCAATCACCGCCTTCAGGATTTCTAAGGGCGCAAATTTTTGATTTCACTCCTCACTACCTATCACAGTTTTGAAGGCCATAAAATGCCAAAATAGCACAAAACCCCCCAAATGACCCCATTTTAGAAAGTAGACACCCCAAGGAAATTGCTGAGAGGCCTGTTGAGCCCATTGAATATTTTTTTTTTGTCCCAATTGATTGAATAATGACAAAAAAAATTACAAAAAGTTGTCACTAAATGATATATTGCTCACACATGCCATGGTTATATATGGAATTACACCCCAAAATACATTTTGGAAAGTAGACACCCCAAGCTATTTGCTGAGAGGCATGGTGAGTATTTTACAGCTCTCATTTGTTTTTGAAAATGAAGAAAATAAATATATATATATATATATATATATATATATATATATATATATATATATATATATATATATATATATATATTTTCAAAACTTTGTGACAAAAAGCGAGATCAGCAAAATACTCACAACACCTCTCAGCAAATAGCTTGGGGGGCCAACTTTCCAAAATGGGGTCATTTGGGGGGGGTTTTGTGCCATCTGGGCATTCCATGGCCTCCGAAACTGTGATAGGCAGTGAGGAGTGAAATCAAAAATTTACACCCTTAGAAAGCCTGAAGGCGGTGCTTGGTTTTTGGGGTCCCGTACGCGGCTAGGCTCCCAAAAAGTCTCACACATGTGGTATCCCCGTACTCAGGAGAAGCAACAGAATGTATTTTGGGGTGTAATTCCACATATGCCCATGGCATGTTTGAGCAATATATCATTTAGTGACAACTTTGTGCAAAAAAAATAAATAAATTGTCTTTTTCCCGCAACTTGTGTCAACATATAAAATATTCCATGGACTCGACATGCCTCTCAGTATATAGCTTGGGGTGTCTACTTTCCAAAATGGGGTCATTTGGGGGGGGGGGGGGGTTTTGAACTGTTCTGGCATTTTATACACAACATTAGGAAGCTTACATCCACTCTTCTAACCACTTGAAGACAAAGCCCTTTTTGACACTTTTTGTTTACATGAAAACATTTTCTTTTTTTTTGCAAGAAAATTATGTTGAACCCCCAAACATTATATATATTTTTAAAGCAAAGGCCCTATACAGATTAAAATGGTGGGTGTTGCATTTTTTTTTTCTACACAGTATTTGCGCAGCGATTTTTCAAAACGCATTTTTTGGGGAAAAAACACACTTTTTTTAATTTTAATGCACTAAAACACACTATATTGCCCAAATGTTTGATGAAATAAAAAAAGATGCTCTTAGGCCGAGTACATAGATACCAAACACGACATGCTTTAAAATTTCGCACAAACGCGCATTGGCGACAAACTACATACATTTTTAAAAGCCTTTACAGGTTACCCTGTTAGATTTACAGAGGAGGTCTACTGCTAAAATTACTGCCCTCGATCTGACCTTCGCGGTGATACCTCACATGCATGGTGCAATTGCTGTTTACATATGATGCTAGACCGACGCTTGCGTTCGCCATTGGGCAAGAGCAGGGCAGGACAGGGGTGCTTTTTTTTTTTTTTATTATTAATTTTGCTTTTTTATTTTATTTTTAAATTGTTCCTTCCATATTTTTTTTTTTTTTTATCATTTTTATTGTTATCTCAGGGAATGTAAATTTCCCCTATGATAGCAATAGGTAGTGACAGGTACTCTTTTTTTGAAAAAAACTGGGGTCTTCTAGACCCTAGATCTTTCTTCTGCCCTCAAAGCATCTGACCACACCAAGATCGGTGTGATAAAATGCTTTCCCAATGGTGCTTTTTATATCCGGGGGGGACATTCCCTCCCACTGCTTGTAAAAGCAGTCCAGAGGCTAATTGGCCACTAGGATTGCTGTTACATGAAAGCCGGCCGCTGGCTGAAAAGAATGATACCAAGATGATACCTAAACCCGCAGGCATCATTCTGGTATAAACATTCAAAGTCCAGCAACATACCAGTACGTTGCTGGTCCTTGTTGGACATGTATTGTAATCTTTTTTTTTTCATGCAGCCTGTTGGCTGAACGAAAAAAAGAGATTGATCGGTGGGTATGCCCACCATTAGAACACCGCCCTTCATCCACCCACTTCTAATGATGGGCATACATGCACCATTTATATATGCCGAAGCATGGGGGCATCCTCCCGCAAAAAAGTTATGCCGCACACACATGGCCGGACTTTTCCACGGGCAAGCCTCCGTCGGAATTTCGACCGTATGTACGCGGCATTAGGAGCAAAATCGCTCCTCCGCCCCTGCTGCCCCAATGCTTCGGCATATATGCTTTTTTTTTTTTTTAACTGTGGTGGTGAAATCACCTCCTACAGCACTGGAGTCGCATGGATCAGGCTTGTCTCTGCGAACGCTGCAGTTATGTGTGTTGTGTTTTGTAAGTGGCAGTGATCGATCGATACTGCACTTGGGTGGCCTGGGCTGGACGGAGGGGCAAAACGCAGGTGCTAGCAGGTATCTGGGCTGATCCCGCTAACACTGCGTTTTTGGGAACCCTAAACTGCTGGGGACGCTAGTATAGATCTGATCAGATATTGATCTGTTCAGATACTATACCACTAAGGGGGGTGTATGCTTCACGCGTGGGTGTTAGCGTTACTGGCACTAACCTGACGCTGCCTGGGGTGTGACGCAGACCCTCTCTCACGCTAAAACCTAATTGATATCACCCGCCGGGCGATCAGGGGGTTAAACCTTTATTGGGTTATATACGGCGGGTGCCCTGACACTATAAAAAGCAAACTAACTAACCAGCGTCACCCGTAACACTTATATGGTGATCACTTGTGAAAGGGTTAACTAGGAGCAATTAGGGGGTTAAAACCTTTATTAGATAATATATGGGGGTACCTGACGCTATAAAAACCTGCGGCGAACCTAAAAAAAATTACTGGCTACCGATCTGCATCACCGACGCTAAGACAGCGATCAGAAAAATGATCGCTTAGCGACAGTCTTGATAGGGGGTGAAAGGGTTACCTGGGGGGCGATCAAGGGGGTTAAACCTTTATTAGGGGGGTTAGGGGGCTCCACTGGACCTAAAACTAAATGTAGTGACACTTTTACAGTCACAAATGTCACTGATTGCAGTGATCAGTAAATAAATGGTCACTGCAATCAGTGACACTGTGACTGGGGGCTGATCTGGGGGGGGGGGGTGATTTGTGTGCCTATGTGTCCTGGTGTCAGTGTAGTGTTAGTGCACTGACCTGTGTGTCTTCTCTTGTACGGCGCTCGGTATATGTGAGCACCGCATGAGAGATGACATCACTTCCTCCTGCTTCCTCTGCCTGTGTAAACATTACACAGCAGAGGGAGCATTTCCATTCGCCGGGAGCGATCGCGGGGGAGGTGGCCGGAATCGAATGGCCGCCCTCTCATGTCGGATCGCTCCCCAACGAATACCGACCGCTCACTGTATAGGAGGGGGGTCCGATCGGACCCCCCAACTGTACAAAGGCAATCACGTACACTGTACGTGATTGTACCTGTCGGTGCCATTCTGCCGACGTACATATACAGTGAGCGGTCGTTAAGTGGTTAAAGTGAACTTATCCTTCAAAGACATAGTAAAGGTTCCTGTCTACACCTTGTGTGTTTCACCTGCCTAAGATGTGCATTGATCATGGTGTCATTCATTGCCCTGCTGTGCACAAAGTCTTCACATTCCTGTGTCACCAGCTTTGGTTTGTGTTTAAGAATGCGATATGGCACTGCACGGGTTAGAGAAGTAGAATGCCTGCTTAACCACTCTGGTCATGTGATCCGCAGCTCCCCTGTTGTCAGTCAACAGCTGCTGCAGGGGAGAAAAGGGACACCGACAAAAGCTGGGACATGGGTGACGTCGCCGCTCGTGGAATTCCCAGCCGTTGTCAATCGCTCCCTCATCTCCACTCTGTGACCAGACTGGAGCTTAATAAAAAATAGGCAAGCATAGGATTTTTTGAGGTTACACAGGATAGGTAGCAAGTGGGGGAGACGATGACAACATTTTAAACAGTGTTAGGCTGGAATTATTTTTTAAGCTTATGAGCAGTGTTCCAAATATGCCAGGAGCTCTGTTTTTTTACAGCAGTGCCTACACTTGGAACTGATGGCAGGAGCAAAAGCAGGAGGAGAGGGACAAGGCGTGCTACATACACCCTTAGTACTCTGCTTCACTTTCAGGTCCTATGTAGCACACTCAGAAACCTGCAGGTGGTTAGGGATTACCCATTTTTTTTTTTTATCTCTCAAACACCGGGCATTTCTGTCAGCAGACGAAGCATCAACAACTCCACACTTCTCAATATGTTTATTTGGTGTGCAAATTCAACAACAAAACACGTGTCGGGGGGGAATAGGTTGTGTTACCTTGATACATAGCTTGTGCTCCAGTCCAAGCAAAAAGACTTGCTATAGCATTGGCACGTAGAAACGCTTCAATCTGGTCTGCAAGCTTCAACCTCTCCATCCGATTCCTCTGGAAACGTTCGGGCACCAGGTGAAACTGTGTATGGCCAAAGCTACAGGGACTGTTTACTTTGGCACCTACGTGGAAGGTGGAAACCAATTAGGCCAAGATTCTCCATCAGGACAAATCAGAACAATACAATGATGCAAAACAAGCCACCAGCTACTTCACAAAAGGGATCCTTTTTACTAGAATATGTATCACTCCTAGACGCTGCGGCACATTTTCTCTTAAAGTGGATCTTCACTGCATCTCGGTGCCACAAACCAAAAACACCATTTAATTCAGAAATCACTTAGAAAAACACGCTCCTAGCACTTCTGCCCATCTTGAGTAAGGGCAAAATGATTCATGTAGACTCTTGGGATGTATGATATAACTTGCCTAGGCCTTAAAACTAGTAGCTGGGAAAAAAATTAATAAAAATAAAACATACAAAATATACATATACACATATACACACACACACACACACACACATTATGCTAGCAGCATGAGGATTAAAAATAAAGCTCAACTCCAGGTATGGTCTGTATTGCACACTCGCATTGGTCCAGCTTGGACCTCACATCTGAAGGACTGCAGTGGAAGCCGACAATCGTAGTAATCGGCACTACTAAAAAGTGACAGCTGCAGTCTTCCAGGTCCTGCTCAGATTCTGTGTGAGCGGCTTTCCCTCTGTACTCTCATTACAAGGGGGTGCTTTGTTAGCAATGCTGCCATTTATACAACACCTTGTATTTTTTTTTTTTTAACTACTTGTCTACCGGCACCTTCACCCCCTTCCTGCCCAGGCCATCTTTCAGCGTTGTCACACTTTGAATGGCAAGTGCGCGGTCATACAATGCGGTACCCAAATTAAAAATTGTTATAATTTTTTTTTACACAAACAGAGCTTTCTTTTGGTGGTATTTAATCATAACTGGGTTTTTTTTTTTTTTGTTAAAAGAAAAAAGGCCAACATTTTTAAATCTTATAAAATTTTGCAAACAGGTACGTTTCCTCCTTCACTGATGTGTGCCGATGAGGCTACACTGATGATTAGTGCCCTTATCATTGTAGATGTCTCCTTTTACATTAGCCAGTTACCGGCTCTCCTCACGCTGTCACAGTATTAGGAAAGGAATGATGATAACCGGCAATTGCGTTTACATTGTGATTGTCCTAAAACATAGCGATCACAGAGCACGCCAGAAGTGGACTGCGCTTTAGCAGTCATTCAGCTATAGTCTGGTCGGCAAGTGGTTAATGAATACAGCACTTTCTCCGATTGATCAGAGCACCTTGTGTTCACTGGAAAAATACAAAGGTTTTCTGTGAATGGCAACAGTGCCGAGCAAGGGACCCCCAGCAGTCAGTGTGCAGAAGGGAAGCCAGTCAGCACAGGCCTCAGAAATTCATGCCAATCACTATAAGTACAGTGACTCATCTTCCCCAGCGTTCCCACAGGTATGAAATATACATACTTATATTGTGTCACGCTGGGATGGACCAATGTGAGTATGCAATACAAATCACACCTGGAGTTCAGATTTTAAAGTAGAAGTATTGGCAATTTTTTTTTTTCCTCCCGATTTTGGATATAGCAAGGAAAAGGATATAGCCGGTCAGACTTTTTTCACCAACTGTGTCCCATTGCAGAGACTTCTCTTCATTTCCTGTCCCATAGCCAAACAGGAAGTAAGAGGAAATCCCTGCAAATTAGGAGAATCCCTTGGGGACCTCCAGATCACCAGAACTAGTGTCCCCATTGGAAGATTTTCCCTCTATTACTTATCTGTTTTCTTTTAATAATAGTAAACAGGACAAATAGAGAAAGGGAATCTCCCTAACGGGGCTAAAGACAGAAATAACACCTGACAGGGGTTCTAATCCCTCTCCACAGTTCTGCCTTTATGTACACTTTAAATCACTTCTATCCCACCAGCTTAAATTATATAAAATAAAAAACACCACACAAAACCCCCACTTGGATCCCACTTGCTAAGAATTAACTCCAGCTACTGCTGACTGTAATGCATGCCGACTACAAAAGGAATTTACCAATGAATATGTTGTTCTCATATTGTCTTGTAAAGAGAGGTAATCTGCTCGGCTCATAAGGGATGAATGGAACCTCTTCAGGTACAACATGATCCAGAGGAACAAACTGAAAATAGACATAAATAGCTCATTATGTATACAGTTCTAAAATTAAAAACACAGTTATGAAATTATAGCACCTAAGAATATAAAAGAAAGTTGAAGGGGCTTTCCAGTTTTTGGGTCAGATCCTTGGACAGTAAACAGTCCATCTTCAAACTAGTGTATGCAGTCACATTATATATTATTAACGATTTACACACACACACACACACACGGTACGGAAAGTATTCAGACCCCCTTAAATTTTTCACTCTGTTATATTGCAGCCATTTGCTAAAATCATTCAAGTTCATTTTTTCCCTCATTAATGTACACACAGCACCCCATATTGTCAGAAAAACACAGAATTGTGTCCGGCCAAACTGAGCTATCGGGGGAGAAGAGCCTTGGTGAGAGAGGTAAAGAAGAACCCAAAGATCACTGTGGCTGAGCTCCAGAGATACAGTTGGGAGATGGGAGAAAGTTGTAGAAAGTCAACCATCACTGCAGCCCTCCGCCAGTCGGGGCTTTATGGCAGAGTGGCCCGACGGAAGCCTCTCCTCAGTGCATGACACATGAAAGCCCGCATGGAGTTTTCTAAAAAAACACCTGAAGGACTCCAAGATGGTGAGAAATAAGATTCTCTGGTCTGATGATCCGCAAGGTAAAGACCAAGATAGAACTTTTTGGTCTTAATTCTAATGCCGCGTACACACGACCGTTTTCAATGTCATTGTAAAAACAACGTTTTTCTCGACGTGATTCTTCTCAAGCCTGCCTTGCCTACACACGATCGTGAAAAAAAAATGCTCAAGCAAAGCGCAGTGACGTACAACACGTTCGACAACACGTACGACAACACGTACGACGGCACTATAAAAGGGGAAGTTCCATTCGGATGGCGCCACCCTTCGGGCTGCTGTTGCTGATCCTTGTGTTAGTAAAGTTTGGTGAGAGCCGATTCGCGTTTTTCAGCCTCGTGCTCTTCAGTCCGTTACAGCGTGACGAATGTGCTATCTCCATTACGAACGCTAGTTTTACCAGAACGAGCGCTCCCGTCTCATAACTTGCTTCTGAGCATGCGCGTTTTTTTCACGTCGTTAAAGCCTACACACGGCCATTTTTCACGACGAGAAAAAAACGACGAGAAAAAATAGTTCCAAATTTTTTTATTGCCCATTTTTCACGTCGCGAAAAATGCTCTGGAGCCTACACACGATCGTTTTTAACCACTTTGCATCCGGGCCAATTCTGACACTTCGCTCCTACATGTAAAAATCCAAATTTTTATGCTAGAAAATTACATATAACCCCCAAACACTTTATATGTTTTTTTAGCAAAGACCCTAGAGAATACAATGGCAGTCATTGCAACTTTTTATCTAGCACGGTATTTGCGCAATAATTTTTCAAACGCATTTTTTTGGGGAAAAAAAAACAGTTTCATGAATTAAAAAATATTAAAAAACATTAAAGTTAGCCCAATTTTTTTTTGCATAATGTGAAAGATGAAGTTACGCCGAGTAAATAGATACCCAACATGTCACCCTTCAAAATTGCACACGCTCGTGGAATGGCGCCAAAATTCGGTACTTAAACATCCTCATGGGCGACGCTTTAATTTTTTTTACTGGTCATATGTTTTGAGTTACAGGGGAGGTCTAGGGCTAGAATTATTGCTCTTGCTCTAACGTTCGCTGCGATACCTCACGTGTGTTCTGAACACCGTTTTCATGTGTGGGCGGGACTTATGTATGCGTTCGCTTCTGCGTACTAGCTACCGGGGACAGGGGCACTTTACTTTTTTTTTTTTTTTATTATTTATTGTTAATTTTACTTTAAAAATTTTACTTTGACACTTTAAAAAAATAAAACAAAAAAAAATGATCACTTTTATTCCTATTACAAGGAATGTAAACATCCCTTGTAATAGGAATAAGCATGACAGGTCCTCTTTACAGTGAGATATGGGGTCAATAAGACCCCACATCTCACCTCTAGGCTGGGAAGCCTGAAATTAAAAAAAAAAAAAAAAAAATCACTGCTTCCTAGCCGAAGCGGCGCCGTTTTTTGGAATGCAGAGGCCGGGCGTGACGTCATAACATCGCGCCCAGCCTCCAAACGATCATAGAGACTCCGGCGACCATCTGGTCCGCCGGAAATCTCTATGGTAAGAAGCCGGGGCCGGCGTATCCTGTTACCGACTCACCGATTGCACAGGTGAGTCAGTAGAAGCGCCGGAGGGCGGCGGGAGGGGGGGGGAGGTGTCCCCTCTCGCCGCCTGTAAGAACGATCAAGCGGTGGAACAGCCGCTATGATCATTCTTACGGTACACAGAATCGCCGGCTCTAAAAAACAATATCTGAATGATGCCTGTAGCTGCACTCATCATTCAGATATCCTGGCTCAAAGTCCAGGACGTCCATGGACGTCCTTGGATGCAAAGTGGTTAATGACCAAATAAAAAATAAAAATAAAATTCTCGGCATGAAAAACTGTCGTGTGTACGCGGCATAAGCGGTATGTGTGGAGAAAACCAGGCACTGCTCATCACCTGTCCAATACAGTCCCAACAGTGAAGCATGGTGGTGGCAGCATCATGCTGTGGGGGTGTTTTCCAGCTGCAGGGACAGGACGACTGGTTGCGATCGAGGGAAAGATGAATGCGGCCAAGTACAGGGATATCCTTCTCCAGAGTGCTCAGGACCTCAGACTGGGCCGAAGGTTTACCTTCCAACAAGACAATGACCCTAAGCACAAAGCTAAAATAACGAAGGAGTGGCTTCACAACAACTCTGTGACTGTTCTTGAATGGCCCAGCCAGAGCCCTGACTTAAACCCAATCAATTGAGCATCTCTGGAGAGACCTAAAAATGGCTGTCCACCAACGTTTACCATCCAACCTGACAGAACTGGAGAGGATCTGCAAGGAGGAATGGCAGAGGATCCCCAAATCCAGGTGTGAAAAACTTGTTGCATCTTTCCCAAAAAGACTCATGGCTGTATTAGATCAAAAGGGTGCTTCTACTAAATACTGAGCAAAGGGTCTGAATACTTAGAACCATGTGATATTTCAGTTTTTCTTTTTTAATAAATCTGCAAAATTGTCAACAATTCTGTGTTTTTCTGTCAATATGGGGTGCTGTGTGTACATTAATGAGGGAAAAAAAATGAACTTAAATGATTTTAGCAAATGGCTGCAATATAACAAAGAGTGAAAAATGTAAGGGGGTCTGAATACTTTCCGTACCCACTGTATATATATCTATATATCTCTATATACACACACACACACACACACACACACAGTATATACTCGCGTATAAGCCGAGTTTTTCAGCACATTTTTTTTGTGCTGAAAATGCCCCCCTCGGCTTATACTCGTCACCTTTTTGTGCCTGATCTCCCGGACTTTGGGGGCCCAGTACCGGCCGGCCGTAGGTCCCCTGGACCCCAAACTTGGCATACATGTAGCCCCACTCTTCCTCTACAATTGTGCAAAGATTATTGTCCGGGGGACCTACGGCTGGGGAGCACCAATTTTTCAAACCCGGGCACCCCTTCCATAGACTCCCATGTTAAACGGTAATTTAGTTGGGGATTTGGGGACCTAGTACCGGCCGATCGTAGGTCCTCTGGACCTGAAACTTGGCACACATGTAGCCCCATTTCTCTTCTACAAGTGTGCAAAGTTTGTTGTCTGGGGGACCACCGATTTTTCAAATCCGGGCACCCCTTCCATAGACTCCCATGTTAAACGTCAGTCTAGGCATGGGCACAGTGAGGCATGCACATGGGCACAGTGAGGCACAGTGAGGCATGCAGATGGACACCCTCGGCTTATACTCGAGTCAATACGTTTTCCCAGTTATTTGTGGTAAAATTAGGTGCCTCGGCTTATAGTCGGGTCGGCTTATACTCGAGTATATACGGTATATATTTATAGTGTGTAACACACATGCAATCTAATCACAGGCAGCCCTTGGTAAAGGTGCTGACTGAATTCCCACATGATGCAATCTACACATCACCAATTTTACACAAGAATCCTTGCAACCCTGAACTCCAGATATGGATTTATAGCATAGTTACATTGGTCCATCTTGGAGCAATGTAAGTATGTACAGTGAGGGATAAAAGAATTTGATCCCCTGCTGATTTTGTACATTTGTCCACTGACAAAGAAATGATAGGTTTATTTTAACAGTGAGAGACAGAACAATAAAAATATGTGGAATAAAGCATTGAAAAAAAAGCTATAAAATTGATTTGCATTTTAATGAGTGAAATAAGTATTTGACTCCTTCGCAAAACATCACATAGTACTTGGTGACAAAACCCTTGTTGGCAATCATAGCGGTCAGACGATTCTTGTAGTTGGCCACCAGGTTTGCACACATTTCAGGAGGGATTTTGTCCCACTCCTCTTTGCAGATCCTCTCCAAGTTGTTAAGGTTTTCAAGGCTGACATTTGGAAACCTTCAGCTCCCTCCACATATTTTCTATGGGATTAAGGTCTGGAGAGTGGCTAGGTCACTCCAGGACCTTACTGTGCTTCTTATTGAGACACTCCTTTGTTGCCTTGGCCGTGTGTTTTGGGTCATTGTCATGCTGGAATGTCCATCCACGACCCATTTTCAATGCCCTGGTTGAAGAAAGGAGGTTCTCACCCAAGATTTGATGGTACATGGCCCCGTCCATTATCCCTTTCATGCAGTGAAGTTGTCCTGTCCCCTTAGCAGAAAAACACCCCCAAAACATGATGTTTGCACCTGTTCTTGGGGTCAGAGGCAGCATTCCTCCTCCTCCAAACACAGCGACTTGAGTTGATGCCAAAGAGCTTGACTTTAGTCTCATCTGACCACAACACTTTCACCCAGTTCTCCTCTGAATCATTCAGATGTTCATTAGCAAACTTCAAACGGGCCTGTACATGTGCTTTCTTGAGTAAGGGGACTGTGCGGGTGCTGCAGGATTTCAGTCCTTAGCGGTGTAGTGTGTTACCAATTGTTTTCCTGGTGACTATTGTCCCAGATGCCTTGGGATCATTGACAAGATTCTCCCGTGTAGTTCTGGGCTGATTTCTCACCGTTCTCATGATCATTGAAACTCCACAAGGTGAGACCTTCCATGGAGCCCCAGACCGAGGGAGAGTGACAGTTATTTTGTGTTTCTTCCATTTGCGAATAATCGCACCAACTGTTGTCACCCTCTCACCAAGCTGCTTGGCAATGGCCTTGTAGCCCATTCCACCCTTGTGTAGGTCTACAATCTTGTCCCTGACATCCTTGGACAGCTCTTTGGCCTTCGCCATGGTGGAGAGATTGGAATCTGATTGCTTCTGTAGACATGTGTCTTTTATACAGGTAACAAGCTGAGATTAGAACTCCATTTAAGAGAGTGCTCCTAATCTCAGCTCATTACCTGTATAGAAGACACCTGGGAGCCAGAAATCTTGCTGATTAATAGGGGATCAAATACTTATTAAAATGCAAATCAATTTAGAACTTTTTTGAAATGCGTTTTTCCTGTATATTTTTGTTGTTATTCTGTCTCTCACTGTTAAAATAAACCTACCAATAAAATTATAGTCTGATCATTTCTTTGTCAGTGGGCAAATGTACAAAATCAGCAGGGGGATCAAATACTCCCCCCCCCTCACTGTATGTGGCATACCTGTTGAAAGCGGAGAACACCTTGCATTTCTTCTCAATGAATGCAAAGTGTTCTGTGATTGGATGAGGCTGAGACGCAAGGTGGCGATGTCATGATTTCCATTGCATCCAATTAGAGAACGCTTTGCATTCATTGAAAAAAAAAAATGAAGGATAAAAGTTCAGTGAGTGATGCCCATGACAAGCGAGTTCATCTGTTACTATGCAGCAGGGCAGCACCTAGACACGAGATCCTGAAAGACAGCAATGATCACTATAACAGCAGCAACTACTACAGTGATTCTCGGCTTCCACATGGATTATTATGCATGTTTACATGGATCCAAGCTGGAT
Organism: Rana muscosa; assembly: GCA_029206835.1. NCBI lineage: Eukaryota > Metazoa > Chordata > Amphibia > Anura > Ranidae > Rana > Rana muscosa. Next base: position 1,164,871,350 of record CM055116.1, read on the forward strand.
GATTGTAACTACGCAATCAAATCCATACCTGAACTTGGCTTTAATCTCTCTGCAGTATATGGATTATATTTGTCTTTAGCCAAACAAATGCCTGACTGTCAAAGCCCAAAAGTTTAAAACAGTACTAAGTAACTACAAGATTTCAGATCATTCTATCCTCTCTGGTGCAACCAAGCCATTATGGAACTTTACAAAACATAAAAGTTAATAACATCAATTAAAAAAAAAAAAAATGTATGTATGAGAGAGAGATTATATATATATATATATATATATATATATATATATATATATATTAGTGTTACAAGGAAAAAAACAAAAAAAAATAAACAAAAACACAGTATAATGGCATCATACATACACACAAATACTTGCAAGTTGTAACAAGAAACTGCAAATTGTTTTAGAGGAAACCACTACTGAAATGCGTAGGCTGCCTTTGCCAACCTCCTCTGGAAAATAATTGTCTAGCTAAATGCCGAAGCAATGCCTACAATATTTTGAGTCACCGATCCAGCAAGGTGCAAGTGAATGTGAAACCTGTGATGACAAACATGGAACGGCCATTGCTGATTTGACTTAAGTGCAGGTTGTAGAACGGTCATCATGTTTCGGCCTTCACAAACCAATGCCTGAGCAGGGACAACCAATGAAGATGCATTTCTCACCAGGTAGAGAAGACAGGACAAGGCTAACCACCCCAGACGGCCATGGCCACTAATAGAGGGTGGACCACCAGTCCCTCCTTTAGGGGGCCCGGGCACACAGGAGGGCCCAGACAGCAGAAGGATCAATGGAGCAGAGAAAGAAGGATGACAGAACAATGCCCTGCAGCAACTGAAAGCCAGTTTCTCCCCCTCTCGCTTCTGCTTTCAGCTGCTGGCTGAGAGACGCACATGGCCAGATTTAGGGGGTGCTGGGGTGGGTTGTGCCCACGCAGATTTCAGTTCTACCCCCCAGGCCAGCCCTACCTTAGATTGTGCCTGACCGGCCACCACTGAGCTCCTTCCCCCACCCGTATTTAGCACCGGGACAAAGACAGCAGGCTGGAGCACTAAAAAATAAATAAATAAAATAAGGCAGAGAGGAAAGAGCCAGGAGGAGGTGCGCTGTGTTCTCTCACGTTGTGACAGAAGAGCGCTCATCTAGCACATGTGACCGGATCACCCCCTACTGTAGATCACATTGCACTGTACACACACACAGTTTGATTACTGCCCCCTATCCACATTTCCTGCTGCCGGGAGATGAGCAACCCTTGGAGGAGATAGGGGGCGGTGTGAGTGTACAGTGCAATGCGATCTACAGAAGAGCGATCCTGTCTCCTGTACTGTATAGATGAGCGATTGGACACGAAGTGAGAGCATAGCGCACCTCCTCCTGGCTTTGTAGTCATTTCCCCTGTAAGTTGGGGAAGTGGGGATGGACGGCCATCTGTGCCAGGAAGTATAAGGGGGATATGGGCTGGAAGGAAGAATGGGGGGGGGGTGTTTGTGCTAGGAGGGGGTTGGGAATTTGGTTAGGGAGTAAGAATCTGTGCTGGGAAGGGTAATTTAGAGGGGGTTGTTCCAAGGGCCCCCCCCCCCCCATCAGGTTGACTGTTCGGGGCCCCATGATTTCTAACAGCGGCCCTAGAGACGGCACATCCATTAGAGAGTTAGCAATGACCGCTGTCATGTTTTCCCCTCACATGGTGTCAGACTCCGCTTACTTGTTCTAAATGAGGAACCTCAAAATAGCTGAAGCCATTGAATCAGCATACACAGGAAACAGCCAACAAAAGCAGCTTCCATATTTCTCTTACTACTCAATAATGCAAGAAGGGACAGCCTCCCACATGACCCAAACACACAAGATGACCATAGCCAACTCCCAATCCCATGTCTATGGGCAGCAGCACATGCTGGCAGACACCCCTGGCTAATAGAGCCTGGGAAAATCCACAAATCGGTTTTTCTCAAGATTTGCCCCGTAGATGTGACAATAGCAGAGTTGTCCAGCAGCAGCTTTCCGGCCATGTATGCATGTTCATGGACTCACAGGTCAACCAAGAACCCCCCCCAATATCTGTGCCCGACCTTACCTCTGGAAGTGGTTTGGCCACCCTGAGCTGGACTAGGGGACGATCATCAATCTGAAAGCGGACAGGATCAATACATCCTTTCCTTCGGCCCTGAATAACCCTGGTCTCTCCACGCAACCAATAGAAATTGACCTGAGGATTCACATCTACAAAATGACAAAAACACACAAATTGAAGTTTAAGATCCAAATTTTGAGCTGCTTAAAAACTTCTAAAGTCATTCATTCCTAAAGATCAATGCGCCATCCCCAGACAATTCATCACCTTCATGGCCTGACATGATGAACTTACAAGGCAGAGAAAAGTGCAACAGAAATACACTTACTTGCCTTTTCGCAGTCCCCTGCAGAATATACACTGAGCTGTACATGCCAGCTCCGTTTACATTCTAGAACAATGCCACAATGACTGCAATCTCAAAACAGCCAATGAAAACAGCCGAAGACCGGCACCCAGAAGAACCCGGGAGATGCTGGTGCCAGCGAGGCTCTTTGTGAGTGCCGGACCATTACAGCACATGTGATTATAGTTCTGCTTTAATAAAATGACCAGATTTTATTTTATTAATGTGGGTACAGTTACATTTCCACAAAAAGTGGACTATACCTGTAACTCACCACCCATACTAAACACCAAGGAAACCTTCAAAAGATTCTTCCATACTTTTCTGCCCCTTGATGAAGTCCACCCAACAATCTACTTAATGCCCAGCACTCTAATAAAGAAGGCCGTACACGGATAGAAGTCCAGCTGATCCAGCAGGATCTTTCATTAAGTGTGCGGGCTCCACTGATTGGCTGAGGTTGATTTTTTAACCGGTTGTTCCCCACCTAATGCATACGTGTGATGGAAAAGAAGGTGGGCTTTACTGTCCATGGTCAACAAGTTTCTGCACTGAAAGCGCACTCAGAATAGAAACCAGAACTCCGGGGCGCTAGTAATGATCAGGAGCGGGTGAAACCGACTACTGATCATGTGACCACTGTGACAGCCAATCACAGTCCAATGCATATATAGTGATCAGTAGATCCTTACCCCCCTCCCTATATAGTAATCAGTATATCCTGCTACCCCAATAGTGATTAGGAGATCATCACCCCCCCCATATAGTAATCAATAGGTCCTCCCCTTTCCACAAAAGTGATCAGAAGATCCTCCCCCAATAGTAATCTGAAGATAATCACCCCCCCTACATAGTGATCAGTAGATCCTCCCCCTCTGCCCCAATAGTGATCTGTAGATTCCCCCTTCTCCCTCATAGTAATGAGTAGAACCCCCCTCCCTCCCTCAATAGTGATCCGTAGATCCCCCTCCCTCCCTCAATAGTGATCCGTAGATCCCCCTCCCTCCCTCAATAGTGATCCGTAGATCCCCCTCCCTCCCTCAATAGTGATCCGTAGATCCCCCCTCCCTCAATAGTGATCCGTAGATCCCCCCCTCCCTCAATAGTGATCCGTAGATCCCCCCTCCCTCAATAGTGATCCGTAGATCCCCCTCCCTCAATAGTGATCCGTAGATCCCCCCTCCCTCAATAGTGATCCGTAGATCCCCCCTCCCTCAATAGTGATCCGTAGATCCCCCCTCCCTCAATAGTGATCCGTAGATCCCCCCTCCCTCAATAGTGATCCGTAGATCCCCCCTCCCTCAATAGTGATCCGTAGATCCCCCCTCCCTCAATAGTGATCCGTAGATCCCCCTCCCTCAATAGTGATCCGTAGATCCCCCCCCCCCCATCCTCTCTATAGTGATCTGTAGATTCCCCCTTCCCATAGTAATGAGTAGATCTTCCCCCTCATAGTGATGAGTAGATCTCCCCCTTCCCATAGTGATGAGTAGATCTCCCCCCATAGTGATCAGTAGGTCCCCCTCTCACCCAGCTCCCCGGGTGTTGGGTGGTTGCAGTGGGCGGTTAGGAGGGAGGTGAGGTCGGTGATGAAGGGGGCGGAGGAGGTGAGGTGTTCCTTGTACAGGATGCTCCGCCCTCTCCGGGTGTAGTAATAATGATGTAGTAGGAGATCACAGAGCAGAGATCGGATCCGGTCTAGCTCCTCCCCCTCCTCCGGTCCTCTCCCGGTCCCCGGTAGTCCCGGTCTGTAGGCGGTCTTGGTGAAGTGCTGGTACCAGCGGTCGGAGTTGAGGGCGAAGCTCTGCGGGTACACCACGTACTTCAGGCGCTGGTGTCCGGTGATCAGCTGCAGCTTACTGCCGATGTCGGTCTGAGCGTGTACCCGGCTGTAGTGTCCCTCTATCCGCCGCCGCCGGGACGCCTTACTCTTGGCGGTCATAGAGGCCACCACCGGCGGGTAGAGGGAGGTGCGGGGGGTGGCGGGCTCCGGGGGGAGGCGCAGGGCGGCCGGTAAATCGAGATTGTGCTGCAGCTTGCCGAAAATCCTGCGCCCCGCCATCTTGTGACCCCGGCAACCAAGGACGCGACCTTTCCCGGAGAGCTCTGATTGGATGCGTAGAAGTCAGCTGTCAGCAGAGTGGCCAATTGGGACGGACTGCCGTCTAGCTGAAAGTCACGCCCCCCGTCCGGGTAAAGCACGTGTAGGAGGACAGGTCACATGATAAGAGGGGCGGGGCTGACTGCAAGCCTGTCACTTCAGTTTAGAATTGATAGGTCATACTTCAGGTAGAACTACTAAAAGGCAAAAAACGTATTTGTTATAACCCCTGTCAGATTTTTTGTTAGCTCTCTGTGTACCTTGCAGATATTTTGGTCCCATGACCAAACAGGAAGTGAGGGGAATTCCTTGGGGACCCCCAGGTCACCAGAACTAGTATCCCCATTGGAAAATGTATTACTTTTCTGGGGACGACCCAACATTTGGGATTTTCTTTTACTTTCACTTTCAATGATAATGGTAAACTAAGGTGACCAGATTTTTCAAATGAAATCCGGGGACATATTTTTTTATTTTATTTACTAGTAATGGCGGCAATCAGCGACTCTATGCCCATCGCTGCCCTCCTTACATAGGGTAACCAGACATCCCCTGTTTCAGGGGACAGTCCCCGGATTGAGGACACTGTCCCCGGACCAAGTCTGTCCCCGGTTTTGTCCCCGGATTGGATTTGAACAGGGGCTGGGGCAATTTCGTTTTCAAATATTTTATTAAAGATTACACAATACGGTTCATATATGTTATACAAGATTTTAAAATAAGTAGATAAGTGTAGATGGAATTTTTATCTTCTCTACAATTTTGTATATAAATATGGAGTAAAGAAAATGTATTATTGAAAATAAATGCATAAGTAATAACAATCATTAAATGAAACAGTATAAAAAGAGGGAAGAGAGAAAAAAGAAAAAGGGAGGATGGGGGGGGAAGGGGGAAAGGAGTAATATGTAATAAGAAAGCTTATCTTATACCATTTGTAATCAGATTTATCGATATCTAAACATAAGAAATACATAAAAGGAGATGAATAGTTTAATTGGGAATATTAAAAAAAAAAGACAGTCGTGGTCATCTAAAATCGAATCAGGGACCAAGGTCCATCTAGGCGGCTTGGCATGTCCTGACGATAAAGAGGGTCGTCACTGTTTAAATGGACAACTATGTGTCATACTAAGTCACTAATGATAGGTCAGTGAACTAAATCATCCGTGGTATAAATATACATTGTTTTATTGAGTGGAAATATATTTTGTGGGTCTCTAATTCGACAAGATCAAGGTTGGGGCTGGGGCAATTTAAAAGACAGTCAGTGCAGAGTAAAAAAATAATAATTCTGAATTACATCCCCCACTCCGCCACTCCTACTAGCTTAGGGGGGTGTATTTTTTCCATTATCTGTGCCCCTTTCTGATGATCATGTGCTGGTCGGAGCGGAGGGAATATTTCTTCAGTTTCGGGTGCCCATTGAGCTCCGCTTGCATGTTCTTCTGCCTTGGCTCAAGTCCTGGCCAGCCGCCTGCTTATCTCCTTACCTTCCCTGGAAGAGTGACCTTCCTCCGCTCCCCACCCAGCAGTAGTCAGGGCTCTGAGACTGATGCCCCATACACATGATCATTTTTCATGCCATTTTTTAAACCAATGTTTTTCTTGTCATTTTTTTTTCATGTTTCCTCTCAAGCCTGTCTTGCGTACACACGATCATTAAAAAAACCGCTCGAGCAAAGCGCAGTGACGTACAACACGTATGACGGCACTATAAAGGGGAAGTTCCGGTCGAATGGCGCCACCCTTCATGTTAGTAAAGTTTGTTGAGCAACGATTCGCGCTTTTCAGCCTTGTGCTTTTCAGTCCGTTACAGCGTGACGAATGTGCTATCTCCATTACGAACGCTAGTTTTACCAGAACGAGCGCTCCCGTCTCATACTTGATTCTGAGCATGCGCGTTTTTTTTTTTTTTTCACGTCGTTAATGCATACACACTATCGTTTTTCAGGTCGTTAAATAAAACGACGTGAAAAAAAGAGAGCATGTTCGAAATTTTTAATGGCCGTTTTTCACGTCGTTAAAAATGCTCTGGAGCATACACACGATCGTTTTTAATGGCCATTTTTAAAAATGGCATTTTTAACGGCATGAAAAACGATCGTGTGTATGGGGCATTAGACTTGAGAGGCTGTGAGGCGGGCGGCAGCACATTTAACTCTTTGATTGCCCTAGATGTTATCCCCTTCCCAGCCAGTGTCATTAGTACAGTGACAGTGCATATTTTTAGCACTGATCACTGTATTACTGTCACTGGTTCCCACAAAGTGTCACTTAGTGTCCAATTTGTCCGCCGCAATATCGCAGTCCAGCTATGAGTCGCCGATTGCCGCCATTACTTGTAAAAAAAAAAAAAAATTCCCCGGATTTCATTTTAAAAATCTGGTCACCTTATCCTTACAGCCTGACAAGTCTAAAGCCCCGTACACACGGTCGGACTTTTGCCCAACAAACTTCGTTTTGAGCAAGTTGGACCAACAATCCGACCGTGTGTACGCTCCATCGGACAAACTTTTTTCGTTTGGTTTTGGATTTCATCGGACAAAAGTTGGGTCTGCAAACAGACAAACTTTTACCCAACAAAAGTCCGATGGAGCAAAGTCCGACCGTGTGTACAGATAACCATCGGACTTTAGTCAACTAATGTTAAAATCAACCAACAATAGCAGAAGTTGACCAAAGGGTGGCAGTAAAGAGCAGAAAAGAGCAGAAAAAACACGCAATGTTGTAAGAAGTTTTCCTGGTGCCTCCATGGCAGCATACCTGTGATAGAGCTCCGCCTCGACTCCTCCTTCAGGACTAGTGAATAGCATAAATTAAAGGCATAGTCCCTCCCCCAACATTCTCCTTTTTTTCCTCATACCTTCTTGTGCTGGTGAAGAGTAGCAGTATGTCCATACCTCTGCAGTCGGCAGCGTCCGCCGGGTTTAGCCTTTCCCGTGCGCAGTCCCTGTTCTTGGGCCGCTCACAGCGCTGATAAGACTGGGAACCCCTCTGTGGATCTGTTGGGGTCTTTTGCAGAGTTTCCTCACAGGAACGCAGTCTGCCATCGCATGTAATCATGAATGAGAAGCGAGTCACAGAAGGATCAGCTACTGTTTGTCCCCAGGCTTGTAGTTTTTCATTTATTATTATATCAAAGTATAATGATCTCTCTCTTTCTCTCTTTGTTATGTCCCCCTCTTTCCCCTCTAGCTTCCCTGTAACTTTCCCTGTTGTCCCCTCCATGATAGCATACTGGTTATTTATTATTAAAAAAAAACTCCTTGTACACACCTTTTGGGGCTGGTCTATCTTGCCAGGGCAGATGTTTTCAGGACATGCTTTGGCACCTCTCCTCTCGCTGCTCAGCATGCCCAGTATGCAGCGGGGGTCCGCGGGCGCACTTTGTCCTTTCCTTCTCCCCTGTTTTTTCACTTACAGGGAGAAGACGAATGGCGCAGGTCGGCGTCCCCGTCGCCGTATTGCGCAGGCGCGGTCAGGGGCAGGTCTCGGCAGTCTAATGCAGGGATTCCTGTATTGCAGACACCGGGCTTCTGCGCATGTGTGGGCGCATGCGCAGTTGTCTGACGAGCCGGCGGCCATTTTGGTTCCTGGAAAAAGGGTCAGTTTTGCCCTTTTCTTTCCATGATTATTCCAGGGCTGGAGTTTTTGTATTAGCCCACCCACCTGTATTGCATATAAGCACTATTGCCAGGGTTATGGCTGTCAGAGCCATTTCAGATACGCCCTGCAAGGTTCTCCTGACCCAGCTCTGTGGTAGGTTTAAAAAAAAAAAAAAAAAAGTGGCAGTATTCTTTTCCTTTTAACGCTCGCCTGTATGTGTTCAGACGGGCAGTTCTGTGTTGTCTATTTCCATGATCCCATAGCTTTTTCTCTATCTATTATTTTCCGCAGCTGATCCTTCTGCCCAACTCCGCAATGAGTCATTCATCTCGTAACAAAGATCCTCACACTTCTATCAGGTATGTGACCAACAATACGTGAGTATAAAAAAAAAAAAAAAAATGCGCTCACTGGTCTAACGTGAGTTCCTTACATCGTAGCCCTGCCCACTCCAAGAGGTCCAGAAAATCTTCAAGACACCGGGATGACGACAGTCCAGACCGCAGGTCTCATTCTTCACACCACCGGTCCCGCTCATCAGGACATAGGGCCCATTCTTCACGCCATAGATCAGAGAGGCCAAGATCCAGAGGATGTGATCGGTCCCCCTCTCCTAGGACCTATAGAAAGAAGAAATGCTGGACATGTGGGGCTACACCGCTACCAGACAGAGTGGCCTGTAAGGACTGTTTTACGGACTATGCGTCCAACCGCGAGCTAGAAAATCAGCACGCTGTAGATCTGCTCAAGCGAACAATGAAGGATTCCTTCTCTGAGCTTCTGGCTTCGGTCCCCGCTCAACCACTTCAGCAGATATCCCAGGTTCAGGATACAGAACCTAATCTCCCTGGTCCGTCAGCAGTCAGTACAGCTCTGCCGCCGTCAGACCGACCAGTTAGAGATTCACCATCTGAAGACTCTTCAGAGGACTCTTCAGAGGACTCAGAACCTTCCGGTTTCAGTCTCTCCTTAGTAAAGCCGTTCATCCAGGCAGTCAAATCTGCAATCGCCTGGAAAGATGCAGAAGAACCTCCCCTAGAGTCTACAAACTACTTTCCATTCCTCAAAAGGAAGTAGGTTCTCTTCCCGTTGATGGGCGAAATTAGCCAAGTCATTCAGGGTGAATGATCAAAAACGGATAGAAAGCTTTCATTGGGCCGGTTCAATAAACGATACCCCTTACCAGAGTCGGGAACGCAGTCACTAAACTCCATGCCAGTGGTAGACGCGTCGGTGGTGCGACTCGCAAAAAATATTACTTTACCAATGGAAGATTCCGCTTCCTTCAAAGACCCTCTAGACAGGCGAATCGACCTGGAGCTGAAGAGGAGCTACTTAGCCGCGGGAGCAGCGTGTAAGCCAGCTATTGCCCTCACATCAGTATCAAATGCTATAAGATCTTGGACAGATAATATTGAGACGGCTTTGCGTCAGGAATGCCCCCATGGAGGATATAATTAAAGCCTTGGAAGAGCTTAGATTGTCAGCAGACTTTGTCGGGGTAGCGGCTATTGACACGATCAGGTGCTCGGCAAGATCCATGTTGCATTCAGTAATGGCAAAGAGGGCCTTGTGGCTGAAACCCTGGACGGCTGATTTATCTTCCAAACAAAATTGGTGCAAAATCCCGTTTGATGGTAAAGCCCTATTCGGAGACAAAATGGATAAAGCTATCTCCAGGCTGTCAGGAGGGAAGTCTGGTATGCTTCCACAGGACAGAAAGATGTGAAGATTCAGAGGTGGTTCCTCTAGGTTCCGCCAGTCAAATCCAAGGAATTTTTGGCAGTCAAGACAGCCCAGAGACAACAAAACACCTTGGAAAGGTACTCGGGGATCCTTTTTGAACAGGAAGATGAAAGCCCTTCCGGCCCCACAGGAGCAGAAGCAGTCTTTTTGACGCCAGAGTAACCCAGGCACTGCCGTGGGAGCCAGGCTAAAGTTTTTTGTCCCAGTCTGGGCTACCCGCTGCCACGACCCCTGGGTACTGTCAACAATTCAATGGGGGCATTTTTGGAATTTCTCTCACCCCCCACCTCGGAACTCTTTCAAAGGAACAAAGATTCCATCCTCTCCACTGAAGGCTCAAGCTCTAAAAAACTTTCTAACGTCACTCCAGCTTCAGGGGGCGGCTGTTCCGGTTTCCTTGGCAGAGCGCTTCGCAGGCTTCTACTCCACCCTATTTCTGGTCCCAAAGAGGACAGGTGGGTGGAGGCCTGTGATAGACCTAAAGAGGCTCAACCGGTATATCCGCCCCGAAAGCTTCAAAATGGAGTCCCTGCAGACGATTATTCAGGCAGTCCAGCCATCAGATTGGATGATGTCGGTCGATCTGCAGGATGCGTACCTACACGTTCCAATTCTACCTGTATTTCAAAAATATCTGAGATTTGCAGTGGGAATGACCCATCTACAGTTTCAAGCCCTGCCTTTCGGTCTGTGCACCTCTCCCAGGGTGTTCACCAAGATACTAATATCTGCTTTAGTTCCCCTGCGAGAGAGGGGCATGAGGATATACCATTACTTGGACGACATCCTCCTCCTAGCAAGCAATCCGGATCAGTTGGTACGTCACCGGGAAATTCTTCTACAGACCCTAAAAGAGCTAGGGTGGCTGGTGAATTCCGACAAGAGTCAACTAACGCCAACACAGCAGATGATCTACCTGGGCGCAATGTTCGACACTCAGAAGGGGACAGTGTCATTACCACCGCCAAAGGCAAGGATTGTTATCCAGAGAATGATAAAAGTCATCCGGAGCCCGTATCTGACGGCTTCACAGTGCCTGAGCCTCATTGGCACAATGTCTTCCTGTACACCCGTGGTTCCTTGGGCCCATTGGCACTTGAGGTATTTCCAGACTGGTTTCTTGGCGCAGTGGAAGAAACAACAACTATCTCAGATGATCCTGCTGACGGGAAAAATGTGCAGGAGTCTTCACTGGTGGACAGTTCCGGAAAACCTCTCCAAGCCTCGTCACCTGGGTTCCCTTCCTTGGATCACAATTACATCCGATGCAAGCGGACAGGGCTGGGGAGCCCATTGCGGGGAAACCAGAATACAGGGGAGATGGTCATGTTCCACCCAGGGAGTGGTATCCAACATCTTGGAGATGAGGGCAGCCTTCTTGGCACTGACTTCTTTTGCACCCCAAATCAGAGGCCAGAGAATACTCCTACGCCTAGACAACAGAGCAGCTGTCGCTTATCTGCAGAGGCAGGGAGGCACTCACAGCAGGTCACTCCTCAAAGAGGTAGAGCCGATCATGCTCTGGGCAGAGAAGAACCTCCTGGACCTCAGAGCAATGTATCTGCCGGGCAAGTTGAACACGGAAGCAGACACATTATCCAGAAACTTCCTGGACAACAACGAGTGGGCTCTCCACCCCCATGTCTTCCTTCAGATTGCCAACATATGGGATCCTCCTCAGGTAGACCTGTTTGCCTCCCTGAAGAACGCCAAGCTGGACAGATTCTTCTCTCGGCTGCCGCATCCACAAGCCGAGGCAGTGGATGCCCTGTCATGCCCCTGGAGGTTCACCACGGCATATGCCTTTCCTCCGAGGCCATTAATATTCAAATTCCTCCTGAGGCTTCTCAGGGAGTCAGTCCAGGTGGTGGCAGTACTTCCGTATTGGCCGAAGAGACCCTGGTTCCGTCTAGCCATGCGCCTCAGTGTGGGCTCTCCAATCAAGATCCCTCCTTTCCCTCAACTTCTGTCGCAGGGCAGTCTAGTTCATCCAAACCCTCAGAAGTTAAATCTTCAAATCTGGAGGTTGAGAGGTGAAGGTTCGAGTCCCTAGGGTGTTCCCCAGGAGTCATATCAACCCTTCTAAAAGCTAGGAAACCTACAACTAATGCCATATATTCAAGAATATGGGACAAGTTCTTGTCATTTGCTTCCGGAAATGGATTTGATCCAATTCTTCCCTCTACATCTCATGTTCTAGGATTCCTTCAGACAGGACTTGATCTGGGACTTGGTCTGAGCTCCCTCAAAGTACAGGTAGCAGCAATCTCTGCCGCAACAAATAAGAGATGGGCGGAGGATCCTTTAGTAGTCACTTTCCTCAGAGGTGTATTGAAGATTCGCCCACCTGTCAGACGATCATTTCCTAAGTGGGATCTGTCCCTGGTTCTTGAAGTTCTATCTGACCATCCCTTTGCTCCAGTGGAACAAGTGACAATATGGAACCTGACACTAAAGACAGCTTTTCTGCTAGCCATTACATCTGGCAGAAGGATCTCGGAACTTCACTCTTTAGGGATAGGTGACGACCACATCTCCTTCTTCCCCGACAGAGTGGAACTTCGCCCCCTTCGGGGGTTCACACCTAAGGTAGCTACTCCAAGCCACCTGTTGGAACCCTGGGCACTACCAGTGTTTACAGACACGGATTCAGAGTCTTGTCACGAGCTGGACGTATCCAGAGTGCTCAGGGCCTACCCAGAAGCCACTGGCCCCTTCAGAAATTCTGAGAGACTTTTTATCGTACCGTTCGGTAGATACAGGGGAAACGAAGCTTCCATCAGAACTCTGGCATCTTGGGTTGTAAAGTTAATCCAGAAGGCCTACAGGGTGAAGAATATGGAGCCTCCATCCCGAGTGAATGCTCATTCTACAAGGGCAGTCTCAACTTCCTGGGCAGCAAGGGCTAATGTTTCGTTGGAGACGGTGTGCAGGGCCGCCACCTGGTCTTCTCACCATACATTCCTCAGACACTACCATATTGATCCAGGAGCGCTCACGACTGTTGAGTTCGGAAGAAGGGCAGTTCAGGCTGCTATGTCCTCTTCTAATTAAACATTTATTGTTAAGCATTATCCCACCCGTGTCAGCTAGTTATTTATCACAGGTATGCTGCCATGGAGGCACCAGGAAAACTGAAAATTGTATCATACTTACCAGTAATTTTCCTTTCCTGGTGCCTATCCATGGCAGCATACGCTCCCACCCTCGGTATTCTATATTACGGAGAATGTTGGGGGAGGGACTATGCCTTTAATTTATGCTATTCACTAGTCCTGAAGGAGGAGTCGAGGCGGAGCTCTATCACAGGTATGCTGCCATGGATAGGCACCAGGAAAGGAAAATTACTGGTAAGTATGATTCAATTTTCCGTTTTAATAAAGTTTGCAGAAAAGTCAGAGCGTGTGTATGCTATGGGTGTTCCCAACCAACTCTGTTCGGACAAAAATCTACGGAAAAGTCCGATGGAAGTCTGACCGTGTGTACGAGGCTTAAGGCTCCATGTACACAGAAGCTCAAAAACGGTCGTTTTGAACACCAGATTTCTGGCAGAAAAAGACGCTTTAAAATATAGCTTTTATCAGCATTTTTTACTAGCGTTTATTAGCGTTTTTCAGGTTTTTTTTTTCAATGGATCAAAAAACGCTGGCGCCCAGCGTTTTTGAGCATTTATTTGCGTTTTGCGTTTTTTTCCCGCCGAAAAACGGCACTTTGAACGCGAATTTCTTGCGTTCAGAAAAAAGCCCATTAACTCCACTGCTCATTAACACTAAAAAACGCTATGTGTACATGAACACATAGGCTAACAGAGTGCAGTTAATGGGCTTTTTAAAAAAAAAACGCCAAAACGCCAATAAACTGCAGTTTATCAGCTTCAGTGTACATGGAGCCTTACTCTCTGGGCCCCGGCTACTACTGGGTGGGGAGCAGAGAAAGATCACTCCACTGGGGAAGGCAAGGAGATAAGCAGGCAGGCGGCTGGCCAGGACTTGAGCCAAGGCAGAAGAACATGCGAGCGGAGCTGAATGGGCATGCACCCAAAACTGAAGAAATATTCCCTCCGCTCCGACCAGCACATGATCATCAGAAAGGGGCACAGATAATGTAAAAAAATACACCCCCCCCCTAAGCTAATAGGAGTGGGGGGTGTAATTCAGATTATTTTTTTTTAATCCTGCACTGACTGTCTTTGAAATTGCCCCAGCCCCTGTTCAAATCCAATCCGGGGACAAAACCGGGGACAGACTTGGTCCGGGGACAGTGTCCTCAATCTGGGGACTGTCCCCAGAAACCGGGGATGTCTGGTCACCCTATGGTAAACAGGACCAATAGAGAAGGGGAATCTTATTAACAGAGGTCTAGACAGTAATAATAACTGGCAGGGGTTCTAATCCATTTCTGCGCAAAAACCAGAAAAAAAAAGTTTTGCCTTTAGGAAGATGCACCGATACCAAACATTTGCATGAGTATCGGTACTCGTGCAAATGCTCTGATGCTTAATCCGATACCTGTTGTATCAGACCAGGTGTCCCCTGCAGTCAGAGCACTCCTTTCCTAGCCGTGTCCCCTGCAGTCAGAGCTCTCCACTTCTAGTCATGTCCCCTGCATTCAGAGCGCTCCTTTCCTAGCCGTGTCCCCTGCAGTCAGAGCGCTCCTAGCCGTGTCCTCTGCAGTCAGAGCTCTCCACTTCTTGTCGTGTCCCCTGCAGTCAGAGCGCTCCTTTCCTAGCCATGTCCCCTGCAGTCAGAGCGCTCCTCTTCTAGTCGTGTCCCCTGCCGTCAGAGCGCGCCTTTCCTAGCCGTGTCCCCTGCAGTCAGAGCTCTCCACTTTTAGTCGTGTCCCCTGCAGTCAGATCGCTCCTCTCCTAGTCGTGTCCCTTGCAGTCAGAGCGCTCCTCTTCTAGTCGTGTCCCTTGCAGTCAGAGCGCTCCTCTCCTAGTTGTGTCCCCTGCAGTCAGAGCTCTCCACTTCTAGTCGTGTCCCCTGCAGTCAGAGCTCTCCTCTCCTAGTCGTGTCCCCTGCAGTCAGAGCGCTCCTATTTTAGTTGTGTCCCCTGCAGTCAGAGCGCTCCTCTCCTAGTCGTGTCCCCTGCAGTCAGAGCGCTCCTCTCCTAGTGGTGTCTCCTGCAGTCAGAGCGCTCCTCTTCTAACCGTGTCCCCTGCAGTCAGAGCTCTCTTCTAACCGTGTCCCCTGCAGTCAGAGCTCTCTTCTAGTCGTGTCCCCCACAGTCAGAGCGATCCTCTTCTAGCCGTGTCTCCTGCAGTCAGAGCGCTCCTCTTCTAGTCGTGTCCCCTGCAGTCAGAGCGCTCCTCTCCTAGTGGTGTCCCCTGCAGTCAGATCGCTCCTCTTCTAGTCATGCCCCCCGCAGTCAGAGCACTCCTCTTCTACTCTTCTAGTCATGTCCCCTGGAGTCAGAGCGTTTCTCTCCTAGTTGTGTCCCCCACAGTCAGAGCACTCCTCTATTAGTCATGGCCCCCGCAGTCAAAGCACTCTTCTTCTAGTCGTGTGCCATGCAGTCAGAGCTCTCTTCTTCTAGCCGTGTCCCCTGAAATCAGAGCGCTCCTCTTCTAGTCGTGTCCCTTGCAGTCAGAGTGCTCCTCTTCTATCAGTGTCCCCTGCAGTCAGAGCTCTCTTCTTCTAGTCATGTCCCCTGCAGTCAGAGCGCTTCTCTTCTAGTCGCGTCCCTTGCAGTCAGAGCTCTCTTCCTCTATTTGTGTCCCCTGCAGTCAGAGCTCTTTTCCTCTAGCTGTGTCCCCTGCAGTCAGAGCTCTCTTCCTCTAGTCGTGTCCCCTGCAGTAAGAGCTCTCTTCTAGTCATGTCCCCTGCAGTCAGAGCGCTCCTCTCCTAGTCATGTCCCCTGCAGTCAGAGCGCTCCTCTTCTAGTCGTGTCCCCTGCAGTCAGCTCTCTTCTAGTCGTGTCCCCTGCAGTCAGAGCACTCCTCATTTAGTCGTGTCCCCTGCAGTCAGAGCGCTCCTCTTCTAGTCGTGTCCTCTGCAGTCAGAGCACTCCTCTTCTAGTCGTGTCCCCTGCAGTCAGAGCGCTCCTCTTCTAGTCGTGTCCCCTGCAGTCAGAGCGCTCCTCTCCTAGTTGTGTCCCCTGCAGTCAGAGTGCTCCTCTTCTAGTCGTGTCCCCCACAGTCAGCTCTCTTCTAGCCGTGTCCCCTGCAGTCAGAGCACTCCTCTTCTAGTCGTGTCCCTTGCAGTCAGAGCACTCCTCTTTTGTCATGTCCCCCACAGTCAAAGCACTCCTCTTCTAGCCGTGTCTCCTGCAGTCAGAGCGCTCCTCTCCTAGTTGTGTCCCCCACAGTCAGAGCGCTCCTCTTCTAGTAATTTCCCCTGCAGTCAGTGTGCTCCTCTCCTAGTGGTGTCCCCTGCAGTCAGATCGCTCCTCTTCTAGTCGTGCCCCCCGCAGTCAGAGCACGCCTCTTCTAGTCATGTCCCCTGCAGTCAGAGCGTTTCTCTCCTAGTTGTGTCTCCCACAGTCAGAACACTCTTCTATTAGTCATGGCCCCCGCAGTCAGAGCACTCCTCTTCTAGTCGAGTCCCCCGCAGTCAGAGCGCTCCTCTTCTAGTCTTGTCCCCTGCAGTCAGAGCGCTCCTCTCCTAGTTGTGTCCCCTGCAGTCAGAGCGCTCCTCTTCTAGTCGTGTCCCCCACAGTCAGCACTCTTCTAGCCGTGTCCCCTGCAGTCAGAGCACTCCTCTTCTAGTCGTGTCCCCTGCAGTCAGAGCACTCCTCTTTTGTCGTGTCCCCCACAGTCAGAGCACTCCTCTTCTAGCCGTGTCCCCCACAGTCAGCTCTCTTCTAGCCGTGTCCCCTGCAGTCAGAGCACTCCTCTTCTAGTCATGTCCCTTGCAGTCAGAGCACTCCTCTTTTGTCGTGTCCCCCACAGTCAAAGCACTCCTCTTCTAGCCGTGTCTCCTGCAGTCAGAGCGCTCCTCTCCTAGTTGTGTCCCCCACAGTCAGAGCGGTCCTCTTATAGTAATTTCCCCTGCAGTCAGTGTGCTCCTCTCCTAGTGGTGTCCCCTGCAGTCAGATCGCTCCTCTTCTAGTCGTGCCCCCCGCAGTCAGAGCACGCCTCTTCTACTCTTCTAGTCGTGTCCCCTGCAGTCAGAGCGTTTCTCTCCTAGTTGTGTCTCCCACAGTCAGAGCACTCTTCTATTAGTCATGGCCCCCGCAGTCAGAGCACTCCTCTTCTAGTTGAGTCCCCCGCAGTCAGAGCGCTCCTCTTCTAGTCATGTCCCCTGCAGTCAGAGTGCTCCTCTTGTAGTCGTGTCCCCTGAAATCAGAGTGCTTCTCTTCTAGTCCTTTCCCCTGCAGTCAAAGCTCTCCTCTTCTAGTCATGTCCACCTCTCTTAGTCTTCTCCCCCGCAGTCAGAGAGCTCTTCTCCTACTCATGTCCCCTGCAGTCAGAGCACTCCTCTTCTAGTCATGACCCCTGCCATCAGAGCACTTCTCTTCTAGTCATGTCCACCTCTCTTAGTCTTCTCCCCCGCCGTCAGAGCGCTCTTCTCCCACTCACGTCCCCTGCAGTCAGAGCACTCCTCTTCTAGTCGTGGCCCCCGCCATCAGAGCACTTCTCTTCTAGTCATGTCCTCCTCTCTTAGTCTGCCAATATAATGGGATTATAGTGGCCCAAAGTGAAAAGGTAAAGTCACGTATAGACAAAAATATATGTAAAAAATATAACAAATTTATTATTGCATTTTAAAACCTTAAAAAACATACACAAAACAACTGGTGTGCAATTGGAAAGAACCATGGGTACATAACAAAAATGTGTATGTTAGCATGATGGTATAGGCATATTACAGATGGACGAAAACTGCTGCAAATTGTAAAACCCCAACGCGATTCGAAAAAAAAATTCCTTCTTCGGGGGGGGGGGGGGGGGGGGGGGTTGATAGAAAGAAGCTGGGTATTTGTTCTATAAACAAACAAAAATATGTAATAATATACATCCTCAGAAATAATATAAATATGTTATAAACATGTCTTTATAATTTTACATTGCAATATATATATATATACACACACACACAGTACACTTACATGTCCTTCCTAAGATGGTATAGAGTATAAGTACACCAGCCAACATAAATTTAAAAGCCAAATTTGTCATCCATCACCCCAACAGGGTAATTCATATTCTGCCAGAGAGATCCAGATGGAAAGAGGCCAAATACAAGAACCAATATAGGATAGCAATGAGCCTGTGTGGCAAGTAAATAAACCAAAAACTAATATAATACAAGACAAAAAGGTAACGGACAAAAATAATGACTTATGTCTCAATTACAGAGGCATAGCACTCAAATATAGAGAAAAATGCAATACCCAAAACATGCTGTAAAGATGCAATAAGTGCATCCAATGTTTTAGTTATAATTACTCAACCAGTAATATAAGATAGTAGCATCGCAAAAGATCAGGTAAACTAATGTAATCTCCTTACCGTTATATGATAAGTATTTGGTGTGGCAGCAAGAGAGACACAGAATAGCCTCCTGAGCTGCTGTGTGGTTAGGATAGAAATGAATTACCTTCAGCCACAATCTTAAATAGTGCCAGGTGATCAGTTAACTCAATAGTCTGAGCTATCTCCACTCCCCAAGAGGAGAGGGAGGGGGGGGGAAGAGAGGATTGAGCTAATATATGGACATTCCAGAGCCAATATGTACAGCCAACAGACAACACATCTCCACCTAGTGGGGTGGAATGTGTGTCCCTCGTCATCTAACAGAGCGCACGCATTCCAGGCTGGTTCCCTGTATCCATGGCACGTGGCGTCAGCCCCACCTAAAGGAGCGGGATGGCATCGCATGTCGTACATACATCGAGGCGCATAGAGAGGCAGGAAGTGCCCAGCAAGGATCCATGGGACCCTCGCTGGGGACACCAGTGTCCGGCTCAAAAAATGGACCACAACCTCATAAAGATGGAATGGTGCCACCCCCGGTCTAAAAGAGGCCGTGGGTGGCCTATGCACGCCAGGCATTGTCCTCTCAGGGGATCAAGAAGGCAAATTTCAGGCTCGAGAGATAACCCCTTTGAGAGAGTGTGGATAGACAACGATTGGCTGAAAAATATTAAATATGTAATACAAAGATGGTAATACACATCAAAAAGAACACCATGTACATCCATGTGTATGCAGCAAAAAATATATACCGGTACATATCAAAAGCATCGCAACTATACAGCATGTCTATTTTGACAGAAACAACAAAGAAAGAATGGCAAAGAAAAATTTACAAAGGATTAAAGGGAGATAATTTTTTTTCATTTATCCTGTATATTCTGAACCCCCAGATACAAAGCCCTCCAAAAATGGTTTGAAATTAGTGGCCTCATTCAGGCCAGGAGGAGAGGTGGTGAACAGATTGAAAATCCACTGCATCTCCAGCTAGAGTATACTTTTATTCCAATCTCCCCACGGGGGGATCCTATCCAGGACAAGAAATTGATCAAGCGACACATGGCGACCCCAGGGTAAATACGGATTGCATGTTTTCATGCTGAGAATATGTCGGTATATTCTCTTCCAAAACTCCTGAATTGTCTTCCCTACATAAAAACATCCAGATTTGCAGGTGGGTAGGTAAATAACACCGCTAGTTTTACAATTGCCACAATGTCTATGATGGAATAGTTTTCTGTTGGGTAGTCCCCTCCTTTCTCTAGGGTCCCCAAAGTTCCCCTTCCCCTCTTATATGATGTGAGATGGGGAATCTGGGGACACTTATGTAAGGAGGGGGGACTCTGGAGACCCTGATGTAAGTCATCCCATATGACTATGTATAAAATATCCATATCTGGAATTCTTCTTTAATGTGAAAAAATATATAATAGGAAATGATCCACTTAGGGTTCTGCTCTCCACAGTCCACTAGATGGTTAGTACAATTCTCCTTAGGTTTATAAGGTAAGAATAGCTGCTTCAAGGATGCTTGCAGAAATGGAAAACAAACAGGAGAAGAGAGAGTACAACAATCTTGCACAATAAAACTTAGCATTTCATAAATAAATAACAACATACTGCCATAAACCTGCAATAATGCACTGAAATATACTGCGTTAAGCCTGCACTAACGCACTGCAATATACTGTGGTAAACCTGCAATAATGCACTGAAATATACTGCATTAAATGTGCAGTGACTAACTGCAATATACTACAGTAAAAGTCCCCCCCTTATATTAGGGTCCCCAGAGATCCCACTTACATCAGTGCAGCAGGCAGCTACAGGACAGACAGTTAGAAGCTGGGGCACTGGGACCCAGTAGGTCTGGAGGAGGGAGTTCCATTCACCCTCTCCTCTGAATGTCAGAGCCTGGGGTGGGGCAAGCATGTGGTAGGATGCTGGTGGCCCTAGCAACCAACCACTAGTAATGACAGGAAGTGAGCAGTGGCATTTGTGCAGGACGCTCTGGTCATGGGGGGGGGGTGGAGAAGCAGAGCCAGGGCACTGGATGCTGTCACAGCGAGCTGATGTGGTGGAGTTTCCTACATGTAAATGCAGCTGGAAATCTGGCACCCCCCTCCAACCCCAAAAGACTGCGCCCAGGGCAAATGCTCCTCTCGACCCGCCTTGTCCTGGCCCTGCCCCTATGTACCCAGTATTTCGAACAACACCTAGTAACAAAAGAAGCAGCAGAGTAGTGAAAGAACGGTAAGTATTTTCTAGGGAGGTATGGGGGGTTAAAGCAAACCTGTTGCTTTGCACTGAAAAATCTCATTGTTCTGTATCCTGTGTGGCTTTTAGAGTGCAAATGAAAGACAGATCTTCAAGTATCCAAAAAAAGATTGTTATAGTTATAATTAGTCCCTCACCGCAATGTTTGAGCTATGCTAACTACAAAATGTCATTAATAATTAAAGTCTGTTGGTGCTCAGCAGATGCTGTGATCTTGTTAATGTTCTTTCTTGTAATTGAAAAATTTGACATTTACTGTATAACTAATAAGACGTGGTAATATGAAATGGATACTTTCTGTCAATAAGGGGTAATGATCCACAGAGAGCATTTACAAACTAAAAGGATAATAACTAGCAATTGTGAAAGATTAATTTAGTTTGAGATACTGTAATTATGCTAATGTCAGCTAAGGAGGTTAGTCGAGGAAGGATAGTTCATGCTTACTTGTATAAAATATTACATATTTAATTTTGTCTTCAATCGCTTGAGTCCCAGATGTCCTTATAAAACGATGAATAGTTATCAGTTGTCACTCTCAACACCTTTTAAAATTGCATCTGATTTAGGGACTGAAGTACCAACCATGGAAATGTTATTAGCGATAGCTGGGGTCCAGGGCAAAGACAGGAAGAACTTAATATTAAAAAGTAATGCTTCAACATTTCCTGTAATGACATCTCCTCGAAGTCCAGCAGTTTTCTTGTAGCAGAGAAGAACTGTACCAGCTCTGTCCTTATTTCCCCTACATCTGTTGTATGAGTCTTCTATTTTCAGTGATCTGTTGCTGCAGAGATGCTGGATTAGGTGCCTCCTAACCGGGACAGCACCCCCATGAGAAAAAAAAGGTCTTTAAAGATATAAAGCAGAAATTAGGCTTGTCCATGGGGGAGGTGGCCTTGGTCAATGGTCACAAGGCCACCTGCCATGATGTTCACAGCATACTTGCAAGTAGAGTTTGGCGAATGGTTTGTCCCGAGCATAAGTTCAGGCCAAACATTGGCGGTTCGCCCATTCAACGAACGCCTGAATGACCACAATTAGGGATGAGTTTCGAGGTCAAGTCAAACTCATGTTCGACTCGAACATCGTCTGTTCGGCCGTTCGGCGGATTTCGAACATTATGGGCCGTTCGCGCCAAATCCGAGTGGCGCGTCACGGCCCATAATTCACTTCAGCATCGCAGTGCATTGCTGGCTGATGATTGGCCAAGCATGCACTATGACCCGCATGCTTTGGCCAATCACAGCGCGGTATGAAGGGAGAGCCATAATTGGCCATAGCCAGAGTGGCTTTGGGCAATTATGTCTCAGGGGGTTTAGTACACGCCCCACACTATATAAGGCCGCCTGCGTGGCGGCCTTGTGTAGTGTGTTGTGGCGGCAGAGAGAGAGAGAGAGAGACAGAGTAATTTTATTTGAGTTAAATAGAGCAGGAAGGCAGGCGAGTCAGTTAGCAGCAGTCAGTGTATTTAGTATATATATGCATCCTAGGTGTTGTGTGTGTATATATATATATATATATATACACTGTATTCAGTTTAGCTAGATGCGTTCCTGTTATTCTCTTCCTAATAGTGTGCACCAAAAGCTACCTGAAAACAATTGTTGGTGTTCTCATGATAATACCACAGGTAGGGAGCTGCAGTATTTTCAGTTAGTGTACTGTGTCCTTTGCACAGTGTGCACCTAAAGCTACCTGAAGACAATTGCTGGTGTTCTCATAATAATACCACAGGCAGGGAGCTGCAGCATTTTCAGTTAGTGTACTGTGTCCTTTGCACAGTGTGCACCTAAAGCTACCTGAAGACAATTGCTGGTGTTCTCATAATAATAATACCACAGGCAGGGAGCTGCAGTATTTTCAGTTAGTGTACTGTGTCCTTTGCACAGTGTGCACCTAAAGCTACCTGAAGACAATTGCTGGTGTTCTCATACTAATAATACTACAGGCAGTCAGTTGATTCTGCTAGCTGCAGTATAATCAGTATATATATACATCCCAGCTTTGTGCAGCTACATCTCACTGCAGGCCATTAGTATGTCTGGAAGGACAACAAGGAGAGGCAGACAGTCACGAGCCAATAAAAGAGGGCCAGCAGGCTCTGTGTCTAGAGACAACAGTGCTGGTCGTGGACACGGTGCATCCTCATCAGCACGTGGCCGCGGGACACGCTTGTCCTTTTTTTCATCATCTGGCCGTGTTGAGCCGCAACATGCCGAAGACTTGGTAGAGTGGATGACCAAGCCATCCTCGTCCTCCTCATCCTCTCTCACCCAAGCTCAGGGTACTTTGTCTGGCAAAGCAGCTGCCAAACGGCCTCTTCCCTCGGCTTAATGGCATCAGTCACTCCTTCCCTAGCCCCACCATGTCCTCCTGAGGAGTCCCCCGAACTGTTTGACCACAGTGTTGGGTACATGCAGCAGGAGGATGCGCAGCGTTCTGAAGGCTCAGATGATTGTACCCAGCTAGAGCAAGGCAGTAACGTGAGCCCAAAGAGAGGGGGTGCCCAAGAAGGACAGCAATCTGGCAGTCATGTTCCCCCAGCTGCAGCATACTGCCAGGTTTGCTACAGTGATGAGGAGGGAGGGGATGATGAGGTCACGGACTCTACCTGGGTGCCTGAGAGGAGAGAGGAGGAGGAGGCACATCTCCAATGAGGCAGGATGCCCTCCAGGGGCCAGCTTAAGGGCAGCACACCGACTGCATCACACCGCAGAGCTCCGCATGTGCAGGGCGCTGCTGTCTCTGCGCGTTATTCCAAAAGTTCTTTGGTGTGGGCCTTTTTTGAGACGAGTGCATCAGATCGCACCGCTGCTATTTGCAACATATGTCTCAAGCGTATCTTGCGTGGCCAAAACATCACCCGCTTGGGCACCACATGCTTGACCAGACATATGTCGACCTGCCATGCTGTTCGTTGGCAAGCATACCTAAAAGACCCACACCAAAGAACAAAGCGGACCTCTCCTTGCTCCTCATCAACTGGGATCTCCAACCCCACTATACCTTCAGTCCTCTCTGAAACCTGCACTGAGAGGAATGAAGGTGTAGAATTAAGTGTGTCACAGCCAAGTACTTGAGGGCAATCTGCTATCGGTACACCAACGCCAGATTGTACCAGGCAAATTTCCCTGCCCCAGCTGCTGCACCGCCAAAAGAAGTTCGCTCCCAGTCATCCATATGCCCAGCGGTTGAATGCTAGCTTGGCTAAATTGCTAGCACTTCAACTGCTGCCTTTTCAGTTGGTAGACTCTGCCCCCTTCCGTAAGTTTGTGGAATGTGCGGTTCCTCAGTGGCAGGTTCCCAAATGCCCACTTTTTCTCACGGAAGGCAATTCCGGCTCTCTACCGGCATGTGGAAGGCAATGTCTTGGCCTCGCTGGACAGGGCGGTCAGCGGTAAGGTGCATATTACCGCTGACTCATGGTCCAGCCGGCATGGACAGGGACGTTACCTATCTTTCATGGCGCATTGGGTGACTCTGCTGGCAGCTGGGAAGGATGCAGGACAAGGTGCAGTAGTGTTGGAGGTTGTTCAGCCACCACGCCTCCAAAATGCTACTACTGGTGATTCTGACACACCTCTCTCCTCCACCCCCTCCTCTTCTTCTTCCTCCATGGCCTCTTCCTTTCTTTGTCCTCGAACCAGCGGTGCTCCGTAGGCATTCAAGGGGCTACGCAAGTACGCAGGCAAAAAGATGCCATGCGGTGCTTGAGCTGGTGTGCTTGGGGGACAGGAGCCACACTGGGGCAGAGATTCTGGCATCTCTGCAGGGGCAGGCTCACAGGTGGTTGACGCCACGCCAGCTTAAGCCAGGAATGGTGGTTTGCGACAATGGCACCAATCTCCTCTCCGCCCTCCGACAGGGACAACTGACCCATGTGCCCTGTTTGGCTCACATCCTTAACTTAGTGGTGCAGCGGTTCTTGGGCAGGTACCCGGGCTTACAGGAGGTCCTGAGGCAGGCCAGGAAACTCTGTGTGCATTTCCGCAGGTCATATAATGCCAGTGCTCGGCTGGCTAACCTCCAAAAGGAATACAACCTGCCCAAGAACCGCCTAATCTGTGACATGCCCACCAGGTGGAACTCAACGTTGGCCATTGTGCAGCGGCTGCACATGCAGCAGAGGGCCATCAATGAGTATCTGTGCCAATATGGCACCAGGACAGGGTCAGGGGAGCTTGTTTTTTTTTGCCACGCCAGTGGGTCATGATCAGGGATGCATGCACTGTCCTGTCACCATTTGAGGAGGCCACGAGGATGGTGAGCAGTGACAGTGCATGCATCAGTGACACTGTCCCTTGTCCACCTGTTGGAGCACATGCTGCATGGAATAATGGACAGGGCACTTGAGGCAGAACAGAGGGAGGAAGAGGAGGACTTCCTTACCTTTCAAGGCCCCCTTTATCCAGACAGTGTTCCTGCTGGCCCGCCTATCACACAGGAAGAGGAGGAGGAGGATTGTGTTAGCATGGAGGTGGAGCCTAGCACTCAGCATCAGCAGCAGTCTTCAAGGAATCAATTACAGTCCCAAGAAACCCATGGACTTGTACATGGCTGGGAGGAGGTGGCTGCGGATCATGTCATCCTGAGTGACCCAGAGGACTCCGGACCGAATGCCTCAGAAAACCTACGCTGCATGGCCTCCCTGATCCTGCAAAGCCTTCAGAAGGATCCTCGTATTTGTGGTATCAAGGAGAGGGATCATTACTGGCTGGCAACCCTCCTTGATCCACGTTACAAGGATAAGGTTGCGGACCTTATCTTGCCATCGCCAAGGGAGCAGAGGATGAAACATCTTCGGGAGGCCTTGCAGAAAGGTCTGTGCAACACGTTCCCAGAGACTGGGAGGTTACAAAATCCTGGTCCTGGACAACGTGTTGCTGAGGCTTCGGTCAGTCAAAGAAGGAGCGGTGGAGAAGGTGGCCGTCTGACCGATGCGTTCAGACAATTTTTTAGTCCGCAGCCCCAAGGTATGATTGGTTCCAGCAACCATTGCCAGTGTCTGTTTTACATGGTGCAGGAATACCTAGGGGCAAGATCAGACTTGCACACCTTTCCTACCGAAAATCCTCTGGGTTACTGGGTCTTGAGGATGGTCACTGGCCAGAGCTTGTACAATATGCAATTGAGCTACTGGCCTGTCCTGCATCCAGCGTTCTTTCGGAATGCACATTCAGTGCTGCTGGAGGCTTTGTCACGGATCACAGGGTGCGCCTGTCCACCAAATCGGTCGATCGGCTGACCTTCATAAAAATGAATCAGTCTTGGATCACCAGCTACCAAGCACCTGATGCTGATGTAACCGAATATTTTTTTGAATGGGAGATCCCTTCAAGACTGCCTATGCTGATGCTGAGTGACTATCCAGTTATTGTCACGTACCTTGTGATGGGAGCCCAACGTGCAGGGAGCGGCCTCTCGTAAACCCCTGGCTCGAGAGCCCCTGATAGAGCAGACAGAGGCTCAGGAGGACAGGGGGCACAAGTGCCTGGCAGGTAAGCAGGATATTGGGTAGTTGCGGCAGCAGATGGTGCACGGCAAACTGGAACAGTCCAAGGATAGCTGGAAGGTGCACAGTAGGACTAATCAGAATGCAAACAGGCAGATGTATAGAAGTCCCAGATCAGACTGCGGAAACAAGGTGGTGTATTGTAGTACAGGCTGAGGTGTGCTGTAGCTCAGGCACAGGTGCAGGGTAGTTCAGGCAGAGATGCGCTATGATTCAGGCAGAGATGCACGGTGGCTTCAGGCAGGGTGCACTGTAGTTCAGGTGGAGGTGCCTTATAGTTCGAGCAGACCGATGGGTCGGACCAGCAGGCGACTAGGTACAGGGATGACCAAGAGAGTTGTCAGAGCAAGCCGAAGTCGGGGCGGGCAGCAATTGGGGTTAACAGAGACAAGCCGGATCAGATAACAGGTGTACAGGAATCAGAAGTCAATAGCAGGGGTCTCGGGAACGCTGTAGACCAGACAGCAAGAAGCAAGGTAGGCAGATAGTTTAAATACCTTGTTTGGCGCCAAATGCTGTCACCGCGCGCGCTCCCGCGAACGCACGCGCGCGCGTGCGCGCTCCCATGAACGCGCGCGCCCGTGCACGCCGATCGCGCTATTGTGCACGCGCATGCGCGGAATGGACCTATGGAGTGTAGACAATCTCCTGGCGGCACTGTTGCCAGGCAGATTGTAAAAACGCCTTTCCTGACATTGCCCCCCCCCAAGGGGCAGCCTCCGGATGCCCAACTGGGCCACTTTGTCTGGGTGAGATCTCTCAAAGTCCTTGATTAGCCTTTCCGCGTGGACATTCATCTCTGGCTCCCATGAGTTTTCTTCTGGGCCGTAACCCTTCCATTTCACCAGGTATTGGATCTGGTTTCGTCTTCGTCTACAACCCAGAATGGACTCAACCTCAAATTCCTCTTCTCCATCGATAAGCACGGGTTCGGGGGGATTGGTGTCCCGATCTGTAAAGGGATCGGGGACCGTGGGCCTAAGCAGGGCTACATGAAAAACTGGGTGGATCCGGAAGGACTCAGGCAGTTTCAATTCGTAAGCTACCTCGTTAATCTTCCTTGTTATAGGGAAGGGACCCACGAATTTAGGGCCCAACTTCTTGGATGGGCATGCCAATTTTAGATTCAGGGTAGAGAGCCAAACTTGGTCCCCAGGTGCCAGGTTGAGCTCCCCTCTCCTCTTCCTGTCGAAAATTTCCTTGTTGTAGCTTTGTGCCTTAGTCATGGTCTCCTGGAGAAGTTTATTGTTGGTGAAGAAGAAATTTAGAGTTTCCTGGGCGGCTGGTACCGGACATTCGGGCATGTTGTTAGATAGAAATAATGGGTGAAACCCGTAGTTTGCGAAAAATGGGGATTGCTTGATGGCAGAATGAACAGAGTTGTTGTAGGCAAACTCAGCAAGAGGCAAAAGAGGGGCCCAATCGTTCTGGGAGAAGCTTGAAAAGCAGCGCAGGTACTGCTCGAGCGTTTGATTGGTGCGCTCTGTTTGGCCGTTGGTTTGGGGATGGTATGCTGAGGAAAAGAACAGATCGATCTTCAGTGATTTACATAGTGCTCTCCAAAATCTTGATGTAAACTGTACCCCCCGGTCAGATGTAATGTTAGCAGGTACACCGTGCAGCCTTACTATTTCCCTGATGAAGATCTTTGCAGTCTCAGAGGCCGAGGGGACGCCCCTCATGGGTAGGAAATGGGCCATCTTGGAGAGTCTATCCACCACTACAAAGATGGTCGTAAAGTCTTCTGATGGAGGTAGTTCAACTATGAAGTCCATTGAGATCATCCTCCATGGCCTCTCCGGGACGGGTAGTGGTTTTAGTAACCCCCAGGCTCTGGTTTTGCTGTTTTTGTTCTGGATGCAGGTGGTACAAGATTCCACATAGCGCTTGCAATCTTGGGATAATCGTGGCCACCAGAATGTCCGCTGGAGAAGTTCGGAAGTTTTGTACACACCGAAGTGGCCGGCTAACTGGTGGTCATGACAGGATTTCAAGACGGCCACCCGAAGTTGTTGAGGTACAAAAATCTTGTCCTTGTTCCACAGCAGACCGTCTTTAGACTGTAGGGCAAGGCCAGGAACTGGGCATGGTCCTGAGGAGGCCTGTCTGATTTGGGACAGGAGGTCCTCTTGTAACAGGAGGAAGTTACCGGGAGGTAGAATGGTATCCGGAGGGGAAAGGACCTTAGGTTCGGCAAACATCCGGGAAAGGGCGTCCGGTTTGGTGTTCTTTGATCCGGGTCGGTACGTGATGTGAAACGAAAATCGGGTAAAAAAGAGTGCCCACCTGGCCTGGCGTGGTCTCAGTCTCTTGGCAATCTTTAAGTATTCCAAGTTCTTATGGTCGGTATAGATCAGGATAGGATGTGCTGCTCCTTCCAGGAGGTAGCGCCATTCCTCAAGTGCGGACTTTATTGCCAGAAGTTCCCTGTCCCCGACGTCGTAGTTTTTCTCGGCCTCTGTTAGTTTACGGGAGAAGAAGGCTACTGTATGCAATGCGGCCTTTGGGCCTTGTCTCTGGGAAAGTATTGCTCCAACTGCCACTTCAGAGGCATCCACCTCCAAGATGTAAGGTAAGGCCGGGTTAGGGTGCTTTAGGACAGAGGCCGAGATGAACAGATTCTTAAGGTTAGCGAAGGCGGCCTGAGCTTCGGGGGACCAGTGAAACCGGTTACCTTGTTTAGTTAAGTTGGTAATGGGGGCAATGATAGAGGAGAATCCTTTAATGAATTTCCGGTAGAAGTTCGCAAAGCCCACGAAGCGTTGGATCCCCTTCTTATCGCTGGGGGCTGGCCAATCCAGAATGGCCGTGACCTTCTGAGGGTCCATCTTAATACCCTCTACCGAAATGATTAGCCCTAGGAACTGAATATCTTGTTGTTCGAATGCACATTTCTCGGGCTTGGCGTACAAACCATGTTGGCGAAGTCGGGCCAATACCTTCCGGACGTGTTCACAATGGTCGGTTAAGGAGGAAGAGAAGACCAGGATATCGTCTAGGTAGACGATGACGAATAGATCTAGGTAGTCTCTAAAAATATCGTTTATGAAATGTTGGAACGTGGCAGGGGCATTGCATAGCCCGAAGGGCATGACCAGGTATTCAAAGTGCCCGAATCTGGTGCGAAACGCTGTTTTCCATTCATCACCGCTCCGAATGCGGACTAAGTTGTAGGCGCCGCGGAGGTCCAATTTAGTGAAAATGGCTGCTGTCCCAAGTCTTTGAAAAAGTTTGGGTACTAATGGCAGGGGATACCTATTTTTAATAGTTATTTTATTCAGGGCTCTGTAATCCACACAGGGGCGTAGGGAGTGGTCCTTCTTTTCTACAAAGAATATACCGGCTCCGGCAGGAGAGGTGGAGGGACGTATGAATCCCTTCTCTAAGTTGTCATCCAGATACGTCTTGAGAGTTCCAAGCTCTAGTTCAGATAAGGGGAAAATTCTTCCAAAAGGGACCTCTGCCCCCGGAAGAAGGTCAATAGGGCAATCGTAGGGCCTGTGCGGAGGTAGAGTCTCCGCGCCCTTCTTGCTAAAGACATCTAGAAAGTTGTGATAGGCCTCCGGGACCAGCCGCCGGTTCTCCATATCACTCCCCAGACAAAGTAATGGGGACGAGGTGTCGGATGGTGCTGGAAAACAGTGTTCACGGCAATAGAGAGATGGAAAGCGAACCTCTCCAGTGTTCCAGTCGATCTGAGGATTATGAGCTTTTAGCCATGGTATCCCCAAGATAATTGGGAAGAGAGGGGATTCTATAATGTCCAAGCACAATAGTTCTTGATGCATGTCCGCAGTGGTTGTGCGCAGGGGAATAGTCTGCTGTGTCACTGGTCCTGATCTGATGGCCGATCCGTCGGCAAGGTGGACCGTGAGTTCTTTAGGTCTGGGCCTCAATGGGACTTGATGTTTCAAGGCGAAGGAAAGGTCCATGAAGCCGCTGCAGGCACCGGAGTCAATAATGGCGGGAGTCCGGATGTTCCTTCCTGGGAGCTGTAGAGAGATGGAAACGATCAGGTGAGCGGAATGGTTAGGCAGAACAGGCGAGACAGTAGAGGAGAGGTGGCACTTACGCAGTTTAGCGGGGCACATCCTCACGTAATGTCCTGAGTCCCCGCAGTAGAGGCAGAGGTTGTGAACCCGGCGTCGCTGGCGCTCCTCCGGAGTAAGCGAAGGTCGGATCAACCCCAGTTGCATGGGTTCAGAGGCATCGGTAGTGGAGCGTGGGGAGGTCGAAGAAGCGGAATGAGGAGGATAGGGTACCCGTGGCAACATCCATACTGGACGGGATGGTCCCGCTGACCGTTCAGCTCTACGCTCCCTTAGTCGCCTGTCGATCTGAATAGCTTGAAGGATCAAGGCATCGAGCGTGTTCGGTATACCGACCCGGGCCAACTCGTCCTTTAAGGGCTCAGATAGTCCCAGCCAGAATTGGTGTCGCAGGGCGGCGTCGTTCCAGCTGGTATCGGCGCTCCAGTGCCTAAAATCTGATACGTAATCCTCAGCGGCTCTGCGACCCTGCTGGAGAGAGCATAATGCTGCTTCGGCGGTAGCGGCCAGTTGAGGGTCCTCATAGAGGAGGTCCATGGCCTGGAGGAAAGTACTTAGTTGGTCAAGGCAGGTGTTTTTCTGTTCCAGGAGGCGGTGTGCCCAGGCCTGAGGTTCCCCGGACAATAGGGCTATGACAAAGCCCACCTTGGTAGATTCAAGGGAGAAGGTCCTGGGCTGTAGCGCAAAGAAAAGTTTGCAGGCGTTACGAAAGGCCCTGTACTTGCCGCGGTCCCCAGAGAACCTCTCCGGAGTAGGGACCCTGGGTTCAGGTGGCAACATGACAACCGACGGTGCAGGTGAGGTACCTGATGCGACAGGTGCTGAGGTAGCCAGGGTCTGGACACGCTCCTCTAGCCGGGTATATCCCTCTTGCAAACTCCTGACTGCAGCAGTAAGTCCGTCCAGGTGGCGGCATAGTTCCTCCATGGGAGAGGCCCCCTGCGTAGGCTCCGACATGGCTGTCTGGTACTGTCACGTACCTTGTGATGGGAGCCCAACGTGCAGGGAGCGGCCTCTCGTAAACCCCTGGCTCGAGAGCCCCTGATAGAGCAGACAGAGGCTCAGGAGGACAGGGGGCACAAGTGCCTGGCAGGTAAGCAGGATATTGGGTAGTTGCGGCAGCAGATGGTGCACGGCAAACTGGAACAGTCCAAGGATAGCTGGAAGGTGCACAGTAGGACTAATCAGAATGCAGACAACAGGCAGATGTATAGAAGTCCCAGATCAGACTGCGGAAACAAGGTGGTGTATTGTAGTACAGGCTGAGGTGTGCTGTAGCTCAGGCACAGGTGCAGGGTAGTTCAGGCAGAGATGCGCTATGATTCAGGCAGAGATGCACGGTGGCTTCAGGCAGGGTGCACTGTAGTTCAGGTGGAGGTGCCTTATAGTTCGAGCAGACCGATGGGTCGGACCAGCAGGCGACTAGGTACAGGGATGACCAAGAGAGTTGTCAGAGCAAGCCGAAGTCGGGGCGGGCAGCAATCAGGGTTAACAGAGACAAGCCGGATCAGATAACAGGTGTACAGGAATCAGAAGTCAATAGCAGGGGTCTCGGGAACGCTGTAGGCCAGACAGCAAGAAGCAAGGTAGGCAGATAGTTTAAATACCTTGTTTGGCGCCAAATGCTGTCACCGCGCGCGCTCCCGTGAACGCACGCGCGCGTGCGCGCTCCCGTGAACGCGCGCGCCCGCGCACGCCGATCGCGCTATTGTGCACGCGCATGCGCGGAATGGACCTATGGAGTGTAGACAATCTCCTGGCAGCACTGTTGCCAGGCAGATTGTAAAAACGCCTTTCCTGACAGTTATGCTGAGTGACTATGCTCTTCCTCCTCAATGTTCATGCTGATAGCTTGTAAGAACATTTTTGGTTCTGGGCACTGCCACCAGTGGCTAAGGCCCAATTTTTCAGCTCCTGTTTAACAGGGGCGTGTAATTTCAATTTTTGATGCAATACTTTGCAGCAGGGCTCATTCCTGCGCTCCAACTATAGTATCTGTGAGGGGTTGCAGTGTTGTGGCACCAGTGCCTAAGGCACAATTTTTCTGCCCCTGTTTAACAGGGGCGTGTAATTACAATTTTTGCTGCAATTATTTGCAGCAGGGCTCATTCATGCGCTCCAACTAGAGTTTCTGTGAGGGGTTGCAGGTTTGTGGCACCAGCACCTGTGCCTAAGGCCCAATTTTTCTGCCCCTGTTCAACAGGGGCATGTAATTACAATTCTTGATCTAATATTTCACAGCAGGGCCTGTTCCTGCGCCCACCAAGAGTAACTGTGAGGCCTTACAGTGTTGTGGCAACACCAACACCTAAGGCCCAAATTTCTGCAGAGTATATAGGGCAGGCGCCTACTTTCAAACATCCAACTTACAAACGACTCCTACTTGCAAACGGAGATAGACAACAGGAAGTGAGAGGAAATCTACCCCTAGGAAGGGAAATTATCTCCTGTGAAGCCCTGTACACACGGCCGAGAATCCTGTCAGGAAAAAAAACGTTGTTTTTCCTGATGAGATTCCTGGCAAGCTTTTCTTGCCAAGCCGTGCATACAGACAGCCATTCAAAAGAACCGCCGTTCTTTTGAATGGCAAGAACGCAGTGACGTCATCAACTACGACGAGCATGCGCTCGTCACATTCGATGCTGTCGCCGCCATCTTGCTTCACCCTACACTACCCTTGTAAGCTACCGTGCATGAGTCAAAGTCTCATCGAGCATGCGCGGGCTTACCAGAGGACAGGTAAGCTTGTAGCCTCATACACACGCACAGTTTTCTCGTCGGGAAACAGGCCGTCGAGAATCCCGACGAGGAAATAGAGAGCAGGTTCTCTATTTTTCTCGTCGAGATTCCCAGCAGTTTTCTCGACGAGAAACCATACACACAAACGGTTTTCTCGGCAAAAAGCTCTGCCAGCAGTTTTCTTGCCGAGAAACCCGGCCGTGTGTACAAGGCTTAAGAGTTAATTTGGGAAAAACATGTCTCCTCTCCACTTATGCTTTATCACCAATCCTTGTTTCACTAAAAACCCCAAATTTTCAAAAACCAATTGTCATTGGGACAGAAAGTGAGGTGAAATCTTCTGAAGAGGTGCACAGACAGAAAAACAAATGTTACAGGGGTGATAACCCTTCCCTATGTTTTCCAATAAGCTTAAAAATGTATTTTTTGGCTGGAGCTACACTTTAAAAATGTACCAGTTCTAAATTACAAACAGATTCTACTTATGAACAAACCTACAGTCCCTGTCTTGTTTGCACCACCTGTATACTGCTGTATAGAGTATATAGGGCCTGGGGGCCCCACGCCTTTCCTTTTTTTAATTTGGGTGCGGGGTTCCCCTTAATATCCATACAAGACCCAAATGGGCTGGGGGGAGGGGGGTACCCATGCCGATTTTCTCAGTTTTCGCAGTTTTAAATTACTTTTTTTTCTTTTAGAAATGTCATTTTGTGCAGGGACAGTTCTAAACACGTGAAACACGTGCCACTTCAGAGGCATACAATAGACACCCCCCAGGTATGATATTTAAAGGAATATTTCACTTTTTTTCCCACTTTAACCACTTGCCGACGGCTGGCCGTCATGTGACGTCCTCGGCTTTGTGGGGCTATATCTGAATAATGCCTGCAGCTACAGACATCATTCAGATATCGGCATTTTCAGCCGGCGTTCCCTACACTATAAGAATGATCATAGCGGCTGTTCCACTGCTTGATCGTTCTTACAGGCGGCGAGAGGGGACGTCCCTCCCTCCAGCCGCCCTCCGGTGCTTCTACCGACTCGGTAGAGTTGGTGACAGGATCCGCCGGGCCCTGTGCTTCTACCGACTTGGTGAGTCGGTGACAGGATCCGCCGGCCCCGGATGTTGATCATAGAGATTTCCGGCGGACCAGATGGTGGCGGACCAGTAGGTGGCCAGCCTACAAGGTGATTGCACCATATCCTAACTCTACAATATAAACACCAAAAGAATAGAGGAGGACACTGGGAATTTTTAGGTGCTACTAGTAAATATACTGTACAACATACAGTATATAACCCACTATTTACAAGGTAGCAAAGCAGTTTTTTTTTCATGTTTATCATATTGTTCTCATTTAAACAACATGTTTAAAAGATACAGGAGTGATAGGTACAAATATTAACCCTATATATACACAGTGGGGAAAATAATTATTTGATCCTCTGCAGATTCTGTAGTTTGCCCAATTACAAAGAAATGAAGAGTCTATAATTGTTATCATAGGTGTATTTTAACCCCTCTGCTGCCAGGCCCTGTGCTCCATTTTTACACTCAGTTGGCCAGACCATTTTTTAAATTTTTCCTTTGCTTTTTTATTTATCACTTATAGATTTAAGAGTTTGTAAAAGACCCCCAAAACATATCTGTTCTGAAAGCACATGACCAGTAGAATGAAATGTTTATTGTTTATCAAAACAATATTTTTGCAAAAAATCCACTTAAATCATTATTAGCAAATAAAAAAACAGCAAATTTTACAAATTTCCTACTAAATATAAAAGTTTAACCTGTTTTGAGTTAATAAATAACAAATATTTGTAACTTTTAAATTGCGCCTTTTTGCAAAATGATGAAAATCGAACAGACACAAAAGTGTAAATATCCAAATCTCTCTAAAAATCTGAAGGTTTTTATTTTTCCCTTACAGCTTTAAGAATTTGTAAAAGACCCTCCCAAGCCATATATTTTATGAAAGCACATGACCTATAGAATAAAAAGAAGGTGCTACAGATTTTTAGGCCCCGCATTATTTGCGCAAATGTTTATCAAAACAATATATTTGCAAAAAATACACTAAAACCATTATTAGCCGATAAAAACACAGCTAATTTTACTAAATTCCTCCTAAATCCCTACTAAATATAAAAGCTTAACCTGTATGGAGTTAATACATAACAAAAAATAAAAAAATTTACATTGCGCCTTTTTGTAAAATGGTGAAAATCGAATGCACACAAAAATGGAAGTTTTCATTTTTCCTTCGCAGCTTTCAGAATTTGTGATATTTTCTGAAAGAATATGACTGATTTTTTAGGCCCTGCAGTATTTGCGCAAATATTTATCAAATCAATTTTTTCGCAAAAAATACACTAAAACAATTATTAGCTGATAAAAACACACAATTTTACAAAATTCCTGCTAAATATACAAGCTTAACCTGTGTTGAGTTAATAAATAGCAAATATTTGTAAATTTTAAATTGCACCTTTTTGCGAAATGGCGACAATCAAACGTACCCAAAAATGTCTCAAAAATGTTGGATGTTTTAATTTATCACTTACAGCTTTCAGATTTTGAAAAAGACCCCCAAACTATACATTTTCTGAAAACACATGTCCAGTAGAATAAAAAGAAGGTGCTACTGATTTTTTTAGCCCCACAATACTCCCGCAAATATTTATCAGATCACTATTTTCACTAAAAAAACGCAAAAGAAAATCCTTATTTGCACATAAAACCACAACATAACTTCTGCTAAATTCCTACTAAGGCCTCACTCAATGGGGTGTGCTACATCGTACGCCCATGGAGGGCTGTGTTTACCCGCACGCAAACGGAACACCTGTACATTCCTGTGCAGCTGCTGTGTCCCAATTGACATCAACAGGATTGCCTGCATGGGATGCATGGAAAACCCTTGCATCCCTGTGCAGCTAAACATGGCCTTTCTGTAGTATACTCTGTGTGAACAAGGCCTTTGGTCTTGTTTAGACTTGTGGTTGGGGGCGGCAAAAATGCACAGTTAAGCTCCGTTTTAGCTGCCTACCAAATGCCCCCCGCCCCTAAAGAGGAGCTCTAGTCTCCCCCCAAAAAATTAAAAGTCAGCAGATATCCAAATACTGTAGCTGCTGACGTTTATTAACCACTTAAGCCCCGGACCATTTGGTAGCTAGAGGACCAGAGGTGATTTCAGAATTTTGCACTGCGCTGCTTTAACTGTAAATTGTGCGGACATGCAATGTTGTACCCAAACGAAATTTGCGTCCTTTCTTCCCACAAATAGAGCTTTCTTTTAATGGTATTTGATTGCCTCTGCGATTTTTTATATTTTGCCACAAGTTGCGGGAATATGAAACTTTTTTTTTTTTGCACAAAGTTGTCACTAAATGATATATTGCTCACACATGCCATGGGCATATGTGAAATTACACCCCAAAATACATTCTGTTGCTTCTCCTGAGTACGGGGATACCACATGTGTGGGACTTTTTGGGAGCCTAGCCGCGTACGGGACCCCAAAAACCAAGCACCGCCTTCAAGGTTTCTAAGGGCATACATTTTTGATTTCACTCCTCACTACCTATCACTACCTATCACAGTTTTGAAGGCCATAAAATGCCAAGATGGCACAAAACCCCCCCAAATGACCCCATTTTGGAAAGTAGACACCCCAAGCTATTTGCTGAGAGGCATTTTGAGCCCATTGAATTTTTTTTTTTTGTCCCAAATGATTGAATAATGACAAAAAGAAAAAAAAAATGTACAAAAGTTGTCACTAAATGATATATTGCTCACACATGCCATGGTTATATGTGGAATTGCACCCCAAAATAAATTTTGCCGCTTCTCCTGAGTACGGGGATACCACATGTGTGGGACTTTTTGAGAGCCTAGCCGCGTACGGGGCCCTGAAAACCAAGCACCGCCTTCAGGATTTCTAAGGGCACAAATTTTTGATTTCACTCCTCACTACCTATCACAGTTTTGAAGGCCATAAAATGCCAAGATAGCCCAAAACCCCCACAAATGACCCCATTTTGGAAAGTAGACACCCCAAGCTATTTGCTGAGAGGCATGGTGAGTATTTTACAGCTCTCATTTGTTTTTGAAAATGAAGAAAGACATTTTTTTTTTTTTTTTTCAATTTTCAAAACTTTGTGACAAAAAGCGAGATCTGCAAAATACTCAACATACCTCTCAGCAAATAGCTTGGGGTGTCTACTTTTCAAAATGGGGTCATGTGGGGGGGTTTTGTGCCATCTGGGCATTCCATGGCCTCCGAAACTGTGATAGGCAGTGAGGAGTGAAATCAAAAATTTACACCCATAGAAATCCTGAAGGCGGTGCTTGGTTTTCGGGGTCCTGTACGCGGCTAGGCTCCCAAAAAGTCTCACACATGTGGTATCCCCATACTCAGGAGAAGAAACAGAATGTATTTTGGGGTGCAATTCCACATATAACCATGGCATGTTTGAGCAATATATAATTTAGTGACAACTTTTTGTAAATTTTTTTTTTCTTTTTGTCATTATTCAATCACTTGGGACAAAAAAATGAATATTCAATGGGCTCAACATGCCTCTCAGCAAATAGCTTGAGGTGTCTGCTTTCCAAAATGGGGTCATTTGGGGGGGGTTTGAACTGTCCTGGCATTTTATGCACAACATTAGGAAGCTTATGTCACACATCATCCACTCTTCTGACCACTTGAAGACAAAGCCCTTTCTGACACTTTTTGTTTACATGAAAACATTTTTTTTTTGCAAGAAAATTATGTTGAACCCCCAAACATTATATATATTTTTAAAGCAAAGGCCCTACAGATTAAAATAGTGGGTGTTGCATTTTTTTTTTCACACAGTATTTGCGCAGCGATTTTTCAAACGCATTTTTTGGGGGAAAAACACACTTTTTTTATTTTTAATGCACTAAAAAACACTATATTGCCCAAATGTTTGATGAAATAAAAAAGATGATCTTAGGCCGAGTACATGGATACCAAACACGACATGCTTTAAAATTGCGCACAAACGCGCAGCGGCGACAAACTACATTCATTTTTAAAAGCATTTAAAAGCCTTTACAGGTTACCACGTTAGATTTACAGAGGAGGTCTACTGCTAAAATTACTGCCCTCGATCTGACCTTCGTGGTGATACCTCACATGCATGATGCAATTGCTGTTTACATATGACGCTAGACCGACGCTTGCGTTCGCCTTTGCGCAAGAGCAGGGGGGGACAGCGGTGCTTTTTTTTTATTATTTATTTTGCTTTTTTATTTTATTTTTAAACTGTTCCTTCCATATTTATTTATTTTTACCATTTTTATTGTTATCTCAGGGAATGTAAATATCCCCTATGATAGCAATAAGTAGTGACAGGTACTCTTTTTTTGAAAAAAATTGGGGGGTTAGACCCTAGATCTTTCCTCTGCCCTCAAAGCATCTGACCACACCAAGATCGGTGTGATAAAATGCTTTCCCAATTTCCCAATGGCGCTGTTTATATCCGGGGGGGGGGGACATTCCCTCCCACTGCCTGTAAAAGCAGTCTAGAGGCTAATTATCTGCTAGAATTGCTTTTACATGAAAGCCGGCCACTGGCTGAAAAGAATATTACCAAGATGATACCTAAACCCGCAGGCATCATTCTGGTATAAACATTCAAAGTCCAGCAACATACCAGTACGTTGCTGGTCCTTGTTGGACATGTATTGTAATCTTTTTTTTCATGCAGCCTGTTGGCTGAACGAAAAAAAGAGATTGATCGGTAGGTATGCCCACCATTAGAATACCTCCCTTCATCCACCCACTTCTAATGATGGGCATATATGCCGAAGCATGGGGGCATCCTCCCGCAAAAAAGTTATGCCACGTACACACGGTCGGACTTTTCCACGGGCAAGCCTTCGTCGGAATTTCGACCGTATGTACGCGGCATAAAAGGTTATGCCGCGTACACACGGTCGGACTTTTCCACGGGCAAGCCTCCGTCGGAATTTCGACCGTATATACGCGGCATTAGGAGAAAAATCGCTCCTCCGCCCCTGCTGCCCCCATGCTTCGGCATATATGCTCTTTTTTTTAACTGTGGTGGTGAAATCACCTCCTACAGCGTTGGAGTCACGGCTTTATGTATCGTGGGAGCAAACGCTGTTGCTGTCAAGATAAATAGATCCACGCTGCAACTGAATGGCGTACCTGAAAACAAAAAATTACATACCTGAAAAGCAAGCATGATAAAACATTGCAGAATAGAATACAGTAAAAAAGAGCAGAACAATAGAGGAGAAAATAGAGAGAGAGAGAGAGAGAACAATAAAACGACAACTATTTTTGTTTTTTTTCTTTTATTTTTTTTTGTGTTTTGTTTTTTACGTTTTTTTTTTTCTTTTTTACACTTTTTTTTGTAACTTTAACAACTGTAATGGTTCGGGTCTCTCAAAATGTAATGGCATCTTGGGAGACCCTGTGTAAGTGTGTCCTAGTCTGTGAAATGCTGTACCCTACGCTAAAACTTCACTTTTGAGTGGAAGCGTTCAAAACATTCACCAATGCAAAGACCAGGCTTGTCAGGACAGAGTGGACAAAAAACACGGGTGTCACGCCTAAATCCGCGCTTGCTACAGACACAACATCTTTTTTGGGGGGTTCGTTGGGTAGGGGTACTCGGGAGGGCATACGGATAATGCCTCTCATGCAGCCGGCTTACTACATTTGGTTGGGGATGGTGAGGTGCAGAACCGCCTGGATACAGGAGTTCTGTGACAATCTCATTCTGGAATTTTAGGAGAGATAACGTCCCGCCTGAAGCTCTGTATAGCACATGAGCATTCAGCAAAGCCAATTGGAATAAGGATAGAGACACTTTTTTGTACCAGCGTCTCGCCTTACGGTCAATTAGATACGACGCCAACAACTGGTCGTTGAGGTCCACCCCTCCCATATTTTTGTTATATTCGTGGACACAGAGGGGTTTCTCCACAACACCAGTCGCCGTAGGAATTTGGACTGTCGTGTCTGCATGAAGGGAGGTAAGAAGGAAAACATTCTTATTGTCCCTCCACTTCATAGCGAGCAAATTATTACACTTTACGCAGGCTCTCTCCCCCAGCCTAAGACGGGCATCTACAAGCCGCTGGGGAAAGCCCCGGTGATTAGGTCGCACGGTGCCACATGCTCCAATCTGATGATCAAACAAGTGACTAAACAGTGGCACACTCGTGTAATAATTGTCCACATACAAGTGGTACCCCTTTCCGAATAAGGGTGACACCAAGTTCCACACTATCTTGCCAGCGCTCCCTATGTAATCCGGGCAGTTGACCGGCTCAACCTGACTATCTCTTCCCTCATAAACCATAAAGCTCCATACATAGCCTGTTGCCCTGTCACAGCACTTATAGAGCTTGACCCCGTATCTGGCACGCTTGCTGGGAAGGTACTGCTTGAAAGCCAAGCGGCCAGAAAATTTAATCAGGGACTCATCAACGCAGACAACTTGATCGGGAATAAACAAGGCTGCAAAACGTTCATTGAAGTGGTTTATGAGGGGCCGAATTTTATAGAGCCGGTCGTATTCAGGGTCCCCACGTGGACGACAAAGTTCATTGTCGTTGAAGTGCATGAACCGCAAAATCTGCTTGTATCGTGTCCTGGGCATGGAGGCAGAGAACACGGGCATGTGGTCAATTGGGTGCGTGGACCAATAAGCACGCAATGATGGGAATTTATGTGTGCCCATGTTGAGGGAAAGGCCCAGAAAGGTCTTAAATTCGGAAACCGTAATTGGTTTCCAATCTTTGGCAATTTTAGGCAACTGGGGGTTAGCGGCGATGAATTGACCAGCATACAAATTACTCTGGTCCACAATAGATCTATAGAGATCTTCCGTGAAAAACAGCGAATAAAAATCGATTGGCATAAAATCAGCTGTTTCCACCTGAATACCGGGTTGGGCAGTGAATGGGGGAAGTACGGGTTCTGCAGAAGTGGTGGGGACCCAATCAGGATAGGCGAATTCTGCAGGAAGGGCACTATGGGCACGATGGGCCTGCCTTTGTCTTCTTGGTGGCAGCGGGACACTACTTGTGCTTGCCACCTCGCCAGCTTGAACTGCACTTATGGGACTCGCCACGTCACCACGTGATACTGCAGTGCTGGATGTACGCCCAGGCTGTACTAGGCCGCTGGTGCTTGCCAATTCACCAGAAGGAATAGCGGCGCTAGTACTACTCTGCTCCATGATACGAGAGCCCTGCGGTTCTTGCTCCTCAACAACCTCAGAAGATCGGGATCGGGTACGCCTGACCTTAGCAGGGACCTCAACTTCGTCGTCAGAGCTATCTGACGTGGGGCCGCTGACGTCACTGTCTTCTACGGGAAGATATTCTGAGCCTGAATCTGACAGATGCGTGACCTCCTCTTCACTATCTGTCATGCTCAGAATCTCGTAGGTCTCTTTACTAGTGTACCTTCGTCTTGACATTTTGGGCTCTAAATTTAGGGGTACACTAGTAAGATTCACAGGTAAAAAAAGCAGACTGTCACCAAATGTATCAAACGCTACCAAAAAAACTGTTAGCGATCGCAGGGATCAGGACTGTCTCTACGAACGCAGTTATGTGTGTTGTGTTTGGTAAGTGACAGTGATCGATCGATACTGCACTTGGGTGGGCTGGGCTGGGCTGGGCGGAGGGGCTAAACGCAGGTGCTAGCAGGTATCTGGGCTGATCCCGCTAACACTGCGTTTTTGGGAACCCTAAACCGCTGAGGACGCTAGTATAGATCTGATCAAATCAGATATTGATCTGTTCAAATACTATACCACTAAGGGAGGTGTATGCTTTGCGCGTGGGTGTTAGCATTACTGGCACTAACCTGACGCTGCCTGGGGCGACGCAGACCCTCTCTGACGCTAAAACCTAATTGATATCAGCCGCCGGGCGATCAGGGGGTTAAACCTTTATTGGGTTATATACGGCGGGTGCCCTGATGCTATAAAAAGCAAACTAACCAACCAGCGTCACCTGTAACCTTTATATGGTGATCACTGGTGAAAGGGTTAACTAGGGGCAATCAGGGGGTTAAAACCTTTATTAGGTTAAATATGGGGGTACCCGACGCTATATAAAAACCTGACGGGTTACCTAAATAACTAAATAACTAACTGGGTAACCAGTGTCACCAGTGACGCTTATACGGTGATCACTGGTGAAAGGGTTAACTCTAGGGGCAATCAGGGGGTTAAAATAATATATTGGGGTACCTGACGCTAATAAAAACCTGCGGCGAACCTAAAAATAATTAACTAGCTATCTAGGACACCAGCGACAAGAAAAAAGCGATCGGAAAAACGATCGCTTAGTGACGCTGGCGTTAGGGGGTGAAAGGGTTACCTGGGGGGCGATCAAGAGGTTAAACCTTTATTAGGGGGGGTTAGGGGGCTACCCTGGACCTAAAGGGGCCTAATCCTAACTGCCCTGCAACTTTTTACAGTCACAAATGACACTGATTGCAGTGATCAGTAAAAAAAATGATCACTGCAAATGGTGCACTGTGACTGGGGGTACTGGGGGTGATCTGGGGGTGACTGGGGGGTGTAAGTGTGCCTACATGTACTGGTGTCAGTGGGCTGTTGGTGCACTTACTGTGTGATGTCTTCTCTCCTCGCGCCGGATCGAAAAGACCGCCACGAGGAGAGATGACATCACTTCCTCTGCCTGTGTTTACATTACACAGGCAGGGGAAGCTCTCTCATTCGCCGGGAGCGATCGAGAGGGGGTGGCCGGAATTGAACGGCCGTCCCCTCATGCCGGATCGCTCCCGAACACTTAACCACCGCTCACTGTACAGAAGGGGGGTCCGATCGGACCCCCCAACTATACAAAGGCGATCACGTAGATCTACGTGATTCTGCCTGTCGGTGCCATTCTGCCGACGTATAATTACAGTGGGCGGTCGTTAAGTGGTTAAGGACACTTACCTGTCCAGGGATCCAGTGATGTCAGCACCCGAGCTGATTCTTCTGTTGGCTTTGGTTGCGGGTGCCGGCATCTTGACTAAGGGAAATCGGGCAGTGAAGCCTTTCAGCTTCACAGCCGGTTTCCTTCTGCGCATCAGCGAGTCGCGCTGTGCTTTGTCAGTGGTCCCGCATTCTTCTGTGTGTGTCTCAGAAGGCTGCAGGGGGAAGGAGGAGGGGCCCAACAGCTTTGTAGCTTGCCGCGGCAATCTTACCCAGAAGTGGTAGTGGTGACCTGTCAAAACCAGGTACCCGTTCCCCCAAAAAGGTGCCAAATGTGGCAGTGGAGTGGCGGAGGATGCAACAAGCAGAGTTTCCCCTTTTGGGTGGAGCTCTGCTTTAAGCTGTAATAGGCAGTGGACAGGGTGCTGATGCCGCAATGCTTTGCACCCACGGAAAACTTGACCCAACTTGTAGCGATGTCTTTCGCCGAACAATACACATTCATGTCAAGGGGATG
The DNA here is from genome assembly GCA_029206835.1 of Rana muscosa. NCBI lineage: Eukaryota > Metazoa > Chordata > Amphibia > Anura > Ranidae > Rana > Rana muscosa. Next base: position 1,164,914,714 of record CM055116.1, read on the forward strand.
CGCGGGAATCTCCCCGCCACCTTGTGCAATGCATGCGGTTGCAGTGCATTTTTTGGTAAATGGGGCTAAAGTTGGCGGTGAGGAGGCATCACACGTCTGTCAGTAGCCTCTGAAGCTTGATCCAAATGTGGATTGGGCTTCAGAGACAAGGGAGATTTAGACAGTCTTACCCTACTTTTGTTTTTATGTATTTTTTTTTACAACTTTTTATTTTGAAACTTCGAGTTGCCAAGCGACAGCCAAGAAACCTTAAGGATTTAGAGAAGAGTGGACCAAAATCCCTCCTCAGATGTGTGCAAACCTGGTCACCAACTACAAGAAACATATGACCTCTGTGCTTGCCAACAAGAGTTTCTCCACTAAGTACTAAGCCATGTTTTGCTTGGGGATCAAATATTTATTTTACTCACTGAACTGCAACTTAATTTATAACATTTGTTTTATGTGGGTTTTTTTCTGGATTTTTGCTTGATATTCTGTCTATCATTTGAAATACACCTATGGAAAAATGATAGACCCTTCATTTCTTTATAAGTGGGCAAACTTACAAAATCAGCAGGGGATCAAATAATAATTTTCCCCACTGTATGGTTAGACTGTGCTTTTCTACATTTCAGACAATTCTTTATAGGATGACAATTTATTTATTCCTACAATTCTAGTACTGGGGTAGGGGGTTTGTTTTTAATGGGTTTTTTTTCATTCCGCCTTACTTTTTTTAAACATTCCATAGTCCCTTTTTTGAGACTTTCGTTCCTCTCTTTTCCTACAGTTGGAGTAAGCCGGCAGACAATGGGCGGATATGAGGGGCATAAAAGTAAAAAACGCAGGTCACAGCCATCTCAGGGCTTCCACGTTTTCCACTCATTGTACTGAAGATGTACAGAACAAACATGAAATAACTCTTTTCAAACCACAAAAATGTTCTGATGCAGAGAAAAGCCCACATCAGCAAAGTGATCAGAAAAAGACACAGAGGCTTCAGCTTTTCTTACAAGAACACGGATTATGTAGGACTGTAGGTGATATTTGGAAAGGCAGACCTTCCTACTTAGCAGACAGTTGTAGAGTCAGTTGGTAAATAGAGATGATGCGTGAATGAATTTGTTACTAGTCAAAAATTTTGGTGAAATTTTCCTAGTCTTCCCCAAACACAATTTCAACAAAGTAGCGATTCCAGTGTTCATGCAAACCAGTTTGTTATCTTTTTCTGAAAAACAGATCAAGTCTAGGTAATAAAATATTAGGGATACAATTTGAGGAGTAATACCCTACTTTGACCACTAGATGCCACCAACATTCTCCTGGTCATAAAAGAGAAAAAAAAAAATCACAGGAATGTAATAGGCTTACAGTGGTACGTAAAAAAATAAAATTTAATTTTGCAGCTTACCAAGTAATAGATGTGGCTGCATTCGTTTTTTTTTTTTAAGCTTTTATCCCCCCTTATATTTACCTGGTGATCCTGCCAAGAAGTTATTTTTTTTTTTTACTTCATAAAAGCCTCATTCTGGGCAACTAGAAAAAATTATCCCTTGCAGTGGGGATGCCAACTTTGTAGGAATGGAAGGCAAAACCCTGCAAGAAGGTGCACGACAGCCCCAGCCTGGACTTCAACCAAGCCATGCCCCCAACGCATTTCTCTCCGCCCACAGAGCTTAGTTATGGGGATAAGGATCCCATGCAATAGGGGAAATAAATGGCTGCCATTTAAGAAAAATATGAATGGGATCCTTATCCCCATGACTAAGCTCCACGGGCGGAGTTATGCACGTTGGGGGGTGTGTCCTGGTTTGAGCCCAGGCTGAGACTGTCGTGCACCTTCTTGCAGGGTTTTGCAGAGATTTGCAACTTCCAGGACTTTTCCTTTTTCCATGAACTGACCATTTACTTGCTTGACGGTTCAGTTGAGCAACCATACCAGTTATTAACAGCATGCCTTGAATAGGACTGTTTTGAGAAACAGTCAATTTGATGGGTTTAGTTCCCTTTTAAAAAAGAGCAGTACAGCCAAAGCTCATTTGGCTATACTTTTTCTGTGGATCACAGGAGTGGAGAACGTTCTATACTCCTGTGACCCATGTTCAGCCTTTCAGGCTGAAGCCCGCTGTCGGCTGACGTCAGAGCTGGTCCAATATCGCAATCATATGATCTGCCCACAAGCCTGGACCGGCACCTAGCTCAGTGTCTGAAGCCATGAATCAGACAGAGACAAAAGTACAGTTAAATCACACTTGTTTAATAATAAAAGTAAATAGAACAAACGTGGTCAAAACATAGCCAAAGTTCAGTAACCAGAACGGATAGTCAGACAAGCCAGAAAGACAGGAAGCCAGGGATCAGCGTAGTGGAACAGCAAGCAGGATCTGGAGCCAGAAGGAATGTCAGCCAAGCAAGTCTTTAACAGGAATGCAGGTCAGTCTCTGTGACTTTGACCAAGGCGATTATCTGGGCTTAAATTTTTGCTTTCAGTCCAGACAGCTCACCAGGTAAAATAGATGAACGGGGGCATTTTTTTTTCACAGTTGACCTATTATTTTACAAATTCCTTGAAAATTGTCTACAATCACCAGTTTAGTTATTAAACCCCATTTGTGAAAATCTAAAGCAGTGGTCTCCAAACTGCAGCCTGGGGGCCAGATGTGGCCCTTTGCTTGCCTTTATCCGGCCCTTGGGGCACTTCTCCTCCCACTGATAAAAGACTATTCTGCCAACTGACAACAATGGGAAACCATTTCAGCCAGTGGCACCAACAATGGGAAACCATTTCTCCCACTGGCACCATCAATGGGAAACCATTTCTCCCACTGGCACCATCAATGGGAAACCATTTCTCCCACTGGCACCATCAATGGGAAACCATTTCTCCCACTGGCACCATCAATGGGAAACCATTTCTCCCACTGGCACCATCAATGGGAAACCATTTCTCCCACTGGCACCATCAATGGGAAACCATTTCTCCCACTGGCACCATCAATGGGAAACCATTTCTCCCACTGGCACCATCAATGGGAAACCATTTCTCCCACTGGCACCATCAATGGGAAACCATTTCTCCCACTGGCACCATCAATGGGAAACCATTTCTCCCACTGGCACCATCAATGGGAAACCATTTCTCCCACTGGCACTAACAATGGGGAACTATTCCTCCCCCTAATACCAAATGTGGCGATGTTTACTCTCACTGATGCCAGGAAATATTCTAATCCCGCTGGCTACAGTCAGGCCCCACTAAAGTCTAAAGGATAATAAACTGGCCCTTTGTTTAGAAAGTTTGGAGACCCCTGATCTACAGGCTAGGCAGGTAAAAAAGGTCAGATGTTGTTGCTGCCTTCCACACTTCTCTGATAAGCAGAGTTGCTCAGTGGGAGATCTTTCCCATCTCCCTGCCACCACAAAGAGCGATAATGTTAATGCACACAAATTTTGCCCAGGCACATTTGGCAAATCCAGTGCACACTCCTATAGCCGTGTACACACGATCGGTTTTACCGATGAAAACAGTCCGATGGACTTTTTTCATCGAACAAACCGATCGTTTATGGGCCCCATCTGTCTTTTTTCCACCGGTGTTTAAAAATAGAACATGTTTTAAATTTATCCGATGGAAAAAAAAAACGATAGCAAATTACTATCGTCTGTGGGGAACTCCATCGGATAAAAAACCCACGCATGCTCAGAATTAAGTCGACGCATGCTCAGAAGCTAGTGGTAGTAGTTTAGGTTTAAATTTTTAAGAAAACAAAAGGAAGTAAGAATATAGCGGTAGAAAGGAGTAAGCTGGGAGGTGGTATGAGATTGGTGGATATAGAGTTGAGAGGTAGCGAGGAGGGAGAGAGAGAGACTCTAACACATCCTCACTCCTCAGTCAATCCAAAACCACAAGAGATTTTGTCTGGAGATCCACTTGAGGTATGAAAACCTTTAAACCTATGTTTAGAACTAATTGTAGTTTCCAATCAGTTTGCATTTTAACTTGTTTCTGTTTAATGTTTTGTAGTATATAAATAATATATGTAACAGCTTCTAAAACTGTCTGTTTGGTAGAAACTTGAATTCTGAGGTAACATAATAAAATTAAAAATGTTTTAAATGTTTCTCTTTTTTTTGTTCTCTTCTCTTTTCTTGTATTTCATATATGTTCTTACCAATGTTTCCACCTATGATTGGCCATAGTCGGTCCTGTTGGGGTAACATATATGGGAATAACCCATTTCTTAAAGCTTGGAAAAATAACAAGATGGATTGTGCTGTCCTGCCTCACCCTAGCACAGCTTGATCCCAGAAGGGGTGTCGGGGGTGGTGGAACAGCGGTTTACAATCTATGTCTGATTTTCAGTATAGTTGATAATGTTCAATTTTGTCAGATTCTCGTTACTGTAGTACACCACATGACAGACTTGACTAATGTACTTTTCTGTTTATGCAAAACTTCAATAAAAAAGTTTTGAAATTAAGCTAAGCTGAGAGTGTCTGTTACACTTTCTTTCACACTGCCCAAAGCCAGCACCCACAATCCCCCCAGACGGGAGAGGAGAGAGGGCTCGATCTGCACCTCTTCCCCCTACCTCTACCGCTCTGTGTCTGCCCACACTTCAATCCCTGGCGCTGTGCCTCAGAAAAGGAAAGTGGGGGTGGGAAATCTGAAGTCCAGCAGCCTCGGATACATCTGGATGAGAGGTGCTGACTGCCCATTGGTGAGTGAGCTCACCATCCATCCCTGTCTGTGACTGAAGTCTCCCCCTTATCTCTCCTGCCTCTGAGTGAGTACACTAAGGTAAATCAGAGTTCTCAGAGAACCCCTTACATCAGAGTTCCCTTTACACCAGAGGCCACAGTGTCCCCCTTTACATCAGAGTTCTCTCCGCACATCAGAGTTCTCAGTGTACCCCCTTAAATCAGGGTTCCCAGAGCATCCCTTGTGTTGGAATCCCCAGAGTTCTTCCTTACATCAGAGTCTGCAGAGTCTCCCCTTACAGTGAAAGGAAACAGATGTAAAGAGGGAACTCTGTGGCCTCTGATGTAAAGGGGGGAACTCTGTGGACTCTGATGTAAAGGGGGGAACTCTGTGGACTCTGATGTAAAGGGGGGAACTCTGTGGCCTCTGATGTAAAGGGGGGAACTCTGTGGCCTCTGATGTAAAGGGGGGAACTCTGTGTCCTCTGATGTAAAGGGGGGAACTCTGTGGACTCTGATGTAAAGGGGGAACTCTGATGTAAAGGGGGAACTCTGTGGACTCTGATGTACTGTAAAGGGGGAACTCTGTGGACTCTGATGTACTGTAAAGGGGGAACTCTGTGGACTCTGATGTACTGTAAAGGGGGAACTCTGTGGACTCTGATGTAAAGGGGGGAACTCTGTGGCCTCTGATGTAAAGGCGGGAACTCTGTGGCCTCTGATTTAAAGGGGGGAACTCTGTGGCCTCTGATGTAAAGGGGGGAACTCTGTGGCCTCTGATGTAAAGGGGGGAACTCTGTGGACTCTGATGTAAAGGGGGAACTCTGATGTAAAGGGGGAACTCTGTGGACTCTGATGTACTGTAAAGGGGGAACTCTGTGGACTCTGATGTACTGTAAAGGGGGAACTCTGTGGACTCTGATGTACTGTAAAGGGGGAACTCTGTGGACTCTGATGTACTGTAAAGGGGGAACTCTGTGGACTCTGATGTAAAGGGGGGAACTCTGTGGCCTCTGATGTAAAGGCGGGAACTCTGTGGCCTCTGATGTAAAGGGGGGAACTCTGTGGCCTCTGATGTAAAGGGGGGAACTCTGTGGCCTCTGATGTAAAGGGGGGAACTCTGTGGACTCTGATGTAAAGGGGGAACTCGGATGTAAAGGGGGAACACTGTGGACTCTGATGTACTGTAAAGGGGGAACTCTGTGGACTCTGATGTAAAGGGGGGAACTCTGTGGCCTCTGATGTAAAGGGGGAACTCTGTGGCCTCTGATGTAAAGGGGGGAACTCTGTGGCCTCTGATGTAAAGGGGGGAACTCTGTGGCCTCTGATGTAAAGGGGGAACTCTGTGGACTCTGATGTAAAGGGGGAACTCTGATGTAAAGGGGGAACTCTGTGGACTCTGATGTAATGTAAAGGGGGAACTCTGTGGACTCTGATGTACTGTAAAGGGGGAACTCTGTGGACTCTGTTGTAAAGGGGAACTCTGTGGACTCTGATGTAAAGGGGGAACTCTTGTTATTAACTTAATATGATTAGAAATGTTATTTATTAGCAAAATATATGTATAAAAATAAATTGCTGTGCGCCGCTAAAGTGTTCGGGTTTGATTCGAAGAAAAGATGGCAGCCCTACTGAGGCCGCATGGCAGCCCGTGCAAAGGGGGGCAGCCGCCCCCTCCCTCTGGGACCTCGCTCTCCAGCCGAAGACCCCGAGCACATATACAGTTACCTAGCATGCACTGAGGCACTTTCCTCTGCCAATGGCCAGGGCTGTAACTATTTCTATGCTCTCAGGTTTTCTCCCACTGTCCAATATGCCCCATCCTATTGGACCAGTGTGAAAAATTCAGACAACATGAGCAGCACCTGAACACCATGAGCAGACCCTATTAATGGATCCCTGCTGCCTGGTAGGCAGAGAGCATCTAAATTTACCTGGCAGCCTTCCTGGTAGGTAAGCAGAAAACCCCACAAAATATACTCTCTTCCAGCACCTACCTAGGAGGGTGCTACATTAAAGCGGTTGTATACCCTCATAGCATACTTGCCCCTACAGGTAAGCCTACATTAAGGCTTACCTGTAGGTGCTTGCAATATCTCCATAACCTACATGGTTAAGGAGATATTTGCAGAAAAGCGGGCACCGATGTGTACGGCGCATGTGCGCCGTAGACAACGGTACAGGCGCACTGAGCACGCCTGCTCTTGAATGGGAGCCTGCCGGAGCCTGTCGGAAATGTGTGCATGCGAGGGGATCGCACCGTTGCGGGTATCATGGCGGCGGCGGAGGAGAGGAACGAGGGTCGGTGCGGGTTCTTCGATCTAAGGTAAGTAATTGATAATTGATAATGAGCTAGTATGCTAGTCATACTAGCTCATTATGCCTTTGCCTTGCAGGTTTTTTTTAGGGGTATACAACCGCTTTAACAACAGAGACTCTGGAGTTTGGTTAACCACTTAGGCATCGCCCGCCGTCATTAGATGTCGGCAGTTTAAAGAGGAATATCATTGTTATGGCAGCAGATAGCTGCCATAACACCGGTATCCTCTTCTTCAGCGGGTGGTGCGCTTTCAGAGTTGTAAATTCTATGCATTAATGTGAAAAATCTCTTGTGCTGCAGCACCACCCCCCCTCTTTTTCTTACCTGTGCCCGATAGCTCCAGCGACGGGGACGAGCACAGCAGCTCCAGCCGCTGTCTCGCGTTCTCTTGGATAGATTGATAGCAGCGGAAGCCATTGGCTCCCGCCGCTATCAATCAAATCCAGTGACACGGGAGGCGGGGGTGGAGCCAAGTCCCGCTGTCTGTGTCAATGGACGCAGCAGCAGGACTCGGGAGCACGCCCGCACGAGTGCCCCCCTTGGAAAGCGGCTCTCTGTGGGGGCACTCAATAAATGGAGGAGCCAGGAGCGCCACGGGGAGACCCCAGAAAAGGAGGATCGGGGCCACTCTGTGCAAAACCCTTGCACAGAGGAGGTAAGTTTAACATGTATTAATATAACAAAACAAAGCTTTACAAGATTCATGAGATGCCTGTATGCAAGATTTGTATCTGCCTGTGTATGCCCAGCCAGCTACATTTTGGGTAAGTCCCTCTGGTGGCTGTCAGAGGTATTGCAATCTTCTCCTCCACTAAACAAGTTCATTGCTCCTTAAAAAAGAAGCAAATGCTGTCCGTGTAAGTAAATTGAATTGGTCGTTAGCAAAAAAAGACTGATATATGTGAGTCTCTAAAAAACTTATAAATATAATTGCAGCACCAAATGTGATAACTCAAATTAATAAATTGTATTTAAGGTTTGATTTAAAAGAGAAGTATGGTTTTTATATATTTTTTTGCTATTTACACTTACCTCGGTGGATGGAGAATCAGGCTGATGCTCCAGCTGTCCCCCGGAGTCTCTGCACTGAGAACCGAGCCACCGAACATCGCCGATGGCTCGGTTCTCACTCCTCCCCGAGCAGAGCCATGCTGACTGTCAGTCAGCATGGCTTCTGCTCTACTTCTCCACGCTCATTGGAGAGCTGAGCAGTGGAGGGGCGGGGAGAGGCTCGCTGAGAGGCTGAGACTGCCATCAATCAGGGCAGCTGGATGATCCCGACTTGGAAGTCGGGATGATGCGCTGCCCCGACTGATGGCAGTGACGTCAGTGGAGAGCGGACTTCAGACTGCTCTCCGCTGAAAACGGGTCACAGGAGTGTAAAACTAATTGCACTCCTGTGACCCAGAGGAGAAGCCCAGCCTAAAAAGCTCAGACTGGACTTCTCCTTTAAATAACATTGATGGCAAGGATTGGTGACAGGACATACATTGAAAGATTTGCTCTATTGAGATCCGTTTCCTCACTTTGGGGAAAAGATGATCATTGGATGAAGTTTTCTTTTGCACTTTTTAATTATTTAAATGCAAATAAAAAGTATAGTGCAACACCACTGTGCCTCTTAGTGTGTCTTACTATGTAATAATAAATTCACTGCACAAATAAATAAAAACGTGCTCCATAAAAATCCTTTTGAAGCAGTAGTAAACCTGCAAGACAATAGCATAATGTGCTAGTATGCATCGCATACTAGCACATTATGAAATACTTACCTTAGAACGAAGCTCCCGCAGCTCTCCCGGTCACCACCGAGGGAACTGTGCATTTCTTCCAGGTTCACGGGCTCCCACAATGTGAGTGGCCGGAAGCGTAATGATGTCACTCCCGTGCATGAGTGCAGAAGTCCTCCAATCATGCGCGCGGGAGTCCTCTGCTCCGGCAAGTTCCGGCAGGAGCCACCGGACCTTCAGTGCACATGCGCTGCTGATGTCAGTGGCTGCATGAAGGGTGAATATCTCCTGAATCTCATATAATTATAAACCACAAAGAACACTTATTATCCATGACACCACAAGTGATCTACGTTTAAAGCTTTACAACACAGCAATTTACCAAGCAGCAACGGGTGGAAGGAAAGAAAATCGCTTGATTACTCTATAAATACAGTCAGGGTTGATGAGGGAATGCCTACCGCAGGGCTATTGTATTCTGTCAACAGGGGAGCGTGGGGAGCCTTCCCGGACGGCAGAATACAATGACTAATGCTAGCGGCTACAGCTGCTGCCAGTAATTGTGTGCTGAAAAATCAGACAGGCTGGTTGTACCAAAGTTGATTGATTAATCGACTTGGGTACAATCAGCTTATCCGCTTGCCCATACATAGATCGAAATTTCTCCGGTCTGTACTGAACCAGCCGAATTTCGATCTACGTATGGCTGGTTTTACTATAGTTGAAGGTCAAATGGGCAAAACCCTCCAGTTTTCTGAATACAGTGGGCCCATGCAAGATCATAAGTTGGGCCCCCTGTGAGCCTGCAACAAGGTCGAGCCATGCCACACTCCAGCCACCTACAATATTCTTTTTTTTTAACACCTGCTATACAGCATACAATCTGTAGCAGTAAAGCAGCATGTGCAGTTGGGTGTAGCCAGATTGCGAAAAAAGTAGGAAAGTCTTGAAGTGGTATAGCTAAATAAAGCCTTCAACAATAATTTGAAAATTTTTTACTTTTCCCATTAAATATACTTTTCAGCCTACCTTACAGAAGAACTTCATGAAATAGTCAGTGACAACATAGCAACCTAAGCATTAGGAACTCCCATTCACATCAGACTCTCTTTCACATCAGAAACCCCTGTTCGCTTCAGGAGCCCCCCTTTACATCAAAAATGCCCCCTTCGTATCAATAGTTCCCCTTGTTCCCCCTTACATACTGTAGGAACTCCACTCTTACATAAGAGTTCCCCCTTCACACAGCAGTGCTGCCTTTAAATCAGGACTCCCCCCTTACATCAGTGCCCCCTGTAAATGTATATCAGTGCCCCCTTGTACATCAGTCTTCTCCCTTTGCATTAGTGCCCCCCGCTTACATCAGTGCCCCCATTTACATCAAAGTCCCTCCTAACATTATAATATATAAATCAGTGTCCCCCCTTACACCAAAGTCCCCTCTTACATCAGGGTCCTCTTTTACATCAATGCCCCCCTTTACTTCATGGTCTCCTTTTACTTCTGAATCCCCCTTACTTCAGTGTCCCATCTTACATCAGTGTTCCCCCCCAACATGAGTGCCCCCTTACATCAGAGTCCCCACTTACAGCAGTGCCCCCATTACATTAGTGTCTCCTCTTACATCAGTGTCCCCCTTACATCAGAGTCCCCTTTCACATCAGCATCTCCCCTTACATCAGTCACTTACATTAGAGTACCCCTAACATCAGTGTCCCCCCTTGTATTAAAGTGCCCTCCTTAAATCAGTGTCCCCCTTCAAATCAATGTGCCCCCTTACATCAGTGTCCTCCTCTACATCAGAGTACCCCCTAACATCCGTGCTCCTCTTTATATCAATGTGCCACCCTTAATTCAGAGTCCTCCTTTACATCAGTGTCCCCAGTAGATTCCCATAACATATTAATGTGTATAATAGTGCATTTATTTGTATCTTTTATAGCTACCAGCTTTAATTTTAGGGGTCCTGGAATGTTGCCTTACTAGAAGCTTGTGTAATTAGTCTGGGGATGTAGTTATGTAGCCCTTTTTGGGGGGTTTATGAGAAATGGCCCTCCCCAAATGGGATATTGTGCTAAACCTGTAGGTAAATAAGAGAACAACTATTAACTAATAAAGTTAGCAGTGCCTCCACCCAGGACAGAGCCTTTGTGAACAGAGAGGATTCCCTTCCTTGGAAATTAACCAGTAATCCAATAAAAGTAATTGGGAGCAGAGGAACTACTGCAAGCAGCATAAGCATATGGATGCACACCTGTATATAAATAATACAAGGTTTATATAAGAAGAGATTATTAACAGCACATACATTCAATATACAAACAGGTATTATCAGCAGAAGGATCCAATAGAAGTCCTGGTAAAATTGTGCCATATACCCGGGTATATATAGTTGGTAATAGAGATACCTATAGATGAATGTTGCAGCAAAGTCCAGTTTCATGGGCCCCTGAGGATGATGCGGTGTCTGTCTGTGTTGGAGACCTGAAGAGAGGATCAGTGGTCACAGGAGAGATCCTGCATCTGTTATCCAACCAGTTTGGAATGGAACTTCTCACCAGCAGTGTGGCACTGGAACTCAGAGTCAGCCTATCTACTCTGCGTTTGAGTCCCTACTAGTAGTTTATAATAGTCCCTTCTGGCTTGGTGCATGGACGGGACATGTGGCTGAGACTTTTCCTTTTTCTCCACTTCATCCTTCCAGGGTTTTAAAGCCAACAACTCAGGGGCAGGCCAGGCAGTACATCCATATTATGTTTACAGGCATTTACAAATTCAGACAGTAGAGGGCGCCAGCTAACTACAGTTATTATTATTATTATCATACAGAATTTATATAGCGCTAACAGTTTGCACAGTGTTTTACAATATAAAGGGAGACAATACAGCAACAGTACAATTCAATACAAGATCGTTAGGAGGGCCCTGCTCCTGGGAGCTAACAATCTAAGACGGAGGGGCAAAAGGTAATAACTGTGAGGGATAAACTGATGGAAGAAATAGAAGATTCAGTTGTTAGCTGAAGGCAGGATAGGCTTCCTTGAATAGATGAGTTTTTAAGGTACGCCTTAAAGTGTACAGTGTAGGCGATAGCCGGACAGATTGGGGTAGGGAGTTCCGGAGGATGAGAGAGGCTCTGGAGAAGTCAGCATTTACCCTTTGAAAAAGCAGAGAAGACATGAGAGAGTGACAGGGGATTTGTTCAACTGCTAAACACTCCTGCAGAAAAAACACTCATGCAGAAAGAAATGCCCTGACAGTGTCTATGCCCCCTGTACTGTTATATTGTTTGTCTGCCAAATGTACGTTTGTGTTTCTTTACATTTGCCTAATTACTGTTAATAAAATTATAGTTACAGTAAAAAGAGCTCAACATCTTCACTGTAATAGTAGATCATAGTAAGTTTATTTAACATAATCCCATACATATATGTGTTTTCATAAAATGGGAATTTTTTTCTAGGTTAAAGGTTTATCATCAGTTTTAGTTATTGCTTGAAAAAATCCCTTACATTATACATGATTTATAACATAAAAAATCCCTAAAAATGTACTGTATGGAATCAAGAGTCAAGCAGCACAAATGTACATGTTTTCAGTACAATAATGTATAGCTTTTTTGTCCCATGGAAATTCTTTTTTATTTTCTTGCATGTTCCAAAAATAGAGTGCCAAAAGAGCTTTTTAAATTTGTATCCGAGCCAAACGGTTACTTTCAGGTCCCCCGAGTGTCCCACGGCTGCTCTTATACATGCATATATACACTTACCAGACATTCCTTGGACCCCAGGCTTGAAATTCTTGTGGGATTATTGTAAAATCTGAGGCTGCAAAAATTGCCTGCAAAATGTCCCAACAGCACCTGTAACCAGACTATGAAAAGGATAGATCAAGTGGAGCAAAAGGCAATTACAGTTATTACTATTTTTATTTTTTTTACCGGTAGAATAGTATGCAGGCATCTTTTTGTTCTATTTTATCAAATTAAAGGGCCAAGCAGGAGCAGCAATTTTCAATTACATAAAAGAGGATTAATAGGGAATGTAGAGTGGTTTTGCACATATTTTTTTAATTATGGTAAGACGAAAAAGAGGGCGGTTGTTTATGTGGCCAGATTAGTTGCTCTGTAAATCATTTGTCAAATATACAAATATTTATTTTAAAATTATTTTATTATGTATGAAAGTAAAAAATAAAACAAACGTTAAATTAAACCTATAAAAAAACAACTAAAACAAAGTAGGTTCAGATCATTATAGTTTCTCTAAATTAGTAAAAATTTCAGATTATCAAAACAAAAATAATATTTAATATGAAGGTGGAAAAAAGGAAAATTATTTGTAAGCAAGCAGCTGATATGTTTTCTATAGTCTCTCAAGGTACTACATACTTCTCATGCAAATGTTTGGTATTTTGATGGTTTAGGATAGTTATTACAATTAGACATCAAAAAAATTTGTTTTGTTTCATTTCATTTAGATTCAGTAATCTAGTTTCATTAAATTTAGTTGATTCATTCAATTCGTATTTGGGATTCGTATTCAGAATTAGTTTTAGGTCTTTTTCAATTTTTTTTAGAATTTACTGATTTATTTTGATTTAAAACATTCGAATCAATACATTTTTAATCAGTCGAATCTAAAACTTTAGATTTTATTTCTTTTTTCCATTTGAATGTGGCAAAGTGAACAAACAAAATAAAAATCTTCATCAAATGATTACAATGACTCTTTAAATCACCTTTGGCATAACACGCAGTCTTTGATTTCAGAAATATGCTTACAGTTCGAATTTGATTGGAATTCGATGTAAAATTTGATTCGAATTTAGTTTCATTTTTCGGAGCTTTGTTTATACTCTAATTTGGGTATTCAGATATATCCGAATCTCCGAATTACAAAATCTTTGTCTGAATATTTATTTGGAACGAAACAAACCGCATATGTCTAATTACAATCGTAGTGTATAAAGAATATACTCTGCAGTAGCTGAACGTTGGGGGTCATCGTAAAGCTGAGCCATCGCTTAAATGAACAAAGAGAGAGAGAGAGTCCAAGATTGCGCTGTTCTGTTCCATGAGCTGATGGGCCCAAGATTGAGATTCACCAAGAAGCAAGGATATGGCAAAACCCACTTTGGTGGTTTCAAGTAAGAAAGAGCCTGGAAGAAAGTCTGTATTAATCTTTTGGCATGGAGATTGGATTCTGGTTCCCAGGAATTGTCTTCTGGTCCATAGCCTTTCCACTTAATTAAATACTGGATGGTGTTCCTTCTTTTCCTACAATCTACAATTGTCTCGACCTCATATTCCTCATTACCGTTGATTATTGTAGGTGCCGGTGGACCTGACTCACGACCAGGGAATGGGACTAGCCTTGCGATCTTTAGTAAGGACACGTGGAAGACAGGATGGATTTTGTAAGTCTCTGGGAGTACAAGTTCGTAGGCTGCTGGATTGATTTGTCTTTTAACTGGGGATGGACCGATATATCTAGGACTGAGTTTCTTACATGGACATGACAATTTTAAGTTGGCAGTAGATAACCACACCTTGTCTCTTATTTGAAGTTTTAGGTCTCCTCTTTTTTTTCTATCAAAATAATTTTTTATTGTCCCATTGAGCCTTGGAAATGGAATCTTGTAATACCTCTACTTTGTAATTTGACTGAAGAACACTTATTCTTTCTTGGACTGCGGTGACCGAGTAATCGGGCAGGATGTCGGGTACGAAGACTGGGAAATACCCATAATTTGCAAAGAACCGGGCTTGTCCTGTAGCAGAATGAACCACATCATTGTATGCAAATTCTGCCTGGGGTAACAGTGATGCCCAGTCATCTTGGACAAAGGATGAGAAGCACCGAAGGTACTGCTACAGAGTCTGATTTGTCCACTCTGTTTGGCCATTCGTCTGTGGATGATAGGCTGACGAGAAACAAGTTTCGATTTTAAGAATCCTGCAAAGATCTTTCCAGAATCTGGACGTGAATTGCACTCCTTGATCGGAAGTGATGCTGCTGGGTAGTCCATGAAGCCTAACCACTTCCTTGATGAAGGTATGAGCGGTCTCTGTTGCTGATGGGGTTCCTAACATAGGGATGAAGTGAGCCATCTTTGTTAATCTGTCAATGATCAGGAAGATGGTAGTGAAGTTTAACAATAAAATCCATATTGATCATTTCCCAGGGTCTCTTGGGAATAGGCAAAGGTCTTACCAGACCCCAAGATTTGGTCTTGTCGTTCTTGTTTTTGCATGCAGACTCCACAGATACCAACATAATCCTTGCAATCGGATCTTAAACCTGGCCACCAAAAAGAGCGTTGCACAAGCTCTGTTGTTTTGGTTACCCCAAAGTGTCCTGCCAAGGGGTGATCATGGCACAGGCACAGGCTGAGGATCTTGGGGTGCAGGCTTGGGGGTGCAAACACTTTTTGGTCGAGCAGAAATAACCCCTCTGTTCCTGGAGGCGAACACCTGGTGGCAGAACGTCCCAAGTGGAAGCTTGTTTAAGCTGGGTAATTAAATCTGTCTGAAGTAGCAGGAAACTTTGGGCCGGCAGGATTGTGTCTGCCTGATGGTGTCCTTCTCCTTCCTCTGGATACATGCAGGATAGTGCATCAGGCTTGACATTCTTGGTCTGTAGGTTATATGGAAGGAGAAGCCGGAGAAGAATAGCGCCCACCTGGCTTGCCGGGGTCTTAGTCATTTGGCTGTCCTGAGGTACTCGAGGTTCTTGTGATCGGTAAAGATCTCTCTGTTCTCCTTTCTCTGAATCTACGTTCAAGTTGAATGGCAAGGCAAATTAGGTTATCAAGGAAACTTGGGATCCCTACTCGAGCAAGTTCGTCTTTGAGCCCTTCAGACAGACCAAGGTGAAATTGATGCCTTAGGGCGGCGTCGTTCCTTTCTGTATCAGAGACCCACAGACGGAATTTGGCAACATAGTCCTCAGCAGGTCGGTGACCTTGCTGTAGTATATGAAGAGTAGACTTTGTAGTAGCTGAACATTGGGGGTCATCGTAAAGCTGAGCCATCGCTTCAAAGAGCAAAGAGAGAGAGTCCAAGATTGCGCTGTTCTGTTCCATGAGCTGATGAGCCCAAGATTGAGATTCTCCGAAAAGCAAGGATATGGCAAAACCCACTTTGATGGCTTCAAGTGAGAATGTTCTTGGTTGCAGGGCAAAGTAAAGTTCACAAGAGTTCTTAAATGTCCGGAACTTGTGCCAGTCGCCTGAAAATCGCTCTGGTGCAGGAACTCACGGAACAGGCTGTTGAGACGTGGGAAGGCCAGGTGTGGTAGCAGGTGCTGAAGTTGCTGAGGTGAAGTCATGGATTGGATGCGACCCTCCAGCTGGTAGTAGCTTTCTTGCAGTGTGCTGACTGCCTGGGTAAGAGAGGCAAGTTCCAGGCATATCGTCTCCAGAGGCGAAGCTTCTCTCTCGATCTCCAACATCTGGCTGAGTGGTACTGTCACGTACCTGGTGGAGATCGAGCTGTAGAGAGGGTTTTCTTATGCACCTCCTGTCCAATGCCCCTGATAGAGATGACAGGGAGTGAAGGACACAGAGTGGCACGAGGGCCGGTTTAGCAGGTGACACCAGTTGAGGCTTGACAGGAACCCAATGGTCGTAGATCACCGGACAGGTACGGGAAACTGGAACAACGTGTCACTGGATCAGCAGGCAGAAGGGTTTCCGGAACATAAGCCAGGGGTCATCAACAGCCGGGCAGAGCAAGTACAGGAACTCGAGGCTGAAGCGGAGACAGGATACAGGCCAGGTTCGGTACACAATCGAGCAGCGAGGTACAGGAGCATGAGACAGGAGCAGAGTCAAACACAAGCGAAGGTCACAGGTAGGCAGGCGGAAGTCCAAAGGAAGGTACAGGGGAAGCCGGGTCAAACACAGGTAACTGAAACAGATTCAAGCACAGGTTATCAGGAACAAGCTGAAAGACCACTCATTAATGTGTGTGTGTCATTGCTTGGTTTAAATAGGCTGACTGGCGCCAATGCGTGCACTTGTGCACGCCAGCTTGCGCTCACGCATGCCCCAAAACATGCTTTTCCTTGTGCATACCCTGGTATGCCCGTGCCTGCACGTCAATGCATGCTTGTCACCCTGGGTTCTCTTACAATTTCTCATGGGAATTAAAAGTTGACAAAATCTACCAGCTTCCATTTGCAGTACATTCCTATGTTGCTATCATACAGCGATAGGCTAAACAAAAATCTTACATTAACCTCTAATATTAATATTTCTATGTAAGAACATACCGAATTTTAAATGACATTATACTTTCCAAATTTATGAGATAGGAAAGAGGGACATTTTTTCCATGCAAAATGTTGAGGCCTGGTAATTAAGATGATGCATAATGTGATAAAAATATAATATAAATATCCCTAAAAATGTAAAAGTATGCAAAAGTAAAAATGCTAAAACACTTTCCTCTTCTTTTTGTTATTTCACCAATTTTGTTTTATGTATTCTACTGTTAGTTGATGGGTTTTTTTTTTTTAGACAAAAGGAAAAAAAATGCAATCTGAATAGCAACTTGAAAAAAATGAAACAGTAGGTTTTTTGTTTTTGGAATATTTTATTGTTGTATATTAATAAGTATTACTACTGCCACTAAATATCAACTTGCAGCAGTGCTGCTTGCTTCCTAGCAACCAAGCAACTGATAATCAATGTCAGATGCTATGATGCTAGCAGATGCACAGTCATTGGTTGTTTTTGTGCACAATAAAACAACCAATGGATCTGTGCAAAAAAACAAAAACAAAAAAAAACAACAAAACAGAAAAAACACACAGTAGGGCTCCTCCAAAATACATACAAGACTTTTAAGCCCCGTACACACGATCGGTTTAACTGATGAAAACCGTCCGATGGATGTTTTTCATCAGACAAACCGATCGTGTATGGTACCCATCGGTCTTTTTTCCATCGGATGGAAAAAAATAGAACTTGTTTTAAATTTTTCCGATGGATAAAAAACCGATGGGAATTTCCGATCGTCTATGGGCAAGTCCATCGGTTAAAATACCCACGCATGCTCAGACTGAATTAGGATACGGGAGCGCTCGTTCTTGTAAAACTAGCGTTCCTAATGGAGAGAGCACATTCGTCATTCTGCAAGTTATTGCTTCGTTTAATGCAGCGCATGTTTTGTTGCTTTAGAACGGTCTTTAAAATGTCATTTTGGCAGCAGATCTTTCTCATGAGTTCTGACAAACGTATGTCTTTCTTTTTTCTAGTGATCTTAGGAATAATTAGTTTAGTTCTTCAAGGCTGACCTCACAAATTACACCTTTTTTTTTTGTTTTTGTCTTTAAATTTGTTGTGCATTTTTTGGTGTGTCAATTTCTCAGAACAACATATTATTTTTATTTTTTACTCATGGAGGTTGGTGTCCCTTGTTATTAATTACACATTGTATTTATGAAATCTTATTGCTACTTCCAAAAAAAACACATCAGGCATGTATGTTGGCTGAAATCAAATTTCCCTTTATTTCGGACAAAAAACAAACAAAAACCGAAGGGCAACTATTCAGAAATTAGCAGAGAATATAAAGTCATTAGATCCCAAATGCAGACCTGACTATGATCAATAATAAAATCAACAACAGCATGAAATCAGGAGCAGCAGCCAAAGACATACATCATCCCAAGCTGTGGTACTCCGTCAACCTTCAATTTCTGGATGAGCAGCTCGAGGCCAGGGAATCACCTCCTGCTCTTCCCTGTAGCCTTCCTTCCACGCCTCCCTGCAGCGTTCTCTCCATGGCCCCGTCCACGCACCCTTGCAGGCTGGGCCACTGTGGCTGGTGATGTGGCAGGAGGAGGAGGAGAAGGAGGAGAGGGATTGGCCTGCTGCGAGATATGGGTGGCCTCAGTCAGCAGCCCCCTCGCCCCCATGTGTACGGCCATATATATGAGGTGCTCACAAAGGGCCCGTTGTCCCGCCTCCATTCTGAGCAATTTATCCGCAAGATAGGTGCTAAAGCCCTCTGTAGGGTTGAGGGGGGCCCTCATAATGGCAGCAGCCTCCTGAATCATCTTTAGTGACTCCTCCTCCACTTGTGTCATCCGCCGTTGTTTTTGCGGTCTGACGTGGAGGGGAGCCGCTTGGGAGACGGTGCTGCCACTAGGCCTGGGGACCTGCTGAGTCCCACTTGGCCCTGCCTCCTCCTGCCTGCCACACTCCTGACCCTCTTCCTCCTGGCTTGCCTCATCCTGTTTTTAAAAGAAAATGAAAAATTGGATTATTTGGGGAATCTATCACACACAATTTTGATCTCTTTCCTGTTTTTTTTTTTTTTTGGGGGGGGGGGGTGATATCATTTATGGCTAATCCAAACAGTTCAACATAATATTACTTAGTGGACAATAATTATGATCAAAAATACTATACCGGGCTGAAGATGTGAAGATCTGGCTCTTCTAGCTCGGGAGGCTCCTCCTCTGCCTCTGCAGGGGTGGAGGGAAGGGTGGAAGGAACGCTGGAGGGAAGGGTGGAAGGAAGGGTTGAGGGAAGGCTGGAAATAGATTCCCTGGCCTCGATCTGGTCATCCAGAAATTGAAGATGTCTGTAGTACCACAGCTTGGGCTTTACTACATCATCGGCTGCTGCTCCTGATCTCTTTGACTGGCGCACTTCCTTGTATTTTTTTTTATAGGAATTACGCAGGTTGTTGATTTTATTATTGATCATAGTGTAGTCTGCATCTGGGATCCATGGCTTCATATCCTCTGCTAACTGCGCTGTGCCTTATATTTTTCTATAAAAATCAGCATCACCTCCGGCTCTCGTAGTTTCTGCATCTTTTTTGAACAACAAGTAAAAAACAAAAGAAAAAAAAGTAAAGGATCAGAATTGATTCTCCTCAACTTATCACAATATTGCCCTTTACAATCATGAACCATTATAGGCCACTGCAGGCCCGAGTTCCCTTCTTACCTTAGTTCACTTCGTTGGTTCACTTCCGGTCGTCCTTACTCCGCGCATCCCTAATAACTTCTTTCCCCTTTTTATACCCTGCGCATGCGTGTAACTCCGCCCTCGTCGCCCGCCCATGACGGACTTTTCCAGGAATTCCCCCGCCCCTTAACGATCGGCGCACAGTGTGAGACGGCGACATGTCGCAGACACAGGTGGCTTCTTTCCTAGAAATTACCGACGAGGAAAGCCCGGAGGCGGAAACGTCCCGATCCAGTCAAAAAAGATACAAGGCGACTAATATGTCTTTTTCTGAGATGGCGGAGATGGTGGACATTCTGCGGAGGAAGGATTACGACGGCAAGCATGGCCCATACGACACCCCTAATCTCCGGAAGTCACAAATTATGGACAAAGTTGCGAAGACTCTCTATAAAAAATATGGGGTCAGGAGATCCAAGGAACAACTCCGTAAAAGGTGGTCAGACCTGAAGCTCAGGGAGCCGGAGCAGTATAGGAAGCTTATAAAAAGCATTGAAAAAAGTAAGTTTATTTTACTGTTTTCTTTCACATTGTAATATGTATTCTTCCATGTTTTGCACCATGTGCTTGGCTCGACTGGTTTCACATTTTAAAATCTCAACTTTTCTGTTAAGTGGAGAGTCCACTTATTTGCTAAATGTGTTGAACAAAAAATTGCTGCTCTTCCCTAAAACATGTTTGGCACATATCCACGTAAACTACATGTGGGCATGCCTCATTTTACTTCAACAATGTTTATCTACACATTGTTGGCTAGATGATGTGTTGTAAGGAAATTTAGAATGTGAATGAAAGAATAAACTGTATTCTGGGTAAAGGAGATGACACTCCAGCAGTTGTGTACTCTTTTTTGTTCTTCATCAAGATACTATACTCTGGGCCACATGAGCAAATTTCTTAACGGTGTCACACACAGGTGGTCCAGTGGATACCTTGGTGTTTATCCAAGTGAATTTGTGAGTGTCCTCCAAAATAACATGTTGCTTTGTTGAGTTTGCAAGATCTCATATGTTCATCTTGAAACTCAGGGCCAAATATCAATTGGACCCCACTTTAAAACATTGAGAATCCATTTTCAGGCCTAAAAAGTCTGTGGGCTAAAAGGATACATTTTTTTCTATATTCCCATAGGGGAGAGGAGAGTGGGAGGACACCATGCTCATGAGACGAGGAACCCAACACCACAGAAACTCCCTGAAGATCCCAAAGCAGACAAAGTTCAGCAGGTTCAGGAAGCGGAGGGGGAGAAAGTGGAGGTGGAGGAAGGAGAGGTGGAGGAAGGAGAGGTGGAGCTTATCAGCACAACAGGTCAGTGTCTGTCACCACAACTTCAAGGTAAATACAGATGTAGGCCTGCATAGTTTTAAAATATTTTTTTCTTTTTAGGGACTGAACGTGGGGGTGTGTCAGGAAGTCCAAATCCTCCATTCTCGAGGGCCAGCGCCAAAATAATCATTCAGGAAATCATGGAATGCAGTAGCGAAATGGACATTATGAGAAAGAGAATGACTGTGATTGAGCAAAAGTATAAAAACATGATAGATATTTTGGGGAGAATAGTGTGACCCCCCCCTTTTTGTGTGTTTTGTTATGTGTTGGAATTTTTCTATGGGATTTCCACCAGCCCAAATGTGAAGATGCACACACTGAAGACTCAACATGTGCTATCTGCCGTCACAGGATATCTATGTCCCTGTTTTGGGGGTGCAACCTCTTCCTCCCTCCTCATGTAGGGGAGAGGAAGGGTTTTCACCCCCAAAGCACGTCCATTGATCCCCCATGATGGCAGATAGCACATGTTTACCCTAGCCATGGGATCATGTTGAAGATACCCATTTGAGCCCCAAAAAGAAAGTGTGTTTCTTCACATTTGGGATGGATCAGGGTTAACATCACCCCATCTCCTGTTTGTATTTTTCACTGTGTTATTTTATTACTTTTTAATGGAAAAAAATGTGGCTTTTGACCCAAGCATGTTTCTGCCAAAAAAGCCACACAAAACACCCCAAAAAAATCTTTGGAAAAAAAAAAAAAAACTGAGTTGCAATCAATAAAAACATTGGGGAAGTCGAAAAAAGGTGTGCCTTGTTGTTTCTATGCTCAATAGCAGTTCTGAAGATGCAAAATGAGTGTTTTTACCTCTGAGATTGGAGGCTATTTACTAATAAGGAGAAATACACATGGCACTACTAGAACCTGGGAGACACATAAACCACAAATCAAAGAATGACAACACAAGTTTGTAGTAAATCAAATATTTTTGTTTATTTAAAAAAGGTAACATCAAAGTTCAGATGTGGTCTGGCATTGCGATGGCCCCCCTACCCGTGAAGTACTCTACGTATTTCTGATGTACTTCACGGGTAGGGATGAGCTTCGTGTTCGAGTCGAACATACGTTCGACTCGAACATCGGCTGTTCGATCGTTCGACGAAGATCGAACGATTTGGGCCGTTCGCGCCAAATTCGAGTGACGCGAACGGCCCACAATGCACTACGCCATCGCAGTGTCATCCAGGCGCTGTGATTGGCCAAGCATGCACTGTGACCCCGCATGCTTGGCCAATCACAGCGCCGGCAGCGAGGAGAGCAATGATTGGCCACAGGCAGGATGCCTGTGGCCAATTATTGCTGAGGGTGTTTAGTACACGCCCCACACTATAAAAGGCCGCCAGCACGGCGGCCTAGTGTAGTGTGTTCCGGAGCAGGGATAGAGCAGCATAGGCAGGGATAGTGACTTTTATTTCTTTCTTGCTTAACCTGGATTCCTTTAGTTTAGGGAAAGAGAAGGATAGGTAGGGAGAGTGTCAGTGTGTTTTGTGCTTGTGCTATATTGTGCTTAAAAAAAACATTTTTTCTAGGGACAGAAAACTGTAGGTAGGGAGAGTGTGTCAGTTTCTTTCACTGTCAAAGTCCTTGTTTCCAGGGACCTGGAAGGACAGTGAGTGAATTCTCCTTGTGCTAAATTGTGCTTAAAAAAAACATTTTTTCTAGGGACAGAAAACTGTAGGTAGGGAGAGTGTGTCAGTTTCTTTCACTGTCAAAGTCCTTGTTTCCAGGGACCTGGAAGGACAGTGAGTGAATTCTCCTTGTGCTAAATTGTGCTTAAAAAAAACATTTTTTCTAGGGACAGAAAACTGTAGGTAGGGAGAGTGTGTCAGTTTCTTTCACTGTCAAAGTCCTTGTTTCCAGGGACCTGGAAGGACAGTGAGTGAATTCTCCTTGTGCTAAATTGTGCTTAAAAAAAACATTTTTTCTAGGGACAGAAAACTGTAGGTAGGGAGAGTGTGTCAGTTTCTTTCACTGTCAAAGTCCTTGTTTCCAGGGACCTGGAAGGACAGTGAGTGAATTCTCCTTGTGCTAAATTGTGCTTAAAAAAAACATTTTTTCTAGGGACAGAAAACTGTAGGTAGGGAGAGTGTGTCAGTTTCTTTCACTGTCAAAGTCCTTGTTTCCAGGGACCTGGAAGGACAGTGAGTGAATTCTCCTTGTGCTAAATTGTGCTTAAAAAAAACATTTTTTCTAGGGACAGAAAACTGTAGGTAGGGAGAGTGTGTCAGTTTCTTTCACTGTCAAAGTCCTTGTTTCCAGGGACCTGGAAGGACAGTGAGTGAATTCTCCTTGTGCTAAATTGTGCTTAAAAAAAACATTTTTTCTAGGGACAGAAAACTGTAGGTAGGGAGAGTGTGTCAGTTTCTTTCACTGTCAAAGTCCTTGTTTCCAGGGACCTGGAAGGACAGTGAGTGAATTCTCCTTGTGCTAAATTGTGCTTAAAAAAAACATTTTTTCTAGGGACAGAAAACTGTAGGTAGGGAGAGTGTGTCAGTTTCTTTCACTGTCAAAGTCCTTGTTTCCAGGGACCTGGAAGGACAGTGAGTGAATTCTCCTTGTGCTAAATTGTGCTTAAAAAAAACATTTTTTCTAGGGACAGAAAACTGTAGGTAGGGAGAGTGTGTCAGTTTCTTTCACTGTCAAAGTCCTTGTTTCCAGGGACCTGGAAGGACAGTGAGTGAATTCTCCTTGTGCTAAATTGTGCTTAAAAAAAACATTTTTTCTAGGGACAGAAAACTGTAGGTAGGGAGAGTGTGTCAGTTTCTTTCACTGTCAAAGTCCTTGTTTCCAGGGACCTGGAAGGACAGTGAGTGAATTCTCCTTGTGCTAAATTGTGCTTAAAAAAAACATTTTTTCTAGGGACAGAAAACTGTAGGTAGGGAGAGTGTGTCAGTTTCTTTCACTGTCAAAGTCCTTGTTTCCAGGGACCTGGAAGGACAGTGAGTGAATTCTCCTTGTGCTAAATTGTGCTTAAAAAAAACATTTTTTCTAGGGACAGAAAACTGTAGGTAGGGAGAGTGTGTCAGTTTCTTTCACTGTCAAAGTCCTTGTTTCCAGGGACCTGGAAGGACAGTGAGTGAATTCTCCTTGTGCTAAATTGTGCTTAAAAAAAACATTTTTTCTAGGGACAGAAAACTGTAGGTAGGGAGAGTGTGTCAGTTTCTTTCACTGTCAAAGTCCTTGTTTCCAGGGACCTGGAAGGACAGTGAGTGAATTCTCCTTGTGCTAAATTGTGCTTAAAAAAAACATTTTTTCTAGGGACAGAAAACTGTAGGTAGGGAGAGTGTGTCAGTTTCTTTCACTGTCAAAGTCCTTGTTTCCAGGGACCTGGAAGGACAGTGAGTGAATTCTCCTTGTGCTAAATTGTGCTTAAAAAAAACATTTTTTCTAGGGACAGAAAACTGTAGGTAGGGAGAGTGTGTCAGTTTCTTTCACTGTCAAAGTCCTTGTTTCCAGGGACCTGGAAGGACAGTGAGTGAATTCTCCTTGTGCTAAATTGTGCTTAAAAAAAACATTTTTTCTAGGGACAGAAAACTGTAGGTAGGGAGAGTGTGTCAGTTTCTTTCACTGTCAAAGTCCTTGTTTCCAGGGACCTGGAAGGACAGTGAGTGAATTCTCCTTGTGCTAAATTGTGCTTAAAAAAAACATTTTTTCTAGGGACAGAAAACTGTAGGTAGGGAGAGTGTGTCAGTTTCTTTCACTGTCAAAGTCCTTGTTTCCAGGGACCTGGAAGGACAGTGAGTGAATTCTCCTTGTGCTAAATTGTGCTTAAAAAAAACATTTTTTCTAGGGACAGAAAACTGTAGGTAGGGAGAGTGTGTCAGTTTCTTTCACTGTCAAAGTCCTTGTTTCCAGGGACCTGGAAGGACAGTGAGTGAATTCTCCTTGTGCTAAATTGTGCTTAAAAAAAACATTTTTTCTAGGGACAGAAAACTGTAGGTAGGGAGAGTGTGTCAGTTTCTTTCACTGTCAAAGTCCTTGTTTCCAGGGACCTGGAAGGACAGTGAGTGAATTCTCCTTGTGCTAAATTGTGCTTAAAAAAAACATTTTTTCTAGGGACAGAAAACTGTAGGTAGGGAGAGTGTGTCAGTTTCTTTCACTGTCAAAGTCCTTGTTTCCAGGGACCTGGAAGGACAGTGAGTGAATTCTCCTTGTGCTAAATTGTGCTTAAAAAAAAATTTTTTTCTAGGGACAGAAAACTGTAGGTAGGGAGAGTGTGTCAGTTTCTTTCACTGTCAAAGTCCTTGTTTCCAGGGACCTGGAAGGACAGTGAGTGAATTCTCCTTGTGCTAAATTGTGCTTAAAAAAAACATTTTTTCTAGGGACAGAAAACTGTAGGTAGGGAGAGTGTGTCAGTTTCTTTCACTGTCAAAGTCCTTGTTTCCAGGGACCTGGAAGGACAGTGAGTGAATTCTCCTTGTGCTAAATTGTGCTTAAAAAAAACATTTTTTCTAGGGACAGAAAACTGTAGGTAGGGAGAGTGTGTCAGTTTCTTTCACTGTCAAAGTCCTTGTTTCCAGGGACCTGGAAGGACAGTGAGTGAATTCTCCTTGTGCTAAATTGTGCTTAAAAAAACATTTTTTCTAGGGACAGAAAACTGTAGGTAGGGAGAGTGTGTCAGTTTCTTTCACTGTCAAAGTCCTTGTTTCAAGGGACAGAGAAGGACACCTGAAGGTAGCCCTTATTGCTTTTTTCCCATCTCCCTGCAGGCCATCTATTAGAATGTCTGGAAGGCAAACAAGGAGAGGCAGACAGTCAGGAGGCAATAAAAGAGGGCAAGCAGGCTCTGTGTCTGGGGGCAACAGTGCTGGTCGTGGACGCGGTGCATTGTCATCAGCACATGGCCATGGGACACGCTTGTCCTTCTTTTCGGCAGCTGGACATGTTGAGCCACATCATGCCGAAGACTTGGTAGAGTGGATGACCAAGCCCTCCTCCTCCTCCTCATCCTCTCTCACCCAGGCTCAGGGTACTGGAAAAGCAGCTGCCAAAGCGTCCTCTTCCCTGGTATCAATGTCAGACTCATCATCAGTCACTCCTTCCCTAGACCCACCATGTCCTCCTCCTGAGGAGTCCCCCGAACTGTTTCAGCACAGTGTTGGGTACATGCTCCAGGAGGATGCCCAGCGTTTCGAAGGGTCTGATGATGAAACCCAGCTAGAGGAAGGCAGTAGCGTGAGAGCAGACAGAGGGGATGCTCAAGAAGGACACCAATCTGGCAGTCATGTTCCAGCAGCTGCAGCATACTGCCAGATTGGCTCCAGTGATGAGGAGGGAGGTGATGATGAGGTCACTGACTCCACGTGGGTGCCTAATAGGAGAGAGGAGGAGGAGGAGGATGAGGAGGAGGCACATCTCCAACGAGGCAGGATGCCCTTTGGTGGCCAGCGTAAGGGCAGTACACCGACGGAATCACACCGCAGAGCTCCGCCTGTGCAGGGCGCTGCCTCTGCCCGTCATTCAAAAAGTTCTTTGGTGTGGGCCTTTTTTGAGGCTAGTGCATCAGATCGCACAGCTGCTGTTTGCAACATATGTCTCAAGCGTATATCGCGTGGCCAAAACATCAGCCGCTTGGGTACCACATGCCTGACCAGACATATGTTGACCTGCCATGCAGCTCGTTGGCAAGCCTACCTCAAAGACCCACACCAAAGAACAAAGCGGACCTCTCCTTGCACCGCATCAGCTGGGATCTCCAACCCCACTATAACTTCAGTCCTCTCTGAAACATGCACTGAGAGGAATGAAGGTGTAGAATTAGGTGTGTCACAGCCAAGTACTTGCGGCCACTCTGCTAGCAGTACACCGACGTCCGATTCTAGCAGGCAAATTTCCCTGCCCCAGCTGCTGGACCGTCGAAAGAAGTTCACTCCCAGCCATCCACATGCCCAGCGGTTGAATGCTAGCTTGGCTAAATTGCTAGCGCTTCAACTGCTGCCTTTTCAGTTGGTAGACTCGGCCCCCTTCCGTGAGTTTGTGCAATGTGCGGTTCCTCAGTGGCAGGTTCCCAAACGCCACTTTTTCTCACGGAAGGCTATTCCGGCTCTCTACCGGCATGTGGAAGGCAATGTCTTGGCCTCGCTGGACAGGGCGGTCAGCGGTAAGGTGCATATTACCGCTGACTCATGGTCCAGCAGGCATGGACAGGGACGTTACCTTTCTTTCACGGCCCATTGGGTCACTCTTTTGGCAGCTGGGAAGAATGCAGGACAAGGTGCAG
The DNA here is from genome assembly GCA_029206835.1 of Rana muscosa. Taxonomy (NCBI): domain Eukaryota; kingdom Metazoa; phylum Chordata; class Amphibia; order Anura; family Ranidae; genus Rana; species Rana muscosa. The sequence goes on from CM055116.1 coordinate 1,164,941,988, forward strand.
TAGTGTTGGAGGTTGTCCCACCGCCACGCCTCCAAAATGCTACTACTGGTTGTGACACACCTCTCTCCTCCACCCCCTCCTCTTCTTCTTCCTCCATGGCCTCTTCCTGTGGTTTGTCCTATGAACCAGCGGTGCTCCGTAGCCGTTCACGGGGCTACGCAAGTACGCAGGCAAAAAGATGCCATGCCGTGCTTGCGCTGGTGTGTTTGGGGGACAGAAGCCACACTGGGGCAGAGGTCCTGTCTGCTCTGCAGGGCCAGGCCGAGAGGTGGTTGACGCCACGCCAGCTTAAGCCAGGAATGGTGGTTTGCGACAATGGCACCAACCTCCTCTCCGCCCTCCGACAGGGACAACTGACCCATGTGCCCTGTGTGGCTCACGTCCTTAACCTGGTGGTGCAGCGGTTCTTGGGCAGGTACCCGGGCTTACAGGATGTCCTGAGGCAGGCCAGGAAAGTCTGTGTGCATTTCCGCAGATCTTATAATGCCAGTGCTCGCCTGGCTGAGCTGCAAAAGGAGTTGAACCTGCCCAAGAACCGCCTTATATGTGACATGCCCACCAGGTGGAACTCAACGTTGGCCATGCTGCAGCGGCTGCACACGCAGCAGAGGGCCATCAATGAGTACCTGTGCGACTACGGCACCAGGACAGGGTCAGGGGAGCTTGGTTTTTTTTCTCCACGCCAGTGGGGCATGATCAGGGATGCATGCACTGTCCTGGCACCATTTGAGGAGGCCACGAGGATGGTGAGCAGTGACAGTGCATGCATCAGTGACACTGTACCTCTTGTCCACCTGTTGGAGCACACGCTGCGTGGAATAATGGACAGGGCACTTGAGGCAGAACAGAGGCAGGAAGAGGAGGACTTCCTTGCCTCTCAAGGCCCCCTTTACCCAGACAGTGTTCCTTCTGTCCCACCCATCGCACAGGAAGAGGAGGAGGAGGAGGAGGAGGAGGATTGTGTCAGCATGGAGGTGGAGGCTGGCACTCAGCATCATCAGCAGCAGTCTTTTAGGGATGATTTACAGTCCCAAGAAACCAGTGGACTTGTACGTGGCTGGGAGGAGGTGGCTGCGGATCATGTCGTCCTTAGTGACCCAGAGGACTCCGGAGCGAATGCCTCAGCAAACCTACGCTGCATGGCCTCCCTGATCCTGCAAATTCTGCGGAAGGATCCTCGTATTCTTCGGATCAAGGAGAGGGACCATTACTGGCTGGCCACTCTCCTTGATCCACGGTACAAGGGTAAGGTTGCGGACCTTATGTTACCGTCGCAGAGGGAGCAGAGGATGAGACAACTCCGGGAGGCCTTGCAGAAAGGTCTGTGCAACGCGTTCCCAGAGACTGGGAGGTTACAAACTCCTGGTCCTGGACAAAGAGTTGCTGAGGCTTCGGCCAGTCAAAGAAGGAGCGGTGGGGAAGGTGGCCGTCTGACCGATGCGTTCAGACAATTCTTTAGTCCGCAGCCCCAAAGTATGATCGGTTCCAGCAACCATCGCCAGCGTCTGATAAACATGGTGCAGGAATATCTAGGGGCAAGGTCAGACTTGGACACCTTCCCCACCGAAAATCCTCTGGCTTACTGGGTCTTGAGGATGGATCACTGGCCAGAGCTTGCACAGTATGCAATTGAGCTACTGGCCTGTCCTGCATCCAGCGTTCTTTCGGAACGCACATTCAGTGCTGCTGGAGGATTTGTCACGGATCACAGGGTGCGCCTGTCCACCGACTCGGTTGATCGACTGACTTTCATCAAGATGAACCAGTCTTGGATCACCACCAGCTACCACACACCTGATGCTGATATAACAGACTAATTGATTTTAACATGTCACATCCCTTCAAGACTGATGCTGATGCTGAGTGCCTGTGCTGTTATGTTGACTGGCTATCCTCCTCCTCCGAGTCCTCAATGATACGATTGATGATGATAGCTTGGAAGATCATTTTTGTTTATGGGTGCCGCCACCAGTGGCTAAGGCCCAATTTTTCAGCCCCTGTTTTACAGGGGCGTGTAATTACAATTTTTTTAGCAATAATTTGCCATAGGGCTCATTGCTGTGCTCCAAGTACAGTATCTGTGAGGGGTTGGAGTGTTGTGGCACCAGTGCCTAAGGCCCAATTTTTCAGCCCCTGTTTAACAGGGGCGTGTCATTACAATTTTTGAAGCAATACTTTGCAACAGGGCTCATTGCTGTGCTCCAAGTACAGTATCTGTGAGGGGTTGTAGTGTTGTGCCACCAGTGCCTAAGGCCCAATTTTTCAGCCCCTGTTCAACAGGGGCATGCAATTACAATTCTTGATCTAATAATTCACAGCAGGGTCCATTGCTGCACCCACCAAGAGTAACTCTGAGGGCTTACAGTCTTGTGGCAACGCCACCACCACCACCACCACGAAAGGCCCAATTTTTCAGCCCCTGTTCAAAAGGGGCATGTAATTACAATTCTTGATCTAATAATTCACAGCAGGGCCCATTGCTGCACCCACCAAGAGTAACTGTCAGGGCTTACAGTGTTGTGGCACCAGCACCACCATCAAAGCCCCAATTTTTACTACCACTGTTCAACAATTATATGTAATTAGAATTCCTGATATAATAGTTGACAGCAGGGCGTTCCAGCACCAACCAAGAGTAACTGAGTGCTTACAGTGTTGTGCCAACACCAACAACTAAGGGGCCTATTTCTGCAGAGTATATACGGCAGGTCCCTACTTTCAAACATCCAACTTACAAACGACTCCTACTTGCAAACGAAAGAAGACAACAGGAAGTGAGAGGAAATCTACCCCTAGAAAGGAAAATTCTCTCCTGTAAGAATAAATATGGGAGAAAGGGGTCTCATCTGTACTGATGCTTTATCAGCAATCCTTGTTTCAAGAAAAACACCACATTTCAAAAACAGTTGTCATTGGGACGGAAAGTGAGGTGAAATGTTCTGAACAGGGGCACAGACAGCAAAACAAATGTTACAGGGGTGATAACCCTTACCTATGTTTCCCAAAAAGTTTAAAAATAGATTTTTGGGCTGGAGCTACACTTCAACAATGTACCTGTTCAAAATTACAAACAGATTCTACATAAGAACAAACCTACAGTCCCTGTCTTGTATGCACCGCCTGTATACGGCTGTTCAGAGTATATAGGGCCTTTTTTATTTTATGTGCGGAGTTCCCCTTAATATCCATACAAGACCCAAAGGGGCTGGTAATGGGCTGGGGTAGGGGGGGGGGGGGGGTCATGGGGTAGCTATGCCATTTTTCTTAAAGAATTTCATCCATATTACCGGGACCAGACATTACATTAAAGCCGCAAGCAGTTTTAAATGGCTTTTTTTCCTTTAGAAGTGTCATTTTGTGCAGGGACAGTTCTAAACACGGGAAACACGTGGCACTTCACAGGCATACTTTAGACACCCCCCAGGTACGATATTTAAAGGAATATTTGACTTTTTTTTTTTCACTTTATGCATCATTAAAATGACTGCTCCCGAAAAACGACCGTTTTTAAAACTTCTTTTTGCATTGATACATGTCTCCTGGTGCAGAACCCGGGTTCCCAAACCCTATTTATGACAATAACATGCATAATAGTTGTTATAATTAGCACTTTAGAATTCGAACGTTCGCATCCATTGCGTTCTAATGTTCGTTCGAACTTTCGGTCCGTTCGCGGGTTCTGGTGCGAACCGAACCCGGGGGTGTTCGGCTCATCACTATTCACGGGCACTTTGGGAGCCAAGCCAGTACGGGCAGTGCTGAGGCCGGTCAGATTTATCAGTTCAGAGGGACCGGCCTCAGACCCAACTGATGACACATAATTTGTGGAGTATTTTCTTAAAAAATTGTGCAACAAGCAGCAGCAGTACACAATGTTGTTCAGTTTATAATCCGCCAAATTGATAGCTGTCTGGAACAGGCGGAACCGGCTGGCCATTATCCCGAAGGCATTCTCCACAACTCTCCGGGCTCTGGCCAGCCGATAATTAAAAACCCTCCTCTCCGGGGTGAGGGTGCATTGGGGAAATGGCCGCATGAGGTGTGGTCCTAGTCCAAAAGCTTCATCTGCGATGAAAACGAACGGTAGCCCTTCCACGTTCTCTGCATCTCCGTCTCAGCGAATACTCCGCCATCGGACATCCGGCCGTTCTTCCCCACGTCCACATACAGGAACTCGTACCGTCCCGACACCACCGCCATTAACACTATGCTATTAAAACCTTTATAGTTAAAATAGTATGACCCCGAACGGGGTGGCGGCACTATGTGGACGTGCTTCCCATCAATTGCCCCTCCGCAGTTGGGGAAATCCCACCGCTGGGCAAATTGGGAGGCCACAGTCAGCCATTCCTGTGGTGTGCTAGGGAACTGTGGAGTCAAACAAAAAGAAGACATTAGTACGGTTTATGTTTACAGTGCAAGCAGATTACACACAAAAACATTGTTGACCAACATCATTCTAACATTATTATTTAGGGGAGTATTTCCTACCAATAAACAAAGGCCCACTTAGCAGATGCCTCACCCCCGCTGAGTGGACATTCTAAAATAAACTAAGGGGCGGGGCCTAAGGTGATTGTGGGGGATCCAAAAAAAGTCTCGACCACTCTTCTGAGCTTGATTGAGAACTAAAAAATTGGTAACATCTTTAGGGGGGGGAGGGAGGGTTGTCAATCTACGCGGGCAATGACCCCACAAAAAGGAAAAGGAAAATAGAAGGCTAGCTGGGTTTGCGCCCACGATAGCATGCTGGAGAGGTTAGTGAAGGGAAATAGGCATGGAGGGCCCAAAAAGGCCTATACAGGTCAAAAAATGCATGGGGAAAATGGGGACATTACCAGGATATTACAAACAGGCAAATTTGGGTTAGGAGGGAAAAAATAAGAAGATTCAAAAACAATCAAAACATATAATGTGAGGTTAAAGGAGCAAAATTACCTTCATATAGTCCTTCTGTAGGACCTGAATGATGGCCGAACACGTCTCAGGGATAATGATCCCGAGAGCCTGGGGGGAGATGCCTGTTGAGAACTTGAGGTCCTGCAAGCTTCTCCCAGTCGCCAGGTATCTCAACGTGGCAATAAGCCTCTGCTCGGCAGTGATGGCCTCGTGATATAGGGGGACAGCAAATCCAACAGACGGTGAAATACGGGGTCCGTCATCCTGAGATAATTCCTGAAATCATCAGGATTATTCTCATGGATTTCCCGCAGCAGAGGCATATGAGAGAATTGGTCCCGCTGGAGCAACCAATTCTTAGTCCATGAACTCCTCCTCACCCTGTTCACAGACTGAACTCGGGTTACAGTGTTAACTGCAACACCAAGCCCGAAGCCAGCACGAGCTCGAGAACGAGAACGCACTTCAAACATGGTTTTAAACCGGTCGGCTGGTCAGAACGCACTCAAACAGAACGCACCGTGTAACAGCAAGGCCTGAGAAGAACGACCTGAAAAACAGGAAACGAACGGCCAAGAAGGCACTGCAAGGCAGTAACGACCTGACTGCACGCACTGAATCACAAATACAAACCCACAAGCACAAACTGAACACCAGGAAACGATCTGCAAAGCACGGAGACTGAAAAGCGCGAATCGTCTCTCACCAAACTTTTACTAACATGCGGTAACACGAAATCAGCAAAAGCAGCCCAAGGGGTGGCACCTTTAGATTTGTTCGGCCCTTTTATAGCACGTCGTACGTTTTGTACGTGCCGTCGTTTTGTTGCCGTCGGTTTTTAAACTGATGGTGTGTGGCCAAGACTGATGAAAAACAGTTTCATCGGATTTCCGATGGTCAAATCCATCGGACGAAAATCCATAGGTTATCCGATCGTGTGTACAGGGCTTTAGAGCTCTTTCAAACTGACGGCTGGGAATCAACAGGAAATTAGAAGCGGAGTGCATTTTGGGTATTTCCAGGTATTTTTGTGTATTTCCAGGGTCTTTAAAGGGATATTATTATTTTGCCCTGACAAACATTTTAAGATGTCACTACTCCCTTAAAGGGTAACGCCACTTTTGTGGGGAAAAAAATAGCAAATAAAGAAAAAATAATATAGCACATATAATTGCGACACTAATCATAATGTAATTGAATGTTATTAAAAAACGGAAAATTGTATCATACTTACCAGTAATTTTCCTTTCCTGGTGCCTATCCATGGCAGCATACATGTGATAGAGCTCCGCCTCGACTCCTCCTTCAGGACTAGTGAATAGCATAAATTAAAGGCATAGTCCCTCCCCCAACATTCTCTGTAATATAGAATACCGAGGGTGGGAGCGTATGCTGCCATGGATAGGCACCAGGAAAGGAAAATTACTGGTAAGTATGATACAATTTTCCATTTTCCTGGTGCCTCCATGGCAGCATACCTGTGATAAATAACTAGCTGACACGGGTGGGATAATGCTTAACAATAAATGTTTAATTAGAAGAGGACATAGCAGCCTGAACTGCCCTTCTTCCGAACTCAACAGTCGTGAGCGCTCCTGGATCAATATGGTAGTGTCTGACGAACGTATGGTGAGAAGACCAGGTGGCGCCCTGTCTCTAACGAGACATTAGCCCTTGCTTCCCAGGAAGCTGAGACTGCCCTTGTAGAATGAGCATTCACTCGGAATGGAGGTTCCATATTCTTCACCCTGTAGGCCCTCTGGATTAACTTTACAACCCAAGATGCCAGAGTTCTGATGGAAGTTTCTTTGCCCCTGTATTTACCAAACGGTAAGATGAAAAGTCTCTCAGAATTTCTGAAGGGGCCGGTGGCTTCTAGGTAGGCCCTGAGCACTCTGGATACATCCAGCTCGTGACAAGACTCTGAATCCGTGTCTGTAAATACTGGTAGTGCCCAGGGTTGCAACAGGTGGCTTGGAGTAGCAACCTTTGGTGTGAACCCCCGAAGAGGGCGAAGTTCCACTCTGTCGGGGAAGAAGGAGATGTAGTCGTCAACCTATCCCTAAAAAGTGAAGTTCCGAGATCCTTCTGCCAGATGCAATGGCTAGCAGGAAAGCCGTCTTTAGTGTCAAGTTCCATATTGTTACTTGTTCCACTGGAGCAAAGGGATGGTCAGATAGAACTTCAAGGACCAGGGACAGAGCCCACTTAGGAAATGATCGTCTGACAGGAGGGCAAATCTTCAATACACCTCTGAGGAAAGTGACTACTAAAGAATCCTCCACCCATCTCTTATTTGTTGCAGCAGAGATTGCTGCTACCTGCACTTTGAGGGAGCTCCGACCAAGTCCTGTCTGAAGAAATCCTAGAACATGAGATGTAGAGGGAAAGATTGGATGAAATCCATTTCCGGAAGCAAATGACAAGAACTTGTCCCATATTCTTGAATATATGGCATTAGTTGCAGGTTTCCTAGCTTTTAGAAGGGTTGATATGACTCCTGGGGAACACCCTAGGGACTCGAACCTTCGCCTCTCAACCTCCAGATTCGAAGATTCAACTTCTGCGGGTTTGGATGAACTAGACTGCCCTGCGACAGAAGTTGAGGGAAAGGAGGGATCTTGATTGGAGAGCCTACACTGAGGCGCATGTCTAGAGGAAACCAGGGTCTCTTCAGCCAATACGGAAGTACTGCCACCACCTGGACTGACTCCCTGAGGAGCCTCAGGAGGAATTTGAATATTAATGGCCTCAGAGGAAAGGCATATGCCGTGGTGAACCTCCAGGGACATGACAGGGCATCCACTGCCTCGGCTTGTGAATGCGGCAGCCGAGAGAAGAAACTGTCCAGTTTGGCGTTCTTCGGGGAGGCGAACAGATCTACCCGAGGGGGATCCCATATGTTGGCAATCTGAAGGAAGACATGGGGGTGGAGAGCCCACTCGTTGTTGTCCAGGAAGTTTCTGGATAACGTGTCTGCTTCCGTGTTCAACCTGCCTGGCAGATACATCGCTCTGAGGTCCAGGAGGTTCTGCTCCGCCCAGAGCATGATCGGCTCTACCTCCTTGAGGTGTGACCTGCTGCGAGTGCCTCCCTGCCTCTGCAGATAAGAGACAGCTGCCCTGTTGTCTAGGCGTAGGAGTATTCTCTGGCCTCTGATTTGGGGTGCCAAAGAGGTCAGTGCCAAGAAGGCTGCCCTCATCTCCAAGATGTTGGATACCACTCCCTGGGTGGAACATGACCATCTCCCCTGTATTCTGGTTTCTTTGCAATGGGCTCCCCAGCCCTGTCTGCTTGCATCGAACGTAATTGTGATCCAAGGAAGGGAGCCCAGGTGACGAGGCTTGGAGAGGTTTTCCGGAACTGTCCACCAGTGAAGACTCCTGCGCATTTTTCCCCGTCAGCAGGATCGTCTGAGATAGTCGTTGTTTCTTCCACTGCGCCAAGAAACCAGTCTGGAAATACCTCAAGTGCCAATGGGCCCAAGGAACCATGGGTATACAGGAAGACATTGTGCCAATGAGGCTCTGGCATTGTGAAGCCGTCAGATACGGGCTCCGGATGACTTTGATCATTCTCTGGATGACAATTCTTGCCTTCGGCGGTGGTAATGACACTGTCCCCTCCTGAGTGTCGAACATTGCGCGTAGATTATCCGCTGTGTTGGCGTTAGTTGACTCTTGTCAGAATTCACCAGTCACCCTAGCTCTTTTAGGGACTGTAGAAGAATGTCCCGGTGACATACCAACTGATCCGGATTGCTTGCTAGGAGTAGGATGTCGTCCAAGTAGTGGTATATCCTCATGCCCCTCTCCCGCAGGGGAACCAAAGCAGATATTAGTATCTTGGTGAACACCCTGGGAGAGGTGCACAGACCGAAAGGCAGGGCTTGAAACTGTAGGTGGGTCCATCCCACTGCAAATCTCAGGTATTTTTGAAATGCAGGTAGAATTGGAACATTTAGGTACGCATCCTGCTGATCGACCGAAATCATCCAATCTGATGGCTGGACTGTCTGAATAATCGTCTGCAGGGACTCCATTTTGAAGCTTTCGGGGCGGATATACCGGTTGAGCCTCTTTAGGTCTATCACAGGCCTCCACCCACCTGTCCTCTTTGGGGCCAGAAATAGGGTGGAGTAAAAGCCTGTGAAGCGCTCTGCCAAGGGAAACGGAACAGCCGCCCCCTGAAGCTGGAGTGACGTTAGGAAGTTTTTCAGAGCTTGAGCCTTCAGTGGAGAGGATGGAATCTCTGTTCCTTTGAAAGAGTTCGAGGTGGGGGGTTAGAAAAATTCCAAAAGTGCCCCCATTGAATTGTTGACAGAACCCAGGGGTCGTGGGAGCGGGTGGCCCAGACTGGGGTAAAAAAACTTTAGCCTGGCTCCCACCGGGAGTGCCTGGGTTACTCTGGCATCAAAAAAACTGCTTCTGCTCCTGTGGAGCCGGAAGGGCTTTCATCTTCCTGTTCAAAAAGGATCCCTGAGTACCTTTCCAAGGTCTTTTGTTGTCTCTGGGCTGTCTCGACTGCCTAAAATCCCTTGGGTTTGATTGGCGGAACCTAGAGGAACCACCTCTGAATCTTCGCATACTTCTGTCCTGTGGAAGCATACCAGACTTCCCTCCTGACAGCCTGGAGATAGCTTTATCCATTTTGTCTCCGAATAGTGCTTTCCCATCGAACGGGATTTTGCACCAATTTTGTTTGGAGGATAAGTCAGCCGTCCAGGGTTTCAGCCACAAGGCCCTCTTCGCCATCACTGAATGCAACATGGATCTTGCCGAGCACCTGATCGTTTTAATGGCCGCTACGCAGACAAAGTCTGACGACAATCTAAGCTCTTCTAAGGCCTTAATTATATCCTCCATGGGGACATCCTGACGCAAAGCCGTCTCAATATTATCTGTCCAAGATCTTATGGCATTTGATACTAATGTGAGGGCAATAGCTGGCTTACATGCTGCTTCCGCGGCTAAGTAGCTCCTCTTCAGCTCCAGGTCGATTCGCCTGTCTAGAGGTTCTTTGAAGGAAGCGGAATCCTCCATTGGCAAAGTTATATTTTTTGCGAGTCGCACCACCGACGTGTCTACCACTGGCATGGAGTTTGGTGACTGCGTTCCCGACTCTGGTAAGGGGTATATAGTTTATTGAACCGACCCAAAAAATATATATTTTGTTTTTTATCAGTCTTTGACCATTCCTTCTGAATGACTGGACTAATCTCGCCCATCTGAGGAATGGGAAGTAGCTTGTAGACTCTTGGGGAGGCTATTCTGCGTCTTTCCAGGCGATTGCAGTTTTGACTGCCCGGATGAATGGCTTTACCAAGGAGAGACTGAAGCCAGAAGGTTCTGACTCTTCTCAAGAGTCCCCTGAAGAGTCTTCAGGTGGTGAATCTCTAGCTGGTTGGCCTGACGGCGGCAGAGGTGTACTGACTGCTGACGGACCAGGGAGATTAGGTTCTATATCCTGAACCTGGGATATCTGCTGAAGTGGTTGAGCGGGGACCGAAGCCAAAAGCTCAGAGAAGGAGTCCTTCATTGTTCACTTGAGCAGATCTACAGCGTGCTGATTTTCTAGCTCGCGGTTGGACGCATAGTCCGTAAAACAGTCCTTACAGACCACTCTGTCTGGTAGCGGTGTAGCCCCACATGTCCAGCATTTCTCTTTCTATAGGTCCTAGAAGAGGGGGACCGATCATGTCCTCTGGATCTTGACCTCTCTGATCTACGACGTGAAGAATGGGACCTACGCCCTGATGAGCGGGACCCCTTGGAGTGGGTAGGGCTGTAAGGAACGATGTAAGGAACTCACGCTAGACCAGTGAGCGTACTTTTTTTTTTCCTATACTCACGTATAGTTGGTCACATACCTAATAGAAGTGTGAGGATCTTTGCTGCGAGATGAATGACTCATTGCGGAGTTGGGCACAAGGATCAGCTCCGGAAATATAGTAAGAAAGGGAAAAGAATCAGGAGTTTTTGGCGTCACTTTTTTTTTTTTTTTTTAAACAAACATTTTTATATCGTCATCATTTTTTATTTTATTTTTTAAACATAAACATTTTTATATTGTCATCTTTTTTTTTTTTAAACATAAACATTTTTGATCGGCAACATTTTTTTTTTTTTGAGAAAATAAAAAGTACCTACCACAAAGCAGCATCAGAGAGACCTAGAAGGGCACAGCTGAGGAGACTCTGACAGCAATCCCTGAATCTGAACCTAAATAGGCTCAAGGTGCGTGGGCTAATCCCATAAACCACCATTTGGAATTGATTGAAAAAAAGGGCAAATCTAGCCTTCTTTCCAGAATCCAAGATGGCCGCCACTGAACCAAGCGACCGTGGATGTGCACGCGCAGAAGATCCAGCGTCGCCCAGTACAGAGAGCCGATAAAACTAAAACATGCGCAGACAGCGTCGAGGACGCCGTGCCATGACACTCTCCTACCTGGCGGGACGTACAGAGCACCTGTAGCCCCCCCCGAACCTGGAAATAAGCACCCCAATGTTGTTGCACAGAGAGATACCTGCCCTATCCAGTTGCACAGTTTTAAAGGAACAAAAAAGTAAGACAATAATCATTTTGAAGGTGCCTAACAAGCAAAGGAAAGGAAAGGGGAGGGGAAGAGAGGAAAAGAAAGGGGAAAAACACAAATGCCTGTAATAAAAAATGGAAACCACCAGCCTGGGAAGATGGAGCTGATCCTTTTGCGACTTCCACTGCATTCATCATGGATGTAATAGCAGACTGCGTTCCTGTGAGGAAACTCTGCGAAATGACCCCAACAGATCCACAGAGGGGTTCCCAGTCTTATCAGCGCTGTGAGCGGCCCAAGAACAGGGACTGCGCACGGGAAAGGCTAAACCCGGCGGATGCTGCCGACTGCAGAGGTATGGACATACTGCTACTCTTCACCAGCACAAGAAGGTATGAGGAAAAAAAGTAGAATGTCGGGGGAGGGACTATGCCTTTAATTTATGCTATTCACTAGTCCTGAAGGAGGAGTCGAGGCGGAGCTCTATCACAGGTATGCTGCCATGGAGGCACCAGGAAATGACCTTTCCTTTTCAATCTTTTCAGCCAATGTAATTTTCTGAGAATGCATTGCAATATGGTTACCTGGAGTTGTTCTGTACACAGAGTGTGTACTGACCACTCCCCAGAAACATAATTTCCTGCTTGTGTGATTGACTCACCAATTTTCCCAGAAGTCTGCCTAAGATACAAGTCAGATTTCAGGCATCCCCAGCAACAAAAATTTCATTTTTGGAGAGCTACTTTTAATAGGAGCGCGTCTAAAGGGATGCAGGCCCAGCAGATTTCCTCTTAGTGCCCTGCAGCTGCACAGCTGACAGTTAATTATGAAACCACTCCCATTAGACCCACTCAGTACAGAGGCACAGAGAAACACAAATGGATTTCTTCAGAAAAAACAAAAGATAGGAATCTGCAACAAAGGTTGTTATAATCCTTGCAATGTACAGAGATCACCCAGAGGGGAATGTTTTTTTCTCAACAAAAGTGAAGTTACGCTTTAAGGAAATCTTCATAAGAATATACATAGAGAAAACAAAGAAAGAGAAAGCCGTAAGGCAGAGAGCAGGGGGGTCACAGATTACAATAAAGATCCAGCAGATGATCAAAGTCTGCTTCTATTTTGCCCCCCCCCCCCCCAAAAAAAAAAAAAGAAGAAAAACAAAAGAAACGTTTTGCTAGAGCTCTACTTAATAAGTAAAATTGCAGAGCTGTGTAGACAGTGATTTAATTCAGTTCTAAAGTCATTAAGTGTTGGGTTTGTGAAGCTGTGTCAAATTTCAAGCTTAAGATTCAATGGAATTACAAAAATGTTGCTCCAGTACACAATGCACAATTTTCTCTTTCATATTTAATGAAATGTTCTATCAGATTTTTATGGGCTGAATGATATTTAACAGAACTAGTTACTTAATACGCCAGTGGGCTTTGTGCCCCACAATGACAAAATAGCCAGTATCACATTGTCAGACGATATAATATTAGAAGTATATGCTTCATAGATTTGTATTCTACAAGAGACACCATTCTTTGCCCTAACCGTAATATCATTTTAACTTCTGTTCTTTTCCAGTGACTTCAATAACGTTGACTCGCTTTGGTGTACTTTTGGCAATCTTTATATGTGTACCGAGTTGAGCTGAGATCAATGAATTTGTGACCTTGGGTCAGTAGCTTGGTGCAAACCTCTCATTTAAAACGTATATCTTGTATATTTTTATTTCCTTATTTATACAGTGACATCATATTACATATTGTAATATGAATTGTGAGAATCCTAGTATTAGAGGCTGGTATAGTAAAAGAACTGCATTTTCTGAATTAAAGGAAATGTTACAGAGGGGCTATTGTTGCTGATCTGCACCTAAAAATGGCCCAGCTGTCTCTGGATTCAGTATTTTTGGAGTCACTGAACAAGTATATTGGAGGTGAAGTTGGTGAGAAACTCCTTTGGTGGAAATATCAAAGATTGGTGCAAGAGCCATGCAGGGCGGTTGGTGGCTACCGATGACCAGGAGGTAGACAAAGTTTCCTGCCTCAAGTTGTTGCTGAATCCCAGCACTTCTGTATACAGTCAATGCAATGTATGCATGCATGCAACATACATACTAGGGGGAGTACAACTGGGGGGATCCGTAGTGGAGAAGGATCTGGGGGTTTTGGTAGATCATAAGCTCAATAATGGCATGCAATGCCAAACTGTGGTTTCCAAAGCGAGCAAAGTCCTTTCTTGTATTAAGAGAGGTATGGACTCCAGAGAGAGAGATATCATTTTGCCCCTGTTCAAATCATTAGTAAGATCTCATCTGGAATATGCAGTTCAGTTTTGGGCTCCAGTTCTCAAAAAGGATATTGAGGAACTGGAGAAAGTGCAGAGAAGGGCAACCAAACTGATAAGAGGCATGGAGGAGCTCAGATTAGGAAAGATTAGAGGAACTGAATTTATTCACTCTTGAGAAGAGGAGATTAAGTGGGGATATGATCAACATGTACAAATATATAAGGGGTCCATATAGTGAACTTGGTGTTGAGTTATTCACTTTATGGTCAACACAAAGTACAAGGGGGCACTCTCTACATCTAGAGCAGTGGTTCTCAACTCCAGTCCTCAGGGCCCACCAACAGGCCAGGTTTGCAAGATAACTGAAATGCATCACAGGTGATATAATTTGCTGCTCAGGGATTGCAGTATTCTAGTCTGCATCTCACCAAGGTAATACTTAAAATCTGGCCTGTTAGTGGGTCCTGAGGACAGGAGTTGAGAACCACTGATCTAGAGGAAAAGAGATTTCATCTCCAAATACGGAAAGGTTTCTTCACAGTAAGAGCTGTGAAAATGTGGAATATACTCCCTGCAGAGGTGGTTCTGGAAAGCTCAGTAGATTGCTTTAAGAAAGGCCTGGATACTTTCCTAAATGTACATAATATAACTGAGTACTGACATTTATAGGTAAAGTTGATCCAGGGAAAATCCGATTGTTTCTCGGGGGATCAGGACAGAAATTTTTCCCCTGCTGTAGCAAATTGGATCGTGCTCTGCTGGGGTTTTTCGCCTTCCTCTGGATCAACTGTGGGTATAGAATTGGGTATATGGGATTGTTTCATTATTTTTATTTTTATTTTTTATGGTTGAACTAGATGGTCTTGTGTCTTTTTTCAACCTGACTAACTATGTTACTATGTAATGTAACCATCTTCCGAAATTAAAATTTTGAATAGAATACATTTGAATTTGAATAGAAATTAATATAATAGAAAAGAATAGAATAAAAAATAAAATAATAGAATAGAAAATAATAGAATAGAATAAAATAGAAAAGAATAGAATAAAAAAATAGAATAAGATAGAAAAGAAAAGAAAGAATACAACCATTCCCCAAAATTAAAATAGAATCTATTTGAATTTGTATAGAATAGAATAGATTAGGATAGGAAGATCGTTATATTTATTCTATTCTGTTGTTTTTTTTTTTTTTACTATTGTGTTATTTTCTATTCTATTCTACTCTATTCTTGTCTATTCTATTCAAATTCAAATTGATTCTATTTGAATTTTGGAAAATGGTTATATTATTTCTATTCTATTCTAGTCTATTGTTTTTTTAATTATATTCTTATCTATTCTATTCAAATTTCAGAAGATGGTTATACTCTATTAATTATATTCTTTTTTATTTTATTATTTTCTATTCTATTTTATTGAAAATTGGAAAACTATTCAAATTCTAAAACTTTTTGAATTTGAAAACTATTCAAAATTGATTCGAAAACTTTTCAATTTTCAAGCCAAAGTTGGTACACGGGAATCAGACGTAGAGCATATGGCAAGAATTACCCAGGGAAGTCTTCACACAATTGTTGCTCGGGCAAGGCTGGCTTGCAGTGTGCGGAGTAAAATAGTGTTTCCTGTTAGAGGCTGGGGTTGAGCCATGCTGAGAGAAGATTACTTAAACACACAGATGTGAGAGCACGGTCCCTAAAGCTGATACACAGACCAGACAGGTAAGCAGACAGTCAGGGCATAAAACATTATTGCAGATTCATGACATCCCCCCCCCCCCCCCCAATGTGGTGTAAATCTGTCTATGGTGATAAACGTGGTGCCAGCTGGATTTTTGTCATGACACTCTAAATAGTGTTTCGAAACGCTGTGTTTTGGAAAAATCTCTCCTTATGTTAGCCACATGTTAATTATTGCAAAAGTTCATTGCTCTAGTAGTGCGACCTACATATTGTAGGCCACAAGGGCAAATTAAAATGTACACGACGTTAAGGGAGGTACATGTTATGAAAGTAACAATGTCATAGGATCTAAAGGTAACTAATGACTAGAATTGACTAATCCATCTAGCCCGATTTCTATTTAAGCAACAAACCCCACATTTTCGACAAGGGAAATACCCCTTGAGTTAAAAAAAAAAAAAAGAGACCCTATTGGGAGTGTCCAAAATATTTGGCACCACATAGAGCTTCAAAGGGTGAATGCCATGAAAAATATTTTCCGGGGATTCAGGGATGACAGACCCCAGCACTCGGGCATTCTTTAATATTTTTCCAATGTCTGGACATAATTTTCTTTATATCAAAATATTATTGGGAATAGGTGGTAACAAAAGCAAAATTATAATCTTTATTGCCACCCTCACCAAGAGTGATTGCTCTATCCATATTCCCCACATTGGTGATGATCTTATCTAGCTCTTCAGCTACATTGCCCCTATCTACAAACCTTGATTTCATAGCCATGGCTTGTTTTATATAATCATCATTAACAGTACAATTTATTTTTAAATGAATAAATTGGCTTTTGGGAACCCCCTTCAACCAACAGGGATGATGACAACTCCCTTGTCCAATGTAGCTGTTACGGTCAGTCTCCTTGAGGGCCAGTTCACACCACATGCAGTCCAGTGCGTTTTTTTTCTGCATCAAAAATGCATGGAAAGTAGGTTATATGGTTTTCAATGGCATAGTTCACACCAGTGCAGTCAGTTCCAGTGCATTCAAGTTCCAGATAAAAAGTAGAACATGCTGCATTTTACCTGCACTGGACTGTACTGGAACGCTGTAAAACACATCAAAAACGCACTGGAACGCACCTAAATGCACCAAAAATGCACTGGAACACACTTGTCCTTATCTAAGGTTAATAAAAAAGAGGGGTGAAAAAAAGCACTGGACTGCATTAAAAACGTACCAAAAACGCACTGGAACGCATCAAAAACGCGTCAAAACGCACATGCAAGCCCTGTTGCGGTGTGTTACCGCACCAGAAGAACTGCGCCTGCGTGGGCAAATGTTCGGCCCCTGCGTGGGCTAGTTTTGTATGCTTATGTAAACTTCAAATAAAAGATTTTGCAAAAAAAAAAAACGCTCATGGAACGCATCCGGATTACGTTTCTATGGTGTGAACTGGCCCTGAAGTAAGTTGAAGTAACTAAAGACCCTACTCTGATTTCAATATTAGGATCTAAGAAATGAATTTTAGAGGAACTAGCTTCATATTGTAATGCTATGCCCAGGGAGCTTTCATTGAGTTGTTCAAAGAATGAACTAAGCTAAAGCATGTCGCCATCCCATAGGAGGACAACGTCATCTCTATATCTCCCCCAAAAGACCAATTCAGGCCTTCTTCTAGTATAGACAACATCCTCCTCCCACTTGGCCATGAATAGATTTGCCATGCTGGAGGCAAAATTAGCGCCCATGGCGACTCCTCGGTTTTAGATAAAAAGAACCTCCAAATCAAAAATAATTATGGGACATAGCAAAACTCAGTAATTTCAACACACAATCCCTCTGGGAGGTAAAAAAGCTATTATCCCTTCTCAAGAAAGTCTCAACCACATGTTGATGGTATATAATGGTTTAGAGAGAAGCAACACCTGCAGTTGCCATTAAATAACAATCTTTCCATTCTATCTCTCCAAGCAACTGTATAACTTGGGTGGAATCTTTCAAAAACGAAGGAGTCTGAGATACATGTGGTTGGAGAAAACCATTGATGTATTTCCCAATTATGGAAGTTACATAGTCCAACCCACTGATAATGGGTAGGGATGAGCTTCGAGTTCGAGTCGAACTCATGTTCGACTCGAACATTGCCTGTTCGCCCGTTCGCCGAACAGCGAACAAATTGGGGTGTTCGCGGCAAATTCGAAAAATCTATGGGAGAATTCTAAAGTGCTAATTATAAAGGCTTATATGCAAGTTATTGTCCTAAAAAGTGTTTGGGGACCCGGGTCCTGCCCCAGGGGACATGTATCAATGCAAAAAGAAGTTTTAAAAACGGCCGTTTTTTCGGGAGCAGTGATTTTAATAATGCTTAAAATGAAAAAATAAAAGTGAAATATTCCTTTAAATTTCGTACCTGGGGGGTGTGTATGATATGCATGTGAAGTGGCGCATGTTTCCCGTGCTTAGAACTGTCCCTGCAAAAAATGTCATTTTTGAAAGAAAAAAAGTCTTTTAAAACGGACTCGCGGCTATTAATGAATTGTTGGCTCCCGGCAATACATACAAAAGTCATTGATAAAAAAAAAAAAAAAGCGTGGGGGTTCCCCAGAATTCAATTACTAGGCCCTTCAGGTCTGGAATGGATATTAAGGGGAACCCCGCCGCAAATTAAAAAACAAATTTGACGTGGGGTTCCCCCAAATATCCATTCCAGGCCCTTCAGATCTGGCATGGATTTTAAGGGGAACTCCACCCCAAATTAAAAAAAAATGGCGTGGAGTCCCCCTAAAAATCCATACCAGACCCCTTATCCGAGCACACAACCTGGCCGGCCGCAGGGGAAAAGGGGGGGACGAGAGAGCGGCCCCCCCTCCCTCCTGAACCGTACCAGGCCACATGCCCTCAACATGGGGAGGATGTCCCCATGTTGATGGGGACAAGGGCCTCATCCCCACAACCCTTGCCCGGTGGTTGTGGGGGTCTGCGGGCGGGGGGCTTATCGGAATCTGGAAGACCCCTTTAACAAAGGGGACCCCCAGATCCCGGCCCCCCCCTATGTGAATTGGTAAGGGGTACATTGTACCCCTACCATTTCACGAAGAAAGCGTAAAAAAATGTTTAAAAAAAACCACACAAACACCTTGAAAAAGTCCTTTATTTAAAATAATAATAAAAAAAAAAAAACATTCCAATGCTGAAATCCAGTGTCCCGCGGCGATCCCGATGTCCAGCGCTGTCCTTCATTGGTTGTGCCTGAGCGGACCTGATGGGGAACTCCCTCTCAGTATTTTAAATGTATAGACCCGCCCCTTCTAAAGTTCCCCATCAGGTCCGCTCCTTCGGTATGTCGGACCCGCCTACGTCATTGGCTTGAGCGGGGAACTTCCTTCACTGTGTAATTTAAATTTACATAGTGAAGGAAGTTCCCCGCTCAAGCCAATGACGTAGGCGGGTCCGACATACCGAGGGGGCGGACCTGATGGGGAACTGCTCTCACTTTGGCAATACATGTATAGACCCGCCCCTTCTCATGTTCCGCATCTGGTCCGCTGAGCGGACCTGATGGGGAACTTTAGAAGGGGCGGGTCTATACATTTAAAATACTGAGAGGGAGTTCCCCATCAGGTCCGCTCAGGCACAACCAATAAAGGACAGCGCTGGACATCGGGATCGCCGCGGGACACTGGATTTCACCGCTGGAATGTTTTTGTTTTTTTTTTAAATAAAAGGACTTTTTCAAGGTGTTTGTGTGTTTTTTTAAACATTTTTTTTACGCTTTCTTCGTGAAATGGTTGGGGTACAATGTACCCCTTACCAATTCACATAGGGGGGGGGCCGGGATCTGGGGGTCCCCTTTGTTAAAGGGGTCTTCCAGATTCCGATAAGCCCCCGCCCGCAGACCCCCACAACCACCGGGCAAGGGTTGTGGGGATGAGGCCCTTGTCCCCATCAACATGGGGACATCCTCCCCATGTTGAGGGCATGTGGCCTGGTACGGTTCAGGAGGGAGGGGGGCCACTCTCTCGTCCCCCCCTCTTCCCCTGCGGCCGGCCAGGTTGCGTGCTCGGATAAGGGGTCTGGTATGGATTTTTAGGGGGACTCCACGCCATTTTTTTAAAAAATTTGGGGTGGAGTTCCCCTTAAAATCCATGCCAGATCTGAAGGGCCTGGAATGGATATGTGGGGGAACCCCACGTCAATTTTTTTTTAAATTTGCGGCGGGGTTCCCCTTAATATCCATTCCAGACCTGAAGGGCCTGGTAATTGAATTCTGGGGAACCCCCACGCTTTTTTTTTTTTTTTTTATCAATGACTTTTGAATGTATTGCCGGGAGCCGACAATTCATTAATAGCCACGAGTCAGTTTTAAATGACTTTTTTTCTTTCAAAAATGACATTTTTTGCAGGGACAGTTCTAAGCACGGGAAACATGCGCCACTTCACATGCATATCATACACACCCCCCAGGTACGAAATTTAAAGGAATATTTCACTTTAAATTTTTTCATTTTAAGCATTATTAAAATCACTGCTCCCGAAAAAACGGCCGTTTTTAAAACTTTTTTTTGCATTGATACATGTCCCCTGGGGCAGGACCCGGGTCCCCAAACACTTTTTAGGACAATAACTTGCATATCAGCCTTTATAATTAACACTTTAGATTTCGAACGTTCGAGTCCATTGTATTTAATAGGGTTCTAAAGTTTACACGAACATTTTTCTGTTCGCAGGTTCTGGTGCGAACCGAACAGGGTGGTGTTCGGCTCATCCCTGATAATGGGCCTACCCGGTGGATTTCATGGGTCCTTGTGGACTTTGGGGTGGTAATAGATAACTGGCACTCTCGATGCGGCTGATAAAAGGAAGGCTTTTTCTTTTTTACTAAGTATCTCCTCCTCAAACCCTAATTCAATTGTATTCATTTCACTTATGTATGCAGATTTGTATTGGTATATAAATATATGTGATATACACTATATTACCAAAAGTATTGGGACACCTGCCTTTAGAAGAGTTGAAGCCGTTATAGCTGCAAAGGGTGGGCCAACTCAATATTGAACCCTATGGACTAAGACTGGGATGCCAATAAAGTTCATGTGCGTGTAAAGGCAGCGTACCAATACATTTGGTAATATAGCGTGTGTGTATATATATATGTATTTACTGTATATATACACACACACACACGTTTGTGTGATTTTTTCATTGTATTTATATATTGTTTGTTTTGAGTTTGTACAGTCCTGAGTTTAGGGTTCATTTTTGATTTGCTTTATATTATATACCGGTAGACTCTGAATCCCTTGTTTGTCAGGTTTTAGCACTATCTTTGGGGCTTATGCACACAGGGCGTTTTTACAGCTGCTGTTAGGAGCGTTTGACGTTTTTTTAACTGCCTCTAAAAGCCTCTCTATGTTGGCCTATGTGTCCATGCACACATAAACTGTCAGAGGCATTTGAACGCATAAGCCTATAGGGGCAGTAGAAAAAAACGACAGCATGTGCTTTCAGGAGCTGTAAAAACAAAAAACGCTCAAAAGAGCATCTAAACGTGTCAAGCCGCATTTAGACGCGTTTGAAGTTCTTAGGCATTTTTACATTATTGGGGGTGTTTTTAATGAAAAAAAACGCCCAAAAATGCGAACGCCAAAAAATGCAGGAAAACACACAAAAACGTACTATAACGCTAATGTAAAAAAACGCGGCTAAACGTGAAGAAACTGGCTGCTGTAGCGCTGGCATTTTTAACTACTTCAGGCCCACAGGACATCATATGACGTCCTCGGGTTTGTGGGGTTATATCTGAATGATGCCTGCTGCTACAGGCATCATTCAGATATTGCCGGTTTCAGCCGGCGATTCCCTACACCATAAGAATGATCATAGCGGCTGTTCCACCGCTTGATCATTCTTATGGGCAGCGGAAGGGGACGTCCCCCCCCTCCCGCCCCCCTCCGGTGCTTCTACCGACTCACCTGTGCGATCGGTGAGTCAGTGACAGGATCCGCCGGCCCCGGATGTAGATCACAGAGATTTCCGGCGGACCAGATGGTCACCGGAGTCTTTATGATGGTCGGAGTCCGGGCGCGATGTTATGACGTCACGCCCGGCCTCTGCATTTAAAAAAACGGTGCCGCTTCGGCTTTGAAGCGGTGATGTTTTTTTTTTAGGCTTCCAAGCCTAGAGGTGAGATGTGGGGTCTTATTGACCCCATATCTCACTGTAAAGAGGACCTGTCATGTCATATTCCTATTACAAGGGATGTTTATATTCCTTGTAATAGGAATAAAAGTGATCAAAATGTTTTATTTTTTTTAAGTGTCAAAATAAAAAAAAATAAGTAAAATTAACAATAAAAATAAATATTTTTTTTTACAGTGCCCCCGTCCCCGTGTGCTCGCATGCAGAAGCGAACTCATACGCAAGTCCCGCCCACATATGAAAACGGTGTTCAAACCACACATGTGAGGTGTCGCCGTGAACATTAGAGCGAGAGCAATAATTCTAGCCCTAGACCTCCTCTGTAACTCAAAAAATTTAGCCAGTAAAAAATTTTTAAGCGTCGCCTATCGGGATTTTTAAGTACCGAAGTTTGGCGCCATTCCACGAGCGTGTGCAAATTTGAAGCGTGATATGTTTGGTATCTGTTTACTTGGCGTAACTTCATCTTTCACATTATGCAAAAAAATTGGGCTAACTTTACTGTTTTTTTTTTTTTAAAGCATGAAACTGTTTTTTTCCCCAAAAAAACGTGTTCGAAAAATTGCTGCGCAAATACCGTGCGAGATAAAAAATTGCAATGACCGCCATTGTATTCTCTAGTGTCTTTGCTAAAAAAAACATATAATGTTTGGGGGTTCTACGTAATTTTCTAGCAAAAAAATGATGATTTTTACATGTAGGAGCGAAGTGTCAGAACTGGCCAGGGCCTGAAGTGGTTAAAACGTCATGTGTGCACAAACCCCTGTCTTGGGGATCTCATTATGTGTACCCTGTTAGACCTGGTTTACACTATTGCGGGTGGGGGAAGGTGTGTAAATTGCTTGTGCCCCCAAATCCGCAGGCACCCACAGCAAAATTGTGCTGCCGTTTAGCAGACGTTTGGGGTGCCATTAATTCTTAATCGCACCCCCCCCCCCCACGCATTGGAAAACATGGTTTGGTTTCCCGGCGCGGAAACGCATGGTGCCAAAGCGTTTTTAAAATGAATAAACACGGCTGCAGAGAAACGCATAACATAACGCACGCATAGCCTTAGTCAGGAACGGACCTGAGTTTAGTTAGTAGTTCAGACATGCAGGTGTTTTGTTTGTAGCAAGCTCTTCTGCATTAAAACTGTGTTTGGCACCTTGTTGAATAAAAGTGTAGGACAAACCTGTCTGGAGTGTTCTTGGTGGGTGTCCCTGTAGTGTTTACCACTGCCAATAACAGATGAGCCTGTCCCCCCTAAATTTATATATATATTATTGATGTAAATGTTGTAGAATAGAGTGGAGGATATTGCTATAAAAAGTACACATAGTATTATATTTCCATTATTTAAAGAGTTCTATACTTCAAATAAAAGCCAACACAGAGCAGCCAACTTTCTTATATTTTAAGGACCTTTTCTGAGAAATTGGCCAAATTTACCCCCAAACGCCTTTTCTGCAGGTCAGACCCAAGTATTTTAATGTCTTCAAGCTGTCTGGCCATTGATGCTTATTTTGCTGAAGAATAGAACTATGAATAAAAATCTAATAAACAAATCCTGTTTAACGGTGGTTTGAGACAGAATTTAAGGTGGCAAACTTAAGCCCCGTACACACGGTCGGACTTTTGGCCAACAAACTTCATTTTAAGCAAGTTGGACCAACAATCCGACCGTGTGTACGCTCCATCGGACAAACTTTTTTTTTTTTTTCCATCGGACAAAAGTTCGGTCTGCAAACGGACAAACTTTTGGCCAACAAAAGTCCGATGGAGCAAAGTCCGACCGTGTGTACAGAATACCATTGGACTTTTGTCCGATGGACAAAACAACTAATGTTAAAATCAACCAATAATAGCAGAAGTTGACCAAAGGGTGGCGGTAAAGAGCAGAAAAGAGCAGAAAAACCATGCGATGTTGGAAGAAGTTTTGGGAAAGTTTGTAGAAATGTCCTGTGGTGTGTATGCTATGGGTGTTCCCGACCAACTCCGTTTGGACAAAAATCCACGGAAAAGTCCGATGGTAGTCCGACCGTGTGTACAAGGCTTTAGATGCTATGTCCGAGCCAAAAAGTGTTACTGGAAAAATATCTTTCTCAGGAACTGAATAAACTGTATATTTATGAAATATTCACAAAGATTCACCCATCAAAACTGCATGTAAATTCATTCTGTGCAAATGCCGCAAAATCTAGTACTTCCAGGCTCTATTCTCTTGCATATTGAATGTATGAATATGGAAAATACAGAATTAAGGCCACTAGATGGAGCTGGAGAGCATACTCATTTCCCATGTCAGTCAGTCAGTGCTATCTAGTTGCCATAATGTGGTATTTTACCCATACGCACATTCTCGATCGGCAGGGGAAATAACCTCCGAACATTTGATTTTGTCCTTTTTGTACAAAACTAACAGCTATGAAATGTTTTTTCATAAATACATTCCAAAGTGTTGACTTGGGGGCTACTAATGCAATTTAAGTAGACATTTAAATGAAAATACAGGCACCCCAATGCATATACAGTGCCTTGAAAAAGTATTCATACCCTTTGAAATTTTCTAAATTTTTTCACGTTACAACCAAAAACGTAAATGTATTTTATTGAGAATTTATGTGATAGACCAACACAAAGTGACACATAATTGTGAAGTGGAAGGAAAATGATAAATGGTTTTCAACATTTTTTACAAATAAATATGTGAAAAGTGTGGTGTGCATTTGTATTCAGCCCCCCTGAGTCACTACTTTGTAGATCCACATTTCACTGCAATTACAGCTGCAAGTCTTTTTGGGGATGTCTCTACCAGCTCTGTCAGATTGAATGGAGAGCATCTGTGAACAGCAATTTTCAAGTCTTACCACAGATTCTCAGTTGGATTTAGGTCTGGACTTTGACTGGGCCATTCTAACACATGAATAATAATATGCTTTGATCCAAACCATTCCATTGTAGCTCTGGCTGTATGTTTAGGGTCGTTGTCCTGCTGGAATGTGAACCTCCACCCCAGTCTCAAGTCTTTTGCAGACTCTAAAGCCTCGTACACACGATTGGATTTTCGGCCAGGAATTTGTCTTGCATACAAATGGCTAAGAATTGTCGGCCAACAAACACAAAGCTACGTGGTCTTTCAGCTGTTTAGCGCCACCCTTTGGGCAACTTCTGCTAATGTTGTGTTATGGTTAGCATTGCTTCCAAGCATGCGTGTTTGTACTTTGGAGTTTTGTCCGATGGACTTGTGTACATACGATCGGATAAGCCAACAACACACAATTGTTGGCGGACAATTTTAAAGCATGCTATCCCAGATTTGTCTGTGGAAAATCCGACAACAATTGTCCGATGGAGCATACAAACAGTCGGATTTTCCGACAACAGCCTGTCATCACACAATTCCCGTTGGATAATCCGATCGTGTGTACGAGGCATTACAGGTTTTCTTCTAATTCCTTGTACACACGATCAGATTTCCGATGGAATAAAATCCGATGGAATTTTCCGTAGGAATTTCAATGAAGCTGACTTCCATCAGTCTTGCATACACACTGTCAGACTAAATTCCGACCGTCCAAAACACGGTGACATAAAACACTACGAAGAGCCGAGAAAAATTAAGTTTAATGCTTCCGAGCATGCGTTGACTTGATTCTGAGCATGCGTGGAGTCCGATGGGGCCCACACACCACACGATCAGAATTTCCAATGAAACAAGTCCCATCGGATTTTATTCCATCGGAAATCCGATCGTGTGTACAAGGCATTAGATTGCTCTGTATTTGGCTCCATCCATCTTCCCATCAACTCTGACCAGCTTCCCTGTCTCTGTTGAAGAAAATCCTCCCCACAACATGATGCTGCCACCACCATGTTTCACAGTGGGGATGGTGTGTTCAGGATGATGTGCAGTGTTAGTTTCCCGTCACACATAGTTTTGCTTTTAGGCCAAAAAATTTAATTTTAGTCTCATCTGACCAGAGCACCTTCTTCCACATGTTTGCTGTGTCCCCCACATGGCTTCTCCCAAACCGCAAACATGACTTCTTTTGGCTTTCTTTCAACAATGGCTTTCTTCTTGCCACTCTTCCATAAAGGCCAGATTTGTGGACGGCACGACTAATAGTTGTCCTGTGGACAGATTCTCCCACCTGAGCTGTGGATCTCTGCAGCTCCTCCAGAGTTACCATGGGCCTCTTGGCTGCTTCACTGATAAATGTTCTTCTTGCCCGTTTTAGGTGGACGGCCTTGTCTTGGTAGGTTTGCAGTTGTGCCATACTCTTTCCATTTTCAGATGATGGATTGAACAGTGCTCTGTGAGATGTTCAAAGCTTGGGATATTTTTTTATAACCTAACCCTGCTTTAAACTTCTCCACAACTTTATCCATGACCTGTCTGGTGTGTTCCTTGGCTTCCATGATGCTGTTTGTTCACTAAGGTTCTCTAACAAACCTCTGAGGGCTTCACAGAACAGCTGTATTTATACGGAGATTAAATTACACACAGGTGGATTCTATTTACTAATTAGGTGACCTCTGAAGGCAATTGGTTCCACTATATTTTAGTTTGGGGTATCAGAGTAAAGGGGCTGAATACAAATGTACACCACACTTTTCAGATATTTATTTGTAAAAAAAAATTGAAAATCATTTATCATTTTCCTTCCACTTCACAATTTTTTGCCACTTTGTGTTGGTCTATTACATAAAATTCCAATAAAATACATTAACGTTTTTGGTTGTAACTAGGGATGAGCCGAACACCCCGGGTTCGGTTCGCACCAGAACCCACAAACGGACCGAAAGTTCGCACGAACGTTAGAACCCTATTAAATACAATGGATGCGAACGTTCGAAATCTAAAGTGCTAATTATAACAACTATTATGCATGTTATTGTCATAAATAGGGTTTGGGAACCCGGGTTCTGCACCAGGGGACATGTATCAATGCAAAACAAATATTTTAAAACGGACGTTTTCCGGGAGCAGTCATTTTAATGATGCATAAAGTGAAAAAAAAATAGTCAAATATTCCTTTAAATATCGTACCTGGGGGGTGTCTAAAGTATGCCTGTGAAGTGCCACGTGTTTCCTGTGTTTAGAACTGTCCCTGCACAAAATTACATTTCTAAAGGAAAAAAAGCCATTTAAAACTGCTTGCGGCTTTAATGTAATGTCTGGTCCCGGTAATATGGATGAAAATCTTTAAGAAAAATGGCATAGCTACCCCATCACACCCCCCCCCCTACCCCAGCCCATTACCAGCCCCTTTGGGTCTTGTATGGATATTAAGGGGAACCCCGCACACAAAATAAAAAAGGCCCTATATACTCTGAACAGCCGTATACAGGCGGTGCATACAAGACAGGGACTGTAGGTTTGTTCTTATGTAGAATCTGTTTGTAATTTTGAACAGGTACATTGTTTAAGTGTAGCTCCAGCCAAAAAATCTATTTTTAAGTGTAGCGGGGTCCTCAAATTGATGGGATACACCTGGGGAATAGTGTGACCCAGGTGTATAATTGTGTTAGGGTTCAGACCCCTTTTTGTTTCGTGGAGGATTGGAGGATGTAGTATTCTCCTTTGCCTGTGGGTGGCGGGGTACCCACAGGCTTCAGGTAGAATCATCTCCTGCAGTGCTCCCTGTTTTGTCCCTTCCTGGAGATGGTATGGCTGGGGCGGGGAACCCGCCGGGCCGTTGATGGGAGGAGATAAAAGGGGGAGACGCCCTTACCACGAGGTCTTGCGGAGAAGGAGGTCCTCGGAGGAGGAGGGTTGCGGTCCGCACCCAGGGCCCTCGGGCCTGGGTGCTGGAGATCCAGGAGTCTGGTCCAGGTGCCCATGGCCTGGTCCGGAGTCATGTTGGCGTCCATCCCAGGCACCTTTAGCCTGGGGTGAGGTACTATCAAGGAGGCCTGGGGCCCAGTACCTTCGACTGGGTCCCGCTAGGGTGGACTGTCCGAGGGTCCCTGAGCGGAGGGACTCGTATCTGAGGTGAGGAGGCCAGAGAGGTTACCTACTGGAGACCCGGAGCAGCACCAACCCGGTGACAGTGGGCCTCTGGGAACTCTCTTGGGAGGACACATCCCCCTGATAGGGGCCACAGCGTATCGAAGAGGGCTCCATTGCTGTTCATAGGGGTTGCTGGAAGAGACCCCATCTTTCCTGTTCTGTAACAGCCGGATCGGCTTAGGCGCCGCTGGTCATAGTACAGTGGCATAGAACTTAAGCTTTAGGAAGTGCCTCAATCTGCTCGCCTCACCGTTGGCAAGGTTATAGGTCCCAACCAGTTTGCTGCAAAAGAACTGTTTATTGTGCTTTGCTTATTGGAGTGTCGAATAAACAAGTGTTGGACCTTTCTCCGGTGTGTGAACTCCAGTTACTGGAAGCAAAGGGGAGGCTGGTGAGCTTGCAATTACAGACTCAGTGCATTCACAGAACACACCGGCCCGAGGAAACATCAGTAAGTGGCCTTCACCTCCCTACTACAATGGGGAGGACATGGGCCGTGGCGCATCTCACTCTCACAAAGCAGGAACCCCTAGACATGAGTTGGTGTGCAACCGCTGAAGATGGAGAGAGAGTGAGGCCGCTACACGTGGGGGCTCGTGAGTCCGGGATGGAGTGTGTTCTAGAGATGGACTTGGGAATGTCTGCATTTGAACTTTGCTGCCCAGAGGAGTTCCGAGCAGATCGGCCATGTTGCTGGCCAGAGTGCGTCCCTGCTCGGAGTTGTGGAAATGACCCTAACACGGGAAAGGCCCATGCGGAGGAGCGGAAAAAGGGAGAGGTCCAGCCGTGTGACGTACTGCACGTGGGGACTGTTAACGCACTGCGCCACGAGGCACCCCATGGCGACATCGTTAGTGGGCGGAGTCAAGAGGAAGCCCGCGAAAATGTACAGCTCATGGGAGGAGTCTGGCCAAGTGTGGGGATACACGTGGAGACTCCGGCGGGGGGTCAGTGCATGATGGAGCAGCAGATAGTCGGGATGACCTCAAGTGCCCCGTGGATTATGGTTCCTCACCCCACGAGAATGACTTCCTTTGCTGCCCCCATCACAGACACGGGGATAAGACTTAGGCCCCGAGGGCGGTTGGCTTTGTACACTTGCAGAGACACGGAGGCCCTCGGTGTGATCTGTCCCGGCTGCTCGGGACTGGTGGTCACCCTGAAGCCATTTGGGCGATGTGAGGAGTGCAGAGAATTCCTTTTTGAGGTCGAGTCGTCCACAGCAAGGCCCCGGGCCCTTCGCCTCAACCACCTCACGGGTACCGCTACTCCGGAAGGGGAGATCAAGGCCTTTGTCGAGGTTCCTGTGCGCGCTGACCAGGGCGATGGACTGCCCAACAGAGAAAAATCCGAGGATGCTGCCTCGGTCGCCACAAGTTCTCTGCTCCCACCCCCGAAGAGGAAAGTTGGCCTAGTACAGGCATCCTATGGACGTGGTCGAGCTTCACCCCGCTGCTTGCCTGGCCTGGATGGCGCCGGTCGAGAAGGAAGTCCCGGACATCCCAGTCCTCTACAAGGGTCAGGTGAGCCAGGGGCTGGGACTGTGGTGGTGGTTGGAGGTGTCGGGGGCCCATTGGAGGTGGAGCCCCCCAGGGAGGATGGTTCTGTGTCCACCGGAAGATATCTGCCTGCGGAGATGTATGACACCTCCGACCTAGAGTCGCTGTCTGACTGCGGAGATGATGGCGAGATAGACGAACTGTTCAGCCGCAAGGGCTGGGATAGAATGCCACTTCTTGCTTCCCGTGCGGTACGGGATTCACCTATGTACACAGGAGACAGCACACCTCGGGTGGAAGACCCGCAGCTTACGAGGGAACCTACCCCTCCACCGGTGTCCTCACCTACCGTTACCTCACCTGCTTTGGTTGTGGGGACACCCCGCGCTTCTCTGAGAGCACCGAAAGTCAGTTTCAGGGAGCTGGTAAAGGCACCTCGGCATCCGGAAGCTATTGTGCTGCCTGGAACTGGAGAGAAAGCCACTATGCCACCTTTGGCCCGCTTGCAGAGACTGTTTTGCCACAAAGTAGCTCGGGAATATGGGTGGGAGTACCCGTATCTGCCCCGGGACTTGCTGTTTGAGGTGGAAGTCTGGAGAGCAAGATGGTATGACGAGTTTGTGTGGGACAAGTTGAAGGTGCCTCATGCTCGCAGGTACCTGGAATGTGTGCCGGCAGTGTCTAAGAGGTTTGAGGACTGCAGAGCTGAATGGAGATTGGGGCGCCATATCCATGCTGACAAGGTAGTCATTTGCAGAAGAGAAGGAGAAGATGTCGAGTATTCGATAGAAGCATTTGACAAACACCTGAAACCCCTGTATCTGCCGGATCCAAAGTTTTACTTATAGGAGAAAAGAACTCCTGTTTATTTCCTTTGTGCACTTGAACTTTCTGGAAGAGCCATTCCCAGACACCCAGGACTGCGCCCTGCTTTTGTTTTTATTTGGGCTTTTCTTTTTTCTCATCGGAGACTTGGGGCTGTTGTGTTTTTTTTTGTGTTCCCCTTTTCTTCATGTGCCAAAGGCAAGGACATTTGGGAATAGTGGCAGAGTAGGGAAAAGCTGGAAGAACGAAGACTCGTTGAGTGTCATGACCGCGGCGTTGTCACCAGGTGGCAGTGTTGCGCAACAAATGTTTGAAAATGTTTCACACACACATCACCTTGCTTGTTGGAGTGAGTGGGTCTCTCGGCTGACGGGCCCACTCATGCCAAATGACAAGAAATTATGTTAGGATGTTGTTTTTTCTTTCCCCTGCAGGAGAATCGTCAATCAAGACCATTGAGAGTGGGTGGCTCTTAGACAGTGTGGGAGAGGGGTTGTGATTATGCAGATGTTTAAAGTGTTTTATTACATAAGTTGTTTTATATGCTCCCTATTCCCTGAGCAGGTCGTGGCACTTGGGAAAAATTTAGAGGGACTGCCTCAGGGGTTTCACCCCATGTCACCACTTTATGGGAGGCATGGGTGTGCACCTGACGCTGGGGACCAGCGTCAAATCACAGGGGGGAATGTGTAGCGGGGTCCTCAAATTGATGGGATACACCTGGGGAATAGTGTGACCCAGGTGTATAATTGTGTTAGGGTTCAGACCCCTTTTTGTTTCGTGGAGGATTGGAGGATGTAGTATTCTCCTTTGCCTGTGGGTGGCGGGGTACCCACAGGCTTCAGGTAGAATCATCTCCTGCAGTGCTCCCTGTTTTGTCCCTTCCCGGAGATGGTATGGCTGGGGCGGGGAACCCGCCGGGCCGTTGATGGGAGGAGATAAAAGGGGGAGACGCCCTTACCACGAGGTCTTGCAGAGAAGGAGGTCCTCGGAGGAGGAGGGTTGCGGTCCGCACCCAGGGCCCTCGGGCCTGGGTGCTGGAGATCCAGGAGTCTGGTCCAGGTGCCCATGGCCTGGTCCGGAGTCATGTTGGCGTCCATCCCAGGCACCTTTAGCCTGGGGTGAGGTACTATCAAGGAGGCCTGGGGCCCAGTACCTTCGACTGGGTCCCGCTAGGGTGGACTGTCCGAGGGTCCCTGAGCGGAGGGACTCGTATCTGAGGTGAGGAGGCCAGAGAGGTTACCTACTGGAGACCCGGAGCAGCACCAACCCGGTGACAGTGGGCCTCTGGGAACTCTCTTGGGAGGACACATCCCCCTGATAGGGGCCACAGCGTATCGAAGAGGGCTCCATTGCTGTTCATAGGGGTTGCTGGAAGAGACCCCATCTTTCCTGTTCTGTAACAGCCGGATCGGCTTAGGCGCCGCTGGTCATAGTACAGTGGCATAGAACTTAAGCTTTAGGAAGTGCCTCAATCTGCTCGCCTCACCGTTGGCAAGGTTATAGGTCCCAACCAGTTTGCTGCAAAAGAACTGTTTATTGTGCTTTGCTTATTGGAGTGTCGAATAAACAAGTGTTGGACCTTTCTCCGGTGTGTGAACTCCAGTTACTGGAAGCAAAGGGGAGGCTGGTGAGCTTGCAATTACAGACTCAGTGCATTCACAGAACACACCGGCCCGAGGAAACATCAGTAAGTGGCCTTCACCTCCCTACTACAATGGGGAGGACATGGGCCGTGGCGCATCTCACTCTCACAAAGCAGGAACCCCTAGACATGAGTTGGTGTGCAACCGCTGAAGATGGAGAGAGAGTGAGGCCGCTACATAAGCTTTTTGGAAAACATAGGGAAGGGTTATCACATTGTAACATTTGTTTTGTCTGTGCCCCTGTTCAGAACATTTCACCTCACTTTCCGTCCCAATGACAACTATTTTTGAAAAGTGGGGTTTTTATTGAAACAAGGATTGGTGATAAAGCATCAGTGGAGAGGAGACACTTTTTTTCCCATATTAACTCTTACAGGAGAGAATTTGCCTTCCTAGGGGTAGATTTCCTCTCACTTCCTGTTGTCTCCTTCCGTTTGCAAGTAGGAGTCGTTTGTAAGTTGGATGTTTGAAAGTAGGGGCATTGCCCTATATACTCTGCTGAAATTTGCCCCTTACATGTTGGTGTTGCCACAACACTGTGAGCCCTCACAGTTACTCTTGGTGGGCGCTGGAACGCCCTGCTGTGAACTATTATATCAGGAATTGTATTTACATGCCACTGTTGAACAGTGGTAGGAAAAATTGGGCCTTTGGTGGTGGTGCTGGTGCCACAACACTGTAAGCCCTCACAGTTAGAGTTGGGCGGACACCTGGATGTTCGGGTTCGACGGGTTCGGCCGAACTTTGGAAAAAAGTTCGGGTTCGGGACCGAACTTTAACCCGAACCCGAACCCCATTGAAGTCAATGGGGACCCGGACTTCTAAGGACTAAAAAGGCTCTAAAAAGGTAATGGAAAGGGCTAGAGGGCTGCAAATGGCAGCAAAATGTTGTTAAGAGCATGGCAAGTGCTCTGCAAACAAATGTGGATAGGGAAATAACTTAAAATAACATAAGAAAAATAAAAATAAAAAATAATAATCTTGACCTAGGAGGACGAGGTCCATATGGAGTAGGAGGTTGAAGTGGCGGTGGATGTGGCTGTGTAGGTGGAAGCGGCGGTGGAGGAGGACGAGGTAGCCAACACTGATTCAAAAATACAACAATGGCTGTGTAATGCCGGTGATGTGTCGAATTCTGTCCCCCATCAAATAGTGTCCACCCTGTACTGCGCTTGCTCAGTATGTAGGACAAGGGGATTTTGAAAATCTCCCAAGACGAACAGCGCCTGCGTGGTGAGTTCAGGTGAAGGCCACACCATCCGTGGTTCAAGACGAGCCAAGTGAGGCCGTGCCCGAAGCGTGGCGATCGAACCAAGCCCATGAGGGGCCCTGTTATTATGTGCTACCGTATGTCCACTTGGATGGTGGGGCTTGAACCTGCACTCACAGCGCAGGCGCCGTTCATCTTCGGAGATTTTGTGAATCTCCTTGTCCTCTGTACTGCGCAAGCGCTGCGCCTTCGCAGCATGGGCCGGACACAATCCGATGGCCGGACAGTTTTTGTCACAACACCGGTATACATGTCTATTCTGCACAAGGTACTTACAAGTCCTGTGGGATCCATGCCTGGTTCATTTTAATGAACGTGAGCTTGTCCACATTGGCTCTGGACAGGCGGCTGCGCTTGTCTGTGATAACGCCCCCTGCCGTGCTAAATACACGTTCAGATAATACACTGGCTGCAGGGCAGGCCAGCACCTCCAAGGCATAAAGGGCAAGCTCAGGCCATGTGCCCAATTTGGAGACCCAGAAGTTAAAGGGGGCAGACCCGTCATCCAGTACGTGTAGGCCTGTTGACACATACTGCTCAACCATGTTGGTGAAATGCTGCCTCCTGCTAAGACGTTCCATCTCAGCTGGTGGTGCTGGTTGTTGTGGCGTGCTGACAAAGCTTTTCCACATTTCAGCCATGCTAACCCTGCCTTCTGAGGTGCTGCCGGTGCCCCGGCTGCGTTGGCGACCTCTTCCTCCTCCTCTGCCTTCACCTTGTGCTTCCACCGTACGCTCGCTGTCAGGTGGAAATGCCACCAGCAGCGCCTCTACCAGCGTGCGCTTGTACTCGCGCATCTTACGATCCCGCTCCAGTGAGGGAATTAAGGACGGTACGTTGTCCTTGTAACGGGGATCCAGCAGGGTGGCCACCCAGTAATCAGCACCAGTTAAAATGTGGGCAACTCGGCGGTCATTGCGGAAACACTGCAGCATGTAATCGCTCATGTGTGCCAGGCTGCCCAGAGGCAAAGAAAAGCTGTCCTCTGTGGGAGGTGTATCGTCTGTGTCCTCTGTATCCCCCCAGCCACGCACCAGTGATGGCCACGAGCTGGTCTGGGTGCCACCCTGCTGTGAAAATGCCTCCTCCTCCTCCTCCTCCTCCATCTCCTCCTCCACCTCCTCCATCTCCTCCTCCACCTCGTCATCCTCCAGAACTGTTCCCTTTCCGCCGGACAATTGTGTACCTGGCGTTTGTTGGTGCAGGAACCCACCCTCGTAGCCACTTGTGAAAGATTGCCCTGAAAGCCTTTGAAATGATCCCGCTTCCTCCTCCTCCTCCTCATCCTCCTGTGCCACATCCTCTTCCATCATCGCCCGAAGCGTTTTTTCAAGGAGGCATAGAACTGGGATAGTAACGCTAAGAACGGCGTCATTGGCACTGGACATGTTGGTGGAGTACTCGAAACAGCGCAACAAGGCACACAGGTCTCGCATGGAGGCCCAGTTATTGGTGGTGAAGTGGTGCTGTTCCGCAGAGCGACTCACGCGTGATTGCTGCAGCTGAAACTCCACTATCGCCTGCTGCTGCTCGCACAGTCTGGCCAGCATGTGCAAGGTGGAGTTCCACCTTGTGGGCACGTCACATATGAGGCGGTGAGCGGGAAGTCCGAAGTTACGCTGCAGCGCTGACAGGCGAGCAGCAGCAGGGCGAGATCGCCGAAAGTGCGCACACACAGCCCACACTTTCTGCAGCAGCTCTGGCATATTGGGGTAATTTTTAAGGAACCTCTGGACCACCAAGTTCAGCACATGCGCCAGGCAAGGGATGTGTGTCAAACCGGCTAGGCCCAGAGCTGCTACGAGATTTCGCCCATTATCGCACACCACCAGGCCGGGCTTGAGGCTCACTGACAGCAACCACTCATTGGTCTGTTGTTCCATGTCCCTCCACAACTCCTGCGCGGTGTGGGGTTTTTCCCCCAAACAGGAAAGTTTTAAAACTGCCTGCTGTCGTTTACCCCTGGCTGTGCTGAAGTTGGTGGTGAAGGTGTTACGCTGACCGGATGAGGAGGCGGTAGAGGATGAGGAAGCGGAGTAGGAGGAGTTAGCAACAGGAGGCAAACTGAAGCGCCCTGCAATCCTCGGTGGTGGAAGGACATGCGCCAAACTGCTATCTGCCTCAGGCCCAGCCGCCACTGCATTTACCCAGTGTGCTGTTAGGGAGATATAACATCCCTGACCGTGCTTACTGGTCCACGCATCCGTAGTTAGGTGGACCTTGCCACAGATGGCGTTGCGCAGTGCACACCTGATTTTGTCCCCCACTTGGTTGTGCAGGGAAGGGATGGCTCGCCTGGAAAAATAGTGGCGGCTGGGCACGACGTACTGTGGGACAGCCAATGCCATCAGGCTTTTAAAACTCTGCGTCTCCACCAGACGGAATGACAGCATTTCAAAGGCCAGGAGTTTTGAAATGCTGGCATTCAGGGCCAGGGATCGCGGGTGGCTAGGGGGGTACTTCCTCTTCCGCTCCAATGTTTGGGAGATAGAGAGCTGAACGCCTCCATGGGACATTGTGGAGATGGTTGGTGACCCAGGTGGTAGTGTTGCTGGCAGATCCTCTGTTTGCGGGGTGGCAGGTGCCACTGTCACTACAGAGGTGGATGAAGAGGCCGAGACTGCAGCAGAAGAGGAAGCAGGAGGAGCCAGAGACCTGTCTTGGTTTTTGAGGTGTCTACTCCACTGCAGCTCGTGCTTTGCACTTAGATGCCTGGTCATGCAGGTTGTGCTCAGGTTGAGAACGTTTATGCCTCGCTTCAGGCTCTGATTGCACAGCTTGCAAACCACTCGTGTCTTGTCATCAGCACATTGTGTGAAGAACTGCCACGCTGGGGAACTCCTTGGACCTGGCTTTGGTGTGCTCGGTCCCTTGCTGCGTTGGGCAGTAGCAGACATACTGTCTAGCTGACAGACGCTCCGCTTTTGCACCCTGCTCCCTCTTCTGCTGTGCTGGTGGCTCTGTGCGACCACCGCCTCTTCCTCCAAACTACACTGGTCACCTGCATAACGTCGATTCCATGTGGGGTCGAGGACCTCATCATCCTCCACATCATCTTCCACCCAGTCTTCACCCCTGCCCTCCTTGTCTGTCTGCACAATTGCGAAAGCAGCAGCAGTTGGCACCTGTGTTTCGTCATCATCCGAGACGTACTGCGATGGCCCTCCCATGTACTCATCATGAAACATAAGTGGTTGGGCATCGGTGCACTCAATCTCTTCCACTTCTGGGGCAGGGCTAGGTGGATGGCCCTGGGAAACCCTGCTAACAGAGTCATCGAAAAGCAGAAGAGACTGCTGCATGATTTGGGGCTCAGACTGCTTGGCTGATTTGCAAGGGGGTGAGGTGAAAGACTGATGGACATGGGTTTCAGGTGCCAAATCTGTTCTTTCATCAGAAGAGTGGGTGGGAGACAATGTGAAGGAACCCGAGGCACTGTCAGCAACCCAATCTACTATCGCCTGTACTTGTCCTGGCCTAAACATTCGTACAGCCTCATTAGGCGCGACAAAATACCGCCGCAGGCTCGGTCGCCTACTCGCACCTGAGGAAGGTGTTTCACTTGTGCGTGTATCTGGCACAGATCCACCACGTCCTCTCCCTGCAACAGGAGCTCCACCAGCAGCACCACGACCGGGGCCACCACGTCCCTTTGACCTTCTCCTCATATTTTCAAAATTTAGGATCTTGCCCTAAATGGGTGTTTTTGGAAGCGCAGAACACACCCACAGTACGTAACCGCTGAATCGCACAGCTACAGAACTGCAGAAAATGGTATTAAAAAAAAATGTTGTTTTTTTAGTATAGCAACGTAGGAGAAAACTATAAAGAAATTGTTTATTTCACACACCTCAAAATATGTATAACACACTGCAACCTTTTTTTGGTGCCACTAAACGGCGTTTTTTGGAAGAGCAGAACACACCCACAGTACGTAACCGCTGAATCACACAGCTACAGAACTGCAGAAAATGCTATTCAAAAAAAATGTTGTTTTTTTAGTATAGCACAGTAGGAGAAAACTATATAGAAATTGTTTATTTCACACACAAATTTTTTTTTTTTTTTTTGCCCTAAACGGGTCTTTTTTTTTTTTTTTTTTTTGCCCTATGGGTCTTTTGGAAAAGAGAACAATAAAGTGCCTTTTTTTTCCCCTAAAAGTTAGATTTTCTCTGACACTGGGCTCATGGCAGTGTAAAAAGACTGCACTGCAACACAAATAGGTAAACCTATGCAGATCGCTGATTTTAATCTCTGAATCTGGACTCCTATATAATATTCTCTCTCCCTGAAAGCACCAACACAGGAACCTGGCCCTACACTACACTATCTCTCTATCTTTTCCCTCAGATTGTAGAATCAGGACTACCTCTTCTATCTTTCTATCTCTCCCTAGCAGCAGCAGCAGACTAGATCCTCTCCCTATCTATTCTATCTATTCTATCATCTATTATTATTATCTATTCTATTCTATCTATTCTGAAGCAGAGTGTCATGTGTGCTGTGTGCCTCTAGCTTATATAGAAGCTGGGTCACATGTTGCACTGACCAATCACAGCCATGCCATTAGTAGGCATGGCTATGATGGCTTCTAAGGGCACACCAGCTAATCAAAAGGTGATTGGCTGGCCCCTGAAGCATTTCTAAATGCGTTATTAGATTACCGAACCCGAACCCGAACCCGGACTTTTGGGCAAAGTCCGGGTTCGGGTTCGGGAAAAAGCTAAAGTTCGGTACGGAACCGAACTTTACAGTTCGGGTTCGCTCAACACTACTCACAGTTACTCTTGGTGGGCGCATGAATGGGCCCTGCTGTGAATTATTAGATCAAGAATTGTAATTGCATGCCCCTGTTGAACAGGGGCTGAAAAATTGGGCCTTTGGTGGTGGTGGTGGTGGTGGTGGTGTTGCCACAACACTGTAAGCCCTCACAGTTACTCTTGGTAAACGCAGGAATGGGCCCTGCTGTGAATTATTAGATCAATAATTGTAATTACATGCCCCTGCAGATTAAATAATAATAATACTGTGCCAACTCTAAATACTAAATGAAGCAGCCAAACATAAAATCAGACAGGATATATAGAACGTATAAAAAATATATAATGTGGCGCTGTGAGAGAAGTAGTAAAAAACCCTACTTCATGTATAGCACAATGGTGCACATAAAAATATGGTGTCAAACCAAACGTTTGTACACAATAGGTGTACACAAATGAATGTGATAAAAATGTAAGTGAATACTAACAGTGAAATAATTGGTATGGGGTATAGGTGCACAACAAAAACCAGCAATTAAACTGGAATATTGATCATACCCATAATAAACAAAAATAAAAATGAAAATATAATGTAGGTGGAGACAAACTCATATAAGGCGTCACAGATGAGTATGTAGAATAATGTCCAATCTTATCACATATGAAAAGAAGTTCATAGGTCAAAATCCAACAAGGAGCTGCATCATTTGAAAATAGGTTTGAAGGGTGCATCTATCACATTTTCTTTATAGGCATATAGGATATATGACATCACCCGGGAGTGCCTTCACCTTGGGCCAATGGGGGAGAAGTAAATGCTCTTCCCGGACAGAGTGGACCCAGCTCACCGTACGGTAGTGAATCAACAAAGCTTTGTCCACTCTGTGGACCCAAGGAACAGTCAGGATCTGCAAGACACCTCCTTCCTTATGCCGACAGCACCACTGGTCCGTATTTCCAACCCGAAAAGGAAGAAATCCAAACCAATATGGCGACAACAAGCCATGTAAAAAGGGGAAAATGTGATAGATGCACCCTTCAAACCTATTTTCAAACGATGCAGCTCCTTGTTGGATTTTGACCTATGAACTTCTTTTCATATGTGATAAGATTGGACATTATTCTACATACTCATCTGTGACGCCTTATATGAGTTTGTCTCCACCTACATTATATTTTCATTTTTATTTTTGTTTATTATGGGTATGATCAATATTCCAGTTTAATTGCTGGTTTTTGTTGTGCACCTATACCCCATACCAATTATCTCAGTGTTAGTATTCACTTACATTTTTATCACATTCATTTGTGTACACCTATTGTGTACAAACGTTTTGTTTGACACCATATTTTTATGTGCACCATTGTGCTATACATGAAGTAGGGTTTTTTACTACTTCTCTCACAGCGCCACATTATATATTTTTTATATGCCCCTGCAGATGCCTGTTATGCGGCGTACACACAATCGTTTTTCATGCCATTTTTTAAACCGACGTTTTTCTCGTCGTTTTTTTTTCATGTTTCCTCTCAAGCCTGTCTTGCGTACACACGATCATTTTAAAAAACGTTCAAGCAAAGCGCAGTGACGTACAACACGTACGACGGCACTATAAAGGGGAAGTTCCGTTCGGATGGTGCCACCCTTCATGTTAGTAAAGTTTGTTGAGCGACGATTCGCGCTTTTCAGCCTCCTGCTTTTCAGCCCGTTACAGCGTGACGAATGTGCTATCTCCATTACAAATGCTAGTTTTACCAGAACGTGCGCTCCCGTCTCATACTTGATTCTGAGCATGCGCATTTTTTTTCACCTCGTCAAAGCATACACACCATCGTTTTTCATGTCGTTTTTTTTAACGACATGAAAAACGACGTGAAAAAATAGAGCATGTTCGAAATTTTTAATGGCCGTTTTTCACATCGTTAAAAATGCTCTGGAGCATACACACGATCGGTTTTAATGCCCATTTTTAAAAATGGCATTTTTAACGGCATGAAAAACGATTGTGTGTATGGGGCATTAGTGTAACACAAAAGAAAAAAAACTACGAGCAATAAGGGCTAGCTTCAGGTGTATATTTTTCAGGAATCACACTACGCCTGCTTTAAGTGCTGCAGATGCCTGTTTCACACGGAATGTCCGTTCAGGTCCGCCTGTCAGTTTTTTAGGCGGACCTGAACGGATGCTACATGTCCTTCTATGGAGCCACGGATGTCAGCGGTGACATGTCCGCTGACATCCGACCCGCTCCGATCCGCAAAAGTGTGACGGAGGAAAACCCTATTTTTCCTTCCGTCTGCGGATCGGATGACAACGGACTCTACGATCCGTCATCATCCGATCCCCCTATAGGGTAGAGCGGCGCTCTGACAGGGCGGTCCCTGCACAGTGTGCGGGAACCGCCCAGTCATCCGCCGGCTCAGCGGGGATCAACGGAGCGATCCCCGCTGAGCAAGCGGAGCTTCACGGGGCGGATCATTACTGATCCGTCCTGTGTGAATAAGCCCTTAGTGTAACACAAATAAAAAAAACTACGAGCAATAAGGGCTAGCTTCAGGTGTATATTTTTCAGGAATCACACTACGCCTGCTTTAAGTGCTGCAAATGCCTGCCTGTGTTACACAACAGGAAATCACAGCAATAAGGGCTAGCTTCAGGTGTATACTGTGCAGGAGGCTTAGCAAAAATATCACTGACACTGTCCCTACCTATCCTTCTCTTTCCCTACACATAATTTCTCTAACACTGTCCCTGCCTATGTACGTCTTTCCCTGCACGCCAACACACTACACAAGGCCGCCGCACTGGCGGCCTTTTATAGTGTGGGGCGTGTACTAAACCCCCCTGAGCTATAATTGGCCACAGGCATCCTGCCTGTGGCCAATTATGGCTCTCCTCGCTGCCGGCGCTGTGATTGGCCAAGCATGCGGGGTCACAGTGCATGCTTGGCCAATCACAGCGCCGGGATTTTGGGCCATTCGTGTCACTCGAATTTGGCGCTAACGACCCAAAACGTTCGATCTTCGTCGAACGATCGAACACACGATGTTCGAGTCGAACGTATGTTCGACTCGAACGCGGAGCTCATCCCTAGTTGTAACATGACAAAATGTCTCAATTGTAATCCACCTGCCTGCCTCATAGAAATCTATGAGGTTCTGCTGTGTCCACCCAGGCAGCAAGAAGAAGAGGACAAGTCAGCTGTAGGTAAACACTGTGGCTGGACAGGATACCAAACTAGGTAAGTATAGAGCTTTCCTGCAGGAAAGTTGCTTAGATTATCTCAGTAAGGCCTGGCAAAAAGGTATGGAAACTTTCATAAAACGTTCCTTACCATTTAAATTAGTTCATTTTTCTTTTTTTTTGTGCTATTTGCATTTGGGATTGTTTTTCTTTATTTCTTTTTTTCTGTACATATTTTCAGATTTTTTTCTGTTCTACAATTTATTTTAATTTTTTTCCCTGTTTGTCTTTTCTTTCGGTCTAATTTTTTTTTAAATATAAAGGCGAATGAGGGACCATTTGTTTTACACAAGAAGTGGTTTAGGGTTTCCCTCATATTCAGGACACATTTAAAACTTACTGCATACTTCACTTTTGTTGAAAAAAAAGAAATTCCCCTCTGGGTGATCTATGTCCATTGCAAGGATTTTACCAAACTTTGTTGCAAATTCACACCTGTTTCTGCTATTAAAAAAAAATATATGTTGTTGTATGTCTTGTGGATACTGATTCTGAATGGGAAAAGCAAAGTCTGCATCCCTTAACAAGAGATACATTTTTTAGAAGCATCTCATTAAAAATGAAATTCTGACTTATATCTTAGTGCAGATTTCTGGAAAAATTAGTGAGCCAAACCTACAAGCAGAAAATGACATATCTGGGGGCGTTCCATGCACCAACTGTGTACAGAACTCCTCCAGGTTGCCATATTACATTGAAATTTGCAAAACATTACAGCGGCTGCAGATTAAAAAGGAAAGGTAATTTTTTAACTACTTCAGCCCCGGACCATTTGGCTGCCAAATGACCGGGCCACTTTTTGCAAATCGGCACTGCGTCGATTTAACTGACAATTGCACGGTCGTGCGACGTGGCTCCCAAACAAAATTGACCTCCTTTTTTCCCACAAATAGAGCTTTCTTTTGGTGGTATTTGATCACCTCTGCGGTTTTTATTTTTTGCACTATAAACAAAAATAGAGCGACAATTTTGAAAAAAATGCATTATTTTTTACTTTTTGCTATAATAAATATCCCCCAAAAATATATATATATAAAAACATTTTTTTTCCTCGATACGTATTCTTCTACATATTTTTGGTAAAAGTACCAATTTTGAAAAAAAAGCAATATTTTGTACTTTTTGCTATAATAAATATCCCAATTTTTTTTAAAAAAAGGCTATTTTTTTCTCAGTTTAGGCTGATACGTATTCTACATATTTTTGGTAAAAAAATCGCAATAAGCGTATATTGATTGGTTTGCGCAAAAGTAATAGCGTCTACAAATAGGGGCTAGTTTTATGGCATTTTTATTATTATTATTTTTTTACTTGTTATGGAGGCGATTTTTATCATGACTGCGACATTATGGCGGACACATCGGACACTTTTGACGCTATTTTGGGACCATTCACATTTATACAATGATCAGTGCTATAAAAATGCACTGATTGCTGTATAAATGTGACTGGCAGTGAAGGGGTTAACCAGTAGGGGCGGAGAAGTGGTTAAGTGTGTCCTAGGGAGTGATTCGAACTGTTAGGGGGCGTGGCTTACTGTGACACGTCACTGATCGCATCTCCCGATGAGAGGGAGTAGACCATCAGTAATGTATCACCAGACAGAACAATTTATAAAGGTATCCCCCTGTTATGCCATTCCGTGACTCGATCGCGGGACACCGGCGGACATCGAGTCCACAGGTCCAGTGGGCACGGTCATGGAGACCGCTAGAGGGCAGGTTCAAAGCAACGTATATATACATTGCTTTGCCTGCCCGTGCCATTCTGCCGACGTAAATGTGCGTGGGGCAGTCGGCAAGCAGTTAATAACATTCAGTTACAATATGGCTTGTGTTGCAATTGTATATGCTATATTAATATTTTTTATTTACTTTGCTATATTTTTTCCCACAAAAGTGGAGTTACCCTTTAAACACCTCCGAAAACCGCCTTCACTTTTATTCTACAACTAATGTCAATGCATTTTGGTGAAATGGCAACATTTCACCATAACCTTTTTGTTTTAATTTAAATTTACGGGAAATTAAAACTCTCACTTTTGTTCATCCCTATTTATTATGCAAAGCTGGTATGGTGTAAGCAGGTGGATATAAAGTGTTTTATGTTTTGTTAAAAGAGAAGTATGGCTTTAAAAAAAATAAACATTCATATTCACTTAGCCTCTAAGGTCGAGAACTGAGCGATCAAACACCATTGATTGCTCAGTTCTCAGTCTTCAGTGAGCAGAGAGCAGGTGACTGTCAGTCTCCAGCTCTCTGCTCTGCCCCTCCAGCGCTCACTGAAACACTGGGCTGTGGAGGGAACGGCTGGCTCAGGTTCTCAGTGGTTTGCTAAGAGGCTGAGCCAGCTGCCGGTCCAGGCATCTGGGTGGATCCCGACTGTATTGTATCAGCCTGGACTGGCTGAGTGACGGCAGTTGACAGTTGGCTATAGACCGCTGTCGGCTGAAAATGGGTCACAGGAGTACAGAATGAACTTCACTACTGTGATCCACAGGAGAAGTACAGCCAAAATAGCTTTGGCTATACTTTTCCCTTTAAACTGTTGAATTGTTTCTAAGTTGATATATGTGGG
Organism: Rana muscosa; assembly: GCA_029206835.1. NCBI lineage: Eukaryota > Metazoa > Chordata > Amphibia > Anura > Ranidae > Rana > Rana muscosa. Next base: position 1,164,985,397 of record CM055116.1, read on the forward strand.
TTACATTTGTGTTGTGTAATTTGAGTGTATTATACTTTTTGTATGTGTTGCCCTGTTGAGGTGGTACTCCCTTAGAGGTAAGGGTTAACACTGCACACATGTTTTCCTGGGCTTTTTGGGTAGGGACCCACCTCTCAGGGGCAAGACTGAAAATAAGGTGGCTGGAGGTTTGGTTCTCTGTTACCCCATCACCAAGCACAGTGCTAAGGATGTAATTCATTGCTTGCCATTTAACCGCCCCTTGGTGGGAACCCATTCCAAGGGTATGGACTCATGCTTTTGACTTATGGACTCTAATGGACTTCTCACCTACTAAGGTACAACTACCTCAAGGGGCACAGGGCATTCTAGGAACCCAGCCTGGAAGTCATGTAAGATGAGTGAGACCTCGGAGAGGTGATGGGTTACAAGACTGGTGGAGACTGGTGCAAGTTCTGCGGCACCGGAACAGAAATGCTGTACAAAAGAGAGAGGTGATTTATAACTGTAATGAGTAACTATTGTCCAGAGTATACAATGTACAGGGTTACAGACGTTGGGCCACGGATTACAAGGAGGTAATTATGTGGAGAAATGCTGCTTTTAAGATGGAGTGCTGCCTTAACCTCCATACTTGCATTAGGTATCAGCCTCAGCCCACCTCTGGGAGCACAAGCAAGCACTTGCTCCCCATCTTCATGTAGGCCTGTCCACAATGGGGCCCTTAAAATGGTATTAAAACAAAACTCAAGTTTGATATTTGATTTTTTTTAATTTTTCATCGGAACTTGATTTTTCAGGAAAGTGTAATGCACATATTTCAGAGGTCAGGAGGGTTTAATCCACTGGCTGCAGAAGTAAAAAGTAAGTACTGTATTTATTGGCGTATAACACTCACTTTTTTACCCTGAAAATAGAGGGTAAACTGTGCCTGCGTGTTATACGCAGGGGCTGTGGAAAGTTTTTTTCCTGAAACTTCCCTCTTAAAGTTAGGGTGAGTGTTATACGCCTGTGCGTGTTATACGCCGATAAATACGGGAATGCACAGGATGCCAGGGTCAGGAGTACCCAAAGCGTGTAGTAAATCAGGTTAGAAAAAAAAATAAAACATGTCCCCTGCAGGGTAATGTCATAGTGTGCTAGTATGCACCGCATAAGGGATATCCTACCAATTGACCCTCAATGTTAGGTGTATTCTTCCTATACATCCTCAGTGTAAGGGGAATTCATCCCACTGACCCTCAATGTAAGGGGTATTTTTCCCACTGATCACCAATGTAAGGGCTATTCTTTCCACTGACCTCCAATGTAAGGGGTGTTCTTCCCATTGACCCTCAGTGTAAGGGGAATTTGTTGCCCACTAACCCCCAATATAAACAAAAACCGAAGAGACCTAATGCTCAAGGTAGCACTAGGTCTCTTCTATTTTTGTTTGTCTATTGGATTAGACAGACCAGGTCTTTACACATACTGCAAATCTTCAATTTTATTGACCCCCAATATAAGGAGTATTCTTCCCTCAGTGTTAGGGGAATTTGTTGTCCACTGTCCCCCAATGTAAGGGGTTTTCCACCAACTAACCCTCAATGTAAGGGGTATTCTTCTCATACAGTACATCCTCAATGTAAGGGATATTCTTCCCATACATCCTCAGTGTAAGGGGTATTCTTCCTATACATCCTCAGTGTAAGGGGTATTCTTCCTAGACATCATCAGTGTGTAAGGGGTATTCTTCCTATACATCCTCAGTGTAAGGGGTATTCTTCCTATACATCCTCAGTGTAAGGGGTATTCTTCCTATGCATTCTCAGTGTAAGGGGTGTTCTTCCCACCCACCACCAATGTAAGGAGTCTTTCTTTGCGCCACTCTCTGCCAAGGTAGAATCCTCCCATTACCACAAATATTAGGGGGTATTCTTTCTATCAGCCTCCAATGTAACAAGGCACTTCTTTTCTGACCACCACTATAAAAGCGAACTAAATTGACATCTCTGCAGTCACATAGATTAACTCTATGTGCCTACTTAATGGAGCCAACTCTTTTCCCAGCCAAAGACCCCTTTTATTGCACCTGTCTCCCTTATACAGAGTATTACACATCCACAAATGATTACCAACATTTTATTCCAACAGCATTTATGTCAGCACCTCTACAGGAGACCTCCAAGTGTGTCATCACCCCATGAATGAGGTATGACGTCATGGCTGAAGAAGTTCATCCCCATGAATGACATTCTAGCGGAGTCATGCTATTTTCCAACTGTATAGCCACTCTTTGGCTACAGTGGCCTTTAATATTGAAATAATATATTCATGTCGAAAATGTTCTAATTTTTCTCGTCGTTTTTAATGCCGTTTTTCTCGTCGAAAAAAACGACGGGAAAGACCACAGACTATCGTTTTTCTCGTCGAATGGGAAAAATGTTGTTTTTTTCGACGGGAAAAACGGCCGTGTGTACGCGGCATAAGAACTTGTCAGCTTCAACACACACCATTTTTATTTATTTTTGCCTCGGATACGCTTCTAACATTTTGCAATTGTGCAATTCTTACAATATCTGCTAGATGGCGCAAAGAGGCAACATATAAAAATACAAGTTTTTAACAGCTCTGGGTTGGCGGTAATGTCAAATGTTTCCATAGCTGCCTTTAAAAAAAAGAAAGTGTGTGTGTGTGATTGTGCATACAGATACAGTATATATATATATATATATATATATATATGGTCAAACATTCCCAAAGACACACTCCTAAACCTTGTGCACAGCCTTCCCAGAAGAGTTGAAGCTGTTAAAGCTGCAAAGGGTGGGCCAACTCAATATTGAACCCTACAGACTAAGACTGGGATGCCATTAAAGTTCATGTGCGTGTAAAGGCAGGTGTCCCAATACTTTTGGTAATATAGTGTGTATATATTACAGAATAAGTTGCATATAATTTAATTTAGAAGCAAATTTTCTTGTTTATATTTTCGTATTTATTTATCTGCCAATCCTTCCATTTTCCACTTTATTTTGTGATGATATCGGATCATCTACATAAAATGATGCAGCAAGGAGTGCTGTGCTGCAGTATCAGCCATTCAGATGCTCCATGGTTCTGTAAAACAGCAAATTAATAATGCACACGTACTGTTTAGAGGAAGCGTGTATGAGATTTTATTATGTAATTTTATGTTACAAATTGGTTCCCGTTTTCCTAAGAGCCGGTTCACACAGGGGCGACTCGGGATCCGACTTCAAGTCGCCCCAAGTTGCCCCAAGTCGCGCTTTTTTTAAAACTAATGGAAGTGAATGGAGTCGTCTTAATGTACACGACTGCAGTCGCTCCGACTTCAAAAAAGGTTCCTGTACGACTTCAATCCGACTTGTAGGCGACTTGTACCCATTGATTTCAATGGAAGTCGCCTCCAAGTCGGATCCCCGTTCATAGAGAGGCAACATTACAGGAAGTCACCCCTCTGTGAACCGACTCTAAGGCAAACTCCTCCCACGGAGCTGGTATTTGGTATGAATCATGAGGGGGAACTCCACGCCAAATTTGAAATAAAAAACCGGCGTGGGTTCCCCTCCAAGAGCATACCATGCCCTTTGGTCTGGTATAGATTTTAAGGGGAACCCCCTACGCCGAAAAAACGGCATGGGGGTCCCCCCAAAATCCATACCAGACCCTTATACGAGCACGCAGCCCGGCCGGTCAGGAAAGGGGGTGGGGACGAGCGAGCGCCCCCCCTCCTGAACCGTACCAGGCCGCATGCCCTTAACATGGGGGGGTGGGTGCTTTGGGGCAGGGGGGCGCCCTGCGGCCCCCCCACCCCAAAGCACCCTGCCCCCATGTTGATGAGGACAGGGCCTCTTCCCGACAACCCTGGCCTTTGGTTGTCGGGGTCTGCGGGCGGGGGGCTTATCGGAATCCGGGAGCCCCATTTAATAAGGGGGCCCCCAGATCCCGGCCCCCCACCCTATGTGAATGAGTATGGGGTACATCGTACCCCTACCCATTCACCTGGGGGAAAAGTGTCAATAAAAAAAACACACTAGACAGCTTTTTAAAGTCATTTATTAGGCAGCTCCGGGGGTCTTCTTCCGCATGCGCAAGTAGTGCAGCGCGTCCTCACTGGTTCCCGCTGTCTCCTGGGACCAGTGTGTTTCCCAGAAGACAGCGGGGGGTGACGCGAAGGGGCGTGACTCACGCTGGAGTCTATTCTTGGAAGTGTGTGCAAATACCTTTATTAGACAGGTATTTGCACCCCCTTCCCCCTGAAAGGTGCCAAATGTGACTCCGGAGGGGCTGAGGGTTCAGAAAAGCGGAGGTTCACTTTTTGTGTGGAACTCCGCTTTAACATAAAAAACCTTCTTTGTGCAGCAGCCCCCCTCAGCCCCCCTAATACTTACCAGAGCTCCATCCCTGTCCAGCGTGGTTGCACAAGAGTCTCGGCTGTCCGGGACTCTACCTCCTGATTGGCTGAGACAACCAATAAAAGTCAGTGAGCCAATGAGAGAGAGAGGGGGCGGGGCTGAGCCGTGGCTCCATGTCTGAATGAACATACCGAGCAGCAGCTCAGCTCAGGTGCCCCCATAGCAAGCAGCTTTCTGTGGGGGCACTCGGCAGGAGTGAGGGGCCAGGAGCATCGGCGGGGTACCCAAGAAGAAGAGGATCTGGGCTGCTCTGTGCAAAACCACTACACAGAGCAGGTAAGTATACTATGTTTGTTATTTTTCAACAAAAAACTACAAGACTTTAGTATCACTTTAATATAAAGTCACAGTAATCAATATAGTCCAAAACGTACTCTTATGTACTTGCTATTAGAGTACGTTTTGGATTATATTGATTACTGTGACTGTATATTAAATAAGAGTACCCCTGAGCCCTTTGTTTTAAAAAAAAATTGGATCAAGAAAGTGCTATACAGCCCATGCACATATTTTTTTCTGCCAGGAATGTCTGATTTTCATACATTAGTACTCTGTGCAAGTACCCTTAAAGTGAAAACAACGTCACCCTATTCACTAACATTTACTTTCTAAAATTAAAAACCTCTACCCCTGTAGTAATGTAACACTAGTATATTAAAGCTAGTAGTACTAGTAGTAGTAGATAAGAAATTATGCTTTTTTTGACCTGATTCTCCCCCATGAACTGATCTGAGGCAAGAATGTGGACTTCATTCCTAAACTTTCCCATCCTGAGACTGTATAGGGTTCCGTTTTAAAAAAACAGAGAAAAAGGTGTCATGTATCAACTTCTGTGCTGCTAATTCTGCCCCTTATACTGTAACCCTTGGGGCCCATTCAGGCCAGGCTAGTCTGCTGCGGAGTGTGAAATGCATGTGAGTTAACCCACGTTTTATCGCATGTTAACGTGTTGCATTAGGGCAGCTGATTCATTTCAGCAGGCTGCTCAATACACCACAATGGAGCAAAAATGCATGCAGCATTTTCTGTAGCACTACAATGCACGTTAAATGGCCCTGCATCTCACCAATACATGTGAAATGCTTTGCTGCGCATTGCAATAATGCGTGCATTACTGCAACACAGTAGTGTGAATGGGTCCAACAACAAAAAGAAAAATTCAATCACTGACTATGACAATTTAAGAAGTGCACTGCAACCACATATATAAAAAATACCTATATCTACTAATATTATTTATGGACTTTATATATATACGTTATTTCATTATATATGTAGCGGGGTCCTCAATTTAAGGGAAGTGTTTGAGAGGTAGTTTGCTCAAACACCCTAACATAGTTGCCAACATTGCAAAAAAAACATCTGGGACACTTTTTTTGTATTGAGGCGGAGCCTTGCTATAATTAGGGGGCGGGGCATTCGTTTGTAGGCGTCATGCTGAAAAGAAAAATGCGGCGCGCAAAGCGCGCCGCGGCGAAAGATGGGCGTGGTTTACGCACGATAGTGGGTGTGGCTTAAATGGGCGTGGTTCAAAGGGGTGTGGCTACAGTCCGAGGTGAGAGAAAGAGAGAGAAAGAAATAGAAAGAAAGAAGCCAGATCCTACACCACAATAGAAATGTGTAACAAAATTGGCAGATAAGTATACTCCAAAACACCTGTTGGCGCTTCAATCATCCCGACACCATGTTTGTTATGGTGTCAGGGTGATTGAAGCGCATTATTTCTATTATTACATTGTAATATAAAATTAAATCATTCAACTCACCATAATGCCGAATCAGTGGAAGCGTGTCACCTGTCACGTCGCCTGTCACCAGATGCCTCCCCAGCAGTCCGTCCTTGCATCAGGTGCCTCCCCAGCAGTCCGTCCTTACATCAGGTGCCCCCAGAAGCAGAGCCCCTCTTTACAGATCTGTGTCCCCCAGCAACAGAGCCCTCCTTACTTCAGTGTCCCCAGCAGCTGGCAGCAGCGGAGCCCTTCTTTACATTCGGTGTCCCCGGCAGCAGAGCTCTCATTTACATCTGGTGTCCCCAGCAGCGGAGCCCTCCTTTACATCTGGTGTCCCCAGCAGCGGAGCCCTCCTTTACATCTGGTGTCCCCAGCAGCGGAACCAGGGCCGGCCCTATGATGGGACCGAGTGGTACCATGGTACCAGGCGGCACTGTTAGGGGGGCGGCAAACTGACGCCCGCCAGCCAGCCCGCTCCGCTGCCTGTGAGGAGCCCGGCGCCGCTGAGGACACTCACAGGCGGGGGGGGTTGCAGTCAGCGAGTGAGCAGGCACGGGCAGGCGCCGCTCCCTGTGAGGAGCCCGGTGTACCGGCGCCGCTGCCTGTGAGGACACTCACAGGCGGGGGAGGGGGCAGTCAGCGAGTGAGCAGGCACGGGCAGGCGCCGCTCCCTGTGAGGAGCCCGGTGTACCGGCGCCGCTGCCTGTGAGGACACTCACAGGCGGGGGGAGGGGGCAGTCAGCGAGTGAGCAGGCACCGCTCTCTGTGAGGAGCTCGGCGCCGCTGCTGTTGGTGACAGGGGCGGGCAGAGCACGCGCAGCATGGGGGGGTTGGGTTGGGAGCAGTCAGCGAGTGAGCGGGCAGCGGAGCAGAGAGATGATGTCATCTCTCCCCGCCGCCCTGCATCACCACAGTTTCACCCTCACTGTGCAGCCATGGGCAGCAGAGAGATTATATCATCTCTCTGCTGCCTGCCTTCACTCTGGGACACAGCAAGTGACAACCCGCAACGTGTGACAGGTGACGTCGAGACAATCCGCAACGTGTGGCAAGTGACAATACGCAACGTGTGGCAGGTGACGCTTGGCAAGTGACAATCCGCAATGTGTGGCACGGGACTATCCGCAACGTGTGGCAGGTGACGTGGCAAGTGACAATCCGCAACGTGTGGCAGGTGACGCCGTGGCAAGTGACAATCCGCAACGTGTGGCACGGGACTATCCGCAACGTGTGGCAGGTGACGTTGTGGCAAGTGACAATACGCAACGTGTGGCAGGTGACGCCGTGGCAAGTGACAATCCGCAACGTGTGGCACGGGACTATCCGCAACGTGTGGCAGGTGACGTTGTGGCAAGTGACAATCCGCAACGTGTGACAGGTGACGTTGTGGCAAGTGACAATGCGCAACATGTGACAGGTGACGTTGTGACAATCCGCAATGTGTGGCAAGTGACAATACGCAACGTGTGGCAGGTGACGCTTGGCAAGTGACAATCCGCAACGTGTGGCATGGGACTATCCACAACGTGTGGCAGGTGACGTTGTGGCAAGTGACAATACGCAACGTGTGGCAGGTGACGCCGTGACAAGTGACAATCCGTAACGTGTGGCAGGTGACGTTGTGGCAAGTGACAATGTGCAACGTGTGGCAGGTGACGTTGTGGCATGTGACGTGGCAAGTGACAACCCGCAACGTGTGGCAGATGACAATCCGCAACGTGTGGCAGGTGACGTGGCAAGTGACAATCCGCAACGTGTGGCAAGTGACAACCCGCAACGTGTGGCAGGTGGCGTAAGTGACCATGCGCAACATGTGGCAGGTGACAACCCGCAACGTGTGGCAGGTGACAACCCGCATCTGGTGGTGGAGTCCGAAGCAAAACTGTAAGTACAAACACACATCACAAGTTGTATGAGACATGAGAGCCTGAGAGGGACTTGCCTTGCCCAGCCCTGATTAACCACTTAAGGACCGGAAGGATTTGCCCACTTAAAGCGGTTGTATGGCTTTGTTTTTTTTGTTTTTTTAAATAACAAACATGTTATACTTACCTCCACTGTGCAGTTCGTTTGGAAAAGAGTGGCCCCGATTCTCTGGTTCTCGGGTCCCTCGGCGGCTGTCTTGGCTCCTCCCAGCATCAGCTAACCCCCTTCTGGGAAGCACTCTCCCAAGGGGGTTAGCTTGCGGGCGTGCTCCCTGTTATACACGCTGCGTCCATAGACACAGCGTGTATGACTCGTTCCTGCCCCCCCAGCAGGGCCCGGGTCATTGGATGTGATTGACAGCAGCGCGAGCCAATGGCTACACTGCAATCAATCTAGCCAATTAACGGCCAAACTCCGTGGAGAAGAGGACGCCGGGGGACGCGCACAGCAAGTGAACGGGCTCAGGTAAGTAAAACAGGGGGGCTGGGGGGCAGTCATTGCCAGGTGTTTTTTCACCTTAATGCATAGGATGCATTAAGGTGAAAAAACACGAACCTTTACAAACCCTTTAATGACCAGGCCATTTTTTGCGATACAGCACTGTGTCGCTTTGACTGACAATTTACTTTTTGCTATAATAAATATCCCAAAAATGTATAAAAAAATAATAATTTCTTCATCAGTTTAGGCCAATATGTATTCTTCTACATATTCTTGGTACCAAAAAAACACAATTAGCGTACATTTATTAGTTTGCGCAAAAGACATTGCGGCCGCCCGCCATGCACAGGTCCCTTTATACTCCTATATACATGTATAGAGCCCTGACAGGTCCTTTTATACGCCTATATGCACGTATAGAGCCATGACAGGTCCTCTTTATACTCCTTTATACATGTATAGAGCCATGACAGGTCCTCTTTATTATCCTTGTATAGAGCCATGACAGGTCCTCTTTTTACTCATTTATACATGTATAGAGCCATGACAGGTCCTCTTTATACTCATTTATACATGTATAGAGCCATGACAGGTCCTCTTTATTATCCTTGTATAGAGCCATGACAGGTCCTCTTTATACATGTATAGAGCCACGACAGGTCCTCTTTATACTCATTTATACATGTATAGAGCCATGACAGGTCCTCTTTATACATGTATAGAGCCACGACAGGTCCTCTTTATACTCATTTATACATGTATAGAGCCATGACAGGTCCTCTTTATACATGTATAGAGCCACGACAGGTCCTCTTTATACTCATTTATACATGTATAGAGCCATGGCAGGTCCTCTTTATACATGTATAGAGCCACGACAGGTCCTCTTTATTATCCTTTATACATGTATAGAGCCATGACAGGTCCTCTTTATACATGTATAGAGCCACGACAGGTCCTCTTTTTACTCCTATACATGTACCATGACGGGTCCCCTTTAGTTATCATGATATAAAATAATGAATGTGGGGACCTTTTGGTGGGCGTGATTTTTTTTTGGGGGGGGGCAGCATTTCATTCTTGGTCCCAGGCAGCACAATGTCTTGGGCCGGCCCTGAGCGGAGCCCTCCTTTACATCTGGTGTCCCCAGCAGCGGAGCCCTCCTTTACATCTGGTGTCCCCCCAGCAGCGGAGCCCTCCTTTACATCTGGTGTCTCCCAGCAGCGGAGCCCTCCTTTACATCTGGTGTCTCCCAGCAGCGGAGCCCTCCTTACAGGTCTGTGTCCCCCAGCAGCGGAGCCCTCCTTACAGGTCTGTGTCCCCCAGCAGCGGAGCCCTCCTTACAGGCCTGACTGTGTCCCCCAGCAGCGGAGCCCTCCTTACAGGTCTGACTGTGTCCCCTAGCAGCGGCAGCCACTGGGCAGGAGTAGAGAGCGACACAAGAACAGCGGAGTTCAGGGGGATATCTATGCTGAGTGCCATATTTACACAGAATTTTTTACTGGCCCCGGGGAGCAGATGCTCTCACCTACCGGCGTCTTCGTGTGTGTGTGCTGGAGGCAGAGGCAGAGGCAGCGGCAGCTCCACGGTCCATGATCATTTCCCGGTGTCGTGCCGAGAATGGTTCCCCCGCCGGATTCTGTTCCCCCTGGCTCTCGGCTCCTATCGAAACTCCACCTCCCCAGCCCTGTACATTGCCGCTCCCTCACGATGCTCCTAATACCGCCCCGCCTCGCTTTCTCATGTGTGAACACAGAGAGGGGAGAAGCCGATTGGCTGCTCCTCCCCTTGCCACTGAACACAAGAGGAAATAATCCTCGTGTCTGCAGCGGCGGCCATCTTTTTATAGCCCGCCGTTTTACCCAAACATTCACGATTTTCCCGGCGGCCGGGACGAAGGCAAAAATCCGGGAAAATAGGCGGGACAAAATAAATACGGGACGAGGGTCCCAAATCCGTGATTGTCCCGGGAAAAACTGGACTGTTGGCAACTATGCTAGTACTCCATCTTCCTTCTCTAACAACTCCTGCCCCGCAGCATGTGACCTCAGCTTATATGGGAGGCCTGCCCCCTGCCAATACCGAATTGGGATTGGCAGAGCTCCTCAAATGAGCTGCCTGTCACTCAGAACTTCAAGTCCAGCCTCTGTTCCAGAACAATTCTACCTGATAGAAAAATCCCATTCTAGCACCTACCAAAAGGTAGAGGGTGCTACACATATAAATGACACACACCATTTTATCTATATACTCCTAAGATATGGTCCTCATACAAGATACTTTGCTACAAATGTCTCACTATTTCAGTTATTCAAATTGCCTGTAATGAAGTGAACCTGTTCGGGACATCAATGTGCCCAATCTACCAATGCTATCTAATGATATCCAGGGTGGTGTTTGAAAGTTATTCTGAAAATTTATAACCACTAAGGAAATATGTAAGTGGCCATTACCATCCTCTGCTTCTAGAAATGCTTGTAGCTGTGCAAGTTTTACTGCCACTGATGTATGTCATAGAGCAGCTGGGAAAACATGTAAATCTGACAAGCCAACTATCGGATTCCTGGTGGAAACAATCGGCAACTGTACAGATGCCCAATTGCTTACATGAACACTGGCACATTCGTCCCCCCCCCCCCCCACACACACACACATCTCCCAGGCTCTGATATCCCATCTGTGGGCCTGGAACCTGCATGGCAGTTGTTGATGGATACAGTAGAGGGAGACCAGTAAACATGATCTAGAAAGCCTCACAGAGTTCAGCTACAGAAAAGTAGCTAAACTAACAGGACGCTTGAGGTGAAGCTTTTCCGCCTGTGTAGGTTCTCCGCCCCCCTCCCTCAGTGTAAGAGACTCCTCCTCATACCTCAATGCCCCCCACCTCATGTCTCCCTCTCCTCCTCATCTGTCCCCGGCAGCCATGATCACTTTTTCTTGCTCCAGCTGAAGAATGTACGGGAGGAGCCATGGGCGGGGCACCGAGTCTGTCAGGCAGGAGTACACAGGCGACACGTGCTGGCGAGAGGCGGGGCCGCGAGTCCAAAGCTGATAGGGAGCAAGATTGAGCTCCAGAGACGTTAGATAAACAGCCAATCAGGTCTGCGCCCGTGGCGAGAGGCATTACCTAAGTGTGTCACTCCGAGGGAGGCTGATCTCTGCCTGCTGTGTTCAGTGGAGAGGGGAGGGGTCTCCAATCCCTGCAGCCACTAAAGAGAAAAGCCGATTGGCTGCCCTCTCCTCTCCACTGAACACAAGGGGAAACAATACTCATGGCAATGGCGGCGGCCATCTTTGTGTGGCCCGCTGCCGTTTTTAGCCAAAAACATTCCAGATTTTCCCGGGACAAAAGCAAAATCCCGGGAAAATAATCGGGACAAGCCTAATTCGGGACGAGGGGCCAAAATTCGGGATTGTCCCGGGAAATTCGTGACTGTTGGCAAGTATGTAATCGGGACAAGCCTAATTCGGGACGAGGGGCCAAAATTCGGGATTGTCCCGGGAAATTCGTGACTGTTGGCAAGTATGCCCTAATTTGTCAGGGTATTAACAACCATTTCCATCCACAGGGAGAGTATCGGTGTGCAGTTCCCTGTGGCCTACAGGTGGCGCTGCCATAGTAGGCTAGGGTTGAACCGCTGATACAGTGCTGTGCCTTGTGTTCCCCCTCTCAGCAGCCATACGGTGGGTGTGGGCTACCTGCTGGGCATGCTGGGAGAGAATATAAAAAGGACAGACGCTGCCTGTTTGGGGTTCGTCTTTGTTCGGCCGTCGGGAGTGTTCCTGTCCGCCCTGGGCACCTTAGGTCCAGGGCGGGTGTTCCTGTTCCATCCTGGGCACCTTTAGCCCAGGGTGAGGTACTATCATGCTGTTCCTGTCCGCTCTGGGTATGTAAGCCCAGGGGCCGCAGTGAAGGCCTGGGGCCCAGCACCTTCGGCTGGGGTCCACCAAGGATCGAGGAATCTCAGGGTGCCGCCTCGCGAGGGGACCCGTATCTAGGATGAGGAGGCCGGGAAGGAACTCTCCGAAGACCCAGTGCAGTGTCATGGTGACGGTAGGGTCTCGGTAACTCTCCGGAGGGATGTCTTCTCCTAAAAAAGGGCCATAGCTAAAGAAGGAGATCAGTTTCATCAGGTCTGTGGCAGAGACCAACTTCACAGTCTGTGGCAGAGACTGTGCACCTAGTCAAATTTGCTTGAGAATCTGAGCAAATATCTGTAACGTTTGTGCCTGGACCTCCTCCACACCTTGTACTATTCTATTTCTTGCTCCAAGCTTTTTTTATCAGAGACTGTGTTATTGCTAAGAGAAAATGAACTCTGAGTTGGAGTTTCATCTGGTGTGGACATTCACTTTAATGAGAAGTCAAGGACTTGTCTCTGCTTTAATATAGAGGTGAGAATCAGGCTCTGGAGGTTTTCATGTTCTGACCGTGGAAGACCCAACAACAACACCCCTCAACCTCCTCACACAGGAGGGTACGGGCTGTTAGTGCGGTGTGCCTCTCTCTTCCTGCGAGGAGCCAAAGTTAATGCAGGTAAAGAAAGGGGTCTGTGCGCTACATATATATATGTGTGTGTACTATTAGTAGATATAGACATTTATATACTGTATATGACTAGATGTGGTTGTGCTGCACTAAATAAAATTGTGCAGCTTAAAGGAGTAGTAAAGTTACATGTTTTTTCACCTTAATGCATCCTATGCATTAAGGTGAAAAAACATTCGACAATACCGCCCCCCCCCCCCCCCCGAGCCCCCGTTTTTCTTACCTGGCCCCTCGAAAGTCCCATGCTCGTCCCCGTCATCCTCTTCGTTTTTCAGCCTGGCCGCCGATTGGCTACACTGGATGGATTGAAAGCAGCGCAGCCATTGGCTGGCGCTGCTGTCAATCACATCCAATGACGCGGCGCGCGGGGGGCGGGGCCGAGTGATACAGTCGGCGGCTATGGCCGCCGCTGTATCACGGGAGCGCGCCCGCAATCACTCCACACCATGCGAGCTCACTCGCATTATGGTGTGGAGTCCTTGCGGGGAGGAGCCAAGACTGCCGCCGAGGGACCCCAGAAGACCAGGATCGGGGCCACTGTGTGCAAAACGAGCTGCACAGTGGAGGTAAGTATAACATGTTTGTTATTTTTAGGCAAAAAAAAGGGAAGCTTTAGTGCTCCTTTAATCACTATAGAGTGTTTAACCACTATGACAATTATTTTTTGCTTTTTTAGGGCAAGCACTGGAATTTTTTTTTTTTTTTTTTTTAACAAAACAAAACAAAGGAGTTAAATCTTCTCTGCTGGTGCTACGTTGGTGCCAATTCTCCAGGGAACAATCTGAAATGTATAAATAACTATATATACTAATATTATTTATAAATAAATGTGAATGAATAATTTAGTACAAACATTAATACTAATTATTTCTCCATGCATATGTGACTAAAAACGCCTAAATGAAATAAAGTATATAAATAATATTAGTAGATACTGTACAGTTATTTATATATATGTGGTTGCGCTTCATTTTTATTTATTTTTAAATTGTCATAGTCAGTGGTTGAACTCACTCATTTATTTATTTTTTCCTTTTTTTTTTTTTTAGGGCAAGTGCGGGAATTTCTTTGTTTTGTTAAAAAAAAAAAAAAAAAAAGAGTTACATTTTGTTATCGTCTCTGCTGGTGCTACTTTGATGCTAATTCTCCAGGAAACAATCTGAAAATATATATTTTTGAATTTCCTGTTTCGCACATTGTCTTTTTTCGCACAAGTCTCCAGTGCAACACGCAAAATTGAATTGTCTAAAAACACCTTTAAAGCCTAAATGCAATCAAATGTTTTGTATTTTTCACGAGAGTTGAGAAAGGTTTAAAATTCCAGTCAAGTTTTAAAGACTCAGAGCATAAACCAACAGAAAGAGCGCCAGACCAAATCATAAAGAAGTCCAAAATAGCTTTAAGGAATTCCCAAAAAAGCCAATGCTTTTTCATGTAACCCTTCATCAGGGCTACATGACGAATGCAAAAAAAACAAAATAAAAAATAAAAAAAACGAAAATATGTCTTGCATGTGTAGCCACCCCCTCACCCCGTCCTCTTTAGCTAGGGGTATGTCACGCGACAGAGTGAGGTGCGCTACGGCCCATGTCCTCCCCATAACGGCGGGCGAGGTGAAGGCCAATACCTGATGTTTCCTCGGGCCGGTGTGTCCTGAACATGTACCGAGTCTGTCGTGCAGAAACCACCGAACCACCCTTTGCTCCCATTAACAGAGTCCATACACCGATCACAGTCCAACTGTTGGTTTATTTCGTATCTCCACATACAGGCAATGCGATGGCATGATACGGTGGGATGAGCAGGTCGAGGCACTATACTGATCTGGGTCCCCACACCCCCTGTGCTATGACCAAGGGTTGTAGGAGTCTTGACATGAATACCTCCGTTGCATTGCGGCCCCTATGAGGGGAAGATGTCCTCCAAGGGAGTTACCGAAGGCCCATCCGTCACCGGGTTGACACTACACCGGGTCTTCGAACGAGTGACCTCCCCAGCCTCCTCACCTCAGATGCGGGTCCCCTCGCAAGGGGCGCCCTGGAGCAACTTCACCCTCGCGGAACCCAGTCGGAGCCACCAGGTCCCAGGCCTCCTGAATAGTACCTCACCCCAGGCTGAAGGTGCCTGGGATGGAACCCCAACCTCATCCCGGCCAGGCCTAGGGCGCCTAGGCCGGGAACCTTGGATCGCCCGCACCCAGGCTGAAGGTGCCTGGGTGCGTGAAGAGATGATCCCCGAAGACAGACCTCGTGGCGAGGGCGTCTCCCCCTTTTATCTCCTCCCTTCGATACCACAGCGGGTTCCCCGCCCCGGCCGTACCATCTCCAGGAAGGGACAAAGAAGGGTAACACTCCGGTAGTGATTCTACCCTGAGCCAGTAGGTACACTGACACCCACTGGTCAAGGAGAATATTACACCACCCAATCCTCCACGAATAACAAAAAGGGGTCTGAACCCTAGCACAATTACACACTTGGGTCACACTACCCCCAGGTGTAGCCCACTAAATTGAGAACCCCGCTACACATGCATAATGCAAATTACTTCATATAATAATAATAATAATAATTTATTATAGTGTAATAAGCTAATAATATAATACAATAGTTTAATAATATATTATAATAAAAAACAATAAGTAACAATCAGTGGTATTTAAGTAAAAACAGGACAACACTGCTAAAAACTAA
Source organism: Rana muscosa (assembly GCA_029206835.1). NCBI lineage: Eukaryota > Metazoa > Chordata > Amphibia > Anura > Ranidae > Rana > Rana muscosa. The sequence goes on from CM055116.1 coordinate 1,165,001,131, forward strand.
TATGCATGGGTTTAGGCCCCTGGTAGTGTTGACAATCATGCACCTTTGAACCTTCAAAAGGAATAGCAGGATGCCACACAAAAGCACAGTAAAGCCCCGTACACAAGGGCCAAATGCGGGCGACATCGGCCGGTCCAATAAAAACAATCTGACATTCGGCCTGTGTGTATGGCAGCCGGTCCGACAAAGGCTGGCCGGCTACTGTCGTACGAGTATGCCGGAAAACCAGCAGCCGACCGGCTTCCGATCAGCGCTCTCAGGCTGAGAGCGCTGACCCGAATGTTCTGGTGGGTGGGGGGGGGGGGGCGTCCCCCTCTCAGAACACAGTAGCTCAGTGGGGGAGATCGCTGTACTAACGTCGGATTGTTGATACAGCGGCTCCGTCGGAGCTGACAGTTTTTTTTTTCCGTTCAGCCCACTGGGTTGAACGGAAAAAAACTCATAGTGTGTACCAGGCTTAAAGAGGAAGTAAACACTGATGGGTTTTACTTCCTCTTTATTTCCCTGCAAAGGTAAAGCATAATGGGCTACTATGCATTGCATAGTAGCCCATTATTAGTCACTTGAAAATTATATAAAAAAAACTTGCGCCAAACAATAAAAGATTAAATTAATATATAATAAAAGCTGCACCCCTAAAAAACTGAATGGGTGTCCCATAAAGTGCAAAGTGGAATTATATGAAAAGGGGGCGCTGGTGGATATAATAATATGACTAATTACAACTAGTGAAATGTCATTCTCAATACACTAATTAAACAAATAGTAAACAAAAATATAATATCAATTAAGTGACTACTAAGAACATCATCTGCTACCGTGATTGACCAATAGTGAAATAATCATGTATTGTGACAACTGTTGTGAACCAAAAGTGGATAAACATCCAATAGGTGTAGCGTAGCTAATCCATTGAGTCCATAAAAAATTATCCAGTACATTCATTGAAGTGACACCTTCACCAACACAGATAAATCTACCGAAGTGCTATGGATGGATGGCCGCTTACCCCAAGATGTTGACTCTCTTAACTAAAAGAGGGTCAAATAGCACTTAATTGCAAGATGTCACTTGCTAGTTTAGAGAATAGGATCCCAAATCCGTCTGTCTCCCCAAGAGTTGAAATATGCAGATAAAACGAATAATGCCAAAAATAGTGTAATCCCGTTTAATAGAATAAAAACAATACAAAAAGGAAAGCCAAATGGCTGCTTACATTAGGCGGTGCTTTAGCCCGGCACTGAGGCTGGAAGGCATGTAGAAGCCGAATGGTTCCGTCCGTCCGTGTATGAAGCTGGCGTGCGTTCCACCTGCTACAGCGGCTAGCCAGCAGGGCCAGAAGTGAGATGAAAAAACGTGACCAAGTACCGCCTCGACGTACGTTTAGTTTAATACGCCATCAGGAAGCGTCTGATGACGTGTTAAACGAAACGTACGTTTGGCTTTCCTTTTTGTATTGTTTTTATTCTATTAAACGGGATTACACTATTTTTGGCATTATTCGTTTTATCTGCATATTTCAACTGAGGCCATCTTGAGGAGACAGACGGATTTGGGATACTATTCTCTGAACTAGCAAGTGGCATCTTGCAATTAAGCGCTATTTGACCCTCTTTTAGTTAAGAGAGTCAACATCTTGGGGTAAGCGGCCATCCATCCATAGCCCTTCGGGTGATTTATCTGTGTTGGTGAAGGTGTCACTTCAATGAACGTACTGGATAATTTTTTATGGACTCATTAATGGATTAGCTACTCTACACCTATTGGATGTTTATCCACTTTTTGTTCACAACAGTTGTCACAATACATGATTATTTCACTATTGGTCAATCACAGTAGCAGATGATGTTCTTAGTAGTCACTTAATTGATATTATATTTTTGTTTACTATTTGTTTAATTAGTGTATTGAGAATGACATTTCACTAGTTGTAATTAGTCGTATTATTATATCCACCAGCCCCCCCTTTTCATATAATTCCATTATGTGTCACTTACCTGAAACCGAAGCCTGTCATGTCACCGCTGTCCCCACTGGCAGTAAGCGTCCATCTTCACCCCTCTTCCTTCCGGGGGCCGCAAACTCCGGCTCTGTGACTGTCCGGAGTCGCATGACGTCACTCCCGCGCATGTACGCTTGAGCCGCCAGTCACGGTATGACCCCTTTAGAAACCGCACAATCTGCCCTTTCTAAAGTGCGCATGCGCCGTAGACATCGGCGCACGGCTTTATTGTAAATATCTCCTAAACCGTGGAGGTTTAGGAGATATTTCCAGCACCTACAGGTAAGCTTTAATATAGGCTTACCTGTAGGTAAAAGTGGTTGTACACTTTAAGACTGCAGTTTCCTTGTCAGCTTGTGGCATCACTGTCTAATATGCACATAGCCCTGGCTTTCTGTATAGTGATTGAGGCTGGGTTCACATATGTGCGAATTGGATGCATCCAATTCACATTACATGCAAGTGTGACTGGCTCTCAATGGAGCCAGATCACACAGATCTGGGGCAGCCTCTGAGTGGATTGCAAAAGGGTCCTGTGCGTGTGGTCCGGTTCAGGTGCAAATTCAGGTAAAAATTTGGATCTGATTTGCACATAAACCGGTGAACAGACACGCACCAGACCCCAGGCACTGTCATGGATATGCATTAATGTCTGTCTGCCATCTTATCTTTCCTCCTCATGTGTTCATCTTAGAGGCCAGAACCCTTTCACCTGGCTTCCTTTATAATCTCCTCCCAGCCTGACTCCACCCCAGGCCCTATCACAGAACACTATATTAACCTGTGCACTGCAAGCCTGCTTTGCTGATCAACATGTTTGTTAGGCATTGTGTGTTTGGGTTCCTGCCTGCTGTGTGCTACGTCTGTCTCTCTGTTACGTTATTGGCTTGTCCCCGACTATCCCTGTCTGCTCGTGACCCTTGACCTTCGGCTTGTCTTTCGTTATCCTTGTCTGCTTGTGGCCCTTGACCTTCAGCTTGTTATTCGTTACTCTTATATCTTGTGATGCTGCTTCCCCTCTTGTCCCCTTATCCTACGGGGCGTGAGCTAGGAGACTCTAGGGGCCGCGACCTGGACCCAGCCTGCAGCATAACATCCTCACCACTAGAGGCTCTGGAGAAGACCTGCTGGGTCTTAGACTCCGCGCCCTGGGGAATCTTGACTCTAGCTTCCTATAGGATCCCGGTTGTGCTCCTCTGGTCCCGCTTTCCACAACCACCCAGTTTCCTATCCGCAGCAGTCAGCCATAGGGTTCACTACCTTGCGGTGCACTCTTGTCCCCCTACGGTGTGCATCTGTCATCTGGCCGCAGGTGACCTGACAGTTTGATCAGCCATGAACCCGGCTGACATGCCGCTCCATGATCCATTGCAGGGCATAGTTCGCAGACTTGAAACCCAGGAATCGAATCAGACTCAGGTGATGCGATTCCTCCAGGATCTGGCTTCTCGATTCAAGCAGCTTCAGGCCTCCTTGGGAACCCCGAATCCGCAACCTCAAGTACAACCAGTGGTTGTACCTATCGCACCAGTCGCAGCCACACACTCACTAACACTGCCAGCTCCGTTCCGTTTCTCTGGGGACTCCAAGGCCTGCAGGGGGTTTCTCAGCCAATGCACGATTCATTTTGAGCTTCAGCCTCAAAACTTCCTGTCTGACCGGGCTAAGGTTGCCTATATCATTTCCCTCCTCTCCGGTGAAGCTTTGGCCTGGGCTGCCCCCCTGTGGGAGAGGAATGATCCGGTGGTTTCCAGCCTGTCCAACTTCTTGAAGCTCTTTCGTAATATCTTCGAAGAGCTGGCTCGGGCTTCTTCAGCGGCTAGTGCTGTCTTACGTCTTCACCAAGAATCCAGTTCAGTGGGACAATATGCTCTTCAGTTCCGTATCCACACATCTGAATTGAGCTGGAATAATGAGGCCCTGGTCGCTACCTTTTTACATGGCCTCTCTGACCGAGTGAAAGACGAATTAGCGGGAAGAGCCATTCCCGTCGGTCTGGACGATGTAATTTCGTTATGCAATCAGATCGACATTCGTTTTCAAGAGAGGTCCTTAGAAAAAAAACGCCAGCACTCTCTGGGTTCTAGCCAGTCTGAGCTCCCCTCCCTTCGTCCCGTGGAGCATCCTCTACCTGCTGAGGAACCTATGCAGCTGGGCCGGACCAGACTAACCCCCGAAGAACGTGCTAGGCGCAGAACTCTGGGCTTGTGCCTCTATTGTGGGGGCAAGGGTCATTTTCGTGAATCCTGCTCGCTTCGTCCGGGAAACGCTCGGGTCTAATACATTTGGAAGGTGGAGTATTGGACACAGAAACATCACCTTCTCGCCTTCTCTTGCCGGTGTTCCTTCATGTAGGCACTTCTCCTCAGTCAACCCTTGCATATCTGGATTCCGGGGCTGCCGGCAATTTTATGGATTGGAGAACTGCTTCTTCTATGAAGCTTACCCTTTCACCTCTCACTACCCCATTGGTAGTCTCGGCAATTGATGGCACTGTTCTCCCAGGGGGCCCTATTCGCTTCCAGACGCTACCCATTAGGATGTCGGTAGGGATTCTCCACTAGGAGTGGATATCCTTTCTTATTCTACCCAAGGCCTCTACCCCAGTTGTATTGGGCCTCCCTTGGCTACAGCTCCACTCTCCACATGTGGACTGGGTCTCTGGGCAGATCCTGGCCTGGGGTTCCTCATGTTTCTCGTCATGTCTTCTCAAGGTGACCCCCAAGGAGAGTCTTCCGGTTGCTGCCACTTCTGTTTCTTCTGATCTTCCCGCTGCATACAGCGATTACCGGGATGTGTTCTGTAAGAAATCAGCTGAGGTGCTTCCTCCCCACAGGTCTTTTGACTGTGCTATTGATCTTGTCCCCGGAGCAACTCTACCCAGGGGTCGTACCTACCCTCTGTCCATCCCAGAGACCCAGGCCATGTCTGAGTATGTCGCAGAGAATTTGGAGAGAGGTTTCATCCGGAAATCCTCTTCGCCTGCAGGGGCAGGGTTCTTTTTTGTTGCCAAAAAGGATGGTGCCTTAAGACCCTGCATCGATTATCGGGGTTTAAATGCGATTACTATTAAAAATCGATACCCCTTACCCTTAATATCTGAGCTATTCGATAGGTTGAAGGGTGCCTCCATTTTCACCAAGTTGGATCTCAGAGGCGCGTACAATCTCATTCGAATACGGGAGGGTGACGAATGGAAGACTGCATTCAACACTAGAGACGGGCATTACGAATACCTGGTGATTCCTTTTGGTCTGTGTAATGCTCCAGCCGTGTTCCAAAACTTTGTCAATGAAATCTTCAGAGATCTGCTGTACCAGTTTGTTGTCATCTATCTGGATGACATTCTGATCTTTTCTGAAAATCTGCTCGTCCACAGAAACCATGTCCGCACTGTACTTCAGCGTCTTAGAGAGAACAATCTCTATGCCAAGCTGGAGAAATGTTCCTTTGAATGTTCTGAGGTCCTGTTTCTGGGGTGCTTTGTCTCATGTTCGGGTCTTCGTATGGATCCTGGGAAGGTCTTGGCTATTACCAACTGGCCTCTTCCTGCTAGCCTCAAGGCCACGCAGCGCTTTCTTGGCTTCACTAATTATTATAGGCAGTTCATAAGGAACTACTCTTCCATTGCCGCGCCTATTATCGCTTTGACCAAGAAGGGTGTGAATGCCAAAGACTGGCCTCCCGAAGCTGTCTCTGCATTTCACAACCTGAAACAGGCCTTTGTTTCTGGCCCCCTCTTGAGGAGACCAAATCCTGGGAATGCATTTTTTATTGAAGTGGACGCTTCCTCAATGGGGGTGGGAGCTGTGCTTCTTCAAATCTTTGAGAAGAGACGTCAACCATGTGCGTTCTTCTCCAAAAAGTTTTCTCAGGCAGAGAGGAATTATGCCATTGGTGATCGGGAACTTCTCGCAATTAAATTGCCGTTAGAGGAGTGGCGTCATCTCTTGGAGGGTTCCCCTCACTCCATAACGATCTTTACCGATCACAAAAATTTACAGTATCTACAGAATGCTAAACGTCTGAATCCTAGACAGGCCAGGTGGAGTCTCTTCTTTGCCCGTTTTAATTTCACGATTACTTACAAACCTGGTTCCTGCAACGGTCGGGCTGATGCGCTCTCTAGGTCATTTGACACTTTGGACGAGGAGTCCGCCCCTGAACCTGAGCCGATCATTCCAACCTCATGCATTGTTGCCCACTCTACCACCCTGAAGTCAAAAATTCCGCCTGGTAAGACCTTTGTCCCCACTGAGCTAAGAGCTAAGATCCTTCGTTGGGGACATGATTCCAAGGTGGCAGGCCATTCTGGATTCCTCCGTTCCTTCCTACTCATCAGTCGTCACTACTGGTGGCCTAATCTCCGCTCAGACGTCAAAGACTACGTTAAAGCTTGTCATGTCTGCGCTCAGTCCAAATCCTCCACACAAGCTCCTGCTGGTCTCCTCATGCCCTTGCCCATTCCTAAGGAGCCCTGGGCTCATATTGCCATGGATTTTATTAGGGTTGTCCCGATACCACTTTTTTAAGACCGAGTACAAGTACCGATACTTTTTTCCAAGTACTCGCCGATACCGATTACCAATACTTTTTTTTCAATGTCATGTGACAGTTTGAAAGATGGGGACTGATAGGTGGCACTGACAGGTGGCTGGCACTGATAGGTGGCACTTATGGGCACTGACTGGTGACTGGCGCTGACGGGCACTAATAGGTGGATGGCACTGATAGATGGCACTAATAGGTGGCACTTATGGGCACTGATAGATGGCAATGGTAGATGGCATTGATAGGTGGCACTTATGGGCACTGATAGATGGCACTGATAGGTGGCACTTATGGGCACTGGTAGCACTAATAGGTGGCACTTGTGGGCACTGATAGGTGGCACTGATTGCACTGATAGGTGGCACTTGTGGGCACTGATAGATGGCACTTGTGGGCACTGATAGATGGCACTTGTGGGCCCTGATAGGTGGCACTGATAGATGACACTTGTGGGCACTGATAGATGGCACTGATAGGTGGCACTTATAGCACTGAAAGGTGGCACTTATAGCACTGAAAGGTGGCACTTATAGCACTGAAAGGTGGCACTTATAGCACTGAAAGGTGGCACTTGTGGGCACTGATAGATGGCACTTGTGGGCACTGATAGATGGCACTGATTGCACTGATAGATGGCACTGATTGCACCATTAGTGCAATCAGTGCCATCTATCAGTGCCCAAAAGTGCCACCTTTCAGTGCAATCAGTGCCACCTATCAGTACCCATAAGTGCCACCTATCAGTGCAAGTGGTGCCATCTACCAGTGCCACCTGATAGGTGGCACTGGTAAATGGCACTGATTGCACTGATAGGTAGCACTTGTGGGCACTGATAGGTGGCTGGCACTGAAATGCTGCAAAAAATGACACAGGATTTATAAAAAAAAAACTGCTGCAACGTCCATCTTGGTACACCCTGCACTCGGCTGCAGTAAGCAGCAGCAGACATCTTGTTACACCCAGCCCATATAGCTCGGGCTGGGTGTAACAAGATGTCTGCTGCTGCTTACTGCAGCTGAGTGCAGAGTGTACCAAGATGGACGTTCAGCCGCTGACGGTGACCGAATGTGACAGCACCGGTCACCGATCCTGAGGCGACTACGCCCTGCACCCCTGCCAGCTTACCACGTTCAACTTCAGGTGAGGGACTCGCTCTCCGCCCGCTGACTCGGTCCACTGACTGTGCCCGCCCTCCCCAGCCAGACTCCGCCCGCCCCAGCCAGACTCCGCCCGCATTTCCTTCAAAGACTCTGCCCGCCCCATCTCCAGCCAAACTCCGCCTGCACTCTCCGTCCACAGGCTCTGTCCGCCCTCTCCAGCCAGACTCCGCCCGCACTCCCCAGCCCTCCCCAGCCACTGACTCCTCCCGCCCTCTCCGGCCACTCTACACTGAAAGAAGAAAAAAAAGTATCGGGTGAAGCATCGGGAGCATTTGCGCGAGTACAAGTACTCACGCAAATGCTCGGTATCGGTCCCGATACCGATACTAGTATCGGTATCGGGACAACCCTAGATTTTATCACCGACCTCCCACTGTCTGAGAATAATACAGTCATTTGGGTGGTAATCGATCGGTTCTCCAAGATGGCTCATTTTGTTCCTCTTCCTGGTCTTCCTTCTGCCCCTGCCCTGGTTCCCATTTTCATTCGAGAAATTCTCCTCCTTCATGGGGTTCCTTCTCATATTGTTTCCGACAGGGGAGTCCAATTCACGTCTCGTTTTTGGAGAGCCTTTTGCAAATCCCTCAAGATTGTCTTGGATTTTTCTTCTTCTTACCATCCCCAATCCAATGGACAGACTGAGAGGGTTAATCAGGAGTTAGAGGTCTTTCTTCGCACCTTTGTGTCTTCTCACCATGACGATTGGTCCTCTCTACTCCCGTGGGCAGAATTCTCCCATAACAATCATATGAATACCAGTTCGCAGAAGACACCCTTTTTCACAGTTTATGGAAAACACCCTCAACTTCCTCTTCCCATGATCTGTTCTCCAGATATTCCAGCTTTGGTTCAGGAGTCTCTCAATTCAGTTTGGGGTGATGTTCATGATTCCCTCCGGGCACCTGCTGAAAAATTCAAAGGCTTTGCCGACCGCCGCAGGCGTAAACCGCCTTCTCTTCAGCCAGGGGACAAAGTCTGGCTCTCTACCAGGAACATCAAGCTCCGAGTTCCTTCTCTGAAGTTTGCTCCACTATTCATTGGTCCATACACGGTAACTGCTAAACTGAATCCGGTTTGTTTCAAACTCCAGATTCCTAAAAGCCTTAAAATCACTAACTCCTTCCATGTTGCTCTTCTAAAGCCTTTAGTCCTCAATAAATTCTCTCGTCCTCTCCCTACCGTGGCACCTGTCTCTGAGGATAATCAGGAGTACGAGATCAGTCAAATTCTGGACTCTTGACTCTGTAAAGGCGTTCTTCAGTACCTCGTTCATTGGAAAGGGTTTGGTCCTGAGGAGAGGTCTTGGATCACTGCATCTGAGGTCTTTGCACCTCGTCTGTTAAAGGAGTTTCATCTGAAGTTTCCCTCTAAATCTGGGCCAAGGCGGCGAAGGGGGAGGCCTCGTAAGAGGGAGGGTAATGTCATGGATATGCATTAATGTCTGTCTGCCATCTTACCTTTCCTCCTCATGTGTTCATCTTAGAGACCAGAACCCTTTCACCTGGCTTCCTTTATAATCTCCTCCCAGCCTGACTCCACCCCAGGCCCTATCACAGAACACTATATTAACCTGTGCACTGCAAGCCTGCTTTGTTGATCAACGTGTTTCTTAGGCATTGTGTGTTTGGGTTCCTGCCTGCCGTGTGCTACGTCTGTCTCTCTGTTACGTTATTGGCTTGTCCCCGACTATCCCTGTCTGCTCGTGACCCTTGACCTTCGGCTTGTCTTTCGTTATCCTTGTCTGCTTGTGGCCCTTGACCTTCAGCTTGTTATTCGTTACTCTTATATCTTGTGCTGCTGCTTCCCCTCTTGTCCCCTTATCCTACGGGGCGTGAGCTAGGAGACTCTAGGGGCCGCGACCTGGACCCAGCCTGCAGCATAACATCCTCACCACTAGAGGCTCTGGAGAAGACCTGCTGGGTCTTAGACTCCGCGCCCTGGGGAATCTTGGCTCTAGCTTCCTATAGGATCCCGGTTGTGCTCCTCTGGTCCCGCTTTCCACAACCACCCAGTTTCCTATCCGCAGCAGTCAGCCATAGGGTTCACTACCTTGCGGTGCACTCCTGTCCCCCTACGGTGTGCATCTGTCACCTGGCCGTAGGTGACCTGACAGGCACGAACCCAACATATGTGAACTCGGCCAGAAGGTGGCTCCCACTTGCTGTCTAGTAAGTAATAGACAATAGACACACTTACAGAATTGAGCAGACTGTTCACGAGAAGTCTCCACCCAATGCCCTCAAAGATTACAATGGTGGTCACATGACTGCTTAACACATTTTAAAAAATAAGATATTTTGGGGAGTTTTTTTCATTAATAAGTATAGTATTAAAAAGCTTCTTTTATTTAGGCATTATGCAGTCTAGCCTGGTCCCAAACATGCTCATGTCCCTGGGGCCATTATGTACGAGGTCACATGCATTGCAGTTTGTGATGTTGCAGAGGAACAGTTTGCCTGGAGCTTTTCTCTCTACTTTGGGGCATGCAGGAGGACAATCATACATGCTAGAGGCCTTCAAAAGGCTTATTTAAAGTTCAAGATGACGTTTGGCTCCCAGCCTTTTCCCAGGCATATCACAAGGAAGTGGGCCAGGTAAAAGCTTTGTTTCTCAGATACAAACCATGGCCCGTAGGTCTTCAAAATTTTAATGATTGCACTGGATGTCTCAAGCCCACACAAGGATCTTATCATTTTTGGTAATTGTGCCAGTTTAGCAAAACTGAGGTGGCGCCAATTTCACATTGAAACAGCCAAAACTTATATTTTAGTTGGATGAAGTAGGAAAGGTTTAGAATCTTTATTAGATTTTTCTTGCTATCTGTGCTGATGCTGGGGAGACTATTCCTCTCTTATTTTTTTACAGTGACCACTGCAAAAAGGACAGAAGGACATTGGAAATCCAAAATTTTACAGCTGTCACCATAACAAGAGTTAAAGTAGAATGTCAGCCAAAAACTCTAAATCTGCTGGCAGCCACATTCTAAAACGAATCTATCTAACCCTATAAAGAAGAAATTGTTATACAAGCCTTTTCTGAAGCCGATCAGGTCCGGTCCCAGGCTAAGCTGTCAGTGACGGCTCCTGTGTGTAGGCATGTGCAGAAGAAGCAATCGACATCGGAAGCCCTATAGTAACCTCGATGGATGATGTCACTTCCCAGGCATTTACCAGCCATTGTCAGCTGTCTCCTGCACACAGCACTCGTCGCCACTGGAGACCTAGCCGGATCTGCTTCAGAATAGGTATGTATAGCGATGTTTGCTTTAGAGGGGTAGATAGATTTGTTTTAGAATGTGGCTGTGAGTAGATTTAGAGTTAGTTAGTTTTTGGCTGAACTTGTACTTTAAGAGAAAATATTCCAATGAGAACAGCTGGAAATGAGGTAGGCGCAGTTGTGGCTTCCCATGGTCCACACAGTGTGGTTTTATAAGAGGGTGGACAGGGAGGTACAACTGTTTGGGGGTAGGGAAATGCTGGGGGTAACAAAACACAATCTCCTCAAGTTGATCTACATTCTGGTTTTGGCAAACTTTGTTGCCAATTCCTACCATTTGTGCTCTAAATATTGAGAACATCTGCAGTGTGCATTCCATTAGAAGAGGAAGTGAGTAACTTGCAAAAAATAAAATTCCTCTTGCATCAAATGCCAAAAGGTGACTTGTATCATTGCAGACTTTGGAGAAAACCAGTGCCTGAAACAAGCACATTAAGAATAAGTCTAAAATATGTCTTGCATGCATATACCAAATTACTTCATAAGCAGAATAAATAATACTTCATTGTGATATAATAAGCTAATAATATAATACAATAGTTTAGTTTCCTAATATAAAATATAAATAAACCAATAAATAATCAATCAGTAGTATTTGTGTAAAAATAGGAAAGCACTGCTTAAAACTGCTATGCATGGGTTTAGACCACTGGTAGCATTGACAGTCATGCACTGTTAATCCTTCAAAAGAAATAGCAGAATGGCACATGTAGCACTGCCCCCTTGGGGGTTGCTTGAAATTGCATGTTCCTGTGTACAGCCTTGACCCTGTGAACTGTCCAGCCCTCCTGACACTCTAGGTTCAGACATGTTGTGTATACCTTTAAATAACACACTGACACAATGTAAATTACTTTAGCTCTCTCAAATTTACTTGATCAAGAGAAGAGACTGAAAAGGTATTGGTCAGCCAAGTCCTGGATAAACTGCCAAGTCTCGGTTGACATAGTTCTCAAGACAATTATATAACTATCAGAAATAACAGTCAAATTATATCAATGTACACAATAACAGACTGAATGAATAGATTCCTCAAAGAAAAGAGCTATTATGACAAACTGGTCCAACGGTGGGAAACAGACTTGTCTATACAACCCTCCTCGGCCGAATGGGAACGTATATTTACTCACTTACACAAGGGAACCGTCAATGTCTCCACCCAGGAAAACAGATATAATTTTTTTTCCCATTTTTATCCCATTGGTACAGAACTCCTGACAAAATTCACAAATTCCATCCCAGTCTCCCTCTGACCTGTTGGAGATGCAACACTGCACCTGGCTCACTTCTCCACATTTGGTGGGAATGTCCCCTAATTCAGCCATTCTGACCTGATATCCACCGCCTGATTACACAGATCACTACATACACTCCTGATTACACACCCGCTCAATTCTTGCTACATTACTCCTCCATGTCTTTTTCTGCCTATAACAAGTCCCTCACCCTACACCTTATCAACCCAGCAAACCTCTTTGTACCGGTGCACTGGAGAAACACCACTCCTCCCACAAGAATGGATCAAACGGGTTGACAGAACAGCAGAAATGGAAAAGCTTATCCTTCTGGCGCGCGGCAACCCTACAAAATTTACTGACACCTGGGCTTGCTGGATACACTTTAGAGGAACTGCTCTACACAACTCGCAGGCACACAGCACTGCTGCACCACCATCCACACCCCACACCGATATTCCTACCCCCTCTACCTCTCATTGACATTTAACTTACTTTAATTAAGGAATCCTACTCCCCTACCTTCTTTGATAAATCCCTGTTAGAGCAACCGCACACTCATGTTTGGTCACTGGAAGTTTACTCCCACTTTTTGTGGGAACCCATCTCCCTTACAAGGGATAGACAATACACCACTCCACTCTGTTCAATTAAGACTTCACCTCTGGCTATCCCTGGCCCCCGCCCATTCACAGCTAGTACCCCTCAGGGGTGAATGGGTTGAAGGCGGGCCCTTGACGGTTTGGAGACTGCTATCCACTGTTTCCAAACCCTTTTGCACCCATTAATATTAATACTCATCCCTCATTTCTAGAAGGGTTTTCATTAACTCTGCCTAATGCCCTGAATTCCATGCCCACTCTCATTAGCGCTTATTCTTTTTTTTAAATCAAATATTTATTTATTTTTATTTCTTTATCACAACATTTATACATACATCCATTTCAATCCTGTGTTACAATACAAATATGCCTTGACTTATGTTATACATTATCCAACTCATTCCCGTTTCCCAACCCCACCCCCCTCATCCCCCGTGCCCCCCTCTCATTAGCGCTTATTCTGATAGAGAAGTACACCTGGATGTCTAAATGTTTAATTGTTTAATTGTTTACTGCTAAGTTTATTTTAGCGTCTCGGTTACATATTTTTTAAACTGTTTGGGTCATGCCTCAGATTATCTACACTGAACCCGACTTTCTGTAACAACGTACTTTACACCTAGATGTATCTGATTCTCTGTAAACCTGTAAAACCTAATAAAAAATGTTTGGGAAAAAAAGAAAAGAGCTATTAGATGCTGTAGATATCACTACTATTAATGGGGAACCCCAGGCAGGCCTATAAGGCACTTAATCCTAATGAAATATGAGGTAATATAGGTATTAGTGACGTGTCCCCTGTAAGAGCAATAGGGCAGTAATGTTCAGGATGCAAGGCCTTGCAATGATATTCACCGTCAGTTGATACTCAAAGAGTAAGAATTCCTAAATGTGGCACAGTGATGAACAGTTAGGCCCCTTTCACACTGGGGCGGGAGCGGCGGTGGCGGTAAAGCGCTGCTTTACCGCTAATTTTGCGGCGGTATTCGGCCGCTAGCGGTGCGGTTTTACCCCCCGCTAGCGACCGAAAAAGGGCTAAAAACCACCGCAAAGCACCTCTGCAGGGGCGCTATGCCGGCGGTATAGCCGCGGTGCCCCATTGCTTTCAATGGGCAGGAGCGGTGGAGGAGCGGTATACACACCACTCATTCACTGCTCCAAAGATGCGGCTAGCAGGACATTTGGAGCGGTCCTGCTAGCGCACCGCTCCAGTGTGAAAGCCCTCGGGCTTTCACACTGGAGAAACAGCAGCCACTGTTTCAGGTCGGTTTGCAGGCGCTATTTTTAGCGCAATAGCGCCTGCAAACTGCCCCAGTGTGAAAGGGGTCTGAAGGCAAGCGATTGGTTCTGACTAATAGCAAGACTTTTAGCAATCCTGGTATAGGGTGTCTGTATACACTGTTCAAAGTGATATGATAGTGGCTGGTGGCTGGATGTTGGGCAGGTGCCCTCTCACCAATCCTGGGAACTTTGGTAACTTCCTTACAACGATCCAAGTGGCTTCTTCTTACTGAAGGCAGGCTGAGATGGCGATTAGTCTGCTGAATCAGCGAGTCATCTGACTTCAATGCTTTCAGCGATGCTGCTGGGGGCGCCCCTTGTGTAAGATGCAATGTTTGACCCGCTGAGGCTGGAGCTGCAGGAGGCTGTGCACCACTTAGTAGGCCGCAGTCCTCTTACACAGCGGCAAGAGAGTGTTCACTCGATGGGACCCAGGAAGCAAGAGAGCGTGGGCCTGCCTGGCAGATCACTTTATAGTCTCCCATAATTCTCCCCTGGAGCAGATGGCTTGTTGGGAGGTGTAGTTCATGGACAGTTCTGCAGTTCAGCAATGTCTTCTCAGAAGACTACAGCTCCCACAATGCTCTCCTCTAGGCTCAGATGCAAGTAATCTGAGTGCAGTACTAGGGGGATACAAAGACAGTCTGGGATGGCTGAAGGCAAGTCTGCAAAGTCAGTTAGCTGTAGTTGGCTCCCTGGTACACACACAAAAGCAGGTTCCCTAGTCAGCCTGTGGCGTCAATAACCCTGCCTTCTATACAGTGATTGAAATGTCGCTCCCACTCGGGATCTTGCTGTCTAATGATAGACAATAGACACGCTTACTCAGACTCACTCAGGTCACATGACTGCTTAACAAATTTAAAAAAATAAGGTATTTTGGGTAGTTTTTTAATGAATGTGTATAGCATTAACAAGCTTTTTTATTGAGGTGTTGTGCAATCTATCCTGGTCCCGAACATTCTGACCATGCTCACACGTGTTCATGTCCCTTGCTCTGTGATCTGTATGAGGCCACATGCATTGCAGAGTGTGATTTTGCAGAGGAACGGTTTGATTGGAGCTTTTATGCCTACTTTGGGGCATGATGGAGGACAATCATACATGCTAGAGGTCTTCAAAGGCTTATTTAAAACTCAAGTTGACGTTTGGCTTGTAGACTTTTCCCAGGCATATAAAAAGGAAGTGGGCCAATTAAAAGCCTTGTTTCTCAGATACAACACATGGACCATAGGTCTTCAGCATTTTAATGATTGCACTGGAGGTCTCTAGCCCACACAAGGATCTTATCATTTTTGGCAATTGTGCCAGTTTAGAAAAACTGATTTGGCACCAATTTCACTCTGAAATGTATCTACAGCCAAAACCTTTTTTTAGTTGGATGAAGTACGAAAGTAGGATACATTTTTTGTTAAATTTTTCATACAATCTGTGCCTGTGCTAGGGAGACTTGTCCTCTCTCTTTTGTACAGTAACCACTGTAAAAAGAACAGAAGCTCATGGGAAATCCAACATTTTACAATTGTCATTAGAACAAGAGTTAAAAGAAGATCTTTCACTGAGAACAACTGGAAATGTTGTAGGGGCAGTTGTGGCTTCCCATGGACCACACAGTGTGGTTTTATAGGAGGGTGGAGAGGTACGTATAAAAGTTTGATTGTAGGGGGATGCTATACATTGAAATGGGGTTTTGGCAAACTTTGTTGCCAATTCCTACCATTTATGTTCTGAATAATGAGAACAACTGCATCCCATTAAAAGTGGATAGGCCTTAGTGAGTCACCAAAAATGAAATTCCTCCTGCATCAGATCCCCAAAATGTGACTTCTGTCACTGCAGACTTCTGAGAAAATCAATGAGCCAATTATATAAATTGCATTTCTTGGCGCATTCTGTATACCGCTGATGTACTGAACCCCTCCAGTGTGCCATATTGGGAGGAAGTAACATTTGACAGTTTTAGAAAGTTAGAGGTATTGCGGATTGATCATTTTTTAATACCATAACATTACAGAATAGCAATTATAAGTTTGATATATATATTTTTTTAAAAGGTGGAGTTTTACTTTCAAGGACACCTATACAAAATCATAGTTATCCTTTCTAGGAATATAAGGACTACTTTGCAGTTTTTGTCTAATTAAAGTTGATGTTTTTTTCAGCATGTTAGTAAAGAATGGACAATGGATGATCACATCCATGTCAATAATTTAAAAAAACTTTTAGATGTGTTTCTTAGCAAGTGCAATATACAGGGACAATGGTAGTAAGTTACTTAACATACACACACAGAGGTTGAACTGGATGGACTGGTGTCTTTATACAACCTTACCAACTATCTACGCATCATACCTGGCCGATTCCCCTGGATGCTGGAAATCACTGAAGTAGACACCACTATTCCAGTGATCTCTGTTAGCTTCCGGGTTCCATGCTGAGCACTTGACCCAATGCATTGTCAACACTGGAGGCTGTCCATCCAGCATAGGCACTATTTAGTGTGTGACATCACTGCCCACTTTCTATGTCTCATTCCATGACAAGTGGCCAACCGCCTGTGTTTAGAATGCAGCAGGCCAGCCACTCGACTTAGGACCTGGAAGTGATTTCCATTTTCCAGCGGCATCGGCCAGGTACGGTATATACATACACCCTGTTCCAAATTATTATGCCAATGATATTTTTCTCATTTACCTAAATAATTGATGTAAACAACAGTCAGAATAATTCTCATGTTATCAACTATTAAGAGTACAATTCAAATTTTATTGAACAAACCTCTTAATGATAACAGTTTTTTTTTTTCAAAATAAAAAACTTACAATGCACTGTTCTAAATTATTACGCACAGTAAGTTTCAAAACGCTTTATAGGTTGTAAAGAACTGAAAATTGTCATTTGTTGTGTTTGCAGCATATTTACTGAAATCAAAAGCTATTTCAATCAAACTTTGAACAACATTTTAACTTTTTAAACATTTTAACAGGTCACGTTACATTTTAACATAGGACCCCTTATTTGATAGCAGCTTCACAAGTCTTGCATCCATTGAACTTGTGAGTTTTTAGACAGTTTCTGCTTGAATTTGTTTGCAAGATGTCAGAATAGCCTCCCAGAGCTGCTGTTTGGATGTAAAATGCCTCCCACCCTCATAGATCTTTTGCTTGAGGATGCTCCAAAGCTTCTCAATAGGATTGAGGTCAGGGGAGGATGGAGGCCACACCATGACTTTCTCTCCTTTTATCCCCATAGCAGCCATTAATGCAGAGGTATTCTTTGCAGCATGAGATGGTGCATTGTCATGTATGAAGATGATTTTATTACGGAAAGCATAGTTCTTCCTTCTGTACCAGGGAAGGAAGTGGTCAGTCAGGAACTCCACATACTTTGCAGAGGTCATCTTTACACCTTCGGGGACCCTAAAGGGGCCGACCAGCTCTCTTCCCATGATTCCAGCCCAAAACATTACTCCACGACCGCCTTGCTGACGTCGCAGCCTTGTTGGAACAAGGTGGCCGTCCACCAACCATCCACTACTCCATCCATCTGGACCATCCAGGGTTGCACGGCACTCATCAGTGAACAGGACTGTTTGAAAATTAGTCTTCATGTATTTTTCTGCCCAATGCAGCCGTTTCTGCTTGTGAGCATTGGTTAGTGGTGGCCGAATGGAAGGTTTATGCACAGTTGCAAGACTCTGGAGGACTCTACACTTTGATGTCCGTGGGACTCCAGAGGCACCATCAGCTTCAAATATGTGTTTGCTGCTATGTAATGGTGTTTTAGCAGCTACTCTCTTGATCCGATGCATGGATCTGGCAGAAATCTTCCTTAATGTGCCTTTATCTGCACGAAACCCGTCTGTGCTCTGGATCAGCCACAAATCTCTTAATAGTGCGATGATCACGATTAAGTTTTCGTGAAATATCTAATGTTTTCATACCTCGTCCAAGGCATTGAACTATTTCACTCTTTTTGGCAGCAGAGAGACCCTTTTTCTTCCCCATATTGCTTGAAAATGGTGCTCTGCTTAATAATGTGGAACACCCTCCTTTAGTAGTTTTTCCTTTAATTGGGCTCACCTGGCAATCTAATTATCACAGGTGTCCGAGATTGTTTTCAGTGATCAAAAGAGCCCTGAGACACAATGCCATCCATGAGTTAAACTGAAAAACAAAATATTTATTCTTTGTGACACTGAAATAGAATTTGCATAATAATTTGGAACAGGGTGTAGTTGCATTGGACCAAGCTAGACAAATGTGTAGGCAGGTTGTCTATTGTGTATGTGTAGTTAGCATACGGCTGCCCAGGTCAGGGGAAGAAGTTATGTTTTTACTGCCTTTTCCGGGTAGGCTTGTGGGCTTTTGCTGGGGTCCAGCCTCCCTCTCGTGTTCTATAAAATGTAGGAGGTCTGGATCCTAGGGGGCTTCTGGGAACACTTGAGGAAACAAATTTTCATGGACAGTTTACTGACCGGAATGGTACCAGCTGATTGAAGAAGAGCCAATGTAGCACCAATATTATAAAAAGGGCCGAGATATATCCCTGGAAACTACAGGCCAGTTAGCCTTACATCAATAGTCTGCAAGCTCTTGGAGGGGATAATAAGGGACTATATATAAGATTTCAGTAATGAAAACAGTATCATTAGCAGTAATCAGCATGGATTCATGAAAAATCATTCTTGTCAAACCAATCTATTAACCTTCTATGAGGAGGTGAGCAGCGATCTAGATAAAGGAAGGCCCATAGACATAGTTTATCTGGATTTTGCAAAAGCATTGGATACAGTTCCCCATGAACGTTTACTGTACAAAGTAAGGTCAGTTGGCATGGACCATAGGGTGAGTACATCGATTGAAAACTGGCTACAGGGGTGAGTCCAAAGTATGGTGATAAATGGCGAGTACTCGGAATGGTCTGGTGTGGATAGTGGGGTCCCCCAGGATTCTGTCCTGGAACTAATCCTATTTAATGTATTCATAAACAATCTGGAGGATGGGATAAACAGCTTAATCTCAGTATTTGAAGACGATACAAAGCTAAGCGGGCAGTAACTTCTACGCAGGATATGGAAACCTTGCAAACAAATTAATGGGGTGGGCAACTACATGGAAAATGAGGCTTAATGTTGAAAAATGTAAAATAATACATTTGGGTGCCAAAAATATGAATGCAATTTACTCACTAGGGGGAGAACTTCTGGGGGGTTCTAGGATGGAAAAGGACCTGGGGGTCCTTGTAGATGATAGACTCAGCAATGGCATGCAATGCCAAGCTGCTACAAGCAAAGCCAACAGAATATCGGCATGTATTAAAAAGGGGATTCAATCCAGAGATAAAACGATAATTCTCCCACTCTACAAGACTTTGGGTCGGCTGCACCTGGAGTATGCCATCCAGTTCTGGGCACCAGTCCTGAAGAGGGATGTGCTGGAACTGGAGAGAGTCCAGAGAAGGGCAAATAAGCTAATTAAGGGACTGGAGGATCTCAGCTATGGGGAAAGACTACAAGCATTGAACTTATTCTCTCTGGAGAAGAGACGCTTGAGAGGGGATATGATATAAATATACAAATACCGTACTGGTGACGCTAGCATAGGGAAAACACTTTTCAGTGAAAGGGAATTTAAAAAGACACGTGGCCATTCACTAAAATTAGAAGATAATCTGTTTAACGTTAAACTGCATAGAGGGTTCTTTACTGTAAGAGTGGTAAGGATGTGGATTTCTCTTCCACAACTAGTGGTATCAGTGGGGAGCATCGATAATTTCAAAAAACTATTAGATGGGTACCTTAACGACCACAACATACAGGGGTATACAATGTACTATTAACATATAAGCACCAGGGATGAGCTTCGAGTTCAAGTCAAACTCATGTTCGACTCGAACATTGCCTGTTCGCCCGTTCGGCGAACAGCGAACAATTTGGGGTGTTCGTGGCAAATTCGAAAAGCCGCGGAACACCCTGTAAAAGTCTATGGGAGAAATCTAAAGTGATCATTTTAAAAGCTTATATGCAAGTTATTGTCATAAAAAGTGTTTGGGGACCCGGGTCCTGCCCCAGGGGACATGTATCAATGCAAAAAAAGTTTTAAAAACTGATGTTTTTTTGGGAGCAGTGATTTTAATAATGCTTACAGTGAACCAATAAAAGTGAAATATTCCTTTATATTTCGTACCTGGAGGGTGTATATAGTATGCCTGTAAAGCAGCGCTTGTTTCCCATGCTTAGAACAGTCTCTGCACTAAATGTCATTTCTGAAGGAAAAAAAGTAATTTAAAAGTCATTTAAAAGTCCCGGCAATACAGAGAAAAGTCATTGATAAAAATAAAAAAAATGCGTGGGGTTCCCCCCAAATTCAATTACCAGGCCCTTCAGGTCTGGTATTGATATTAAGGGGAACCCTGCTCCAAATTTAAAAAATTAGTTCCCCAAATATCCATACCAGACCCTTATCCGAGCACGCAATCTGGCAGGCCGCAGGAAAAGAGGGGGGGGGATGAGAGAGCGCCCCCCCCTCCTGAACCGTACCAGGCCAAATGCCCTCAACATGGGGAGGATACACTGGGGTCTGGACCCCAAAGCACCATGTCACCATGTTGATGGGGACAAGGGCCTCATCCCCACAACCCTTGCCCGGTGGTTGTGGGGGTCTGCGGGTGGGGGACTTATCGGAATCTGGAAGACCGCTTTAACAAAGGGGACCCCCAGATCCCGGCTCCCCCATGTGAATTGGTAAAGGGGTACATTGTACCCCTACCATTTCACAAAGAAAGTGTAAAAAAATTTTCAAAAAACACACAGACACAGTTGGGATAAGTCCTTTATTAAAAAAAAAAAAAAGAATAATAAAAAAAAGACTCCAGCGGTGGTAATCCACTCTCGATCTCCACTCCAGCGTTGTCGGTATCCTGCGATGGGTTGTGGGGTGAGGCCCTTGTCCCCATCAACATGTGGACATGGTGCTTTGGGGTCCAGACCCCAAAGCATCCTCCCCATGTTGAGGGCATGTGGCCTGGTATGGTTCAGGAGGGGGGGGGGCGCTCTCTCATCCCCCCCTCTTTTCCTACGGCCTCCCAGGTTGCGTGCTCAGATAAGGGTCTGGTATAGATTTTTTGGGGGAACCCCACGCCATTTTATTTTTAAATTTGGCGCAGAGTTCCCCTTAAAATCCATACCAGACCTGAAGGGTCTGGTATGGATATTTGGGGGAACCGCACGCCATTTTTTTTTATTTGGCGCAGGGTTCCCCTTAATATCCATACCACACCTGAAGGGCCTGGTAATTGAATTTGGGGGGACCCCCACGCATTCAATGACTTTCAATTACTTTTCTCTGTATTGCCGGGACCGGTAATTCATTACAGCCGTGAGTACTTTTAAATTACTTTTTTTACCTTCAGAAATGACATTTTGTGCAGAGACTGTTCTAAGCACGGGAAACAAGCACTGCTTTACAGGCATACTATATACACCCCCCAGGTACGAAATTTAAAGGAATATTTCACTTTTATTGGTTCACTTTAAGCATTATTAAAATCACTGCTCCAGAAAAAACAGCCGTTTTTAAAACTTATTTTTGCATTGATACATGTCCCCTGGGGCAGGACCCGGGTCCCCAAATGTTTTTTATGACAATAACTTGCATATAAGCCTTTAAAGTTAGCACTTTTGATTTTTCATGTTCGTGTAACGGGGTTCGGATGTTCGAACAAATTTATTGCCTGTTTGCATGTTCTGGTGCGAACTGAACTGGGGGGTGTTTGGCTCATCCCTAATAAGCACACACACATTCAACCTCACCAACTATGTAACTCTGCATGGGGAACCTACGCTAAAGACTTGCTGGGAGCTATGGTCCATTATGGAACACCGATTTGCTGGAAGAAACCTGGAACACATACTTCTCTGTTAGAGCACCTCCAAACTTGGACTTTCCTCTAAGTGACTTCTCCCATGCAGGTAACCTGGAGCAGCCACAGTTAGGTTCAGTTTTTCTGGCAAAAGACATTACTGCATGATATACATGTCCTGCCAAAAGCTCAGTAAAGTTGTTTCTACTGATCAAGGCTTGGTCTGAAGTTATTCAAGGGGTGCATGTGGGGTCCTGGTGTCTCCAAAATGAACCGAGGTCTAAAATAGCACATTGGGGACTGTGGATATCATTGCAATGCAAGGTTAGCCTGTGAGTCTAAGAGGAGAAGAAGTTACAGTGGGTAACCATGACAGGAAACAGCAACCAGTTGTTGGCTTAGTACCTCGTTAGGTAAAGGGTCTTCCGGTGAGGGGGTTCGGTATTCTGACTCCCTCCCTAGTTGTCTGTCTCTGCCTGTCCCTGGGAGTGGAACAGGGTTACGGAGGTCCATGGCCTGATCACTAGGTATGTAAGGCAAGAGAAAAGTGAGAGCATGCATGAGGTCCATGCTATGTGCTAGGTGGGACCCCATTCTGTAACTAGGAGTGAGGTAAAAGAGGTAAGCTGACTGGTGGAGAGGATATAGGCTCTGCATGCCCATCTGAATGCAACACATACACCTGTTCAAGTGTGTAGAACAAGGGACTTCTTCTGGAGGGACTCCTCTTATCCTACACACAAGTGGCTCATCTCTGAGTTGGGGGACTGCCTTAATGTTTGATTCTTCATGCGACTGTGGCCCCAACCTTGTCCCAAGCATTAGTAAGCATGCCATCGGGTGAGGCATTACCTCTGTGCTAGCATGAGTGGCCCTGCACACCACATGGCATAATCCAAAGAACCCACCCCGGGGGGGGTTAGTCCTCCCATGTGATCCAGAACTTGGTGCCCAAAGAGTTAACGGGAAGCATGGAGGAGAGGTCCATCATCCCCTATCTACCTAAACACACAACCTGCCCCCCCCCCCACAAATGTACTGTAACTATGTATGTTATAGCCATGCCTGGAACTATCATTTAATCAAAATCAATCAGATTACTAAGTGTTGTGTTTAATTTTGTCAACAGCTACTCAATTTAAGAGTTTCCTTTTTAACCACCTGAGATCCGGGCCATGTACAAATGACGGCCTCAAGGTGGATCTAGAAATCCAGGAGGCCGTCATTATACGGCCTCGGCTAGTCCGGCCACTGGGGGGCGCGTGAGCGCCTCTGGCGGCACACGCGCGCGCCCGGCGCATTACTGAGATGCCGATGCGCGTGCCTGGCGGCCGCGATGTCCGCCAGGTACCCGCGATCGGCCGGTACACAGACAAGGACATGGATCTGTGTGTGTAAACACACAGATCCATGTCCTGTCAGGGAGAAGAGACCGATGCTGTGTCCCTTATACATAGGGACACAGATCGGTCACCTCCCCCAGTCAGTCCCCTCCCCCACACTGTAGTAATCACTCCCAGGGCACACATTTAACCCCTTCCTCGCCCCCTAGTGTTAACCCCTTCCCTGCCAGTGTCATTTTTACAGTAACCAGTACTGGTCGCTTTAAAAATGACAATGGTATCAAAATGGTGTCAAAAGTGTCCGATGTGTCCGCCATAATGTCGCAGTCACAATAAAAATCGCTGATTGCCGCCATTACTAGTAAAAAAAAAATATTAATAAAAATGCTATAAAACTATCCCCTATTTTGTAGACGCTATAAATTTTGCGCAAACCAATCAATAACGCCTATTGCGATTTTTTTTTTACCAAAAATATGTAGAATACGTATCGGACTAAACTGAGGAAAAATTATTATTTTTTTTTTTTAAATTGGGATATTTATTATAGCAAAAAGTAAAAAATATTGTGTTTTTTTCAAAATCGTCGCTCTTTTTTTGTTTATAGCGCAAAAAATTAAAACCGCAGAGTTGATCAAACACCACCAAAAGAAAGCTCTATTTGTGGGAAAAAAAGGACGTCAATTTTGTTTGGGAGCCACGTCGCACGACCGCGCAATTGTCATTCAAAGCGTGATAGCGCTGAAAGCTGAAAATTGGCCTGGGCAGGAAGGGGGTTTAAGTGCCCAGTAATCAAGTAGTTAAAAATGGACTGGAGTTTTCCTTTAGAAATTCATACTGTGAGTCTTAGATAGATGTGTGCCTTTCTTATCTTAGAGAAAATATCTAATCATCATCTGGATACAAATGTGAAATTTTGCCCTCAGTGAGAAAGGATATCATAAGGAATGTCTGGAACTGAACTTTGAGAAAAACAAAATTCTCTTCATTTGGTGTTTTCATTCAGAGCAAATTCAATCAAACTTCATCCAGATGAATTGTATTATATATTTGGAGTTTAATATGCTGGTAAATTACTATTAAAGCGACGTACAGTTATGCACCCTGTTTTCCATTAAAGTATATTCAATCTCAAGAACAAAAATTTTATATATTGCAGCTTAACGATTTTTAGAGTTGGTGGCTGCATTTGTTTTCTTTTTTTCAGGATAAGAACATTTTTATCAGACATACCCGTTGGTCCAGCCAGAAATCCAGTGTCCCTGTCAATTGCTGTACAAAACTGATATCTCACATAATGTCAACAGTATTTCCAGCTATCTTCTGTAAACTATAAAACACTTCCCCTTTATGTTATGAGATGAGGAGGGAGGTGCTTGTAGCCCAAACCATGAACAAACAGCCTAGAGCTACTTCTTCATTGAAATAATCCAGAGAGTTGTCACCCTAGAACAAGAAGTGTGTTACTGGCAGGATCATCAGATGAACATAAAAAAGCTATGAAAAGGAAACAAATGCAGCTATCATGTCCAAAGACTGGTAAGCTGCAATTGATACTTTTTTATTAATGGGTTTAGATAACTTTATATTTTGTATATATTTTCAGGGATTAGTGTGGCCAGGATTATGAAATAGCATTTTTAAAATGATTTGCCCCCAATTTTTAACAGGAAAATATTAAACATTGCATATTAATATTTTGTATTATATTAGCGGAGGATGCCGTTGGTTACTCAAAGCTGGTTATTACTATTTGACTTTGGAGTGTGGAATAATAATGCTCTATTGGCAATGTTATTTCTGTTTTCAGCCACTAGGTGGGGCTATATGTTCTCTTTAGTGAGCTCTATGCAGTTGGAAGCTGTAATTGCCTATTTGTTTTGTTTTTTTTATACATTACAACTTTGCATTCTTTTGTGAGTGTTTATGGAACATCTATGCTTGAATATGCTCAAATAATTCAAATAAAATCTGATTTAAAAAAATGTATATATGTATATTGTATGATACATTTTCAACCAACAGGTAGAGCTCTAATCTTCTTTTCTTTTTCCAGTCTTTACTTATTTGCTTTTTAAAAAAAGGCCTGTTTACAGAGCTCAATAGCTAAAGCTTGGATGTAAAATACCACAACAGGAGAGACCCATTCCCTCTCCCTCCTTCCTCCTGTAAGAAGTTTCCATAAGAGAAAAACACCCGGAAATAAAAGAACCAATGCTATGCTCCATCTCCAGGACAGGAAGTGATGGAAAATCTCCCCAAACTGCATACATAAAGCTGACAGGGGTTTTAACCTTCTCTGTTCTCCCCAAAACAAAATAAAAAAAAAGATGTTGGGTATACAAGTGAATTGATGTGACTTAAAGTGTACTTCCACTTTTGCAGCCCAATTGAGATAATGTCTGCTTTTTTTTGTCATCCACATAGCATAACTTAAAAATTATTAAAAAATGACTGCTTCTGCCGTCTAGGGCTCATAGGACCCTGCTCAACATCCTCCTGTTTTATGGAAGGAAGGCCATTCTGTTGAGGTGGCGCAAATCGGGGGCACACAATCTGCGCTTTCGGAAGGGCCTAGTCAACTCTATGATGCCATACTATAAGGCGACGTATCTATCTAGGTGCTGCGGGAAAATAATTGACAGGGTGTGGCAGGCATGGTATAACTCGGATCTGAATGTCGGTTATTGCCTGATATTAGGGGTAGGTTCATTTGTATATTTGTACATTGTCGATAGGGTGGAACTGTTAGGAGATATGGGGCGTCACCCTTAAATCCTGGACAGGAATGGGCGGTGGGGCAAATTTACTAATCCGGAAGTCTCACGGGGATGGGGGAGTAAGAGCTGAGCAAAGGGGTTGCTGGGGGGGGGGGTTCTTTTTTATATGTTAGTTAGGTAGTACTATTGTTAGATAGACAGGACATGTTCAGTACCTGTACATGATGCTTATGTGGGCCATGCTGGCCTGTCGCCGACTCAGTGTTGTGCTTGGTCGGCTGCTGTTTGTTTTACTGTATATTTTGTTGAAAATCAATAAAAATAAATTTACAAAAAATAAATAAAAATGACTGCTTCCATTTCTACTCGCTCTTTTCTGAAAACTCGAAACTAAAGTTTTCCCCTCACATGTAATGTAAGGAGGTTGGGGTTTACCATAGTTAATGTTACCATAATTACCTCCTGCTGACCATGTTACACATATATGTGGTGGCAAAAAGGGTGGACTTTAACTCCCACATGGCACACATATGCGTCCATGGTCGGCTGAAGTTTTGGTGCTGAGTGCCCCCCAAACTCCAAGAGTCAATCAGAAACCAGAGCTCTCTTCCAAAAGCTAAAATATACTATAACTACTTTTCTCATTATATCCAAATATATATCTGAAAAATTAAAACACATTATAGTTCCCACAACATGTGAATCCTTCTTCAAATCCTATATCTTCCTTTTTGTTTCGGTGGCCCCCAGTGGGAATAAACTCTCACCAGATATTCTGACCCTTATGTATCAATAGGTAGAATCGGGTTCAACGCAATTATGTTTCTCGCCTCCAGAGGTCTCCCTCCTTCCTGCCCAAAAATCCCCATAAATTCCATTGTTCTTATGGTACTCTCAGCATCTCATGCAAAAAACACAAAATACCACATCTATACTGTAGCACAGGGATATGCACTTAGCGGACCTCCAGCTGTTGCAAAACTACAAGTACCATCATGCCTCGGCCTCTGGGTGTCATGCTTGCTGCTGTCAGAGTCTTGCTATGCCTCATGGGACTTGTAGTTTGGCAACAGCTGGAGGTCCGCTAATTGCATATCTGTAGCCTATCATATCAACCAGTATAATACAAAAACGCTATGCTTACATTACTTATAAGCACAGTGATCCCAAAATAGTTAATTGTTTTTACCATAATTAGCCCTGTAAGTACTGTGCTGACAGATCTTATTATAAGTTCTAAACTAGATTTGAACACTCTCTAGAGAAGTATGGGTTTTATATATTTTTTTTTAAATCATACTTATCTACAGTAGCTGCATGCAGCATCGGTCCAATGCTGCAACTGTTCCTCCGCCGGCTCTAACACTGAAAACCGAGCGATCAGACACCACCGATCGTTCGGTTCTCACAGCTCCCTGAGCTGTCAGTCACCGCTGTCTGCTCTGCCCCACCCCACTCTAACTGGAGCGCTGGGCTGTGAAGGAGGGGGGAGCAGCCGTTTCAGGCTCTCAGCGGCTTGCAGAGAGGCTGAGCCGGCTGTCGGTCCAGGCATGTCGGCGGATCCCGTCAAACGTCCCTTTCGCCCAATGGTCCTAAAAGGAGATTTTTTTTTTCTATAGCATTTAAGTGTAAATGTGAGATCTGAGGTCTTTTTGACCCCAGATCTCACAATAAAGAAGTCCTGTCATGCTTTTTTTTTTAATTACAAGGGATGTTTACATTCCTTATAATAGGAATAAAAGTGACCCAAAATTTTTTTTTTAAAAGGACAGTGTAAAAATAAAAAATAAAAAGTAAAACAAATAAGATATTTTTTTTAAAGTGCCCTCTCCCACCAAGCTCGTACGCAGAAGCGAACGCATACGCAAGTCACGCCCGCATATGAAAACGATGTTTAAACCACACATATAGCCGAGATCGTTATGAGTTGTGAGTACAATAATTCTAGCACTGGACCTCCTCTGTAACTCAAAACTGGTAACCAGTAGACATTTTTAAACGTCGCCTATGGAGATTTTTAAAGGTTGAAGTTTTTTGCCATTTCACGAGCGGGCGCAATTTTGAAGCGTGACATGTTGGGTATCAATTTTCCCGGCGTAACATCATCTTTCATAATATAAAAAATTGGCTAACTTTACTGTTGTCTTATTTTTTAAGTAAAAAAAGTGTCTTTTTCCCCCCAAAATTTCGCTTGTAAGACCGCTGCGCAAAATACGATGTGACAAAGTATTGCAATGACCGCCATTTTATTCTCTAGGGTGTCTGAAAATAAATACATTTAATAGGGGTTCTAAGTCATTTTCTAGCAAAAAAAAAAAATATTTAAACACCAAGTCTGAAAAATAGGCCCGGTCCTTAAGTAGTTAAAACAGGTGGTGAGGAGGTGATACAACACCCTCTCACCGCCTGTCAAATGCTCTCTGAAAAGCAAACCAAACGTGGACCCAGTGGTGGCCCATCCATTAGGGGTGCCCGGGCGCCGCCCCCTCTCTCCTCTCCACCCCCTATATGCAGTGGATAGATTCATGCATATTCCGGCCTAGGGTTGTCACCTTTTCTTCAAGCCAAACCCAAACACTTTAGCGGCACAGGGCACATTTTTTTTTCTGTAGTATACACTACTGGATTATAAAAGACTCAGGACACCTTTAGGTGCCCTAAGGAGAGTAGTAACTATGTGCGCTACTGAAAACAGTGGGTGTGGCCAAACTACTCTTGCTGACATCATTGTCCCGCCCCCCAGTGATGCCAAACCCATAGCTCCCAACTGTCCCTGATTTCGAGGGACTGTCCCTGACTTGGAACAATGTCCCACTGTCCCTCTTTTTGGTCTGAGTCATGTAGTTGTATATAAAATGCACTTTTTATCTTTCAAGATTGCTGCATTTGTAAATTTGAAAAGCCAATATAAAGGAATAGTAGTGGTAAAAAAAAGCATGTGTAGATTTAACCAATAATTTTTCTGTGTAATTCTCCTTTAAGGGGGCGTGGCAGGGGCATGGCATTGCATGGGGAGTGTCCTATGCCTACATACTTTTGCTAATAGGTGTCCCTCATTCCCATCTCCAAAAAGTTGGGAGGTATGCAAACCTGCCCCCAGACAGATGCCGCAGCTCCTGAAAGGCAACAGATTTGTGTGTGACTAGCCCACAGCCTAATCTGAATAATGTGTCTGGGTTTCAGGCAGGCTGAAACCCGGACACATGATTCAAAACCCGAACTGTTCGAGTGAATCCTGGACAGGTGTCAACCCTAGTCCGGCCCCTTTCGGGTCACCGGGCACATGAATTACAGTGGCTAGGGTTTTTTTTAAGCACCTGATTAGAGCCACAGGCTCTAGTAGGCTTCAAAATAGCGTGGTCTTGGGATGCTAAGCCCACCCAGGTGTGTTGCAACAGTGAATGAATATTCGCTGTTGCAACACTGATCCTCCTCCTGGCCAATCGGCAAGCAGGTTTGAAACCCATTTCCCGATTGGCCAAAATGTCAGGCGATCCTATTGGATACCTAGCGCCGGGGGGGAGCAGATTGAAGAGGACTTCAGGAGAGGACACCGGAGCCCGCCGCGCTGGGAGGTGGCCACAGCAGCTCTGACCGCTGCTCTCACTGTCCGCATCCACGGTAAGGACAGCGGGTGGTGGAGGGGGGGGGGGGTGTTAGTGCCCCACCAGCCACCACTACGTGGACCGCTCTTCAGAGAGCACAGCTAGTGCAAACAGGGCCATATAGTGAGATGTTCTTAAATTTGACAGCAAAAGTGGAAATAGACCTTAAGCAGAGCTGTAGTGTTTCCTGGATTAGCATCTTACTGATAGGTTTTACATTGTGCATGAAGCTGCTGATTAAACAGCCATTGGATTGTCGATTTGTCAGCGGTCAGATAAAGCTCTCTTCACGTGATCTCGCAGACAGCTGAACGCAGCCATGGTAACAAATATTAATGCAACATGTGTGAGCGGAGCAGATTTTTGGCGAGGGTCATGTAAGGTATAGGCGATGCTGCTTTCTGAATGGCTGCCAGACTTCCTGCTGAAATCTTCAAGTTGCGCCGGGGATAAAGGAATATCTTCACAAATCAGGAGGCAGCCTATAGGCAAATCGATACGATGCCTGAAATACAGATCCCAGTCTTCTTTTTGGAATCAGTTTAAAGAAACTTAATATCAGACAGAAAAGACACAATATGATATTAATCAAAGGCATGCCGGAGGAGTCTGTAGCAGATTCAAGGTGACATTTCAGAATGGGGCCTCAGAGAGAGTGTGAGAAATAAAAACAGATTTCATCACAACGCGGCCCCGCGAGGCTGCTGGATAAGCGGACGGAAAATAACAGATAATGCGAAAAGACAGAAAAACAGAATACTTGTTCTTGATGGACAATTCCAGAAAGACCTTGGGGTTTAACAGGTTACAGAAGTTCTTTAAAGGATAACTGTATATATGCATTAAAGCGTATGGAAGCCCAAAAAAATGATTGGTAGCTGGCCTAGTGCCCAAAAACCTGCAGTGCAAATTCTTTCAA
Source organism: Rana muscosa (assembly GCA_029206835.1). Taxonomy (NCBI): domain Eukaryota; kingdom Metazoa; phylum Chordata; class Amphibia; order Anura; family Ranidae; genus Rana; species Rana muscosa. The sequence continues at coordinate 1,165,031,689 of CM055116.1, forward strand.
GTTCACCCGTCAAGTGGAATATTTTTAGTGAGGTGACAACACTCCCTGCCCTGCTCTGAATGAAGCGGTGGGGTTGTCATCCCATATCTGAGCACTACCGCACCAGACTAGGGTTGCCACCTGTCCGGAATTCACCCGGACAGTCCAGGTGTTGAATCATGTGTCCGGGTTTCAGTCCACCTGAAACCCGGACACATTATTCAGACAGGAATGTGTCTCAGAACAGGGCCTGACATGAGGATGAGAGGGCACTATGAGTGCTGTGTTACTATTCTTTTGGAGTACCCAAAGGTGTCCCAGGTCTATAACAATCCTATAGTATATATTAAATAAAAAGAAACATTTTTTTACTGTGTGCCGCTAAAGTGTTCAGGTTTGGCTTGAAGAAAAAGTGGCAACCCTACACCAGACTGATGTGGTGACACTTGCGCCTAAACTGCCGCTCCTCTGAAAAGTGATCCTTGCTATTTAGAAGCGTTTAAGCCTTTTTTCTGACATTTGTTGTTTACAATTACTTAGAACCCATTATATATTTTTTTCAGCAGAGACCCTAGAGAATAAAATGGCCGTTGTTGCAATTTTTGATCCTTGCTCTGTAGAAGCATTTAACCACTTAACCGCTTCAGCCCCGGAAGATTTTACCCTCTTCCTGACCAGAGCACTTTTTACAATTTGGCACTGCGTCGCTTTAACTGACAATTGCGCAGTCGTTTGACACTGTACCCAAACTAAATTTGCGTCCTTTTTTTCCCACAAATAGAGCTTTCTTTTGGTGGTATTTAATCACCTCTGCGGTTTTTAGTTTTTGCGCTATAAACAAAAAAAGAGCGACAATTTAGAAAAACAAACAAACAATATTTTTTAATTTTTGCTATAATAAATATCCCCCCCCCCCCACCAATTAAAAAAAAAAAACGTATTTCTTCATCAGTTTAGGCCAATATATATTCAATAAGCACATATTGATTGGTTTGCTCAAAAGTTATCGCGTCTACAAACTATGGAAAAGATTTATGACATTTTTAAGGCATTTATTTTTTATTTTTTATAGTAATGGCGGTGATCTGCGATTTTTAGCGGTATTGCGACGGACACATCGGACACTTTTGACACATTTTTGGGACCATTGACATCTATACAGCGATCAGTTCTATAAAAATGCACTGATTACTGTGTAAATTACACTGATAGGGAAGGGTATCACTAGGGGGCGATCAAGGGGATAATTGTGTGCTCCCTCAGCGTGTTCTAACTGTATGGGGATAGGACTGAGTAGGAGAGGAGACATTTTGCTGTTCCTACATAGTAGGAACAAACGACATGTCTCCTCTCCTCTGAGAGCACAGGGATTTGTGTGTTTACACACACAAATCCCCGTGCTGGCGCTCGTGCACGCGATCGCGCGTGGCTGGCGGCGACCGCCAGCCATGCGCATCGGGTCCCCCGACGTGCAGCGCGCGCGCTCTGGTGGCTCTTAAAGGAACACCGTACCTGTATGGGGTTTTTGCGCAGGGGAGCCATTCTGCCCCCCTATTTGTACGCAAGCCGTTTGGGAACCGGTTAAAGCGGACCTTCAGTCATTTTTTCAACTTTCTATCTTTTAAATCTTCTGCCCTTGTTGTTTTACTTTGGATAGTAAAACATTTTTTTCTGCCATTTAATACCTTCTACAGCCCACTGTTTCTTGGCTGGTCATTAGCCTAGGCTTATGACATCATGCACAGCTCTCTCTCTCACTCTTGTGAAAGTTTGCCAGGAAGGGAGGGTGGATGAGTCATAAGAGGGCCAATCAGAGCTGCAGAGCTGGATGTGTGCCTCTGTGTGTCTGTGTAAATCCAGGAAGTGAACAGGCAGCAGCTTCAGCTGCCCACAGTTAAAAAGGATGCAGCCAGACTTAGTGGAGGGAGATTTCTGCAGCATATTTGGCAAGTACAGAATCACAGTATATATAAAATAATATGCAAAGTGGTTGGAGGGAAGCTTCAGAATGGCAAAGATGTTTTTATTGCAAATTATGTGAGCAGACTGCAGTTCCTCTTTAAAGAGGAAGTAAACCTTGATGGGTTTTACTTCCTTTTTTGTTCCCTGCAAAGTAAAAGCATAATGTGCTAGTATGCATCGCATACTAGTACATTATGGGACCCTTACCTGAAAACGTAGCCCAGGCTCTCCCCGCTGGAAAACTGCATCCATGTTCACATGTCTTCCTTCGGACTCCGGCTCTCGCTAGTGAAGAAACGTCACGGAGGGCCGTTTCTTCTCAGCGCATGCGCCGATGACATTATCGGCGCAGTACATAATAAATATTTCCTAAATGGTGCATGTTTGGGAGATATTTACTGTACCTATAGGTAAGCCTTATTATAGGCTCACCTATAGGTACAACTTGAAAATGGAGGTTTACAACCTCTTTAAGGACCCAGACTTTTTTTGTGACATTTGTTGTTTAGAATTACTTAGAACCCCCAAACATTAAATATTTTTTTTTCAGCAGAGACCATAGAGAATAAAATAGCGGCTGTTGCAATTTTTTTTGCAGAACAGTTTTTCAAAGTAATTTTTTGGTAATTTATTTTTTTAATGAATAAAAAAACAAAACAAAACATAATATATACCCCATTTTTTTATATAATATAAAATATGATGTTATGCCGAGTAAATAGATACCTAACATGTCATGCTTTAAAATAGCTCACGCTCGTGGAATGGCGCCAAACGACAGTACTTAAAAATCTCCATAGGCAACAATTTCTACAGGTTACCAATTTAGAGTTACAGAGAAGGTCTAGTGCTAGAATTATTGCTCTTGTTTAGAAGTTCGTGGCGATACCTCACATGTGTGGTGAAAAACACCTTATACATATGTGGCCGTGACCTACGTATGCATTCACTACTGTGCATGAGCATGCGGGATGGGGGCACTTAAAAAAATATTTATTTATTTATTTTATTTGAATTTTTACGCTATCCCTTTAACCACTTAACGACCGCTCACTGTATATATACGTCGGCAGAATGGCACCGACAGGCACAATCACGTAGAGTGTACGTGATCGCCTTTGTACAGTTGGGGGGTCCGATTGGACCCCCCCTCCTATACAGTGAGCGGCCGTTTATCGTTCGGGAGCGATCAGAGATGAGGGGGTGACCATTCGATTTCGGCCACCCCCTCGCGATCGCTCCCGGCCAATGAAAATGCTTCCTCCGCCATGTGATGTAAACACAGGCAGGAGGAAGTGATGTCATCTCCCTCGCGGCGGTCTTTTCGATTCCGGCGCCGAGGAGAGAGGAAGCAGGTTAGTGCACCAACAGTCCACTGACACGTAGGTACACATAGGCACACATTTCACCCCCCAGTTACCCCCAGCCCCCAATCACAGTGTCACTGATTGCAATGATTATTTATTTTACTGATCACTGCATTTAGTGTCATCTGTGATTGTAAAAAGTTGCAAGGCAGTTAGGATTAGGCCCCTTTAGGTCCAGGGTAGCCCCCTAACCCCCCCTAATAAAGGTTTAACCCCTTGATCGCCCCCCAGGTAACCCTTTCACCCCCTAACGCCAGCGTCACTAAGCGATCGTATTTTCGATCGCTGTATTTAGTGCCAGTGGTGTCCTAGATAGCCAGTTATTTATTTTTAGTTTTGCCGCAGGTTTTTAGAGCGTCAGGTACCCCCATATATTATTTTAACCCCCTGATTGCCCCTAGAGTTAACCCTTTCACCAGTGATCACCGTATAAGCGTCACTGGTGACACTGGTTACCCAGTTAGTTATTTAGGTAACCCGTCAGGTTTTTATATTGCGTCAGGTACCCCCATATTTAACCTAATAAAGGTTTTAACCCCCTGATTGCCCCTAGTTAACCCTTTCACCAGTGATCACCATATAAAGGTTACGGGTGACGCTGGTTAGTTAGTTTGCATTTCATAGCATCAGGGCACCCGCCGTATATAACCCAATAAAGGTTTAACCCCCTGATCGCCCGGCGGGTGAGATCAATTAGGTTTTAGCGCCAGAGAGGGTCTGCATCGCCCCAGGCAGCGTTAGGTTAGTGCCAGTAACGCTAACACCCACGCGCAAAGCATACACCTCCCTTAGTGGTATAGTATCTGATCAGATCTATACTAGCGTCCCCAGCGGTTTAGGGTTCCCAAAAACGCAGTGTTAGCGGCATCAGCCCAGATACCTGCTAGCACCTGCGTTTAGCCCCTCCGCCCAGCCCAGCCCAGCCCAGCCCACCCAAGTGCAGTATCGATCGATCACTGTCACTTACCAAACACAAAACACATAACTGCAGCGTTCGCAGAGACAGTCCTGATCCCTGCGACCGCTAACAGGTTTTTTTGTAGCGTTTGATATATTTGCTGTGAATCTTACTAGTGTACCCCTAAATTTAGGGCCCAAAATGGCAAGACGAAGGTACACTAGTAAAGAGGCCTACGAGATTCTGAGCATGACAGATAGTGAAGAGGAGGTCACATATCTGTCAGATTCAGGCTCAGAATATCTTCCCGTAGAAGACAGTGACGTCAGCGGCCCCACGTCAGATAGCTCTGACGACGAAGTTGAGGTCCCTGCTAAGGTCAGGCGTACCCGATCCCGATCTTCTGAGGTTGTTGAGCAGCAAGAACCGCAGGTCTCTCGTATCATGGAGCAGAGAAGTACTAGCGCCGCTATTCCTTCTGGTGAATTGGCAAGCACCAGCGGCCTAGTACAGCCTGGGCGTACATCCAGCACTGCAGTATCACGTGGTGACGTGGCGAGTCCCATAAGTGCAGTTCAAGCTGGCGAGGTGGCAAGCACAAGTAGTGTCCCGCTGCCACCAAGAAGACAAAGGCAGGCCCGTCGTGCCCATAGTGCCTTTCCTGCAGAATTTGCCTATCCTGATTGGGTCCCGACCACTTCTGCAGAACCCGTACTTCCCCCATTCACTGCCCAACCCGGTATTCAGGTGGAAACAGCTGATTTTATGCCAATCGATTTTTATTCGCTGTTTTTCACGGAAGATCTCTATAGATCTATTGTGGACCAGAGTAATGTATATGCTGGTCAATTCATCGCCGCTAATCCCCAGTTGCCTTCCATTGCCAAAGATTGGAAACCAATTACGGTTTCCGAATTTAAGACCTTTCTGGGCCTTTCCCTCAACATGGGCACACATAAATTCCCGTCATTGCGTGCTTATTGGTCCACGCACCCAATTGACCACATGCCCGTGTTCTCTGCCTCCATGTCCAGGACACGATACGAGCAGATTTTGCGGTTCATGCACTTCAACGACAATGAACTTTGTCGTCCACGTGGGGACCCTGAATACGACCGGCTCTATAAAATTCGGCCCCTCATAAACCACTTCAATGAACGTTTTGCAGCCTTGTTTATTCCCGATCAAGCTGTCTGCGTTGATGAGTCCCTGATTAATTTTTCTGGCCGTTTGGCTTTCAAGCAGTACCTTCCCAGCAAGCGTGCCAGATACGGGGTCAAGCTCTATAAGTGCTGTGACAGG